>CM057840.1:18023057-20566390 GCA_030068075.1 Paguma larvata
AAAAGCTGTAGCAAGCCAGGGAAATAGGGGAAAGATGGTCCATTTGTCCTATTGCCCCATGGAGTTAGCAGGAGATTTTTGGCACATCTTTGACCTTTAATCACTTAGAATATCTCTGTGACTTTTATTAATAGTTGAAAGTCAGAACAGTATATTTATAGGGTCACATGATATAATATAGATGACTTAAAAATTGTAGAAAGCCTTAGAGTAACAACGTAAATAATTTTATTGTCTTAGAGGTGACAATAATCTTTCCTTTTTTGGACTTTATAATGTTCTTGGCCACAAATCTCTTTCTTACATATTTTTATGTAGCTTTTTAGTGACAGCTTCAAAAACAAGGTCTTCAAGTAGTGCTGAGACTGCTTCCCAAATGAGAAATAGTGTTTACGGTTAGACATAGGAAACTAAAGCCAAAGTTAGAATAACCTTGTACACGAATAGACAAGTTTTCATTCCAAGTTACAAACTTATGTAATGAAAGATGTGTCTTTGCCATTTCTTTTTCTTTTCCTTCTTTTTCTGATGCTACTATGACCGAATTCACATGGCAGAACTATTTTCGAGACACCTGGAATATCTTCGACTTTATCACCGTGATTGGCAGTATCACAGAAATCATTCTGACAGACAGCAAGGTGAGTGGCTCATACATCCTTGTCTTTAAGTTTGGCCCTGGAATAGCATTAAAAAAAAGTCCTCTGTTCATACAGCCCATTTTTAACTCATCCAGCCAAATGTGCAGCCCTCTCAGTGCTGGGAGTTAATTTCCTCCCAAGCATCAGCCAGAAAACGCAAACATTGGAAGGGCACTGGATCTCATGGAAGGTTTTGTTTCATTTGCATGATTCAAGTAGCAGCCACCTAATGGGGCGAGTGCAGTAGACTTTACCAGAAGAGGGCCCGTGTACACAGGGTCCTCCTAGATTCTTTAGGAGGCACAAAAGGGGAATAGTATCCTTGCCATCATAGTTGATAGACCTGAATTGTTACCCTAAAATTGTTTATCCTAAAGAAGACCTAAAGGGCTCATCATAACTCTCTTTGAATGTTGATATGGCCATCATATGTCCTGGAGGGGTTATTAGGTCTGATCTTGGGTATCTAAGGGCAGTTAGGACCACTAGGGCTACTTAAAAGATGAGGGAGCTAGTTTTGTCTGACATATGCAAGGCACTCTTCTTGGGTCCTACCCATACCCTTCGACCTGGGAATAGGGAGCAGGCCTGGGAAGGCTTACAGTCCTCACTGGCCCATCAGTTGAAGATGGGGTTGAAAACAAGACAGAATCCGCGTCCAATTCTATGATCTGAATGAGGGATGCATATGCAAATACTAGTGCTTAGATTTTGCTAAATGACTGTAATGTCACTAATTATATACTTCCTTTTGGTCCACCAGCTGGTGAATACCAGTGGCTTCAATATGAGCTTTCTGAAGCTCTTCCGAGCCGCTCGTCTCATCAAGCTTCTACGTCAGGGCTATACCATCCGTATTTTACTTTGGACCTTTGTACAGTCCTTTAAGGTAAGCAGCACCAGATCCTCCTCTCTTTCTTATCAGACAGCACAACCAGGCCACACAGTGTCATTACACTGGTCCCTTCACTTCTAGGAATGAGTGTTTGTCAGAAGCATTAAATAAATACAGCAGTTCTTAGTTATAAAGTAGCTTGGCCAGGCAGCAGTCAGCTTGTGTTTAACTGGAGGGAATCTCATTCTAGAAAAACACCTCTACGTTATAACTCAGTTCCCTTCTCTGTTCACTGAGGCCTGTTTTATGAGGTGTGCTCCCTCTCTAGATATTCCAAAATGCCCCAAGCAATCCCGTCCATGTAGAGAGCCAGGCACCTGTAGTCATGCATCTTCTGCATTTTCAGGGACTTGCCAATGGCTTTGTGTCACAGTGTTTACACTGTGTTAACAATATTAACAACATTTCAAAGGATTCCTTGAGTTGTGTTTGATAGCAAGATGATTCATACAGTCCCATCCATGTCTTCATCAGTGTGTGTTTCCTGAACCACTGAATGTTTGGCATGCTAATGGTCACCTCTGTGTCTTACTATCGAATAGGATGCTTGAGCAAAGTTAATGTGGTGAGCTTCTTTGAGTGGTTTCATGGGGCTGTACAAAGGTATATGTGTAATAAATGTAAGTTTAAAAAATTCCTAAAACCCACTTTAATGACAGAAACTTTCCATAAAAGAAGTTTTCCAAACATATTTAAATGTCTTCAGGCTGTAGCAGATACCATAGTTTGTTTTTAAGGCTTTGGGAGTCTAAGTGCTGCTCAAATACCTACATTTTCCTCTTATTGAATAAAGCTTTTTGGGGCCCCTGGGTGGCTCAGCTCGTTAAGCGTCTGACTCTTGATTTTGGCTCAGGTCATGATCTTATGGTCATGAGATTATGCCCCATGTTGAGTCCTGAGTCAGGCTCCATGCTGGCCATGAAGCCTGCTTAAGATTCTTTCTCTCCCTCTCCCTTCTCTGCTCACATATGCGCTCTCTCTCTCTCTCAAAAAAAACAAAACAAAACCTTTCAGTGAATGTGCTTTAAAAATAAATTTGATGAAATTGATTCAAAGATGAGAAATCATGAATTTAGTAAGTTGCCTTCTTTATTTTAACTGTTTATGTATTTTAATTGAACTAAAGAGGTTAAGCTAGTGAATTCAGTGGTTTCTCATCATTTGGAAAAGTGTGCACCCTACACCGTCATTACTGATTTATTTTCCATTGAGATCCTGCGGGTTTGATATATGAGAACAGTTGTAAGGATGTTCAGGCTCCTACAAGCAACCTTGACATTTTTATCATACCCAGAGTAATTGTTTGGTGTCATAACTCCCACAGAGGCCTTACCTCAATGGAAAGAATTTTTCCAAAGCCACATGACAGAGGAGAAATCGAAAACCTTAGCGAGAATTTACTGAGTCTCAGGTGAATTTGGATTTAGAATCTTATACACAAGGCACTCTTAAAACCTTTTTGTTAGAGACCTTTCAAACAAGTTACAGTTAGTGAGTCTCTCCAGAAGTATGTGTCAGCCTGTCACATTATCATGCTCGCCAGTTCTCTGTAAAACTGCATACTGTTGAGGGCAAAGAAAAGCATGTCAAAAATTGATGGCCAAATGGTTGGCTTATTGCAGTGAATATAAAACAATGAAGACAAGGTGAATCAGCCTCCAGGTGACACTGTGATGGACAGCTGTTTCCTTTTTGGAACAGTCCCAGGACACAGTATAGAAAATTGTTTTCTGAAAGTCAGCTTAACAAAGTATGCCTCTGCAAATACACAGCAAGGAGCCACACAGGATAAACTCCCTGGGGACAGTGGCCTACCCAAGCCATACCCTCCCCAGCCATGAGCATAGCCCAGTTCTCCAACCAGACTCCTACTTCGTTCTTCCCTCTTTATCCTTATTTTGAGTTAGAATTTATAATATGATAAGAAAGGAGATCAGAGTAAATCTTTGAGAGGAGCTAGAGACTGGAGACCTGGGAGTGTAGAAGGTAGAATAAGGGCAGAAAGTAAGCAGAAGGTGATGTAGAAGGTAGTGGCACCTCGAGTGGTAAGAAACCTGCCTCCCTGCTCTCCTTTCAGCAGCCGGAGTCTTCACACGGCCCCTTGAAAGGCAGCCATTTCTCTTCACAGATCCTGGGAGTCAGTACCTCATTGGAGAGGGGATCCTCTTGGCAACTCAGATGCATTTTAATTTTATCCTTTATTCTAAAATCTATTCTAAAAGTCTCCCAAGGCTCTTCATTTAGTTAGCTCTGCTGATAAGCCCTGCCCTGCCCCTGCAGTATGAAAGCCTTCAACTGGTCTCCTGGGATTGGCGCTGCACATGCTCAGGATAGAGTGGAGACTCCTAGATTCAGGGTCCTCCAGGAAGCTTCCTGAATGGTAAAGGAGAGAGGCTTCCATGTCAGCACAGAGATCACCCCCAAATCATAGAGCCTTCCCTGGCCCCCAAACCAAACTGCCCTACATCCTCCCCCAACCAGTTCTCTGTAGGTAGGTAGTTCCCTACCTCACATCCCTTTCACTTGCCCCCTTCACCCCTGCAATTGAAATGTTATCCATCCCACAGTGGCAGTTAGCTTGCACAATACGGAATTTTGTGCCACATGGCTTCATGGCAGGGTTTTGCAGTGGTTAACACTTAAAAGGCTTTTTGGAATTTTGTATGATGCGTAGTGAAGTGTCACGAGGCTTAAACATTGGAAAAAGATTTTTCATCAGAAGATGAAGGGATCTTCTAGGAACTGACGAATAACTGAGACCTTTAGCCGGCTTTTTGCTTCCAGATTCTCTATTATGGGCTTGGCATTGAGGGAGTGGGAAGGGGAAGCACATGTATTTGGGGGGCAAAACTAGGTGCTTTCTATGTAATTTGCATCACCATTGCCCGGCTTGTTAATATTCTGCATGCAAAGTGGGATGAATCCCAAGCTCAGGAAGTTCCCCCAGCTCTCCTTGGGGATCTGGGCCACACTTCTGGGTGAATGAGTATTCTCGACAGAAATGACAAGCCTCTCTATGGACAATAGCTTACATATTTGTCAGAGGACATGGACATCTGCAAAAGTATGGCACTCCAAATCCGAATAGCCCCAGGGAACAGAGAGTCCCAGCCCTCCTTTCAAATCAGCTTTAGGGCAAGAGTTCTAGTACTGCCTGTAACTGTGGCTGTGGGGCCTGTGAGCTGCCTCCCTTTGAATTCACGGTCCTATCTCTGCTTTCTTTCCAGGCCCTCCCCTACGTCTGCCTTTTGATTGCCATGCTTTTCTTCATCTACGCTATCATTGGGATGCAGGTGAGCTTGTATATGGGGGCCTGGTTGGGGACAGTTATTACCCAGATTGTCACTGGCTCACCAGCCAGAGCATCCAAGATACAGGGTGCTTTGAACGCTTCTTGCCCACAGGCATGCTCCCAAGATCTTATTGCAATGTCACCTTGGGAATTTTACCTATGCACAGTTCCCCACTCAGGTTGCCAAGGTATTTGAAGTGGTCTGGTACAGGGGTTTCCTCTGAGGTTATCAGATCATGGTGCTGACTTACAAGTAGCGGAACTTCTGTGGACACAACAGAACTAAAGCAAAGGTGACACCATTGTTCTTAGCTAGAGGGGTCTCCAATGAGACCAAGGAGGAGGTGAGGCTCATGATGATCCATTTCTCAGCATCTCCCATGTTTGAGCTAGACCTAAAAGAAGGTCAGATGGTTGTTCCCTTGTATACAGCAACACAAAATAGATCTGAGTTAAGTCTTGAATGGCTGAGGTTTATGCCCTGAGACTTACCACTGGGAACAACTCAAAGGGATCCTCACAGCTTGCCTAATCCTAGGACCACCCAAGGGCCATGTTCCTGCTGATTCCCCTTGAAGGGCTATGCAGCTTCCTGGACAGCTCTCTTGGGTTACCACATCCGTCCCAGTTTCAGAGTTGAGAAGTGGATCGGTTTCCCACCCTAGATATTTATGCACGTAGCCAGGGGCCCCCTGCGCAGAAGATTCCATAAGATCTTTCTAAAGCGACTGTCATGTGTGGCACGTGGACTCCTACTATGAACAGTCAGCGACACATCCCATGAACCTATCCAGTTGGATACGCTGGACTGTCTGCTTGTTTCAGGGAGGCTACCTTTCTGACTTGGACATGTTGAGACTAAACCCTCGCATGGAAATTCAGCCAAGTGGCAGTCTCCTGCAGTCAGGCAGTCTGGCTGCCTTTGGACTGCCAGCTGCCTTCTCAACAGTGCCTGCCATCTGGAGCCACTGCACACATCTCCCATGCTTGCTGTGTCAGCAGCTTTTGCCAAAGCATCTCTGAAATGTCTCTTCTTTATGTTCCTCTCTTGCATGCACTTCTTAATTTTGCTCATCTCCTAACTGCATTACTGGAGAGATTTTTGTTGTCCCAAAATACAATAGAATGTCAAGTGTCAAAAAGTGTGAAACTTGGTGGAGAAGTAGTGAGTCCTCCTTTAATGAAGATATTTCGGTAGAAATGCCATGATAGTGTCAGGGCTGTGCTGTAAGCAGAATCCCTACTGAAATTTACGATTAGCTTGATGATGTCTATTAAGTCCCTTCTAACACTCAAATATTTGATTCCAGAATTTAAATGTCCTTGAACAGCCAAACGAAACTTAAATTTTTGTCCATGCTTAAAATAGCTCTTACCTCCTTTTCATCTTCAATCAAAATAAACTAGAATAACAAAATTTCTAGTACTAAACTATTTGCATTTTTGCTGATAATGATGATAATGCTGTTTACCATTACTTGAATTCCTGGATGTGCCAAACCCTGTCCTAAATGTCTGCTCTAACCCCATTCTTCCTCCCCGTCTGCAGGCACACACACAACATATGACTACTGTATTCGAAAGTGATATGGAAATGTTTATGGGTGGGTTTCATCGTCTCCATTGATGCTTAACATGGTTAAGTAACTTATAACATGCTCAAGGTCTCAGTAAGTGGGGGAGCTGAGATTTAAACTCAGCTCTGTCTGCTCTACAACCCATGTTCTTAGCGTACTACATGTTCTCTCCTCACCAACAAGCTAATGCAAGTATTTCTTTGACCCGTTAGTGGGAAGTGGGAGCTCTTTAGTCATGAAACTGTGATATTTACAATAACTGGAATGTCTAATGTTTTATTGCCCTTAGACTTCTTTCCAAAAAATAAGAACACTATTTCCATTACACAGGGACACAAATGGCTTTCCCACTGTGACTTGCCTTTAGAGAGCCATCCTCCTCCTGGTCCATGATAGAAACCCCACACTGTGTACAATGCAGACACATAGCTTGTGGCTAGAGAAATTGTATCTGGTATAGTCATAACAAAGCAGAGGGATCCATCGAAACAGAAAGACGTAAAGGCAGGAGACCAGTATTAGAAAAATAAATAGGAACAGGATGAATCTATGAGAAGAACCATTTTTCTGAACTTTCACAGGCATCTTGGAAGAAGAGAACTTTGCAGAGGAATCTGAAGAGGGAAGGAAGGAGTAACGTGCTAGGTATAGGAAATAGTCCAGAGGCCAAAGATCATGAGGAGGTGAGGCTTTCAGCCTCAGCTCCTCCACTGACCAGCTGTACAAACTTGGTCAAGTCACTGAACCTCTCTGGGCCTTAACACCCTCACCAGAACAGTAGACGAGTTGGATAGATGTCATCACAGGTCCTTTTGTGTTCTAAAGTTCTGTAATTCCAAGTGAAAGGAGATTTAAGCTTGTATTTCCATTAAGTTTTCTGGCGGGTCTCAGTGTCCCTTCTTTCTCTTTCATGCCGTTTTGGTGTAGGAAATTTGGTCTGGGACAAGGACTAAGTGAAAAGCTAAAAAAAAATATGGGATTTTAAAAACTGCCTTCATGATAAATATTTATACATTTTTGGCTTGAAAACTATAGTAGATTCAAAACAGCTTGAGTTTCTTTGACTGTACACACATACCTCATGCATAAATCACAGCATGCCCTCCAACTAGTTGAAAACTGGATAAGGTGTTTGAGAAAATCATAATGAGGACAATTAATGATGGCTTCAGGACTATCATAGGTAGAAAAAAACCACTGTAAGTTGTGTGGATGTGATGTGATAAATTGCGGATGTTGGACCAAGAGGGTAAAAAGGAGAGAAGCTGTTGTGAGCACAGGTAAGGATGTATGACAGTTTCCTCGGGGGTGCCTGGAACTAAATGTGGTTGTTGGGGATTTTTTTTTTCAGTGCTACTCTGTTTGTGGGCCCTCCACCCTCTTGTCTTCCTCCTTCCTTTCTTCCCCTGTGCTGCCTACCTTGCTACTTCCATTCTTCCTGAGAGACAAGTAGTATTTGGGTTTTGAAAAACAGTGTTGAGAACAAATTCCCAAAGCAGTTATCAGTGGGAGTTACTTGATTAAAATAGCTGGGGGCAGAGATTGTTCCTCAACTGCACATCCTAAAAACTGGAGAAAAAATGTGTTCTATTTAGCATATATTAGATAAACTGAATTAGGTTAAATAATAGGCTGGAGATTGTCTCAAATGGCTGGAAAAGTGACCTGTAAGCCTACAGCTGTACCAACATTGACTTGTGAGATCCTTGTAGATCGTCATACCTGAAGCATGGTTGGGAGGAAAATGCATGTGGATGGGCACCCTTCTCATCTGAAGAGACATAGGGTCTCAGAGTTCAACATTATCCATTGCCTGTGGATAAAGATTTCTGAGTTTTCCCTTCTTTTGTTCTTTCGTGTGAATTTGCATGGTGACCACATTCTGAGCTCAGTGACCAAAAGCAGATTAGCGAACTCATTCTATAGCCAGAGCTGCCCAAATTCATTTTCTTTCTCCTTTTCTAAGTATCCAGTTGTCCTGACTTTCTTCATACTGTTGGTCTGGACTTTGCTTTGTGTGAATTCATTCTCATCAACTCTAGATTATAGATATATCGACTTTCTGAAATTTGATTCTCTGAATGGGAACATATCCAAGGAAGACAGAGATGCCCCTGTGCTGGCAGATTCCAGGGCAGCACCTGACCAAGCTGTCAATCACATCTTCTGCAAATACACATATTTCCATCATTACTGCCTGAGACAGGAAGAGAGGGGTAGCTCCGTCCCTGTACTTCTCTTATGGGGTATGTCTTTGATAGACTGCTTGAGTACCATGGTGACAGGTACCATGGAAATAAAAAGACCAAATTAGGTGTGGGAGAAACTACGTACAGGCAGAGTGACTTCAAAAAGATCTTGCCTTCTATGGTCATTTGTCCTCTCTGCTGCAGAAGAATATAGTTACTTGTTCATATCAGGTCAGGAACACGAGATCCATCAGCCTGTCTGGGTTTGAGTTGTCTGCTTCAGGATTAGGCCATTGGGAAAGGCCATGCATATGAATTTGCCAACCCTGTTAGATGAGGTGCATCTAATATGCATGTGCAGGACACATCACACAGCTCAGTAATGCTCTTTCTGTTTTGTTTTTCTTTTCAAGGTATTCGGAAACATAAAATTAGATGAGGAGAGTCACATCAACCGGCACAACAACTTCCGGAGTTTCTTTGGGTCCCTCATGTTACTCTTCAGGTACCTGGATGTGTAACTCGTATAGCTGCAACTCTCATGTCGAGGGAGACAGAGTTAGTCTGCCTTTTCCTCCTATTTGTCTCCTTGTTCTGATCCTATTAGGATGTACAATAGAGACGGGGTGGGGAGGTACAGTGGCTCTGAAAAACTGCTCTGATGACAAGAGAAAGTTTCCTTGACATCCTTGACTCAGAGGTTAATTTGTAAATTGCAAGTTCAGAACAAGTGCACCAGGACTCAGAGTAGGGAAGGTGAGGACACTTTCCTGCAGACCAAATTCCATTTAAGGGCCCAAGCCCTTTGATGGCCAGGTTTATGTGGGTCCTAGAGAGTTCCATCACTATCTCTACCACTATCAGCAGACAGTGTCTGAAAAGACAGAGTAGCAGTGGGTGAGGTGACAGAGCCCCAGAGAGGCCTCCTTGGGTATCTTCCTCTGGATAGAAAGTACTGGAGGGAGGCTAACTGGTCACAAAAGGAACCTGAAGAGAAGAGAAAGGGGTGGGTGAGTTGGGAAAGAGGGACAAGAAAAGGAGGAGACACACAGACCTGATACTACTAACCAAAATCTCTTTTGGGCTTAGGAGTGCCACAGGTGAGGCCTGGCAGGAGATAATGCTGTCCTGCCTCGGGGAGAAAGGCTGTGAGCCCGACACCACCGCACCATCAGGGCAGAATGAGAATGAGCGCTGTGGCACCGATCTGGCCTATGTTTACTTTGTCTCCTTCATCTTCTTCTGCTCCTTCTTGGTGAGCAAATCCTATGCTCTTGGCTTAAAATGTGACCCACTCTACCCTATCCCGCTCCATCCTCCAAGGAACTCTTTTTTAAGTTTATTATTTTGAAAGAGAGAGCAGGGGAGGAGCAGAGAGAGAGGAGAGAGAGAGAATCCCAAGCAGGCTCCGCACAGTCAAGTACAGAGCCCGATGCGGGGCTTGAACTCACGAACCACGAGATCATGACCTGAACTGAGATCAAGAGTCGGATGCTCAACCAAGTGAGCCACCCAGGTCTGCTTCTGAGGAACTCTTAAAGGCCAGGATACTTAGCAGACTCCTGGGTGGGTGACTTCCCATGGCTGACACTGGACAGTTGTTGCTGCTTCTAGGGAAGGATTGCAGTGAGAAGGATGACAAGTGGAGTGGAGTTTAGGGAATAGAGCATTGAGCTTCATGTCGAATCTGTTGTGACCCAGAGTAAATCTCTCTTCTCTATACTTCAGGTATTTTATCTTACAGGGAGGACTAAGAATATCTTCTCTCTCTTTTGGAGACTTTCAAAAGAGAAATATAAAGTGAAAGTGGAAATATAAAGTGAAAGCATTAATAAGGGTAGAGTGATGACAGTATAGAATGTAATAGATGTGGTCTCTCTTCTGTCATTATGTTTGGTGACAGTTGGCTAGCTTGAGAGACATGAAAGGAAATGATTGTTTTGGGCATTAGTAAATATTAAGTGATATATATGGAGCATACCCACTTTGAAAATGGTGAGAGGCCCTAGGTGCCTTCTTAATTCTTTTTGGGAGAAAGCATGAATCGGCACACCAGCCTCCAGACATCCCTACCCTGCACAGTCATGGACAAGGTGCTACCAGATCAATTGCAGGGTCCGTCTGATATTTCTGGTCACCCTGACATTCCTCAGCTTGGCTTCAGTGCTAATGTCACTGGCTGTACAAGTCTAAAACTAAGGCAGTATCGCTGAAAAGTGGTTAATTTCACAGCAGTGCAGCAAGTGAATTATCTCATGTCCAGCCATTCCTACTTCCCTAAAGTGATCATGAGGGGATTTGCCGCATGTCCAGCTCTCTGGTGGTGTGGAAAATTGGCTTGCAGGCAGACTTTGGAGGGTGGTCGGCAGGTTAACATAGCAGGGAGTGAGCCAACTAGAGACTTGAGTAGCCTGCCTTGTAGTGTTGGCTTTGTTGCTGCTCTAGAGTGGTCAAAACACTGTCCCTTTTGGGGAAAAATGACTTGATAATAAGGGTATTATTTGCATAGTCAGCGGGTATTTGTTTTAATACACTCTCTTCTTGTGGGTGTGAAAGGTTTTCAACAACAACAACAAAAAAAAAAAAACACACAAAACAGTGTCTTAGAGGCACTGGGGAGAAACTGTGAGTGGGTTACAGTTGCTCTGTCAACCGGAGTCCCAGGGAGAAAGGCATACAGGGGTATCAGTGCTCACTGATGGGGCTGCCATAGCGGTGTATGGGGCAGGTAGAAGGGCATGTGGACATCTCAGCCTTATCCTACATGGTGTAAGTGTTTAATAATAAATATTTAAAAGAAACCAAGATATAACTGGAAAATTAATTAGAGACTCTAAAGGTACTTAGAATTTTGAGATGGAGGGTGCTGCATAATTCACATTAATGTTATTTTTAAAGAGGCTATATTCAGTATGAGATGATCTGCTTTCAAATCTCAGCTCCCCATGAGACTGACTTTGTGACCTTGGGCAAGTCACACAGCTTCTTAGCTCAAACCAATCACTCTAGACTTACTGATCAACTCTGACGTGCCAGGCCATGTGCTTGGAGGTGAGAATAGAATACAAATGTGTCCTGGAAGCACTTGTGTCCTCAAAGAGCTGATGATAATTAAGCCTGCCTCACAAGGTGAGAGAAGCATTCAAACAAATAATAGGTGTGAGTGTACACACCACACTATAAAGACTATACAAATATAAAGCAATGATAATACTGCCTTATTAACATTAATACTAAGTACCTTGAAAGGAGTGTAAAACAAATGTGTGGTTGTGTGGAAACCCCTTTAGAACCCAGGCAGTGATTGAATATATATATTCACTGTGACTCCAATCTCAGCGACAGACAGAAAGGCCCAGCCTGTGCTAGGATTAGGTTCAGCTTTCATGAGACAGAACTCCCCAAATAACAGCGGCTTAGCCAAAAGTCTGGAGGAAGGCAGTACAGGCTTGTTTCGGTCATTCCACAGAGTGGTTAGCACCCCAGACATCACCTCCAGGGGCCAGACCGCTAGGCATCCACTTATATTCTAGGCAGTGGGACAGATGAAAACGAAGGCAGGCAGGCAGGAATGAGACTGGTTGTTAGGAAGCAGCCAGCCATCTCTCTCTATCACAGAGAAGACTCCAACCACATCCTGTCTCCAGACTTTCTCCTTATCTTATATGCCGTCTGCATGTCTGGCACCTCCACCGACCTGGCCACTTGACCTGGGAATCAACAGAGGTCCAATTCTCTTGCCCCCTCAGCCAGTTCTGCTCTCTCAGGCAGGGCTCTTTCACTCGCGAGTGACAGAATGCCCAGCTACATTTGGCCTAAGCAAAAAGGGATTTTACAGGCATATGTAAATGAAGAGTCTTGGGGAAGGAGAGGCATAAGCAGGCTTGATCTACCCTCAGATGACATCACCAGGACCAGGTTTCTTTATTTGTGGATCTCTTCCTCCAAGCTCCTCCATGTGAGCTCTTTTCTCAAACACCCCCAGCCTGTGGCCCTAAGATGGCTGTAGCAGCAGCTCTAGACCCCAGTCCTCACACATTCAAGACACAGGGAAGAACAAGTCTATTGCCCAGAAGGTTCAATACCATTTTATTGGCCCTGATTGGATCACCAATCACTGTGGCCCAGGAAAATGGGATTCAATGGCTGGTTGAGACCTGGGTCATAGGTGGTCCCCCACTGAACCATTAACTGGGAATAGGCAGGTGGGGGGGGGGTCCTCAAGAGACCAGATATACAGTAAATTATTTCTAGGCATCCAAGAAGCAACAAAACAGTGTTACTCAGTTGTGGTCTAGTTCTGCCAATACCATGTCCTTCAGTTCTCCTATCTACACTATTGTCCTGCTACTGGCTTGGTTCAGGAGCACCAGAAAACTCTCCCCACAGGTCTCCCTGCTGCCAAGGGTTCATTCTGGATAAAATATATCTAGGTCTTTCTCCTAGTTTAAACCCATTTAGTGGATTCTGTTGCCTACTGCAAAACCTAGACCAGAAATGGGGAAACTATTGCCCATGGGTCAAATCTGGTTTGCCGCCTCTTTTTGCATGGCCCATGAGCTAGTGGTTTTTACATTCTTAAATGGCTAAGGAAAAAAATCAAAAGATGGATAATACTTCATGAACTGGAAATTATATGAAATTCACATTTATACTCCTTTCTGATGCCATCATAACCTGCCTGTGTATGCTTCTTTAATGGCTCTTAAAATTTTTTATAGCATTTGTATGTTCCTCATACATCACAGTCTCTGCTAAATACTAAGCCTTTAACAATATTCAAGGAACAGGTAAAGGCCTGCTATGTTTTAAGCCATGTACCAGGCATAGGAATGTATCTCTGGACATTCAGCAAGGTCAACAGTGCTTTAGTTGGAAACTTTGGCCTCACACACTTTTGAATTCTTTATTTGCCTTGAAGCCTGTCTTACCGTGTTAAGTTTGCCCTACCTAACTCCTCTTTTCCCCCATGTCCCCCAGATGCTCAACCTGTTTGTGGCTGTCATCATGGACAACTTTGAGTACCTGACTCGGGACTCATCCATCCTAGGGCCTCACCACTTGGACGAGTTTGTCCGCGTCTGGGCAGAATATGACAGAGCTGCATGGTGCGTAGGCCTCTCGGCCATCCCAGGGAGGCCCATATCAAGGGCCTCTTGCGTTCCCAAGGAAGGAGTTGGAACCAGAGCCACCTAAAGGCCTGCCTGTCACAGAAGGAGAGAGGATTCCTCTCAATCATGGCCTGTGAAAGAGCTCAGGGCCTCAGATTGGCTCTGGTATCCAGCCAGTCATCAAAAGCATAGCTTCTTGATCTTCTTTTTCCCTCTCATTCCTTCTGTGACAGGCTTTCCTTTTCTTAGCCAATCTCATCATACAGTCTGCACCCCAGAGTGTTTGGTTTCAATCACCAGAGGGGCTTCCAGTAATCTTTTTCTTTTTTTCCCTGCCAATGGCTAGTGGACTCCTTTGAGTCACTGGAGCGGGAAGAGGGGTGGATTGACAGGGGTTTTCTGGGCCAGATGAACATCTGGCCATCACAGTAAGTGAAATTAGCATTTTATCTCCCTCATCCCTCTTGAAAGACACAGTTTCAGATGACTGAAACTATGTAAAAAACCAAAAAACAAAAAACTGAGCAAGTTGTTCTTCCAACTGATCCCCTAAACACTTAAGGATTTTTATTGCACAGGATTGAATTAAATGGCGGGAATTTGCATGAATAACCTCCCCCAATTTCTTTCACTGTCCAATATTTCTCAAATGACGTGCCTTCTGGGCTTCAGGGCAGGGGATAGCAAACTTCAGCTTCAGGGCCAAACATAGTTCATTGCCCGTTTGTGTAAGTAAAGCTTTATTAGAAACAGCCACACCCACTCATCTATGTATTGTCTGCGGCAGCTTTCACACTATAAGGAAGAGTTGTATAGTTGTGACAAAGACAGTATGACCCTCAAAATAAAAAGCATTACCTGACCCTTTACAGAATAAGTTTGCTGCTCCCTGCTTTAGAGGACAGAAGCAGCATTTTGGCCCCTCATGGTTGAGGACAGGGTGACTGTTCTATAAGAGCTTACTTCACAAGAACTTTTCAGTCCCATGTCATTTTAGTTCTAGGATCTTATCTCACCAGTCTACCCATTCTGGTCCCCCTCCGAAAATACTACAAGAAATGCCATCCTTCACAGGAATGGCCCACGTTGCTTCCACCTGGAGCCCCTTCATAATCTGAGACTCTTCCTAAAATCTGTCCTCCTGTGAGGCTGTTGAACTTGGGTCAAGCATTGAAAGAGTGAATCAGAATTCCTCTTCCCCTCAGTAATTATTAATGACTTAGGGCACAGAATTCTCTAAATCCATTCCTATTACAATGGCTGAGGGATGGCTTTTACTCTCTGGATCTACTTTCTGGTAGATGGGCTGCTTAGAAAGCCATGGGGGGTGCGATTGAGGGAATGTAGCCAGGGTTTGCATCAAATCAGCCCTGTGGCCTTGGACAAGTCACTTAAGTACTCTAAGCTTCCTCATCTGTCAATGGTTATAATGATACCTCCCTGCTTTGAAGGGTGGTAGTATGGATTATATGAAATCATATATGTAACTATTGTTATAACTGACAAAAACTATACAGGAAAGCAACCGGAAATTACAGAAAATTGGTTTGTAAAGCATGGATAGCCATGGGATTGGGAGCCTGAGAAGGGATGTCTTCACTCACCCGAGAGGAGAACTGCTGCTCACCTGGCCTCACGCAGGTGTCCTTAGCTCTCTGAAACCCCAGCTTCCTGTGCCTTCATATTATCCTGGGACCCAAATACCATGTGCATTAAGCACACTTAATGCTCCTCCCCACTCATTCCAGCTGCTTGGAAGAAATGATTCCATGAGGACTAAAAAAAATCACGAGACTTAGATACAGGAGCTGTGAGAGAGCAAAAATAGAATGGAGAATCTCTTCTGCTTTGAAATTCACAGCATCACGTTCTGGTTAGAGTTTCATTGGCCTTCTTTTTGAGATGCAGGGGGAAGAACTAACAGGGATAACATGAGCCAATGTCTTCAAAAAGACGACTGATACAGGATGCAGGGAACACCAGCTTGTAGGCAGTGCCAACCCACCCACATCCCAATCTCAATAAGAAACAAAGAACAAATGGTTAAATGAACTTCCTGTCAAGAATCAAGAGACTTGAAGTACCGATGAGCTGCTATTTAGAAAAAGAGGAGAAATTAACACCAAAATCAAGAAAAGGCTGGAAAGAGTAAAGCTGGGCCAAAGCCTCATGTGGCTGCTGGCAAGGACTGGATGGTCAGAGGTGGACATGTGTGTTCTTAATTTCCTGTGGAAACCGTGGTCCGTACTGAGATATTGCTTCCTCGTTCTGGTCTCTGACAGAACAGATGCTTTAGCCACTGAAAATGAATCAGTTGTTGATTCTGTCCTTCTCACAGGAAGCCAGGACTCTCTAGCAGCCCCTTATGAAAGAAGGTTGGTGAGATAGGTCACATTGTTTCTGGAATTCTGGCTGGATCTGACCAGGCTGCCTGTGGACTGGCCGGCGGGAGCAGAGCCAGAGGGGGGAGTGTCCATGGCACAGATCCCAGCGGGCTCCCACCGAGGGGAGCAGAGTTTGCCCAAGCTGAACTTGGGAACAATCTGCCACCAAGAAAAGCAAAGCCCTTTGCAAATTCCCTTGTGCCAACTGAGCTCCTTGCTAATTAGCCTAATGGGAAATTTGTCTCTCACAGTCTGCGGAAAGATGCTGACTTCCCCCTACCCCTGACAAGCGAGTCTAAGTAACTGACTGTAATCAATGTCTGTGAAAAGCAAACAGTTGGGCAGTCCACTTCACGGCAGCCTAGCATCTGCTCTTGACAGCTGTCAGAGGCATTTGTGTGAACTCTCAGGCTGTGTTCTTCAAGGCCTGGCCTGAGCCAGGGTCCAATTTCTGCATCTGGCCAAGCGTGGGCCAGATAGGTGTCTCGGGGTGCTCTTGGTCATTTGGCAGCCCCTCTGGGCACTGGATGGGTTCTGATTTCCTTAGAAGATTGGGGGCTGTGCAGTTCAGCAAGGTGATGGTTCTCTGAGGCTCACTGCTCTCAGTCTCTCCCGGTGCGGTTTTACCAGGCCCGAGGGACAAAGCTGCTCTTCTTCTTCCAGCCCTCAACATCATGGCTACACTGTCGTGTCTTTCCCACCCTTCTCTGAGTGTCCTATTAACCCACCTGTGCTTCCTTTACAGCGGCAGGATCCCGTATAAGGATATGTACAAATTAGTGCGGGTGATCTCGCCGCCTCTGGGCCTGGGAAAGAACTGCCCCTACAGGGTGGCTTGCAAGGTTTGCCTCCCAGTCCCCAGCCATGACCGGCGGTGGGGTGCAACTTCGAACCCGCCTCTCTGTTCCGCTCCACCACCACTGCGCCACATGAGGGAACCTTCATGTTGCTTTCCTTTGAGTTTAAAGAGGTCCGACCCCTCCCAGAACCAGCAGCTGTTGCAGAAGGAAGAAGGGCACATTTTGGGGGGGAGGCAGAAGAAAAGACTTAATACGGAAAGCCGATTTGACCTCTCTCACGTTTCTACACATGCACACACACACTCACACTCTCTCTCTCTCCCTACTCCATCTTAATCTGTAGATTTCACCAGAAGGACCTCTCCGTCCTCCAGAGAATGCTGACGGCTTCACCGGTTTCCCTTCACTGGAGAACAGAGAACCTCCATTTGGTGAAAAGTAGCATCATCCTCCCATGTGTAATGTAGCAAAATGTGATTCTAGTTGTCCCTACCTCTGCCCATTCTCCAGCCCCTGGATAGTTTGGCCAGAAGGGACTGTAAAGGTTTGAGGACAGAAAGGAGGTGAGAAACCGTTAATAACGAATCAGGGCAAGAGGTGAGAGTGGTAAGAGAGGGTAGACTTGGCGGTGTGTGGAAGAACGCAGTAGCTCAGGGGGTCTGCGAAGGTCTCTGTAAGTGGCGGAGGCTCCTGAGCAGACTTCTTGCCTTAGGGGTCTCTGTATACCGTTGAGGGGACCAAGGGGGTGTCATAACTGCCGCATCACTGCTCGTTCGTGAGCCCAACGACATTGTTCAGGGGCACGCAGGACCCCCTCTTCAACTCTGCCAGACCCTGGGAACTGGGACAGGAGCAGCTCTGCCAAGCCACCATCCAAGGCGAGTCCGCTAGCTCAGGAAGCCTCTCCTGGTGATGCAGGAGAGAAGGGCGGGCTCTCTGGGCATAGCTCCGTCCAGCAGCTGACAGAAGACTTAGGCCCAGGAAGATGTCAGCTGGGGCAATGGGAAGGAGCTGGCTTGGGGTGGTGACACAGCGATTCTGTACTCAGGAGGCCCAACAGCTGCCTCTGCTGAGACTCTTTAAACTCCGCCCCGGTGAAACCTGCAGCCGCATGTGGGGAGCGCCGGGAGGGCAGCATGGCATGCGCGATGCTCCTCCTCCTCCTGGTTTGGTCTCTTCTGTTCCCAGCATGCCGTTGCCCTGGGGCATGCCGGGAGCGAAGAGCAGTCTTCCCCGCAGAGCCAGGTGGAAGCAACAGGCCGGCTCCGAAAAGCAGCGCGCCACTTTCAGTGCAAGTTTCCGCCTTCTGCTGCACACACACCACAGAGGGGGATACACGATGTTCCGCCTGTGGGTTCAGAGGAAGCGGAGGGCCTGACATGCCAGTCCCAGCTGGGGCCAGAAATACTAACCCGTGGCTGGAGCACCGTCTATCTGTTTTATACCGCTCACACACAGCCCTGGGAATGGAAAACAGGCTTGTGTTGTATGGGGGATGGATAGAGTGAAGTAGGTAACGATCATCCACGAGGAGAAAACGAGGCCCCATGACTCCACAGCAGAGTCACAGGGACCAGAGGGTTGCCACCAACGTTCCCGGGTCTGTGTGGGGCGAGATATAAATCCACACCAGGATGGAGTCACGTGTACGATTTGCCTTGATTAACAGGTTTCCTATTCTTTTTCTGTTTGTCCATTTTGTTTTGTTTCTCTTCTCCTGTTTCTGTATTGTTTTGTTTTGGCTCTCTGGGAATGCCTGTTCTCCCTTCCTCCTGGTCTGCATCCTTCTCCTCACTTCCTTTCCCTGCCCTGCCCCCCCACCCACCCCATCCCCACTTACCACCCCTCCATGAGCAGTGGCCGCATCCATTACACTGAGATGTATGAAATGCTGACTCTCATGTCACCACCGCTAGGCCTCGGCAAGAGATGTCCCTCCAAGGTGGCATATAAGGTAGACCACCCCTTCCTTTGTTCTGGGCTAGAGACCAACAGGAGGGAGGCCAGAACATGGGGAGGAAGCTGGGCTGGGGAGGTGGAGAGGGAACCAAGGGGAAAAGAAATGATGAGGTCAAAGGGCAAGGAAGGTTCCTGGAATATGGAGTCCTGAAACAATAAGAGGAATGGTTGACAAGACTCTTCACCGTGGGGTTTTTTATGTGTTCTTCTGTGTGTCTCCAAACGTGTGACTTCTTGTGAGCAGATTACTAGCAAGGAAGTGTTAAGTAGCGTGTTTGCTCAGAGGAGGCAGAGTGGTGGCCTGCAGGATAGCATATATGGGCAAGAAGGAAGCCTACAGCAAAACTGCTATCAGAGCCTATTAAAAAAATTCAATTAGATAAGCTAAGGAAATAATGCAGAAATCTGTCTAAACAGGTTCAAGAAATTTTTAGGAGAGAGGCAAACCCTTAACGAATTTCTTCTTCTTTGACATAGGAAGGAACTGTGGCATAGTTCCTTCTAGATATCAGAAAAAAAGAAGAACATGACTTCTAGGATACATGATGAAGGATCCGGGCCCCTCCCCCCACCAGCCCAGCTGCCCGGTTCTCTTGTCAGTACAAGGGAAAAGGTGACAATGGGCACAAGTTGCATTCAGCATTAGATTTGCATTATTGGCATGACTAATTTGGGGGCTGGCCCTGGCGTTATGGGGGGGGGGGAGGAATTCCCCATGGCTTGCTCAGAGCAGCAGCATACATTGGAAGTCACCTGCCGTTAGGGTACTCAGAGCTTTGGGGCCTGATTTTGTTTTTCCTCCACCCATTAGTAGTAGTTACTGTTTGGTGTTTAGACTGACCCAGAACTCTGGAGCTCTTTCATCTAGGAATATACCACAGCAATGTGGCCACTTCTCTAGAAGCTTAAGGAAGTGGGAGAGAGATGGAACTCAAATACAAACAAGAAACTGACCTTACACTCTGAGACACCATGTCTGTGGAATCACATTAGGCCAGATGTTCCAATGGAGCATTAGAGATCCTGCCTTGGAAAGAGACATGTCCCTCCCTACTAGGCTGGTGGTTCTGCCAGAGGACCTTCTGCTGCTGCTGCCTCCAAGTTGTCCAGCTCCAGAGAGCATCTCCTTGGAACAGGGCCCTTGAGGGCCCAGTACATGGCTCTTCATGTGGAGCTTATGGGCTGGCATCCTTTTTGCTCATGATGGCCACATCCAAAAGTCCCAGGTGGTAGAATGTGGCATTGAGTTTTCTGAATGTCTGGGATGAAGCTTGGTGGGTGAAGGGGTGTGGAGAGTGGAGAAAAAGTTAAAGGATTCCAAAAGCAATATACTCTCTGGAAAGTGGATTTGGCCATTTCAGTTCGATCCCTTCCTTTGGGTGAGGGGAACAGGGCCTGCCCACTCTGCTCCTGCCTTGGTCACCCTTCTCTCATTCTCGCTCCTCTGCTGTCCCCAGCCGTCCTCCCCTACACCCTGTTTGCACTCTCCTCCTTTTCCATCCTGCTCCACCTCATCCTTTGGATAAGTTGGACTTATGCATGTTTAATCATGTGCTGGCAAATTTCACCTTTTAAAGACTCAAAAAGGGGGCATCAGGATGCATATTTCAACAGATGAGCAAAGCATAATCTCCCCCCCATTACTGTCTTTCCATGTGAGTTTTGGGGGTATCCATGGGATAAGGGGAAAGAGAGAGCAGCCTTGCATCAGGGAATGGAGCCACCTCTCAGAGCTGACTCCTTTCTCTGAGCCACTTCTTTTAGAAATCACTTTCCATCCCTACTAAAGCCATTCTTAGGACCGTGGAGGAGTCCTAAAGAATGATTAGTCCCCCTTCTTTTGGAATTTGGCAACATTCCCTAGGAGGGAAAAAAAACTAAACAGCAGCAAATGAGCTATAAGTGAGTAGCAGGGAGAGGAGGTGGGACCGGGGATGGGGAATCCTTGCCCTTCTTTTTTGTCTCTGCATTTGACCTCCACACCTTTCTTCTCTTCTCACCAAAGTTTCTTTCGATATTTTTTCCTCCTGCTCTTTCTTTTCTCTCTCTCACACAGAGGTTGGTCCTGATGAATATGCCAGTAGCTGAAGACATGACAGTCCACTTCACCTCCACACTCATGGCTCTGATACGGACAGCCCTGGACATCAAAATCGCCAAAGGTAAGCCGGGGAAGGGAAATGGGATTCTGGAACAACTCACCCAAGGTGGCATAGGACAGATGGATGTTCGAACTTGCATCCATCTGACAATGTCATGATCTGGAAGTCAACTATCAGGGTCCTAGTTTCACCTCTGACCGAATAACTATAATGTCTGCCATTTCTTCCTGGAAAAAAATGACCGGTTTGATCATCTCTAAGTCTCCTTTCAGCTTTACCAGTATGTGATCTTCAGTGTCTGGTACATAGTAGGCATTCTAGAAGTATTTGCTTATTGAACAAATGAGTTTTAATCTTGTCCTTTTTTTCTTATGTGGTATCTCTAATGCTCTGGAAGGTTGGTGGCAGGTACCATGAGGGCAGTACTTTGCTCTTCTTGATTTCCAGTTCAGTGATTTAGGAGAGAAAAGGTTTACTACTTCCAGATGGATGTCGAGCCTTCCTGCTCTTGCCTGATCCAAATCCTTCTTAAAATCAGGTCACTCAGACTATGGAGTCAGAGTCACTGGAAGAATTGATGTACGTATAATGAGGCAAGGGAGGCTCCTTGTGGCTCTTTTCATTCTTTCCCTCTGATATATTAAGCACCTGGGAGGTGTTTCAAATGAATGAGGAAGTTGGTCTTGGGGCCTCAGATCTTGTGGCAGGATATCCCTGAGTCACTAAAAATGGGAGCCAAAATATGTTCTGCTTCTTCAGCAGAAAGCCCTGGTATTACAGGATCCACTGTCACTAAATGCCAAGATTTCCTCTGAGAATATGAGGTGCCATGCTGATTCAGCTCCTACCCCCACCTACTCCCTCAGTACTTGTTATTTGTATATCTTTTCTATTTATCAAAATTTATTTTATTCTAGGTGGTGCAGACAGGCAGCAGCTAGACTCAGAACTGCAAAAAGAGACCCTGGCCATCTGGCCTCACCTGTCCCAGAAGATGCTAGATCTGCTTGTGCCCATGCCCAAAGGTGTGGGGTCTCCTCCTGGGTATCGTTGTCACTGTGAGCTCAGCATACCAAGGCCACATCTTTTAGGGGAACACTGGGTGGTCAAGGAGAGAAGGGAAGGTTGCTCTTTTCTTCTTAGGTAACCCAAAACTCTCACTTTTCAATCCCTTTTGCATGAATCGAAAACATTTTCTCAAGGTAGGTCACTGTAGTTGTGGGTGAAACTTCTTGCATGCAAAGCCTTCTCCCTGCCCATATACTGCTCAGCAAACCCTTATTCAGGTGGGAATAGGGTGCCATTACTTAGACATGGAAATCTAGACCAGTGGAGGTGATGCTTACTCACATGTGGTTTATCATCAGTATCCCTACTGTCTCACTGGGTGGCTATCAAAGCTCCCTGAGGATAGATATGGGACCTAGTCCCATATCCTCAAGGTCTGGTGCATGTGGCGCTCTCAATAAATGCTCACTAGGTGGAGGGGCTGAGGGAGCAAACCTGGTTGAGAGAATAGGGAAGCTTAGGAGGTATCCTCACTCTCTGCCACCTGTCTTCTCCCTGTTCCCTTCCTTGCCACATTTGTGTTTTTAGCCTCTGACCTGACTGTGGGCAAAATCTATGCAGCAATGATGATCATGGACTACTACAAACAGAGTAAGGTGAAGAAACAGAGGCAGCAGCTGGAGGAACAGGTGAGAGTCAATGACAGCATGGGAGGTGGGTGGGCCATGAGGAGTCACGGGACGGCCCCTATAGGAACAGACCTGTGCATGGCTGGGGCACAGTGCCCTGCTTAGAAGCGGAGGTAGGGGTTCGGGGTCCTGGAATTTTCTAGTGTTGCGGATTAGATACCCAGTGGATTGGAGTATCAGGCATGCTCCTATCTTACCCTAGTAAATTGTATTCCCTACTCCACCAACAGACCCCAGGGTCATATGAGTTCCTTTTTCCTCCTTCCTACTTTTAACACAGAAAAATGCACCCATGTTCCAGCGCATGGAGCCCTCATCTCTGCCTCAGGAGATCATTGCTAATGCCAAAGCCCTGCCTTATCTCCAGCAGGACCCTGTTTCAGGCTTGTGAGTATAACCAACCCATGCCATTGTGCAGGCCCAGAAATGCACCAGAAATAATAGTCTGAGCCAAATGATCCTTCCTCTGAGGTTGAGAAGACATTTTTTATTTATGTATTTAATTTTTATGTTTATTTGGATAGAGTGCAAGTGGGGAAAGGGCAAAGAGGGAGACACAGAATCTGAAACAGGCTCTGAACTGTCAGCACAGAGCCCAATGTGGGGCTCAAACTCACAGAGGAAGTTGGACACCTAACTGACTGAGCCACCCAGGTGCCCCATTACATTTTTTTATTTTAAAATGGTTATTCAGCAGAGGTAATAGAAAGATGGACTATGCATGTTTGATACTGTGGCCAGCTCAAGAGACAGCACAGGGAATGGACAAAGGAAAAAGGGCATATGTTCTAACATGAAATTGGAGATTAAATAAGTTGCCAGTGCCACGGGGCTAGTAGAAAGATGAACTGGAATTTAAGTTTGTTATTCCTAACTCCAGAGTATTCCCACATTAGATCAGGCCAAAAAAAAAAAAAAAAAAGGAATTGTCAACTCTTCTGAGTTGCAAGCCTTAACCCCCATTCGTTTGTTAGTCATAAATGATTATAGCATCCCTATCTCATTATAACATGATCTTTCTCTCATCAACAAGCATGTATGAGTACAAAGGGCAGAAATCCCTGTACCCAATGTAAATGAGGTCCTGTTGTTGGGTTTAGCCCAGTCCTGGTACTCATGGAGCCCATAATCACTAAATATCACAACTTCAGTGATTATCAGGGGGATGAAATCTGTCAGAATGCCATTTGGAGTCTCTGCCTGTGGTGTTGGACACCTGCTTTTGAAAAACATTGATTTCAGAGGTCATAATCCAACACATTTGCAAGAGAAGCAAAGGACCAACATCATGACCCAGGCTGTTGTTCACAAATATTTGATGTGATGAGGTAGCAAGGTATGATTCTCGGGTCTACAGAAAACTGGCAGATGTTTATCTGCGGTCTGCACAGGAAGGAGGTATGCCTGGAGCAGTGGAACCTTCTCAGTGGAAGGGCATACAGCATTTTTCAAGAGTCTTTGGCTTAGAAAGGAGGCCACCCCTCCACCTAGATCTCTCTCACTGCAACATTTTGCTATATGTAACTCTTACATGGCATCAGTCCAACTTCCCTCTGTGTTTATCGATTCATTTACTCATTGATTTGACCAATATTTATTAAAACCCCATATGATGGAAAAGCTGGCTCAGGCACTAGGCATTTAGCAGTCAACATGATCGCAGTCCCCACGGAGACAAATCTTGAAAAAGAAATTTACAAAAGTGATGAAGGTTCAAATGGAGAAGCATCGCCTATTGTGATACCACAGGAGGGAAGCAGCACACCTGGTCGAGGAGTCAGGGAAATTCCTCTGTGGAGTAATGTTTAAGTGAGACTCAGAGGCATGCTCTTCAAGAGAGGGAGAACGCGATAAGCTTCAGGAACTTGAAAACTGTCACAATGGCTGGAACACAGATTGCTCAGTGAGGTGGCTGGTGATGGACCCCAGTGGGGCCAGCACGTGGGAGCATTATAAGTGGAATATAGAAGTGAGGTTTTATCTAAGGATCATGGGGTTTTACTCATCAATATGACATGGTCAGACCTGAGCCTTTCAAAGATCATTCTTGAATCCAATGTGGGCTCAGATCAGAGGGGAGGAGTTTGAGAAACAGTACTGCTTTTGGTATGTGACTGCAATTGTGTGAATTATTAATGACTGTGGCTTAGACCAACAAGATGAAGAAGGGGTGAGATGCAAAGACTTGAAATATTATCGGTAGGGAGATGGGATGGGATTTGGTGATTGATGTGCCTCAGGGAGTTAAGGATAGGGAAAAATAAAAGATGACCCCCAAGTTTCTGGCATGAGCCTTTGGGATCGATGTTGGCACATTTCCTGAAAGGGGGGTATTGGTCCCCCAGGACCTTCTGCCCTCACTGAGCTTATACCTGGTGGGAAGCCAGTCATGAAATAGAATTATTGGAAAGAAGAAAAGTTGTCATTTTCAGTCATTTGTATAGGAAGAACACAGTGTAGCAGAATCTGAGTCCACGTGAAAAGGGGGCCTGCCAGTTCTGGGAGAGGTCAGAGAGCACTTACTTAAAGTGAATTTTGAAGGATGAATTCAAAATAACATGCACAGAGTTTGTGGAGGGCAGGAGTTGGAGAGAAGCATTCTGTTCTCTGGGAACAGCCTGCATTAACATCTTGAGGCGGGCACATTCAGTGAACTTAAGAGAATGAAATTCAGGAGCAGGGGGTGAAGGGCCAGAGGAAGCTAGCAAAATAGGAACTAGATCATGAGAGGCCGTGTTCCAGACATCATCCTAACAATGAGAAGCCAGACAAAGTTTTTAAAGGAGGTCAACTCTCGGTTCAATTTAGTCAACTCTCTGAGGTTGTTCAGTGATTTCAAGGGTCCTCTCTACCTGTTAGGGATTCTGTGATTACTCACAGAGCAGTGCCCATCCTGCTGTCAGTGGTTCTCAGCAGAGGACACACTGAGGAAGATGAGTGACATGTAAGCAGCTCATTTAAGTATCAGATCACTCTGTGTCAGTCGTGAAAATTCAGCAAACATCCTCCCAGCAGCAAGGAGACAGACAGGTGGGGTGACTCTCTGCACTTCAGATCTCTCCCTGGGATCCAAGTCAAGGTAAGATTGGGCCTATGGATTATTTTTAAGTAACTGGCAACCCTTGTTTATGCCTCAGATTTTCCAGTGGATGCATTCATGAGTGCAGTAGACTCAACCATGAAATGGCTGTCCCTCGAGCATAAGATAGTACCCCATCTCTCCCTGCTAGCTCCACTGTTACTGAGAGCTGTGGCCCAGCCCCTGAGCACTTTCCTTCTTCCCACAATCAGGAAGCCCACTCTGCCTCCTTAAGTAGGTCAGCGGGCACTTGTTACTGTACAGCAGCTGTCTTCTTAGAGAAGACTGGCTACCTCTTTTTCTCCTAACCAGCTTCGTGGATCCCATTGGCTAAGAGTGTCCACAGGTGCCAGACAGTGGTTTAATGACAGGCACACTGGGACAGCTGTCCATACCTTTCATTCAGAGGCCTCTTACCTCATCACCACTCAAGCATCCCCCTACAGAGCCATCAGCCCAGAAGTTCCCACCTCCTCACCACCACCTCTGAGATCACTCCACCCAGTTCATAAAGCAACAGACACCATGTCTGACACAGAGTCGTCCTTCAATAAATGTTCATGGCATTGAATTGTTTAGCTTGGCCAGGGATGTTGGCACAATAAAACCATATTTCTACTGAGAGTGGAGGAAATTTTTTAAAAGACCATGACTGCTTAATATTTAAACAAACTGTTCACTGTTGAAACTATGGCATTTTTTTTCTGCTAAAGGGAGAAACTGAGCAGAAACAGGTTTGCAATCTAGCATTGGTCTTCCATATGGCTGAGTGTGACAAATAATGTCGTTTGTCACAGATATGCTAGTCACCAGCAGAAAAATGAA
This sequence comes from Paguma larvata, assembly GCA_030068075.1. Lineage (NCBI taxonomy): Eukaryota > Metazoa > Chordata > Mammalia > Carnivora > Viverridae > Paguma > Paguma larvata. The sequence goes on from CM057840.1 coordinate 18,049,609, forward strand.
TGGTTCCAAATGCAGGTTGAAAACAGTGGCTTTGCCTTTCCAGTGCTTTTTTTTTTTTTAAACTTTTTTATTCCAGGGTCCAGCCACCTGTCAGTTACCAGGCTTACAAGCCAGCCAGTATTAAAAGGTGTTGCCCTTGCTGGGAAGGAAGTCTTGTCTGGGGTGGGAATTAGTAGTGATGCCTATGATATGACTTTCTCTCTTTTTCTCACATGTACACATTACCTCCTACTTTGCCATTGCTTTTCAGGAGTGGCCATAGTGGATACCCTTCGATGAGTCCGCTCTCCCCGCAGGAAATATTCCAGTTGGCTTGTATGGACCCAGCCGATGATGGACAGTTCCAGGAACAGCAGTCTCTGGTGAATGAATGAGTTACATGACCTCGAAAATATTTCCTTGGTTTCCTGATCCCTCCCACTCTCATTTCCAAATTTTATTTCATAGCTATGGTTTATCAGGAAAACCCTTTCCAATAATAGTCCTGCCAGCTAGTTACCCTGGGAGTTTCCGGCTGTCTCTCCTTTCCTAGCTGAATTTCTCATGTTCTCTGACAAATGCCTCCTCTGCAGATTTTACAATCCCAGAGGCCCCTTACCTACTGCAGGAACTTACACTTCTTCCTGCCAAACCTTCTTAATTTATGCCTATAAGCAACAAATGTAGAAGCAAGAGTTAAAATCTCAACTTGAATATGGGGCCTTAGGATGGACCATCAGAATGAGTGGCACCCAAAGGACAGCTTAGTGTAGCCAGGTACTGCTTCTGGGAACAGAGGAATGCCCTATGCCAGCCCTTGGGAGACTCCCAGCTCCTGAATCACTCCGGGGAGCATGTGTGACAGTGACAGGCTGTCAGCCAAGAGTTCCAAAACAATCTCTTACCTCTTTTCTGTGTGTGCCTTTGAGTCACAATTCTACCAATCAAGTACATTCTAAGAGGTCCCTAAAATCCCTCCCCTAAGCCTGGAGTTTTGTTTTAATGTTTATTTTGAGAGAGAGAGGGAGCCACAGAATCCAAAGCAGGCTCCAGGCTCTGTGCTGACAGAGCCTGATGCAGGGCTCAGACCCTCATGTGTGAGGTCATGATCTGAGCCAAAGTTGGACATTTAACTGAATGAACCATCCAGGTGCCCCAAGCCTATAGTTTTTTATTAGCATAAATGATAAAATTCCTGAGAAACCTCTTGAATCAAGTTTAAGCTTGGAGAAGAGGGGCACATTGACCTTTAGATTTTGCTAATACAAAGTTAAAATGTGATTTCCAATGATAATAGACGTTACCATTATCCTTAGTTCAGGAGTCATCAGATCAGGTTCCTTCCTGTGTTCATTGGCCTGGGAAGAAAAAGACAAAACCCAACATTTGCAAAAGTCCATATAGACTGCTTATACTAAGTTCTGTGCCACTTTGGCTATAATTCATCTGTGTTTTTTCTCTCCCCTTCTCTCCTGACCCTGTCCACTGCTGCTGTGCACCCCAGAGCCATCCTAGATGGATGGTGTGGGTGGAATGTGGGATTGGCCTGCTTATGGAGTGCATGTCTGCTGGCATGAGTACCCTCAGAGGGGGGCAAAACCTTTTGATAGCTTAGACAAATGGGTGATTCCATCTCTGGTGACTGCGGAGACAGGGAATTCTGCGTAGCTGTGTTTGGGAGACAGCTAGACCAGACAGACACTCACATGGTATGAGAGCCTTAGGTGTTCTTGGTAAGGTAGGCAGGAAGCCTTGGATGAATTTCCTGCCTTTCTTTGTGAGGAACTTAGCACCATGGACTAATTGGTACAGATAGTTTGAGTCTTAAAAGTGCCTCTCAGCATTTTACAGCCTTGTCTGCCTGATGATGCGTCTGGCTGGGAAAATCTCAATAATGCATCCTTTCTTTCACAGGGAGTCTTTCTTTATTACATCACTATTTCTGTGGGTTCCCCACGGCTAAGCCATAGTGCCAGGACTTTTTGGATATGTGTTCATCTCATTGTCAGTACTGGTGTCTGTAATTCAGTTCAGGTGTCAGCCCGTGCTACACTCTCACCACTGTGTACTCCTGCCCGTCCTTTGGGGCCCCTGCTCCACGTTTAGAGGTGTGGCCATAATTTGTGCGTGTGTCTTATACTACCTCTCACACCCCACAAACTGTAGTGTTGTTACCACGTCTGTTTCAAGTCAGACCTGTGTGATTTATAAATTATTTACTAAAACACTATAATTTCCTCAAGTGCACAGATCATATGTCCTAGGAAGGCAGTCCTTCCATTCACCCCAGTAATCACCTGGCCAAGTGGTCTTGAGCACCCTTCCTTTCAACAGTGCCCTGTTTAGACAACAAGGGTTTAGGGTATAATTTCCTAAATATAAAAGTTTTTTTTTTTTCTGGTATATAATCTCCAGATGTCCAGGATATTTCTAGGTCTCTTTGGTGGCCATGTAAACATTTTCAAGGCAGCCCTACCCTTTATGCAATGACAGTAGCTACCCATATAGATTATGTACATTTGCTGAACTAACATTCTTTAACCAGGAAAATAAAAGAGTTGTACAGGAACTTAGAGATTTCCAATCCACCCTTCTAATTCTCTAGAGTGGCACCGCCCAGTATAATAGCCACTACCCACATGTGGCACTGAGCACCTGAAATGTACTACGAGTAGACTTGGTGCAAAAAAAAAAAAAATCATAATTTTTAGATTGATTACATGGTGACATGAGAATATTTGGATATATTGAATTAAAATACATTAAGTTTGATAAAACTACTTTTTTTAAATGTAGCTACTAGGAAATTTTAAATAACATAGGTAGTTTGCATTATACTGGACTCTACTAGTTTAGAGCATCCCTGACAGATGGCTACCTACCACATTTTTCAAATGGTTTCAATCATAGGAAAGCTCTCAGCTAATAAAATCATGTGTCTTAAAGTTTGAGATGATATATTTGACACCAGAAAGCATGGGAGGGCCAGAGAGAAAATCCGAAGCAGGCTCCTCACTGACAGCTCAGAGCCTAATGTGGGACTCGAACTCACAAACCATGAGATCACGACCTGAGCCAAAACTAAGAGTTGGACACTTAACTGACTGAGCCACCCAGGAGCCCCAGTAGTTTCTATTTAGTTAATAAATAGGTTTATTCTTTTAATCTGAAGAAGCTAACACTACCAACTCTCAAAAAAGTAGACTTCACCTATCTAAGAAGTATTGTGACTAGTAATTCTTTACGAAGCTATACAATCTGAAGAATTGCTTGGTAATAAATAAAAGTGATAAATACTTGACTAGGAAAGGTAATCTTTACCTTTTAATCACAGGTAGAGCTTTCTGTTTGGGACATCTGGTATACCACATGTGCACACATAGATGGACACATATGTACACATACAACTGAGACCATAAAGATACAAATCTCTCTTCTAAAAGCCATTTTTGTTATGGAGGAGGCAGAATCATCCACTGGAGGTGAGAAGCAATGAGATGGAACCAAGTCCCACAAGCGTGGCTGTGTGTTTATTTCCAGGAGCCAGAGGTTAGTGAATTAAAAAGCGTGCAGTCCTCTAACCATGGCATCTACCTTCCTTCGGACACCCAGGAGCATACGGGATCTGGGAGGGCATCCTCTATGCCACGCCTGACTGTGGATCCCCAGGTAAAAAGCTATCACCACCTACCCTATGCAGTGGCATCCTGGGCTGTATTGAATTGGTGGGTTATGGAAAAACATCTGATATCATCAGGTGAGCTCTTGACTTGCTCCAATCCCTTCCCCATAAGCAAAATCTGGCACATAGGCCTTCTTTAATAGAGCCTACTCCTCCACAGTGTGTTTTCAATGAACCCCTAACCACAACAGCCTTGTCAGCAAAATGGTATAACTCCTTCTGCATGAGATCAACACTCTCAAGACTCAACCAGCCATGCAAGATATATTTTCCAGGATTTTCCCTGCGTATTTTTCCTTTTCTCCTTTTCTGGTTCCCCCAACACATACACAATTACTTACACACACAGCTCTGTGTCAGGACCGTCTGTGCTAACCAGTGCAGGCCACGCCTCATTTCTTTGTCTGTTTTCTTGGCTTCTTTTTTCTGTCTGTCTGTCTCACATCAAGTTTTGACAGAGACAAGAAGTTTTTGTGGATCTGTGCCAAATCAAAAATGCCAGAGTTTAAGGTGGGGCTAGGGTGGGACCCATGATAGAGAGCAATTCATTCTTAGATGCTGCCCAGTGACAAGCTCTCCTAAACTCCCATGCTACATGGCAGGGTCTTCTCTGGGGAGGGCAAAAAAAAAAAAAAAAAAAAAGGCAAAGCTGTGCTTCTTTCATGGTGCAGACTATTTTGACAATTGCCCTCACATATTCCAAGGTTCACTGCAGGTCCTGGCTGAGTTCTTAAGGTAAATGGCTCTGTGGGAAGCTTACACTGTACACTGAGCTGCTTGCTTTCCTGAGCACGAAGACAAGATCCTAGTTAAGTCTCAGTATCTGTGTTATTATAGCATAAGACACTTTCTGGAACAGCCTCCTTCAGCTAAGGTCTGAGCAAGAGGGATTCAAGGGAAGTTATGCTTTGCAGTCTTCAACTATTTCTATCTCACTTCTTCCTTAATTTTAGAACCTTCCAGTAATTAATCCAGATTTTGTGTTCCTCTGGGGGCTCACATTTCCAGGTGGCGACAGACCCTAGCTCCATGAGACGCTCATTTTCCACCATTCGGGATAAGCGTTCAAATTCCTCATGGTTGGAGGAATTCTCTATGGAGAGAAGCAGTGAAAACACCTACAAGTCACGTCGCCGGAGTTACCACTCCTCCCTGAGACTGTCGGCTCATCGCCTGAATTCTGACTCAGGTGAAGGGGTCTTCACTGTTCACCTCTTTTCAGACTCCCGCCCTGATGACCAATTCTGGCAAGAACTGAAAATCACTGGAACAGGATTCAGATAAGGCTACAGGTGGAGGAGAGTGAGAGAAAGAAGAACACTCATCACCAGAAGAGGCTTCTCTATGTGACTTATCCCAAAATGAAGTCCTCTATATTCATCACAAAGGATGAAATGTCTTTCAGAGTAGGGCTATAGGAATCATTAAAATGTATAGAGTTACTGCATCAATTATGTTGTATACCCGAAATTAATATAACCTTGAGATTTTCAAAATGGCCTTCTGCAAAACCCCTGGGATTTCTTAGGGGGCCTCTAATATATTCCTGGCAGGGGCTGGGCTCTCACTTCCAACTCCATTTCAACTTCAACAGTGCTACCTGGCACTGTTTTAGGTATTTGAGTTTGGGTTTGTTTTTTAAGGAAAAGGGTTATACTGATAACAATCATTAGCAAATCAGTAGTCTGATAAAATGATTATCAGATAGAGACAAAAAACTCTATTTTATGAGATGAGGAAACAGATTGAAAAGCAGTGACATGCCAAAGCATAGGGCCAATAAGTGGCAGACATGGGACTAGAAGTCCTCGGTGGGACAGAAACCCTTTGACCTCCATCCCTTCTACTGGTGCCATCTCCCCCCTCCCCAAAAAGGTACACATGCATGTTTAGGACATAGAGAACTCCTGGGCCATAGCGCTGGCAAAGATTCTATCTTAATTGTGTCCAGGGTAAACAGAAGCAGAAGAGAACCAATCGCATCCTTGGGCCTATGTGTCTGCACACTTACCTCTTCACAGAGGGTAATTCTCCAACCTTTCTCTCATGTTTCTGACATGCCTGGAAAAGCTGATGTTCTTTAGGGGCCCAGTTCCAGGCTTTATGACATCTCTTTATGTTCAGAGGTTCAGAGTTGTGATCAGATGCTTTTTGTCTTCTCTCCCAGGCCACAAGTCTGACACCCACCGCTCAGGGGGCAGAGAGCGGGGACGGTCAAAAGAGCGAAAGCATCTTCTCTCTCCCGATGTCTCCCGCTGCAACTCAGAGGAGCGAGGGACCCAGGCTGACTGGGAGTCTCCTGAGCGCCATGAGTCCAGGTCTCCCAGCGAGGGCAGGTCACAGACCCCCAATAGACAGGTGAGCATGGAGAGGAAGTGGAGCCTCTAGAAAGATAGGGAGGGGTGGTCTGTTAACATTAGGTGCAAAACATGCGCACCCACACAGACTTCGGTTTCACAGGAAACTCTATCCATTGTGCACAGAAGTTAGCTACTCATGCTTATGTACTCAGAATATGAATTCACAGAAAACCAGATAGTTTCCCCAAGAAAGACAATGGTATCTAGAAGTCATTCCCTCTCAGTCCTCAGAATCCAGAGGTACAAAGTCACAACAAATAAGTACATGAATGTCTCAGCCAGATTTAGGAGGAAAAGATCACCTTTAGCCAGAAAAGTTTCTTGACCAGTTACATGATCCTAACTATTAGTTAGAATGGTGATTCATCCCTCAGCACAGGATTTATAAGTTGAATCAGTTCAACCTCATTTACCTAGCTTCCAGCCATCTCAAAAGGAAGACCCCCTTTTCTTTCAGCCTGTTGTTGAAGCACCTGCCTTTGCCTAAGAAATAACTACCAGAGCTATGTGACAACATTTTCTAGCCCCGTTTTCCTCCTCCCAGCCCTACCTCTCTTCAAGGCTGTCAGAGCCCAGATGGGAGACCCAGTCAACAGCAGTGAGCAGAGGGGAGGAGGAGGGGCTAATACAGTAGACTTTTACAGGCAGTGGAGAACTTTCTTCTAGAGCAGTGGCTTTCAATTTTCAGTGCAGAACATAATCACCCAAGCTTGTTAAAATTCCATAGTCTGGGGACCTAGAGTTTTACTTCAGTAGTGAGGCCAGCTAGAAACGGAAACCCAGAAATCTGCAGTTGAAAGGACTCCTTCTTCCCCAAGAGTTTCTGAAAAGGTGGTTCATGGGTCACACGCACCTTGAGAAACACCTTTCAGAAGGTCTGTTTACCAGCACTGGGCTCAGGAACCCTTGGGAATAGGTGAGCAGGTCAAGTAAGGTCTAGAGCAGCAGCTGATCATATGGGTGTAGAAACTGAGTTAACGTCAACAATTGAAGACGTGAAGGCAAAAAGTGAAGATGAGGGAAGGCATTTGTCGTTCCTTCAGATCCACTTCCCACAAAGGATTTCCCAGACACCAACCCTAGAACATTCACTCGCCTTTCCTGTAAGTTGTCTTTCTCAAAAGGCTTTCTTTCAGTGAGCCACTTGTTTTATATATAGAGAGAGAGAGTGTCCAGATCTTTGCTACTTGAAGTGTTTGTCGCATGGTCCAGCAGCCCCCGGGAGCTTGTTAGAAATGCTGAGGCTCAGCTGCAGTTTAAATGGACCTGCCCTGGCCTATGTGGCAGGAGACTCCCCAGTCTCAGTTAATCCCTGAATTTCTAAGGGGAGGGGACTTGCAGTAGAGGGGGCCCCAACTCAGACCTCCCTCCCCCAGAACCCAGACTCCACAGGCTGTGAGAAGGATTAGGGGCTATAACAGGGCCACAGGTAGGGATCAGGCCCAGCCCATTCTAACATGCCATGTCTGTCCCGCTGCACAGGGCACAGGTTCCCTGAGTGAAAGCTCCATCCCCTCCATCTCTGACACCAGCACCCCAAGACGAAGTCGCCGACAGCTCCCACCCGTGCCACCAAAGCCTCGGCCCCTCCTTTCCTACAGCTCCCTGATTCGACACACCGGGAGCATCTCTCCACCGGCCGATGGAAGCGAGGGCGGCTCTCCGCTAGCCTCCCAAGCCCTGGAGAGCACGGAGGCCGGCCTGACGGAGTCTTCCAGCACCCGGCACATACAGCAGGGCCAGCACGCCTCTCCACAGCGCTACATCTCCGAGCCCTACCTGGCCCTGCACGAAGACTCCCACGCCTCGGACTGTGGCGAGGAGGAGACGCTCACCTTCGAAGCAGCTGTGGCCACCAGCCTGGGCCGCTCCAACACCATCGGCTCCGCCCCGCCCCTGCGGCACAGCTGGCAGGTGCCCAATGGGCACTATCGGCGGCGGAGGCGTGGGGGGCCCGGGCCAGGCGTGATGTGTGGGGCTGTCAGCGACCTCCTGAGTGACACGGAAGAGGACGACAAGTGCTAGAGGCTGCTCCCCCCTCCGATGCATGCTCTTCTCTCACACGGAGAAAACCAGGACCTAATTGGGAAGCCAGTGCTGCCCGGGGGGGGAGGAAGAGGGAGGAGGAAGATGGAAGGACACCATGTATTATCGGACAAGAGGAAGAAAAGGACACAAGGAAGACCAGTTGAACCCGCCAGATTGCTTTACTTCCCTTTGCAAGCTGGGCACTGCCATAGTTCTGCCTCTTTGCTGGGGAAAGGAAATACAAGAACCTGGAGAGTTATTCCCATGGCAGAAGGGACGTGAGGATGGCTTTGCTTCCCCTTGTCCCTTCCCACTTTTCTATAAGCCGTGGAGGGATGGAGCTGGCCTGTGTCTACGCCCATTGCCCTGAAAAGCCTGGAAGACTTTCTGGCTCTTAACTGGGGAGTCATGGAGACCACAGGAGAGGAATCTCCTCCCTCACCAGCTCTTGCTCCTCAGCCAGCACCACTGCCATCAGGGCAACCGCAATGGCATCTCATACATTACCCTATGGCTTGCTTCCCCCAAAGAAGCACAGGCTAAGTTTAGGAGCCTTGGATGCCAAGGATAGGAGGCAAGGAGGGAGAGAAAAGCTGAAGTGGAAAAAGGGGTCAGGGTGCTGTGGCGGCAGCAGCAAGGGCTGGTCTGGGTGAGCAAAGCCATAGTCCAGCAGCCCCGACCACAGGGGAGAGGCTCAGAGAGATGAAGAATGGGTGATGTTAGGGGCAACAGTCCTGTCTCTTTGAAGCCTGCCACTCAGTAGGTGCTGTATCAGGATAGGCCAGGGAGGTCCCTCAGGCTCCACAGAGGTGCCTGACGCTCCAGGAAGGGTGATATTTTAAAAGCATTTAACGACCCCTATGGCCAGAGCACCAGGTGGTGTGAGCAGATGTTCGGCCCCTCCTGCTGGAGCCCCGTGTTCTGCCAGGCCTTAGCCCTGTAAATGCTGGTCATAAGGGATCCCTGAGGGTGGTGGGGGGCACTTAAGGCAGAGTCTGTTTTCCAACCAGTCCAGAAGAACAGTCCTACAGTTGTATCAGCACTTACGGCTGAATGTCAACCTAGACTCTGGCCCAGGAGGCAGCAGGCCTCTCTGCCAAGTGCCAGAGACCCAGCCTTCCCTGCCGCTCCCTGAGAAGGCAGCACACATATACCCAAGGTGGGCCCTCCATCACTTGGTGGAGACGTCTAGAGAGAGAGAGGAAAGGTGGACAGATTGAAATGAGAAGCTTCCATGAGAGAATCAGTCTGAGTTTACTGAGGACCTCCTGGGAGGAGGAGGGTCCTTGGTCTGGCGGCTTCCTCAGCTAGTCTGTGGTTGAGGGTCGGTTTGGTGGGATACTTTGAAGGTGATCAGTAAATATACCTCAGCTTCGACCTGGGCTGCTCCTCCTAGCAAAGTAGGCTCTGATGGGGCCTCATCACACAATGTGATGAGACTGGGGTCCTGGTGGCCTTGAATATTTCCTGGGGCCAGGACTGGGCACTATGCCTCCCCTGAGTAAGAGCTGGGCAGAAGACAGCCTCAGGCCACTGTGTCATTCTTAACCCCCCCCTCCCCCAGAAGCATTATGAAAAAGAGAGCCTTTCTTGGCTAATCAGTGCTCCTCTTACTTAGATTGTCCATTCAGGGAAGCACATCACTCTCTTTATCTGGTGGAAATGCACCATCCCCTCCTCTTCCTCCCTGGTCTCATCACAGTAGCTGGAAGGCTTGCCGGAGAAGGGTGCCAGGCAGGGCTTTCCCTTCTCCGCCAGGAGCAGGTGGAGCTTGCCTTACAGGACCCTCCCCTGGCCTGACACCACAGTGGATAAACACTCTTTTTTATCCTCCTCCAGCCAAGACCGACTCCACCTCTTAGGTAGGAGAAGTTAGTGGCTTTATTTTTCTTAGAAGGAGGCTCTTTTTACTTATGAAGTCTTTTGTTTGTTTTGGTTGAAATAGAACTAAGGCATAGTTGCATCAACCCCGAAAAGCCAAATACAACCATGTGGCTGCAGAATCATTTGTCATGGCTCTGCCTTCTCTTCTAGATATTGATGCAGCTTCACGACCCACGGTCAGCCCCTCCAATCAAAGGACTCCCAGGGCAGGAGACCACTGAGGCAGAACCAAGCTGCCAACTCTCAGACCTTCCGCTCACTTTCCTTTTCCTCTCCTGCTGAGCACTTGTGTGCCCGGGAGTAGCTGGCAATGTGAACGTGACTACGGAACGCCCCGATCCTAACAGGCGTGCACTTTACATAAGACTCAGGCGCTGGGCCCCGTATTTTTGTAAAGGTTTCCTCTGCTCAGCATCATTTCGTGCCAAAGTGCTGCCGTGGGCTGCTTTCTGTGCTCAAAACTGCTTTCTTCCACCTCAGAAATGCAGCTTTCCCTGGGGACAGGCCCACAACAGGACAGCCGTTCTGAGTCAGCAAGTCTATTGCGTTGTGTTTTGAGAAAAGGAATTGAAGCGATATCTTAAGCCATTTCAACAGTAGGAGAAATTTGGGCTGGCAGAGCAATTACCAGAAATGGAATTTGCCTGTAAACCACATTACAAACACTAAATTTACCATGCCAGGAAACCTTCCTGGCCACCTGAACTCCTTAAACGCATAACACACAAGCATTTGAGTCTTAAATGAAGTGGTATAAAGCACTGCAGACACAGTCTCCCGACCAACCATCTGTGTTTTTCTAGATCAATTCCCCCTGACCAAGAAATTGGGTTTCTTATCGCTTAGCCTGCATTTACCTTTCTATTATGACCAGAAAATAAAAGACGGTGTGCTGTTAAGTCACAGAACTCATTATCATAATCTTCTCGTTTCCTTCTGCCTCTTAATAAATATGAACTCTCACCTTCCCTCTAATAGCCGAACGGGACATCCCTTCCTACTTACCAGATTCTGCCTCTCTCTTTCCCTTGAAAAGTGGCCCCTTGAGATCTCAAAACGTGTGCTTCTCTTTGGATTAAAAAAAAGTATGGCGGCATCTCAAGAAATGCCAAGCAAACGGAACACTATCAGTGTTTGAGATACACAGTGTTATCAAACTTAGTACCGCAGGGCCCCTCAAAAGAATATATGTCCAGTTTCCCTTGCTAATAGTAGTCTTCAGCATTCTCTCAAAACAAAGAGGGAGGAAAAGAGGGGGAAAAAGAGAGAAGAAGGAAAAGAAACCAAGGTAGAGAGATGTTTTAACTATGTCTGTGTTTAGATACTCCTCTCTTCACTTATAGCTCCAGACAGACAGAATTTGGTAACAGATTCACAGGTCTCCCTCTATCAAGCCCCATGAGGTCAGGATGCAAGCAGACATAGGGGTAGAGCTCTAGGTCGAGAGGCTCCGTGAGCCAGGGTCGGGATAGAATTACCTACACTATGAAGAGAATGTACCCTTGAATGCCCCTCCAGCGTTGACATAAGCCATGAACACAAGTGTCCCCACTTCTAGCTGAAGAATTATTTCAATTCTGAACTTCATTTCTCCCTATTCAATGTCCCTATGAGGTACTGAGATCACAGATAATATTTCTCTGAAGCTGAAATCCAGATGTTCTGGATTTTGCTGTCATAGCTCTGGGACCACAAAAATACAACTCCATATTCCACCGCTCAGCCAGCGTCTTCTTTTTATACACACATACACCTTTCATACAACGTTTGTGGTGAGCCTCAGTATCTCCTGGCTTCTATTCTCCCATCCCAGCCCTTGCTCTGCTGCATGTTAGCATCGACCCAACTCCTGAGATCGTTAAACCCACCTAGTCCAGGCTTGTTTGCTGACCTCTGCCTCTGCTGTGGGGGAAAGCTTTGATCTCATGAAAATAGTTGAGAACTCACCAGGTGATATTCAAAAGGTGATCTGAAAAAGTATAAGGTGCAGTACTATTGGGGTGTGAAGGGGGATATGAAATGTCTGCATACTCAATGAAAGCCCACTGCAGGCAAAGTAGGTCTCTCCTGGCATAATAGAAAAAAATTTAATAATTTTGTTTTTTTTTTAAAGAATGTTCTCAATTTTTCATCACATCCTATTTCTAAAGCCTGTTCTGGATGTCTTGTTTTTGGACAGAGTTTGTCTTTAGGAGGTTGATCTAGGGATAAGCTGAATTCTTTAATTTCTCAGCTCAGCTATAATAAATATTATGAAGTCATATAAAGAAAAGGTATATGTGTAGCAGGCAGGGAACAGATAGTCCTCTACCTTGCAGCAATTTTGTGAAGCAGGAAGGTTAAGGAATTTTCGCCCTATTTTTTTTTTATCAGTTTCATGTTTGTTATGATTTGAGACCTTTAAAGGCATGGTGCCAGTATGCACAAAGATTGTGGTGAGGAGAGGCATTTCCATGCCTTGGGGTAGCCTCTTCCTCACCAGATTCTCCCATCCTGTCCATTCTTCCTTCCTAGATTCCCAGGCATTGGGCATTGTCCAAGAGATTTAGGTGAGGACATTATAAGGCAGGATTAAAGAGAGAAGTGGGTCCCCTGCAAGTGGCCAATTGGAGTATCATGTTTTAATTCCAGACAAGAGCCCCACAAGGAATCAGGTCTAGGTTTGAATAAATATATCTCCATACCGAGACTCCTATTTTAATAAAAGTCAACCAGAATTCACTCAGGACTTAAGACCTAACCTTTGCATGATATGATCAGAAGAAATTCCACATGAATGAGTGCTGCCTGTATCTGCAGCTCTGTCTTTCTGTCTTTTGTTTTCTCTTTGGTGAACCACCCAGTATATTGTAGCCATTTATCACAACAGAGCCCCAGCTGATGGCTTCTCTGCTGGTTGCAGCGGCAGACTTAGCTAAAGACAGCTGAGGTTTCTGCCAGCCATCATGTACTGACCCTCATTTAGTCAGAAGAACACAGACACATCACTTAAGGGGGGTGGATCAAAAATTGAAAACAGAAAGAACTATTTTTGGTTTCTGATGGCCATCTTTTTCTTCCGTTAAATCCTTTCTGCTTTGATCCTCTGATGCTTAGGCATCCTAGAGAAGTCACTCCAAGCCAAAGATAACAGATCCGTAGATTGTCCCAACCTACCCAAAGGGCCTGGAAAGCTTCTCTTAACAAAACTCAAGCCGATTGTTTGAGAAATATGAATGAGACTCACAGCAGAGTCTAATGGATAGCTGGGGTGCCTCCAAACTGCCCTTCTATTTTTGTAGTCTTCTTTCTGCTCCCTTCCTTTGTGCTAAAAATGGGGAGAAGGGGACACTACTATCTTGACCTAAATGCAAATGATTTTACAATAAGCCATGCTACTATGTAAATACATTATTGAGGTTTGAATTCTTATTTCTGGGGGTATACAAGAGTTGAGCAGATCTGATTTAAAAAATGGTAAGGGGATCTATGTTTATTTTTATTTGGGATCTTTTTGTTTGTTTGGATTTTTTGTAACAGACCTGCTCTAGAATAGCAATGAAGGATAAATATGTGCTCTGCAGTGTTTCTGAATCTGCTTCTAATTAATTTCCATCAAACTTAATATATTTAAGCCAAAAATCTGAGGTTATACAGTACCACTTCCCTCTTCTGATTTTTTTCTGTCTTTCTTCTCCTTCTATGTCAGTCTCTGTCTCTTGTTTCTAGGGACATAAAATATAACCTAGATTAACATAAAACTTCCTGAAAACTTCAGTGAAAGCCAAGGAAATAATAGAATGGATATAGATTTTACCCTCAGGACATTTCTAACCAATAAATAAAAATTTAGGTCTTGAGAAGATAAAATATTTAAGAGCGTGGTAATCTGGAAATGAAAATTATTGGGAGTCAAAAATAATTCTATTTCAGCCTTCTGTACTAGTGCCTTCAGCAAGGGTATTGCGTCTGCATGCTTTATTTTCCTCATTAGGAAAATTGAAAATACTAATGCTTGGCTAATTCATGGGTGTGTCATAGTGTTTGTAAGTAAATTAATACCACATTATTTAAAGTTCTTAGTCTCCACAAATCAACTTGGAAAAATCTTCTGAAAATCTTCCTTATATCCCACTAAGGACCTATGAAATTCTTGGCATTGGCTATAAGAATTCAATTTTTTGGAAGAAACTTCATGTTTAATAGAACCTGAATCCCGGGTTTGCTTTATTTTCACCATCTATTCTTCCCATTTTTCCTTCATTTTCTTTTTAGGTCTCTAATTAAAAAAAAAAAAGTCGACTTTTTTTTTCTTTTTTAATGTGGGAAAGAAGTTGAGTTTTCATGGTCAGAGGTTTCTGGTACCTTCTTTTTGTGAACACTTAAGCCAGTCTTAGATCAAATAACCATTCTCTAATGCTTAGGATCCTCACAAAGTTCTCTTCTCCAACCCAGCATTGAAACAGGAGTCTTTTCTCTCTCTCTCTTTGTTCTGCCAGTTTGTCAGAGGTAAAGGATTCTCTCCGTATTCTGGAAACAGATCTGTAGAATCTGTACCGGCTACTACTACTTCCTCCTCAATTCACACAGAGGTGGGCCCCAAAACTGAAAGGACGCTAAATCAAAGCTGCCAAATCCAAATTTGACTTTACTTGGCGACTTTTCTTTCTAGTACTCGGATTTCTTTTAGCAATGGTCTGTACCACATAGGAAACCCACTGTTCAAAGCAAGTCTGTTAGAAATCTGTATAAGGGATGAGCAGGAAAAACACACTCCAAAATTTCAAAGTGCCATTAATCAATTAAAAAAATAAAAGTAAAATGAAATGAGGGCTAAACAATGTAATCTAACTGCCAATTAAAGTATAGAGTAGTTCTGGTCTTAGCTACATTTGATATGGAGTTCTACCACATTAAGCAGATTCCAGCAGATTTAGTAAAAACATAGGCATTGAATTTTAACGGCTACCAATGGAGATATATACTTAGCCTGCAGGCCAAACTTTACTCAGTGTTTTTCTATCCTGGTGTTTTGTGAACAAGCCAAAATTTATACAAAGCCACCGTAAGTGCTGCAATTGCAGAGGAACCTCCCTCTTAGTGATATTAGAGAACAGTCCAACTCCACTCAAATTGAGTCCAAAATTTGGAACTCGTCCAGAAAAACCAATGGAGGAGAAAAATCTAATGCATCAAGTATAGTTGGCATTTCGTAGCTGGGGCAATGTGGGCAGAGGCTAGGAAGACAAGCTATAGAACAAAGAGAAGGTTGAGATGGAAAATACCAACTAGCCCCAGGAACAGAAGGTGTATGACCGGAGATTGTCTCTTATGCTAGATTACTGGTAAACTTGTTAGCACGATACTGGATTCAGAGAAGTTCTCTCTGCTAAATTCACCAAAGGTAGTGGATTTGAAGGCCTCAAAGAATTAATAGAGAACTCTTCCAGAACTGGGAGATGGAGAGAAAGGAGGTTCTTGCTTTAAAGCAGCCCGAAGACAATCTCTGTGACTTTAGCAACTCTTCATTATAGTAGTGCCAATAGTGGAGAGATTTCACAGATCTTCCTAGTGGTACAAGTGCCACGGGAGGGGAAGAGGGTGGTGAATGGGACAGGGGATGAGCTTTATCAGGAATAGATTTCAAAGTGCGAAGGGTGCACCGGTACCAGCCTCAAAGGATATCGTTACAAAAAAGTAGACAAACAGGTGTCCAGGCCATGCCCTCTGTCCTTTGGGATCTAAGGTCAGGCCATTCCCACCTTGATTTGCTCTTAGAGGATGAGCATATACGGGATCAAGAGGAAAATTGGGTGCTTTGTCTTAGGCTGTTAAAACGCTGCCACCTGCATTACAAAACACATGTGAGTCAAGACACTTGAGACACTTCCTTATGGGCAACATCCACTGTGGTGTGCCAGCCTGACACCCCTTCATTAATGGTGTTTGAATGGCAACCAGTGCTGGCCCACCCGGAGTATCGGTGCATCTTTCCTAAAGCCAGAGTTCAGCACTGCATGTTGACCAGGTGGATATCCTGTAACATAAATGCTCGTTTGGATCCAAAAGGAAAATTATTAAAAATAAAAGAAAGATGAACAACTTTAATGTTTGGGGGGGTCAAAGAAAAGAATAAATAAAACCTTGTTGTAAAGAATTAATTGGCCTGATTCCCCTCACTCTGTGTCTTTGCTCCCTAAAAAGGGAGGTCATGGGATTGAAACCTCGTCAGAACTCTCAGGGTAAGTGGGCAGCAGGTTCTGCAGTGCAGTTGGCTAACATCTGCTCAGCCCAGCTAGTGAGGAAGAATTCCAGAGTTTCTCAAAGTTTTACCCTGGTCCTGAAAGATTTTCTTTTGTTGAAAGTATTGTCTTGGAGGAAACTGGCAACAAACTGGTTCTCTGAACAAGTTATTTTCTGACTGGGAAAATACTATCTCTAGGTAAGTAGTTTAAAATTAGGGAATGTATGGAACACAGGGCTACTAGTGAAAGAGCTTGTAAGTGAAAGAGCTACAACCACCCTCCTCCTCAAGAGAGGACACTCACTTAGCTGCCAGGTTCAGGAAGGAGAAAACACCCCAAGATTTTGAGGAGATACTGCCTATTCTTTTCCTCTGCCTGTATTACTCCTCATTTAGTCATAATAGCTCCTGAATAAAGGAAAGAAGCAGTCCTCGGGTCCCTAGGGAAGCATCATCTTCTAATCCTAGTGTTGGGTTTATTGTTTTAATCTGAATAAATCCTTCTATCAATTTAATAGAAACCAACTTCTAGAATGAGTCCTCTATCTCTGCAGTTCTATCAAAGATGACTTCTCAAGTCCTAATATACATGATTTTTTTAAAGTAAGGATTTTCTTATGATTAAAGCTATAAAAACATGGTGAGTGGCTAAGTAGTCAGAACCCTTGGAGGCTGATTGGAAACCTTTAAGATCTTGTTCAACTATCAGAGTTTATTTTCCAGTCATAATTTCTTCCCCATGGCTTCCATCTCCACTGAAGTTGGAAAGAGAATTGAAGAACAATTTTACCTAATTACACACTTCTATGGGATGGCTAGTTGGTTTGTAAGAAATTTTTACATTGATTGATGAGAGGTTTTTTGTTTTGTTTTGGTTTTTGGTTTTTGGTTTTGGTTTCTTTCTAATCTAGACCTTAGGTCCATAGTATTTCCCAGGCTAACGTGCTAGGAAACACATATAAAGGAAAATAGACACCACTCTGACCTTCTCTCTGGTGTTCCTGTATTATGCTTCTGAGCATCTATTGGTTACCCTAACACAACTGTCCCTTAACCTAAATTTTGCCTCTAAGATATTATAAAACTTGCCCTTACTTGTATACCATGTTCTTTTACTAATAAACTAGGGAAGTTTTCAAACCAGAGACTGAGATTTCAGTTCCTTAGATACGTAAACACAAAATATTGAGACTAGTCACAAGTGCATATAGCTTTAGAACACCGCAAATAGGCAACAAAGAACAGGAACAAAAATGCAAGTCCTGGGGTCAGATCCACCTGAATTCAAATCTGTGTACCACCATTCCTGAACTGTGTTTCCTTGAGCAAGTCATTTAACCTTAATGTCATTTCCTTCATCTTTACAATGGGAACAATTATAGCAATAACTAGTAGGGTTATAGTACATAGTGAATGAGTTTTTGCATATAAGAGAACAGGGTCTTCCCATAAGAGGTACTTGATACAAGTCAGGTACCACCATCATAGTCATCACTGTTGTCACTTAAAAGTGCATTACCCAAACTCAAGGAACTGAGCACTTCAGAGACAGTCTAACCTAAGAGTGTTCCAGATAAGTGTGTTTCCCTTCTGACAGTGAAACACAGAGGACAATTCGATCCTCTGACAGATTTCTAACGAAAAGGGAATAAATTAGCTTTCAAAAGCAAGCAAGTCATTATTATATGTCTATTTTTAAAAATGCTTCTACTCTTGTCTCAGAAACAGGCTCTAATTTGCTTATGCTTCACTTTTAATTTCCATATTCATTTAATAAAAAATGGGGGAAACATTAGTGGGAGATACTAATTGTAAAAGTAGCAATAAAGTTAATGGCAACATTAAAATACTCTACACATATAAACATAGCAATATTCAAGGCAATCTGAAATATCGAGCAACTCACAAATTAACAGCAAATGTAAGGGAATCATATATTCAGCATCAATGACCTGCTTATGACTCCATGAGAAGGAGAAAAACGGGGGTGCGTGCCTGGCTGGCTCAGTTGGTAGAACATGCAACTCTTAATCTCAAGGTCATGAGTTCCAGCCCCAGGTTGAACGCAGAGATTAAAATATCTAAAAAGTCCAAACTTAATCTGTAAACAGTAGTATACCTCCCTGAAGACTACAGTGCTTGGAAAACAAAAAATACTCAACTATACAAAAAGTAAACATTCTGACGTTTCTGGAGAAGATAAACTCCTAAGCTACAGCAATTTTTTTTTTAAAAAAAGGGGAAAAAAAAAGATCAATTCTTTTAAAAGAGCATTCCTATGTGATCAGTAAAGAACCCTTAATTCATAAGGCATCAGTTCGGGACATAAAAGTGTACAATACTGTGAAGGTGATTCCTCAGGATGCCAGGCAGAGCGGTAGAGGACTGAAGCCAACCACTATGAGTCCATCCAGGATAGAAACTCCCATGCCTCAGAGCATTACCTCCAGATCTCTGGCCTCTGCTTCTGCATACAAGACCACATGTACTCATAAAAATAATAACTATAGTCTCCATCTGCTGGTATTTAAATGATCCTATAACACACAGGAAACATAGAACCCAGAATGTTAGAGCAGGAAAGGGCCTCTGTATCAATTCTATCCTGGTCTATTTCATAAGTGAAAGATTTAAGACGTAGAAAAATTCTAATATGTGTTTTCCAGAGGACAAGGATGTCTCCTATGAATCTAGTCAGCCGCAGAAAGCTCTTGAGGGAGCCCTCGGAAACCCTAGCACAGCCTTTTAAAAAACAAGAGGATAAGAAAATAACAGAGAAATACCCCAGGAGGCCCTTTGCTCACGTGTCTAGAATTAATGGACACTACGCACCCTCTCCCTTGCAAAGGACACAAAGAAATCTGAGTCTTCACATCCCGCAGCCCCTATCCCAGAGCCTTTTTACAACCCCTGAAACAGTCCCAGGATGTATTAGTGAAAGACCAGTTACAAGAAAAACCACTTGAGCCAAAGAAAATCAAAAGAAGAGCTATGACAGATCAAACTATCAGGCCTGAAAATACAGGGTGGAATCCAGGCTCCGTCCCAGAAACACCACTTTCCTCTGCCTCCAGATCGGATGGCTTGGTTTGGATAGAAACATAGTGTGGATGGCTGGGAGGGCGGTGAGAGGGGAAAGAGTTGTTTCACAAAAATACAACTTGGTAAATGTGCTTACATAAAGTATTAGGTAGACCTGGGTCCAAATTCCAGGATGCACTGAATAGTGTGACCCCAGCCATGGCCATGTTACCTAGCTTCGAACCCTTGGTTTTTTTTCAACTATAGAATTAGGATAAGACCAACTGCATGTGGTTGTGTTTAGGATTAGAGATAACACATATACACACACGCTGAGTACTTAGCATGGTACCTATCATATTGCAGACATTCAATGAACATATTGCTATCATTAGAAATCTATTTACTCATCCATTAAACGTATTTATTTATCACATACTATGGTACCAAGTACTAGGGTTTCAATAATGAACAAGCCAGGTGAAGCAGTGGTCTCGAGTTGTCCACAGCCTAATGGAACTTCTATCAACAAACAAATCATTACACCATTGTGTGATTGTTAGGGTGAGGAACTTTCATGGTACTCTGACAACCCCTAGGAGTGACTTGGGGAGTCACAAATGGCTTCCGGAGAGAACTGGTATTTGAGCTGAGGGCTAACGAATGACTGGGGTCAGCTGGGCCACAAGGAGGGAGAAGAGAATGTCAGGTAGAGATATAAGAATAAATAGCTTGCTGTAGTTCAAGGGTGAAGCCTTGAGAGGACATATGAAGGGATAAGGCTGGAACATAATGGGGGAGCTCATAAACCATGTTCAGAGTTTGACCTTCACGCATCCTCTGTGTTGGCAAATGGCAACATGAAAAGATTAGATGCAGACATCACATAGGTAAGCCAAACCAGCTTTCTAACCTAAAGGATAAGGAAGAACATCAGCATAGTCTGTATACACCATAGAGAAATAATATTCTTTGAGGCATCCAGCAATACAAGCTTCTGGCCACCATATCCTACCTACCCCCAACAGCAATGTAGGTGCACAGCTGAAGATGATAATATGAGGGAGTGAAGGTCACTTCAGACCCAATGTAGGCTGAACTATGTCTTCCAGATTCTACTCACAGACATGGCACAAAGCTGTTCTCAGTGTAGGTTAATCTGGAGAAGTGTCAGGGTGCATCTTGGCTGGCTTGCCTCATCAATCTTGAAGTCTTACCATGGTGACAGAGCTTGTGCAGAGCAGAACCTTCAGGCTGGAGAACAACTCTCATTTATCACTCTCAACCTCAGCTCTCCCCAGCCTAAGTAAATCCCTGAATATAGTGCTGCAAAACCCAACAGTGCCCAGACTCCTGGTTGCCTCCATGCCACACAGTAGGGAGCCCTCTGACCTATGACCCTGTGTATCACCCAAGCTTTATCCTGACAGCAGTGAGCAGCCACGGAGGTAAAGGAAGCAGAGGAATGACATGGTCTAATTTGTAAGAACAAAACAAAAACACTTTAGCTGAAATAAGGAGACTAAGATTCAAAGGGGAAAAAATCCATTGTAGTAAAGCAGGTGAGAGGGGCTTGGGATAGGATAGTGACAGCAGAGATGGAAAGAGTGGACACAATTGAGAAGTCTATTTTGGGGAGAAATAGACAGGATTTGATAACTGGTTGGTGTATCACATTGACATATAAATCTGTGATTTCCAATAAATGAGGGAGCCAGTTACTTGAGATGGCATATTAAGTCCTTTTGCTCTTGTAATAAATTATTAAAAAAAAACAACAAAACAAGTGGCTTAAAATAATACATATTACTCTCTTATAGTTCTGGAGGTCAGAAGTCCAAAGTCAGTTTCAGTAGGCTTAGGTCAAAGTGTCGGCATGACTGGTTCCTTCCGGAGTCTCTGAAGGAGATTTCCTTTTCCTGCCTTTTTCAGCTTCTAGTGGTCATCTCTATCCCTTCCTCCATTTTCAAAATGCATCACTCCAACCTCTGCTTCCAGAATCATATGGCCTTCTCCTCTGAGAGACACCTCACATAAGAAATATTATGATTGCATCAGTCCACTCAGATCATCCAGGTTAGATTTCTCCATCTCGAGATTATTTAATCGCATCTGCAAAGTCTCTTTTGCCATGTTAGGTGACGTCCACAAGTCCCAGAGGTTAGGATGTGGAAATTGGGGTGAGGGTACATTTTTCAGCCACAGAGGGTTATCCTTCATCTATTTGAGCAGCGGTGGCTCCACATATGTGTACGTCCTCATGGAAGGCAGTGGCCTTGACCAGCACTGTGAAGCCTTCTGGTCTTCCCATCTAGTTGTCTGCTGCTCAAAGAGACCCAAGGGACTTTCTTTCAGTAGGATAATTTCCAGGCTTCTCTTAACAGCACATGCAGCTGTGTCACTCATATATTCCAGCTTCTTTAGAATATTTCTCATAGGGAAAGATAAGGACCAAAAGAAGTCATACAAGCATCTCATTTTCTAAAAAGAAAATCCTCTCTGTCAGAATCACAACAAGTGGTCAAGATAAATTAAGCTTTATATCATCAAACTATTCTTTGCTTCATTAAAGCCCAAGAGTTGTCCCTTTGTGTGTTTAAGAAGATAACTGAGTTTTACAATAAACTAATTCATAAACAACTTACAGGAGTACATCTTAAGCAAAAAATGAAATACTCCTCAAATGTATTGTTTCTGGAGAAGCAAACCTGTTGCAGAGGTCCCCATTTTGCTCACTTTATAATTGAAATCCTCACTTCTAGGATTAAATCCCTTTGTCAAGGACGCTTTATTTTCCTGTTATATTTTTGCCCCAGACGTATTAGTTCACTTTTCTTCTTTTCCAGGTATTTAGAATCTGTGTTTTCTTTCTCGGTCACTTTTATAAATGTAGCCCTTTTCCTTTGGTTTGCATCTGTGGGATTTTTAGTACAAATGGAAGAGAGAGGGTCTTCATAAATAGATTGTACTGGGAACAGTCTTGTGAAGTTTTAAATAATTTCTTACTTCTTAGATTCAATTCAAAACAAGTCACCTTATAAGACCCAAAGTGTTTCTTGGGGGGATTGGTGAACACTTCCCAGATAGGTGCTAAGGAGAGGCAGACGACCTAACAAGGGGTCCCAGACACTGGGTAGGCCACTTGGCTCCCCACTGAGACAGGCTGTGCTGCAGCCTTTGCATCCTGAGCTGGACTCCATGAAACACAAGCAGCTGCTGCTCAGAACTGAGCCGAGAGGTAGTGGCTTTAAACCTTGGCCAGTAATCAGAGTTCCAAATGGCAGCTGCTTTGCCAGAAAGATGGATGAATAGAGGGTTTTCAGGCACCAGGACTGGTCACCAGCAGCAGAAATTTCTTAGAGAGAAAGTAGGGATAGAATAGGGAGGAAAAGAAAGAAGAATAAGAAGTATTAACCAACCAAAGTGTAAATTTATCATTACAAAGCACCACAATCTAATCATCAAACATGGCAGAAAGATCCTTTTGTAATTAGAAAAATCAGCGGGTTAGTCACACACTAATCGAGACCTATTTTTGCTTGAATTAGGTCAGTCTTCGTTAAATGCCTCTCTAGAAATAGGCGGAGGTCGATCTCCCCATGGGTGGTTTGCACTGATGAAGCAGAGATGACTCACATTTGTTCATCTATAAGCTGTACAGATGGCTGATGGAATTCTTCCTGCCAACTCCCCCGAGAATGAAGAACCCCTCCCCCACCTTCACTAGAAGCACTGCCAATGGACTGCAGAGTAGGCAGTGGTTTCTGAACTGATTCTCAGACCAGTGGGGCACAAAGTTTCCTTTGACCACTTGCTAACGGAGTGCCAGGAAATTATACTATCAGCTAGTTGTGTACTTGTGGCTGGCACAGAGAAGTTCCTGGTATCTTTGTGAACTGGTGGGTTGCTGCAGTGAAATAAATAATCACTACAGCTGGGTCCTCATGGGATGACCAACTTGTTTCATTTTGCCTGAAAGGCTTGCATGCTGGGAATCCCGAGTCCTCGGAAAACCAACCCTTGGTCAACATAGGCCTCTTCATAAAGGGTAAGATCTTTACCAAATCTTCACTTGACAGATACCCCAGGTTCTTCATAGAAGATACAAATTATTACATGAGAAAATGTTCAAGATCTAAGGGATATTAGTAACTGCCTGATCTAGTGTGCATCAGAATCCACTGGGCTAATTTTTGAAAATGCAGATTCCTGCGTTTTACCTCCACAAATACTAATTCAGTAGGTCTGGGGCAGAGTTCCATATTTTGCAATTTTGTATGCACTCTGGATGATTCAGACTACAAGTGGTCCAAGAAGCCATGTTTGAGAAATAGGGATTTAATTCCAACCCCTCATTTTATTGATAAGAAATCTGTGCTGTGTGAGGCCACACAATATGCCAGTTACAGCCTGCTCTAAAATAAAACCTTAAAAAACACACTCCCTGCCTAGTCCAAAGTTATTTTCATTTAAAGCGCTTGGGGGCTACATGGTTCTTTTTTCTTGCAAAAGTCTGTTTACATTGTCCTTCTAGAATATATCATCTGAGAAAATATTTGACAAAAAGGAAAACTGAGACTCACTAGATATAGCCAGATTTACAGGGTTTGGAATTTTTTTCTCTGTGAGTAGCTGATGTCAGCTTCAAAGAAAAGAGGTATAATGTTTTGTTTTCCTTCTTGAGGAGTTTCTTAGAAGCATTAGCTGCTTTGAACCAGGCTGCTCTTGTATGCAAAGTTCTCAGACCTTACACTGACTCAGCCAGTGTAAAGGATATTAATTATAAAGATACCTGGGATTAGACATATGCAAAAAAAAATCTTAATTCAGGCTCCCAAATTTGCACCTTGTGGAATTGACCCCAAGTATCTCTGGTTTGCCCATACCATGTAGAACCAATCTTTAAATATACAAGTGTAAGATTTTGAAAGTAGTATTTTAAGGTTGTTCTGGCTAAAAAGGTGCCAATTTGGGATGGGCCCCATTTTATGCTATTTCATTCCTGTGTAACTTTCATCTCTTGCAATAGACCTGTCCTCTGGAGCTACTGATGTCTAATTTCTCTTCCAAAAGACAGTTCTTTAAATATTTGAAGACAGTAATAAAGACTTACTTGGGCTAAATATCTCTAATTTATTTAGGTGTCCCTTTTCCAAACTCTTTGTTCTCTTTCAAGTATGATCTATAACACTGCTGTCTTCTTAAAGTATGTAGTGCAGAACCGAATCCAGTTTCTGAGTCCCACTCTCCTCCCACACACCAGCATCCATCACTAGAACTGGATGGAAAAGGTGAAGGGAGGGGACACATCTCACTTGGAAACTTGATTTCCAAGACTAAAAAGTGTTTGTGAAAATAGACACATCCAAGGAACAGATGGAGAAAGCATTCATGACTTCCACCTGCCAGGTATGGACTAGGGATTGCTTTAGCAGAGTAAGTTGGTACAACCACCTTCCCGAACCTTATTTCTTCCAGGCCAGATTGAGTATAGTTCAAGCAAAAGCATAGTATTTCAATAAACTTTGTTTATGAACTTCAGAATTTCATGTTTTGTCTTTAACAGCTTTAGTGAAATATAATTTACTAATCGCACAGTACATCCACTTATAGCTACAATTCAATGGCTTTTATTATATTCAGAGTTGTGCAGCTATCACCACAATCAATTTGAAGACATTTTCACCACCCCAAAAACAAAAATTTAAATATTCTAGTCAATTTATTTCCTAATTACTGTTGCTCATTTATAAGACATCCCATGTGCAGTGATACTTGGCACTCCAGTGAGGTACTGGATATTATAAGAACTCAATAGGAAGGAATGATGAAAAAAAGAGCAATGCACTTCTTAGAGAATAAATGACCCCGTTGTACAACATTAATACACCACGTATTTCACAGTTTTGTATAGAGGCTAAGAACAAGGAGTTAGGACCAAATTAGTTGAGTTCAGATACTGGATCCACCATTTACTGACCTTGGGGTTCCATCTGTAAAACGGGGACAATAATTGTTCATACCTCATATGATTCTTATAATAATTAAATAGATTAATATACAAAGTGTTTAGAATAGAACCTGGTTCTACAGGAGAGCTTGCTCACCTGATTATTGTATATAACCACACACACACACACACACACACACACACACACACACAATGACCTTCTACAAGGTTAACCCTTTATGATTATACGGATTGTGAGATTTTGTATTTGAACATTTAATCTGCTATCAGCTCAGTATGTATTGAGAGTCTGTGGTTAAAATTAAATCTGTGATATTATTGGTTATTGGATATCTTATTTGGAGGAAAAAACTAGGTGGTCTAGTCTTATCTAATGAACACATAGAGAAAAAAGAAGGAGGGGTCAAAGATGGTGGCATAGGAAACCCCTGACATAATCTACTCCCATAGACACACTGAATCTATACCAACATACACAGCAATTCCTCCTGAAGGTGATCTGAGGGCTGATTGAGCAGCTTTTGCACAAGGGATGGAGGGACCATATAGAGAATGGTGGGAGAGAAAGAGACATAGTAACAATGGGAACCCCACCCATGATGCTATGAAATGCAGTAGAGAGGATAGCACTGAGGAGCGCTTATCATTGGATTTGTCTGACCTTGGGTATAGCGAATAAAAACAACCAAAAAATCTAGTGATTTAAAGGGCAACCAGACTGTAAGTGAAGAAAATCCATTTGCTAACCCTAAAGCATCTGCCAAATAGTGGGGGAACTGCTGGAACTCTCTTTGGGTTGGGACATACTGGCAAGCACCACTGTTTATGTTCCCCCCCAACCACCAATGTGGGTAGCTCAGATAATAGCAGGGTCTAGGTTCTCTAAAGGTCGCCTGCCAAAGCAAGTCATGGGCTCCTAGACACACCACCCCAGCTATACACCCAGAGAAGTTCACCTCCCCATCTATACCTGCTATAGTTTCAGCCATCCAAACAAGACTGCCCTGGCATAGCACACACCAAGAAACCTCTAGCCCATATTGCTCCAGCAAGCCAGCAAAGCTGCCAGAAACATTCAGTCTACACAGTAGACGTTCCTACACGAGGACACTCCTTCAAGACTTAGAGAGGTAGTTGTTTTGCCTAAATCATAGAAATAACACATAAGTCAAACAAAGTGTGGAGACAAAGGAATATGTTCCAAAAGAAAGAAGACAAAAATTCAGAAAAAAAAGAACTAAGTTAAATGGGAATAAGCAAACTACCTGACAAAGAATTTAAAGTAGAGGTTATAAAGATGCTCAACAGAGTTAAGAGTAGATGAACTTAGTGAAAATTCAACAAAGTTGAAAACATAGAAAATATAAAAAGAACCAATCAGTTGAAGAATACAATAAGTAAAATAAAAATATACTAGAGGGAATCAACAGCAGATTAGGGGATGTAAAAGAACGAATCGGTAATCTGGAAGACTTGGTATGACAAAGTACCCAAGGTGAACAGCAGAAAGTAAAAATATGAGGACAGGATAAGAGACCCTTGCAACAACATCAAGCATAATAGTATTCACATTATAGAGGTCTCAGAAGAAGAGGAGAGAGAGGAAGGGACAGAAAACTTATTTGAAGAAATAATAGCTGAAAACTTCCCTACCCTGGGAAAGGAGACAGACATCCAGGTTCAGGAAACACAGAGAGTTGTAAACAAGGTGAGCTAAAGGAGGTCTACACCAAGACACATAATAATTAATATATCAAAAAATAAAGACAAAAATCTTAAAAGCATCAAGAGAAAAGCAACTCGTTACATACAAGGGAAATCCCAGAAGACTAATAACCAATTTTTCAGAACAAACTTTGCAGACCAGAAGGGAGTGGCATGATATATCAAAGTGCTGAAAGGAAAAAAAACCCACAGCCAAGAAAACTACTCAGCAAGCCTATCACTTAGAATTGAAGGAGAGATTAAAGAGTTTCCTAGAAAACAAAAGTTAAAAAAGTTCATAACCATTAGACCAGCCTTACGAGAAATGTTAAAGGGACTTTTTTAAGTGGGAAAGAAAAGGCATTAACTAGAAGAAAATTATGAAAGGAATAAACTTCACTCGTAAAAGCAAACATATCATATAAAAATATGTAAAACATGATATTACATATAGAAAATGTGGAGAGGAAGGAGTAAAAATGTAGAGCTTTTAGAATGTGTTTGAATTTAAACAACTGTTAACTTAATATAGAGTGCTATATACTTAGGATGTTATAAATTAACCATATGGTAACTGAAAACCTAAATAATACACAATAAAATAAAGAGAAAGGAACTAAGAATAAAGAAAGCCATCAATTACAAAAGGAGTAAGAGAAAGACACAGAAGAACTATAAAAAAATTTTTAATGACAATAAGTACATACCTACCAATAATTACTTTAAATATAAAAGGTCTACATGCTCCAATCAAAAGATATTTGAGTTACCGAATGGATTAAAACAAATCCCATTTATATGCTGCCTATGAGAGACTCATTTCAGACCTAAAGACACAAATAGACTGAAAGTAAAGAAATGGAAAAAGATTTTTCATGTAAATAGAAGTGGAAAAAAAAAAAAAAACTCTGGGGTACCAATACTTCTTTTTTTTTTTCCTTTGGACCTGCTTTTATTTTGGGGTACCAATACTTATATCGGACAAAATAGACTTTAAAACAAAGACTGTAACAAAGAAGGGCACTACGTAATGATAAAGGGATCAATTCAACAAAAGGATATAAGACTGTAAATATCTACGTCCCCAATATAGGAGCACCTAAATAGATAAAGCAAGTATTAATAGAGGTAAAGGGAGAATTATAATACAATAATACAATAATAGTAGGGGATATTAACACCCCACTTACATCAATAGATATATTACCAAGAGAGAAAATCAATAAAGAAACAATTTCTTTGAATGACACATTAGACCAGATGGACTTAACAGATAAATGCAAAACATTCCATCCACACACACCAGAATATATGCCCTTTTCAAGTGCACATGGAATATTCTCCAAGATAGATCACATGTTAGGCCACAAGACAAGTCTCAACAAATTCAAGAAGACTGAAATCATCTCAAGCATCTTTTCTGACCACAATTGTATGATACTAGAAGTCAATTACAAGGCGAAAAAGAACTGAAAAAAAACACAAACACATGGAGGCTGAAATACATGCTACCAAAGAGAAAATAAAAAATACCCGAAGACACATGAAAATGGGCAAAAATGGTTCAAAATCTTTGGGACACAGAAAAAACAGTTCAAAAAGAGAAGTTTAGAATGCTATAGGCCTTTCAAGAAAAAAGAAAAACCTCAAATAAGTAATCTAACCTCACACCTAAATTAGCTAGAAAAAAATGACAAAACAAATCTCAAAGTTAGTACAAGGAAGGAAATAAAAATCAGAGCAGAAATAAGTTAAATCAGGCAAAAATGTAGAAACTATCAATGAAACTAAAGCTGGTTTTGGAAAAATAAAAATAATTGATAAAACTTTAGCCAGACTCATGAAGTTAAAAAAGAGGAGACTCAAATACATAAAATTAGAAATGAAAAAAGAGAAGTTAAAACTGATACCATAGAAATACAAAATATTATAAGAGACTACTGCAATGAATTACATACCAACAGATTGGACAACCTAGAATAAATGGATAAATTCCTAGATTTTTGGAAGATTCCTACAATCTTCCAAAATTGAACTGGGAGGAAATAGAAAACTTGATCAGATATATTAGTAGTAATTAAATTGAATCAACCATAATAATAATAATACTCTTAACAAACAAAAATCCAGGACTAGAAGGATTCACAGGTGAATTCTACAAAACCTGTAAAGAAAAGTTAATACCTATTCTTCTCAAACTATTCCAAAAATTAGAGGAGAAAGGTAAACTTCCAAAATCATTCTATGTAGCCAGCATTATCCTGATACCAAAACCAAATAAAGACATTACAAAAATGAAAACTGCAGCCAATATCTCTGATGAAGATAGATGCAAATATTCTTGACAAAATATTAGCAAATCAAATACAACAATCCTATAAATGATCATTCATCACAAAAAGATTTATTCCAGGGATACAGGGATGGTTTGATATCAGCAAATCAATCAAGGTATTGCACCATATCAGTAAAATGAAGAATAGAAACTCATATGATCATCTCAATAGATGCAGAAAAACATTTTACAAAATTCAACCTTTGTTTATAATAAACTCTCAAGAAAGTGGGTTAGAGAAAACATAACTTAATAAAGGCCATATTCGACAAACCCACAGCTAAGACCACATTCAATGGTAGAAAACAGAAAGCTTTTCCTCTAAAATCAGGAAGATCAAGATGTTCATTCTCATCATTTTTATTCAACATAGTACTGGAAGTCCTAGCCAGAACAATCAGATGGGGGGGGAAGGGGTGCTGCAGGGAGGGAGGGAAGGGACTGGTAAACAAGAAGTAAAATTTACTATTACAGATGACATGATCCTCTATAAGAAAACCCAAAACTTTCCACCAAACAAAATCAATATACAGATGTGTTGCATTTTAATACACTACTAATGAACTACCAGAAAGAGAAATTAAGAAAGCAATCCTCTTTACAATTGCATAAAATAATACAATACTTAGGAATAATTTTAACCAAGAAGGTGCAAGACCTGTACTCTGAAAACTATAAGACATCAATGAAAGAAATTAAAGATAACACAAATATATGGGAAAATATACCACATTCATGGTTTGGAAGAATTAACATTGTTAAAATGCTCATATTACCCAAAGCAATATAGAGTCAATGCAATCCCTATCAAAATACCAGTAGTATTTTTTTAGAGAACTAGAACAAAAATCCTAAAATGTGTATGGAACCATAAAATACTTCAAATATTGAAAGCAATCTTGGGAAAGAAGAACAAAGCTGGAGGTATCACAATTCCAAATTTCAAGATAAGTCCAAAATTACAGTAATCGAAAGAGTGTGGTACTGGCACAAAAATGACACATAAATCAATGTAACAGAATAGAGAGGCTAGAAATAAACCCATACTTACATGCCCAATTTACAACAAAAGAGGCAAGAATATACAATGGGAGAAAGATAGTGTTTTCAACACATGGTACTGGGAAAACTGGACAGCTACATGCAAGAGAATGAAACTAGACACCTTTCTTCTTACACCATATACAAGAATAACTCAAAATAGATTAAAGACCAAAATGTAAGATCTAAAACCTTAAAACATTTTTTTTTCTCTTTATACTTTTGTTTACAAATTGCATGCTAGTTATGGGGTGCCTGAGTGGTTCAGTCAGTTAAGCATCCAACTTCGGCTCAGGTCATGATTTCACAGTCCATAAGTTCAAGTCCCAAGTCGGACTCTGGGGAGCCATCTCAGATTTTGGAGCCTGCTTCAGATTCTGTGTCTCCCTCTCTCTCTGCCCCCCCCAATTCATGCTCTGTCTCTGTCACTTAAAAATAAAATTTTTTAATTATATGCTAGTTAATTAACATACAGTACAATATTGGTTTCAGAAGTAGGATTCAGTGATTCATCACTTACATACAACACACAATGCTCATCACAAGTTCGCTCCTTAATACCCATTACTCATCTAGCCCACCCCCACCCACCTCCCTCCATCAACCTTCAGTTTGTTCTCTATCTTTAAAAACCTCTCATGATTTGTTTCCTTCCTTTTCTCCCCACCCATATGTTCATTCACCTGTCATGTTTCTTAAACTACATATATGAGTGAAATGATACGGTATGTCTTTCTCTGGCTTATTTTGCTTAACATAATATATTCTAGCTCCATCGTGGTCATTCCAAATGGCAAAATTTCATTCTTTTTGATGGCTGAGTAATATTCCATTGTGTGTATAGACATAGATATATAGATACAGATATAGACCACATCTTTTTTATCCATTAATCAGTCAATAGACATTTTAGCTCTTTCCATAATTTGGCTATTGTTGATAATGCCGCTATAAACATCAGGGTGCATGTGCCCCTTTGGATCAGTATTTTTCTTAATATTTTTGACAGAGCATGAGCATGGGAGGAGCACAGAGAGAGGGGAACAGAGGATTCAAAGCAGGCTCTGCACTGACAGTAGCCAGCCAGATGTGAGGTTTGAACAAGAACTCTGAGATCATGACCTGAGCTGAAGTCAGACACAACCAATTGAGACACCCAGGTGCCCCTCGAATTAGTAATTTTGTATCCTTTGGGTAATTACCTAGTAGTACCATTGCTGGGTCATACGGTAGTTCTATTTTTAACTTTATGAGGAATCTCCATACTATTTTCCAGAATGGCTGCACCAGTTTGCATTCCCCCTAGAGTGTAAGAGTGTTCCCCTTTTCCACATCCTCACCAACATCTATTGTTTCCTGTGTTACTACTTCACACCTGTCAGAATGGCTAAAAGTAACATCTCATTGTAGTTTTGACGTGTATTTTCTTGATGATGAGTGATGTTAAGCATCTTTTCATGTGCCTGTTAGCCATTTGGAGGTGTTCTTTGGAAAAATGTCTGTTCAGGTGTTCTGCCCTTTTCTTAACTGGATTATTCGTGTTTGGGGTGTTGAGATTGATAAATTCTTTATATATTTTGGATACTGAACCTTTATCAGACATGTTATTTGCAAATACTTTCTCCCATTCTTTAGACTGCCTTTAAGTTCTGCTGATTGTTCCTTCACTATGCAGAAGCTTTTTATCTTGATGAAGTCCCAATAGTCCATTTTTGCTTTGATTTCCCTGTCTCTGGAGACATGTCTAGACAGAAGTTGCTACTATGGAAGTCAAAGTGTTCTTCTCTAGGATTTTGATGGTTTCCTGTCCCATATTTAGGTCTTGTATCCATTTTGAATTTATTTTTGTGTATGGGGTAAGAAAGAAAGTGGTCCAGTTTCGTTCTTTTGCATGTTGCTGTCCAGTTTTCCCAATATCATTTGTTGAAGGGACTGTCTTTTTTCCATTGGATTTCTTTCCTGATTTGCAAAACATTAGTTGACCATAGAGTTGTGGGTCCATTTCTGGGTTTTCTATTCTGTTCCATTGATCTATGTGTGTTTGTTTTTGTGCAACTATCATATTGTCTTGATGACTATGGCTTTATAATATGAATTGAAATGCAGAATCATGATGCCTCCAGTTTTGTTTTTCTTTTTCAGGATCACTTAGGCTATTCGGGGTCTTTTGCGGTTTCACATACATTTAAGTTTGTTCTATCTCTGTGAAAAGTGCTATTCGTATTTTGATGGGAATTGCCTTAAATGTGTAGATTGCTTGGGGGTATTACAGACATTTTAACAATGTTTGTTCTTCCCATCCATGAGCATGGAACGCTTTTCCATTTCTTTGTGTCCTCTTCAACTTCTTTCATAAGCATTCTGTAGTCTTAAGAATACACATCTTTTACCTCTTTGGTTAGGTTTATTCCTAGGTCTCACATTATTTTTGGTGCAATTGTGAATGGGATTGACTCCTTGATTTCTCTTCCTGCTGCCTCATTATTGGTGTATAGAAATGCAACAGACTTCTGCACATTGATTTTTTTATCCTGCAACTTTGTTGAATTTATGCATTAGTTCTAGAAATTTCTTGGTGCAGTCTTTCAAGTTTTTTTTTTTTTTTTACATAGAGTATCATGTTGTCTACAAATAGTGAATTTTGACTTCTTCCTTGCTGATTTGGATGCCTTTTTTTTTCTTTTAGTTGTCTAATTACTGGGGCTAAGACTTCCGGTACTATGTTAATAACAGTGGTGAGAGTGGACATCCTTGTCTTTTTCCTGACTTTAGGGGAAAGGCTCTCAGTTTTTCTCCATTCAGCTTATTAGCTGTGAGTCTTTCATATATGGCCTTTATGATGTTGAGGTATCTTCCATCTATCCCTACTCTGTTGAGGGTTTTTATCAAGAATAGATGCTATATTTTGTCAAATTCTTTTTCTTCATCTATTGACAGGGTCGTATGGTTCTTATACTTTCTTTTTTTTAATGTGGTATATCATGTTGATTGATTTGTGAATATTGAACCACCCTACAGCTGAGGAATAAATCCCAATTGATCATGGTGAATAATTCCTTTAACGTACTGTTGGATTCAATTTGTTAGAATCTTATTGAGAATTTTTTTATTCATCCTCATCAGGAATATTGGCCTGTAATTCTCCTTTTTAGTGAGGTGTTTGTTTGGTTTTAGAATCAGGATAATGCTGGCCTCATACAAGAAGTTTGGAAGTTTTCCTTTCATTTCTATTCTTTGGAACAGTTTGAGAATATGTATCAAGTTTCTTTTAAATGTCGGATAGATTTTTCCTGGGAAGCCATCTGGCCCTGGACTTTTGTTTGCTGAAAGATTTAAAAAAAATTTGGGGGGGTCCTGGGTGGCTCAGTCTGTTAAGCATCAACTTTGGCTCAGGTCATGATCTTGCAGTCCACAAGTTCAAGCTCCGCATCGAGCCCTGTGCTGACAGCTCAGAGCCTTGAGCCAGCTTCAGATTCTATGTTTCCCACTCTCTGTACTCCTCCCCCACTCATGCTGTCTCTCTCTCAAAAATAAATAAAAACATTAAAAAAAAACTTGAACAAATTTTTTTAATGTTTATATTTATTTTTGAGAGAGGGAGAGACAGAGTGTGAGTGGCGGAGGGGCAGAGAGAGAGAGAGAGAGAGAGAGAGAGAGAGAGAAAGACACAGAATCTGAAGCAGGCTCCAGGCTCTGAGGTGTCCGCACAGAACCTAACACGGGTCTCAAACTCACAGACCATGAGATCATGACCTGATCTGACCTAAGTTGGATGCCCAACTGAGCCACCCAGGTGTCCTGTTTGTTGGGAGATTTTTGACTACTGCTTCACTTTCTTTGCTGGTTGTGGGTCTGTTCAAATTTTGTATATCTTTCTGTTTCAGTTTTGTTAGTTCATAGGTTTCTAGCAATTTATCCATTTCTTCCAGATTGCCCGGTATTTTGGTATATAATTTTTCATAATATTTCCTTATAATTATTTGTATTTCTGTGGTGTTGGTTGTGAACTCTCCTTTCTCAGTCAGGATTTTATTTATCTATGTCCTTTCTCTTTTCTTTTTGATAAGTCAGGCTAGGGACTTATCAGTTTTATTAAATCTTTCAAAGAACCTGCTCCTGGTTTCACTGATCTGTTCTACTGTTCTTGTTTGTTTCTGTATCATTTATTTCTGCTCCAATCTTTATTATTCCCTTCTTCTGCTGGCTGTAGGCTTCATTTATTGTTCTTTTTTTAGCTCCTTTAGGTGTATGGTTAGGATGTGTATTTGAGACTGCTCTTGCTTCTTGAGGCAGGCTTGTGTTGCTATATACTTCCCCTTATGACCACTTGTGCTGCATCCCAAAGGTTTTGGATTGACATAATAAAGGCCATAGATGAATAACCCATAGCTAATATCATAATTAATGGAAAAACTCTCAGTTTTCCCATTAATATCAGCAACAAGGATGTCCAATCTCACCATCTTTATTCAACATAATACTAGAAGTCCTAGCCATAGAAATCAGACAACAAAAAGAAATAAAAGGCATCTAAATCAGTAAGGAAGAAGTAAAACTTTCACTATTTTCAGATGACATGATACTATAATATAGAAAACCTGAAATACTCCACCAAAAATCTAGAAAACTGATAAATGGATTCTGTAAAGTCACAGGATACAAAATCAATGTATAGAAATCTGTTGCATTTCTATACCTCGATAATAAAATAGAATGAGAAATTAAGGAAAAAAAAACTATTTACAATTGCGCCAAAAATAATGATACCTAGGAATAAACCTAACCAAAGAGGCGAAAGAGATGTACTCTGAAAACTATAAAACACTAATGAAAGAAATTGTTAGACAACACAAAGAAATGGAAAGATATTCCATACTCATGGACTGGAAGAACAAATATTGTTAAAATGTGTATCATACCCAAAGCAATCTACACAATCAGTGCAATTCCTATCAAAATACCAACAACATTTTTCACGGAACTAGAATAAACAATCCTAAAATTCATATAGAAACACAAAAGACCCTGAATAATCAAAATAATATTGAAAAAGAAAATCAAAGCTGGAGGTATCACAATTTTGGACTTCAAGTTATATATTACAAAGCTGTAGTAATCAGAAAAGTGTGGTACTGGCACAAAAAGAGACACATAGATCAATGGAACAGAATAGAAAACCTAGAAATAAACCCACGGTTATACTGCCAATTAATCTTCAACAAAGATGCCAAAGATGTGCCCATGGTGTTGGTGTTGGTATTGGGAAAACTGGACAGCAACATGATAAACAATGAAATTGGGCCACTTTCTTACACCATACACAAAAATAAATTCAAAATGGATAAAAGAACTAGATGTGAGCCATGAAATTATAAAAATCCTAGAAGAGATCACATGCAGAAACTTCTCTGACATTGACCATAGCAACTTTTTTCTAGGTATGGCTCCTGAGGCAAGGGAAACAAAAGCAAAAATAAACTATTGGGACTACATCAAAATAAAAAGCTCATGCACAGTGAAGGAAACCATCAACAAAACTAAAAGACGATCTACAGAATGGGAGAAGGTATTTCCAAGTGACATATCTGATAAAGGGTGTATCCACAATATATAAAGAACTTATACAACTCGATATCAAACACCCAATTAAAGAATCCAATTAAAATAACCCAAATAATCCAATTAAAAATGGGCAGAAATGAACATTTTTCTAAAGAAGACATAAAGATGGTTAATACATGAAAAGGATGCTCAATATCACTCATCATCAGGGAAATGCACATCAAAACTACAATGAGATATCTTCACACATCTGTCAGGAAATGGCTAAAATCAACAACATAAAAAAACAACAGGTTATGGCAAGGATGTGGAGAAAAAGGGACCCTCTTGCACTGGTGGTGGGAAAGCAAGTCATTGTAGAAAACAGTATGGAGGGTTCTCAAGAAGTTAAAAATAGAACTACCTTATGATCCAGCAATCACAATACTGGTATTTACCCAAAGAATACAAAACACTGTTTCAAAAGGATACATACACCCCTTTGTTTATAGCAGCATTAGTTACAATAGTAAAGATATGGAAGCATCCTAAGTGTCCATTGATTGATGAATTGATAAAGAAGTGGTATGTGTGTGTATATGTATGTATATGTATGTGTATGTATGCATATATATATACATATATAAGTATATATGTAATATGTATAATGGAATATTCATCCATAAAAAATGAAATTATGCCATTTGCAATACATGGATGAAACTAGACAGTATTACGCTAAGCAAAATAAGTCAGTCAGAGAAAGGCAAATATCATATAATTTCTCTTATATGTGGAATTTAAGAAACAAAACAAATATTTGAAGGGAAAAAAAGAGGGAGACAAATCGAGAAATAGGCTCAGAGAACAAACTGGTGGTTACCAAGGGGCAGTGGGGGTGATGGGTGAAATAGGTGATGGGGATGAAGGAGGGCACTTGTGATGAACACCGGATGTTGTATGGAAGTGTTGAATCACTGTATTGTACACCTGAAACTAACAAAACTGTATGTTAATTACATGGGAATTTAAAACTTAAAAAATAAAGTATCTTGTAAAAAGCATACAGCTGAGTCTTGTTTTCCCCTTTTTCTTTTAAAATCAAATTTGACAATCTCTGTATTTCAGATGAGGTACTTGGGCCATTTATACTCAATGTAGTTATTTCTATGGTTGGAAATCTACTATCTTCCTATTTGTTTCATCTGTTCTTTGTCCCTCTTTACCTGTTTTCTGCCTTTTGGGATTAAGTATCTTAATTTCTATTCTGTTTAATTTCTATTCTTGGTATATTAGCTATAATTTTTTAGAAGTTTTTATTGGTTGCTCAAAAATCGACAAAATACATCTTTAACCTTTCACAACCTATCTTCTAATTTTATTCTGCTATGTTATGTGCGGTATAAAGCCTATATGATAGTATAAATTTTTCTTTTCCATTCTTATGCTATATTTATCACATATTTTATTTCTACATATGTGATAAGCTCCACAAAATATCCTAATCGATTTTAAGCAAATACTTTTTTTGAGAGAGACAGAGAGACAGAGAGGAGAGAGAGAGAGAAAGAGTGGGGGAGGAACAGAAGGAGAGGAAGAGAGAGGATCCTAAGCAGGCTCCAGAACTGAGTGTGGAGCCCTACGTGGGGCTCAATCCCATGATCCTGGGATCATGACCTGTGCTGAAATCAAGAGTCAGACAGTTGACAGAGTGAGCTACCTAGATGTCCCAGCAGTCAATTATGTTTTAAAGAATGCTGAAAATGAAAACAAAGCATTTCATATTTACCCCCCCCCCATGTTTACTCTCTCTGGGCTGTTGTTCTTTTGTATAAAACTGTGTTTCCATCTCTTGTTTTCCTTCTGCCTGAAGGACTTCCTAGAGCAATTCCTATAGTGCATGTCTGCTACTGATTAAGTCCCTTAGATTTTGTTTATCTAAAAATTTTACCTTCATTTTTAAAAGATGTTTTCCCTGGGTATAGAATAATAGATTGTTTCATTTTTTTCTTCATAACCTTGAAACTGCTATTTTATTGTCTTCTGGATTATATAGTTTTCAGTGAGGAGACTATGGAAATCCTTCTCTGTCTCCCTCTGTACATAATGTCTTTTTTTTTCCCCTTCGGCTCTTGTTAAGACTCACTTTGTACCATTAGTTTTTATAAACTGTGCTTATGATATGCCTCACTGTGCTGTGTGTACATACCTGTGTATATAGGTATGTGTATTTATCTTACTTGGAGCTGATTTTTTAATATGTGAGTTTTTACTTTTCAACAAATTTGGAAAATATTCATTTACTTTTTCTTCAAATATTTTTCTACTCTTCCTCCACTCCTACTCCTCTTCCATTTATACCTGTGTTAGACTACTTATTAATATCTGTAAGTCACTGAGGCTCTGTCTTACACTTTTTAGTATTTTTCCTCCTCTGTGCTTCATTTTATGAATAGATTATATTCCTATATCTTTGGGTTAATTGATCTTTTCTTCTGCTGTGTCCAATCTGTTGTTAATCCTATCCAGTGAGATTTTAATTTCAAATATTTTATTTTTCATCTGAAGCTCCATTTGATTATTTTTATATTACCATGGATTGCCTCATAATGTTCATCATTTACTTTAAATATTTGAACATAGTTACAGTAACTATTTTAACATCTTTGTTTCTAATTCTATCATTTCTGCCATTTCTGCATCTGTTTCTATTGACTGATTTTTGCACTAATTATGAGTCATATTTTCCTTTTTCATGGAATGCCTATTAATTTTTATTGAATTTTGGTTTGTGAATATTATGTTGTTGAGTGTCTAGATTGCATTGTCTTTCTTTAAAGAGTGTTGGGCAGGCAGTTAAATATTTTGTAGATGTTTGATCCTTTTGAGACCTGTCTGAACTTTTTAAGAGCAGGCCTAGAGTGTTGACCCTATGATAGCATAGCCCTACAGTAAGGGTGTAGAAGCTTCACTTTACTCTATGTAGTACAACCCAGTGCTGAGCTTTGGGGTCTCCAATGAATGCCCTGGTATGATCACTAATGGCTCTCCAATCTAACTAGTCATAATTTGAATACCTTTCACAACTTAAACATCACACTAACCACACACACTAAGCTTCTAGAGATTATTTTGATTACAGTTCTCTGGGCAATCTCTGCCTGGCATTGTAAAGTTTTCCTCTATGAATGTGCAACCTAGTACTAAGCAAAGACTCACAAGTATCCTTTTTTCAGGTTTCTGGAGTCCCCCGTCCCGCAATTCACATCACATTTTTCTGAAATTCTACACTAATCATCCAACAATCTTAACTTCCTTGAACTTTAATTTTCTAGGTCGGAAGTCTTTATCTGAAATGAGATAGTTTCTAGATAAGAAATTTCCATCTCCTGGATTCACTAAGGTCACTGGGCCCTGCTTGGGTTGACCCCACCTCCACTTATGCATACTATCCAGA
Source organism: Paguma larvata (assembly GCA_030068075.1). Classification (NCBI taxonomy): domain Eukaryota; kingdom Metazoa; phylum Chordata; class Mammalia; order Carnivora; family Viverridae; genus Paguma; species Paguma larvata. Next base: position 18,088,835 of record CM057840.1, read on the forward strand.
AATTGCCTACAGATAGAAATCCAAGGTGATTATGGGTTTCACAAACCCCAAGGTGATTAGGAGTTACAGACATGTTCTGCCTGTTTTACAAGGACTGAAAATAGCTGTTTCATGTTGCTATTGGCTGAGTATTTGCATCCCACCACCACCAACTTCCCTCCAATTCACCTTTGGGAGGTGATTATGTCATGAGAGTTGACTCTCATAAATAGAATTAATGCTATCATAAAAGAGCTCCTTGGCTCCTTCTACCACGTGAGGACACAGTGAAAGGATGGCCATCAATGAACCAGGAAGTGGGCTCTCCCCAGACACCAAATCTGCAGGTGCCTTGATCTTGGACTTTGAAGACTCTAGAATGACGAGAAATAAAGTCCTATTGTTTATAAGCCACCTGGTCTATGGCAATTTGTTATAACTACCTGGATGTGCTAAGACACATATACTTTGTCTAGTTTTCTAGTTTAATGACAGGAGGTTTGCCCTAGTCCTTTTTAGTTCATCGTAGCTTTAAAGAGAAGCCGAGTCAGAGACCTTTTACTTAACCAGTTTCTAAATGTAAGCTAAAGTTTTCATCTTGACTCATTCATGTAAATAGAAAGTCCATATAAAAAAACAGAGAAAGAATAGGAAAAGAGGAGGTAAAAAAAAATGAGTTTTCAAAGTGAGAGTTTAGGTCCCTCATCTTCTAACCCAAATCATCTTCAGTATTGTTTTGAAAGTATAAAAAGGAAATATTGAGTTTCCTTTCATTGGCTTCTAGATAAATATTGCAGATTCTAAAAGCGATTAGGTTGAGCTAGTAAGCAAAAGGGGTTTCATGCCTTGAGGGAAGTTCTGATTCAGGCCTGTAACTCCATAGATTTAGGATTAGTTACAAGCGATAAACCTATTCTGGTGTTATCCAAAGTCCTTTCATCCTGAAGATTAATCCACCTTCCCTGCAAGCCTGAAAGATTAGAAGAACAAAGATCCATTGATACAGCCCTGAATGTCTGTAGAATAGTATATAAAGACAGATCCCCAAAGTTAATTCCCAGTTCTGGTAAAATTTATAAAATAACAAAATAGATACATCAATAGTGTCTAAATAAAGCTGAAAATAACCTCTGATGAAAAATTTCCTTTACAAGCCTTCATTTGTGAGGTGGGTGGAAGATGGGCTAGATGGGTGATGGGTATTCAGGAGGGCACTTGTTGTGATGAGCACTGGGTGTTGTATGTAAGTGATGAATCACTGAATTCTACTTCTGAAACCAATATTGCACTCTATGTTAACTAACTAGAGTGTAAATTTTTTCAAAATAGAAAATAAAAGCCCTCATTTGTTACCAGTTAGTCTGAGCTGGAAGCTAGTGGGAGAAAGAGATACTATATGAATATTTCTGGATCACCCTTTCTGTTTCTCAGAAGCTGAAGCTATAGTACGTCTACAGGAAGGATTATGTCCAGCAGATATAAATTATTAGTATCATCACTCTCAGCATATTCCTCTTACAAGTATTCATATTCATGGGAAACGAAACAAACACTTTCCTTCTCAATTCAACACCAGGGCCTTTGGGGAGCTCTTCCCTTGATCACACTTGCAGAGGAGCAGCTGCTTACAGCTGTGAAAGGATGAGTTTTAGAAAGAACTATGTCGTCTCCTCAAAATTGTTTTCTCTGTCAAAGCTGCAAGGTGGTAAAGAACACACAGGTAAGGTATATATCTATATACTCAAAAACACACAAGCATGTGTGTATTTAAAAGTTCATTTCCATTGATTTTGTATCCTGCAACTTTGCTGAAATCATGAATCAGTTCTAGTAGGCTTTTGGTGGATTCTGTCGGGTTTTCCATGTAAAGTATCATGTCATCTGCAAAAAGTGAAAGTTTGACTTCCTCCTTGCCAATCTTGATGACTTTTATTTTGTTTTGTTGTCTGATTGCTGATGCTAAGACTTCCAGCACTATGTTAAATAGCAGTGGCGAGAGTGGACACCCCTGTCGTGTTCCTGATCTCAGGGGGAAGGCTTTCAATTTTTCCCCATTGAGGATGATATTAGCTGTGGGCTTTTCATATATGGCTTTTATGATGTTTAAGTATGTTCCTTCTATCCCGACTTTCTCAAGAGTATTTATTAAGAAAGGATGCTATATTTTGTCAAATGCTTTTTCTGCATCTATTGACAGGATCATATGGTTCTTATCTTTTCTTTTGTTAATGTGATGTATCACGTTGATTGATTTGCGAATATTGAACCAGCCCTGCAACCCAGGGATGAATCCTACTTGATCATGGTGGATAATTCTCTTTATATGCTGTTGGATTCGATTTGCTAGTATCTTGTTGAGAATTTTTGCATCCGTATTCATCAGGGATATTGGCCTGTAATTTTCTTTCTTTGCTGGGTTTCTATCTGGTTTGGGAATCAAAGTGATGCTGGCTTCATAGAATGAGTCCGGGAGTTTTCCTTCTGTTTCAATTTTTTGGAACAGCTTGAGGAGGATAGGAATTAACTCTGTTTTAAATGTCTGGTAAAATTCCGCAGGAAAGCCATCTGGTCCAGGGCTTTTATTTGCTGGAGGTTTTTGATAACTGATTCTATTTCTTCACTAGTTATGGGTCTGTTCAAATTTTCTATTTCTTCCCGTTTGAGTTTTGGTAGCGTGTGGCTATTTAGGAAGCTGTCCATTTCTTCCAGATTGCCAAGTTTGGTGGCATATAATTTTTCATAGTATTCTCTGATGATTGCTTGTATCTCTGAGGGATTGGTTGTAATTTCTCCCTTTTCATTCACGATTTTATCTATTTGAGTTCTCTCTCTTTTCTTTTTGAGAAGCCTGGCTAGAGGTTTGTCTATTTTGTTTATTTTTTCAAAGAACCAGCTTTTGGTTTCATTGGTCTGTTCCACTACCTTTTCTGTCTCCATATGGTTAATTTGAGCTCTGATCTTTGTTATTTCTCTCTTTCTGCTGGGCTTGGGTTGTTTTAGTTGATCTGCTTCTAGTTCCTTTAGGCGTGCTTTTAGAATTTGTGTTATTGATTTTTCTTATTTCTTGAGATGGGACTGGATTGCAATATATTTCCCTCTCAAGACTGCCTTTGCTGCGTCCCAGAGCGTTTGGATTCAATGTACAGAAATCGGTGGCATTTCTATACACCAACAATGAAGCAGCAGAAAGAGAAATAAAGAAGCTAATCCCTTTCACAATTGCACCAAAAACCATAAAATACTTAGGAATAAACCTAACCAAAGAGGTGAAAGACCTCTACACTGAAAACTATAAAAAGCTTATGAAGGAAATTGAGGAAGACACAAGGAAATGGAAAAACATCCCATGCTCATGGATTGGAAGAATAAATATCGTCAAAATGGCAATACTACCCAAAGCAATCTACACATTCAATGCAATCTCAATCAAAATTGCACCAGCATTCTTCTCAAAGCTAGAGCAAACCATCCTAAAATTTGTATGGAACCACAAAAGACCTCGAATAGCCAAAATAATACTGAAGAATAAAACCAAGGCGGGAGGCATCACAATCCCAGACTTTTACCTCTACTACAAAGCGGTGGTCATCAAGACTGTATGGTATTGGCACAAAAACAGACACATAGACCAATGGAAGAGAATAGAAAACTCAGAAATGGACCCGCAAGTATATGGCCAACTAATCTTTGACAAAGCGGGAAAATGTATCCAATGGAAAAAAGACAGCCTCTTTAACAAATGGTGCTGGGAGAATTGGACAGCAACATGCAAAAGAATGAAACTAGACCACTTCCTTACACCACTCACAAAAATAAATTCTAAATGGATAAAAGATCTGAATGTGAGACAGGAAACCGTCAAAATCCTAGAGGAGAAAACAGGAAAAAGCCTCTTTGACCTAAGATGCACCAATTTCTTATTCGACACGTCTCCAAAGGCAAGAGAATTAAAAGCAAAGATGAACTATTGGGACCTCATCAAGATAAAAAGCTTCTGCACAGCAAAAGAAACAACCAACAAAACGAATAGGCAACCAACGGAATGGGAAAAGATCATCGCAAATGACATATCGGATAAAGGACTAATATCTAAAATTTATAAAGAACTTACCAAACTCCAAACCTGAAAAACAAACCACCCAGTGAAGATATGGGCGGAAGAAATGAATAGACACTTCTCCAAAGAGGACATTCAGATGGCCAACAGACACATGAAACAATGCTCAATGTCACTCATCATCAGGGAAATACAAATCAAAACCACACTGAGATACCACCTCATACCAGTCAGAGTGGCTAAAATGAATAAATCAGGAAACTATAGATGCTGGCGAGGATGTGGAGAAGTAGGCACCCTCCTACACTGTTGGTGGGAATGCAAACTGGTGCAGCCACTCTGGAAAATGGTGTGGAGGTTCCTCAAAAAAATGAAAATAGAGCTACCCTATGACCCAGCAATAGCACTGCTAGGAATCTACCCAAGAGACACAGGAATGCTGATGCATAGGAGCACGTGTACCCCAATGTTCATAGCAGCATTTTCGACAATAGCCAAATCATGGAAAGAGACCAAGTGCCCATCAACTGACGAATGGATAAAGAAGTTATGGTACTTATATACAATGGACTACTACGTGGCAATGAGAAAAAATGAAATCTGGCCATGTGTAGCCAGATGGATGGAACTGGAGGGTATTATGTTAAGTGAAATAAGTCAGTCAGAAAAAGACAGATGCCATATGTTTCCACGAATAGGTGGACTTTGTGAGACTAAGCAAAAACCAGGGAGAGGGGAAAGAGGGGAAAGGAAAAAAAGACACAGAGAGGGAGGGAGATAAAACATAAGAGACTCTCAAAGACTAAGAAAAAAACTGAGGGTAAGGGGGATGAGGGAGGGGGGGAGAGGGGGTGATGGGCATTAAAAAGGGCACATGTTGGGATGAACACTGGGTGTTATATGTAAACCAATTTGAAAATAAACTATTATAAAATTAAAAAAAATAAAAAATAAATAAAAGTTCATTTCCAAAAGGAAAACTTTTAATGAGGATTTTCTAGACTCCATAAACAGTTGTAAGTGCAGTGAGGGATATGTAGATGTTATATAAGGCAAGTATTTTTTAAAATATATTTATTTATTTTATTTATTTTTGAGAGAGAGAGAGAGAGAGAGAAAGAGAACGAACACGAAAGGGGGAGGGGCAGAGGGAGAGAGGAACAGAGGATCTGAAGCCGACTCCGTGCTAACAGCAAAGAGCCTGATGTGGGCTCAAACTCAAGAACCATGAGATCGTGACCTGAGACGAAGTTGGACACTTAACCAACTGAGCCATCCAGGAACCCCTATAGGACAAGGACTTTAAGTTAAATAAGCTCACTGTAAGGGCAAATCGGGACTGATTCCATTTTGCTTAAGGGCAAACTGGGACTGACTCCATTGTGTTCTGTGTCCTCCACCTTGAGTCCCCAGCGCCTGCACAGAAACTTGACCTATGGAACAGGACCTTTGACCCTTCCTCAGCCAATCAGCTAGGGTCACGACCATCACCCCTCCCACTGCCCCTAGACCCCTTTAAAACTATTGTGTTTTTGGAACAGGCCGTCTCTCTCGACCCACCGCTGTATCGGTGCTGGTTTGAGATTGAGCTCAAACTAGCTCGAATAAAGGCTCTTTGTTCTTGCATCGGACTCAGCTCCCTGGTGGTTTTTGGGGTCCCCGAATTCTAGGCATAACACTCACAAATCAAACGAAAGACTGACATTAAATACATAATTCTAAGACGTAGTAAAAAGTAACAAGGTGTAAAATGCTAAAGAGAGACATAAACCCAAGAGACTGAAAGGGCCAACTGGTGTCTGACACACAGTAGATTCTCAATAAATATTTACTGGATGAATTGATGATGAATAAATTTCTCTCCCCTTCCCTTCAAAGTAAAATGATTCTACCCTCAAAAATGAGGCCACATGGTAGGGCGCCTGGGTGGCTCAGTCGGTTAAGCGGCCAACTTCGGCTCAGGTCATGATCTCACAGTCTGTGAGTTCGAGCCCCGCGTTGGGCTCTGTGCTGACGGCTCAGAGCCTGGAGCCTGCTTCGGATTCTGTATCTCCCTCTCTCTCTGCCCTACCCCTGCTCATACTGTCTCTATGTCTCTCAAAAATAAATAAATGTTAAAAAAAATTAAAAAAAAATGAGGCCACATGGACTTTTGCTTCAATCCAACATGGAATAATAGGCGCCATATTTAACCTCCTAACTGAAATAATTTTAAAAATTTCAAATGTGTGAAACAATGGTTTGAAGACACTGAATATCAGGCAATAAAGGAGAGTGATTGTACGAGTGCTGACAACACTAACTCCACCTTTGGCCCTCCATTGTGTTCTCCCCTCTGGAGCACAGATGGCACCACTTTAGATAACAAGTAGAGATCCTCTGGTACACAGATGGCGCCACTTTGGATAACTACCCTGTGGCCTTACCACTATGCCCGTCACTCCATAAAAGCTGGGAATTAAGTCTGGAGAGGGGTGGAGAATACCTGCATAGTGCCCTGGATCATTCTGTCTGCCCATGTGTCCTGTCAGTAAGTTACTCTGAATGAAACTCTTTATAAACAATATGTAGCTGGCTTGCTTTGTTGTTTTTTGTTTGTTTGTTTTTGTATTTAAGTCTTGCCTCCTCATTCTGGAGGATACATTATTGACCCTCTTTCCACGTTCTAACACTGATCCTCGAGAGGTAGAAACAGTGATTCCTATGAGAGATGAAGCACTATAGCTGCCCCAGTTTACTGCTTTGAGAAATTTTCCAGGCCATAGTGCAGTGTTGGTGGAAGGAGGACCACATGGAGACCAATGAACTTCCAGAGGTTAGGAGAAAGAGTGGAGAATTTTTAGGAGACTATAGGACTCAAACTGGTAGAACAAAATACCAGAAAGCAAAGAACTACACAGAACGAGAACTCTAGAGATATACGAACACTGATAATAAGCTGAATACTGATGAACAAATGAGAAAACTACCCAAGTCTGGGGAATAATTATTGGAAATAATAAGTAGTAGTAGTTCCTAGAGGTAACAGTTCCTGGTATCAGACAGGGCTTGGAATACTATCTGTTCCCCCAATGGACTAAAAACCCAGTACTGTATTGGGTACAGTACACACAGGCTCTCACCTCAGTAATTGGGAATGATTAGCTATAGATTGATAACTATTCCAGTCCTGCCTTATATATCTTAGCAACAAAACTTGAAAGGATCAATATATATATATTGATATATAGATCAATATATAACTATAATCCAGAACAAAACTCAAGGACGTAGGAATACAAAATTATTCTAGCACCACACAGGGTAAAATTCAAAGTGTTTGACATCCAATCAAAATTACCAGAATGCAAAGAAGCAGAAAAATACACCCCATACTACAGAAATTAATTGAGGCTGACTTAGAACTGACAGAGAGGTTAGAATTAGCAAACAAGGACATTAAAACAATTATTATAGCTGTGTTCCACATATTTCAAACCTTAAGAAAAAGACATGGCAGATATAAAAGTCACTAAAATTGCTCTTCTAGAGATCAAAATCACAAGGTGTGAGATGAAAGATAAACTGAAAAGGTTAATAGCAGATTAAAGAGGAGAAAAAGTAAATTTTAAGACGTAACATAAACATACACAGAGAAAATTTAAAAATGTAAACAGAACATTAGTGATCTGTGGGACAACCTCAGGCAGCCTAATAAACATATAATTTGAATCTTTGAAAATCTTACAGAAAATGATTTGAAAAATAATGGTTGAAATTTTTCTAAAATTGATTAAAAACTATAAACTCATAGATCCAAAAGGCTAGATGAATCACAAAAGAAACAGGAATAAAACTAAGTCATATCAAAATCAAATTGCTCAAAACCAGTTACATAAGAAAATCTTAAAAGCATCCAGAGAAAAAAAGATATGATATATGCAGAGTGTGGAAGGTAGACATTGTTCTCCCAAATATATCCATTTTCTAATCCTTGGAATCTATAAATATCTTAGGTCACATAGCAAAAGGAATTAACATAAAAGATGTAATACAGTTTGCTAATTGGGTAACCTGAAGACAGTAAGATTACCCTGGATTATCTGAATGGGCCTGATGTAATCACAAAGGTCCTCAAAAGAGGAAGAGGGAAACAAGAGAGAATCTGAGAGATGACGGTGTAAGAAGGACTTGTTCTGATGTTACTGATTTTAAGAGTGGGGGAAGGGAGCCATGAGCCAAGTAATGCTAGCGGTCTCTAGAAGCTGGAAAAAGCAAGAAAATGTATTATCTCTTGTAGCTTCTAGAAAGGAATGCATTCATGTCAACATCTTGATTTTAGCCCAGTGAGACCCATTTTGGACTTCAATATTTTTCCAGAACTATGAGATAATTCCACCACTATAAGATAATAAATTTGTGCTGTTTTAAGTCACTAAGGTTATCATAATTTGTTACAGCAGCAAATAAAAACCAATACCCAGAAGAACAAAATGTATGAAAGTTGACTTCTTATCAGAAGCAATGCAAGAAAGAAAATACTTGAACAATATTTTCAAAGCACTAAATTTAAAAATTCAACCTAGAATTCTATACCAGGGAAAATGTCTCTTAAAAATAAATGTGAATCAAAGTTTCTTTTAAATACACAAAACCTGAAAAGACCTACAGAAAGAAATGTTAAAAGGAGGAAAATGAGATTAGATAGAAATATGAATCTACACAAAGAAATAAAGAGCAATGGAATAACTACATGGGTAAATATAAAAATGTTTTTAAAGATAATGTTTAAATAATGTATTCTGTGGAGGTGCCTGGGTGGCTCAGTTGGTTGAAAAAAATTAAAGAAGACACATATACACAAAAAGGGAAAAATATTCCATGCTCCTGGATGGGAAGAACAAATATTGTTAAAATGTCAATACTACCCAAAGCAATCTACATATTCAATGTGATATCTATCAAAATAATACCAGCATTCTTCACAGAGCTAGAACAAACAATCCTAAAATGTGTATGGAACCAGAAAAGACCTCAAATAGACAAAACAATCTTGAAAAAGAAAACCAAAGCTGAAGGCATCACAATCCTGGACTTCAAGCTATATTACAAAGTTGTAATCATCAAGATAGTATGGCACAAAAACACTCAGATCAATGGAACAGAATAGAGAACCCAGAAGTGACTCACAAACGTATGACCCACTCATCTTTGACAAGGCAGGAAAGAATATCCAGTGGAATAAAGACAGTCTCTTCAGCAAGTGGTGCTGGGAAAGCTGGACAGGGACACGCAGAAAAATGAACCTGGACCACTTTCTTACACCATATACAAAAATAAACTCAAAATGGATGAAAGACCTAAATGTAAGACAGGAAGCCCTCAAAATCATCGAGGAGAAAACAGGCAAAAACCTCTTTGACCTTGGCCGTACCAGCTTCTTACTCAACACTTTGACTCAGGTCATGATCTCATGGTTCGTGAGTTTCAGCCCCACATCAGGCTCTATGCTGACAGCTCAGAGCCTGGAGCCTGCTTCAGATTCTGTGTCTCCTTCTCTGGCCCTCCCTTGTTCACTCTGCCTCTGTCTCTCAAAGGTGAATAAATGTTAAAAAAAATTTTTTAAATGATGTATTCTGTGGTTTACGACATCTGTGAAAGCAAAATATATGACACCAAATATATGACACCAATAGGGCAAATATCAAGAGAGGTGAAATAAAAGTATACCATTGTAAGCCCCTTGTATTTTATGAGAACTGATATAGTATCACTTGAAAATAGACAACTGGTAAGTCAAAAGTTAAATATGTATACTATCAACTCTGAAACAATCCCCAAAATGGTAAAACAAAGAGTTACATTAAATAAAACAAAAAATGAGATAAAATGGAATTATAAAAAGTACTAACTAAGTTCTAAAGAAGCCAAGAAAAAAGGAGAAGGGAATGAAAGCCACATTGGACAAAAAACAATAACAAGTGATAAATAGTTTAAATATCCCAGTTAAGAGGCAAAAATTGTCAAACTGATGTTAAAAAACCAAGATTCAATTCTATGCTACCTACAAGAAACACAATTCAAATACAAAGACGCAAATAGATTAGAAGTATGAAAAATACACAATGCTAACAATAGTAAAAAACAAACTGAAGTGGCTATACTAATATTAAACAAAATAGGTTGCAGAGAAAACATTATTATGTATAAAGACAGTTATTTTATAATAATAAAGGAGTCAATGTAGTAGAAATAACAATCATAGTAATTTAGGCGCTAAACAACAGAGTTTCAAAAAACATGAAGCAAAAACTGACAACTACAAGGATAATAAACATTCACAGTTATTGCTGGACATTTCAATACCCTTCTCACAATACTTGATAAAACAAACAACTAAACAGGAAATAAGTAATGATACAGCATACTTGAATAACACTCTCATTTAATTTGATCTAGTTAAGAGCATAGAATTCTATGCAATAGAATACTTATTATTTTCAAATGCACATACAATACTGGTAAAACATATTGTAGACCATAAAACATATCCTCAGAAATTAAAAGTATTCAATGGGGCGCCTGGGTGGCTCAGTCGGTTAAGTGGCTGACTTCAGCTCAGGTCATGATCTCATGGTCTGTGAGTTCGAGCCCCGTGTCAGGCTCTGTGCTGATGGCTCATCAGAGCCTGGAGCCTGCTTCAGATTCTGGGTCTCCCTTCTCTCTCTGCCCTTCCCCTGCTCATGCTCTGTCTCTATGTCTCTCAAAAATAAATAAACCTTTAAAAAAAAATCTAAAAGTATTTGAGTCATACAAAATGTTGTCTTATTACTATGGATTTATTTTTTAAGTGTATTTATTTATTTGGATACAGAGAGAGAAAGAGCATGAGTGGAGGAGGGACAAATAGAGAGAGAGACAGACAGACAGACATACAGAATCTGAAGCAGGCTCCACACTACCAGGCATGGAGCCTGACACGGGGCTCAAACTCACAAACCATGAGATCATGACCTGAGCTGAAATCAAGAGTCAGATGCTTAACTGACTGAGCCACCCAGGCACACCTGATCACTATGGATTTAAATTAAAAACTATTAACAGAAATATCCCTGTAAATTTCCAAAATATTTGGAAACTAACACACATCTAAAGTACATATGGGTCAAAGATAAATCAAAAACAAAATTTAAAAATATTCCAAGTTTAATGAAAATGAAAACACTACATATAACAATTTATGGATGTCACAATTTTATAGAATTAATGTCAATATTAGGAGAGAAGAAAGTTCTCATATGAATGACCTCAACTTCCACTTTGGGCAACTGGATAAAGAAGAGCCAATTAAACTCAAAGGATGTAGGATTCAGGGGCCAACATGGTGGAGAAGTAGGGGGACCCAGTCTTCCTGCATCTCTCAAACAAAGAAGGACTAAAGCCCAAGGACTCTCAACCCAAAGAGTCTGGGAGGAAAGGAGACAAAGTCTACAAGGAAGAAAACGCAAAATCCAGGAAGCACCTAAGTAAGTGTGAGTGCAAACTGGGAGAGGATAAAACAGACTGCGGAGGTGCGGAGGTGCGGAGGGAGGGAGCCCCTTCTGCAGAAAGACAAAAGGAAGAGAAAGAGCAGCTGGGGAAGTGTAGGACTATATCTGGACAAGAGAAAAAACCTTGGATGGGGATGGAGAGGGAACCTAACATCCATTCCATAACCGCGGGGCTTTTAAAGAGAAGTCCCATTTCTAACGGCAGAGCTTTCTTTGGAATGGGGCCCGCAGTGGCCCAGACCACATATCTGGGGAGGTGGGGAGTCACCTCTGGATTCTCTGTTATGCTACAGACGCAATCTACACCAGGGAAACCGGGTGTAGCAGTTGTAGCGAGTCGAAAACTCACACAGGGGGCCACGCAATGACAAATCCCACTGTGCCTGCATCTATGTCAGAGTTAGGACGAAAACAAAGGGGTGATTTGGGACTCCTGGTCCGTGAAGAAGGGACTGGGGGGATGTCATTTTTCTCCCCAAAAACAGCAGGGAGAGATGTCAGGGATCTCAGTGGAGGCAGGACCCAGCCTACATCAAACCCCACCCCTCCTCACAGGAGAGCTGCTTTTCTACAGGAGCAGGATAGAGGCTGTGAAACAAGCACTACAGTGTTGCCTGTCAGACAATTCTTGTTACTTAGATACAGTCTCCCTTTTCTCCTTCTTGTCTCTCCCCTCCTCTAGGCTGGTTACTTGGGTATTGGTTTGTTTAAACAGACATATTTAACCCATTCTCTCTATGCATGTTCTACACCTCCTATCTCTCTCTCTGGAATAATCAGGCCATATGGTTCTTCTGGGTAACTTTATCTTCATTTTTTCCCCTAGATTCCTTCCTTTTTCTCATTTCTCTCTCTCTCTGGATTAAGCCTTTCAGCCTCCCTACCTGGTCAAAGCTCATTTTCTCTCTCTCCCCACACCTGTCATTACTCTCTTTGTATATGCTCTTCCATCAGGACCGCCCACAACCTGTCCTTAACTTGTATTTCGGGTTGTATGCCTTCAGACTATCATTTGTTATTCTTTTTTTCTGTTTTGGTCTACTTGCCTGTTTTATTTGTCGGTGCATTTGCGTGTTTTTGTTTCCTGTTTGTTTGTCTGTCTGTTTTTCCTTTCCAGGGCTACCTCAAGGAACAAACCAAGGCACACCTGGTGGAGGATGACCAAAGTCACAACAACAGAGAGCAAGTAACACTTTCCAAAAGACACCTCCTAAAAGGCCAGGCCCTGGACAGTATATGAGCCCTCTTTAGTATAGCAGTACCTGCAGAGGCAGAGCACATAACAAGCTTTTAAAACTTATAAGGGGCAGAAAACTAGCTGAAATGATGAAATGGAAAAATTCTCCTCAAAAGAAATTCCAGGAAGTAGTGACAGCTAAAGAATTAATGAAAACAGATATTAGCAACACAACTGAACAAGAATATAGAATGACAGTCATAAAATTAATCACAGGGCTTGAAAAAAACATAGAAGACAACAGGGAATCCATCACTGCAGAGATCAAGGACCTTAAAATGATCAGGATGAATTAAAAAACACTATAAATGAGGCGCAAAACAAATTGGAGGCAGTCACAGCATGGATTGAAGGCGCAGAAGAGGGAAGAAGTGAATTAGAATGTAAAATTATGGAAAAAGAGGAAGCAGAGAAAAAGAGAGATAATTTGATCAGAACAGGAAAGGAGAATTCGAGAGCTGAGTGATGCAATCAAACAGAACAACATCTGTATCATAGGAATTCCAGAGGAAGAAGAGAGAGAGAAAGGGGTGGAAGGGATACTTGATCAAACCATTGCTGAGAACTTCCCCAACCTGGGGAAGGAAACAGGCATTGAAATCCAAGAGGAACAAAGAACTCCTCTCAGAGGTAACTTGAATCAATCTTCTGCATGACATATCATAGTGAAACTGTCAAAATACAAGGATGAAGAGAAAATTCTAAAAGCAGTTAGAGAGAAATGGGCCTTAACATACAAAGGTAGACACATATGGGTAGCAGCAGACCTATCTGCTGAAACTTGGCAGACCAGAAAGGAATGGCAGGAAATCTTCAATATGATGAACAGGAACGGTATGCAGCCAAGAATCCTTTATTCAGCCAGCCTGTCATTCAGAATGGAAGGAGAGATAAAGGTTTTCCCAAACAAACAAAAACTGAAAGAATTCATCACAAATAAACCAGCATTACAAGAGATCCAGGGGGACTCTAGGAAGGAAATGTTGCAAGGTACACAAAGTATCAGAGACACTGCTACAAGCATGAAACCTACAGATAACATAATAACTCTAAATATTTTTCAATATTAACACTGAATGTAAATTAACTAAATGCTCTAGTCAAAAGACATAAGCTATCAGTTTGCTGTCTACAAGAGACTCATTTTAGACCTGAGGACACCTTCAGATTTAAAGTGAGGGGATGGAGAACTATTTATCATGCTACTGGAAGTCAAAAGAAAGCTGGAGTAGCCATACTTATATCAGACAAACTAGACTGTAACAAGAGATGAAGAAGGGCATTATATAATAATCACAAGGACTATCCATCAGGAAGAGCTAACAATTATAAACGTCTATGTGCCAAATTTGGGGGCACCCAAATTTGTAAAACAATTAATTGCAAACATAAGCAATTTTATTGATAAAAATGTGCTAATTGCAGAGGGCTTTAATACTCCACTTACAGCAATGGATAGATCAACCAGACAGAGAATCCCTAAAGAAACAATGGCCCTGAACAACACGTTGGAACAGATGGGCTTGACAGATATATTCAGAACTCTGCACCCAGAAGCAATGGAATTCACATTCTTCTCAAACGCACATGGTACATTCTCCAAGATGGATCACATAGTGGGGCACAAAGAAGCCCTCATTAAATATAAAAGAATTGAGATCATACTGTGCATACCTTCAGATCACAATGCTATGAAACTTGAAATAGACCACAGGAAAAAGTCTGGAAAGCCCCCAAAAGCATGGAGGCTAATGAACATCCTACTGAAGAACAAATGGGTCAACCAGGCAATTAGAGAAGAAATTAAAAAATATATGGAGATGGATGAAAATGAAAATACAATAATCCAAGCCCTTTTTGAGCTGCAGTGCTTCTGTGGAGAAGGAGGGCAGACAGTGGATGGTGCAATCTGAGGATCCCTGGGATATACTGGGAGGGATCGTTCCCCCTTCTTGGAGGGCATCTGGGAGAGGTGGCATTGCCTATCTGGGGACAAGAGAACTGGAAGGCACCATTACCCCCTCTAGCCCTCAGCATAGGCACCGAGACACCTGCTGAGGGTGGCTACACTGGACACCACTTTTTGTTGCACTTTATTTCAAACTCTAAGTTCCTGTACTTTCGTAAGACTGCCCTGGGACAAACTTGCATAAGCCCCAGTATGATAGGACTCTCCTCCAGAGGACCAGCATAGGTCCACACCATGCCAGGTCCCTAAAGTTTGAGGTTATATTTTGTTAATGTTCATTTATTTGAGAAGGAAACAGGGAGATTCCCTGGTGTCTCCTAGGGAGAGAGAGAGGGAGAGAGAGGGAGAGAGACGGAGAGAGAGGGAGAGAGAGGGAGAGAGAGGGAGAGAGAAAATCCCAAGCAGGCTCTGTGTTGTCAGCACAGAGTCCAATGCAAGGCTTGATCTCACAAAATATGAGATCATGACCTGAGCCAAAATTAAGGGTCATATATTCAACTGACTCTACCACCGAGGAGCCCAAGTTTGGAGTTTTAAAACTCAGTCAGCTAACTGGGATAAAACACAGGTACACTGCACTGCCAGGTGGGCACAGAGCCCAGATACAGACAGGTTGAAGGCAGGGATCTGAGGGATGCCTGGGACACATGAGCAGATATTATTCACTGTTCTGTAAGGGCTACCCAGACAGTGACAGGCACAAACTCCTCTCTCTGGTGATGAGGGAGAGGTCTGGTGCCATTTCTCTCCCATGCGCCTCAGCATAAACTAACTTCAGTAAGCAGAGCAATGCCAACAGTTGGTGGCCTAAACCACTTATAACAAGCCTTGCCCCCCCCCCCCCAAGCACTGCCGGTGCTGCTTTACTAGGACAAATGTGTCTGAGAACCTGATGAGCTGCAGGCCCATCCACCAAAACCAGCACAAATGCCCCACACACACCAAGTCTACTGACCACAGAGCACTGCAAAGCTTCAGCTGTAGTGAAAATAGCATGAGGTCTCTTTTAATAAACAGACTAGAGCACACCTAGTTAAAACTTGCCAAAGTCTGGCCAAGGTCCAAACATTTCCCACTGCAGGCAAGGAGAAACTCTGCAGAGGACTGATGTGAAGGAAAGAGCAGCCAAAACACAACAGCAGAGCATACATAGCATACACCAGAAACATTTTCTGAAGCTCTGAGCCCTGGACAGTATATGACCTCTACTTAATAAAGCCATTACTCTCAGGCTTTCCTAACACAGAGAAGAACACAGAGACCTAGATAAAATGCCAAGACCGAGGAATTTCACTCTAAAAGAGAACAAGAAAAGGTCATGACCAGGGATCTAAGTGAAACAGATATAAGTAATATGCCTGATCCAAAATTAAAACAACCATAAGGATAGTAGCTGGGCTTGACAAAAGCATAGAAGACACCAGGGAATCCCTTATTGCAGAGATTAAAGACGTAAAAACTAGTCAGGCTGGGATTTTAAAAAAAATGCTATAACTGAGATGCAAAACTGAATGTAATGACCACAAGTATTGGAAGACACAGAGGAATGAGTAAGTGACACAGAGAATAAAATTATGGAAAATAATGAAGTTGAAAGAACAAGGAAAGAAATATTAGGCCACAGAGGTAAACTTGGGGAACTTAGTGATACAAAAGCATAATAACATTTGTATCATAAAAATCCCAGGGGAAGAAACTTTACTTGAGGAAATTATAGCTGAAAACTTCCCTAGTCTGGGAAAGGAAATAGACATCCAAATCCAGGAGGCACAGGGAAATCCCATAAAAAAAAAGTCAACACCAAAATAGATCATAATTAAATTTGCAAAATACAGAGATAAGGGAAAAAATCTTAAAAGCAGCAAGAGAAAAGAAGTCCCTAACTTACAAGGGAAGACAAGTAAGGTTAGCAGCAGACCTCTTCACAGAAACTTGGCAGGCCATAAGGGAGTGGCATGATATATTTAAGGTGCTGAATGGGCAAAATATGCAGCCAACATACTCTATCCAGCAAGGCTGTCATTCAGTATAGAAGGAGAGATAAAGAGTTTCCCAGACAAACAAACACTAAAGGAGTTCATGTCTACCAAACCAGCCTTGAAAGAAATATTAAAGAGGACTCTTTGAGTGTGAAAAGAAGACCAAAAATGACAATGACTAGAAAAGAACAGAGAAAATCTCCAGAAACAATGACTTAACAAGCAATACAATGGCACTAAATTCATATCAATCAATAATCCCTCTGAATGTAAATGGACTAACTGCTCCAATCAAAAAACACAGAGTGTCCAAATGGATAGAAAAACAAGACCCATCTTTATGCTGCCTACAAGAGACTCATTTTAGACCTAAAGATATCTGAGGATTGAAAGTGAGGGGACAGAGAACCATTTTTCATGCCAATAGACATCAAAGAAAGCCAGAGGAGCCATACTTATACCAGACAGTGTAGACTTTAAAACCAGACTGTAACCAAAGATGAAGAAGGGTACTGTATCATAATAAAGGGGACTAGTCAACAAGAAGATCTAACAATTATAAATATTTTTACCCTAAACTTGAAAGCACCCAAATATATAAAACAATAACAAAGAATTTCATTGATAAGAATACAATTATAGTAGGGGGATTTAACACCCCACTTACAGCAATGGACAATCATCTAATCAGAAAATCAAACAAAGAAATGTATTTTTAATAAAATTTTTTCATATTTATTTTGAAAGAGAGAGAGAGAAACATGAGTGGGGGAGGGGCAGAGAGAGGAGAGAGAATCCTAAGCAGACTCTGCACTGTAAACACTGAGACCGACATGGGGCCCACAAACTGTGAGATCATGACCTGCACCTAAATCAAGAGTTGACTGCTTAATCAACTAAGCCTCCCAGGTGCCCCACACTCTTTTTGAGGGCATATAAGACATTCTCCAGAATAGATCACATACTGGATCACAAATCCGGTCTCAACAAGTACAGAAAGACTGAGATGATACCATGCATATTTTCAGACCACAATTCTATGAAACTTGAAGTCAACCACAAGAAAAAATTTGGAAAAACCACAAATACATGAAGGTTAAAAAACATCTGACCAAAGAATGACTGGATCAATAAAGAAAATAAAAGAATTTTTAAAATACATGAAAATAAAAATTAAAACATAATGGTCCAAAACCTTTGGGATGTAGCACAAGTGGTCATAAGGGGAAGTATACAGAAATACAAGACTACCTCAAGAAACAAGAGGAGTTCCAAATACATGACCTAATCTTACACCTCAAGGAGCTAAGAACAAACTGAGGGTTGAGGAGGGTGTGGGAGGGGGGAGAATGGGTGATGGGCACAGAGGAGGGTACTTGTTGGGATGAGCACTGGGTGTTGTATGGAAACCAATTTGACAATAAATTATTTTTTTAAAAAAAAAGAACAATAATCTAAGCCTACAGTCAGCAAAACAAGGGAAATAATAAAGACTAGAGAAAAATAAATGATATAGAAACAAACAAAAAAACAGTAGAACAGATCAGTGAAACCAGGAGCTGGTTCTTTGAAAGAAAGAAAACTGATAAATCTCTAGCCAGATTTATCAAAAAGAAAAGAGAAAGGAAACAAAATCATGAATGAGAAAGGTGAGATCACAACCAACACTACAGAAATACAAAAAATGATAAGAGAATATTATTAAAAATTACATGCCAACAAATTGGGGAATCTGGAAGAAATGAATAAATTTTTTGAAACATATGAACTACCAAAACTGAAATAGGAAACAGAAAACTCAGACTGATAACTAGCAAAGAAATCAAATCAGTAATCAAAAATATCCCAAGAAACGAAAATCCAGGGCCAAATGGCTTCCCAAGAGAATTCTACCAAACATTTAAAGACTTAATACCTATTGTTCTCAAACTGTTCCAAAAAATGGAAATGGAAGGAAAACTTCCAAACTCACCCTATGAAGCCAGCATTACCTTGATCCAAAAACCAGGCAAAGACTCCTCTAAAAAATTATAGGCCAATATTCCTCATGAACATAAATGCAAAAATTCTCAAGAAGATCCTAGCAAAGCAAATAGAAAGCAAATAAAAGAATTATTCACCATGATCAAGTGGGAATTATGCCCGGGCTGCAGGGGTGGTTCAATATTTGCCAATCAATCAATATGATACACCATATTAATAGAAAAGATAAAAATCATATGATGCTCTCAACTGATGTGGAAAAAGTATTTGGCAAAGTACAGCATCCATTCTAGATAAAAACCTTCAACAAAGTAGGGATAGAAGGAACATACCTCAACATCACAAAGGCCATATAAAGAAGACCCACAGGTAATATCATCCTCAATGGGGAAAAACTGAACTTTTCCTCTATGATCAGGAACAATATCGAGATGTCCACTCTCACCACTGTTATTTAACATAGTACTGGAAGTCCTAACCACAGCAATCAGGCAACAAAAAGAAATAAAAGGCATCCAAAACAACAAGGAAGAGGTTAAACTTTTACTATTCACAGAAGATATGATACTCTGTAGAAAACCCAAAAGACTTCATAAAAATTTTTCTAGAACTAGTACACAAATTCAGTAAAGTCACAAGATAAAAAATCAACATAGAGAAATCTGTTGCATTTCTATACATCAAATAATAAAGCAGCAGAAAGAGAAATCAAGGAATTTTTCCCATTTATCATTGCACCAAAATCAATTAGACCTAAGGAATAAACCTAACCAAGAGGTAAAAAGATCTGTACTCTGATAACTATAAAACACCTATAAAAGAAATTGAAGATGACACCAAGAAATATAAAAACATTCCATTCTCATGGATTGGAAGAACAAATATTATTAAAATGTCAATACTACCCAAAGCAATCTACACATTTAATTCAATCCCTATCAAACTACTACCCACATTTTTCACAGAGTTAAAAAGAACAATTCTAAAATTCACATGGAACCAAGAAAGAGCCCAAATAGCCAAAGCAATGCTGAAAAAGAAAACCAAAGTCGAAGGCATTACAATTCTGGACTTCAAGTTATACTACAACCCTGTAGTCATCAAGATAGTATGGTACTGGTACAAAAATAGACGCATAGATCAATGGAACAGAATAGAAAACCCACAAATTGACCTACAACTATATGGTCAAAGCAGAAAGTAATATCCAGTGGAAAAAAGACAGTGTCTTCAACAAATGGTGGTGGGTAAACTGGACACCAACATCCAGAAAAATGAACCTGGACCACTTTCTTACACCATACATAAAAATAAATTCAAAATGGATGAAAGACCTAAATGTGAGACAGGAAACCATCAAAACCCTAGAAAAGGACATAGGGAGTAACATCTTTGACATGTCTCTGGAGGCAAGGGAAATAAAAGCAAAAATGAACTACTGAGACTTCATCAGTATTAAAAACTTCTGCACAGCAAAGGAAACAATCACCAAAACTAAAAGGCAACCTTCAGAATGGGAGAAGATATTTGCAAATACCTGATAAAGGCTCAGTATCCAAAATATATAAAGAACCTATCAAACTCAAGACACCAAAAAACAAATAATTCAGTTAAGAAATGGGCAGAAGACATGAATAGACATTTTTCCAAAGACGACATCCAGATGGCTAACAGATACATGAGAAGATGCTCCAAATCACTCATCATCAGGGAAACGCAAATCAAAACTACAATGAGTTATGCCTTATACCTGTCAGAATGGCTAAAATTAACAATGCAGGAAACAGTAGATGTTGGTGAGCATGCAGATAAAGGGGAAACTTCTTGCACTGTTGGTGGGAATGAAGACTGGTGCAGGCACTCTGGAAAACAGTATGAAGGTTCCTCAAAAGGATAAAAATAGAACTAGTCTATGATCTAGCAATTGCATTACTAAGGATTTACCCAAAGGATACAAATATACTGATTTGAAGGGACACATGCACCCTGATTTTACAGCACCATTATCAGCAATAGCCAAATTATGGAAAGAGCCCAAATGTCCACCAAATGATGAATGGATAAAGAAGATGGATATATATATATATGTATATATATATTTATATGTGTATTTATTTGTGTATATATGTGTATATGTATGTATATGTATGTATATGTGTATATTATGTATATAGGTATATATTTATATATGTATCTATTTATATATGTATATATGTATTTATATATGCATATATATTTTTATATATTTATGTATTTATATATTTATATAGATTTATAGACTTACATATTAATATTTATTTTTATAGATTTATAGATATATATTTTTATGGTTTTATATATTTATATTACTTATATATTAATATATGTTTTTATATATGTATACAAGGGAAGATTAATTTTAAAAAAGAATGAAATCTTGCTATTTGAAATGATGTGGATGGAGCCAGAGTATATTATGCTGAGTGTAATCAGTCAGAGAAGGACAAATACCGTATGGTTTCACTCATATGTGGAATTTAAGAAAAAAATAGATGGGGCACCTCAGTGGCTCAGTTGGTTGAGCATCCAACTTTGACTCAGGTCATGATCTTGTGGCTTGTGAGTTCGAGTCCCATGTTGGACTCTGCACTGACAGCTCAGAGCCTAGAGACTGCTTCCAATTCTGTATCTCCCTTTCTCTCTGCTCCTCCCCCACTTGTGCTTTAAGATAAATAAACATTAAAAAAAAAAACAGATGAACATGGAGCTGGGAGAGGGGAGGGGAAGAGAGGTAAATAATACTTGTAACCACAGAAAACAAACAGGATTGTTGAGGGGGGTGGATGGGGAGATGGGTTAAATGGGTGATGGGTATTAAATTGTGATGAGCACTGGATGTCATATGTAATTAAAGAATCACTAAATTTTACTCCTGAAACTAATATTACACTATATGTTAACTAACTAGATTTATATATTTATTTATTTATTTATTTGAGAGAAAGAGCACAGGGGAATGGGGCCAAGGGGGGGGGAGAGAGAGAGAGAGAGAGAGAGAGAGAGAGAGAGAGAATCTTAAGCAGGTTCCATGGTCTACATGGAATCCGACATGGGCTCAATCTCATGACTCTGGGATCATGACCTGAGCTGAAATGAAGAGTCAGATGCTTAACTGACTGAACCACCCAGGCACCCCAAGTATTTTAATTTAAATAAAAACTTGAAACAAAAAATGGAGGAAAAAAAGCAGAAAGAAGTGATGGCAAGGATGTGGAAAAACTGGAACACTGGGTGAACTGTTCATTGGAACGTAAAATGGTACAATCACTGTGGAAAACAGTATAGTGGTGCCTCAAAAAATTAAAAATAGAATTACCATATGATCCAGCCATCCTAATTTTGGGTATTTACTCAACAGAATTAAAATTGGGGTCTTGAAGAGATATTTGTGTACTATGTTCACAGTAGTGCTCACAATAGCTAAAAATTGGAAGCAACCCAAGTGTCCATTGACAGATGAATGGATAAGCCAAATGTGAGAGATATATAAATATATGTATGTGTGTGTGTATACATACATGTATGTATATATATATATACCCAGCCTTACAAAGGAAATAAATTCTGACATATAATACCACATGAATGAACCTTGAGTACATTATCCTAAGTGAAATAAGCCAGTCACAAAAAAATAAGTACTGTATGATTCCACTTACATGAGGTACTTAGAGTCATAATAATCAGAGACAGAAAATAGAATGGTGGTTACAGAGGCTGAAGGGAAGAGGTAATCAGGAGTTATTGTTTAATGCACATAGGCTTTCAGTTTTGCAGGATAAAAAGAGTTTTGGATTGATGGTGTTGATGTTTGCACAATAAGAATGTACTTAATCCCACTGACTGTACAGTTAAAAAAGGGTTAACACTGTAAATTATGTCATATGTATTTTACCACCAAACTGTGAAAGATTTTCTTCTGCTCTTCTCCTCAAGCTTCATTGAAATTAAAAATTCACCAGACTGTTCCAACAGCCAGACTGGACAGAGGAGAAGGCGGAATTGGTGAAGCAAAGAAACATCAGGAGAAAATACTCAAAAATGAAAGAATAAGGAAGAATTTTTAAAAAACAGAGAAGAGAGTAATATATGTGTAGAATACAGTTTAAAAATAAAGGTACAACATGTCTATAAGTCCCAGAAGGAGAGAGAGAGATTGGGGCAGAAATAATAACTGAGGAGCTCATGGTTGAGAATCAGACTCCAAAGAGGATAAGTACAAAGGTGGCCAACCAAAGCACATAGAATTAATGTGCACATAGAGTTAATGTGCTGAAAACCAAAGACTGCTAATTTCAGTTTTCTCCAGTATCCAGCCTCTGCCTGGGCCCAATCTAATACCCAGTCCTTTTCCTGATTTTTAAACTACCCTCAGAAAATAAAATGATGCCATTATCAGCTCACATAGGAAGAGGTCTTCCCTTCTCCAGATTCTTTCATCTAGTGTGTCTGGTCCTATTGCTTCCACATTTCTCTGTCTTAAAAATTTTCCCGGGGCGCCTGGGTGGCTCGGTCGGTTGGGCGGCCGACTTCGGCTCGGGTCATGATCTCGCGGTCTGTGGGTTCGGGCCCCGCGTCGGGCTCTGTGCTGACGGTTCGGAGCCTGGAGCCTGCTTCGGATTCTGTGTCTCCGTCTCTCTCTGCCGTGCCCCTGTTCATACTCTGTCTCTATGTCTCTCAGAGGAAAATGAACATTAAAAAAAAAAGAAAAAAATTTAAAAAAATTTCCCATTATTTCTTAATTTTTGCAGATGTAGTCTTCAATAGAAAACGATTAGAGATGTAGTCTCTAATGAAAACTGGAGTGCCAATCTTCTTCTAACAATCAACTGTTATGAACTTTGGTATGGAAGCTCCCTTTATTACATTTTATTTAGAGAAAACAGCAATTATAGTCAGAAATTTGAGAACCCTAAACTTATCCATTAATCTTAATGACATTTTATTTGAATGTCCATGAAAAAGAAGTTTTATAAATTACTTCACTAGTATTAAAAGTCCATAAAACCTGAAACATTAATTTTTTTAAAAAACTT
Source organism: Paguma larvata (assembly GCA_030068075.1). Classification (NCBI taxonomy): domain Eukaryota; kingdom Metazoa; phylum Chordata; class Mammalia; order Carnivora; family Viverridae; genus Paguma; species Paguma larvata. Next base: position 18,112,643 of record CM057840.1, read on the forward strand.
ATGTCATAAGAATATGGAAAGATGGTATATAAATGTTGTATTTAGACCTTGCTTCTATTCATAATATATTAAACACTTATAATGCAACAGGCTTGAATTTAAGAAGCTCTTTTCAGTTTTCTGTGAAATATACAGGTGACTAGATCTCTATCTTCAGTATCCTTTGACCTCATTGAGCTAACACAATGCTATGACCATAACTTTGGACAATAGTTTGCTGCTAAACATCTAGCAACTGACTCCTCAAGGAAAAAAAACAAACAACTTTAATTTGTAGCATTTGCCAATTTCTGTGGTATAAATACTCCTATTATGTCTGATTTCAAGCTATCAATATGAAGTTACTGAATATGGGGCTTGGGAAGAGATACAAACAATTGGCTTGTCATTTGTGACAACATGGATAGACCTCAAAGGTAAGTCGGACTGACGAAGACAAATACCATATGATGTCACTCATATATGGAATCTAAAATAACAAATGAGTAAACAAAAAGCAGAATTAGACCTATAAATATAGAGAACTGATGGTTATCAGAAGGAAAGGGGGTGGGGGAGATGGGCAAATTGGATAAAGAAGAGTGGGAGATTCAAGAGTTACGGGTATGGAATGGAGTAAGTCATGGGAATAAAAGGTGCAGCAATAGGGAATGTAGTCAGAGATGTTGTATGTATAGTGGCAGATGGTAGCTACACTTTGGTGAGCATAGCATTGTTGGGAGCCATTTTGGGCTCACAAGTTGAGACCCCTCCCTGTGTGGAAAAGGTGGTTGAAGCAAAGCTCCCGCCGGCCAAAATGGCACCTAGTCTTAACTCCTTCTAAATAATTTTTCAGGCTTGGATTTCTTGAGCTACTCTCCTTGGCTCCAAGGAATGTAATGCTCTTTTGTTTTATGGCATTTAGATAAAAGGGAAGGACCTGGAACACGATGCTTTGATGGATTACATCTGAATGAGAGTAGCCTGGCCAGAAGTAATCTTAAAGTTGCATCTTGCGGCTGGGTTGCACAAACTGATAGCAGTTATGAGCTGGCTGAATATTGGTGTGATTTGTGTAAATGTTAGGCTCCTGTTATGTAAATTCTTGCATTCACAAGCAAAGGACAAGCACTGGGAATTTTGTCCTTGCCTGATGGGTTGCACTTCCTGACCATAGCTGGAAGAACGGCAGAATGACTCCTGGCCTGTTTATAGATAATTAACATAGGCAAGCCTAGGTAACTTCCTGTTCTGTCCCCCTGTCTTAAATTTATATGCTAATTAACTTGAAAACAACTTGCAAGATAAAGGAAATCACCACTTTGCTGATAAAAACACATTATTGTTCAAACTATGCTTACTGATGGGATGTCACTCATTGCTGTAATGTCACTCACTACTTTTAAATAAAGACACTGAGACTAGCAGGGCACAGAGAGAGAGATGCCAGACTAGCCAGAGATGCCTGCTTGGTGATCAGACCACATCTCGTGCCTCTCTCGTTCCTTTCGCCTAACCATCCATCCTTCAGAGACCCCTGGACTCAGCTGGACCTGGACTCCGACATAGCATAACATATAGAGATGTTTGTTGAATCACTGCCTTATACATCTGTAAGTAATGCAACATGTGTGTCAACTACACTCAAAAACAAAGAAGCAAACAATTGGCTTGCATAAGCCAATGCCAACCAGCCTCTCTATACCCCTGAGTTCCTAGAATTGGCTAAGCTGAGGGCAGTGAGAGGGAATGCTTTAACAAAGCCCATTCGGGCTCCCTTGAGGCCTTACCACAGCCATTCTTATGTGGTCTGAGTGAACAACAGATGGCCTTGAATGATCCCTTCCTTGTCTCTTGGCCCATTATTCATTTTACACAGGCACCTCAGAAACATAGCATCTCCTACAGAAGCACTAAGAGAATAACAACGATAAAATGAAAAAATAAATCCTAAAATACATGGTATTGCTCCACCTGGGACAACTATTATGATGATATACACAGATTTCAATTGAGAACCAGTTCTCAATGGGAAAGGAATTTCATTGGAAGGTGGAGAGAGGCCAGTGGCAAAAAGAAAGCCTGGAGCAGCTACCAAACAAACAGTTACTCCAAGAAAAAGTGGCTGAGGAGCCTAAGGAGAACCATGAAGCTTCAAAATATCAGGGTTGGAAGAGCTCTTGAGGATCACGTAAGCTTTACCTTCCACATAGGACAGTGATCTCCCCCACAAAGCAATCTCAATATCCCCTGGAATTCAGAGATTTCTTTCTCTTTACTCAGTTTCTTTATCTTTTAATCAAGTAATATCCAAAGAAAATTATGACTCTGATAGTCCTAAAATATGTCGAGAATTTATGTCTTTACCAATGACAAAACTTAAAAAGGGATAGGAATGCTTCATCACAGTTGCAAAGTTCAGATGACTAACTCAGCCAAGATCCAGGACTGACACCTGTCCGGACACAAAAGAGGCAAGTGACTATGCTAACATCACAAATCTGTCATCTTTCTCTTAAGAGAATCTGTTTCTCTTGTGTCTTTATAAGTTTGATAATTGATTAAAACAACATTAAGGGAAAAGAAATAAAGAGAAACTTCAAAGTAGAAGGAAGCTGTTTACTTCCTTTATGCCATACTTTATTTTTTATAATTTACAGGCAAAAATACTTAAATTTTTTATACTTAAAGGCAAAAATAAGGCACTATCCAGAATTTGGGAAGGCAATAAATTTGCCTTACAGAAATATGACTCAGCACATAAGTTACAAGAGAGATACGCAAAAAGATCTTAAAAGACAGCAACCTTTGACCATAACCCAAATGGATATATAACTCAAGAAAGCATATAACAGTCATTATGGGGTTGATCAGCAAAAGAAACTTAGAAAAAGATAATTTAGAGAGATTAAACTTAAACTACGTAAAAAGTATACAGCAGAAAGTATACATCAAGAGGCTAATGTTGGCAGAACTTTTAAGTCCTTACTGGTAAGGTCCTCTCTATAATGCACTAAAGGATTTTAAGCCTTCTTATCTGGGGAGCAGAACCTCATCTTATTCAGTTTTCCTATTTCTGGAGCATTTAGCTTTCCAGAGAGCTCTGCTTCTTTATGGTGGATGTGGTCCAAGAGGAGAAAGAGAGTGGAAGATAGGGTGGTTATCTGAGATTCACCTAGGTACCTTCCACAAGGTATGGAGACATCATGATGGAGAAGGCAAGTAGCCATGTATATTCTGAAATGCTTTTCAGGTGATCCCTGACATCCCACCCCTTTCACCCATCCCTGAATATCACCAGAGTTTTAAAAAAGAGTAAACTGGGGTGCCTGGGTCACTCAGTCAATTAAGTGGCCAACTCTTGGTTTTGGGTCAGGTCATTATCTCCTGGCTTGTGGGTTCAAGCCCCGCATTGGTCTCTGCACTGACAGTGTGGATCCTGCTTGGGATTCTCTCTCTCTCCCCCTCTCTCTCTGCCCCTTCCATACTTGTGCTCTCTCTAAATAAAAAGAATTTTAAAGAGTATGTCACATCCATGTGAAACTCTAGCCCACATGACAATTATTATTTCTTTTCATAAGTTAGTAAATTATTAAAGTGACGTATAAAGAAATTCCCGAGAGTTTAGTTAATGTAAAGCTACTTTGAGTAACCAATTCACTCTCGGTAAACCAAAATCACTTTCTGGTGCTCAAAATTGATGACTGAAATCTGGACTGAGGTGAGATCACATGGTTAAATGGTAGCCAGTCAGCTCACCTTCCTTGATGCTACCTGCTCCTTGATACTTCCTTGATGTTACCTTATCAATTCTAGGTAACATAATGTGGCATGACTAAGAGTGTAAACTCTTTCCAGTCTCTACCTATAAGATGAGAATTATGATACCTTCCATATAGGGTTGCTGTGAGGAGCGAATGAAATAACAATGATAAAGAACCTGGAACACCCTTAGTGTGGCAGAGGGAGGCTAGATGCTCATCAATTCAATTTCTTGTGCACAGAGAAATGTTACATTTCCCAGTCTCCTTTGAAATCAGATTGAGACCATCACATTCTGGCTAATGGAAGGTGGGGTAGAAGTGATACACATCACTTCCAGTACTGGCCGTAAAATTTCTGCACAATTACCCCTTCTCTCTCTTTCCTTTTGATGGTGCTTTTGGAAGCCACATGTTTTTTTTGTTGTTTTTGGTTTTTTTTTTTAATTATTGAGAGAGAGAGAGAGAGAGAGAGAGAGAGCGAGCATGCATGAGCAGGGGAAATGGGTAGAGGGAATCCCAACCAGATTTTATACTCTGCACGGAGCCCTACGTGGGGCTCAAACTCAAGAACCGTGAGATCATGACCAGAATTGAAATCAAGAGTTGGATGATTAACCAACTGAGCCATCCAGGCACCCCAGAAGCCACATGTTTAAATGACAATTTCACAGGCTACAAAAAAACTGAGACCTGGAGTCACTGCCAAGCAGAAAGCCCCTGAGGAAAGCCTTAAACCAGCACTGAATAGGGTGTAAGCAAGAAATGAACCTTTGTGGTGCTAAGCCACTGAGCCTTGCGAGCTGTGGTTAGAGCACAGCTCTAATTCCTCTAACATAGAAATTGGTATCTTGAATTGGGATGCTGCTGAAAGCAAAAGCCTAGAATCTGTGCCAGTGCCTAAAAAATCAGCACTGAGTGGCAAGCAAACCAATGTTGGAGGCTAAAAAAAGATCAAAATACATGTTAAGCAGTTCCATATATTTGATGAAACATTAGAATTTGAAATACGATACTGTGACCTGGATGTCAGATCACACATCTAATGATCTTGGAGCTTTAGGGGAAGAATTCAGAAAGCAGGATGCTACTAGCACATGTTGCCTACTATTGGCTGCATTTTACAAGGTATTACAAGAAAGAATTCATAAAAGAATCAGCTTGCTTGTAAGCAGAAATGAAATGAATAGAAAGTCCAGTTTTTCAAGATTATAAAATCGGACTGCTTCTAGCTCTATAAAGTGTTAGAAGAAAGTGGGTGTGGTTACTGGCATATGAAATAGACTGAAAATAGATTAGAAGCCCACTACATTTTTGAGGGGATTATATTGTCTACGAAACCATGAATCTGGATGAAAAAAAAGGCTTTGACTGTTCAAACCTTAGAACAATTCTTAAAATTTCCATAAGCAGGGCAAGCTTCAAAAGCTGCACAATTCCCCCAAAGAGCATTTTATATGTGGTTAAGAAAAATTATACACTGGGGGGTGGGGGTGGCTCCTAGAAGAACCAGGAGCCAAGAGAACATGAACAAGATGATGGTTTCCAGGATCAGGGTATAATCAAAGAATCACTCCACCTCAAGCATGGATGCATTTATAATGCCTGCCTAAACTGAATTCCAGATTTCTCCAGGCAGGTATCTGTACAGCGTCTCTTCTCTTCCCATTTCTGATGGAGTATTTATTGTGGTTTTCCCAGCCCTGTTCCATCAGTATATATTGGTGTAGGGGGGACAAACAAGGAGAACCATATACATTTCTATTTATCTTATCATTTGCCACGCCAATTAAAGCTGCATCTGGACCTGAGGAAGAAGACTGCATAACACCAGGGTTCCTAAGGTTTAAGCAAGGTGCAGGGACTAAGTGGATCCTTGAGTGATGAGTATGTTATATGTGAGACAATAGAGAAAAAGACCTTTGTAACCAGATGGACAATCTATGAAACAGCCTTGCTAGATGTTCACCAATTCTGTTTTCCTCTTCTTGAGCCCATCGAAGACTACATTTCTCAGTATAGTTTGCAATTAGGTTGAAACAATAAGAATGGGTTCTGGCCCGTGGAATGTCGATAGAATGCATAGCCCCTGCGCATAGCCCCTGTGCTGTCTGATAATATGGCCACTAAATTTAAATTAAAAAAATTCAGCTTCTCACATATTTCAAGTGCTCAATAGTCACATATCTAGTGGCTACCATACTGAATAGAACAGATATAAAACATTTCTTTCATCAAAGAAGATTCTATTCAATAGTGCTGGTCTAGCCCTTCTGCAGCGAACTTGACAGTCATTCCCTAAATGAGATGAAGGCCCTGGAGGCCGAAATAGTGGCAAGAATAGTGATTCTAAGGAATACAACAAATTTCATAGGTTTAAGTGTCAATTGGAAATACTAGATTCCCGAAGGTAATCAAATAAGTGGCCACTGAGTAACACAGTCCTACTTATGTCTATAGCAGAAAGTTGGGGACAAGGGGAGTCTTTGCTACTTTAATAACAATGCTATCTTCCTCAACACTGAAAAATGTTTGTATCATTTATATGATTATGGATTTGCAAAGTGCTATGAAAATAAGCCAACAGATTATCCTGATTTCTAGACTGATATCCCTTCAGAAATCTTTTTAGCACTCTTGAATTTTGCTCTCTATGAAGGGAGTGTTTGTAAATGAAAGGCAAACCTCAGGGCTTGTTGAAACAAATTCCTAATCAATGTAGTCCTGGGATGCCTCTAAAAATGCTTTTGGAACTATTGAATATTATCCAAATTATGATTAGGGCCAATGACTCCAGTGTGGCTGAAAGATTCCCTGTGGGAGTCCTAAAACTCCACACCTCCAAACTAGCAGAATCAAGTTAATCAGAGCATTTTGTGAAATTTTTCAGAAGGAAATGAAGTGGATTGTTTTTTCTAAAGAAACCAGAATCCACCATAATTTTCAACCTGAACTTGTTATCTTTCCTGATCTGGTTACTTGAACATTTCTCTGAAAGAATCTAATGGGTAACAAAGTATCATTTATGATACTAGTTTTTTCTCTGATTCTGACAAGGTCAAATGCCCTATGTTATTCTGGAGCCACAGATGTTGTCTATTTATTTGTTTTTCATGTATGAGTAGGTGTCTATATGTATCTAAATGTTATAGTCCCTTTTTGAGATTTTGCCCTTCTGCACATTCCTACACACACGAACACATCATACTGGTAGCATTTTGAGGCTAAAGACAAACAGCATGATTTGACCACTATCTATGTGACCATATGCAATGTCTCTTAATTATTCAGACCTTGGTTCACTCTACTTTAAAATGCATGCATAAAAAAATAAATTAAATGCATGCATGAACAAAATAATCCCTAAGATACATTCTTATTAACTTACATTATTTATGACTTTAATATAAAGGAAAACCAAATAGAAAAATAACTAATAAATCTGCTACTTAAAATTTCATTGTCCAGTTCAACCACTTATTAGTGTTAGGCAAGAATATTTGACTTATTTATTATGCCCATAAATAAATTAAACTTTGTGTGAATTTCTCTATGTATTCTTGAATTCACAAGAACCCCTGGCTATAAGGACAAACTATCACACCATTAAATACCAGGTTTGATGAGCTGATCCTGCTGGATAGATAATCCAGGATGACATTTGCCATGACACAGAATTTGACCAAACCAAATGTGTATTTTTGTCCTATTAATTGAAAACTTGCCCTGCTGACATTGTTATCACACATGAGGCTGTATCCATCTTACTTTGAGTCACTCTAATCTTTCAGATATCCTTCTTCATCAGGTACTTTTTAAATACCACAAGTAATCAGGGGCGCCTGGGTGGTTCAGTCGGTTAAGCGTCCAACTTCGGCTCAGGTCATGATCTCACTGTTTGTAGGTTTGAGCCCCACGTTGGGCTCTGTACTGACAGCTTGGAGCCTGGAGCCTGCTTTGGATTCTGTATCTTCCTCTCTCTCTGCCCCTCGCCCTGCTCACGCTCTATCATTCTCTCTCAAAAATAAACATCAAAAAAAATAAAAATAAATAAATTCCACAAGTAATCAGATGATCTTCAAAGCAAACTCTTGATCTTTGTCAATATCCACTAACACTTTCATAGGAAAATAATGTTCAATCAGGAAGCAACACCATAGTGTGAAATCATGTCACACCAGGACCCAGAAAAACTAAATTTGGGTCCTAGTTTACATTTAATCTAATAAATATGTATCGAGCAACCACTGTGTCCAAAAAATGTTTGGCTAGCATTTGGAGATACAGTAGGAAGTAAGACAAAAATATCTTACTAATCTATTAGGGAAGATAAGCATTAAACATATAATTGCAAGTGTGATGAGCATTTCCAAGGATGATATAAAGGGTCCCATGGGAACATAGAAGGCTTTTACTCAGTCAAGGGGATAAGCTCAGAAAGAAAATTAAGTGAGAGTTCTCCAGAGAAAGATAATGGAGAATTAATCCAAACAGTGGTAAAAGAATGTGAAAAGGCTTAGAGGCAAAAGAGAGTATCATATCTATGAGGAATTAAAGGAAGTTCAGACCAACTAGAGTATAGAGAACAGGAGAAATAGTCTGAGGTGAAGATAAGGTACACAGGAACAACAGTGTAGAAGACCCCAAAAGAACATTAACCATCTGTGGTTTTGGAAAGTCCTCCTAACCTCTCTAAGTCATTGTAGTATGGGAGATTAGGTAGGTGGACTATAAGAACCCTTCCAGCTCTGATGTTGAAAGGATCTATGATGTCTAATTATTCCATGTCCCAGAAGTCGGCTAGCTTAAAATTTAAGCTTGAAAGAAAAGCAGATATTTAGTGTAAACCTTAGTCTGACATCTCAAGCAATTTTTCACTAATCTATGAATTCTATGGATGTCTCTGTAAGTTGTTAGGAAAAAAAAGCCTGAAGATGCCAAATTTCCATGCTATGTCGTCTATTCATTGAGTGAAGATTCTGAGATTGTTTAGTATTCGGACCTGCTTTTGACCTTTGCTGACTCACCCAGTCTCTACCTTATCACTTCTACTGTCCCTCTGAAATCATCATGGGGTACTGAAATGCTTCTCATAGGTCATGATGATTGCACTGTACAAAATGTTTTAAGAATCTGAAATGAAAGGTATGGGCAGTAAAATTGGTTCAGTTCAGCCTGGCCAAATAATTTGCCTAAATTTCAGAGAGACGACATTTCCTGATATTCTTAGGTGCTAGGTAAAATAATTTGGCTTGGAACAAAGTTCCAGTAAGCACAGTCACAGGTGACAAGTAACAACTGCCAAGACTGCGTGCCTTATAAAATCAGAAAAATATCTTTTTTGTTCTGCTATATTTCAACAGCTAGACAGTGTCAGGACCAAAGTTCATAAATATTTATAGAGCATGCAAATTAATCACAGTATCTATTGATATGGTTTACATTAACTCAAATTTACCTTGAACATGCAGTAAGAACTCATAAAAATCAAGGATACTAACCCACATTTTTAAAACTGGCCCAGCCCCTCTTTTGTTTCCCCATTCTGATTAACTTTGTGTAAATCTTGCTGACTTCCTTGTTTTTTCTTTGTTTTGTTTTTAGTTCCTTTGTTTTCCAACTTAGCTTGGCTCAGTCACTCCATGTTAAATTTCCTTTAATGCACTCCTGTCTTTGAAAATCCATTTTTGATTCTCTACTCCAGCTTAACTTGGTATCTCACTTTGTACCAAATGCTAATATTTGACCTTTGGAATAACATACACCATGACAGGAACCTTTAACCTTCTAGTGATACATAATAAGCCACTTATGAAACCAAGTTCCATGCATCACTAGGAAGCCCTTTGTTGGATTAATGGCAAAACTTGCTTCCTTTAAAATTATTTTAATGTTTTATTTTTGAGAGAGAGAGAGAGAAAGAGAGAAAGAGAGAGAGAGAACGAACAAGCAGGGGAGGGGCAGAGAGAGAGACACACACACAAAATCTGAAGCAGACTCCAGGCTCTGAGCTGTCAGCATAAAGCCTGACACAGGGACTCGAACTCATGAACCATGAGATCATTACCTGAGCTGAAGTCAGCTGTTTAACTGACTAAGCCACCCACACTCGCCTGTTGCTTCCTTTAAATTCAAGTCATTTAACCAAATTCTTTACCTTAGAGTAACATTGAGTAAGTCTACCACTCTTGCACACGATAGTCATTCAACTGTATGAAAATTAGTGATCATATTCTATCTTAAGCTCTTTACTGGAAACTCAACCACCTTAGCAGAAAACCATGGGGGAGGGAAAGAGGGGAAAGAAAAAATAAAGCCACAGAGAGGGAGGGAGACAAAACATAAGAGACTCTTAAATACTAAGAACAAATTGAGGGTTGATGGGGGGGTATGGGAGAGGGGAGAGTGGGTGACGGGCACTGAGGAGGGCATTTGCTGGGATGAGCACTGGGTGTTGTATGGAAACCAATTTGACAACAAATTATAAAAAAAGAAACTAAACCACCTTATAGGCATAGTTTTGAAATCATCTATCTTTCTGATAAATTTGAGTACAAAAAAATAGAAACTATATGGCAAGAGCCACCATACTTAAGTTATGGAAACTGGTAAACCACGAGAAAATGTTTGCAAGACATATCACAACAAAAGCTAGTATCTCTAATATGTAAACAACTCATAAAAATTAATAGAGGCCTCAAAATCTGATAAAAAAGACAGGCCAGGTGAAATTAGACAATTCACAAAAATATATTTAAAATGGCCCTCAAACATATGAAAAGACATGCAATCTCAATCAGATTTTATAAAAATAAGTTAATGCAAATTAAACTATACTGAGATACTATCTCTTATCCATTAGAAAGGTAAAAGCTAAAAAATAAATACCAAAAAAAACCCACATTTTGTTAGTTGATGCTATGTAGAAACAGGTACTCTCATACATTGTTGGTGGGAATATAAACTAGTACAATTTTTTTAGAGGAGAGTTTAGGCTTATATAATAAAAATATCTATGTGCTTTCCTATTGACCCAGCAAAAGAGTCAAGACAGTTATTAGAAGTAGTTGGGAGGAATTTATCCCAAAGATACATACTCAGCAGTGTAAAAATATACATACAGAATTATAATTGCACAGTATTAGAAACTATTTAAATATAGCAAAGTGATTGAATAAACTATGGTACATCCACACAATGAAATACTATGTAGCTATAAAAATAATGAAGACGTTATCTGTGAACTGATATAGAGTAATTTTTAGGGTATAATATTAGGAGAATAGAAGCAGCCTTCATAAGAGTATCTGTACTATGCTTAGCGTGTAAGAGGGAAAATAAGAAAACATACCTAACTGTGCTCATTTATGAAAAAAAGAAAATAGAATAAACCAGAAACTACTAAGATTTGAGATAGTTGGTTGAAACAGGGTAAAATATGGAAATGTGGTAGAAGAGATAGGAGAGTGACACTTCTTGAATAAAAAAGAAATTAGTTTTGTCTTAGAATGATGTTAGTATCTCACATACTCAAGGAATAGGTATATGATTAAAATGGATGGTGGGGAAGAAGACAATCAAACTCTACTACCAATAACGTAACCACACTGAAGGGGTAGTGGTGGTGAATAACTAATCAAAGTAACTTTGGAAAACTTTGACTATATACTCTAAGAGTAAAAGAAAGAAAAACTGTATATAAATATTATATCTTAATTAGTAGATTCTTTTCCCACAGGTTATGGGTTAGTTATTCAGAAGCTCCTTTATGTGTATTCCATGAGTCAGCAAATATATCGTGGATAATGAGAGGCTGTTCTTTGTCAGAAAGCGGTTGTGAATTAGGAAAGGAAGAAGGCTAGAGTAAGTCTTGTGGACTTGGACTTGAGCATCGATATAAGCTCAAGGATTTAAAAATGTATATGGATAGACAGATGAATAAATAACTATAGCTGTGTGTATATTCATACATATAGTTCATAGCTCTAATGAGAATGTCTTAAAAGCAATTATACTGTTAGATCAAAGAACACAACTAGTGCCCATTCTCTCTAGAAAAAGTAACCGTTTTAATAAAATACCATTCTCAAAAAAAGAACTAGGGCTCCACAAAGAAAGGGCACATTTCAAGGCTTGAGTAGGAAAAGTACAAGATGAGCTTGGAACATCTTGTGAGGTCAGGATTTAGGAAATACTCAAAGAATAAAAGGAGAAAAATGCTCATATCAAAAGGACTCCCTTTGGAGCCAACAAAATGAGCTCCTAATGACCAAATCCTGAACAATTTGAGCATAAAAATAAGTAATATTGGGTTATAAGTAATAGAATAAAAAATAAAATCCATGAGTCCACACAGATATAAATAAATAATTGAACAGATACACAAAGGGCGGGGAAAAGAAATCTGTTCCTTGAATTAGACTAGAATTAATAAATGGAGAAGGAATATTAGAAATAGAATTCATCATTTAACAAACACCAAAGTCATAGTTGTTAGGCAAGAATCATCAATGGAAGCTAAAATTAGACAAAAGTATGAGAAAAAAGATACACTATCTCACATTATCTCCCCATAAGATACTTATTTATTACAAAGGAAAAAATACGGTGGAGGAGACTGGCAGACATCAACTTTACCAAAGATACCACCACCAGCAATGGGACAAATAAACGTTGTATGCTTCTTGGTATGGTGCACTGCAAGGGACAAAACATTGTGTCTATGTCATTCTTAAAAATATGAATCAACTGAATTTAATCACAGGGAAATTAAGGGACATTGTCTAAAGTAACTGAACAGTACTCTTCAAAATGTTAAGGTCATGAAAGACAGAAAAATGGAGGAACTGTTCCAGACTAAAAGACTAAAGAGACAAGACAACTAAATGCAATGTGTGACCCTGGATTGGACCCTCAATTTGCAGATGACATACCTATGATAACTGGCAAAATGTGAACAGGGTCTGTAGAATACCCAATAAAATTGTATCGTTATTAAGTTCCTGATTTTGATAACTGTACCATGTGTGTTATGGGTTGAATTATGCCCACCCGCCTAAAATTCATATGTTGAATCCTTAACCCCCACTACCTCAGAATGTGACTACATGGAGATATATGGCCTATAAAGAGGTGATTAAGGTAAAATGAGGTCATATGGGTAGGACCTAATTCCATATAGCTGATGCTCTTATGAACAGAGATTAGCGCCATGATAACACCGACTAAGGGATGACTATATGAGGACACAATGACTATATGAGGCCATCTACAGGCCAAGGAGATGGGCCTTGAGAAGACTCCAAACCTGCTGACACCTTAATCTTAGATTTCTAACTTCCAAAACTGTGAGAAGATAAATTTCTGTTGTTTAAGCCACCTAGTCTGTACTATTTTATAATGGCAGCCCCAGAAAACTAATACAATATACAGTGGAATGTTATCTCACCTTAAAAAGGAAAGAGATTCTGACACATGCTCTAACATGGATAAGCTTTGAAGATAATCATAGCAAGTGAAATAAGTCAGTCACAAAAGGGCAAGTGCCGTATGATTTCACTTACAGGAGACAGCTAGAGTGGTCAAATTCCTCCAGACAGAAGGTTGAATGACGGCTGCCAGGGGCTGAGGAAGGAGGGAGATGGGGAGTTAGTATTTAATGGGTTTCAGCGATGCAAGATGCAAAGAGTTCTGGAGATCAAAGTGGTAATGGTTATGTGAATACACTTAATGGCACTGAACCACAAGCTTAAAAACAGTTAAAATGATGAATTTTATATTTTGTATATTTTACCAGAATTAAAAATAAAAACAGATAAGAGGAGAATTTGATTATATAGGGCAAAGACACAGGGAACCAAACATGATGATAGAGGGAGAGATGGGGTGGTGTAGTTTGAGCCAAGGAGCACCATGGATCTCTGGGAGGCCCCAAAAGCTAGGAAAAGGCAAGAAAGGATTCTCCCCTACGGGTCTCAGAGGGAGCATGGCCCTGCTGACACACCTTGATCCAGATGTCCAGCCTTCAGAACATTAAGAACTGTTTTTAAGCAAAGTAAAGAAGCAACTGTTTTTAAGCAAAGTAAAGAAGCAAGAGAGGGTGGGAGGGAAAGTGAGAGAAATAGGGAAAGAAAAGAAAAAGAGGAAAAAAAAGGAAATCATGAGCCTGAGAGCCCATCTGAAGTTCTGTGATACATAACACAATGCTATATATCTCGCCAGCTTGGAATGGGTTCAAGAGAGTGAACTGCCATTATTTCATGTGGATTAAGTGCTTGAAATGTGCAGGTCTGAAGCATCTATAAATGCATCTGCCCGAACAACAGCCAAGGATCATTCTTTTCCCCGGGAGAATACACGTGTCTTTGTAAATCATTGCCTAAACACAGAATTACCCAGAAGAAAGGGTGAAGTAGATAAACTTTGTCTCCTGTGACCCCACTTCAATTTCCCCCATGCTCGCTCTTCACCAGAGTAATAATGGTGGCGGGCAAATTGTAAAACGGTTAGGAAACTTGCTTCAATTTGTTTTATGTTCACTTATCCTTTTATTTGTTCATATTCAACAAACAACCATTAAGTAACTTACATGTTCTAAGGAGCTATTCATTTAGTTGACAAACATTTACCGAGCAGCTGCCATATGCTAGACATTGGTCTAGGTGTCAGAGATATGGTAGTGAACAAAACAATATCCCTGTGGCCACCATGAAAATGCACATCACAGAGCTCCTACTGAGGGAATGTCATTAACTGTCAGCACCATCTGCTGTGCTCTGAAATCCATCACCATATTCCTGCCCAGGCTATACTTCCCACAGGCTGTTCCCAGATAATGACTACACTTAACAGAGGCACTAAAGCAAACCAGCTCCTAGAAGACATAAGACTCCTCTGATGGATGATTCTGACTGGACTTCATGAAATTTTCTTCAAACTGTACTGCAGTCTATGGTCTTCCTTCTTTCCTTTCTTCCTCCTTTTTTTCCATCTCTCCTTCACAAGAGTCAGAACTGCATCATAGTCTAACCTCTCTCTCTTCCGGCTTCCTCTGGTTCCTTCCCATACTCCTTTATTAGTGTTTCCCCAATAAACCTCTTGTGTGTGTAATCCCATCTTGGTGTCGGCTTTTGGAGGACCTTGACTAACACAGTCCCCATCTCCCTGCTGGAGGGGCCATAGGGAGCAGTTAAGAACATGCACTCTGGAATCAGACTGCCTGGGTTCGAAGCCCTGACCTGCCACTTACCAACAATTTATCTCATCTCTCTCCCTGCCTCAATTTCATTGCAGACTTTGACTCAGTTTCATCACCTGTC
The DNA here is from genome assembly GCA_030068075.1 of Paguma larvata. Classification (NCBI taxonomy): domain Eukaryota; kingdom Metazoa; phylum Chordata; class Mammalia; order Carnivora; family Viverridae; genus Paguma; species Paguma larvata. The sequence goes on from CM057840.1 coordinate 18,127,701, forward strand.
AAATGAGGGCAATAAATGTAAACTAAACTTGCAGGGTCATTGTTAGGACCAAACACATTATATGTAAGTTGCCTTGATTGGTGCAAGAGTGCATGGTCTGTGTACATGCTAATCATTAAAAGAGGTTGCATTTTAGTGAAGGAGCTAGACAAAAATATACAAATACCAGTGAACGATAAGTATAAGGTGAATATGAGGAGGATAATAAGATAGGGTGACTGGCTAGATCAGGAAGTCAGGAAAAGTCAATAAGAAAGAGTCCACCATGTTGAGATATGGAAAAGGGCTGACTGGGCAAAGGAAATAGCTTGTGCAAAGACCTTAAGGCAAGAATGTACAGTCATGCTTTAGAAAGATCAAGAGGGTCAGAGAAACTAGACAGTAGTGAACAATGAGGAGGATGACAGGTAGGAACACAAGAACACAGGTGGAGACCAGATCAAGGAGGGACGAGCAGGCTAGAAGGAGTTTCATTTCTTCTTTCATTTATTTATTCAATGTGTATTTGTCAGTCACCCAACTAAGTGCCAAGAACCCTGATAATTCTGGTTCTACACTTTCTAGTTACATGAGTAATGACAATAATAAGTAGCATTTAAGTAGCAATAGTAAAGCCCAGACAGTACTCAGTCATACAAGAGGCAAAACCATCTTCTGAAAACACTCCTTTTCTGTATTTTATCTTGACTCAAATTTTCTGCCCTTGGCACATTTTTTTTCTACTCATAGACATTTTTGTTTTTTTATATATAATTAAAGTATTTACATACATTTACATAATTACATATATGTTACATCTGAAATTGTATATAAAACACTTAGATTCACTTTGGCTGTTAAAGTTCTGATGGTTTGAAAACAACAACACTCATCCAGCATCTCTGCGATTGGCTCTTCTAAGCATTGCTGAGTTCTGTTTGCCTCAACTTGACTGTAAGGCAAGTGCTCTGGTCAGTTAGTGAGTGCCTTTCATTAGGTGGCAAAGTTTGGCAACCACTCTAGCAGTTACACTGTAGTCCTGGAATGCCAAGTGTTGTGTTTGTTTTACCTTGTTTTGTAGTCTGTTGTGAAACCAGAGACAAAAGTTTTGTGTTTTTGAGGTCCTAAGCACTCACTTAGTTCTCCTTAACATAGAGCTATCTCTGCACAGGTCAGCAGTCACAGAATTCATCATGGGCTTCAGGGGCTTCATTTCTTTGTTTATCCACTGGGGATAATGTACCTTTTCTATTTACCTTTGCAGCCTGAGTGAGTGAAGTTTTCTCCAGTGGATTCTCCTGAACCTGGAGACATGAGGCAATGAGAGAATTTCAAAGTTATTTTTGTTTAGCCCTTTTCTCCACAAGTTCAGTGAAGCTGAAAAAAACTTTAGCTGGAATTCTAGGTGGGGAAGTGATAACTAGAGTGTCGAGATAGACAAGCTGCTGTGTTTTCATCCCAAATTAGAGTCCTGAGGACAAGAATAGCATTTGCAGTAGCACTCGCCTGGGCAAAATTACAAGGGAATTCAGTCTCCAGGTTTCAAGCTGCAGGTTGGTAATTTTGAGTCCTTCCCCAAGGGCCGCCTTTCTCTCTCTGTTAAAATATATGGACTCTGCAGGGAATCCAGAGATTTCCCTGTTAGATCTACCGCTGGTTGAGAGGAGGCCCTATGCCTTTCACTGGCTCTTGGGATTCAACTTTTCAGTCTGCAAAATGAAACATATAATATAATCAACCTATCTTCCTCCAAAGGTTATTGATGAGGTTTACCAGTACCTATGTGTGTGTGTGAGAGAGAGAGAGGAATTTAGAGTTAAAGACAGAACAGACAGTTACAGAAAGCATTTCCTGGAATCTTAACCTTGAAGGAGAATATATGATTGGCTATACTCTAGGCTAGATAAAAACCATAGCATCAGGGAGGAAATATCCTCTAATTTTGGATTATGGAGGAAAGAAAACAAGACTTCTCTAAAGACATTTTTCGGGGCGCCTGGGTGGCTCAGTTGGTTAAGCGGCCAACTTCGGCTCAGGTCATGATCTCACGGTCTGTGAGTTCAAGTCCCTCGTGGGGCTCTATGCTGACAGCTCAGAGCCTGGAGCCTGCTTCAGATTCTGTGTCTCCCTGTCTCTTTGCCCTTCCCCTGCTCATACTCTGTCTCTATGTCTCTCAAAAATAAATAAACGTTAAAAAAAAAAAGACATCATTTTTCTTGAGGTTATTCTTTAGTCTAGAGCAGTGGCTTTCAAGCCTGGTTGCTTCTCGGAGTCATTTGTTGAGCCCAATCCAATACTTTCTGAGAGAGACTCACTGGAACTTCTACTTCCGGCTAAGAGGGAATAACATAAACCATGTTTATTTTCCCATTGGAAATGGCCAAAGAATAGGCAAAACATATAAAACAATGGTTTGTAAGACACTGGACATAAGAAAACAAAGGACAGTGATCTCTGAGTCACAGGAAAGAAAAAAAAAGTCTTATGATTATGCCAGCTTGCAGCCTTGAGAAAATTGCTAAGTGTGTGCAGGGCAGAACCTAGATGACAACGTGAGCTGGAAGGAGGAAGGTGATATTGTGGCAAAATTAGTTTGGTAGAATTCTCAGGATAGAGTACCAGGGAGAAAAAGCTACAGAGAGAAAGAGAGAGAGAGAGTGACAGAGCGCACATTACATTTCGGCAGATCTTCAGTATTCATATGAGTATTGTTCAATGCATGTGTGTAAGAAAATGAAGATGGAGAGAACCATCTGAAGGGACTGAAGATAACTGTCCAGCACTCACACAGGGTCAAGAACAGTGTCTGTTCTCAACACCTTAAATGGAAAACTTCAAGACTCAAGAGGCAATGTGCAGATTAAACAGAAGGTTTTTTGCTTCAGTGGTGGGAATAAATACCTCTAAACTGATAACAATTGCTTCAGTCCTGCCTAACAAATCTTAAAAGAAAACAGCAAAGAATTAGTGTTTCCAAATAATTTAACTTGGTCCCAGAACTAAGCTCAAGAGTATTTATAAGAATACAAAAATATTTAAGCTTTCAATGAGGTAAAATTGACGATGTTGAGTGTTTACAAAAAAAAAAATTACTGGCCATAAAAGAAGAAAATGCAACTCATAATGAGAAGATAAATAAAATCACTGAAAATAACCCAGAACTAATATGGCCAATAATATTATAATACTGTTGTATGACAGATGGTAGGTACATTTGGGGTGAGAAGAGCATAATATATAGAGAAGTTGAATCACTATGTTGTGTACCTGAAACTAATGTAGCATTGTGTGTCAACTAGAGGCAAATTTAAAAAAAAGTAAAAAGCAATCACTTTTGTCACTTTTGTTAATAAATACTATGAGCTTGATATATAATATCATATACATAAAATATGAAAAGGGGAGTAAAAATTTAGTGCTTTTAGAATATGTTCAAACTTAAGTGACCATCAACATAATATAGACTGTTATACAAATAAGATGTTATATATAAACCATGAATCAAAAATCTATAATAGATACCACAAAATAAAGAGAAAGGAATCCAAGCCTAACACTTTAGAAAGCCATCAAACCACAAAGGAAGAAAGCAAATGAAGGGGAAAGAAACAGAGGAGAACTACAAAAACCACCAGAAAACAACAAAATGGCAATAAGTACACACTTATCAATTTTTACTTTAAATGTAAATGGTTTATATGCTCCAATCAAAAGAATAGAGTGACTGAATGGATTAAAGAAAGACCTATCTATATGTTGCATTTATCAGACTCACTTCAGACCACACACATATACAGACTAAAAGTGAAGGAATGGAAAACATATACCATGCAAATGCAAACAAAAAACCAAAAGCATTTCTTAAAAGTCTTGGTATTGGGGTACCAATACTTATGTCAGACAAAATGGATGATAAAAGAAATACTGTAGCAAGAGACAAAGAAAGGCCCTACATAATAACCAAGGCAATAATACAACAACAGGGTATAACAACTGTAAGCATCTATGTACCCAGCATGGGAACACCTAAAAGATAAAGTACATACATAAAGGGAGAAATTGACAGTAATACAATAATAGTAGGAGACTTGAACACCCCACTTACATTAATGGAGATTTCATCCATACGGAAAATCAACCAGGAAACAGTGGCTTGAATGACACATTAGATCTGGCAGACTTAACAGATACATACAGAACATTCCATCCAAAACCAACAGAATAAGTACACAGGGAACATTATGCAGGATGGATAACATATTAGGCCACAAAACAAGTCTCAATAAACTTAAGAAAACTGAAATCATATTAAGCATCTTTTCCAACCACAACAGTTCAAAATGAGAATTCGAGTATAAGAAAAAACTGGTAAAAAAAAGTTCACAAATACAAGAAGGTTAAAACGACATGAAACTAAACAACTGATGCATCAACAAAGAAATCAAATAGGAAACAAAACAGTCCTGGAAACAAATTAAACTGAAAACACAGGGTAAAAATTTGGGATGCAGAAAAGCAGTTCTAAGAAGTTTGTGTGATACAGTCTTACCTCATGGAAGCAATAAAAATCTCATATGAACAAACCTAACCTTAAGGAGCTAGAAAAAGGGAAAAAGTCCAAATTTAGTAAAAGAAAGGAAATAATAAAGACTAGAGAGAAAATAAATGAAATAGAGACAAAAAAAAATTCCAATATCTTTTTTTTCAAAAAGAGAAAACAAAATTGATAAACCTTTAACTAAACTCATTGAGAGAAAAAAAAGAGACTCCATGAAATCAGAAATGAAGGAGAAATAACTGACACCACAGAAATACAAAGAATTACAAGAGAATATTATGAAAATTATACACCAATAAATTGGACAATGTAGAATAGATAAAATCCCAGAAACTATTATAGTCTTCCAAAACCGAAATAGTAAGAAATAAGAAAATTTAAACAGACCAATTACTAGTAATAAAAATGAATCAGTAATACACAGAAATCCATTGTGTTCCTATACACTAATAATGAAGTAGTAGAAAGATAAATTAAGAATTCTATTTACAACTGTACCAAAAAGAATAAAACACCTAGGGATAAATTAAACCAAGAGAGTGGACAACCGATACTCTGAAAACTATAAAACATTTATGAAAAAAAAAAACACTGCAGAAACAAATGGAAAGATATACCATGATCATGGTTTGAGAATTAATATTGTTATGTCCATACTACCTAATGTAATCTACAGATTCAATGTGATACCTACCAAAATACCAATGGTATTTTTCACAGAACTAGAATAAACCCCAAATTTGTATGGAACCATAAAAGATCTAAAACAGTCTAAGTACCATTGAGAAAGAACAACAAACCTGGAGGTATCACAATCCTAGATTTCCAGATATACCCCAAAGCTATAGTAATCAAGATGACATTGTATTGGCTCAAAAATAGACACATAGATCAATAGAACAGGAAAGAAAGACCATAAATAAATCCGCACTTATATGATTAATCTATGACAAAGGAGTCAAGAATATACACTGAGGAAAAGAATCTCTTCCTAAATGATGCTGGGAAAACTGGACAGTTACATGCAAAAGAATGAAATTGGACCATTTTCTTACACCAGAAACAAAAATTAAAAAATGTATTAAAGACATAAAAGTGAGGTCTGAAACCATAAAACTCCTAAAAGAAAACATAAGCAGTAATCTCTTACATAACCGCTTTAGCAATTTATTTATAGATATGTCTCCTCAGGAAAGTGAAACAAAAGCAAAAACAAACCATCGGGACTGCACGAAAATAAAAATCTTTTGCACGCTGAAGGAAAATTTTTGTTTTGAAAAGACAATCTGGTGAATGGGAGAAGCAATTTATAAATGATATATCTGGGGTGCCTGGGTGGCTCATCAGTTAAGCGGCCGACTTTGCTCAGATCATGATCTTGCTGTTTGTGGGTTCAAGCCCCACACTGGGCTCTGTGCTGACAGCTCAGAGCCTGGAGCCTGCTTCGGATTCTGTGTCTCCTCTCTCTGCTCCTCCCCCACTCATGCTCTCTCTCAAAAATAAACATTAAAAAATTTTATAAATGATATATCTGATAAGGGGTTAAAATACAAACTATATAACGAATTTATACACCACCACCAAAAAACAAAACAGCAATGAAAAACCAAAACACAAACAAACAAACAAAAAAAAACAAAAAAAACAGCAGACAATCCAATTTAAAAATGGACAGAAGAACTATGAATACAGGAAAAATGGACAAAGGAACTTAATTTTTCCAAAGAAGATATATCAGACACATAAAATGAGACTCGACATCACTAATCATCAGGGAAATGCAAATGAATCTTACAGTGAGATATTGCCTTAAACCTGTCAGAACGGCTAGTGTCAAAAAGACAAGAAGGATCAAATGTTGGTGAGTATATGGAGTAAATATACCTTTGTGCACTGTTGGTGAAAATGCAAATTGGTGCAACCACTGTGGAAAACAATAGTGGGTGTTTGCTCAAACAATTAAAAATAGAAATACAGTACCATCCAGTAATTCCAATATTGGATATTGACCCAAAGAAAATGAAAATGTGAATTCAAAAAGAGATATGCATCCCTAGTTTACTGCAGCACTATTTACAATATCCAAGATATGGAAGCAATCCAAGGGTTTATCCATAAATGAATGGATTAAGAGGATGTGGTGTATATATACAATAGAATATTCCTCAGCCATAAAAAAAACGAGATCTTGTCATTTATAAAAACGTGGATGGATCTAGAGGGTATTCAGTTACGTGAAGTAAGTCAAAGACAAATACCATAGGATTTCACTTACATGTGGAATCTAAAAACAAAACTAACAAAAAAAACCCCAACAGACTGTTAAATACAGATAACAAATTGTACTTGCCAGAGGATAGGTGGGTAGGTGGGTAGGTATGGGTGAAATAGATAAAGGAGATTAAGATATATAAACTTTCAGTAATAAAATAAGTCATGGAGATGAAAAGTACAGCTTAGGGAATATAGTCAGTAATATTATAATAACAATGTATGGTGATGGATGGTGACTACACTTGTCATGGTGAGCATTAAGTAACGTACAGAACTGTTGAGTCAATATGTTGTAAACCTAAAAGTAATATAAAGTTGAATGTCACTTATACTTCAATAATAAGAATATTACTTTTAATTCTGATAAGAAGGTTATGAGATAAAATTTTGTTAATGGATACCTAATATAAAAAGAACCAAACTCTGACTATAAGGACCCAAAGTATAAAGGAGGGAATAAAAATTGTAGAATTTTTATTATGATTGAAGTCAAGTTGTTATCATCTTAAAATAGGTTATAACTACAAGATATTTTATGCAAGACTTGAGTTAACCACAAAGAAAAAAAGATGCAATAAATACTAAAAAAAAGATAAGAAGAATCAAATCTCTACAAAAATTTATCAAGTAACAGTAAAAGACAGCAAGAGAGGAAGAGGGGGATAAAACTACAAAACAAACAACAATAAAATGACAATAGTAAGTCCTTACCTATCGACAATTACTTTAAATGTAAATGGATTAAACTTACCAATTAAAAAGAATAGAGGGGCCAAATGGATAATAAAAAACAAGATCCAGCATTATACTTCTACATGAAACTCAATTTAAATTTAAAGACACACATAGGCTGAAAGTAAAGTGATAGAAAAAGACATTTCATGCAAGTGGTAACCAAAACAAAGCAGGGATGTCTGTACTTATAGCAGGCAAATTATAATTAAAGTCTAATTGTTAATCTTTGTCTAATGTTAAGAGGATCAATTCAACAGGAAGCTATAACAATTTTAAATATGTAAGCATACAACATCAGAGAAAAAAATGTAACTATATAAAGCAACCAAATGTATAAAGCAAATTTTGAGATATCTGAAGGGAGATATTGAAAGCAATACGACAAGAGTAGGGAACTTCAATATCCCAATTACAATAATGGACAGAAAAACCAGACAAAAGATTCTATAAAAGAACTAACCTGAACAACACTATAAACCAAATGGATCTAACAGATAAATACAGAATTTTCCACTCAATGATACAAGAATATACATTCTTCCCAAGCATACATGGAATATTCCCCAGAATATATCACATGTTAGGTCACAAAACAAGTCTTACAAACTTTTAAAAAGATTGAGATTGAAATAATTCCAAGTATCTTTTCCAACAACAATGGAAAGAGAGTAGAAATCAGTAATAAGAAAATTGGGAAATTTGCAAATAAATGAAAAGTAAACAACACACTCTTGGACAACCACTAAGCCAAAGAGAAAAATCAAAAGATTTAAAGTATCTCAAAACAAAAGAAAATGAAAACATAACACATGAAAACTTACAGGGATGCAGCAAAAGGTACTAAGAGAAATGTCTAAGTTAAAAAGGTCTCAAAGAAACAGCCTACCTATACAACTCAAGAAACAAGAGAAAGAAGAACAAAGTAAGCCCAATATTTGAAAAAAGAGAATAATAAAGACTAGAGTTGAACTAAGTCAAGTTGAGGAAAAATAGAATTAAGAGTTAGTTTTTTGAAAAAATAAAATTGATAAACTCTTAGGCAAAAAAATTAGAAGATTCAAATAAGTATAATCAGAAATGAGAGAGGAGACATTACACTGGACATCTCAAAAGTAAGAAGAATCACAAAGGGCCGTTATGAATAATTATACTTCAACAACTTGGATAATCTAGAAGAAATGGATAAATTCCTAGAAACCCACAACCCACCAAAATTAAATCAAAAAGAGACAGAAAGCCTTAAAGATCAATATCAAATAAAAATATTGAATCATTTATCAAAAACTTACCAACAAAGAAAAGCCCAGGACCACATGGCTTCACATTTTGCCTACCAAGCATTCAAAGAAGAACTAATACCAATTTTTCTTTAATTTTTCCAAAAACTAGAAAAAGAGAAAGCACTTCCAAACTCATGTTATGAGGCCAGAATCACCCTAATACTAAAACCAGACAGACACCACAAGAAAAGAAATAGGCGAATATCCCTAAGGATTACGGAGGCAAAATTCCTCAATAAAATACCAGAAAACCAAACTGGACAAACACATTAAAAGAATCAGACATCATGACCAAGAGAGACTTATCCCTGGGATGCCAGAATGATTCAACATATGCAAATCAATGTGATACACCACACTAGCAAAATAAAAGAAAAAAGAGCCACATGACCATCTCAGTACCATTTGACATAGTTCAACACCCACTTATGATTAAAACTCTCAACAAACATAACTATATGGAAGGAATTTATCCCAACATAATAAAGGGATAATAAATCTAATAGCCCATGCTAGAATCATAATGGGAAAAGATTGTATGCTTTCCCTTGAAGATTCAGTTCAAGGCAGGGACACTCACTCTCACCACTTCTTTTTAACAAAATACTGGAAGTCCTAGCCATAGCAATTAGATAAGAAAAAAAAATGAAAGTCATCCAAATTGGAAAGGAAGTAGTAAAATGATCACATACATAGAAAACTATAAAGACTCAATAACAACAATAATAAAAACTTTTAGAAATAATCCATGAATTCAATAAAGTTGCAGGATATAAAAATCAACAAATATCAATCATATTTCTATACACAAACAATGAACCCTCCCAAAAGGAAATTAAGAAAATAACTCCAAGGTGAAAGATATGTACCTTGAAAATTATAAAACATTGATGAAGGAAATTAAAGATGACAATGATAAATGGAAAAGCAACCTGTGTTTATGGGTGAAGGAATTAATATTATTTAAATCTTTATACTACCCAAAATGATCTATAGATTCAATGCAATCCCTATCAAATTACCAATAACTTTCTTCAGAGATATAGAAAAACAATCCTAAAAATCCCTTGGAATTATAAAAAATAAACAAATAGACAAAGCTCTCTTGAGCAAGAACAACAACGTTGGAGGCATAACACTTCCAATTTTGTAATACATCACAAAGTTGCAGTAATCAGAACAGTAAAGTACTGGCATAAAAACAGACAGGCAGACCAATGGGAACAAAATAAAGAGCCCATAATCAAATTCATGCATCTACAGTCAACTGATCTTTGACAAGTGTGTCGAAACACACAATGGGGGAAAGGATAGTTTCTTCAATTAGCGATATTGAAAACTGGATATCCACATGCAGAATGAAACTGGACACTAATTTTACACATATGTAAAAATAAAATGATGTAAAGATTTACATAAAACCTTAAAGCATAAAACTAGTAGAAGAAAACATAGGGGAAAAGCTTCTTGATATTGGGATAAACTATTATTTTTTCGATATAATACCATAAGCACAGGCAATAAAAGCAAAACTAGATAAATGGGGTTGGGATTTCATCAGACTAAAAAAACCTCTGTACAGCAAAGTAAATAATCAACAAAATGAAAAGGCAACCTACAGAATGGTAGAAACTAGTCATAAATCATGCAGCTAATAAGGGGCTAATATCCAAATAATGTAAGGAACTCCTATAACTTAATAGCCAAATCCAAACAATCCAATTTAAAATGGGCAAAGAACACAAGTAGACCTCTCAAAAGAAGAAATACAAATGGTTGACGGGAACATATAAAGGTGTTCAACTTCACTAATCGTCACGGAAATGCAGATCGGAACCACAATGAGTTACTACTTCACACCTGTTAGAAGGTCTATTCTATAACAATTGTTGGTGTAGAAATAGACAAAAAGGCAACCCTTACACACTGTAAACTGGCATAGCCACTCTAGAAAACAGGATGGAAATTTTTGAGAAATTTCCAAAAAATTGAAAATAGAACTATCTCACAATCCAATAACCCACCACCTCTGGATATGTATCCAGGGAAATGAAATTAGAACCTTGAAGCAATATCTGTACTCCTATATTGATTTCAGCATTATTCACAATAGCCAAGGTATGGAAACAACCTCAATGTTCCTCAATGTATAAATGGATAAAGAAAATACAATTATCTATCTATCTGTCTACCTACCTACCTACTATCTATCACACACACACCACATGCAATATTCAGCCTTTAATAAATCATGACATTTGTGATAACACGATGAACCTGGAGGACATTGTGCTAAGTAAAATAATCCAGAAACAAATATTGCATTATATTTTTATTTATATATGGAATCTAAAATAGTTGAACTCTTAGAAGTAGAGAGTAGAATGGTGGTTTCTAGGAACTGGGAGGAGGTGAAAATGGGGAGATGTTGATCAAAAGGTAAAAAGTTTTATTTAAGCAAGATAATAAGTTCTGGAGACCTAAGGTATTCAATGTGACTATAGTTAATAACACTGTATTGTATACTTGAGATTTGCTAAGAGAGTAGATCATAAGTGTTCTCATCACAAGAAAAAGAAAATAACTACATGAGGTGATCTATATGAAATTAGCTTGATTGTGATTATTTTACCATATATATGTATATCAAATCATTAAGTTATGTAACCAAAATATATATAATTTTCATTTGTCAATCATACCTCAACAAAGCTGGTAGGAAGAGAAAGTTCTAAGGACAAAGGGCTTCACTTATGAGTTGTATTAAACATTTAAGGAAAAAATAATACTAAAGATACACAAACTCTTTCAGAAAATTGAAAAGAGGGAATATTTCCCAATTCATCCTACAGGACCATCAATATCTTGATTAAAACCAGATAAAGACAATACGAGAAAACTACAAATCAATATCCTTTGTAAACATAAATGCAAAAATTCTAAACTAAATTTTAGCAAATCAACTCCTACAAAATACAAAAATACACCATAATCAGTTGGGGTTTCCTAAGAATGCAAGGTTGTTTTAATATTTCAAAAGTAGTTGGTATATTTCACTGTTCATCTTATTAAAGAACTAAAAAGAGAACCTGTATGATTTTTTCAGTAAAGGCAGAAAAAAAAGCATTGATAAAATCCACCATCCATTTTTCATAAAAACAATCAGCAAACAAGGAAGAAAACTGTTTCTAATAAAGAGCATCTACAAAAAATCTACACCTGATAGTGAAAGAATAAATGTTTACTCCCCAAGACAAGGATGTCTGCTATCATCATTTCTATTCGACATTGTACTGGGGGTTCAAACTAGTGTAGGAAGGTAAGAAAAACAAATGGAAGTTATCCAGAATAAAAGAGTAAAACTCTTCTTGTTCAGAGACAATATGATCATCGATGTAAAAAGATCCATGAAATTTATCAAAATATTACTAGAATTAATAAGCAAATTTAGCCATGTGGCAGGACAGAAATTAGTATGTAAAAGTCAACTTTATCTCTATAGACCATCACCCAACAATTGAAAATTGAAATTTAAAAAAAAATGTACTAGTACAAAAATATAACATGTTTACAGGTAACTTTTGTTACAAAAGATGTGTGAGATTAAAAAATATAAAATTTGTTGACAGAAATTAGAGACATAAATAAATGGAGATTTACCATGGTCCTGAGTGCAAACACTCAATTTGATTTCCAACTTACACAAAGACAGTACTTTGTCATCTCAGTCTTCTTGAACATTTTATTCTACTTTATCCACAGTCTTTGTTTTATTACTTGCTATAACCACAGAACCCATGAGCATATCTTGCATGTATAGGGAGTCAATAAGTACTTGTTCAAATGAATTAATGTAGTGACATACTTGCCAAAGTTTGGGTAATAATTGTAATGAAAGAAATTCATTGGATGACCTCAGCAGCATTTTATACAATTGATAACTCCTTTTTTTTATGGGTCTGATTCTGCTTTTTGTATATTCTTTTTTGTGGTTGTTAGAATTCACTTATAAATTGAATCACAGGATGATTGACTTTCTCAGTCTTACTTATTTTACTTAGCATAATACCCTCTAAGTCCATCCATATTGTCTCAAATAACATGATCTCATTCTTTCTTATAGCTGTGTAATATTACATTACATACATGTATATATACATACATACTACATTTACTTTAATCCATTCGCCCATTAGAGGATACTTAGGCTACTTTCATATCTTGGCTACTGTAGGTAATACTGCCATAAACATAAGGATGCATAGATCTTTTTGAATTAGTTTCATTTTATTTTGGTAAATACCCAAGAGTGGAATTACTAAATCATATGGAATTTCTATTTTTAACTTTTTAAGAAATCTCCACACTGTACCGGTAGCTGTACCAATTTACATTCCCACCAACAGTGTATAAGAGTTCCAATAATTCTCTCCTCCTTGAGACTTCCTTGCTAACTCTGGGCATTCCCTTTCTTCTCCCATTGTGGAGTTCTCTTCCTCTTGAAAAATTTAAATAATTCCATTTCTTTTTTTTTTTTTAATTTTTTTTCAATGTTTTTTTTTTTTTAATTTTTGAGACAGAGAGAGATAGAGCATGAGTGGGGGAGGGGCAGAGAGAGAGGGAGACACAGAATCTGAAGCAGGCTCCAGGCTCTGAGCTGTCAGCACAGAGCCCGACGTGTGACTCGAACTCACAGACTGTGAGATCATGACCTGAGCCGAAGTCGGACGCTCAACCGACTGAGCCACCCAGGCGCCCCTAATAATTCCATTTCTTATATCCTCTTCTTGTCTTACTCCTGAATCTCTTGCCCCCACTTCATTAGTATTCACTTCCCATCACTACACTGATGATTTCCAAATCTGTGACTCCAGCTTGGATCTGCCATTTAGACTGGCATTCACATGTTCAATTGCACATTTGACATCTCTATTATCAACCCAAACTCATCAGGTGCAAAACAGAATTTATTACATACTCTGTTCCTAAGTAAACGAACAACAAAAACAAAGCATCACCTACTCTTCTATGTATATTCTCTCAGCGAATATGACAGGTGTTCATCCAGATATTAAGGCAAAAATCCCAGATATTATTCTTACCACCTCCCTCATCACTCCCTAATGCTAACCTTCCAATAGGTTCTGTCCTTTCTACCTATAACTAACTCCTGCATCAATCCACTTCTTTCTATATACACTGCTGCTACCCTGGTTCAGAGAACTATCATCACTTACCTGGAATAGAACAACTTAACTGTTCTTTTTGCCTTCAATTTTGTGTCTCTCTTCAGCCCGTTCCTCGATTTGTAACCAGAGTGTTCTTTCTAGAGTGAAGGTCTGATGCCACTTCCCTCCTTACATCATTTAAGAACTCCCTATTTTTTTTAGGATGAAGTTCAAGTTCCAACTTGGCTTACCTCTACTGACTTCTTATTCTCCACTGCTGCTTCCTGATCCTACATTCTTAACCTGATCCAATGCTTCAAAATCTCCATGTAGCTCCTCTCTTCTTCACTCAAGCTCTTTTCTTTGGGAGATTATTCTTCCTCTCTTTTTATTTGACCAATACCTACATATCTGTCACTATTCAGCTAACATGATTTCGTCATGAACTCATTATTTGTTCTTTTAATAGTTTATTTTCAAATTGGTTTACATATAACACCCAGTGTTCATCCCAACACGTGCCCTCTTTAATGCCCATCACCCCCTCTCCCCCGTCCCTCACCACCCTCACCCTCAGTTTTTTCTTAGTCTTTGAGAGTCTCTTATGTTTTATCTCCCTCCCTCTCTGTGTCTTTTTTTCCTTTCCCCTCTTCCCCTCCCCCCTGGTTTTTGCTTAGTCGCTCAAAATCCACCTATACGTGGAAACATATGGTATCTTTTTCTGACTGACTTGTTTCACTTAACATAATACCCTCCAGTTCCATCCATGTTGCTACACATGGCCAGATTTCATTTTTCTCATTGCCACGTAGTAGTCCATTGTATTGTATATATGTACAACATGAACTCATTCTTGATACCCTAAACCTAGGTTAGAGATTCTTCTGTAGGATCCTATACTTTCTGTTAACTTTTCTCACCCAATTGTACTCATTGCATTGTTTTTGTTCCTTATTGGAATAAAATATTTGTGAGGCTAAGGACTGTGTCCACCATATTTACAATTTATATTATCAGAAGAGCAGGAGAGCAGGAGCTCATAAAAATTGTTTGAATGAATGAACAAGTTAACAAAGAGTCTACATTGAAGAACACTTATCTAAGTGCTAGGGTTGGTTCTTAGTTCCAAAACAAACAACGCAGCTACATAAGCAAGGATGGAGGAGAAGGAGCTTAGCAATAGCACATGGACAGAGTTTGGGAATCATGTGACAGGAGGCTAAGGATGAGTCAGTCTGAGCTGCACTGACTGTATCACAACTGCTGCACTGTGATAGCTTCTAGACACTGGGCTTTGGGCATAAAAGAGATAAGTTGGAGTCAGTACCCTGCTGGTGACTAGAAACATGAACTTGAAACATGTGAAGGAATCAGAACATACTACCCCAAAATATGCCACTCTGGTACACTGATTATTTTGAGCTGAAGGCAATTGAGAAACAGCAAATACATAAAGAGCTCTCTGACATCCTCCTTTCTCCCAAAAGCAGGTAATAAGTTTATCAATAGAAAGGTACCCTTTCTGTGCCAGGAAGAAAAGAATATTCTTATCACCAGAGATGGGAAGTCGACACCAAGATTAGTCTACAAACAAACCTTATTGAAATAACACTTATCTTCTTTTCCCCTCATATATTTCTTATCACATTCTCATAATTTATCACCTCTACTCCAAACACCCTTTTCCTTTGTCTTGTTATGTCTTCATAATTTATCATTCTTTGTTAAAATCGTACATAACACCTCAGGTCTAACTGCTCCCATCCTAAATGCTTTTGTTTCTTTTCATGAAGTCCTCATGCCACATAAACATATTAACGACAAATAAAATCTGTATGTTTTTCTTATTTTAATATATCTTTTGTTAGTTTAATTCACAGGCCCCAGGGACACTACATAGAGGGTAGAGGAAGAGTCTACCTCTATACATGTGAAGTGAGTTTATTATAGGCTCAGCATAGCATGAACATTGCCTTCAAACAGATGATTCCTTCTAATTTTGAGTTTCTCTACAGTTGGGTACTTTAGTGTCTTAACCTAAAATACAGAATACCTAAGAGAGTGATAGAAAGCAGCAGACCTCAAATACATTTTCTAATTGATCAAGGACTTTAGCAATTGACTGAATCTTCTTTTTAATCAAAACCTGAATGATTTTCTTAGTCCTGTTAATGTCACATAGTTTGAAAACAATTAACTACTGATTTTCAATTTTTCCAAATTTCTTAGAATCCTGTGGTGGCACAGTGAGAAGGATTTTTCCACCCTGAGAAATTTTTCTTCTCTATTTTCCTTTGGGAAAGTAGATTAGGTACAAGGGTACTTAATTACCTTCTAGACTCTCTAAATAGGTGTGAGACTCCAAATTTTATGATCCTTGATAGCTGTAAACCAGCTTATGTAAAGCTGCTTGAAGAGGCTCCTATGACCTATTTCTTTCTTTTCTGAATGCTTCTAAGATTCAATGTTTGCATGCATGATGGGTATTAAGAAGGATACAGAATATTCCACCGAATAATAATATCCCACGTTGGCATAAGGAGTATTTTGAGCTGAGGGCGACTGAAAATCAACAGATGCAAGAGGAGTTTTCTGTCCTCCCCTTATCTGCTTAAAAGCAGGACATAAATTTCTCTTTGAGGACATTGTCCCCCTACCTCCCAGGAAGACTAGGGTACTTATTACCAGAGATGGAGACTGTCATTTAGATGAATTTGCATATACAGACCGTCTCTTCCATTTGTTCTCCCATTTATTTCCTAGCTACCTCCTCATAATTTGTCATTACTTTGAGCCCAAATCCCTTTCCTTTGTAAAAATGGTATGTGAACCCCTGAGTCTAATGACTTTGAGCTTCATTTCTTTTCTATGAACCCCTTACACATAAATATTAATGAAAATTGTGTGCCTTTCCTATTAACCTATTTTCTGTTAGTTTAACTCACATACCTAAACCTAAGAGGGTAGAGGAAAGGTTTTTCCTCCTGATAGTATGTTCATTCCTTTAACTGTGCTGAGTGTGAAACAGTCCACTCAAAACATGATCTCGGTCCTTAGAGTAAATTAAATGAGATACCAGATGGTAGAATATTGCATTGAGTAAGTGTTTTATAATATTCTAGTGTGAATTTAAAAAAAAATGCGGGTGCCTGGGTGGCTCAGTTGGTTAATAGTCTGACTCTTGATTCTGGCTAAGGTCATAATCTCATGGTTTGCGAATTCAAGCCCTTCATCAGGCTCCAAGCTGACAGTGCCCAAAACACTTTACGGGTCTTTGTTATTCTCTAGAGAAGAAAGGATCACAGAGAATGCGTATAGCCCTGGGGTGCCTGGGGGACTTAGCGGGTTGACCTTCCAACTTCAGCTCACAGGTCATGATCTCACAGTTCAGTTCCTGAGTTCAAGTCCCACATTTGGCTTGCTGCTGTCAGTGGGGAGCCTGCTTCAGATCCTCTGTCCCCTCTCTCTCTGCCCCTCCCCACTCACACACTCTCAAAAATAAATAAAAGATTAAAAAAAGAAGAAGAAGAGAATAAGCATTTAAAAAAATGGGTATAACCCAAATGTAGTATACTCATAGATCTCATTCACAGGGCATTTTGAGGTGAGTAGTCTGTCACATCTAATGCACAGTAAAGTTGGAAATGGACACCCTTTCTCAACACTGTTAACAAGAAAGCAGATAATACATTTGCTCCCTGTGAAAATGTATTCCATGAAGTAAGACCACAAAAGTCAGACTGGTTAGTTGATTCTGTTGACCTGACTGGTTGATGGGCAGACTAATTGTTCTGAAAAGACCTTTTTTCCTGAAGGGTTTCAAGTGTTCTTCATATTACTTGGAACAAATTAAGGCCACCTGATAAGAACTGATAGCATTGGCATTGGAAATACTTGAATGTTATATATTCTTTTAGTGTTAATAATGGCAAAACTCACAGAATTTGTGATCATGTGCAAAGTTGCTATCACGGATTCTCAGTATTATAGAACATGACTCTATAGTTTCTGGCATCCTAGCAATCAATAACAACAGAATATATTTGTTGAGTGCTTACTCTGTGCAAGGCATGGTGCTCAGAGTTTATATGATCTTATTATCATAACAACCACATGGGATAAAAAAAACCTTAATTTTCTCATTTTACAAGTAATCATGAAAACACCTAACATTCACTGAACACTTATAGGTACCATTCCAAGGGTTTTATGAGCCTTAGTGCATTTAATCCCTTTAAGTAAACTAATCTAAAAACTGAAAATAAGGCAAAAAGACCACACCAGGACTTTTCAAAGTCTACATAGTAATGTCTACCTTGTCTAAAGGACCTAGGATTCTCAAGGGGAAGTAACTTTGACTTACTATTTGCTATTGTTCAGGTCCCAGGTGCTTTTAGCTGTCAAAAAATTGACAAGATGGGGGCATCTGGGTGACTCAGTAGGTTAAGCATCCCACTTCAGCTCAGGTCATGATCTCACTGTCCATGGGTTCAAGCCCCATGTCTGGCTCTATGCTGACAGCTCATAGCCTGGAACCTGCTTCAGATTCATTAATTCATTCATTCATTCTCTCTTTCTCTCTCCCTCCCTCCTTCCTGCTCATGCTCTGTCTCTCAAAAAAACATTTTTTAAAAATTAGAAAATTGACATGATGGAAGTTATTTTTGCCATGTAGAAAAGATGATGCCCAAAATCATGGTTTTTTCACTTGTACGACATTAACCAGTTTTGCATCAAACTGCAATTGCAATGTAGCATCTTTTCCAATGAGTATATATTTGTTTCTTTTATCCTCCTTTAAACCAGTTTTTTTATTCTCCTGGTTCCATCATTAATAAGTCAAATAAACCTTTCATACAATCCTTTATATATATACATATATATGTATATATATAAGCAATTGTTTTAGTCATTATCCTTATATAAAAGTCGAGGAAACTGAGACATAGGGAAGTTCATTACTTACTCGAGGACACACAGCAATAGAGTCAGGACACAAATCAAGCAGTATGATATCATAGTTTACACATTTAACTTCTGAATTTTCTCTTAAGAAGGCTGAGACGGGGGCACCTGGTGACTCAGTTGGTTGAGCGTCCCACTTCAGCTCAGGTCATGATCATGTAGTTTGTGGGTTCGAGCCCCACATTGGGCTTTGTGCTGACAGCTCAGAGCCTTGAGACTGCTTGGGATTCTGTGTCCCCCTCCCTCTCTGCCCTTCCTCTGCTTGGTCTCTCTCAAAATAAATAAACATTAAAAAAAAAAAAAAAAGAAGGCTGAGACATTAGAAGAGTTAAGTAACTTCCCAAATGAGACCATGCTTTAGTTAAGTGTAAGAACTTGATTATTCTGGCTCTGACCCTGTGCACTTAAACACATGCTTTGTCTTATATCGTGTGCAGACAGACATTGCAGTCTAAAGGAGGTAATTCACAAGTGAGATGAAGGGGATTTCAATTAAAAAAAATTCTCATTCTTTTTGCCAACTCCATCAGGTTTACATCACAAGAAATCAAAATAAGACAATGAAACAAAAGGACAGTCCAGACACCATAAAAGTGACAAAGTATTTTTCTTTTCTACATCAGCATTCTTTCCTTTGCCAAGTCAACAAATGAGCTTGCTAATTGCCAGAGTTCCAAACTCCTGGTTTTGTATTCATTCTGATTTGCACTTCAATGTCATTAGAGAAGATTACCGGAAAAGAGTTTAAGGGATGAGTCCACTGATGGTACATACACCAGTGAGAAAGCAAGTTTATTACTTACCAAGGGAAACAGTGTAAGAAGTAACTTACTAGCACTTATGGTAGTCGGGAAAGAAACATATGCCTTTTAAAAATCATTTTGCTAGCCCCTGAATTTTGGGGTTCTTTGGGAAGACAATGGAGTAGAATCCTTCCACTTTCTGTATGTACTGTTTCCATGCTCTATCTGACCTGAGAGAGATACTACATCTCAAACCAGAGGCTGCCAATGCAAACACACACAGGAAGATAACTACAGTGAGGGAACAAGTGAGTACTGTGGTCTTGTTCTGACCAAAGGGGACAGTCATTCCTTCATACAGCTGATTATGGCCACATTCTGACATTGGCCCAGTGTTACCACACCACCCATTTTATCCCCAAACTACAGATTTTTATGTAAAAACCACTGCTTATAAATGTTAGCAATTATTTCAATTTTTGAACACTGCGTCAACTAAGAAAAACATATCTGAAGTCCAAATTTATCCCGAGGCTCCTGGTCCACTACTCTTACTTTAAATAAACCTATTATAGAAAAGCCTAGATTTACACAGATGCTAAAAAGGGGACATGATTATTGTTTAAAAAGATCTATCGAAGGTTCTTTAGGGAACAAGTTCTTCTCTGTATTTAAAATATTACTAGGCTCAGGGAAATTTAATTTTAGACTCATTTTGAGTAATACATCAATAATGTAAAATATCTTATTTGCAGAGACTACCAAGCCTTGCTTGGTCCTATCCTTGTTCTTTGACTTCAGAACTATTCTAATTAAACTTAACATTTCACTCATTCAACAGTTATATATAAGATGGCCATTAGGTGACAAGAAATTTTTAAGGTTCTGAAAAATGCCAGGATAAATAAGATTTGGTTCTGGAAGAGCCTGGTTTACAGGAGGGTGATATGTATAGTGGAAAGGGGGTGGATACCTTTGGAATTGACAGACTTGAGCCTTGAATCACATTATTAGCTCTATTACCTGTTACTGGCTCTATTAACCATTCTCAGTTTGTTTTCCTCATCTGCAAAATGAGAGAACCGATTCCACCATTCTAAGATTTCATTAGATTTACATGAAGGCAGCAGGCAAGTAGCAGGTGCTCAGTAATAGTAATTAAATCTTCAGAACCCATATTCTCCTCCTCTTTTTTAATTAGGTAGAAAATTTTGTTGCACGTGACATAAATTCAATTAAAACTGGCTAGGAAAGTGATTTCAAAAAAAAAAAAAAAAAGAACATAAAAATAAATCTGAAGGCAAAAGAAGAGCTGAAAAACCAAACCAGAGCAGGGGCAGGGATGCATCAGCCGTGGAGGTCCAGGAATGCTATCAGGTGCTCCTCACTCACCCTCTCTCTCTTTCTTCACTGCAGCTCAGTTTCCTCCACATGACAGCACCAATGCCACAAACTGCACTCAATCTTCACAGCTTTTAACTCTAGAGAAGGTCTACCTTACTTTAGTGCTAGTTCAAAGGCGACCAGGGAAGGACCTCGATAGGCTTGGCTTGAGCCAACACCTACTTATAAAGCAATCACTAAAGACTGTGGAGGGGATTATTTCCTAAAACCACATGCATTTCTGAAGGACCAGCTCCAAGGAGAAGGGGAGATGCTGGTCTCATGATAAATAAAGGCTGTTGGAAAGAAACAATGGTCAACAAGCTCAGCATCTAAGATTGATTTCAAGATGCAAGTGACTGGATTCCTTTCTACTATCTATCAACTAGAGGGGAGAACTAGTTCCCCCAAAGAAAATGAAAGTATTTCGGGAAGAGGGGATGACTTCTGAACAGTCAAATGACAAATATCTACCAGTTATTTGATCTCAAATGTTTATGTTCCATAGTGGTAAGTTGGACCCAGATTTTCGGCTGTTAGTATAATTTTCCAGCTAATGTGCTTTCTGGAACCTCTTTCTCCTTCTATGTTCCTTACATACTCAGGGAGGCTCTACTTGATAAGCTCACCAATCCTTGATCATACAAGGTCTTCATCTTATTTCTCCTTCGGTGCATCTAATAATATCTGACATTGGAATAGTTATCAAACACTTTCTCACCATCATCCAGTTAGTTGCTTATAGCCCCTCCACAAGTGGCAGAGTAAGTATTACTATCCCATTTGATAGTGATAAAATAATTCCAAATGAGATCACATATTCAAACTGAGATATAAGCCTACTATATAATTTTTATGTCAAATCATTATATGCTGAAGCTGACTTGCTTTTCCACTAGACTCAAGTTCCTCTAAGGATGAGAATCTTCTTGACTTTAACCTTGTTCCCATGTGCACTTAGCACAGAACTAGACTAGATGTGTGGCAAGATGACTTAGCCAGTCAATTGATGATCCCATAGATGTCTCCTTCACCTCAAAAACAATCCCAAGCTAATGGTTCAGAATGCAGGTGATATCCCCACATGAAGCTTCATAAATCCAGAACCTCATAGCCTATGTACAGTGATAATATATAGACCACCACAATTTCTAACTATGCCTAGACGAAGTGTACCATGGAATGTGACTAACAGTCAATTGTAACAGCTTTATGGAGGTATAATAATACACTATAAAGTGCAAAATTTACATGCCTTTATAGTGCAAAATTTGATATTCTAACATTTTAAACACTATCACTACATCAAACCATCAAAATAGTGAACATAGGTTTCACTCCCAAAAGTTTCCTCCTACCTCTTTGCAATCCCTCCCTTATCTTTCCCTTCCCCCGATCTTTATCCCCAAGAAAGCATGGATCTGCTTCTGTGACTATACATCAAGTCACATTTTGTAGAGTTTTACACAAAAGGAATTACACAGTGTGTACTACTCTTTTCTTGGCTTCTACAGCTCAGCATAGTTATTTTGATATTCAACCCTATTGCCAGGTGTATTAGTGGTTCCTTTCTTTTTATTGCTGAGTAGCACTCCATTGTACAGATATGCTACAGTTTGTTCCTCCCATCATCTTGATGGATATTTGGGTTGTTTCTAGTTTGGTGATAGTTAAGTTAATCAGACATGAACAGTGAACTAGTTTTAGTATCGACACAGGTTTTTATTTCTGGGGCAAATACCTAGGAGTAGAATAGCAGGATCATACGATAGGTATATGTTTAACCTTTTCAGAAGCTGCTATATTATTTTACAAGAAGATTATACCATTCTACATTCCCACCAACAGCATACAAGAGTTCTAGTTCCTCCACCATGTCTTTGCCAATATATGGTATGCTCAGTCTTTTTCTGAGTCTCTTAGCCATTCTAAAATATGTGTAGTGGAATTTGTTTTAATATGCATTTTCCTAATGACTAGTGATGTTGAACATTTTTTGTGGGCTTAAGTTCCAGCTGTATATCTTTTCTAGTGAAGCGTCTGTACAAGTACTTTGCTCTTTTTCAGCTTTTTAAATTATTTTTAAGAATTTTTTTTACATATTCTAAGTACAAATCCTTTATCAGGTATGTTTCTTCCAAATATATATTTTCCCAATGTGTGTTTTTTTTTATTGCCTAACAGTGTCTTTCAAAGAGCATTAAAAAAATGTTGGTGAACTTCAATCTATTATTTTATGGGTCAGCCTTCCTGAGGTCATTTTTGAACCTTTAGAAATATGGAAGAAGAAACTTGGGAGAATAAGGAGAAAAGGGAAATAAGGGAGGAGAAAGGATTTACTAAAATTAACCAGTCATTCGGCTATAGCTAGCAAACCTTTTCTAAAGAGATTATTACAATGCTTTTATTCTGTGGGTGACACACATACACACACACACAGAGCTATTTAAGCACTTTCTAGAGAAGATAAAAATGTTTCTAAACAACATTTCTGGCTAGTGTTGTTGCATTCAGTTGGCTCTATTATTATTTTTTGTTGGCTCTTCTGTTTTCTTCTTGATAAAGATATTCAAGATTTTAATTTGGATTCACAATACTTATTTCTAAAATATGGCCCTTTTGGTATTCCCAAAAGCATTCAGCCAAGGTTGACTTAAACTCTGTGTTGATGACTGTAAATGATCCTGAGAAGTCCATCTCAGGAACACTGGGCAGTGTTAGGAGTATGATATGTTGGTTTCTTGGAGTAGCAGATTCTCTGCTGCCCTTAGAATCAAGGAGATTAGGTGATATTAGCCATATGTTACTGAACACATGCTGGACAATCAGGAGCTGTGTGCCACACCTGCAGCATGGGATAATTCTATGTCATTTTCACTGGACTCCTGGCACCATGACCACCTGACAGCAAGCTCTCACTTGGGTGCTTCCAGATGCTTGGCAGGAGCATGGCTTGCCTGGCTGTATTACAATCAATTACCTGTCCTTCTCTGGAGCCCAAAGGCAAACTCAAAAACTGGGGGCACACTCAGTGTCTTACAGTACCTTATAGTACACACTGCAGCTTCCTGTGTATGGTTCAGCGGTAAATCAGCAATACCATCTGTGACTTGCTGGTAGCCCACATAAAACGGCAGTTAGAGCACTTCTCCAACTGTGGTCTCCCGGCATGGACATTGAAGTCTTGGATTTCCCCAAAGGTCATGGTGTAACAGTCCATAAAGGGATCATACATTCCTTTTCAGAGTCATCTGATTGTCCTTGATTGTCCCAAAACACTCAGAGGCATAGTTGTGTCAATTTTTTTTCCCACAGAACACCATCTGTCACATGAACCTATTTTCCTTCCTGGGGTGAACGGATGTCTGACTGAGAAGAATTACCCACAGCCAGGGTTTACATCACCTCTGTCTTATCAGATTACAGGTGGCCAGGTTGAATATATCATAGAAATTATCTGATCAGAAAAGGTAGGTGGTAAAGGAAAAGGAATAAGACCCATATTTCTGACAGACTAACATAGCTATCGTGAGGTTTCCACCAAAATCTTTAACTGAATTTGAGGAGGCAGTCTGGGGTCTCAGCTTTTTGGAAGAAATAATTTTTCAAGCCCTGAGAGAATCTCTATCAAAAAACCACAAGGCAAATTTCCAGATAATAATTCTGCAGAATGTGTGGCCACAGTCTAAGAAAGATGCCCTGGGTGAAAGAAGGCAAGTCTTTGCAGACTTAGAAGACTGATGGAAAGATGCCAAGTTGAGCTTCTGGGTCACTGAGGTGCAGACTTCCAAGCTGAGCACCTTCCAAGGTGTCCTGGAAGGAAGACTTTGAGACTCTCATCAGAAAGTCACTTCCATGGAGTCCTGAGAGTAGGAAAGAAATAACCATTGATTGAAGGCTTACATGTGTAGACAATGAGCACTGGGAGGAATCTGAGCTATGATTAACACGCACAAATAGGTAGCATCTCACCTCATCCAAACAATAATGCTGTGAAGTAGGCATCCATTCACCTACTTTCAAATTGATGCTTAAAGGAATTTCCTTAATTTCCTCAGTTACTCTAACAATTACTGAGCAGCATCTATGTGTTAGCACCCTGATGGTCACTGGGGATACAAAGATGATTGAGACACAGTCCGCTGACTTTGAAGACCTCATGATCAAAGCGGTCCAATCCTTGGGGACAGACATGTGAACAGCACAATTACAGCATCTTACTTTATCTCAACTGTTTCATTCAATTTGGTTGGCAGAGCAACATTATAACAGAAGACCAAAGAAAGGAATTGTGAATCTGGCCTGAACCAGGTTTGGAGGGTTTCTCATAGGGAGTGACCTTGATTCAGATTCTGAAGGGCAAAGAAGTTAACCAGGCAAAGGGACGAAGAGCACTTTCTGTTCTACCAGCTACTAGGGTCTCAGACTAAGAGATTCCTGAGCTCCCAGAACCTGGCTCCCTCTGAGAGAGTGGGAATAGTCTCTAGTCAGGGTGGAGGCCCAGGTTTCTAGGAGGCAAGATAAGCTCTAATGATGTCATTTTTACTATGCTTCTAAACTGGTAGATTATTATTTACTCCTTAGAAGCTCTACAATTAAATACCACTGACCACTTCCACCTTTCACAGGATAAAGAATAGTTTGCTCCTCACAAAATCAAGTGAGTTACATCTTAGCAACTTGTGATTTTCTTAGTGGTTAATGGGAGCTAATATTTATTGAGTGCTTACGAAGTACCAAGTAGTATGGTTAATCTTTATGTATATACACTCATTCAATATATGTAGGTAAATATATTCACTATTTAATAGATGATGAAGATGAGATACAGAGAAGTCAAGTGATCTCAATAAGAACCCAGGTACTGAAGCTATGGTGGTCCAGCTTTTGAGACCCAGAACCAGATTTGTTAAGTTAGGAGATCTAGAAGTCAAGATGAGAAACCTCTCAGCAGATCATTTGAAACAGAACTATGACAAAATTTGGACTAAGACCCTCATTTTTCAAATTTAGTATGTATGAAACCACAACTGCAGGTATCAACTGCAGGTATCAAATCCAGAGACACAGTGAGCAAAGGTAGGGTAGCATTTCCACATGACTCCAATGCTAAAGTATTACATCTGATCAGGCTTAAAGCTACTCTAACCTTCTGTTAAAGCTACTCTAACCTTCTGATCCCAGGGAGAACCTGAAAAGATTTCTGGTAGTGTAATCCAATTCTCTTGTCACATACACCCCACCAGGGGATGTTAGTCCTTTGGGATACTTTCCTCCTTTTGTTACACATTCGAAGTTTCTTTTAATGGTCACTGAAATTAGCAAAGAACATTTGCTCCAGGTGCCACAAACTCATCCAGGAGGTCTTTTCTATGGTTAGTGTTTTGTACTTATTGGATATCTTGTCCTAGCACACTGCCTTTACCAAGAATAGTTGGCTTGTTGACCCATGGGATTGCACCACTGACTTACTTCAACCCAGAGGGGAGCAACTGAGGCTTCTGTAAGAAAAGGCAGCTTTCTGGTAGATAAATACTCACAGATTAATTTCTGACTGTTGAATGCTTTTCAAGTTTTTAAACTCATGTACACGCAAAAGAGTTTCAACGTTTGCTGCCCCTTTCCCAGATAGAGACAAGGATGCCAATTCCTTCCTAGTTGCCCTTAGCTGGACTCCTGGTTTTCTTCTTTCTGCAAACCCAGGAAGGTGTTTTAAAATGTAGATTTTATTATTATTCAGGTATGCCAAGGACAACAGACTAGGAGACAATTGCCATTAAAAAGATAGTTCGTTAATACTAATGAATCCCAGAGGGAGGGCATGCCACACCATGGGGAAGGACCAAGGTCAGTGAAGAGGCAAATGTAGCAAGAAACACATGAGCAATAACCTTGGAGGGCTCCATGGAGGCGAATGGGTTAGGCAGGGAAAGCAGATTTAGCACTAGCTAGTCCAGCAGGCTCTGAAGCATAGGCTGTCCTTAGTTGTCTGGTGCCTGGCCCTGTAATGATTGGGGCAGGGGAATAATGGCCCAGAGCGTGAAAGACACACAAAAGATGCTGGTTGGAGGCATGGCCTCTGGATTGGTGTATTTGTCTATGAAAACCATGCTTGTATGCCAGTACTTCACTGTATATAAGAATTGACTAACCCTGGCAAGGGCAGTCCCTCCAGGATCAGAAAGGCCCCAAGATGTCAAAGCATGAAATACAGAAACCAGAAAGTGTAGTTATTAAAGAAGGGAGCTGATAGGGCACCTGGGTGGCTCAGTCAGTTAAGTGTCCGACTTCAGCTCAGGTCATGATCTCACAGTTTATGGGTTTGAGCCCTCCGTCGGGCTCTGTGCTGATAGCTCAGAGCCTGGATCCTCCTTGGATTCTGTGTCTCCCTCTCTCTCTGCCCCTCCCCCTTTTACACTGTCTCTCTCTCCCAAAAATAAACAAATAATTAAGAAATAAAAAAATAAAGAAGGAAGCTGCTGGATTCTTTTTGACACCTCTCTCTAGGGTCTTGACTTAAGTGGCTTTTGCCACACTGAGATGCTCTGAGTCGTCCTGGGAATGTTCCATTTTCTCTGATTTGCATCTAGAAATTAAAATACCCCAATTCAGCAGTGCATTTTGAACTCACACATCTTTGTGTGTGAGGTTGGTTTCCCTGGATCAAACAATCTCCTCTTTGAAGAAAGAATTTTAAGCTTCTAAACTGCCAAAAATGGGGTTATGGATCCCTAGGTCACATTTGAATAGCCAGTTGGTTCAACCAATTGTAGCTCAACTGCTGGGAAATCAAAACCAAGAACAGCCAGTCCATGCCAGTCACCTTAATGGTTACGATGAGGCTCGGGCCAAGTATTCCTCATATTAATAGTACTGAGCCCCAGCTGAGAATTAGAATCACCAAGGGAGCTTTTAAAACATACCAACATACTTGGACCCTGCAGCAAACCAATTAAATCATAATCTTTGAAGGCGTGGCCTAGTTAGCAATATTTTTCAAAAACTATGTGGTTCTAATGTTCAGGCAGGATTGAAAAGCACTCTCCTATGATTAACTCAATTATTAAACAACTTGACAATTGGTCATTATAATAGCTGGTTAATACCCAACAGGTAATGTAAATTAAAACTCTGGTTTGGGGCACCTGAGTGACCCAGTTATTTAAGCATCTGACTTTGGTTCATGTCCTGATCCCAGTTTGTGAGTTTGAGCCCCTTGTTGAGCTCTGTGCTGATAGCTCAGAGCCTGAGCCTGCTTCAGATTCTGTGTCTTCCTCTCTCTCTTTGCTCCTCCCCTGGCTCGTGTGCTGTTGGTCTCTCTGTCTCCCTCTCTCCCTCCCCCACCTCAAAAAAAAATTTTAAAAAAATTTCTAAGTTAATTTGGAACCATCTTGATTTTGCAACATAGATTTCTCACCGTCAGAGAGCTTGGTCTGAAGCACTTGGTGTCTGCTGCTTCCTGTTCCCAGCGACTCCAACACTGTCTACCTTCCCCTATATGCTGCCCTGATGGACTAATCAGACCGTGATTTCACATGATTTCACTTACACATGAAAGTGAAAGAATATCCAATTACTCCCTTCACCCTTTTGTGAAAACCAAAGGTTGCTGGAGGCTCTGGCAGATAGTAAGAAGTAGGTATTCACTTCTAGTTGCCATCCTAGTGGAAAATTGGAGACCTACCTTCCAGTCATGAGACATATCTTACCTTCTGATAGAGTTCAAGTGCAATGCCAGAAGGGAATTGAGGCATCTGACTTTGGGCTGGGATGCCGGTTCTTTGTGAGTTTTCCAGATCCCTAATCAAGCTCTTTACACTCTAATTACTGAAAGCAGCAGCCGCAGAGCTATTCATCCAAATCAGCTCAGTTCTGCTGCAGTTCATGTTTCCATAGGTACCAGGGAGAGAAGCCAATGTTCCTCAAGAATCCTCAAGGTTTTCATAAAATCCTGGGAAAGGGAGGATGGTCTCTGAGGAACTCCACACCTGACGATAAGGTATCTCAGCAAACCTTTCTTTCAGAATGTTTTATTTCAGAGATCTCATCATCAGAGAGTTTGAAATCTTATCTTGGCTGGATGCTCAAATACTGTTTATGGCAAATCTTTCCTGACTACCGCAGCTTTCTCTTGTCTTGATCAAGCATCTGAAATTATTACTTTATTGGAGAAACAGAGTATCCAGGCACAATTTAAATGGGCTTTCTCAAAGTCACTGAGACAGCATCTTCAGATTCTCACATAAGGGGCCTCATGTAAGTTACCTCAATTATCATGGAATAAAAAAATATATTAGAAAAACTATAAAATAATAATGGTACTAGCAGCAGTAATCCCTTAGCATATTATGACTTATAAAGCATTTTTTACAGCATTGTCAACAAGGGTTAAAAATTAATGAGAACTTAAGTACCAAATGTTGAGCCTCTTACATTCATTTCCACCTTTAATGTTCATAAAACCTTACAGAAGTAAGTGCTATTGTCATTACTTTACTACAAAAAAAAAAGAAAGAAAATAAAAAGAAATTGAAGAGAGGTTAATAACTTGCCAAAGAGTTCACACTGATTAATGATGGAGTGGGCTCTCTGACATAGGTATGTCAAACTCCAGAGCTGGTAACCACCCAAATGCCTATAGGGGTCAGACAGGTTATATTAAATGGAAGAGGTCAGATGTTAAAGAACACTCTTCCACTGGTTCCTTCTGGTCTTCCAGACTTCTAAATCTGAAGGAGAGCTCTTGTCTTTGGATCCCTTTTCTATCTACCCTTACTTCCTAAGTGATGTCATCCAGTCCCAACTATATACCAAGGATTCCCAAGTGCTTAGGTTGGTTCCCAGTGTCTCCCAAACATCCAGACGTATATACCCAATGACTACTGTTCCTTTCCATGGTTGTCTAATAAGCATCTCAAATTTAACATGTTCAAACCCAAACTCGTGAGTCTCTTACCTGGAGGCCAATCTTCCCTACCCCGGGGTTCCCTGTCCCAATAAATAGCCCCACCATTCATGCATGTGTTTACACCAAAATCATTGAGGTCATTCTTGCTGCCCCTTTTGCTTTCATACCCCATAACCAATGCTCTAGCAAATCTTACAGTCTACTCCAAAGAATATTCCAGATCTATCCTGCCTTCACCACTATTATCATCATTCAAGCCACAATCATGTCTGGCCTGGACCAAGGCACATTATTCCTCACAGTCTTCCCTGTGTTCTCTTTGTCCCCAGACCAGTTTATGATGAGGGTAAACATCATTTGGGTGAGAAACTATCAGCATTTGGGAGGACTGACTGCTTAAACACTGTCGGTTCTACCTATATCTTCCATCTGGCTTAAATGCTGTCACCATCCATGACATTGCTCCCAAATGACCACAACCACTGAGCTTTTTGCATTGGGTCCCAAATCACCTGTTTAGCAATGCTGGCATGGAATCAGTGCTCACCACGGGACTACTGAGTGGTTCCTTCTGTACCGGCTCCCTTTCTAACCATGGAGTTCCTGTGCCAAGTTCCTGAGACCAACTCTACCTTGTCCCAAGGTATTCAGCAGGCCTCAGTTTGGATGACTGGATTTATGCTTTTTCTGTGTTTTTATGTATGATGGTCAGTCAGGGGAAGCCACAAGAGAAAGACACAGGAGAGGCACAGGGAAAGGTTTATTATACTCATAAGTCCTAGAAAGGGGGTTACTATATACCATGCAGGATCACAGGGAAGTCAGGCAGAAGACATGAGTGAGGGGAAAACTTAGGCAACAGTCTTTATTGAGGTTTCTGCAGGAAAGGTAAGACAGAACAGACTAAACAGTTTAGGGTTGGCCTGTTTTAATAATTTTTGCAAGCTCTACACTATGGGGCTGGTCCCTAGTTGCCTAGTACCTGGCCCTGGGGGATTAAGGTAGAGAAATATTACCTTCTTAGGTGAACAGACCCAATGCTTCTCCCCAATCTGACCCTTGAGCTCAGGCCCAGAGTGATACCATAACAGATTGCTGGAGGGTTCTGGAGGCAAGGTAATCACTACGCTGATTTACAGAGGGCCTGTCTGCTCCCGGAGTGTGGCATGCTATATATAATAAGGAAAACTTAATCAGCGCAGGGGATAGAGGCAGCCAGGTTCTTTTCCATCTCAGACCAAAGTGTTCAAATGCTCACAGCTGAGCAGCCAGGAAAAAAAATGATATAGACTGAATAAATTTAACTTAGGCTCAAGAGCCAGAAATTGACTATGTAAGAAACATCCTTAAGAGGTAACCTGATGGATTAGAATCTGATCCGTAGACCTCTGTCTTCATGGCACCTATAGCCTGGGGCTCTTAAGACACCTTGATGAGTCAGATTTGCTCAAGGCAGTACCAGAGACCCTGCTGGGCAAGATTTTCCCTGTGAGCCAGTGGAGTCTGCAGATGGTGGGTCCCCTGGGAGTAAAGACAGGCTCCTTAGATCCGAGGAGTAAGCCAGCCTATCAGACAATGCTGGACTCACAGTTCTGCCCTTCCACCCTCAACTCCATGGCCCGGAACTTTCACAGAGCTTCCCTAAGCACCTCCACAGACACTGTCTCATCTGACCTTCTTAAAACCCCAGTGGGCATATTAGTTTCTGGGGATGCCATAGCAAGTTACCCAACTGACTGTCTGAAAACAACATCAATTTATTCTCTCACAGCTCCAGAAGTCTGAAATCAAGTTGTCAGCTGGACTGTTCCTTCTGGAGACTGTCAGGGACAATCTACTCCTTGCTTTGCTCCTTACTCCAGTGGCTGCTGGCAATCCCTGGCATTTCCCGGCTGATACACATATCACTTAATCTCTGCCTCTGTCTTCACATGGCCTTTCTGTCTGAATGTCTCCTCCATGTATTTATTTCCATCTCTTCTAGGATAACCACCACTGGATTTAGGGCCCATCTTAATCCAGGACCCTTACCTTAATTATATCTGCAAAGACCCTTATCCAAATAAAGTCACATGGTGAGGTCCCAAGCATGGAATCTAGCACTCAGTTAGATCCAAGTAGACATATATTTTCAAGGTCACTATTCAACTCACTATAGGCAGATAGTATTCTTCTCCATAGATAGAGACATGGAGGTTAACCTCCAGGAGGTTAAATTACTCAAATCACAAAGCTATTGATGAAAGTTCCTGGATTGGAAGAGAGAGGATGTGCTGTAGCATACCTCTGGGGACCTTCTGAGGCATTAGGAGTCCTAACTACTTGTTTGGCTCTAAGTAGGTATTTCAAGTTGCAGTGTGCTGGATGTTAGTTTTAGATAAAGGGAACATTGTTGACTAAAACTTAAGAGGTAATATCAAGATCAAATCATATTTATATACTTTCATGCCCAGTTCCTTTCAGCAGGATTTCCTTTCCAATTTCTAGGTAGTTACTTTAAAGCTACTGTCTCTGAGAACACACCTCCTTTAGGTTGCTTATTTATGATTATGTGACAAGCATTTATCAATTGCTTTCTCAGTGTTAGACACTGTTCTGGGAAGCACAGATATGAAGATGTGTAAGACATAGGCTTTGGCTGTAGGATGCTCCCTGTCTGGTGATGCACGCAGCTGCCAGACTACTGCAGTCCAAAGCGAAGACCTGACAGTAATGGAGGATGTTCCAAGTACCGAGGAAAGACTAAAGATGGAGCCAGTAATTGTGCCTGAGAACCACAGGAAGGGTCCAGAAGATGAGCTTTTATGAAGTGTAAAAAGAAAAGTAGTGTTTCCTCAGGGAGCTATGTAGGCATAGGATACATCGGGAATAACATGCACAAACGTAATTACAAGTAAGTAAATAGGGCTTTTGTAGGGGAGGAAGAATTAGTGTCTTGTAAAGACTGGAAAAGGTAAGCAGATAAGCCATTTTTACTAGACTTGTATGCTGTATCTGAAGTTTGGGTTTTATCATAAACAACAGCAAACCACTGACGAGTACCGTGAAGTGTGTATGTAAACGGATTTCCAGTAACAGAATGGGAATATATAGTCAGAGAGCGAGTCTGGAGATAAGGAGACCATTAGGAAGTTTTTTTGCGAAGGTCCAGAAGTCAAATGCTTAATCTGATGGGGTATGTTGCACTGGGGATGGAGGGGAGGCATTAACTCGGAAACTGTTTGCTTGTGCCCCCGCGGAAACCCCCCCCCAAGCTGAGTTCCTGCCCTTGTTGATGCTCCCACAGTGCTCATGGCATTTTTTGTGTGTGTATCTCATTACTCCATATTTTTGCGTTACAAGTTTGCTTCCATCATTAATGATGGATTTCCCGAGACTGTGTGCCTTATTCATCTTTGCTTCCCAGAACCTAACAGAGATGTCCAATAAATACGTATTGATTGAATTTTTAATGAGGCAGAACCAACAAGAATTGGTGATCAATAAGATGTGGGGAGTGAGGAGGAAGAGAGGAGTCGAGAATGACTCCAAAGCCTTGTTTTTATGGCTGGGGAAAGGTGGCGGCATAACTAGTACAGGAAAGACGGAGACGTTTTGGCCAACCTGGACTTATTGTTGCTATTGTTAGTTCTTTGAGGAAAGAAAACTCGTTGGACTGAGATTGATACTGCATGTCAAATACGTTATAAATTCTGTGAGGTTGAATTGCCTGACAGAGGAAAACCTACCACCTAATGGCTAACATCGCTGGAGTGAGAGTCAGAACTGAGGTTACTACTGATCCTACCCTGCCACTCACTAACTCTGAGCTGAAGAAAGAGGTCTAGCCTCTCTACCTGAACAGTCCTGCTTACAAACCCAAATGCTTCAAATGCTGCCTCTTCCGGGAAGCCCTCCCTGACCTCTCAATTTGACTTAATCTCTACTTCTTCCAACTTTTTCCCTCTCCTGCATCTCTCATGGTACTTTCATTACTCTCCACTTCTTGCTGTAGTTCGGGATGTGCATGTCCTCTCTTCATAGATTAAAACTACCAAGAGCAGGAGTCACAGCAAATTCATTTACCAACGGTAAGGACATAACATCATTTCTCAGAATCTTGCTGAAGAAATGAATAAACTCATTAAAAGGTAGGGAAATGGTTCTCAAAGGCTCTAGAAGCAGGGGAGGGGGAAGAGAGCAGATTTCTAGAGGAAAAGGACTCAGCCTTTCCTGGTAAGCCTGGGTATCCCACAAGAAATTGCAACCACTTCCCTGATGTTCCCCTGGCTTAGAGAACGACAGGATGAGAAAGAATCTGACCCGTTGAGTCTGGAAAAAAAATGAAGACGACATTCAGGATGGGCCGGTGGCTGGTTCCCTTAAAGCCTCCGAGAATGTTCTCTTTAGCTGTGCCCCTTCTCGTCACTGAAAATGTTTCCAATTTATAGCCTACACAAGCTTCGAGTTTGGCTGGGTTGTTTATTTCAGTGTCCAATTCTCCAAGCAGGCTCTGACAAGGATTAGGGTAGGGTCACACACACACACCCCCTGCCCACACCCACACTCTTGCAGAGTCCTGGTTGGAGCCTGCCCGGTCAATGAGAGACGCCCCCTAGCGCTGCTCCCAAATCAGCGCCTGTGGGGGCGGCTGACAGTGCCGCAGAGTCCTCCTTGCTGTGAGGGCTCCCATTTGTAATCGACTAAAATACTTTGGGCTGCTGTGACTCATGCCCGCCTGACATTTGCCTAATTAATTCTGGCTCTTAAATTCCCGCTCTCTCTTCCGTGAAGGGGCGGCTGGGAGCTTCGGGAAGTGGGATATGCCTGGAGCTCCAGGTGAATGTACGGTAGAGCCAGCAAAAGGCCAGTCCCCGCCCCCCACCCCCACTCCCAGAGGGGCGGGCAGCTGGAGCTCTCGCAGCTCTTCAGGGATCCTGCTGCAGCCAGCTGAGGGGTCTGCAGCCTGCTGGGGAGGCCTGGTAAGACAGGGGTCCAGAGGGGCCTGCGGAAGGACGCCAGAGGCTGGGAACTGCCTTCTTGCTATTGATCGGATATCGACACAGATGCACTCCTGGCAGCCGGGCAGTGCTAGGAGAAGTTGAGGGTCTGACTTGTCTACATTGTAGACAAGACACAACTGAGGAGGCTTGCCCTCTGCAGCATGATCTGTTGCCAAGCTATTTCTCCATTTGAGGGTGTTTTGATGGGGCTTGCGATGTATCAGGATGCTGTCAAAGGACTGTAGGACTCAGGAAGCAGTGCTTTTTAAAGTTTTGTATCCATTAAAATCATCCAGGAAGCTTGTGAAAATGCAAATTCCTCGGCCCTGTCCCTCAGAGATTCATTACAGGCGTTTCTTTCAGAAACATTCCTTCCAGAGGCCCTGATAGCCTGCTTTGACGGTGCTAACTTTCTCTCCCTTCTTTCTAAACTCATGGGGCAGAATCCCAACACCGGATCTATCCAATTCCCTCCTCTTCGAACATTAAGTGCTGTTGGCTAAACACACATGCCTGGGCAGACCAGTGGTCCTCAAACCACTAGCTATGACCCGACCATCACACAGTGGTCCTGCCACCTCACTAACCCATTTCCAAGGACTTTTTACATCCCTTTGCCACTTGCCCCAACTCTGCCTACACCATCTGCCCACTCCACTCTTTTCAAACCAGCTTTAACTTCCACTTCCCAGAAGAATAAAAGTCATTAGGTTGGAAATCCATGCTCTCTCAAACCTACCAAGAAGCTTATCCACACAAGCATTCACTCTTTCTTCTTCTAGTCTCAGGGGAAAAGATCTTGGTCAGCCATTTTCATCAATGTCTTAATCATTCCCTTCTCTATCCTCTCCTTATTGGCTCTTGCACCCTAACGTGTATATATATGTCCAAGTCTCTCAATCTTGCGGAGTCTCACTCTGCAACCCTACACACTTCATTCACCATTCTAGGACCTTTCTTCCTTTGACCAACCTTTTGAATGAATGGTTTTACCTCAACCATCTCTACTTTTCACCTCCTCCATTTGTTATACTTCACCCCAGCCTCATTCCACTATATTCTGAAATTGCTCCCAGTATAGAAAATGTTCTTCCATATGAATAGACACTTCTCCAAAAAGGACATCCAGATGGCCAACAGACACATGAAATGATGCTCAAAGTCACTCATTATCAGGGAAACACAAATCAAAACCACACTGAGATACCACCTCACACCAGTTAGAGTGGCTAAAATGAATAAATCAGGAAACTATAGATGCTGGCAGGGATGTGGAGAAGCAGGCACCCTCCTACACTGTTGGTGGGAATGCAAACTAGTGCAACTGCTCTGGAAAACAGCGTGGAGTTTCCTCAAAAAAATGAAAATAGAGCTACCCTATGGCCCAGCAATAGCACTGCTAGGAATCTACCCAAGAGACACAGGAGTGCTGATGCATAGGGGCATGTGTACCCCAGTGTTCATAGCAGCACTTTCGACAATAGCCAAATCATGGAAAGAGACTAAGTGTCCATCACCTGATGAATGGATAAAGAAGATGTGGTATACACACACAATGGAATACTATGCGGCAATGAGAAAGAATGAAATCTGGCCATGTGTAGCAACATGGATGGAACTGGAGGGTATTATGTTAAGTGAAATAAGTCAGTCAGAAAAAGACAGATACCATATGTTTCCGTGCATAGGTGGATTTTGAGAGACTGAGCAGAAAACCATGGGGGAGGGGAAGAGGGGAAAGGAAAAAAAGACACAGAGAGGGAAGGAGATAAAACATAAGAGTCTCTCAAAGACTAAGAACAAACTGAGGGTAAGAGGGGAGAGTGGGTGGCGGGCATTAAAGAGGGCACTTGTTGGGATGAACACCGGGTGTTATATGGAAACCAATTTGAAAATAAATCATTTAAATTAAAAAAATGATCTTCCATTGCCAAATACAATTGATACATTTCTCAACCCTATTTCATTTGGCCTCTGGGCAGCTTCTGAACCTATCTGGATCTCCTTCCTTGAAACTACCTTCTTCTCTGACTCTGCTGCCCATAGGACTTTTCCCATTCATTTTCCTTCCTGGAGTCACTTCTTTACCTGATCAAAAAGAAAGTTCTTTCCCTGGGTTCCATTCTCATTCCACACACTCTCATGGCTTCAACCACCATCCATTACCTGACATCTCCCAAAACTAGATACTGAGCCCAGATCTGATCCATGACCTCTGATATATTAGTGGCTTATTGCATAGCTCCATTCCATTGGATAGCCTAACCCAGACCTTTAACTCATGTCCAAACCAGAATTACCATTCCTTAATCTTTGCCAATTTTACATTACGTCTTTTCACATATTTTGTAACTCAGCGTTTCTCTACATTTTCCACTTATTTTTATGTTCTGGCCAAAATGTCATCTTTTCAGGGAAGGTTCTCCAACTACCTTACCAAAAATAGCAATCTTATCCCCACTTTCCATTAAATGCCATCCCCTTATCCTGTGTTTCCTTCATAGGCTGTATAGCTACCTGAACATTGCTTATTTTGTTTATTTTTTGGTCTCTCCCACTGAAAGGCTCGACGAAGACAGAAAATTTGTCTCATTCACCTCAGCATCTCCAGTGCCTAGAATAATGCCTGGCAAGAGTAAATATTAGTGGAGGGAATGAATAAAAGCTTGGTTCAATAGAATCCCATGGAGTACTTTGAAAATACAGATGTATGGGCCCTGCTCCACCTACTGAATCAGGATATCCAAGGGTCAAGTCCAGGAATTTGCATTTTAAAAGGCTCTCCAAGTTGTTCTTGGACAACTAGTACGCAACTAGAGGGCTGTCCCTGCCATCGACCCAGGATCTTGCACATCCTCCCTAACTCACCCTTCCCCTTATTTCATAGATCCATCACAACCATGCCCTATTTTTCTCTTCCTTTGTCATCTTATCCCATCCATGTTAATGGTTTTGACATTATTTAGATATGTACCTTCCTTTCTATTTGCCAATGTCATCACCTTCACTCCATTATCGATTTTTGTCAGGGACCCAGGGAGGTTTCTAACTGATATCTCTACCTCCAGTCTTGTCCTAATGCAATCCATTTTTCTATCCTTTCTGCAAATGGAACTTTCCAAGACACAAATATAATTACATCACTCCCCTGTTAAAAACCTTCCATCCATTCCTTATTGCCTTTGAAATTAGGCTAAAATCCATTATCATGTTCTGACTGCCACATATCTCCAGAGTCAGCCTTCCTGAGTGAAACTTACCCTCTAAAATACCTAGGAATAAATTTAACCAAGGAGGCGAAAGACCTGTATTCAGAAAACTGTAAAATATTCACAAAATCAATCGAACACTAAAGAAAAAGATATACCATGCTCATGGTTTGAAAGAATTAACATTGTTAACATGTCCGTACTATTCAAAACAATGTATAGATTCAATGCAGGCTCTATCAAAATATTTCCCCATAGTATTTTTCACAGGGCTTGAACAAATAATCCTGAAAATTGTATAGAACCACAAAAGACCCCAAATAGTCAAACAATCTTGAGAAAGAAGAACAAAGCTGGAAGTATCACAGTCCCAGATTTCAAGTTATACTACAAAGTATCAAACCAGTATGGTACTGGTCCCAAAATAGACACATAGATCAATAGCATAGGATAGGATAGAGAACCAGAAATAAACTCATGCTTATATGGTGAGTTAATCTAGGACAAAGGAGGCAAGAATGTACAATGAGTAAAAGACAGTTTTTTCAATAAATGCTATGGGGGGTTGCAACTGGGTCAGTCAGTTGAGCATCTGACTCTTGATTTTGGCTCAGGTCACAATCCTAGGGTCATGGGATCCATGCTGAGTGTGGAGCCTGCTTGAGTTTGTTCTATCTCTCTCTCTCCCTCCTCCTTCCCCCTTTTCCCCCCTCTGCACCTCTCCCCTGCTCGTGTGATCTCTCACTCTTGCTCTCTAATAAATTTTTTTTAATTTAAGATTTAAAATAAATGCTTTTGAAGAAAACTGGACAGTTACATGCAAAAGAATAAAAGAGGACCACTTTCTTACTCTATACACGAAGATGAACTCAAAGTATATTCAAAGACCTAGATGTGAGACCTGAAACCATAAAACTCGTGGAAGAAAACATAAGCAGTAATCTCCTAGACATCGGCCTTAGCAACATTTTTCTAAATATGTCTCATCAGGCAAGAGAAACAAAAACAAAAATAAGCTATTGGGACTATACCAAAATAAAAAGCTTCTGCGCAGCAAAGGAAATGATCAACAAAACAAAAAGGCAACCTATGGAAAAGGAGAAGGTATTTACAAATGATATATCTGATATGGGGTTAGTATCAAAAATATATAAAGAACTTATATAAATCAACACCAAAAAAAAACCCCCAAATAATCCACGTAAGTAATGGGAGGACAAGAATAGAGTTTTTTCTAAAGAAGACATACAGATAGCCAATAAATACATGAAAATATGCTCAACATCACTAATTACCAGAGAAATGCAAATCGAAACCACAATGAGATTGTCGCACCTGTCAGAATGGCTAGCATTAAAAGACAAGAAATAAGTGTTGGCCAGGATGCAGAGAAAGGGGAACCCTCATGCACTGTTGATGGGAATGTAAACTGGTGTAACAACTCAATGATTAAAAGCAGAAATATCATATGATACAGTAATTCCACTACTGGCTCTTTACTCAAAGAAAATAAAAACACTACTTGAAAAGATATGCACCCCTGTGTTTATTTCAGCACTATTTATGATAGCCAAGATATGAGATTAGCTCAAGTGTCCATCGATAGATGAGTGGATAAAGAAGATACACACACACACACACACACACACACACACACACACACACGCATGCAATGGAATATTACCCAGCCATAAAAAAGAATGAGGTCTTTCCATTTGTAAAAACATGGATGGACCTAGAATGTATTATGCCAAGTGAAATAACTCAAAGACACCATACACATAATTTCACTTACATATGGAATCTAAAAAGCAAAACAGAATTTAAAAAACCAGAAATAGAGTCATAAATACAGAGATACAAACTAGTGGTTGCCAGAGGGGAAGGGGGTGGAAGATGGGCTAACTAGGTGAAGAGTTTTAAGAGGTATAAACTTCCAGTTATAAAATAAATTAATTAATTAATTAAAAAGTACAACATAGGGAGTATAGTCAATAACATTGTAATAACACACTCTTAACCATGGTGAGCATTAAGTAATGCATAGGATTGTTGAATCGTTATCCTGTACACCCAAAACTAATGTAATATTGTATGTCAACTGTATTTTTTTAACAATTTATTGTCAAATGGGTTTCCATACAACACCCAGTACTCATCCCAACAAGTGCCGTCCTCAGTGCCCGTTACCCACTCTCCCCCCTCCTATACCCCCCTCAATCCTCAGTTTGTTCTCAGTATTTAAGAGTCTCTTATGTTTTGTCTCCCTCCCTCTCTGTGGCTTTTTTTTTTCTCCTCTTCCCCTCCCCCATGGTTTTCTGCTAAGTCCACCTTATGCGTGGAAATATATGATATCTGTCTTTCTCTGACTGATTTATTTTACTTAGCATAATACCCTCCAGTTCCATCCATTCAACCATACTTTAATTAAAGAATGACAATTAGGGCGCTGAGTGGCTCAGCTGGTTAAGCATCCGACTTGATCTCAGCTCATGGTTCATCGGTTCGAGCCCAACACCAGGACTTGCACTGTCAGTGCAGAGCCTGCTCGGGATTCTCTCTCTCTCCTCTTCTCCCCCAATCACTCCCTCCCTCTCTCCCCCAATCACTCTTTATCTCTCTCTCTCAAAATAAATAAACTTAAAAAAAAGGAACACAATTAAAACAGAAACAAAAATGGACAACGTTGCACAACTTTGTGTTTATCATCTCCCCTCAGAGTCTGTATGTTTGTAGCTGCCGTTCCTTTGGTCAGCACTTCCCTCTGCTTTTTACCCCAGCCAACACAATTAGTCACCTCCTTCAAGTCAGGTTTGGGACCTCTTTCAGAACAAAGTGCACTTCAGAGTCAAAGCTGAATTGGAGTGGTTTATTCCAAGGCCTCTTATGCAGGCCTGTGCATTTCAACTTTGCATCCTCGAAACACACAGTAGGCATGTGCTGAAGCCAGCTTGCCCCAATGAGAGCGAGCCAACTGAGCACATCTCTCCTCAGCTCCACATTTGTACTGATAACTTGCAATCAGCCATGGTGGAAGTATTTACACCACAGAGATTGGCAAACCCTATAAATGAGGATTTTTTTTTCCTGGAGAGCTGGTTGTCAAACATGTATCAGCATACCACTACCTACAAGAAAACATGTCTAACATTCAACGCACACTCAATTCATTGTTTGTTGGATAAGTGAATTAATGCATGAATAAATAAAATTTTAGGAGTTGAAATTGTCTCCTTAAAATTTCCAACTTTATGTTGTTTCTGTTGTAACACAATGCCCATCTACGTTCTCTTTCACAAAATAATCTTTAAATTAAATAAAGAAATAGAAGACTAAGGAAAAACGTGACAGCTATTTTTCTTAGTACAGTTTCTTGACCTGACTCCTTGAGCCATTCACCAGGGCACTCACCACTCTGGCAATGTCCCTGGAAAGGCTCTTGTGTTTCAGCGTTCCTATTTTAAAAAGTGCAGCTCCGGGGTGCCTGGGTGGCTCAGTCGGTTAAGCGTCCGACTTCGGCTCTGGTCATGATCTCACTGCTTGTGAGTTCGAGCCCTGCGTCGGGCTCTGTGCTGATAGCTCAGAGCCTGGAGCCTGCTTCGGATTCTGTATTTACCTCTTCTGTTCACATCCTGTCTCTTTCTCTCAAAATGAAATAAATAAAAAAAAATTCTGTAAAAAATGCGGCTCCCAGATGGGACACAATGCCCTAGGGATGGTCTAACTAGAGCTGGCAAAACAATGGAACTATGGATTTCAGTAACAGGTATGTGGTGCTTCTGTCACTGAAGCCCAAGATGTGAACTGTGCTCACACATAGACATACTTAGGTGCACGTGCACAGGTGCATAGACACACAATTCCATCATGCACTTTTTACTAAGTGGATATTGAAACAAAATGCCCATTTTAGGGACGCCTGGGTGGCTCAGTCAGTTAAGCATCTGACTCTTGATTTTGGCTCAGGTCATGATCTCATGGTTCGTGAGTTTTAGCCCTGGGTCAGGCTCCCTGCTGACAGCATAGCATGGAGTCTGCCTGGGATTCTCTCTCCCTCTCTCTGTTCCTCCCCTACTTGCACACACACACACTCTCTCTCTTAAAATAAATAAAACTTTTTTAAAATGCCAGTTTTTACATATATCCTCGTTAATTTTAGCTTAATGTTTCAGCCTCAATGTTCCAACCTATTGAAATGTTATTTAATCTTGATTCTGTCATCTCAATATTTTTTTCTGCCCTGGCATCTGGGTTCTGAATTATGCATTATAGATTCTTGAATAGGCAATAGAAGAGGAACTACAGGAAGGAAAGAAGCTACCATTCATCGAGGAATGCCTTCCTTCTATGCACAGGGCATTGAGCAAGATATTTTCATATATTTTGCTTCCTTTAATCCTAGCATCAAACTGCAAGGTAAGTATTAATGATATGATTTTAACAGATGGAGACCTCCTGATGCCTCAAAGAGTCAAAGAACTTGTCCAAAGTCAAACAGAAGTGGAATTGGTACCCGTGTTTATCTGAGTCTGAAGTCTACATTCTGTGTATAACATTGCACTGCTTCCCAAAAAATATTACTAGTAACTAATATTATCATTCATGGAATGTTTTCACAGCTATTTTCTCTTGAGATGCGTACAATTTTATGAGGCAGTTCCTACTCCCCTAATGTCTTTGGGAGACTTATTTCTTTGGCCAAATGTAGATCATCTCCCCTGAGTAACCAAGGAATGGTCT
Source organism: Paguma larvata (assembly GCA_030068075.1). NCBI lineage: Eukaryota > Metazoa > Chordata > Mammalia > Carnivora > Viverridae > Paguma > Paguma larvata. The sequence continues at coordinate 18,170,625 of CM057840.1, forward strand.
ATGCTGGCTAACCACAAGGTAGAATGCCACGTGGACAGCCCATGGCTGCCCTCTAGTCATGAGTGGTAATAAAACCAACACTCTCTTGCGTTGGGCTCTGTGTGGACCTTGATATTCACATGTTCTTGAGTAACATTCACTGCCAGCCTATGAGATGATGCCTATTTTTCCTATTTTCTAAGTGTGTTAACTAAAGGTTTAAATGTCCGAGATCACAGTTAAGAGGAGGCAGAGCTGGGGCTTGAGTCCAACATGCCTGACTTTTGCGCCCATATTCTCATTCACAACCCTCGGCAGGTGTTCTTCACAAAAAGGAGTATAAAAGCTCAGACTGTCTCCTAGGCCACTTGGAAAATTGAGGTCCTCATTTGAACTTTTCTCTAAGATTCTCTGGGTTTTATAAGGGCAGCTCATGTATTTGCGACTCAGTAACATTCAGATCCATGTCCAAATTTCATTTATTGCTTAAATCTATTATAAGAAGAAAAATAAGCAAAGGACGAGGGAGGATTTGTGCCTGTCTGTTCCAGAGCTGCACTTTTTTCCCCTCCCAATGTTGCTGTTGTGGCTGTGAGAGTCGAGTTCCTTCCAGCATGTGCATATCTGATGGTGTCAAAACGGTCAATCATCCAGGCTCGAAAGTCTGCCCGATTCTGTGTCAGCAATTCGCATCATGTCAATGACCCAAATAGGCCAACAGATTCCTGACAGGTTCATTTCTCCAGACAGATGTATAATCCCCCACCCACTCTGAAGAAAATGGTATCTTTTTTCCTTCACTTGTTCTCTCACACATTCTCTTTCCTGCCCGGGACAGGTTCTGCCTAAACATTGTCACCACACTGAATGGTGAGTTGTCATGCAGAGTGAAGTGTCATACTGAAGGAGGCATAAGCTGCTAACAGGAACCTAAGATCTAAAGAAACAATACTTCTGATGCCAGAGTAACTGAGCAGAGAGAACTACTGCAGTGTTTAGGGGTTTGGTCCAGACTAGCTCCTTTAAACTCCATCTCATTCCATCTTCATCTGACCTATCAGATTAGATGCACATAACTGGTCTCCGTGAGTGACTGTGGTACCTCTCAGCTCTGATTCTACCGCAGGGGCTGGATCCGTCTGCCCCCATGGCCTGAATGGATGCCACTCCCAGCCTCACTTGCTTGACCTTCTTAACTTAGTGGACCTTCTAGTGGTTCAGGCTTCTATCCCAAGCCTTTTCACAATCTAGATTCTCCAACTCAAAGATCACAGCTCCAGTTTAATAATGCAGCTATTGGGTGGCTTCTTGGTTGCCAGTAAGAGTTATGTTTCTTGATCTCTGCCCTAGTAGGAAAGAAGCAGACTGAATGACCAACTCAGTACAAGAGTGCCCTACACTATCACAGTTAGCTAGATTCCCAGTAGGGAGACCTGAAGCCAAGACCTTTGTCTGTCATGAAAGTCTCTGTATGTCACTGGAGGGTCTTTAACCAAGTCCAGCTTTGGGTGGCATTGCCTTCATTAGAATAAGCTAGATGAGGATGTTCTAAAGCCAAAGAACATTCAAGAAGGTTTGAAAGGATGCAACACTCAACTTCTGATCATACATCATCCCTCTTATGTAAGAGAAGGGATCATAGACACTCATCTTTCAAGAACCATGATACAATGCTTATCCTGACTTGACAAAACCGATTAAATTTATCCCATCCCAAGGCCACCCTTAGTTCCAGACTCTGCTGCCCTGTTCTTGAGGAGGCCAAGCCCACTGCATGTCCCGGATTTGAAGGAAATTCTTTAGGAAATGCAAGGTCTGCAATTCTACTGCTCACCATTCCCAGGAATGATGAAATAGGATTTAGGAAAATACTCTCATTTAGGGGCTTTCTGCTGTCAGGATAACTGGGCTACTTTCCTCCAATTTCTGCTCATGAATTCAACATGCATTCATTGAGCATCTAGATACCTGGTTCTGTGTTAGAACCTGAGGATGTAAGAATAGGTAACAGGACTTCCTTCACTCAAGCAGTTTATAATCCAGCAAGAAGATCCACTCTTCTTATGTATCATGTTATATATACAAGAAAAGAAGTGTCTACAAGCTTCAGAGACAGAAGGAAGCTATTGGTTCTGTAGGCATGGGGGCAGTTAGGGACCTCCTAACAGGAGGTCACACTATACAGCGATTTGAAAAATATTTGTGTGTTTCCTGTCAAAACTGGTAGACTGAACACACATTATCCCCACTATTTCTTGAAACCATACTAAAATGACAAGGATTTTTTAAAGGAATATTCCTTAAGGACAAAGAGAGAAGAAAAAGAAATAACACCAAACATTTTTCCGACACGGAAAAGCAGATGGGCATTTGATAACAGACTCCGCAGATTGGCTGAGAAGGCTGAAATCTTAAGGTACAAGACACCACTAACAATGAAGGTGAAGCCGAAAGCAGAAGGAAGTTCTGAAAGTTGATGTAAGAAGAGTTAAGACCCCAAGATGCCTTCCTCCCACCTTCACTGTCTCCCTTCCATATGCAGATAGCTTCCCCACTCCACCAGGAGAGGAGACTGAAGAAGGTGGACTGGAGGGATGCTGGATTGTAGATACCAGGTGCAATCAAGGGGAGAAGTGCTATCCAGAAAACGGGATTCAGTGAAAGTCTTCTCACAGAACCGAAAGAGACTTCCACCCCTTGCAAATAAGAACATCAGCACCAGGCTCATTCTTCCTAGGAAAAGAATGAAAACATTTATTCTGAAAAAAACTGAGTGATCCAAGACACGAGACTTAAATGCCTTCCACAGTGGGAGAGATTAGCCAGGTCACCTAATCGTGAAGCTATTTTTAGTCAACAGAACCCTACCTTCATGTACATGCATGCTTTCAAAAACTTTATTTCCCACACATACTTTCTTAGGAAGCTACTTCAGGATGTGGTCTGGCAAAGAGAAGGAGTAATTAAAGACAAAAAGACATGGATCCAGGAAACAAGAGATTCAGTAAAGGAGAGACGGAAAGAATTCGAGGATGATGAGGAAGAGAATTTAAGAAGACAGCTATTCGGCCGGGTAAAGTACAAATGGGGGAGGAAACATTCAAGAAGATGAACTTGACAGAATATCTGATGTGAGCAAATACATGGAGAGGAAGCTTACACATGGGGAAGAATGTCTAGGTAGGAATTAATGGTAGGTGAACAGAGAACTATGCAAATGAAGAAGCAAGACAATTATTAACTCCAGGGAAAATTAAAAGTTGTACAAGAAAGGAAATGAAATCATGCTTTCCTACACGGGCATGCAGTGAATATAGTCATAATTATGGAAACACTGAATACTGATCTAGCTAAAAACGCTGATATAAATCTATTGGGAGACTGAGGAGAGGAGAATCATGGAGGTGGGAGAAGGAGGTGCTAAAGAGAGCTAAACCTCATCTTCCATAGTGAGAATTCAATAGGTAATTCCTGAAACTGAACATCAAGAAGTTCATATTAGAAAGCTGCTATTTAGCAATATAGAAGAAAATGCCCAAAGAGCAACTGAAAATGGTTGCCTCCAGGAAGTAAGAATAAAGAAGAGGAAAGGAGAAATTCGAGGAACTATATTTTTCATAATAAGCTTTACAACTGACTTTTTAGAGTATATGTAACTTAGAAGAAATTAAAAAAAAAATTTCCCTGGGTGGAGAGAAGGATGAAAGGGTTTCTAAGGTAGAGGAAATAATATGTACAAATACACAGATGTGTGATACAATCAGTGTTATATACTGAGGATTTTCCTGGAGCAGAGATGTATCATAGAAGACAGGGGAGAGGTCAGCAGAAAACCCAGGTCATGAAGGACCTTGTATGCCTTGAACCCAGATAGATCACTTCCTCAGGTTTTGGGAAAATCTGAAATTAGATGGCTGAACCATGGATAATGGCAGAGCTGCGGAGGCCCTTAAAATGGACAAACGTTGGTCTTCCCTCCAGAAAGAAGAGAGAGTTTGGTGCTGTTGAGTAATGGCTTATAGGCTAGGCTAAATTCTAAAATGGACTTTCAAATGGATGGTTTTAGACAGGAAAAGGATAACAAGAAGTCAACAGGAGTTCATGAAGGAGTCAGACTACAATGATCTCTCATCTTTATCCAGCATGGGTATGAGATTGAGAGACCAAGAAAAAGCTAAGCACACAGAGTTCTTTTACTTTCTATTTAATATTTGTCTCCCTTCTACGCCTGGGCATGAGATGAAGACCTTTGACCTCGGGGACAGCACAGTAAGACTACTAGATAACTGTTTTGACCACATGCAGTGATGTATGCCCTTTGCTCAAGGACTCAGCCCAAAGTGACTTCTGTCCCAATATTTTTAACCATGAATTGAATGGTGGCATTTTTATTAAGTTCTTGCATGTCAGAACCTGAAAAGGTGTCCAGCTTTACCTGTGGCCACAGGCTCTTTAGACTCTGGGCAAAGGCTACTCCCTGCAGTTTTGATACAGATGTCCTTCACATCTTTGCAGGTACTGCCTTGCTGCTTCTGTTTGCTCTGTCCACCCCTTCCCCTGGCCTCCCTCATATTCTCCTTCAACACAAACTCAACAGTCCCACCCAGTTTGAGTCCTTTATAAATTTCCCACTATACTTTCTCCTACTCTAATCCAGGTAGAATTTAACACCCCACCCCACTTTGGGCTGCCACGGTACCCGGCTGATGTCTACCAGAGTAGCTATAGCATTTTAGGGCCATTTTTTTTTCCTTTTATTGGTGAGAAAGTATAATGCAAATAGCAGCTGGAACTACATTAACCAGGTTCAAATACTTGCTCTGCCACTTCGTGGCTGTGTGATATTGGGTAAATCTTAACCTCTATGTGCCTTACTTTCCCCCCCTCTATAGAGAAAGGGTGATAATAGTTTGTACCTTTAGGGTAGTTAAGAGGCTTGAGTATTAATGACTAGCATATAGTAAGTGCTAGGTATTCTTTTTTTTATCTTGTCCCGTTAATAGCCATTGAACACCTTGTCATTTGAATCTGCTTTGTAGCACTTAATGCAGTACATTACACATAGTAGGGCACCTACTTAAAACACCTCAATAGTTCCTCACTGCCCCCCTGAGGAAAAAAAAATCCAAATTCCTTGACTTTCCTACTACCTATCTCACCAGCCTTCACTCTCCCCTAACACCCCTCAGATCCTACATTCTAGCCCTGCCAAATGAACTTATGGTGGCCGAAATGTCTCAAGCACTGACCTCCTTCAAACTTTCACACTGGGACATTCTGTTCCCTCAGAATATTGACGTTCTGACCCCAGCCACTTTCATAGCTAGGCAGCTTGGAGGAGAGTGACAGAACCAAGAGGGATAGCGTCAGTTCACTCTGTGTGGGTACGCTGCTTTTGACCAGGACACACATTACCCCTAAACTGCCTTCTGGCTCTTCCTTCGTTTTAAAGAATTCCCATGGAGCCTACTGACAGTTGGGACCCCTCACCCCATGGAGCCTCTGTCCCCTCAGGATTATAGCTTTTGCAACATATCCCTGTCTCTCCTCACTGCAGACATACCCAGCTAGTCCCGTTAACTTTGAACTATTATAGAACTGAATCAGATTAGCCAGACCTGGGGATATTGGCTGGGAACACTTTGGTTTCTATCACCTTTACTTACATACTAAGTGGGATCTTTGAGGTCAAGGACTCTCATCTGTACATTCTGTACCCATCAGATTTCCAGCTCAGAATCTTGAACAGCTCCCAAAACCTCACTGTTGATTTTAGGAAATTGAAAGCCCCCCGTTTGGGTGAAGTGAAAAATGTCCTTTGAACTGAGAAAAGCTGACTTTATATCGTGGCAACTGTTAATCGCTACGTTATTTTTATTTTTATTTTTTTTTAACAAAGAGAAAGTACTGTGTGAGTCCTCCGGCTTTCCAGGGAATTTAGGCTTCCACAAGCTAGGGGCCATTACCTAATGCAGAAGCTCAGGTCGCCTGTGGAACAGCAGTGCCATCCAGTGGCTAACTCATGTATTGCAACAGTCCTCTATACTCTCTGTCCATTTTTCCCACTAACCCTAAACATGAAGTCTCAGAAGACCTGTACTACAGAAACCTTTTTTCCCAAAGCCATTTGGGGAAAAAAAATGTATATAATACATATATCTGTCAAGCTTTTGAAGTATGACTATTCTATGGAATTTCTTGAAGAACTATTTTTGAGCAGTATTCAAAGTGTGGTCCAGGGACCCCCCTGCCACGTAGGTTCACAAAAGCCTTTTAGGGGTTCTGCAATGTCAAGTTTTTGTAATACCGAAACATTATCTGTCATTTTATTCTCATTCTTTCAAGTGCATACTAGGCATTTTCAGGATTTACACGACCCATGACAAAGCAACAGACTGAAGGAAGGCAGATAGGAGAAATGAGTCATGAAACCAGATATTAAAGAGATTTGCAAAATTACAGAAATGTCAGTTTTTTTAGAAAAGTTATTTTTCTTAAAATTATGTTTTTATGTTAACATGCAATAGGTTTACTGTTAGTTTAAATGAATACATTTTTTTCATTTAATTTTGAATATTATAAATATTAAAGGACTATTACCCATCCACATAAACAAAAGCACTTTGGGGTCCTGTAGATTTTATGAGCGAATGGGGCATGAAGACTAAAAAGTTTGAGAACCGCTGTTTTTGAGGGTTAGTTGCAGTGTTAAACTGTCACTGTCATCATTCCTACCTGAATGGTACTCAGGGGAGATCCGTGACTACCCTGACATAGGACACAAAGGGTATTTTTTTTCCCCTGGGGAGGAGGTACTTAGCTTTCATTAGGTTTTTAGAGACAGCTGTGACACTGTTCACCCCGACGGAGGTGGGAACCACTTGAATGTGAACATAGCCTAGGAGCTAGAAGGCTTAGAAGGCTCTCATTCTAATCTTTCCACTTTAAGAGAAAGAAAGATCTTTCTGGCGTTTCTCTTCATGCAGAACCTCTAACTGGAACTATGGAGAAATCAGGTAAGTCTCTATTTTCATTACTTTAGAATTAAAGAAGCAAACTTTCATGACCCTTTATTTTTTCAGAGTTGGGGAGGGGAAATGACAGAGAGACAATCCTTAGCAGGCTCCATACCCAGCACAGAGTTCTACGTGGGGCTTGATCCCACGAACCGAGAGATCATGACCTGAGCGAAAATCAAAAGTCAGATGCTCAACTAATATAGCCACCCAGGTGCCCCTATTTTTTTCATGACCTGAAGAACAACTGTTTTTGAGCAGTATTCAAAAGTATTAAAGTGTGATTTATACTATGTCTTATTTATAAAAAGACTTAATCAATATAAAAAGTGTGATCTACGTCCTGGGGTAACCTATAGGAGACTAGCCTGGATTTAAATGCTTTTCAAAATGTTTGTCTATGCCATTGACCTTCCAAAGATGGGATTATTGGATTTATCAATTCTATTGCTTTTTCTTTTCTAGTTCATTAATTTTTGTTTTCCTTGAGTTATTATAAAAAATTTCACACTATAAATTTTACCTTTAAGTACAGCTTTAGCTATATCCCATACATTTTATATGTAATGTTTTAATTTTAGGAAAACTCTAAATCTCTGATTAGAGCTTTAATTTGTTCTATTATCCAGAAGTTAAGAATTTTTAAACATTTTTAAGTACTTCATTCTTAATTTCTAGTTTCATTACATTTTTAAAACTGCCTTACTGAAATATAATTCACATACCATAAAATTCACCCTTTTTAAATCTACAATTCAAAAAAAAATTACAGTTCAGTGAATTTGGTATATTTAAAATTGTATAATTATCACCACTAATTTTAGAACATTTTCATCACCCCCAAAAGACGTGTCATATCTATTAGCCCTCAGTTCCCAGCACCCTGTCCCCCATCCCCACCACCTGGCCTCCTAATCCTAACAACCTCTAGTCTGCTTTCTCTCTATAGACTCTTATTCAGGACGCTTCATGTAAATGGAATCCGATAGCCTATGGCCTTGTATGTCTGGTTTCTTTCCCTTAGTATAAGATTCTCAAGGTTTATCCATGCCGTAGTATGGATCAGTATTTTCTTTCTTTTTATGGCTAATATTCCGCTGTCTGGATACACAACATCTTGTCTATTCATTAGCTGATGGACATTTGGGAGGTTTCCACTTTCTGCTTATTATTAAGAACGCTGCTACGAACCTTTGTGTACAAGTTTTTATATGGATAGGTTTTCTTTATTATTATTCTTTGGTACATACCTAGGAGTAGAATTACCATATGTCCCAGAAATTCCATGTTTAACATTTTACTTGCCAAACTGTGTGTTCAAAAGTGGCTGAATCATTTTACAATTCTACCAACAATTTTTCCACGTCTTTGCTAATATCTTGTTTTGATTTTAGTAATCCTAGGGGTGTGAAGGGTATGATTAGCATTTCCCTAATGACTAATGAAGTGGAGCCCACTGCATTTTAGTTAGATAGTGGCCAAATTTTAGAATTTATAATTTCTTTGCAGCTTTTAGTATGCGACCAACAAAATATTCTATGAATTAAAGAAAAAAATATGTTCTTTTGTAAAATATGATGGTTAGTTTTCTTTAGAGATCTCTGATACATAACGGATACATATTTTTATTTAATTATATCCTTGCCATTACTTACTTGTTCAGCCTTTAAAAACTCAAAATATGTTAAAACTTTGTAATACTATTGTTTGTTTCTTCTCGTATTTCTAACACCTTTCCCCTAATTACATTGAGGTAGTATTACTTGGTACTTAAAGGTTTACGATAGTTTCAGCTTTACTGAACATTACATCCTTGTTAATAAAATGGTTCTCTTTATAAAAAGGTTTGTAAAAAAATAAGTTTTATCTGATAATATTCATCAATATACTATCACTGATATCGATATTGTTTTTGTTGTGTTTGCAAAAATACTTGTCATGTTTGCTTACACATTTTATTGCCCCTTTCTTTAAATAAATCTGATAAATAGCATACATTTAGGTTTTGAAAAAATTCAGCCTGAATGTTTTTAATAGAGAAATTAATTTACATTTCTATAAATTGAAAATACGGTTAGTTAAATTTAGTTAATTAAATTTTTTTTTTTAACATTTATTTTTGAGAGACATAGAGACAAGAGTGTGAGCAGGGGAAGGGCAGAGAGAGAGAGGGAGACACAGAATCCGAAGCAGGCCCCGGGCTCTGATGAGCCGTCAGCACAGAGCCCGACGCGGGGCTCGAACTCACAGACGGTGAGATCATGACCTGAGCCGAAGTTGGCCGCCCAAGCGACTGAGCCACCCAGGCGCCCCAAATTTAGTTAATTAAAAGAACTCACTTTTAGACATTAGTTTTGTGTGGCGTTCTCTACTTTTAAAAATGTTTTCTTGTTTTTCTTGGTTTTTAGCCCTTTGATAAACTATTTTTTTCTGATTTCTGATTTAGAGTTTCTGAAGCATTTAAATGGCTCCTAATTATATCATTGGGTTCCTTAAACGTTTTTCAAAAGCGTTCTGTTAATTTCTAGTTCTTTCTAGCTAGAGTGAAGAATTCAACAATAGTTTTAAACTCCCCTCACTTGACACCATTTACCTCTCGTCCTCACTCAACACAACTTCCGGATCTCCGTGATAATATTCTGGACATTTTTCTTTCTTTACCTCTAGTGCTGTTACTATTTTTATAATCATTTTAAGTTTTCATACATTGTTTTTTGATCAAAGTATTTAGACATCTCTATGTTAACTGGATTAAGCAAGCAGTCATCGCTGTCATCCCTTATCTTGAACTTTAATTTTGTTCCCTCCTTCATTTGGAGCAAACCTTCACAAGTCTATTAAAAGAAATATACGCTTGATATTTAGTGATCCAGAAAAAGTCCTACTAAGAATATCTTTGTATTGCTAACATACAAGGAAAGCATCGCTGTGTACAGGGTTCTAAGATTAGACCATTTTCTAGAATGTGTTCCACTGTTTCCTGGAATTTACTATTAAGAAGGAAAAATATGATGGGTAACCTATTGTATTAGGCAAAATAAAATAAAAGAACACAATACTGCCCAGCAATAAACACACCTGTTTTGTTATTAATAATTTCAGATTATTTTATGACTATGATATTGTTTTCCATTTCTAAGATATCAATCATGACATATACAGACTTTGGCGGGAAAAATTACATGTTATATAAATGTTGTTTTTATTTGTTCATTTTAACTAGCAGACAATAAAATATTTGTCTATATAATATCTTATTAAAATCAAAGTTTTAATCTAAGCCTTCTCATCTAAGGTTTGAAGAGCAAACCTTTGTCCATTATCAATCATACATAAAATTATAGTAATTTTGTGCTTTTTAAACCAATGTTCATAACATTGATCTTTGTGGCACCATTAAAATTAATAGCACAAGATTTCGAAGCACAAGAAATGCCAGAATTTTATATACATTTCCAACTGGAAATTTTATTATTTTGAGAATTGTATTATTGGACAGATCCTCAGTGATAGTTCTTCTAGACACATAAAATGGCGACACCTAACTCTTCTGGTTTTAAGAATTCTATTTAGTATGAGGGATTTGGCAGTACCTATTTTTATTGCATTGCCTGCCATATGATATGCAATCTTCTATTTACAAGACAGCTTTTTATTTCAATGCTGTAATTATGTAGATATCTTTTTAGGACATTCTATGCAACTACAGAGGAGGAAAAATATTTTTTCCCTACCCTTCTAAGTTCTTGGCTAGGGTCCCTGTAACAAAAGTCAGATTAACAAGAGAAAAAGCACACAAATTGATTTCGTATTAGTTTTACGTGACACAGGAGCTTTCATAAGGAAATAAAACTCAAAGAAGTGCTTAAACTGATTGTTTTTATGCTAGGCTGTTTTTGTTTTTGTGGGTTTAAAAAAAATTTTTTTTAATGTTTGTTTATTTTTGAGAGAGAGAAAGAGAGTGTGTGTACGAGCAGAGGAGGGGTAGAGAGAGGGAGACACAGAATCTGAAACAGGCTCCAGGCTCTAAGCTGTCAGCAGACAGCCTGATGCAGAGTTCGAACTCACAAACAGCAAGATCATGACCTGAGCCAAAGTCGGACATTTAAGCAAGCCACCAGGTGCCCCTGTTTTTGTGGGTTCTTTAAATGCTAGGTTTGATGAAGACTAGAAAGTCATAGGAAAATATAGTTGGGAGGGAAAAAAGGCATGAACTAAGTAAACTGGGGGAAACAGTAAGGCCTCACTGTTTTGTTCATTCCTCTCTGTATTCCTGTGTCTTGGAAAATAAGGATCTTCCTTTCCTCCAGGTATAGGGAGGACACTTGTCAAATGAGGGTCTTGTGACCTGTTTCAGAGGAAGTCCTTTCTTCACTTGCCCAACTTCCTTCAGTTTGAAATATTCAACAGGACAGATTTTCAGGTAGTGTGTTCTGAACCCTGACTCAATGAAGTGACATCCTGAATAATGAAAAGTACAAGGGAATTGTCACTGTTACACTAAAGCAATGGTTAGTGTTGTACCAATGCAAATAAGTAAAATGACCATTTGACATGAAATTATTAGAATCTGTAGTTCGGTCTGCATATACAAAAAAGCAATGACGACCCATTTCATAACTTACTCTTCTGACAGCTATAGGTAGTCTTTTAATATCAACTGCCGCACATATTTAATTTGGAAAAATAAGAATGTCTTAACATTTGGGAAATTTGTTATAAACAACCAGATGGATATTGACGTTGTTTACGATTTTAGCTATCTTTTTTTAAGGTTTCATTTAGGACCTGGTGTATACTTTCTCAGACTTACATAAACATTTTCTTCAAATAGAAAACTCCTTTAGGACTGGTGAGCCAAGAGTTCAATATTTGAAGCTCTCAATACACATTGCCAAATTGCCATCTAGAAAACTTGTCTGAATTTATAGTCCTGACCAGAAATGAGAGTGTATATTTCCCCTATATCCTTGCCAAAATTGGTTTTATCATTTTTTATATTGTAGATGTGATGGGCGAAAATGAAATCTTATTGTTTTAATTTGCATTCTTGATACCTTGTAAGTTTGGAAATGTTTCATAAGTTCCCTATTTTCTGCTGATTTGAAATACTATCTTATATGTAAAGACAAGTACTTTATCACGTGTTTAAAATATTCCAAACTTCATTTACAATGATTTATTCACGATGTTCTAGTCACACTACAGTTTTCCATCTTTATGTAATAAATAAAAATCTACTAGTCCTTCCTTCGCTTTTCCTTTGCAATGATTCAGCCTGCATTTTCCCAAACTGGCTCTTTGTATGATTTTCTCTTTATTAATCAACTTTTTGCAAACTTATTTTGAAGTTCCTGGGTGTAATTTTCTTATTTTCTTTGTATTTGTCTTGCTTCAAGTTCACAATACTTTTTCAATGTATTGCTCAAGACCTTTCTTCAGTTTTAGAAAATGACCAGCCATTATCTCTGCAAATATTGCTTCTGTCTCTAGCCTCCCTATCATTTCCTTGGGATTACAATTTCAAGGATGTTAGAGCTTTTCACCATAACTGATGTCTCTAATTTTTTTTCTGTGATTTCATTATTTTCCTTTTGTTTCTGACCTTGTTTTCTTCTTTTATCTATCTTCCATTCATTGTATCCAAACCTGCTCATCATTTTTAAAAAAATTTTTAATGTTTATTTATTTCGAGAGAGTGAGATAGAGCATGAGGAGACACAGAATCTGAAGCAGGCTCCAGGCTCCAAGCTGTCAGCACACAGCCTGATGTGGGGCTCAAACTCAGGAACCTGCAAGATCATGACCTGAGCTGAAGTCGAATGCTTAACTGACTGAACCACCCAGGTGCCCCAACCCACTCATCGTTGTGTTTTTCAATTCTAGAATTTCCGTCTGATATTTTAAGTAGTTCCTAGTTTTCTGCCAAAATTCTTCCTGTTGTACAATTCCTTCAATATAGTCATCGTAACTATTTTAAAATTTATAATAACTTCCATTTTAAATCCGTTAGCTGAATTTTGCATGGATTGGTTTCAGTGGTCTGTTTTTATTTCCTCTTGACTTCAGTCAGATCTTGTGTCTTTACATAGTTGATTATATTTGAGTGCTAGACATGGTTAATGAAAAATATTGCATAGATAGTTGAAGTTATAGAGGATATTAGATTCTCTTCCTTTGGAGACAATTTGTGTTTTCATCTCCTAGGCTTCTAGGCTAGGAGCACAAGCAATCCTAAGGTCATCGGATATTTAGATGATGCAAATCTAGCTTTCTGACCCTGTGAGAGATCTATTCCTAATTCCTATTTATCCTTAGGAGATAACCCTTCAGAGCTTTAGCCGAAAACCTGGACCCTTCCAGTTTGAGCTCCTAATGTTAGTGTTTCTCTCTTTAGCCCTCTGGGGGTAAAGCTCTGCCCAGCTTTGTGTTCTCTTAGCGGCTGCCTCTAAACTCTGCTATTGCTTTAAGCGTCACCTGATATGTTGGGCTTTACCCCTTTGCTGCTTCTTTCTCCCAGGATCTTAGCCTCACAAATTCTCACTGCTTTGGAAGTTCTTCAATGCTTTCACACAGATGAAATCTCTAGATTTAGTGGTTTTTAATCAAGAGAGAAAACAACCTCGTCTATCATTGCTGAAAACCTAGCTCTAGTTGGATTAAAAAAAAAAAGAAAGAAAATTATTTGCTGTTAGTCTGCTTTTCAATGCCTGCAGAATTAACTTTAAGTTTAAAATTTTTGATTAGGTTATAACTAGGTATGGGTTTCCTCTTACAGTTATAAATTTTTCCTAAAGCCTGCATGTAAACAAGTTTATTTTTTCCTCAGATAATGGAAAGGCCTTTCTCCAATGTCTTGGATAATTGCACTAGTTTTTTTTACTCTGATTTTTCATTCAAGAATACATATTATATCCGTATACTCTCCATTTTCCACCATCCATATAGATCATCTGCTTGGTCAACATTTTCTCCTTTATTTGTTCTTTTAATCTGAATTCGGAAGATCCAATTTTTCCCCCACTGTTTCAATTTTCTACAATTTCAATGCTGCTCTTTATGTCGGTCATGGTAAATTTTAATTTGTAATATTTATATTGCAGCTTCTTTGGAAGCATTCTTTTATGTATTTTTTAAAAATTTGTTAACATTTTTATTTATTATTGAGAGATGGAGACAGAGCATGAGCATGGGCGGAGCAGAGAGACGGGGAGACACAGAATCTGAAGGCGGCTCCAGGCTCTGAGCTGTCAGCACAGAGCCCAAAATGGGGCTCGAACTCACGAACTGTGAGATCATGATCTGAGCTGAAGTCAGACACTTAAAAGAAGTGCACTGGGTGGTTCAATCAGTTATCTATTTTTAATCTCATTTTGAGATTCATATTTCAGCTTCATCTCCCTTTGTGAATTTTTTCTTCTTAATTCATATAGTTCATATTGCCCAACATTGAGTCTGTTGGATCATTTGAAATCATCAAAATCCTACAATACATCATTCTCAAATGTATGTTCATCCTTTGAGTCTCCCAGATGCTGTTAGATATCTTTATAATGATTCATAATTTACATACCTGTAAATTCTACCTGAGAAACCATTTTAAGTGTATATACATAGGAAACAACTATTTTGAGGCTTGAAATTTTAAAATGGTTCTCAGAGTCACCATCAGAAAATCTGGAGCTAATATAACAAGAATAAAATTGGGTGATTACATTGCTCAAATATTTATAATACTCAAAACTACTTTAAATGCCAGTAGCACGGTTTAATTTCTATTCTTGTTCATCAGACATTTACATATCTCCTGAAGTAATGAAGAGAACATAGTATGAAAGGATATGTATCCTAATTTCACATAATATTAGGGGAGAAAAAATTATTAATGGATAAAAGTATATTAGTGGAGAAAAGTATAACCCATTTGAAAGAGGTTTGAAGAGGGAATTGAGAATTATCTGACCTATTTCATCCAGAGAAACTATGTAGAATGTTGTCAGTTGATTTATTTGAACCTAATCTCATCTGTAAAAACACTAATTGTTTCAGCTTCTAAGTTGCGTAGATTTTATGCGAACATTAATGTGAAGATATATGAAAAACATCTGGCATTTGATAGGAGATAGTCCTTATATAAATTCAAGGTGGATTATCCATGCTATTATTTTTACTATAATTATTATTCTCTTCTATGCTTCTCTAGGTCAATAGTCTATTAACTTCAGAGGGCTGGTGAGAAAAATTTGGAGAGGAGTCTATTAGGAATGATGCATCTTCAGAATATAACCTATACATAAAGAGGTATTTTCCTTCTACTTCTTGGCATTCTCCTAAAGGAGAAAAGCAAAAAAAAACCAAGCTGACATCTAACACTTAAAACATATTTTTTTTATTCATTTTTGAGAGAGAGAGACAGAGCAGAGCAGAGTGTTAGCAGGGGAAGGGCAGAGAGAGAGGGAGACACAGAATCTGAAGCAGGCTCCAGGCTCTGAGTTGTCAGCACAGAGCCCGACGCAGGGCTCGAACTCACGGACCGTGAGATCATGACCTAAGCCGAAGTCGGATGCTTAACCGACTCAGCCACCCAGGGGCCCCAACATGTTTCTTATGAATAAAATTTCCAAATAAACATGTTATTTCTTTATGTTTATATTTTTAGCTTGCTGTCTTTTAATTATACAAAGTTTTTCTGTAACAATTCTCTGCTATCTCCATCATTAAATATTAGTTTGTCCATTTTAGCAGACATGAATGCCTAAGATTGCCTGTGACCATATATGAGGTAAATAGATATTTGGGGGGGTTATCTACTCATCTTAAGCATGGTCAGAAATACATATGCACATGTATACACACACGTATCAGCGTTGTAGAGATGATGTGTTCCTTAAAATCTTAGAAGTTTCTAATCGTTAGGTTCTATATTGTCAACCCATGGGTAAATGGCAATGAAAATCACTGTGGTAACTGTTCTATATATTTTCCTTATTTAGATGACATGAGTTTGACAGGATAGTAAAGATCATGGGTCTTGTACTTGGCACTCTCAGTTTTAGAGTAGTGGCGATTTTATTTTTAATTTCAAATCCTGACCCCTCTACCCTCTTGTAAAGGTATACAACACCCTCCTCAGCCCATCCTGAGGGCACAAAGAACTTGTGAACCACTTACACTGAGTTTTATGGTCCAATTTTCTGAAGCAAACGGTCATTCACAATTTTGTGTTTTAGACATTTTAACATAGAAAACAGTCTTTAGTTCAAAGACCTGAAATAATTTCCCTTCTGCTCTAGGACCAAATGTTCACTCAATTGCATAAATTTATTAAATAGGACTTCTAAAACACAAACAGAGTATTACAGTAACTCAAAAATATGTCAGAGTAAAGGAATCTTCTAGGAAAGGAGGCTTACTCATTTGACCACATCCTCTTCTCTGACTCCCCTCTAAACTTGGGAGTAGAGAACGGAGTTTGTCTTTCAGGTTTAAGCTACTGGTTCCTAAATTTCTGCTTAGCCATGGAGATCTTTGCTAACAAAGGAATTATTCTGAGAAAGCATGATGAGTGTTAACAACATTTATCATAACTGGACCATCATTTCAGCAAACGTCTACTGCACAAACCAAGTCTCGAACGTTCATGCTAGACAGTTCAGGACTCAAGGAATGAGAAAAACATGGTCCTTGCACCAACAGTTCTTCCTCAGTTACCACATTTTATTAAGAAGGGGGAATTCAAAGTCAAGTCTAGAAGACAACCAACAAAGCCAAGATGTTAAGGACTCTGGGTTCACAGAGAAACAAGACTTAAGTATTTACATGACAGCACTGGGGCCCATGTGCTCAAGCGCATGTAGCCATAATTATAGCTGACATTGGGTAGCCCTCTACAATCAGTAAAGTTCTTGTTTTTGCAATATTATATTTTGTCCACGCAGTGACTCCCCCAGCTACATGACCTTGATCAAGCTACTTAACCTCTATGAGCCTTAGCTCCTTTGTCTGTAAGACCACAGATTGTAATAGTGCCTAAATACCTCTATATGTATATCCATATACCCGCCATAAATATACCACAGATTGGAATAGCCAACATTGTTAACATGGCAATTTGCCTCCAGGTGATCTCTGTATTAAAAACTGTCACTTTTTGGGGTGCCTGGGTGGCTCAGTCGGTTGAGCGTCCGACTTCGGCTCAGGTCATGATCTCGCGGTGTGTAAGTTTGAGCCCCGCATCGGTTTCTGGGCTGACGGCTCAGAGCCTGGAGCCTGCTTCACATTCTGTGTCTCCCTCTCTCTCTGCCCCTCCCCCGCTCATGCTCTGTCTCTCTCTGTCTCAATAAATAAACATTAAAAAAAGTTTTTTTAAAAACTGTCACTTTTTTGGTAAAAACTGATAATTTCAAAATTTGTGTGGAAACATAAAGGTCCTACAATAACAAAGAAAATCCTGAAGAAGAATGAAGCTCAAGGACCTATTTTTATAAAGTTACAGCAATATAAACACTACATGGTACTGACAAAAGAACAAGCAGAACAATGAAACATAATATAGAGTACAGGAACAGGCCCACATAAGTACTATAGCTTGATTTATGACAAAGATGCCATTACAAGTCAGTGGGAAAAGGGTGATCCTTTTAATAAATGTCATGGAATCGATTGGATTTCAGTACCAAAAAAAAAATGAAAATGCCTTGCTGCGCGCCTTGCACCATACATAAAAATTTTAAATGGATCATAGGGATAAACTAAAATGTAAAACTAAATTTCTAGAAGAAAGCATAGGAAGACATCTTCATAAATCATGGAGTAGGTAAGTACTTTTAGGATACAAATTAATAGCCTTAAAACAAAGGATATATTAATTGGACTTCTTTAAAATTAAGAACTATTAGAGGGGTGCCTTGTTGGCTTAGTCCGTTAAGTATCCAACTCTTGATTTTGGCTCAGGTCATAATCTCATGGTTGGTGAATCTGAGCCCCTCATTGGGCTCTCTGCTGTCCGTGCAAAGCCCGCTTCAGATCCCTCTGCCCCTCCCCTGCTCACTCTCTCTCAAAAATAAAAAAATTTAAAAACTTTAAATTTTATGTTTTTTATTTATTTTTGAGAGCAGGAGAGACAAAGCATGAGTGGGGGAGGGTCAGCGAGAGAGGGAGACACAGAATCCGAAGCAGGCTCCAGGCTCTGAGCCATCAGCACAGAGCCCGACGCAGGGCCTGAACTCACAGACCACGAGATCATGACCTGAGCCGAAGTCGGCCGCTCAACCGACTGAGCCACCCAGGCGCCCCAAAAAATTTAAAAACTTTAAAAAGAACTATTAGAATAAAAATCCAAAACACAGGAAGATATTTATAAAATATAGATCTTACAACAGACTCCGATTTAGTATAAAGAAGTCCTATAAACTAACAGAACAATAAAGGCAAGAAAATTTAAGAAGCAAAAGACCTGAACTTCAAACAGAGGTTATCTGATTAGGCAGTAAACATGTGAGAAGTTGTTCAGCGTTATACATGATCAGGGAAATGTAAATTAAGGCCACAATAAAATACCACTGTATCCCTACAAGAATGACTAAAATTAAAAAGACTAACAATGCCAATTGTTGGTGAGAATACAAAGCAACTGGCACTCTCGTATATTGCTGGTGGGAGTGCAAGTTGGTATAAATATGTTGGAAAACCACTCAGCAGTCTCTACTAAAGGTAACCATGACAAATCCAAGATCCAGTACCTTTATCCTGATGTACACCCAAAAGAAATGGAAATATGCTGATCAAAAGACCTGAACAAGAATCATAGCAGCTCCATGCGTGACAGCAGAACCTGGAAACAATCCAAATGTCCTTCAATAACAAAATAGAAAAAGTTTATTCATACAATCAAATAGTATACAGGAAGAAAAGGACAAATTTTTTTTATTTTTTTTTATTATTTTTTTTGTCTTCATATAATAGTTTATTTTCAAATTGGTTTACATATAACACCCAGTGTTCATCCCAACATGTAGAAAAGGACAAATTAATGCTACATGAGACATGGTTAAATCTTAGATATAAGGTTTCATGGAGAGAGCTAAAAAATGCATTGTTTATGATTCTATTTATATAAAAGTCAAGAATAGGTATAACTATTCTATTGCAGAAGAGGTCAAATAAGCACTTTTGGAGGTTATTAATTGGGAAGAAGAGTATTGATATTGCTCTATTTTTATATGTATGTTTATACATATACGTGAACATACACACTTTTAGTAGCGTCTGGTATATTGTAAGTGCTCAATAAATGTGAGCCGTTTTTATTATGAGTAAAGAATGAGTAACGTTGTCTTACTGAAGAGATAAAGGAGGTAAAGCTTGACCATATATTCAAGCACATTCCTAAGCTTACAGAACTGACAAAGGGGGAAGGTGGGGGTTTGAGCCATGTCTTGTGACGCTGGATCTAAGGCACGAATGCCATCTGTCTTGTCTCACTGGTGTTCTTACAATGGTGACTGGAGCTCCTTTTCCATATTTCATAGCTCTCAGAACATGCTTTCTACCTTCTCTAATGGCACTGGAAGACTTCTCAATTTCAGTTCAGCTGATTGGGGAACCAGGTTGGCAATCAGAGCAAGCACATCTAAGCTTTGGACAGAATGCCTCATAATAATTGGTGACAAATTAAAGCAGGATTTACAACTATGTACAAATTAGAACTGTGTATTACTAGAACTGCTCACAATGACCCACTTGATACATTAGGAGCCTAGAACACAAGGATTGAGAAATAATGGGGTCTTATATAATTCATGCAAGAAACGCACCTACTTCCTGTATTCCCAGCCCTGCAGATGGCTGTACTCCAGGCAGAGGACAGAAACAAGCATAGAGGAAAAGTCATTCCACTATAAAACTGCTTAACAATTCCTCATCTGTGATTCCATAATTCAGTTTCTAAAAGTACAAGAATGGCTACCATTATTCAGTGTAATCTGAGCTGAACAAATCTGGGTAGTCACAGATGCTACCGAGGTTCCCTGGGCAGCTCTGTGTCTTGGAGAAGAGCCTCAGGGAGGGCAGATGGAACAGCCAGCGCAAAGGGCCTGTGGCAGGAGCATGGCCGAGGTCTTTGAGGAATAGCAGGGAAGCAGTTGTGCTGGAGCAGGTGACGTAGGGGAGCCTAGTAGGAGTCATATCAGGCCAGAACGCACACCACATATTTTCAAAGCATGAAAGAAAGGACCTTCTGAGAACTCTGTACTATTTTCTGCATTCAGAGCCCTATAATTAAAAGGCATGGAGAGGAAGAGGAACCAAGGCTGGACAGATTCCTTGCTCTGGTGTGTACCATTGTCATGTTGGGAAAGGCTTGATTAGTTCTGAGCGAAGCAACAGATTTTTAAGAATTCTATTTCCTGTCCATTATTCTGCCCAAGATTCCTGGCCCTCATGGCAGAATTGCTGGTTGGTCAAAGTATCTGTTCTTGCCTAGCTCCAGCCAGAACGTATTCTGTCTCTCATATTCATTCTCTCTCTTTCTTCTCTTTCTCCCTCCCAGAATCAGGCAAAGAAGGCACAGAATTTATTTTTGCACTTTTGTGGCAAGGCTGAGTTATTTTTATCTTTATAAATTATTTCCCATTAAAAAAAATCTCATTTAAGGAGATAAATTTCTAAGTGACTAGTGTTATACATAATTCAGTAGGCACCCTTGGGGCCATCTGAGAACTAGTTTGGCAGGAACGTTCCTAAGCCCTTTTTGCTCCTCTTCTTTCTGGGTGCAGCCCCAGAAGCCAGGCGGGAACTGTGAGAGTGAAGATGGAGCATGCATATGTAATTGGGGAGGATGGACTCTGCCCTCCCAGTCCCCTTCTAGACTGCTTTTGCCAACAAATAACTTTGTAATAGCTGGGGTCAAATCTCCATGTAGTCTGGAATGGAAGAGAACAAGATGCCTCTTAGCCCTCAGGCAATAATTTTTAGTTGAAGCTGCTGGGTATAGATCTCATACTAGGATAAGTTAAAAAGGATGTTTCAGGTCCTCCCAGGCAGAATAAACATTATGACATCTGTTTCCATCATAGATATTTCCACTTAAGGGCTGAAAGAATTTTGATATAGGACCAAACCTCTGGACTTTTATAAAGGGGGCTTATTTAAATAGAAAATCTCAGAAAACTCAAAAACGGCTTTCAGAGGTGGGGGTGGGGGTGGAAAGAAACAGGGAGAATAGGAAAAATGAATAAAAATGGAAACAATAACATCAATGGCTAAATATAACATCATTATGTTCTCATTACGGTCTGAGCTATAGTCCTTACCTATCTCATTTAACCTTGAAATTACCACGAAACAACTTATCATCATCTGCATTTTACAGAAGAGAAAATTGAATTTTAGAGATATTGGGTAATGAGTCTGATTCTAAACAACTCAGGTGCATCAGAAGGTGTGTCTGCTCCAAGTCTTTGGAGAAAAATTAGAAGGTGTGGAGAAGCAGAGGGATTTTACTAGTAGGAATGTAGGAAGCAAGTTCTGCATGGATGATAAAAGGGAAAAAAATATTTGGGCTTATAAAATGAATGTTATATTAATAACCTGTATGAGGTTTGTTTTTATATGTAAATGTTCTTTTCTTAACTAGTTGATAGGGGTTATATTTTTCTAGCTTTTTAAGCAGTAGCAAGATGGGCTAGAAGACCCTGAAAAGTAAAAACTGCTCCTGGGGTGGTATTCATCTGGTAGGAGTGATTAGTCTCTCAGAAAGTCAGCTACTACTTATTGTTACACTTATTATCCACTTTTGGAATATGGTGTAATAAGTGCACTACTCATTAGCACACTGTCAGAGCAGAACTAGGTTCCAGCGCCCTGACAGTTCATGAGAGCTTGTTAGGCCCACTCAACTCCTCAGCATCAGAGACGTGTGTCTCTAAATAACATCTAAGGCTCCTTCCTACCCTAAGGTGTCATGGTTTCTTTCCTTCCATGTTTCATTTACTCTGTCCCATCCATGTATCTATTCTGTCATTTATCTCCATCTCTGTCGATAGTACCCAAACTTGGATCATTGCAATTCAGAAATGACATTCATGAAGCTTTAAAAAGGTGTGGTCAAAACCAGATGAACATAGGGGAGGGGAAGCAAAAATAAGATAAAAACACAGAGGGAGACAAATCATAAGAGACACTTATTAAATACAGAGAACGAACTGAGGGTTGGTGGAGGGGGTGGGGGAGAGGGAAAAATGAGAGATGGGCACTGAGGAGGCACTTGCTGGGATGAGCACTGGATGTTATATGTATGTGATAAGTCGCTAAATTCTATTCCTGAAATCTTTATTACACTACATATTAACTAAGTTGGATTTAAATAAAAATAAAAAGGTATAGTCACGTAGAACACCAGAGTATAAACTAATGTATATTATACCAATACAGATAGAGTATTTAATAGTAACCCCTGGATTGAGCATACAAACAAGCAGGTCTTTCATGCTTTTATTTGGTCTGTCACATGCCAAGTTTGCTATAGGTCCAGGCAGTGGACCTTTAGAGGCTACTTTTTCAGAGTTGGTCACAGGCTAGTGACTCTTCCTGGTGATATGGCAAGTAGGAGGAGGTGGCAGTGGTGTTATAACGCTAAGATATACCCTCCCACCTTTCAGCTTTCTACCTTTGACCAGGTTGGGGAGCATATTGAGGAGGGGGTATATTTTTATTAGCAGCTTTTGAAGACCTTATGATATTCTGACTTGGGTTGAAATTTTCAAGAAGTAAAGTGCTAAGTCTTACATTTGTCTAATACTGAAGGGGAGAAATGGAAGTTATTTGCATTGGAAGCACTATATAGATGTCTGTGGATTAATGGCTTCTCTTTACACCCTTTCTATTCCTCTTTCTGCCATTTCTTCACCTTCTTCTACCCAGTCATCCAAGTAGAATATTGTAATTCTAGTGAACAAGAACATGTGTTTTATCTTTGTATCTAACAAGGCACCTAGTTCTGTTCCTGTAACATACAGATGTTCAGTATTTGCTTGTAGGATGGATGGATGGATGCTTGTAGGATGGAAGAAGTGGAGAGATTGAAAGTCTCCTAACTCTGCCACCTACTAGCTATGTGAATTAGGCAATTTGTCATCTTTAAACCAGAACTCCATATTTTCCAAATTACTTCCACCTCATGATTTGTTATGGAGAGCCAATGAGATAACCCTTAATACTTTGCCAAAGTTCTTAGTGTTATAACCTGCTCAATATATCTACCTAGCTGAAAGAAGATGGGAATAAATGTTAAAATTGAGAGTAAGGAAACTCAAGGAGCTTATAGTAGATGATGGTGGAATTCTATAGGGTTAGGTCAATAAGAACCCCAAACCCATGCCTAATGAAGACAAGGTAAATAAGTGATAAGTTGAGAAGATTCAATCTGGTCATGGGCAAGAAGATTTGGAGAAGTACTTAATTCTAGCCAAAAAACAAAGACAACCAAAAGAAAACATAATCAGGAAAAAAGAATAAAGCTCCTTTTCTTATATTGGAAACAAGCCTTGTATTTTAGGGGAATAGGCTTTGACCCAGAAAATACTAGATGAATATATTGAATGACTAGGTCATTATAAACGGCTCCAAAGATAAATAAGAAGCCCATAGATGCCAGTCCAACATAAAAATAGCTTGAAAGTTGTCACTCTTGTCCTCATTGAAAGAAAAAACCTGAACTGAAAATCAGTCACTCTTCTTAGATTGAAGACAGAATAGAGGTCACAAGCCAAACTGCCACCCTGAAAACTGGAGATACTGGTAAATACAAAGAACCACAATTTGCCTAGAACAGAGGCTGCTGCGGGAACCAGCTAGGAATATTGAGTAATTAACTACTTGATGGAGACAGAATATGGACTATCTTGAAAGATGAAACTTCTGGGAGCCCAGCTTTAAGGGTCCCATACTTTCATGAGTATTACAACCAGGAGCCCCACCAGGTTTTTGAGATGAAGACTGAAGAAAAATTCCCCTGTGTTTCTGGCATGAAGACATAAAGCAGGCATCAAAACTAGACTCCATTATGGCAAAGACTTTGAAATTATCAGACTAGGAATTTAAAACAACTATTATCAGGATGCCCAGGTGATTCAATCAGTTGAGTGTCCGACTTCAGCTCAGGTCATAATCTCATGGTTCATGAGTTCGAGCCCCATGTCAAGCTCTGTGCTGACAACTCAGAGTCTGGAGCCTGCTTCAGATTCTGTGTCTCCCTCTCTCTCTCTGCTCTGTCCTGTGCTCTGTCTCTGTCTCTGTCTCTCTCAAAAATAATAAACATTTAAAATATTTTTAAAAGAAAATATTAACATGTTAAGGGCTCTAATGGAAAAAGTAGACAACATGCAAGATGGGTAATGTAAGCAGAGATATGGAAACTCTAAGGAATAATCAAAAGGAAATGCTAGAAATAATTAGCACTGTAAAATAAATGAAGAATGCCTTTGGTGATCTCATCGATAGACTGGACATGACCAACGAAAGAACCAATGATTCTTAAGACAAGTCAATAGAAACTTCCCAAACTGAAAAGCAGAGGAAAAAAAAAAAGAAACAGGATTTCTAAGAACTGTGGAATAATTCTAAAAGACACTAACACATACATAATAGTAATAAACAGGAAGACAAGAGAAAGGAAGAATTAGAATAGTTGAAATAATCAAGGCAGATAATTTTCCAAAATTAATGACGGATACTAAACCACAATTCCAGGCAGCTCAGAGAACACTGAGCAGGAAAAATAACAAAATTTTATACCTAGTCATATTATATTTAAACTGCATAAAAACCAAAGACAAAGAGTAAGTCTTAAAAGAAACTAGAGGGGGGAATACATCTTAACTATAGAAGAAAAATGCTAGGAATTATATCACACTTCTTTTCAGAAGCTATACAGGGAAGAAAAGAGTAGAGTGAAGGATCTGTAGTGTTGAAAGAAGCCCATAATCCAGAAAGGGAGAATACATGTGAACAAAGGATTACAGTGTTTATTCAATGACAGGACAAAGGAAGAACTATTTAACTGTTAGTCTAAGTCAGTCATATGAGAGGGTGACTGTAATAATAAAGGAGAAGAAAAGGAAATATAGGCAAAAAAACAAACATAAGCTTGTTAAATGAATATAGTCATATAAGAGTTTGATGTTCTAATTTTTATTTCCTCCAGTCTTATGTTGTCCATGAGACAACACAAAAGCAAGCCTTCTACAAAGATGTGGATACTTATGGGATCCACTGTTAACCAGACAAAGGCCACAGGGTTGACCCTTTCACAATCAATTCTCAGTTGTCTGGGTTTTGTAATGCTAGTAGTTCTGGGGAATTCCGGGAGCTATTATGTTTGAGAACTGACAAAGTAGAAAGTCAAGGGCACAAGGGATCCAGGCAAATACATGGTATATAGTGAGAAGATAGAGGAGGTTGAGAGCAGGGTGGATGAGCTGATGGAATTAGGGAGATCAGAAAACTGATATCATGGTGGGGCACAGAACAAAGGAGGATATAAGAGGTTAAAAAATGAAGAGGTTACAGAAGGGATTTTAAGATTAGAAATGAATAAATGCAATGCAGAGAGAGTTAAATCAGTTTGTACACATTAGGCCAGGTCTCAAAGGGCACAGGACAATAAGGATGTGTATGTTCAAATGCATCTGCTCTATTGAATGTACGAGTCAAAGAGATCTTAGTGGGAAGAGGGCAAGTCTTGCTCTCTTTGCACATTTGCCTTTCATTGTAGTAATTTTTAATACTATTCTATTAATTATTATTTTTTTGAGAGAGAGAGAGAGCATACAAGTGGGGCATAGGAGTAGAGGAAGAGAATCTCAAACAGGCTCCACACCCAGCTCAGAGACTGATGTGGGGCTCATTCTTACAATTGTGAGATCATGACCTGAACAAAATCAAGAGTTGCTTAACTGAGCTACCCAGGTGCCCACGGTAGTGGAATAATTTTTGACCCTCTGATAACGATCTCCATGTTCTATCTATTACATCAGACTATGGATATTGCTTTTTTAATGAGATTTCTTTTGGAGTATGGAAAAAAAGGAAAGAACTCCACAAATCATTGTGGTAGATTGTCTCGTCACTTGGCTTAAAATCTAAATTTGCCAACTAGAAAGCTAGAAGAAGCACCACCAGTTGGGCTGGGCAGGTCACTTCAGGAAGGAGTTGACCACCATGTGGCAGAGGAGGATGACTTGAGACCAGGATGTCTGGGAAATTTGCATGGCTGGCAGCAGGATGGACAGGATGACCATGTTTGATTATTTAGGGTGAAGTTTAATTCTTGGCAAATGTGAAATAATAGGCCACACTAATCATTACCTCCTAGATTGGTACTGCCCTTGCATTTAGTTAGAATAGACCATTGCCTGTGTGGTATGGATTGAGGGGCATAATGAGGAAATGCCATGAAATCTTAAAATATAACTGAGGGGCCTTCAAGATCATCTAGTCTAGAAATTCCCCTCCCTTGTGTTATGACTGTGCTCCAGCTCTCCAGGCAGCCTTGCAGGTACTCATTTGTTTCTAGGCATGCTGCACAGCTACATTTGCTATATGTGTTATGACATGGAAAGACTCGGGAGCACTAATTGGTTCAACCTCATCGTTTTCTATGTGAAAAACCTGAAGGTAATAAAGTGAAGTAGCTTGATCAGCTGTTTTGGGCAGAGTCAGAGCCACGGTCCAGACTTTCCAAATCTACTTCTCAACTCATGTTGAACCATCTTAGTTCTTACTTCGTGAGCTTGAAAGTTTCTCTGCATGTACAGTCATTCTATTAAAGTAGGGCATGGTCTTTTAAGCCTTACATTAGATCATGTCAGTTTCCTTCTTAAAACCCTCCAAAGATATCCCACTGCAGTTACATAAAATCCAAACTAATTATGGGCTACAAAGAGGTTCATGACTCCACCCCAGCTTCTCCAGATTTATCTTCTCCTTCCTCACCACACTGCAGCCACACTGGCTGGAACACCCTTCTCCAGACCTCACTGCTTCTCTTCATTCAAGTGAAGACTCAAATGTCATCTTTTCAATGAAGACTTCCCTGCTCACTGCAGCTCACCAAGAACTTTCATGTCAGCTCGCTTTATTTTCTTCATAGAACTTACCACTACACAAATGGTCTTACTGGCTTACTTCTTGTCTCTCTCTCCCACTAGCATGTAAGCAGAAACCTTGCCTAAACCGATCTCTAGAGCAAGGCTTGGCACATGGTAGGAATTTCAGTAACTTTATGAATTAGTGAGCCCTCTCCTATTAAGATGTGAAGCACCCTAAGAGAGTAATATGTGAAGTCATTGTCAGTTACTGTTGTGAATTCGTTTATCGGCTCCTTCCCCGAGCATCAGCCATCAGGTGTTCAGGACCATCTCCAGCAGCTCAGTGGGGAAACAAAAGAGGGTTCGATAGGACTGCAGATTTGTAAAGAGGTTTTGTTATGGGAGTTGAGGAAGAGAGGCTCAGGTGGGAGGCATGGTCTGAGAGAGGGTACAGGCAAGTAGAGGACATCTGAGGGGCTCCTGGAGCATTTATCATCATGATCACTTTCACGCTGCTTGTACTCAAAGCTGACCCCAAGCATGGCACTTACAGAGGCAGGCAGAGGGGGGCTCAAAGACATCTAAGTTTTATGTGACCTGCTTTTAATGACATTACCTCTGTAGCATACAACACAGCCCTGCCTCAACCATCAGGCGGCTTGTCCCTCTGTACCACTTACAGAAATGAAATTCAGAGAAACCATATAAGCAATTACTAGCTGTCAACTGGAAGAGGAATCTAAAACAATGGATTCCTACAAGTTCTGGAGGCCTGACTTGCTGGAGCCACTGGTGGGGTGAAGCTAGAGATAGAAAAATGGGAAGGGAAAGTGACAGACCAGAAGAGAATGAGGAAGGGTGACAGAGATGCTCCCTCAGGAATTAAAGAACAGTGATAAAGGCTTTGGGAAACACCAGCAACAATGACAGCCTTAATCAGGGGGGAGAAATTCATAGATCTTAGAATCACCCCACAACATCTAGGCAGAGACTACTTAGCAGGCAAGACTCTGAATAGATGAACACCACTCACAGCTGCACCCACGAAAAAGGCAAAGGTTGGATTTTCCAGAGTTTCTTAGCCTCTCAAATTTGCTGCTGGATTTCTCCTTGTGGTGCTTTCGAAATAGGGCTGTGCCCTTCCCATCTAATTATTCTGCAGGCCTGTGGCACAGACTTACGTAAGACATATGCAAAGAAATAACAAGATTTCTGGGAAGCAGATCTTAAAGGCTTATTTTTTTAAACTGCGTTGCTAAATTTAGGGAAATGATTCAGATGACACCCCCCTGCATCACATGCATACCTCTCTGTCTAGTGTTCTGTGCACGTTTTGCTGTTCTTCTTGGCATTTTATTTTTTTAATCTAGTTTCAGCAAAGGGCCTTGCATTTGTCTGTAAAGGTTCTTTCCATAAGGATAGTTTGCCTTTTTTTTTTTTTTCCTTTTGGTGAAGTAATGAGTTGGTCTAACATGAATAAAATATAAAGCCAGGCCTGACATCTCTCTACACGGATCAGAAATTAGGGAACTGCATGGTTCATGAGGGAAAATGCGTTCCTCCTCTCAGGGCCTGGGGAGGTTCGGGGTAATTCTTGACAGTCACGGAGCATCAGTCTTTGAAATGTCAAGCTGAAAACTAGCACTTGACATCAGATTCATGCTATTGTCTCATGCACTTGGGGTTTTTTCCCTACTGCTTAGATGCGGGGGGGGGGGGGGCTATATGGTGACCTCCTCGCACCCCAGGGAAAGCCGAGAATAAAAAGAGGTCTACATCCTAATCCCATGTGACAACTAATAAATCGAATGTTTCCAAGCATGTCCTTTCCTCCTTTAGCCTCATTTTTCTCATCTATATAATTAATGGGTTGAGATGGATCAGCCTTTCCCAAATTGATACACAGCACCCTAGTGGGAATACACAACCACACTTACATTCCTTCTTTTTGTCATTCACAAGACTCAGAAGCACTTTAAAGACTTAGTATGTCCTGTAATAAAAGAACAACGTTATTGGGGCACCTGGGTGGCTCAGTTGGTTAAGTGTCCAACTCTTGATTTCAGGTCAGCGTCTGATCTCCCAGCTTGTGAGATCAAACCCAACAACGGGTTCTGTGCTGACAGGGTGGAACCTGCTTGGAATTCTCTCTCTCTCTCTCTCTCTCTCTCTCTCTCTCTCTCTCTCTCCCTTTCTTTCTCAGCTCTTTCTCTCTGTCCCTCCTCTACTCACACTCACCCGCATGCACACGCTCTCTCAAAATAAATAAACTAAAACAAGAACTTTATCGATCACATTATTTTCCAAACTACTTTGACCCTGAAACAGTCCTAGCACCCCCATCTTCTCACGTTCCTTCTCCCCTGCCCTCAACCTTTTAACCTCTAGCTCACTGAGCCCTAAGGAACCCATTTGGGGAAATCCTGGACTACAGGACTTGGTGGGTGACCTTGTAGGCTTCTTCCAGCTCCAGATGCAGGTCATTTCTGCCGTGAGGGCCTACTTCTTGCCAAACATACGCTAGGTGCAATAAGAGATCTGAGTCCTGTCTACAGTCTGCTTATAGTCATGGTTTATTTTAATCTATATGATAGAGAAGCAGGCTGCCTAATTAGCTGATGACATCACTTTAGAGGGTGAACAGGCTGTCCCCCAAATCAAGGATTATCTATAGTTTATTTGTTGTTTATCAGCCAAGGACTTAAGGCAAGCTCTAACTTGTGCGTTCAGAAAGATGTAGTTCACAATGAAATATTGATGGGAAACTACCACTGTTTTTCTAACGAATCCCCTAAACACTGGGCTAAGGGAGCTCTCTCCTGGTTCTGGGGAGAACGATGATCAAGTGTTGTCAAATATCACGCAGGTATTGTTAGAACTTCTGCATATCACAGTTGTGTCTGAAATCATCTGAGAGAAATAAAATTGAATTGAGAACAGGAAGGCTCTTGTTTGATGGTAGAACAGCTTAAAATCTGTTCCAGTATATTTTATCAAAACATTTCTCCGATTTGGGATTCTCTCTTCTGGGCAAGGCAACTTCAAATCTGCCTCAAGCTTTACAGCTAATGGTACCACCCACCTAGTCTCCATATGGCCCCGTGACTAAGGACATTTATTATAACTTTAAAGTGGCCCCTAACTGTGCTATAGGCACAATAGTGCTGGAAATCAAGTTATTAGTGATCCAGGTTGGGGAAGAAGCTACAGAGGGAAAAAAAAAATCTGGCAGAAAAGATGCTGCTTCAGGGTACACGGATGACAGATGGCTCACCTAGGCTTATGGAACATCTCTTAAACAACAGCTCACCTTTAATGAGCACGAAGACAGGCCGTTTCTGCTCTTCTTCCAATACAGTGTTAACACAGATGACATTTGGTTGGAAGAGCAGAAGAAAATGCAAACAATGACACAAATATGTGGGGAAACTGGGAAGGGGAGGAAGGGGAGAAGGATAATTTATGAGCAATAGGCTCCGATGGTAAAACTAAGCAAACGTAAACTGGAGAGAATGTCTGGAGTATCAGTGTAGTCGGTTTCAAGGCAAGTGAGGGAAACAAGAAACCCACTCTCCTTCCTCTCATATGTGTAGCTGCAGGCAAGAGAACATTGTTCTCTACAAAGAGTGGGTGGGTAGAGAAGGAGAGAGAGAGAGAAATAGCAGTGACTGTGCCACTGTGTATCTTTTTCATCTAAGACTGGACAATCACCTGAAGTCAAGGGCTACAGGGAGCCATGCTAAGCCCACCTGCCCAGGGGATTCGATTGCCTACTGAATCTTCCTCATCCATTGCTGTGAGGCCGGTGGGGCGGGCCGCTCTATGCCATGAGGAGAGAATGGGAGAGGTGCTGCTCAGAGGCAGCACCAGCACACTGGATGTTTAAGTCCTAGGTTCCAGAGTGCCAGGAAGGACAACCGCCTGCTAAGTTGTAACTCCAAAACTCCCTTTTAACCACTGCCTTCGCCCAGTCTTGCCCTTTTGCTCACAAACCCCGTTTTTCTATCTTGTTGAGCCCTGTTTTCTCTCTTTTCCCTCACCTTCCCCTATAGGCCCCACTTCCTCACTGTCCCCTCCCCCAGACACACAGCCCATCTCATCTGGGACTGTCTGTCGGCACTTTACACAACTTTGTTTCTTTGACTTTATGCTGCAATCACTCTGCAAACTTCCTACCCCAAGTAACTCCAGCCATCTTTCACCATTTTTCTACTTGGATGGTAACTTACTAGAGGAAATGCCAAGGATCTCTGCTTGGCTCAGTCCTTGGGTATCCCTGGCATTCTTTTCCTGCAGAGGCTACTTGACATGGTCACTCCCTAATCCTTTCTTACTCACGCTCTTCCGCACCCAGCTCCCCTTTCTCAGAAGATGTCCTTACTTCCATCTGCAAAGAGGGTCTTATAAAAATTAAAACCAGGCAGCTGGATCTTGTCACATGTTAATCAGCAGAGTGCATACCTTGTTGAACTTGTATTTGCAAAGGAAGTCTTAGAGGAAGGCTTAGACCAAGACTTAGAGGCTTGGAACCGTTGCTTGGCAGAACAGAATGAGAAAAAATTAGCATTCCCAAGGGTAACAGAGGAGAGTGGGAATGAAGAGGAAGGATAAAAGAGGAAGAAAAATAAAGGAGTCAACAAGTTGGCCAAAGCGGGCTGACACCCTTGGGTGAAGAAGCCAGTGAAAAATCCCTGTGTGCAAAACCAAAAGGCTTTTAAGAAGAAGAGTGAGCGATGTTCAGCTGGCAGGTGTTTGTGTTGCTAGGATAAATACCCCCCTTTGCTCCCCATCAGAAGCCTCTGTAAAGTCTGCCACAAATACAAATGTTTTGCAGGATTTGAGGCACAGACATCAGAGTGTCCACAGGATCTAAGAGGATCTCTCGATTGAACCAACTCAGTGAAAGCCAGGATAGAGACTCAGAGGAGGCTGTGAAAATTCCAGACCCTGGGAATCTGTAGAAATCAGTGACAGACTTTAAGACCTTCAGAAAGTTTGGAATGATATTAAGCCAATTTATCTCAGTTTGGAGGGGCAGAGAGCATCCCAGCGAATGGATATCAGGATTAAACAGGAAAGCAAAAGGGGTGTGGCGGTGCTTCGAGTGTAAATTTCTTCAGGTTTGCCCCCATTCTACAAACATATCCTTGGCTCTACTGGTCTTACCTCAATCTCATTCATTTCAAGGATGTAGAGACAGTGTGATGTGGTAGAAAAATGAGCAATTTAGGTGTCAAACAGATTGGTTTTTGAATTTTGACTCTAACCTCATTAGCCGTGTGGCTTTGAACAAGTTACTTAGCCTCTCTGAGCCAAGGTCAGCTTTCTCATCTGTAAACCAAGGAATGAATACAACTCTTGTAAGGTGGTTGGGTTTAAATGACCTGATGCACATAAAAATAATTCCACAATCCCTGGTACAGAGAAGGCGCTCGAGAAGTATTAGTTCTTCCTACTAACGACCACCTCGATTCTATCTCCTTATTTTCTCTGAGCTTGTTTCATCAGTCATCATTTTTGGTGCTTCTTATGCTCTCCTTATTGTTGAACAAATGTGTTTAAAACTTACTCTCCTAGGACTTGTGTTTCCTACTGCTCTATTTTTTTCTTTTCCAAGATAAAAGTCTTGATATAATCATCTGAACTACATCTACTTCCTCAATGCCCAGTCAGTCCCCAAGTCCCTTCCCAATGGCTCTGCCCCAGGGCTCCATGAAACTTCCCTTCCTTGGATCACCAGTGGCCTTCAGAATGGTCAGATCCTCTGTTCAGCCTCTTTTTACTCAACCTCTCAGTGACATTTGCCATTGAGATCAGTCCCTCTTTTCTTTGATACAGGGACCACTTCCAACTTCAGCTGCTACACTACTATTCCAGTGTCTTTATTTTATGGCCTTTAAAAAAAAGGTTGTGCCCCCCTCTCCTACCCAGCGTTCCACTGTACCCTCTGAAAATTCATATTCTATATTATCGTCCTGGGATATATTATTCACCACCCAAATGCTGATGACTTTAAAATAATTATTTTCCTGAGCAAGCACTTTCCTAAATACTACATCCATTTTTTCTGGTCACCTACTTCCTCAGGTCTGCAAGCATTTCTTAGAGTACTTACTCTAAGCCAGGATCTTCACCATGGACATAAAATGGACTGGAATACACCTCCCCGGGATGTCAAGAGGATATTGCTTGCTTGAATTCATTCCCAGCTTCCCTAGATATTCCCCACTCCATTAATAGGGTAAGAGACGAAACTTCACACTTTTGAATCAGGGTCATCTCTCCCTAAGAAGGATAAGATTGATCTCTGCACTGGCACTAAGACCCTGGATCTTGGCCACAAACAAGGATCAAGATAGAGTTTCAGATACTTATGCCTCCATACATCCAAATGCTCATGAACTGATGACATTCACGACCTCGGTCACAACATCTGTCTTGAGAAATTAATATCCAAAATATGTAGGGAACTCACATAACTCATAGCAGAAAACCAAATAACCTAATTTTTTTAAAAATAGACAAAGGATCTGAATAGACATTTCTCAAGAATACCAAGGGTCAACAGTACAGTACATGAAAAGGTGCTCAACATCACTAATGATCAAGAAATACAATGAGATATCACCTCACACATGTCAGGAGGTCTATTACCAAAGAGACAAGTGTTGGTGAGAATGTGATAAGGGAATTTGTATACAATTGGTGGGAATATAAATTGATATGGCCATGATGGAAAAACAGTATGGAGGTTCCTCAAAATTAAAAATAGAAGTACCACATGATCCAGCAGTCCCATTTCTCAGTATATATCAAAAAGAAATGAAGTCCAGATCTCAAAGAGATATATGTACCCTTTTGTTCATTGCAGTGTTATTTGCAATAGCCAGATATGGAAACAACCTAAATGCATACCAACAGATGACTAAAGATGTAGTATAGATGTACAATGGAATATTATTCAGCCATGAGAAAGAAGGAGATCCTGTCATTTGTGACAACATGCATGGAATGTGCAGACATTATGCTAAATGAAATAATCCAGGCACAGAAAGAAATACTGCATGATCTCACTTATATATGGAGTCTAAAATAATTAAAATTATAGCAGCAGAGAGTCGAATACTGGTTGCCAGAGAGTGGGGGTGGGAGGAGGAGAGAAAATGAGGAGACAGTCAAAGAGTACAAAGTTTCAGTTATGCAAGTTGAATGAGTTCTGGAGAGCTATTGCACAGCATGGGGAGGATAATCAACAAAACTGAATTCCGTACTTGAGATTTTCTGAGAGACAGAACTTAGATTAAGTCTTTTGACCACACATGCACACGCAAAATGATAACCATGAAGAGGTGATGGATAAGTTACTTAACTTGATCGTGGTCATCTTTTCACAATGTTACCCATGTCAAAACATCATGGGTGAGAGAAATGAGGAGACCTTGGACAAAGGGTTCAAACCTCCAATAAAAAAATGAGTAAGTTCTGGGGATCTAATGTACATCATTGTGACTATAGTTAATTTCAAGTATGCATTATATACTTGAAAGTTGCCAAGAGAGTAGATCTTAAATGTCCTCACAGTAAAAAAGAAATGGTAATTATGTAAGGTGATGGTGGTATTAGCTAACAGGGTGGTAGTAATCATTTTGCAATATGTAAGCACATCAAATCAATACATCGTTCCCCTTAAACTTACAAAACTATAGGGCAATTATATCTAAATAAAACTGGGGGAAATGTATATTTTAAATATAGGGTTTTTAATATGTCGAAGATCTCACTAAAGTTTTTAAAAAATTAAATATCTGCTTTTGGTCTACCCAAACCAGTCTCCTTATGGCTTCAATCACACTAGTGTCAGTTATCACAAGAAACCTCAGATTCCCAGGTCGCCTCTTGTTTCCCGTCTTTCATCCCTACATCTGCATAACCCCAGTTATTTTCACATATCCCACTCCTTCCAAATTCCCCAAACCATCTACTGTGCACTCTTGAACTCATGGTCTGTTATCAGCAAAAACCCTCTACGTCCCCATCTTCTTCTCTAAGCAGTCCTGTCACATGCTTCCTCTAAAGAAAACTTGGCTCCCCCCAAGGACAAATGCCTCCAGTAGAGGAGGGTCACAGCTCTCAGACATCTGGGCTTGAATGTTGGGATAAGGTCTTCCTTATTCTCAGCTGCCACTTTCAGACCATTCTCCCTTTCTCCTCCAAAACATTCCAGCTTCGAATCACATGTCGTCAGACTAGATCACCCACTACCTCTAACTGTAGCTATAACTTAATGACGTTGGGCTCCTTGTCATTCTCTCCAGCATTACTTTGGTCTTAATTTTTGCTGAGTTTAACATGCAAGAAAATGAAACTTCATGCATCCTGGCCACTCAGTTCACTGAATGCTTCGACTTTGATCATCTGGTCCTCCACCCTCCCTCAAGATCTCACTCCCATGTTATGTGTCAAATAACCTTGTCATAGCAAATCATTGCAACAATTCCACAATACCAACCCCATGCCACTCTCTCCTTCAGCTATCTCCCTCTAGGGCCCTAGATGCAAAAACTTCTCTGACCCCACGTGGACCTGTAATCTTGTGATCTGCTATCTTTACACTGCCCTCACCTCTTCATGTCCCTACCTTCTTTTCTCCTTACCAGCTAGCATGCCACGGTAAATCCTTAGTAATTTCTGTGTAGATATCACTTACTATATCCCTTGTCTCATCGCACTTACTTGGCTAACTCAAATTTAGTTTTTTCGAAATGCCACGCTGGCCTATGAACTCAGTGCAGCTGGAAGTGGCTGGACACACACACACACACACACACACACACACACACACACAATGGTGTTGACTTATCTACATTAAATTTGTGCCCCTAACCTCAGAGGGGCCCTTGATGTTTCCCAGCAGCCACACTGGATTCCCCCAATATATTCTCCCTCCACTCTACGAGAGGATTCAGTTCATACCTTCTCCTTTCTCCTCACATGTCCAACACCTCTGCCCCCATACTCACTCTCAAGAGAGGACCTTGCTTCTTACTTTCCTGACAAAATTTGGAGCAAATTAGAAGAGAATTTCCACAAACTCACACTACCTCATCTACCCACCTTCAACCATCTGTACCCATATACGCTGCCTTCTTCCTGTTATGAAAGATGAACTCTCTGTGCTCTTCTCTACAGCCAGCCCCTTCCTTGTGTATTGAAGGATGTCTGACTGGGGAAGGTGTGGGGGCGGGGGGAGTCGTGCATGGGTGGGTGTGGGTGTATTGGGTGGGGGCAGGGGCTATTTTCATTTTCTTGTGGTTATAAATAAGACTGTCATGCATATCTAACTGATTTTTAAATTTTGGATTTTTCCTGAGGATGGATTCTCAAGAAGTATAAGATGGAGACAGACTTTATATTTTTATAGTGATATACTGTAGGGGGAAGGGAGGGAGGATGAATCAGGGAAATAAGGAGCTTATGGCTCACTGTTGGAAATGGGGAGGAAGACTAACCTTATGAAACAAGAACTTTAAAAGAACCAACAAAACATACAATAAAAACATGAGCAACACTTACGAAATATGTCTGAGGTTCTACAACCAATCCAAATGATAACTTTTATATCTATTTCTTTCTCTAAAAAAGTCCATTTTTTCATGTTTACAGTTTTGCTTAGAGAAATAAGAGCAAAGCAATAACAAGCTAAAATATTAATTTCTGCTTGCACTATTTGTGCCGATTTCCAGAAAACCCTTCTGGAGAAAGATTTCAGTGTGATTTCTTTCATCAATAAATTTTTGTGACATTGAATTATGAAACCTTAGTATTCCAAGAACTGCACAGGCACCTACATAACCCTGAGATCTTGGAGTATATTGGAGGGAGGGAGGAAGTGAGGGAGGGAGGGAGTGTTGGCATTTCCCTGTCATTATTTCAGATTTTTCTGTTATGAAAGCAATATATCTCCATCTACTTAAACAAAAACTCTTCTCTCCCTCAACACAGTTAAGTCATAGTGAAGGAATAAAAATACATAAATCCGCAAGGAACAAGAGAACTTAGAAGGAGACTATAGATAATATGATTTGGCAGTTTTGGAAGAGATCATTTCTCCTGAGTCCAAATACCAGATGGAGTGCAGCGACAGACTTTGCAGAGTGGAGTAAGTGCCAGCCCACATGCCTGCAGAGCAAAAGGTAACTTGCCTAGTAGGTTCCTAGAAAGGCTTAGCATTTTGGAGACCTAGGTATTACCAAAGATGAAGGTGAGGCATAGGACTGAAAACAGGGAGCTTGGTTGGAAGCTACATAAGGAGCAGTTGGATCCTCCCTGGTCCCCTTTCCAAAACTAGATAGCCAGATAATCAACCCCTGAGAGAGATCGGAAGTTGATTCTCTAGCAAAATTGAATAAGAGGGATTCCAAACATGGAAACACCAGTCACTGAAAACAGGGAAATTTAGAGAAAGTTTGCATTTGAACAATAGGAACCTCAATTTCCTTTCCTGGTCTTGCTTTCAGAACACAGACATATGTGCCATCCCACTTTCCAGACAAAATGCTGGAGGATTCTTCTACTGGGATACTGAAAAGCCCCAAAGATTTTCATATATGGATGTATGTGGTTCTCTCAATGCAGGGTTGGCTCCAAATTCTATCATGGTGAAATCTAACAGCCCACAAGACCCATGCGTGTATACAAAACTTCTTACCAAATTTTTAGTACCTTATTTTAAAATGGAATGGTCAAAAAATCATAAGGCATTTAAGAGAACCTCTAATATCAAAAAGAGAAACAACAAATGAGAAAAAGGAGTCAGAAAAGAAAAAATGCTATACAAAGAACAGAAGAATTTACAGTATCCTGAGACAGGAGAAAACAACAGCATGACTGCATTCATAAAACAAGACAGAGAACTGTGGGAAAGGAACTGTATTCGTTATAATACAGTAAGCTCTACTGTACCAACACATGCTCAGTTTTCAAGGACTTAGGACAACCAAGTTTATTGCTCATTTATACCAAGCCCAAAGCACTTAAAAGTTGTTATTCTTTATCTGCAACTCAGATATCCAGTCTTCCTTCATTTTATGGCACCACCATCATTACATGTAGCAGGCAGAAAGGGATGGACTGAGACACAGTAGCTTTTAACTGCCTCAGCCTGGGAGTGACCTATGACACCTTGCTCGAAGACCATTAACCAGAACCCTAGTTCCAATCTAAGCGAAGCTAGGAAAGAAAAGCACGTGAATATTTGTTGAGCCTAATATCCCTGCAACAGGAACTATCAAGACAAGAAAGAGCTTTTGAGAATAGGATAGCTGAAATGAAAAATCCTAGATAATTTAGAGGATAAAGTTGAGGAAATATATCATGAAATATTTTTTTTAAAGACATAGATAGAAATTTTAAAAGGTCCAAAACACTTATCCAATTATTAGGAATGCCTTAAGTACAGAGAAAAGCAATGGGATTTTTCTGTGAAGTAATAACACAAATCATCCCCAAACTAAAACCTGCTACTCTCCAGATTAAAAGAGCCCATTGACATGGGCATTCATCCTTTGTATGAAAAGTTGTGGTCAGGAGCGATATAACATTCAATAATTTGTGGGCAAAATAAAAGCCCTAGGGAGGCCTGGCTGACACTTGGCTTGACAGAAAAGAGTCAGTACAACCGGCAAGCACCTCCCAGAGACTGCTCAGTTCATTATGCAATAATTGTATTTCCATGGCCCTGGATGATCTTCACAGCTATTACATGAATGGTTACAAATATTCTACAGAACAGATACCATATCTTACTGAACTCTTTTACTATGGACCTTAATCTTGTTTCCGATCTTGTGATAAGACTTTTGTGAATATCTTAATGTCTAAATTTTAATTTAAATTTTGGATTATTTTCATAGGACGGATGTTTCCTTAAAATTATTTCCAACACTGTAAAAATGGGACCAAACCTTATTTATATGTTCACAACTCTTGTTACATTTTACAAAACTCGACTTCCACAATTATACCAATTTATAAAACATTCAGATATACATGCCCATACTTGTCTAGCCATAGTTCACTAGCATTACAGATTTCCATGGGAATTTTATTTTGCTAACTTAGGAGTAAAGGCCTTTGTATATATCTTTCTATATATGTGTCAATAATGATTTCATTTTGGTGAATTATTATTCCATAAATTTTGCTTGTCTAATGCTTAGTTCTTTTCTTAGTACTTTGCAGGACTTCTCTATATTAACCCTTTGACACTTGCCTTTTAGTTTATTTTTTTAATATATCTAAGTTTAAAAAAATCTTTATGCAATCAAATCTGCTGATCTTTTCCTTATTAATTATAAGCACATCTTGATACAGAAAGTTGATAACCACCTAATTTCATGTTGTTTTACTATGATTCATTTTTAATAAGTCCATAGTAAAATATGCTTAATATTTATTTAACTAGCGCCTATGTGGCATCACGGGAGGTTCGAGATATATAGAAGAGATCCCTGCCCTCCAACAGTTTAGTTGTTAATTCATCTCAGCACTGCCTACCAATTGTTAGCCCATCTCAATACCATCACTATGCAGAATGCTTTCTTTTTACACTGATGTCTCATATCTCACAAATTCTTATATGTAAATCTATTCTATCAAAATTCCAATGGCATTAGAAATAGAACAATCCTAAAATTGGTATTGAACCCCAAAAGACCCCAAGTAAAGAAATCTTAAGAAAATAAGACAAAGCTAGAAGCATCATACTTTTTGATTTCAAGCTGTATTATAAAGCTATAGTGATCAAAACAATATGGTATTGTTAGCATAAAAACAGACACAGATCAGTGGAATAAGGAACCTAGAAATAAACCCACACTTTTATGGTCAGTTAATTTACAACAAAGGAGCCAAGGATATACAAAGGGGTAATTAAAGACTCTTCAATAGTGATGAGAAAACTACACAGCCACATGCACCACTATCTTATACCATACCCCAAAATTAACTCAAAATAAAGACTTGAATGTAAGATCTAGAAACGTAAAACTCCTCGAAGAAACATAAAACTCCTTACATAGGCAGTAAGCATCTTGACCTCAGTCTTAGTGATGATTTTTTGGATTTGACACCCAAAGCAAAGGCAAAAAAGTAAAAATAGACAAGTGTAACTACAAAGGAAAAAGCTTCTGCACTGCAAAGGAAGCCATCAGCAAAATGAAAAGGCAACTCACAGAATTGGGGAAAATATTTACAAATCACATAAAAGATATGAGGTTAATATAAAAAACATATAAATGACTTATACAACTCATGGCAAAAACAAAATTGAACAACCCAATTAAGAAATGGGCAGAGGATCCCAATAGACATTTTTCCAGAAGACATAAATGGCCAACAGGTACATGGAAAAATGCTCAACATCACTAATCATCAGGGAAATGCAAATCAAGACCACAATGAGATATCGCCTCCCATCTGTTAGAATGGCTATCACCAAAAAGAAGATAACAAGCGATGGTAAGGATGTAGAGAAAAGAGAACCCTTGTATATGGTAGATAAGAATGCTTACTGGTGCAGCCACTATAGTGCTGAAGTTCCTCAAAACTTAAAAATAAAACACCATCATGATCCACCAATCCCACTTCTGGATATACAACTGAAGTTCCTCAAAACTTAAAAATAAAACACCATCATGATCCACCAATCCCACTTCTGGATATATATTCAAAATAAATGAAAGCAGGATATGAAAGATATCTGCACCCATGTTCATTGCAGCATTATTCACAATAGTCAAGGTATGGAAACAACCCAAGTGTCCATTGATAGATGAATAAAGAAGATATGGTGTGTGTATATATACACAACATACATACACAATGGAATATTATTCAGCCCTGATAAAGAAGGAAATCCTGCCATTTGAAACAATTATGTTTCCAACATAAATAAAACTTGAGGGTGTTATGCTAAGTGAAGTAAGTCAGAGAAAAAATGTCCAGTGGTATCACTTAGGTATGGAATTTAAAAAAAAAGGCAAACTCATTAAAATAGTAGAAAAGTTGTTGCTAGAGACTGGGAGGAAATAGGGCAAGGTTGGTAAAATAGTACAAAATTTTAGCTATAAGACAAATAAAGTCTAAGGATCTAATGTAAACCATGGTGACTATAGTTAATACCACCGTATTGCACAATTGGAATCTTCAATT
The DNA here is from genome assembly GCA_030068075.1 of Paguma larvata. Classification (NCBI taxonomy): domain Eukaryota; kingdom Metazoa; phylum Chordata; class Mammalia; order Carnivora; family Viverridae; genus Paguma; species Paguma larvata. Next base: position 18,211,918 of record CM057840.1, read on the forward strand.
GTTTTGTCTTCTTGATGAGTTGACCCTTTATCATTATATCATGACCTTCTTTGCTTATTAGAATTTTTGGCTTAAATTATATTTTGTCTAAAATAAGTACAGCTACTCCTTCTTTCTCTTAATTTATACCTACATGGAATATATTTTTCCATCCCTTCACTTTGAACCTGCTTGTGTCCTTAAATCTCAAGTGAGGGGCACCTGGGTGGCTCAGTCAGTTGAGCGTCCGACTTCGGCTCAGGTCATGATATCGCAGTTCGTGAGTTCGAGCCCCGCGTCAGGCTCTGTGCTGACAGCTTAGAGCCTGGAGCCTGCTTCACATTCTGTGTCTCCCTCTTTCTCTGCCCCTCCCCCACTCATGTTCTGTCTCTCTCTGTCTCAAAAATAAACATTAAAAAAAATTAAAAAAAGAATCTCAAGTGAGTCTCTTGTAGTCTCTGGCTGCCATTCTGACCTTGTGCTCATTATATTCACCGTGGCTTCCAACAGTTAAGTGCTGCCACCTGGCCTCTGCTTTTTTCAGAATCCTATCCCATTGCTATGAGGGAGTCCAAACATGTAACCATCAGTTCTAGCCTATGAAAGACAGCTACTACTGAGATTCTCAGAGATACCGACGTCCACTTCACCAGTACATTTTTTATTGCCTCACTAAATGGAGTGACCTCTGGTTCCTCCTGAGAATTTGGGCAGCTAGTAGGCTTTCTGGTCTCATACAGCAGATCCAATTCAACATATCCACTTCTTTGAGCTTTCCAATTTTTCTTCCATGATTTGCTACAGCAGTTCTTGCATTTTTACTACGCTTTGTGGAGGTCATCGCTTTTTCCAATTTTATGAAAGATAACCCAACAATTTAGAGTTATCTTCTAGGCCCTTGGTAGGGTATTTATTTATGGCTGGGATGAAGTGCTCCCAAATCCACAAAATTTCCCTTAAGCAATTTTATATTCTGTTTCCCCTTGGTCAAGTATTATCAGGTTCCTCTCTTAGACACACTCTCCCAGCTTCTGCCAATAAATTTTTGTTGGGTCCTGAGGCCCCTTCAAAATATAATATCATCTCCCCCCTTGGCTAGCCCAGCCAAGCTTTTCTGAGCTATGCTGAGATTTGATGTTAGTTAGGAGTCTGATGGCCAGGAAGGAAATTGGGAGCATATCCTGAAAAGGACCCTGCACTGTTTTATAAGGCCTTATTTAAAGTCTCTTTGGGGGGACCTGGGTAGCTCAGTCAGTTAAGCGCCCGACTTCAGCTCAGGTCATGATCTCGTGGTCTGTGAGTTCGAGCCCCGCATCGGGCTCTGTGCTGATGTCTCAGAGCCTGGAGCCTGCTTCACATTCTGTGTCTCCCTCTCTCTCTCTCTGCCCTTCCCCTGCTCATGTTCTTTCTGTCTCTATGTCTCTCAAAAATAAAAATAAATGTTAAAAAAAATTAAAAAAAAAAGTCTCTTTGTAGTCTTCAAGCAAAGTGGAAGTAGGAGGTTCTATCTTTGATAAGGAGAAACAGGCTACTTCTCCAGAATCATAGAGTTCAGGGGAATCAAATTTCAAAATGCATCTATGCAGACATCGCTCTCCCAAGTCTCGGGATTTCACTCTTTCCCCATTAAGTCCCCATTGTTGGCTTAAGAGACTTGCCTAAGCTGAAAACTCAGCCTTCTCAAAGCTTTGCACTATTAGAAGTAGGTCCTGTGCCCAATCTTCAACTGTTTTTGCCCCAACTTCATCCCAGCTACAGGAATTAAGGCCTTCTAACTCTCATGTTTTACTTTAAATTTTTGACCAATAAATCTGAGTCTATAATTTTCTTTCAACTACCCATCCAGTTCCAGAGACCTTATGGTTATTATTTTCTCACACCTCTCAAGGAGAGACATTGCACCAATTAGCACATCTCCTTCCACCTGAATCCCAACCCAGCGCATTACAGATGAAAATCTTAACAATCACACTGCGTAGCATAACAGGGAAGATCAATTCTTCACCTACCTTCAGTTGTGAGGTCCTCATTGCCATCCAGCCAGCAAGTGAGCCAACCCCAGAATTCCATTCCTAGGGTTGGTTTCCTAAGACCATTTCTGATGCCAGTTGTCTTTAGTTGGGTTTCTGAGTAGACAGGACTGAGATGAAGCTTCTTTTAAGTGACAGGGAAAGGGCTCTCAGGATAAGAGGAATAAAAGCAGGGTAGGACAGAAGTAGAAAGCTTAAACAGAAAAGTGGTACCTCTTGTGTGCTGAAGACTAATTTCAGTTTAATTCCACAGAGAGACTGAAGTTGCACCACAAAAAAATCCCACCTTGAGGCCAAGCCAGCCTTTTATGCCACTAAACCTGTTGCCATTGGCTGAGATCTGCCCTGAGCAGTAGGGGGTGTTGCCTCCTGGGCAAGAAGACTCCTGTTTGGCTGAGGAGGACTATTTTCAGGAGTAGGGGCAGCTGTGAATTATTATCAGTCAATACAAGCGTCAGCCAGGGGGTGGGCACACTGCCTGTAAAGAGGATCCAGGTGGGGCACTAAGAGAATACATTACGCTGACATTTAATGAGTGCATACCGTATGCTACGTTTTTTTTCATTTACTGTCTCATTTAAACTTCAAAACAACTCCAGAAAGGAGGTATTAAGATTGTCTCCATTTTACAGTTCAGGAAAATTAACCTTGAAAGGTTAGATGATTTTCTCATGGTTACATAATGAGGATCTGTGTTTTCAGGTGTAATAAACTTGAGGATACAAAGGAATGCCACGGCTTACGTATTTCCAAAATGGGTGCACACAGAACCCACTTATGTCCTTGCCTTTGGAAGTTTAAAGTAGGGTCTCTAGAGGTAGCCAATTGAATTCAAATTCTGCATTTTAAGTGCTTTACAATACTATCGCCTCTTGCATACAATCCTGAATCTTATTCCCTAAGTATTCTTGGTCTTGTATGTTGATTTTGTGTGTGTGTGTGTGTGTGTGTGTGTGTGTGTGTGTGTATCAACTCAGTTGCTCATAATATTCTAACACTTGAAACACCACATTTTCCAACTCATTTGACCAATAGGTGTTAAAAATTACTAAGAAATTCTCTGTTAAGTAATGGAAAAGCCAGAAAAAGTCTAGGTATGTGATTGATAATAATATATTTAGCTCTTGGCTGTATGTTAAGCACTTTATACCCGATTTCTCATTATGAAGCAAGTACTGGTATCATATCCCATAATATAGATAAGAAAACTGAGACTCTGGGAGATTTGTTAACTTGCTTCAAATTATAGAAATAGGAAGGGGTGGGTCTGGAATTGAACCAAAACCACCATCTGACTTCAAAGCTGCTATTGGACGTTAATGAGAAAATGGCATATCATAGATTCACATATAGAAAGACAGTCAGTGATACAGACCTCGGTATGAGTAAAGGGAATTTTCCACCTTCTCAACTCTTTTACATGAGCCAAATCTGAAAGCTATGAAGGAGACGGAAAATTTCAAAAAGCACTCATTCACCCAGCATATCACTGAGCAGAACACTTCTGAGACAAGAAAGAATAATCATTAATAATGACCTGCTAAAATAAAAAGTATTTTTCTAGAGGCAGTGCCCTGAGCTGACACAGGACTGAGTGGCTGATTCCACAGCTTGAGTGAAGTCATCAAATCAGTTTCTCTGGACAAGAGGAGGTTGAGGTTTTGTGGCAGGGTGGGTACCTGTTACCATAGAAACCATGCCAGCCACTTGCCCCGGAGAGTGGCCTCTGCAGAATGCTTCGGGAGCTTTGTTTCCTCTCCCCACTCACACCTCCCACCTCCAGTGAATAAATCACTTGCTGAATCCCTCTATGCTCTGTTTCCTGGGTCACTAAGAAAAAAAGAAAGTTGTCCCACTGTTGGCAGAAGGCCACTTCTGTGGCTCTCTGACAAGTTACTTAGCTTTTCTAAGCATCAATTTCCTCATTTGTGAGGTAAGAATGACCCACTTCCTTGGATCGTTGTGGGGGAACTATTCATTTTATACGTAAGTATATTGTATGTGCACATGTGGGAGGGGTGTACCTGTCAGCCTAGGATAAAAACATTTCTGAATAAATTCAGATAACTTCCCCATACTTCACCATATTAAAATTAGAAAGAACTGGGGGAAGTAAATATTACTTTCCTGTTTAAAACCCTCACTGGCTTTCTAGGACCTGTGAGATGAAGAACAAACTCTGCCTTGTATTCAAAACTTCTCACAGTAATGGCCCTAAAGTCGCTTCTCAGCCACCTTTCCCATGATACTCCCCCCTCTCACTTGTCACTGAATGGGATCTGCATTTGCTCACTTTTATGCTTTTCTCATGCTTCTGTCTCTATTCCTCTTGGTCCCTCAGTTTTGCCAAAATCTCATCCATTACTTTAGTCTCAGAGAGTGTGGAAATTCTATGCAAAAAAATCTCAGGAAGTTATGGATATTGTGTGTATTCCATTCCTTCAATGTATCTTATCATTTGTTATGGGTGAAACTCCAATTCAAAAATGTTCTTTAATATTACAAACTATTTTAAGTAGACAACTTGATGAATTTTCATAAAGTGCACGCACCCATGTAACTACTTCCCCAATCAAGAAATAGAGTATTTTAGGAGTACCTGGGTGACTCAGTCGGTTAAGCTTCTCTTTGTTTCAGCTCAGGCCATGATCTCATGGTTTGTGAGTTCAAGCCCCACATGGTTCTGCACTTTCAGTGCAGAGCCTGCTTGGGATTCTCTCTCTCTCTCTCTCTCTCTCTCTCTCTCTCTCTCTGTCCCTCCCCTGCTCATGTGCACTCTCTCTAAATAAATAAATAAATAAACTTAAAAAATCTTAAAAAAAAAAGAAATAGAATATTATAAGTACTTAAGTAGCCTCCCTCACTCCCCCTTCTAATCTCTACCCTCTTCTTCAAAAGTATCTACTATCCTAATATCTAATATCATAAACTAACATTTTCCTTTTTCAAAACTTTATAAATGGAATCATACAGTATATATTCTTTGATATATATTCTTTTTGTATATGACTTCTTCTGATCAATATTACATTTGTAATATTTATTCATATTGTCACATGTATAGTAGTTCCTTTTTTGTCATTAATAGAATTTAATCACGTCTATTCCACTATTTGTTTATCCACTCTATCCTTGATAGGTATTTAGGTAGTTTCTAGTGGGCTAAACAGGATACGTGCTGGAAAGGTCTTCATCTAAGTCACGTGCATCTCATTAATCTTTGGCCCAGACACCATGCAAGGTGACTGCAGCGTCGGGTACGATGTACTGAAATGTGGGCATACACTCCCTTTTCTCCCTCGGCCACCCCCTCTCTTTGATGTTAACACAGCCTGGTATGAGAACTTTCTTGAACTTGGAGCTGCAGAATTACAAGAGTCAGTTACAAAATGTCTCATGAAGTTATGTTAATGGGTCCTTAAAATAGCCAGATGGGCCTGTTAGGTTTTTTCCCCTCTAATGTTTAATAAGATGTTCGGAAATTATGAGTGTGGCCCACAAGGAGGAGAGACCTATTTCCTTATGTTTTTTCTAAACCATTGTGATTCACAAATTACATAATTCTAGAATTTCAGGCCTAGAATGTTAGGCCTGAAAGGGACTTTGAAGCTTATCTATTTTAATGCCCAATTTTCAAATGATTAAAAAAAAAAAAAGAGGCAGAGAGGTAGCAGTGAGTTTTCTAATGTAAAGTATTTTAGGGGCAGAATGAGGTCTAAAACTTGACTAGAAGAGTCCTTTTTCTCCACAAGATACTATCCCAAGCCACTCAGGAGATTTTATAACAATAACATGCCAACCTCCCTTCTCTAGAAACATGCAAGTCTCCCTACTCATCAGTGGAGGAATATTTACTTTCCTTCCAGGGTAAGGTGGAGAGTTCCACTTTGGGTTCACTTCACATATCCCTTCACCAAACACCAGTGCCTCTTTACAGAAAAGCCACCAATAGAAAGTCTGAATGTACTATGTTCCAAAACCTCAGTAAATGATATGACATGGGAATGCGGGAGCAGACACCATCCGCCATCAATTTCTTGAGAAGCGTTAACAGGAAAAGGGACTTTACAGTTTACAACAACAGGTAACCTAGACAGAGTACTCATTTTGACGGAGCTACATCCTCACCTTCGGACATGCATTAGGTCACTTAATTCTCACGGTTCTCAGGTAAGTACTCTTATCCCCATTATACTGATGAAGAATCTATGGCTTAGGGAGGCTAAGTCACTTAGGTATGTTCCCACTAACTCTTATGATGAAGACAACTTTATTTTCCTAGGGGAAAGTTGAGGGCACAAGAAACCTTCTGGAAGCTCACTTGGTGTAGTTGTGAAGGGCAAAAGCTACAGCTTCAGAAAGTAAATAATATGTCCTCTGGTAGGGACGAAGTCTCTTGTCATAAATTCTGCATGTAGCTTTGCTATGTGTGTGTGTGTGTGTATATATAATATAATATATGTATATTATATATATTATATATAATAAATTGTATAAATATATGTATTTGCTGCATGTCAAGTAGGTTTTCCACACATATATATATATATATATATATATATATATATATATATTTTATAAATATACTTTTTTAAATTTTTTGTCTGGGTGGCAAGTCTTCCATTGCCCAGACCAACTTCCTAAAAAGTGGCACATTTAATTTGGTACACCCAGAGAGAAAGTGGCATGGTGAGGAAAAGTCCATGAAGCTTATAGGTAGTGTTCACACTCCTTCATATCTTTTGGTAATTGAGCCAGTGGTGTGGGGTGTTGCTTCTGGAATACTATGTTTTCTCACAATATCCTATTTTCTGTAAACTGAAAGTAGGACATGTGAATGGGGAATTTCTTCTTGCTACAGAACCAGGGAGAGTCCCTCATATTTCTCACCCCAGCTCCTGACTGCCAGTATAGCCAACTGAATGGCTGTGGCCAGATGAGATTCCTCAGGACTGAGCCTAGAGTGGGCATTTCCTGTGGGAGGCAAAGGAGGAAGCTGGGAATTAGAAGTCCAGAGTCAAGCTAGGACCAAATTACCAGATAGGATATAAATACAGACAGGCCTACAGAGATAAAATAGAGGTCAAGGTCATTAAGTTGGAGTAGGACCTGGTTAAGAGTGCCACAGGTGAGGAAATGCAAGCGCTGACAATTCTCAGGCAATTCCCTTGAAATTAGGCTGGAATCTGTGGTTGACCCGTATAAACTGACACATGCATACTTAGAGTATGTGCTATAACCTTCTAAGTATTGACAATCACTACCCCACGCTACACTTGAGCATACTTCACACATTCCTCAAGTCTTGAAAGAGTCACAGAAATCCATCCTAATTCTTTACTTTCTGTAACTGAAGAAGAACCAGTTAGGGGAAGGCGCCTATTACTGGGAAGTCTCTTCTGTTCCCTGTGCTTCCTTGAGTAATGTAACAGGCAATCCCATAAGACATGTTCTAGCTCTGGTCTCCCTTCCATCAAGCAGAATAAAAAAAAAAAAAAGCTTAAATAGATAAAATGGTCATATGCCAGGTTCATTCTGGGTGAACAAAAACATTTTCCTAGAAGCCTTCTGGATCCAGTTCTTCAAATGTATCTATAACTCCTGTCCTTGGGCATTGATTGAACTGATCATTCTACATCTTAGCTTCTAAACCTTAACTGCTTGTTCATTGATTTCAGCAGCGACTGACTTTGGGCTTTGTATTTACCTTGCTCAGTTGGGATCTCTCTCCTAGTGGTATTTGGTATTTATGACAGCTCTCCACCTCATTGCTTGCTTCATGAAACACAGTTTAACCCATTTCTTACTTAAGATCCCTTTTGTCTCCCCATTCTCTCTTCTCTTTTTCATCAGAAGTCTTCCTGATGTTTTAGCTTTGTGTTTCTATCTTGGTGCTGACAGAAGTAATCAGTGCAGAAAGAACACAATTATTCAGTACCTGTAAGTATTTGGCACTGCAGTCAACTCAGAAGCATATAAAGATGCCTCAAAGAAGTGGCACCTAAGAGAAGACACAGGAAATGTGAAGTATATTATATCCTTGTGGTTGAAAAACTACAACCTAAGGCGAATGGTCATTGCTGATAATGTTCTAAAACTCCACAAGATGAGGGGCATCTGGGTGGCTTAGCCATTTGAGTATCCAATTCTTGATTTCAGCTCAGGTCATGATCCCAGGGTCATGGGATCAAGCCCAGTGTTGCGCTCTGCACTGAGCATGGAGCCTGCGTAAGATTCTCTCTACTCCCTCTGCCCCTCTCCCCCCACTTGTGCTCTCCTCTCTCTCTCTAAAATAAAAAAATAATAATTAATAAATAAATATTAACATCCACAGGATGAAAGTAGCTTCTCAGAAAGTAGTGTCTCATTCCAAATGAAATGAAATTTAGCAAGCATTTATTATTTACTATATGAAAAGTATTCTTTTGTGTAATACCTTAACATCAAAGTAATGTACAGAAAGCATATGATCAGCAATCTGTGGTTTCCATCCTCCAAGGGCCTGCCATGGGGGGGACAGTCATTCATCCACGCACTTCACATTCTAGACCAGTGCTTCCAATAGGAGTTTAATGCAATCCACATATGAAATTTTAAATTTACTAATAGTCACATTAAAAAAGTAAAAAGAGGTATAAATTAATTTTAATACTGCTTTATTTATCCAATACATTTCTAATATTATTTAATTATGTAATCAATATGAAATTATTGAGTATTTTCCATTCTTTTTGCCATGCTAAGTTTTTGAGATCTGATGTTAATTTTGCAGATATAGCACATCTCAATGCAGATGCAAAATTTTCATCAGAAATAACTTGATCTGTGATTGAGTTTCATAAAATTTACAATTGAAAAAACAGATTTATATACCCAAGTTGTTCCATTCAAACATAGTTAAGAGTTTTAAATAACTGAATCGAGTATTAAAACATCAAATCCCTTTAATACCGCCATTCACATTTAAAAAACTGGTTCATCTTTTCTAGAATTTCTTTGACTTTAAAACAAATATATTTTAGGTCCAAAATTATGTTTGTCCAAGTTAAATAAACTCACTAACTCTTATATAATTAGTATCAAATTCCAAAGGATTTTATAGAAATGAAAACAACTCTAAATTTATAAATATTAAACTGTTATTCAAATTTTTCTTGCAGTTTATCCAGCTATTTTATGTGATGCTGCCAATTATGACTAAAATCCTATACATTTTGGTCCATATTAGAAAAATTGTACGAGTTATTAGGATTGATTATCATGAAAAGGTTCAATTTCAACATAAATACATTGTTATCTCGGTCTCATAAAAATTTTTTCCCCCTTAGAGCTTCAAATTTAGGTGTTCCTTGGGAAGCATGATAGAGAGGAATCATAAGTCAGTAACACACTGCCATTTTCATCTTTGATCACTAAATATTTAGCATTACTTCTGTTTCCAAAAAATTTAGAGTTAATCATACAATAAATCTTTATAAAGCTATTCTACTACCCCACCAATATGCAAAGAACACAAAGTTGTTAAATTTAATCTCTCCTACTTCTTTCACCATTTCATAAGCCAACAATGATTCATGCTCATTTGCACATATATACTGAAAAAATTTAACTGTATCCATGACACTTTATACTCTGCTTTTGAAAGCCAGGCACAAGTATTTTCAATATATATTATACAGAGGAACAAAAAAATTAAGTGTTTTTCATTAGTAATTTTTAAAATTTGAATCAGTTGATCTTTGATGTTGTTAGTAAGTTCTGCTATGAAATGCTATGAAAAATTATTTGGTGGCTTTAACTAGAAATATTTTACTTTTTGTAAAATACATGTTTTAGTCTTTTCTTGATAATTTTCTAACAAAATTTCTAAAACACATAACTTTTTATGCCATCTCTCCATCTAAAAGTGTTCATGTGTGTATGCCTACACAAGAATTCAAGTTGCCTTATGGCTGAACAATGTTACGAACTCAGATCATGCTAAAAAAATCATTAAAAATGTTTTGTTGGTCATTTAGCTGTGATTTCAGACAATTAACTTCATTGATCTTCTTTCGACTATTGATCAAATTTACTATTTATTTGCTGAACACGTCCATTTTATTATCTTAAAATACTTTTTATGTGACAAATAGTTTTTTGTTTTTATTTTTTTCAACAGCAAATCACAATTCGGTGTGAAATTTGCTGCATGCTTTCTTTCGGTTTGTCTTTTTTCTTTACTTGTCTGATCATAGTACTAGCTTCTGCATTTTCATTTGATTCTACATCAGTATTATGCCTTTGTTTTAAATTTAAAAATCCATCCATCCTTATTTCTTAATCTGGAAAAATAATTTAATTGCATTATAATGACAATAATGTGTTTCAACTTAGTTACCGGTTATAACTTACATAGGTACTACTGTAACCCAAACTGCCTGCATCAAATATTCAGATAAATGCATTACATTGCATTGCTGTTTAGAAAAAAAAAATAATTCAAACGGAATTGGTAGGTTGACACCAATTAGATCAGCGATGTGTTTCTGTGTAATATGAGAAATGACACACATGCCTGACACGCACACTATACTACAGTGATAAAATTTTAGACGACACAATGGTTAAAGTGAAATATGATCCTACCAAAACAATGAAGCTGTGTTTAATGGAGAAATATTTTACGCTACTGCAGTTTTAAAGTTAAGTAAAACTAAGTTTAAACATTCAATTCCTCAGTCGTATTAGACACATCTCAAGTGCTTAACAGCCCCATGTGGCTAGGAGGAAGGCAACCTCTGTCAGATTCTCTACCTTTGTCTCCTGTCTTCTATTACTTTTGATTTTCCTTTCTCCCTTTTCCAGAGTGGAAGGAATTGTTAATCCAGTTGGGTTTCAAGTCATTGACTGAACCCTATTTCCTAGTTGTTCTTTCTTCCATTTATCAGTGCCATGTAGATGGTTGGGTAAATTAAACCAAGGTCTGCCTTCTGGTATCTCTAGTTCCTTCTTCTTTATAGCTAAGAATCTGCCTTTTCACAGCTGACTGGTATTTCTCTCTCTCTCTCTCTCTCTCTCTCTCTCCCTCTCTTTCTCTTTCCCTCCTCCCTCCCTCTCACTCCTTCTATTCAACTAAGTGGGCACATTGACTGAGGACCTCCCTATTGGAAATATGTCCTGTCATGTTGCATTATCTTCTTTGTCATTCATACACTGATATAGGCTGAATGTTCACGCTCCCTCCCCATATACATATGTGGAAACCTAATCCCCAGTGTAAGGGGATTTGAAAGTGAGGCCTTTGGAAAGTGAATAGATCATGAGGGTGGAATGCTCATGAATGGAATTAGTGCTCTTAGAGACCACAGAGAGCTCCCTTGTGCCATGGGAGGACACAGTGAAAAAAGGCCATCTATAATCCAGGAAGCAGGGCCTCACCAGACATCAAATCTGATGGCACCTTGATATTAGAATTTCCAAGCTTCCAAAAGCTTGTGAGAAATAAGTTTCTGCTGTTTATAGGCCATTCAGTCTAGAGTATTCTGTTATAGCAGCCCAAACACACTAAGACAGACATATTCCTAAGTGCAAATCCTTGGCTTGGTGGCTTTGTCTCCATCAACATGTCACTGACTAGAAGTTGGCAAGTCACAATATTTGGATTTAGGGAAAGGACAGATCTACAATGGCCTTTAGGCTTGACCGCAGGACACTACCTAGGTCACTAGGGCACAGCACCGAAGATACATTTAGTCAGGACTCTCTGATGCAAATAAGCAAATCCAGTGGAAAATACCTTAGGGAAAGAAAAATAATTTATTGCCTTATACAATCAAACATTGGGAAGGGCAAGAATGTAGTTATTTTATCCTTGGGAGTGACAGGAGCTGGATAAATTTGCCTTCTGCACTTTCTTTTGCCTCTGCTTTCCTCAGCAAATTGGTTTCTTTCTCTCAGACCAGCATCTTCTATAAGGCTAGAATCTGAACACTTGCATATTTCAGCTTCCCCTCTGGAGAAAAAGACAATCTCTTTCCTTAATTTTTATCTGAAAAAAAAAAAATCCCTAAAGGGCCCCAATGGCCTAATTTAGATAATCTGATCACCCTGGGAAAGTTGGAAAGAGAAGTAGTTCCCCCCAAAAAAGTAGGGGATGCTGTTAGTAGTAGAAGAGAAAGGTGCCAGAGAGACAGAGATGTCTATTGTCAGGAATAACAAATACTAGCCCAATTTCTAATAAGTCCATCTGTATTACTTTCTTCCCTCTGTGTAAATACTTTAGTACTTTATGAGGGCAATGTGATTGGGCAAAGTCAAGATTTTTGGAATTTCCGGAATCTTGAAATTAATATCAATATTTCATCCATGCTTCTAGTGCAGCTCAATAAATGAATTCAAACTTCAGAATGCTTATTTAGAATGCTTCAGAAATGCTTCTTGATGCATATGATTTTTTTAAAAAAAATAAAAGGAATATGATCTGATTATTCAGTGAATGAGGGCTCTTTCTATTGTAAGCTGAAAGAGAAAAAATAAATCTGGCTTACGAAAAAAAATTGTGAGCTCATGTAATTGAAAAGTTCAAGAGTAGTTTTACATTAGACATGACTACCCCCAGAGGCTCAAACAATGTTCCCAGGCTTCAGTCTCCTTATCGCCATCTCATCTCTGCTTTGCTCTTTCTTAGCTCTTTTCACAGATGGATTCTACCCCCATGATGACAATAGAAATGCCTGCAGCTCCGGACTTATGTCCTATCTTCTTAGGAAGTCACAGCCGAAAGAACCTGCATCATTTCCAAAAGTTCCAATAAAAGTCCTAGAATTGGGTCTAATTGCCTCTAATGGTCTAATTGCCTCTAATGAGCCTGGCAGGGGTAGCATCAACTTCGCTAAAACCACCTGAACTCAGAAAAGGAACTATCAATTCCTAGGGAAAGTCAGGGCACTTTTACCAGAAAAAGGGCCGGTGGTTTCTAGGAAAACAAAATTATCAATCCCTGATACATAGATAATTTGAAAAATAAAAATAATAATCCTTAATTTCCCCCATTCAAATATAACTATTGCTGGTATTTTGGCAAATTTACTCCCATTATTTTTCTTATAATATTTTCTATATAATTGTAATTATAATCTACTTAAAATTGTTCTGCTTTTTCTCTCTTACCATTCTATCAAACACATTTTCCATATCTTTCTATAACTTTCCAAACCACAATTTTAATGAATACATATAGATGAACTTGGATGTCAAGATTGCTTCATTTTCTTCAAAAAATAAAAATAAACTTGTGATAAATATCATCATGCATATAGCTTTTTCATTGCTTGGATTCTTCAGAACAGTTGAATTGCCAGAAGTTGAATCATTGGATCAAAAGTCTACATATATTTAAGTTCTTTGTAAATTTTGCCCATTTCCCCAAAAGGAATGTAAGTATTCATAAAGCTATCAACAATGAATAAGTAGTATTCATATATAAAATGGTGTTTTCAATTCAAAGGACACTCCTAAGACGGTGAAGGTAGCAGTTTCTCCAGGGGTAATAAAAATCCTCATGAAGAGGATTTTTTAACCTTTGATTCTATGTCAGTTTTTCATAAACCAGTCATATACTACTCAGTTTTGTAGTTGCACGCTTGTTCTTTTTGGAAAAAATTATACTAATATAAGAACATAAATTGAAAGGATATTATTTTAAAAAGAAATATCAGTAGCATGGTATTGGATTATTAAATATTTGAACTAATTCTCATTTCACTAATATCTTCTGCACAATATAGTTAATTGAGCACCTGGGCAAAAATTTGCCCATGACAGCATATATCACAATGTTAATAATACCAACAACAATGCAAACATACCTTCTGTGTTTTAGGTGCCTTTCTATATCAGTTTGCTAGACATCTCAAGCCTGAATATTTTAAGGCATCTCAAACTTGTGCCCAAAATGGAAATCATTCAGTAAATATCTGTTTGGTGAGTGAATGAATGAATGTTGACCAATAAATCTACTTCACTTCCTATAATCCATTATTCTGAACAGCTTTTCATCTACCCAGTTACCCAAACTAGAAACCCCATTATCCTAGAGTCCATCTTCTTATGTATACTTTTACTTGATTAATCACCAAATTCCCTTGATTCTCTTGATCCGTTGTTCCTACTCTCCAAGCCATTTCTATTGTCCTAGTTCACTCCATCATCATCTGCCACTTGGATTATTGACACAACTTCCTTGGTCTCCTGCCTCGAGTCTCAGCCCTTCTTCACCCTTCTAACACAGTGAACTTTCTAGAATTCAGAGCCATCATGGTATTCACTTTTGGCTTCAAATTCCAAAGTGGTGCACCATACCATACACAGGCTAAAATCTAGTATCATTTGACCCCTAACTATCTGCGTATGGCCCACCACTTCCTCTTTACACTGTAGCTCAACTAAACTGATTACATCCCTCTCAGTCGGCACTAATCTTTCATATATTTTTATTTCTGCATATGATTTGCACCTGCCTGCTCGGAATACTCTCTCTGAGTCTGATAGCAAATTTTTACTTTTTCTTCAAAACTGATCTTAAGAAAAAGTCCTTTAAAAATATTGAAGAGGAGGTCGGGTGAGGACAGGATCAGCTATATAGTTCTGATGATTAGCTCTGACAAAAGTGTTGGTTGAAGCTATCGGAGTGGAAGGATTCTCAGGAAAGCAGGAAATGAGAGACAAACAGTGGGCCATGTTAGAAGGCAGAGGAAAAAGAACACAAGAAAACCAAGAGGCGCATAGGTGGATGCAATCTTCCAGAAACCAAAAGAGGGAAGAGTTTTAAGCAAAACAAAAAAAAACAAAAACAAAAACAAAAAAAAAAAAACCTGGCAGAATATCTGACACATGGTATATGAGAATGGTAAAGAAGAATAAAAGCCAGACATCAAAATGATAACTTTGGTTGTTACCACTTGATTCCCTGTTATTTGCCAAGAACTTTTGGTGGAGAGGTCTTACCAGCTTCTGTGATTCTTTAATATTGCATTCACAGGTGACCTTGATTCAATATTTACTAGATACTTAACTATATGTTTGGCATTGTACCAGGCACAAAGATACTGGTGGGGAGGGGACCTGAGGCCACTTCCGTGATTTTCTAAGGTTGTTTGTACTACAAGGCCAACTCCTTATCCCAAGGTAGCACTCAAGTCTACAAATTATGATCTGGAAAAGGGACCAGCAAACTATGAGCCATGAACCCCAAATGTGAGCCCTGACTGTGTTTGTAAATTAAGTTTTATTGAAAGACAGTAATGTCTATTTCTTTATATATGGTCAATGGTTACTTTTGTGTTACTTTAGACAGCTGAGTAATTGTGACAGAGTTAGGCTCGCAAAGCCTAAAATATTTACTAACCTAATCCTTTATATAAATGGTATATTTCTCAAAGTTCAGGCCTTGGCTTATACTCTTGTTGGTCCACAAGCCTATCGATATTCAGAGCTTCAAGTTAATCTATAGTTTGGGCCCTGGCAACTTTGATTTTTCTAGTTTTGAGGCTCATAAACTTGAGTTCATTCATACATCATTCAAATGGATCCTTTGTGATGCAGTCTAAGCAAAAGAAAACCTGAAAAAGATGGTATCCATATCTTCAAGGAATTTATAATCTGGGAAGGCAATCAAGTCTATACAAATGAAAATCACTAAAGGGAGTAGATAATAGCTATAGATAACAGCTCTAAAAGTGGTGAAGGCATGGAGAAGAGAAAAAGAGATAACTTTTATGATCACTATCCACCTAGTTTCCGATGCCAGAAATCGGTCATCCTTGACTCTTCATCCATCTTAAATTACCTGCCATTCCATCCAACTCTTGTTAATTCTGTGTCCAAAGTATCTCTCAAATCCATCTGTATCTCTTCCTCCCCACTGCTCCCATCCTAGTTCACATTACTGGATCAACACCAACCTACTAACTGATTTCCTTCCTTTAGTCTTACCTTTCAATACATTCTCCACACTGTTATCAGAGTGATCTTTGTAAATTTTAGATCTAATCATGACACTTTCCTACTTTAAAAACCTTCGATACCTTTTTGTTAGGATAAAGTATAGTCCCAATCTTACAGAGTCCTCCAGAAACTGATTTCTGGTTTCCTGTCCACCTCCATTTCTTCTTGCTGGACTATCCTGTGTTCCACCTAAGCTGGTGTTCAAATATTCAGAACTTAGTATGATCTCTCTCAACAGAAACATTCCCTCATACTGTTTTTCTTACTAGAACTCCATCCCCTCTTCTCTCTCCTTAGTTCCTTATCTCCTTTCGCCTAGCAAACTCCTCCATTCTGCAGGTCTCATAGCAAATGATGGTTCCTACAAGAAACCTTCCCTAACTTACTAGTCCAGCTAGATTTTAATAGTCCCTCCTTATCTCTGTGGGATATGTTCCAAGACTCCTGGCAGATGCCTGAAACCGTGGATAGTGCTGGACCCTGTACATACCGTTTTTTCCCCTGATACATGCATACCTTTGATAAGGTTTAATTTATAAATTAAGCACAGTAAGAACTTAACAACTCATAATAAAATAGAACAATTATAACAATGCACCATAATAAAAGATATGAATATTATTCTCTCTCACTCTCAAAATATCTTATTGCACTGTACTCACCCTTCTTCCTGTGATGATGCACAAAGTGACGTGAATGAGATGGGCATTGTGACCTAGCATTAAGCTACTATGCCCTTCTGATGATAGGTCAGAAAGGAGATCATCTGCCTCTGGGCTGTGGTTGAGAGCAGGCAACTGAAACCAAAAGTAAGGAGGGACTATTGTACTTCATACTTAACCTGAGAGCCTCCAGCACTTTCTTATGTAACAGCCACCCCCTTGTTTACTTATCCCCTCTTGCCCTAAGTACTGAAGTTGGGAAAAGTATGTTTCCCCCTACTCTTCACCCCATCTCCCCACCTCCAGCTCACTCCTAGCCCCCTCCCCACTCAGACTTGGCATCAACAGGCACTCAATAAATGCTCCTTGGAAGAAGGGGCAGATAACTCTCCACTAGCTCACTATTCTCTGTTGCAGATGGAGGTGCGTTTCAGTGCTGGGGCGGAGGCAAGGAGGGGGAGGCGTGCCTTAGAGGAGGAAGACTTGAAGCCTGGTTGGCTGGGAGGCCTATTTGTCAGGACCAAGGGCGGGGCCAAGAACACTGTTTATTGGCTCTGTGGGGACACGTGGAGCAGAAATGGCCATCTTTGCTGGGCAGAGAGGGTCAGTGAGCTGGAGTGAGAGACTCACAGTCTGCGAAGGGCAGGCCGGGGCTGCACCTGGAGCGTAGCTAAGTGACATCTTCCTTGGGTGGCTTAGGAAGGTGGCAGGTGCATGATAAGTTGTTCATTGGGAAGCCGAATTCGTGGAGTCAATGCAGGGACAGGAGGAAAGATAATTCTCCATGAGCTGGGAGAAAGAAATGTTTCAGAATCCAGGACTCCATTAACATTTATCTTTTCTTTCTCTTTTCCCTTATCCCACCCGAGTTGCCTGTCACATCATCTAGTCCTTGGTTTATTCAGGAAACCTCCTAAACAACTTAGAAGTGGTCCACTGATGCCAAAGAATGATACACCACAGCTGGGATGTTAATGATACTAGTTAGAGATGTGTAGTTGGTTATAATTTCTTCAGGTATTAGTTATAACTAAGGTTTTTTTTACACTCTTGCAGATGCACGAATACTATTATTACTAAATTCATAGTATATAGAAGCAAAAGTCATGAGAGAGGAAGAATTGGAGGAGTATCTAACAATTTACCCAGTATTTTATTTTCTTTGAAGCCACTAATGATACCTGCCTCCTCTTGCATTTGTTAGTTTGCTGTTTAAGAAAGATGCTTTTAAATTGTCAAAATATATCTGAAGCGAGGTCTTCACATCCTCAGTGGGAAATTGGGGAAAATAGAATAGAGAGTGTACCCTTGAAAAAAGTACACCTAACCAAGATAATAAAATTATGTAGGTGGATAGAAATCCAGCAGCTTTCTTCATAAGATTTTAAACCAGAACTGAAGAAAGACCATCTGTCATCTCATCTGTGTCCACCTTTTTAAAGTTATTGCTGATTTAGTCATTCCGCATTCTAGCCAGGCCAAACTATACAGTTTTTCCAGACTCATCTCGTTTTCTTATATTTCTTATACTGCTCCTTCACTATTTTTGCTTAAAAATTCAGCAAATATATTACCTCACCTAGAAAATTACAATATCTATTTTCTCCAACTATAGGAGTTTCCTCTACCACCATAGTGCTCTGTGGTACCTGTCTCTGATGGTACTTTTCACATTGTGATGTAATTTTTCTTACTTGTTTCTATACCCATTCCAGTATCAGTGGATATTGTGTAGATATTGGTTGGATGAATGGATGGATAGATGATGGATGGTTGTACAGGTGAAGGGATAACTAGAAGGATGGACATATATGTGGGAATGAAGGGATATACAGACAAATGAATAGATTAATATTTGGACTAAAAGATATATAGGTGAATAGATAGAAATAAAACTGGTTTAGAGACTGAATCTTGATGGATACTCTGGTTGAGAAAGACTGAAAGGATTTTGGTACCAGTTCAAGGAGATTGATGAAAAGGAAAAAGGAGGTAGTTGAGAAGGGTTCAGTGAAATCATTATTTCTACTGGAAAAATATTGATAAAACATGTACTAAAGTTAATAAATGCCACCGTGTAAGGAGATGATAATACTCGTTTGATATCGTCAGTGTTTAAAATGCAAAATTCTAACATTTCCCTTACCCATTAGTCTCAATTTCTTATTTAATCTCTAGTGTAAATATTATTAAACAGTCAATTAGAATATACAGTATGGAAATCCAAATCAGTGGGATTATTTTTGAAAGATATCTAAAGTCTTTTGTTGTTGTTGTTGTTGTTAACTAAACCAATTGACTTCTGTGCTTCTAATCCCTGAAAGCGCTCATTTTAATAGCAACAAACCTTTTCTCTGATAATACCTTACATGTGTAGAACTTTATAAAACTTAGAAATTTTTTTAAATAGTTTATTTTCAAATTGGTTTACATATAACACCCAGTGTTCATCCCAACAAGTGCCCTCTTTAATGCCCGTCACCTCCTTTCCCCCGTCCCTCACCCCCCTCACCCTCAGTTTGTTCTTAGTCTTTGAGAGTCTCTTATGTTTTATCTCCCTCCCTCTCTGTGTCTTTTTTTTTTCCTTTCCCCTCTTCCCCTCCCCCATGGTTTTCTGCTCAGTCTCTTAAAATCCACCTATGCGTGGAAACATATGCTATCTGTCTTTTTCTGACTGACTTATTTCACTTAACATAATACCCTCCAGTTCCATCCATGTTGCTACACGTGGCCAGATTTCATTTTTTCTCATTGCCACGTAGTAGTCCATTGTATATATGTACCACATCTTCTTTATCCATTCATCAGTTCATGGACACTTAGTCTCTTTCCATGATTTGGCTATTGTCGAAAGTGCTGCTATGAACATTGGGGTACTTGTGCCCCTATGCATCAGCATTTCTGTGCCTCTTGGGTAGATTCCTAGCAGTGCCATTGCTGGGTCATAGGGTAGCTCTATTTTCATTTTTTTTTTTTTGAGGAAACTCCACACCATTTTCCAGAGTGGCTGCACTAGTTTGCATTCCCACCAACAGTGTAGGAGGGTGCCTGCTTCTCCACATCCCCACCAGCATCTATAGTTTCCTGATTTATTCATTTTAGCCACTCTAAACAGTGTGAGGTGGTATCTCAGTGTGGTTTTGATTTGTGTTTCCCTGATGATGAGTGACTTTGAGCATCGTTTCATGTGTCTGTTGGCCATCTGAATGTCCTCTTTGGAGAAGTGTCTATTCATATCTTCCACCCATTTCTTCACTGGATTATTTGTTTTTTCCGGTGTGGAGTTTGGTAAGTTCTTTGTAGATTTTAGATACTAGTCCTTTATCCAATATGTCATTTGCAATTATCCTTTCCCATTCTGTCAGTTGTCTATTAGTTTTGTTGGTTGTTTCCTTTGCCGTGCAGAAGCTTCTTATCTTGATGAGGTCCCAATAGTTCATTTTTGCTTTAAATTTCCTTGCCTTTGGAGTTGTGTTGCATAGGAAATTGCTGCGGCTCAGGTCAAAGAGGTTTTTTTTCCTGCTTTCTCCTCTAGGATTTTGACGGTTCCCTGTCTCACATTCAGGTCCTTCATCCATTTAGAGTTTGTTTTTGTGAGTGGTGTAAGGAACTGGTCTAGTTTCATTCTTCTCCATGTTGCTGTCCAGTTCTCCCAGCACCATTTGTTAAAGAGGCTGTCTTTTTTCCACTGGATATTCTTTCCTGCTTTGTCAAAGATTAGTTGGCCATATGCTTGTGGGTCCATTTCTGGGTTTTCTATTCTATTCTATTGGTCTATGTGTCTGTTCTTGTGCCAATACCACGCTGTCTTGATGACTACCGCTTTGTAGTAGAGGTTAAAATCTGGGATTGTGATGCCTCCCGCTTTGGTTTTATTCTTCAGTATTACTTTGGCTATTCGGGGTCTTTTGTGGTTCCATACTAATTTTAGGATTGTTTGCTCTAGCTTTGAGAAGAATGCTGGTGCAATTTTGATTGGGATTGCATTGCAAAATTTATGGAAATTAGAACAGTGAAAGATGATTTCTATTTATTAAATTCACACTTAAATATCATTCCACTTATCATTGTCAAGGTATTTATCTTTCAGGATTAGGCACCAAAATTTAAAATATTGAAATCATATTTTATAGACAGTATTAACTAATTGAACTAATATCCAGGGTATTCTTAATGAAACCAAGTTTGGGTCGAATGGAATTGCTAGACAATGTAGCACAGAGTGAAGGAATTCATGACTGAATGAAGGTATCTCGCCACATTTTATTCTTAATAACTTAGTAATTTCTTACCTATAATTTAAAAGGCTAGAAATAGAAGAATTATGAAAGAGATTACAGGCAACATGAACAATTTATAAAATCATCTAATGGATATTTAATGTACGGCATAGCGAATATAGTTAATACCGTATTGTATACTTGAAAGTTGCTAAGAGAACAAATGTTAAAAGTTCTCACCACATACACCAAAAAAGATAACTGTGTGAGGTAATGGGTGGGTTAATTAATCTTATTATGCCAATAATTTGGCAATATATACATATATCAAATCATCACATTGTACACCTTAAATTTACCCAAAGTTATACGTCAATTATTTCTCAATAAATCTTGAAAATAATAATAAGAAGAATAAAGAAACATAATCTGGAAAAACAAACCAAAAAATCACCTAAGAGACCTTTTTACTTTATGTCCTCTGAAGCTTTCTTTCATCCCAACTGACTCTCCGTGTGCCTTCTTGCTGAAATACTCCTCGGACTTGATATATGAAACTTAGCTTAGTCACAAGTTAGTAGGGAGATTATAACTGTAATTAAAACCTCTCTCCATCCCCTACTTATCTCCAACCCCATCACTGAAAATTAACTGTATCCCCAGCATTTATAGCAATATAGAAGTTTGTTTGTTTTATAATTAAAAATAGACTTAGTGGAAACCTGATCTCTTTAGACATCTGATGAGCTGTCATTTCTAAGATGTATTTCTTTCTTATATCTCCTCGAGGCAAAATTAAGACTTAAGAGTAGACTTAACCGTAGGCCAATGTGGGGCTTACTCTAGGGAAAGCATTTCTAATAACTAGAGCAATCAGATGGTAGTATAGAATATCTAACGAATATGTGATATTTCTATCACCCAAACTATTTGAAATGTCTAGGAAGAGGTTAGGTGACCATGCATATGAGTTTCCTTCAATAAGCTGATGATTCAAGATGATTTCCAAAAGTCTTTTCTTTCATTTCTAAGAATCTATCAACTAAAAAACAGTTGAATGGCCCTTCATTAAAATTTTGACTTGAAAATACTTAAACCTAAGTACTTTAAATCATATTTGATTGACTTAGTCAATCACCTACATATCTATCGTATCAGATTGGAGGTCATCATCAAGAGTTTGCAAATGATAGGTATGTTTCTTACTGTCAGTAAGCTTGCTCTGGGTTTATGAGATCAGACAATGATGGAATCACATTACACTGTTTGTCTCATCTTATTTATCAGTTGAATATCCATCAATGTATATCCCAGGCACTAATCTGAACATGTGAGACAAGAGCCTCAAAATACTCACAATATCAGAGCAGAGTACTCTTGGGAATCAGAGAGACCAGAATATTGCTAACAGGAAAACTTGGGTATGTGATGGCAAAATTCTACAACTGGCCCTCAAGAAGTTCTCTCTTGGGCCATATTCATATTCTGTGCTTTATTCAGTTTCACATTTTCTCTCTAGCAGGGTTCTATAAAGAGCTTGTAGGAAGACATACATGCTGATATTATCTTAGGACAGCCAAGGCCATATATTATCACACCCCTCTCTTTCCAATAATAAATAACTTCAAAAATAGCATGGCTCAAGATCTCTGTCAAGAAAATTAAACTTTAAAATTTGAATTTCAGGAAAGTTTAATATACCTGCACCATATTTGTAATTCATGATGTTCCAAAGTTGAATTTGTGATTATTCCACTGAGCCTATATTACAATAATTCCCTGGTTGAATTTATTATGCTCATGAGATTTGGTGACTTATTATTAAACCTGTTAGAGTTAATTATATTTATTGCACTGATCTTCCCTGAAGGAAACTTTAGAATTGTCTTTCTCATTCTTAATTAGGAAATCATAAAATGCAATTCTGAGGATATGGGAATTGTCTTCTTTGGTTCAATAAGACTGACCTACCAAAATCTCTCTTGATATCAGATAAAGAAATTAACTTTACTACTAAGCTATAAAAGGATATTCTATTAAATAGAAGATTAGCTTCTTCATTTTACCTTCTTAAGGGAAGAAAGGTTTTCATACTCTGCTTAAATCATACTTTTCATTTTAAATAACGAAATTGCCTTGTAAGTTATAATGTTCCATTAGTTTGCTAGGGCTGCCATAAGAAAATATCACAAATTGAGTGACTTAAATAACAGAAATTTATTGACTCAAAGTTCTAGAAGCTAGAAGTCCATGATCAAGGTGTCTGTAAGGTTGGTTCTTCTGAGGAACATGAAAGGGAATCTGTTCCAGACCTCTCTCATTGGCTTGTAGAAGGCTACCTTCTCCCTATACATGTATGACTCTGTGTCCAAATTTCCCCTTTTTATAAGGACAGCAATAGTATTGGATTAGGATCCATCCTAATAACTTCATTTTAGCTTGATGGACTCTGTAAAGACCCTATCTCCAAGTAAGTTTATATTCTGCAGTACAGGGGATAGGAATCCAACATTGTCTCTCTTGGGGAGACAAAATACAAACCAAAATTAATGTCATCAAGTAAAATGTCCTACAATGTGAATTATTTGTCCAGCAACATTTCTGATTTATTAAAAAGAACTGAACTTACCTTTGAAACCAATTTTTTAGGTTTGTTTGGCTTCTTAGAAAAAACAAAAGGTATAGAAAAGTTTAAAGAATAATAGACCAAATACCCAGGTATCTGGCACACAGAATGAGCCAATATTAACAGTAATATTTTCTTTAGATTTCTTGATTTCTTTTGGGGGGAGTGGGAGATAAAGAAATAAAACTACAAACTAAATTTGAACTCCATATACTCTCTTCTCTGGTGCTGATGTCCTCTGTTCTCTATTCCTCCCCAGAGGTAAGCACTATCATGAATCTGTTGTTTGGTCAGTGTTTTTGTTTTTCAAGGTCAGATTTAAATACCTACAAACAGTACACAGTGTCTACTAGTTTTACTTCCTTATTGCTCTGCAACTTGCTTTTTCCACCCAACATTTTCCAAACTTATCCATGTTAATATTTAAAACTCTATTCATTTATTTTTATCTGCTATTTAGTATCCCATCATATGATTAAACCATTTATCTATCTTTTCTTACTGATGGATATTTAGGATGTTTCCAGATTTTTGCTATTACAAATCATGTGGCAGTAAATGTTCTTTTTTAAAAAAGATAGTTGTTTTGTTTTTATTTCAGAGAGAGAGAGAGAGAGAGAGAGAGAGTGAGAGCAGGGAAGAGGAGCAGAGAGAGAGAGAGAAAGAGAATCTTAAGTAGGCTCCACGCTCGGTGCAGAGCCCAACCTGGGGCTGAATCCCACAATCCTGAGATCATGATCTGAGCAGAAATCAACAGTCAGACACTCAACCAACTGAGCTACCCAGGCACCCCAACATTCATATATATGTATCCATATATACGTGTGTACACACACACACACACACACACACACACACACATATATATATATATATATATATATCGTCATTCATGTTCAAATTTCTTGAGGGCTGTGGTCTCCTACTTTGCTGACCAGACTGCCCTACCAGTTAAAAATTTAACTGTCTATCTCCAGTATTTCTATATTTGTTTATTAATTATACAAATGCCCCATTATACAAATCTATAACATCCATTACCAAATGTAAAATTTTTCTTAAAAGATGAAATGAATAAATATAAACTTCTATTATTTTCTTCCCACATTCCATTTGAATTGCTAGATTATAGGATATAGATATGTATAGTTTTACTTATACTACTATCATATTATCATCATATTATCATATATCAGTGTAATGCCACATTAGTAGTAGTAGTAGTATCCAAAGAACTATACTAATTTGCATTTCTTCAGAATAAGAAAATTTCCATTTTCCTACATCATTGATATAAACGCATGTTTTAAACATTTTATTTTGATAAGATTTCAAATCGGCAGATAAGTTGCTAGAATGTTATAATGACCTCCTGTGTACATTCCACACAGATTCACCAGTTATTAAAACTCTTGCTACATTTGCTTTCTTTCTCCATCTTTCTCTTCTTTCCTCCTTCCTCTTATTTCTTTTGTATATATTTATATTTTATTTACATAATTTTTTCCTGAACCATTTGAATATTGTAGATGTTACGACTTGTCAGTCCTAAGTATTCCTGTATGTAACTTCCAAAAACGAAGGCATTTTCTTTCATAACCATGGTACTATTATCAAATTCAGGAAACTTAACATTTGTATAGAATTATAAAATGTCACCAATTTTCCCATCTGGTCCTTTCTAGCAATGTTTTCTGACCCAGGACACATGTTGAATTTAGTTGTCTTGTCTAAGTCTCTTTAATCTGAAAAAGTTTCTCAGACTTTTTTTCTTTTTCGTGACATTGATGTATTTGAAGAATATAGGCCAGTTATTTTGTTTCTTGTTCTAAGTTTGGGTTTGCCTAATGGTTTGTGCATGATTAGATTCGGTTATGCATTTTTGGTGAGAATATGACATAAGTGAAGTTGTGTCCTCAGTGAGTCACATCAGGAGGTTGTCAATTTTTTTTTAAGTTTTCTGATCTAATGGACATGAAATGGAATTGCATTTTATTTTGCATTTTCTTGATGGATCATAACACCGAGCATCTTTTCCTATGTCTATCAGCCATTGAGTTTTTTCTTTTAGAATTGGTTTTTCATAATCTTTTATCTATTTTTCTTTGATTCAGCTGTTATTTGAGAGTAACATGTCATTGATGTCCTTCCAAACTATCACTTGTCTTTTATATTTAATTATGCTACTCTTTGTTTTGCGGATCTTTAAAATTTTGATGTAGTCTAATTCTACCATGTTTTCCTTTACAATTCTTTGTTAAAATAAATTATCTCCTATGCTGTAAAGATCTCTTATGGTTATTTCTTATAGTTTTTTGCATTCTGTTCTTAACATTTATGTTAAATATATAATACAATATAATATAATAAATATATGATGACTTCATTACTCCCAAATTACTTGTTGTATCATGTCTTACTAATTAGGTTGCCCCTTCTTGTTTCTTTATGTCCACTCCCCAAAAAATTATTTTCACTGTTTGTGGCCCTTTAAAATCCGTCAACATTCATATTGGGGATTTAATTGGGAATTCATTGATTTTGTGGATTAAGTTACAGATAATGTCCATTTATTTCATAGTTTCTAAGAGTTTCTATCATGAATTTTATTGAATATGCTTTCCATGATATCTGTTGAGATAATCCTACATTTCTTTCACTTTATCAGTTAATA
The DNA here is from genome assembly GCA_030068075.1 of Paguma larvata. Lineage (NCBI taxonomy): Eukaryota > Metazoa > Chordata > Mammalia > Carnivora > Viverridae > Paguma > Paguma larvata. The sequence goes on from CM057840.1 coordinate 18,238,095, forward strand.
TGGCTAACTACTGCAAAAAAACTTCTTGATGTTGAAACATCTTTTTTTAGGGGGGTTAAAGCCCGTCTTAGTCATGATGTGTTTTTTGTTTGTTTTTCGGGTTTGTTTTTTGTGTGTGATTTTGTTTTATTTATTTTTTTAAGTTTTAATTCCAGTTAATTAACATACAGTGTTATATTAGTTTCAGGTGTACAATATAGTGATTCCACACTTCCATACAACACTCTGAGCTGGTCACAAGTGCATCATCACTTGTCATCAGGGAAATACAAATCAAAACTACAATGAGATACCACTTAATACCTGTCGGAATGGCTAAAATCAAAAACCAAAAACAACAGGTGTTGGCAAGGATGTGGACAAAAAGGAAACCTCATGAACTATTGGTGGGAATGGAAACTGGTGCAGTCACTCTGGAAAACAGTGTGGAGGTTCCGCAAAAAGGTAAAAAATAGAACTATCCTATGACCCAGCAATTGTACTACTTGGTATTTACCTAGAGAATACGAAAACATTCAAAGGGATAAATGCGTGCCTATGTATACAGCAGCATTATTTACAATAGCCAAAATATGGAAGCATCTCAGGTGTCCATCAACTGATGAATGGATAAGGAAGATGTACACAATGAAATATTGTTCAGCCATAAAAAAATAATGAAATCTTGCCATTTGCAAGTCATGATGTGTTTGGATTTGATTGTTCATTTGTTGGGTTTGGATTTTCATTTTTCATGCTGGATCTGATATGCTAATATTTACTTAGGATTTTTGTATTTACATTTATAAGTGAGATATGGCCAAAATTGTCTTTTTGTTGTCCTAATCCAGTCTTGTTATAAAGTTCCCTTCTCTCTTTGTATTCTTCTCTAGAGTGGCTTATATTAGAAAAGGATTGTATTCTTTGAAGATTTGGTGAATTTAGTTTATTTTTTAATTTTTTTTAAATATAACTTACTGTCAAGTTGGCTAACACACAGTGTATACAGTGTGCTCTTGGTTTTGGAGGTAGATTCCCATGATTCATCGCTTACATAACAACACCCAGTGTTCATCCCAACAAGTGCCCTCCTTAATGCCCATCGGTGAATTTAGTTTAAAACCACATAAGCCTAAGGTTTGGGTGTTTGTTTGTTTGGGTTTTTTGTTTGTTTGTTTGCTTTTTTAGGCTTAGGGAAAAGAAGATTTTCAACAATAGATTACATATTTTTTACTGGTTATTGTCTTATTTAAATTTTTATCTTTTTGATGTCACTTTGATGACGCATAGTCTTGTGGAATGTTTTCCATTTCATTTAAATTTTTAAATATGTGGCCATTAGCCTGTTTAATTTATTGAAATATTTATTCTATTCTAGTTTTCAAGATTTCTACTGTAAATATACTTTTGTCCTTTTAATTTCTAATATTTTTGTGTTCTCCCTCCTTTTCCCTCTATCAGTCTTACTAGTGCTTTCTCTTTTTGATTAGCGTATTCAAAGGACCAGCTTCTGGTTGCGATTCTTTATTCTTCTGTTTTCTAGACTATTTATTTCCTCCTGTCTTGTCTACATCCTGGTTCACAGGCTGTACATGCTCCTACCCGCTATTCTAGGTATGAAGCTTTAGATAAGCCATCTCACAGGCTGGGATCACATTTTCTTCCAGTCTAGCTCCACTATTTACTTACACATATTTGAGAATTAGACTCCCAGCCACATCAACCAATTCTCTGACCCAGAACCCAACAAGTGTACATCATTAGCCCCAATTATTGCATTCTGTTTCTATTCAGTTATGATCCATGAGGATTTTAATCTTGCTTCTGAGCACAGCTGTATTTTAATTGTTTTTCTTTTGTTATATTTTATTTATCATTGCATTGCCATGTATTTTGGTAATGGTGGATAAATTGTAAACTCACAGAAACATCTTGACTGAAAGCCAAGCAATTATTTTTCCAATTCTTTGTAGAATTAGAAACTATTTTAACTGTTTAGAAAAATAGAAATAATTTTATAGTTCCAAGAGTAAATTTTAACTAATTCTGTGAATAAAAGTTATCTTTTTTTGCCTTAGAATGTTTAAAAGATAAAATGAAGCTATATCGAATCTGTTCAGAAAGTATGTAAGACCAAAGGACCATAACATCAACAAAAAGCCAAGAACGAATAGCTGTGCATGACCTCAGGATGGGTATGGAGGTAGCATGGCAGTTAAGAGATGCCCAGGACACAGAGAGGTCATATTCAGAGGAATTCAGCCTGAGCCTGCAGAAGATGCACCAGAAATCCAGCCTCCAACTGGAAGTTCAAGAAGAGTCTTTGCCACTTTCCAGGACTAGCTGTCTCTCTGTGGGTCCCTCAGGTAGTCAAGTACTTCCAGTGGAACTTGGTAAACTGATGAAAGTGACTACCACTTACAGAGGGAAACCATCGCAGGAGCCTCTGTCACTTCTAGTTTCCAGTTTGACTTACAGCATGGGGCCTTAGAACCACCATCCTCTGGACCACTCAGAAGAACTTCAGAAGATCCTGCAGAGGATGATGAAAATATCAACCATACTTATTCATCTGATGAAGACCTAGAACCAATGTCTGGAAAATATTGCTGTCAGCAACATAAGAACTGCGAGACATCTTTTCAGGACTTTGGAAGCACAGAAAGAATCATGTAGTGGAACGTTCCTATTGCTGTCCCCTCTTGTAGCAAGGAACCCTTGCGGGCTTCCAACTTACACCTGCACAAGTTGATTCATTCTAGGGGCCAGCCTATAAGTGCCCTGAGTGTGATAAAGGTTTCATCCTCACAGCAGATGTGTGGAGGCACTGGTGTAATGTATGCGACATGACGTGTGCTAATATGGCTGTGGGAAATGGTGTTGTGAAAAAGTCCTGCTACACTGCATCAGAACCATCACCGTTCAAATGACTGAAACACAGGAAAAGAGGACTCCAGATTATACATTTGTCCTGTTCATTGCAGGGGTTTTGCAAACCGAACCTTCTATCTAAACAGAAAGTGATCCATACAAGAGCCAACAGAAGGTCAAGCCATACAAGAGCCAAGAATGGCCTTTGTCCATCTGGTCAGGTTAAAAAGACAGTAACAGAAATGTCTGGGCAGCTCAGTCAGTTAAGTGACCAACTCTTGATTTTGGCTCAGGTCGTGATCTCACAGTTCATGAGATCAAGCCCCACATGGGGCTCTGCACTGACAGTGTGAAGCCTGCCTGGGATTCTCTCTCTCTCTGCCCCTCTCTCTCAAAATAATGAACAAACATTTTTAAAAAAACAAAAGCACCAGCAAACACATACTGGAGAGCACTCCCTCTACTCTGATGAGTGTGGAGAGATCTTCACTAGGCTTGCATAACTTCAGCCCCATCAGCGGATTCATAGTGGAGAGAAACCATATTTTTGTGCTTGTTGCAGCCATTCTTTCACTGAGTCAGTGCTCCAAGTGGGGAGAAACAGCTCTTCTTAAGGTGAAGGAATCCTGGTGGTGGGGACGAATAAGTTTATTATCACCTTTTGTTTTTATCTCCATTAAGATCTATCAACAAAATTAAGCTTTCTAATATGGTCGCTAACTTAGTCCAGGTTTTTTTCCAGACTCTGTCCCTTAAGGGATGGCTCAAAATAAATCTGAGAATGTGGTTTCTTTTCCCCTTGGAAATGATACGGTCATTTGTAGCAGGAGTAAAGTAGGTATTTTCAGGTGCAGATAACATTGTTATTAATGACTGAGTTTTTACAATTAGCAGACTCCCTATCAAGAAGCCTGCCCCTTTTCATAATTTGGTGTCCTGCTTGGTACTTTCAGGATTAGTCTTTATTGGAGTTTTCCATTATAGAAATCCCTGTGCTATTTGCATGCAGTTTGGGATGCAAATGTAGCATCTTTCCTTGAATATCTTGGTAATTGGTTTTATTTTTGTCATTAATTGTTCTATTTTTTTCAAAAGAAAATATTTTTCTTAAAGTCTTTGACACTAGTTATTTGAATGAACTTGTACCTTTTTCAAACTAGAGGTATAAATTTTATGTATTCCAGGAGTAATTGTTACCTTTGTGAGAGAGAATATGACTAACTTTCCATATTAGTAGAGAATTCACTTCTGCATTTTAAGAAATCCATTCACCTCTTTGGAGTATGCGTTGTCTTAGTCATCTTCTGTTTGTTTTTTCCTTTTTAAAAAGCATATGAAAGAGAATATTTGGTTGAGCTTACTTCGTAGGTCTGTTATGCTCCTTTCCTATCGTAACTGACTTAAGTTCTCGGGTTAGGGTGCTGGACACACATTTGGAAGTGTAGTCAATCTAATAAAGATTCTTAAATTAAAGCCAATTGCTGGGCTTTACAAAGCTATGGTCTCCTGAAGTCCAAAGGAAAACATCAGTGATGTGGATTATTTTGATAGGATTCATGTCTTATTGGATTCTCAAGGAGCCTGTGATTTAAGGAAAGGCTCAGGACAACTTTACAAAATGTTTGGAGTGACTTTCAGCCTCATTCACTCTGATTTTATCATTGTCTTTTGTTCTTTATGAATTCTCTTGGAACTGATGCATCATTATAAAAGCACCATCTTTAAATATACCTCTATTTTTTTATATTTGTGTAAAAGAATGTCTTCTTTTACATTTTTGATTGTATTGGCATTAACTTCTTTTGAACGATGGATACTTTAAGATTTTTTGAAATTTGATGAAAATTGTGTGCTAAAATTGCAAACTTGTTTTTGCTTTACATCTTTACCCAGTTAATAACTGGTGATGGTAGAAAACAAGCTAAATAAGTAATATGGCGATGGAATAACCTGAAAGCATAGGTAGATAGTTTCACTGAAATGGAAAGGGGAATGATGAATGGCTCTTAGAAGACAGAAATGGCTCTGGACTGAGAATTTAAAATGTAATCTTAAAGCCATTGTATTAGGATAAAAAGAAATGTAAACATTTCCATTTTAATATCTGTTCTAAGCATTATTTAAATCTACCATCTTTTCTGAAATTAATAGATCCCATCAAAGTGATGATCTTTAGTAAATGTAATGGATAAAAATCAAATCACATAAAAGTGAAAAAGAAGATCTGGTAGGAGGGAAAGAGCTCTGGACTGCCGTTAGAGGCTGTGCCACTCCAGCTTCCTCACTTATAAAATAGTGATTTCTAAGGCCCAGTGCAGTTCCAAAATTCCTTTGCCTAAGTGACAGGATGAATTATATTTCCACTGTCCTTTCAGCTACCTGAAGTGACATAAGTGATTATCACTTAATATTCATGGTTGCAAGAAGGTCTGGATACTATTTGTTTTGCAATAGTACAGTAAGCTAAACAGCAGCCACCAGCAGTCCTTGGAGATAATACTTGCAGATGCTAATCTTTGGAACCTGTAAATGTTACCTCTTAAAAAGGAGGCAGGTGGGTTGGCAGATGTAATAAAGATTTTGAGCTGGAGAAATTTCCTGGATTGTGTGGGTGAACTCTAAGTGCCATCATAGTGACCTTATAGGAGAAAGGCAGAGAGCGATTTGACACTGACAGAAAAGAAGACAGTCTAAGTATGCAGACAAGAGACTGGAATGATACAGCCACAAAAGAAGGGATGCTGGCAGCCACCAGAAGCTGGAAGAGAGAAAGAACGGATTCTCCCCTAGAACCTCTGGATGGCCTTCACTCTGCCCACATCTTGATTTTAGCCCAGGGACACTGATTTCAGACTTCTGGCTTCCAGAATACTGAGAAAATAAATTTCTGTTGTTGTGAGATACTTAGGTCATGGTACTTTGTTACATAGCCAGAGGAAAGTAATACAAGTGGCTCACACACACATGCACAGACATCCGGGCATTATGATTGTGGACCTAATTATATGGGGGAAGATAGATGCATACTGACTGCATTTCTGTGTTGTCTGTTTAGAGTTATGCAAGTCCCAGGCTGACAGAGAGTTATTAAATATATGTTTCTGGATGTATGTCTTGTGATTTCAGAAGTACCAAGGAGGTGCCTCTCCCAAATATCTCCTTCATTGATGCCTAGAGTCCCTTTTTTAGGATACACCTTTTGCAGTCTCAAAATGGAAAAACTAGGTATCCATGTATTTATTTCCTCCACTCCCTTTCAGGAACATGAATTGAGGAGGACCAAATAGGGACTTCAGTTGCCTTACATACGCATCTACATTACTCTCTTATTCAACTCCTCTCCCTCATTGGCCTTCTTGGTCAGTGAAGACAGGAATTTGAAACACAAGAGTAAGAAGGATAAATGAGGAAAGGCTACCTGTGGTGCTTCCAGAAGACTGAAGGCAGGGCAGTGGGAACAAATCGAGTTTAGGAGAAGAGACAATGTTTATAGCAGAAGGAGCACTGACTGCCCAGTGAGCCAAGGGAGGAACCTGGGGCTTGGCCTTAGTTCCACACTCTGCCCCCACTTCGAGGTGGAGGCAGTACAGCTGCGCAGATCTGAGCAGGTGTTCTGATTCCATGCTTACTAGCTATGGGATCTTGGATACATTGCTTATATTTTCCACAACTTTGTTTTCTTATCTGAAAAGTAGAGATAACAACACTACTTTCCTAGGACTATGTTCTAGATTCTACGGGATTGGAGATTTCTCCACTTACTAGGGAAGACCATGCTTTAGTTCATTTATCTCCATGGATTAGGAATTGCAGTATTCCCGGAAAAAAGAAAAGGTAATCAAAAGTATTTCATTCTTATCATTCCATATCAAATGTGCTGCTGGTATCCAGATATTACCCACAGTGCTTCTACCTGTTTTCCAAAGGGTCCCTTTTGCTGGGTCCTAGAGTTAAGATAGCTCATTTGGCAATGGGGCAGGTGACACAGGGGTTTCCTGAATACCAGCTGAGCCTCTACCAGCCTCAGTAGTAACCAGTGATTGGGGGTGGGGGTGGGGAATGTGGTGACAGGAAGTGGAGATGTGTTCCATCTGTCACTTTTCTTGGGGCAGAAATCAGGGCTCATGGTGACACCTAGTGACTGCTCTCTTACTCATTAGGAGTAAATTATTCTTGTATTATGGTTTGTTAGCTATTGCTGCATTAACAAATTACCAACCAAATTTAGCAGCTTAAAATAACAAGCATTTATTATTTCACAGTGTTTCCAAGGGTCAGGAATTTGGGAGCCACTTAGATAAATAGTTCTGGCTTCAGGTCTCCTATGAGGTTTCAACTAGTCAGCCAGGTCTGTAGTCATCCGAACTCTTGACTGGAGCTAAACCGTCCCCTATTGGCTCACTAATGTGGCTCTTAAGCAGATTTCTTCACTACAAAAACCTCTTTATAAGGTTGCTCATGACATGACAGCAAGTAATAGTGGGGGTGGGGGACAAGGGGAAGAGAGAGAGAGAAACTCTGGAAGACACAATGCTTTTTATGATCTAGCCTCAGAAGTTGTGTACCAACATTTCCACCTTATTCCATTCATTAGAACCAAGTCACTGAGTTCAGCCCACACAAAAGAAGGACAGAGATTAAGAAGATAAAGAAGGCTCACTTCTTAAAAGGAAGGGTATCAAAGAATTTGTGGGCATATTTTTTATTTTTATTTAATCTTTTAATTCTTTGTTTTTTTTTTTAATTTCATTTATTGAGGTATGTTGACATAAAACTCTAAGACAAAGTATGCATTGTGGTGATTTGATGCACATATACAATGTGAGAGGTTCTCTCTAGTGAACACATCCATCACGTCACATATTTATCTTTTTGATTTTTGGTGAAAACACTTGAGTTCTACTCCCTTCAAATACTTTTTATACAGTATAATGTTATCAACAACAGTCACCATGTTTTACATTCGATCCTCAGGCCTCATTCATCTTATAGCTGAAAGTTTCTACCCTTTGACCAACATCTCCCCAATTCCCCCACCCCCAGCCTCTGGCAACCACTATTCTATCTATATTTTTGACTTTTTTAGACTTCACATATAAGTGATATCATGCAGCATTTGTCTTTCTCTGTCTGACTTATCTCACTTCATGACATACATAATGTCCTCAACATGTCTATCTGTATTGTCACAAATGGGAGACTTCCTTCTTTCCCATGGCTAAATAGTTTCCCTTGTGTGTGTTTATGTGTCCACCATATCTACTTTATCCAATCCTCCCTTGATGGACACTTACGTGGTTATATTTTTTAAGCCACCACAATGGTAGAAAATAAAAATGTAAGCAAGCATGATTTCTAAACCAAAAAATGGGGGATTTGCAGCACATTCTCCCAGTGGCAGATATGCAACCTATTTCTGAGAAGGAGCACATAGACCTTGATGACCCTTGCTTACCAATACTGATAGACGATAGCCAAGACCTATCAGTCTTACCTGCTTTCCTAGAAAACTGTTATATACCCCACGTGGGAATATTTTTCAAGGTTCTCCCATACCAGATTGTTGTAAGGATTAATTGGGATAATGGACATAGTGTCAGACCCCTAAAAAGTGTTCACTGAATGGTAGCTGTTATTATCCTGTCACCAAACCTTACTGATTCCATCTCTGAAATCTCAGGCATCTCTTCATCTTATTTACTAGCCCCCACTTATCCCTGACTTCCTCTAAACTACCACAGAAGATCCTTGCTTCCCCCCTTGTCTTCGACCTCCTCTACATCCTCTTTGCTTTACAGAAGAATCTGTTTTACTTTCAATTTTAATTATAGCTTGGGTTTTATAGAGGTTCCATTTATTCACTGAACCATTCTACTGAGCACCTGACACTTCTAAGACATTGAAACTCTGAGCCAACTTGACTGAGGAGGCGGGAAGTGATTAAGGAGAAAACATAGAAAAATATTATTGAGCCACTGTGGAAAATTTTTAATTGTTCTGGCAAAGTTTTATGCATAATGGAGAGAGGGTTACTTATGTTAAAGATGAGCTTCCCTCTCAGCTTTAAAAAGATACCATTTTTCAGGCTTGATGAAACATTGCCTTTCATCCTTGGCAATATTTTCATGGGTCCTTGAATCTGTGGTTCACAGTCTATTTCTGGGTTTAACAGTGACATCTGCTCAAGTATTCAATCAATTAAATTGATGGTTTCCTTCCCTGCAAGAATTTTCAAGGTCTAGTTGGAACTCCTGTGTGATCTGTTGGGTTCGTACGAGAGGCGATACAGCTATTTAATGTGCATGCATTTAGATTATAAAATTTTGTGTAAATGCTGAGTGTCAAGATTCATTGCTGGTGTCTTTTTCTGTTCATGGTATAGACACAATGTTTTGTTAGTCAGTGAGATAAAACATCGGTGGACCTTCAAGGAACCGTCAATCCTTTAACTCAAATCCCTTTCTCCTGGTTATTGACACCTTTTCTAAGGAAAGAATGATTACTAGCTGCCAACTCAGGTTCTCCTAAACCCATTCTTAAGTAAACCATAGGTCTTCCTTCTTTGGTCATGCCATGATTTCTGCTGTGCTGTGTTCCAACTTTTATCTTCTCTTATATTTATGGTCACCTACTTTTAAAATGTATGTCGCCAATAATTGCAGAATATTCCTCTATGTCAAACACAGGCAGCTGGTCCTCCTGCGGTTAACAGAATAGTCTCTGGAGCCATCTAATGGCTCCACTTAATGCCTAAGTATCAAATCATCATTATGCTATTCCCTAGCTATGATATCTTAGACAATATAACTTCTTTATCTCTCGATCTTCTTATCTCAAAAATAAGGATAATAACCATAGGTTTACTTTAATGTTTAAATAGTTAATATATGTGAAACACTTAAAACGGTCCCTGGCACACTGAATACTATGTAAGTATTAGCTATTACCACTATAATCTAAAGGATGTGGATCATGATGATTGTGAAATCTTGTGAATATATCAAGAGAACGTTTATTAAGTGGAATCTTATAAATGATCATTTTTTATTGGTATATCCAAATTAATTTTGGCAAACTAAACTGTGGATATAGCACTAGTCTAGAGAGAAGCTTTAAATTCTATCACAAAGAAGGTCCTGCTCTGATTTTTAATTACAGAACAGGGAAATAAGATTGTCTTCTGTGATGTGAAGGTTTGTAGAAAACTAGAAAAGTAGTTCACTCTTATTTGGGGTAACAATCTGAGCCAGCGAACGCTGATTCTTCTGCAAACAGAGGATTCAACTGCCTCCACTTTGGAAGGACAGACTCTACTGGGAAGAATTTGTGCCAAGCCACTTTGCATCTGATTGGCTTCTCTTTTGTATTGGCTTCTCCACTGCATGTATTGTTGCCTTTTACTTGAGAACCACTGCCCAGCCCAGTGACCTGTGGCTATAGTAGTGGGCCTGCATTCCCCACAATGCCTATTCAGCATGACCCATGCAGCTGGTGTGAGAAAACACTTGTTGGGAGAATTTTCCTTAAAATGTGACTTGATTATATGACAGCACTGAAGGATTAATGAACTTCTCTTCAGTCTATACAGTATATTATATTCCCTTATATTCCAGAAACACCATATGTAGCTCTAAAGATACCCAGCACAAGCTAATCTAGTTTTTTTTCTGCCTATTAATGAAAAAGACCTGTTTCCCTCACATCCTTTTGGATGTGCCCATCCAGAAGCTATAACTAAATACTGTGTCTCATCTGCAGAAACAAGATTATCACATCAAAATCTTTTGACCACATCAAAAACTTCTTGCTAATTTGAGTCTTCTATATCCAAGTCAGGAGGTGTTCTAGCAGTTTGAACCTATTTTTAGTTTTGTTCAATTGTGATCTCATCCTGATAGCCTGTTTATTTTCATATTATTTGCTTACTAGATGATAAAATTTAATTATTACCAACATATTAATTATACCAGTGGTCCCAACTTGGCTGTGCATCAGGACACATAGGAAGCTTAAAAAATTAGAATCCAAGATGCACTACAGACCTGTTTCAATATTCCAAGCTAGGATTCAGCAAGTTCTATGGTCAACAAACTACCCAGGTGATTTCTATACAGCATTCTATAAACTGGTTTGGGGAACAACTGCCTTAAAAATTTATAGAAGCAAACTAAATTTTTTAACTATTAAAACTGTACTAACAATCATCTTTAAAAAAATACAAAGAAAAGGCATAATAACTTCAGTCTTCAAATATTTCATTGATTACCTAGGAAAAAATACACTAGCCTTTACTTTGTTCATAATCACAAGGTTATGGTGGATTTTTATGACTTATCTACCAATTTAATACCTGTGACTTAAACCAAATTTCCTTTCCTGAGAGGATAACTCCAACTTCTATTGCCCGATTTTTGTCCTTCCTAATTAGCCAGTGCAGATACAGAAGCTGAAGCCAAGGTCATATTACTGGTAAATAGTGGGGATGGACTAATAACTCAACCACTGGCTGTCATGTCAGACCCAGAAACAGCCAAGTCTCTCGTTTGAACATGCAGATGTGTCTAAGGGAGTTAAGACACAAAACCTCCAGACATGCAGGCAGAACTCTTATACTAAGGTTACCTTTGTCAAACAAGGCATGACAACATGTATCCCTTCTCTTTGGTTCCCATGCATCAAGGTGGAATCCAAGACAAATTCAGATTTGGAACCATTTGGTGAAAATTTTAGAAATATGCTAAAGATATCTACAAAAGGAGTGTACTATACATTCTTATGGAATAGCTTATTTAACTTTGGTAAGATTAGAAGTGCTATTTGCCCATATGCATCAAGGGAACTCTGTGAGGTCATGGATTCTTCACAGTTGAGGTCCAGAGCTAAGAACTACTCACTTTAAACTATAGAAAATTGGGGCACCTGGGTGGCTTAGTTGGTTAAGCCTCCAACTTCAGCTCAAGTCATGATCTCATGGATTGTGGGTTCAAGCCCTGCATCAGGCTCTGTCTGACAGCTTGGAACCTGGAGTCTGCTTCAGATTTGATGTCTCCCCTACCTCTGCCCCACTCATGTTCTCTCTGTCTCTGTCTCTCTCTCTCTCTCAAAAATAAGTAACACATTAAAAACTTAAAAAAAAATTAAACTATAGAAAATCAATATATTTTGAAAAATGGTGGTTGATAATATGAATTTCAAATAACCTCATTAGAGAGTGATTGTGAGTTATGTGGGTTTCCAAACTTGGTCTTAATGACTTTGAAACACAAACACTTTGCACTTGGGCAAGGGCTATTTTGTTTTTTTTACTTCAAATTGGGAGCTAATGATACTCAAAAATTTCAATGACTCTAAAAGATTTCTTGAAATATGGTCAGGCCCACATGGCGAAATTTTATATATCTGTCTGTAAACGGGCATATTACTCTCTCTATTACATAGGAGGTAAGGTCCCAAGGTGGGAACAGGAAAAGAGGTGGCCAGACAGGAGGCACACGTGAATTTTGTGGGTGAGACTCAGGTTAGATCCAGTTACTGAGTTTGACTGAAAAGAGGAACGGACTTTTTTCAGATACTAAGGTTGTTCTGGAACCAGAATAACTGGTTCCAAACATAGAACATAAACTCCCCTCTCTTTAAGATAGAGACTGTCTCTACTTCAAAGCCAAGACTCATTTCCCAAGGGGAAAGTAATTTTGGTAGGAAAGTGAAATTATGTGCTGTCTAGCTGAGTCTGAGCTAGCCCCAAGGAGGCTTTGCTGCTTTAGAAGGCTCGCTCACAGAGCCCACTTCTGGGGATTCCTTTATTCATGTAAAAACTGAAAAGTACCCTTTTCCCCAAGAGGTCCAGCCCCTGATGCCTTCTTAGTATTTGCATATGGCTTCCAGGACAAGACAGTACAGTCTTTTTCTTTACTGTAGCCCTGGAGCCCTGCACAAGGCCCCTGAATAGAATTTTATCATTCCCAATCGATTGAGATCCCCAACCAAGGAGCTCAACCCTTGACCAGCTCTTGCTACTTTTTCTTATCCTTTTCCAATTGAATATGATCTCTGAGATTCAGAAGAAAGACTGATATGAAGCCACACACGGGGGTGCCAGCCCTCCTGCTCCTTTTTACACAAGAGATCAAATATATAAATCAAATGGATCACCCCATGGCCGGCGGCCTGTTGGGAGAAAAGGCTGGCCAGTGGGGCTAGGTGACAATACCATGTGAATGGGCTTGCCCGTGGAGGAGGGTTCCAGGTAAAGAGGTAGTCTTCACCTTCTTGAGAGTTAGTTGATAGAGCCCTCACTCATCAGAGGAGGAGGGGATGGGCTCCTTCTTGCTGGCACTGTGCTTAGCTCGGTGCCGCTGGAGATGATTGGACCTGGTGAAGGCCTGGCCACAGTCCTCACACTGATAGGGCCTCTCCCCGTTGTGCACCCGAATGTGCTGGGCCAGCTCGGAGGCAATGCGGAAGGCCCTGCCGCACTCAGCACAGAGGAAGCCCTTCTCCCCAGAGTGGATCTGCTGGTGCCGCTTCAGGGTGGAGGAGCGGGCAAAGGCCTGGCCACACTGGGCGCAAGGAAAGGGCCTCTCACCGGTGTGGATGCGCTGATGGCGCGCGAGGCGCGAGGGCTGCGCGAAGGCCACGCCGCAGTCTGCGCACTTGAAGGGCCTCTGGCCGGTGTGCAGAGTCTGGTGCTCGATCAGGTTGGAGGATTTGGTGAAGCACTTGCCGCAGGTGGGGCAGGGGAAGGGCCGCTCGCCCGAATGTACGCGCTGGTGCTCCATCATGCGGCTGGCCACGGCGAACTCCCTGTCGCAAGCCGGGCAGCGGAAGGGCTTCTCACCCAGGTGCGTGCGCTGGTGGCGCAGCAGCGACAGCGGCTTGTTGAAGGTCAGACCGCACTCGGCGCACGGGAAGGGCTTGTTGTTGCTGTGCATGTTGCGCTGGTGTTTGCGCAGGTCGGAGGAGCGCACGAAGGCCTTCCCGCAGTCCGGGCACGGGTAGGGCTTCTCGCCTGTGTGGGTGCGGATGTGCTTGCGGTGGTCCGAGGACCAGGTGTAGGCCTTGTCGCAGAAGGGGCACCGGTAGGGCCGCTCGCCCGTGTGCAGGCGCCGGTGCTGCTGCAGGGTGCCCCGGTGGGAGTAGGCCTTTCCGCACAGCTCACAAGCGTAAGGCTTAGTGCCTCGCGGCTGCGACGGCCTCAGCAGGCTGCTGGGCTTCTGCAAGGCCCTTCCTCCCCGCAGGCACTTGTAGGCGTGCGCCTCCCCTTGCCCGCCCTCACACGTGCCCTCAGGATTCTGGCCCTTTCTGCCGATCCGTGCTTTGGCCAGCACCGCCGCTGCCAGGCCGGCCGGGGAGGCCGATCCCCGCGCTGGCGTGTGAGTCTCCTGCGTGGGGAGGTCCCGGCTGCCACCCGGTTTGGGGAGACGCCAGAGGGAGGAGTTGTCCGGGATGTCTACGCCCCTCTGTGCACAGAAATATCTTCCAGTATCAGGGAAGCTGGATGGGACACCCAAGGCAGTGCCCGGCTTTTCCCTGGAGTCTCCATCATCCCTTGCAGGTAGTGAATCCCTAAGAGGTTGCGTTGGACCTAACAACTTGTGTGAGGGGTCACTGGGGAGGGTGCCCGGAGCTATGCCTGCTCCAGAAAAGTCCTGGGTCTGAGTGATCTTTGGCTCATCTCTTCCCCAGCTGGCCTTCTTCCCAGGCATCCCCATCTGTTCCTTCCCCAGGCTCCCAGGACCAAAGGAGCCAGAGAATTTCTCTTCCTCACTGGATGGATGGTGCCATGGCACGTCAGGATTGGCTTGAGTCACTTGGGAGCTGCTGCTTGGACAGGCCTGGTGATCACGGCCCCTAGGGCTCCCTTTGTCTCCTGCCTCCCCACCATCCTCATCCTCACTCTCTAAGCTCATGCTCAGAACCGGGGGGTCACGAGCCTCCTCTGTCATGCTGCAAAGAGGAGACACCTTGCCCCACGTGTCCTGGGGGTCCACTTGTGTCATGATGTTCAGGTACTTCTATTCCCGCTCCTCCTAGACAGAACCTTTGCTTGGCTCAGGATCCCTGCAAAACAGGAAGGTACGAAGAGCAATCACAAAGAATGTACTTAATCGCCTTCACGGCCACAGGGACCGAGGTTCTCACTACAGATCTCTTTCCAGGTGGCGGCTGCCCTGGCCGCATTGTTGCCCCTCACTAGCATGGAGGAGCTGGGCCCTCCTGAAAAGCCCATACGGTCACCCTTAATCACTTTAGAGGTTACTTGCCAGAAGCCCCAGGAGACAATGCTGTCAGGGATGGCAAGGATGGGACATTTGCCCAGTGCCAGTGGGCCCTGTCCTGTCCTGGGGGCTCAAACCCCAACCGCTGGCCAGGTGATTTCTCTAAGAGCATAGGGGAAGACTAGGAGACAGGGAGGGAAGCAGGTCTAGTCTTCCTCAGGCTCCTTAAACTGTTGGCCCACCTGGGAAGCTGAAAACCAGGCTGGCTCCTGATGTCCCTGTCAGGTGTCCGAGTCTGCCATCTCTTGGTGGCATCAGCTGGGACTACCTCCCAGGCTCTAGGCTGTGAGGCCATGTCTTCCAAAGACAAGGAGCAGCCCCTGGGAGAATGGAGGGTGGGTAGGGAAGACACCAGGATGTACCCGAGAAGATACGCAGCCGCCCCTCACTGCTTAAACAGGGCTTCTCAGGCGTTTGCAGTGAAGAGCCCCTAGCTGCTGGGGAGGTGGTGAACATATGCACCCTGGGTTGGGGGTGCGGGGGCATGCTTGTAGAAGCTTGAACTAGCCTTGGAATATTGGTTCATCTTAGCAGTACGTACCGTAAGTGACGACTCACGGGAATCTACCCCCGAAACCAAGAGCACATTGTATACTATATATGTTACCCAACTTGACAATAAATTATATTTAAAAAATATATTGCTTTATCTTAAACATTCACGAGAATTCACATTCTATGCATGTTGATTTTTTGGTTTGTTTAATATACATCTTTGGTTTTTATGTATTTTATGGAAGCATTTTTATTGAAGTATAATTGACATGCAATATTATATTTATGTATTTTTAATTTAGGTAAATCATATACACATGTATATATGTATGTATACACTTTTATCATGTGTTTCTTTTTCTTTTCCACTAAGTACTGTCTTTTTTTTTTCAAAGATCGTGTTTTAAGTTACCTTTGGTTTAAATATTTAACTTTTCCGCCTTAAGCATGCCATATTTATCCCATGGCCTCATGTATTTCTGGCAAACCCAACACGCCCCCAGGGATGCATGCACCCCGATTTGAGAAGCAGAGACTAAAGGTTTTGAGAGCAAGGCATGAGACAAGGAAGCCATTGAGTTTTATTTGCTGAGTGATTTTATTTTAGCTTGAAGACACGGAGAAAGCCTGCTGGGGTTGGCTAGTAAGGATTGTTTGTGTGAATGATACATTTTACAGGAGTCACTGGAGTGAGAGGCAGGCTCCTGCAGACCTGGGGGTGAGGAGCAATTTCTGACTAGAGGACTGAGTTTGCTTTTGTCTGGAGGGAACCTTCGGGCATCTCTGAGGGGGTAATGCTAGCAGTTCCACTCTGGGCAGACATTATGAACCAGGCAGAATGCTGAGCAGTTCGCAAGCATGGTTTCACTTATTCTTTCCAGCAGCCTTGAAGAGAAATGCTCTTACTATTAATCTTTCCATTTTACAGACCAGGAAAGTGAGGTTTAATGAGGTTTCCTACCTGCCAAAGGCCACACTGCTCATAGACAGCAGCCCCAAGGCTTCTCTCTAACTTCGAGGCCATCATGATACACCCTGAGCCTTAGGTCCCACCTCCCAGATGCGGCCTCCAGACGGAGGCCTGCCCTGGGGCCGGGCCCTGCCCAAGAGCAGCCACGGCACCCTGGGGGAGAGCCACTGCTTTCTGCCGGCATCAAAGCGCCTTGTGTTTTCTGGGCCAAGGAGCCTTGGCTCTGGGGCCTCACCACCGGGCTCCTCCCTGCTCATGTTGACCCAAATTGCCCTCCACAGAGAAAGAGGCCAGGACACATGTTGTGGAGACTGTTGCCTGGGGTGGTCAAGAGTATTAGTCACTGAGTATTTACTTTCGGAAAGCTCCTTCTTTCCTCCTCCGCCCACCTTCCACCGCCTCAGGCGGGATAAGAGGAGAGATCTCTGCACTTGGTGTGGCTCCAGAGTGCTCCCCATATGGCAGGAGGCATTCTATTACCCGGCAAGATATAGTCATTCATTCAACAGATGTGTCTCAAACACTCAAAATCATATGCCTCTGCATCGATAAGGGTCTCAGACCCTTACTTTCCTTCATCTGAAAGATGGAAGGTGATACACCTACTGTCTAGTCTGTGAAGCTCCTGCACATAGCTGGCATTCAACCAGCTCCTCTGCACCCCAGCGGGACTCCTGGGAGGTATCTAGATGGACGGCCTTGGTGGTCAAGGTTCACACAGTAAATTCATGTCCTAGCTTCACCCCATCGAACTGTCCTTCCCCCAGCTCCTGCCTGATCATAATCCCAGTTATTGCGTATGTGTGTACGTGTGTGTGTTTATAAGAGGGGAGCAAAGTGGGGGAACGCTCACTGTGTACTTGGAAACAGAAGTCACAGACGGAGGGAGGACATGGTGCAATGGTGGCTGGGGTTCAGCATCTAATGTCCCTTTGTGACCTGAAGCCCAGGGCCCACTCCCTCCTTCGGCCCTCTCTGCTCTATCCCCATTACCACGTCAGAATGCGGCTCGCATATCCCTTGAAAGGAAACCAGGCTTGATGTGTTTTCAACACACTGGTTCTTAGAAGAGTGGCTCTGTGTGTATGTGTGTGTGTGTGTGTGTGTGTGTGTGTGCATGTGTGTGTTTGTCTAGTTAATAGAAGGGACACAGCATAGGCCAGCTTTACACGACTTTCTCAGGCCAGCATGCCCGATCAGGGACTGTGGTCCACCAGGAGGGATAGCAAAGGGATGCTGGATTTGATTGAGATAGACTTCTGATGCTTCTTTCTTTCTCTGGGACCATACTCTGTGCATATTCATATGGAACTGCTTGCAGACCACTTACTTCGCCCGCCTCCACCCCCTTCCAGCACACAGGCCCTGTTTTACATACGCCTCTCGTTCCCCTTCTTCTGGGCCACAGGTGAGCCTCCTTGGGGCGGCACGCAGCGCTCCGCCAGCTCACAGCTTCCCAGAAGCCTGACAGGAGATTGTCTTTCCAGGTGGGAAGTCCCTCCCCTGTCTGAAGCCACAGCCCTAGGGAATATATCCTGTTTTCTTCCTTCTGTAGCTGCCAGAGATTCTCTCTTGACCACCAAGAAGACCGACAGGAAGACAGGGGCTCAGGGGAGGACTTTCTGGCAAAGCCTACACAAATATTCTTGGTCTGGGAGAACACTGATGCCATGGTGTGGCGGGTCCCTCTGCTCTCCAGATCTGCTGACCCCCAGAGGCTGTCAGAGCACAGCCCTGTCCTGGAACTTCCACCACACATGCCAGCCAGGAGTGGCCCAAATGTAAGCCTTACTTACCTCGGACAGGGACACCTTGCAGAAGCCTGGCCTGCGGGCTTGTTCTGGCTCTGGCCCCTGTCCCTTTTCCTACTTTCCTTCTATAGATTGTTCTAGGTCCATCCCAAGGCAGCCACCTCTCGCCTTCTCCTCTGCCTTCAGGCCTTGCTGTCTACCTTTGGCTCTGACACAAATAGTTGCTTACCTGGGAAATGCACACAGCTGCGTGAGTCCCCCACCCTGGCTTCTGTCACATGTGGCCTCTCAGCCACTGCAATCAGAGTTTGGTACAAATCAGCGGAGGTGGTGTCTCTGTCCTTCACTCTTTTATGTCCAGTCCAGCAGCTGCAGAGAGAGCTTCGGGAGGTGGGGCCAGTGTAATACACTCGACCTTCCTGCCTGAATCCCAGAGAGCAGCCTGGGAAATACAGTGGGGCTGCCCTCTCTCACTGCCTGAAAGATCCTGCTTTCCCTCTGCTCCCGCCTCCCCTCCTGCCAGAGCCTTCCCTCCCTCTCCCCTCCTCCCTCAGAAAGGTTGCTCAGTCCTCCTGCAGGTGGCCTTTCCCTCCCACTCACTCTCATCCTTCTCCCCGGCAGAGCAAGAAATCCATCCTTCAGTCCTGCCCCAATATGTCCATAGGCCACTGTCACATGTGAGCTTCCTGGGAAAGCTTGTTTTTTCCCTCCCCGACAGGCAGGACAGGGCATACTATATTCCTACCTCCCCTTTTCTGGTGCCTGCTTTTTGTAGAGCTCTGGTTTGACAAAGGGATAATCCCAGAATTTTTTGAAGTACTCATTGGTTCAAAGATGCCCATGACAATTTCAAAGCGGGGTGGGATGCAGGGGGATTGTTTTCTCTCCTTATTCATGTGGATACCAGCCCCATCTGAGACCTCTCTGCATCCTTCAGCATTGGATCCCATGCAGGTTCATTTTGAAGAAAAAGATTAGCCCAGGATATGAGATTCATTGTGTCCAGAACCTGTACCCACTCAAGTCTAATGTGTCTTTATTAGGGTGAAAGCTCAGGACATTAGAACAGGAAATGGCAGTATGGTACCTGTGATGTCCCTGAGTGGCCAAAAAGTGTACTGGTTGACAGCAGGGTTGCGGGACAGGGCTATCTTACCATTCACTAGCTGTGTGACTTTGGGTGACTTACTTAACCACTCTGTGCCTTAGCTTCTCATCTGTAAAATGAGAATCCCCATTTGATGGCATCAAATGATGGCATCCCCAACATGGGGGTCTTGGAGAATCAAATATGCTAATGCATGTGAAGAGTTCAGCTCAGTATCTGACACATAGCTGTGCCAAGAAAAGTCAGCTGCCCTCATTGTTACTACTGATGCTATTGTTTCTAGGAGGCATGGCTCAAGGGGCTCCTTTTGAGCCCAGGCCTTGTTAGGGCTGCAACTCTGACAGCAGTACTGACACCCAACCCATTTTTCTGAACAGCAATTTTCAGAGTACGATCCAGAAAAGCAGGTCTATCTGCACCTTGGAGTTTTATAGTTGTGGCTTCAGAGGGAGGGGGCAGAGAGCAGAGATGCCTCTAGGTCTTTGAGTCTCAAAGTCTAGAACAGGATTCAAACCCTCATATCCATAGAACCCCTGAAATAAACTGAAGAATGCTACAGATATGTGGATATGTACTGTTTGGGCAAGAAGATCCTTAGCGATCACATGTATTTCTCCAAGGGGCTGTGATCCAAAAAAGGTTGAGAACCACTGGTGTTGGTAGGGATGGTGTAAGAGGGGGAAATAGACCCTTAAAATAAAATGTCTCCCACAGCAACTTTATTAGATGGTGTTGCCACCAACCCACATCCCAACACTGTTGCTCAAAATTTCTTGAGTGGCCATATTGTATATAAGGCTTGGGCTTCAGACGCCTTTGGCAAGGGAAGTGGCTTAATTCCTCAGAAGATGCCTGTGGTGGTGAGAACTGGGGCTGGGGTCAGCCTGTGTGTGTCCCTCCCTGCTCCAGCTTTACAGCGATGATGTACATCATGGAGCTCTCCCTCATGCTAACACTGTGCTAACACACCACATGCAGTGTCTCCTTTAATCTCCACCACATTTTGATGGAGTGGCCCCTATCGATGTTATTCCCATTTACAGACTGAGAATACTGAGGCACAGACAGCTAGTGCATTATCCAAGGTTACGGTAGAGCTGTGATCAATTCTGAGCTGTTAGGGTCACACTCTTAACCACTACAAGATAAGCGGCCCACATACTGTCCCCTCAAAGCCTGCATGGTTGGTCTTTGCCTGGCTCCACCCTCATTTCCTCCTGAAAACTCTTAGTCTTGCCACCCCAAGGCTGCGTGACCTGTGTATGTGAGGTCATACACTGCAGACGCGCTCCCAAAAGATCTCTTCCCTCAATACAGTTGCCCAAGGAGACAATGGTTCCATTGAATGCCTACCTGTTGGTGGAGGTAGCTTCTCTCATCATGCTTTATTTCTAGAAACTGTAACAAATACTTAATTACCATATGCCATGGAACTTCCATGTAAATTTGCCCACTTTGTCTCCTCCTTGGTTTTCAAGGCACAATGATGTTATTATCTCACTAGTATGACCTAGCCCACCCAGCAATGAATGGGGTAAGGAGTGGCCCAGATGCTACCTACATGGGAAAATAATGTGGGCCGTATATCTCCCTGAGTCACCCACCCTGAGATGTGCCCTTAGCCATCTTAAAAA
Source organism: Paguma larvata (assembly GCA_030068075.1). Classification (NCBI taxonomy): domain Eukaryota; kingdom Metazoa; phylum Chordata; class Mammalia; order Carnivora; family Viverridae; genus Paguma; species Paguma larvata. The sequence goes on from CM057840.1 coordinate 18,259,181, forward strand.
TCTCACTTTGAGTTGTAGCACACTTTTTCTATATATGACACTTTGCCATCCTGGTGAGTTGTGCACAGGGCACTGATCAGGTATCGGAACTGCACTCTGGGTCTTGCTTGGACCACTGGTCAACCCGCTGCTCAGATCCGTGTTGTTTCCTGGATGCTTTCCACTTCTGAAAGCATAAGCACATTCACTGTCTCATCCAGTCTTCCCAACAGTCTCTGCAAGGACCACCAAGCATTGGAATGAAAGGACTTTCCCCTAGGACCACATCTTTCCCCACCTTTTAAAGAAATTTTGGAATTTATATCATTCTGCTTCCTATGGTGTGTATACAAGGGAGACTTTTTTTTTTTTTTTTACTTATTTGTTACTATTGATAAGTCTGCCTTCAAAATCTGGTATTGTCCCAGAGTTGTCCTGACTGGTAGTGGTGAAAATAAGGGCCCTCCTGCCTGCTTGTCTGGGAAGGGAATAAAGCAGAGATAGAGAGAGAAGCACAAGGCAGTGAGGAGAAAGAAAGGTACCTGGCCCCCACTAGGCACTGTGTAGTGGCCCAGTGTCTATGAACTACAGGGATGCCTGAGGAAACTGAGTGATGTAGGTAGAAAATGGGCCAGACTGACCCTCTACCTGGAGGGTGCCTGGTGCCTTGCTGAGTTGGTGAACCATGGCTGAGTTTGGACATTGGGTCAGACAGTAATTCTGAGAGGACCTGAGAGTCTTCCCAAGTTCTGTAGATGAGACTCTTAAGCCTGTACCTTCTCCCCTACAGCTTTCTCCATGCTCTGCCACCAGCTGTCACCAATCTACTTTCTTGCACCAGCCCTGCGTCATCCTTGAGGAAGATTAATGGAGCCACTAAGTGTCCCAGACCCAGTAGTGTTGTTTTCCTCTCAGGCATCAAACTTTGCTGAGTAAGGGTATACAAGTGAGAAGAACCATTGTAGGTAGGATAGGAACCGGGTACACAATCTTAAGTTAGACACATCTGGCTTAAAATCCCAGTTCTATTTGTTAGATGACCTTGATCAGTTTCCTTAACTTCTCTGAGTCTCAGGCTCTCTGTTTATAGAATGAGAATAAGAATACCTTCATTGATAGGCTTGTTATGAAAGTACCCCAAAACAATATTTTTAGAGAATTTAGTCCAGTGTCGACCATATAGTGGTTTTTTAATAAGCTGTATTATTACTTTTATCCTACAGCTGGTGGGAGCTTGATGATGTCTTTATACCATCTCTGCTCCTCTAGAATGGTTTTCCTTAATTACCTGCCACCAGAAAGCCACCATTTTTCTGGATGACTCTGGTCTCCTTGTCCCAAGCATCTGCACTGAGAGGCTAGTCAAGCAGTCTTTCAACAACATCCCCAGAGCAGTGATGTCATAAGCCTGGGCTTTTCATTATGTGCTACACTCAATACATATAATCAATGATGGGGTGGAAGGTGCATGTTCCAGACAGGATGACAAGACATGGTGATGACTCCAAATGCCAGTACTTCCAAGCACCTCCTGCAGAAGAGCCCCAGGCAGACACCACCACCCTTTGCTGACAACACCACCTGCCCTGCTGAAAGTTGCAGTGTAGTGTCCAAGCATGCAGACTTTGGAGTCAGGCTGCTTGAGTTAGTCAATCCTGCCTCTACCACTTGCTGCATGACTGTGGGCCAGTTACTTAACCTTTCTTTGTCTCAGACTCTTGATCTGTAAATTAAGGTTAATAATAGTTATCTACCTTACAGAGTTGTGGGGATTAAATGAGATGATGTGGCTTGCAGAATGCAAGCACTCTACCAATATTAGATAATCATAATATAACTTGGGGAGGGGGGAACTAGCATCTGCTATAGTCCAAACATCAGGAAGCAGTAGGGGGTGCCTGGATGGGTCAGTTGGCTAAGCATCGACTCTTGGTTTTGGCTCAGGTCATGGGACTGAGCCCTGTATTCAACTCAGCGCTGTGGAGCCTGCTTAGGATTCTCTCTCTCCCTTTCTCTCTGCCCCTCCCCTTCCCTCTCTCAAAATAAATAAACTTAAAAGAAAGAAAGAAAGAAAGAAAGAAAGAAAGAAAGAAAGAAAGAAAGAAAGAAAGCAGTGGGGAACCCCACCTCTGGTCTCCACCAGAACTCTCTCCTCCAGCTCTCCTGAGGCCTTACCCTATAGATGAGCTATAACCAGGTGCCACTGAACCAGAACCTCTTTGGTGACTCTCCAGGAAGACCAGCCCCCTCCTGGCTCCTCAAGACCCACCCCGTGCTGTGGTGGCCTTCCCAGATGAGCACCAAAGCCCCTGGCCCATACTATCGGAGGATGAGCTATCAGTTCCAGGATGGGAATCTCTGAGATTCACAGGCCCTCTGGATACAACAGGCCAAACACTCTGAGACTCACTCTATTGATAGAGTAGCACATTTCTTTGCCCAGGGGATAACGTATCCTTCCAGGTCACAGAACCTCTTTCCTATTCCACATTAACCTTGGGACCATGTGGAAGACAAGGAGAGAACACCACAGACAGGACTTCCAGAAATCTGCCTTTGCTGGTCCTTCCAGGCTCTGAGACAACAAGTCTGGGGACGCTAGAAGAGAAGACACTGCATGTCTTTAGTTAATGAACACATTGAAATAGAACCCTCTGCATTCTTCTATCAGTGGGAATCATTGTAAGTACAGATCACCAGCCCTGGGGCACGATGAAGCTGTTGGGAATTGAAGAAAACGTCTCAGAATTTCGAATGAAAAGATCTTAGAAATTATCTAATGCAGTCCCTCTGTTTTACAGTTGCTGAGAGACAAGCATTCGCTTGGTCGTTCCATCTTGTGTTTCTTCATTCATCAAACATTTGGTGGAGCGTCACTCTGTCTATGTTTCCAAACTGTGGGACAAAACTTGTGAACAGGACAAGGAATCACTTTAGTGAGTCACACCCAACGTGCTTGTTTGAATAGAATGGAGTAAAACAGAACAGAATAGAGTAAAATATAAAATACATCAGAATATCTCACACATCATAGGGAAAACTTTAGTTTCAAGTCTTTCTTTTTTTTTTAATTTTACTTTTATATACCTATGTATGTGCAGAGTTGTAATGGCAGCTGTGTTTCTTACTCGGGTTAGCTTTGATTCTTGGTCAAACCATTTGAAAAACACTGTACTTTGTACCAGTCTTGGCTGTGCAGAAGAATAACTGGGGCATCTGTTTAAATATGATCACGACGGGGCACACTCCCAGGGATTTTTCAGGAGGATCCCGGAGTCTGCACTGCGACAAGCCCATGCAGGATCCTGAAGTATGAGTCCCAGGTACACCGAGAAGCGCTGCTCTGAGCCAGGCGCTGAGCCCGGCTGGTGCAGGAGAACGAGGCCAGGTCCCACTTCGCAGGGCTTCGCAGGGTCTCCCAACACGCTGGAGAACTCCGACCACCGCAGATAGTTCCACAGTGTGCCGCCAATGCTGCGGGCTGCAAGGAGGAGGAGGAGGAGGAATTGGTTTTGCCTGGGCTTTGGGGAAAAAGACACGTCTTTTGAGTTGGGCCTTGAAGGATGAGTTTGAGCTTGCCAAGAAAAGAAGGGGAGGGAAGGGACCTTACTACTGTCAGGAATTTCGCGCCGTATTCCTTGGGGCCCTCTGTTCTCTGGGCACAGCCCTCTGTAGGCGCCTGTCTGTGCAGGGATGGGCGTCCCGGCTCTCTGGCTCCCCCTCCGGTTACTTGAGCATTGCCACTGGGATTCAGGCTTTAGGCGCAGCTGCCGCGGGGCTCCCGACTCCCCTGTCCTCCTGGCCACACCACCTCCAGTCGCTGGCCACGGTACAAGGGGCCTTTTCTTTCCGAGGCCCCCACCAAGCACACATGCTTCTCGTCGCAGCTGTCTAGCTCGGCTGCCTGAACACAGAGGTAATTCACAGGAGAGGCGTTTGAGGTTTCCATGAAAAAACACCTCCTCCTTCCTTTCTCAACCGCTGCACTGAGCGTAACTGGACAGAACCTCTCTTCTTCACGGTCTGGCCCTGGGTATGAAGCCGAGATTCTGGAAAGAGATTTCCTGTAGGGCCCCTGGAATGCAACATTACTCCCTCCGTGTGGATTCTCCTGGCCAGAGCAAACTGAGGAGTGGTCCTGCCCCATACCCCAGCAGTGGAAAGACCTCGAAAACCCCTGGCAAGTCTACTCAGAGGGTGTGGGTGGAGGATGGAGAAAAAACCCACAAAATTATCAGTGATTATAAAAATATAAAGACATGCTTTGCACAGTTTTATGCCATTATATTTGAAAACAGTGAGGCAAATTTTGTCCTTGTTCGTAAAATGAAAAAAGTTAAAATCTTGTATTTAGAATAAAAAGTATCAACAACCTCCTAGTGTCTGTGCCTCATGAAGTGAAAGTGCCTCGGGCAGCTCCAGTCCTCAGCCTTGAAGAAACAAACCTGACTTTGAGGAGGCATCCCAAAGCGACAGGGCTCATGGGGTCAGGGCAGAGGTGTGAGGATCCTAGGCAGAGCTGCTGTGGAGATGAGAACCCAAAGTATCCGGAATCAGCTCTTCAGCCAACTTTCTTCATCCAGGAGGAGTCAGAGGGGAAGGGAGGGTGAGAGATGGTAGAAACTCTTGGCAGAAAGATACACCATTTGTTACCTGGAGAAATGGAGCGGGGGTGAGGATTCCAGGCAGAAGAACAGGAAATGAGAAAGCCCTGAGCTTAGATTCTGCCAGGCTTGTCTGAGGGACAGCAAAGAAGTCGGTGTGGCTCAAGGGGTGACAGCAAGAACAGGGGTCAGAGAAGGAGCAAGGGGCTGGGTGTGTAAGGCCCTGGGGATTCTGTAAGGACTTCGCTTTCTTTGAAATAACACGGGAACTCTTCAGAGGGTTTTGGATAGACAGGAGGCATTAATTAATTAATTAATTTGACAAATAGTTAGCACCTACTGTGTGCCAATTCCGGTTTTGACGTTATGGTCTTATCAGCGAACAAAACAGAAACAAATTTGAGCCACAAGAAACTTATGCTAACCACAAAAGTTCTCTATTATAAAAGAAGAAGGGTCTCAAATGACGACCGCAGTTTCCCCCTCAAGAAACTAGAAAAAAGAAGATCAAAGTAAGCCCAAAGTAAGCAGAATAAAGGGAATGATAACAATCAGGGCAGAAATAAATAAGAGAGAAAATAAATGCAATAGAAAAAAACGAGTGAAACCACAAGCTGGCTGTTTGAGAGATCAATAAAATAGATAACCCTCAAGTCAGACTGATCAAGTTTAAAAAAAGAGAAAAAATACCAACTACTAATATCAGGGATGGGAGCTGTGACATCTCTACAGATTCTACAGACATTAAAAGATTAATAATAAGGAGATATTATAAACAGCTATATCACAATACATTTGACAGGTTAGAATAGAAAATTTCCTTGAAAGAAATTCACTATCAAAGTTTGGTCAAGGAGAAATAGAAAATGTGAATAGTCCGGTGTCTATTAAAGAAATTATATTTATATTTAAAATCCAGCACACAGGGGCACCTAGATGGCACAGTCGGTTAGGCAGCCAACTTCGGCTCAGGTCATGATCTCACGGTCTGTGAGTTCAAGCCCTGCATTGGGCTCTGTGCTGATGGCTCAGACCCTGGAGCCTGCTTCACATTCTGTGTCTGTCTCTCTCTCTGCCCTTCCCCTGCTCACACTCTGTCTCTCTGTCTCTCAAAAATAAATAAACATTAAAATAAATAAAAATAAATAAATAAAAATAAATAAATAAAAACCAGCACACAAATAAAACCCCATGTCCAGAGACCAGGTGTTTCTATCGCCTTCTCACTGGGTCACCAGATGCAGGAAGCTCTCGGAAGGACATGATCCTGGACAAGTATCTTTAATGGAATATTCTATAAGAATACTTCACTGATGGGATGTTGTGAGGCAACACATTCAAAGTGCCTTGCATCTCCCTAAAATCCCTTCTCACTCCCCACATTCGTTGACGTTTCTTTGCAGGTCTTTGACCCTATAACAGGTTGCAAGTGCCTTCAGAGCAGGGAGCACCTATGATCCCCAGCCAGGTTCCCAGGTCCTCTGACCACAATGGAGAAACAGTTTACTGAGCAAAAGACCTGATGCCGAAATGTCATATCTTATCTAGCAACAAGTGAGGGTGAGATGCAGGTGTCTCGTCTACAGCCCTCCCTAGCACACACATGGGAACACATCTGCATTTGTATCTCCTCTACCTTTTTTCCTTTTTTAATAAAGTCACAATTACTATTCCTCCAGTCACCCAGATGCAAAACCTGGGAGTCAAACTGGACTTTCTCACACTCTACACATCTGCTAAGTCACTGACTCCTGTACCATATTCCTCTTCCTTCTTCAAGTTCTAATATATAAAGCTTCATCAAAGGCAAAAGTTTCTAGCTCACTCCTTCAAATTGATTCATTTGTTTATTTAATAAATATTGACTGCCTAGTAATCATTTGATGTTGTCCATCAAATATTTCCATTTCCCCCTTAGCATACTGTAGGATTTAATTCCCTGTCCCCTTGTAGTTAGGCAGGACCATGTGATTACTTCTGGCCAATGAGGTGTGAGAGTCTTTCAGACAGAGCATGCATTTTTCTCGCTGAGGCTCGGTGGTAGCTCCATCATCCAGTAATCTTGACCCCTGAATGGCTATTGTGAGCAGAGCCTCTGTGCAGACCCACAGAGAACATGTAGCATGAGAGAGAAATAAATTTTTCTTTTTAATCTTAAGCCCCCAACCCCCCAAATAAACATACTAATCAGATGATAGAGTCTGTTATGGTGATAAGTACTATGGGAAAAATTGAACAGTGGTAAGGGTCTTGGAAGTGAGGGGGTAGGGATTGCAATTTGAATTGCATGGCTGAGCTAGAGCTCATTAAGGAGATAACTTTTGTGCAAAATCTTAAAGAAGGCAAGAGAGCAAGATGTACAGATGTCTGAGAGAAGACAGGAGAGGGAAAAACCAGTACAAAACCCCTGAGGTAGGAACACGTCTAGACTGTGGGGGAAAAGAGGCCTGGGTGTATGGATAGAGTGAGCAGGGGGAGGAAGGAGGAGATGAAATCATGGCCAGATTGTGTAGGATCTTGCAGGGCATTTTAAGGAGTTTGGCTTCTGCTGTGAGTAATGTGTTAACCACATGGGAGCAACAGTAAACTCAAGAAGATCAGTAAGGAGATGCTGCAGTAATCCAGTGGTTTATATCAGAATGGTGAGAAATGGTCAAATTCCAGAAATATTTTGAAGTTAGAGCTAACATGATTTGCTTATAGATTGAATGTAGGGAGCAAGAGAAAGAGAGGTGTCAGGGACAACCCTAAGATTTGGGGCCCAACCTACTGGAAGAGTGGTGTTGCACTTAACTGAGATGGGGAAGGCACTGAAGAATAGATTTTATGAGAAAAGATCGAAGGAGTTTAGGCTCGGACAATGCCTGAAAATAATTGATAATTGATAGATAAGAGATCGTTGATATCAGCACTGGATTGGATATAGGCATCTGATTTTAAGATAGAGACCTTAGTAGAACATAAAATTTAAAGAGTTATCAACATATGGGTTGCATTTAAAGCCACGTGATTGTATGAGTCACCAAGAGAAGATAGTACATAGTAAAAGGAAGAGTCTGAGAAGTGGGGAGAGGAAAAGCAAAAGAAATGAAAAGCAGAAAACACAGGGCCTTGAAGATAAGCCAGAAAGATGTGAGGTTCTGGAGAGCAAAGGAAGAAATGGTTCAAGGAGAAGGAAGTGATCCATTATGTCAAATGCTGCTGAGAGCTCATGTTAATGAAGACTGTGAATTTACCATGTGATTTAGCCACATGGGCCTCAAAAGCTGATGGGAGCAGATTGCAGATGGGAAAGGAATTGTAGCAATGAGTACAGACAGTCCATTCAAGGAGCTTCACTGTAGAGAGAACAGAGCATCGAACAGCCTGAGGCAGGAGTGGAGGGAACTTCTGGTGACGTCCTTGAGAAAAATGAGAGGGGGTGAGGGCCAGGGCTCAAGCAAGAGTCAGCCTCATCCATGAGAACAGGGGGAATGTCAAAGGACATGGACGCAGATGCAGGTATGTGGGGAGATGTAGAGGTGGGAGCTCGAGGGAATGCTCTTTCAAGGGCTGCTTTTTCTCAGTGCAATAGGAAGAAGCAGGGCCATCGGCCAAGATGACAGGTGGGGCAGGAGGTGGGGGGACCTGCAGAGAAAGAAGGTATGAAGTACTTATCTAAGAATGTGGGTCAGTGCATGGGTTCGTGATTGCAGAACAGCTTTAGAGGCCCACCTGAGGTTAGTGGTCATGACCAGTCAGGAAGAATGTAGGGTTGTGCACTTTCCTGCTGCCACGGTCCACTGTGTGGGCACGGGCGTGAAGTGGGCTCAGAGGAGCAGTTAGCTAGATCAGAGTTTTGCCAAACAAAACCGTGAAGCAAAAGAGGAGTGTTGGAGATGAAGGCATATGAAAGAAAGAAGTAATTGAAGTGATAAGTCATGGAATTTGAGCCAAGTAAGGTAGGGAGAGAGAACAGGAGGGGAGCGCAGCATGAGTCATGGGATTTCAGGAGAAGATGGGAGGTGCTGGTCAGAGAGGGAGACGCACCTTAGATTCTGGAGGAGAGGGATGCAGTCACTATTGACGTCAGGCCCTTGAGTCTTTGAGATGCAGTTGGGAGGACATCACCGGGGGAGAGAGACACCCAGGGAACTAAGAAGCCAGCTCCATGGAGTTGTAGTCCCAAGACTGATGACAGATGGTGACAGTGAGCCTGGTGCTAAGAGTCATAGAAGGAATGAAGAGTAGTCATCTGGAGTCTGAGGGGTTCTGGCTACTGCAAGCTGATGACTTGATCTTCGTAGCTGAGAAGTTTTGACGTAGAATGGCTTGAAACAGCAAGAAGGAATGAGGAAGACAAGGCAGGTGCCCCACCCAGTGGTAGGAGGGACGTGGTGGAGAAAAATAAGAACCACTGGAGAAGGCTGCCGGGAACTGTTCTCAGAAGAGAGCCTGTGTTCAGTGAGAGCAAAAAGAGAGGACGTGGTGGATACAGGATAATGTTTCTATCCAGCTTAACACATTTCGGTGACTTCCTACAACGCTTAGAACCTAACAGACCCAATTCCGTGCCACCTGCTCACTCCCTCTCCACATCCCAGCCACAGCATCATTAGCATTTTTCTTAGACATGCCACATTCTTTCCAACCCCAGGGACTTTGTATTTGGTGCCGTGCTTTCTCTTCTTGAAGTTGCACCCCCGTCCTTGAGGTCTCATGTCGAGAGCATCTCCTCTAAGAGAACTTGCTGAATACCACCTTTGAAATGAGGGTGCTGTGCTGGCGCCACAGAAGTGATTGTGATCCACACAGTTTCTGTCCTCGAGTAGTCCAAAAGGTGGCGGGACAAACGAAGGAGTGAGCAGGTACTTTGAGAGCGTACTCAGGGCCGTGATGGGAGCAACCCAGATGTGGGAGCACGTGACAGAGACCCTAACTCGGCTGTGCTGGTGGAAGTGGGGATTCAGAAAATGGGACAAGCAGGGTCTGCAGAACATGCCGAGGAGCTTGAGCTCCATCCTGGGGCGTACGGGTGGGGGGCCCTGAAAGGTATATACTTTAGAAGGGACAGACTTCTGCTGTGGAAGGGTCATGAGCAGAAGCAGAAGGTGATCTAATTTGGCCTCCATGGTGTTTGGCCCCAGAATCAGTGCAGAGGTGGCACTCGGAAGGGAGATGACCACAAACTTCTGGGGCACAAAGGCCTCACGCCATCCGGGAGAGAACATTTGGCTAGGATCCCGGAACCTCCAGAGCTACAGAATGTCCTGGACTCCTGGCCTCCCACCCACCTCCCAGACAGTTTTATTGACCAGCTTTACAATAGGTACACCTTCTCCATTTTACTCTGATGCTACCTCCTGGTTTTTTCTGTACCTACATCCGGTAGGAATCTGCTGCACAGCCAGGCGCGAAAGAACATCAAGTTCCTTTATTTTCTCATTGTGGTTTGAATTTGTATTTCTGTGTTTTTGAGCCTATGTCAAGGTCCCCAAGTCCTTCATGGGCTGAGGGGTCTAGTGGTTGGGCATTTGTTAACAAGGGTAAGCATGGAGACATCCGGGGCTCTTCGAGCATGGGGCTCAGGGCTGCTTCTCTGCCGTTCTCAGACCCTGGAGATTCTTTGCAAGGGTGGAAATGCAGTGTTCCCTGGCTTTATGCAGCCACTTCCCTCTGGACCTGGGTACCTCTGTGGGGCACTGCAGGACCAAGTTGTGGGTGGCGACTTAGAGCCCTTCTCCACACTGGCCAGGAGAACTCCCTAGCAGAGAGAAAGTGTCTCTGCCTGCTGCCTTCCCTGGTCTTGTGGCTTCTTCCCTCAAACCTACACCTGCCTCTTGTACTGTCACAACAGACCTGGAGACCTGTAACACCCAGAACCTGATTTTAGCAACCGGAAAACTTGTTTCCCTTCCTCTAAATCTCCAAACCTGCCCAGAACTTGAGGGGCAATGTTTGCACTTCCAACATTTTTGGGTAAAGAAGTGGATTAAAAATAAAACAATTAAGTTTCTCTAGTCAAATGGCCAGAATATCCTATCGTGCTAGTGTTTTTGCCTGAAATCTCCCTTTTCACTTTTCACCTGGCTAACTCCCACTTATCCTTTAGGATTTAGCTCAGTCACCTCAGATAGAGAACTCTCCATCTTCCTGAATCATCACCTCGGCAAAAGGCTCTCCATTATTTTCCTCTGTGTGGCCAACCCACACCTGGCTCATATCAAGTGTGCTAAACTGAATGGAATTCAGGGCAAGGTATCAGATTAACAAGATCTGCCTTTGACTAGTGGCTGCCCAGGGAAGACGGGCTTAAGTGAGAGGTGACAGAATAAATGCAAGATCTGGGGACACTGTAGTTCTCAGAATAGGAATAGGACATTTTCAAAGGCAGAACAAGAGGGAGAGCAGGGCCATGTTACCTGGCTTCTCACCGGTTTACACCAGGCATCCGGAGAATGGGAGAAGTTTCTAGAACTAGCCAGCAGGTGGCAGCATTGCCCCTTAGATGAGGGACTTCCTTTCACAGGATGAGCTGAGTAAGAGCTCTTTCTTCTCTCCGGGGCACTCCGTGGGAGGCCTTTCCTAAGCCAGTCTGAGTGATTTGAGGCAGTGGTGAGACCAGGATTCCAGCTGCTCTACGCACAGAAGAGATCTGTAACCATTTGTGGATCTAATTTTTTCTAATTCCAGGCCTTCTTGTAGAGGTCTTTCAGTCTTGTGAACAAACAAACAATAAGTAAGTAACTCACAGTTCTCACTGGAGTCACTGAATCAGAATCTCCTGGATAGTCCCTGGGAATTCCCATGTGGTTTTGATGAGGGCAGCCAAATTGTCATTTGTGTGATTAGATTCCACGGCTAGCCTTTCAGTCACAAAATTGACTTTATCCGTTAGGAAAACCCAGTACATCTGGGCCCACCACCCACCACTCTGCTCCAGGACAGAACTTCACTGGGACGGCTGAGCAGAGTGCCTCCAGGGGTCCAGCAGGAGGTGGCTGCCAGGCACAGGCTCCATGCACCCCACAGGCCCTCTCTTCTCTCTTTGTTCTTCCTCAGCCTTGGTAGGCCTGCTCCCCAGCACAGCCTACCCCCACCACCCACTGAGCTCTAACCCAACTGCAGGCCTCTTTGACCAGTCTGCAGAAACAAACAGGACAGCCATGGGGTGCTCAGTGGCCAGCTCTCTCACCTCTCGGCAGGCAGTATTTTCAGTAGTACCTCATGAAGCTGAGGCCCATGGAGGGCATCCTGGTGTTGACCAGGGGCAAGGGTTAGCAGGTTTACCCATGCATGGAAAATCTGGGCCAGGGTGGCTGACTGAGTTTTACAGTAGGTGACCACATTGTTGCTTCTACTCCTTCCTGCAGCCTCTCTGAGTCACTGCTCACTGATGGCCCTGGGCAGAAAGCTACCAGAGTGGGTAAAGCCTGAAAGAGTGAAGCCCAGGTGCTGACTAGGCCAACTTGAAGGAGCTGGACTGCCTGGGGCTCATCATGGTGGTTCCTCACATATCCGTCCACCATTTCCTGTCTTGATGTCTTTGTCTACTCTGTTCTTTTACCACATTGTCTTTTCCATCCAAATCTTATGTGTTTCAAAAGGTCACTTTTCAGATGCCACCTGTCAGGTCTGAGATGGTTATATATATATATATATATATATAATACACACACACACGTGCCATGTTACACCTGTCCCCTAGCCCCTAATGCAAGGTCTTATGCAGGCATGCCAAAAGGAGGCACACAGGAAGTTATGAAGGAAAACAGAAGAGACGTGTGGTTGTTAAATATTGTGAGTCCAGGGGCGCCTGGGTGGCTCAGTGGGTTAAGCGGCGGACTTTGGCTCAGGTCATGATCTCACGGTCTGTGAGTTCGAGCCCCGTGTCGGGCTCTGTGCTGACGGCTCAGAGCCTGGAGCCTGCTTCAGATTCTGTGTCTCCCTCTCTCTCTGCCCTTCCCCTGCTCATGCTCTGTCTCTATCTCTATGTCTCTCAAAAATAAATAAACATTAAAAAAAATTTTAAAAAAATATTGTGAGTCCAGAAGGTGAAGGAAGAAGATGGGGGTAAGTTGCAGGTGACAGGGAGGGCTTTGTCATGGAGTAGAAATTGGTCTGGGCCCTGAAGGATGGCTTAAATGATTAGGTGAAAGGTCACCAGCATGTTCTCAGAGCTTTCTTCTTAATTTAAAGTCAATGCTGAGGTATTCTGGGTAGAAAGTGGTTCCTGGGTGGGGCAGGCCAATCATGCGTGATCAACAGTCAATCTTATTGATACTCTTGGTCAGTCTCAGTAGAACTTTCTGGAGCACGTGGTATGACTAGGGAGTAAGGAGGACATGGACAGCAAGGCATTGGTTTGTCTCCTGGACCCAGTTTACACCAAGAAAGGAATATCCAGCACAAACTCAGAGAGAGGCAGATGCTGTCAGAGTGGGCACAGTATCCCTAAACCTAGTCCTTGTGTTTGAAGGGGAGTTGTGGCATAGCCATTACCTGACCAGTACAACAAAGTCACATCCTAAAATCAAAGAGGGAATAGCCTGGGAGGTGGAATCCATGTCTTCCTGTACTTCAGAGGTGTACCTTCTGGGCTGGAGCCTGAGGATTTCTGCACTCACATGGACCTCCCTACCTTTTCCTCTTCTATCCCCAACATAAATGTAGTGAGACTTTGGAGCTATAATCAGCTTCTCCTCTTAAGGGAAAATTTGAGCCTTTGCTTAATGAGGGCCAAATAGGTAAGATGGAGAAAGCAGAGGTGCCCACAATGTGGGTAGAAACCTTGTTCTCTGCCTTCTCAGCTCCACGCTGGATGCATAACCCATACTCACCACGCTTCCTTCTAAATTTGCCTAAGACTAGGAAAGGCTCCACCAGGGAGTCCCCTCTCAGCCACCCACTCAGCCCCGAGAGTGGGTGTGGGTGCCACGGATAGGACGAAGAGCTGCTAATTGGTGACATGCCAGCACTCCACCCACCATGGCTTGTCTGGGACACTCACCCCTGCTGACTAGGAAAAGGCACCACAAGGACAGTGTGTGCCCTGCATTCTTCTAAGAGAATGTGCTCCCTACTATCTGATGGCACTCTGGCCAAAGAATGTGTATCTCCCTACCTTTCCTTTCTTCCTGATTGAGAGCCTCACTGTATTCTTTATCAAGCCACATTGCTGAGTTCCAAAAAACAGACAAATTATGTCCATGTGGGAACATGCTCCTCCTTTGTAGCATCTCATGAGGTCTAGACACTCAGGACAGTCCTGGCTAAGCCCCAGCTGGCCCTGGGCCATAGCCCTCCTTTTCCGCCCCAGGCTGGGCTGCTGCCTCCCATGAGTCATTCAGGTAACCAGAAGGGCAACCACAGAAGAAAAACAATACCCTTGTTGCCCCAGCTGACAGTCCCAGCCCAGGGCAGGGTACAGCTGGGGCATTGCTTGCAGTCTTCCAAGGTTAGGCCTGTCCCTGGGGCAGCAGGAAGAGGCTGCGGCAAGATGGTGGGAGGGGCAGTGGGAGAAGCATCCTGGAACTTGGCGTGTGCCCTGACTTGCCATTTCTGACGTCAGCATCTTCCGATGCCCTTTCATAAGGTAGGAACCAGGAAGGGTAGAGGTAATGAGATCAGACTGTGCCAGGTGAATTCCACGGAAGACAGTATTGAACGCCACATGTTGACCAATGCCTTTTGTAAATAAACCACCCTTCCCTCCTAGCTCATCCCAAACACACTCTCGTTCCTCTGCATCCACATTGCCAATTTGGTTCTTCCTTCTAAAGCATGTAGTTTATGGGTCTGTCTTCCCAATGGGGAGCTCTAGGTACCCCTCTCTGACAGCCACTATAATGCTTGCACTGTGGTAAGCACTCATGCACCTTTTGAGTTGGTGCATGAACCCCTAAGTCCATGCTGCACCTCAGTGGTACTGGAAATAACTATAATGACAGAGCAGCTGCTGAACTTGGGGTGCTGATTTGGGTGGTCATGTGGCCCATTGGCCATTTCTCCGAAAGTGAGGGGAGAGACACTGGGCCAGAAAGTCACATCCTTAGAGTTGCTCAGCTTACAAGAACAGGCCCATCCTTGGGTTCTCCTGCCTGCTGGGAGGGTGAACCAGTCTGGTTATAGCTGGGCATCTGCTTGATATCACTTTCTCCCCTGGACTGGCCTCCTCAACAGCAAGTCTGGGGCTTTTTTAGTTTTGACTCCCAGCACAGATTCTGACTCATCCCAAGTACCCAGCAGATGCCCATTAGATAGAGTGTGTGTGCCTCCTTCATATCTGGGCCTGTACGCTGTTGTCATCTGCCATTGCTGTAAGGCGGCGATGTGTGCAGTGTAATGACCCACCCCTTTCCATACACCCTGAAACAGGAGCCCCAGGGAGGGGTTCTCTTCCTCCCCCAACATCTGCCCCAGAGTGTAGATGTGGTTCTCCAGGCTCCTGCAGCTCTGGCAGACCCTTAGCACACAGAGACAATATTTGCGGAATGTCCTGATGGATGAAAGAAAAGGAATACCCATTGTATTTGACACACACTTGAGAAATTCTCAGAAAAAAATATATATATGAGCTGGCTCTTCATATTTGGCCCCAAACTGCTTAGAATGTTGTATTCCCCCTTCTCTCTCTCGGTGTCCTTCCCTACACCACAGAAGACAGAATGTTGAACCCATCATGCAGATCAATACCTTTTGGTCATCAAGGGACCTAGAAGGAACAGCCCCATCTTGGGACATATGTGAGAAAAATACATCTTTCCTCTCTGCTAGAAGCCCAGATCCCCTCAGGGAAGCCCATTGGTTCCACACATTCCAGATCCTGAACCTGGACTTTATACTTGATACCCTGAGCCCATCTGAAGCAGCAGGAACCATCCCTGACTTGAGAACGGACTTGTTCAAAGTAAAAAGGAATGTCCTAAGCCAGCCAGAGCAGATATTCATGGTTTTCTGCTCTACTGAATCCTAGGTGTTTGCTTAAATGAGTCTTGGCTGACATGTCTGAACCTCAGACATCTGTCACCTCCACTCCCACTGCCCCCTCTTAAGCCCTGAGCTTCCCACTGCACAGAGAGCACCCTGCAGTGCAGATGAACCTAACGAGACTTCTTGGCTTGGGGAGGGTATTGCATGGGCCTGCTGAGCATGAATCACATCAAGAGAGTGGGGACCCTGAGAACTAGAACAGCCACTGGACAGATGGTGCCAGGAGTGGGGACAAAATCACTCATAGGATCAGATCTCCAATGACTCATGAACATAGAATCCATGAAAACCCCATGTGGAGGCCCGAAGACCAGCAAGATTCCATCTTGTCTGTCTAGGCCAAAAGCTCATTGTCCAATCCCCTGTGCCTGTAGCAAGCGGCAGACATGGCAACAATCACAAGCACACAAAACCAAAACCGTCATTGGCATCAGTTCGGGGGTTTGAACATGCTAAATGCTCAGAGGCAGTGGGGAAAGAGCAGCTTTCTAGGCAGGGATCAGTCACACAGCCACAATTACTCGCTAACCCAGGGCAGTGCGTTTGAGGCAGCCCACCCGTGCTCCCAACTCTCCTCCAAGAAATGGGCTTCTAGGCTAGCTCTGCACCTCAACACTGAGCCGGCAAGGGCCAGCTCTGCCCTCAGATAAGCTGTATCCTCCTGGTCGGTGACCTTGCCCCTCCAGGTTGCTCAGGAAAGGTAAGATTTTGTTCTTGGGAATTGGAGCAGATGGTAGCCCAAGTGCAGTGACATGGACGTCCACCCTCCAAGCAACAGTGGTTTCTGTCCAGCTCGTCCTGCTCAAACCCCCCTCCCCCATCCCACAGTATTCCATCTGCATTAAGTTGAATCCTGGCTCAGATTTACAGTCAACTAACTGATGGAAGTGCCACTAAATGCTAGGAATAGTAATAGGTCTTTGCATGGTTAGGCCTCATAATGGCCCCTCAAGGGGCATATTTTCCTTTTATAAATGCAGAAATTAAAACTCAGTTTACTTAAGTGACTTGCCTAAGATCACAATGCTAAGTGGTAGACATGGGTCTCCTGATTGCTAATTCAGAGTCTTGCCCCTACACAAAAACCACCTCCTTCTTTGAAACACGAAATGGTGCCATTTACCCTTTCCATGGGAAACATGGCATGGGAACAAGGCAGGACGATGGGGAGCAAGGTGTAAGCAGTGATCACTGTCTATCAGACTTGGTATAAACAGTCTCCTTTCTGTGCCCTCCTTCACTGTGGACAGTGACCTGCAGTGTTTTCTGGAGGCCTGACACAGTGGTTAAGAACACGGGCTCAGACCAGACTGCTGGGTTTAAATCTCATCCACGGCCAGCGACTACCTGTGTGATACCAGACAAAATAGTTTACTTCTCTGGACCTCAGTTCCCTCATATAAAAAATGGAATTATAACAGCACCACCTCATAGGGCTTGTTTGGAGGATTGAGTTAATTTGTGCAAAGCACTTAAAACAGTGGTTAGCACTCAGTAAATGTTTCATAAGTGTCTATTGATGTTAATATCAATTATGTTTGATATTTAATATTATTTCCAAACAGGGCAAAATTGTTGCCTTATTCCTATTTTATGCAGGAAAAAAAATCTGAAGCCAACAACCAGTAGCCGCTATTTCCTTGGGGTCTGGGGCCACACCACCTACATAGAGCACCCTCTGCCGGGAGGTCCCTGGGCACCAGGACTGGGCCTTCTAGGAACACATTTCTCTGGTTTTGCCTTCTCCCTACTGCCAGGCTCATCTCTCAAACACCCATCTGTCCTGGGAACACTAGGCTGTCACTGCGGCATAAAGGCTGCACAAAGAACACACCAAACCACCCAGGGGCCCAGCCTGCCAGCAGCTACTTGCCGCCTGGCATGCAGGCTAGACAAGACCTGCTTCTTGGTCTGCACCTCAGGACCAAATAAGAGTTTCTTACATGGCCTGGAGCTTATTCCTGCCCCCCACCCCAACAGGGAGAACACTGGCCGCCTTCTTGAATCTTCACTTCTTCTTACTCTTAGCTCTCTTAGTAGATACTAGGAAGGCCTTCACCAGAACCACTTGTTTAAAGAGCTGCCTCTACCTTTCCTTCTGTTGAGTTTTCTCTCCTGGTAGGCAGAAAGCATGAGAGGTGGATATGACAGAGCAGATGGCTGGTGGGATGGCGGCAGTGAGACTATTGGAAGAAAGTACCAACTTCCCGGTGAAGCTGGTGATGGCCGAGGACAGAAATGGTGCTAGGACTGAGCACATTCCCCAGCTGCGGACAGATTTCACTAGGCTCCTGGAAAAGCATATGTGTGCTAGTTCTAGTGAAGATGCTCATAGCTCTTGTAGTATACGGATTCTCCAACCTCAGCAGCTTACCAGGGCAGAAGTTTATTTCCTGCTCCCACAAGGGCTCACCCCTTGTGCCCAGAGGCACTGCCCTTCCAACAGGTGGCTTCTAAAGGCATCTGGAGTGGAGACAGCCAACCCGCAGGTGGGGAAGGAGGGCTGTGGAGAGCGGGGAAGGGGGATTTTTGAGAGTTAGCCCTGAAATCAGAATGTGTCACTTCTGACCAGATGCTGTTGGCCAGAACTCCATGACAAGGTTCCTCATCTTAAGTGAGGCTGGGAAACAGTCTCTGGTGGAAAGCCCTTCCCAGTGACAACTGCACCCCCCCAAACTGTGGACTGGAAAAATGACTGGTGGAATCAACCAAATGGGAATGCCAGCTGGAGGCATTCTAGAATGAAATTCTGCTACTGTGATCTCAGCTGCTCCTGAGGCACAGAAGGAAAGTGGGAGGGCTCTAAAAAGACCACCTTAATTAATGTGGGTGAGTAAATAAATAGGCAACTCAGTGGGGCTAGGTCTTAAAAAACAAAAGGCAGAAAAAGTGGCTATTGATACCAAACAACATAAAAATATAAAAGATGGGTAGGAAGCAGAATAACAACAGGAATGTTGATCCAGGATATATGAAAAATGTTACCGAAGTCTTTTTAAGCTTTGAGTGGCCAAAGGAGGCTTAGGTCTGTCCCTAGGGATGGATGGCAGAGTGTTACTGAATGACAGAATAAAACAAACAAAAAAAAGTCCATCAATTTCTACTTTATGTCCAACATCTTTGTCAAAGTGAATCATTTTAAGGCCAAAAAGAGAAGACATTGAAATCCCCAATGAATGAAGAGTATGCAAGAAGGAAACTTACCCATCAAGTTAGTTGACACACCCTGGCCCAAATGAATCCTATTCTAGAATTCTGAAAAATTTTTCAAGAAGGGATGACTGAAGAGGCAAAATCACAATTAACACAGGCCCTGAAGCTAGACTATCTGGGTTTGAATCTTGGCTAGGTCACTTGCTAGCTGTGTGACTTTGGGGAAATTACCTGATCAGTCTATGTCTTAGTTTTTCCACCTATTAAATGTGTAAAATAATAATAGCTATTTCATAGGACTGTTAAAAGTTTCAATAAGATTCAATATATTCTTAGAACTCAGCCTTATGCCTTTAAGTGTTCAATAACTGTTAGCTGCTACTGTTGTTACTATTTTATGGCAGATCTGCTAGTAGTCTTTGAAACTTTGTGGCAATCAGAGAAAAGTCTAGAAGACAAAGATAAACAAATATATTCCTGTTTTTAATGTTTACTTATTTTTGAGAGAGACAGACAGAGTGCAAAGTGGGGTAGGGGCAGAGAGAGAAAGAGAGAGAGGGAGACACAGAATCTGAAGCAGACTCCAGGCTCTGAGCTGTCAGCACAGAGCCTGATGTGGGACTTGAACTCACGGATTGCAAAATCATGACCCGAGCTGAAGTCAGATGTTTAACCTACTGAGCCACCCAGGTGCCCCCAACAAATATATTCCAATTTAGAAAATCAAAGAAGTGAATTTTCTCAATGCTGTCCATGCCAGGCAAAATCTCTAACTATGCAGCTATTGAGCAAATATTACTAAATACCTACCATGTAACAGGTTCTGTGCTGGGCCCTGGGAAAAGGGGATGGGACAAAATAAACAGAAATCCATGCCTTCTTCCAGGAAGTAGTTCTATCAGGGGAAGATATGTAAGTTTACATAAGTAAATACATACTGGTTGCTGATAGGTAGTATGGAGAAAAACGAAGTATGGTAAGAAAATGCACAATGGTAGAGGGAGAAGATTTCAGTTTTTAAGAGGGAAGTCAGGTAAGGTCTTTGACATAAGAAGACCTTTTAGTAAAGCCTGAAGACGTGGCTCTCTGGAGAAGGAACTGCAAGTGCCAAGAACCCAGCAGGGAAATGCGTAATGGGTTCCTGACACAGCGCAGAGTCCAGTGTGGCTGGAGTAGGGGGTTGGGTGTTTGGAGAACTAATGGTAGAGGATGAAGTCAGAAAGATTGCAGGAGGGCAGGCTGGGCAGGGCTTTGCAGACCCTTGTAAGGACCAGGAATTAGAGAGATGGCAGCCATTGACCAGAAGAGTGACACTCTGATTTACATTGTAAAAGTTTGCTTCATGGTATAAGAGACTGAAAGGAGGCTACATGGAGGCAGGGAGGCCTGTTATAAGATTCTTGTAATAAACTGTGTAACAAACTACAGTGGTGATGGCTTAGCCCAAGGAGGTGTTGAGACATGTTTTAAGAAGTAGGCAAATTCTGGATAGAAACAATTGGATTTGCTAATAGATTGAGTATGCCTGAGAAGGAAAAAAAAAAAAAAGGAGGACTCTAATTAATTCCAAGGATTTTGGCCTGATCTGCTAGAATAATGGGGTGGCATTAGCTGAAATGGGACAATTACAGGAGTACCTGGCTTAGGGGGTGGGAGGCAATGAGGATATGTTACATTTGAGATGCTTATTGGGCATTCAAGAGACATACGGCAGCTAGTTGAATTCGTGAATCTGGATATCAAAGAAGAGGTCATGGTTGGAGAGATACATGCCTGACAATACTGAAATTAACAAGAGACTAAAGTAACTGGAAAGGAGAAAAAGTTCAAGGACTGAGCTGGAGGGCATCTCAATGTTGCGATACGGAGACGGCAAGGAGGAAGCACCACAAGAATACTAAAAGGGAGCAACTAGCAAGGTTGGAGGACAACCAGGAAAAGGTCCGGCGGCCAGTGACGACAAGGTTTCATGGAAGAGGGAGGGATAGACTGTGTTTACTGAAATTCAGAAGAAGATAAGGACCAAGGGATGACCACTGGAACAGTTGGTTAAAAGGATCATCAATGGATCCTTGGAGAAAAAAAAATGGTATTAATTAGGATTCAAGATTGGTTTTGCCAGATGAAGCACATTCTTTTCTCTATTAAATGTCCCTGGACAGTTCCATAGTTTGCCCAGATTTCAACATGGGGGAAATATATATATATATATATATATATTAACATAATGGCAAAATAGGCTTATGACACAGCTTTATTACTTACATTTATAAATGGCATATTCTACCTCTCTCCCTTTGGACTATTCAAATATTAGCAAGGACTCAAATAAAAGCATTGTTGCAATGATGGTCTAACTTGCAGATGTTGCAAAGCTTGGCAAGATAGAAGTCTGTTGACAGAACCTAGAAGGTCCCACAGAGCTAGATGAATGGGTAGAGCAAACAAAATAATATTCAATAGGAATGAATGGGAATTCCCGCACTTTGGTAGCAAGAAATGAATATATAAATATCAGAGGGGAAACCAGTGTTTAGCCACAGTAAATAAGAAAATGACCTCACAATTTATGTTGATAATTAAGCTCTGTATGAAGCAGCATAGTGATAGGTTACCAAAAATTGTTGTCATTCCAGGCAGCAATAACAAAAGAGTGGTATCTATCATCATTAATTATCTTATAGCATTCTTTGCTGGTTAATTCACACCTGTAGAATTTTATTACTTTCTGGCATCATGCTTGAAGAACATAATTGACATAGTAGGATACATAGAAAGGAGAAAAGCAGGACCCATGAAAACTGCTGAAATCTACTATTTTCCTGCATTCATGTTTTGCCTTCCCCACAGGTTCTCCACAGTTTCCAGGGTGGTTTCTTTTGAAAATAAATAGGATCGATCATAGGGTGCCTAAGTGGCTCAGTCAGTTAAGCATCTGACTCTTGATTTTGGCTCAGGTCATGATCTCACAGTTTGTGAGTTTGTGCTCCATGTCAGGCTCTGAAGCACAGAGCCTACTTGGGATTCTCTCTCTCCCTCTCTGTCTGCCTCTCCCCCACTTGCTCTGTCTCACTCTCAAAAATAATTTTAAAAAGAAAAGAAAAGAAATAGGATCACATCACTCACTTATTTAAAGCCTGCAGTGCTCTTTCTCCCATTGCCTAAGAAATAAAACTCAAAACTTTCATATCCTAACCCCATCTCTGTAGCAGCATTTCCCTCTACTCTCCCAGTGGGCTCGATGCTCTGGCCACTATGTGCCCAGAGCTTACCAAGTTGGCTCTTGCTTAGTGCTTTTGCTCATAGATTTCATGCCTTCCTATGGGCTCTCAAAGCACCTATTTTGCCCCTGTTTGTTCTTGCCTTTCCCTACCATGTCGTGGTTACCACTTACAGACTTAAGCTACCTGAGGGCAGGGCTGCTATTGCTTGTTTCATTCTTATTTTCCTGCTTAGGGCAGATCTCACCACAAAACAGGTACTCAACAAGTACTGGCTAAACAAATGAATGAATGGAGGGGTAAATGAATCAGTTCTAGTTCCTCTGCCTAGAATGCCCTCCCTTCCCATTTGTCCACATGGTAAATTGCTTTCATCATTTAAAGCATCCAGCTCAGGCATCAGGTATTCTGAGAGCCCTTCCTGCTCTGTAGCCCTTTCCCTTCCCTCCACTTCCTGCAGCACTTGGCACGCAGGACGCTATGCTGGCCATACCTGGTATTTGCCTACCTGGTTATTCTGTCTTACTCATCTTTGTATGCTCAGGACAGTGGCTGGCCACATACCTGCATTCAGTATCAAATCTTAGAATGAATGACTAAGGCAATTGAGAATGTATAGCCCAGAGAAAAGGGAAATGTTGTTTTTTTATTAGAAGAAAAAAAATAGATGGCTTTGACTTGATTGGATTAATAGCCTCTATGGCCTCTTCCAACTCAGGGACTTTAGGACTCTGAGCTCTGGTATTCAACAGAGTTGCTGTATTACTTAACTGATAGTCTTGCTTCCATGCCAAGTAGCCCTGGGGAAGATCTTGGGAGAAGTGTGCCCTCTTTGCTAAAAGTGGATTGTGGATGAGGATGAGTAAGGTGCTCATCCTCGGAGGCCACTTCTGAGGAAGTTTCTTTTTTTATTTTTAAAAAAAAATTTAAGTTTATTTATTTATTTTGAGAGAGTGAGTGAGAGAGAGATGTGGGAGGGGCAGGGAGAGAGGGAGAGAGAGAATTCCAAGCAGGCTCCACACTGTCAGTGCAGATCCTGATGTGGGGCTCGAACTCACTAGCTGTGAGATCATGACCTGAGCTGAAACCAAGAGTCAGACGCTTAACCTACTGAGCCACCCAGAAGCCTTTGAGGGGCAGTTTCTAATCTCCGCTGTGCCAATGGGAATAAGGCTTCCCTGGTCCATGAAATCCCTCTGGGTTGGTTTGAGGGGTGCCACTCTTCACACTCTCCCTCAGAGGACTCTTGGCCCTGGCTCTCTCTAAAGCCAATCTGATCTAGCGAGCTCTACTCACTGCTCCACAGGATTCTATCTCCTCACATTTGGGATGTAGAAATTCAACCTTGTGCCAATGCCACAATTCATCCTTCTTCAGAGCAGGTCTCAATTCTTACAGCAGGTGTCACTGTGGGCAGAGAAAGGTCACGGCAAAATCTGGATGTCCCTGTGGCCATCAGTTTCATGGCCACTTTGGCCCCAGGATATCAGTGGAGGAAGGGGTGGGAGGCCAGAGAGGATGTGTCCACGGAACCACTCTGCCAACATTCTGTAGGCAAGAGAACAGTTTTCCAGGAAACCTGTGAGTCCACATAAAAGCCTTCCCTAGTCTCAGATTTTAGGACATTGAGAAAGTTTCAGAGGAAATGCAGTTTATCCCTGAAGGCCTGATTTCCTGGAAAGTACTTGCAGAAGACTGTTTCATCTGCATTGAACCTGCTTGGATCTACTCAGGTGTCTACACATCTGGACTCAAGTGCAGAGCAAGAACCAGACAGGCCATCCAGAGAGGATTCTAGGTTTGCTTCTTAAGCGTAGGCAGATAAGATAACAAATAAGGTTTTCTGTTCCATTTGTCTTATCAAAGGGACAAAGTTTGTAAGAACCACTTTCACCTTTACAACATTTGAGAAGACACCTGATGCAGTTTTATGATCACTCTGAAATGCTGGCCTTGCTTGAACCTCCATACCAGTTCTCCTAATACCCTGTCTCTCCTACTGTATGCTTTCTGCTTAATCCCATTACCAGAGCCTCAGAAAACAATTCAGCTCACAATAAACTCCGAAAACTCTTAAGCTAAATTCCCTTATTTGCCTTTTGAGTGGAATTTGGGACCCTACTGGCCCCTAAAACTTGTAGCAGTAACTTGCTTCTGGCCTATCAAGCTCAACAGCAGGTCCTAGATCCCTTGGACAAGGACTGGTCCAACCCTGCTGTGGACTGGGCTGGAGCTGGCCCATGTGAAGGCAGAGAATGGTGTCCTCCCCTCTCACTTCCAGATGGCAGCTATTTTAGGGAAAAAAATTGATCTGACGGGCTATTTTTGAAAAGCAGTTGACAACAATGTGTAACAGTAGGCCCTTACCTGGAACTTATTTGGACCTTTAAAAACAACATGTGCTTATTGGAGCATGGTCCTGTCATGCAGGATCCACTCAATAAACATTTGGCAGATGTCTTTTGAAATCGTTCTGTCAATAAGAATTCAAAGAACACTAAGCACCGGTTCTAGATACTGAGGGAGAAAGAAAGGAGAATGATGGCAAGTTCCTATCTTCAATTATCCTACAGTCTGGTGGCCAAGAAAAGACTTAAGGACACATCTGTGTATTTCAATCCTCCTGGGTCTGAGGGCTTAGAGATGTCCACCTTATGCAGCTCTCCAAGTTGGCTGGTGTTCTACCCACGGTGTCCTTGGGCCATCTGCAGTAACTCTGCAGGGGCTATGACTTCACCTCATGATGAAGAGACAGCTGTATCTTCCTCCCTGGATGTTAAAGTCCAATTCTCTCTGCTCTAATTTGGCTGAAAATACTTTATAAATATTTGAGATGGTGTCATACGGGAACATTACAGAGAGTATGTTGATGTTACACTATTTAATTTTGGCAGTGAGTATGATGAAGGTAATGGAACGGGAATTGCTATAATGAGTGTTTTTTTGATGTTTTGCAAATGAGGAAATCGTTGAGGAAAGAAGCTTGCCAAGGGTCATGCAGAGGAATGCAAAGCAGACCCTACACTAGAAGGCCTTCCCCTTTGAGATCTCTCTGCCGTCTCCACACTAATCCATTCTGAAAATCGTGGCATGACTAGACCGGCAGGCATACCTCATCTCTTGGTAGATGTCTTACCTGCTCCAGACAGATGGGAACTTCAGACCTTCAACTCTCCACCCGTGAGCACACTGGCAGTGTGTGTGCTTTTCTTGGCTGACCTCTGGGTAGTCAGCCTAGTGTCTGTGTCAATCATGTTTTATTTGCTCTTCCTTTTAGTTCTGAACTCCCTAGAAGAAAGTAGACAAGTATCTGAAATGTTACTCTGATTGGTTTTTTGTTTGGTTGTGTTTGCTATTTTGCAAGATGATATTGTTCTAGCCTTGAGTTAATTTCCCTTGTTCCTGACACAGTTTACATACTTACATAGGTAACCAATCTCTCCTGATCATGTCCCTGAATTCCCCCCTTCCCTGGCCCATCTTGACAATGTGCCAGTGGATGTAACCATGTAGGACATTCTCCTTCCCCTCCTCTTCATATCTCACCCCTCTTGCCAGACATGTGAAAGTTCGAAATGGAGGAATTCATTGTTGTTGTGGCCTGAAAATTCTCTGGCTATCTTTCTTCTTTTTTGAGAGTTGTCACTTTATAATGCCCATGTTGTAAATAGGCATCTCTGACTCACTCGGAGCCTGCTTTTGAGGCCTCCTGTCTTATATCCATGGGGCGAGGGAAACAGTCTCTCTGGTTGGCCATTCTAAGTCCTGCACCTAGCTCAGCACATGTAGACTCTAGGCCCTTATAACTACTTACTGAGTTAACTAATAAATAATCTTGTCCTCAGAGATTCCCGCTACTACCAAACCAGAAGAATGCCTCTTGCCTAATTCCACACGTACAAGGAAGTGAGGTCTAGATGCCCTTTCCTAATTCTCTTCCCCTGTCCCCCACCTCCTTCCACTCCATAAGGAATTCTAGTCTGATCCCCCTTGCAGAACAAATCTCTGCTCCAGGAAGAATTTCCTTTGAGGTCACAAGAAAGATTTCCAACATCAGCTGAAAATAAACTTCCGTGGTCCTTTGTGATTTCAGTGTTTTGCCCTTTGGATTTGTCACTCATTTTTAGACCTGAAAATATCATTTTTTTCATCTCTTTCCAAGATTGGCATTTTTCAGGTGAATTGTTTGTAAAGAGTGTATGAGGTGGGGATGTGGCTTGAGGGAAGATAATTTAAAAGTGGTGTCTGGCACTTCCTTGATTTTCAGATATCTTTGATTTCTCATCTGATAGAGTTGGAGTGTTTTTCCCAAGTATCATTAGTCTTCCCTCAGTTCTAAACATGTCAAGTGGCTCTGGGTAAAAAGCTGAGGAATGAAAGTGGGCGGGTGAATGCACCCAGCCCAGCAGGTGCAGGCTGAAGCATGCCTGTGGGAGCAGGAGCAGGAGCAGGGGAGTGACAGCTCCCTGCAGCTCAAGGCCCCACTGTGCCCACCACCCAACCCTGTTCTCATCCTCCCCAGGTATCGTGATGGAGCAGAGGACAATGCCTCTCCTCCCAGCCTCTTACTTCTCTGACGCACAAAAGAATGTCTGGCTCGATAAATATTCACCCAGCGATTATAGGATTAACTGCAACCTGCAGGAAGGTAAGCCTTTAAACAAAGGTTTTGCTTTGTTTTCTGGAAGAGAATAAAATATAAAACAGACAGGCCTATTATTTATTGATGTGAACTTTCAACTTCGGGCTCCAGCAAATCAGTTGTTAATAAGGATTTTCTTGTTGGGAGGAGGTAATGAAGTTCAGACCCTCATGCCTACATCACTGCTCTTCACAGGCTCCACCTTTGATTGCAGTTGCCATGGCAATGAGATTGTTGTAAGAGCTAGAAAATGGTGGTGCTTGTACTTGGGAAGTGAGATGTTTATGAAAATTCACATTTTCCTTTTTGTTTTTTTTTCTTTTTCCTTCTGCGAAAAGAAAGAAGGAATGGGGGGAAGAAAAATAATCACATGTTGTTTGCACATCTGTTATGTGCCAGGCATGAGGCTGGGTGCTTTATACATGTACTGTGTTAAGTGTGTGTGTGTGTGTGTGTGTGTGCGCGTGCGCGCGCGCGCGCGTGTGGGTGTGTGTGTAAAGCCTTTTTCATTACGAACTATAACTCTCTTACCAAAGAGTGCACAAAACAAAGGTGTTCAGCTCCATGATTTCTTACAAAGCAAACACCCATGTAAAATCAAGACATAGAAGTTGCCAGAACTCCAGAAGAGTGACCCTCTCAATTCTTCCTCCTCCTCCTTCTCTTCAAAGAAAAATACTATCATTACTTTTATGGAGATCACTTGTCTTTTTTTGAATATACTTTTACCACCTTACCTTTCATCTCTAAACACTATAGATTAAGCTTTATTTTTAAACTTCATATGGATGGGATCACACAATGTGTGTTCTTTTTGTGCCTGACTTCTTTTGCTCGATGTTATGTTCATAGGCTTTATTCATATTATTATTTGTGACTGTAGTTTCCATGTTCTCATTTTTATGATACTTCATTGTATCAATGGAGCCCAAATTTATTCACCGTTCTGTTATTGGTGGACTTCTGGATTGTTTCCAGTTTGGGGTTGTATAATAATGCTATGATGAATATTATCATCCTGTCTTTTGGTGCACATCTTCTGTGGGTATAAACTTAGAAGCGGAACTCCTAGACTATAAGGTACTTTATGTAGATAATGCCAAACAATGGTCCTAAGTAGTGTGCACCCACCAACACTGTATGGATTTCTATTTCTCCACATCCATGTCAATATTTAATATTCTCCATCTCTTTAATTTTAGCTATTCTGGTGGATGTGTAGTGGTCACTCAATGTTTAATTGTCATCTGAATATTCTCTTTTATAATGTGACTGTTCAATTCTACTTTTCTATCAGGTTTTTTTCTTATCTATTTGTGATAGGGCGACATATAATTCACATACAAATAGATGGCCTGTTATATGTATTGCAAATATCTTATACTGTGTGGCTTATCTTCTCACCCTCTTAATGGTGTCTTTTGGTGAACAGATATTATTAATTTTAATATGGTCTAATTTATCAATGCTTTCCTTGATACTTAGTGTTATTTGTGTCCAAGTTAAAAAGTCTTTCCTTTGTCCTAGCATCATAAGATATCCTCCTATATTGTCTTTAGGGAGTTTATTGTTTTACCATTCATATCTAGATCTAACTTATGCCAGAAATTAATTTTTATGATGATGTTAGGCAGTGGTTAAATTTTCGTTGTTGTTGTCCATATGGACATGCAAAATGTCTTAGCACATTTGTTGGAAAGACCAGACTTTCCTCAATGCTCCATAGGAGCATCTTCATAATATAGATATCCATATATGAGCTTTTTATTCATTTTAATTGGTCTGCTTCACTGTCCCTTTCCAGTTCTTCAATCTAAATTTCTGTAGCTTTAGAGTCTTTATATCTAGGACAGCAAACCCACTACTTTGTTCTTTTTTTAAAAATTACTTAACATTTATTCATTTTTGAGAGACAAACAGTGAGCATGGGAAGGGGCAGAGAGAGAGGGAGACACGGAATCTGAAGTAGGCTCCAGACTCTGAGCTGTCAGCATAGATCCTGATGTGAGGCTTAAACTCACAGACCTCAAAATCATGACCTGACCTGAAGTTGAAGGCTTAATCAACTGAGCCGCCCAGGTGCCCCTGTCCTTCTTTTTCAAGTGGTTGTTGTTAGCCTTTTGTATAGCCATCAAAATATTAGAATTGGCTTGTCAGATCCACAAAAAAAAAAAAAAAAAAAAGCTGGGTTCTTTCTGGGTTTTGTGTGTGTGTGTGTGTGTGTGTGTGTGTGTGTGTGTGTTTGAAGGTGGAGAAATTGTTTAAATCCATAGGTCAGTTTGGGGAGAAATGATATCTTTTTAATTTTGTTTCTATTTTCCACCATGATTTCTTCTTTGAATTTTCAAATATATAAGTATTTTCTAGTTATCTCTGTCAGTTTTTTCTAGAGAAACATTTTGACTTAATTAATTGAATTACTTAAATTGTTTGAAATTTATTGAGATTGCTTTACAATCTAGCATATGGTTAATTTTTGTGAATTTTATTTGTGTGCTTGGAAAAAATTCTATCATCTATCTATCAATCTATCTATCTATCTATCATCTGCAGTCTTGTTCATTAGGTCAAGTGTATTGATTACATTATTCAAATCTTTATGATTTGGGTTTTGTCTGCTTACCATAGCATTTACTGTGAGAATTATGTTAAAAGTCTTCCTGTTATCATAGTGAATTTGGTTTTCTCTCAGTTTTGCTTTGGATATTTTGAGGATATATGTACTATATGTTAGCAACGCATACAAAATTAGAACCAAATTAGACTTGCTACATTTTCTTTGTGAATTCAACTTTATCATAATGAAGGGAGTCTCTCTAGATCACCAATAGTACCTTTTGTCTTAAGTTCTACTTTGCGTATTGTTATAGCTCTCTCAGCTCTCTTTTATTTGTTATTTGCCTGGTATACCTTTTTTACTCTCTGACTTTCAGTCTTTCTGTATCATTATGTTTCAGCTGTGTGTCTCTTATGAGCAGGATATAGTTACTATTTTTTTTTAAATTCTGTCTAGCAATCTTTTTTTTTTTTAATTGGAGCACATTTACATTTAGTGATATGCTTGGGTTTAAATTTCCCATCTTACTCAGCATTTTCTACATCTCTCATATATTCTGTTTCTTTTTTCCTTCCTTGTATTGGCTTCTTTTATATTGATGAGTCTTTATTATTCCATTTCCCCCATTTATTTACTTTAAATTACATTAAAAAATAATTCTAATATATGTTAACTTCAGTGATTCTCTTTTGCACAGTATATCCATTATTATTATATGTTTTGATTCTCTGTATTCTATATACTTTCCATACTTGGTTATTGTTCTCTTCTGTGGCTGATATTTATTTATATTTAACCACATATTTATTCTTTCATTGCTTTTCATTCTGTCCTTGATCTCCAGCTTTCCATCTGAAATTATATTCCTCTTGTCTGAAGAACACTCTAGTATTTTCTTCAACTCTGAAACTGCTGGTGACAATTTTCTTAGTTTTGGTTTATATGCAGTTTGTATGAGACTCTTGAAACTTTTATTTTTGATAGATTTTTTTCTGGATCCAATTTTCTAGATAGGCAGTTATTTTCAAATTTCAGCCTTAAAGATGTCATTCCACTGCCTCTAGGCTTCCATTGTTTTGTTCAGAAGTCAGCTATAAGTCTTACTGCTGTCTTTCAATGGTTTTAAAAAATTCTCAGCTATTATCTCTTCAGACACTGTTTATGTCCTCTACTCATTTTACTTTCCATTTGACATTCTAGATACAAGTATATTACATCTCCTCAGTGAATCTTCTGTATCTCTTACTATCTTCTGTATATTTTCCATCACTTTCCTTTTCATATTCATTCTATATATTGCCTTCTGACTCATCTTCCAACTCACAAATTCTCCTTTCAATTGGGTCTTATTAGCTACTAAAGTCATTCATTAATCTAATTCAAAATTAAAATGTTTAATTTTGATCATTATATATCTTTATTAATTTATTTTTGTCTCATTACATATGTTTTTTAATTTATTTTTGTCTCTTTTATATTGTTTCTAGGTTTCTGTCTAAATTCTCGATCATTTCTTTTATTTCCTTGAAAAAATAACAGCATGTGTTATATATCTTCTGTTTACCTCTCCAGCTATATTTTTGTCCCACTCCAGCCTGCTGTCTCCCCAGAATCCTTATCTGCATGGGTTATATTAATGGATTTTCTGGTCTTCTGGCTTCCAGCTGTGTTTGGCTAATGGTAAGCACCAGAAGACCACAGGGAAGAAGGAGAGTAAAATTGGATATTGTTTTACCTGGTCTCTCTCTGTGGGGTCACTGTAGGCTGTCTATCCACGTCCCCTGACCATAGACTTAGCTCCCCAATGTTTTGATAGCTCTTTTTTCCCAATAACTTTTCAAGCCTATGGGTGGTAAAGGCTCTTCCTTGTTAATAACCCCAGGGTACTGGATCATCTCTATCATTACCCTCACTTATAAATTATTTCTTTTTAAAAAAATTTTAATGTCTATTTGTTTTTGAGAGAGATAGAGCATGAATGGGGGAGGGGCAGAGAATGAGGGAGACACAGAACCTGAAGCAGGCTCCAGGCTCTGAGCTGTAAATACAGAGCCGGAGGCAGGGCTTGAACTTGGGAATGATGAGATTGGGACCTACACAGAAGCCAGACACTCAACCAACTAAGCCACCCAGGTGTCCCAAATTATTTCTTTATTAAATTTTTTTCTAAATTATCATAATTTGTGCCATCTTTTTCTGATTGGAAACTTGACTGATACTAGATATCTGTATCAGGCATTGTTGTTGTTTTTTTAATTTTTGATTATTCAAATATTTAGGTCCAAGGTGACCTAAATCTGTTTATACTATCCGTTGTTTCTGCAGTTTTGTTATTTATATTTTCTTGCTTAGGACACCTATTTTTTACTATGTGTCAATAATTATATGTGCAAGTTGTTTGTAGAAATGCATTCTTCCTTGGGACACCTAGGTGGCTCAGTCCTTAAGCATCTGACTTCTGCTCAGGTCATATCTCATGGCTAGTGAGTTCGACCCTATGTCAGGCTCTGTGCTGACAGCTGGGAGCCTGGAGCCTGCCTCGGATTCTATGTCTCCCTCTCTCTCTGGGACTCACCTACTCATGCTTTGTCTCTCTCTCCTTCAAAAGTAAATAAACATTAAAAAAATAAATGTATTCTTACTTCAGAGAGGATTTATATTTGCTTCCACCAGCAGTTGGGATGATTCTAAGCTGAAGTGACTGGCTTATCTACTTCTTATTCATCTTTTCTCTTTAGCATATCAGCAGTGAGAGGATTCACCGCTGACCCTCTTCACCTTGAGAGGTTCCAAACTTCAATCCATTCCCTTAATTCTGTCTCCTAGCTTCTCTCCAGCCTCTTAAAAATTATCAGATGCTTCCAGGTAAACTAGTCGTATCTTCTAGTTTACTTCTCTGGGCCTCCAAACTAGCCCAGTAATTCTTCACTCATCTCTCTCTTTTTTTTTTCTTTCCCTCTTTCCCTCTTTTTTTTTTCTTTCTTTTTTTAAGCTTTCCCAGTTATCTTCAATAGGAAAATTGGTGTGACTTTTCTAGGTTATCTAGTTTGCCATTTTCAAACTCATCTGGGTCAACTAACTCACTGAGATCATACATCTAGAATACTTCAGATAAGTCTGGCTACAAAAAATTGTTCTCTTTTGTTTTACCCTAACTGAAGGGGGAAAATCAACAACAAAACAACAATGACAAAAAACAGAGCATTTGAAATTGAAACAGAGCATTGTTAGCTACAGATGTCAAAATATTTTTTCTTAATACTCAACTGTGAATCTCTTAAGGATGTTCTCTAAATCTTGCATCTTTGTATCCTCAGCACCTAGCACAGTAAGTATTCAGACAGTATTTATTTAGTAAAAGAAAAAAAAAGAATAGGCAAAGAGATAAAATATACAAAATGGTAATGGGAACTGTTTCTACATAGACCAATAGGCTTCTCAGCCTAACCCCCCCCCCAAAATGTATATTGCAGAGTATCTTCTCTAATTTTCCTTTTCAAGATAAAGTTTTTAAATGGTATGAGTGAAAAATGCCTTCTAGTTCAGGCTTCCATTCTCAGTCCCCCCAAGTCTTGCAAGAAATTCTCAAGTTCTACACTGGTCTAATTTCTTTCCTGGGTTGTAGAGGACTATTGTTGATGGACTGGTGTGGGCTTCCAAATGGACCTGCTCAAGAAATCCAGTTTCAACATGACCTCAACTAAACTCAGCATCTCTTGTCCCATTTCTAATTACATTTCTTTCTCTTTGTTTACTAGCTCAATTGGTGACACTTCTTCCTCACAGTTGCCTGTACTAGAATCCTAGTGATTATCCTTTATTCCCTTCTACCTCCGAATTACCATGTTTGATGAGTTTGAGTCCTAAATATTGCTCGTATTTGTTCCTTTCCTGGATATCTTCACTCTGACTGCTTTAATGTGGCCTTTCATGACTGTTCACCTGGAGTTCTTCACTGGCCTCTTAACTGATCTCACTTTCATTCTCTCTGGACCATCCTCCATAGAATGATCTAACATTGACATTGCATTGTTTAAAACTCTGTGCTTCCTGTCACCCACAGGCAATCTCGGCTCCTTGCCACAGTTTGTAAAATTCTTTACAATCTGGCCCCTGCCTAACTCTTAAGCCTCATTTCCACTGTTCCTTTTTTTGAATTTCATGGTCTAAAATTACCAAATATATTATGCTTCTGAGGATATCTGTCATTCCTTCTGCGTGAATTTCTCTTTTTTGCTTCACTTCTTCACCTGTTTAATTTGTACTCATTCCTTAAGAATTGGCTTCTCTATCTTCCCTAAGCTATTCCACGTGACCCCTCAGTGTGCTTTCATGGCAGAGTTCAAATATAAAACATAATCTACTATACTGAAAAAATGGTGTTTATATCTCACTTTCACTTACCTGTGAGAAACTTGAAAGTGCTTCAGTCAGTGGCAGTACTTACTACGTCCTGAATAACCTCAATAGGTCCTCAGTTTTTCATCTTGAAGAATTTGTTTGAATAGTATTGTTTAAGATTAAAAATCAGAATGTATATTGTCTAAGTGTCTTGGTTATTGCACTAGGTGGTTTGTTATATTGTTTCTTGAGCTTTATTTTGTCTCTTAATTTTTAATACTATTAGTAAGCATTAACGTTATATTTTAAATGTCTGCTGTATTTTCCACTTCATTAATCTCAACTTGTTTTATTATTTGAAAAGTTTGTTTTTCATATAGCCCTACAGGCATATTGAGAGTGAGCTCTCATTTTGTCTTTTTAGAACCCTCACATATTTTGACACTTTTTTCATCCTCCTACTCCATAGAAAGAGACTTATGTTTCCTTACTGTACTCCATAACATGGATCTCTATTTATTAATGTGTTACCTTTCTTATTAGTGGCATTGAAACCTACATTGCTTTATGTTTTTGTTTATTCACATTTTAACTAATTCCTTATATTTGTGTCCTGGAACCATTCCCCTGATTCCTGAGAGTAAAACACTTCTTGCAGCAGAAAGGAGAAATTCCCTTGCTGATTATTCTAGTTGCTAAAGCAACAGTTAGCCTTGTTCTCCCTGTCTTCAGCTCTGGGGATCACTGTCAACCTTCTTGACTTGGTGTAAAAATCCCAGCATCTCTTGCCTTTCTGACTGACAATAATGGCAGTGCCTGTCACCAGCGGTTTGAAGAGGGAACAAGAACAAAAAAGTAGTGGATGACTTTTACAATTTCTTTGCTTCTGTTTGGTTTCATAGATTTATTTTCTTTTATCTCATTACCCTCAAAAGAGAATAAAAAAGGTCATTAGCCCAGTGTCTGACAGTTCAGAAACTAGTAATCCTGCAGGCTGATGTTCCCTCTACTGGTTTACTTGTTATGGAAGATTGAACATTCCAAAAAATGACCCCAGTCGTATTTCTCACCCTATATGCTATTTCAGGACCTTGTAAGTTCCCCCATTAAGAAGTAAAATCTGTCTTTTCTCCCCTCAACCCTGGATGGGTCATGTGACTACCTCAATGAGTACAACATGGTAGAAGCGACGCTAAGTTCTGAGGTTAGGTTATAGAAGGCAACCCATAATCTGGAAACTCTGAATTGACGTGTGAGAAGCCTAGCTGTATGCTGGAAGGCTATGTGTAGATATCAGATGGGGATAAAGGAACCCCAGCTCTTTCAGTCCCCAGTGTTGTGTCTTCCAACCCAAGTAACAGATGTGTGAGTGAATGAGTGAGCCTTAAGTAGATCCAAGATTTCCATCCTTTGAGTAGCCCTAATGACACAGGGTGAATTGAAAATTTCCCTCCAAATCTTGCCCAAATTGCAGATGAATGGGCAAAATAAATGTTTATTGTTCTAAGCCACTAGATTTTGAAGGGGTTTGTCATATAGGAATATATATGCTGACACCTCTCATCACCAAAGTTTAGACACAGAGCTTTGATTTGATGTCTTTTTTTTTTTTTATCAGAAGATGGAAATTTGGGATTCTAGATGTGCCCTCAGATGGCAGAGTGGTATTTGTGTCGAGGCCTTGTGTGAGAATAATACAGGAGATGCTTTGTCAGAGCCCTTTGGAGCCTGGAGAAAGAAAGAGGAATTAAAGTGGACAAGAAGGAAGAGGAAAATGTGACAAGCTATTCCTGATACCTCCATACAGATGGCAAGAGACTACCATTCTTTTCCTATGTTGGTTGTATTATCACAGTCTCAATTCTCCAAAAAAGTGTTCACTGATGTACAGAAGAACAGAAAGCTTTACTCTTCCTAGTGCATGATTCTTCCCATAGAGAAAGAAGACCTGTCCCTCTTTTCTCACTTGCCACTTCCTACTTTATTTTTTAAAAAGGCCATCAGTCCTCAATAATCAGAAGAAAGGTACAGGTGACTGTCCATGGTGCTGGTCTAGGATTACTGTGTCTTTTGAATGCCTCATGCTCTTGACAAGCTTTGTACCTTCACAGGAACTCAAATCTAAGGATCTGCCATTTACAGTGACAAAGGCATCTTAGGTCCCTATGTGATGTAGGATTTGTCATCAGGTTTCATATATTTGTTGTAGGATGTGGTATAAAGAACAATAAAAAATGAAGACCACTACTTGTTAATTTCTTTATTTTAATACTATTGAGGTGTGTGTGTGTGTGCATGCATGTGTGTGCATGTGTGTGTGTTGTATGTGTATTTATTCTTTTCAAAAGAGCAAAGACTATAACAGCCCTTCTGGAGGGTTTCAAGGCTTTTCACTCACTGACAATGTAGAATTCCTTATAGTGGACTCTCCAGTATCCTTATCAGAATTTTTTTCTGGGTGTTCCATTGGATATTTTTGTTCACTGTGGGCATAGGAATTCTATGTGTCTTGGAAAGGGGAGGCTGGGAACACTTTGGTTAGGGAACAGAGCCAGAATCTGGGACATAAAGTTAGAGGGTCAGTTGGTCTACCTTCTTCTTTCCTCCCTTATATCTTCTTTTCTCTCATATCCTCTCTTTCTATGTCCTTTTACTGCTGTTCAAGACCATATCTTGGGATGGAAGTGGAGGTAAAAAGAGAATGTCAATGACAAGGTCCTGAAAGAGGAAGAGGATAGGCTTCTATC
The DNA here is from genome assembly GCA_030068075.1 of Paguma larvata. Taxonomy (NCBI): domain Eukaryota; kingdom Metazoa; phylum Chordata; class Mammalia; order Carnivora; family Viverridae; genus Paguma; species Paguma larvata. Next base: position 18,295,396 of record CM057840.1, read on the forward strand.
TCCCATTATGTTCCACAGTTACCCAGGTGGCAGCTGTGGTGAGATGATGAGGAAGAGTACTGCATCTAATGCCAAATCTAGCCTCTAATGCTTGATTGCTATATAACAAGTCATGGAGTCACTTTTTTTTTCTCATCTGTAGAAAGATAACATGCAGAGAATTGTTGTGAGGCTTAAATGAGATGATGTATTAGAAACATTTTTGTAAAGCATAAACATTCTACTAGTGAAGTTACCCTTTCTTGGTGGGGCCTCAAGGAACCATGAGAAATGGTGAAGAGCAGGGAGCTCCTGGGTGGCTCAGTCAGTTAAGTGTTTGACTTTGACTCAGGTCATGATCTTGTGGTTTGTAGGTTTGAGACCCATGTTGGTCTCTGTGCTGACAGCTCAGATCCTGGAGCCTGCTTCAGATTCTGTATCTCCCTCTCTCTCTGCCCTCCCCTGCTCACACTCTGTTCTGTCTCTCAAAAATGAATAAATGTTAAAAAATTAAAAAAAAAAAGAAACGGTGAAGGAAGGGGTGAATCTAAGGGGTACTGAAGTCTGTAGAAATGAGAAAACAGTTGAGAAGAAAGAAATACCCAGAGGCAGAGGATGCCTGCACCAGAGTTCCTGGCAACTGGGTCTCGTGGGGCTGACCCAGTGGAGGGAAAGGAAAGGCTTACCTGGAGTTGTGCATGTGTGCAAACTGAGTCAGCGCACACAACTAAGAGCTGAGAGGGGAGAACAGTTGTATAATAACAGCCACGTACCTAATACTGGCTAAATGCCAGGAACTGTGCTTTACATGCTTATTTAATTCTCACAACAACTCTGTAAGGCAGGTGCTACTAGCACCTTCATTGTAAAGAGAAGAGAATGAGGGCCTGATAGGTACAAGAAATTTCTTAAAGTTTCATGGCCAGTAAATGGCAGAATATGGATTCAAATCTAGGTTTTTCAGACTCCAAAGCCCTAGCCAGCAAGATAGATACAAGGTTTTGTTTTTGTTTTAATATTTTTTAATAAGAAAGAGAGTTGGAAAACCCACCATGAGGCAGTCACCAAAGCAGGGTTCAAAGAACCAGAGTGAGCAAAACAGAGTGGGTGGAGAGACAAGTCAGAAGGTCTGGGTGAGCGGAGGCAATGTGCATTCCTGTGCAATGGTTCGGAGGGGCTGGATGCATTCACAGGGCCATGGACAGAGCAACCTCCGACAGCCCATTCTTATGTGAGGACTAGGAAGTTTTCATACTGGGTCCACCTGTGGCTCTTGTTCTTCTCTTTTCATTGTAATTAACAGAACAAGTGAATGGGATAGACAGCGTTCACCAAAGTGTGTTCCACAGAACATGAGCTCTGTAGGATGGATATGTATATGTCTTAGAAAGAAGGGTCAGTTAAATTCACATCAATTTAATGCATTTATTGATCACCCACAGCAGGGCTGTAAACTCCAAATTCAACCACGAACGATACAGACCAAGTCTCTCAGAGCTTGTAGACTAATGGCCAAGTAAGTTTGGGAAATATTACACTGAGGTGGTATAGGGTCCTTTAATGCAAACATTTCAGGGATTTATTCTGATAACAGGCTTTGTGACTTTCTGAGAGTGGGTAGAGTATGCAAAGATCCCCCAAAATATCTGACCACAGAATCCTCCTTTATTTGCCATAAAGTCCCTTGAGGCCATGGGGGTGCTATTCTGCAGCTGGAGCTCAGGGCAAGGCAGGAGCACATAGGGAAAGAATGACAAGCACCACTTCCACCTTCCTTCATTTCCCCACAATATTGGTAGTGTGCCTAGCGAGAGGATGGGTAACATTTAAGCACCAAACATGGCATCCATGTGATATAAGTATGGGGGATAGTGTTTCCATTCATGAATGCCAATTGATGGCTACATCTCTATGCTGAACTCTGATGAAGTCAGGGCCACCCAGAAATTGCTGTAGCCAAGCACAAGCAGGTTAGCAGGATTGAGACACTCACTGGGCCACTGATGTTGCAGGAGAGGGAGGCATAGGGTATGGTAACAGGGGAGGGGAAGTCCCTTCCTTCTAGGCCATAGGAGAGAGGGAGTAGGATTTCTTGTCAGCCTTGTGGGAGGACCTAGATGGCAGCTGTACCGATGTGGGTGGGAGGGTACAGCATGTCCAGTCTTGTGGATATAAACAGAAGCGTTCACTTGAGCCAGCCATGGGGTTTTGTATGCCAGCATCAAAGTTTATCACTCAGGCAAACGAGTCAAAGGAAAAGAGCTGACAAATGGCTAGCGTTTTGTTTTTCCTTCCCCAGGAAGACATTTTGGTCTTGGTTACCCTCTGGGTTTTTCCTCTCTGTCTCTGATCTCTCGCTCTCACGCAATGTTCCCTGCATAGGCATTACATAACAGCCGGGACTGCAGGGAACACCTATACAAGAGGGCATGACAGTTAGACAATGGGCAGGCAGAGGCTGCCCTGAGAAAACGGAGTCATTCATGAGCTGTGTGAGAGGCGGCTCTGTTCCCAGCTTGGCTCACTGGTAAATGAAGTGTGCTGGAGACAAAGAGGGGAACTTTACACTCGCCCAATTTTCCCACAGTGGCAGGCTCACAGGAAAACAAGGCACTAGTTGGCTAAGAAAAGAAAAGGCAACCATATCCATAGACTTTGCTTTCTCTCTCAGATCACTGCCTTGTGCCAAAACCACAGAATAATCGCCCAGCAAGGGAACAGCAAAGCTAACTTGGGGTGAGCCTAACCGGCAGAAGCCAGAGGGTGCATATGGGTCTGCCTTCTACTTCTTTCTGTTTTCCTTACCGCTTGATGGATTTTCATTTCTGAATCAGCTTATATTTTACCTCTGTACTAGCTTGCCAATCTGAAGGGGAAGAATGTTGTCAGTCAAGATGATTACTCTGAGACAGAAATAACAAGATCTTCTCTAAGTGTAGGGTGCTAAGTAGAATCAGGGTGCATATTCCTCTACACAGCCACCAGCTCACCTGTTCCCAGGTGCTCTTTAGCTTGAGGACAGAATGGCCATTGCTCCAGGCCTGCATCTGGAGTCACATCTGGAAAATATTTACCTGCTGGTTTAGGGCTCTTCACATGGGAATCTGTGCTACAACTGTATGTATATTGCTGCCTTGATTTATAAACCACAAATGCTGGCAATGTAACCAATTAGTTATGGGTGTTCTCTATTGTTTCATAAAGACAACATTTCATGCCTAGAAGCTACCTATATTATAACAAATATATTTTACAATGTCTGAACCCCAACAAAGACCTAGTTATCTTTACACAAAGCTCTTATCCAACTTATCTATTTAAAGAGGTATTGGACTCCACGGTAGAACAATTTGACCCACGGCACAATTCCTGCCACTAGAAATTCTGTAATAATCCTCAGATGCAGAGTGGATCCTGCTGTGGAATAAGTTTTAATACTATAAGATATAAAGAAACCCTGGAATGCCACCTTCATACCCAGTAGTAGAGGATTCCAAAGATAAAAAAAGAGAAGAGAATCGAGAGGTGTAAATACTTCCTGAATGGTAAAAAGGCATTGATGTGACCTAGTCTGGGGTAAGTGTGCGTGTAAAATAGATTGGGGTGTGTCAGCTCAGCCTGATACAGGGAGGCTCTATCCTTCTGGGCACCAAGCCTAGAATGTGAGCAGGTGTCAGCTGAGGAAAACAGTGGTTAATAGTGGTTAAATGCTCTGGAATCAGACAGATGAGCCTGATTTCAAAACTCAGTAGCTATGACCTCGAAGAAGTTACTTTACTTTTGTCTCCTCAACTGAATTAATCACGGTGGGCACCAAAAGACCGAGTGGATATGCTGGGGGAGTTTAAAGAGGCAGGCTATAGAACATTCCCTCTCTGTGACCATACTTAGCCACTCTATTGAAGACAGATAATCAGAGAATAGGTAGCAGTCAATGTTTTTCCAAGCATTTACACCATCCCAGTTACCATGCTAGACTTGAGTTACTATGGTACTCGCAATGGATTGAGGGACAGAAGGGATGAGGCGGGTTTGGTGCTCCCTCTCTGAGAATCAAGCCTGGGAGCCTAGGGGAGCGTGCCTAACTGGAATAGCAGTGGCTAGGGAAGATTTTTCAGTGGAGACGATGCCTAAACTGAATCTTGAAGAATATGTTAGGCAGGTGAATGATAGGCTGGTTGGTCTTTTTACTCCATTAGTTAGTAGATGCATGAAAGTGTTTTCTGGTACTCAGCATCCCATTTGGGAGCATGGTTGGTGTAGCCTCCAAGCTTTCACTGGGCTATCTGCCCTGCCTTAACTAGATTAAGGAAAGCACATTTTATGGAGAAACCAGTTCCCTTGGTCAAGATTATTCAACTTCATAATACTCATTCCCACTCTCCAGGTGGAGATCAGAAGGATACAAGGAAGGACATTTCTTGTCCAAGGTTGTATGGCCAGGGAGGAGGCCAGCATCTGGACAGAGGGAAAAAGATACCTGAAAAGGCTCACTGTCCAGGGCCCCATCCCAACCATACCACTACTCTCTCTCTCTCTCTCTCTCTCTTTTTTTAGATAGTAACATAACAAGGCACATCAACATGAGTTTAATTATTATCCAGAAAACCAGCAGAGGTAGATGAGCTCACTTGCAGAGGCCACTGGACTCCAGGAGCAGGGATTGTTATCCCTCTAGGCTGGGAGGGTTTGACCATATGAAGGGAATCAAGCTTTACTGATTTCAGACACACATTTCACTTTCTAGCCAAAGGTCATCCTGACGCAGAGTGAGAGGCAAAAACTTCCCTGAAGAAGAGGATTAAGACCTCAGGTTGGTTCAATATGAGGGCAATTTATTACTTTCATAGTGTGGTTACATGCAGTACTTAGTAAAACTAGTTCTTAGGATATTTAGTTTTCCTCTCTCACTGTGGTGCATGTAGGGTATCCTCATAAATTCCTTCTCTTATCAGGATTCAGGGACCTAGTGACTAGTCCTTCTATGGATTGGGATCTAGAAAAGGCAATTCCTTCTTCAGTTTGTTTTTTATCAGAATGCCTATTCAAGAAGTATGTGGCAAGAATGTGCCCTCCATCTTCCTGGAAGGAGCTGTCTGTCAATAAGATCTGGCACCAAAGTCATCAAGAGTGAGAAAAAATCAAACAGCCATCCAGACCCCTCGGCTTATGAAGGGCTCCCTCCAGGATTAACAGGGAAAGAAGTGAGGGCCAGGAGAGGGGACTGAGCCCGAGATTCCAGTTCAACCTTTCACTACTAAGGCAATCTCACCTACCAATGAAGGTCCTGCATTCTAGAACCAGAACCACTCCTCCCTTTCTGTGATAGAACAAGCAAGAAATGGACATGGTCAGCCATTCTCCAAAGCCAGAATCGGCCCCTGGGAAGTCTTGTGCTTTTCTAAAGTGATGTAGGAAAATTAAGGGAAGCCAGTAGATTCCAGAGACTTATCAAGGTTTAGGCTATGGCTTAAGGTCACATAGCCTGTGTGTGACAAAGTTGTATCTCCAACACAATTCTATCTGACTCCAAAGTTCAGGCTCCTTCTACTTGAGAATTTGAGCCTGACTGGAGTGTGGTCAGTTAAGGCAGTAAAGGGGAGAAGTAGGAAAGCCTAGTGTTGAATAGATAGAAAGGTATAAACTCCTGAACATTGTTGACATCACACAGCTGGGACCTCATTTAAGATATAATTATAACCATGCTAAAAAGTCAGAATTTACACTTAAAAGCTCTAGTGCACTTGCTGTAGGAATCAAGTGTTCCTAACCATCTAGTGCAGAAAGAAAAAAGTAGAGCCCTGAGAATTCAACTTATTTCCCCAAGTCACTGACATAGCAACGGAAAAGCTCTTATAAGTCCATTTAGGTGGGTTAGGGCTGAGGGACTTGCCCAGAATCCCTAAAGAGAAGTAAGTATTGGTCAGGAAAGCAGTGTGGTCAGGCCCTTTCTGGCCACAGGGTCACCTCGGGCTCCAGGAGTTACTTGTTCAGCTTTGGTGTCGAAATAGCCAAAGTGAATTATTCACTTTGGAGAGTGAAAAACACCCACCTCCCCCAGATTGTCAAATGGAGTTTTCCAGTATAAAATGTCTTAGTCACTTGGAATCAGGCCAAAGTAAACTCCTAGTGCTGACCCACCCATACTTCTGAACTGGCTGGAACCGGAGAGAGGGAAATCCCAAAACAAATGTAAAAGCAGCTTGTCAGTTTGCGACTGGGCCCTCCCCTCCCCGGGGGCGGGTCTGCTCCAGGTGAGACAGGACCTGAGGTAAGCTGGGGGCAATGCACAGGTCCCGGACAGGCGGTCAATGGCATCTCTGTTTGGTTCCAGGCGCGAGTGGAACCATGGCTTACATAACAGTCTGGCAGGGGATGCAGCCAGGCGGAAGCACGCGGGTTTCCAGCAGTGTATAATCATCTTTGATTTCTCTGTTTGTTCAGCAGCTTTTATGTGGTGGGGGAGGAGGGGCAGGATTTGGACACACTGCAATCTTCTGTTTCCTTCTGTGGAACAAACAGCCCCAAACAGATCCCCATGACCAGGAAATTAGCAACTGCCACACAGGTCTTCTCTAGGAGAGAGGCTGCACTAGAGCCTGGTCCTGGCCTCAGAAGGCCAGACATTCATCTTGGGTCAGGCCCTCACCAGGCACACATGAATCCAATGGCTACCAGGAGGCAAGGGTCCTGGTTGCTGATAGTGCCTGACATTGTGTGCCTTTGGCTCTGAGGCCAATGGCGTCCTGCTCTGATTATGCAGGTCACTGTGTCCCATGCCATGTCTATTCAGAAAGTCAGTTTTTCAGGCCCTGTGCCTTGCTAACCAATCTCTCTCTCTCTCTCTCTGCCATCACCTATGTGTATGTACCAGGTTGATCATGCTTGAATCCTGGGCACATGGGAGAAACCAATGTGGACAGTGCCATTTCACTTAATAAAAACACAGATTTCCAGCATCTTTTGATCCTTATTTGACTGGCGTTGGGCAGCAACTATCCCCTGTAGAAGGAGCCCATAGTTCCCACTGGTCCCTACTGTCTTGCACCCAGAGGTCTCCTCATTGACATATTTGACTTTTCTGGTTCTTGTAGGCATTTTTTAGGATAAATTCCCTGCTCTATCTGAACTGTAATCATTTGATATTATAATCATCTCTCGCCTCTCTGCTTCTCCCAGTAGACTGTGAGCTTCTTGGGCAGGGATCCAAATTGATCATTCATTTATTTATTCATTCACCAACTGTCTATGGAGTGCTCATTTTGGGCAGAGTGCCAAGTGCTAGTCATTTTGTTGGGAATATAGTATTCATTATGGGGCTCCCAGTGCCTGGCACCTGGCACCTGTTCTGTATATGCATTTAGATTAAATTAATGCATGACTAATTTTTCCTTGTGTAACCTGTTGATTTTGGCAGTGTGATTCTGTTACCAAATATGCCCATGCTCTCAACCTTATGAGAAGGTTTACTGATAGGAAACACCTTGTTTTGCAAGTAATTTGCATGAACTTGTGTAATGTTGTTGTGCTCAGATATTTCCTTGTGTTCAGGTGTCTTCTAATTCCCGGCTTGCATCTCTACTTCAGTTTTTGCCACTCCCTGCCCCATCCAGCCATGCCGAACTGCTTGTATAATGTCTCTGTGCTCACCTCACTCCTAGGGCCTCCATACCCTTGCTCCCACTGTCCTCTCAGTCTGGAATGCCCTTTATCATGTCCTTGCAATCTTAGCACTTCTCCTGGCCAGCTCCCAGTCAACTCCTAAGATAGCTCAGGTACCACCTTCTTTCAGAGCCTCCCGTGATCCCCCCCCCACACACACACAGGATGGGACAGTGGCCTCTCCTCACTGTTCTCATTTTCTGTATGGATCTTTTATGAGTTTCTCTCCATCACCATTCTGATAGCCCCCCGAGGACAGGGACTGGCTCTTTTCATCTTGACTTCTCAGTGTCAAGTATATAATAAGAACTTTATATGTAGAGTCATACTTGTAAAGGAGACCCAAGGCTGGCTTAGTGCTTGTTTTCACAGCACATCAATGCATATGCACCCTCAACTTTGACATTTCCCTGCAGAATTCACATTCCTGGCCAAGGATCCAATAAGATTCTTGCTTTGTACAGAGCCTAGCTCTCTGTTGACATGTCATGTTCTTTCCCATTGTACTTACTACCCCTGCTTTGTGTGTTTTCTCAAGCTTTCAGTGTTTGAGTACATGAAATTCTTTTGCTCTTCATATGAAAACAATGCCATATGTTCGCTAAATGGGAATTCTGGAAAGCTTCAGAAAAGCAACCAGGTTTTTGCTGTAGAAAAGCCCCAAAATACCTCAATAGAATTCTGGTTGGGAGGAAGATAAGGTCATGACTGGAAAGACTGAGTTCTTAGTTTTATGTGATTTTTTTTTCCGTGTTCTTGTCTTTTCTCTAAGATCTGTTTCAATGGGACCTATGCCCCAATGAAAATTAACATCCTTCTTAACTCTCAGTCTAGCAGTCCCCAGGATGACAGTAGTCTCTAGTCTCCTGGGTCAATCCTATGTATTAAACATCCCATGAAGCACTTGTGCCTACTGCATGCACACCTGCTGGGAGGCGCTAAAAGACATTCAACAAAGTTTACCTTGTAGGCGAGTTGGAGAGGAAGCATATGTGCAAGCTACAGTGGAAAGAGGCAAGTTGAAATGAGTGGTGTGATAAAAGTCAAGCCAATTTCTGTGCAAAAGCAGGATGGGCAATTCATTCTGGTGTCGCTCCCTGTTTTAAGACCTTTCACTGGTTCTGCATTGTTCTCAGACTGAAGGCCATCCAGATGCCTTTCTAAGGTAGGCAAGACTTTCTGTGATCCAGGTCCTGACTACCCCCTCAGGCCTTTTGTCTCCTTGGTGCCTCCCCTGATCCATACTCACACACAGTGCTCCAGCTTCTAGGACTCTTGTCTCCAAATGAAGCATGCTCTTTTGTCTCTCTTGGCATCAGCAGTCTTCTTTGCCTAGAAGGTCCTCTTCTTTTTCCAGCCCAACTATTAGAGTCAACTGAAGTGCCCAGGCCTGGAAAGCTCAGTACCTACGTTTCCTCTCTGCAGTCCTGGAGCATCCTGCACACACCTCATTTTTCTCCATCAGAGCTCTTTCTACCAGACTATGAGCTTCCTGGGGACAAGGACCAATTCCCATCTCTATAGCCTCAGAAAACAAGAAGATAGAAGAAACCTAATAGATATGCACTGAGTATCTGTCAAACATTCATCTTGTTAAATACATATTGTGACAATCAGAGAAATCTTTATGTGGCAAAATCCTGAGAAATGAGTTTTACTATAATTGATGGATAAAAGGGAAATGATATTTCAAATTGAAAGAACAACTTATGTGAATATATTTCAAAAGGCTCAGTCAATACTTATTGTTGGCTTGGTAGAATCTTAAAAAGTTATCCTTATCCTCTGATCCAACCATTTTACTCCTGAGTATTCATTTACCCAAGAGAAATAAAAACACACATCCACAAAAAGTCTTGTACAAGAATGTTTTTGGAAGCTTTATTCATAGCAGCCCCAAACTAGAAACAACCAAATATCCATCAATAAGAGAATGGATAAACAAATTATGGAATATTTATGGCATACTACACAGCAATAAAAAGGGAAAAAAGCTAATAATACATGGCAAAACCTGAATTAACCTCCCAAACATGTTTAGTTTAAAAGTCTGGTAGATACAAACAAGTACATACTAAGTGATTGCATTTATAATGAAGTTCAAGAACAAACTGTTCACTGTAAGGAAACTTTAACTCAGCTAAAACAAAACAAAACAAACAAAACAAAAACATTTCTTGAGTACCAGCCATGTCCCTGGCACTCTTTTGGGTCCTGTTCACATTCCCAATATGGTAGGGAATACATCCGAGAACAAAACAAACAAAAATCCCAGCCTTGTGATGTTTATATCTTTCCAGGCTCACTTAATTTGTTCAATGCAAAAAGACAAGCATCTGCATTGAAGCTGCTAACCTCCCTCAAGGGCTTGTCAATGCCAGGGTTGGTGAGTGCTCGAAACTCATAACTAGGTGATTTCAATTGATTGGCATTTTGTTAGCAGTACTTTGAAACATTCCAATGATGTTTACCTTACCCAGTGATAGGCAGGTGCATGCAGAGGGGATGGATCACAAAGCTTGATTTATCTCAGAACACAGACATTAGGGACTGTAGGAAAGAGTGCTGTGGAAGGAGCTCCCCTTCCAGGGGCAGGTTCTGTACTGAGAATGTAACACAGACTCCTTATCAGAGGAGGCCAAGTGGAGGAGGGCCAATGTGCAGACAAGCAGGTAGAAGAGATGGAGGGGTTGGGTGCCTGTTTTGGTAGGCATCGAAAACAGAGTCATTTAGCAAAGTGCTTTGTGGCAAAAACTAAAACAAAAAAACACATTGTAGTAGAAAGCCAAAAGTGCTCTGAAGTAGACTGAAGAAACAAATGTGGAAGTGACCATTTTTCATAAATGAATCCATTTAGATTGGGATGAAAAAATCGATGAATTTGTTTTTTGCTTTGGTTTGATTTTGGGCAGATGCTTAGCACAAGAAATGTGGGGATATTTAAAAAATGAGCCAATCAAGAAGTTACATTACTAGTAGTAAAGTATCATTGCAAAATATACTAAAGGATGATGCTTTCCAGTTCTTGGGGGTGAAGGTGTCATGTTCATAATTTTGACAACCGATGAATGATGCAAAGGCCAGCAGGGCTGACCTAGTTTCAGGCAACAAAGGGAATGTGCCCCTGTTGAGTTGTACACAGGCCAGCCCCCACCAGTCTTCCAGGGACTATGCTCAAATCTCTCCCAAGTCTCTACCAGCCTTCCTCTCTCTGTTTATTAATGTCACATTCAGGCCAGTCCTGATGAATGGGCGGTTGGTTGGAGGACATGGTCATGGAACTCAGGACAAGTCACATGCAATGCCCAACCTCTTTATAATTTTTATTCTCTAGTGAAGGTCAAACATAGACTGGAAAAATAAATGCAGGAAGGGCACCTTAGGGAGTTAAAGGCACATAATGCTGCCAGTTATGTGCTGTGTAACTTGTTGGCTTTCTCGTATCAAACTTTCTAACACTACGTTGCCTCCTCCCTTAACCCCACTTAGTAGTGAATACCTGAAGAGATACCATTTTTGTGGGTGATCCTGCCCTTTATTAACAAAATTTTATTTCTAGCAACCCCACTTGTTTCAGTCACCCTCTTAGTTATTTTGAGCATGATGGTTTGAAGATCTTTAACAGTCTTTATACCTTCTCTGCTACTCAACATCGATGTGTCAGAAAGAACCATTTTAGGAAAACACTGCTTCAGAATTTGAGAGATGGATCCCTGGAGTGGTTAATTAGTTCCAGAATGTTCACTGTAGCATTAAAATAGCCAAACAGTATGGAATGGGTTAATTAAATAATGAAGTACCATACAAAGGGATACAAATCATTGAAATAATGCTGTAGGTTAATACTTATTGGAATATCAAATGGAAAAAAAATGAGGCTGTTTGGACAGTGGGGGTGTGTGTGTGTGCACACATTCATGCCTAGTGAGTCTATGGGTCTAGAAGGAAGATGAGGCAAATTACTAACGCTGGTTATCTCGAAAGGGTGAAATTATAAAGTTTTAAAATTGCACTGTGTTTTGCTTATCTGTATTTTCTGAATATTCTACAATGAATATTCATTGAGTTTAGTGATGAGAAAAAACATTATTTTGAAAAGAAAGTAACAAAATATATATTAAGAAGTCAATACACTTTGAAAAAATGAACTATCAATACGTGATTGTCCTCATAAAAAGCGTTATGAGGGACGGTCTTGATTTTATTCATTTTATTCATTTTTGTTCTTTTTCGTATTTATGTTCAGCTAAGTGCATGATTAAATGCACTTTTACTCTGATAGCCCTATAAGACTTCCTGTATATGGTAACTCACATTATAAAACAATTCTTTGACAGAATTGGAATTGTAGCCTTGATGTAGGAAAATAAAGTCACTGCCAGAGAAAACAGGCTGGCCAGTGCCTGCAGCCACTCCAACATGGGCAAAGACAAGGCTTTATGGGAATTTGTTGTTGTTGTTATAGAGAAGTGTTATCTGTGGACATTTTACAGAGCCTCTGTATTTTGTCATCCAGGATTCAAGTTAAAGATTGCAAAAAAGCTTCCATTTGATGCATCCCAGATGGAAAATGCTAATGTTTTTAGTTCTTCTGTCGAGCTGAGGTAATTGTAGTGTCTGTGCCTTTCCCACATTTCCCACTTCCTACTCATACCTTAAGGGAACTGTTGGAAAGATCCGAAAGAATAATTGGGAAGATAGTCCAGAAGAAGAGAGTAGATCGAACTTTTTCTCCAAGATCTTCCCCTCAAGAACCCTTGAGTAAGACCCTGTCAGCTCACTTTTTTTATGTTTTATTTATTTTTGAGAGCAGGAAAGACAAAGCATGAGTGGGGAAGGGGCATAGAGAGAGAGGGAGACACAGAATCCGAAGCAGGCTCCAGGCTCTGAGCTGTCAGCACAGAGCCCTACGCGGGGCTCGAACTCACAGACTGTGAGATCATGACCTGAGCCAAAGTCGGACACTTAAGCAACTGAGCCACCCAGGTGCCTCTCAGCTCACCTTTATAGCCCTCAGCAAAACTCTGTGGGAAGGGAATGCAGGCTTGTATGATTTGTATTCCCGTCTGCAAAGAGTCAGAAATTCCTCTCAGTCCTTTAGTCTGACAAATTATAGGAAAAAATAGAAAAACAGAAGTAGAAATGAGCCTATTTTACCATTGATGAGCCATGAAACTTAGGGAATATCACCTCTCCTTTGGAAATTGAAGCAATCTCTGTCTTCCAAATCCCTCTATTGTCTAGGCAGATCTTCAGGAGATGGAAGCCACATGCTGGCCTGTGCAGCTACACAGCACCTTCCTGACTCAATGAATAAGTGTACTCCAGATACATAAATGTGGTATTATGAGAAGTTCTGATGCGTGTAGGACAACACGTACTTGCAGCTTCACTGAATGGCTTTCTCTCTTTTCTTTTCTCCAGTGGATATGAATGTTCTGGTCTCCAACAACTTACAGCATTGTGAAGAAGGGCAATAAACCCATGGAAAGAAAAGAAAGAGGTCAGCAATCATGGAAGGAGGAGCAGTGAGCCATAAGGGAAATGTGAAACCTGGAAAGCAGAACACGAAACCACAGATGAGAAGTCAACTTTGTAAACCAAAGGGCACAATGTATCTGCTTAGGCTCTATTAACTATTATGCACTTCCTTGTGATGAGAGCCTCAGCTCAGATCTCTTAAAGAAAGCCTAGTAATTGTGGATCTTTAGGATACACCTGTCATGAAACTGGTCTTCAAACTGAGAGCTATTCATTGTCCCAAAGTTGACGCCCTTCCCAAACCTAACCACATAGGTTAGCTTGACATCTTTCTAGAAAGTGATTTTCAGGAAAAAGCACAAAAGTTGATCAGAAGTCTAGGGTTTGGAGTCTTAACTCTGTTAATCACAAGCCAATCATTCACATGCAGAAACTCAGTTTCCTCATTTGTAAGTTGGGAGGATTAATGCTACCCTGCCTACCTCCTTGAGTGACTGTGCACTGAGAATCCACTGAATGAAGGTGAAGGTTGTGCCACTGAAACCAAGGTTGGGATTTCCCTGTGCATTGTCTGCAACACCATGTGCAGGGTAGGCGTGCTCTCAGGTTAAGTAACAACAGAGTGATTATAACAAATGTGGGGCTGCTCTCTATATCTGTCATCAAGAGGTCAGGTTGCAAAACATAGACCTTGTTTTGGTATTCGTTTTTTAAGTTTCAAGGAACAAGGTCCATGGTTTCCTTTCTTTGCATTAATCCTGACACCCACCCACTAGGCTTGGGCCTCATACCTAGCATATACAGCCTTCAGAGAAAGGTTTGACAGCCACTGCCAATACCATTACAGCCACCCTTTTTTCTGCTGCATATCATCAATACGGCAATCATAGGGTCTTCTTGTACTTGATGTACAGTTTTCCCAGCACCTTATACGTGGGAGTACGTGCACCAGAAAGAAAGGGCTGTTTGGGGTCTTGAGTGCTTATTAGTGCAGTAATTGGAACACTCATGGTTTGTCCTGCCAAGTGTCCGAAGACATGACATTAAAATTTTTCCATTTGGCATTGGTGGATCAGGAGGTGAGTCCTGCTGGCACATGAGGCTGGAACGGAAGAGCTGGAGGTCACTCCAGCCTCTGCTCCTAGTGCCATCATCTCCCTGTCCATGATCATCAGACTTGCATTTCCATGTGAATGAGCCAAGGGAAGAGAGTGTTTCTGAGTTTTATGGGTCTTTCATTCTTTTCTTTTCTTCAAAAAGTTGGACCAGAAACCCCAGTCCTTTCAACCTTCTTCCTCTCCCTGGAGTCCTGCTGGTGCGTGTTACCACTAATGGGGCCTTGGGCTTTGCCAACTCAAAATGAAGAACAGGTCCACGCTGCATCTATGGCCTAATGAGGAACCCTGAATGGAAATGAGAATCAAATATGCATTGAAAATACTCGGTTCTCAGCCAGGTTGTCCCTCCCTCGTCCTCGCCATCTCAGGGTCCTGAGACCAGTGCCAGCAGAAGGTGACCTGCCAAACTGATACCCTGTGTAGCCTAGGGAAGGGCACTTAAGTGGGATCTGAAAGCACACTCTGAACTCATTTTCTGTCTGCTTAGCAGCTGCCAGAGCAGGGGATGGAGCGTAGGGGCAAATGGAAATGGGAACGGGGCTCACATGACTGAGCAGAATGAAAAACCTAGGGGGTAGGGAGCAGGAAACCAGACACGGGGGGGCGGGGGGCGAGGACAGGCTGAAAACCCATTATGAGGAATTTCGCTCTACTTTGAGTATTGGTTGGGAAATGTTATCAGCATTTTTAGTGTAAAAAGGGCAGGGGAAGAGGCATAGCAGAGAAAACATGGTCCTATGCCTGGTCCTGAGACAGGTTAGCTGCAGGAACTTGAACGAGTTCTGAGTCTCAGCTCCCTAGTGTGTGGAATGGAGATGGCAATCCATGCCTGACTGCTGCCTGAGTGCATCATAAGGACTCCGTGACACACTGTCCATGGAAGGACTTTATCAACTAGGGGTCTGGCAAATGTGAGGTATTGTTAGATTATTAAAGATCTTTTTAGGCAAATGAATTTATTAGAAATCTGGAGGTAATGGGGACGCCCAGGTGGCTCAGTCAGTTGAGCGTCCAACTTCGGCTCAGGTCATGATCTCGTGGTCTGTGAGTTAGAGCCCCACATCGGGCTCTGTGCTGACAGCTCAGAGCCTGGAGCCTGCTTCACATTCTGTGTCTCCTTCTCTCTCTGCCCCTTCCCCACTCATGCTCTGTCTCTCTCTGTCTCAAAAATACATAAAGATTAAAAAAAAGAAATTTGGAGGTAATGAAGCTCAGTAAGGGAATTGGTTGGGAATTGGTTAGGTAGACATAAAAGTGAGGACCCCCCCCCAGACTTTGAGGGTTCAGCTAATAAAATCGTTACTCAATATTAAAAGACAAGTTGTTCAGGTAAAACTGAATAGAGCAACTTAACAGTAGCCAAAGTGATATCCATGTTGTTAAAGAGCATGCTGACCAAGGTGTATCACCAGCATGAATTCCTGCAGAGTGGAGCATGGACCGGGTGTATCCAGAACAGTCCAGGGGAAATGGTGGTGAGACATTGCTATGTGGTGATGGGCCACCATGACTTCATTCCCTTTAGACCATACGACTAGTTTCCTTCCTCAGCTTCATGTTCACCAAACCTCCTGATCATGTCCTGGACTACATGGAGATTTCTCCCCAGTGATGAATGCGCAATCAGAGAACTTTGCAGTTTTCTGTAAGAGCCAGTACATTTTATTTTTTTACCGTACTTCTGTATACATCAGCCTCCTATGACTTTAATTTGTATAAATCATTTCTTTAGGGGTCCAATCTGCAGCACTGACACTAACTGAGTTTTAGACCTGCAAGGCTAAAGAGGAACTAAAGCTGAATGCGGGAATATTCCAAGGGTCTGCTAACTTGGACGATTTCTGGACATATAAGTGGCATCTCCTGACCACAGGACCACTTCCCCCTAAAAGACAACAGCTTTACTCATCTGAAAGGATGACCTGGACCAAGGTTAGGGCTGGAGGAACGGAAAGGGAGAAAGAGGTTTCAGAAAGGCTTTGTTGATAACATAGATTTGCGTAGGACTCAATAAGCAAAAGAAGTTAGGCCTCAGTGAAGCCTCCAAGGTTTGGAAACAGTGAACTGGTGTAGGGGTAAGGAGGAGAGTGTTCTTGACAATACTGTGAGGAGCGTAAGGTTGGTACAAGGTTGGCCAAAATCACATGGAGGTTACTTTCCCTCCCTCCTGGACTTGTGGAGTTGTCACTAATCAGTATCAGCTTTCCTTCCTTCTGAGAACTGTCAAAACCTTAGGATCCTTCTCAACCTGAAACATTCCATAAACCACTGTAATAGGTCAGAACTATAAATTGTGAGATGTCATCATGGAGCAGATAGCCAAAGTAGTTACTCACCAAATATTAATTGGTTAATTGCTGATAATAACCTTACGAAAAATTAGTTCAGACAAATCCTTGGTTCCAGAAAAAAAACAATAAGTAAAAAAGAGCAGCTGACCTTCTCTGATATTTAATCTCCAATAAGGACCCCGATAAAATACAGAAAGGTATGACATCCGGCAGGTATGCTGTGTCTGACCATATTTCCTGTCATATTAGTGGAAGAGGAGAAAAAAATTTGATGTAACCAAAAGCTAGTGATAAGCCCAAAATATATACAAACCTTGCTTATTTGATCCAGTTGTATTCCTAGGTTTAGAAACTCAGGAAGCTATTATATGCCCCTCTGATAAAGATAACCCCTCCCACTGCTTCCATACACATATCTCTATCACTGTCTACCTAACCCAAACTAGACAGGAAGCCCTGAGTGTCTGCAATAGACTCCTGCTGAGAAAGTGACCCCAGGCTTTTCTTTCTGCCTGAATGGCTATGGTTTATATCATTTGTTATGAGAGATGGCAACCCTGTCCTAGCTGATTACAACAGGAATGGGTCCCCAGTCAAAAGCAATCAAAGTGGGGTGACGATGATGCAGAACAGTCAGTCCCATGCATAGTGCCTTGGGGAGAAACTCTATCCAGCACTTGTCCTCCATACTGGATAGAGAAAATGCAATCACATTGTCTCTTGAAGAGCATGGGAAGTGCTCCCAGAGAACGCAGTTCGCAAGAGTCACTGCAGTAACTTGAATCCTATCCAATGGCTCCCCTGGATCCAATCTAGATCTACCATGCATCCCATTGTGATGACACTGAATCAATATGTGAGACCCAGAATGATTGGAACTACTGGGCACCTGGCCCTCCCCCTTACTTCCCTGTGAATTCAACAGTAAACCTCCATCACTTAAGATAATCTAGCCAGGGGCACCTGTGTGGCTCAGTTGGTTGAACATCCAACTTTGGCTCAGGGTATGATGTCACTGTTGGTGGGTTCAAACCCCATGTTGGGCTCTGTACTGACAGCTCAGAGCTGGAGTCTGCTTCAGATTCTGTGTCTCCTTTCTCTGCCCCTCCTCCACTCACACTCTGTCCCTCTCTGTCTCTCTCTCTCAAACATAAATAAACATAAAAAGAGAGATAATCTAGCTATATCTCTTTCTTGTAATCTGAAAGAGCTGGACTAATATGCCATGATGTGACATTCAGATCTTAAAAGATTTCAGAAGTATTTTGAGATGTCGTCTGAAAATCATAAATTATTCTGATAATACATCTACTACAAAATGCATCCAATATTTGCAACCTCATTAAAAGCAATTAAATATTTGAAAAATCAAGTATATCATGAGAGACCTATAAATATTGATAGGCATTTATATATCACAATATTCCATAAGTACATCTATTTGGTGCTTCACCACTTTGAGGAAAGAAAAAAGACTTCTTAGGGCAACATGAGCAGGTGGCGTGTGTTCAATATTTCTTTTGAAACATCTATCCTATCTGTCACACCCTTTCCATTTATACTGGTATACCCTGCTTTCAGGACTTGACATTTCATGCTATAGATTGCCATACAGATGTAATGACTAATTTCTTTGATTCGAGTCTATGTGTCCTCCAATTTGTCCTGCATGCCAGTCATCCCTTAGAACTAGATTCATGTCACTTCTTGGCTCAAAATCTTTCTGTGGCTCCCTGTTTCCTATGGGGGCTCATTTGTAACCTTTTTTGGGGGTCTGTATCATCCAGTCTTGTTCCTTGCCCTTCTATACCCTCTCCCATCTCCAGCCATCCAGTGATTCATGAAGATGCTTTACTCACTCCTTTGTTTCTGCCCTCAGTCTTCATGTCACCCTCCCTTAGCATGGCATCCCCTATTCATGAATCTATCTTCTTCTATCCAAAGACTAACACATGTCTCATCTTCCACATGAAACCTCCTCTCATCACCTATAACCCTCACTGAGCTCCTCCTTTAGGAACATCATAGGACTTACCTTTTTTGCTCACATATTTGCTCTGCCTTATAGAATCACTGCTTTTCTGTGTGGGCCAGCTTTAGCTCTTGGAATAGATGGTAAGCTCCTTGACTTTTAGCATGAGAAAACTATTTTCTTATTGACATTTAATAAATAAATATCCTGAATGTTACCCATCACCCCCCACGGCAGCTTTAGGAAACAAGATTGCATTAGGAATGGCATTGTACTAAAAGAGAAAATGGAAAATTTGTTTTATTCTCCTATGGTCAGTGTTCAGCCTGAAAAATAAAAACTACTGAGACAATTCTTAACACCAGAAGGGCTACTACAATGGCTGCTATTAGCTATAAATAGAATCTGTAACAAAAGCATGCATGGGACATAGCACTATGAGAAAACAAGAATTCCCAGAGACCAGACATTTGAAATCAGACTGTGTGCTAGAAAAAGCACTGGACTGGGGTCAGGCAGTCTGAGCAACACTGAATTTGCCACTCAATATCTCCATTGCTTTGGTGAAGTTCCTTAACTAAGCATCACTTATCCCAACTGGAAATAGAGCATGTCAGAGCAGGGATCTCTGAGGTTTGCTCAAGCACTAAAATCCTGGTGTTTGTTGCCATTCCTGGGCATGATTTCACACTAAGAAGAAAACACGGGGTTATTTTAGAAAGTGATTTGAACTATGCAGTCTAATTTAGAGTACTGCCAACCTTCTGTCCTTGGCTCTTGGTCTCCTATCAGGCTAGGGAAGTAGCTTCCCGGGTAACCCAGGGGAAGGCCTGAGTTTAGCTCCACCCTTGGCCTTAGTATAATGTTTCCAAACTACTAACTAGTGTCTGTAAAACTTGCCAGTTGGCTTGTAAGATGTTCTTATCAATGTGATTATTTCCTTTCATTTTTTTAACCTTGAAGTTGAACCCAAATTTGTTTTGCCACTTTCATTCTTAGCTGACCTTTGAGCAAGTTAAGACTCTTGGAGCCTTCCATTTAGCAGAACCTGGATTTTTCTGTCCTAGGAGCTGCCTCCTGCCTCCACAGTGAGCTCCTGCCAGTTTGGGCCACAATCCCTCTTCTTTCCTCTAGTTAACATTGCAGAACATCCTGGTGAACTATAATGCCATAGCACAGAGTTTAAATGGAGTTTAAATTGCATAAGGAGATTATCAGAAAATGGAGCAGCTGAATGACTGAACTCAAATTCATTTTATGAAATTTGGGACATTGTTTAGCAGCCCCACAGTCATTCTGGACCACAGTAGCTTGAATGACATGTCTGCCTTTCAAGGTTATAAAGGCTGCTTTGAAAACCACCACCAGGTCAGCTTCGTGTGTGAGCCTGTAGACGCAGGAGATCCACCTGACATGCCTCACAGAAGACTTGGCATGAGGATGCATCTTCATTTCAGGCATAACCAGTCCCCTGCTGACATGAATTCAGTGACCCAAAGTTATGAAATCCAAGTCAGGGCTGTTAATGCTTGCTCTTGAGACATGCTGCTGTGGGCCAGGACTTCCTGCAATAGTCAACTTGGGGACAGGGAAAACGGGCTTGGACAAAGAGCAAGAAGAACCTTTAGACCTCTGGAAGGTCCTGTCAATGAATGACCCTGCATGATTCCTGTGATATAAGATACCTTCCTCACTAACTAAAGGATTCCCTTTACTGAAATAAAACTATTCAAAAGAAATAAGTGAAAGTAGACTTTCACAGGCAGGATGAGTCTCTTGTCAGATAATGCTGATTAATAGGAAAACTGAGCACAGCCTCCCTCTGAAGCTAATATAGGCTCTGCTGAAAATTGCAGCCTCGGGCATAAGAAGGGTTTTGTGTCAGTCAGTCTTCTAGGATACATACATACATACTTATATTGAGAATCTTTCTATTTTTTTTCCTAGAAGAAAATAAAACTGAAAGAGAAGAGTACCAGGTTCTCAGCAGCTTGCAAATCCCAACTCAAGATAAGAACAGCTTCCATTTCTCAAGTTTATCTTCTATACACCGAGCACATACCTGAGGTTAAGGTGATTGGCATACATACTTCCTAATCCTCACTCCATTGCTGCATGGGCGATGTCTCCAAGGTTGCAGAGTAAATGAAGGGCAGAGAGAGGGGTAGAGCCAGCTCAGTGTGACCCAAAGCCCTTGTCTTCACTGTCTCCCAATTTTCAATCAGAAAGACTTTCACTGTCCTTGTTGAACTTAATACTAATATTTGCCAAATATTTCAAACTTTGAAGTCAGTTTGCTCAGCCACAGTGGCAGTCACACATGAAAGACAGAGATTTATATTCTGAGAATGAAATCAACAAGGCAATGCTGTCTGTGCTGTGGTTTTGAGGACCTTAGATGATGCATTATCGCCTTTTAAGGTGCTGCAATGACTCTCAATTCCAGTGACCAGGGACCTCATCACTGATGGTGACCATAAGGACCCTCTGCTCCCTCTGACCGCAAGCCCCTTCCCATCTAACATGCCTTTCTACACATGCATGTCTCCCCACTGGGGTAAGTCAAAACTCCTAGGTCTGCTGACACCACATACAAATCCCAGGATTGTGCTATTGGAATGCTCTGTCTAGACACCTCCCTCCACCATAGAGAGGTCTTGCTTCTTGCTATTATGGTCATGGAGCTATGCTGAATGAGAATGTTTGTGACGGACCTATAGTGTCCCCAGGCTAGACCTAAGGAAGCAGTTCTTGACTTCTCCCAAATACATTTGGCAGTTGCTATAGACCCTAGGGGATTCAACCTGAAAGACAGAGCAGGGACTGTCATACTGAAACCCCTGCACCCTTTCGGTGCCCTACTCTCCAGTGACTGGAAGAGGTTTTCTCTTACCTTGGGATGGAAATTCAGTCACATCTTGCTTCTCTTAACACAACGGATTAGAGTAAAACCCTAAAGTCAGACGTTCAAGCTCTAGCCCTGCTTTCTGTATGTGAAAGGAAACTTCGGAAATCCAAAAACCCTTTATCTCCAACAAATCGTGGCTTTCCAAAAGAATACCTTTCCATGGACTCAAAAAAGGTCTAATTTGAAATGTAAAGCAGGACAATGGCTCTCTAGTCCTAGGCCATTTCTACATAGTGCTGGTGCCTAACCTTCATCTGTTTTTTCACCTGTCTGTACCAATTAAGTACAGGATTTAAGGCTGATAGAGAAACTTTTATACGGAGAAGAGGGGAAAGGAAAAAGACACAAAGAGGGAGGGAGACAAAACATAAGAGACTCTTAAATACTAAGAACAAACTGAGGGGTGAGGGGGATACAAGAGGGGGAAGAGTGGGTGATGGACACTGAGGAGGGCACTGGTTGGGATGAGCACTGAGCGTTGTATGGAAACCAATTTGACAATAAAAAGTTTAAAAAAAAAGAAATTTGACAGAGAAGTTTTATGTCTATTGAATTCAGAAAACTTGTGCCTGCTATGTTTATGTTTGTTCTTAATTTAATTTTTATAAGAATTCATGCTTTGATTGTATTTTACAAAATGGTGGATTAGAAGATTTTCTTTTAAATGACGCTTTAACGTAGAGAGTTTGTGAAGCACTGTTTTAGTCTATATCTGGACCTCCTCCTGAGGGAATGACCTGAGTGTCAATGTATGGAACAGCCATGCATAGAAAATGAGGAACTAAGTATTTTCTAAAACAAAAATGCATTGGCTTACTATCTTAAAAAAAAAAGATATTCTTTATGGAGCCATTACATGAATTCCATTGAAAGATCAAAATGTACCTTCCATTCTAAAGGGAAAAAGAAAAGACTTAGTTGTGTATAATAGACAAGGTATTTCAGCCAGATAAACTTGCCCATTGGCCTATGTTAATTGGGTTAGGACTAAATCATAATGGCTACAAGACTCAGAAAACAGTGCACCTCAAAGCACTAAACCAATGCCTACAGTTCACCCATTGTTAGGCGTATTAGCTAGGACACAGGCTCAATTATAGCAAAATGGATCTCAAAAGTGTAATGGCTTAAACAAGGTAAAATTAACTTCTTTTGCATGTGTTGATCCAGAAGTTGATAGTTCAGGGTCAGTGGGAAGGCTCTGCCATCTTCAATAAGTGGCTTCCTTCGCTGGGTCCAAAGAAACTGAACTACTTCTCACTATCACCTGGCCAATGAAAGAGAAAGATACTGGGGAAGTACATGCTTAACTCACTTTTTTTTTTAACTCACTTTTTAAAGAGCAAGCCAAGTAGTCTTTAGCAAAGTGGCCAATTGCTCAGTTAAAATTCTATTTCTATTAATTATGAGGAAACACGTAAATAAACAACTTGTCACACTACATAGTCTTAGTAGGCTGAAAAGTTTTACAAACCTTGAGCTTTTCTGAACTTGTCAACACCTAAATATGGAAAATAAATTAATTATTAGTTAATTTTCCACTTAAAAACTTAAATAATAATCATTCTTCCAGTGCTTTCCAAGTTAAGCACAAATTATTATTACCCTTATAGTAATTTTCCAATTTTTCTTGAAAAATTTTCCCCAAATATTTTGATGGTATTGTGGTCATGAGATAAACAGCAGAGTTGATTCATTTAAAAAAGAAAACAAACAAACAAAAAAATCTTTAATTTACCAGAATTGGTTTAAGGATATATCTAAAACCCGAGCAATTGTTAGCCAATAAAGAAACTCAGTCTCTAATGAAAAAAAAAAAATCTTCCTACAAAGAAAACCCAAGTCCCAAATTCCTTCCCTGGAAAAGTCTACCAAATATTCAAGGAAGAAGTTATTCTAATCCTATCTAAACTATTCCAGAGAATAACGTGTAGATAGATAATGTGGGGAAAGGCATCCTAGCCAGGAATGGCCTGTGCAAAGACACAAAGGTAGACAAGAAAAAATGAAATCAGGAAATAAGTGGTTTGGTACAGGTGGAGCTCAGAGAACTCACTGGAGAGAAGCAGAAGATGGGGCTGGGAAGTCAGGCAGGAGTAAATCTTTCTAAGCCATACCGAAGACAACAAGGAACTTTGTTCTGTCCTGTAAACAATTAGAAACCAATTAGTAGGTCTGAGGAGACTTGCAATTACCTACAGCGAGGGTCTGTGATGATCCTGAGATACCACTTAATATTTATGCAGGAAAAAATGTATCTATTAAATAAAACTCAATACCAACATCATCTGAAAACCTTTTGCAATGTCATAGGAAAAAATTTCCGATGACCTCTACTAAGTTCCTTTACAAGGTATCTTAATCACAATTTTCTAAAAGGATTTATATAAGCCTGAACCTGGGTATCAGATAGGCTAAGCCCAAGCTGCCTCACCCCACACCTGGGCCCATAATATTTATGACAATAATAGCTAATATTTATTGAGTACCGTGTGCCAGATACATTGCTAAGCACTTGGCACGAATTATCTCAACTAATCCTCATAACAACCTTGTGAAGTAGGTGCTATAATCTATCTGCATTTTACTGATGAAAATAAAGCCTGAAAGTGATTAGATAATTTGCCCAAAGTCACCCTGCTAATAAGTAGCAGAGATAGAACTTGAACTTCTGTCTGATTACAACACCTATGCTGTTAACTACTATGCTGTCCTGCCCATGGCAGACATCGCTAAGCGATCACTGCATTCTCTTTCACTCAGCACAGGCTGGGCCTCCTAACTTTTAGCATAGTGCTCTGGGAAGCTATTATAGATAGATCAGAATTGACTCATGAGATAGGACTGATTGCTGTTCCTGGCCTACACCTTGGTGATGTTATCTCAGATGCAGCCTCAGATTCCGATTCAGCTCTGTATGCCTAAAGTACATCAAAAGCTGACCTGCCACCATAGATTTTACTCTAGCACTTTTTACTTGGAGTCCTCACATGAGAAGCCCTCCCTAGATGCTCTCCCAGGCTGATGCATATTGGTCAATTTATTGGTATGGACAAAGGACAGAAGGAATTCAGTCTATCCACAAGCTGTCAGTTGAACTTGCTGCCCATAAAGAATGCCTTCGGTGAGAAAATTACAGAAGTGATTCCAGAAAGAGGCTATGGGTTTATGTTACATGTTCCCCATAGCTGAATTGCTTGAATTACCATAGAAGCTAGAAGCATTGTTGAAGACTCAGAGTTGATGTGGATTTTGGGAAAGATGAGTTTAATTCCTATAACACATTAAACACACCTTGTCACTCCATGCAAAGTGGTAAGAAGTCAAGTATCCACAGGCATACCTCCATTTATAGAGTCCTTCCAGGTAGACAGCCCTACCTCAATGCAACTGTTTTACCTTTTCTGTCCAAACTCCTACAATACCTACAGTTTGCCGCTAAGTACTTACGGCGCACAGATAGTGTGATGGTGTGAGGTAGTCCAGGAATGAGGAGTGGGAAGTCCAAGACTGGCATGAGGGGACAGGTCTGACTAGACCAAGCAGGGGCCTGATCCCTGTTAAAGAGAGGGAGCAATAAGAATGACCCACCAAGATGTCAGGCTGGTCGTGGAAGGGTGGCTGGGTGCTGCCAGAGCAGTGTCGTGGGAAGCACAGCCATTTCTGTCTCAGTGCTGGAGCAGGTAGATGGATGGAGGAGCTTCAAAGTCCAGGAGCCTCTGAGTACCAGGTAGGCAGAAGATGATACTGGAATATGTGCCAACTTAAGCTAGAAACGCAACTGGGGCTGAGATGGAAGGGCCAGACCCTGGTCCCAGGCTAGACACTCATTTTACATCTCTCTAAAGAGAAAGAGGACAGGGGAGAACCCAACAACAGTGAACTCAAGTCAAAATCCCAAACATGTGGACTGGGACAATATGGGAGTAGGGGGTGGCCAGGAGAAAATTTAAGCAACTTGGAGACAATCTGAGTATTCAGATCCTAGGACATTAGGTCCTAGGAAGGGTTGCCAGCACAACAAACTTTAGGACCATATGGGAGCTCATGTCCCAAAGAACATGGGGCAATGTCTTTGATGCATATTTCATCTCTTCTAGGATTGTCTCAGTACCCAGGGAAGGGTCTACAAGGGAAACTGTTCATCTGGTGACAGGGAAAGGAATTGACATATGCCATAAAACTGCCGTTGTTGGGTGCTTAAACATCCCATTTTATTTATTTCTCAGAACACCTCAGAAACATTAAGACCTGCCCAGTAGATGATATGGCCAAGATCTGAACTCGTGTATGACTCCAAAGACTTGTCTCTCTCTTTCCCCTCAAGCTGCTTCTGGCAGGACCTGGCCCCATGCCACTGGGAAAGACCCAGGCAAGAAATACTGGAGGTCAGGCAAAGGGTTCTGATTCTGTCATCATCTCAGTGGTTTCAACCCTGGCTACACATCAAAATCTCAGAGAAAGTTTTTAAACACACACACACACACACACACACACACACACACAAGCACACATGCACACACATGCATACACACACATCAGGACCCTCTCTGGAGATTTTGCTTAATTGCTTTGTGTTGGGATCTGTACATTGGTGTTTGTCTTTAAGAGCTCTCCTGGTGATTCTAAGGAGCAACCTGAGCTGAGAACCATCAACGCTCCTTGTCTCTGGCCCTTTAAGACAGTCTAACACACTCAGCCCTGTTGGCCCTTGAAGGCAAACTGAAGATCCAAGGCTCAGTTCCTTCCTTGCCTGTTCCTAATGAACTTTTACTTTGTTCTTACCCTTCTTGGCTCTCAGGTCCCATGTTGCCTGGGGCAGAAACATCGAGTTCCTGTCCCACAGCTCAGGCTGTGGCACCCAATCCTTGCTCTCCACTCCAGACAAACAGAGCCCTAGGAGTTGAGCACAGGCTGGGACGCTGTGTCTTAGAAGCCAGTGTGGCTGGGGCTCCAGAAATCTCACAGAGAGATGAAATGTACAGAGGAGAGAGGGAGGAGGGGAAAACAGAACCAAATCCAGGAAGAATATTCCAGAGAGTCATGTCAAAGCAGAGGACCTAAGCAAGGGCCAGGAAAGAAATCCAGTGAAAAACAGCACAGAGAACAGTAGGGTGTATAGCCAAGGTCAGGAGGTAGAGCCTGGAGAAGTTCCCTGAGGTGGAAATCCTACCTGTACCTGCTGCTCACCGGGAGCCCGTGACCTAGGTCTGGGTGAAGTTACCACATGGCTGGGCCTGGACCTCACCATTTACCTATGTGAGCTCGAGGAATGTGTGTGCTGTTATCTTTGTGCTGCCTCACCCTCAGACCAAAGATGTGGCTGAAAAGACAATGCAGGTAAATAAGAACCAGAAGCAGAACTTTGGATGTTAGCCAAGGAGTCTGTGGAGACATCTTGTCTCTCCATGTGCTAGTTCATGCTGCCTCAGACAGCTGATCTTGCTGAATTGTTGACGAGATTTACCTAGATCAGCTCCATCTACACACCACTCTGCTTGTTTTAACAAGAACTGGTCTTTTGTCAGCAGCCATGAGCTGGCCAAGGAGGGCTGTGCCACTGGAGGGCTCAGACCGGCAACGTCCTTCCCCAGGGCTGGAATTCAAGTCATTTCTCTGCCTCCATAGCTTCCTGCTGACTTCTGTCCTCTGTGGGCAGGTCGTCTTTCATTCCCAGCCCTGTTTTGGGTTTGCCTGACCTCTCGTCCCCTGGAGAAGTCAGGCCATGGAACCACAGAGGCCCTTGGGACGCATCTAGCGTAGTTCTTCTCAAACCTGCTTATCAGAGTCTCAAGAGGGACTTACTGAGTAAGAATCTCTAGGGGCTGTGCCCCTACTGACCTGGTGTATTTCTCCTCCAAACGGACACTCACCTCAGAGCCGGGACTAAGGAGAATCCACCTTCGGTATATTGAATTCACAGCCACCTTTCATGCCTATAAATGTTTTATGTGATTCCTGATTCAGGTTCACTCTGGTGCATAGGAAGAATCATGGCTGCAACTGATATTTGGTAAGACAACAGTCATTTGCTTCTTATCTCCTAAACCATGGTTTTTTCATATCAACTGAACAGTGGAAAAGCAATTAAAAGCACTTAACTACCCAGCTACTGTGTCTGTCTCTAAGACAGTACCTTAAGAGGCAGTAAAGAGAAGGGGAAGGATACTGAATTTTGAATCAGAAGATCCAGAGGGTTTTAAAAAATTTTTAACGTTTTTATTTACTTATTTTGAGAAAGAGAGAGAGAGAAAAAACTCAAGTGAGGAAGGGTAGAGAGAGGGAGAGAGAGGATCTCAAGCAGTTTCCACACTGCCAGAGTAGAGACCGATGTGGGGCTCGAACTCACAAACTGTAAGATCATAACCTGAGCTGAAACTAAGAGGCCAACACTTAACTGACTGAGTCACCCAAGGGCCCCAGAAGATCCATGTTTTGAGTCTACATTTTCTCCATTACTACCTAGGCCAATTATATTACCTTTCTGAACCATAAACTTGATCCTAATCATCATAGAGCCAACATTTATGAGATAATTACTATATGCCATGCACAATGTTAAGCATTTTACTGACAGTATTGGCTTTAATGCTTCCAAAGCACCATTCCACAGAAGAAAAAACTGAGTCCTAGAAAGTCAGCCACATTGGCTATGTGATCATAGGGATGTCTACCTTGGGTACGACACAGTTTTTGTAAAACGACTGAGAGATCATGATGTCCTAGTTGTATGGTGTATATGGTTCTCTCTCTACAACTGTTAAGTCACCATAGTCAAGACATTATCTTTCTTGTCCTGCTGCTCTGTTACCTAACACTGAACCTAGCACGTTAGTGGACACTAAACATCACTGGTTGAGTGAAAATGAATAAATGATTAAAAAACACATTAACCTTTAAATACAGCCCTATATATTGAAGGCCCTATTGATCAATCTACTATATCAGTGTGACAAAGGCCCCAGAGATACCTGTGCTCTGTATCCATTGCGGGTATCATGTCACGAAGGTGCCTCATGGGGTTCTATTTACATGAGGACTTGGTAGGCCTCCTTGGAGAAATAATAACCAGACATCAGGGGAGTGCATTTGGCTCCATGAATCTGAGTCGCCTCTGCAAACTTTTAACTTGCTCACTCGAACCCTTGCCATGTAACAGGCCCCTGATAACAGCCCTAACATCCAGGCCTTGTGCTTCTTCATAATCTCCCCTAGATCTCACACGACCTCCTCAAACCCAACCCCATGTCCTCTCTCCTCTCTCTGGCTCTTGCTTTGCTCTACGGCTTTGGACTGACCCTGCCTCTCTGGTTCCGACCTTAGTCGTCCTCCTGTTTTGCAATGGGTATTTACTCTTTCCAGCGCATCTGATGCTACAGCTCTGGACAAACCCCTTCTTGCTCAAGTTTAGCCCCTTACATTCATTGCCCGTAAGGCCGATTTTTCCATTGTGCTTGGTCAGGCTCTGTGGATCAGAGTTGGATGCCAGACTGAGCTCCTGGTCAAAACAGGGTGAAGCCCTTCCCTACCTTCCCAGGGAGGGCTTCCAGGTGGGCAGGGAACTCACCCTGTGACTGGACAGAGCTGTTGTCCCCAGTCTCAGTCCCAAGATGGGGACAAGACTGCATATTGGTGAGAGGGACAAATTCAAATGACATGTAGTTTTGTGCCATTCTCACAGCGTAAAACTAAACTCTCAGAAACATGCCCCATGTACCACAGCCTTATGGGGGGAGGAATCCTCTAGAAAACTGAAAAAGACTCAAATGGAAAAGCTGCTCTATTGGCAAAATTCTAACAAAGGAAGCAAGATCTCCTTGATTTGGGAGGCCCCATGAAAATAACACCGAGGCCAGTTAGTGAGACGAGGCAGCAGAGAACTGGCAAAGACGAGGAAAAGTGATAATAATGTGCAGATAAACGGCAGAGCGAAGGACAGGTGGGCCTCACAAAGCTGAGCTGGGTGACACAGATTTAACAGTTATAAATCAGAAATTCCAGCCAAATCAACTGTGGATTAGTATCTGGGGCCACCAGGTGGCGCCAGAGTAGAGGCTTCGGGAGAACAGCCTCCGGCGGTCGCTGGGCTCCTAGGGGGAACCGAGGAAGTGAGGGGCCACGGGTCCATAGGTGGCGTGGTTCGGAGGTGAGACGTGAAGATATATATATATATAGTGGGATCCTCACACTCTTGCCTGGGCTGAAAGCTAAAGGGGCGCATGTTTCACTGGTTTCCTAGTGACAAAATACCCCGTTGACCTCTAATTACCATTTCAAACAAAACCACGGTGATGTGAAATTGGGCAACTCTGGGTGTCGTAACCTGGGGGGAAAAGCCATTTGCTTCTGGGTTTCCAATTCAGTGAGGATTCCAAACTGTGATCCCCAACTCGACAGAATATGTGAAAAGAGGCTTGCATTGTGCCCTGTTCCCGGTAGATGCCCAATACACGTGAGTTCTCTTTCCTCACTGAGCCTCCTTTGACAACTTGGCTCCAGCCTCATAAGGGGCTGATCTATGTCCTTCTGAACCGAAGTGCTATTGGCCCTAGAAAGCCCTCGGCCCCTCCGGCCAGAGACCCTTTGTCCCAGCGGTTTTGTTGTTCCAGATTTCTCACTGTGAGGCCCAGGCAGCTGCCAGGGGCCACCCCAGGAGCTGGAATCTCAGCTCACAAACAGAGCATTATATGCAGTCCTTCTTCTGCCCCCACCGGGGCGCCGGCCCCATGCCCAGAGTCCAGCCTCGCTGCCGCTGCCGCGCACCCTCTGGGCCCGCCTGCTCCCCGCCCCCCTCCAACAATGTGTTTCTAATCTGCCCCACGCTCGCTTTTCCAGCCTGGCCTAATCAGCTTCGCCTCCGGGCCTCTGCTTGCACGGAGGTGATCAGATTCAGGGAACAGTATGTCTTCCTCCCAGCCTCTGCTTGTTTTCAGCCAGCTGAGTTGTCTTTCTCTTGCTCCCGCCTCACCCGCCCTTCCCACGTGGTCTGCCTCCGGGTGGGTGCGGCGAGGAGGAGAGCGAGGAGGAGTCGCGGGCAGGTTTGCCACAGGGAGGCAAGATTGCTCCTCTGGGGAGAGTGGAGAAGGCAGGCTGGGAGGGGAATTCATGCAGACCAGTTCTAGCCAGATCTCTTAAAATGTTTTGTTCTTGCCTCGCTGTTGCCTTCCTGGAGGGGGTGGGGGTGGTGGCTGCAGGAGGTTCCCCCCCCTTCCCTGTGCTGAGCTGTCACTTCTTAGGCCAGCGAGGCCTGTAAGAATTTCTGGTTCCTCTAGGCAGTAAACACCCCGGTTTTCTAGCGCACACTATTGCTCCCTTTTCTCAATTTCTTACAAAATGCATTTTCTTTAAAAAAAAAAAAAAAATATATATATATATATATACACATAGAGCTGTCAGCACAGACATGGAGCTCATACTCACCAACTGTGAGGTCATGACCTGAGCCAAAATCAAGAGTCAGGCCCTAGGTGCCCCTACAAATGTCAATGATTAGGGTAAGGTTTAAATGTTCAAGAGTAATTAAATACAATGTTTATTGCGTCTGTTACCTTCTTCAACAAGAGTTTATTCTCTCTTGTTTTTGGCAGCATTACAAAAGAAATCAGCTGGGGGGCAAGCAATATCTGAATCGTGTTCACAGGCAGTACTGAAATAAATATTTTCAATAAAAACATTAAAGAGTTAACGAAGTATGAGCATGTTACTTTCTAGAAGGGGTTGGAACCCTCTCTGGCCACATCACATTCTCCACAAATCTAGTAAAAAGGTGACTAAGAATGTCAGACTGGAGACTGACCTCCCAAAGAGTCATGAGGTCAGTGAGGGGTGAGCTGGCCTCTGTACCCCACCCTCAGCCTGGTGTTATCTGCCACTTGGCCTTGTCCCGGTAAACACCAGCTCGCTGAGCAGGGACGGCTGCTGGGCTCGTGTGGTTCTCGGCAAGCCCCAGGCCCACCAGCCCCGTTCCAGCCGTGTCCACGTGCACCCAGGGACACACTGAAACCTTCGTCACTCTCTCTGGAGATGATTTTCTTACTTAAACCAGTTTGCTCCAGAGGGAAACTTTATAGTTTCACTCTAAGTGCAAAATCAGTATCACTTCTGTAAATAAAATAATATTAATACTAATACTACTACTAATACTAAGTATAATAAGTGTAGAGGCATCTAGGTGGCTCAGTTGGTTGAGCGTCCAACTCCTGATTTCGGCTCAGGAGATGGAGCCAAAATCATGGGTCACGGTTATGGGATCGAGCCCCAAATGGGGCTCTGCACTGACAGCAGGGAGCCTGCTTGGGATTCTCTCTCTCCCCGTCTGTCTCTGCCCCTCCCCTACTCACACTCACTCTCTCTCTCAAAATAAATAAACAACTTTTAAAAATAAGTATAAAACTAGAGAAATAACATGAAACCATGAAAACAAAACAGTGCTATTAATTTTTAATATCTGCACATAGTAGTCAGTGTAATCAATTTATGAAATTGTAATCAATTTATGAAGTTCCTCAGTGGGAAAAATGGAACAGTATACATTTACGTGGCTCAGTGTCCTAAAGTCTGCCAGGACCTTGAGGTGCTACATCTAGGCACAAGGGCCAGACTGCCTAAATGAGTCCCAGCTCCTCACTTAGGAGCTGGGAGGCCAAGGGTCAGTTTCTCCACACCTGTGTGCTAGTTCCTTGTTTGTCAAAAAAGGCTAATAAGGGGCGCCTGGGTGGCTCAGTCGGTTAAGCGTCAGACTTCGGCTCAGGTCATCTCACAGTTTGTGAGTTCAGGCCCCACGTCGGGCTCTGTGCTGACAGCTCGGAGCCTGGAGCCTGCTTCGGATTCTGTGTCTCCCTCTCTCTCTCTGCACCTAACCCTGCTCTCTTGCTCTCTCTCAAAAATAAACAAACATTAAAAAAAAAAAAAAAGGCTTATAATAGCACCAGTCTCAGACTTGTTTCTGACTATGGGCATGAATTAGCACATGCAAATCAGTTATGACAGGCCTACCCTGCTCTTAGTAAGCTCTCGCTGAATGTCGGCTGTAATCATGATGAGTAGTCACAGTGTTATCAGGATTCATGGATTTAAAATCCCTGCTCACTAGATTATAGCGTCAGGAAGACTGAAAAAATATATTTAACTCTTTTCCCTGGTAAGATTGGTGACTAAGAGTCAACTCCTAACCAAAATGATGAAAGTGACTTTAGCCCAATAAACTTCTCTTTAGCCTCTGAAGCTACATTTTGGATAACCCTAGTCTTGGAACATGTGGAGTTCCCTGGTAATATTTGGAAAGTAATGGAAAATGAGTTGTTAATATACTCCCTGCTGAATTCCAGTCTAGAAAAATACTTACAAAGATACTTCATTTCATTTTCCAAAGATCACAATGTTCAAAACAAGGAGCTACTTATTCAGATGAGTGCATAACCGTGGGGTTCAGATAATGAAAATATTTTCTGATATCTGAAATTAGTTTAATGTTTGGATCAGCTTAGAAGACACATTCTCGAGGGGCGCCTGGGTGGCTCCATTAGTAAGTGTTGAACTCTTGATTTCAGCTCAGGTCCTGATCTCACGGTTCTTGAGTTTGAGCCCCGTGTTGGGCTCTGCACTGACGGCAAGAAACCTGCTTGGTTCTCTTTCTCTCTCTCTTTCTGCCCCTCCTCCACTCACATTCTCCCCGCCCCCCACCTCACGTTCTGTATGTCCTTGGCATATTACTCTTTCATACTAGCTACTACTTTCTGAGTTTTAATTACATGCTATACAAAATTACATTGTTACATTATTGAATTCTTATAATAATTCTCCAAAATAAATAAACATTAAAAACAAAAAAAGGCATTCTTGGGTCCTTGGCATATTACTCTTTCATACTAGCTACTACTTCCTGGGTTTTAATTACATGCTATACAAAATTACATTGTTACATTATTGAATTCTTATAATAACCCAGTGTTTTAGGGACTCCATCTCTATTTTAGAGCTGAGACACGAGTCTCAGAGAGGTCAAGTGATTTAGTATAACATGGTTATTATGGGTTCAAGACTGGAATTCAAGTCTGCTATCCAGTGCCCAGTGGCCGAAGCTAGCCCCGCCTGCATCTATGGAATATGATCTGACTACAGGTCAGCCTTAGCTAACTCACAGAGCCGGGGCCTCAGAGCAGGGCACCAGGGCGGGATGTCTTGCCCCCTGTAGATTCCACTGGTCTAGTCCTTACCGGAAATTCAGCTGGTGAGCAAAAAAGCTCTGGACGTGGGTGTGCGAAACAGTATGTGCAGGCGTAACCAGTGGAGCCACAGCCTGAAAAGACCATGGTGCCCTCTCCTTTGCCAGAGTGCTGCTCTCTTCTCCACTCCCTCCCTCCCTGCCCTCTGTCCCCTCTTCTGGTTACTGGTAAAGCCTCCTCCCCCTTCCACTGCAGCCACCGCCCTTCCTGCCTCCTTTTGTGTACAAGCAAAATCACCTCGGGTGGCCTTTGTACCATGTTTGGGGGAAACCAAATTAGTACATAGTAGGTCTCTGAGCCGTGCATAAATAAATGAAAAATGTAATTGGAAGGTTGACTGTAAGTTGCTTAGAGGTGAGACCTTGATTGATCTCCATCCATCTCACTAAAACCTAGAACGGTGCCTAGCACATAGGAGTTGCTCCGAGAGGGTCCGTGATTGAATGTTTGGCACAAAGGAGCAGGAGGAAAGCTGAAGAAGA
This sequence comes from Paguma larvata, assembly GCA_030068075.1. Classification (NCBI taxonomy): domain Eukaryota; kingdom Metazoa; phylum Chordata; class Mammalia; order Carnivora; family Viverridae; genus Paguma; species Paguma larvata. The sequence continues at coordinate 18,329,513 of CM057840.1, forward strand.
GAGGAGTCTGAGTTTTCTTTTTGGTTGCCAAAAAGAAAGTATCTAAAGGAAAGTATTTAAAGGAAAAACAAATTCCACCAAACTCCAAATATTTCATTGAACTTCTAGGACATCTCAGGTCTGGGAAAATCTCACTATGATGTCTCACCCCCTCCCTTTTCCTATTTCATTCCAGGAGTTCTCTGGATATTGAAGAAAGTTCCAAAGGCAGAGCGTTGGTTGCAGGGAGATGGGCAGGTACAAGAGACGGGAGTAGAAGAATAGGAAGGGATGCCGCAAAGAAATACCAGAGCAAGGAAATGCTTGTATTTCTTCCCATGCACTCCCAGGCTGCCAGGGGGAACATGAAGATCTGTCATCAGCCCCTTCTCACCCTCACTGGTACCACGGCCTTGGTGAGGGACTCCAGGGACCTGAGCCCTAGTGCTCTAGGAAGATTGAAAGCTGTGATTTTTTTTTTTTTTTTTTTTTTTTTTTGAGAGAGAGAGAGTAGGGGAGGGGTAGAGGAAGAGAGAATCTTAAGCAAGCTCCACACCCAGCGTGGAGCCTGATGTGCGGCTCAACCTTACGACCATGAGATCATGAGCTGAGCCAAAATCAAGTTGGACGCTTAAGCAACTGAGCCACCCTGGTGCCCTGAAAGCTGTAATGATTATTATGACTATCCAAGTCACAATTCTTTCTGACTCCATCTCATTTCTTTCAAGTCTTGACTGTTCCTGAGTGTTCATGTTTCTTCTCAAAACAGTTGAGATATGTAAACTCAGTAGAATCTGGGGGAGGAGCCTCTAAGAAGGACCCTGTTGGGTTTTAGAGGAAAATAAGAGAAGTGAGCTTCTTTGCTGAAAGAACCTGGGGAGAGAGAGAAGGAGGCCTCTCTGGGGGTGCTCTCCAGGGACTGATGACAGAGGTCCTCAAAGGGAAACTCATCCGGGTGGGTGGATGCTGTTCTGAGAAATGAGCTCACAGTGGCCCTGGAGAGTCTGGAGGGTCCCACTGTCATGTTGTCTTGGGCAGTTCTATTGCTTCATTACAACAGATTTCCTCAGACATTAGCTAACTCATGACAAAAGAGCTCTTACAAGAGGAGGAAAGAGCTGGCTCCAGCCCTACTGAGTCACTCTAGTTAGCTTTTTTGCTCTCTGTCCACTACATTTCTCTAGAGATACTCAGAATTGTTCCTCACAGCCCAGCTCTGGGTAAATTTTTGGTTCCAGAACTCATCGTTTCCAGATAGGTTCATTGTGGCCTCCAGTTTTGGCTGTTTCACTTACTGACCCTTTACTCCCCTGTTTTCCTGGACTCTCAGAGCTGTGTGCTTTGGTGTTTTTCCCCTAGAAACAATTTCATCTTTCTCTTTTTGTCCAGGCCAGCCATGGCTCCCTGTTATTTCAGTCTTGGCTCAATATCACATTCACTCAGGCCATGTTGTTTTAGCCTAGCCCCGACACTCTCATAGCTAATTTATTCAGCTCTTGCTCTCAGAAACCTCAAAGTCTCAGCCCAGCCCTGGGCACAAGACAGGATTAATCTTGTGTGGTTATTGGAGCTCAATAGTTGAAGACTTCAGATACCTAAAATCAAATTCACATGTGATCCACGACCCTCAGTGCTACACAGAGGGGCAGCCCTTGGGTGTGTTGCTGAGCCTATTACATGGAACACACATACCTAGAAGGCCCCTTATGAAGGCAAACTGGGACATGTTTATTCCTTTGAAGCCCTAAATTCAGACCATAAGAAATGTCACCCCAAATTGGGCCCAAGGTCCATTTAAATCAGGCGACATCTACTATATAACACCGGCATCCTATTAAGTACTTCTCAGGCATTTTCTTCTTTAACATGGCTGTTCTCCTAACAATCCTGTGGAATGGGCATCATTATTACCATTTTACAGATGAATCTAGAACTTAAAGAGACAAAGTAATTTTGGCCAAGGTCACATATTTTGCATGCTACAGAAAAGAACTTGAACCCATATCTGTCTGTAACCCAAACCCAAGCTTTTAACCAATGTCTGAGACATTTTAGGGGAGAATCGTACTCTGTGCAAGGCACTACCACACTGAGACTGGGCTTGGTCTCCCTCAAACACTGTTCAGTTCTCTCAACAACCATCACGGTCTTGTTATCTAGAAGGTAGTTAAATTCCTCTTGAATCTAAATCTTCTTCCACGATGTATTCAGTAAACGCTTTTTTTTTTTTAATTTATTTTGATAGGAGAGGGGCAGAGAGAGAGAGAGGGAGAGAGAGAATCCCGACCAACCTCCACAGTCTCAACATAGAGCCCAACGTGAGGCTAGAACTCACGAACCACAAGATCATGACCTGAGCCAAAACCAAGAGTCGGACACCTAACTGAGCCACCCAGGTGACCCTGGAGTAAATTGTTTTAATCACACTATGTACTGTGTGCTTCCTCTTAGTTGAACTAATGCTACTGTTTTCAGTCTTTAAAGAGCAGTCCTTAATTCTAACACTACAAGATCTGGAAATTCCAATATCACCTCATACAAATTTTTAATTTTCTTCAGATTTATTATATCATGTTTGAAGGCCTCAGCTTTTCAGGCCAGAATGCTATGTTTTCAGTGTTTTTGTAAGGCAGCTATTTCATACCTCCCATCCTGACCCGATGCTCCAGGCAAATGAGCTGCTCCTGGAAATTTCCCACCTTTTATCCCTTTTATCCACCTGTTCCTTACCTCCTCAGATAATTTAGCCTTTATGACTGGTTCAAGATTACCTCCTCCTGGAACCCTGTTTTTTTTCCCTGCCACCCAGGTGGAAGTGATTTCATTCTCATGTGCTATAACCATAAGACTACATACCCTTGGATTCTTCATATGGTACTTTTCGCTTTCCTTATGGGATTTTTAGTTCCACTAAGCATTTCATAATTCTACTTCTAGATTATACATACCTGAAGGCAGAGTCTGTGTTTATTTCCTAGGACTTGTACCACATATTCACATATTTGTTCAATGCATGTGTAAATACATAAATCAGCGATTTTGCTTGATTTCTTTTCTGGAACATTCTTCAGAATTAGGTAACTCTAACCTCTAGGGGCATTCCATGTGCCAGATTCCTGTGGATTCATACAAGGCTAAAATAAGGTTTTAGAGTTTGTGTCTGACAGTCCCCACCATTTTACTGGTCGCTTAAAATTGCAGTGGTGCTTTGAATTGAAGTCTTGGAACAATGGGTCCTTTCCTGGGCCAGAACTGGGAGCTCTGTGTTTGTCCTCTCAAGATGGAGCATGGCTATTTCTCTCATAAGTGCATTATTTGCTTCATTTTAATATAAAAATACACACAAGATGAAAATTGCCCTGGGAACTCTTTCAAATGATGTACGTTACAGAGATATTATCATTAGTTTCTTGTGCCATTGCTACCAGCAAGATCTCAAAATTAAAGATACTTTTGTGGCAAAAGAAATTCAGGGTACTAATTCATTTCCCTCGGTGTTTAAAATCTGCAGGGGGTTGGCCCAAGTTTCTAGCCCATGCTGGAATGCAGAACTGTCAGTCATGGCAACAACTCTGATAAACCTTCATTCCCTGCACATACATTGTGAATATTTTGACAAACATTATTCAAACCATATTAGGTACCCATGAGTAGCTGATGTTGCATAGAATATCAAAAGGCACAATCTGCAAGGAATTAAAAAGCTTAAGAACTGACTTATAGATTAAAAAAAAAAAATGCTCTTAGACTTGAGTGTGTGCAAAGAAGAAGAAAAAATAAAATGATCATTGAACAGTTACTCTTGCAAACATATTATGTTTCCTATGTGAATGCTTTTTTTTTTTTCCAAATCATAGTGCTTGGAAAATAAGGGCTTTCAGCTCATTTTAATTTCTTGTCTATTTTCTTATCATATAAAAGAAATTTTCTCTGTGTAATGTACATCAGGACTCAATCTAGGAGCAGCAAAACTCAAAGGTCAATGTCCATAAGGAATCACCTAAGGGGCTTCTTGCCAAAATGGAGACTCACAGATCACACTTCAGATGCACTAATTTTGTATCTTTAGGGGGCAAGGCCTATAACCTATGTTTTTAAAATTCCGCTTAGGATTCTGATCAGTGGACCTGGGACCAGACTTTGAAAGAGTGGAACTGGTAAAGGGGAAAGATCGAGAGGGAGTTATCCCAACCCCTGGGGCTACCAGAATAGAAAGATGCTTACTTGTGAGTTGTGGGGCCAATGCACTGGAACCCCTTGCCTGGGTCTAAATGGTATAATGGAAATACCATGGGCTGATAGCACAAGAAGGGTCCTCCTGAAACCAGCTGTGAGATTTGGGGGAAGCGCTTCACCTCTCAAGTCATCACTCATGAGCTGGGAGAGCTGGGTCTGATTATTTGCCCCAGTGTTCTATTAGCCATGGATTCATTCAGCAACGGCCAGGCATTACCTCTAGAGAATCGCTGTCCAACAAAGACACAATGCGAGCCACATATGTAAGTGTAGATTATTCTAGCAGCCATATTTCAACAAGTAAAAATAAACAGATATAATTAATAATAAATTTTATTTAGCCCAATATATCTGAAATACCATTTCAGCTTGAAATGAATATAAAAATTATTGAGATTATATATATATATTTTTTTCTCAGTATGAAGTTTTGGAAATCCAGATGATTTTATATTTCAGCACATCTCAGTTCAGACTAGCCACATCTCAAGTACTCCATAGTCATCCATGACAATACAGCTATAGAGCAGGGGTCTATGAACTATGCCTATGGATCAAATGTGGTCTTTTGCCTGTTCTCACATGTCTACTAGCTAACAATGATTCTTACTGTTTAAATTAAAAAAAAATTTTAAACATGTATTTATTATTGAGAGACAGAGAGAGACAGAGCATGAGCATGGGAGGGCCAGAAAGAGAGGGAGACACAGAATTTGAAGCAGGCTCCAGGCTCTGAGCTGTCAGCACAGAGCCTGACGTCGGCTCAAACTCACAAACTGTGAGATCATGACCTGAACTGAAGTCAGACGCTTAACCGACTGAGTCACTCAGGCGCCTCTTAAATTATTTTTTAAAAAGCAAAAGAAGAGTATATTTAGTGATACATGAAAATGATATGAAATTTAAACTTCAGATCCACAAATTAGGTTTTATTGGAACATATAGCCAGGCCCATTTGTTTACATATTGCATATGGCTGTTTTTGTACAATAGCAGAGTTGAATAGTTGAAATAGAGAGCATATGTCCTGGTAAGGCTAAGTATTTGCTATCTGGTTCATTACAAAGAAGGTTTACAGACCCCAGAAAGGAGGCTTAAGAGCTGGCCCTGGAGGGCTGGCTGCCTCTGGCCTTGGGCCATTGCATATAAGCAAGGCTTGGCTAGTATTTGGCTTGGATGGCTTGGCAAGCCTCCATCCAGAGATGGGAGGACTGGACAGTAGAGCCGCAGGGGGCCAGGCAACAACATGGAGTCCTGATGGGGATGCGACAGTAGAAAAGGAAGTCAGACAGTCCTAGCACAGGGGCTGGCAACAAAGTGGGATGTACTAGGCAGCAGGATACTAGGTGAAGGCCAGGGTTAAAGGGAGCACCGCCTGGAAGAAGGGTCTCTGAAGAGGAACTTGGCCAACTTTAAAAGTCTGACCCATTTACCTGTGGAAAGATTCTGACTTGAGCCTTCACTGGAGCGAGTTTACATGACAGCAACTGCCAGCTCCTATTTAACACAATTTTGTCTTTAAAGTTCTGTTCTTATCTGGTAAGTTCTATTCTTATCTGGTTATTCAACTTCTTTCAAAGTCCATTACTTGAACTGCAAACCAGCCAACCCCACCCCCTACTGTCCTCTTAAGGTCTGGATTCAAGTCTTACTGGTGGGTTGGGTGGTTTTTCTGTTGCCCTGGCTGGGTATGTGGATGACGGAGGGACACTCTAGCCCATGACCTTTAGTTTAGGGAAATTTTCCAGGACAGTAATTACCTGGGACTTAGCTTCATCAAAGGCATGTTTTGATCCATCAACCCCTTGTCCTGGCCCAACCCTTTCAGTTCCTGTAAGTCACCTTTGGGTAAAATAAAGATAACATTTATTAATTTTTCTCTTTTAAACAATTGGAAAAATACGACCAAGCCTTTGAGGGCGGGGGGAACCTTCCCCTGACCCCTTTGATCCATTTCCTTGTGAGTTATAAATTCCTGGTAGTATTTCTTTAATGTGGTAGCACTTTATGCTGTATTATTCCATAGCTGCTCTTAACCCTTTTGACCCTATCATTTCTGCTTTCATTCATTCTTTAAGAATTCTTTTCAGGCACTTTCATGTCCATAAGTTTATTTTAGTTTGGAAAATAGTCCTGAGTTATGGGAAGGGTGTTATTAGTTCCATTTTTACAGATTCATAAACTGAAGCCCAAATATGTCAAGAGATTTTTTTCAGGGTCTTACAACTAGTTAGTGGTCGGCCTGAGCTAAATAGTCTTCCAACTGCTGGGCCCATGATCTTTGTGCTACATTTTACTGGCTGCCTGTTATTCTTCCTCTCTTCTTCCTTTGTCTCAATATTTCTTCTTCTCAACTCATCTTAACCTTAGTCCACATATTCTCCACCCTTCAAAGCCCTCCCCTTCTGTCCAGCCACAACCCCGCCAAGTGCTCTGTGAGACAGCTGCCTTTGGCCCCCTCACCATCACTCCTTGCTGGACCAAGGAGGCCATGTCATGTCCTGATAGCCTCTCTTCTCTTCACATATTTGGTTCCACATTCTAGTCTTTTTCCATAATCTTTTGAGCCACAACCCACTTGATGATGTGAGAAGAAGGTGACTCTTTTCTGCTCTGAGGGAGAGCAGCAAACCTGAAATGCCCAAAGCCGAGGTTCCTGGCCACAATTTTCTGACCTCAGAGCATCCACAGTGAGTTCTAGAGTCACGGGGAATTTTTAAAAGCACTCAAAGGTCAACGTTGATTTTTCTTAAATCACAAAATGTTAGAGCTAGGAGATTCTTTAGACATGATCTTTTCCGTCCTTCTCATTCATTATGGATGAGGAAACTGAGGCCCAAAGAGGTGTCTGGAATTCAACCCCCTTTCCGGGGTAATTTGGGAATGAGCATCATAGGATCCTGAAATGATAGGATCATTTCAGTTGTGAAAGAGTTGGGACTCGTTGGTTAATTTATCTCTGAGACCTTACTAGACCATTGTTTGTCTACATTACTGGAATGTCACCAGATGAAGTGAAGGAACAGGAAACATGAGAACCAAATTGTGCAAGATTTTTTTCTGAAATTTATCTCTGTCTTTTTGTGAACTAGGTAGTAGCTCCACACTGAGTTTTGCATACATCTCTGAAATGACACCTAACCATTCATTCATTTAACCAACATTGGTCGAGTCAGGCAATCTCCATGTCTAATATTTTACTAGATCATAGACTATTTTCTAAATCACCATCCATCTGCAGAAAGGGACATACCAGTAGACACTGTAATGCAGCCTAAGGAAGTAGGTCCCCAGGGCAGCAGGGACAAGAGAGCCCCCAGGGCAGACACCATACCCAGACCTGAGGTGAACCTGTGGGCAGTGGGTGAGAGGTAGGTGGAAAAAATCTACACAAGGAGGCAACTGACTTCTGGGTGGAATTTGGGAGGATAGGCAGAAATGAGCCACTCTTTCATTTATTGAATAAATATTTACTGAGTGCACTATGCACCAAGCAGTGTGTTAAGGCATTCCCAGTTCAGAGTTGATGGAAACATTGAGAGTCCTTGATTCTATTGGCCCTCACAGTTTAGCTGGGAGTCAGGCAATAAAAGGGAAACAAATAGTACAAAGTGTGACAGACTGGGAAGAAAGGACAAGGGTGCTGAGATAGAGAACAAAGAGGAGGCACGTTAGAAGAATCCAGAAGGGTCTCGTGAGGAGCTGGTAGTAGATAAAACCTAAGTGATAAGAAGGAATTAACTGCGGGAAAACTAGGTAAAAGCATTCCAGACAGGGGGTCTGGATGTGCAAAAGCCCTGAAGCAGAAAACCACCAAGCCTGTTTGGGTAACTGCAGCAAGTCGTCTGTGTCTGGTACAAGGTGAGTGAGAAGAGGAGAGAGGCATGATATCCTGCTAGGGAGGACAGCAGGGACCAGTACATCAGGGCTTGGTTGGCTAAAGTAAAAATGGGCAGCGAGGACTTGCTGAGCAAAAGGAGTAGCCCACGTAAAGGCCTACAGATGTGGAAATAGTTGGCAGTTGGAGGAATTGGTATGTGAGCATGGAGGCCTACAGCATAGTGGCTTATTCTCTATCCACAGCATGGGCTAAGCATCTAGAGGCCTTGGTCATTCCTAACTTGGGGCTGATAAACCTTTCAAATAGGCTAAAGTCATCGATTTTCTCCCTGGACCATTTGGATGGCTGTCATTCCGGCCTTACTAGTCAGTGCTGAGAGCAAAACTGCAGACAGCAAAGTAGAGACGGTGGCTCCCCCAGTCTACCAAACTGGATGAAAATAAGCTCTGTACTCCCTATGAGATACATAGAAATTCAGAACTGAGAATGGCAAGGACGGCTGGCCAACAAGGAGACAGGCAAATGGCCAACGCGGCGTGTTTGGATGACAAGGGCAGAAAGAATAAAATGCAAGAGAAAACAAGGACTCTCTCTTCAAAGAGTTGGGAAACACCCTCTGCTTCCCTTCACTTCCCAACTGGGGAGGGCGACAGCAGCGGGACAAGAGGTCAGAAGGAAGCATTCAGTCCCCGACGCCCTGCCTGCTACCAGGAGACCTGCTGGGGTGGATGCCACTGGGCCGGATGCCGGAAACGGGAGACACAGGATGTGGTGCCCAGGCCCTGCCAATGCCAGGGCCTGCCCCAAAGAACTGGACATCGGCAAACAGAAAACCATTCAGACCCTGCAGCAGCCAGGGTTCCTATGGCAACCAATGGCTCCCCGGCAACTCCACATCCCTTCTTTTCCTGAACTAAACTTTCCATTTGATCTCTTTGGATAAAGTATAGTTGGATAAGAGGGGCTGGGAGGGGGATGGATATTGAAGAGGCTGTTGAGGTATGGGAAGAAGAAGTCTGGTGTTCATAATAAGTTTGGCAAATAAAAGCCAGTGGATCTCTGGGAAGAGATATAATCAAGCTGTGTTTTTTTTAAATCCTGACTTTGCTTCCAGTTCTGGCATTTGCCCGAGGCTCTTTTAGAGCCAAAGGCCACTGGTCACTGCTTCCTCCTGGCCCTTCCCTAGCCATCACTCTCACCAGCTGAAAGGGATGCTCTGCTGCCTGATACTGTTCCCAGGTCCTAGCTGGCTGAAGTCCCACCTGCCCTTCAGGGGCTAACAGAGTAAAGGAAAGGGAAAGGCAGCCTGGAAAGTTAAAAAAGTCGACTCCTAGGCCCCACCTCTGAGATTCGGAGTCCTTAAGATTTAGTGGAGTTCCCAAATCTGCACTTTTCACAAGCACCCTAGTTGACACAGGTTTGGATGGATGCTGAACACACACTGAAGAAACACTGTTTTCAGGGATCACCCAGATTGGCATATAACCCAAGGCTGTGGGATAAACAGACTTCCAAGCATGTAAGCCAAGATTCAGGCCCGAATGCAGACACATTGGAGAAAATATACCTTTGTATGAGGAGAGGTCTTTCTCAACCCCAAAAACGCATGCTCTCCAGGCTATTTGGAGCTGCCGCGTTTCTCTCAGCATCTTTCAGCTGACACTAAAGCTTTGTAAAAGAAGAAGCTTCTAGTTCTCCTGTTAGCAAAATGTGTGCTGCGTGCCCTCTCCCAAAGTGACTCCAACATCTCCAAGAAAGGCGGGGTTCATGCAACACTTGACTTACGTAAAATGGGGAAACTGGTTGTTATTTCTGAGTCCAACAACACAAATAAGACACAGGGGAAGTCACATGAAATGAACCAGAAAATGAACAGAAATGAGCATGACCGAGAAAGCTGGGAGGAATTTCTCTCCTGGTGGAAACGGAGGAAACGTTTGTGTTGACCTTGCTTTCCTCTTTGGTGCTAATTAGTTTTAAGTGGGGTTGTTTTTATTTTCACATGCAGTGACTATATTGTGCTTTGAGCCTCATTTGGTTCTTGGTTGCCCTGCCATCTCAGGCAAATAAATTGAGGAAATCTCCAAAGGAATATTTTAATTCTTTAAAAAAAATTTTTTTATGTTTATTCATTTTTTAAAAAATTTTTTATAACATTTTTATTTATTTTTGAGAGACATAGAGACAGAGTGTGAGCAGGGGAAGGGCAGAGAGAGAGGGAGATACAAAATCCGAAGCAGGCTCCAGGCTCTGATGAACCATCAGCACAGAGCCTGACGCGGGGCTCGAATTCACAGACTGTGAGATCATGACCTGAGCCAAAGTCGGCCACTTAACCCACTGAGCCACCCAGGCGCCCCTGTTTATTCAATTTTGAGAAACAGAGACAGTTGGAGTGTGAGTGGGGGAGGGGCAGAGAAAGAGGGAGACACAGAATCTGAAGCAGGCTCCAGGCTCTGAGCTGTCAGCACAGAGACCAACGTGGGGTTGAACTCACGAACCGTGAGATCATGACCTGAGCCGAAGTCAGACACTCAACAGACTGAGCCACCCACGCGTCCCAGGAACATTTTAATTCTTAAAGAAATTGACAAGCCGTACATAGAGAAGAAGTAGGAAGTGACTAATCTCTTCCCTAGAGACAAAGATGAGTGGTAACTTGTGGAGGAAATGGGCTGGCATCTTACATTAAAAGTTAACATACAGAGGGGTGCCTGGGGGCTCAGTTGGGCAAGCATCTGACTTCAGCTCAGGTCATGATCTCACGGTTCATGGATTTGAGCCCCCATCGGGTTCTGCACTGACAGTATGGATCCTACTTGGGATTCTCTGTCTCTCTGTCTCTCTCTGCCCCTCCCCACTTGCACTTTCTCTCTCAAAATAAATAAATAAACTTAAAAAAAAGTTAACATGTAGAAATTCTCTGAGTGGACCATCCATTGCTCAATACCCATGTATTGGAAAACTTTCATACTACCTTGTATAGGTTCATAGGGGCTGGTTTTAACAAAGGAATCATGTTATCTTTCTTTGTATCCATCACAGTATTCAGCATGGTTGCTTGGCCATCTAGTAGGTATTCAAAAAGTCAGTGTTAATTAGTGGACTTTAAGAAGTCATTCTCATGGTTTTAATGCCTCAATAAGCTATTTTCAGGCTACATTTACTAGACATTGCCTCCAGGATGAAATGATAAAGAAAGAGATCTGCAGTGTTTCCTCTGAGCATTTCTTCTATGCTTGATGTGTCTGCAGTAAGTCTCCAGAGAGATTGGCCCAGTGAAATCTTTTAGAGGCATCCATCTGCAAGACTGAGCTTGATCACAAGTTAGGCGTCTGAGTTGAAAAATTAAATGAGGCCAGTACAGAAGGCCAGTACGTGCTCTGGTTGCTACCATCTGAGCTGGGATCCTGGCTCTCCTATCTATTAGCTACATGACTTGATACAAATTACTCAACCTGTGCTCATCCCAAAGATGGGAATCATAATAGAATCTGTCTTATTAAAAAAGATATGCATTTTTTAAAAAGTTTATTTATTTATTTTGAGAGAGATAGTGAGCACAAATGGAGGAAGGGCAGAGAGAGAGGGAGGGAGAGAATCCCAAGTAGGCTCCTTGCTGTCAGCACAGAGCCAGATGCTGGGCTGAGCCAAAATCAAGAGTCATTTGCTTGACTGACTGAGTCTCCCAGGTGCCCCAAGAAGTGCATTTTATACCATGACATAATGCACGCATTCATATTATCGAATTTATATAACTGAAAGATCAGTTTCACCAAATAAAACTTACCCATATTACAGGTAGGGCATGGTAATATTTTATCTTCCTTTCTTCTCAGTTCTGTTCTACCCTTTTACATTTTTTAAATGTTGGTCGTACTCTATTAAATTTGTTTCACAACCTTCTAATGGGTCCTGGGTCTACAATTTTAAAAATGCTGGGGTGTGTTTGCTGCTCCAGAAACTGGGTTAACACTAAATTGCTTGCTCCAGGGGGTTAACCACAGGTGAGTCTCCGCTAGTAAGAGGAAACTTTGGGTCAGTATCTCTTCACTCTCAGAGAGAAAGAGCCTGATATGGCAACACAGGGATCTATTGCGAAATGAGTGTGCCTGGGCCACAAGCCACAAGCAAGGCTCAGCAAGAGAGGCTTGGATCATGTGTCTACTCTTCAGCAGAAATGGTGATTATATGTGTTAGCAAAACACACTATTCTAGGATATCACTACAGAATTATCAAATCAACTCTAATTTGGGTGATCAGGAAAAAGACAAAAATAGAAAACTCTGGGGTCTTGCTAAACATTTCAGTAAGGAGAGGAATCCACAGACTGGGAGACAGTTTTCCAGAGGGAAATTGAAAGTCTGTAATGAGGGGTGCCTGGGTGGCTCAGTTGGTTAAGCGGCCGACTTCGGCTCAGGTCATGATCTCACGGTCTGTGAGTTCAAGCCCCGCGTCGGGCTCTGTGCTGATGGCTCAGAGCCTGGAGCCTGCTTTGGATTCTGTGTCTGCCTCTCTCTGCCCCTTCCCTGCTCACGCTCTCTCTGTCTCTCAAAAATAAATAAACATTAAAAAAAAAAAAGTCTGTAATGTCTGAGAGCACAAGTGGTGTTTCCTGGACTTTCTAGAGCCTCTCGTACCCAATTAATTACCCATCCTGCTTCTGACTGCATCTTTCTTGCTGGGTTGTCTAGGGAGCTGGGAAACAGAATATTGGAATTTCTTGCCTGATTTCTCTGTATTATATGTTTTTAGGGTTTGTTTGTTTGTTTGTTTTCTGTGCAAATCAGAAAGCTCTGAAGGGAGAGAGCCCCACTGGAGGAGTGTGTGCTTACTCTCCATTTCAGGATGAAAGGAATTTACATTCATTGAGATCATGTGGGAACAGGCAAATAATGTGACAAGTACTGGAGATGATAAGAACATCTATTATTTTTGGCAGATTATGTTGAAATGGTTACATTTTCCAGGGCTCAGAAACTAAACTAAGATTTCCTTTCAAAAAAAAAAAAAAATGCTGCCTATCTACACAGACTCCAGAACACTCTGTAATATGACATAGATGCTTAAGAAAGTCATCCAACGTCCTTCGTTTATGGTATTCTCAGGCTGCTAAGGTTAAGTTATTATCTCCCTTCTCGCCTCACCTTCTCACAGATGTACCTAACGATATAAAAGGAGGTGGGCCCCTCTGTGTTACATCATGCAGGTGCTTGGGCAATAACAAGTTGTGACTTCCAGAATATAAAATGGAAAATGCTGCCATCAAAGTCCATAGGATGTAGTACGGATACCATACAATGCAGCTTACCTTACCACTTTCTTTAGTTTCCAGTGATAGAATGTGAGGCTGGTATGATGTTTAAAGGTCACCTATTTCAATTCCCTCAACACATCATCCCAAGTCACCTGGGGTGCCTGGGAATGGCCTTCACTCCCAAGTCCACCGCCTTCAAATCACTCCAGCTCATTCTTTACATTTACTAAACTCCAGGAAACAGATTATCTTTACCACAGACTTCAACAACTCATTACTGTTTTTCCCATGTGGACAATGTTCCATGTTTCTACCTAGACTGCACTTTCTGTCTCTGGCTTTCTCCTTCTTCTTCAATGACACACGGCATTGGATCCTAACGGCTTCTTGACTGACTCCACAGAAATCTCTACTTTGTTTATGTTTGTTCAGACAGGAGAGCCAAGCTTAAGAAAGTGTCTCCTAGGGGCGCCTGGGAGGCTTAGTTGGTTGAGTGTCTGACTCTTGATTTCAGCTCAGGTCATGATCCCAGGGTCATGGCATCAAGTGCTGTGTTGGGCTCCATGCTGAGTGTGGAGTGGAGCCTGCTTAAGATTCTCTCTCTCTTTCTGCGCCTGTCGCACTCACACACACTCTCAACCTGTCTCAAAAAAAAAAAAAAAAAAAAAAAAAAGATGTCCTAATCTCCAACTAAGACAAAGTGCAGCCAGAAGGGAGAAGGGTAAATTTCTGATGAGAAATCTGACTATGCGAAAGAGACTTTGTGGAACTTTTCAAGATATTGCCTGTAATTAGCAAAGGGAGTTGGCTACGACACAGTTGCCTGAAACGAAAAATACCCACTCAAACAGGCTTAAACAATATGAATGTATTGCCTCACATAACCTAAAGTCCAGAGATATCTTGGGTTCCAGGAGAGATCTGGTCCACTGCTACTCAGTAATGTCATTAAAGGACAGAAGTTATTTCTGTCCTTCCATTCTGCTGTCCTCAGCACCAGCTTAATTTGAAGGTTGCTTCTTCTCAATAGAACAAAATGGCTGCCACTGGACTTCAGGGTATGTATGTGCTACTTGCTCATACCATCAGGAAAGGGTGAGTGAAAAGTATCCTCTTCCCAAAGCCTCTCCTTTAATTGGACAGAGGAAGGCATGTGTCCATCACTGACCCAAAAAACAGTTGCCAGGAGAATTCCGCATGCTAATTGGTATAGATGAAGGTTTCTGGATAGCAGCATTATTGATATTATGGACTGGATTATTCTTTGTGGTGGGCCCATTCTGTGTATTGTTGGATGTTAGCAGCATCCCTAGGTCTTATAGCTCTCCATCACCATTAGTCATGCGAATTAGAAATGTCTCTAGACATTGAAAAATGTCCCTTGGAGGTGGGCGGAGGGAAAAATCACCCCTGGTTGAGAACCACTCGTGTAGACTAGTCAAGTTTCCTACCAACTCTGTGCCTCAGTTTTCTCATCTGTAAAATGGGAATCATGCTACTAGATTTCTCATATTGTCATTATGAGAATTAAATGAGTTATTCTATATAACAATATCAAGTATAGTAAGCAAATGTTAGCTATACTTTTGTCCGCCACTTTTAGTGTCAGCGGTGTAGGAGGTACTGAATAGGTACTTTCTGAATGAATTAATGAATTTGGTAGAAAAGTAATTTGTACCCATCTAACCCTGATGTAATTCAGGAAAATAATATTCTGTAATGTCACACATGTTGAAAATCTCTGAAACTGGGATTAGACTCTGAGTCTGTAGGGCATTTAATTTCTTCACTTGAGAAGAAACCTAGTGCTCACACCGGAAATGCCTTCCTAGATGTATAAAGGTAAAAGCCTGTGCTATTCAGAGTTTATATGACCACTACAGACTGAGAAAGGTGAACTAGGAGGAATCAGGGCCCTTAGATGGATTTGCTGATCCATTCACTTAACATATGGAACAAGTCCTCTCTGCATTGTATCCTGGACACCAAGATGGAGAATATCTCCCTGGCTGAGTGTTTAGTTGGAAATACAGTCTGAAGTCCAATGATTATCCATGCTGAGAGTAATATCTTGATGACAGAATTTAAAAGTTTATGCATCTTTAAAAATATTTTTAACATTTATTTATTTTTGAGAGAGAGAGAGAGACAGACAGTGTGAGCAGGGGAGGGGCAAAGAGAGATGGAAACACAGAATTCAAAGCAGGCTCCCAATGCTCTGAGCTGTCAGCACAGAGCCCGACGCAAGGCTCAAACTCACAAACCGTGAGATCATGACCTGAGACAAAGTTGGATGCTTTACAAGTGAGCCACCCAGGCACCCCTAAAAGTTTATGCATTTTTAAATGTTGTTACTGTTCATAAGAATAATGTTTATATTTGAACAGTGCTCCTATACAGTGGAATTTTTAAAACTCCCTTTCACATGCCTCTCTAAAGCATTACTCTCAAAGGCCAAATGCATCCATTTCGCAAAGAGGTTTTATCTGTGGAAGCTGAGCCTAAGGAGTCCTGAAGGAGAACTTAAACAGACCACACACACTGACCAATGTTCCAAGGCCTGAAAATCACCAGGACTGAGAAAGCCAGCTGATGACTGTAATAAAGCCTTTCATGCAAGGATGGAGGAGGCACAAGGGCTTCTTTCGGGCCATTTCTCAGCAAATTAGCACAACTGGTGAGTGGAGAGTAGACCAGGGGCAAGTATGATGGCAGTGATAAGAACTTCTGGTTAAGCATGGTGGGTTGAAAATGTGTGATCGCCATCCTGAAACACTGCTAATATGTCAGGGGAAAGATTTAAAAATCACATTACACATAAATTATCAAGGACAAAGGAAACAGGACAGAAGGCATCATTAGGTAAGAAATGAGAAGCTATGATAGTATGTGTGTGTGTGTGTGTGTGGTGAGGTGTATGCGAGGGGTGTATGTGTGGTATGTGTGTGTGTTAGTGGTGTGTGCATTTGTGAGGTGTATGTGAGATATGTGAGGTATATGTGAGGCGTATGTGAATATGTGTAGTGTATAAATACGTGTGCGTGTGTTGGTGGTGTGTTTGTGTACGGGCATATGTACGTGACCCGTGTGTGAGTTATGTTTGTGTGAAAGGAGGTTGTAGGGAGAAGCTAAGGTCTCTTTTGCATAGTAGGAAGTTGTCCTACTCTGATCAGGGTTCCATAACAAACTATCACAAACAATAGATAGTTATTCCTCATAGTTCTGAGAACTGGGAAATCCTACGTCAAGGTGTGGGCCAGTTCCATTCCTGTTGGCCTGAAGATCATGAGCTTGTCACAGTGTCCTCACATGGCCTTTCCTCTGTGCATGCTTTCCGAGACACTCTGGCGTCTCTTCTTCCTCTTACAGGGGCACTAATCCTGTTGGATAAGGCTCCACCCTCATGACCTCATTGAACCTGAGTTACTTGAATAAAGGCCATATCTCCAAATACAGTCACATTGGCGGTTGCCCAGAAAGAACGTAAGGCAGTCACTATCCTAATGCTATTTTGACAGTGAAGGAGATTTTAGCCAATGAAATAAAATGCAGAGAGGGGTAAAAGAAAGGAGAATGAAACCTATTTGTAGATGATATGGCTGTCTACATCAAAGACCAGAGAGAATCTACTGAAAAAGAAAAGAATATAAAACATATGGTCAGTTCAATCAACAGATAATGATCAGTCAGAAAATGAATATACATGTATAAATACCTTGTCCTTGCGGTAACAAATTAAAAAATATAATGAAAAAGATGCCACATACAGTCAAAAAATTTTAAATATATACGATACCTCAGAATCAACCTTTCAAAAATGTTTAACATGCATTTTTTTAAATTAAATAAATACAAACTATATTTAAAAGCAAATGACCAATCAAGAAAAAAATTATAAGTATATGTCAAATCAAATTTGAATCAGAATTTTTTTAATGTTTATTTATTTATTTTGAGAGAAAGAGCATGCAAGCAAGCATGAGCAGGGGAGGGTCAGAGAGAGAGGGAAAGAGAATCCCAAGCAGGCTCTTCTATGTCAGTACAAAGCCCGACTCTGGGCTCTATCTTGTGAATTGTGAGATCATAACCTGAGCCATGACCTGAGCTGACATCAACAGTGGAATGCTTAGCCAACTGAGCCACCCAGGCGCCCCTGAATCACAATTTGAACTCTGGGCCTGAGAAGCCCACAGAGATTAATCTCTTTAGGAGATTAAATACAAATTCCTGGGGAAATCCAAATAGCACAAAATTAACGGGGTTCAACTGATCATCCAGATGAGTTGAAAAAGAGATTCAAAGGAGGGCAGCTGCTAGGCTGAAATAACTCCTGCGTTGATCCACTGATTAACTTCTTGGTATAAACTGTGCAGAATTCGAGCCTGCCATACACAAAGTCCATGCCTGCTTGCCTAGGATTTGTAAGGTCATGCTAGAATAAATGCAATAACCTAGTCCGCATATTCTTTTCCTCCTCTACTGGCTTCCCTTTGTTCCAGGCATCAGAGAGCCAGGGCTGCTCGCAGGACAAGGATGAGCTGCAAAGCTTAAGTTTCATTATTTAAAACTTTTAAAAGAGCTTAATTTTGGAAACAGGATGCAAAATGGGATGTGCACCATGACTGTGTTAAAAACAAGACAATAGGCCCAAAATGGAGTTGCTTTACTCTAAGACTGGTGTCACCCAGACTTAATTATAGTTTCAGCTTTCCCATAGATAGAGTCTTAGATGAGCTAATCAGGAATCTCCTGATCAGAACCAGTTAGACCATCTTCCAGATAAACCACTCTATTCCCTACAGGGAAAGTAACCTTGCAACAACCAATCTGGATTTTTTTTTTTTTTTTTTTTGGTCTGGTATAATTTCCTTGTTCCGTTCTCTTCTGCCTGTACAAGTCTTTCTTTTACTTTGTAAATGTCTTCCCAGCTCCTTTCTATCGACTAGATTGGATGTTGCCTGATGCATGAGTTGTTGAATAAAGCCAATAAGATCTTTAAAT
This sequence comes from Paguma larvata, assembly GCA_030068075.1. Lineage (NCBI taxonomy): Eukaryota > Metazoa > Chordata > Mammalia > Carnivora > Viverridae > Paguma > Paguma larvata. Next base: position 18,347,828 of record CM057840.1, read on the forward strand.
TTTTCTCAGTTGAACTGTGTTTTTTACCAATTGCAAACTTTTAAAAGGATGTGTAATTTTAGGGGGTGAGGGACAGAAAAAAAGAAGAAAAAATGAAAATGGGACTCTTAGACTGATGTAATTGTGGTGATTCTTGCCTCCATTTCCAGAATTTTCTGTGATCTTACATTATGAGGTCATAGACTGAGTTGATCAGGTACAGATTACCAACCATGAGTAGAGTTCTGTATTTAGGAGTGAGGGTACAGTCCTTGCCTTGCTCAAAGCACACAATCTGGGAGAGAAGTCAATTCAACAAAAAGTTATGATAAAAAATGACAAACGGGGCGCCTGGGTGGCTCAGTTGGTTAAGTGTCTGACTTCGGCTCAGGTCATGATCTCACAGCTTGAGCCCTGCATCAGACTCTGTCTTGACAGTTCAGAGCCTGGAGCCTGCTTCAGATTCTGTGTCTCCCTCTCTCTCTACCCCTCCTCTGCTCATGCTCTGTCTCTCTCTGTCTCAAAAATAAGTAAAGATTAAAAGTTTTTTTTTACAATAACAAGCGCTGTGTAGGGGCAGGTCCAGTCATGGTAGGAACACACACCAGAGGAATTGACCTGCATAAAGAACTTGGAGAAGCCTTCCTGGAAGAAGTGAAAAGGCAGAGGAGACTGTAGGCCCACAATGTAAGGAGAGACATCAGCATCTTTGCAAATTAAAGAGGCAGCAAACTGGTGTGGAGACCTGATGTAAGAAGCTGGTGAGTGGCAAGGACTGAGGGAAGCAGAGAGCATGGAGCACCGTGATAGAAATGATGAGAAAGAGACTGAGCTGAAACCATTCAAGGCCAGGTGAGCCCCAGGACTGCAGAGAACTTTATCTGGAAGGCATGGGGAGCTGTGGAAGGGTCCTAGGAGCAGGGCTATCACTATTGCATGGTGAAAACACTTTTACACCAAGGCCAATAACATGGAGATTAGTTGGAAGGGGGTAAGCCAGGAGAACAGAGACCAGTGGGAAATGGTGCTGTATCTATAGGAAAATGATGCTGGATGAGGGTTGGATGGTTTGGATGAGGGGCAGTTGGGATGAAGGAAAGTAGGTGTTTGGGAACTCAGATCAACTTGTGATGACCTGGATGGGGGGGATTAGGGAGAGGGGGTGGTAAATGATTCCTTCAAAAGGCTTGGGCAACACAACAGGTGGTAGTACTGACCCCTGAGCACCAAATGAAGGCAAAATGAAGAGATGAGGATAAGCAGCCAGAAAAATGGAAAGACAAGATTGTTGTGTTTTTCAAGCTAAAGGAAACAAAGCATTTTGGGAAGTAAGGACTGTTTACAGGTGGAATAAGAAAAAGGCCGAGATACATTTGCAAAGGGAGTGTTTAAGTAGGACACTAATTTTTCAGAGTGAAGTGCTAAATGTCTATATTGTGCTTGCAAAGTAGGTGTCTGGAAGTTTGATATTTTTAGACCATTAGTTCATCAACTGTATCCAAGAGGTTTAAAGAGGCTGAGGGTGGCAGGGTTTGAAGAGTCATCTGTATGCTAGAAGCATAGTGGGGTAGAAAAGGAAGTAGGTGGAGAAAAGGAAGTATTTTCCCTTTACTCAAATCAAGTGAGAGGAACTTCAGTGGGACTGCCTGAGAGCTTGGGATGTGTCCCCTGCCACTTGTAGGATACAGAGAACTCAGTTACATGTCTGAGGCATCTAAAGTGGGAAGTGTTTGCTAGGAGCATCCTGGTCTGTGAGCAGAGACAGGAGAGTGACTATGTTTGACAGTTAATGCTCCTAGGATTTGTGAGAGCCAAAGATCGATGAGTGCTTCCCTGAGCCACATATGGACCATAAGAGAAAGGCTTCTGAGTTTCTTAAACCTCACCCGGGACAGCCTCGCAGAGAGGGGAGGTGGGAGGGTAGTGGATTCCAAAGACCAGCCTTTTGCCCGTTCAAGGAACTACAAGGAGAGCCCTGCAACAAAGACTTCAAAGAATCCATAGGGTGCCCTAAGAGAGAGAGAGCCAGACTGAAATACCTGTTGCATCCAGAGAAGAACAGTGGTAATCCATCATTTCCAGTGAGGAAGATCTTTCCTGACCCCTTACCTCTGCTTTGTCCACTTTAATCTGCCAGGGACCAGAAACTGAAGCTTTTAAGCCTGAGAGTAGGGAAAGGGGCATCAGAAATAGTCATCAGAGTAAGAAGAGCAGCCAACCACAGCTTCCTTAGCCAAGCAAACTTCACAGCTGGACCTTCCCTGAGCACAGAGAGGGGAGAAAATTTAACCTTAAGTAAAAGTTGGACCGGACATTTTAATATTGGAAATGAAACTACTTGTGAAACTCCGAATGGCCAGCGGACTTCTTATTATTTAAGAATGGTCAGAAAAGAACCATGGACCTAGCCTAGATTCATCCAAAGGGATAGAAAAATTAGCCCCGGGGGAGTAGGTTTGAAGGGGAAGTAGGCTTTCTCGGGGGAAGGGGAGAGAAGTTACATCCCTGTGTGATTAACGCAGATCTTCCCCAAAGCAGTTTCAGTGGGGTAATGGAGCAGAAGCCAGACTGCAGTAGACCAGACTGGGTTAGAAGGAACTGAGAATGTGTATACAGCAAACAAAGACACATTTTCAAGAAGTGCATCTATGAACAGCAAGTGAGAGAGAAGGCAGAGCTGGAGGGGTTTGAAGGATAGACAGAGACTTGTTTTAATTAATGGGAGACATTAGAGTCTGTATAAAAACTGGTGGAAAGTCAGAAGAGAGGATGCTGATCAGCACGTGGTACCTGAACAAAAGGGACGGGAGGAAGGGACACAGCTCCCGCCTTAGATGGGAGGTGTGGAAGCTTCTTCCATTAGAATAGAAAGGAGAGGGAAATGGAAGGCATGGAAAGAGACAGACAACTAGAGGAATTTTCATCTGACTACTTCCCCATATCTTCTGTTAAATAGGAAGCAAAGGGTTCAACGGTTTGAGGAGAATGGAGAAGGTCTGAAACAACCATCTCAGGGAAAAGGTGAGACACTTCATTTGTGAGGCCATGTTGGATGGCCTGGCTGTACGGAGGGCCCAGCTGAGGCTGGAAAACATTTAATTGAATATTCATCTGGATTGTCTTCTGGAACCTCAGGAGAGACCCAAAGGCAGCAACTTTTGCTGTGAAGTCCCTGGAGTTCCGGAAATGTCCGAGTGAAAATGGAACAACGTGGTGATCACTTGGATTCAGCACAATTGCTGGTTCCGAGAGGCCTTGGAAGCATCTGTCCCACTGGGATACACATCACCCTCTTCACTGTTTTTGGATTTTTAAAGTTACTTCTTTTTTTTCTTTTTTTAAATAAATGGATGGTGCTTGCTAAGACGACTTACAGCTTGAGCCTGTGAAAAAGATGTGAGAGATGTATCACCTGGTATTATGACTGATGTTTATGCAGTTTTTACCACTGAGGGCACGGCTGCCCCCAGTCTTGTCTTTCGGTCAATGACGAAGAAACGTAGGGAAATAGTGACACACGAGCCACCGCTGTTTTGCAATCTTCCGACATGCTAATGTATTGAAGCCAAATAAGGCCTGTAGTGGGGTGGGGATGACAGCACGAGAAACAAGAAATAGAGAAGAATGAACGTCACTCCATTTTCCCAACTCACAATTTCAGACACAGTTCTAACATACACAAATTTTCCTAGAAAATATGGCAGCATATTTAAAAGTGGCATTGTCCAGAAAAGATATGAGTCATCTATATTGTTCTCCATGGCATCTATGTCATCTAGTGTGGTTTTTTAGTACAGAGTAGATGCTAGAGGAATGGTTGTCTAAGGAGAAAATTATTGGTGCACCAGGGTGGAGGGCTGATCTGCTCATCTCTGGGCACCTGCCTCTTGTCTGCTATACACTTGGGCATTCCCAGAAAGCTGCTTTTCTTCCTCTAAATATGTGTGGGAATTTGCACATTGGAGAAAAAGTAGCATTCTTACTGAGAGAATTTGTTAACCTGCTGACAGTGAAACCAGATGGAAATGGAGCTGAGGCATGGATTGAGTGCAAGTCTATGTGTACAGTGAGGCAGACAGAAGACCCAAGTGCCCTCATCCCCAACCGTCTACAGGCCTTATTTGGCTTCAAAAGATTACTCTGTCAGAAGATTGCAAAACAGCAGTGGCTTGTGCGTCACTATTTCCCTCCATTTCTTTGTCATTGACCTTCTGAAAAACAAGACTTTCCAGTTGTCACGGTCATTTGTCTGTACAAATGAATTGTGATGGTGAGCAGCTAATAGGAATCTACTGGTGTGGTGACTGCCCCCAGTAAGTGGGAATCAGGAATTCTCCCTGCAAGAAGGCATAGCCCTTACTAGTTGGATAGCCTTGGTGAGCAAATGAGGCGATTTATCCTGCGCTTTGAGGCTGTTCTGCCTTTGCTGGAATTCTTAGAGTACAACTTCTGAAAGATTTTTTAGAACTTTACTTTCTTTTTTTTTAAAATGGATTCCATACCCAGCACTAATTGTCATCTACGCTCAAGTGCTTGCAAAGTTCATCACCTTGCCTGTCTGTAATGAGTTTCTTTTTAATTAACTTGTTTGTTCATGTTTTCATTTTATACCAATGGTCAAAAATAAAATGATAAGCCCTCCTCCAGTCTTCTGACATAAGAAAAAGAAAGCAAATGAACTTTGGTCACATACTAATGTCTGAATTACAAGTGAAGACAATGGAAGATTGGATTTCATAAGCCTTATTAGTACTCAAAGAATCCTGGAATGTCTGGGCTCCCCAGTGGATCTTGTACCCTCCTGACTGTGCTGATCAACAGTGGCCCAGCTTCCAGGCCCATCACCAGATGCTTGGCAGTGGAGGCATATGTCTCATGGGCCTCCTATGAGCTTCCCTTTGTGGAGATGGGGGTACCTCCCCAGTGGGAATGGATTATTAATTACTAGATGGTTCCTGTTGGGAGAGGCACTACACACTGGAGTCGGAGATACCGCATACCAACCTCAGTTCCACCACTACCAGCTGATTGATCTTGGACAAGATATTAAACCTCTCAAGCCCCATTTTCTGTACTTTTGAAATAGGGTCAATAATATTAGCTACCACATAGGGTTATTGTGAGGCTTAAATGCATATTTCATGTAAAGCACTTAGCCTGGTAAATAGCAAATCCTCAGTAAACGTTAACATTATTGAAAGTGCTGAATGTCTGAAGGGGAATCAAGAATAGAATATATGGAAAGAAGCACATGATTGGGTGTAAGTGTTTTAAGATTTAGGGAGAGCTGAGGTTGAAGAGACCAACAGGAATAAGCAACAAGAGGCAAGATGGAAGGAATAGGCAGTTCAGGATAGAAGCTGTGAACACTGAGGGTCTAGACGTAGGGGCTAGTGGTTCCAAATGGGCATCAACCACTTTACCCAAGATCCCTCTTGCTGGGTGGGCAGGTCAAGTCTCCCTAGGTTCACTGTGTAAAAAGCTGTTGCATAAAGTCTGAGGGATTTCTTGGATTGCTCTGCTGGTGCACAGCTCTTACTCTGCCTCAGATATTGAAGCCGGCTTTTGTGACACTGGAAGAAACCCAAGATAGCCTGAACCCAGTTTGTTTCCCTCCGGAGTGTCACAGCAGTCATGGTGAGAGAAGGAAGAATTATGTCATACAGTACATAAAACCCCAACCTTGGGAAGAAAAGCTGAGATCCTGGGTGAATGGGTGTGTGGTATAACAAGAGATGATAGCTAGGTAGGCAACCAGTTCATAATCCCCATGTCTTCAAAGAAACCCAGGAACTTGCCCAGATTGGAGAATAAATAAGCCCACACGGCCCCCCTCTTGAACAAACCAAACAGTTGTGTTCCATTGGGGCATTGCCCATGGGCAACTAGAAACCTTCAAGGGAATGGAAAACAATCTGCAGATCCTATAGAATCAGAAAACATGACTGGAGGGAAGTATGGATGTGCACCTTTAGCTAAAGCTCTGGAGCACCTAGTAGCTGCCTTTGGCTCTCTGAAAGTTTTAACAGAAAAACAGGTTTGATATCAATGAGTGGAAATTATGGGAAGATAGGTTTGTCCCAATGTGTTCCTGTCATTAATAATAATAACTGAAAATAATGGTCAGCATTTATCGAGTACTTCCTATGTCCTAGGCATTGTTTTTAGCAATCTACATATATTATCTTGTTAAAATCTTGCCATATCCCTACAAAGTACTAAGACACACAGAAGTTAAGTAATCTGCCTATGTTTATAGAATTTGACATAATGGAGCTGGGACTCAGAACCAGGAAGTCTGTCTCCAGATCCCAAGCTCCAAAAGACAGCACTCTGATTCCCAACGGAGGAAATTCCTGCATCCAGCAGGATTTGGGGCTCCATTATGTCTGAGCTTTGTTCCAACTCAGATTTCTTGAGGTCTTTCCAGGGCTAGGGTGGTTGGTATTCAATGCGGTTCAACAAACACTTATGGAAACTGACCATTCACCAGGTTCTGGGCTGGATAGTAGAGGTATCAAGATAAGCAAGATAAGATAGTCCCATCATAGCAGCGCAGAGAGCTGTTGTCCACAAGGATAGAATCATAAGCTTCTCTATAAGAGTTGTCAAATTTGTTAAAAAGGCAACTTTGGTTTTGAAATTCTCGTCCCAGCTCCTTTTATCACCCTCTCCTCCCTTTCCCAGTGTCAACCAGCAAACTGCACAATTGTCTCACTGTTGAAAAGGTTCCTGACAGTGTTTGGTGCTGAGATGGCTGAGGGGTGAGTGTGTACATATAAACCAGACAGACCTGGTTTAAAGGCTCAGCTCAACCACTGATAAGTGAGATAAACCATGTGTTTAAGACAAAGTAATCAGAGATCTTAGGTCACCTTCCATACCTACCAGTTCATGACTTATTCTCCCCCATTTAACCAAAAACTGTCTGATCTGGACATAGACATTAAATAGTAATTGGATAATCTCCTGTGGAACCTTTTATTTCCACACCATAACACTGTTTATGAAGCAAAGGAATGGAAATACATTTTTGAAGAGGCAGTAATATTTTCTTCTTTTTACCAAAGCTAAAACAAACAAGATACGTTTATGATTGTCCCATTACCATACATAACAGTTATTGAACTCTTACTATATGCTTGGCAGCATTCATGAGTTTTAGTTGTATTAGTTCATTAAATCTTTATCACAATCATCGGAAGTCAGTGTCCTTGAAGGTCTATTTTACAGATGAAGAAATTGGACAAAGAGAAATTAAGCAACTTGTCCAAAATCACATGACCAGTAAATGGGGGAGCCAGAATTTGAACACTAGCAGGTTAGCTCTCAGACAATATGATTCTGTTGTTTCTACAACTGCAATTTAAAAATGAGGCCGATGTGGTGCCTGGGTGGCCGGGTCAGTTAAGCATCTAACTCTTGATTTCTGCTCAGGTCATGATCTCATGATCATGTTGTGAGATCAAGTCCCATGTCAGGCTCTGCAATGAGCGTGGAGCCTGCTTAAGATTCTCTCTTTCCCCCATGCCCCTTCCCTGTTCATGCTCTCACACTCTCATAAAACAAAACAAAACAAAACAAAAAAGCAGAACCAAAAAAAAAAAAAAAAAAGGCAGTGAGAAGTTAAGAAATCAGCTTGAAAATCACATTAGTCATAAGTGAGAGTGTTCACCATTTAGGAGCCTGTCCCTGCAGTTCCTGTGGCTCCCAAGAGGCCATAGAAAAGACCCTTCCTCAAACGAACAGCAGCTGTTGGTGGCACTGAAATGAGGCTTACAGGGCTAGAATTAGAATTGTGTATGGAACTGCATTCCTTCTGCAGGCTTTTTGGAGAAGCTGTTCCTTCTTTTTCAACTTTAAAGGGAACACCTGTTCCTTGGCCTGCGAACCCATCATGCTGACCTCTGTTTCCTTTCTCACATTTCCTTCTATGCAGCTTCTGCCTCTGTCTTGTATATATTAAGAACCCCCAGGGTCTCCTTAGTGGCTCAATCAGTTAAGCATCCAACTTCGGCTCAGGTCATGATCTCACCAATCGTGAGTTCGAGCCTAGAATTGGGCTCTGCGCTGATTCTGTGCAGATTCTGCTTAGGATCCTCTGTCTCCCTCTGTCTCTGCCCCTTCCCTGCTCTCTCTCTCTTTCACTCTTTCTCTCTCTCTCTCTCTCTCAAAAATAAATAAACATTAAGGGCCCTTGTGATTACACAGGCTCACTTAGACAATTGGGATAGTCTTCCCATCTCCAGATCCTTAATCACACCTACAAGGTCCCTTTTGCCACAGAAGTCACAGGTTTTGGGGACTAGGACATGCTCATCTTTGGGAAACTATTTTTCTACTTACCACAAATACCAGCTGCTAGTGAGCATGTCAAGCAACTGGAACTGTCATACACTGTTGGTGGGAATGCAAAATGGTACCACCATTTCAGAAAACATACATACAAAGGCTGGAACACAAATGCAACTTTATTATATCGTGATCACAACCTGGAAACAATCCAAATGCCCACCTACCAAGTGAATAGATAAAAGAAGCTGTGGTATATCCATACAATGGAATATTGCTAAGTTAAAAAAAAAAAACAACAAAACAATGGGTATGTGCAACAACATGGATGTTTTATATAAATTATACTTCAGGCCACCTGGGTGGCTCAGTCTGTTAAGCATTCACCTTCTGCTCTGGTCATGATGTCAGTATGTGAGTTTGACCCCCATATAGGGCTGTCTGCTATCAGCAAGGAGTCTGCTTCAGATCCTGTCTCCCTCTTCCTGCCTCTCCCCCACTCATGTGTGTGTACTCTCTCTCTCTCAAAAATAAATAAACATTTAAAAAAATTATACCTCAATAGAGTTCATCAATTCTTTTTTTCTGGTAAGAATATATCACCTGCCCTTCTTAAGGAGACTGAATTGCTTCCAGAAAGCAGAGTATTTAACCATCGTTGTCTATGGCTGATCCTTGTTCTCATCACGCTGTTAACATGTTGGAAGATGGTGTAAATGCCTGAAACTAACACAACAGGGCAGTGGGGAGTGGGGAGCACTAACCTATTTGAAAAGGTGTAGAAAGATCCCATTCTACTCTCTCTCCCCAACCTGTGTTTGTTTCACCCAAGCCTCTCAGGGCCTTCCCGAGTAAACAGAATGATTCCAGAGCAATAGGCTGCAGTCACCACCAAATTCCCTATTTATAGAGGAGACATGAATGAAGTGCTTTTATATGAAGAGCATTTGGAGAAGGAAGCAAGAATGTGGCATTCATTCATTCAATCATCCATTTAACATCCATTTAAACACTGTGGAGAGTTTCCAAGCCAAGTCATTGTGGTGGTACTGAGGTACATAAGACAGACACAGCTCCTGCTCTCGAAGTCTCATGTCTTAAGGATTATCATGTATCACACTTTCCCTGTTGTTGGCCAGCTTCCACCTCCCAGTCTGGTCCATTCATCACAGCTTGACACAGCCAGCTCTGGCCCTGTGATGACCCTCCAAATGCTACTTCCCCAATGGGTGTAGGATGGTAAGGGTCCCTGTGGATTTGTCAAACAATCACTCGGGAAAGAGCAAGTCTCCCATTTCCTGTTCTTCCCCATCCTTTTCAGTGAGCTCTGAGGAAATGGTGACATAATGGGCTGGGATTAGCCCCAGGACCCCTTAATAAATTGTTTCTACCTACCCCTTCTTGCATTTTAATGGAAAGAAAAATGGGTGTGGTAGATCTCTTGCACAATGTCAACAATGAATTGAGTTTAATTCTGTAAATTAGATTCTAAATTACATCATAAATAATGGTATGGGAACACAGAAATCTAAGCCAAAGAGATATACACAGCTAGTTCCTAAAAGTAAAAAATTCTGATGTGCACACAAACAATCACAAATGTGTGATTAGCTGCTCAGATCCTGGGAGGCTACATTTTCCAGAAAAGGAAGAAGTCTTGGAAAGCGAAGGCTTGGCCAGAGGCTCACACTGACTTGAGTCATCTGCACAAAGCCTAGCACATAGTAGGTACACTCTAAATGTGGTTTGCAGCTCTCCTAGTCGGTGACATACAATAGTTAAACAGGGAACACAATGCCCCAGCATTCTGCACGGTGCCTGGTTTAGAGCAGGCATTCAGAATTTTTTTTTAAATGTATGAACAAGGTATGTTGTGGGGACCCTTGTTTCATATAAACGGAGGAGCGAAAAGGCACCACGTGACTGTGTCTGGTTAAACAAACAAACAAACTCTCCCACCACCCAAACATGGTTTTACCAAAATGTAAAATGCATTGGACTTTTATTACACTCAAAGCACTATGTTATTGTGAGGACAACAGTAAGGAATAGTACCTGCCTTCTAGAAGCTACAATCCATTGTGTGCATGTACGGGTCCTTGTGGGGAGAGGACAGATACAAATGTTATAAGTATATAAAAGAATACATGTTATCATAGAGGAAGAAGATCCTTGAAGAATTAGAAAGGCTTCTTAGAAGCAATGGAATTGAGCTGAACTTGAAGGAGGAAGTAGGGTAAATATTCCAAGAAAAGGAAACCTCAGAGCAAAAGTAGAAAACTGTGGGAATAGAGAGTATATTTAGGCTAGGACCAGTAGACCCTATAAGAGACCTATTAGGGGCACTTGGGTGGCTCAGTCAGTTAAGCATCTGACTTCGGCTCAGGTCATGATCTTGCAGCTTGTGAGTTCAAGCCCCGTGTCGGGCTCTGTGCTGACAGCTCAGAGCCTGGAGCCTACTTCAAATTCTGTATCTCCCTCTCTCTCTGCTCCTCCCCCACTAATGCTCTATCTCTCTCTCTCTCTCTCTCTCAAAAATAAATAAACATTACAAAAAAAGAGAGAGAGAGAGAGAAAGACCCATTAGCTCCCTGCCTTCACTATGAAGCAGTAAGTGTCCCAGTGGCCAGGAAAGCAGAACTGGTTTAAGACCTTCATAAATTCTAAGAATAGAAATTTTATTATAGCACTCCCCATGTGCAACTTGAGATTTTAAAAACACTAAATTACAAAATAAGGCCAAGGAAGTCCAACAAAGTTCTAACTTTGCCATTTAGAATAGTTTTTAACTTAAATATCTAATTCTTAAAAACAAAAAAACAAATTGTTCCAGAAGCTGTGGTTTGGGGTATTAGGATAGGAGAAGCTCTACTGCAGGGAAAATGGACTCAGGAGATCAGTCCCCATGCATTTGGTTTGGACAGCTCCTTCAGGCAATTCTTCCACAAAAGGCCACTCCAGATTCAAGGTTCTTTGCAAGCGTAGCTCTATTGCCCACTAGAACCTCCTTGGAATCCTCTCTGCTCTTGCACATGAGCTGTTTAACCAGCAGAGAGAGAGATTTGGCACAGTGCATAAGGGTTTAGAAGCCAAGCCAGATCAGGTGCACATTACACTCCATGAGCCAAGCTGGCCTCACAGTCACCTACATGATCACTGTAGAGAGACTGAAGACTGTAGGGAAACACATGTATATCCATTTCCTACTACTGCTATAACAAATCACCACAAACCTAGTAGTTTTTAACATAAATGTATTATCTTACAGTTCATAGGCTAGAAGCCCGATTTGGGTCACACCAGGCTAACGTCAGTTCACCAGGACTGCATTCCTTCCGGAGGCTCCAGAGAGACTGATTCCTTGCCTTTCCCAGCTCCTAGATGCTGCTCGCATTCTTTGACTTGTGGCCCCCCCCTCCATCTTGAAAGCCATCAACACTGCATCTCTTATAAAGGCTGGCACCTAACCTACCAATATCATTTTGATTCTAAGAGCCAAAGAGTATGGGGTTTTTTTTTTTCTGGTTATTGTATTATGCCTTCATATTTTCACTTTTTCCCCTATGTTTCCAAAGTTCCACTGCACGTGGTGCTTAGTTAAAGTTAATATGTTTCCCTAAATTTGTTTAGAATTTATCAACCCACATTTCAGTCCCTTGCCCCAAGTGCAAAAGATCAGGCAGACACACCTAGGAGAAGTGAACCAAAGTTTGTCAGAAGAGGAGTGAGAGTACCCTTCCACATTTTTTTGGTGAAGCAATAACTAAGTGACCTCCTGACCTGAGTAGGCTTTTAGTTTGTTGCTGAGTCACGTGCAATGAAAATAGACATAGCAAAAACTCTAAAACAAAACAAATATCTATTAGTAACCAGAATAGTATGCATAATGTGGTCTCTGGGTTGATGATCTAAATAAATGTAAGCTTAGGAAACTAAAGCTGTGGTGTAATGTAGTTCAGTCATATAGCATAAAATAAAAATAAAAATGTATTACTCCTTTAAAAAAAAAACAAAAGTCAGAAAAAGTCTAGGTAATTTGGTATAACTGCTATATCTGAAGCGCTACGTCTCAGATTCCAAACACGGGCGTGATGACATCTCCTGGCTGATTTTCAAGAGGAACCGTTGAACAATCCTCAATACATAATTTAATTAAGAAGAAAACAAAATATCTGTTTAATCAAATAGGAAATGCAGACAAAACCCAGGTATCCTTTTTTATTTTTTTTAAATTTTTAACGTTTATTCATTTTTGAGACACACACAGAGAGAGAGAGAGAGAGAGAGAGAGAGAGAGAGAGAGCATGAGCGGGGAAGGGGCAGAGAGCGCGGGAGACACAGAATCCGTCCGAAGCAGGCTCTAGGCTCTGAGCTGTCAGCACAGAGCCCGACATGGGGCTCAAACTCACAAATGGTGAGATCGTGACCTGAACTGAAGCTGGACGCTTAGCCGACTGAGCCACCCTGGCACCCAAAACCCAGGTGTTCTTTAATAAACTTCAAGTTCAAGGTCAGTATTAAATCGGCAAAAGCAATAGAGCTCCCCCACATAGCAGCTCTTCATTATAATGCTCTGTATGGCTGCCCAGGGCCCAAAGTAAGAAGAATCTTTAAGCACTGAATGTGAAGAAAGCTATATCTTGCTCTAATTACTTGTGACACCTCTCTCAGAACAGATTGCAACACACCATGAACAAGAAGCATTTGTCCACAGACTGCCTAGTTCATTTCCATGTGTAATGTTTTGTTATTCCATGGGTCCTAATCTGTGGTTTGCTAGAGTCATCTTGCACTGGCCCAAGAGCCATTGTGCACATTTCTTCCCAACTCTGTTCAGTGACATCTCATTGGTAATTTATTTATTTATTTATTATTTATATATTTTTTAAAACTTTTTTATTGTCAAATTGGTTTCCATACAACACCCAGTGCTCATCTCATTGGTAATTTAAAATGGCCACAGTGAGGGGCAACTGAGTCGCTCAGTCAGTTAAGCATCCGGCTTCAGTTCAGGTCATGATCTCATGGCTTGTGGGTTTGAGCCCTGCCTTGGGCTCTGTGCTGACAGCTCACAGCCTGGAACCTGCTTCAGATTCTGTGTCTCCCTCTCTCTTTGCCCCTCCCCCACTCACATTTTGTCTCTATCTCAAAAATAAATAAACATTTAAAAACATTTTTTAAAAAATAAAATGGCCACAGTGAGTAATTTACACTAACAACAACAAAAAAAGGCAAACACTACCAATGAGGGCTTCATTTTTTTATTATTTACCTCTGAGAGCCGATTGTTAGGCATTTACCAATACGTACTGCTGTCCCACATTGACTTTAAATTTGTCTTCAGGATATATTTGCGGCAATCATTATTCTAAAATACTGTTGATTTTATTGTTTCAATGAGACCTCAGGATCAAGGGATATAAATGTCCTTTGGCTTCTAGCAGTCCCATCAACAAAAAATGATTTTATTTTTACCTGTTATGTAAAAAAAAATACTTTTCTTGGTTATTGTCTGTTTTCTTTGCTTAGAATATAAGGACAGGAATCTCCTTCTTTTGTATCAACTGATGTATCTCAAGAACCTAAAACACATGATAGGTACTCAATAAGTATTTGTTGAGTAAATGAATAAGATTTGCCTGAAGGCATCGTCTTCCTAGTAGGTGATTCCCCGGGCTTTCTCTGTTATTAGTATTGCAAATTTTCTGTGGGAAAGGTGTTCAACTGCTCCCAATAACTCCTTCTGCATTCTCATGGTAATTTTACTTTTAAAAATTTTAACATTCTGTGTTTTACTAATTTCGGGTATACAATATAGTGATTCAACACTTCCATACATCACCTGGTCAGGACAAGTGCCCTCCTTCATCCTCATCACCTATTTACCCAGCCCTACTCGCCCCCCCCTCCACCCCCAACTGTCAGTTTGTTCTCAATAATTAAGGGTTTGTTTCTTGACTTATCTCTCTCTCTCTTTTTTTACCCCTTGCCCATTTGTCTTGTTTTTTTGTTAGTTAGTTAGTTAGTTTAGTTTGAGAGAGAGCACACAAGCAGAGGAGGGGCAGAGAGAGAGGGAGAGGGAGAATCTCAAGCAGGCTCCCCAACCACTGCAGAGCCAGATGCTGGGCATGATCTCGCAAACTGAGATCATGACCTGAGCCTAAATCAAGAGTTGGATGCTTAACCAACTGAGCCACCCAGGCCCCCCATCTTGTTTTTTAAATTCCACCTACCTATAGTAATTTTTAAAGTGCCGATATTATATGGGGGCCATTATCTCTATTATTATTAGTGTCTCTTTTATGACATCCATGTGTGACTCTTCTTTCACTATTATAGCAGTTCCCAAATCAGAGTCAATGTTTCTGCTTTGTTTTAATGTTTATTTCCCTTTTGAAAGTAGTATTTCCTTTCTTCTTTTTATTTATTCTCATAAATGCGTCACATGGAAGACAAGTCTTCTACGCACAGTGCAAGCCCATCTGCAACAGGTGTGAGGTGAGCACCAAGACTCCATGTCTCTCCTCTTGTATCCTCAGACCTGGCCAGAGAGCAGCCTCAACACTTTTATTGAAAAAACAGTGCTGGGGTGTCTGGATGGCTCAGTCAGTTAAACATCCAATGTTGGCTCAGGTCATGATCTTACAGTTGGTGAGTTTGAGCCCTGCACCAGGCTCTGTGCTGACAGCTCAAAACCTGGAGCCTGCTTTAGATTCTGTGTCTCCCTTTCTCTCTGCTGTACCCCACTCATGCTCTGTCTCTCTCTCCTTCAAAAATGAATAAACATTAAAAAGAAAGGAAAGAAAGAAAGAAAGAAACAGTGCTGACTTTGCATTTGAAAACCCTGGAAAGACTTCAGCAAAGCTCAAAGGAAGAAAAGTTGGATTTTCTCCTAAAACATTGCACAGTCTCTGCTTCCCACACACATGTAGTAATCAGTAATCTTGGTCTTTGCCAAAGTCACCTGTCAAAGCAAATCTTTCTTAAAGAGGCTTCAGAGGGAGGCCAGCCCAAGTCTTTAACAGGAGTTATATGCCTGAGTGAGGCTGACCATGTACTTGGTCTTGGCTGTCCCATCTTATGACTCAGAAATAAACTGAACTCCTCTAGTGTAACCAGCTTTGAGAAGTTCTGCCTAATCAATTGACAAATCTTTTCCAGGACATCCTGAGGCACCCAGAAAACATATAAATGGCTTATTGAAAAAATAGTGATTAAAGGAAGTAGCTTTCCTTAAGTTTTACTGTCACCCCTTGCAGAGGTAATCCTTGAAACATGGACCTTGGGAAAAACATGCTTGGAGCTGACTTTGGCTGCTTACTGGGGCATTGTATGTTTAGTTTGTTAAAACCCTCAAGCTGCTGGAATAGACACAAGTGCCACTATATTGCAGCCACTATGAAATAAACAGAAAGCTATAACATGAAGGCCAGCACACCCTGAACTGATTTTCTGTGGAAGCTCCCTAGGGACCCAGGGTTGCATAAAACTCAATGGGAAAAACATAGCCCAACTCCATCTAAACTCTCTTTACCCAATATAGGATTCTGCAATCTTTGAACTTCCCAACTGTTGCTTGCAGAATCAATCTACCACACAGATGCTTCGCAGAAAGCTGTTTTTATTGGGGCAGCTCCTTCAGGGGTAGTTGGAGGTCAGAGAGTTGTATTTTCCAGAACCCACTGTCTTTAGCTTTGGTGCCAATTGGCCAAGGCACCAGGCAACATCTTCATAGTCAATCAAGGTCCGAGCTGTTCATATTGGTAGAATGTGGAGATATGTATTATGTATTTGTGCATATGTTGTGTATTATGGGACAGAGGAGCCCTGTCCCAGAGGGCAAAGGAAATAATGCTGCCTCCTAGTGGGAGAGAGTGGAAAAGTAAAAGAAACAGCTGAATTGGCTGTTTTAGAATAGTCTGGAGACATTGCAGAGGGTCTCAGACCCAAATAAACATACAGACTCTACTCCTACCTGCCATTTAAGAATCTGACTCTATGCAGTACAAAAGATCTCTTTCTAAAATTCTACACAGCCACTCTTGGTAGTCCATTTGAACCCACTAACCAACGTATTTGTACAACTTTCTATGTGCTCAACCATGGGACTAGACTCATAGAGGACACCAGGGAAATATCAGGCAGGATTTTTGCCCTTACAAAATGTATGTGCAATTCAGTAGGAGAGACTGGCTTGTACCTTAAAGCAGTTAGGAATAAATGAGCCTTTATCTGTGTGGCTCAGTTTATATGTCAACAGCCTAATCTTCCACTGGCTCCCTCGTCTGCTTTTGGTATTCAGAGATCTTCATAGTCTGGTTTCTCACTCAACCTTCACCTAGCACATTTCTCTCTTACGTTCTATGTTTCAGCCACCCCTGGAGCTGGCTTAAGAGGGGCCCCTCAGGGAACCAACCTCTAACATATCACTAGAAATCTAGCAAGGCATGAAGAACAGAATTGTCAGAATCCCGCAGGGAGGGGACATTATGTGAGGTCCTGTGACAAACTGCTAAGGTGGGGAGTGATATCCCCCAGGGCCATGCTTCAGTAACAGTACAAGATTTCTAAATTGCTTTCTAAAGAGAGCATGTCCATCTAAGTGCAGAATTTTGTTTAACTGAGTCAGGGACCAAGGAATTGGCTTGTTTAGGACAATTGAGAAAAGCAATCACATTCTGCCATCAGAGGGCTCCTGGCTTCTCTCTAAACAAAATTAAAGAAAGCCAACTAAAAACTAATAATAATAAAGGAAACCAATTAAAAGGGGCATCTATTTATTAGTGAGCTGAGAGGGGCTGTTTGTGAGCTACTCAACTACCTATAGTTCTCAGGATTTCCCATGTTACCATGTCTCTGTGCTTTTGACAGTTTTGTCTGGAACCATCCCAGGATATTCTATATGAATTTAATTTGAAAACTCAACAAAAGCCATTGCCTCCTCCAGAAACTCTTCCTTGAGTTTATAGTGCATGCGGGACTGTTGTGGTCTGTATTAAATGTCCTATATTTGTGCTCCCTCAGCTCTTGGTGTACATCTCTTATCACAGCACTATGTTATAAATAGCTATTAGTGGGTCTGAACCCTTCACTAGGGCTATAACCTCCCTCATAGGGTGGGTTGTGTCTCATTTTTCTATGTTCCCCAGCATCTCTACTAGCTCCTGGCCATTTCATGTATTAGCATTCTTTTTTAAGGCTAGGGAAAAGAGTCTTACTGAGCCTTACTGAGTAGGCCTAAGTAGTTGGTTACATAGCAAAAGACTTGGACTGGGTCCTGATCAATAATAGGTTAAGTAGAATTTGCAAGGTCAGGGGACGATCTTCCTGCCAGTAGAGTGATTCTGTGCATGAGTATGTTACACAAACAGTAGAGGACACAAGCCCAACTGTGACAGGCAAAATGTTTTTCCATATATCTAAAAACATCTAATGAAGCCCATTTCCTTTTTCTTAGTCCATATATATATGTGCGGGGGGAGGGTTGTGGATAGTGTAAATTTGTATGTAGATTTGTGGTATAAATTTGTATGCAAATTTGTATACATATATGTGGTGTAAATTTGTAAATATATATTTACATAAATATGCATATATACATATACATATTTGTATAAATATATGTGTAAATTTGCAATTTAATTGTAAGCAGACAGGAACTTTCGTTGCCATTCTGGCTATGAAATGAAATCTTAGAAGCTGTAGGAATTCAGAGGAAAAGGTCCTTCCCATTATATCCCTCTCCTCCAACTCCCCCCCAACAAGCTTCCTAAACAGAGAAATCGTGCTCATGTGATATGCATAGCATGAAATTGAAATAGCTACAGGTTAACCAGAATAAGTGGGCTCATAACCTCTTTCCCTTTTCCACCCACATGCCTCAGCTTCCTATTGGTGGTCTGTTCCTTGAGCCCCAGTTGAATATTAGTTTTCAGACAATGCAGGGGTTTACTTTAGAGATTGGTGTTCAGGGTTGTTATCTGGTTAAGTGGATGGAGGATGGAAAGTATTGAGCAATATTTCCTTTACCGGGTTTGGACATGGTTATTCTGGAACAGAAAGATATCAGATAACACCACCAGCCAAACTAGAGTTTTCTGTTCCCTGGGAAAGAATGAAATAATAAACATGACATTGCTGTGAGAGATTTTTGTCTGGGAGAATACGTTTTAGACCGTATTTCCAGACAGAAAACGTTATATCCATACTCTTAAATAGTATCACCTGTATATTCAGTGGTGAGCAGGTATGTGGAGAAAGCCAACTCTGAGGTCCACAAGAAACTTAATAATCAAAACCATTGTCAATTAAATGGATCATAGACTAAATGCAAAAGCTGATACTATAAAACTTTTTTTTGCAACCTTTTATTCAAATTCTAGTTAGTTAACCATAGTACATGGTAAAATCAGTTTCAGGTATAGAATTTAGTGAGTCTTCACTTACTTATGGAACATAAAACTTCTAAAAGAAAACATGGAGAAAACCTTTGTGACCTTA
The DNA here is from genome assembly GCA_030068075.1 of Paguma larvata. Lineage (NCBI taxonomy): Eukaryota > Metazoa > Chordata > Mammalia > Carnivora > Viverridae > Paguma > Paguma larvata. Next base: position 18,366,599 of record CM057840.1, read on the forward strand.
GGTTAGCCAAAGATTTCTTAGATTCAACACAAAAAGGGTAAACCATAAAAGGAAAAATCGATGAACTGGACTTCAACAAAATTTAAAAATTTCTCTTTGACAAAAGTGTTAATTGCATTGATTAATTCATTCTAAATATTTAATAAATGTCTATTATGTGTCAATACCCTTCTTTGTGCTGAATTATGTCAATGAATTGAACTCCCTCTATAACACTGAACTCTTATGGGAAAATGCACATTTCAGAAAATTTTTCAACAAAGAAAAACACAAAGCAGAGAAAATTTCATTAACCAGAACATCTTTACTATATTTTTAAAGTTTGCCATTTCAACACATGGGCAGGATCCAATACCAGGAAATAATGGGAAAATGCTGAGAAATAAGAATGCGTACTGCCATTTGGAATTTGTTGAATCTTGTCCCATTTGAATAAGAATCTTGAAGATTTGGATGTGAGATAAAGGATATTAGAGCTTTCCAAGGTGGTCTGAAGTCAAATTTCATTCCATATTGTTTATCGTACTGTGAGACTTTAGGCAATCCCAGATTTGAAGACTAAGTCCTTCTACCAGCTATAGGATCTCAGACTCTGATGCAAATGCCTAACTTGTAGAGTTGTTTTAAGGATTAATGAGGTAATAGTCATGAACTGCATAAGTATGCCTCAGTAGAAACTTAGTGGATGATGATGATGATGGTGATGATGATGGTGATGATGATGATGATGATGATAGAATCCAATTAGCTTCCAAAAGTTGACCAGGACTGAGTAGCTCACTGGTCATTTTTAAGAAATGTGTCTCTTCCCCCATGATAGCCTTAGGGTTTATGGGAGGAATGGGGGTACTTCCCTTCCTCTCCCAATCCAGTGTCCATGACAGGTGTCGCTAACCAACTCACTGTAATACTCTTCAGTTAGCCTGGACTGGACTTCAAATCTCTCTTCAGGCAGATGCATCTAGTCATCTAGAGTTAATGCTGGAGATCAAATATATCTACCATTCCTGATTTAAGGGTTCAGCAGATAGCCCCAATAGACCAGGAGGAGTGACTATAGATTTATTTTTCCTATAAAGGTAAAGGCCAAAGTCAAGTGTAAAGAGGGATGACCAGGGGTTCTAGAAGAAGCTTAGCCACACTATAGCACAAGTTTATTTCCTAAACAATCAGTTACTGATTAATTTGTTTTTTATTTAGTTAAATTATGTTCTCCTGCTTGTTCTATATTTGGAATAAACTATTAATCACTTACTCAACTCCTGGGATTTCCTGAAAGTAGGTTTTTGACTTTTCAGATCCTAGAGCCAAACATCACTCTCCCACTTTGTAGAGACGTTGTTCCTTCGGTTAAGAGGCCCTTGGCCTCTATTTGAACAGCAAATAGCTCCATGAGGCAGAAAGAAAAGAAAGCCTGTAAAGTCAATGGTCTGGTGATGTGACTCAACTAATGGCAATAACACTCAAGGGGCAGAACCACCCCTAAGGCGTGATTCTCACCTTGGCCATTTAATACAATCAATTGGTTGTTGTTGTTGTTGTTGTTGTTTTAACACTGATGACCAGACAGTGACCCTGACCAATCACATCAGAGATGGTGCAGATGCTGTCCAAGTGTCAGTATTTGAACTAAGCTCCTCAGGTAATTTTAATGCACAGCCAAGGTTGAGAACTTGTCCTAAGGTGTTTTGGAAATTTGAAGATACTCCTCGTAGCCCAGTAATTGAGACAGAGGTGTTACCGGTATTTCCTTGGCAGAGATATGGGTTATATGTTTTTGTAATGTCTTATAATGCTAGAATGTTAATGAAAACTTGCCCTACCTTTTGAGTGTCCTACTGGATATTGATATAGTTGAAAAAATTGTGTGATCTGGAACTTAACTCTGTCATACATATAAACAAAATATTTTTTGTATATTTTAAGTTAATATACACTGAATTTTCCCAAAATGTAATCAATATATAAATCAAGGTAGGGGTGCCTGGGTGGCTCAGTCAGTTAAGCATCTGATTTCATCTCGGTCATGATCAGTCAGTGAGTTTGAGCCCTGCATCAGGCTCTGTGCTGACAGTTCAGAGGCTGAGCCTGCTTTGGATTCTGTGTCTCCCTCTCTCTCTCTGCCCCTCCCCTGCTTACTCCCTTTCTCTCTCTCAAAAATAAACATTAAATAAATTTAATAAGTTTAAAAATAAATAAATAAAGGTAGAACTGTACTTTATTCTGTTTGAAGCTTTGCTAGGAGTTGCTTACCCTGTCTGATAATCATATCACCAATGTCAGCACTACTTGTGGTATTTGAGTAATTAGCATTTGTAGCTGAGGTTTTCATTGTGATTCAATATATAGATGCAAGCATCTGATGATATCATTATACTTTACATATTGCAATATATACTACTTTATTATAATTTACATTCATGTCATGTCTCTTTCTGCCAAAACATTGATTTCTAAACATTGTGTGTTGAGGTAGATTGTATAATTTGTGAATTTCATTTTGAGATAATAAATGTGGCATTATAAAATATTTCTTATAAAAAGGACTGTAGGGTTGATTTGGGTTGAGAACTTCTGATCTAGGGATTCCCTTTGTGATCTATTGTGAGGTAGTCTCAGTTTGCCTCTCCGTTTATTGAGCATGGCCATCCCAGCAAGCCCAGTGATGTGTATATGTGACTTTGAGCAAGTTACTTAATGTCTGTAAACTTCAATTTCCTCATCCCTAAAAAATGCTGGTTACCTCACAGATCCATCAGGAGATTTAATTGAGATCTACCTTAAAAAGCACTAGCAAAGTTTCTGGCATGCAGGAAGCAGTGTTTTGATGAGGAAGAGGAGGAGGATGGTGATGATGACAAATTAAGTAGTACGATTCAGAAAGAGATCAAAGACTCTTTAATCTCTTCCTCAGTCAAGTACGTCATCTCTCCACCCTGCTTATTTTTCAAGGTAGAACACTGCCCATAGTAAGTATCTAGAACACTAAATCCTGGATAAAAACACCTTGCATGATCTCTGCTTCTTCATTCTTGTAGTTGTTTTGGGCACTATCCATGAAAAGAAACTGAGGAAATATATACATATATACACACACATGTATATATATATATACACACACACACACACACACACATATATATACGTATATATACACATGTATATATATACACACACATGTATATATATACACATGTATATATATACGTACGTATATGCACATATATATACACGTGTATATACATATATATACACACGTATATATATATATACACACACATACGTATATATGTACACATGTATGTATACACTTGTATATATATATATATATACATGTATAGATATACATATAGATAGATAGATAGATAGATAGATAGATAGATAGATAATAACAGTTACAGGTTTTATCATGGCATCAGTGTTCCAGGGGCTCAGAGACTTTGCACCTGGAGATATGCTACCATTATGGGTCTTTCAAAATGAAGCCAGGCACCATCTTTTCCAATATGTTTGTTTATTTATTCCACCTTCTTTTCACCTCATTTATCACCAGTGTCTTTCATCCCCATCTCCACAAAAACTTGCAAGAGAATTTCCTAACTCTTTGGAAAATTTTAAACTAAATATTCTGTTTTATCTTAGGAACAGAAGGGCTAAAACTCTTCTCTAAGGGCTAGTCAGTGATCTTAAAGGTAGGATCATAGCATCGCCCTCCAGTTTTCTGCACAACCCTAACTGTGCTCACCTGGAGCGTTTTCTAGTGAGGAGACTCCATTCCGCTCATTAATTAAGGATACTACCTTTTGTCACTGTCCGAGTCCATTTGGTCTGTATCATACAAACATTCGAGTTTTGTAAGCATAACAAGCCAGGGGGCGCTGTCCAGAGACAGTGTTCTATATAATTTAGTCCTCACTGTCAGGACCCTGAGTAATATGATAGGACATGTAGGCAAGGGTCCGTAGCTAGTTGCGGATTTCCAGGTGAAGAAGAACTGCAGAGGTAACATAGCCACTCCATACTTTGGGTTAAGATGATGATCCACAAACCATTCCCGATAGAGAAGAATCCATCCCAATGTTAAGGACCCTCTGAAATGAAGATTCCACGATCAAATCTAGTATTAGAATTTCTTCTTACTTAAGGAGAGGTAGCATTTATTTACTAATAGCCAGAAAGAGTAGTAAGTCTTTTACATTCATTGTGGTGACTCTCAAGAAAGTCCTTTGACTTAGGAACCAAGACAATCCATTTTCAGTTCAGAGAGGTTAAGTTCCTTGACTAAACATGTGGCAGAGTCTATATTCAGAGTCTATATTCAACCGTAGTATGTCTAGCTCCAAGGTTCAGGGTATTAGCTGCCATGCTTTAGGCTATTACTGCCTGACCTGGGCATGCTGTACAGGATAGACAGGCTATAGTCTACACCTGCTCCTTTGTATTTGCTTCTGGAATATCCACTAGTGTTACTCAAAACCTTGTGTTTTACCAGAGCTCCAGACTAATAACACCAGCACTGTTCAATGGAAATATAACGTGAACCACAAATGTGAACCACATTTATAATTTTAGTTTTCCTAGTCACCACATTTTAAAATGTAAAAAGAAATAATATATTTTATATAACCCAATATATCTAAAATGTCACAATTTAAACATGAAGTCAATATAAAAATTATTAATGAAATAATTTATACTTTTTTTGTATGAAGCTCTGGCAACATGGTATGTATATATTCTTAGGGCACATCTCAGTTCAGACTATGCACATTTCAACTGTTCAATAGCCACAAGTAGCTAGGAGAAGCCAAAATGGATATCACAGACCTAGACACATAGATTCCAACCCTCTTAATAACCTTGGGGCTCTTCAGATGGTAAGGAAAGCATAGGCAAGATGAAGAGCATGTTTCTATTTATTTGCTTGATATACTCTAAGAAAAACATGCAAAGAATAAACTCCACAATTACCATCTATAACTAGTGGTTGGCTTAGCTGTCTGAAAGTTCCCTAAAAGCTGTGTGATGGAATCTACACCATTATATAATATAGATCAGGTGTCCTCATGCCCTTAGCAGAAGCTGGACACAATATCAGGAAGCTCCAGTTCCCTGAGCAGAAGTGCGGTCCATGAAGCCAGCTCACCGAGGGCATCTACTAGGGCCACCATGACTTCCTGGTCCTTCTTCTCATCACATCTACTCTCACACCTGCCTCAGCTTGAAAGGCAAGGAAACGAGCCAGGACTAAGCATCACGGTACAGGCTCTGTCCTTCTCACATTGATTTTGACATCTAGAGAGCAACGAGAAACCTCAGAGCTCTCCTTTCCCCAGTCTCATGGAGAATCATCTACTTCAGGTGTCCAAAAATTTTGCATACATCAGAATCATCTAGAAGGTTTCTTCAAACAGTTTGTTGTGCCTTACTCCAAGAGTTTCTGATTCGTTGATCTGGGTTAGAACCAGAGAATGTGCATTTCCAAGTTCCCAGGTGAGACTGATGCTGCAGGGCAGAGACCACATTAAGAACCAGGGCTCGATCCTAAAATAATTAACATTTAAAGTCAAGAACAAATCTAAGAAAAGGCACACTTTTCTCAGTCTTGATGAGACAAATATGATATTTACATAATCAAGATGTTTGGCTATTTCTCCACTGCTCCCCCATTATTTCCTCTAGTCCAGAATAGGATAGAGTAATCATTACGAGGGGAGAAAGGACTGATGGGAAGAAATAAGGGAGCAGGAAGCCTGGAAGGAAGCAGAAAGATGGAACACCTGGCAATCAGGATAGTGGAGAATCACTGAAATCTGTCCTCAGGAAGGAAAAGGACAGCAAAACCATCCACGGAACCCTTGACTGGGACAGACGCACAGACTAGAAGCAAGTACACCAAGTCACAAAGGCATCTCACACAGAGGTTATTTTCCTTTTTGTGTCTTATTTTTTATTTTTTTAATTTTATTTTTTTTAATGTTTATTTTTGAGAGAGAGACAGAGACAGAGACAGGGTACGAGCTGCAGAGGTCCAGAGAGACACAGAATCCGAAGCAGGTTCCAGGCTCTGAGTTGTCAGCACAGAGCCCACTGTGGGGCTCGAACTCACAGACCACAAGATCATGCCCTGAGCCGAAGTCGGCCACTCAACCAACTGAGTCACCCAGGCACCCCTCCTCTTTGCTTTTTAAGAGGGGAAATTGTGGCTGAACTATGTGTGACAGCAGGCAGCAGCAAACATACAGAGTCTTGGATACCCCTTTGTGCAAGCTTATTCTTCTGTAACCTTTCAAGGCACCTAGATTTTAAAAGGAGAGGCAGTAAGACTTGCTGAGTTGGAAGCAGCTGAGAATTTGGAATGCATCTCTGGAGATACACACGGAGCCTCAGAACTTCCAAGAAAACTCAGTGGGAGGGGAGGAAAAACAGCGCAATGACATGATGCCTCGTAGGGCCCGCCTCAGCCTTGCTGATTTGCCCAAAGATTGCATTCCAGCTGCACTGCAGTGACCCAATGTTCCAGTAAACAAGGAGGGGTTGGGATGGACAGACTAGACAGACCGCAGATCAGGCTACCCTGAAGCTTTTCAAATAAAACACAGGGGGCCAGCTGGATGGGGCTGGGGTTGGGGAGTTGCCTTTGTGCATTTCCTGGATCAGGGAGGTATACCACACCATCCACCAGACCACATGTATACACATCCTCACTTCTGGTGGGGTTTGGACAAATAGCAAAAACTCAGAGGGTCTAGTCTGGAAGAGACAGAAACTGGTGACCCCCTTTAGGGCACTTCCCAGGAACCCCGGAACTGGACAGTGCACAAAGGGAACACTGACTCAGGCTAAGCCAGTCCACTGACTAATGGAGTCTACTCTCTAAGCAATACTTCTGCCTTCCAGAAAGACAAACGGAGCTGTAGCAGACAAACACAGTCATTCGGTTCATTTCCCCATTTGGCGCCATGGCATAAAACAACTGACTGATGATCCTATGATTCCTCGGGCTTACTCTATGCTCCCTGCCTCATCCCCCCACACACCTATTTGCTTCAGTCTCTACTTCCATTTCAGAACCAGCAGGTGGGCCTAAGTAGTTCACATAGGGGCTTAAGTAAAAAGAAGAGTGCCCTGGCTCAGAAAGCAACATTCTGGAAGTTTCTTCTCTGAATGTCTTCTGCCTGGGGGATTCTGGGGCTGTGTAGCCCAAATACCACATATAATTTCCCTCTCCCACCACATCAATGTGTGAATGATATTCCATATAACTAGGTGACCAAAGAATTTATTATCCACACTGGGACATCTCAGAGAATTAATGGGCACTATTGAAAACAATTCAGGGACAAAGTTGTTAACCAGGACACCTGGGCACCCACAGGACTGGTGGGTCCATTTCTCATCCAACAAGTCCCTCCCACCCTTTCACAGTCCTGCCCTGCTTCACGAGTGATTTTTTTTTTCGTATGACTGGTTTGTCCTTTCCCTTTTGTTCGTTTTGGGGTATTATTCCTTTATTTTCTTAAATAACAGGCATCTGTAAGCAATCATTGCATCTCTGTTTTGAAGTGGTGAAAAGGCAAGTTTCAAAAATTCCCTATGTAAAAAGCTGTATGATCCCATTATTGAAACTCTTAAGTGGTGTGCTCCAGCAGTCTCAATTCCAGAGCCTTGCTTCATTCCAATTTTAGTGCCCAATTGAGTATTGTCAGCTTTTACTCACCAAATGGTCACGCCCCAATTTTTGGACAGGCAAAACAGCATGAAAGATGATGATGATTGCTTATGTGCTCATGGCAGGAAAAAAGCCTTTCTCACGCTATTTCCTTAATAATAATGATAACAGAACCTGCCTCCTGTCTCTCTATGTGCTTAAAGCACCATGCACATGGTTTCTAATGTTTGCAGCCATCCTATGAGGTTCCAGTCATCCTCATTTTACTGAACGGGGCTGTAGGTTGAGGCCAGAAAGGGGAAGTAGCTGAGTATTTGAATCCAGATCTACCTGGCTCCAAAGCCCATATCATGCACCTTTGGAACACCTGACTTGCTCTCCTTCCTCAGAGGTTGTAGAACCTTTAGACTATCTAGACGTTAGCCTTCATCCTGTGCCCAGGCCCTCTCTCATATTTGGCTGCTCCTTCTCAGTCACCTGACCAGCTTAGAGTAACCCATAATGGACCCTTGCTTACTCTTCAGAAACCCATTTTTCTTTTCCACTGATTGTCCTTTTTCATTTTGGCTGGTGTTGATTTCATACTCTCACAAGCTTTACCGACTACACATTAAGACTCAGGCAGCCCCAGAAAAACACTGGACATGGTAGGGCTTGGGCTGGGGGTCTGGAAATTTTGGCTAAAGTTCAGAGAGGTCAGAAAAACATGGACCCAGTAATAAGATGAGATAAAAAAGCAATCAGATTTTGACTCAATGAGGTAGCGATAGGTTTAGTGACTTAGGGTCTAAGTGACTCCATGAGCGACACTGGGCACCAAGCTAGGCTCCCCTAAGCTAAGTTCCTACCAGGATGGAACTCTGTGCCTGGAAGTAAGAAGCATGTCTGCTAAGAGATGGAAGCAAAGTTGGGAAGACTAGGGAGGTGCTTTAATTACCTGGTCCTTCCAAATAACCTTTCTCATCCCAACTGACTTACCTCTGGATCATTCTGCCTGGAGTACATGTTTCTCTTGCAGTAAGGGACCATTCTTCACAGAGCTTGTCCCTCTTCCTCCTTTCTTGCTCCCTCAAACATAGTATGGTGGACACATGAGCATGGGCTTGGAAATTGGACACCCCCGGGTTTGCTTCTTATTGACTGCGTGACTTTGGTCATGTTTCTAACTTTTCTCATGCTCAGTCTACTCATCTATTAAATAGGGATAATAAGAGCTCATAGATTTGTTAAAAGGATTAAAATAAGTAAAGTTTTAATTCACCTTGTATGGAGTAGGCACTTGACAAATAGTTATTGTTGATATTACTCCTGTCGTAGTTACTTCAGGTTGGTATAAGTTTCCTCCTCCAGAATGAGCTAGGCTAAGAGCTATAGGAATGGAGAGAATGTTAGAGATAGAGGGACTTTGGCATTCATCTAAACCTACTTCTTCTTTTGGGAAGGAACCTGAGGTTCAGAGGACATAATTGGCTTGTCCAAGGTTATATGCCTGACTTATTTCGACCTTCAAAACAGGAAGTTCCTTAGTTGGAGCAGCAGAAAGAGCTTTGGCTTTGGAGTCAGACATATGCAAATTTGAATTCCACTGGCCAGCATGAAAGAGACCTTAGTTACTCAACCTCCTTCTGCTTTATTGACTCATCTGAAGCACTGGAATAGTAGAGCCAGTCTCCAGGAGGGTGGAGACAACTTAACGGGATAATATATACCAAGTACACAGTGGGCACCAATGACTTGGTTTCCTCTTACATCATTAGAACATTCCAGGGCCTCAGGGCTCCTAGGTGGTTCAGTCAGTTAAGCTGTCCAACTTCGGCTCAGTTCATGATCTCACTGCTCATGGTTCGAGCCCATCATCGGGCTCGGTGCTGACAGCTCAGAGCCTGGATCCTGCTTCAGATTCTGTGTCTCCCTCTCTCTGCCCCTCCCTTACTCACACTCTGTCTCTCTCTCTCAAAAATAAATAAACATTAAAAAAATTTTAAAAAGAAAATTCCAGGGCTAGTTAGAAGAGGGCAGGCCAGTCAAAGGAACTTCTTGGAGGTTAAAAACACAATGGGCTTTACCTAAAAGATAAAATAGGGACATTTAGGAAGAACTTTTGCTTATTGATGCCCAAATGTCAACTTTACAGTGGAGTTTGACATATTAATTCTGTCGAGGCTGAGAGCAGATGGGAAAGATTATCTGTGGACAGACCTCAAACTCAAAGTGAGAGAGAGGGAGGAGAGCTGGCGGAGAGGCGGAGTAGTCAGGGAAGATGATCTTGAGGTTTTTATACTGAACTTCTAGAGGCTCTTCCAAAACAGTTTTGAAAGCACTCTGGTTTCTAGACACAAATTAAATTTTGAACTGGAAACACAAACGAGGAGGCAGCTTTCAGATGCAGTGGTTTTGAAATAAGAAGCATAGACAAGTTTTGCAATGAAAAGTGAGTTCAAGAAGGGTTTGTTCCAAGATGAATATAGACAAGGACACTGAGACACTCCATAGCAGGTCAGCCCATGAATGATCCAATTACAGGTTTTGAAATGGACCCAGGGGCAGAATTTAGAAACCTAAAATGGAAAGGCAGAGGAGAAGCAATTTTGCAAATAGACAAATGACTGACTCCAAAAAAGTCCTCTAGGGAGAAGGTGGTTTGGAAAACGCTGTTTAGGCGGTTTCTAACTACCCCTTGGGAATTATAATGGACTTTCTTAGGAATTATTAGGGTGAGGTTGATTGGGATCTGAGAAGGGACTATGATACATTGTGATTGCAATTCACCCAGATGACTGGGTGACCTGTGGAATGGAAAGTAACAAGGAGTACCTTTAGCAGAAGCAAAGTATGTGGTCTTATTTAACAAACAAAAGCAGCAGAAAATTTTGTTCTGAAGTATGAAATTCTTAAGTACTATGCCTATGTTTTTGTCACCAATATTCATAGTGCCTGGAAAAGGGTATGCACTCAAAAAATATTTCATCAATGAACTAATGGCTTGGACTGCCTTATAAGATAGTGAGTTCCCCAGCATCGGAGGTATTCATGTGGTAGTCCCTTGGCAGCGAGGGACTAGGCATCCAGCATAGCACAGTAACTCTCTAAGATAATTGGTTCTGATTTGAACATTGGTGTCCTCACATTGACAAAAGGGAAACAAATGAGAGCCATAGTGCTGTCCCAGTGGAAAGACTAGCCATTCTAGCCCTCCATTTTCTCATCTAGTCTGTGGTCTAAAATCCTTCTTCAGACAAGATTAACTTTGCCCTCTTACTACTACATGAACACAGTCCTCTCCAGAGCATTCTACCTGTCTTTTGTCTCAGGTCCATTATAGCTGAGGCCACTGGCTGTGCACAAACCCATTCTCTCCTCTTCCTGGACAAACAGCCCACATCTTCCAGGGCCACTCCAGTGAGATGTGGTCATAATGGAATGTGAGCAGGAGTAATGTATGTGCGCCACTTCCAGGCAGGCTGATAAACGCCTCCCACTTGGCAGTCTCTCATGCTCTTTCCCAGTCTGCCAGATGGGTGTTGATGCCCAGGGCAGTTCTGGAAGTCCTAAGGTGAAGATGGCCGAGCCTATTGCTGCCTGGATTCCCCCAACCCTCCCTCCCACTTATTAGCCTGTTAGATTAGATAGAGATTTCTATTGTGTTAAACTGTTACAGCAGCTTGTATATCTAATTCAGTTGTTCACCTTCCTTTGTCTTCCTCTCCTTGTTCTGTCTCTGCTTTTTATTCTCTGAAGTGACAAAGGACTCAGAGAGAGCCGTGAGGTTCTCTTGACCATGGTCAAGAGAGATTTGTGGGTGGAGAGAAATGTCTCAAGTGGCTTTAGTCTCTTTCTTCTCCCTGAGATGTTAGTCTTTAAATGTCCTCACTCCTAATGCAGAGAAATGTGAGTAGAGTCGCCAGGTCCAAAGCATTGAAATAGGCGAGCAACGGTGTAAGCCTCAGACCCTTGTTCTCTGCTTCAAGCTTTACTTGTTGTCCCCTAGATTTCGCTGGGCACTGGCTCTGCCCACACCTTTCTCACAATGTGGGGAAAGTGGAGAAGGAAGGCAGGGACACTCACTTTGGTCTACAGTCATGAGACTAAAGACCTTGCTCTTCTGACTTTTTGCATCTCTCTCTTCTTTTGTGAATCACCAGCAATATCACACACAGAAATGATAATGTGAGTTATCTCAGAATAGAACCTATAGGCCAGAAAGCAAATTATAGGTACACGTCTTCATTGGAGTGCAGTTTTGGCCACTTTAATTTTCCCTCAGCCTTGTTTAGAGAGCTTTTGATTCTGGATCCTCTCTGCTAAATGCCTAGAGTTCTTTTTTTCCTCACGTAGTGTTCTTCCTTGTCCTGTATCCTAAGTCTACAGAGGGTCCTACAGAATCTGTTTTCTCTTTCTGTATTGACCATACCATTCCCTTCCATGCTAAGTCAAAGCCCCTGCCTTCCCCTGAACTGATGATTCCTCTGCCTTGCATTTTGGCCAAACTCTAAAACAGGCAGACTCCTAATGATCTTGATTCCATTTTAAGTAGTGAGTTTGTGCTCTGCAGTTTTTGGACATCTTCCTAATTAACCCTTCTTGGGAAGCCTCCTCTAGCAGGGGCTGTTATATTTCATCTAGTACGTGTTCTCTTCCTAGACCTCAGCAGTAGGAGCCCCACGGTCACCTAGAATGAAAACTGCATTTGATAGATCCCCTTGCAGGTAGGTGTGTTTAGAAGACTGAGTTCCACCAATGGAGTGTAAGCAGATGGCCAGCCACCATCTTGGATCATGAAATTACCTTGGCAATGGATGCCATGCAGGACAGAGCAAGAGATAGAAGGAGCCATTCATTCTAGCCATGGATGGCCAATCTCTAGGCTTTCACCTGAGAGAAAAACAATCTTGAAACTTATTTAAGTCACTATTATTTACGGTTTTCTGTCACCCACAGCCAAATTAATTCAACTACTTTAGCTTCTGATATTAAAAGTTAACTTTCCTTCCCCTCTTCTCTTTTAGAATCATACTGCATTTAAAATAGAAAGGATGTTAATTATTATCTCATCAGAACCCCTCACTTCATGGTGAGGAAACTGAGGACCCCAGAGAGAGCAAATGACTGGGATAAGCAGGCCTGAGCCTGCTGCTTGGACTCATACTTGGATCTCATACTTGGACCTCTTTCACTATCCAAGAGAGAAGGTATTTGGCCACAGCTGGCCTGCACAGCATAGTGAAGGGAATCTGGAAAGGAAAGAGTGTTTGCTGTAACTTTCATCTTAAAGTGATGGTGAAGAACCAACTTCATAAAACAAAATCTTTATGTACACATAAGTATATGTATATATACACATATATGTGTGTGTGAGTGAGTGTGTGTGAGCGCAATGCTCAGTGGAGCTATCACAATTATGAGAGCTAATGTCACAACACTATAAATCTTCATCCATTCTGTAAATGTTGACTGAATTCCTGTCACCTGGGCATTCAGCACTGAGCAAAACAAACAGGCCTCTGACCTGGAAATTGCCAACTTGGAAAGTGCCAACCACTAGTAACGTATAATTACTCAAATAAATGCCATAATTAAAAACTATGGTAAATGCTACAAAGGAAAAGTGCAGACACTATGAGAGAGGATACCTAGAAAGTCTAATTTGGAAAGGAAGAGGTTAGAAAGCAATATTTAGCCTCAGACCCAGAGGACAAGATGAATTATCTGGATGCCGAGGTGGTTAGCTGGAAGAACTGGGGTAAAGTCTCTGGAGAGAAAGAAGATGAGAGAGTCTAGTATACCAAGAAAATGGCAAGCAAAGGGGGTGGCCAGAGAGGGAGGCAGTGCCAGACCACACGAGCCGAAGCAGCCATGTTAAGGACTTTAGATTCCACCTAAGAGTGATGGGAAAATAGGAGATTTTTGAGTGCAGAGTGGCCCGATGAGATTTCTATTGTAAAAGATCCCCTAGGACCAGATGTTTCTGAGAGGGGCCCCCAACTAATGCAATCAGGCAATCAATCAAAACATTCTTTGAAAATTTTTTATGAGTCTAGTTAATAAGAAGAATTAATCCCTCCAATTCACTGGTGGTGAACTAAGCCATAGAAGCATTCATTGTAAATCCCTGGATAAGACTGCAAATTCTGCATTTTTTTTTTTTTTTTTTTTTTTTACCCTTGATGTTTTATTTTTTTTTTTATTTTTTTATTTTTTTATTTATTTTTTTTTTTTTGTTATAATAGTTTATTTTCAAATTGGTTTACATATAACACCCAGTGTTCATCCCAACATGTGCCCTTTTTAATGCCCATCACCCCCTCTCCCCCCTCCCTCATCCCCCTTACCCTCAGTTTTTTCTTAGTCTTTGAGAGTCTCTTATGTTTTATCTCCCTCCCTCTCTGTGTCTTTTTTTTCTTTCCCCTCTTCCCCTCCCCCTGGTTTTTGCTTAGTTTCACAAAGTCCACCTATTCGTGGAAACATATGGTATCTGTCTTTTTCTGACTGACTTATTTCACTTAACATAATACCCTCCAGTTCCATCCATCTGGCTACACATGGCCAGATTTCATTTTTTCTCATTGCCACGTAGTAGTCCATTGTATATAAGTACCATAACTTCTTTATCCATTCGTCAGTTGATGGGCACTTGGTCTCTTTCCATGATTTGGCTATTGTCGAAAGTGCTGCTATGAACATTGGGGTACACGTGCTCCTATGCATCAGCATTCCTGTGTCTCTTGGGTAGATTCCTAGCAGGGCTATTGCTGGGTCATAGGGTAGCTCTATTTTCATTTTTTTGAGGAACCTCCACACCGTTTTCCAGAGTGGCTGCACCAGTTTGCATTCCCACCAACAGTGTAGGAGGGTGCCTACTTCTCCACATCCTCGCCAGCATCTATAGTTTCCTGATTTGTTCATTTTAGCCACTCTGACTGGTGTGAGGTGGTATCTCAGTGTAGTTTTGATTTGTATTTCCCTGATGCTGAGTGACATTGAGCATCGTTTCATGTGTCTGTTGGCCATCTGAACGTCCCCTTTGGAGAAGTGTCTATTCATATCTTCCGCCCATTTCTTCACTGGGTTGTTTGTTTTTCGGGTTTGGAGTTTGGTAAGTTCTTTATAAATTTTAGATATTAGTCCTTTATCCGATATGTCATTTGCGATGATCTTTTCCCATTCCGTTGGTTGCCTATTCGTTTTGTTGGTTGTTTCTTTTGCCGTGCAGAAGCTTTTTATCTTGATGAGGTCCCAATAGTTCATCTTTGCTTTTAATTCTCTTGCCTTTGGAGACGTGTCGAGTAAGAAATTGGTGCGTCTTAGGTCAAAGAGGCTTTTTCCTGTTTTCTCCTCTAGGATTTTGACGGTTTCCTGCCTCACATTCAGATCTTTTATCCATTTAGAATTTATTTTTGTGAGTGGTGTAAGAAAGTGGTCTAGTTTCATTCTTTTGCATGTTGCTGTCCAATTCTCCCAGCACCATTTGTTAAAAAGGCTGTCTTTTTTCCATTGGATACATTTTCCCGCTTTGTCAAAGATTAGTTGGCCATATACTTGCGGGTCCATTTCTGAGTTTTCTATTCTATTCCATTGGTCTATGCGTCTGTTTTTGTGCCAATACCATACAGTCTTGATGACCACCGCTTTGTAGTAGAGGTTAAAGTCTGGGATTGTGATGCCTCCCGCCTTGGTTTTATTCTTCAGTATTATTTTGGCTATTCGAGGTCTTTTGTGGTTCCATACAAATTTTAGGATTGTTTGCTCTAGCTTTGAGAAGAATGCTGGTGCAATTTTGATTGGGATTGCATTGAATGTGTAGATTGCTTTGGGTAGTATTGCCATTTTGACGATATTTATTCTTCCAATCCATGAGCATGGGATGTTTTTCCATTTCCTTGTGTCTTCCTCAATTTCCTTCATAAGTTTTTTATAGTTTTCAGTGTAGAGGTCTTTCACATCTTTGGTTAGGTTTATTCCTAAGTATTTTATGGTTTTTGGTGCAATTGTGAAAGGGATTAGCTTCTTTATTTCTCTTTCTGCTGCTTCATTGTTGGTGTATAGAAATGCCACCGATTTCTGTACATTGATTTTGTATCCTGCAACTTTGCTGAAATCATGAATCAGTTCTAGTAGGCTTTTGGTGGATTCTGTCGGGTTTTCCATGTAAAGTATCATGTCATCTGCAAAAAGTGAAAGTTTGACTTCCTCCTTGCCAATCTTGATGCCTTTTATTTTGTTTTGTTGTCTGATTGCTGATGCTAAGACTTCCAGCACTATGTTAAATAGCAGTGGCGAGAGTGGACACCCCTGTCGTGTTCCTGATCTCAGGGGGAAGGCTTTCAATTTTTCCCCATTGAGGATGATATTAGCTGTGGGTTTTTCATATATGGCTTTTATGATGTTTAAGTATGTTCCTTCTATCCCGACTTTCTCGAGAGTTTTTATTAAGAAAGGATGCTGTATTTTGTCAAATGCTTTTTCTGCATCTATTGACAGGATCATATGGTTCTTATCTTTTCTTTTGTTGATGTGATGTATCACGTTGATTGATTTGCGAATATTGAACCAGCCCTGCAACCCAGGGATGAATCCTACTTGATCATGGTGGATAATTCTCTTTATATGCTGTTGGATTCGATTTGCTAGTATCTTGTTGAGAATTTTTGCATCCATATTCATCAGGGATATTGGCCTGTAATTTTCTTTCTTTGCTGGGTCTCTATCTGGTTTGGGAATCAAAGTGATGCTGGCTTCATAGAATGAGTCGGGGAGTTTTCCTTCCGTTTCAATTTTTTGGAACAGCTTGAGGAGGATAGGAATTAACTCTGTTTTAAATGTCTGGTAAAATTCCGCAGGAAAGCCATCTGGTCCAGGGCTTTTATTTGCTGGGAGGTTTTTAATAACTGATTCTATTTCTTCACTAGTTATGGGTCTGTTCAAATTTTCTATTTCTTCCCGTTTGAGTTTTGGTAGCGTGTGGCTATTTAGGAAGCTGTCCATTTCTTCCAGATTGCCAAGTTTGGTGGCATATAATTTTTCATAGTATTCTCTGATGATTGCTTGTATCTCTGAGGGATTGGTTGTAATTTCTCCCTTTTCATTCACGATTTTATTTATTTGAGTTCTCTCTCTTTTCTTTTTGAGAAGCCTGGCTAGAGGTTTGTCTATTTTGTTTATTTTTTCAAAGAACCAGCTTTTGGTTTCATTGATCTGTTCCACTACCTTTTCTGTCTCCATATGGTTAATTTGAGCTCTGATCTTTGTTATTTCTCTCTTTCTGCTGGGCTTGGGTTGTTTTAGTTGATCTGCTTCTAGTTCCTTTAGGCGTGCTGTTAGAATTTGTGTTATTGATTTTTCTTGTTTCTTGAGATGGGCCTGGATTGCAATATATTTCCCTCTCAGGACTGCCTTTGCTGCATCCCAGAGCGTTTGGATTGTTGTATTTTCATTTTCATTTGTTTCCATGTATTTTTTAATTTCTTCTCTGATGGCTTGGTTGACCCAGTCATCTTTTAGTAGGTTATTTCTTAGCCGCCATGTTCTTGGATATTTTCCAGGCTTTCTCCTGTGGTTGATTTCAAGTTTCAAAGCATTGTGGTCTGACACTGTACACGGTATGATCTCAATTCTTTTATATTTATTCAGAGCTTCCCTGTGCCCCAGAATGTGGTCTATCTTGGAAAATGTACCGTGTGCAGATGAGAAGAATGTAAATTCCTTTGCTTCTGGATGAAGGACCCTAAAGATGTCTGTGAGGCCCATCTGTCCTAGTGTGTCATTCAGGGCTATTGTTTCTGCGGAGATTTTCTGTTTTGTTGATCTATCCAATGCTGAGAGTGGAGTGTTGAGATCCCCTACTATTAGGACATTTTTATCGATGAGGTTGCTAATGTTTGTAATTAGTTGTTTTACAAATTTGGGTGCCCCTGAATTCGGTGCGTAGATATTTACAATTGTTAGCTCTTCCTGCTGGATGGTCCCTGAGACTATTATATAATGTCCTTCCTCATCTCTTATTACATCGTTCATTTTAAAGTCTAATTTGTCTGATATAAGTGTGGCTACTCCGGCTTTCTTCTGACTTCCAGTAGCATGGTAGATAGTTCTCCATCCCCTCACTTTCAATCTGAAGGTGTCTTCAGGTTTAAGATGAGTTTCTTGAAGACAGCAAATAGATGGGTCTTGTTTTTTAATCCATTCTGTTATCCTTTGTCTTTTGATTGGCGCATTTAGTCCATTTACATTCAGTGTTAATATTGAAAAATATGGGCTTACAGTCACTGTATTATCTGTAAGTTTCATGTTTGTAAGGCTGTGTCTGGTAGTTTGTATTCTTTGCCTCCTTGTTTTCATAGAATGCCCCTCAGGATCTCTTGCAGTGCTGGCTTATTTGTGATAAATTCTTTCAGTTTTTGTTTGTTGGGAAAAACCTTGATCTCTCCTTCTATTCTGAATGACAGGCTAGCCGGATACAGAATTCTTGGTTGCATGTCCTTCTTGCTCATCACATTGAAGATGTCCTGCCATTCCTTTCTGGCTTGCCAAGTTTCCGTAGATAAGTCTGCTACTACCCTTATAGGTCTCCCTTTGTATGTTAGGGTTCTTTTGTCCCTAGCTGCTTTCAGGATTCTCTCCCTATCTTTGTATTTTGCCAGCTTCACTATGATGTGCCGTGCAGAAGGTCTATTCAAGTTACGTCTGAGGGGAGTTCTCTGTGCCTCTTGGATTTCCATGCCCGTTTCCTTTCTCATGTTGAGGAAGTTCTCAGCAATGATTTGTTCCAGAACCCCTTCGACTCCTTTCTCTCTCTCTTCTTCCTCTGGAACTCCTATGATACGGATATTGTTTCTTTTGACTGCATCGCTCAGCTCTCGAATTCTCCTTTCCTGTTCCTGGATCAGCTTCTCTCTCTTTTTATCTGCTTCCTCTTTTTCAATGATTTTGTCTTCTAATGCACTAACTCTTTCCTCTACCTCTTCAATCCGTGCTGTGGTTGCTTCCAGTTTCCCCTGTATTTCTTCCAATGTCTTCTTTAATTCTTCCTGACCGTTTTTAAGGTCTTTGAACTTTGCCTCGTAGGACCCCTTGCATTCATCTAAGCTTTTTTCAAGGCCAGCAATTAGTTTTATGATTAACATTCTATATTCAAGTTCTGTTATGTTGCTTATATCTCTTTTCATTAATTCTTGAGCTGTCACTGCTTCTTGTAGACTCTTTTGAGGAGAATTCTTCCGTCTCGTCATTTTGGCTGGATGTGTTATGGGTTGTTTCTTGAAGTTGCCCTGGAAAGGAAAACTGACAGACACACAGAACACAGAAATACTCAAACGTACCGACAAATGGTCCAGACAAGCAGTTCACAACAGAAAAAAATAACAAGTGACTCTCTGAGGGCAATGTCCTGAAGTAACAGCTACACGTTAAGGACAGGGTATGTAGTGTGCTGGTGGCAGAGCATATATAGACAGAATAATGACTGGTGCAGGGAGAAGAAGGAAATGGACTTTGCCCAGGTAGAGCGACTAAAGGGTTTAATCCAGACTGATAGAAATCAGAATAAGGACAGGTGCGAGGGAAAAGGAATAAAGATCGATGTCGTCTAGATGAACTTATACGGCCTGGTTATTCCAGAAAAAGGGAGTTCAGTTGGGCCGTGTCTGTGTTCGCCTTAGTTTCTTGTCAGCTCTAGCACCTTTTCCCCCCGATTTTTGTAGTTGAGAGAGAGACAATGGTTTCAGTCGTCCCCCTTTAAAGGGCAAGCGAAATACTGGAGCCCCCTACTCCTCCGCCATGTTGCCTCCTCCT
Source organism: Paguma larvata (assembly GCA_030068075.1). NCBI lineage: Eukaryota > Metazoa > Chordata > Mammalia > Carnivora > Viverridae > Paguma > Paguma larvata. The sequence goes on from CM057840.1 coordinate 18,386,058, forward strand.
CCCAAATTCTGCATTTTAACTCTACTGCCAAAATAAGCAAGGCAGGAAGAGTTTCTAGAAATATCAGGCCACAGTTTAAAGAGGATAGCCCAAGCACACATGCAGACAGCATGGTTTTATTACACTAACCAGGAAAAGGAGCTAAACACCAACCACAACAAAACAACAGTAATTGTCCTTGGAGGGGGCAGGTTCCAAGACTTAATTGGTTGATATCCATTAACTTCATATGGTGAATGAATCATACGGTTTCCTAAGAGTTTATTTGTGGCTAATTCATTCCAGTGGCCAATGAGGAAGCCACATTACTTGGAACTAGATTTTCTACCCCAGTCTTATGAGGTTTCATTCTGGCTATGATGATCTGACTTGCAATAGTCATGCTGGTGGAATTTTGGAGTTTCTGTTAAGCACAAATTCTAGTGGGTCACCTGTATTTGGAAGAAGCGAGGCCTCTTTCTATGTAAGAATATTTGTAGGTTCCTCTATTGTGGTTACAAAGGTTACCTTCCCACCCATTCGTCTGGTTTCCAAAACAGGTATTACGTTAATTAGCAGGATATAACACCTTCCTAAAAGTCTAACCTCAAACACCAACTGCTACCAAAGCCTAGCCTCATTATCAAATTTATTAAATATCTGGTTAAGAGATTCTATAAGGTGTGAAATCTATCCACACTTCTAAATATTTTTAACATCCCAAAGAACTTCTTTTACTATATTTATGCTTCAGCATAGTTTTTCCTTTTGCTTTTATCAAAAAAGTGAAAATTTTCACTTCTTTATTGATGGTGAAGTTGGTATCAAGAGCTTTGTATCACTTAACGCCTCCTCTTAGATAAAAAGAATAATTGTATCTCAACCTTTTCCCTCTCTCTTCCTTTCTTCCTTTTTCTTTTTTCTATTTCTTTCTTTCACTCTCTGTGTGTTCAGAAAGTCCTGGTCAAGTTTTATATTTAATTTTAGCCACTGCCTTACCTCTTATGGTGGTTGGAAATTGGGTTTCTACTTCTTAGTTCTCTGTCCCCATTTAAATATCCTTAATTTGGTAACCTGAATAATTCTGTTTTATGAAAAAGATGTCATTTTGAAAAAAGGATAATATACATGAATCCAAGTAAATACATTTTTCTTATGTCCCCTGTTACTTATCTTCTGTGAATGGCAAGCCGTGAGGACAGACCAGGGGAAAGCTAGCATGAAAGGTTTGGTCATCACTGTGAAATTCAGACAGCCACTTCCTATGAAACTGCTCTGAATAAAGCAAGCAGTGTTCTCCCTTATTAATAGACTTATCCTTAGGCAGTCACTGCTACAAGCATAGGAGGAGGAGGCAGGTTCTGTGGATTCTACTACCTCATGGCCTCTAACTAGCTATTAATCTTGAGTACGTCCCCACAGTTTCCTGGAACTCACTTTCCTCATCTGTAGAAAAAAGTTGGACTAAAGATACACTAAGTTTGCTTTCATTTCTAACACCTCGTGGTTCACTAGCTGCGTTCTACAAAAGGCATAGAAGTGTGGTTCTTGCCCCCAAGTTTATATTCTTTGAACGAGATAAACTACAAACCATGTCCCATTTGTGAAAAATCACATACGTACGAGTAGATCTGCATATTGGAAGTCTAAGTTTGCCAATATGACACCTGCCTGTTAAGTTTGGTGAAAGAGAACTATGCCATTTTAAAGGTGAAGTAGTTAAGAGAATTCTGGGAAGAATCAGCCACACATACATTAAACTTCTGGAAACTGAATTTTATAAAATAAACAGAAAAGAGAGAACAATCCTGTGGTCAATGACTCCAAAAGGCAGGACATCTAAAGGGGCTTGGAAGATTGTAAAAAATATTTTTATTCATCCAATCTACTGTGCATGAGTGCCTCAACATGCTGAAAATAATACATGGAAATTAACAACTTAGCCATTCAGGGCACTCAGACTTTAAAATGATGAGGGCAAAAGATAGAAAAAAAGGTCCCAAAAGACCAATGTCAGAAAAAGAAGAGACGTACAAAAAGCCTAAGAACAGCAAAGGTTTTTGTTTTAGTTGTGTTCAGAGCAGGAAGAACAAGAAAAGGCTGAGCTAACTGCTTGAGGCAGATGGTGTAATATTACAAACAGGACTAAAGATCTGGAAGCCAACACAGGATCTTTAAGAACAAGTCTCATCAAACTCTCCTTTGCTTTTTTTGATGAGATTACCAAATGGGTAATGTAACATAGCTTGATTTGAGCAAAACATTTTACCAGAGCTCTCATCTTGCTCTCATGGGCAAAATGGGGAAAACCAAGATGGCTTCCTAACTCACTGAGCAACTGAGCTCAAGAGGCTAAGTGGACTGTGTTAGTCTGAAGACCAGCTATGCCTCAGTGTTCTGTCCTTTTCAACACTTGAAGATGAAATTTGATCTAAGAGTGCATTTTATCATACTCACAGATGACCTGAAGGTGGGAGGGATGAATGATATATGTATGTTAAATGGCAGACTCAGGTGGAAGAAATATCTGGCAGGCTGAGGGTGGATGGCAGCAAGGTGGATGTATATCTATGTAAACAACTTGCTTTCAAAACTTATTGGAATTAGTACAAGATGTGAGAAGTTTGACTTTATATAGTATTCACTTGAAAGGGATCATTGAATAAGGACTGGACAAAAACAGAGGCTTCCAAAGGCCTGCCATTTTTGGCTATTGTCATGGAAATGAGATGTTCAAATTAAGGAAGAAAGTCTTTTCACTGTATCTGTAGCATACATTCCATATTTGGAGTAATTTTTTTCTTTTTTTTTCCTCCTTTTTAAAAAAATTTATTTCTTTAAATTCAACTCAGTTGATGTACAGTGTAGTATTGGTTTCAGGAGTAGAATTTAGTGATTCATCACTTACATATGCTATCCAGTGCCCATCCCAGCAAGTGACCTCCTAAATGCCCATCACCCATTTAGCCCATCCCCCCACCCACCTTCTGTCCAGCAACCCTCAGTTCGTTCTCTGTATTTAAAAGTCTTTTATGGTCTGCCTCCCTCTCTGTCTTTATCTTATTTTTCCTTCCCTTCCCCTATGTTCATCTGTTTTATTTCTTAAATTCCACGTATGAGTGAAATCATGTGATATCTGTCTTTCTCTAACAGACCTTTTTTGCTTACCATAATACCCTCTAGTTTCATCCATGTTGTTGCAAATGGCAAGATTTCATTCTTTTTGATCACCAAGTAGTATCCCTGGAGTAATTTTTTTAATTCAAAAAACCAAATTATAAAAGAATCTTTAACAAGTAAAAGGAATTATTGATAGTAAAGGTCAACCATGGTATCTTGGGATCAGAAAACATGGTGATAACATCATAAAAATGGTGAAAGAAATGGAAATAATTAGCTTTGGGGAAAAAAAAAAGGAAGAAGCAGCCTGTAGGAATTCTGATGCTGAAAAAGCTCAGCTCATTGGAGAGTTGCTTATGTACACATTCTCTGTCATATTGTCCTGTGTAGAGTCTTTGTAGTATTTATTGCCATCTGAAATCATCTTGTGTCTTTATTGTCTATTTTCCCTTCATATAATATAAGACTCACAAGAAAAGGGGCCTTGCCTGATTGTTCAGTATTTCATCTGCAGCACCTAGAACAGTGCCTGATACATAGTAGACACCAAGAAAAAGGATGGGATTGTGTTTACTGAACTTACAGAGGCTCCCTCATGTCAGGTGAGTGGGTACAAATTGATCTCTGGGGACTACCTGACAGCAGGGGATATAGGGAGGGGCCATTCTTTAGAAGGAGTATGGGGTAAAAACCCCAAACATCTCACTATATGCAGATGGACTTGTAGCTTGAGCTAAAGGTTTCCACTGGCCAATACTGAGGCATTCATCATGTCCCAACATGTCCAGAGAAATGGTGGGAAAGGCTGGCTAGAAATCAAATTTGCACAAAGACTAAAAAGCCTGCTGTGAAAACAAAACAAAATGAAAACCTCAAACTGTGCTCCTTGCCAAACTCAACCTATCTGGGCAAATCTGGCAATTTGAGGGGGTCGTCAGTCAAAAGATTACTTGCTGGTGAAGGGGTGGAGAAACTGGATCACTCCTACATCACTGGTGGCCATGCACAATGGTATAGACATTCTAGAAAACTATTTGGCAATTTCTTATAATACTACATATGTGGTTCCAATACAACCTAGCAATTGCACCTCTAGACATTTGTCCCAGAGAAATGAGAACTTATATTCATACAAAACCCTATAAAACAGCAGTTTTATTCATAATAGTCAAAAACTAGAAACAACCCAGATATCCTTCAGCAGGTTCATGGTTAAATAAACTCTGCTACCTAAAAAGGAAAGAGATGGAAGATTTCTCGCCCCTAAAAAGGAAAGAACTGTTGATAAAGAAAACAACTTCAGGGAATGTGCAGATAATCAGGGAATTCTGCTGAGTAAAAAAGTCCGTTCCAAAAAGTCACACACTGTATGATTCAACTTCTAGAATATTCTTGAAATGACAAGATTACAAAAATGGAGAACAAATTCGTGGTTGCCAGGGACCAGAGATGGGAGTGGGTGAAAAGGAGGTAGAGGTGGCTCTAAAAGGACCATGTAAGAGATTCTTGAGCGATGGAGTTGGGAACGTTCTTCACCTTGGCAGTGGCAGGGTCAACATCCTGGCTGCAATATTGTCCTGTAGTTTCGCATCATGGAGGAAACTACATAAATAGTACCCAGGATCTCTCCCTATTACTTCTTACAATGGTATGTCAGTCTACAATCATCTCAGAATAAAAATTTAATTAAAAAAAAAGTTTCACCTGCGGTAGAAAATGTAGGCTGGGGGTTGAGGGGAAGTAAGTGGGAAGGGAGTGAAAAACGCAGATAAGCCTCCCAGGAAAGAACTCATTTAGATATAGAAGGAGCCTGACACTATAACACTAACCTTCCAGAATAAGATCCAAGAGGGCAGGAATTGTGGCCACCTTGTTTGACACTGGATTGGTAGGACCTGTAACTACACAGCCTGACATATCCCAGGCCAAGAAAATGCTTCCCCTCTATCCGAATAAGAGTACTTAGATAGTGACAAAAAATGGGCTATCAAATCTTCTCGATCCCTCAGTTCTGAACAACAAAGCATTTATCCAAAAATGCACTTGACTCTGTGTGTTCCCTGAGTTCACATGGACTGACAGACAGGCTAGTAATGAAGCCCTTGTAGTGAAGATACTAAGTGGAGCTGAGGAGAGCTTCATGGCGATCAATGCATCTCTCCCGGGGCCACCCTGGATACATAAAAATGACATAGCTATTAAGTTAATTTCTGCAACACACAACAGTCGAAATGACACTGCTTTAGGAGCCTCTGACAAAGTATAATTCCACAAAGAGGGAGCTACTGAAACCTACTCCCCACCAAATATCCTTGACAGCCTATGGACTTGAAATGAATACTAACAGAAACTGCCAGGCCTGGGAGTTGCAGGAAGAGTCAGGCAGAGAGGTAAAGGTAGTGCTGGCGAATCCTGGGCCATGGCCCGGGGTGGTGTGGCCTTCATGAGACGCAGCAAAACTGGGGCGATCACCAGGAGAGAAACTTTTGTGAGTGAGAAACTTTTCCTAAATACATGTGAAAAGCCCTTTGGGATTCCCAGAACTAATCAAGGAGGCATTTTCAGGAGACTGAACTCCTGAATACACAGAGAGGGACCAGAATCAAGTAACGTGGACTCCAAAGTTTTAAAAATATGGTGTAACCTTATATCATACGGGTCCTGATTTTCACCAGGAAGCTGGATTTGGGATCAGAAGACCTCATCCCCAAGCTTTAGGTTTATTTTCTAAACTTGCATAATAATGTCTCCTCTGCCTACTTTCCAAGGCCACTACTTAGAGAAGTATATAAAATGATATACTATATATGAGAAAGCTTCTAAAATTGTCAAGTACTATATGCATGCAATCTGTGATATTAAGAGTGTTTCCTCATCTCCATGGTAACGTCCTTCCTTTTATCTCATCTTCTAGAAACTGCCTAATTCCCAAGCTTCCTTTTTGTGCTCCCTATACAACACCATCGTATTTCAGGTCCTGTGTGACCTGGGCTATTTGAGGTGTGCATCTGTGGCGGTCTTTCTCTCTTTGACATCATCTACGAGTTGTCTGGGGACCAGAGTCTCCTGCAGTTCCTAGCACTTCTGCCTAGGGCTCTGCTGAGGGTGTGGTCAGCGGTTGGACTAAATGTGGAGGGAGAGGAGCCAATTACCCAGGGGCTAGGAATTAGAAAATGTGCTCCAGATTAGGTTCCTAAATTGCCCAATGAATATAATTTTACAAGACCCATAACCTGGAAATTAAGGCGTGGTAGTAAATCCTGGAAATAGGGGCTGAGAGCCAAGAAGTTAGAGCCCCTACATCCAGCTCCCACCCACTCAACAGAATCCTGCTTCCACTTCTTCCAGGACTGAGGTGCGAGGTGTGGCTTGTGCTTCCTGCCCCAGCATCCAGCGGAGAGAACAGAGCCAGCTCCTCACTCCTGTTTGAGGTGAGCAGGAGCTGTAGGCTGGTGCTGCTTCATTCATTCATTCATTCATTCACTCGCTGAGCATCTGCAGTGTGCTAGATGACAGGGGTACAGACCTGACTAAGGCAAGCTTTGGGACCTTGAGGCACTCTCAACAAGGAGCCGTTAAGGCACGGAAGTCTCATGAGAAACAAGGAGAGAGCCATGCTGAAGATGAGTGTACACCTCCGCCCCAGGCTGCTGGAATCTTCAGCCCAGTGAAGTGAGCTCCTCAAGCTGCCCTCAGTAATGAGTCCCACAAAGGAATCTGAAAGTTCCAAGACTTGCCATGACTCAGCCAGACAAAAGGGCAGACAGTTGCCTTTGCCAACACGCAGATTTGGGGCCTCTAAATTATGATTACTTGTGAAATAAGCCACTGGATCTTTGAGGCAGGGTCCCCCAACATGTCAAGAAATAAGAAGTCATGACCTCTCGCTGAGGTGGAAAGCAGATGCCATCTTGGGTTTCCAACCCCGGGCAGAGTTGGACATTTTCTCTTCTGGGCTCCTACAGCCTGGGACCCACAGCTCTTCCCAAGATTTTCCCTACTGCACAGTCACCATCCTTGCTGCACTGTGAGCTCCTCCAGAGAAAGAAGAGTATGCTGTAGTAAGTAGGCTCCTGGCCTCTGGTAGCGGAAAGATCTCAGTTCCCCCCTTGATTAGACCTCTTACAGACTGTGTGGTTTTGCTGGGAGGTTGGAATTACATAACATCTGTAAAAATCTGAACTTCTGTTATAACCAATATGTGATGGCTGCTATCACTTTAATTTTACATACAAGTAATAATAATTGCATCCATCGGGATTCAACACAGGAAACAGAAATGGCCTTACTCATATTAAGCAGGAAGGTATTTAATCAAGGAATAAGAGGCTTACAAAGTTAGTGGAATAGCTGAAGAAGCAGGTTCTGGACCTCCAGAAACAGCACCCAAAACAATATAGAAATGACCCACTAGAGGAGGGAGAGCCTCTGGGGCACCTCTGGAACCCTGCTGGAATAAGACGTTGGGGCTATCCCCTGACTCCCCGTACCCCAGAATCTAGAAATGGACTCCAGAGCCCCATCGCACAGAAACTTCACATCTCCACAACTTTGCCGGCCGGCAAAAATGGCGGAAAAGGGAACAGGTTCTGCTTTCCACTTCTTACGCTGAGTTCATCTACTTGGTGCATGACCTTCTGAATCTGGAAATCAAATTTCAAAAATGTCTGCATAGCATGGGGTGCAGCTTTCTGACCTCCTCGCCCAGGAGACAGGGATGAAGGCTGAGGGAGCCCATCCACGCAGCAGCTAATATGGATGGACTGTCACATTCCAGGCTCGTTATGGCAGGCCAGCCTCAGAGCAATCCGGGGGGACAAGTGCTTATCTCGCAGATGTGACACAGGACCTTAAACAAGTTGCTTGTTCTGGGTCAGAGTGAGAGGTGAAGCTGGGAGGTGAATGGGTCCTTAACCACTGTGTTACACTACTCACCATCCTGTCCTTCACGCCTAAACTAGTTCCTGGCCACACCTACTCAGCGCATGTTAGAGGAGTTAGTTCACTGTGGGCTTAAACCGAAAATGAAACCCAGAGTGCTGTGGCCTAGCGTCTTCGCCTTCTGGGTATGACCCAAGTCAGAGGACAGGAGGCTAACGATGAGGACATGGAGGAGGTGTGCCCACTTGTGTGGGGGGAGGCAGGGCTGTGTGTACAAGTCCACCAGAGCACTGGGGCCAGAACACTGGGGAAAGGCTATTCAGCATATGTCACCCCTTCCTGCTTCTGGAAGAGGATCAAAGGACGTTGATATGGACCTGGCGACTGAGAATGACGAACTGATTCACCCAAGAGATGTTTTCTCCTCCACCTATTTTTTTTTAACCAGAGAATGAAAATATGATCTTAGAGAAACAACACACCCCATGAAGTCAAGCACTCTGGTGCCCGTGATAGTGGCTTCCTGAGTGTCCTGTCTCTGCTGATAACCACAGACACTCGTCCTCTGAAGAAGCAGTGGGCATGCCACACAGCCAGGCACGGTGACTATGCAGGCCTGTAAACACCTTCCATGGGAAGCCCGTCCCCCGTTCTCCCCACACACCAAACCCCGTCAGCGTGGGAGCTCTGTTTCCTGGCAGAGAGGGTAAGGCCTGAGACAAGGGCCCAGGATCCAGAGCTGCAGGGCTGCAGCCACCACACAGGGGTGAACACACACCACGCACATAGATACACGCGCAGAGAGACACAAACATACACACCACATATCTCACACACATACACAAACACAGACACACACACAGAGAAACAAACATACACACCATAAATATACATATATATTTATACACAAATGTACACCACACACACTCACACATACATAAGCAAATATAAGCACATGTATAAACACAAATATACACATATGTAAACATAAATGTACACAACAGACACACAGATACATACCACACAAACATACAGAGACACCTACATACGCCACACATACATACACACACAAGACATATTCCACACATACAGAAGCATAAATATACCTACTGCAGATATATACACATAGATACACACAAATATACACCCCATACCGCACACAGAAAAGGGCATCACATATACACACACATCCACGCACCACACACAACTCTTGCAACACATACACCATGCACATGCACAAACATACACAGTGCACACATACACCACATACAGACACATGTGTGCGGATAGACACTACTTCTCAAAAAGTGCCTCACTGTAGTATAGCCATATGATAAAAGGTTTAAAATAAATATTACGTGGACTAACAGACACATGAAACGATGCTCAAAGTCACTCATCATCAGGGAAATACAAATCAAAACCACACTGAGATACCACCTCACACCAGTCAGAGTGGCTAAAATGAACAAATCAGGAAACTATAGATGCTGGCGAGGATGTGGAGAAGTAGGCACCCTCCTACACTGTTGGTGGGAATGCAAACTGGTGCAGCCACTCTGGAAAACGGTGTGGAGGTTCCTCAAAAAAATGAAAATAGAGCTACCCTATGACCCAGCAATAGCCCTGCTAGGAATCTACCCAAGAGACACAGGAATGCTGATGCATAGGAGCACGTGTACCCCAATGTTCATAGCAGCACTTTCGACAATAGCCAAATCATGGAAAGAGACCAAGTGCCCATCAACTGACGAATGGATAAAGAAGTTATGGTACTTATATACAATGGACTACTACGTGGCAATGAGAAAAAATGAAATCTGGCCATGTGTAGCAACATGGATGGAACTGGAGGGTATTATGTTAAGTGAAATAAGTCAGTTAGAAAAAGACAGATACCATATGTTTCCACGAATAGGTGGACTTTGTGAAACTAAGCAAAAACCAGGGGGAGGGGAAGAGGGGAAAGGAAAAAAAGACACAGAGAGGGAGGGAGATAAAACATAAGAGACTCTCAAAGACTAAGAAAAAACTGAGGGTAAGGGGGATGAGGGAGGGGGGAGAGGGGGTGATGGGCATTAAAAAGGGCACATGTTGGGATGAACACTGGGTGTTATATGTAAACCAATTTGAAAATAAACTGTTATAATAAAAAAAAAAAAGAAGGAAAAAATAAATAAATAAATATTACGTGGACTAAGAGGCTAGGAGATATGTATCAAAAAGGAAAAAGCAGCAAAATGGTATATACACAAGGATAAAATCTGTCGAAATACACACACAATAGTTATAGGGATAGGAAGATTATGTAAGCAACACACATGATTGATGATTAATAACCTTTGGATCATTTTCTGTGAAAGTATTTTTTTTCCAGTGACTGTTCTTTAGCCCTGACACACTCGCTGTGTGGCCACCGATTTGTTTCCACAGGGTGTCATCTGCGAGGCCTCTAGCTCAACCCCTTCCATTCTGAATGCCCCTGCTGGGGGGGACAGTGCCACAGAGCCCCCGCACTGCAGTGTCTGACTGACGACAGAGCTTGCCACCCGCTCCCTCCTGTCTTCCAATCCCCCCCTCCCTGCCCAAGTCAGGAAAACTGCAGTGTTCTTGCCTGGAGGATTACAGGGAAGTGCAGAGATTTGCTGCCGATCTTAGTGAGAGGCCAGCTTCCCAGAACCCGGTTTCTTCCAGAGCTGACAGTTTACCTCTGTGTGCCTAGGGGGCGCTCAGGCCCAGGAATTGAAAATGTCAGAAGCTCGCCCAGGGTATTTGTGAAACCCAGTAGGGAAGGGCTGGAAATCAAAGCTCAGGGACGGCAGGTGAACAGATGTCTGGGAACTGTTGAGGAGGAGAGGGTTGCTAGTTGTGAATAGGCCTCCAAGTCCATTTTCTCACTGAAGTTCAAATCTAAAAGCAACCATGCCGTCTATCAGGTAGAATCCCTGCATTTCCCAGATGCAGAATCCAAGGCCAGAAGAATGAAGTAATACATTTAAAGTCACAACTGATTAGAAGCAACTCCTGTCGTAGCACACGTAGCAATGGGTATCATTCCCATCTTCCTGTTCTGCGGTGTCATTTCACTGATCATTGTGTGGACTGAGATATTACCCCGGATAGGAGATTTTATTAGAGCAGCTAATCAATTAAACATACTTTCTTTAACACTTTCCATTTTATTAGACGAATATAGAAGAATGTTAGAACGTTAGAAGAAGCATAAGTCAGTTGCTTAATCAAACACGTCCTATTTTAATAGAGTTGAAAATACAAATAGCCAAATTCAAAAATAAACTAAAGTATGATTGCTTCATTATAAACTGTATTACTTAGTAGTTTTTTTCCCTCAGCACAAAGTCCCCACTACACATTTCAACACCAAAGTTCTCAGTCAAGAAAAATGGTGATGAATTTATGTGTAGTTTTGGCATCCAGACAGTTCACTAGTGTGTGCTTTTACTTTGTTTATAAAACGGTAAGAAACGAGAAAAATGTATGGATTACCAATGGGAGCCAGTGGTCTAGTCCTGCATTTGCCACTATTCCCAAGGCTTTACATGAACCTCTTAACCTTTGTGAGCTCCAAGTCCCCTCTACAGAATAACGGGCTGGAACCAGATGACCTCCATGGGTTCTTCTAAGGTCACAAAGCAGAGTAGAAGCATGGTCAGACACAAGAGACCAGCTAGAGCTGGCTCGTCTCCATCTTTTTTTTTTTTTTTTTTTTACTTGCTGATCTAGCCACTTAGCTTCACTGGATTGCAACTCCTCCATAGAGCGTAAAGTGTATACTATCGTTCACCACGCAGGGCAATTTGAATGTTAAATGAGATGATACACACCAGGTACCTAGTTATTGCCTGCCACATCAGAGGTGCTCGGTCATTTTCATTGTATCACCACCTCCACCTTTGCCATTCTGCCATTTGATAATCATATTAATTTTATAAGGAATTTATGGTGACCATTGGCTTAGGACAATGTCTTGGGAATGCAGTGGTGGAGGATTTGACCCTGTGCTTCCACAAAATGCCTTTTGCTCTCAGTGTAAGAGGGACAGAAGCCACAATAGATGGAAGGGGCCCTGCACCCCCTCAGTGCCACAGCTGGCACCTTTTTGGAGAAGATTCCACTCCACCCCCACCCCCACCTGTGGTTTGGCATCACTTTGTCTTGCCTTCTCTTCATTAAGTTTTGCTCATTTGCTCATTACAGATAGCTTCATTTTTTTTTGAGATTCACTTTTTCACCTGCCTCTCCCTGCACTCATGCTATTATTTCCTGCTTAGATCATTTCCCCAGCCCCCCCTCCTCTTCATCTGGCTAATCCTTCAGGGCTCAGATTTCCTCATGGAAATTTTTCTGACCCATCACCACCCCTGCTATTTGCTTTCATAGCACCCTGTTCTCCTTCCTAACGCTTACCACAATTACAGTTACATAATTTATTTTTTGTCCTATTAGTCTGTCTCCGTTACCAGGCTACAAGCTTCAAAAAAGCAGCCACCTTTTCTCTTTTGTTCCCCAATATCCCCCTAAAGCTATAGTGCTTAGCACATAGTGGGGGTTCCGTGAATATGTGTTGAATGAATGGATGGATAAATGTATGAACTAATTATCTCATTGGTAGAAGTCCTATCCCTCTTCTCATTCCATATTGGGATTCATCTTCATTTTTTTCTCTTTGCAGGATTTCTCTACAGCTTCTCCTACTCTTAGAAAAGGAATTGATTTATGAATACAACAACAACAACAACAACAACTAAAAAGTCTCTGATAGATCCTAGAGAAATTTAAACTCACTCACACTGTGGCTTACACACACATCCACCATACGCTCTGTGTCCTCTAACAGGGCAGTTAAATCTCCTCTGGGATGTCCATGGGATTGTCAACAGAAGCAGGATGGCTAAATGATCTTATTGATGACAGAGCCCATTTTAGATTCCACTCTGACTTCTGATTTTTCTGGCCCAACCATTCACTACTAAAGATCCTGGGCTCACTGTCTTGGGCCCCCCTTTTGCCTCTGGGATTTCCTACCCTCATTGGCCCCCAGGTAATCAAATGAGCAGGTGAGCAGGTACAAACTCCTTAAAAGAAAGGTGTGTGTTTAAATCGAATGGATGTTCTCTCCTGGAAAGCAACCTTGAGGAGAGAGCAGAGAATGAGGGCAGAAGTGTGGGGGGTGCCTGGGTAGCTCAGTCAGTTAAGCGTCCGACTTCAGCTCAGGTCAGAATCTCACAGTTCGTGAGTTCGAGCCCCACATCAGGCTCTGTGCTGACAGCTCAGAGCCTGGAGCCTGCTTCAGATTCTGTGTCACCCTCTCTCTCTCACTCTCAGAAATAAATAGTTAAAAAAAAAATTGAAAAATAAAAAGAAGTGTGGGCTTCTCCTGAGTTGTGGCTCACACCACCATCCTCATTTTTCTCTCTGTGTTTTTCTCTTTAATGGGACAGCAACATGGAGGCTTCTCTGCTAAATGATAAGTAGTTTTCCTCTCCCGTCCAGTCTGGCTAACAATTGGGTTAAACAACTAGAGGCAGCTATGGAGGAAATATTTTCCACAATAGTTTTCTGGAGCTCTGCTTTGTTTGGGTCAACCTTCAGGCTTCCTGACAATATAGCTTTGTTCTCATTTCCTCCTGATACCTGATCCAGCACTACATGATTCTACTGGGCAGTAGCGAGTGCCCGTTCTCTAACTCCCAGAGGTAAATTGTCATTATGATGGCAACAATAGCCCAAGCTTAGGTGTAGAGGGTATATATTCAAGGATGCTGTGTTTAATTTCCATGTTTCCATGAATAGTCTTCAAGATGAATGGTTCACGATTCCTGGGACTTCCTGCTTCTTTTTTTTTCTTCTTCTTTAAATAGCATATCAGAGGGGCTCGTGAGTGGCTCAGTCAGTTAAGCGTCTGACTCTTGATTTTGTCTCAGATCATGATCTTGTGGTCATGAGATGGAGACCCACATTGGGCTCTATGCTGATTGTGGAACCTCTTTGGGATTCTCTCCCTCTCTCTCTCTCTCTGCCCCTCTCCCCCACTCATGCTTGCTCTCTATCTCTCTCTAAAAGAGAGAGAAAAAAAAAGGTATCATGGCACCTAGGTGGCTCAGTTGGTTAAATGTCTGACTGGATTTCAGCTCTGGTCATGATCTCACAGTCATGTGATAAAGCCCTACCTCAGGCTCTACACTGGGTGTGGAGCCTGCTTGGGATTTTCTCTCTCTCCCTCTACCCTCTCCCTACTTAAGCTCTCTCCCTCTCTCTAAAAAACAAATAGGATAAAATAAAATAAATAGCATATCAGGGTCTGCCATTTCAGCTTAAAGAGTTACCCATATCAGGGATTCAGACCTGTCTGGGTGCGTGTGATGGAAAGGCTGACAAGAGTCACTCTGGAAGGGATTTATATGCAGGGGGGATGGGAATCCCAGACACCACCAGACCACTCGCTTGGCCCAGGGTAAGAGAAGCTGCAAGCTCAAGCTACCGCAGCAGTTTTCAAACCTAGAAGTGATGTAAAAAGGACAATTCTGATGTCAGAGAAACAAATGGTAACTGAAAGTGGAAGGGGGAACATTCTGTCTGCTTCTGTGCTAATACTGTGGTGTTTCAGGCATACTGGAGTCTTCTGAGACTGTAACCATTCATTGGTCTGCGTAGCTTTGGGGATGAAGTGCAGCACTGAAACAAACACTGGTGCTGTCAGGAGGGCCCTGGCAGCTCTGGTGGTGAGAAGTCCTCAAGGGGCTTCTTAGGCAGTGAACGTCTAGAAGGGTATGTGGCAGAAGGGGAAGCATGTGGCCAAGTGAGCACGTGCAAGAGATCCCTGGGGATTCCCAGAGATAAATGTGGGAGAGGAGATCTCACAGAGGGGAAGCAGGGAGGAGCTGGTGAAACTCCTGGCAATGACTCTTGTTGATATAACCGTGTGAACCCGCAGTCAGTGTTAGTCTGGGAAAAGCACAGGTTCCGATAGAATTACACATGCAGGGCTGGGAAGGAGCTTAAAGATTATCTAGTCAAGTCCCTCGTGACACAGGTGATGGAATGAGACCTGGAGATGTTAGACCACTTGTCCTGGTTTCATAGCCAGTTAACGACGTAGTCAGGTAGGACCTCCTTTTCCCAAGTCTCAGCCCATGACAGGTGAGAGACTCATGACATTCTTAAACTATTTGGAGGGCATTAAAGTTTTCTGCTGTCTATGGAAAGGAAGTGTCTTGGTGCCTATTACTTTGAGAAAGGTCTAGGATGCCTGAAGTCAAACAGAACTTGCAGGGGAAGATTTGTGTAGGAGGACACCTTGGGAAGGCTCTGTTAGATGCTGTATTTACCTACAAAAAGGTGATACTTCAACTGTGGCTTGATGAGACCAGAAAGGACAAACGGTAGCCTCATAGAAACAGAACATTAGCTAGATCTCATGGTGTTCAGTCTATTCACCTATATGTACCCATGCCTTTGTGGTCAGATACTTTTCCTATTCAACACTAGATCGACTCACAGAGTCTAGATCTAGCCACCAGGGTAACAGGACACTTTTTTTTTTTCTTTTTTTACATTAGTGAGGTGTTTTTGTTTTTTGTTTTTTGTTTTTAGCCAAAATTCTCTCTGCTGCTATTTCAGCTCATTTCCCCTTAATTTGTCCTAAGCAAATTAAAGCAAAATTTTTATATTTTGTTTTCTATTCCTCCATGAAATCTGGTCAACTCTTAGTCCACCCAGAGTGAAACAGCCTAATTCCTTATCCACTGGCTTTTAGGAAGCTAGGACCAAGGTCAGTCTTTTGTTATGGAATGTTCCAGAAGCTCACAAGAAAATCCAACTTACCATAACTCATAGAATTCATTGTTAGCTATTCACCTTTATTTTAGTAATACTGAATTTAGTCCACCCTAGAGCACCCAGGTGGTATTTTCTGTCTTAGCAAAGGTCCATATTACTTTGCTGGGTAATTTAAAATTTAATTTTAAAGATGTACACACACACCTTTAACTTAAAAACATACATACATTTAAAAAAACACATACAGTAAAAGGATAGTTCTAAAGAAACTTACTGTATGGATGAGGAAATTTTGATGTAGAATAAACAAATGGCCACCTGAGCCCATTTCAGGATCCTGCAGACACCCCCATCTACCTTGCAGCATTCCTGTGAATGGGCCCAAAGACCCTGGATACATTCTCTTTCTTTCCCTCAACTTCCCTGATCCCACTTACGCGTCCTTTCCTCCCACCTCCCTTCTCAGTTTGCTTTCGCAAGCCACCATAAGAAAATGAGAGCTGGGGTGCCTGGGGGGCTCAGTCGGTTAAGTGACCGACTTCAGCTCAGGTCATGATCTCACGGTCTGTGAGTTCAAGCCCCGCATCGGGCTCTGTGGTGATAGCTCAGGGCCTGGAGCCTGCTTCAGTTTCTGTGTCTCCCTCTCTCTCTGCCCTTCCCTTGCTCACACTCTGTCTCTATGTCTCTCAAAAATAAAATAAAAACTTAAAAAAAATGAGAGCTTATCTTTGACTTATTTCTGGTGACTGTCTCCATCATGATTGCACATGAAGGCCTGTCTCTGCAAAACCAGAGCACTCTGCTGTAAGCGGCCTTACTGACCCTGTGGGAGAGACCCTTTGAAGCCATCATTTCATTCTGCAGGGAGCCAGCAGGGCCTAAGAAGAGGATAAACCTTCACCATGTTTCTCATTGAGCTCCATCCCCCACCCAGTGTGGCCTGCGACCCTCTGGGATCTGCTCACACACAAAACGTTCTCTTGGGCCCGTCTATTTACATTCCTGGGCTACTGCCTCATCTTCCTATAAAAAGAGTCAATATGAAGAATGTCTACTTCTTCACCCCAAAACCCTCATTGAGAAAACTTGCTCTAAAAGAAGTACCAGACACTAACTGCTGAAATACACAGGCCAAGATGAAGCCAGCAAGATGGAACTCAAAAGAGTTTGGGAAAGTCTCCAGAGATTAAAAAACAAAAAGCACTTTGATAAAGCCTCTCATAAAAGGACTGAGTTTCAAGTTTTGTGATGAAGACAGGGTGTTATTACCCACAGTCAAGTTGTAAGCATCCTCACAATCACCCCACGTCCTTAAAAGAGAGGTGCCATCAGCATCAGGGTCTAGCACAGTTATGTACTTGACCAAGTCCCATGAGGTTGACAGGACTTCATGGACAGGACTTCATGCCCATTTGTTGCTTTGTGCTAACCCAATGAGACAGCTCATGGCTTGGGAGAGCAATAGATTTATGGATCTTTGACCTCTGACCTCCCACCTGGATCCTGAAGAACTGAGGGTTTGTGCTGTACCCAGTTGATTTAATCAAAGATGTATGGACTAGGAATGGGCAGATGTCATGGCTCCTTGGAGGAAGAAGTTCCCAACTATTACAGGAAGAAGTTTTCAAATGCCAGAATAAGGGATCCAAAAGATGTGGAAGAAGCACCGTGACGAGGATAATGATACTTTTCTTCTCGCCTCTGGGAAGAAAAAAAAAGTGAACATCTCTGAACAGCTCTTACATTTGTTTAGTTTTTTAATCTAATTTTTTTCAATATGTCTTCGCTGCTATTCCTCCGTGAAATCTTTTTTATCTTCCAACCAAAATGAAATTACAGCTACCTGCTCTGAGAACCTGGGGTAGTTTAGAATGCTTTCCTATGTCTGCCTTTCCCACCAGAATGGAAACTTCCCTATAGCTTTTGCGAGAGCGCTTAGCCATTAGGATGCGAGCAGCGGACTGTAAGAACACATTATTTATGAACTGTCCCTGGGGACAAGAACACAGGCGTTCCTCATCACATGCCCCTTCCTTTCTGTGCTACAACTTTTGACCAGTGTTGACACCGATCCTATGATCCACAGAGTGGAGCGCACGGAGGTTGGGAGGTGGGAAGAGGGGCTTAGATGAACAAGAGACATGCATGACAAAGCTTCAAGTGAACTACCTAGAAAGAAGCATGCAGGGAATAAAGCCCAGTGAGGACCACCTGAAGCTGTTTGGCATTTCTCAGATTCGAGAGGCATGGAGTAGAGGCCTAGAACCATAAGACTTCTTAACAAAACCGTCCTAGGTTTCAGGCTACAGGACTTACTCTTTTTCCAGAGGCTGCCCTGTCTCTTCAGTACATCTCCTACTTGAGGGAGGACCAGCGGTTCATGTGTTCAAGGTTAACAAATTGGTCTGTATCACAGTCATGAACACTAACATCTCTATAGCTACCAGCAATATTGTGTTCCCCCACATGTGTCTAGTGCGTCACAGTTAACAGAGTGTTTTCATATTCATTCTCTCATTGCGTACTAACGACAAAGCCCTGAGGCTGAAATCACTGGCTTTTCCTTGGGCCTTGGAGTGGGTATTTTATAGTATGAGAGTTGAGACCTAGGAAGGAAAAAGTACTGCTGGGTAACATAGGTGAGACAGACCCTTTCCAATAATTTTGTCTTCAGGGCCATTTTGCTGGAGTACCTATTTAACATTTCTCTTGGGTTTTTTTGTTTTGTTTTTTGTTTTTTGTCTTTTTGCTAGAGATAGGATGATAACCAAAATAAAAGTAAGAACTTTAATAATGAAGATTTTGATAAGAAAGAATAATTTCCCAAATAGGCCCTTTATAAAATAAAACTAAGTCTCTGCCGGTCAAGTCACACGAGATGCGATAATAATGTAATAATAAAACTCCTAGTGAATAACGGTGAGACTATACATAAATGTTCAGCTCTTTATAAAGTCCTTTTATCTGATGTCGCCTCACAATTGCCTTTGGAGTTATTAAAATAATCACTATTGTCTCCATTTTGCAGATGAAAAAGAATCTCCATTAAATAACTCACTAACGCCGTGTCTGAAACAGGACAAAGGTCCAAGTCACCTAGCTTCTGGATTAATACTCATCCCCCTACTGGGCTGCCACTACTGTAGTTCTCCACCAGCAGCCTGGGATGCCTCAGACACCCTCTGGGACAGGAACATCAGGACAGGAGCCTTTAATTTTCTTTTAATAAATGACACTCCCAATGGGGAATTTATCCTCCCATTTACAGAACTCAAGTCAGAAACATTGTAAAACAATAACCTTACATTGTATAGTCTCATTATTCATAATCAATTCAGTATTCGTGCCTGAAATGTAGATTTTATAGAATATTGTGTTTTGAAAGGTTCTCAGGGTCTTTGTTGAAAATAGGGATTCATGGGCTGTCACTAAAAATAGGGCTTGATTTACCTGATTTCTGTAGAGCTCTTTTTTTTTTTTAAATGTTTATCTTTGAGAGAGAGAGAGAGAGAGAGAGAGAGAGAGAGAGAGAATGAGTGGGGGAGGGGTAGAGAGATGGAGACACAGAACCTGAAGCAGGGTCCCAGCTCTGGGCTGTCAGCACAGAGCCCGAGGCAGGGCTCAAACTCACAAACCAGAACCGCGAGATCAAGGCCTGAGCCAGAGTTGGACACTTAACCGACTGAGCCACCTGGGCACCCCCATAGAGCTCTTTTCGGTGATTCTTTTAGGCCTCCTTAGGCCCCCCCTCCCATCAAATATATGTTCTCCTATGAGGATAAAACTTACCTGGTGCTAGGTCAAGATCTAATTCAGTGGTCCCCTATTCAGGCTGCACATTAAACCTCCTGGGAGTTTTTTGAAAAAGCAGATGCCTAGCTCCCTCCCCGAAACAACTGAATCCTGAATCGGAGTCTCAGGAAATACAGCCCAGGTGTTTATATGCTTTTAAAACTCCCCAAGTGTTTCTTATCAAAAGTAAGGGTTGAAAACCACAGATAACAGCTTTACTTTTATTATCTTAATTAGTATTACTAGGACTGTCATCATTGTTCTTACATGTGGTTGTGCCACTTTAATTTTGTCGGAATATTTGGCCAACAAGGGCATTATTCTCTGGGTCTCAGCCAGTTTTGACTAATGTTTTCCTGCTGCCTTGGGGATTTTGAGGCAGCAACAGAATCAGAAGAGAAAAAGTGACAAGGCTTCTTTAGGTTAGTTTTTCTTTCCAGGATAAAGAAATACTCTGGTTTAAGTAAGTATCTTGAAAGTTATCAGCATAGTTTTTCATCCTCCCCTATCTGACTATGGATAAGCTGTGAAATATTTAACTTATGTCACCAATTAAGTGGCTAACTGAGGACTCTCCTCCTTCTTTTCTCCCCCGGAACTTGACCAAACTGCTAAAAATGCGAATTTAAGCGTACTTTCCACATATGCCTAGATACGTTTACATTCCATCTATGTTATCATTAGCCAGTCCTGGTATAGAAAATCACATGGCCTCGTGCACGTTTCTCCAAAGTCTGTGCCAGGAGGGGCCATAACCCAGAGCTGAGGATAAAGTTTCAGGAGATATTTGGTTTTGACATGTTTTCTACATGTGCTGTGTACTCTCTGTCATCCTGGACTGTCAACTTCCCCAAAGGACAGAGTGGCCTCTAAACCT
Organism: Paguma larvata; assembly: GCA_030068075.1. NCBI lineage: Eukaryota > Metazoa > Chordata > Mammalia > Carnivora > Viverridae > Paguma > Paguma larvata. The sequence goes on from CM057840.1 coordinate 18,406,507, forward strand.
CCGGGAGACTCTTTGAGCTGCGTGAGGGAGCCCAGAGAGAAGCCAGGTCAATCCTGGGACAAACGGAGCCTCCCCCAAGGGCAGGAAAATAAAATCTCATTCTATTACTCGGAAGGCTGGAGATGTCAGAAATCATTCCTATGAAAATAACACTCCAGCACGTGAGTCCGTAAATATTCTAACCTCACACCACTTCTCTTCTCACACTGTGTGGATGGCCTCGTGCACTTCTCAAAGTTCTGCTCATTAGCAGAATCTTCTCTTGCCTCTTCTTTCTCAGTGCCAGGCCTGAGCAAGACTGTAGTTCAGCTGTCATCGATATTCAACTTGCTCACAAACACCGAATGGATCCATCCATAGAGCAAGCTTGTGGTTTTTGACCCTCCTTTAGCTTGTTGTGCAGAACACCGCTGCAGCCACGTGTGTAGGCTGAGCGAGAGACATTGACGCAAGGGCAGAGGGGCCACGGGGGTCTGAGCTCTCTGCTCTGCAGCCTGTATGTGGCCCCTGTTCCTGCTTGTGCTCATTCCCGGATGTGCCACTTCGATTTTATAACGAATTATTGCTGGACCCACCTGATGGTATTCCTCGGTGGGTATGACAGGGTCCAGCTCTAGGAGAGCAAGTCTGGTCACTTGGTATCACATGTTCAGACGTTCTGTTTCCAGAGCGACGTAGATGTGACAGAGCCTGGGCTGAGCTGGTGGGGAGCTCTGGGGTGAGCATTGCCTATCATGGGGACCCTGCAGTGGGCTGAAATGCCGGGCCTTCCGACTCCTCCTCAGGCCTCAGTTGCCCTTGAGAAGGGCGTGACTCAGGTGAGGCAGCTCCCGGCCACTGAGGCAACTCTGGAGGAGTGGGTGCGAGAGGCTATCTGTTGACCCCACCGCGCACCCTCAACCGCTCCCTTCCTTGGTGGGGGTTTGGAAGGCGCACCTCCATGGCTATCACACCTTCACACTGTAAAGTGAGGATGGTAAAGTCGGACTAGTTTACTTCATCCACTCCAAAGGATCAGATAAGATAAGGCAGGTGGAAGAATTATACAAGGCCAACATTACTAAGGTGGAAAAATTGTTCGGATGTTACTTGGAAATATATTGGCCATACGCAGAGACTTGTGTTGTTTATTCTGATGTCTTCATGACTATGGTATTACTTATAAGAGACTTTTACCATAAAACCAAAGAAAAAAAAGCAACTTTTCGTAATAACCCTAGGGTTAATCGACGCGGATTAGAAAATATCTGTGTGTTCAACCTGAAAGCAATCTGTGTGGCAAGGTTTCTTGTGTGTTTTTATGTTTTCGATGATGGTGGCAGCGGGGAGAAGTGCTACTTAGCATTTGCCCAGGAGGAGTGACAAAACTCTGCATTCCCCGCCCCCGCCCCAGAAGCAGAGGAGCCCCTTAAGTAAATGGGTTACTCCAAGGCTTTAGAAACAGGTTTTTAAAATATATCTTTAATTTTATCATCTGCATTAATCATTTATTAAAGAAATTAAAGGGGTTGATTGTAGGTTGAGGAAGAGTGAGCAGAGAGCGCCTGGGTGGCTCAGTCAGTTAAGCATCCGCCTTCAGCTCACATCATGATCTCACCATTTGTGGGTTTGAGCCCCACATTGGGCTCTGTGCTGACAGCTCAGAGCCTGGAGCTCTGTCTCTCCCCCACTCACTTTTTGAGTCTCTATCTCAAAAAGAAATAAACATTGAAAATTTTTTTAAAAAAAGAAAGAAAGAAAAAGAGTGGGCAGGTGGTTCAAATCACCAAGGCACCTGTACGCAGTGGGGAGAAGGAAGGAGGAAATCCATTCAAAGTAATATCCAAGCTTCCTTTATAAAGACAAATTGTTTTGAACATACGTATCTTCAACTGAATCTTAGAATTCAGTTACTTAGTGTCTTCTTCCATACAAATTATCAGCAGCCTAAATATGCTTTCACCCTGGGCACGTGCAGGTGGAGGACCTTGTTAATACCCCCAGGAGGAAGTAGGATGATAATCCTCAACCCAACGTCAGGGGACCCAGTCCTGGTGTTGTGACTGGCAGGTCCCATTCCAGGCTGTAGTATCCAGCTCTGCTCATCATGATTTCAGCCCCAGGAAGAGTTTTCCTTCAGGCAAGACAAGTGGCAGAGGGTTTTTGGAATCCTAGGCTCTGACGAGTGATGGTTGGTCAAAGGCCCATACGTATCTGGTCTCTGGTCTTATTTTAGGCTGCTTCTCATTTTTCCTCCAAATTAGACTGAGCTGCCTGTCTTCCTTGAAGAAGATGCCCACTGATTTCATTAGATGCTGTTTCTCAGGTAGAGGCTGTGCCGGGCCCAGTGCTTTTGGTGTATGTAAGACAGAACCAAACCGTCCCAGAATTTCCAGCTCTCAAGGTGTGTACGAAAAGATCAAAGACGGCCGAAAACAAAAAGAAAGGGTGCGGTCATTGGACGTGTGCCTGGGTAGATCTAGATAGGTCAGAACATTCGGCCAGGGGCCAGTCTTTCTGTGTTGGCTTTAACACAGAGCTTTCAGCAAACTCTGGCAGTAAACCCCAGCCATTTCTAAGAATGGAGCTCACTGTATCAGGAAACAACCCTTGCCAAAGAGGTAGCAGAGAAAGTTTCTTTCTCTCATTCCTTCTTCCTTCCTTCCTTCCTTTAATTCTTTCTTTTTTCCTTTCTTTCTCTCATTCTTGCTTCCTTCCTCTCATTCTTCCTTCCTTTCTCTCATTCTTCTTCCTTCCTTTCTCTCATTCTTTCTTCCTTCCTTCTTTTCTTTCTTCTCTCTCTCCCTTCCTTCCTTCTTTCCTTCCTTCATCTCAGAGCTTACATTGTATGTGGTCAGTTGTCAAAGTGTATAAGGGCAGTCACAGGACCCCATTCTAAGTCTTCCAGAGAAGTCAGCTCTGTCTATGACCCAGACTTTTCCCTTTTTCCCTTAGAACTAGCAGCTACCTTGTTGCCTCACAAACAGACCACTACCCCTCCCCTTTCACGTGACCTCCGCTGGACTCCATAGCAACGTCTTACCATGAGCCAGCACATTATCGTGCTTGCAGAGAAAGCCTTGCCTGATCCCTTTCACTGCAAGTATTAACTGTGGGGTTCCCTGACTGCTGGGAGCCGTTAGAATAAAAAGTATCTCAACATACACACCATGGCCACAGGCTGTGGCTTAAGTCTAACAGTTGTGACCTGCGGTCACTTTGTCAGTTATGGGTGAACCTCAAACAGTTGAGAATTGGGACTCCAATTACCTCCCCAGTAACTTAGATGCTTCTCGTTCCCTCATGAGACTGCAGAAGGCGGCTGGCAAGTGTTCAAGAACAGACCGTCTCATGAGATTTCCTGTACTTCCTGCTGCTGTTGCTGCTGTCACCCAGGCCACGTGTCCCCAGAAAGCCTTTCTCATGACAGGTCAGCACTTCTGCTGCCAGTTGTGGCAGAAGCCAGATGTGAGGAGAGACATGAAAAAACAACATAACGAAGAGGAAATATACCTTCCACTTTTTTTTTTTTTTTTGGAGGGGAGGGTGTAGGGGAAAGAGGTGATAACTTTAAAAATGGACATGTAGACTGATGTAAAGTTTGCAAAGGCAGCTCACAGTGGGCTGAAATGCCTATGCCATTGTGGAATTAGCCACATGGGTTTGTAGCTCCTTGATCAGACATTTAAAGAGTAGAGTACTGCACCTGTCAAGACCTAATTTTTAAGTTCTTTCCCTGCTTCCAGCTAGCCCCGCCTTCCTGAAGATCCTGGACAGTTCACAGAGCATGATTATCTTATATTCAAGAGAGAATCACCAAGTTCAGGGCACTAGGGAACACTGACAGGCTTGTGATCGCCACAAGCAGATGACCCCAATTGTCTTAGAGGGAGAAGATGCTTGTAATGTCCAATGGTGTATCTTAATGCCCAGGAAAGTGCCTGGACCCTAACAAGAACTCAACAAATACGTATGGAGTAAGAGAATGGAGAGAATTTTGGCTCAGGTTAACATGAGACTTCAAGAAAGAGTTATTTTAAAACAAAACAGGTATACTACTTTAGTGCCTGTAGAATAATCTCTGGCCTTCCTCTTTGTTCACTCTCCTTAAGATATGAATCTTCTGTGCCCCACCCCCAATCACACACCCACTCTAAGTGCTTACTTTTTTTTTTTAATTTTTTTTTGTAATGTTTATTTATTTTTTAGAGAGAGAGAGAGAGAGACAGAGCACAAGCAGGGGAGGGATAGAGAGAGAAGGAGACACAGAACCTGAAGCAGGCCCCAAGCTCTGAGCTGTCAGCACAGAGCCCGATGCAGGGTCTGAACCCACGAACCGTGAGATCATGACCTGAGCCGAAGCCGATGCTCAGCCGACTGAGCCACACAGGTGCCTCTACTTTTTTTTTTAAGATGACAGTTTAGACAGGGAAAAACAAGGTGGACCTGTTTGCCACCCTATGGTAAGGTCCCTGGCCTGTGTAACTTCTCAAAGCCTCAAGTTCTTATTCAACTTAGATCTAGAGATGACCAGGGGACTGTGGTCAGCTGGGGTGACTTTGCCACACCTGGACTCACCACCGAGCCAAGGACCTATCTAAACCACAGCACTCTGAGACGCTCATTGCTGTTCTACATAACTTCGGGTGGAAATTCTTGAGACTGCCAGGATATTTTTGATACCTGACTCTAACAAGTTTGTGGAATTAACTTATGTTTCTCTGGAATTCTAAGACTGGCCTGTGGTTTCTTAGATATCTGGGATTTGGAGTACATTCCCCATTTTTATCTGAACCACCTTATACTTTTTGAGGTGGCCCAGGTACAAACACCTGGTGCCATTCCTCCCTCTCTTTCTCCTTTCCTTCCTAGAGAGGTGACTACCTTATTACTATAGAATAGTTAAGAATGGTGTTCAGGTTCCATAAATATTTATTGAGCACCTATTCTGTGCAAGGTCTCCTTTAAGGATTATAGGGAACAGGAAGTTTTATGTCCCTTATAAAAGGACTAACAGTAAGGAAAGTCTAGAGAAAAATATTAGTGTAAAGCAAACATATAAAACTTCATTAGAGACAAAAGTAAAATGCTGCATAAGTTTGGGAAGCAGAAAATTGCACCTCTTTGGGGGAAATTCGGAAACATGTCATTAATCTTGGGTGTAATTTTAAATAGTAGATATAGAAATGAGGTATATCTGGTAAAAAGTACAGATGAATAATGGTTTCGGTTTGGAAATTTTAGTTCTGTTATGCAAATAGCAAGGAAGACAGTCTGCCTAGTGTATATAAACACATGTAAAGAGCTATGACAGAATAGAAAAAAGCATCTGGAATAACTTTGGGAAGAACTATGAATGGGGGTAGAGGAGTTTGAGGTCAAGGTGTTTGAGTTTAACTCAGTAGATATAAGGATACATAGAAGACTGAGTAAGGCATCCTTCTAGGAAGAATTTGGTTTGGAGGGAGTTGAGGCCAGAGATGGAGAAAACCATTAAGCACCAATGCCAATAGGCTTGGGGAACATTAATGAAGTATGGAGTGAGACAAAGTCTGTGGTCACAGAAAGCAGGATCCAAATTCAAGGGAAAGAACAGATAGAACTTAGCTATCAGTTGGGTTGAAGGAAAGGCGCACCAAGGATTATTGAAGAACTGAGACTGTTACCTAGGAAGGTGGTAGAAACCACTAACATGGGCCACAGGAAGATTAAGAAGAGGAAGCAGTCTGGAGACCCCCATTCTTGCTCCCTGTTCCTCTGTTCTACCCCATCTGGGCAGCCATCTTGAGGCCAAGCAGCCTCGGAGGTCTAGACTCTCAGGAGAGGAAGGCCTCTCTGTGTAAGAGGCTGGAACTTTTTACTCTCCTCTTGACTGCAGTGCTTCAAGGAATTTCTTATCCAACAGATCACTTCGATCATACCTTCTGATTCCTTAACTTCCTTAGGAAAAACCATTGAGAAACAAGTGTTCTTAGTCAATTGCCGAATGTTCCCAGTAGTATAGGCTTCTTGTTCCAAGTAGTAAAAATAATCTCCATATCCTGGTATTGGTTAAAGAGCTGTCAGACTTGCTACATAGATCACAATGCTGGGATTACCCTGGTCTACAGCAAAGGTAACAAGATTAAAAAAAAAAAATACAGTCAGTCACTATTCACGGGTTCTGTATTGAAAAATTTCCTGCTTGCTAAAATTTATTTGTAACCCCCAAATTAATACTAAGAACACTGTTCTAGGCATTCCCAGCACATGCAGACTGGAGAAAAACTGGAGTCGCTGGATGTACATGTTCCTAGCTAAGGTTGAACTAGGCAATACTCTGCCTTCTTGTTTCAACTCCTATACCACAAGCAAGTGTGGTCTATTTAGTGCCACATTTTTCACATGTTTGTGCTTTTTGTCAATGATTTCACTGTTTAAATGGTCTCCACGCATAATTGGCAAACTTCCGTCTGGTATTCCTGAGCACAGGAAGGCTGTGATGTGCCCTATAAAGAAAATACATGTGTAACACATGCTTTGTTCAGGCATGAGTTCTAGTGCTGTTAGCCATGAATTCCACATTAATGAGCCAACAATATATACTAAATAAGGTGTTTTTTAAGCAGAAACACACATCAAACAGGGGTATGTATTGGTTGGTTGATAAAACGAGTTGTGACCAGGGGCACCTGGGTGGCTCAGTCGGTTAAGCGTCCGACTTCGGCTCAGGTCATGATCTCTTGTGAGTTCGAGCCCCGCGTTGAGCTCTGTGCTGACAGTTCAGAGCCTGGAGCCTCCTTCAGATTCTGTGTCTCCCCCTCTCTCTGCCCCTCCCATGCTCATGCTCTGTCTCTCAATAATAAATAAAAACGTTAAAAAATTAAAAAAAATAATAAAACAACGAGTTGTGACCAGAGGTTCCTACAACCTAACCCTGATGTTCCCTGGAGCTACGGTTCCATATTCCTCAATTCAGTGTTTGTTCCCTTATAGAACAGAACTCCTGCAAACCCATAGCCACGTGTGAAAACCCAGGGAGCAGGAAGTCACAGAGAAGCTACCCTCTAAGTTCAGCTGGATAAGAAAAATCTATCGTGTTCTGAAGCTTCCATTAAGGAGACGCCACTACCCCCATCTATCTACTCGTGTTTATGAATGTCCATACCTTCATCCACGGATAGATTTGAAGTGACTTACCTGAGGTATAACATAAACCAATGCTAGTTTACAATACAATAAGAAATATTACAGAGAAAGGAAAAGGACACACAGAATTGGGTACAAGACGCTGCCCGGGGAAGTAGTTAATACAAAATGCAGATTCTTGGGCACCTTACCAAAGGTCACAGATTTGGCCCTAAGCTTTTGAGCAGTGGATGAGAAAGGGAAAGGAGTTACAATATCCAGTTCATGGGTCCATAAGGTGAATATGGCTGAGCAGCCCAAGTGTGTTTCTGAGCTTTAGCATTTCCCCCTCCACTAGAAACCCTGATGCGCAAGTCCTTCCCAGACCTTCAAACTCAGCAACTGACACACTGGTTTCCTCTTTGCTCCTTGAACAGACCAGAGTCATTCCTGATTCAAGATCTTTGTGCAGTGTGTTTGTGTGTGTGTGTGTGTCCCAGAATGCCCTTTGCTCAAATCGTTGCATGTCCAACTTGTTCTTGTCATTCAGGCCCAGCTCAGAGTGTTATCCTAGAAGGTGCCTAGTTGAAAACTGTCTCCCTTCTCCGACCCCCAGGGTGGTATTGCTTCACCCTTTTTGGTTTGTTTGTTTTTTCTAACACCTAATCACAATATGAAAAATTTTAATTTACTTATTTGATAATTCACTTATTGTGTATTTCTCCCATTATTTAAGGTCTGTGGGTGCAAGGACCTGATTTGTACCTTCTAGGGTAGAGTCCTGCCTTTAGGAGGGGCCTCAGCGAATGTTTGTTGAATAACTAAACAGAAAAGAGTAATGTGATGGATATATCCGTAGCAGCATTCCTACAACATATACCTTAAGGAGTCTCCAAGGACTCTTAATTAGTGTCAGCTCAGCTAGGAGCAGGGGACAAGGGGAACCCATCATGAATACTTCTATCTGCACTTCTACCCAGTTCTTCTTTGTTTCTGACTGCAATCTGTTTTGCTGCAGGCAAAGACCATTATGCCATCCTCAGTAAATTCAGATAATATTCGGCTGCTATTGGATGCCTAAAAAAAGAAAAAAAATCGTTTTTATAGATGGGGAAAATGCCAATTTGCATTACTTGGAATTCCAATGGGTAGGTATTGAAATATTTTTGAAAGAAAGTATTCATAATTACTGAATAGACATATTGACATTGTTGCTAATACAATAAGTATCTTCTGGATCTATTCAAGTTATTCAAATAAAACATTAGGAATTAACTCATAAACTATTATGTGTCAATTTGTGGTTGCTAAAATCACTGACTAGGGTGTACTCTAGTAAGCTTTAATACCTGTTTCATCAAATTCAAGATGGCACCAACTTTAAGCTCCCATATCCTTTAAAGGAAAAAAATTTCTGGAAATTATCATTGTAACACTCAATTTCAGGAAGTGGCTCAGAATCTATGAAAAATGGTAAGAGCTAATATTTATTAAATATTAACTATGATTTAGGTACTGTGTTAAGCATTTTACATAAACACTCTCTTTTATTCCCTGCAAGATACAGGAGGACAGATGCCTTTATGATCTCTTCTACAGATGATGAAGCCAGGACTAGTTACCCCAATCCACAAAGATGATACATAGCAGAGAGCCAGAGTGAGCTCACAACTGTCTGACCGGGAGCCTGAGCTCCTAGCTGCGATATTAAAACACCTTCTGTGGTCTTATTTGCTTATTTCTTAGATCAGGTATGTGGAACCTTCTAGGGAAGCTATTTGTCCACCAAAAGAGTCGATTAGTCAGTCTAGCAGTACATACAAATAAAAAATGGATTTAGTTTCTTCCTCTCTAAGATTGAAATTTATAAAGCCCTAAACAAGTTTTTTTTTTTTTTAATTAAGAACATAAGAATATATTCATCCCAGCAGAGGCATTCCAGAAACTACTCTGAGCTGTGACACTGATTATTGGAACAACATACTAAAAGAAATAGACATGGTGAAGTGCAGGACCAATTTGCTTATAGTTCACAGATGGTCCAAATGCAAGTTTTAGCCCGAGCTTCTCTGAATATAAAAATTTCTTAGTGGTGATATTCTCCCCAGGTGAGAAGAAACTATATTTAAAGGCAGCCCAGCATCTCTCATCTTTCTATTGCCCATAAACAGCTGAGGCAGGGATTTTCAATCCATTCCACTAATTTGTTTCACAGAAATTAAAGTGGGCTGCTTCTTCCATTGGTTCAGAGGTTCTTTGATCAAAGAGGCTAGTCAGAGTCACATGGAAACTTTCTCAAATTCATATACCTGGGTCCCTCCCCTAACTCAGAATTCCTAGAGATAGGCTGTTGAACACATATTTCAAAAATCTCTCTTCTGGATAATTCTAATGCCAGTTCCGGGTTAAGAGAGCTGGTAGCAACTTTCATCAGAGCTGAATCCCTAAAGAAAGTGAGCTAGAAATGGTGCAAGGCTACACCTGGCTCAACTCTTACTCATGACTTTTGACTGCATCCGTTTGTCTACCTGCAGAATTTAGGAATTATCAATAAACCAATTGACAATGGTTCAATATAGTCCTACAGTATGCTCAAAACTAAATTGTAGTCTGACTACTGCTGCATGCCTGCACTCTCTCTCTTTTGCTTGTTGGCCTGGATCTCCACTAAAAAGGAAAAGTCTGGTAAACATATACCTGCATCTATGGATATACGGTAGGATACATAATATTCTTAGTCTGGCAAAATTTAGCCCTAGTCTGCCTTTTCAGCTTTAGTCCAGCTGTAGGCTCCCCCCTACCTGTGTGGGTGCACCCCCCACATACACACACTCACGCACACTCACATCTACAACTTCTCTTGGAGTCCCATCGCTCATCCAGTATAAAGACAGAAAGTCCATAGTGTGCCCTAAATGACCTCCCATAGCTAATCTCCCACGAATTTCCTTCTCCCTCACTTGGCAGCAGCCACATTGGTTGCTTTTCTAATTTCTAGATCATGTCAGGCTTGCTCCTGCCTCAAGATGCTTGCATTCACAGTTGTAATATTCTTCCCCAGACAACCACACAGTTGTCACTACCTCATTTCCTTCAGCACTTTACTCAAAGTCCCCTTCTAGTGGGGCCTTCCCTGGCTATGTTCCCTAAAATGTCAACACCCTACCCTGGCATTTCATGTATTCCTTGCCTGCTTTATCTTTTCTCTGTAACCCTTATTGCTATCAACCTTCCAGGTTTATTTCAGAACGTAGAAAGAGAAAAGATGCCTAAGAAAATGCACTAAAAACAAAAATGATAAAACACCGCACAGAATTTTACATTCTGACCTATCACTAACCAGAGAGGATGCAATTCTGGCCAAAGTTAGTCTGTAAGAACCAGGAAGAAGGTGACAGAATACTCATTTATGTGAACAAGAGTTTTTGTTTTGTTTTGTTTTTAACATTTATTTATTTTTGAGAGACAGGCTGTGAGCGGGGGAGGGGCAGAGAGAGAGAGAGACACAGAATCCAAAGCAGGCTGCAGACTCTGAGCTGTCAGCACAGAGCCTGATGTGGGGCTCGAACCCATGGACCACAAGATCATGACCTGGGCTGAAGTTGGATGCCCAACCTACTGAGCCACCCAGGTACCCTACAAGGGGGTGTTCTACTAGAATGAGGAGACATTCCTAGATAAAAGTACAAAATCAGAATCCATGAAGTCTGCTAGGAGTAGCAAAGAAAGACTATTGGGGAAACTCACTAAGAAAAGGGCATACGTAATAGAGCTCAGTAGTAAAACCAAAGTTTAAGTAACAAAATTAACTGGAAATTTCCATATAAGACTACAAATACAGGGGCACCAGGGTGGCTCAGTTGGTTAAGCATCCAACTTCAGCTCAGGTCATAATCTTGCAGCTTGTGAGTTCAAGGCCTGCTTCAGGCTCTGTGCTGACAGCTCAGAGCTGAGAGCCTGCTTCAAATTCTGTGTCTCCTTCTCTCTCTGCCCCTCTCTTGCTCACATTCTCTCTCTCAAAAATATAAATAATATTTTTAAAAAATTTTAAAGAATGCAACTACGATTTTAAAGATTTTCTAGAGACTTAGTGTCTGGTGACTACAACATGGCCATGGAAGCCTGTGGTTTGCAAATTTGCTGGACCTGGTAGATATGGCAAGTCTTGGATATCCACGAACTCAAAGAAAATTTATGAGACCATAAGTCTCATGACCTAAGTCATAGACTTAGGGGAAGTCTAACGACAAGGTAGATCAGTAGTAGCAACATAGCTGGACTCAGAATGGTGCTATCCTAACACAATCTAGAAAATATGGACATGATAAATTCCAACCCACATTTTTTTTAAGCAAAACTTTCCTAAATTATTTTCTTGCATACAAAATTGAGGAAGCAGTAAGAGAAGTGCTATTCTAGACTTTTGATTATCAAGTAAGGAGTGATTGGGATCATAAAGATGAGAAAAGTTTTATGAAAAAGAACCATGAATAGCCAAATAAGTAAATGGTGAGTTTCATATTCACAACCTCGGGATGCAGGAAGGCAAATTCAAGTTCAGAGCAAAAAGACCACTGGTCCCATGGTCAGAAATTGATTCAACAAAATCGAGCATACGCTATGTGCTAAGCACTGCTCTATGGCTAGAATACAGCATTGAATAAAGCAAATTCCTGTCCACGTGAAACTTACAGTACAGATAGGGGAGGGAGGAACAAAAAGAAAATAAACAAATATATAATAAAATGTCAAGTAGTGATAAGTGTTATTAAAAACTAGAGCAAACTCTTTGGACAAATGGCTGATTCTAGGACTGGGACAGGAAATATACAAGATAAGCTTAACACATCTTGTATGCCAGAAAGTAAGGAAGTGCTCAAAAACAAAAACAAAGACCAAAAAACCCACACTAACAGGAGTGTGTCAAAGGGCCATGGGAGCAAAATGAAATGCTTCCAATGGTCAAAACTGGAATAACTTTAGCAACAAAATAAAGTAGTATTGAATTATAAGCCAAGGTGTAAAATAAATATCTATGAGCTCATACTGAAATAAGTGAATGATTGAATAAGTAAATAAAAGGAGAAGAGACAAATCTCCCATGGAGAATTCCCAATAATCTATGCAAATGATTCTCTCTTAAGGAGATGGAACATAATTCTCACCCCTTAAGTGTGGGCTGTGCATAGTGATTTCTTTCAAAAGGCACAAGGCATGTGCTTGAGCTGACATGGCAGAATGACGTCTGATTCTGACACTTCCATATACTATCTGTATGACCTTGGAAAAGTCACTTACTGATGGAAATTCTTCATCTATAAGATGCAAATCCTACTAGAATTTGCTTCAGATGGCTGTTATAAGGATTAAATGAGTTAATATATATGAAGCATTAATATTCCTTGGCTTACAATAAGTGCTATATGGAAAACCACTGGAGGTACTAAGAAGAGTACTAATGACTTGTATTCTTTTTTTTTAATTAAAAAAAATTTTAACGTTTTTTTTTAAAGAAGAGAAGAGAGGAGAAGAAAGACAAAGAATATGAAGCAGGCTCCAGGATGCAAGCTGTTAGCACAGAGCCCGATGTAAGGCTTGAACTCACAAGCTGTGAGATCATGACCTGAGCCAAAGTCGGACGCTTAACTGACTGAGCCACCCAGATGCCCCACATATTAGTTCTTTAAGGGCTCTCTCTATGTTCTCTGTGGAGAATAGATTTGAGGGTGGGGAGAGTAGGTCTGAGAGGTCAATTAGGAGGCCAGAGGTCAGTGGGGGAGACTGTTACAGTAGCTTAGACCAAGGTGGTCATAGTGAGAGTGATAAGAAACAGCTTCAGGGTAAATTTTGAAAAGTAAAATTGACAAGATGTTCTAATAAATTAGAAACAGGGTGTAGGTGAAGGGGAGGAGGAACCATGTCTCCAGAACTTAAGTTTGAGTAATTGAATGAGTGGTCATGCCAGGTACTGAGGGGGAACCCTGAGGGAAATGTTCATTTGGTTGGTTTTTTATCAAAGGTATTAAATAAGAGAGAAGTGTTCTAGTGAAATGAAAAGGTCTCAAAAGTTCAACTTTGACGATATAATTACAAATGATACCAATAAGAGCAAAAGAAGAAGAAACTAACATGGTTATAGGGTTTGTTATTTAATGAACTTGGAATTTTTAAGTCAAAGGACAGAATTGGGGAGCCTGGGTGACTCACTGGGTTAAGTGTCAGACTCTGACTCTTGATTTCGGCTCAGGTCATGGTCTCACGATTCTCCGACATCTGGCTTTGTGCTGACAGTGCATAGCCTGCTTGGGATTCTGTCTTCCTCTCTCTCTGCCCCTCCCCTTACAATCTCTCTTTCTCAAAAATAAATAAACAAACATTCAAAAAATAGAATGGCATAATACTACACCCACGCATTGTACCAATGTCAATTTCCTGGTTTTGATATATTATAGTTTAAGGGGGTAACATTGGGGAAAAGTAGAAGAAGGGTACTTACGACCTCTCTGTACTATATTTGCAGCTTCCTGAGAATCTATCATTATTTCAAAATTAAAAGCTTAAAAATTTTCTCATGTTTGGAAGAAGAAAATAACAGCAGATAGTCTAGAGTTTTAGGTGAGTGCGAGATGCATTGTGAATCAATACTGTAATGTGTCCCAGACCAGGAGTCTGGAGGTCTCTCTTGTGCAGCAAGAGAGCAGACACAAAAAAGAACTACAAGAGAGACCAACATCCAGGAGGAAACAAGAGTCCGGGCGGGGGAAGCTCTGTATTTATTGAGCTCACAAGATATTACCCACGCGGCGAATGTGAAGAAAACAGGATCTTACGCATGTGAAGGTGGAGAAAGCAATCAGACAGTAATCATTAACTTGTGTGGGTAAGAAGCAAAGGGTCTGGGGCGCAAGCTCTGTTTGTGATGGAGAGACATCAGTATACTGGCGTCAGATGGAACGTAATTTCCTGCAGGTGATATAACAAGTTACTAGTGATCCCGTTATACTTTCTCATTGGCTAACCTCAGGTGTTTTCGCCCCATGGTGGAGGCTTTCCACCCTAAGCTTTTTTTCTAACCCATTTGTGTGAGTAGAACCTACTTCCCCACAGTGATGTGGTTGACAATGTTGATGTGACTAGAATGGAAGTATAACATTCCAAAGAGGGACCGTAGAAATGCCACTTTGTTTTGCTCAGGTATATCCACATCTGAAGTGATAAATTCAACTCTGAATGCCACATTTTTAGATTAACAGGCACACTGAATGACAACTAGACAAAACACCCAGAACTGGGCAGCCCCATCATAGAAAAAATAGCTGAAGGAGGCAAAGATATCTAGTCAAGAAAATTGCAGACTTCCATGAGATATAACAGATGTCTTCAAACATGTGACCGATCGCCAGTTGGTAATCAAATTTAGGTGAGTCTTTGACATCCCTTTAGAGGCAATAAACTTTTACTTTCTTTTCCTGAAATAAAAGTATTTTTAAAGAGCACTTAGAGAAACTATTTTGGCTGCTTTAAAATTTCTTATATTTATTTATTTATAATCAACTGCAGTTTATTTTTTTATTTTAATTCCAGTACAGTTAACCACAGTGCTATATTAGTTTCAGGTATACAATACAGTGATTCGACAATCACTTGCCTCATCGAGGTAAGTGTACCCTTAATCCCTTTCACCTACTTCATGCATTCCCCACGCCAGCTTCCTCTCTGAGTTTTTTGGTTTGTCTCTTTTTTCCCCTTTGTTTGATTTGTTTCTTAAATTACACATGTGAGTGAAATCATATGGCATTATTTGTCTTTCTCTGACTGGTTTATTTCACTTAGCATTATATTCTCTAGCTCCATCCATGTTGTTGCAAATGGAAGGATTTCATTCCTTTTTATAACTCTGTGTGTGTGTGTGTGTGCCATATCTTCTTTATCCATTTATCTATTAATGGACCCTTGGGCTGCTTCCATAATTATGTTTTTATAAATAATGCTGCAATAAACATAGGGGCACGCATATTCCTTCAAATTAGTGTTTTCATTTTCTTTGGGTAAAAAAAAATTCTGATTTTCGAAACAACTAAAGTAGAATAAACCTGAAAAAATGTTCTCCCAACTTAATCTTAACTTTGGTTTGGTTTGATAGTGAAACACTAATTTTAAGGAGTCTGCACTTTCTTACCACCACCTTCAACCATCTCCCCTTGCAACTGTCTCACGAACTATTAAGATACAAGATCTGTGATTTGGACTTAAGGATCAGCTATCAGTCAAACTTTCAGATATGAGCAAGAAGTTTTAAATATTTGCCTTGGGTCACAGCAGCTTTCCTATTTTTCTCCTTGCTATGGATAGAAGGAAAGAGGATTGCAATATTGCAAGGTTAACGTTACTATCTCTTAACACTAGATTAATATTAATGCTGCCTCTTAATATTATGACACTACAGTGAAGGTGACACAAAAATCTAAAAACAAAGAAATTACTTGGCACATGGCTGTAATAAAAGGCTACAAAAAGTACGATAATAAAACCCGTCATAAAGAGTCTTCCAAACACTGACTTCCATATCCCAATTATGATGGAGTCCTTCATTAAGCAGTCTCACTGCCGTGTGCCTATTTGGGCTATTCAGGGACTTTTCTGTTTCTGACCCAGCAGAAATCAATGCACTGCTTTGGCCAAAAGAGGCAAACAAAATACTGAACATTATCATGAACCCCCCAAAAAAATGGAGATGATTATTATTATTTCAAGAAAACCAAACTCTTGGTACACCTGGAATAGAGAGGGGATAAGGTTCTAGATGCTAGCTGTATGGAAAGACACACACAGAGAAGATGGCTGGAGAAAAGAATGAAGCCAGGGAGAGGATTTGCACACTTGGGTGTGCCAGGCTTTCTACCAAAGGGGACAGTGCTGAGGGGTTGTTATTTGCATTATTTCATGTGAGGTTCACAGACATTCTATGAAGTGAGGTTATATTACTATTCTCATGTTACAGGTGAAGAAACTGGGGCTTGGAAAGGTTAAGTAACTTGCCCAAGGACACCCAACTAAAAAGTGCAGAGGTGGGATTCAACCACAATGATCCATTCTGTGACCACTGAACATGAACCCTTAGCACCGAGTCCATTTTCTCTGTCTTCCTCTGAAGAATTAGGTTTCAGAAAGCTGATGAGACTTGCCAAAGTTGGCTTGTGGCAAAACTGAGGCTTGAACTAAAGTCTACCTGACTCCCAGTCCAGATCTTCCTGCTGTGCCATGGGACCACTCAGTCAGAAAAGCTAAAAGCTGAGCAGGGATATCATTAAACTTTGAAAATCACAAAGGATATGAAGAAAGTAAATAAAATCTTCCAAAACCTAATAGTATAAAAACACTAGGACAAGGAACCATTCCGGAAGCTTAAGGGAGACACGTTTAAAACAAGAGGGGAAGTGCTGTTAGACGGATGCGGCAAAGAACTTACAGATCTCATTCCTCCTAGAAAGCAATAGAGGCTGAGAACAGGCATCCAAATAAGATGTTAGGTTTTATTTTGATAAAGTTTATTGAACACTGTGTTCTAGGTGCTTGTTATGAGCTGAATTGTGCCCCCACGCCCACCCCAAACTTTAGATGTTGAAACTCTAACCCTCATGATATCAGAATGTGACTGCATTTGGAGATAGGGCCTTTAAAGGAGTGATTAGTTCAAAGGAGACCGTTAGGGTGAGCCCTAATCCAGTCTGACTGGTGTCCTTATAAATTGAGATTAGGATACACGCAAACACCAAGGGCATGTGTGCACAGAGGAAAGACCTTGTGAGGACAAAGCAAGATGGCAGCCATCTGCAAGCCAAGGAGAGAGACTTCAGAAGGAAAGAACCATGCCAACACCTTAATCTTGGAATTCCAGTCTCAAGAACTGTGAGAAATAAACTTCTGTTGTTTAAGACACCTAGTCTGTGGTACTTTGTGTTAGCAAGCCCTAGCAAACCAACGTAATGCTTTGCAAATATACATTCCCTAATCCTTGTAACAACCTTTGATGTAGAAACTGTTATTATCCCCCTACTACAAATGAAGAACCTGAAGGTTAGAAAGGTTAAATAATTTCATCCATGTCACTCACTAGTAAGTGGCAGAGTGGGGATATATTCATGAGTCGCAGAACCCTAGTGGATTATCAGAGAAGGCAGGGCCCTGCCTCTAAATTTAGCAGGCCGACTTCAACAAAGATACATCTCATACACCATTTTGCTTGGTGCCTCTGGACCAGGTAGATGGAAGCCACAAACTAACGTGACAATTTGTGTGGGCCTATGAAATGTTGATGAAGTCACCTCTGAATAACACACAGTGTAAAGTTCAGAGCACTGAGCTGGGCACCAAAACACCTGAGGTCAAAGCCAGTCCCCATGGCTTTTCTAATGCCCAGGTATCCTTTAGCAACTTAATCTCTAAATCTGTTTCCTAATCTGCGAAAAAGAAATAATATCTGCCAACTGCTTTTTGGTGTTGCTTTAATTACATTAATATTTTATACTCACCCTGCTACATTAGAGCTCTCTTTAGTATCACTAACACTTTTAGCACAGTTTCTTTGCATATGATTGGCCCTCAAAAACTGCACAATGAATGAAGATGGAAGTTCTCAGCACACTATGCAAACATAAGGTACTCTGGTTAATACAAGGAAACATCACTGCATTGCAATTTCTTTTTTTTCAAGCCCTGATAACCTTAGAAGTTGGAAAGCTGATGAGTCAGGAAGCAAAGCCAAGGGCCCAGGTAGCTCCAAGGAAGATGGAATAAGAGGGAACTATAGTCTGCTCCTAAGGGATAAGATGTAAGCCCTGTCCTCACGGCTTAAATCCTTCACTTTCTCTTCTTCTGTGTCTGAGAGATAGCTGTTCCCATGTCACCTTCATCTATTATCTACTGCCTTTTCCCAGAATCCTTAAGATGAGCTGATCTGTACAAAGGAGCAAGAAAGAGATCTCTAAACCTGAATGGAAGCCTTTGTACATGTCCTTCACTGGAGGCCTCCCTAAATCCCTTTCCCAAGAGCCATAATGGGTCCCTAACAGTAGAAAGTCCACCTTGCCTTCCTGGCCCGCCATTCTATCAGGGGAGGATAAATGTTACACCCAGAATAAACACTCACCAAACATTTTCCCAATGATTCAGAGGGTGTGGGATGAGCTGCTCGCAGTCCAACCATTCTGCTGTAAACAATAGCAGAATCATGCATTCGTTTATTTGTTTATTCACCAATTCATTCGTTCATCAAATGTTTATTGAGTGTCTTCTATGTGCCAAGCACTGTTCCAGGTGCCAGGGGTACAGCAGAGACAAAAATCTTTGGCTGCATACATCTTGCATCATCACTGAGAGGAGGCAATAAGCAAAATAAATAAGTATGAGATAAACCTTGTTAGGTAAGATGTGTTATGGAGAAAAATAAATTAAGAAAGGAGATTAGAAAATGCTGAGATAAAGACCTAAAGACGGGAGTGTAAGATGAGCAAAAACTAGAGAGAAGAGCAGTTCAGGGAGAGGCCCGAGAATGTGCCCGGAATATTCTAGAAACAGACAGAGGCCAGCAAAGCTGAGGCAGAGTTAACAATGTGACAAGTCACAGAGCTAATAGGAGACTATATTATAGAGCAGTCTGTAGGCCACCATAAAAACTTTGGCTTCTACTCTGAGTGAGAAGGGGAGTCATTTGGGGCTTTTGAGAAGAGAAGTGACCTGATCTAAATTAGTTTTGTAGGATCCCTCTGACTGCTGTGTGAAGAATCGTGCAGATGGGGTGGGGAGGGGGGTAGCACACAGGTGCAAGCAGAGCAGTCAGGAACTGTTGTAATAATTTAGGTAAGCACTAACGATGGCTTGGAGCAGGATAACTAGTTGAGGTAGGGAGACATGATTCTGGGAGACATTCCCAAGGTGCAATCAGCAGGATATGCCATCAGCTCTATTGTGGAATGTGAGAGTAGGAGAGTCAAGGAAGGATTATGCTGTCATTAACTGAGATGAGGAAGACTATGCGAGAGCAAGTCTGGAGGATGGAGGAAATCAACCTCTCATCCGAAGGATGCTTACCTGGATATGCCTTTTGATATTAAGTTGGAGATGACAAGAGGGCAGATGGCTACATGAGGCTGGATACAGGGAGGAGGTCTGTACTAGAGATGGACATTGGGAATTGTCAACATCTAGATGGCACAAACACACCGTCTACTAGGTGAAAATGCTGCTGGTGAATGTGGGTAGAAGAGAGACGCAGCCCTGACTGACTGGGGGGAGGGGAGTCAACTTCTCAACTTCTCACCAGCATTGAACACCAGAGTAAGAGGACTCAGAGAGTAAATAAGGTCTCAGGAAAGCTGGGAGAATATGTCTCCATCTCTGCTCGTCCTATACTCTCTCCAACTCTCATTTTTATTTCCTACTTTCACTCCACCTCTCTCAGGTTTATTCTTAGTTGAATAAAGAGGCTTTCTCTCAAAGTGTGTGAGGCAGGATAGGTATGTACCAGGTAAACACTGTCTTTCTAATTGTGTGGTTCTGTTTAAAAGGCACACAGATTGCAGCTCAGTGTGTTGTTACAACATGTGGATGGGCTGGAACATCCAGTTACTCAGGTCTGTGGGTTCTGTGGGCCACCTGCCGAGTAGAGTTGAAGATATTCTCTTTACTGTTGCTCTTGTTATTGTTCAGGGAGGCTTTGGCCCTCACTGCACCCCTCCCTCCTTCCTTCTCCCACTCCCCACCCCCTGATCAGAGGGCAGTGAATGTTCACATCATTTCACTTTGGTCCAGCTGCCAGGCTGGGGAACAGATGTTGTATTGTTAACACAAAGAAGAAAACAAACAGCCCCACTCCTCTGTGTTCTCCCGCCTCTCCCCTCCATCCCCATTTTAGCCCCCCGGTGAAAATGGGCAAACAATGTTGGGAGAAGAAAGGATGGGGCTCCAGTGAGTAATGCCATCCTCCCCAGCCAAGGTTGAGCCCTGACCGGAGGTGCACAGAGCGTTCT
Source organism: Paguma larvata (assembly GCA_030068075.1). Taxonomy (NCBI): domain Eukaryota; kingdom Metazoa; phylum Chordata; class Mammalia; order Carnivora; family Viverridae; genus Paguma; species Paguma larvata. Next base: position 18,426,621 of record CM057840.1, read on the forward strand.
TCCCAGCCCTGTTTACAGCAGACACGGGTTCAGTCAGCTGAGAGGGCTGGCTCGTGGCTGGTGACGTGAGGATGCTCTCACTGAGAGAAGCATTGAGAGGATGAAGACAATGGCCCTCTTCTGTGTGTGGCCCCAGGAACAAATCTACCTGCATTTTATGGGGAGTAGCTATGACCAAAAGACATAGGGACAATCCTAGGGATAGAAGGAAATGATGTCTTGGCTAGGGTCTATCTTTCTATGTTTGATTATTCCTTCTTTGTAAGCTTTTAAGAGATGGTGGGAGGTTGGTAATTTCTCTTCTGGAGACCACAGGTTTAGATTCTTCTGCCTTTTTTTTTTTTTTTTTTTTCATTTCTCATGTAGACCCTTTCCTTAGATGAGGGGATATGGGAGGTTGCAGGGTTGGAGTGAACATGGGAAGTCTAGTGGGAAGGTTATAAGTGAGCCATACACAGAGATGAGGAGGCCAAGAAGCAGAGTTTGGAGGACCTTGTCAGCTAGCCTAAGTAGTTGGAGCTTCCCTTAAAGTCATTCAGTGGCAATAGAAATATTTTAGCAAGGAAAGTGACATATAGGGAGCAGATCCACAGCTTTATGAAGGATGGATGGGAAAGGAGAGCTAATTAAAGACTGCTATAACAATCTAGGTAGCAGACAGCAAAAGCTTTAAGATAACATTACACATGACTCAGTTGTCATCAATGAAACAAAATCAACAGGCCTTAGGATCCAATTGGGCATGGGGAGGGAGTAGCTGAGGGTAGCCAGAGCCATAGCAAGAATTTAATGGTTCTAAGTCCTGAAAAATTTATACCCACCACCATCCCCATACATCATTCAAAATATAAGTAGTATCTAGCCATAAAATAGGTGTAGGCAATTCCAAAAAGTTTCTGTTTTTTTATAGGATGGCTGCTTCGATACACTTTCTGTGCACTAAATGCTTTGAAGATTACTTTTTGGCATTTCTTGGTGTTTTAAGCTTTGTGTTTTTATGATTATTGGATAACCTAATACTGGGAAGGAGTTGAAGAATTCATGTGTGGTCCACTAGATGGTTGATGTGCCTCTCACAGGAGAAGGGGGATGCAGGAAGAGGAGCAGTGGGAGATGGAGTGGGAATGATGAGCTCAGCCTTGCACTTGTGAGTGTGAAGTATCAATGGAGACAGACACTGCCAGAGGGCAGCTGATTAGATGGGTCTGGAGCGGAGATGGTAGAACTGGGTATCATCAGCACTCATGGGTGGAGGGGGTGGGGCGAGAGTCATGGGAGAGGATAAGGTCATCCAGGGTGAATGTGTGGAAGGAAAGGAGAGACAGCCTGCAATGAAACTTGCAGACAATTGGCATGTTGGGGATTGGGGAGGAAAAGGAGATTGCCTAAAGAGTATCCAGAAAGATTGAAGAAAATTCAGGAGAAAGTCGAGCCCCAAAGACTAAGGATCAAAGGAGTTTCAAGAAGAAGGAAATAATTGCGGCACCTGGGAGGCTAAATCGGTTAAGTGTCAACTCTAGATTTCGGCTCAGATCATGATCTCATGGTCCTGGGATGGAGCCCCTACACCAGGCTCTGTACTGGGTATGGAGCCTGCTCGAGATCCTCTCTCTTCTTCTCCCCCTACCTCCCCTGCTTGCACTCTCTCTCTCTAAAAAAAAGGGGGAAATAAGCAACAGCATCAATACTGTAGACCCATTCAAGTAAGAAAGTCAGATAAGAGGATGGGCAGAGCTAAATCACACCACTGCATGTACCATCAAAGAGGTTACTGGTGGGCTTACTATTGGCAGCAAATTCTGGGGAGTTGTATATGTGGAAAGATGAGTGAGAAACAAATGAAAAGCAAATAAGAGATAGGGAGTGTACACTATAGTATAGAGGAATGGAAGGTTGAGAGATGGTTTTATGTAGAGAACACATTAGTATCTCATTGATGTTTGCCAGGCAAAACTCCAAGACATACCAAATTTCAAGGCAGGTGAGGAGACTTTAATACGTAAATAAGTTTTAGGATATTTCTCTTTGTACCACCTACAAGCTACAGTCAGCTGAGGCAATAATTTTGCTTGACTTGGATATGGAGTTCTGGAAAGTTGGACAAGCACTTCTCAGGCACCTACTATGCTTTCTGGTTCAAGTATGAGTTGCTGTGGGGAATTCAGAAACAAGTTGTTCAAGAAGCTTATCATGTCATGGAGAGAAAACATGTCAGAGGCTGCAGATCTACAATGGGAAACATGCATGGTGTTGTGCTACACAGTGTTTTTGTAAAACCATCATTGAACCATCATTTTTTTAAAAAACTCATGTAAAAAACTCATGTAAAAATCTGGATATCTGGCTTTTGTTGAAAAACTGAAAGATCTACGACCCTTGATCTGCTTTCCTGACAGAGAGTAATTGACTGGGGCAAAGGTACAGTTGCCCATTCCTGAGAGCGCCTGTTCTCTTCACTCTTGTCCTTGGAGCACTCTATTAGCTGACTCATGAGGAAGACTGCATTTACATTTGTGTGTTTGTGACCACACCTGAGGACAATCTAAATCATAAATTACTACATGCTAAAATGTGTGATGCTGACAGCTGTGCTGCCGGCATTCAGGGAAAGGAGAAATCCGTGGAATTCAATAGTTGAACATAGCTTCATAGACTTGGCCTTGACAAGTAGGTAGGATAAGGCCTTGACAAGTAGGTAGGATAAGGCCTTGACAAGTAGGTAGAGCTTGACCTTGATAGGTGGTTGGGTGGATAAATGAAGAGATGAAAGAGAGAAAAGAACTTTCCTTGGGTTCAGGATTGGATTTGAGGCATTTGGATGGCAGGCAATGGCTAGAAATGAGGAAACACAGATCTGGCACTTTTCACTTAAAACCTGAAAACTACTTGTTTTCAGAATAGGGAGAAGACATTTCAACTTACCTGCAGACAGTGTTATCTATAATTTCTTTATTCCCCCATGACTGTCCTGTTGTAGACAGCTTCCCAGTCAACAGCAGTAATCATATATATTGATATTACAAGATGCTGCTCCCTTAAAAGTCAAATACGAAGATCATATAACATCAGGATTGTATATCTATACAGGAGTCTCATTCTTGCTTGGCACAATTGCATCAATCCCAATTCCACGCTCAGTCATAATACCCAAGTAATCTTTCATTTAATCTTTTCCAGCTAGCTGTTTGTGCCTATCTCCAAAGAGGGTGCTCTGTAGGCTCAATGAGCTGAAGTTCCAACCTCACATCCGGTTCTAAGTTTTGGAGGGCATCTGAAATTATCTCAAAGAGGTAATCACTTTTTAATCCCTTGGATGATTTCTAAAGTCCAAGAATGAAATAAATAAAGTCTACCTAAATGAAAGAGGGAAAAGCATTCAACTTTTACCGTGCTAATTCATTGACCCCTGTTTCAAAGACCTGGCCTTTGCACTGTATTTTCTGTCTTCCAAATATGCCCAAGTGTGTGTGAAAAAGCCCACTTGCCACCAGATGACCCTAAAATGTAATCCACCAGTTGACAAACTTTACTATTAAATAAGAACAGACAAGTAGGAAACATGAGAACCAAGGAAAACCCTTCAACATGAAAGATGAAGATAATGACAAACAGTAATAAAACAACCTGGAGAGAGCAGAGGCAATTTAGAAAAAAGAAAACTACCATGAATACGTAATTAGTACCTTCAGAGATGTAGAATACAGATTATACACATGAAACAAGAATAAGACACAAAAACAACAAAGGGAACCATGAGAATAGGAAAAAGTGCTTTATTGATGAAGTTAATTGTGAAGATACAATAATAAACTCAGTGGAAACTGTAAGAATTTGAAGGAATCACCCAAAAAGTACAAAAATGTATGAAGATGGATAAATAGATTAAAAATCAGGGAATCAATCCAGAGAGTTATTTTCCAAACAATGATAATACAGAAAGGAAAAAAAAAAAGAAAAAAATAGTAGAGAAAACATTATAAAAAGATACAAGAAATTGAAGAATACAAAGTTAAACTGAAAGGGTCCAGAGAGTGCCCAACATAATGAAGAAAAAGGGACTCCCACTGAAGTATATAGTCATAGAATTTTAGCATACTGTGGATAAACAGAAGCTTTTAGGGAGAAAAACATGTTACAAAGAAATGAGGAATATGAATAGCAGCAGACTTCTTAACACCAGCGCTAGAATCTAGTAGACAAACAAAAAAAAATTTTTTATAATAGTTTATTTTCAAATTGGTTTACATATAACACCCAGTGTTCATCCCAACACGTGCCCTCTTTTAATTTTTGAATGACAAGTATTTTCATCTGTGTCCAACTAAGTTCCCCAAATAAACATGAGAATAAAATACAGACATTTTTATACAGACAAGATTTTCAAAATATTTACTTCCTATGGACACTTTCTAAGAGAATTCTTAGAGAATATGCCCCAGTGAAACAAGGTATAAACCGATAAAGGGGAAGGCACAGGATCCAGGAAATAGGAGATGGAACATAAGAGAAAAATGATACAAATTCAGAGATGACTATGGAATGAGGTCCCATGTGGACATGTTTGCAGTGGGTCAGGAGAGTAAGTGAGAGAAGAGCTGGAGGACAGAGACCCCTGGAGAAAGGCCTACAGGACAAAAAGTGGAGCCGTACATATAGCAGGCATCAAGATTAAAAATAAATTATCTCCATTCCCCACAGACACCAGGTTTGACCACACAGAAATCTGTACAGAGAGGATGCTAAATGGTGCAGGGGAATTTAGTCATAGATACAAAAGATAATGAACAAAAGAAGAAGAAAGAGGAGGAAGGGGGTGGGGAGGAGGAAAAATGTAATCATGAATTACCGGGGGAAAAAAAATTTAGAACTATAGTCCACTACTCGGCTTAGCATGAGCAAACTTTCAGTGACCATAATAATCTAAACACTGAATACAGTTTTAATTCTCTGTTGGAGGAACTGGAAGCATGAGAGGACAGAAAGGGAGTGTAAGAGATCTAAAACCTCATCTATGGTAAATTTTTAAAAATAATGTCAAATTATTAACCAAGTGACAGTAGAAGGAGCATATTATTTAAAAATATGGAGACATTTGTATGACAAGAAGGAGCTGAAAGACCTGAATGCAGTTGCCTCTGGGGAGCAAGATATGGGGGAGGCAGTCTGCAGGCTACTGGACTGCTGTGTTGGTGTTTCTAGAACATTCAACTTGCTTTGACTCAAGGCCTATGTCGCTTTGATTAAAATTTAAATTACTGTCAGAAATAAATAGTAGCCCCCAAACAGTTTTAGAATAACTATGCTTCTACCAAGGTAAAGACCTAGAAAGAGAACAACTCACTTAGATGCATTGTTTGTGCTTCTGGCATTTTATCAAGCACTTACAACCTGGAGTTACAGCTCCCTTGTGCACAGTCACCCTTGTAGACCCAAACTTGCCCCGTAAACTCAGGCCACAGCTGCTTCTGTGGGTCCATGTTTCAGGGAGAAGGAAAAGTAGATGAGTTCGACAAAAATAAGTGTCTGTGTAAGATGGAGCTATTTTCGCCTTCCTCTTCAAGCCTGCTATGTGTACATCTACTAGAACAGAAGTCTGAATTTTGAACAGTATTGAAACCAACAACTAGTTCTCAACCTTATTCAGAGAGGTCTGGACAAAGACACAGAAAAACAAAACAAAACAAAACAAAAACACAATGAAATTTGCCAAGTTGCCAAGATTTGTAGTATCTCTTCCTAACAAAAGCTATCCGCTTAGGCTGAAAAAAAGATTTTACCTTTTTTAGGTGCTAGAATACTTTGCACTGATAGGTAAAGTCAGAAGGGACTTTAGAAATCATCCAGGTCAACTATCTCATGAGACCCAGTGAGGCCAAGGGACGTGCCCAAAGCCACCCGGCTTAGTTGCATCAGAGCCAGGTCTGGAATCCTGGATGGAACTCTGTCCTGCCTACCACAGAAACTGACCTGTGGCCTTCAGATAAATGAATAGATATAGATGCTAAAGCAAGTTTAGAATCTGAACGTAGCTGTACTTCTGAGACTTGTGATCCATCCACCGCTCCAAACTGCCTCGCACAGCAACAACAATGAGGGGGGAGGGTGTAAAATCCAACAGGTCAGAGGCTTACCTCTGCCTGAGCTGCTGACCTTCAGGGTTTAGAGAGCCCACATACTCAACAGTGACATATGGAGCAGCCGCTGTGTCCTGAGGGACTTCCAGACAGAGGTGTCTACTGGACAAGTAGGTGCTGGGACTGAGAAGAGACTTCAGAATCATCACATAGAAGTGGTGATTGCTGTCATACTGAAGAATAAAATTGCCCCGGGAGAATGAGAACACTGGGAGGAGAAGATGCCCAACACAAAATCCTAAGGAACAGCAATCTTAAGACAGGAAGAGTAAAGGACAAGACAAGTGGCTCCTGAAACCTGTACCTGCCACTGAGCTGCCTTATATTATGTGTTGAATCGAGGTATGAGATTCTCATTGTTTGTTTTCCTCTCGAGTGTTAAAAATGTGTTACAAGCATCTGTAGCCAGTGCTTGAAGTAATAGAAGAAAGGAAGAGGGAGGATTTACAGTGAGCAAAGGCATTTGGGGTCCATCCTGGAGAAGCTGGTGGGACTGTTTCTGGATGTCCTGCAGAGAAGTAGGCTGCTGCCCACTCTGCCCCCATCCCAGCACTGTTGCCACTAGCACAGGCCCCAGGGGAACCTGGGGAGGACAGGTGTTTCCTGGAAGGGTCAGTAGAAGGCCACCTACCCTCTGCTAAGTGGACTTAGTCCAGATCAGAGCGTGTGCTGCTCAGAGCCATGTGGCATAAAGGTTGGGTAAACATGCATATTCTCTGCACTGAGGACAAAGACCAGTGAGACTGGGATGTGACCATAAAGGTTATCATATATGGAAAGCAAAGGGAAAAAGGCGATGACACGTACCTTTCACCTCGTTTAGCGTATTTCTCAGAGAAATGTCATTTTGGAAAAAAACAGAAATTCCAAGTAGGAGAGTGTTGAATTGGCCTAGAAGGGGTGTTACTTAATTGTTACTTTTGATTGGCCCAAGATCCAGGAGGTTTTATGAGCAAGGAGCCCCTGATCTCCTCCCCCATGTCCTAATTATCCTAGGTCCTCTCTGAAAGTTCTCTCTGGCTGGGATTTCACTCCCAAAGGGAGTAGAGAGAGCTGGAAAACACTGTAGTGGAGAAGAAAGAGCCAAGGCTTTGAAGCTAAGCAGCCTACATTTGAACCCTGACTTTAATGATTACTATCACTGTGACCTTGTCAGAGTCATGTAAATTCCAGGATCCTTAGTTTCTTCTCCTGTAAAATGGGGGTGATACTACGAAGGACTGAATGAGATAGTATTCACAAAAAGGTATGAGTAGGTGCTCAATAAGTGCTTTCTCACCTCTTACCTCCTTCTGCTCATCTCACCCTTGAGAGCCACCCCTGAGTGGACAGCATTACACTTCATCTTGGCTTCCTCCAACTCCTGGCAACTTAGATACATTATTTACATTGACGATGATCTCAGCATTTTCTCGGAACCATCGGCAGATAGGATTCTCCTACTATGTCATCAAGTTGTGGCATCCTGGACACTGCATGCTCCAGTCACTGGGTATGAGCTGACATGTTTTTGTAACTCTCAGCTATTTATCTGGTTCTTTGAAAAAGAATTTCCGTAAGGCATTATAGAGGTAGTGGAAGTGTGATGTGGTTCATGGTCTTGTGTTATTTCAAAATCCCCAAAATGGCTCAAGTGCCTCACTTGACAATCCTCTCACCCCTACTCCCACCCCAACACACTGCAATATAGCTAAGCAGCTGCTGCTGGTCAGCACTGGTGAGATTTCCCTCTTTCGCTATTGTGATTCACCAGTCATGGGTACTGCCCTTTCTGGTCTCTCTCCTGAGCACATAAGTGGTTCCTCATTTGAACTTTTTTCCATGAAGTTCATGCCCTCAAGCACTTCAGGAAACCTGGATATATTTAGCTGTTCTCAGGGGCCTTTGCTGACTTTGTTCCATGACTGTTGAGATTTGGTTGTCCCCCAGAAAAAGCTTCAGGCTGATTCCCCTCACTTAGAAGTCTCATCTGGCTCTAGTGACAGCTGTGCCACTTGCATAATTGGTCATTTCAGTCACCTCAAACTACGATATTTACTTTGAGCACCAACCAGTTTGTGCTCTTGGAAGTTGACATTCTTCATTCCAGCTTCTGACTCCTTAGAACTCACTCCCTATATTTTCCTTGGCCTGAGCAACCTGTGGCTACTGCTCTAAGCTCTCATGGTCATTTCTCATTAGGGCTAAGGAGGAAATAAGTGACCGGCAACTAATCGAGACTTCTCAGTCCTCTTCTCCAGAAGCAAGGCCAAAGGTCCCATTACCAGGATCCGGCAGTGAGGTGCACTTAGCAGAAACTCATTTAATGTTTACTAATTTGAATTATTCTAAGCAGAATAACTAAGAACTAAGCAGAAGAGTGGCTAGAGTCAGATTGCCTTGGCCAGCAACTCAACGAAAGAGAAATGCACACAAAGGCCACTGTGTGTTTAGCCATGCTCATTTTCAAGCATCCAAAACAAGGCTCTTGGATCACGCTAAGCCTTTTATCATTTTAATGATTACTGTCTTCTCCTTAATATAGACTATAGACATATCAACTAATCAGCAAGCATGTATGGATCACCAACTTTGTGCAAGTAGCCGTGGGCATTTCAGAAGTGAATGACAAAAGGGAGATAAGTGATCTTGGGAATGAGAGCTATTTTAGGTAATGTGGGCAAAGCATGAAAAGAATCCAGCATGGCGTCTGCCCTCCTGGAGTTCACAGACTCCATGAGCATACAAAACTGACCCATACGACATAAAGAGACAAGAACCAGGATAAAGCTGTGAGGGAACACAAGGGAAGATTCTGGGGAAGCTGTATGGAGGAGGTAGGTTTGTTGGACCTTGAAGAATAGTAGGAGTTGCAGGGATACGGAGTAAATGGAAGGATTCACCAGGAGGAAAGAACAGTGTGAACACAGGGAACGTAGACCAGAGGAGACAACTGGCAGAAGGTGCATACGTGTATATGACTTGAAGGCTATCTGTAAAGAGGTAGCCTTACTCCAGTGAAAATATGTATGAGGCCAGGAGGAAAGAAAAACTAATCTGAGGATAGTCAGCTCTTAAGGGCTAAGCTATGACCCAATCAACCAAGCAGCTACAGGCTCTCCCTACTCCCTAATAGCGCAAGCAGATGCCAGTTGGGAAGGGAAAATTTTGCCCTTGTTCCTTATAGAAATCACTAGATATGCCTCTTTCCAGTCCCATATTCACCCCCACCCCAGTTTATCTGTTCTTACTTTATGGAAAACGAGGTTTAAAAGTGTCTGTAGAACCAAAGTAATCTACTCCAGGTCGGTGAGACCATTCATGCACGTGCCCTATCGTGAAGGCTTCTAGCAGTGTCTGAGGTGGCAGACACTAATGTGAGGACTCTACTACTTGGACCACCAAAAGCTGTGGCTTCAGGAGACCGTGACATGAACAAACAGATGTGCCCTGGATAGATAAGAAGTCCCCACGTTTCTGATTGGCCATTGCCCTCGCATGTAAGTGTTACCAATGGCCCAGGTGTTACTGTTGCCATCCTACTTGATCCACAGAGAAGAAAGTCAGGTCTATGTTAAGAATTTGTTTAACTAGGTCAGATGGAGAAATAACTACTCAAAAACAGCTATTTACCAGGAAAGTAAAGCTGCCCACAAAACAAAAGGTTAGTATACTATCCCCAGTAACTCTTTAAACCAAAGCAAACATCCAGGCAGGCCGTGTTTGCTCTGCATAGTACTTGCTTTCTGCCCTCGGTCACCTGATTCCTAAGGTTCCTGGTTGATTTCCTCCTCAGGATTAGGCTGAGGAAGGGCGGCGGGAATGTCGAAGCTCAGGATCTCTAGAGGGTAAGAGGGTGAGGGGCACAGAGCAGGTCTCTTATCAAATGATGAGACTTTGGTGGGGTTTTTTTGTTTTGTTTTGTTTTTTTTCAGGAAAGTCAAAGAGCTGGGCAAGGCAAAACCTAAAAGAATCTGAAGTCTAAGTCCCTTCAACAGAAAAGTGTTCCCTCCACTTATAGCTGAGGAGTCTGTATAGTTGAGGGCAGGAAGGACATCAAACATGGTCTACAGAGACACTGTTCAAACTAGAGGTTCAAACCATTAAGACAATACCAAAAAATTAAAATGAACATTGGAGAGACCAAACATGCTGATTATGGTGCCTAGACAGTGTCTGGGACTTACTACAAGCTGTCACCGCAGTGTGATCCCAGCTTCTCCGTGGGTATCCCCCGAGCCTTCTTTACCTCTGAGCTTCAAAGGTATGTATGCTACCACATTGAGTCATATCAAGTTAGGACATCTTTATGTGACCTATCCGATAGAATTTACAATCTGGCTCAGGGCACAATGTAACACATGTATCCAACAGAGAAAATAATACAAGGTAATATATAAATACGAGAGGATAGGTGGCATGAATAAGTGTAGGGGTGTGGGGGGCAGAGCAGTGTGGCCTAGAGCACACCACAGGAAAGACAATGCTTATAATGGAAATTGAAGTCCCTAACTTGCCTTCCAGTGCTTTCCATAATCTGGCCTCAATCTGCCCTTTAGCCTTACCTCCCAGGACCCCACTTCTACAATCCAACTAGACTAGACCCTAAGCTCACCTTGCTCCCTGGCTGTTTTTTTTACCACTTAGCACAACTCTTCCTTCCCTCTCTGCCACGCCAGAGGCTAACCATGCTTGAGGTCTGGCTCATGTTTCTCCTGTTCCTTGACACCTTTCCAGCCCCCCCCCCACACCAGCCCTCAGTGACCTCACCCTGCTCTAGGCCCACTGGCACTTCATGTGTGGCACTCATTGACCAAACATTCATTCATTCATCAGCCTCTGACAGTCTCAAGATGGCTCTAGGCTTATTTTCTCAGACTATACACCTGACCTTTGATCTGCTTGCATATCATCCCCTCAGCCTACGCTATTCTCTCTTTTACAGCTTGCATCTTAGACATCTTGCATTACCTAGCACAGGACCTAACACATAGTAGGTGGTCAATAAATGTAAAATGAATGACAATATAGAAAACTTTTTTTAGGGGTGCCTGGGTGGCTCAGTCGGTTAGGCGGCAGACTTCAGCTTAGGTCATGATCTCACAGTCTGTGAGTTCGAGCCCCACGTCAGGCTCTGTGCTGATGGCTCAGAGCCTGGAGCCTGCTTCAGATTCTGTGTCTCCCTCTCTCTCTGCCCTTCCCTTGCTCATGCTCTGTCTCTATGTCTCTCTAAAAAAAAATAAAAGAAAAAAAGAAAAAAAAAAGAAAACTTTTTTTAAGTTTATTTATTTATTTGAGAGAGACAGAGACAGCACAAGTGAGGGAGGGGCAGAGAGAGGGAGAGAGAGAATCCCAAGCAAGCTCCACGCTGTCAGTGCAGAGCATGACACAGGGCTCGAACTCAAGAAACTAAGAGATCATGACCTGAACCGAAACCCAAAGTCATATGCTTAACCGACTGAGCCTCCCAGGCATCCCTAGAAAATCTTTTGATGCCCAATTACATTTCCTAATTTATTCCATTTCAGTGGGTAAGAGAAGGGGCTACATTTCATGAGGGTCTGTCACGTGTAATTGTGCGATACTTTTTTTTTCCTTTATTCTTTTTTTTAAATTAATTTATTGTCAAATTGGTATCCATACAATGCCCAGTTCTCATTGCAACAAGTGCCCTCCTCAGTGTCTGTCACCCTCTCTCCTGCTTCCCATATCCCCCTCAACCCTCAGTTTGTTCTTAGTATTTAAGAGTCTCTTATGCTTTGTCTCCCTCCCTCTCTGTGGCTTTTTTCCCCCCTCTTCCCCTCCTCCATGGTTTTCTGCTAAGTCTCTCAAAATCCACCTATGTGTGGAAACATATGGTATCTGTCTTTCTCTAACTGACTTATTTCACTTAGCATAATACCCTCCAGTTCCATCTATGTTGCTACACATGGCCAGATTTCACTCTTTCTCAATGCTGTGTAGTATTCCATTGTATATATATATATGTGGTACTTTCTAAACACACATCATTTAAACTTTGCACCAGTCTGAGAGCTAAGAATATTACCCTCAACTTACATATCATTAAAATAAGGATCAGAGATGTTAGATAATTTGTTCAAGGTCAGTCAACAGTAATGAGATAGGATTGAGATACAAATTCTGGTGTGCCTGACTTGGAAAAACATGCTCTTTCCACCACCACCATGCTATACTGCCTCCTGCCTGACCATCCATGGGGAGGTCGCTGACTTTCTTCCTGTGGGTCTCTCAGGTGCCCTTCCTGTGACTTTCTCTGTGTAACTCTGTGTGTGCCCCTCCCTCAACCCCCCTCTGAAGGGTTGCTTTTCCTGGAAAGCATTGTATGCTCCCAGATTTCCATGTAATTCACTTACAATTCCCTTAGCCTGGAAAATATCTGTCTTTTCTACATGAGAAATCTTTCTTATCCTCAAAGGGCCCACCTGAACTGAATACCCCTGCCATGACATTTTTTGTAACCTTACCCTATAATAAAATCACCCTCACTTCTGAGTCCCTGCAACCTACCACCTCTTCCACAATTTAGAACTCACTTTATCTACTTCGAATTCCAGTCAGTGGTTTATCTCTCACCTCTTCTCCTAGGCTACAAGCCACCTGAAGGTAGAGGATGTATCCTCTTCATCTCTGCATTTTGGGGCTTCCATGACAGCAGCATGGTCTCCCAAGAGCCTGATGGTAAAGGCAGGTGACAACACCAAGAGCATTGATTTAGTAGCAGCACCAATATCTTCAGTGATTCTGCCCAGGTAATGAGCCATTAGAGACCAATCAAAGCCAAGATAAAGGAAGCTCCAAACAGACTTCCCATGTTTGTCCCCAACACTCAACCCAGGGGTTTCACCTTGAGACAATACAAGTCCCCAGTTTTAAGTGACTTAAAAATTACTGTACCTCCCTTCTTAATCAGGTCTAAGGTCCAACTTGTTTCCAAGATAGTTATGCCACAGGGAGATGCTGTCATAAGTTTCCTTGGGGTTTAAAGTGCTAAGGAGGGGTGCCTGGGAGGCTCAGTCGGTTAAGCGTCCAACTCTTGATTTCTGCTCAGGTTCATGATCTCATGGTTTTGTGAGTTGGAGACCAATGTCAGTCTCTCTGCTGACAGCATGGAGCCTGCTTGGGATTCTCTCTGTCCCTTCTCTGCTAGTGTGCACTCTCAATCTTTCTCTCTCTCTCTCTCTCTCTCTCTCTCTCTCTCTCTCACACACTCTTGCTCTCACTCTCTCAAAATAAATAAACTTAAAAAAAAAAAAAGAACTTGCTAAGGCCCTCTTAAATAAAACTCATTGAGGCCCTAATGACCTTTCCCTCTCTACCTCAACTCATCCCCCAAGCAATATATGAATGCTCTTTATGAAATATTGGATACTAAATTCTATTCTCTTTTGAATTGGTGGTTCCCTTGTCTTCTGGTTGGTCAAGCAAGATAGTCGACCTCTTGGGCAATCAGGCCCTGCTCCTATTCCTTCCTTTACTCATTTTCCTTTCATTCCTTTCCTACTCCCAGGCAGATTCCAGCTGCTGACCCTCAAAATCTGAGAAACTTGGCCATCAGAGTCATGCCTTGGGAACTCTCCCTTGCAGCTTGTGTCGGGTTTCTCTGGGGTGGGCTCACAGCTGCTGTTGGCTGTCCTTCCCACCTACACCCCATTCCCCTATTCTGTGCTAGCCCCCAAGAACCCAAAATACTACCATCAAATTTGTCCATGTTGGGGGGCACATAGGCTGTGCCGGTGGCCTTAGGGACTGCGCTGGCCACCGTCTCACAGAAAGGTGCATCTCTTTTGGAATATGTGCCAGATTAAAGGGAACCCAGAAACCAAGAAAATAAACCACGATGAGGAAGAATAATGTCAGCACTCACAGGAAAACAGATAAAACTCCCTCGTCCAATCCAGTTTTATTTTGGCAGAGTTCATGTTGAATTGTTTTGGTCGAGCATCAAAATATACACCCACATAGTTTTGAGCCGTGGTCCCAGATGTCAGGTAAGTGGTTTACACTCTGTAACAGAGGCAGTTCTCTGGTCAAAGAGTGGGAGCTTCAAAAGGGGGAATGAACAGCTGTAAACAATTCCCCCGTGCCCACAGTACCCTGTACCCCAGGCTTCCGCCCCACCCCAAACCCACAGATCCCATCTGGAGAGCCTGCCTCTCATGTAAGGGGTGTTTAATCCACCTGCCTTCCTGATAAACTTTCATAGGGGAGAAGTGTATGTGGGGTGTGTGTGTGTAGTGTTGAGTGGGGATGTTAATGTCATCATACTAATTTAGAACTAATCCCTGGATAAGAACACTGTCTTAGTCTTGGAAGGCAAAATATCTATTCATTAAATGTTGATCATTGCTTTGGATGAATTTTTATCAGGGAAATACTCAAAAAAGAATGGCAATGGGGGGAAGAAATCAGGCTATCAAACTGTAGATACCTGTAAATTCTCTGTATTTTAGGCAGAGATAGAGACAAAAATAGGCATTGAACAAAGAGTAGAAGGAAATATATCAAAATGCCAGGGGAAGTTTCCTCCAGGTTGTGGAATTATGGGTGATCTTAACTTCTTTTTTTTCTTCTGTATGTTTCTGTGCTGCCCAAGATTTTGGGTTTTGTTTTGTTTTGTTTTTTTGCTATTGTTGTTGTTTTGTTTTGTTTTATCATGAGCAAATGCGACTCTAGTAATGTTGCATGAGAGGAATAATTTTTTAAATTTGTTTTTCGAATGTAGATCACCTTGCCCCAAGTCAGTGTCATCAAGAAGCCCAGGTGAAAGCTGAGTGACCTGAGCACAAAGGCCTCCAGGTCTTCCAACCCCATGACTCGGCCCTCCTTCCTGTCACTCAGCAGTGTCCACCGGAGGCGATTATCCTTATCTGAGGGCAGACAGTGAGTCGAAAGCCGCCCAGGAGAGGTAGCTCGGACAAGAAGACTCTGTAAGAACCAAGCTCAAGTGAAAGGCCTAGAGGCTCCCAATGTCTGCACAGCTGAACCCCAAACTCCAGACCACCCTGATCTCGACCTCACTCCAAAAAGATTCATTAGCAAAATGAGAAAGGGAGGAGGTCAAGAGACGAGGGGAATGAGGCCAAGAAGCCAAGAAGGGGATTTCTAATAAAGAATTGAAACTACTCTGTTCAAGAGCTGGCACATTTCCAAGGACCTCTAAGGCTGGAAAAAGAAGAGCTTGGGAAAAAAACAGAAAGAGAAGGCAAGGTTCAAGTCAGCTCAGGGATGCCCCACTGCCTCCTTCAGCCCCAGCCTAGTCTACTCATTGTCAGATCTTTCACCTTCTCTTATCTCCCTCACCCAGCCTCCATCCCCCACTCCCGCCCCCAACCTAATTCTCTGGAGAACTAACAATCTGAGCTTGTTGCTTTAGGACCTGAAGCCCCTGCAGGAGGCGGAGGACAGTCACACTCCAGTTCTATAGAGGAACTAGCTTGCAAGGTCAGGAAGGAAGTGGCGGGTGGAGCTGGTGGGTGCAGAGGAGAAAAGCTTGGAGTAGACCTCTCAGAAGCGTGGAGAAGGGGCGCCTGGGTGGCTCAGTCGGTTAAGTGTCTGACTTCGGCTCAGGTCATGATCTCACGGTTTGTGAGTTCAAGCCCTGAGTCGGACTCTGTGCTGACAGCTCAAAGCCTGGAGGCAGCTTCAGATTCTGTTTCTCTCTCTCTCTGACCCTCCTCTGCTCATATTCTGTCTCTCTCTCTATCTCTCACAAAAATAAATAAACATTAAAAAAAAAAGTGTGGAGAAGGTGTCTGAGCTCAGTCAGCCCCTTGCCACCCACCCCTATCACACTGCTACAGTGGTCTGACTCTTGAGCAGCCCTCTGGGTCCAGAGTGGGTGAGTGTCCAAAAAGGAGAGACTATGGAAGCAGAGGGGAGGAAAGAATACACACGCAAGCGTGGTGGAAGATTCCTATAGGAGGAATTACCCACATTTGCATTTACTGCCCAGGGCCCTTTCTGGAAGTGACAATAGGTTGATGTTTGTTCTTTAGATACTAATACCAAATAGATTGCTTGATGATAGTCTCACATGCACACCCAAGGTGTGTGGGGGGCAGTTTGTGTAGGGGGATGTTTTGGTGATGGGAAGCAGTGGGAGGTAGTGGGAGGCAGTGAGGGGAGGTCCTTTTGGGGAGTGAAAAGATTAACCCTGCATTCCTTCAAACTCCTGGGGGAAAGAACTGGATAACAAGTTCAGAAAACTTATTAAGTCTTGGGGGATTCTGAGCCAATTTTCCCACAGCAGGATATGAGCACATCTGTCCTTTGTATCTTCTTTGTCTCCAATTTTTCTTTTGGAAAATTGACCGCTTCGGGATAAAAAATGTCTGCATTCTTGAAAAACTTAACCCATTGCTTATGGTTTCCATGGCGATGATACTCTTCCATAGGAAGCAGCATGGGGTAGTGGTAAGAACAAGTACCTCAGAACCAAGTAGCCTTCAAAAGCCTGGCTCTCACAATTACAGGCTGGGTGACCAGTTTGATCACCCGTAAAACAGATGCTCCTAGTTCCTCCCTCACAGGGTTGTTGTAAGAAATAAATGAGGGGTGCCTGGGTGGCTCAGTTGGTTGAGTATCCAACTCTTGGTTTAGGCTCAGGTCATGATTTCAAAGTTCATGAATGTGAGCCTCACATGGGGCTCTGTGCTGGCACTGCAGAGCCTGCTTGGGTTTTTGGGTTTCTCTCTCTCTATTTCTGCCCCTCCCCTGCTCATTCTCACTCACTCTAGCTCTCAAAATAAATAGATAAACTTAAAAAAAAGAAAAGAAGGAAGGAAGGAAGGAAGGAAAGAAGGAAGGAAGGAAGGAAGGAAGGAAGGAAGGAAGAAGGAGGAGAGGGAGAGAAGACAGAAAGACAAAAGAAAGAAAGAAAGAAAGAAAGAAAGAAAGAAAGAAAGAAAGAAAGACCACATGTACTGAGGCCAGCACTCAGCAAGCCCTCAGGAAGTTAGGCTCCCATGATCATATCATGAGGTCAGCACTCTCCACATGGCTTCACTCCCAGTAAAGCTACTCAGGGTAGTACAGTGACAGACTCAGCACTAGAGCAGGGGTAGCAAACTGTGGCTTGTGGCTCAAATCCTCCCTGACACCTACTTTTGTAAGGCCAGAGAGCTGAGAATGTTTTTTACATTCTTAAATGGTTGGGGGAAAATATCAAAAGAAGAAGAATATTTTACAGCATGGGAAAAGTACATGAAATTCACATTTCAGTGTCCATAGGTTTTTCTGCAACACAGTCATGCTCCTTCATTCATATATCTTCAATGACTGTTCACGCGTATGACCAACAAGGCCTAAAATACTTAGTATCTGCAGAAAAAGTTGGTCAACCATGCATTAGAGGATGAGTAGTCCCATTCTAGCCATGTTCTCCCACCTCCCAAAAGAGATAATACCTCCCCCTTTTCACCAAAAACATGCCCACCAGGATAAACATATACCATTTGGCTCACTCACCATGAGGTTAACACCAGCTGGCCTACACTTTGAAAAGTGTAAGACAGGGATTGGATGTAAAGCATTACTGTTATTTTCTGAGCCAGCACTTGGGGGTGGTGCAATTCCAGTCACCCCTACTGAAAAAAAACTCAATGTGCTCTTTGTTCTTGCAGCCCTTGATCTTTCACTCGCCTTACTATTTCTCAGGGCCTGCTGTGTCCATTTGTACTTGCTCAGCTGGGAAAAATATGAGTTGGGCTTTGTCTACACCTTTAATTAGTTTACTGAAAAGGGGTCAAAACAAAAGACGGAGGAAGCATTAAAACATGCTTACTCTACGCCGGGCATTTTGGGGATTACAATGAGGAATCAGGAAAGCCCCCCAAGAGAGGAAGACAGAAATATTGAGGCAAAGAGTTACAAAACACTGCAGTAACTGTTGTAATAGAGGCAAGTGCAAAGCCCAGAGGGAGCAGAGAAAATGATTTATTCTATTGGGGTACTGAAGACAAGCATCAGGAAAACTCACAGGGAGGTGACAGCTTTAAAGAGTGGAGAAGAGTTTGTTAGGTGTGAAGAGACGGTGAAGCTATGGAGGTACAGGAGAATAGCAGGGACCAAAGCAGAAGTAGGGACCAATGGCATGTTCAAGTGGAGAGAGTATGCAGGACACACCTTGACAAATAAGCTGGAGCTGGACTGTGGATGGCCCTACAAACAACAGTCAGGAGATGACACTTTATTCTGGAGGTCATGTGGAGCCTTCAGCAACTTCATAGACTTCAAAGAAGGGAGAAAGCTCATCAGATGTGTGCTTTAAAACTTATCATCAGTAACTAGGAGGAAGGATACACTGGCATAGAGAAATCCTAGGTTGAAAACAAGTCATGAGTGATGTAGTAGGAAGAAAAATCCTGGATATAGAGTTAATAGGACCTCATGACATTGAGCTCTTGGGTTAGGGAGCTCAGCTGCTTTTTGATGAACACCAGAAAGAAGCTGCTGGGTTTGCAAAAAGAGAGTGCTTGATGAGCTGAGCAGGAACAATTTCAGTAGAATAGTAGCAACACAGGCAAATTCTTCTGGTTTCAGGAATTAGTGGCCCTGAAGAAGTAACAGCAAGGAGCATAGAGTGAACGTTCAAGAAGTGACATTTCTGTAACTCCTCCTCCTCTTCTTCCTCCTCCTTCTCCTCCTCCTTCTCCTTCACCTTTTCCTCTCTTTCTACCTTTCAAAAATCTATACTCTGTCCTGGAAAATACCTCTGCTTTCCAATTCGTTAACCTGGGCACTATGTTCTGGAAACAGACCAACTTTTACAATGAAATTTTACAACTCTCCAAGGTGACATTTATCCCTTCACAGAATTTCAAGTGGGCCTTATGGGAGCCCATTATTTGAGGGATTCTTGCTCTTGTCTATAAAATAATTTCTAGGTAAAAGCAATAAAAAGAATCAAAAAGTCTTACTGCGAGGGTAAGCCCTGCAGGATGGAAGGCCTCTGTCAACGTGTCTGCCATGAATCCATAGCAGAAGTCAGCCCTCTTCTCTGTCTGGCATATTGTGTCAAACTAGGAAAGAAGGGAAATGAAGCTAGCTGTGCTCTTAAGCTTCGCTTCTAACACCAAGTTCCCTTTTTCGCTTTAGTCTGAGACCAAGAAAGAATAGAGAACTTAGGACACTAAGGGACCAGCCCTGTAGAGACCTGACTTCTAGTTCTGGCTCCTCTTCCTTATCCACGGGTCAGACTAAAAAGAGACAGCTGTCCTATTCCAGTTTGATTTGCTTAAAATATAAATATGATCAATGTACTTGCTTAAAGATGTTTGCTTAAAACATCCAATGGCTTCATCTTGCCCTAGGATGAAGCCCTATCGCCCTATCTTTGTGGGCGAATAGTGCCCTCCACATCTAAGGGCTTCTACATCTCTCTTCAAAGTATCTTGTCCAACCCATAGGATTGGTTTTTTTCCTTACAAAGCAATATATGGCTCTCCATTCTTGTAGCTTTGGAATGTGTTAATCCCCTGTCCAAATGGCCTCCATTGTACCGCTTTATCTGGCAACCTTAAACACATCTTAAGTTAGATGTCAGGTGCTCCAAGGAACTCTTCAAAATCCCCTAGGGTAGGTTAGACCCCTTAGAGCAGACTATATGTTGTCTGCCTAGCACTCCTATGCCCATACTTGCTTAAGCCAGTCTCTCCAACTAGAATATTAAACACTCAGAAAGCAGGTCCAACTTTTCACTGCTGTGACCTTAGTTAGCACTGAGCACAAAATCATGAATGGTGTATTCTTTTGTTCATTCATTCATTCACTCTTATATTCATTCCACGTGTTGTAAATAGCAGATCACACAATACATGGAAAAGCTCTTTGAAAAGTGTAACGCGAGGTCCAAATATCTGGAACATTTTCTGCAGAAAAATGTAAAGTCAATATAAACCCAATCAACACTCCTGCCTGAAAAAAAAAATCAAAATATTTTACGTAGGATAAGGATAGCCTTTATAAATCAAAGGACAACACTATTATTATATATACCTTGAACAAGCCTTTATCTTATTACTTTTATAATCAGAGGATAATATTATTATTACTATACATGATCTCAGACAATTCTTTATATCTTAGGACGGGAAGGGACCTAGGAGGTCCTCTAACCCTACTTTTCATATTTTCTGGGAATAGATCAAATTTAAATATTCTAGTCCTCATAAATTATTGACATTTTATAGAAACTCTAATATTTCCTGCAGACAATATCAAAATAATTCAGGTCAGTGAACATTACAATGACTGAGTAAACTGCATTCTTCAAACACACACATGTGAACAAAGTAATACTTTTTCAAATTCTATTGTCAATGATGATAAAAATTATGACTCAAATATGTTAACTAAGTTTTTTTTTCTTAACTCTTTTTCCTTAACTCTTTTTATTGAAGTTAAGTGTCCAAACCTTTGAGTGACACTGGCTAGATTTTTGCAAACATATACAACCATAAAGCTGCTACCCAGATCAAGCGATACTGTGTTATCTGGATCCTAGAAGTTTCCCTCTGCCCCTTTCGACTCAACCCCCACCCCCAACCCCACCAAAGACAACCAGTATCCTGACTTCTTTCACCATACACTAGGTTTTTCTGTTCTTGAGCTTCATATAAATACAATTATACAGTATGTTCTCTTTATGCCTGGCTAGTTTTGCTGTATATTATGTGGGTGAGATTCACATATGTTTTTGCATGTAATAGTAGTTGGTCTTTTGTCATTACTGTATAGTATTCCATTGAATATATATGCTACATGCCTGTATCCGTTCTACTCTTGAAAGATATGTGGATTGTTTCCAATTTTGAGCTATGATGGCTAAAAATGCTGTGAGCACGTTTGTGTTTTGGTGCACACATCTGTACCTTTCTGTTGTGTGTTAGGTACAAAATCGTTAAGTCATAGGGCAAGCATTTATTTTTTATTATTTTTTTTATTATTTTTTATTTTAGAGAGAGAGAGAGCAAGGGAGAGGGGCAGCAGGAGAAAAGAGAAAGAATCTTAATCAGGCTCCATTCTCAGCATAGAGACCAATATGGCGCTGGATCTCATGACCCTGGGATCACGAGCTGCGTTGAAATCAAGAGTCAACACTCGACTGAATGACCCACCTAGGTGCCCTGTGGCATACGTTGACTTGAGTAGATATTGCCCAAGAGTTTTCCAATGTGATTGTGCTAATTTAATGTGTCAATTTACCCACCCACAAGCAGAGTATGAGAATTCCAGGTACCCCATACCTTCTCTAACATTTGATATTGCATATTTTGTTTTATTTATTTATTTACTTGGCATTGCATGTTTTCATTTTATTACTTATTAATTTATTTATTTATGTATGTTTAGCTATTCTAGTAGAGAGGTACCTCCTTACATTTTCATTTGTTCTTCCTGATGAGTAATGATACTGGGCATTTTTTTCATGGCTTATTAGCCATCTGGACATTCTTTTTTATAATGCAGCTTACAGAAGACCATAAAATACTGTCATGATCTTGGAATAGGCAAAGACTTTTTTTTAATGTTTATTTATTTTTGAGAGAGAAAGAGAGACAGAGTGTGAGCAAGGGACGGGTAGAGAGAGGGAGACACAGAATCCGAAGCAGGCTCCAGGCTCCAAGCTGTCAGCACAGAGCCTGATGCAGAGTCTGAACTCGTGAACCACGAGGTCATGACCTGAGCTGAAGTCCGACCGCTCAACTGACTGAGCCACCCAGGCGCCCCTAGGCAAAGACTTTTTAAAGAGAACACACAAAAAAAATATCCATAAAGGAAAAGGTTAACATATACTTCCTGAAAATTTAAATATTCTGTTCATCAAAGGACACCTAAAATAAAAGAAGAAGAAACAAGCTTCTGAGTGAGAAAATATATTTGCAGTCATAGCCAGAATATTAAAGAACTTTTGGAAATCACACGACAAAAAAGCCAGACAACTAAACACAAAGATGGGCAAATTCTTGAATTAAACTTTTTTTATTGTAAGATACTACAAACGTTAAAATGTTTCCGGGGTGCCTGGTTGGCTCAGTCAGTTAGTTAAGCGTCTGACTTCACTCAGGTCATGATCTCACAGCTTGTGAGTTCAAGCCTCAAGTCGGGCTCTGTGCTGACAACTGGGAGCCTGTTTCAGATTCTATGTCTCCCTCTCTCTCTGTCCCTCCCTCTGCTTGCATTCTGTGCTTCTCTTTCTCTCAAAAGTAAATAAACGTTTTTAAAAAATGTTTTCAATTGCACTTTTTTCTTTTGTGTAATTATAGTTTTTAATACAGACAGTTCATTCGATGCGATTTCATTGTTTTATATCTTTGCATGATCTTTTACATAAATAAAATCACGAATTAGGATTTAAATAATTCTTTTGTGCTATAGTTAATACCATATTGATTTGGAAAATATAGTCTAGCTCCCCACCCACTCTACTCTCAGGACTTCCAAATGCTCCACAAACACAGGAGTGATTGCCCCCTCTGCCTTACAGGATCAGGGGGATACTCCTGTTCAGATAAAGCTCTCCAAGCCTCTAGGCCCTTAGGGAAAATATACAACTTCATCTTTCTTAATCTCCCCTGGGACTGTCTCAGAAAGTTGGAGTCCCCCCCCCACCCCCAAGCTACATACAAATTCCTCTTCTCCCCCTACCACCACCACTAGGACCACATCCTTTGAAAATCTTCAAAGCCATCCAGGAGAGGACAGAAGAGGCAGAAAAAGCAGGAAGGGATCTCTGCAAGAGCGAGGGAGGTGAGCCAGCGGGAAAGACTCGGGTAGGTGCCAAAGCTCTCCCGTCTATAGAAAGGCCATCTTCCCGCAGTCCCTTGGGGGCTGGACCACAGCCCAGGATTGAGAAAGCTCTACAAGTAAATGCAAATATCTTTCTTTTCCCCTTTCTTCTCATCATATTCAAAGTTTGAAAAGAAAACAAAATGGATTAAGAACCTGATATGGCAAAAGCAATAAGGAAAAACAGGGAGGGGCACCCAGGTGGCTCAGTCGGTTAAGCGGTTAAGCATCCAGCCTAGGTTTAGGTCATAGTCTCACGGTTTGGCAGTTGGAGCCCGGCACCAGGCTTTCTACTGTCAGCACAGAGCCCGCCCGGGATCCTCTGTCCTCCTCTCTCTCTGCGCCTCCCCTGCTTGTGCTTTATTTTGCTCACTCAAAAATAAAAAAAAACATTAAAAAAAAAGAAGAAAAGAAAAACAGAGAGAGATACAGACTCAAATATCTGCTAAATGCCCACAAAATGCCTGGCATTATACTAAATATTGAATAAATCTCTACCCTCAAGACATTAAGTCTAGTATGGATGAGCAATAGTAATAAACAGAATAATAACAGTGACATTCATGTAGTGCTTATGCTATGCAAGGGTAACATTTTAACATATATTTTAATGTGTTTTGACATATAATAATATACAAATAAAATAATATATTAAATACATATCTACTATATGTTATAATATATTCTTAGTATTTTTAATATCTTTAATCTTCTTTGCACATTAAAGGGTAGAGATTATTTTCACCCTTTTTGTAGATGAATAAATTGAGGTATCAAGAGAGTAAGTAACTTTCCTGAGGTCAAGAAGTTAGGAAGAAGCCAGGCTAGGAGTTGACATTAATGCAATCATGGGAGTAATAACAAGTAATAACAAGTAAAGGATGCTGGGAGAACAAAAGCTTTTGCCCAGCCTGGAGAGGTCAACCAAGACTTCCTAGATAAGTATGTGCCTTGTCCTGAAGGGTGGGAAGATTTTCAAATGTGGTCATATTGGTGGCGGTACAGGGAGAAGAAGAGTTTGTATGTCGTTTGGTGGGGGGAGGGGGAGGGAGAGTCCAGCTTTCTGAGAGTCTCAGGCAGATGAGGGCAGCGATTTCAGGCAGGAATGTCAGGATCTGGAAAGACACAGAGCTGTGGGACAGCAGACCACGCAGTGTGGGAGCCTAGTTACAGGTGGGAGACAGAGCCAAAGTGGGTGGGCAGGAAAGCATTCTGTGTGTCAGCAAAGGAGTGTGAAGAATTAGACTTGGGTGCCTGGGTGGCTCAGTTGGTTGAGTATCAGACTCTCAGCTCAGGTCATGATCCCAGGGTTGTGAAATCAAGCCCCATGTTGGGCTCCATGCTGAGTGTGGAGCCTGCTTAGGATTCTCTCTCTCCCGTTCCCTCTTGTGCTTTCTCCCCCACTTGTGCTTTCTCTCTCTCTCTAAATTAAATTAAATTAAATTAAAAAAGAGGAAAGAATTGGGCTTTACCCCTAAGGAAGAAGATCTGCAGGAGGATTTTATTAAGTAGGGAAGGGAGGGAGGTCGAATTTGGATGGTGTTAAAAGATGATTTGCAGAGAGAAGGAGGGTGTCAAAGAAACAGGTTAGGAGAGTATGGGAAGCCAAGTGAAAGATTCATTATGGAAATGAAAATCCCTTGACTTAACCTCAGGACTGTACCCACCCAGAGGCAGCAGCTTCCTCTAGTAGGCAAGACCAAGCCCACAATCAGCTGTGGCTAAGGCAGCTTCGTCCTAGTTCCTGACCCTGCAAACAGGTGCAGAGGCCATCCCCTCTCCCCATGCAACCCGCCATACCCACGCTTCCCCCTCCCCCGTGCTACATTAAGGGCTCCGTAAGGTAAGGATATGTTACCATCATGCACATGCAGCAGGGTGTATGGCAAAGGGACTGTGGACTCTAAGGATCCTGAAGGTGAATTTCAGCTAAACCATACCAGATATGTGGCCTCTCAGTTTACTTGCTGTAGCACGTGAACAATAACACATGGTGGATTAAGCACTAGTGGGCTTGTAGGTAAAGTGCACTATTTACTTGTCGCTATTCTTGCTCTTATATCATACAGAGCCCTTACGATGTGGCTCCTACCCACAACTCTAGTCTCACTTCCTGCCAACCCCCACTTTGCCTTATACTTTACACCCCTTCAATATCATGCTGCCTATGTTTTCTCAGATAGGCTATTTGGTGTCACATACTCATGCCTTTTACATGCTATATTCAATGCCTAAAATATCATACCTTTCTTGCCTGTCATGGGAATTCCATTCCCATTTGTCTTTCAAAAAGGATGGTACCTAAACCTGGCAAATATGGCAATCATGGCACTTTTATAGAAAAAAGGGCTGTTTATACGCTTCCTATAATTATCTTTGTAAATATATATGTCTTAGGATGTAACATATAATAATAAATAATATATAATCATATGCTCTAATATATAATATGTTCAATATATGCTGTTATTTATCTTTAATATCATTAATCTTCATAGCACATTGGTAAGGTAAATATTATTAAATAAACAGTTCCTTTGTCTACCAAGCAAAACCTGAAATAAACTAAACTCGAACTTTTGGACACATAGAACATAGATGATAGATGTATTAAAGCTTTCTACATTCGCTTCAGGCTTTTGACACTCAACTAGATACACAAATTTATTTGCAAATTTAAACAAGTTTATTTGTAAATTGCTAGCCAATGCACATGACTGACCTGAAAACTTCAATAGAATAAGTTTTGAAGCTACTCGGAAGGCCATGTCAGGTATCGCTGTATCAGGGAAGCCTTTCCTCAGATTCTGTCTCCCACTCATTCCATTGTAATTTCTCTGCCCTTTGCATCTTGTATGCAATTCTACACTTGCACTTATCCCTCTGATGATGTCCTACAGTGTATTTCTCTGTTTACTTGTCTCTAAGTGCCCAGTCCCTTGCGTACCCCCAACACATGGCCCAGGGCATAGGATCTAGTAAGGAATCAATATGCCTCCATTGAATGAATGCTACGACACAGAGCATAAATCTAAAAAACCCATAGGTTCTTGGTAATGCCAGTCCCCAAGACAACGAGAATAGAAGAACTGGTTTAGGGGTTGAGTTTGTCCAGTGGAGATCTAGCAAGCAGACATATAGCTAAAGGTCAAAGGAGAGATAAGAGCCTGACGCGGTTTTGAGAACACAGTCCATGTCTACATGGTAGCCGAAACTATGATCTTGGTTATTGATGGTTATTCATAATCACAAGATTTGTGAATAGAGTGAGAAAAGGAGAAAGCCATGGACTCTAGAGGAACATCCATTTCAAAGGCCAGCCAAAGGAGGTGAAGATTAGAAATGCAGGAAAAGAATCAAGGAATTGGGGATCCCAAAAGGCCAAAGGAAGACAGAATTTCAGGAGATGTTGGTAGTCCACAGGTGCAAGTGGGTATGGATTTGGCAAAATGGAGGTCACTGGGGAATTTAGTGGAAGCAATTTCAACAAAAAATTAGAGGGATGGAGTGTTTGGGATTGCAGATTGTTACAGAGAAGGGATAAAAGGAGGAAGTGGGGGATCCACCCATCTGATCATTCAAATGAAGCACTTTCTTTCTTGCTTAAAGATCTTAAGGCAGTATCTGTAATTTCTCAGAGGACAGTCAGCAGCTCTAGGAGTTCACAGTGAGAGTAACCTGATAGGGTCTTTGTTTCTGGAAGATCAACTAATTTTCCAGTGTGATATCTATCCACTTCCCTACAACTCAGAATAGGCCTCAGTTTATATAGATGCAGACAGGGTAGCTGAGACTCAGGAGGCATCTTGCTCAAAGCCGGTAATGTGTGGATGCCCAAATCCTAATTCCAGACCCTCTCACAGGATCCTGGGAAAAAAAGGCAGCATGCACACACCTTCCATATAACCAGAAGGGATCCAAAAATGGATAAGGGAGAGGTGCTCGGCCTGATGGATTTTTAAAAGCTTTAATGGTCTCTGGGTAGGTAGGGGCTGAACTGAGAACATATGAATAATTTGCTACAGCCTCATTTCTCTGAGATTTGAAAGTTTCTGATATGTATGCCTTCTACCTATGGTTAGAAGGTAAGATTTTTGGGGAGAATGAGCATCCCCGAAGCACTCAATGTATAGTAACAACTTACTAGACGATAGAATGTTTAGAGATAGGGGAAGAGGGGAAAAGAAAAAAGACACAGAGAGGGAAGGAGACAAAACATAAGAGACTCTCAAAGACTAAGAACAAACTGAGGAGTGAGGGGGGGTGTATGGAAGGGAGGAGAGTGGGTGACAGGCACAGAGGAGGGCACTTGTTGGGATAAGCACTGGGTGTTATATGAAAACCAATTTGACAATAAATTATTTAAAAAAAAAGATTTCAACAACAACAACAAAAAAAGAATGTTTAGAGATAGGAATGCCCTTAGAGATCATCTAGCTCAGTTGTATCGAATTATCCTGCAATAGCTTTCTTGTTGACTCGCTGGTCTCTTCCACTTGATTATAAACTCTTCTAGGGCAGAGTACCCCTGACTTACTCATTTTTTTTTCTTTTGGCACAACGCAGCTCTAAGCTTGACCATAAAAAGCATTCAATAAATGTTTGATGAATAAACAAATGCATAAAATCTACAAGATGTGAAAGAGGCAGGGAGTAATCTATCCTTCCAGGTCTGGGATTGAATGTCACTTCCTCAAAGAGGACTTTCTTGCTCACTGGGCATCCACACTCTAATTGCTTCACAGAACTTCTAAGTTTATATTTGCTTTGTTTACTTGTTTTTTATTCAAGTATAATTAATGTATAGTGTTATATTGGTTTCAGGTCTGCAATATAATGATTCAACAATTCTATACATTACTCAGTGCTCATCATGCTATCACCCAATCCAACTCCCCTCTAGCAGCCACCAGTTTCTTCTCTATATTTAAGAGTTGAGTGTTTTGTTTTTTTCTCTTTTTTTCCCTTTGTTTCTTAAATTCCACATGAGTGAAATCATATGGTATTTGTCTGACTGACTTGTTTCACTTACCATTATACCATCTGGTTCCATACATGTTGTTGGAAATGACAAGATCTCATTCTTTGTTATGCCTGAGGGATATTCCATTGTGTACATATCACATCTTCTTAATCCATTCATCTATCCATGGGCACTTGGGTTGCTTCCATAGCTTGGCTATTGTAATAATGCTGCAATAAACATAGGGGTGTATATACCTTTTCAATCAGTGTTTACATTTTCTTTGCGTAAATACCATATAATCTAGTAACTCCACTACTACTTTGTTTACTTTTCAATTGTCTGTTCTTCAACTAGAATGTAAGTTTCAAAGAGTTGAAGATCTTATATATCTTGTTCAATGTTGTCCTCAATGCATAGCGCTAGCAAAGGCCTAACACATAGTAGGCCCCCAATATTTGTGGAATGAATGAATGACTGAGTGGAGCCAGAAGAAAGTAAGGCTAAAGTAGAAGACTCAGATCTGTGAAGGAAGCAAGTCTTGGGCAACTCCTTCCTGCCTGGGGCTTTTTTATTCCCAGAACAAAGCAGCTTCTAGCCCTTTTTCATTCTTTCCCACTATCCAAGGAATGGGGTAGAGCCTCTGACTTCAAATCTTTTTTTTTAACTCTCTATACTAAAGTAATTTTGTTGGATTGCAACTGTGACCCGTACCCCCCAGGATTAATCAGATAAACCCAGCTGAGTTAGCTCTGAGTTTTTACTTTTCTCTAACTTGAAGTGTTGTTGTTTTTTTTCTTTTAATGTTTATTTATTTGGGGGGAGAGAGAGTGTGAGCGCAGGGAAGGGAAAGAGAGAGGGGGAGAGAGAGAATGACAAGCTTGCAGAGCCCGATGCAGGCCTTGATCCCACAAACCACGTGGGATCACAACCTTAGCCAAAATCAGGACGCAGACACTCAACAGATTGAGTCACCCAGGCGCGCCCCTAACTTGAAGTTTTAGCCCCCTTCCGTCTCCGGAAGTCCTTAAAAGGAGAGCTGGGAAAAAAAATCACTAGGGCTTTTCCAATCCCTACCCCACTTTGACGCATCAGATGCTGCAGTCGCTCCCACCCCCACCGTGCAAGCAGAAAGATGTGAACCTCTGAAGGAGACCTCCTCGCCAGCACCTTGGCTCACAGGTGATGGGAGAGTCACATTCGGACTCATCCAGACTGGGTTCCAGTGACCTTTTGCCTTGTTTACTTGATTTACTGCTTGTTTCAAGGGTTCTGGGAGAATCGCTCGTGTCACCGCCTATGCCGAAGGGAAGCTCTGTCGCTGCTGAAACTTGCTCACTCCATCCTGCCACCCTCCCAGGTGACCCGCTCACTGCTCAATTTACGGTTTGCCTTCCTCAGCTTGCCGCTGAGGCTGGGTGGCTCAGGGGCTTCTTCTGTTGATGCCGTTGATCTCGAGTTTTGCTTTGTCTTTCTCCTAATTTGGAATAAATAGAACAAGCAAATGAAGAAGAGTTGACAATCCCAGAAGCCCCTCGTCTTTGGTAAATTTCAAAAGGAAAATGGAAGCAAACATCTGGCAAACAAATATTGGCTATACGCTGAGGGGAGTAATTCTGATCCAGATTAGTACCAGCCAATAAAAAATGTAATGTAACCATACATATAATTTAAAAATTTAAGTGGGATGCCTGGGTGGCTCAGTCAGTTAAGTGTCTGGCTTTGACTCGGGTCATGATCTCACAGCTCGCGAGTTAGAGCCTCTCATCGGGCTCTCTGCTGTCAGCACAGAGCCCACATCGGATCCTCTGTCTCCCTCTCTCTCTCTGCTCCTCCTTCCCTCACTCTTATTTTCTCTCTCTCTCCCCCTCCCTCTCAAAAATAAACATTTAAAAAATAAATAAATTTAAAATATAAAAATTTAAGTCACCACATTAAAAAACCAAAAACACGAAAATGTTATTCATTTTAAAATATATTTTATTTAACCCAACATATCCAAGTATTATCATTCCAACCTGTAATCAGTTACAATTTATGAATATGATTTTTTTCATACTAAATATTCAAAATCTGGTGTATATATCATACTTAAAGCACATCTCCATTCAGACTAGCTGCACTTCAAGTTATCAACAGCTGCACATGCATCCAGTGGCTACCATACTGGACAGCAGAGATCTAGACAGAAACGTGGGAAAGTTCGAAAATAAGTAAGTAAAGAGATTAATAGAGACGATGACTAAATTGTGATAAATGCTAGAAGTGAAATAATAGTGATGAGCTAGTAACTGAGGAGCAGGGATGGGAAGTGTTGTTACTTAGACAAGGGTGTGATCTGGGGCCTTTCACAGGGAGAGCATTTGAGTGTGTACTGCACCCTAAAAATGGACTGTAAGGGCAAATCGGGACTGATTCCATTTTGCTTAAGGGCAAACTGGGACTGACTCCATTGTGTTCCATGTCCTCCACCTTGAGTCCCCAGCGCCTGCGCAGAAGCTTGACCTATGGAACAGGACCCTTGACCCTTCCTCAGCCAATCGGCTAGGGCCACAACCATCACCCCTCCCACTGTTCCTAGACCCCTTTAAAACTATTGTGTTTTTGGAACGCGCCCTCTCTCTCAACCCACCGCTGCTTCGGTGCAGGTATGAGATTGAGCTCGAGCTAGCTCGAATAAAGGCTCTTTGTTCTTGCATCAGACTCGGCTCCCTGGTGGTTTTTGGGGTTCCCGAATTCTGGGCATAACAGACCCCCCAGGTGGAGAAGTGGACAAAAGCAATCCATGCAGGAAGAACAGTAGGATCGGAGGCCCCTCGGCATCCAAACGCTTGGCTGGGAATGTTCTCCAGTGGGGCCGTGGAACAGTGACCGTGGGAGAGGGTGCTGTGGGAAGACCTAAGGAGCGCGCAGAAGCAAAGCACTGGGGCTTGCAGGCCTTGGAAAAGAACTTGATGTAATTCCAGGAACAATGGAGAGCCGATGAAAGGATTCAGACAGGGAAGGGCTGTAATCCAGTTTGCAACTGTGAAAGATTTCTCCCTCTTCTGCCTGGAGCATGAATAAGAAAGCAGCAAGAGAAGATGCCCAGAAACTGCTCAGAGGAGGTCATCTGGTTGGCCAGGTGAGAGAACAGAGGCTTGGCTGGGGGTGATGGTAAGGGTAACAGGTGTAAGTGACTTCAGGACACACTATGAAGGTGGGACTGACAGACTTGCTCACAGATTGGACACGAGGGGTGAGGAGAAAACACATCAAGAGTGTCACCTACAATTTTGTCTTGAGCACATGTCTTGCTCCCCCCTTCTTCACCCTTAGCCCCCAGCTTCTACAAGCCACATCCCAAGAACTGCTGGTCTCCCTGAGACTTTTGCCAGAAAACAAGCTTTCCCAGGCATTGGACAGGAATTTGTCTCCAGCGTTTCAAGTCAGTGAGGAGGAGATGTGTCCCTCCCCTACATCTGCTTCTGCTTCTGCACTCCTGAAATCTGTTCAAGAAATTTCGAGCTTCTGTTCCAGGACCACATTCCTCTCAGTAGAGTGTGCCCGTGGACGTGGGCCCGAGAAGTGCTGAGAAGGTGGCCCTATTCAAAGCGCTCACA
Source organism: Paguma larvata (assembly GCA_030068075.1). Lineage (NCBI taxonomy): Eukaryota > Metazoa > Chordata > Mammalia > Carnivora > Viverridae > Paguma > Paguma larvata. Next base: position 18,458,111 of record CM057840.1, read on the forward strand.
GCACTGGGCAGGTGAATCAGTCTAAATTGGCATGTGAGTTTGTCCCATTGATTGGAGAAAGGGTAGAAATGTCTCCGAGGGGTGAGTGTCAATTAATAACGCATTCCAAAGAAAAAGTCAGAAAATCAGGCTTATGGGCACGGCACTGAAAAACAACTGTACTAACAAAAGGTACTGGTCTGGTTTAAGATATAAATAAGATCATAAGGAACGAATTTCCTAACAGCACTTCCTTATTTACTCTAGGCAAATGTGGAGGCTTAGTACGGCTGATACAAAGATTAGACTGTATATGAACACTCACATAAGCATTTAAATCTTATCATGGCTTGAAAAATAAGGGAGGGTTTGAGTGTGCATGCGTGGGGTCAAGGTAGTGAGGGGGGTGACAGCAAGCTGCGGTAACAGGCAGGACAGGCGAGAAGGGTGAACCGACGGTGGCGATTGCCTGACCCCTTCCCTATCTCCCTGCTGCCTGGCCCAACGTAATAGGAGGCATCCATAGCGCAGCTACACAAACAGAACAGGATTTTTGCTGCCCGGAAATAAGTATCCCCAACAGATGGCATTTCCCAGAAGAACAGATTATGAGACCTAAGGGGGCGTGAGCTGAAGTTGTGGAATTGACTGAGTCACATTAAGTGTAAAGAAAGAGTCACCTGTCTAGTCTGGCTTTCGGTTTCTTCGAGGGCAAGACCGCCCCACATTGCTTCCCCAGCCCAGGGACTGATGTTGCTAATGTGTTTCACTCTGTGCCATGACCCCTTCTCAGCAATGAGCATAAATCTTGGGGCTGGCTTTCCAGAAATAGTCGATAGTTTCCTGGGAAGGAAGCCTGACTTTCTCTCCATTTCAGGCCTGTTTCCTTTTCTGACACTTTCCCATGCCTTCACTAGGGGACGGAGGAGGGTGATGTTGAGTTAAGGAGCCCCCAAAAGCTAATTCATTTCTAAGGCTAGAATATCATGACCTGAAGCCCATCCCCAAGAGACTCTCAGGGGAAGGGGCTGTCATCTTCCCACCAGACCCAAGATGCAAATGGATGGGAGGGAGAAATGGAAGAAGAGATGAAGGTAGAAAGAAAAGTAATAGAAGAGAGAAGCCATCGGCTGAGTTCAAAGCCATCAGGCCCCTTTGCACAGCCAACAGGACTCTGTTTTACTTTACTTTTTAAAGTTTATTTACTTATTTTTTGAGAGAGAGAGAGAGAATGCGAGCAGAGTAGGTACAGAGAGAAAGAGAGAGAGAATCCCAAGCAGGCTCTGTCAGCACAGAGCCTGATGCAGGGCTCAAACTCATGAACTATGAGATCATGACTGAAGTTGAAAGCAAGATTCGGACACTTTAACCAACTGAGCCACCCAGTGCTCCAACCAACAGGGCTTTAGATCCTGACCTAATAACTTAATTGTACGTGATCATTAACTTTTCATTATTCCCCCTTCAAGTGATATCCACAACCTTCCCCAATAGTTTTGTGGGTTTTTTTTTTCCATTTACTTGTGTTTTGTTTTCACTTCAAAGTGTTAACAACCATACAGTCATGTTTAGTTGACAGTCTGTTTTTCTCCAAATCAGAACCGGCCTCTCAGTCGGTGGTGTGACATTTTCTCTAGAATCAGTGAGGACTGAAAATTCTAATCAACTGAACCCAGAGCATTCTGATAATATTGTGTGCACAAACATACATAATCTGAGCAAGGCCGTTGGATCTAATCTAGTACCTGGAGAACAGAGACCCAGAAATCAGACGTCCTAGATTCAAATTTCAACTTTGCTGTTGAGTTTTAAGACTGTCAACAGATCACCCCTTCTTTCCACCGCCCACCTCCTTAGGTGAATTTAGGATAACAGCGATTGAAAAATAGCAACACTTCTAGTTGCACAATGTTACATTGTCCCGTGAGCTTATTAAGGCTTGAAAACGGGCAGGGGGGCGGTATAAATCACTTGCATTTTTAAACAGATGTGCACATATGAAACTCCACTCAGCAGTGAACAAAAATCTGATCTGCGATAAAATTCTGAACAACATCCTCCTTATGAGAATCCACAAATTTTTAAAATCCCCCAGTCCTACTGGGGCTTTCAGGTCATTTCTTCTTGCACGGGCCCCAGCTGTAATCGGGAGGGAGATTCTCCAAGAGGAAAGTGCATTGCTGATCCTGGCCAAAAAGACTTGCCTTTCATTTCTAGAGACCTGGAATTATCCTGCCTGCCTGGGAGGCAGGGAGGAATCAAGGGTTAATCTAATCAGATTGGCTGCACAAAGCCACCCTATTCAAGCAGAAGGAGGGGCAGAGGACTGAGGGATTTAACTACACCCTTCAAATTACAGCTGAGAAGTTAAACTGAGTCTGTTTCTAGAAGGGTTTGACTTTCTCAGGAGGAGAGGGGTCAAAAATAAAGTGCAGAGAGAAATGCAAAGTCTAGTTACACCAGCAGTTCTTAAATTGTTTTTCTTTTTTTTCTTCAGTCTGTCATTAAGTGTTATTTTCATGCATTATTATTTGCTTATTGTTTATTATTTGCCTTTATCACTATAATGTAAATGCTATGAAGGTAGGGGTCATATTTATTTTATTTCTATTATATTCTCTGGGACTAGTTGAGTATCTCACGTACAGTAAGCGCTTGAAAAAATATTTGCTGACTCAATGAATCATGAATGAATTACTTAGCCTTTTTGTTTTGTTTAGTTTTTTTAAGGTCCTGGACTTTTTAAAAAGCAGGGTAGGTGCATCTGTGTGGCTCAGTCGGGTAAGCATCCAACTCTTGATTTCAGCTCCTGGTTTTGGCTCAGGTCATGATCTCGCGGTTTGTGAGTTTGAGCCCCACGTCAGGCTCTGCGCTGACAACATGGAGCCTGCCTGCGATTCTTCTCCCCATCTCTCGGCCCCTCCCTCCCCCAAAATAAATAAATAAACTTTTAAAAATTGGGGTAAAAGTTATAACTCCTCTCTCCATAATATGTAGATATATTTGTGTATTTTTAAATTTTATACTTTTATTTATAAATATTTATAAATTTATATTTTTATAAATTTTTATAAAATATTTATATCTTATATTTTATACATAACTTTTCTCTCCATTATATATATAAAATGTGTATATATGTGTACATTTATATATAGACATAGACAATATAGATATAGATATATAGATAAATTGAATCTTCCTATGCAAAGACTCCAGTTTCCAAAGAATTGTCCTGCTTCACCTGTGACACTTAGTAACCCTCAGAAGCAGATAGAAAAGCTCTAATGTCACATATCCTCCAGGGAAGCTATTCTGCAAAGGACTAAGATCAGGGCTAGGTTCTTCTGATTCCCGGGCTAAGACATCTGAAATTGGCCCTTGGAGATGCTTGAAGGATTCTGGGTCACCTTTGGACAAATGTCCAGGAAAAAGAGATCCCGAGGTACAGGAAAAAAAAATCCTAAATTTGTGATTCAGAACACTTGGGTCGAAACGCAGTTCTTGCCCCTTCCTAGCTATGGTGTAATCGTAGCCAGGGGCTGGACGTCTCCTGTGAACTAAGCAGTCGGGCCTAGGTCCCTACCTCCCATAATATAATAGCTTGTAAATCAGGCCCATGATGCAGTTGGCAGGACTTGAACACGACAGGATGTTGCTACGTAGTTCACATGTCTGGCTCACGGCAGTGCCCCCTTACCATAAAAGGAAAAGAACACAGTTTATGCTGAAGCAAGAGAGACTGTAAGCAAGATGTCAGGAAGAACCCTGAACTATCTAAGGACTGTGAGACACTGAGTCTGGGGTATCAGGAAGGTGCCAGAATCTCCCTCTGAAGGTGAATGAAGATGATGGGAATAGCTCTCAGATGATCTATTGCCAGTATTGTCTGGACAGGAGTCCTCCAGTCAGATTGCCTCCAAAACCCAGCCACTCTTGATTTCAGGAAAAACCCTAGGCTTATCGTTGCCACAACTAAGATCCTAAGCACAAAATTCCAATTGATTCTAATGGAACAGAATAGTGGTTGCCTTGAGGTGTTTTGCTTCTAGTCTGTTCTTTAGTACAAAAAACGCCTGCCTACAAGAAAGCAACATTGTTGGAGCACCTCCCTGGCAGTCTTTCCATCTGCTATCTTGTTTCATCCTACAGCAACCCTGAAAGGCACATAGTTTCATTCCCTATTTTACAGATAAGAAAACAGACACCCAGAGGAAAAAAAAATGACTTTCTGTCATACAGCTAGGAAATAGAACTTAAGTCCAGGTCTATCAGACTTGGAAATTCTTTCCACAACACCTGGCTGCCAGGAGGGAGGAGCTAAGTGCTGGTTGGGCAACCGAGGGGTTTCCAGGCTTCAGGTAGTGCTATATACAAAGCACAGTTTACTTATTCTGCTCCCTGAGGGCCAATGTACGCTCTGTGTTTGGGGCCTTCTCTGTTTAATCTTTTCTCAAATTACTATCTCTGAGTATCTTCCTTTAAACAATGGACTTTTAAACCCCAGTTCATAGCTGAAGTTCAAACAGACATCTGAAAAAACAAAGGGACAATGAATTTGTGAAGAGATGCTCAACCTCATTAGAAATCAGGGAATTGCAAATCGAAATCACAGTGAGACAGCAGTTCACACCCACTACAAAAGCAAAAATTAAGAAGTCTGACAACACTCCATACGCAGGAAGGATCTTGAGCACAGGGAATTCGTGCACACCAACAGAGAAGAATATTTGTACCATCATTTTGGAAGACAATTGGCCTTATCTTGCAATGCCGCATATACCTATAAACTTTGACTCAGCAAATGGTTTTATGCATCAACCATTTAATAGCAAAAATATCTTTGGAGCGCCTGGGTGGCTCAGTCAGTTAAGCATCCGACTTCAGCTCAGGTCATGATCTCACGGTTTGTGGGTTTGAGCTCCATGTTGGGCTCAGTGCTGACAGCTCAGAATCTGGAGGTTGCTTCAGATTCTGTCTCTCTCTCCTCTTTCAAAAATAAGTAAGCGTTAAATTTAAAAAAATAGTAAAAGTATCTTAAACAAATGAGAATATAGTCTTGCTATACAAGGACATTGAGGGACTATGGGACTGAAGGGGTTCCCAGCAGCCTTAGATGAAGAGGTTCCCAGTAGAGGGGCGTCATGGAACAAAGCAACAAGTGGCCTCCACAGGGACTGAACACAGCAACTTGATCTCATTCATTATGAATATGGACATGAGATAAGACACAGGATGTCCAGGAAACTGGAATTTCAGATAAAACAAAGAATAGTTTTCTTAGTGTTAAGCATGTTCCGTGCAATATTTGGGACATATTTATACTAAAATGATTTAAACTAAAAAATTGTTTGTCTATCTGAAATTCAAATATACCTAGTACTCTTTATTTATTATTATTATTATTATTATTATTATTATTATTATTATTATTATTGCTAAATCTGTCAACCCTAATAATGATCCTCTTATTATTTGTAAGGAAAATGTCTTTTGGCCTGTAAATCAAAACCAATTACTCAGATGTTCCATAATAGTAGGATTTTCATAATGGGAATGAATAGTACTGTTAAGAACTTAAAGTGTGAAATCAGTCAAACCTGGTCCTGAGCCCCAGCTCTGCCCCTTGCTGTGATCTAAAGTAAGTTATTCCCACTTTCTATGTGTTATTCCTCATTAGGGCTTCTATGAGTATTAAATGAGGTAAGATGCATGCAGATGCTCTCAATACTATGAATAATATAATATAATAATAATATGAATCACTATTATCCATATACTGGGGTTCCTATAAAACTAAGCAATAGAATAGATTGATAGTATCTTGGCTAGGATATCATCCTCATTTCTGGGATATTTAGGACAAAATCAGAGGCAAGAGCTCCATCCCCCTAACCCCCTATTCACTCATTGTCTGAGAGCTAGAAGGCAGAAGAGAACAAATGGCCTTCAAAATCCTCCCAACACTAGCATTTGGTGGTCTTTATATCCTCAGCAATCTCATGTCCCTGATGGCCACTCTTCTTTATAACTGTGAGGGACGTATCAAGTTGTGTTCTATCCAGTGTGAGTTCATCCAGTCGTGGGGACACACTCTTGAGGCTGGGAACCATATAATCACACCCTTACACTGAGAAATGCAATTTCCCATGCCTTCTCATTACTATTCATAGCTCAAGTCATTATTCTGGAACCAGAGAAAACAACATGCATGATTACATGAAGACTTGGCCAAGATTTAGAGATTTCAGAGGTGGTGACAGCAATACACCATCACCTGCAGTGATCCCCGTGTCTTCCCATGTTGCCTTCCCTTTCCTTGCTGTCATCTTCATTCTCTCTATGCTGTCATCTCTCTCTCTCTGTCTCCATGCCTATACACTATAGTAAAGATTGTTTTTATTAGCATAGTACAGGTATAATTAACAGTTTCTGCCATTACATATTAACTTTAAGAATACAACTTATGAATAATTGATACTTGATATCATAGATTGATACTTGCCAATTATAAAAAAAAAGTCCATATAATAGAATACGCCTCTGTCACAAGAATAAGGAATAATGTATCTAGAACAGACATTGTCACGTTCTGCATCAGTGGCTCTATATAGCATCAAATGACATAAAACTATGAACAGGGAGACCCCCTTAAGGGAGGAACAACATGGGTAGGTTTTGTTGCAGCTGCAGGCCCTGAATTGTATGGTGGCCATCCTTTGTAGGAGACAAAGACAGCATGGCTGAGAGGCCCAGAACTTAAACCTGGCCATCGCTTCATGAGAGATGGAGTTACATGGGGCTTCGAGTGATAGCAGAGTCCTGGTAGGTTTCCCTGAGCCTGCGTATTGCACACCCTGCTCAGTTTCCCTCTCTATCCATCATGAAAGTCTCAGACAGTCTAATTTTGGCAAACTCACTGTGATTGAGTGCTCAGAAAAGCATCAAGCATGTTTTTAAAATCTTTAGTTTTAGGATAAGCAGTCTTTCTCGGCAGACGGCTCCTTTCATCCTTTCGTCAACCCACAAATATGACCAAGGTAGCCAAGTCCTCACTAGGATGCCGGGGGTCGGATCCTGCTCAAGGTTCTACAAAGTGCCATGTCATGCTATGCTTCAGGGAGCGCTCCAAAGAACTCGTGACGTTACATAACAAATGCTGCTCCCACTTCAGCGTGAAGTAGTAGAAAGAGGTAGCGTTGGGGTTAGGAGCCTTCCCTTTGGGCCTCCATCTTCGAGAAGGTGGGTCAGCATCCCGGAGGTGGCTCCTTGCTTTGACATTCTGTGATGTGCACTGTGTCATGGGGAAGGGAGCTCTCCCCTTCCTCCCAGGTGCAGATTCTGACAACTTTCTATCATCAACCTCTCTCAAGTGAGTAATATTTTGTTGTCCTTTCCTTTTTTCATTGAGAGAAAGGAAAGAAGGGAGGGAGACAGGGAGGAAGACAGGGAGAGAAGGGGGAAAAAAGGAGGGAGAAAAGCTTTTGAAAACAAGCCAAATAAAAGAACAGAAAACAAAGCCATGCTTTTTAGAGTGGGTTGGGGGCTGGGGTGGGGGGACACAGCGGCCCCCTCTGCAATGCAGGGGCTCTGTCATCTCCGTCCTAACGCCGTGAGTCTTTGACCTCACTTAGTTATCAGAGCCAACTTGTTATCCTAAGTGAAATGTGGGACCCAAGCAACTTGCCGGGTGGCATGAGAGACCCCCAGTGGGTTAGGAGATGATGCCACATTCTTCCCTACTCCTGCCCCAAAAATATTTGGGCCTCTTGGCTTCTGCTTCCTAATTTAAAAATGCCATCATTGGAGTTTCATTAGAATGACTAATGAAAACATCACCATGGGTGCCTGGGTGGCTCACTAGGTTGAGCATCCAACTCTTGGCCTGGGCTCAGGTCATGATCTCATGGTTCGTGGGATCAAGTACAGCATCGGGATTCTCTCCTCTCTCTCTGCCCGTCCCTCCCTCCCTCCCTCCCTCCCTCTCTCTCTCTCTCAGAGTAAATAAACTTAAAAAAGAAAAAAAGAAAACATCATTCATTAGCCCAAAATGGGTGTTATGTTCAAAGAACATAAAACACTGAGAAGTGTTTAAGAAAACAACCCTTCTAAACATAGGAACATTTTAATGTCCCACCTCTTCCCACCAAAACTCAGAAGTGGAAAGCAGATTTTGCTGAGGGACTTGGGAATAGGCTTCCACCTTGTTTCCATCGCCACAGTTAGATGAACTGTCCCTGTACCACAGGGACTACAGCAATGTTAATCATTACTGGAAAATGAAGACGAAATCACTTAGCCATGGGATCTAGGCAACCAGGGGTGCGACATTCAAATCCACTTAGTTCAAAAGGATTTCCAGAGGAAAATTCCACTTGATGTTCCCTAGGCCAGGGTTTTCCTGGCTGCCTATCACCTACTCCCAGAGCTTCCTCCTCCTCTTCCTCCACCCACCCTAACTGCCTTGTGAGAGAGCAGCCCCCACGCCCCACCCAGACAGCAACTAATGTCATACCTCCAGGCAGCGTCCCATCTGGAAGGGAAGAGAACTGGAACGGCCATTCACTCGGGACACTTCCTCTCCTACCTACCTGGGGACTGAGGCTGGAGGCTGCTCTGTGCGTATCAGATCGTTCTTGCATGCCTCCTCGAAGTTTCCATCCTGAACAAAACAAAATCCCTCTCTTGGAAGAGAAAAGGTATCCAAAGGCAGTGCTGCTCTAAATGTGCACCGCAGGAAACGTCATAAGCAAAAATCCTCTCTGGCCTTATTTCTAAAGACCGAGTTTAACAATATTAACCTGACTTCTTGACTACATGTGCACAGCGAGTCTCCAAGAAATGGATATGGCTTTCAGCATCCTCTTATTTCCCTTGACCATGGAATTCTTTAGTCATCGCATGACTCTATGAAACAAATATTCTTCAGAACACATTTTGCGAAAAGCTGTCTTTGGATAAAGATAAGAATTTCTCTTTTTCCCACTTTTTAATCTCTGGTTTAGCTCTTTTGGGATTTTTGTATCCAGAATTGATTTAGAACACAGGTCAAGAATATGATGGCTATTCATTTGGGGGACCATAAACCATTCTTTAGCTCTGCTTATTCTGGCACCCGAGGAGAGAAAGATTTGTTTGTCCACCAGGACTTCCTCATTGGAAAAACAGCCTTTTATCTCAGAAGCCCAGGATATCTGTGTAGAAAGAGACATGACCATGGCCCTGGAGCCCCTTACCTTTTCCATGATAACGTTGAGGTTAACTTGCCTTGACTTCTTCTCAACCTGATCTCTCCTCCCAGGCTCCTCCCTGTGACTGGCCAGAAGCTGTGCTTTAATGGGGTTCAGGAGGAGTGTGACCTTGTGCAGCGTCTCCCCAACTATGGTCTCTCGTGGCCAGAACTAAGGGAGGTTGTGTATTCCTAAAAGAAATCAACCTGAAATCAAATGCTATGATTTTGTCTCTTTTAAGGGTCAGACCCAAGAACAAAACTGATGGCGGAACACATCCTTAGTTCTTGCCATACACCCAAAACCTAAGTCTCCCTTCGTGAGCTCCCACCGCTGTCAGAATAAAATCCAACTACAATGTGACTGCAGCCAAGTGCACCAACCGCCTAACACATTCCTACCCCTCAGCCCTCTGTCTCGTTGTTTCACACCCAGGCTCTTTGTCTTCTCAGAGGCTTCGACATGGCTATTCCTGCTGTCGGAATAGTCTTCTGGCTCCTTAAAAGGACAGCCTGTTCTCTCTTTTTTTTTCTTCTTCTTTTTCTTTTCTTTTTTTTTTTAAGAGAGAGAAAGAGAGAGCATGAGCGAGGGAGGGGCAGAGAGAGAGAGAGAGTGTGAGAGTAGGGGATAGGGCAGAGGGAGAGAATCCCAAGCAGGCTCCATGCTCAGCACAGAGCCTGACATCGGGCTCAATCTCCTGACCCTGAGATCATGACCTGAGCTGAAATCAAGAGTCAGAAGCTCAACCAACTGAGCCACCTGTTTTCATCCTTCAGGTCTCAGCTTAGAGGTCACCAAATCAGGGAAGCCCTCGCTGACCTCTCTAGGTCATCTTCCGCCCCCACCCCACATTTATTTCACTAACCACTTAATTGATTTCCTTCATTGCACTCACAACAATGTTTCTCTTGTTATTTGCTGGCTCCATTTGTTTATTGCTGGCTTCATTAATTTCCTTCCGGTTGAGGACATTTCCTGTCCTGAACGCTGCTCTAGCCTCAGCCTTCAGCAAATACCGATAGAATGAATGAACACGTAAAAGAGGGTTCCTCAAGACAGGGGTCACTGTGCGTCTCTGTTCAACTCCTCATTTAATGATGTCATGTTAAAACCCTGAATTTTCTATACTGGAAGAATTTACGCCGTGGAAATAGGCAAATGCTACAAATCAATGCTTGATTTATTGTTTTGTTGACTGTCAGACTGAAGTAATGGAAAAATGTTGATAATGCATCAAAAAATTCAAAGTGTATCATACCTGTGGCCACTATATTGTAAATTTCACAGAAAATTGAGGGGTGCTTGGGCGGCTGGGTCGGTTAAGTGTCCGACTTCAGCTCAGGTCATGATGTCACACTTTATGAGTTTGAGCCTAGCATGGGGCTCTGTGCTGACAGCTCAGAGCCCGGAGCCTGCTTTGGATTTTGTGTCTCCCTCTCTCTGCCTTTTCTCCTGCTCACACTCTGTCTCTCTATCTCTCAAAATTAAATAAACATTAAAAAAAAACATTAAAAAATCACAGAAAATTGGGGCTCCTGAGTGGCTCAGTCGGTTAAGCATCTGACTTCAGCTCAGGTCATGATCTCACAGGTTGGTGGGTTCAAGCCTCGCATCGGGCTCTGTGCTAACAGCTCAGAGCCTAGAGCCTGCTTTGGATTCTGTGTCTCCATCTCTCTGCCCCTCCCCCACTCATTTTTGAATGTTTGTTTATTTTTGAGAGACAGAGAGACAGAGCATGAGCTGCGGAGTCGTGAGACCGAGGTTTTTTTTTCCAGGAAGCAACTTTATTCTTGCTGGCACCGCTCAGTTGGGTTCGTACCCAAAGAACTGAGCCCCAAATGCCTTGTGCCGTAGTTTTTTAATATATTTTTTTTACTTCTTTGTCTCCCATATATGGTAACACACAAACATGTAGTCTGATTAAGTGATCTCACGTTACAAGGTCGTGAGGGATGTTGTCACAGTAAGCTACAGCCGGGTTGCCTTGAGGGTTTTTATTTTCTTTCCTTAGGGAGGGGACCCTACCACAATCTGATGGGTGTAAAATGGTTTTGCATTATCAGTTTAATTTGCTATTTCTTTGTTTTTAATGAGTTTTATTATTTATCTTATTTATCTTATTATTTATCTTATTATCTTTATTATTTATCTTTATTATAAATCTTCCTAATGGCCCAGCTATTCTGGCCCTGGTGTTGAAGGGAAATAAATTACCCTATCTTTTCTCATTACAATAGAAATTGTATGACTGGCTTCATTATGCCCAGGTGATATGGTTGCTATGTCCCTGGGTATCAAAAATACCTTCATGTCCTGATGTGAATTTGGTTTCTAATCATACAATGCTGATTCTATGGTAGTTTGAATCAGGTATTTGGGGAAATAGAGACAGGGTAGGTCAGACAGGGTAGGTTTTCCTCAGTGGGGTTTTGGACCTTCTCTCTCATCCAAGGGAGAGAGAGAAGTAGGTGGTGTTATTTATTCGGCATTTTCCGTGTATATCAGGCCCTGGGAATAATTAAGAATATGGCCCCTACTTTTCTGAAATCTGCATTCCAGTGACGCATATTAGTAATTAATAGTCTAGCCCAGCTCCCCTTCCTACTTCACCAAATCACTGGGTCCTTCATTCATTCAACCAACAACATTACTGCGCCGGGCCCTGGCGTTGTGTGAAGTTTCGGGGCTACCTCTGAGGAGGCATTCTCATTATAAATGCTGCCTTCAGGAACCCCACCTGGCAGCCCGGCTTCAAGGCTAGCCGAAGAACCATTAGTCCTGTGAAGGAGGAATTCACCGAATCGCTTTTTGGTGGTAGCCACTTTAAACCGCCATGTTTTTCAGACTGCAGTTTACTTGCAATCAGACACTCTTTTCACTGCCTATTGATAATGCAAATTCCTGCACCCCTACCCCATGAGCTACTGATCCAGCAAGGGCAAGAATCGGCACTTTCACGAGCTCTTAGAGAATTCTGAAACCTGCTGAAGTTTGAAAACCATTGTCCTTCTAAAGTCACGCAGCTAAAGAATGTTGGAACATAGAGGGCATAACTAATAGATACAAAGCTGCAGATCAGGCCCCATGCCTAGGAGGTGGAAACGCCGGTGTCGTGGCTCCCCGTCCAGTGTTCTTGGCTCTCAGGAAACGTGCCCAGGAAGAATCTAAAGCATTAGGCCCCGCTGCGCCCACCGTGCTGAGGTTGGCTCACTTGATACTGAGGTTGCCCGAGGGAGACGTGCTGCACGACCATTCACACACCTCCAGACACACATGCTGAAACACTCCAGCCCCTAGATGGCCCTCTGGGTGGTTAATGGCGTCAATTTACAAACACAGCATGCTTGGAGTCCCACTGACTCCCAAAAGGAATCTAGCCAAAGAGCAAAATAATAAGCAAACTGGACTGTAGCCAACATGGTCCCAAACATGAACAGCTGGAAGAAGTGACCTCCTTAGGCCTAAAATATGGAGAAGGGGGTGTTACTTCCTGAGTTCCTGCTCGGAGGAGGGGAGGATCCCTGTCTCCTAGCAGGTGCTCCATAAATGCCAGCTGCATGCTGAAAGAAGGGTGACAAAGAGCTGAAGTATTTGGGGACAGGAGGCTGTGGGAGGAGGAGGGTCTCTGTATAGATTGGATCATCATGTCCTCAAAGAGAACAGACCTCTCAGACATTTGTCTTTTAGTGTTTATTTATTTATTTAAAACATTTACTTATTTATTTATCTTGAAAGAGAGAGCAGGGGAGGGGAGGGGCAGAGAGAGAGGGAGACGGAGAATCCCAAGCAGGCTCCACACTGTCAGCTGAGAGCCTGACATGGGACTTGAACCCATGAACCATGAGATCATGACCTGAGCCGAAATCAAGAGTCAGAGCCTTAATCGACTGAGCCACCCAGGCACCCCGACACTTGTTTTTCTACCACACCCACCCACCGGGAGCCCTCATGTTGGTCTCCTGAGTGACTTAGCTTGTCCTAAAGCACTGCTTTCCAGACACCAGCCTGTCATGCAAATTCTAGACCCTGGTCCGGGAACGTGGAGTAAAGCCACAGATAATGAAGGTGGTGTAACTCGTATTAAACTGGCTATCTGTGTACCACTATATATTTTGTAGAGCATTTTTACCTTTCGTTAGCCCTGCTTGGAAAGCTTCTGCCTGGTCGACAGCACTGGCTTCTTCTCAGCTTGTAGGTGGAGGTTTTTAAATAAATTTCACCTCCTCCAGGTTCCTCTCATATTTCATCATTGTGCTTGTCTCCCTCAGAGCACTTGGTGTATTCGGTAATTATCTTATTTCCCTGTTTCCTTGCTGATCGTCTCCTCACTCTGGAATGCAGCCTCCACGGCTGTCTTGTTTAGCGCCATATCCCAACACTGGACAGAGCAGCACACAATCTTTCTTAATGAATGAGTACAATTCTGAGGCAGGTGTCATTTAGATGAGTCCCTGGGGCATAGAGAGAGAGAAAGTTAGCTGCCCTTCCCTGAACACCTGGTTAGTGGCAAACCCTGTACTAGAATCTGAGGTCTCTGGCTCCTAGCTCAATGGTTAGCAGGATGCCAGCACCTTTCCTTGTCCCACAAAGGAAAGAAAACTCAAAGCCATGCCTGCAGGAGAGAGAAATGAAGGAGAGCCAGACCCAAGACCAAATCTAGCGCCAGAGTCTCTCCTCTCCACAACCAGTGTTTGCAACTGATTTCCTACTCTGTGCTGGGGACCTGGGATGGAAGAGAGAGAGTCTGGGTCCAGGTTGAGCCGCACCCAAGAGTGCACCCTCACGCACCAGCATCGCCTCCTTCTTGAGCCTCCCTAGGACCTGGAGGCGAAACTGTCAGTTGAAACTGTCTTAGGTTGGGCTGCTTTAACAATATACTGCAGACATTGTGCCTTAAACAGAAATTTATTTCCTCACAGTTCCGGAGGCTAGAAGTTGGAGCTCAGGGTGCCGGGATAGTGGGGTTCTGATGAGAACCCACTTCCTGGTTTCCAGGTGGCCACCTTCTTGATGGATCCTCACATGATGGGGGAGGGGGTAGGACATTGGTCTCTAACTTTCTTATAAGGGCTCTAATCCCATCATGGAGGCTCTACCTTAATGACCTCATCTCGCTCTACCTCCCAAAGCCCCACCTCTTAACACTACCACGCGTTAAGTGGTACCACGGAGGGTCAAGGCTTCTCCATATGAACTTTGGAAGACCACGAACATTTCGTTTATAACAGGGACCCAGGAAGTGGCAGCCTGGGGGCAAAGAGGAACCAAATGTGAAACTTACGTGATCTGTGGCCAAAGAGAGAAAAGGAGAACAGAACAGGAAGTGAGCCGGGAGATGGAGAATTCCACCCATGGGTTCATTGCCAACAGTCCAATGGTTCCCGTGGGCTTCCTGGGCTCACCAGACCCCGCCGGGAATGAAGGCTGCTCAGCTGGACCTCATTAGCCGCCTTGTTTTCCATTCGGTTTGCCGCTGACCTGGCGCTGGTTAGCATGCTGCCCCAGGCGGGGAAGGAGCGGGGCACCACCTCACGCTGAGTCACCCAGCTCACAGACCAGGAAACTTACATAACGAGCCCCATCCCGAGTGTTGGTACATCAGGCTCAAGCTCTAGGGACAGGAAAGAAGGAAGCGAGCCTGGGGGCAGCATGGGGGCACAGGAGGTGGAGGTCCTGGGGACCCCGAGTCTGTCCGTGCCAGGAAGTCGCTGTGGACCCAGGCGCCCGAGAGGGCTCACGCGTGCCATGGTAGGATTCCTCCAGATTACAGATGCAGATTAAGGAGAACAGGGACAACAAGGAACGTCAGTTTTAAATCAGCACAGCCCGGTTCCCGTCAGCCTGTTCTCGGCGGCCCGGGAATGTGAAGCTGGTCCAAAAAGAACACAGGTGGCAAACGAGGAACTTAATAAAAATGTGAACTCCTGAACTGTCTAAGCTATGTCTTCAGGGTATTTGTTACAGCCACGGGAGATAGCCCTGCAGTGACACGGGAGGATGGTGTTTGCTTAGGGAAACAGCCCGTGGGCTGGAAAAATGTGAGTGGGCGGCTGTTTGAACTTTGTTGCAAAGCTCCTTTCAGTGGAGACCCCTTTACAGATGGAAATGAAGAGACTGGCTATGGTAGGAGACATTCCTGAGAACTCGTGAAAAGGGGATACTTTCCCTTGTAAGAATATTTTTCCACCCTAGCCCTTTGATTGCTTCTGAAAAAGCAGCCTTCCAGAACCCTGCCCACCCTCCACCCCCCACCCCCCACGCGTACTCTATAAGATGGGTCAAAGGAAAGTTGTCTACAGAGGAAGCAAATCACTCTTTCCCACCAAAAACTGAGTGTCCGTTGCTTTAGTGGAACTTTTTACAACGTGCACACAATTTCTTGGCGGTCTGGGTGGCAATGCTGTACTATGTCAGCTCTGTAGAGAGTGAGAAAAGAATCGCTCCCAGAGCGAGAAAGACCTCAGTTGAATCTCAGATCCACTTTCGATCATCTTCCTGCCTCTCTGAGCCTCAGTTTCCTCCTCTGTAAAATGCGAATGTCAGGGCGCTTAACCTCACAGGGTCTCTCTGAAAGCTTTTAAGGGAGCTCTCATCGAGAGCTTTGGATACTTGGTATTTCTGGACAAATATTCGTTAATGCTTTTTATTGTTTTACTGAGAGAAAGCGAGAGAAAGTTAATACAAAGTGAAAATGAGATCATGTAGAGATAAGGGATATATCGAAAGGGCAGTGTCGTTATTGTTTTTATTAATAACTTCTTGGTCTCTCTCTCTCTCTCTCTCTCTTACACACACACACACACACACACACATACACACACACACACATATGCAAAAGAATCTGGTGAAAACTACAGCCAGAGTCTCTAGGAGAAAAATACACACATTCATCAAATTTTTGCACAATTACAGGTCTCTAGATAGTCTGAGGGCCAATATATATCTCAAAATGAAAGTCCTATAATGTAAAAGAATTAGTGCTCACAAGTCCCATGCCTGCCTCTTGGGAATCTTTGGGAGGCAAGGAGATACCAACAGTGATAATCTTCAACACAAACACTTTCTCTACTAGGGGACAAACACCCTTACACCCTCCTCTCAGAGGCCACAGACGACTTCTGGGAACTGAACAGTGATTCTGTGTGTAGTGTAAGGCTGGTACTTGTAGGGGCGTCTCCACTGGTGCCCTGGCTGGACCCACCTTCTTGCTCATTTGCCTGAAGAGAGTGTCAGGGAGTATGGGCGCTGAATGCAGATCTCTGCTTGGCTCACAGAACTGAGGCTGGATGCTAACAAGGGAGCAAGGAAAATACAGGCAATGTTTCTATTGCTGAGTGTTCCCCCTGCCCTTCTTTGTGGGGTGATGCAGAGATTACACAGGCAGTGAATTCTCCTCACGCACCCATGACGGAACCCTAAGTCCAGACCAGCCCTGGGAGACAGTGACCAGGTAGGTCCTCCAGATCCCACAACATAAGACTCTGCACCTTTATTCTGAAAAATCCCTCAGAAGTTGGACTCAGTGTCCCTTCTCCGTCATTCTGTGCTACCTTCTCCTTGCTCAATGGCTCAACAAGAAAATAACAGAGCTCAATCTACTAAGGCTAAGAGAAACAAAGAGAGGTCTGGGTAAGGGTCAAATGGAAGCAAATACTTTTGCTGTCTACAAGGCATTCATTGTGAGCTTATTCTTAGCGCAAGACTGGAAGAGAGGCCTTACGTTTGGCAGAGAATACAGGGCTTCCTGTATCAGCACTGTGTTCCCACTGCTTCCCCTGTGTGCCAAATGTTTCCTTCATGACTTCCTCCTTTAGATCATGGCTTCAAAAACATTTGTGAAAATGTAAGTGTTGATCATGTCTAAACAGCTCCTTAAATACCAGCATTAATGGATTCAATTTTATCTACCACATGAACTAGCAAGAAACAGCAGCTTAAGAAAGCGGCATACAGGATAGGTAGAAAACTAGGAATAAACTGGCCAGGTGGAATGCTATCTAGAAGAGATGATTGGGGCGGGGCTCTTGAGGGGCTCGGGGCATGGAGCAAAGTTCACTGGATGCCTGGGGGAAGCAGGCTGTGAGATGAGAACCTCACCATCACATCATCCTACCCAACAATTACTGAGACTTCGCTATGTAAGAGCTCCACTCGCTGAGCAGTTGACATACTTTTCCTCATTTCAACTCACAGCACCACAACCTATGAGCGAGGTACCATTACCGTTGCAATGAAGAAACTGAATGAGTAACAGGGCCATTAAATAATTTGCTAAGGGTAGCACAAGCTACAACGAAGGACAGTTAGCCTCGAGTCATCTGACTCCATCTGCCTCTTACATGCACGCGAGTACCATTTCTGTGCTACTGGCTCCCAAAGATAGAACCTCTGGCCCAGGCACCTCTCCTGACTGTCAGACTCCTGATTTCTTAAACAACAACAACAACAGCAACAAATGAACAAAAAAGTTTTCCAGGACTCCTTACTCAACACTTGCACCTCCAAAAGCCGACTCAGATTCAACATAGTTAATCTGAACTCTTGCCTCCTCCCTCAAACAAACAAAAACCTCTAATATGCATGGTGGTTCTGTTTCGGCTAATGGTAACTTCACACTTCTAGTTGTTCAGGCCCAAATCCCCAGAATCATCCTTGACTCCTCCTCCCCTTTGTCTCGGCTCACACATCGAAACCATCAGGAAATCCTGTTGATGTATCTTCAAAATACATTCAGAATCTGACCACTTTGTACCATTTCCTCTAGTATGACCCTTCATCTTCTCTCTTATCTAAATAGTAGTTGGAGCCTCCTACTTGGTCTCCCTGCTTCTACTCTTGTAGCTCCATAATTTATTCTTAATACTATAGCTAGAGTGACCCCCACCTTTTTTACTTTTTACCATTTTATTGTGAAAAAAAAACCCCATAGATACAAAAAGCTACAAATGTCTAGTTTAATGAATTCGTGTGAGGTAAACCCCCCTGTAACCACCACCCAGATCAAGAAACAGAATGTGACAGGCCTCTATAGGACCCCCTCCATGTGCCTCATCCCAGTCACAGTCTTTCTGTGCCCCCCAACAGTAAGCATTATCCTGACTTTTATAGCACTCACCTCCTTGTGTTTCTTTATGGTTTCTCGTCCACATGAGCCTCCCCATGCGTTACAGCTCAGACCTGCCTACTTTTTAAAACTTGATAGGTTTTCTAAGTCTCTTTTAATCTACAGGATCCCCTCCATTGCTTTCTTTTCCTTCCTTTTTCCCTGTTGAAGAAACTGGCCTGTACACTCTCTGTAGTGTGGGTTTTACAGACTGAAATCCACGATGCATTTCAGCGTGCTCTTTTGTTCTCTGTATGTCTTGCACGCTGAAAGCTGGATCCAGAGTCAGATCAGACGCGAGTCTGATCCCTTTGGCAAACTGTGGTATGTGTTCCCCATTGAAAGTCTGGCAATCATTCTTTTTGGCTTTATTGTTTTTAGAAACCTTCATTTTTCAGCTTTCATTCCTTTTGATGTTAGGAGCCAGTGATGCTCATTGCCTCCACCCATTAATTCATTAGAGTTTGCAAAATGGGCATACCCTAATTGCATGATTTTGTTTCCACTTATTAGCTGGAGTAATTGTATGGGGAGATGTTTCCTTCTGTTAGTATTACAGTTTACATGGGAAAGGCAGGAAATGTGCTTAGTTCTTCTCATTTATTTCCTCAGCTTTCAAGAGAATGAATTGATTTCCTGTGATCCTCAAAAACTGACTAATTTTTGTGTCATATGTGTGCGTGTGTTTAATTTTCAACTCATACATTTAAACATATATGATGAGTTTCAGTTCTTTGCATTTCTTATCCTTACCGAAGCTCCAAAAAGCGTATGTTTATCAGAAACTCCAACCAAGGTCACTGAAATGAACAGATGTTCATGACCCTTTGGTTTTTGTGTTAGGTTGTGACTTTCTTTTTTTTTTCCCCATTTATTTGTCTGCCAAGAATTATCCAAGTTGAAGAGGCTCCTCTGGAAGAAAATATTTTATTTTATTCAGACTTTGGGCAATGAAAGCCTCTTCAAGTGGAGTTATTTTGACATGATCATAGTAAACTGTGCTGAGTTGAATAGCATCCTCCTAAAATTTGTGTCCATCCAGAACCTATGATCATGACCTTATTTGGAAATAGGGTCTTTGGGGATGTAGTCAAATTAAGATGAGGTCGTGTTGGACTAGGGTAGGCCCTCAATTCAATATGACCATTGCCCTTATAAGAAGAGGGACAATTGGACACACAGACACATAGGAAAACTGTCATAAAATGGAGGTGGAGATTGGAATGATGCCTCCATCAGCCAAGGATTGCCAGCAGCAACCAGAAGGTAGGAGAAAGGCATGAGACAGATTCTTCACAGAACTTCCGTAAAGAACCAGAAAGAGTTTCTGACACATTGATTTCAAATCTCCAGAACTGTGAGAGAATAAATATCTGTTGTTTTAAACATTCCAGTTTCTGGTGCTTTGTTAGGGTAACCCTGGGAAGCTGACACATAGCCTTTGATAACTTCTTCACTTTCTGGTATGAAAAAATGTTCTAGGATCTTCTTGGCGATATTATGACCCAGACCTGGAGTATTTTCTTGCCCATTTTAGTAGACAGATCTAAAGGGGGGGATAAACATATTCGAATATTAAATGAAGATAGAATTCTCATGAATGCGTAATGATATTTCCAATTCAAATTCTGAGAGTCCTGTTTCTCAAGGATCTAGAGAAAACAGAATATATTAAAAGAGCTAACTTGCTTTATCCTATGTTATAAATACAACAGTCTCAGAATGCCAATACTGTCACCACCAATTATGATTATTAAAACAATTTAAAAACTTTTGCTGGTCCGCCTTTGCCCGGAGCCGCGGGCAGCAGCCCAGTGCGCCCCGCCGGCCCCGGGGCAGGAGCGGTGCTAGGCAGGGGTGGGGTGGCCCGGCCCGGGGACCGGGAGCTGCGGGCGGGGAAAGCGGCGCCGAAGTTTGCCTCGGACTCGCCGGGCGCTGCGGCGGCTCCCTTCGCCGAGGGCAACTTCAAGAAACAACCCATAACACATCCAGCCAAAATGACGAGACGGAAGAATTCTCCTCAAAAGAGTCTACAAGAAGTAGTGACAGCTCAAGAATTAATGAAAACAGATATAAGCAACATAACAGAACTTGAATATAGAATGTTAATCATAAAACTAATTGCTGGCCTTGAAAAAAGCTTAGATGAATGCAAGGAGTCCCACGAGGCAAAGTTCAAAGACCTTAAAAACGGTCAAGAAGAATTAAAGAAGACATTGGAAGAAATACAGGGGAAACTGGAAGCAGCCACAGCACGGATTGAAGAGGTAGAGGAAAGAGTTAGTGCCTTAGAAGACAAAATCATTGAAAAAGAGGAAGCAGATAAAAAGAGAGAGAAGCTGATCCAGGAACAGGAAAGGAGAATTCGAGAGCTGAGCGATGCACTCAAAAGAAACAATATCCGTATCATAGGAGTTCCAGAGGAAGAAGAGAGAGAGAAAGGAGTCGAAGGGGTTCTGGAACAAATCATTGCTGAGAACTTCCTCAACATGAGAAAGGAAACGGGCATGGAAATCCAAGAGGCACAGAGAACTCCCCTCAGACGTAACTTGAATAGACCTTCTGCACGGCACATCATAGTGAAGCTGGCAAAATACAAAGATAGGGAGAGAATCCTGAAAGCAGCTAGGGACAAAAGAACCCTAACATACAAAGGGAGACCTATAAGGGTAGTAGCAGACTTATCTACGGAAACTTGGCAAGCCAGAAAGGAATGGCAGGATATCTTCAATGTGATGAGCAAGAAGGACATGCAACCAAGAATTCTGTATCCAGCTAGCCTGTCATTCAGAATAGAAGGAGAGATCAAGGTTTTTCCCAACAAACAAAAACTGAAAGAATTTATCACAAATAAGCCAGCACTGCAAGAGATCCTGAGGGGCATTCTATGAAAACAAGGAGGCAAAGAACACAAACTACCAGAGACAGCCTTACAAACATGAAACTTACAGATAATACAGTGACTGTAAGCCCATATTTTTCAATATTAACACTGAATGTAAATGGACTAAATGCGCCAATCAAAAGACACAGGATAACAGAATGGATTAAAAAACAAGACCCATCTATTTGCTGTCTTCAAGAAACTCATCTTAAACCTGAAGACACCTTCAGATTGAAAGTGAGGGGATGGAGAACTATCTACCATGCTACTGGAAGTCAGAAGAAAGCCGGAGTAGCCACACTTATATCAGACAAATTAGACTTTAAAATGAACGATGTAATAAGAGATGAGGAAGGACATTATATAATAGTCTCAGGGACCATCCAGCAGGAAGAGCTAACAATTGTAAATATCTACGCACCGAATTCGGGGGCACCCAAATTTGTAAAACAACTAATTACAAACATTAGCAACCTCATCGATAAAAATGTCCTAATAGTAGGGGATCTCAACACTCCACTCTCAGCATTGGATAGATCCACAAAACAGAAAATCTCCGCAGAAACAATAGCCCTGAATGACACATTAGGACAGATGGGCCTCACAGACATCTTTAGGGTCCTTCATCCAGAAGCAAAGGAATTTATGTTCTTCTCATCTGCACACGGTACATTTTCCAAGACAGACCACATTCTGGGGCACAGGGAAGCTCTGAATAAATATAAAAGAATTGAGATCATACCGTGTACAGTGTCAGACCACAATGCTTTGAAACTTGAAATCAACCACAGGAGAAAGCCTGGAAAATATCCAAGAACATGGCGGCTAAGAAATAACCTACTAAAAGATGACTGGGTCAACCAAGCCATCAGAGAAGAAATTAAAAAATACATGGAAACAAATGAAAATGAAAATACAACAATCCAAACGCTCTGGGATGCAGCAAAGGCAGTCCTGAGAGGGAAATATATTGCAATCCAGGCCCATCTCAAGAAACAAGAAAAATCAATAACACAAATTCTAACAGCACGCCTAAAGGAACTAGAAGCAGATCAACTAAAACAACCCAAGCCCAGCAGAAAGAGAGAAATAACAAAGATCAGAGCTCAAATTAACCATATGGAGACAGAAAAGGTAGTGGAACAGATCAATGAAACCAAAAGCTGGTTCTTTGAAAAAATAAACAAAATAGACAAACCTCTAGCCAGGCTTCTCAAAAAGAAAAGAGAGAGAACTCAAATAAATAAAATCGTGAATGAAAAGGGAGAAATTACAACCAATCCCTCAGAGATACAAGCAATCATCAGAGAATACTATGAAAAATTATATGCCACCAAACTTGGCAATCTGGAAGAAATGGACAGCTTCCTAAATAGCCACACGCTACCAAAACTCAAACGGGAAGAAATAGAAAATTTGAACAGACCCATAACTAGTGAAGAAATAGAATCAGTTATTAAAAACCTCCCAACAAATAAAAGCCCTGGACCAGATGGCTTTCCTGCGGAATTTTACCAGACATTTAAAACAGAGTTAATTCCTATCCTCCTCAAGCTGTTCCAAAAAATTGAAACGGAAGGAAAACTCCCGGACTCATTCTATGAAGCCAGCATCACTTTGATTCCCAAACCAGATAGAGACCCAGCAAAGAAAGAAAATTACAGGCCAATATCCCTGATGAATATGGATGCAAAAATTCTCAACAAGATACTAGCAAATCGAATCCAACAGCATATAAAGAGAATTATCCACCATGATCAAGTAGGATTCATCCCTGGGTTGCAGGGCTGGTTCAATATTCGCAAATCAATCAACGTGATACATCACATCAACAAAAGAAAAGATAAGAACCATATGATCCTGTCAATAGATGCAGAAAAAGCATTTGACAAAATACAGCATCCTTTCTTAATAAAAACTCTCGAGAAAGTCGGGATAGAAGGAACATACTTAAACATCATAAAAGCCATCTATGAAAAGCCCACAGCTAATATCATCCTCAATGGGGAAAAATTGAAAGCCTTCCCCCTGAGATCAGGAACACGACAGGGGTGTCCACTCTCGCCACTGCTATTTAACATAGTGCTGGAAGTCTTAACATCAGCAATCAGACAACAAAACAAAATAAAAGGCATCAAGATTGGCAAGGAGGAAGTCAAACTTTCACTTTTTGCAGATGACATGATACTTTACATGGAAAACCCGACAGAATCCACCAAAAGCCTACTAGAACTGATTCATGATTTCAGCAACGTTGCAGGATACAAAATCAATGTACAGAAATCGGTGGCATTTCTATACACCAACAATGAAGCAGCAGAAAGAGAAATAAAGAAGCTAATCCCTTTCACAATTGCACCAAAAACCATAAAATACTTAGGAATAAACCTAACCAAAGATGTGAAAGACCTCTACACTGAAAACTATAAAAAACTTATGAAGGAAATTGAGGAAGACACAAGGAAATGGAAAAACATCCCATGCTCATGGATTGGAAGAATAAATATCGTCAAAATGGCAATACTACCCAAAGCAATCTACACATTCAATGCAATCCCAATCAAAATTGCACCAGCATTCTTCTCAAAGCTAGAGCAAACAATCCTAAAATTTGTATGGAACCACAAAAGACCTCGAATAGCCAAAATAATACTGAAGAATAAAACCAAGGCGGGAGGCATCACAATCCCAGACTTTAACCTCTACTACAAAGCGGTGGTCATCAAGACTGTATGGTATTGGCACAAAAACAGACGCATAGACCAATGGAATAGAATAGAAAACTCAGAAATGGACCCGCAAGTATATGGCCAACTAATCTTTGACAAAGCGGGAAAATGTATCCAATGGAAAAAAGACAGTCTTTTTAACAAATGGTGCTGGGAGAATTGGACAGCAACATGCAAAAGAATGAAACTAGACCACTTTCTTACACCACTCACAAAAATAAATTCTAAATGG
Source organism: Paguma larvata (assembly GCA_030068075.1). Classification (NCBI taxonomy): domain Eukaryota; kingdom Metazoa; phylum Chordata; class Mammalia; order Carnivora; family Viverridae; genus Paguma; species Paguma larvata. The sequence continues at coordinate 18,482,268 of CM057840.1, forward strand.
ATAAAAGATCTGAATGTGAGACAGGAAACCGTCAAAATCCTAGAGGAGAAAACAGGAAAAAGCCTCTTTGACCTAAGACGCACAAATTTCTTACTCGACACGTCTCCAAAGGCAAGAGAATTAAAAGCAAAGATGAACTATTGGGACCTCATCAAGATAAAAAGCTTCTGCACGGCAAAAGAAACAACCAACAAAACGAATAGGCAACCAACGGAATGGGAAAAGATCATCGCAAATGACATATCAGATAAAGGACTAATATCTAAAATTTATAAAGAACTTACCAAACTCCAAACCCGAAAAACAAACAACCCAGTGAAGAAATGGGCGGAAGATATGAATAGACACTTCTCCAAAGGGGACATTCAGATGGCCAACAGACACATGAAACGATGCTCAATGTCACTCATCATCAGGGAAATACAAATCAAAACTACACTGAGATACAACCTCACACCAGTCAGAGTGGCTAAAATGAACAAATCAGGAAACTATAGATGCTGGCGAGGATGTGGAGAAGTAGGCACCCTCCTACACTGTTGGTGGGAATGCAAACTGGTGCAGCCACTCTGGAAAACGGTGTGGAGGTTCCTCAAAAAAATGAAAATAGAGCTACCCTATGACCCAGCAATTGCCCTGCTAGGAATCTACCCAAGAGACACAGGAATGCTGATGCATAGGAGCACGTGTACCCCAATGTTCATAGCAGCACTTTCGACAATAGCCAAATCATGGAAAGAGACCAAGTGCCCATCAACTGACGAATGGATAAAGAAGTTATGGTACTTATATACAATGGACTACTACGTGGCAATGAGAAAAAATGAAATCTGGCCATGTGTAGCCAGATGGATGGAACTGGAGGGTATTATGTTAAGTGAAATAAGTCAGTCAGAAAAAGACAGATACCATATGTTTCCACGAATAGGTGGACTTTGTGAAACTAAGCAAAAACCAGGGGGAGGGGAAGAGGGGAAGGAAAGAGAAGACACAGAGAGGGAGGGAGATAAAACATAGGAGACTCTCAAAGACTAAGAAAAAAACTGAGGGTGGGGGGGATGAGGGAGGGGGGAGAGGGGGTGATTGGAATTAAAGAGGGCACGTGTTGGGATGAACACTGGGTGTTATATGTAAACCAATTTGAAAATAAACTATTATAATAAAAAAAAAATAAAAAAAATAAAAAAAAAAACTTTTGCTTGTGTTATTCTTCTTCTCTTTCTATTTTTTAATGGTTATACATTTACAAGTAGGCCCTATGCCTTTTAACTCTCATTTAATCTAATTCTACAGGTAACTATATATTTAATACTCACTAACAGTCCTTGTGCTGATTCATCTCAAGTCATTTTGTTGTCTGAAGCACATTTTTGTTTTTTCCAGAAAATTCATAGAGAAGGGTTCATGGGAACAACATTCCTTGAGTCCTTGCATGTTGATATATTCGTCAGGGTCTTTTTTTAAGTTTCACTGAAGTTAAAATCTTTAGTTCACATTTTCCTTCCTTGAAAACCTTAAACATGGCACTCAGTTTGCTTCTGGCATCAACCATAGCTGTCAAAAATCTGATGATAAACTAATTTCCTTTCCCTTAGAAGTAACATGCTCTTTTTACAGACATGCCCCAAATATGCTTTGTTTTCTTTAAAATCTAAAAGTCTACTAACTTGTGTTTATTCCAGCACATTTTACACTCTTTCAATATGTGTGTTGTTGTTTCAAATTATTTTCTTTCCTTTTTACAATTCAGGCTGTTTTTCTTAAGTCATACTATTTAGTTTCATTCTGTTTCCTTGTTTTGGTGTTCTTCTTCAGGGTTCCCATTATCTTTACGTTGTCACATTGTATCTTTTTGCCAATCTGAAATACTTCTCATGTTTTCTCAAATCCTTGTGTTCTTCACACAAGATTTCTTTTTAATATTTAAGATGTTGTGACTTTTGTCAGAGTGGCTAAAATCAAAAACACAAGAAAAAACAGATGTTGGTGAGGATGCGGAGAAAGAGGAACTCTTTTGCACTGTTAGTGGAAATGAAAACTGGTACAGCCCCTCTGGAAAACAGTATGGAGCTTCCTCAAAAAGTGAAAAGTACAACTACCCTATGATTTAGGAGTTGCACAGCTGGGTATTTATTCAAAAACTACAAAAACACTAATGCAAAGGGACACATGCACCCCTATGTTTATTGCAGCATTATTTACAATGGCCACACTATGGAGGCAGCCCGAGCGTCCATTGATAGATGAACGGATAAAGAAGATGTGTACTTACACAATGGAGTATTACTGAGGCATAAAAAAGAATGAAACCTTGCCATTTGCAACAACATGGATAGAGCCAGAGGATACAATGCTGAGTGAAATAAGTCAGAGAAAGATAAATACCAAATGATTTCACTTATATGTAGAATTTAAGAAACAAAACAAATGAGCAAAGAAAAGAAAGAGAGAGGGGAAAACAAGAAACAGACTCTTAACTACAGAGAATAAACTGATGGTTACCAGAGAGGAGGCGTGGGAGTAATAGGGGCTGGGCGTTAAATACCACACTTATCATGATGAAAAAAATACAATACAATTCAATAAAATAAAATAAGAAAAAAATATTATGTCCTTTTACTTTCTATTTCTGTTAAGGTGTTAGTTTGTATGTTTGTTTCTGTAGTCCTTCTCATTTGATATTACTTTGATTTTTTTCCTTCTGATTCCAATTCTTTCTTGAGTTTAGTCACCTCATTTCTGAGCTTATCTAATTCTGATATGACATTTAAAAAAAATTTTTTTAATGTTTATTTAGTTTTGAGACAAAGAGAGAGACAGAGCACAAGTGGGGAGGGGCAGAGAGCGAGATGGAGACACAGAATCTGAAGCAGGCTCCAGGCTCTGAGCTGTCAGCACAGAACCTGACGCGGGACTCAAACCTATGAACCATGAGATCATGACCTGAGCTGAAGTTGGACACTTAACCGACTGAGCCACCCAGGCAGTCTGAGACATTTTTTTTTTAGTATTTTATTTCATTTGAAAGAAACATATTCTCGTTTTTATCTTGTTTTTGGAGCGTACCTTTTTGGCATGGCTTCATGCTCTGTAAGGATATTATTTATATTTTTCCATTTTTCTTATAACATTTTTACATGGATTTAAATATGGCACTTTTTGTTGCTCGCTGTTAAGTGGATTAAGTTTTCTAGAACTGCTAGAAGGAGCCTGGATTTGAGGTAGCTTCTCTTAATTTCACAGAGCTTCCTCCTCCGTTCTTTTTGTGAAAACCAAACGAAATGAAACGAAACGAACCGTTGCAGCTCGCTCTCTCAGATCTCCTGGTTCTGTTTCCCCTCCACTGCTTTTGTTCTGGGGCTCCTCTTCCCACGTCTCTTTTATCCTCTTTTGTTCTATTTTGAGTCCACCCCAGCAGCTTCTCCTAGGGGATAACAGCGCCCAGGAAGGGAGCCTGGAGTGGGCCATTTCAAACACCCAGGGGGCTGGCGTGCTTCAGGCCCCTACGTTCCTCCCCCAGTGAAAGGCTCTTCTCAGACTGGTCTCCCGAGCCTTCCAGTGAAGAACTAACTGCTGACTATTTTGTGGCTCTCCTGTCCTGAGGTCCCATTCCTTTCCTCTGCAGAGATGCTGATACCAGGCAGGTCTTGTGGCTTCAGGTGATTCATTTCTGTCCTCTTCTTCTTCTCCTCCCCCTCCTCCCCCTCCTCCTCCTCCCCCTCCACCTCCTTGCCCTCCTCCTCCTCCTCTTCTTCTTCTTCTTTTTTTTATTTTTTTTAACGTTTATTTACTTTTGAGAGACACAGAGTGAGGAGGGGAGGAGCAGAGAGAGAGGGAGACACAGAATCTGAAGCAGGCTCCAGGCTCAGAGGTGTCAGCACAGAGCCCGACACAGGGCTCGAACTCACTGACTGCAAGATCATGACCTGAGCTAAAGTCGGATGCCCAACCGACTGAGCCACCCAGGCGCCCCTTCTTCTTCTTCTCCCCCTCCTCCTCCTCCTCCTCTTCTTCTTCTTCTTCTTTTTAAAGTTTATTTATGTTTGAAAGAGAGAGAGAGAGAGAGAGCAATCAGGGGAGGAGCAGAGACTGAGGGAGACTCAGGATCCAAAGCAGGCTTCCCGCTGACGGCAGAGAACCTGATGCTTGACCCCCGGAGACACCCAGGCGCCCCAGTTTCTGTCCACTTCTATTTTGGTGTTTGTGAGGATACCCTGTCACCTAGTTTTGAGCAAAATGTTGGCCAAAGGTTTCGAGTTTTCATTCCAGCCTCTCTGTCAGTTGTGACATGGGGATTCGGAAAGGTCCTCAAACAAGGCTGCCACCCCCTCTCCAGGGCGCTCCTTCTGAAACACGTCAGATCATGCTACCTCTCAAAAGGGCTGAAACAACTTCCCATTTCACTCCAAGTAAAAGCCGAAGTCTTTGCGATGGTGTCTGAGGCCCTGGAGGGGGATTAAGGCCTCTCCAATACTCCTTCCTCAGACTTTTTCTGGTGCTCCTCTCCTGTCTGCTCTGTCTGCTCTCACTCCACTGGCTTCATGCTGTTCCCTGATCGTACCACACCTCTTCCCATCATTGGCCTTTGCTCCAGCAGTTTCCTCTACCTCGATCACCCTTCCCTCAGATAGGAACTACGTTAACCCCTTCCTTCAAGTGTTTAAAATCTCTTTCTCAAGAACATCTGAGCTGCCCACCCTGTCTGATACTGCGACCTTCTCACTGGTACCTCGATCCCCTTCCTCTGCTCTGTAGTTCCTTCTCTCCATAGTATTTGACATCTCCTAACATTAAACAGTTCACGAACTTATTATGCTTGCTATGCATTATCTATCTTCCCCTTGCTAGCACAGAAAATCCATGAAAGCAGGGACGTTTAAGTCTGGCTTGCACTTGTATGTCTATCAAGTGCCCAGAACAATGTCTGGCAGATGTAGCTGTTTCATAAACGCATGAATGAATAAACAAATGAGGCAGCCAGGGATGCATTTCACTCAGACCCAGCCACTGGGGAGCAGCTCGGGTGCCGGGTCACCACCTCCATCAGCCTCCTACATCCAGAGGGGCCAGGGTCTGTGTCTGAATGAGTACTGAGCAGCTTGCCCTTGAGCCTCATGGATTATCAGAAGGCAAGCGGAGTCAGAAACATTCTTTCTAGGACTTCTGAGTTCAGCCCAAGCCAGAAATAGCACCCAGCCATGTGCCTTCTAGCATTTCAGCACATCTGCTCCCCATCCCATTGGAAGGCAGAGAAGTCTGGAGGGCAGAGAGAGAGAGAGAGAGAGAGAGAACTCCAGCCCCTGGCAAAGGAGCTCACAAGTAGGGAAGAAGATGAGAATGCATGACAGTGTCCCTGCCCCCAGGCCCTAGCCCGCCCCAGCTGTGTGCTGGGCTGTGCTGAAAGCCTGCAACTTGAGTCAGTTGTGTCCTTGCCCCTTTGGATGGAATCAGGGACTATTATTTACTTGATGTTCTCAACTTAGTCTCAGGGAACAGGCGTCACATCACCCATCTTCTAGCCTTTCCAGCATAAATAACAAACTTAGGACTGACCCAAGCAAGCGTCGGGCTCAATGGTCTTACTTCCTAAACAAACCTAACTAGGTCTCAGGGAAGCAGTGCCCCCTGAGAAGAAGAAGGAAGCCTAAGGTGGAGGCCATTTTAACAGGGAAGTCCTGCCCCAAACAGTCTCTCTGAAACTTGAATTAGTCTTGGAAAATGCTCCCTGGGCTTGGATGACTGAAGGATCATTGCCCCATGAGAAGAATGCAAGCCTATTGCCAGAGCCAAGAAAACAGGTAAAAGGTCAAAATTGAGGACTTTTCCAGCCCAACCTTAGGATCCTAGCTCTTTCGTTCGGTTCCTTTTTTATTCTGCTGGAAACTGCCAGCACAGCAGTCAAGATGAGCTCCCACACTCTCCCCATAGTGTCACAGGGAGGCTTGCGTGGGTCCCTCCCCTGAGCCTTCGCTGCCTAGTCTCCAGGGCAGTATGAGCAGCTCTTGAGGCCCTCTCTTCTCTTCTTTTGTTCCTTCATTCCCTGTTATCAGATGCATGGTTCTTAACCAATAAAACCCAGTGGGCTCTACTTCCATCGGCTAAGAGCGAGCCACGGATCCTCAAATCACAGGAACCTGAAATTCACATCATCTCTCAAGTATTTCAGAGTTCCCCTTGAACTTGGACCAAATATTCAGTGGTTCCTCCAGCCCCCAACAGCCACCCGGGTCCCCAACCCAGCTGAGAAAGACACTACTGTGCATCAGACCTAGTACAGATGTGTTCTCTGTGTTTAAAGGTGTCAGGTACAATCACCTCTGGGTTTCTGAAATGTTATGGAAATAGGACTTCCAAATAGGGAGACCACGCATCCTGGTTTCCCCAGGAGAGTTCCGATATCTCTGTGTTATTATTAATAGGGCCCTCTTTTAAAAATTGTCTTGCTTTGGACAGTAAGTCACATAGTCCTCTTATCCAAGATCTGAGACATACCAGGAGCAAAGGAGCAGGAAAACCAAAAAACAAACAAACAAACAAACAAACAAACAAAAAACAAAACCAAAAACTTGTTCACAAGATCACTGAGCAGTAGGCATAAAAAGGCCTCGTCAGGGCTTTAATATTCTCAGGGTCTGCCCCACCCCAACTTCTCTAGCTGGCTTTTCTCAGATGTTGCCTTCCAAACTGCCCGTACTTCTCGCACAATGCAGGAGCTATGACCTACAAGACAGGAGGAAATGAGATCGGAATGTGCCAGAGGGTTCTTGGCACCCCAGATGACCCTTCCAGTCAATCCCTGCCTTACTGAAGACAAAATAAGCCTCGTGCAGGCGACCCATGTCTTTCCAACCCTAACAGATAAAGGATTCTCCTGTGGAGGAGACATCTGAGAGACCACCAAGGTTTTGTATGTCCTGTGAGAAAGGAAAATAAGAATGTCTTTGACCAGAGATTTTACTCCATATTGGAGCTTCCCCAGCCTCTCCTCTATCCCAGAATGGAATGACCCAGCAGAGGGAATAGATGTTCAGCAATCACAGATCCAAATGTGTATTCTAGCTTGCCCACTTAGGAGCTGGGCGGCCTTGGATAAGTTTGTCAACTTCTCTGAGCTTGGGCTTTCTAATTCATCCGACAAATGGATATAAGAAGGCCTACTCTGCGATGCAATTACAAAATTTCAGATGAGATTATGTGTAAAATGTCCAGCCTAGAAGAGGCGTTTATGCATAGTGATGATGATGTTAGGGGTGAGGAGGAGAGGAGGAGAATGAAAGTCATCTGTCACTGAATGCAACACAGCATTGCTACTCTCTGGGCAGAGACGAAATGTTCCAAAAGCATAAACTCCAAAAGGAATAACCAATAAATATTTATCAAGCAGTCATAAGTTTTGAGAAGGGAGGGTTCAATTACTTAACCAAGTCAAATTAAACTGAGATTTATTTGGGAACCAGTAGGTGCCAAGTAAGATAATGGATACTGGGGATTACAGGGATTCCCGTAAATGAGTTCGTGCTCTCCAGGTGTGCACAGACAAACGGAGGGTCCAAGTTAAAGGGAACCATGTGTCCCCACACCCCCATGATTTCAGGCAGAGTTTATTTTTTTAATGTCTATTTATTTTTAAGAGAGAGAGACACACGAGTGCAAGTGGGGGAGGGGCAGAGAGCGAGAGAAAGGGAGACAGAGAATCTGAAGTAAGCTCCAGGCTCTGAGCCATCAGCACAGAGCCTGACACAGGGCTCGCACCCACGAACCATGAGAACATGACCTGAGCTGAAGTCGAACACTTAACTGACTGAGCCACCCAGGAGCCCTTCAGGCAGAGTTTTAAAACACTGTCAGAATGGAAAAGATCAAACAGACCATTTTGCTTAGCAGGTGTAGGGACCTCACAGAATGGTAGGCAAGGAGCTGATCCTTCACAGGTAGGCAGGATTTCTAGGTATCTGACAGCACGTTTATAGTCTAGGCTGGGAAAATGCAGTTCCGTTCTTCCCTCTGCAAAGAAGACAAGTTGTTTCTCAAAAAAGAGGATGAAGAGGACTCCTTCCTGCTTCTCTTCCACTTTCTCATATGAAGTCAGTGGCCAAGCCTAAAATTGAATACACATTCTGAGCCACGGACACCTGAGACTGAAACAGAATTTTTTTTAATTTTTTTTAAGTTTATTTATTTTTGACAGAGACAGAAAGACAGAGTGTGAGTGGGGGAAGGGGCAGGGAGAGAGGGAGACACAGAATCCAAAGCAGGCTCCAGGCTCTGAGCTGAGCACAGAGCCCAATGTGGGGCTCAAACCCACAGACTGTGAAATCACCACCTGAGCTGAAGTCGACGCTTAACCGACTGAGCCACCCAGGCGCCCCTGAAACAGAATTTTTGATGCAGAGATTAATCAAGACTGGGATACAAATTCCTATCACATATAAAAAAACGTTTCAACTTGATAGAGTTATCTTTGAGACATTTAATGGAAAACAAGGCATTGAATCACAAACTGAATACACAAAATATGACTTATCAGAGGTAAAAAGATAAACAGTACTTGAGATATGTCACTGCTAAGAAATATTATCAATCAAGGTCACCATCTGGAAAGAGGAATTAAATTCATTCATTAACCTTCTGCTTCTATTTCGATTCCCAAACCTTGTTTAAACTAGTAAGTTAGAACTTCTTGGTTAAATAAACAAGCAATTAGCTCTGGCATAGCAAATGAAAACGAATGATAATTCAGTCTAATTGTTCTTCTTGTTAGATATTAGCTAGTAGACCACGAGGTGTTTCTATGTCTGCTACTTGCTTTCTTATCCATTTTTCCTCCTTTTGCCCTAAGTTCGAAGCAATAGTTGTCAAGGTGGGGAAATCGCTCCCCAGAGGACATGTGGCAATGTCTGGAGACAATTTTGATTGTCAAAATGGAAGTGGAAAACTATGGCACCTAGTAGGCAGGGACCAGGGATGCTGCTAAACATCCTCCAAAGCACAGGATAAACCGCTGAAGCAAAGCAAAATTATTCAGCGTGCTATGTCAATGGTGCTGAGACTGAGAAACTCTGGACCAAATCTGAGTAAGCTGAGAAAGGCCTTGGAGAGAAAAAAAGAGAAGATGGGATTCAGAAAATGTATAGCTTTCTTAATCATGATAATGTGAGAAGAGAATTAATATAGGCAGGTACTTAAAGTCAGAGCTTTCACAGCATTTCAAGACGAGAACAGGAAAAGGGCTGCTCCTGCCTTTCCAGATTGGAGACCCCACGGCTGCTGCTACGGCCCTTCAGTGACTGTAATTTATGAACTCCAAACTGAATGATAAAGGATTTCTTTTTCTGATTAGTGAATTTACTTACATGAAAAGTTTAAGCAGTAAAAAAATTATACCATGTATATATACATGTGTGTGTGTGTCTGTATCTCTGCATACACACATATATAGCAATGCCCTTTATAAAAAAGAATTGTCCTATGGAAACAACTTCAAGATCCATCAATAGAGCACTACTAAAATACATTAGGGTACATATCGTTTTATGAGAATCTATGTGTATCCATTACAGATAATAAAGAAAAACAAGAATGGAAATAGGACGCGTTGTAAGAGATTTGCCTTAAAATCACACAACAAAAAATGTTTACAGTAGAAGAATAGACTTAAAAACTGGGAAACTATCAGGGGTCCTGGGTGGCTCAGTTGGCTAGGCATCTGACTTTGGCTCAGGTCATGATCTCATGGTTCATCGGTTCAAGCCCCACCTCGGGCTGTGTACTGACAGCTCAGACCTGGAACCTGCTTCGGATTCTGTGTCTCCCTCCCTCTGCCCCTCCCCCACTCTCTCTCTCTTTTCCTCTCTCAAAAAAAAAAAAAAAACATTAAAAAGAATTTTTTTTAATTGGCCAATTATCAATTGCAGAAGCTGGGTGGAGGTTATATGAGAGGTTAAATTCTCTATACACCAAGTATTAAATTTCCACAATAGAAAAAGTCAAAAGTAACCATTGAGAAGCACTCTGTGCTCTTAGAGGGAAATATCTAGAAGATATAATGTGAATGGAAAGAAGTGAGGGACAGTGTGGGAGGGGGCACAGTGGGGAAACATTAAAAATCTTATTTTTAACATATGTCAGGAGTAAAGAAATTACAGAATAATACCCAAGAAACTAACTAAAGTGGTTACCTGGGGGCATGGATAGAAGAGTCAGGAACTGGAAAGACGGGGAATAAGGATGAGAGCAAAACTTTTCAGTGTGTACCTTTTTGTACTTCTGAATTTTTCAGCCATGTGAATGTATTCCATATTCGAAGACTTAAATAATATGAAATGTGAGTTCGTCAGATAGAAACTAATCTGTTCTAAGAAATGGAGGACATATTGTTGCCACACTTACATTCTAGCCTTGAAAAGAACTCATACTACTTTCACAAATATTATTTCATTTATCTTCACAAAAACCCTGAGAAATTAAAAACGAGCGCAGTGGAGTGAGGAAGCAGGAATGACAGCCTGATACAGGCTGGGCACACGATGTGAAACAGGAGGTAGGCTTGGTCTCCCTGGTTCTTGGAAGTAGAAAAGAACCAAAGTGTAACATTAGAGACAGCGAGCACATTAGACTCAACAGAAAATTTTCTAACCCAGAAAATAGTCTAGGGGTGCCTGGGTGGCTCAGTTGGTTAAGGGTCCAACTCTTGGCTTCAGCTCAGGTCATGATCTCACGGTTCGTGGGTTCGAGCCCTGCACTGGGCCATGTGCTGACAACGGGGACCCTGCTTGGGATTTTCTCTCTCCCTCTCTCTCTGCCCCTCCCTTGTTTGCTTGTGCTATAAATAAATAAATAGTCTAAAGAGGCCTCAGGATACATCAAATTCCCTGTGTAATCTCCATACAAACTCTTGGTGGAGCACATGATTTAACAAACGTTTATTGAGCTTAGACTGTGCTAGGCCCAAAGGTAGACCTGAGTTGAAGATGGGGGAAAAAACACATTCTTGGATATGGGTGTTTCTGCCAGGGAGGGAGAGTCACCTGGCAGTATCTTTAAAGATTTATAAAATGCCCACAACCTAAAACCCAGAAATTTCATTTTATAGTATCCACGTGTGCAAAACAGTCACATGTAAAAGGATAATCTTGCATCATTGTTCCGGAAAACATGACTGCAAATGACCTAACTGTCAATTAATAAGGGATTGGCTAAGATAAACAACCAAAAGGCAGTCGAAGGATCGTGCATGTCATATGATACAAATGATATTTTTAAAAAAGCTCCACGTTTTCCATGGAAACACATGCATGCATGAAATGTATAAGAAAAGATCTGAAGGAAAAATAAAGAGTGTGTCAGCGTTCATTTCCAGGGATTAGGAAACGGGAGGGTGAAGATACGGGAATGTCAAAGGGGCCTTTAGCCTTCTCTGGAGTATTTTTAATTTTTGCAAAGCAAGTGAATTTATGGATCACTTGTTTAGTTAAAATAGTTGCTTCATACTTAAAAGCAGAGGAGAAGAGGAGAAGGCAGCATCTTTGCTCGGCAGGCTCACAATCTTTTAAATGACTGCGTTAAAATATAATTCACTATGATCTGTAAGTAGGAACAATTATCACCCCTACCTTGGAGGTATGATGACTGAGGCCCTGAGTGACTGGACCAAGCCCATAATGCTAGTGAGTACAGAACAGGGGTTTGAACACATACATTTCTGACTCCACAGAGTCTAGATTCTTAACCTCCACACTGTCTTGCCCAAGTACAGAGAGACCATAGACGATTTGGGGCAGGTAGACCTGGAGATGTTTGTGTACTTGAATGGGGCTCCTCAAGGGGAGAGTACAGTCATGGCGGACAGGGCTACCATCACGGATACCCATTTCCCCTTTCTTTTTCACGAAGAGAACGCTGACTTGATGCTAGGTGTCACCACTCATTTAAAACTTTGCACAGAGGGGCAGCCTGGTGACGTGGTGCCGGCGCTGGTGAGATGCAGGCAGAGGTTATTTGCTGGAGGACCTATTAAAGGGGCCAATGCAGGTGATAAGTGCCACTTTGGCCTTTCATCCATCACCCTTTCCAGAAATAATTCTGGAGATGCAAAAGCCATCGAAAAGGAGTTTGCTACATTAACTATATCCTGGCGCTGCTGCATAGCCCAGAGAGCTACCTCTGATTTGTGTGGGAAAAATAAACCTCTTTTTGGTTAAGTCCACAGTCAGGTTCCATGCTGACACATGTAGTCTAACCAACGCATGGGGGTCTAGACAGGCTCCTTGTGGGGAAAGAGCAGGATACCTGAGAGGTCTTAGCCTCACCTGGTTTTGAAAATGGAAAAGATTTGCTGCTGCTGTAGCTGCTCTCCCAGTTTCCTTGGAACTACCAGGCACTGGGCATGTGCCAGCCACAGCGGCCAGCAGACAGAGCCACAGCCTGTAAAGACACAAGGAAATGTGGAATGACGCCTGAGGCTCCATGGTGCTTCAGATCCCCCTCAGCAAAAACCCAGGGTGGAAGGACAGTCGGCCAGTGTTGGGTATCTGCAACTTGACTCCGTGTTTAGGGCTATAGATCCCAGTCCGCTTATAGCAGCAGCAAGCACCGCAGGGGGAAGGGCAGGGCTTTGGCAGCTGTTTGTTTTGAACCTGCCTGGGCAGCTCCCTGAACATTTGTTTCAAAAGCAGGCAAGGGAGGGGGACATTTCAGGGGGTGGAAAAAGGAGCTGAGGAGCAGGGAAAACAAGAAAGGCACACGATCTCTGAGTGTAGTAGCGAGATCTGACCCTCCAGAGGTTCTATTCCCCAAGACAATTCCCTGAGGCCGGGCACCCCTAAGGGCTGGGCTAGTCCAAGTCTCAGCTCCTGCAGAATTAGAGGCTGTTCGAAAGTCAAAAGGAGTTGCGAAAAGAGCAGAAGAGGAGACAGGAGGGTCAGTCACTGACACTAAAGGGGAGGAGCATTTTGAGAAAGCTGGGTCATGCTCCTTAGAGAGGCAGGGAGGATGGGGTGTGGCCAGCTGGCCTGGCAATTTGTGCTGTGCGGCTGAGGTTGACCATCCTTCCTTACCGTCTGCCAGTGAAGGAACAAATATGGCAGTAGCTTGCCAACATGGTGGAAAGGAGGAAGGAAGAAGCCCTGTCCAGGCAAAAGAAGTAGCTGGTAGGACTTGAAGGGGCAAACCGAGTAAGGATTTTAGATTGGGGCAACTTCCAGCCATGTCCCCTCTACCACTCCCCTCCCATGGTGCCTGCTCTCCCTTTTTTGCCATTAGGGTCCTTCAATCTTTTCTGCTTTTAGGATCTCCCGGAGAATTTGAACTTTAGTTAGCATGTCTTAAAACTTTCTAACATTCAAAGACATAAAGTTATCACTGGATGCTGAGTGATGAGGGCACTGTGATCGTTGAAATGACTTTTCATTTAAATGACATTTTATGTAAATGATCATTTAAATCATTTAAATGACTCTACATGGAACCAGCCCTTGATAGAAACTTGAGAGTATTTTCTAATGACTAAAAAGAGGTCAGAAGCCTAGAACTTGACAGTTAGAAAGGAATCTGGATCGCCTAATCCAACCCTCTTACTTTATCAATGTCGCCCCAGCTAGTTTGGGGATTATAAAAGGCAATACGGAGCACATATACCTGTAACATCCATTCATTCATTTAAGTTTCACGTCAACCCTAGGCATGGATAGTCTGACAGGCAAAGTCATTCGCCTGAGGTCGCACACAGTCAGGGGCAGAGCTAGGATTTGAACCCACATAATCTGGCTCCAGAGACTCTGTGCTCTTAACCACTTCTTTCTATTCCTTCTAAGCAGCCATTTCTCCATTCTCCCAAGCAACCTCCACTGCACCTCGTCATCTCCTGCCCTCCCACTCCCCTATCCCACCACCTCCTTTCAACATCAACAGAAGTCCTCACCTTGTTCCCAGCCTCTGATGGATGCAGGCAAGAATGATGGTTTTCTCTGGTGTGAAAACAATGGTAAAGGAAGAATAAAAGGGACCATAGTGGCCAGGAAGGGACTGAGGCACAAGCCAAAAAGGATTAGGTCTACAGCCCCTCCTGAGCATAAAGGGTGAACTGGTCTTCGTTTGGAGCAGCCAGCCAAAGTGTAGAGCCTGGAGACTTGGTGAGGTGGGGAAGATGACCCCCAGGAAACAGTGTGCAAAATCCTGATCATATGCATTTTTTAACGTCCCTCCCCCTCCGATACAAAGGCTGATCTAGAATGAACCAGACTGTTGGTGTTGCTCTATCCCACACATCCTGGGTTCCCAGAGAAGACAGCCACGATACAGAGGCAAGAGCACTGAGGATGGAGTTAGGAAACTAGGGTTCAAATCCTGACTGCCTCTTAACTAGCTTTGTGGCCTTAAGCAAATCACATTGCTTCCTGGAGCTTCAGCTTCTTTCTCATGTAAGAATAACCTTCCTCTCCCATCGCTATGAGAATCAGATGGAAACTAGCTGCAAGCGAGTGCTTGCCTAACTCCAGCTTGGCAAGTAGCCTTTGCGGAATGCCTAATGTGGGGGGGCTTGCAACCCTAGTCTCAGGGACGACCCCAGCACAGAAGGACTCTCAGATGAAAGGTCTTAGTGGCAGAATCTGGTAGAAAGAGAGCCTTGGGTTATTTGATTTAAAGCCGGATTTACATAGCAAGCAAAGGGTTGTTTTTGGAAGTGAATTTTAATTCAAAATTCTGTTTTGTTCTAACATAAACCGCCCTATTAGGAAATGAATGTTAAATGTTTTCATTATAAAGTAATGCATTTTCATGATTCAACACTTACAAAGTCTAGGAAAATCACCTTTTGTTCCACCATTTAATTGTAACATAGAATATATTTTTTCCAGGTTTATCAAAGCATGCTTTTTTTTTTGTTGTTTTGGCTTTGGTAAGATGTTGATAAAAGTATCTAATTGGATTTTGTTTGCTCTTGAGCCAAAACTATAAATACAAATAGAGAGAGAGAGGAGTGAGGCAGAGACAGGGAGAGAGAGAGGGAAGGAGGAAGACAGAGAAGAGGGGGATTTATTTTAAGGAATTGGCTCACACTGTTGTGGAAGCTTAGAGAGTTCAAAATCTGGTAGGGTCAGCCTGCAGGCTGGAGATCAGGAAGTCAGTTCCAGTCAAAGCAGAATTCCTTCTTGCTCAGAAAGTCAGCCTTTGTTCCTTTAAAGGCTATTAATAGATTGGATGAGGCCAACCCACATTTTTAAAGGTAGACTTTAAAGTCCACCAATTTAAATGTTAAACTCATTCAAAAATACCTTCACAGAAAATATCCAGAATAATGTTTGACCAAATATCTGGGCACCATGGCTCAGCCTCATTGACACATAAAATTAACACTTTGTAAAATAAAGATTTCTTTATAAAGAAAAGCTAGAAGGATCAAATGAACCTCTATACATTGCTTCTCATACCATAATGGTCTTTGTGCAAAGCTTTGTGGAAACCTTGTCAGGTGTTCAGCCTTGAGCAAGTTCAGTTTAATTCCAGGAGTTTTCTAGTAGGTGATGGCGGTGATGGTGTGAGTGGAATGGGTTTACTCTCTGGAGTTAGCAAGCACACTGCTTTTGTTTAGGTTGTATGATGGGCTTGGGAGCAAGTAGAGGTGATGGGAATGTGGTGGGCGTGGTTAAATCACATGACTTTCCTTGATGGGGTCACCTGGCTTGAAGGAATCAGGTGGGACAACGGCATCCTGACAGTGCCTTTTAAGGAAATAATGAAATGTTCTTGTCTGATTCTCTAGATCATGGCCTCTGTTCTCCAGAAAGTCGGC
Source organism: Paguma larvata (assembly GCA_030068075.1). Classification (NCBI taxonomy): domain Eukaryota; kingdom Metazoa; phylum Chordata; class Mammalia; order Carnivora; family Viverridae; genus Paguma; species Paguma larvata. The sequence goes on from CM057840.1 coordinate 18,498,058, forward strand.
CAGCCCAACCCTGAGGCTTTAACAAAGCTCCATCATCCTCAGGAGAGGGCTTAAGGCAGCCAAGGCAACCGTAGAAAAAGGAAATTAAAACTCTGGCAACAGTGGAGAAAGACTTCAGGCCAAGGAGGGGATGGGAGTTGGAGCCATGAGCTCTGCTATTTCTATCTTCTCAGAGATTACCAGTCTGGTTGGCAGGCATCTCTATCAAGAGAAATTTGGAGAGCATGAGAGCCAGTAGGTCATATGGGTCTGAGGAAGGTACGGCCCCACCCCTGCCCCACCTCCCAACACATCCCCAGCAACCTCCGTCATCGGCAACCTTAGTCCTCCCCAGCCTAAGATAGAGATGTCCGGGAGCCTTAACAGGAAAGGTCAGTTGATTTAAATAGCTATGGCATCTACAGCAACTTTCCTGGCCTAAGAAAGGAAACCCAAGCCATGAGAGATGATGTGCCGATGGCTCTACCTATGACGGGGGACAGAAGGCGGGTCTGACAAGAATTTGTTAGACATTTACTGTGTTCCCTACTAGCGTGCCCTGGCACGTCCACATGGTGGCCTTACTTAATCCCGAGGGCCTGTACATCATTATAATCATGTTATGGGTGATGAAAATTCTCAGTACGATTAAGTGACTTGCCCAAAGATAATAGGATTAGACATCTCTCCTTCACTGACCAAGTGTTGTAGACTTAATGCCATGGTGCTAAAAAGTGTAGACTTTTTCTCAAAAGATCATAAATGCATGATTTTTTTAACTCTATAAACTGTGGGGGGAAACACCCACACACAGTTCTTACCTAGCTGTCTCTGGTTAAGTCACCACCATCAGTATTTGTAAACTTTTCCAGGAATAGTCTATGAATATAAGTGTATAAGTTTGTGTGTCTATGCATGTATGTATGTATGTTACATGCACACACATTACACACACAAATGGTAGAATACGGTATACTCTTTTGCACCTTGCTTTTACACTTAACAATATAGCTCCAATTTCCCTATCAGTACAAATGGACTTTCTGCATTTTTGTAAACAACTGCATAATATATATGGATCAGCCATTTTTATCTAACCAATTAGTTCCAATAATTTGCTAATATAAACAATGTGGCAATGATCTTTCCTATACACGTCTTTACGCACGTATGCAAGCATATACATTCCTAGAAAGACAATGTCGGGTGTCAGAAGGATATGTGCAGGGGCACCTGGGTGGCTCAGTTGGTTAAGCGTCTGACTTCGGCTCAGGTCATGAGCTCACAGTTCACAAGTTCAAGCCCCGCATCCGGCTCTGTGCTGACAGCTCAGAGCCTGGAGCCTGCTTTGGATTCTGTGTCTCTCCGTCGCTGCCCCTCCCCTGCTCTGTCTCTCTCTGTCTCTCAATAATAAATAAACGTTAAAAAAAATTAAAGAAAAAAAAGAAAGATATGTGCACTAAAGGGGCACCTGGGTGGCTCAGGTAGTTAAGTGTCTGACTTCTGCTCAGGTCATGATCTCGCGGTCCATCAGTTCGAGCCCAGTGTCGGGCCCTGTGCTGACAGCCTAGAGCCTAGAGCCTGCTTTAGATTTTGTGTCTTCCTCTCTCTCTGCCCCTCCCCAGCTTGTTCTTTGTCCCTCAAAAATTAAAAAAAAATAAAAAATAAAAAATAAAAAGAAAGAAAAGATGAGTAAACCGACTGAGCCCTAGGAAACAGGGAGTTAGACTGCCTAGAATCAGAACTGAGCCCCAGGAAACCATGGAATTAGACTCCCTGGGATCAGGACCTGACCCAGCTTCTTACTAGTGTGTGGCCCTTGGCAAATCATTTAATCTTTAAGGACCTCAGCTCTCTTCTCTGTAAAATGGGCTAATAATAGTAAGGCCATTGCAAAAGTTTGTTGCACAGTTAAATGAGTCAACAGCACCTGACATGCAGTAATTACTAAGGCAGAGGGCAGAAAATCGTTACAGATGAAGTCTTTTATGAACTAGATTTTTGTGGCGTTTATAGTTTTTCAAACCAGATGCTCAAAATGTAGAAGAGGAATAAAGATGAGTGGCTCAGGTCCGTAAGAACTCATCCATTCATTCAGAAAGATTTATTGAGTATTTTCCTGGAAATTGGATAGACTTTAGGAGCAGGTGCCAAAGACAGGGTAGAGGGCTCTGCATTTATTCGAAGTGACGTTTTGTGGGTGTGAATTCAGAACCCTCTACCCTGTCTTTGGCACTTGCTTCTGCTGTCTATCCAAGCTCCCGGAAGCAGGCTATTACCTTCTGAAATACAGCAAAGGAAAAATGCCTAGGTCTCCAGGCCCCTTTGGAGCTTCCCCTCTCACCAAACCCCTGACTCATTTGCTAAGCATGGCATGGTGACGGAGGCTGAGTGAATGGTCACAATGTCACACCTGTTTGTTTTCCCGCAAGAACACTCAGTGTCACACCATGGCAGGCTGCTACGGCCTCCAACAGAGACATCAATGGGCCCCAGGGTGACGCCTGCAGGCAGCTGGCACTCAGCGAAATCCTCCATTATCCACAGACAGTGAACCGAAGGAGGCCTCTTGCAGAGCTAAAATGGGGGGGATGGGAGGGCGGGGAGAAGAGCTTTTCAGGTAGTATATGCTGTCACTGGAGACTAAGAACATATAAATAAGCGGTAAAAATTAAATGGTCTCGCTCTGTCTCCTCCCTGCTCCCTATTTGTTCTCTCTCTCTTCCCTTTCTCTCTTCTTGCTCTTTCCTCATTCTCTCTCCATTTCTTTCTTCTTCTCCTCCCCTTCTCTTGTGACCTCTGAGTTGGCTCAGTGTCACTGTTTCAGATCTTACATAATATGGCTTATGAAAGCAAAATAACCCTGCCGCCTGCCGTGCCAGGCTGGGTGAAGCCCAGAGTGAAAGGAAAAACCCCTGGTGCTCTTGGACTTTCTTGGACTGTTCGCGAGGAGGACAGGCAGCAGAGGGCTCCCGGGCCCCGAGTGCATCAGACACCTGAGTCTCTCCCAAGATGAATTCAGTCAAGTCTTGCGGTTTCCCAATCTGCTAAAAGGCAGAGAAAGAACACGTCAGAGACAAGGGAGGGTGGGGGCAGAGTGAGTGTTGGTAGAGAGAGAGACCCAATCGTTAAATAATGTGAGGACTAGGACAAAAGGCTTCCATCCTTCCGCCCTCTGTGACTGTCTCTGGAATTGTTAGTCAGCATCTCTCCTGAAAACTGCATCAGTTTAGTGGCCCCTGGAAGTGGTTCTCGGTTTTTCAGTAGTTGTGTAGACAAAGGAGCAGGGCCATACCGATATTTTGAAGCTTCCTGAAGTGACTTATGTTAGCCTTGTCCCCTAGAGGATGTCTCTGGCTCCCACATCCTGATTATTGAGGCAGAAAATTTAATTGGGCTCCCTTAGGCTCCTTCCCAGAATGCTATGGTAAGAATATAGAAGTTTTTTGGGGTATCTGAGTTTATATTCTTTCTGCTGAGGAGTTAATTTCTTCCTTGAGGATCAGAAGAACGGAAATCTGGAAATCTGTGAAGTTTTTTTTTTTGTTTTTTTGTTTTGTTTTTGTTTTTCTTTTTGCTTTTTGTTTGTTTGTCTTTTAAGAGTAGAGAAAGATTAACCCAGGGTCAAGAGGGAATCAATCACATTGTATGTATACATCTTCTCCTAACAGTTTAATCTAAGTGAAGTATGGTTACAAAGACTCTCAAGGGCATCTTTGATGGGAAGAAGATGTCTCACCGAAAAGGGAAGTGGAAGGCATGGGCTCGTGGAGCGGAAGTTGCAGGTGGTTTTGGAAGACCTATAGGAGCCCAGTCTAGCCATTGCTTTTATGAGTAAACACACACTTTTGGCCTTTTTCAGTCCCTGTAGACACGATGTCTTTCTTTCTGCTCCAGGCTCCTTGAATAGCTCCCAGAGGACCCTCCTGCTGTTTGGGATGGAGAAAGGGAGAGAAGTAATCACCATTATCCCTCACTTTCAATGAAGTACAGAACTTGTACTGGAAATCCTTAATTCCACTCTCTGACAAACAAGAAGGTATAATTAGGACAAGAGTCAAAGGAAGGAAACCAGAAACCTTAAATAAAACACTTTCTCCCTAGGATAATACTTTAATCTCTACTATTGCATCAGGGTCAAAGCTGCCCATTGTGATGAATTTTGAAGTTTACCCACAAATTCTTTAATACTCATCTCCTCAAGAGGCATAGATTTTACTTCCTCTAGGTGTGGACTGAATTTAGTGACTCACTTGCAGCATACAGAGTACGGTAAAAGTGATGGGCAATCACTTGTAAGATTAGGTTATAAAAACACGGTGGCTTCCACATTCTGTCTCTCTCTCTCTCCCTCTCTCTCTGTCTCTCTCTCTCCCCCCTCTATCTCTCTCTGATTTTCTTCCTTGGTTCACTCATTCACTCTGGGGGAAGACATGTCATGAGCAGCACTACGGAGAGGGTCATGTGGCGAAGAACTAACGCCTCCTGCCAACAGTCATGTGAACGAGCTTGGAAACAGGTCCTTCAGTTCTAATCAAATCTTTATGGGCTGCAGTCTTGATAGTTTGCGACCTCCAAAGAAACTCTGAGGCAGAACCACCCAGCTAAGTCACTCCCAGATTCCTGGCCCTAGGAAACTGAACGAAATCACAGATATTTTCTGTTTCAAGGAGCTGCCTTTTGAGGTAATTTGTTATGCGACAATAATAGATAATACACTTATGAAGCTTTCAAATGATATACTTCCCTCAGGGATGGAGAGCCCTGGGCCCAGCCACCTAAGGAAGATTGTTACCCAGTTTCAGGATGCCTGTACTAGAAGCTGGATCTTCGAACAGGGACACCATTCTCTCTAACCTGGAAGAAATGGGTTTTAAATCACTTACGGTTAAATATCCCTATTCCTACTCATACTAAAATGTCACCTCATAATTTTTTCCCCAAAGAAATGCTGTATTAAAATATGGCTTGCTCATTTCTTTCATACTTCCCTAACATATCTGACTTTCTGAATTCAGCTGAGAATCCTGATGGCAAATAAGTAATCATAAATTGGAAGAGCACCCTATCCTCCCAGAAAAAAAATTTAAGACCTAACTGCTTCATTTCCGTTTTGGACGTGATAGTTCACAGCATAGAATTCCAAATCTGTAAGAAATTTCATCCCCCACCAAGGGAAGAAAAGAACCTGGAAGACTCAGCTGCTTCAAGGGTATAGCTGTTGGGATGATCACCCCAAAAGGCCCTGCATTTGGGGTCAGGGAGAAGATATTTCTGGAGCAGGTAATTTGGGATTAACTGCAGAAGTGGGCAGCTCATACACAAACCATTAACACCTAAGATTAATACATGTGAATAAACTGCCCCACCCTCACCTCCCCCCATCCCAGGCTTTTATTCATTTCCTTTAGTCATTGATACTGGTAGTGACTTTTCTCTAAAAACCTAATTCAACAAACATATACTGAAGGTTTACTTGGCTAAGTGCCTTAAGCGGGCTAAGTCATGATGTATTTATATCAAAATGTTCGTAGGTTGGCGGTTCTGGATCCTAAGCCCACCTAGGAAAGAGCCTGGTGGTAGCTTCTTTGGGGAGAAGTTCAGCACGTCCATTTTATGATCTCTTCTAAAGGAAAGCCCAGGGAAGAGGATTCTTCTACTATACTGTCTCTCTAATCTTCGTTCCTAATGAATCATAGATTCCTTCCCAGAGACAAGTGTTTACTTCTTCCAAACAAGAAAACAAAAACCAAAAAACAATCCTCTCTCCCTTCTACCAATATAATACTGTACTTCTTTATATGTAACATTATTTGAGTATAGTTATCAAAACAGCTTGTAAAATTGTTTGAGGATAAGCTAGTATATATAGTGACAGGACCAGAAGTCTCATATGGCTTGGTGACGCCCATGACATTCTTTTAGCTGAAAGAAGAGGAGGGCATAAGAAGATGAAGAGAAGAGTGTCTATTCATTTGACCTCCAGGTCATGTGCTTGCACCAAAATACAAAAAATAGTGTCTCTTTGGTGACCATTTTATTAAATTTTGGAGGTATGTGAATGCCTCTTCCCTTTAATATCAATATAATAGCAGTATAATAGTTACAGGGGAGAAGTTTTTCTGAACTCGTATTGAAAGGCAAATGCAGAAAGGCTTCCAGGCAGAGTTTAGATCAGCGAGTGCCCCAAGGCCCTGTGGTGGAGGAATTGAGCAAACTGAGACATATTGCAATCTCAAGATAATGCAAGTAACTCGATCTGAAATCCATGAGAAAGTGGACAATTTGCTGAGGTCCTAGACCTCCAGACAAACAACTCATTAAATGACCACAGGAACCGTGCAAACACTTCTCTGGTAAAGTGGGACTAGGACACTAGTTCCTGACATCAGAGGGCTCTGGGCAGTGAGTTATAGACAAAGACTTCTAAACTGACAGTGCCTGTAAACCTCCTTTCCATAAAGGGTGGGGGGGGGATTAGAAAGAGTTGGCCACAGAACCATGCTTTAAGACCTACAGCTTCTAGGTCCTGCCTTCCCACTGCTAGTGACAGGTACCAGCCCCATGAGTTCTATTGAGTTGTGCTGCTTTAGAAGAGGTATTCATAAGTTCCTGTCTCCTTTATAAAAGATTGATTGTATGTTAGGAAAAAGGTTCATGTAGCATACCTGTATTGTACACCTGATGTGTACATATATGAGTGTCCAAATGTGGTATATGCCTATACTGTGCCTATGTAAATATGTATGTTGTAAAACCAAGTATGACATTTTTTTTAAACGAGTGGTTGGTGACTGAGCTAAAGGCTATAAAATGGCGGGGCTCTAATCAGCTCAAATTTGTTTACAGTTGCAATTTACCTGAAGCCTTTGGAATTACATAATGAATTGCCACTTTATATTAGTTATAACTCATAAAGCAACACATGGCTCTTGGCAGCCTGACTCCAGCCGGATTTACCAAGTCAGCAGTCATTAAGCTCAGTAAAACAGAACTAAACTTTAGTGCCATGGCCACGGGTAAAACACAGCCAAGCCACCAAGACCTCATGGGTTTGACATCACCAATAGAGTTAAAAGGCTCAGAACTCTCAAAACTGATACTTAAAAATAATTCATAAGCAAGTATTGCAGGCACCAAGTTTCCAGGTCTGGGACATAGTCCTGAGAGAGAAAAGGCAGGATCCCTGCCTTCCTGAAGTTTATAATCATAAAGTCCTATGGAGCGATGGGCTTTCTTTAGGATAGCAAGTTTCTTTCTACACTTGATTTTATTGGTGTTAAGGGCCATGCAGTAGTTGGAACTATCTGAATGAAGCCTTTGGTGAGATATTTGAAGCTTTGGTGCCATGAGTGTATTCTGGAACTTCGTTTCTCTCCTCGTGTGTGATTCCACCCAGGAGCACAGATCTGGCTTGTTAAATGGGGCCACCATGACAAGAAACCCCTTATAATACTCCATTTGCTCCCTGACATTCCTCTATAACCTTATGCAGTCATTTACCACCTATCCAGTAACTGGCAGGATGAAATTAAGGAAACATGTTTAAAATGGAGAACATCTTTTGGGAACACTGGCCTCTGTCTCTTTAAGGCTGAAGGCTTGGCTGCCATTCTGTTTAATCTATCACTGATAACTTATCATGTAACCCAGTGTCTGTTAAATGAGCTATAAAAAAACACCTTAGAAATACAAGGGGATTGCACTGTGACCTGTAGGTCAAAGCTAATTCTAGGTGAGAGGGTAGAGAAGGAAATAAACGTGTTTGCACCTAAGTTCTCTACCATATTAATTTAGAATTCCTTTTCATGCAGTCTTTGCTGGGGAATTGTGCTCAAGCCATTGCCTCAAACTAGTGCTTGTAATACATATAACACACCCCCATCCCCCAGGCCTCCCAGACTGCAAGGGGTGCTGCAGTGAAAGGAAGCCAGTTTCAGCTGGGAAGAGGGAAGTGGAGCTTCAATGGAAAGAACACCCCACAATTTATCAGCAAAACCAGGAAAATGCTGAGTGACAGAGGGCATGCTTAATAATCACACTGGGATAACCAGTACAAACTAAGACCATAGCAAGCAAACTGGTAAGCTCATCCTACTTTGAAAATTGTCAGGAGCCAACCTTCCTAGTGGGGGGCGGGGGGGAGTGTCTAGGACTGCCTAAAACTAGAACAAAGTAAACACTCGCCCAAAGAAAACAGTCATCTCTAAGTCTGCTGGGACAGGCCCCATCTACCTCCAAACTGATAATGCCAAAAGGCGTTACCTTTTGAAGACAATAATTATTCTTGCCCACAATACCTGGCACATCAGGTTAAAGGGTTTGATGAATGAATAGTGCTTTTTCTCTACAGGTATGCACACAGCACTATGGAAAAGGGTGCTCCTACCTGGCATAGTGTGGAAATGAACAAAGGTGAGAAACCAGGACTAGGTGGGAGAACTTCCAGGTACAGGGATTAAGAACAAGGGCACGGAGGTATCACGTGGACACATGGAGCTTTTTGGGGGAACCATAAACGGCTCATTGGGCTAGTGCAAGGTAAAGCACGTCCCACGGCTTATCTGGGCTAGCTGGCCCTGAGCATAGCCAGCCTTGGGAGGCTTCAACGAGGGTGGACACAGGGTCAGTACTTGCTATTCTGAGGAAGGGATAGTGAGAACTCTTGATAACACATTAATGCCTTCAGGCTGCTATAAAATCAAGCCAGAGGGGTGCTTAAAACAATGTTACAGCATTAGAGGTCAAAGCCAAGCTCTGGAACATGGGGGGTGGGGAAGAGTTGGGTTTTATACCCCACTGCCAAACTCTAGGGCTGGGATATGCCTTAATCCCGAGATTCGAAAGACCCAAAGTACGGGGAAGAGCTGGATGGCAACAGGACTCAATTTTTTTTTTTTAAACTCTAGAACAGGTAAACCTGAGCTTATTTTGCCTCTTTAAAAAAAACCCCAAACCAAAATTCCTTTTGGTAGGAAAGAAAAGAATGAAATGGCACAGGGAGATTTAAAAGAAACACAAAGAATCAAGTCGGAAGAGATCTTATAAATGTTAGGTTGATTTATGAAAGCTGCTCTGGGCAGTTAACAGTTTGTTTACAATGAGGAGTTATCTAACTCTGAACATACTGTACATGGCAATTAGAAGTCGTCATGACAAGAGAAAACCACAGCCGGCCTGCTGCAGCCAACATGAAAACAGCCAGAAACAGTAGGGAAAATGTAGGGAGAAGATGGGATTTGTTTTTTATTATATAAAGGAAAAAAAGAACTCCTCAGGAATCTTCACAAAGTTAAGGAGTATCTCACACTCAGAATAGACAGCAGGACACAAAATTACAAGTGTTTTGATGCCAGGGCTGTCCCCCCATCTCCTCAAAGCGCAGAGATGGGAAGGAGACAGTTGAAGCAAAAAGCGATCTCTGTAAAACAAAAGACTCAGAAACCCTACAAATAGGGTTAAAATCTAAACTTCTGTTTTGCTTTAAAAAAATGTTTAATATATCAAAAGGCCTGCTTTAGTGACATGCTAGTCCCACCAGAAAATAATCCCAGTAACCCGTCAGGAACATGCTCAAGTTGACCAGCCAACTCTTATTTCTAAACCTCTGTGTGTACGTGTGTGTCTTTCAAATCAAAGCCACGGGGCTCAGGTGACTGCTCCTTCTACAACATGCTTCCTCCAGTTACCCAAGCAGTGTTCACTCGCTCTCAAGAGTGGCCAGGGCACAGAAGCCCTGCAGTGGCGGCGAGGAACAGACGGCCCCGGATAGCCAACTTTTCAAGCGTGCCTCCCTCACCCCCACTCAAAAGGAGATCCTGATTTCTAACCAGACTATTCACCCTCAAATGTTGGCTCCCAGTGGCCAGAATGTTTTCCCTACTTTAGGAAAACAAAACAAAACAAAAAAACACACACATATCTGCACACCCATATATATAATTTTTTTTGTTTTTACATTTAAATATAAAAATACTATTCTGCTTTGTGTTATAAATGGAGGACCAAGCAATAAGAACTTTTTCTTCTAAGGTAGGTCAATCCATCCTTCTGCTGAGCTTGTCTTCAGGTGAGGGCATTTAGCCCCAGGTAAGGGAAACGCTGTACCAGGACAGAGCCATTTTCCTGCCTGGTTCTCTTCTAAGTCTCACTTTTAATAGAAAGCTGGTTATAACTTTATACGAAGTGGAACTTCCCACCAAGAGAGGAAATCCTAACCTAACCTAAAGTAACCCGCCCCGCCCCCCACCCCAGCACTCAGCTACCTTGAAGAAAAAGCCCTTCCCTCCCTTCACAAATACTATGCTCTGTCCGGATAGCTACGCCTATTGGACAAACACACCTGATTAAATGGAAACAGTGGTTATGTCTCCCCACCCCCTCCCCACTAAAGTACTACACAGTTTCAGTGACAGGGAAAAAAAAGGAGGGGGGTGTAAAAAGATTAAGAACTTGACCCCTCTATCCTGGCCAAAGAAAGCAAGAGATATTAACTAGGCATGAGGAATAAAAAAAGACCTTGATATTCTGCCCCCCTTTGAGTTACAGCTATTAGGACAGTCAAGAGAGGGGCAAACACGGAGGCAGGATGGAGAATTAGGAGGGGTTTGATGGCTGCAAGTCTAGTCCACTTAGTTCTTGTACTGGAAGGGTTCATCGCCAGTTTCGTTGAGAAGACACGTGCGGATGAGGGCTTCTGTCACCGAAAAGGGGTCGCAGTTGGCAGAGGGGCGACGGTCTTCAAAATAACCCTTCTTCTCCTGGCCGACAGTCCGGGGAATGCGGATGCTAGCACTTCGGTTGGCCACACCAGCAGAAAAGTCGTTGATGTTGGAGGTTTCGTGGAATCCGGTTAGGCGCCGGGCATTATCCAGGCCCCCCTTAGGATCGTAGGCTCGGATGTGGTACTGGTGCCGCTTGCTCAGTTTCTCGATAGACTCCTCAATATACCTGAAGCAAACGGAAAAGAATGGGGGTCTAACCTGGGACCAGGAAATCCGCCCTTCAAGGGCAGGGGAGAAAGTACGGATCTAAGAATGGAGAGACTCATCTATCAAAGACGGTTTCCAATTCACCAAAATCTGTGATCCCTACAGATCAAATATTCTATGAGGCTAGCAACTCTGCCTTGTTAACTGTGTGTCCCACCCAGTGCCTCAGAATGGTACTGGACACTCAGCAGATGCTACTTGTTGAATGAAAAGACTCTAATCAAAGACTTTCCCCCACCCATAAACCCACTAGGTTTATTCACGTATTTGTATTGTTTCTAAGATTTTCAAATGCCATTAATTTAAGTCCTCTTTTCCCAATCACAAATCTTTGAATTCTATTCCTAGGGTATTTTTTGGTACTCTTCAAACAGGAATAAAACAATAGGATTGGAAGACAATTTTTGAAGCCAAGTGCTAAAAGCTAAGGCATAAACCAACAAGTCTGGCTTACTTGGTCCCAATACCTCAGACCCTATGGCAAAAGAAAAGAAGATGGCTCCAGCAGGAGAAGGCACTCACTTCAGACCATTCTCCTCTCGCATGGCCTTGGTGCTGAAGTTGGTGTGGCAGCCAGCACCATTCCAGTTCCCAGGAATGGGCTTAGGATCGAAGGTTGCTATCACTCCAAAGTCTTCACATACACGATGCAAGATGAAACGGGCCACCCAGAGATGATCTCCCATGTCGATTCCTTCACAGGGTCCTATCTGGAATTCCCACTAGAGAGAACAAGGCTGGCCTTTAAAAGAAAGCCAACTGTTTCTCCCAATTAAGAAACTCCAAAACCTGCTCTTTTCTTATCTCTATTCCAACCCACTTAAGATTTTGGTTAATTAATGAAGGGCGCCAGCAAAGTCCCCACTTGCCCATAGGTCCTCCTCCACATGAACAAGCCACTTACCTGCGCAGGCATGACCTCAGCATTTGTTCCAGCGATCTTGATGCCGGCGTACAAGCAGGCCCGGTAGTGAGCCTCCACGATGTCCCTGCCATAGGCTTTGTCTGCTCCCACACCACAGTAGTATGGACCTGCAAAGGCATGAAGATGAAATGTCAAGAGACCAGAAAATCAAGAAATCCCTTTCCAAAGAAATCAGAGAGCTCTCAACACTTGCTCTCTGGAATCACTATGCCCGCCTTCAGCTGGGGGTGGGGTGTGGCAAGCAGGAGGCTCCTCTTGGCCATAACCTCAGTGGAGCCACAGCGTTTCCCTCCTTTTTAATATCTAAATGTCTAAATGTCTGGGTTTGGGTAACAGGAGGGCTCTTTACAGTATTATTTCAGCCAGCCTCAGGGATGGATACTCCCCTAGCTTTTCTGATCCATAAGGAGTCACTCTTATCTCTGGGGAGAGGGAATTTCCTTGGCAATTCAGCAACTAGGAACAGGAGGTTCATCTCTCACTAAGGGGACTTACCTTGGGGCCCAGGGAAGCCATTGGAAGGCCAACCAAAAGGATGCCCATCTGTGCCCATGAGAGTATATTCCTGCTCCATTCCAAACCAGGGGTGCTGGTTGCTCACCATGTCCATTATCCGTTTACAAGTATGCCTTAAATTGGTCTCTAAAAAAGAAAGAATCAATGTGCCATAGAGACATATGGACAAATACGCTGAATCCTAGTGCTGATGGGAAAAAGATCTTCAGATTCCATAAAGCTCAAGGGTAAACTAGAGGCTGAACGGATGCAGAGTGAACCTTTTCTGTGTCCCATCAACCTAAGTGTGGAAAATGGGAGAAGTGGTAATCATACATCTGTAGGGATACTCCCGGGTCACAAACAATCACATGACAGTAGATCCAGAACACAGCAAGTTTGCACCTTATCTGCATGCTGGCCACCTCCCAAGTACCACATGTCAGGCACTTAAAACTCTCTATTCACAAGACAGCTGCTTTTAGTTGTCAGACTTATTCCTAGTTTCTCAGGCATTTAGAGCCAAACCTATAATTTTCATTGAGAGAATAACAGTCTATTAGGGCCCTCACATTCCAGGTGAGAAGGTTAAGGGCTAAGTTGGCTAGTATAAAAGTAAAATATTAAAATAAGTTGAGCTCATGTGGAAACAATTTCTAACCTAGAAAAGAACTTTAAAACAAGTAAATATAGGGGCGTCTTGGGTGGCTCAGCTGGATAAGTGTCCAATTCTCAATTTCGACTCAGGTCACGATCTCACAGTTTGCAAGACTGAGCCCTGTGTTGGGCTCCACAATGGGCATAGAGCCTGCTTGAGATTCTCACTCTGTGTCCTTCTCCCCTGCTCTCTTGTGCATACACTCACTCTCTCCCAAAATAAATAAATAAACATTTTAAAAAAATAATATAGACTTATTATTAGCTGCTTAACTACGTCCCAAGAACTATTTCAAGACCTCTACATTACAGAAAACCCACAACCGGATCTTCCTAGCCACCGAGGTGGGTATTAGAAGCCTCTGCTTTTACAAAGGAGAAAATGCAGCTCAGCTCTGAGACACCAGGTGGCCTGCCCAAGTTATAGGGCAAGTAGCAGAGCTGGGAAACTGTGGTTACCGTGGCTTCAGAGCTCATGCCCTTTACCACAACATGGTACACTGCCTCTCAAAACAAAAGCAGTTAAGGTCCAGGCACTACTTCACTTGCTGCAAGCACAGCAGGAGACTTAACAGTGGTGGAACTTCAGCTGAGTTCAAAAAGATAAATGGTTAAGAATCAGGATCAACGGCCATGCCAGGCAAAAACCAAAAATGCAGTTACAGTGACCCTTGAGGCACATGTAGGCTATTGGTGAACCCAGACAGGAGATTGATTTTTTCCCCCCACTTTAAAATCAGGGAAAGTTAAGTACGAGGATAAATAACTTGCCAAGGTTTATAGATAGTAAGTGATAGATCCGGAATTCAAATGCAACATTCTGATTTCAGAATCCAGGTTTTTCATCCAGGCAGGTAGGAGGGCTGTGTCATGGGGGAACTCTACTGGAAAACAGATTTAAAGCAATTCACTGTTGTTCTATACAACAAATAGAGGAGACTGCGGGCGGGAAAAATGGGCCATAAACCCTCTTTGAATGAGTTAGTTCGGGGTGGAGATGTATGTCCAATCACCCAGATCCCTGGAACAGTTCTGAGACTCCAGTGTTCCCAGTACCGATTCTGGAATACTGTGTCCTTCCCTTTATAACACTCATGGACTGGAGACGAACATCCAAACCTATCCTGTACACACCTGCAGGCTTTCGGTTGTACTTGAAGACTTCACAGAACACCAGCTTGTTGGGATCCTTGCGGAAAGGGTCCCGAAACATGGCAGCAGGGACGAGATACATGTCACTGTTGGAGCCTTCAGACTGAAAAGTACTAGAGCCATCAAAATTCCACTCAGGCAACTCTGGGGTAAAAAGAAAAGGGACAATTAAGTTACAAATGCATGGTTTCTCAGGTAAGAATACACTCCCTCATTTACATTTCTATCTCTAAAGACTATATCTTTTTCCAGGAAGTCAGGGATGCATTAATAGGCAAACTCTATTGATAGGCAACTGCACGAAGCCTTCATGTCCTTCCCACGTTAGTTCCAAGTAACACCACTGCATCACTTCCTCAAGAAAAACAACAGTCACAAGAACAAGCTAAGAATGACATCTTTGCTAAGTAGTCTACTGGATAATAGGGAGATGAATTCAAATATTCTGGGAGCGCCTGGGTGGCACAGTCGGTTAAGCATCCGACTCTTGGTTTCAGTTCAGGTCATGACCTCAAGGTTCATGGGTTCGAGCCCTGAGTCGGGCTCTGCACTGAGAGCATGGAACCTGCATGGGATTCTGTCTTCCTCTCTGTGTGCCCACCTCTCAAAAATAAACATTGAACTATTCTGACATCTTAGTTATCATTTAAAAAACTGGAACAGAAGAGACAAAGATTCGGATTCACCCACCAGGCCACATGTATTGCTTCTGAATTCTTCTCCCCACTGTGTCTATGGACTGTTCTAGCTCAAGTTAGGTCCTTGTTTTATAGATGAGGAAATGGACAACAGGATAACTTACTCAAGGATGCTCCCATGATCATTTACCCACTTTCCCCACTATGTTTCAAAAAATATTTTTTTTTTGTGCTCGCTTCGGCAGCACATATACTAAAAAAAAAATTTTTTTAATGTTTTATTTTTGCGTGAGAGAGAGTGCAAGTAGGGGAGGTACAGAGAGAGAGGGAGACACAGAATCCGAAGCAGGCCCCAGGCTCTGAGCTGTCAGCACAGAGTCTGACATGGGGCTTGAACTCACATACCGTGAGATCATGACCTGAGCCCGAAGTTGGATGCTTACCCAACTGAGCCATCCAGCCCCCACTCCCCCCACAATATGTTTTAAAGAGACCAGACTCTTACCTTGTACCCCCAGTGCCTGTCTAATTCCTGCCACACAGCAGGTGCACAATATATACTTTATTTTATGGCCATGCATTCACTCCCGTGTGAATATTGTCAAAAGAGTAAGCCATCCTAAAAGTAGGTAAGAGGTGGTATTTTTTCTCTGGTCCCTTTCCTGAAAGAGGAGGGCTACGGCTTGCTCTAGATTGAAAAATGAAGGTCACATCTCTTATATAATAGCTCCTAGTGTGATAAGCAAACAGGTGATTTAAGAATTTCCAAAAGTGGCATCAACTAAAAACAAATGAATGGCTAGTCCTATTTAGAAACCACTTTACAGAGTTTGCTTTCCATCTAGAACCTCACAGATAATGAATACGAAACAATATTCAAAGAGTTTCTATAGCAGATGGCATAGTCAGGTTAGAGCAATAAGTAGTTTTCAAATCGGGTTCTTGGGGACACCTTAGAGCCAACTGAGTAGGGATACCCAAGTCAGCCAAATCTCCAGCCCCCCTCATGCCCCAACTAGACTTTTAATCTTTTTTTTCAATATACTGGCTTACATGCAAGTTTCTATTTCAATAAAGGGGTCCATTGTTGCTATGCTTTGAGGCAGTGTAGGAGCTTAAAGTAGACTGAATGAAGTCTGAAAAACCCTGCGGTTAGAAAAGCTCTCACGAACAGAATAATAAAGTGGCCAAATCTAGTGGCTTGTTTCAGTCTGCTCCCACCCCCGCCCCACCTGGTTCCCAGTCTGCTCCGTCTCATACCTTCTATACTCTTGGGCTCACTGTCCAAGGTCCGGGTCTTGCAGCGCAGGCCTTCTCCAGTACCATCAACCCAAATGTACATAGCTTGGACCTTCTCGCCCTGAGGCAGGGACATGTACACCTGCTTGATGCCTTTGTTCAAGTGGGAGCTCGCGGAGGTGGCCATGGTGGAAGTTGTTCTGCGGAGAAAAAACGAACAAAACCAAAATTAAGATCACACACTCCAAAGGGATCCTCGATCCTCAGCAGGTAGGACTCAACGGGGACAATTAAATCACAAAGTCACAGCAGGAAGGTCGCCCCTCTCTTTGGAAGTCACACTCTCAAAGGTACATCTTATTCATTCTGCTTTCAGCTGGATTTAAGTTTTGATATTAGACAAAAAAATCTCCTTATAGACTTTCAAGTTAGATTCTACACTTGTGAGGACTAAGCTCTAATTTCTCAGTGTAGCCAAGGCTGGGGAAGTCTTTTATTTTTTATACAAAGACATTGGGTAGGGGGGTAACCCTAAAAACAAAACCACACAAGGTTTCTTGGTCATTCTTGCCTTTTCTTTGCATCCCACCCAGCATCTCAGTGCTCAAAACCCTTTTTGGAGATTCCTCCACTTCACAAGGCACCCCACACATTGATATGATGGCGGGGGAGGGGGTAGCTATACAATTTAAAAGGCTGGAAAGCTTCCTAAAAAACAGCACAGTTATTAAAATCCCCCAACCCCCCGAGGTGTCAAAAGAGCTGATCTGTTGGGTTCTAAGAGGCACACTGCCATCATTTCCATGGGTCTTCTCACTTAGGAAGGCCGATTTAAGTTTGCAACTGACATGCTCAGATTCCACCAGAGAACTTTTCAAGTCATGAGGAAATTCCCACTCGGGTAACAAAAAGATCTGGGTTTTCAAAAGCTGAGGCCCGCTAAAAACTGCAAGCCACTGCCACAAAACCTCTGAAAGAGGAGAAAGCCAACACAAGAGGAAATGCTGTACCCCTCCCTCCCAGCTCAGTGGCCCAGAGTGGCTGGAAAGGGAACATATTGTTCTCTTCCAACGACTTGGGCAACTCTCTGAAGTACAGTGGCTAAGTTTCTATGGGCAACCGTCCATGTTTGCCCAACTGAAAACAGAACTGCTTCTCCCTCCAAGAGCTTCACTCCTTCCCTGGGGAAGAGCAGAACCCCCTCTTATCTGGTCTCCTTCATTAGAGAACCTTTGCATACACCTCCTCCAGAGGTCCTGGTCAGTCACATACCTCCTCACCCCCATCCCGGTCTTTGAAGGCCAGAAGGATCAATATCTGATCCCTTCGGCTCCCACGAAAGGCTACACCCCAGTAGCCAACCTGTTACACCTTCCCCAACCTGTTACACCTCCAACATCAAGCCACCCTTTCTCCCTTTAAGCCTCAGTTCCAGATTTCCCGCTCTTTTCGGTGAGATGAGTTGGACGCCAACATTCTAGTCTGCCACAGACTGATGCCGCCGAGGTGCCGAGTTTACAAGCTTGGGGGGTATAAATGGGAGTCTGCACTTTCTAGCGGTTTCTGCAGCTGTCGCCGGTTCCGGGGTCTTCCTCCCTGTCTCTTCACTCACCCCAGCCACAGAAGGTCAATCGGATCGTTGGGGTTGCCCTCCTTGGCCCTTCTCCTTTTGGAGTGGCGTTCGCGCCTCTCCTGGTTCTCCAGCTCTCGCTGGTCCATGCACCGGAGCTTTCTGGGCGAGGGAGATGGAGACGGAGAAGGGGTCAGGGAGCGATCGGGATCGCACCGGGACGAGCAGGAAAACGAAGGCTGGTGGGCCACGGTCTTAATCTTGACTCGTGATTTCTCTCCGGAGTTCATGGAGTAGGCAACGAAGCCGAAGCAGTTGGAGGCGGACTCCGAGGACCGCGACGCCAGGTCGTCTTCATCTTCGTGGTTTATGGTCTTCGCGGATTTGCGGCTGGGGGGGGATCCCCGCTTCCCGCCCCCCGGGCAGTTGGGATAATCCACTTTGAGAGCAGCCCTTCCCCACTTCAAGGTCCCGAAAGTAGGCGCCCCGCCCCTCGGGCCCCCGTCCAGATCTCAGGACCTCGCCCAGGGGGCCATATCCCTCCGAGGGCAGAGGCCGGCAAGGTGTGGGGCTGTCGGGGGAGGGACAGCGCACCGCCGATGCCTCTGCCCGGCCAGGCCTCTCCACCGGCCACGCCGCGGCCCGGGCTCCCCATTGTTCAGTCACAGAGCAGGGTCCCCGGGACTAGCGAGGCTCACAGCCACTCGCCTCAAGGTAAGCGTCTAAACATCCTCAAGACCACGACGGCCCCCCAAGGCCAGCCACCGCGGAGCAGAGAGCGAGGTTCCCGCGGGGCCACCCGCACACTCCATCCACAGCGACCACAGCAGGGAGCGCCGGGCCCAGGCAGTGGCTCCACCTTTCGCCTCGCGGAGCGACCTCCAGGGGCGGCGCTTTGGGCCGCGAGCAGTGAAAGAAAGATCAAAACAACTCCCCGCCCGCCTCCAAGCCAAACGACCAGCGCGCCCCACCATCGCCAGCCCAGGGTCGCCAGGACGGCGAAAGCACAAGGAGGACGCGGGGGCAGAGGCGCACCGTAGGGGCGGGAGGAGAAACGGGCCGCTCCGAGCCCCAAGGCAGGGCGGGGGGCGGGAGGGTGCCAGGCGACTCAGGGGGGCTCGGAGGACGGCGCGCACCACTTCGAGTCCCCGGGCCGGCGGCGCGCTTACCTGGGCTGCGAGCGGGCGGCAGGGCGGGCGGGCCGCGAGAGCGAGGTGCGGCGAGGAGAAGAGGCTGGGAGTGTTGCTTAGACGATCCTCTCTTCGCCCATTCTCGGCTCTGCAGGGCCGTGGGGCAGCCCCGCTCTCTTTATCGGCGGCCCGGACCGCCCCCGGCGCCCTGATTGGCTCCCAGCGGCCGGGAGCTCGGGCGGATCGGCCGATGCACGCCCGGGTCCCGCTGCCATTGGGCGAGCGGCCGAGCCGGCGCCGTCGGGGTGGGGGCTCGAGGACCGGGAAAGAAAGAAAGGGAAAGGGCCGTGGGGGGAGGGGGCGCGCGGGGGGAGGGGAGCAGAGGAAGGGCTGGCCCGCGGCGCGCGGACGGGCGAGTTCCTGCCAGGAAGGACCCCGCCTGACCCAGCTGCTGCTGGCCTCCGCGCGCCGACCGCCGGCCCGGGGCCGTCAGTCCCCGCAGCCCCCACCCCCGGGCCCGAGCGTGGCGCCCACTAGACCGCCCCTGCCGCCTTCAGGTTGGATAGTTTTGCGCGAGAGGCCTGTGTTTTTCGAGGTCGTGCCGCAGACACACGGCTCAATGAGGACATTCCGACCCCCGGGAACGTAATTTTGCCTTTTGTTGTTAGAGAACCTCTAGCCTTCCCTCTTCGCGCTTGTTAAATTTGAGGCGCGGCGCCCAGGGGGCTGCCCGCCCTCACGGTGGGACTGGGGACGGGACGGCAGTCAGCGGCCTCAGGTCTGTAATCACCCTGCTGAGCTGCTGCCATTCCCTAGAGAGGATCCTGGCGGGCCTAGCAACGATCAGGAGACCTGTCAGATTCCGCCTGTCACCCCTGAGACCAGTCTCTCAGGGACTTTCTGGGCCCAGGTTTTCTCATCTGCAAATAAAGCGGTTCAAGAGAGCACCTTTAGAGCAGCCCTCCAGATTTGAAATTCGGTGTGCAAGCTGTTCCCGCGGGGAGCTGGAAGAAAAGTGAGGTGGTCTCATGCCTCCTTTGAAGCTCAGGGTACGTCAGCATTTTAGAATTTTTTAAATAATGCTTTGGTTTTGCTTTTCAAGTAAGTTCTTGTGCCTTTTTAAAATTTTATTTGTTTATTGATTCATTTATTATTTAGAGAGCACACCGTGGGGGAAATGAGGGAGAGACAGAGAGAGAGAGAGAATCCCAAGCAGGATCTGCACTGTCAGCACAGAGCCCCATGCAGGGCTCAGAGTCAGAAACTGTGAGATCATGATCTGAGCTGAAGTCAAGAGTTGGACCCTTAAGGACTGAGCCACCCAGGTGCCCCTTGTGCCTTGTTTTTAATCTGGAAAATGAAAGTCAGGACCCCTTCCTCCTCTCAGCCTTGCTCTGATGGTTGAGAAAATAGGTATGTGAATACAATCTTAAACCGATGCTTGTCAACAGAGGCATGGTAACTGTGTGTGTGTGTGTGTAGAGACACAACACAACACACACACATAGGATATTTGCATTGCTACCCCTGCTCCTTACTTGACTTTTTTATGGCTTGAAATCCACCCCCTGATGGTGCCTAGCAAAATTTATTGCATCTTTTCAGGAGCCCCAGTATTTGACACTTGGAGATTTTTCTGTTTGAAGACCAAGAAGTCAGGCTTCAGTGCCTTTGGAAGAGGAAAGGAAGAAGTTTGTTCCTGTGGTTATATTTTGTACCACAAATATGGAAAAGAAATATTGCATGTGACCACACACACACATAACTTGGCCTCTTTGGCCAACGTCCTTCCATCCCGGAGTGTGTCTGACACTGTAGTGCCTTTAAATGACAATGACAGATGCAGTTTTCATCTCAAACGGGATTTTGGTATATTTCAGACAGGTGACATTCTGCACTGGGTAAGGAGTCTTGCAAATGTGATGGATTTCATCTTAAGTTTCAGTGCGTGTTGAGGCATTACGGGATGGTGGTTCAAGGCTGGATTTCAGATCCTACAAACACAGGTTCAAATCTCGGCTTTACTTCTTAACCTGCTTTGTGTTAGCTTTCTTAGCCACATGAAACCACAATTTTCTTGCCTACAAAATACGGATAACAGCCACTTGTATATAAGAATTAATTCTGATAGCATATACAGTATATGCACATAGTAAACTTAAAGAACAATAATTATAATTATAGGTCAAGGTAATCCAAAGATATTAGATTATTTTATTCCCCGTTAAGTACAACTTTCTAACTCAGTCTTGAGTTTAAATGGTTGGCTGTGGTGGGGGGAGGAACGTGATGCTTTTATTTTAAAAAATGCTAATTTTCGGGGCGCCTGGGTGGCTCAGTCGGTTAAGCGACCGACTTCGGCTCAGGTCGTGATCTCGTGGTCTGTGAGTTCGAGCCCCGCGTCGGACTTTGTGCTGACGGCTCAGAGCCTGGAGCCTGCTTCAGATTCTGTGTCTCCCTCCCTCTCTGCCCTTCCCCTGCTCACGCTCTGTCTCTGTGTGTCTCAAAAATAAATAAACGTTAAAATAAATAGATAAATAAATAAATAAAGTTAATTTTCAGATGCCAAACTGCCTAAGCATACACCAGAGTCTTTGACTGGGCTCATCACCACCAGCATCTGAGATGCAGATGGCAAACATAATAGGAAATAGGATAGTAGGAAGCAAATGCAGTTTTTAAAACTTATGATATTACATTTTGCTATGTGAGTACCTGCTTCACTTGCTAGGTATCTTCCCCTCCTTGAGCAATGCATTCATCCTTTCTATCCCCCAATAGTGTCCCCGGTGAGTGTTCAATAAATGATGTTTGTTGATCACACAGAAATGACAGCGGCACCATCAAGGGAACATGTGCTTTGAGCTGCTTTTCCAAGAATGGAAATGGATTTGCTTTGATCCATTCATGTGACCAGAGGCATACTTTGTGAGGGTTAGAAACGTAATGCATGACCACTGAGTCTTTCAGGAGGGAACAAGAGGCCTTGTCCTTGGTCAGCCCCATACTTACTGAAACCAACCCAATTAGGGCCCAAAGGAGTCCAAGGACTGATCAGGGAAGCTTAAGAGAGAACGAGGGAAGAAAAAGTAGACAAAGTTAACTGATTCACCCCCAGAAACCCAGACTGTACTTTTAAAGAAGTTAAAAGGAGAACTGCCTGTTCCATTCGGTTTGACTTTGTTCTGTCTGCTGCCCTTTGTTCTCTTCCCCCTTCCTCCCTAAATTGCCGCTCGCCCCCATATTCCACCCTCTCCATAAAAAGGGTGGAACCTGTGAACTATTGCATCTCTTGGTACACCTAGTATCAAAGCCGACCAGGGGCTCTCTTACCTGTGCTTTGAAGTCTGGTTTTTCTCTCTTAGAGCAGGGTAGTTGGGTCCAACAAGTGAGTGGAGTGGGAGAGTAGTATTCCAGGCAAAAATTGTTTGTTTCAAATCTGCAGAAAGGGCTGGGGACTGAAAGCACGTCCTCGGTGTTTTTCTCTACCTGCAAGAAAGGCTTTGTCCTGGGTGGGCTTTACCTGTGAGTTCTCTCAGTTTCTTTCTCTCTCTTCTAAAGGACCCATTCTTACTCTGCAAGTTGTAAAGTTCTCAATCTAGTGATCTGGAAGTGCTTTCCCAGGGCCTGCGTGGTTGTCTTGCACTCATTACAGACAAACTTTGGTGTAGGGCTCAAGCATAATCAAACCTGCAACCATAACAGGCAGCTTGGGAAATGGAGTTTCACTGTATTTGAATGATTTCAATAGACATTCAACAAAACTCTTAGTTCAGCCTAAAGAAACATAGCCGAGACTTGAGGAACACCCTGGAAACCCAACCCAGAATTGTAAATTCTTTTTTTTTTTTTTTTAAATAAACCAACACCAGTTCTCTCCCAAAGAATAGACCATAATACAATCTTAAAACAAAAAGAACAAAAGAAACAGCCTTGGAAGTTGATGTCATTACTTGTAAACCAAATTTTGGGGAGAAGCTACAGTTGGCCAAGCTTTCCACTTTTACCTACATAATGAAAGAAGGAAAGACCAGGTTTTACCTCAATTCCTCAATTCAGTACCAAACACGGAACACAGAGGAATTGTTCTTTATGTCCTTTCTGATTGTTTGATATTCTTAAGCTCAGGATAGGAAACTAGAAGTTCAAGTTTCAGCTATTTGTTTTTTAGCCTAATAGGTATTTTGTTGAAGGCTCCTCAAAATCATTTGAATATAGGAAACACTCCATTTCCCATATTGCATGTTATGACTAAAGTTTGGGTATATTTGAGCCTTACCCCAAATCTTGACTCAAATAGGAAACTGGGGAGCTGGGAAGAATTAAGTTCATTGTAGCTAAAAAACATGAGAAAATAAGCCTTGCTGAGAAAAGTCTAGAACTAGTCTGCACATCATTCTACTGGATGAGGAGGCTGAGGGAGGCTGCTATCACATGTAGTCACTTGCTGAAGTCACCTTAGGGCAGCGTAATGCTTTTCCCAGGTATAACTCCTTTGAGAGCCTTTTGTATTTCTCCTCCCCAGCGTCCTCAGGCCTTGGCTGGTGCATTCCTGGGCCACCACCACTGCAATGCTGCAATCCCTCTTGTCCCTATTAACCCAATGACTCAGTGAGGGGACTGACCAGTTTACCTCTGAATCCTAGATTGCGGCTCCCCCTGTGCCTTCCATATGGTGGACGTTCAATATACTTTTTGTGAGTAACTAGATGACCAGGAAAAAAAAATAAATGCTTTACGTCAGGTTCTCTTTAGAGGAATCTTTGGAGATCAGTTTGCGTATTTAATCATCTGTCCCCAGTTTCATTGTTTTGTGAATCTGGAATTTTCATAGATAAATCTTGTTTCTTATTTTCAACATATGTATGGATCGCTCTGTTCTCTGGATTGATTGGAACATTCATGAAGCTTAATTTTAAAAGCTTAGGAAATTTAGCATTGTGGTAAAAAAAAAATTGCTTGGACCAGAGTGTGGCCTTTAGTCGGTACCTTTCCCAAAGATACCCTCAACTGGATCCCTAGTCCTGCCTCCCTCACCCTCTAACCCATTAGTTGATCGGAATCCTTGTTTACTTCGCGTTCACATGCCAAATTTTAATGGGAAACAAACAACCTTGAGATATGTTCTCTGGATGCTTGGGCAATACTTAGACTTAGTTCTGTTTTTCCTGACCTCCTTTCCCCCACCCCCCGCCCCCCCTTCTTTAAACCAGTTCTGAGAAGACTTGTTTACCGGGTTGGAGAGCCAGAGGCTTGACTGGGGCGGTGTGATCATAGCGCCCTCTGGTGTAACTTTTGAGAATTCTAAACATCTCCCCCAAGCTTAAGAGTGGGAATTTTCTTTCCTGACTGGCCTTCAAGGCAAGAGCCTCTGTGTTTTATCTCAAATATGGTAAATTAATAACATGCACGTTTATTAACTACAGAGAATATGTAAGAGATACTATGTTGGAAGTATCAACTTATTACCAGACATTTGTTTATTATAAAATTAGGTTTCAAATGACTAGAAAGGAGCATCTTAACAGTGTTTTGTGTTTTTTCATCATCTCCCACCAGTGTGTGGAAGAGATAAAGAGAAAGTCCCCCAAGAAGGGTAACTGAAAGGCGTGTAGCACCTGAGAAAGGGGAAATGGCGAGGATCAGGAAATGTGGTTACAAACAAATCTTATCCTCAGCCCTCACTCAGGTATGAGCCCAGAAATCTAAGACCCAGCCAGAAGTTGAGAGTCAGGGGAGGCTGAGATGGGGGTATTGGGTGGTGGACTGAAAGTCTGACAGAGACATGCCCTGTAGAGCATGTCTAGAGTATGTACGTATGCCATTTTGTTCTAGCTGGGCCTTCTGGGTGGCCATTTTTCCTTCCTCCCTCCCTCCCTCCCTTTTTTTCTTTCTTATTTTTTAAAACAATTTCAATTTGGGGCACCTGGGTTGCTCAGTTGGTTAAGCCCCCAACTTCTGCTCAGATCAGGATCTCACGGGTCGTGAGTTCAAGCCCTGCTCACACTCTGTCTCTCTTTCCTTCAAAAATAAATATTTAAAATATTAAAAACAAAAAACAATTTAAATTTGAGGATCACTTCCTTCACCGTTGCCATTAGCAAAGTTACTGTGGCCCAGAGTATGCAGTCACTGGCTTGAGTCAAATATACTTGCACTCAAATTCCTGTCTTGCCTTGTACCAGCTGTAAGTCTTGGGTAACTCAGCCTCCTGAGTCTCAGTTTTCTGGAAGTTCCTTACAGATTAAAAAGCAATAACAGAGTAAACAATTCAAAAATAGTTTAGTGGATTTTGTTTTCCCAGGAATGAGGAAGAGAGTGGGGTCATTAGTAAGGAGATGACTCAGGTTTTAGGACTGTTGGTGTTTCCCAGAGGTTCACAGAATCTTGGACCTGTGCTGAATGAAACACATTTAGAAGGAACAAGGGTAGGCAGAGATTCTGGAAGCAAATAAGCCTTTATTAAGCATCACCTACACTACATTTTTTGGCACATATATAGGAAATTATGTAACTTGGATACGGCAAAGTCTATGCTTTAGGTGGTGAGGAAAAACCTCCCCAAAAGAAATTATTCCAAAGACAGTACAAAGCACAATGTATCAGCTGTAGGAGCAATTTAACAAAGTGGATTTAGAATAAGTACCTATGAGTTCCAGAACAAAAGAGTAAGAGCTCTTGGAAAAGGCCCTCTTGGGGGTGCTCAGTGCAGCGAGGGTGAAGGTGGGTTTTATGCTCAGTACCAAAATAACATGGTAAAAATGACTGTCTGGTGACTTTCTGTGACATGCAAGGGAGTGAAATTTGTGAAGACCCAAGGATATGATCTAGGAAATTACATGCACAAAGGTGGTGATAGTGAAATAGGTAAGCTTTGGTTGGAATAGGAGTAGTAAAATATGAAGTTGGAAAAGCACTGAACATTTGAATTCTGTATTTGAATTCTGCACATTTGAAATGCTGCTATATTAAAGCATTAATAAAGTCTCACTTTATTAATTTGGATTCGAAATGTAGGCAATCCTTAAAAATGGAAGGGGGATATAAAAATAATAATTTCAACCAACAATTATAAATTCTGTTTATGTGCCAAATGACGGTGCAACTTTAGTGAGCAAACTGAAGTACTCACTTTTCTTTATCAGGATAAGACTCGAATGATTCCAGTTTTGAATTGTGAAAAATCATTATGCTTTCAGGTAAAAGTCAATCACTTGTGCCTGGAGGAGTAGCTGGTGACAATATTTCAGTTTTGATGTGTGAAAAGTCTTTATTCCTCGAGTAAAAGCCTGAAGAAGTAGCTGGTAATGGCATGACTGCTGGACTCTGCTCTCCTCCTTTTGAAGGCCTCCGTTCTATTTCATCCTCTGCACCCCATGGCTTTTCTTAAACACTTACCTACTCCCCTGGTGCTCTCTCTACCACCCCACCAATCCCATCAGCATCTCTTTCTCAGGTTCCTCTCTCCTCATCTCCTCAGCAATTAGAAGTTCAAGGGCAGGAGTTGTACCAGAGATGGAGACTAACTGCTCTCCTTCATGGCCGTTACCTTCACTGAGGGCCAACACAGGTACAGTGCACATATCCGAGAGAATGCACAAGGAGGAAGATGAGTGGAAAATGTGCCAGACACTCTAGGTCCTGTCTCAGGAAGAGCTCTTTGAAAGGAGAAGAACCTGGTCATCTTTCTCTGACTGCTCCACTTCCCACAGTAATTTGTAGAGGGGTCCTATAGTGCCCTTGTGATATGGAGCTTCTTTGGATCCCATCAGCTTCAAGCTGGGACGGTAACAACGATGCCACAAGGAAGAGATTCCATAGATTCCCAGCAGACACAAAGCATTGATCATCACATGCCAACAGAAGAAGGTGGTGATAAACATGATGTCACTGATGTCATCATCCTGCCATGGGTAGCCAGTGACTGGTCTGTGCAGAATAAAGCCCGCCTGTATCAGCCAGGAGCCCATGATCAGAAACAGTAAAGTCTCAATCAGCAAGAGGTGAAATGTGTCAGGGGTCCACAGCTGTATGGTCAACACCAGCATCAACAGGAACACCACCACGATGAGCAGATAATGAATCTGAATCTCTATCCCTGTTGAGTCCTGGACCTGTGACATCAACAACAGCAGGAGCACATAGAAGGTCAGGACCAGGGTACCCTTCTCTAGGACCACACGCCTCTGAGGTAGCAAGTTCTTGCTCATGACATCTACACAGCCGTTCAGGGTGAGGAGGATGAGCATAGTGAGGTGCTGCCACTCTTTGGGGTACGTAAATCTTGGTGGCAGCTCTCTGTTCATCAGTGTCAACCCTCCTTTAATGCAGCTGATCTCATAAGCTATCAAAATGGAGCCAGCCAACATCTTCAGCAAACCTCCGTAGGATATTTTCCACAGCTTGGCCCATCTTCTCTTATTCCTAGGATGGCATGAAGAATCCAGGAGAGAATCTTTGAATATCATAGCTTTGGAGACTACTATTGCCTGACATAGTCCATATGAGATTAGAAACAGCCCTGGATACACATGACCAATAAAGGTTCCCGTTGAGCTACACAGATCTTGTTATACTTTAACAAGTATAGTTGTGGTCAAGTCCACAACTTCTGGGGCCACTCCAAGGTCTGGGCTTTGGAAATCATTGCTTTCCACCAACTTTTATCATCTCACCCACCCACTGCTCCCACACAGAGGAAATGTTTCCTGAAACAAGCCTACAGATTTGGTGAAGTAAAGTCTCATTGTTCCATTCTGTTCTGGAACATTGAGACCTAACTGACTTATGCCAAAGAAGAACACTTGCGAATGTGATTTTAGGGGCTCCTCTCTATACCCTTTAAGTACTTCTGTTCACACCTGTTCCATTCTTCCATGGCTTGCTTCCCCTTGTGTTGCCAAGCACTTTAACAAGTATAGGAGCATGGGATGGGCGTAGGGGTTGCTGTGGTATCCTGAGGAAGCTTGGGCACTCACAAACCCTATAGTGTTCTTCAGTTGTCCTCAGACATAACTTTGGTCCAATTGTAAGGTTTTCTTTCTGGACACGTATAATTAGAAACATTTGGATATGTGACCATATAATATATACGTAGTGTCTATCTGGCTTTTCTATACTCTTACAGACACATTCTGAAGATCACCAAGAAAGCTTCCTTCACTACCTCCTCTTCTTCAGCTATCCATCCATGCCTACACCCCTACTTCAACGTCTCAACTGGCTAATAAATGGATATGAAAAGCTATCTTTTGGTATTGATTTTTGGGGATTGTGGTGGTTTTGTAATGTGTCATCCTAACTAAGTTTAAGCCATAGTTCCCAAAATTTCCTTCCGTATAGACTGTTTCAGGTTGGGTTGGCTACGGGAGAGATATACATGAGAATCTGAAGGTGGAAGTGAAGCAGCAACCTAAACACACTCTGAAAGTGTAGGTAGCGTTCCAGGCACCACGTACTGTTCTGTTCTGTTACTGATATGTGGGCCCATCTCCTTGGCATGGGCAGCACCAAGGCCTATAGCTCCCTCAGCTTCTCTTAGTGTCAAAGTCACCAGCTTCTTCTGCAGGTAACTTGCCATTGAAGTATGAGGTGGTGAGAGGTGCTCACAGGCTCAATTTTGTTCTCATCTATTTCGGTTTGTCCTTGATCTTCCCTAACTTCATGCAGTATACTTCTTCCTGACTGCTGCCATATTGACCTGAAATGACCTCAGGCCTCATCACATGGCAGAAAGGCCACAGCATTCCATAGACTTGTTCAATACAAACGTATAAGGTCTAATATCCGTAAGAAACTCATATTTCATACCACTTTGCTCCCTTAATTCATTCTTAACTGATACATGGGATTAAGGTGTAATTCTTCAAATGCTAATACTGATGAGTGTGTGACTCAGGTGAGTTGGTGTTGGTCATTTGTATTTTAATGTTAATTAGCCCATCAGCTTCATTTATCTGTTACTCCACTAGTGTCTAATGCACCTCACAAGACAGAGTCCTAGGTATTGGGTACAGGAAGCTGAGTATAAGGCAGAGAGGATTGTGGAGAAAAAGGTACAGGGAACATGAGGCATGCCCTAGGCCCACACATGGTGTTGGGTTTATTGCAGGAAGCACTGAAATAGGAGTTTTTGGAGTGTGGCAATTGTGCTAAAGCAGGGGGTTGGCGGGGAGGAAGTCCATCACACAGCATGAACCATGCTGACATCACAGTCTTCTGCATAATCATCATTCCTCACAGTACAAGCAATGTCATGGGGAAAAGAGACAGCACCTGTATGCCGACAGTGCCTCTAGAAGAGAGGAGGTGAATTTACACCCAGGTCATAGCACTGCCTCTGAGCCCTCACCGCTATCCAAATACTTGAGAGTGCACTTAATTCCAGGAAAATTAAATCTTTCTCTCTCTGCGCTTGAGGATAGCAATTATTCAGATTGCTTTGGCAGGACAGACTAAGATTTGGATGTGAAGGCAAGTTGGAAAAACGAAGCTTAATTCTTAATTTTAGTAAGGAATTTGCTTATTTTAAAATTTAGTTTTAGGTTTTTTTTTTCAATTAATGTATAGTCATTTTAGAAAAATCAGGTAAATATATAAGCAAAAAGAACAATATTAAAAATGATCTTGGAGCGCCTGGGTGGTTCAGTCAGTTGAGAGTCCAACTTTGGCTCAGATCATGATCTTGTGGTTGACCAGTTCAAGCCCCACATTGGGCTATGCGCTGACAGCTCAGAGCCTGGAGCCTACTTCAGATTCTGTGTCTCCCTGTCTCTCTGCCCCTCCTCCACTCATGCTCTCTCTCTGTCTCAAAAATAAACATTAAAAAAATATTTTTAAAAAATGGTCTTTAATCCTCTTAATCTGGAGGTGACCACTGCAACCATGGAGGTATAGAAATGCAATCTTAAGAAGGCAGCCTAAGGAAGTGGAAGATGCATCAACTGGAAGTCATAAATCTGGGTTCTAATTCTGGTTCTCTCTTCCTTTGCTAGATGTCGTACCTCTTACGTGAAAAAAAAAATTGAATGTTGAACTTAACTTTCTACTGACGTGAAAATAAAAGAGCATGCGTGTTGTCACACAGAAGTGTGACAACTGTTTCTTCTTCTCTTCGGCAAGTTAACAAAAAGCTTGGAGAGGATGGTAGAGCTCAATGCTCAGAGGGAGGGGATTCAGAGGGAAAAGCTGAGCAACACTTCTGAAGTAAGGGAGGAGAGGACCCCAGGGATTCTCTTCAGTTTTTGGATTTTCTCTGGGAGAAACACAGAGTTCATCACTCCCCTAAGTAACAGGAGGGCTGGGCTGGGGTGTGCCTGGTCCGCAGGCCTCAGGGAACTGCATTCAATCAGTTTTAATGTTGCTTCTCATACTTCAAGGCTGTGGTCCAAATGAAGTGGGGGCAGCAGAGTTCAGACCAGCTTCACACTCGTCTCCCCAGTTGTTTCTGGCAGCTGTGAGCTGGTTGCCAGTGGTCAGAGAAGGGAGATTAACGGCACTGACCCATCAGCAATGCGAGGTTGAAAGTGGCACGTATGAGGACAAGTAGCCCCACTTAAGGTCCCATCTGGGATGCTCAGGCCCCCCAACTCGGCCAGGCACCAGCAGTACATGTTGTTCATTAAAACATGAACATCCTGATCTCAGACTTTGAAGATAGGAATCACCTATCCTAAGCCAGACACTGCCCACGAGTAGCCGAGAAGGAAGCCAAAGGTGGTGAATGATTAGCAGAACTGGCAGACAGTTCCAGAGTCTGTGGACAATGAGTTCCCGGACAGCTGTTTCATGAGGGAAACTTTGCTTGACCACAGGAGCCCATAGAGGTCCTTCGTGTCCTGGCTGCTCTACATTGAGAGTCCCCTCAGACCTACCCTACCCCCCCCCCCATTCTAGTGGGTCCCCAGGCATAGCCACTGCCAATTGTTCGGCATAAAATGCTAGAATGAGCAAGAAAGTCTTCAAATTTCTGAAGAATTTGCTACTACTGTGGACTCTACTGAATATAACAGGACATATAAAAAAGTATATGACATAGTTCTTACCCTCAAAGAGCTTACAAGTTAGTTGAAGGCACACATCTCTACACACACACAATACAGACATTAGAGAACCATTTAGACTACCTGTCTTCCATAGAAATCAAATATGACATGTAATTTTAACAGCACATTAAAAATATAAAATGATGAAATTAATTTTAATGAGGTGTTATTTTTTACCCAATATATCTAAAATGTTATTTCAGCATATAATTAATATAAAAATTAAAAATGAAGTATGTTAGATCCCTCATTTCATACTAGGTCTTCAAACTCCAGTGTATATTTTATACTCACAGTGCACCTCACTTCAGACAAACCCTATTATAAGCGCTCAATACCTATATGTGGTTAGTGGCTGCCCTATAGGATTGTGCAGATTTAGACAGCTGGAATGACATGTTGAGTGAATTTTAAAGTTTTAGTGAAAAGAACAGATCATGAAGGAGATAGAAGTTTCATCCAGAGAAATGGCATCTGGAGAACTATACTACAAACTTCTTGAGAGCTGTGAGGTTTTACTATGGTGCTTTCCAAAAGCATCTTTTAATTTACCTTCTTTTGTTTAGGAAGAACATAATTATCATCATCATCATCAACAAAAAATGATTGCTACTCACCTTGCTGCAAGGCAGAATACACTACATGAAGAAAGAAAGCCAGAGGCTGGGAACTCAAGCAGAACAACACAGGAAGTGGGTCCATGGAAATAGGGAAAAGGTCAGAGATAGCCCATCTGTTCATGGGCCAACTTTCCTCTTATTTCCAGTAAGGGTTACCAAGCCTTGGGGTTTGTCATTGACTTACCAAAACAAGGCTTGCAGAAGATGGAAAACAACATTCTAATTTCTTAGTTTGAAAGGATATATATACTTTATTTCTCTTGGCACACCAGCCTATAATTTTCCTCTTTGAAATTTTCTAAAATGTGAGCTCTATACCTCATTGCATAATTGTGACTTAGGTTTCACAGTTTATATAATTGATTTCAGGTACTTTTTGACGATCACATTTCAACAGCTGCAAATTTATTTTTCTTCTGGAAACCTTTGGCAAAGTAGAAGTATATACTCACCTTACCTCTGTTATACCTATTTTTTCCCTTATGACTATGCTATCAACTCATACCATAGCCAAGGACAGAACTCAAGGACCTTGAGTCTGTTTTTTTCCATAGATCATTTCTCTGCTAAACCAGAATATGCATGCCCCAATTAGGAGTTAACCTTTGCTCCCTCTTGTTCAAAATCCTTAATTCTGCAATTTGGGAACCCCATGGTAAATCTCAAAAGTCCCTGTGAGAGATACAGCTATCTGACCACTGAATACTCTTGCTCCCTTCCCACAATGTAGAATGTTGCTGGGACCACACTTCCCAGCCACTCAGTGACTAAGATTGGGCCAGGGGAATGTGTGTGGAAGTGATGTATGCCATTGCAATACAGGGCCTATAGAAACTTCCTCCTATTCCTCACCCTTTCTTTTTCCATATCTATTGGCTGAGTACAGAGGACTGTGAGGCACTAGAAAAGGACAAAGTCACAAGATGAAAGGAGTTGCATCTGAAAGACCAGGTAAAAGACTTATGAGTGTGGGAGAAATAACCTTCTTTTGTGTTAAGCCAGTAAGATTTAGATTTATCTGTTTTAAATCAGTTAGTTAGTATACATTATCTGCCAAACCTCCAAGAGGACCCTGGAAGCTCATGTAAATTCAACACTTGGCCATCAACATTAACACAACAAACTACCGGAAGGGTTAAGTTGATTTCCCCCAACCAGTTCCCTTCTCTGCTTTCAGTATCTCAAAGTCTAGAATTATTCTGTTGTGCCCTGTTCAAGCCAGTGTTTCTAGGGCCCAGGAAACTAAATTCACAAAAGTTGCCTTATAATTAATTATAGACAGCAAATTATAGTTATAGAGAGCAAAAGAACTTGATGGTCCTGAAGCTTCTCATTCTCATGAGTATCCCTGCTTCATTTTGGTTACAATCTTCCCCTAATGGGGCCACACATTTTTTTTAAATTTAAATCCAAGTTAGTTAACATATGGTGCAATAATGATTTTAGGAATAGAATTTAGTGATTCATCACTTATATATAACACCCAGTGCTTATCCCAACAAGTGTCCTCCTCAATGCCCCTTGTCCATTTAGCCCATCCCCCCACCCAAAATCCCTCCAGTAACCCTCAGTTTGTTCTCTGTATTTAGCAGTTTCTTATGTTTTGTCCCCTTCCCTGTTTTTATATTAGTTTTGCTTCCCTTCCCTTATGTTCATCTGTTTTGTATCTTAAATTCCACATATGAGTGAAGTCATATGGTATTTGTCTTTCTCTGACTAATTTCGCTTAGCATAATACACTGTAATTCCATCCACATTGTTGCAAATGGCAAGATTTCTTTCTTTTTGATTGACAAATAGTATTCCTTTGTGTATATATACCACATCTTCTTTATCCATTCATCAGTCAATGGACATTTGGGCTCTTTCCATCATTTGGCTCTTGTTGATAGCGTTGCTATAAACATTGGGGTACATATACTCTTTTGAATCAGTACTCCAGTATCCTTTGGATAAATACCTAGCAGTACAATTGCTGGGTCATAGGGTAGTTCTATTTTTAACTTTTTGAGGAACCTCCACACTGTTTTCCAAAGCGTCTACACCAGTTTGCATTTCCGCCAACAGTGCAAGAGGGTTCCCATTTCTCCACATACTCGCCAACATCTGTTGTTTCTTGAGTTGTTCCTGAGTTGTTAATTTTAGCTACTTTGACCAGTGTGAGGTGGTATCACCTCAATGTGATTTGGGTGGTATCTCACTGTGGTTTTGATTTGTATTTCCCTGATGATGAGTGATGTTGAGTGTCTTTTCACGTGTCTGCTGGCCATCTTGATGTCTTCTATGGAAAAGTGTCTATTCATGTCTTCTGCCCGTTTCTTTACTGGATTTATTTTTTGTGTGTTGAGTTTGATAAATTCTTTATAGATTTTGGCTACTAACCCTTTATCTGATATGTCATTTGCAAATATCTTCTCCCATTCTATCGGTTGCCTTTTAGTTTTGTTGCTTGTTTCCTTTGTAGTGCAGAAGGTTTTTATCTTGATGAGGTCCCAATAGTTCATTTTTTCTTTTATTCACTTGCCTTCAGAGATGGATAGAGCAAGAAATTGCTGCAGCTGAGGTCAAAGAGGAGGTTGCCAAACCTCCTCTAGGGTTTGGATGGTTTCCTGTCTCACATTTAGGTCTTTCATCCATTTTGAGTTTATTTTCATGTATGGTATAATAAAGTGGTCCAGTTTCACTCTTCTGCATGTTGCTGTCCAGTTCACTCAGCACCATTTGCTAAAAAGACTGTCCTTTTTCCATTGGATACTCTTTCCTGTTTTGTTAAAGATTAGATGGCCATACATTTGTGGGTCCAATTCTGAGTTCTCTATTCTATTCCATTGGTCTATGTGTCTGTTTTTTTTTTTTTTTTTGCCAATACCATATTACTGTCTTGATGATTACAGCTTTGTAGTAGAGGCTAAAGTCTGGGATTATGATGCCTCCTGCTTTGGTTTTCTTTTTCAACATATCTTTGGGTCTTCGAGGTCTTTTGTGGTTCCATACAAATTTTAGGATTGTTTGTTCTAACTTTGAGAAGAATACCAGTGCAATTTTGATTGGGATTGCATCAAATGTGTAGATTGCTCTGGGTAGCATTGACATTTTAACAATATTTGTTCTTCCAATCCATGAGCATGGAAGGTTTTTCCATTTCTTTGTGTCTTCTTCAATTTCCTTCATAAGTTTTCTATAGTTTTCAGCATACAGATCTTTCACATCTTTGGTTAGGTTTATTCCTGGGTATTTTATGGTTCTTGGTGCAATTGTAAATGGGATCTATTTCTTGATTTCCCTTTCTATTGCTTCATTATTGTTGTATAGAAATGCAACTGATTTCTGTACATTGATTTTGTGTCCTGCAGCTATTTAGGATTTTTGAATACATTAATTAAGTCCTTTGGTTCTCCTGATTGAAGTTGGAAAATCCCCTTAATTTATTACCCACACGTTTGGAAATTAGTCTCTTTCATTATATGTTCACTTTTGTGAAATTTGGTTGTAGTTTTTCTCTTGTCACTTTTCCAGATATCTGGGGGGATAATTGTATTTAAGGATTCTGGCCTCCTGTACACTTACTCCACTGATGTTTCAGATAGAGTCCCACTAGGAAATAGATGGCACTACACACTGGGATAGTTCAAGAAGGGTTTAATAAAGGTATTCCTTAAACATATGTGCACAGGGTGCAAGGAGGTACAAGAGATAGCTGAGTAACAGTAGGAGCTGTTATTACCTCTAGGTATCAAAGGACCTAAGATAGGAGAAGTTCTGGTATATGCAAGGACAGTGTAGTGGGTTGAATGATATTTCCCCAAAAAGATATTTCCTAGTCCTAAACTTCAGGACCCTGTGAATGTGACCTTATTTGACAAAAGGGTCATTGTGGATATAATGAAGTTAAAGATCTTGAGATGAAATCATTTTGGTTTTAGGGTAGGGTCTAAATTCAGTGGCAGGTAACCTTAGAAGAGAAAGTCTGAGGAAGATTTGAGACACAGAAGCACACAGAGAAGAAGACAATGTAAAGATGGAAGCAGAGATTGGAATGATGTATTTACAAGTCAAGGAATGCCAAGGACTGCCAGCAGTCATCAGAAGCTGAGGGAGAGACATGTGACAGATTCTCTTTCAGAACCTCCAGAAGGATTCAACACTGCCTTCACCTTGACTTTGGACTTCTGGCATCCTAAACTGTGAGACAGTAGATTTCTGTTTCAAGCCACTTAGTTTGTGGTAATTTGTTACGGTAGCCTAGGAAATGGATACTGATGGTGTCATGTGACAAGGTGCTGCCAGCCTGAGGTGATCCCAGAGGCAGGAACAAAAAGAAGAAAAACCCTAATCTCACTCTCTTAACCATCCTCCTGGTGGGGCTGGTCATTGGCCAAAGGTTGCCTGAAGCCTGAGGGTAAGCAGCTCAGTGATGTGGTACAGACCAGGGCAGTCTCCTGGGAGAGAGAACAGGTTGGAGGTGAAAGGTGGATTTGGAGGGGCAAACTGAAGATAAAAATTACATCTTTTTAGGTTATAGGTAGAGTAACCATAAATCCCAATGTGTCTGTGGCAGTTGGGTTTTTACCTGTTGTCCCAGGGCAAGTATTAGTTTTGCCTTTTCTTTCTCAAGGGTTCGGCTTTGAATGATAAATTACTTGGTCACATTAGTTATAGGTTAAATCCAATTGGATTAGTATTCAAATGGATAGAAAGTTTTCTGTATGATACGTTAAGTGAAGCAAATCACCTCACCTTCAGGATGCTATCTCTCCCGATTGCCCTGTGGTCCTGACCATTCTTGGTAGGTGTAAGAAGAAAAATTAAGACCCTTTGAAATTTACAAGAACATAACTGTCTCCAAAACCTAGATCATACACCCCATATTTTTTTTAAATTAGCTTTTTTTACTTCATCTTGGAGATCTTTTTTGTCAGGACATACAGATCTCCCCTGTTCTTTTTAAGTTGTGTATATACTCCATAATTTATTCAACCATTTCTCTACTGGTGAACATTTATTATTTAAAGTTCCTGATGGAAAAAAATACTTCAGTGACCATTCTTGTATATGCTCTTTGTATAGATGTGAGAATTTCTAGAATAGATGATGTTATCAGAGTTCTTAGCTACAGACAAGAATCTACTCTGGCTAGTTTAAGAGAAAGAATTTATTTAAATAGATAAGTTAGTTCACAAAATCATTAGCTAAGATAGCTGGAGAAAAAGACTTCAGGCTTAAGCGTGAGGGACCAATGCCCAGAATGTACTGTTGAAATGGGCTTAGATTGCTGCTTTTGGCACTGACCCCAGAACTATGGGGCAGACAAGTGTGATGATAAACACAGTTTCCTGTCTTTGCCATTAGTCTTCAACAGAACAGAAACCCCACGCACAGCCAGTTTCCTTACATTTCTCACTTGTGAGTTGAAGTCTTAAGTGAGTGTGTCTAACTAGTCACATGCCTGTACCCTAGCTAGCTACAAGGGAGGCCAGGGATTAAAAATAAAAATCTACCAGGAAGGCAAGCCTGATAAAGTGGAAATTGTTCAAATGTTGGGAAGCTCTTTCAAAGATGGTGTTAGACTCATATGACAGATGTCTACTGAAGACAACAAAAAGTAGAACTGTCTGTTGAAAGATATGTGCACTTTAAATTCTGGCACCCTCTGGCAAACTGACTTCAAGGAAATGTAGACCAATTTACATTGCCACCTGCAGTGTATGATACTTCCCTACATCTTTTTCCCTACATCGTCTCCAACAATGGATAGTATTATTTCTTTAATACTTTTGACAATTTTTGACAACCTGACACTAAGTAAAGATCCTACTTTTTAAAAATTTGCTTTTTCTCAAAATTGGTTAACATTTTTAAAACGTTTTTTTTTTAAATGTTTATTACCCATTTGTTCTTCTGAAACATAGTCATTTATATCTTCTGTCCGTTTTTTTTTTATATTAGGTTCCTTTTTTGTTTGTTATGTTTGAACATCTCTGTACACCCTGAGCACCAGATTATTTTTGTCTGTTCCATATGTTGAAAATATTCTTCACTGTATCCCTTTTATCTCTTTTGCTTATGTCTTTTAGTTATGGGAAATTTAAATAAAATGAGTAATTTTTTCCCAGTAAAATTTTCCTGTCTTTAAATATATATATAGGGGCGCCTGGGTGGTTCAGTCGTTAAGCGGCCGGCTTCAGCTCAGGTCATGATCTCGCAGTCTGTGAGTTCAAGCCCCACATTGGGCTCTGTGCTGATGGCTTGGAGCCTGGAGCCTGCTTCAGATTCTGTGTCTCCCACTCTCTCTGCCCTTCCCCTGCTCATGCTCTGTCTCTATGTCTCTCAAAAATAAATAAACGTTTAAAATATATATACTTTAAAAATATATATAAAGGAGGATATAAATCCCTTCAAAAGATTTTTGTAGGCTTTTTGCTCATGTTTATTTTTTCGGCCTATCTATTGTTCTTTGTGTGTGCGTGCGTGCGTGTGTGTGTGTGCGTGCACGTGTGTGTGTGTGTGTGTGTGTGTGTCTGTTGTATAAGATAGAAACTAAGCTCTTGTTTGTTTTTTTTTTCCAAGTAGAAAGTCAATTATTCCTCAAATTTTTTGAAGAGCCCATTCTTAACATGTATTTAATTTTTCACTACATATTTCTGTTTCTGGAGACTCTGTTATATTACACAATGTTGATTTAGAGCTCTACAATGATACTTGTTTGCTCCTATAACACGATTTTAATGACTGAATACATGAGATCTGGTATAGCAATTTATTCCTCATTTTTTTCTTATAGGAAAAAAGAAAGACCTATGTTTCTTTTCCAGATATATTTTAGGATAAGGTTACTGAATTCCATTAAAATAACATGGAGAATTTTTTGATTAGGAGTACACTTAATTTAAATAGGTTTCTGGGGTGCCTGAGTGCCTCAGCTAGTTAAGTGTTCAACTCTTGGTTTTGGCTCAGGTCGTGATCTCACAGTTCGCAGGATTGAACCCCATGTTGGGCTCCACATTGATAGCAAGGAGCCTACTTGGGATTCTCTCTCTCTCCCTCCCTCTCTGCCTCTCCCCCACTTGCTCTCTCTAAATAAATAAATAAATAAACTTAAATAAAAATCAATCAATCAATACATAGACAAAAAATAAATACATACATAAATAAATAAATTTTTGTAAATGCAAGTGTGTTGCCTGGAAGATTATGTTTTATGGTGTATTATGTTAGGATAAATTCATTTATTATTAGAGATTTCCTTAGCAGTTTCGAACTGGGGCACAAATAACTTGTTAAGACCAGTGAATTGTTTTCTGTTATTTCTTCATCATTTACCATGATTATATTAAAATGGCAATAAAAAAAATTGGAAACCCCAAAGAAAAATAATGGGAAAGCACTCAGGAAATAGGTGTAACAGGAGAAACAAGAAGGATTAGAAATACTCAAAGAAACACGTTGCCCCAGGCTCTGCTCTGGCCTGTACCTAGCAATGTAAGCCCCAGCCAGAAGTGCAAGGGCCCATCGGCCTCTTCATACCCCAAAGAACCAAGGTGGTAGAGACAAATATACTCTTAGGAGGAGGGGGGTGGGTAATTGCACTCTTCTACTCATGCACAGTGGGTCTCCTCACTGCCTACTTTCTACCCATTTCCTTGTCTGGATCAGTCACCCCTCTTCTACAGAGAAGTCAGTGGAGACCAGACAACAGAAGCAGGGACTTAACATTCAGACCTGCCAGCTTATATTTCTGTCCTACCTCTGGCCAGCCATGAATCTTTGGGCAAATTTGCCCATCGGAGTCTTAGTTGTAGAAATTTCTGGAAAGCCAACAGGGGGTACCTTATGTAGATATACTAAGCAATAATATACAGAGAAACTTTTCAAATAGGTCAGTGCAGCTTTTATTTTACACACAGGCCAGGAAGTGAGTGGACACACTGCTTAGATGATTTGACTTTAGACCATAGATGCCTCCCTGAGAGTTCACAGAGCAGTCAAACACATTTAGGAGACACAGGAGAGGGAGATTCTGGAAGCAAGCGAAACTTCATTAAGTATCAACCATGTAGAGGACAATGTTATATCCTGGAATACGCAAAGCAAATTAGGTAACTAGGATGTGACAAATTCTCCATTCTTAAGGAGCCTAACTTTCAGTGAGGCAAAACTTCCCCATTAGAAATAGGATAGAACTTAACATATCAGCAGCATGGGCAAAATAACAAAGCACAATTAGATGAGTTGCTGAAGAGTTCCAGGTCAAAGGAACATAAGATATGTTTTTGGAGAAGGAATTCTTGGTGGTTGGTAGCAGTGCAAGGAGATTTTATGCTGGGTGTAAAATAACTCTGTGTACTAAATATGTGACTGACCATGGCTTTTTCTAAATTGTATACCTTATTATTTGGCAAAGGCATATGAATAGTATTATCATAAATTAGGACCTAGTAGATTGCTGGTGGGACTGGTAGTAGTTAAACAAGTAGCTTATGAGCACATTGCTTTGGCTAGATTAGAAGTCAGGAATAAGATATGTGGTGGCATTTAATGAAAATTTGGCTTATGGAAACTTAAAAAATTGTGAGATGAAATTACTGATTTTCACTTTATGTGCAAAATTCAAAATGATCCGAATCTACCCAAATTAAAAAATATACATGAGATTCTTATAATTTCAACGAGGCAGGGTAAGTGAATTGTACCACATCTGTTTCCACATGGTATTGTCACTTAAGTTGCAAAACAGAAACACCCAATATTTCAGTTTTGATGTGTGAAAAGTCTTTATTCCTCGAGTAAAAGCCTGAAGAAGTAGCTGGTAATGGCATGACTGCTGGACTCTGCTCTCCTCCTTTTGAAGGCCTCCGTTCTATTTCATCCTCTGCACCCCATGGCTTTTCTTAAACACTTACCTACTCCCCTGGTGCTCTCTCTACCACCCCACCAATCCCATCAGCATCTCTTTCTCAGGTTCCTCTCTCCTCATCTCCTCAACAATTAGAAGTTCAAGGGCAGGAGTTGTACCAGAGATGGAGACTAACTGCTCTCCTTCATGGCCGTTACCTTCACTGAGGGCCAACACAGGTACAGTGCACATGTCCGAGAGAATACACAAGGAGGAAGATGAGTGGAAAATGTGCCAGACACTCTAGGTCCTGTCTCAGGAAGAGCTCTTTGAAAGGAGAAGAACCTGGTCATCTTTCTCTGACTGCTCCACTTCCCACAGTAATTTGTAGAGGGGTCCTATAGTGCCCTTGTGATATGGAGCTTCTTGGATCCCATCAGCTTCAAGCTGGGACGGTAACAACGATGCCACAAGGAAGAGATTCCATAGATTCCCAGCAGACACAAAGCATTGATCATCACATGCCAACAGAAGAAGGTGGTGATAAACATGATGTCACTGATGTCATCATCCTGCCATGGGTAGCCAGTGACTGGTCTGTGCAGAATAAAGCCCCCCTGTATCAGCCAGGAGCCCATGATCAGAAACAGTAAAGTCTCAATCAGCAAGAGGTGAAATGTGTCAGGGGTCCACAGCTCTATGGTCAACACCAGCATCAACAGGAACACCACCACGATGAGCAGATAATGAATCTGAATCTCTATCCCTGTTGAGTCCTGGGCCTGTGACATCAACAGCAGCAGGAGCACATAGAAGGTCAGGACCAGGGTACCCTTCTCTAGGACCACACGCCTCTGAGGTAGCAAGTTCTTGCTCATGACATCTACACAGCCGTTCAGGGTGAGGAGAATGAGCATAGTGAGGTGCTGCCACTCTTTATGCCACTCTGCATAAATCTTGGTAGGTACTTCTTGTCCATCGACACCATCCCATCATCAAGACACAATACTACATAAATTGTTAAGATGAAGCCAGCCAACATCTTCAGCAAACCTCCATAGGATATTTTCCACAACCTGGCCCATATTCCCTTATTCCTGAGAGGGCATGAAGGACAGAGGAGAGAGTAATTGACTATCATGGCCTTAAAGACCACTGTGGCCTGATGCAGTCCATAAGAGAAAAGATATATCCCTGGGTATGTATGACCTATGAACTTTCCCAGGAAATTATAGGTCTGTCTTACCAAGGAGTGAGGACAGAACTCAGGACCTCTTTGCTCTCCTTTCTGTTGAGGGCCCTTCAATTTGTAGGCTACATATACAGAGCTAACTTCTCCCTCCTTTTGTTATCTCCCTCTGCCCACTGCTCCCAGAGAGAATTCAAAGTTCTAGACAACAGCCTACACTTTTGGTGATATGGGTCTCACTGTTCCATTCCATTCTAATACACTGGGAACATACTGACTTCTGCCAAAAAAAGAAGATGAATATGTCCCGGTATGCACCTGCGAGAATGTGTCCCTTTCTCCCGTGGCCTGCTTTCTGCTGCTACTGTCCAGTGCTTTAAGAAGCAGTAGAGTGGGCATGAACTGGATATTACAGAGAAGGCCTGGATTACTCACAGATATCTGTGTATCCTTTAAGAACCCTTACTCACATCTTTGACCATGTATCAAAATAAAATATATTCTTCCTGAACATAAACATTTTTAAACATTTGGAGATGTGCTCACATATACACATACTAAGCACATACCAGGCCACTTCATTTTTTCTGTAATGGATTTGGGAACCACCAAGAAAGCCCCTCACCTGCCCCCAAATCTCTCTCTACTGCATAGTAGATAAACTTGAAAAGTCACTTTTTGAGATCAATTTGGGGATGTTGAGGTGTAATTTGTTGTTAAAATGCAAATATATTCAGACATAGATTTAGTGAGCTATTTATATGTAATGTGAATTAGTTCATCAACTTTATTTTCTAATTACATTTGTTATATGTCTAATACTTATAAGTAGAAAAAAGTCTTAGGCACTGGATGGTAGCCAGCTGCATCTGAGGTAATACATCCATGGCAAGTGTCTTCATTTAGAGGGGATGGTAGAGAACAAGGTACAGGGAACATAAGGCAGGCCCTTTGGCCCACAGTGGTTCTGGATTTATTGTAAGAGGTACAGGGATTAGGAGTTACTCTGACAGTGATAGGTGTGTGGAAGAGGAGGAAGTTCCTCACTCAAGATGAAGGATGCAGACATCACAATCTTCTTCATAATCAGGGTACAAGCAATACTGTGGGGGTAGAAAGGCAGAAAGGCAGCACCTAATGCTGATAGCACCCAGCTATCAGCTGGGTGGGGAGGAGGAGGAGTGTTTACACCCAGGTCACAGTACTGACTCTGAGCCCTGATCCGTATCTCCCTTTCCTATGCCCACTTAATATCAGGAAAACAAACAAACAAACAACCCCCCACCCCCAAAAAACCAAAACCAACCAAACAAAAAAAGCCCAGTCTGTCCATGCCCTTGAGGATGAAGGCCATTTCTTAACAGTGGGAGAATGAAGATTTGAGTATAAAAGTGCTGTACAAGAGAGAGCTGAAGATTGCTTTACAGAGGGACTTGCCTTCCTTATCCATTTTAATTTCATCTTTCCTTTCCTATACAAGTGTGGCATACACTGGCTAGCAATTCACTATATTCATTTCCTTTTCTTCCTTTGTGCGCTGATAAACTACATTTTCTACCCTGCCTTACAATTGAGTTCTAGCCAATTGGGGTATAAATGGAAATGATATAGATTGCTTCCTGGTCTTACTCATTAAATTTCCCCTTACATACTCTTCCATGTTATTTTCCTTTTTCTGGCTTTAGGCAGAACATCACAGCTTACTATATGTTGTTGAGAATGGAAGAGCTCTAGGTTGGAAGGAACAGGTTTCCTGGACTACTCCTTCTAGGAAACCTATACATTGTTCAGGAACACTCATTTTGGACTATAAATAAACAAGGAATAAACTATTTATCTTGAGCAATGGAAATTTTCACATCTATTTACTAGAATACCCAAGCTAATGCAAAACTAACACATAGTCTTCGTAGAAAAAAATTTAGAAAAATTCATAAGCAAAATGAGAGAAAAATAAGTGCCTATAGTTCCAAACCTGATGGTAACCCCTGCAGAACCCCAGCTTTAGGAAAGCAAGGCCATGAAATGGAAAAA
Organism: Paguma larvata; assembly: GCA_030068075.1. Classification (NCBI taxonomy): domain Eukaryota; kingdom Metazoa; phylum Chordata; class Mammalia; order Carnivora; family Viverridae; genus Paguma; species Paguma larvata. Next base: position 18,541,554 of record CM057840.1, read on the forward strand.
AAAAGATAAAAGACGGGAAATTGAGAAACCAAGATTCCAGTCCCAATTTCCACCTAATTAGCAGAACTTCGTTTCTATTAACAAAAGGAAAGAACTGTGGCATCTGTGTTCTTTAAGTTGAGAGAGGGAGAGAGAGAGAATTGATGGAGAGAGAGAGAATGGGTGTGGAGAAGGTGGAAAGGAAACACTTGGGGATTTTGCATGGGAGGGAGTGATTTTGTCATCCCACAATTTTTCCCTTTTAGCTACTGGTCCAAGCACTCAGAAAACTTCAAAGAGCTGAATGGTCTGGGAGAGGAGGTACAAAGGGAGGCAAAAGTATGACATTGTGATACAATGGACTAGGGAGGAAAAATCTCTGGTACTCTCTGTGGTTCTTGTCTTGATCTGGGAAATTGTTGCGCTGCTCTAAGGGGAACTGGCTCTCAGCACGGCAAAGCCCATTTCTCCACTAAGTATTTACCATCATCAGAGAGCCAGTGTGTTTTTCTGAGTAGCTCAGTTCTACCTAGAATGAACTGCAGGTGTCAGAAAAGACTGTTTGGGGTCACTAGTAGGGTTATCTCCAGCACCTCAGTGCTGTGGGTCTAATAGACCTAGTAGATGCTGATGGACAAGCAGATACCACTCATCTCCTGACCACCACATTTATCTTCACCTTTGGCCACTCCCGGCAGCTATGAGGCAGTGGTAAGAGGAGAAGAGAGACTAACAATACTGACCCAAGAGCAATGTGAGGTTGAAAGTGGCATGTATGAGGACAAGCAGCCCCACTTTAGGTTCCGTCAGGTCCCCACCTCGGCCAGGCACCAGCACTACATGTTGTTCATTAAAACATGGACACCCTGATCTCAGACTTTGAAAATAGGAATCACCTATCCCAAAACATACACTGCCCGTGAGTAGCTGAGAAGGAAGCTAAAGGTGGCGAATGATTAGCAGAACTGGCAGACAGCTCCAGAGTCTGTGAACAATGAGTCCCTGGACAGCTGTTTCATGAGGGGAACTTTGCTTGACCACAGGAGCCCATGGAGGTCCTTCATGTCCTGGCTGTTCCACACTGAGACTCCTCTCAGACCTGCCCTCCTGCCCCCATTCTCCAGGGGCCTCAGGCACAGCCACTGACACTTATCCAGTACAAAATGCCAGAGTGAGCAAGAATGTCTTCAGGAAGTGAGTGAACATGAATTTACTAAATGCTGTGATGTAATCTTGTCCTCACAAAGCTTACAATACAATTAGATGTGTAGTCCACACAGATACACACATACATGGAAAATATACAAATACACACTAATTACAGAATTGTATAGAACTAGAAAATGTCATGCTAAGTGGTGTGTAGAGGGCATTTCAGAAGATTTCAGTGACAGGAGTTGTTCATGGGGGAGGTTTGAGTTTAATCGAGAATTATCCTTAGATATGTCCTAGAAAACTTGCCAGGAACTCAGGGAAGGTTTTAGTGCTAGATTCTTTCAAAAAGCCTTTATACTAATTTTTAAGGAATCCTTCATTTTTTATCAATGCACGGCAGATATGACTAAGAAACCAGGGTAGCATATGGGTTCTAGAATGGCAGGGTCAATCAAGTGCTTGACTAGAGACTCCATCAGTCTCTAATGCTAAGTTAACAGCACTTATGGGAGAAGGAGTAGGACTGGGATGGTATGGGAAAACAGGGGAGGCTGAGAACTTTGACCTCCCCAGTTCCTTAGGATCTGACTTTCTGATGGCGGAAACTCCTCTTCCTGCCTGAGAGAAAAACTCTTCCTCTGCATGAGCACCTTTCAATGACTATACCAGGGAGAGTCCTGTCCAAAGGGATGCCAGTGTCTGTAGGACCCACTCACATCACTCCTAATACATCCATGTCCATAACAAGTCTAGCTCTCAATAGTGCCCAGACATGTAAGTGCAGCATCTAGTCTGAAGTGGGAGAGGAAACCAATACACCAAAGGAATTATAAGACGTCACCAATAAGTATTGGCAAGAGTGTGGGGAGCATGGATATTTGACCACATAAAGTGAAATTGGATTACTGTATAAGACACAGTTATCAATATGAGTTTACTTTCCTGAGATTCTAGGTTTAATATGCAGCTTAAGCATCTGAGAATGATGTAAAACGTCAGCTTGGTTGGCCAATTGAAACCTGGATTTTATGGTGGTTTACAGTCAGTGAAGTTGACATAGTGGAATTTCCCTGGCAAACTCTAGAGAAACACTGCCAAATGGAACTTTCTGCAAAGGTGGGAATTTTCTATAACCTTACTGTCCAGTATGATAACTTCTTAGCCACCTGTGGCTATTGAGCACTTGAAATGTGGCCAGTGCAACTAGGGAACTGAATTTTTAATTTTAATGATTTAAATTTAACTAGCCACATTTGGATAGTAGCCATTGTATTGAATGATGCAGTTCTAGTATAAGGAGTCTGAAGGCTCAGGGGAATGGCAAGGACACTTCGTTTTTTATCTAAGTTCACTCTGGCTGCATCCCAAATGTTTTGATATATGGAATGGTCTCATTACCATTTACTTTTCAATAATTTTTACATGTCTTTTTATTTTCTACTTAACCCAAAATTTATCTAGGAAAACATATTTTAATTTACACATAAATTGCATCCTTTTTTAATTATCCTTTTTATGTTATTATTTTTGCTTTTTACAAATATGTTGTTTTTCTCCATAAATATCCCATGAGAAGTGTTTGAATGTTCTATATTCCTATTAATTTTTATGTGATATTTATGTGATTTTTATTAGGACTTCTGAGATGGGCATATTATTTTTTTTTACTATGACTCTGGATTTGTTAATTCTCTTTTTATTTCTTTTTTTCATTCTCTTTATTTTTTCCAGTTTTTATTTTATGCACATAGCCGCCCAATGTTAATACGTTAGATAATAATTGTCATATCTTTTTGGTGAAATGAATATAAGAGAAGAAAACAGGGGTGCCTGGATGGCTCAGTAGGTTAAGCATCTGACTTTGGCTCCGGTCATAATCTCATGGTTTGTGAGTTCGAGCCCCACATTGGGCTCACTGCTGTCAGCACAAAGCTTGCTTCAGATGCTCTGTCTCCCTCTCTCATATGCCCCTCTCCTGCTTTCCCTCTCTCTCCAAAAAATAAATAAATGCAACAACAACAACAAAAAGGCTAAAACTCTAAAGGAAAAGAAAACATGTTTGTCCCTTTTAATTATTATGGTTCTATAATCTGTGCTGTCCAATATGATAACTGCTTAGCTACCAGTGGCTATTGAGCACTTGAAATGTGTCCAGTGCAACTGGTTCTCATCTTTAGTTCTTGTCTTTAGTTTTCTTTTGTTTGGTATTAGCTTTTTAATATCTTATTTTCTTTTATTATTTTTCTAGTATACTTATGTGCATATGTTTTCAGCCCTTTGGTGCCCATTGCCTTAACTTTGTATTTTAACCTGTTCTGAAAATCTGTGTTACTCTGACAGGGCAATTTAACATACTTACTCTTATTGTGATCATTGATATATTTGGACTTCTTCTTAACTTTTTATTTTGTGGTTCTGTGTTCCTTTCTTGGTCCTGATCCCAGTTCCTTCTTTGAAAATATTTCCATAGGAATGAGTAACTTACATTTCCCAGAATTAAATTTTCCACTGAAATAAAATATGTCTGTTGGAATCAAAGGTTATGGGACTTGAGGTTGGGGACATATTACTGTGTTTCTATGCTCCAAATTTATACCCCTTCAGCTCCAGCTTTGTAAAACTTTACAAATAGTCCTATGGAATCTTGGAAATTTGACATATGCCATCTGGCATATTACATAAGTCAAAGTCGTCCTTGGTTTCTCACAGTACTGGTAGTTGATGTGACAACCTCTATTCTTTCATTCCTCATAAATGAATTTTTACATATGAAATTTAATAAAAATGAAGGTTGTACCTCGCTGGTACCTCGTTCAAAGCCACACCATCAAATGTACCAGTTATTGGTTATACTCTTTCTTGCCTGCTAAGATATGAGAGATCCTAAGAAACAATAGAGGGAGGTGTTTGGTAGTACGGACTCTAAGACTACTCTGCCATGGTTGGAATCTCTTATTCCATGGTTGGAATTTTATTTATCCCTCACAAGTATAATATGGGGTCAATAATAGTATCTCCTCAGGGAGTTACTGTGAGGTTAAGAAAAGACAATCCATGTTAAAAAACTAGTCACAAAGAACAAACTGAGAGTGAAGGGGGTAAGGAAGGGGGAGAGGGGGTGACGGGCATTAAAGAGGGCACGTGTTGGGATGAACACTGGGTATTATATGTAAACCAATTTGAAAATAAACTATTAAAAAAAAAAGCTAGTCACAATCCTTGGTACCCAGTAAGAACTCAGAAAATGGTAGCTGATATTGTTGTCAATCATCTTAGTCCACACCCAGGACTCTAGACTAGACTATTTTCATACAAATTGCTGTTTCCTTATGGTCCTCCCCCTTCCTTGAAGGAGAGACTTGGAGCTCTTCGAGGACTCATGAAGAGACATAATCTACTTCTCTTGGTATTCTTAGCATCTCCAAAACTGACTGAAGTTTTCAGTCAGTGAACAGAGCAGTTGGAGTTTAAACAGGTGCTACAGGCGCTGGCCTCATACTGGCAACCTCTGTCCTATGTTTATGTTTTGTCTGTAGTTGCTGCATTAAGAAGACCTGCCCTTAATGAAATATTCAGTCCTAGATCTTTTCATGTCCCAAATTAACTTTAATGAGCAAACAGGGAAAGATCAAGAGGGTTGCGACTGGGACTTAGGGGAAACTTTGAAGCAGAAGCCAGGATGGGGTAGATGCCCTCTGGAGATGGGCCAACGTTTGCTTTTGATGACAGCGAACCTTCAGATCTTGTTCATTTGAGCTGCAAACAAGGGGCTCTGAGAAATCGGTATACCTGAGATTTCATTTTTTTGCAATGCCTCTGTGTTCCTCATTCAACAAACATGTGTTGAATACCTACTGTGAGCAAGAAACATGTTCAAACGCTTTTATTATATGCTTTGGGTAATATCAAGGTGGATAAGACACTGCCACTGCCCTCGAGAACTTTATATTGTAGTAGAGGAAATAAGATGCACACGAATGACCACAATGTGTATTGGGGGGAAGGAGTGAGAACTGTGACATGTCACAAAAGAGGTACAAATTCCATCAGATTGAGGAAGGAACAATTGCTTCCACCTTGAAGGGAACCAAGGCTGCTATATGCAGGAAGTTAGATCAAAGCTGCCCTTTAAGAATGGTGGGATCTGGGCAGGTAGGGGTGAGCAGTGGTCTTTCAGGTAGAGCACATGGTGAGAGCTGGCAGGGAAGACCAGGGACTTTTTGGTAATAGCATGTTGTATTTACTCTGTTTCTTCTATCTGTGTGTTCATGAGAAAATCTCTTAATCAGTTCAAACCTTAGTTTTCCCATGAGGCTAGTTCTATTTATTCTTCAGAATAATTGTAAAGATCGAATGACTTGTTTTCTAATAGGCAACTGTGTAGATCATTGTACATGCTTGAATAATGGTAGTTTAGTGTCCCTCATGCTTTTTTCTATTTCTTTCCTTTATTCCAGTACCTAAGCTGGTGAGAAATGTATCTCCAGGAATTTATACTGGGCATTCCTACTGGAATTTCTGCTTTGTTTAGGGGCTAAAAAAAGGGAGCTACAGGTCAATACTGATGTAGTCCTCAGCAGAGGAAGTTTCCTCCTGTCAGAAAAGGGGCCTAGTGTTCTGCATAGAACTAATCCTGGTCTGACTATCCCTACTGTTCTTATCCTGTTACAAACTCCTGGATGGCATGGTCCTCTTTTCTGTGTGTCCATCACAGCCACACCACCTAACAGCTCTTCTTTCAAAGACGGTTGCTTCCTTGCTTCCCCAGATTTCTGGTTGAAGACTTTCCCATAAAGGAGCTTAAAAATCCAGCAGATGATCTGTTCTTGGTAGAGTTGGGCTTCTGGACTTGTCTCAAGACTAGTAGACCTCGTTTAGAGCCATATCTTATCATTTTCCATTTTTGGTATCAAGTTTAACAAATGTTTAAACAGGATTTTAACTGCAACTCATCCTTCTGTTTTGAGTTTCAAAGGCTAGTAATAGAACTATTGGTGGTAAATCCCATTGTCATTCCAAGGGGAAGTGCAGGAGGTCTATGTCAGACTTTTAAAGGAAAGTCCTAGAGTCATGCCGCTAGGTTTTGCTCACCATCCACCTCTTCCCCATCTAAGAAGTTGAGGTTGATAAGAGATTGGAAAGTGAGGATTTCTTTGCAGAGAATTGTTAGTGTCCTGTGCTTTCTTTGCACCATCCCCACTGGCTAGTGGATGGGATAAATGTGCATTCCCTTTACTCCAGGCCATGCGACAGGGGCTCCAAGGGTGCTATGCAGAGAGCAGGACATGTGTTACCTAGAGAGATGGAAGGCCAATGTCTGACTCTCACCTGGGAGTCCAGTGGCAAGAGGCTCTTATGGGGTTGTGCCTGTTTGGTGCAGAGCGGTAAGAGATGGCACAGAGGGAGTGAGGTGCATGCGGACAGAAGAGCAATGGCAATTGTGTCCAAAGGCTGCATATGAACCCTGTGAAAGTCAGCAGGACTGGGCTTCTTCAAGGGTTCTTCCCCTAGAAAGCACCCTGGAGGGGCAAAGGGACCTAAAGGATTAAAAGGGGGAGTCTCAGCTGGCCATGTGGAGAAAGAGCCTAGCCAGAACTGAGGTGGCTCAGTGCACAATCTCTGAGGAAGACACAGAGGTATCCTCTGGAAAAGAGGATCATGCAGAGAGCACAAACAAATGTGCCAGCCTCATAAGACCATGCTCCTTTCCCCAATCTCTTTTTCTCTGAGCCCAACCTGGGACAGATCAGAAAGGGCAGCTAGAGAATGGGCAGACGTGAAGTGAGAAAGAGAGAGTAGCTGACCACATGCTCTCTCAGCCACCTCCACCACTTCTGTGGACTTCTGAGCCTAAAGCAGCCCAAGCTAGGAGATGAGGAGTTTTGAACTGGATGAAAGTTCAGTGTTTAGAAAATGCATATGAATTGGGCTGGATTATTTGATGAGTGTATCAGACTGGATCTTTATTATCTGAGTGACTGAGATTTTTGCCTAGGAGCAAAGAAAATCAGTTCCACAGTGCAGGTTTAGGGGGCAATGGTAAAAAAGAAAACATTGCTTCTGGTTTGCACCTTGATAGGTTGGGCTTATTCAACCAGCTAGTCTGTGTTATAACTGCACCTGTGTTAGGAGCTGTGGAAGTCATAAAGGTAAACATGGCCCAATACCTGCAATCCAGGAGCTGCTAAAGAACAAGAACACCTTTAATAAAAGGTAGACCCTAAAAAGCCTGACAGTAACATTCCAATGGAATATACGGAAATGGGAAAGAAATTCCATCTTAGGATGCCCAGGGGAGCCTTTGTAGAAGGGATCTGAGCTGGGGCAAATGGCATGGGTGGGGCAAAGGCATTTAATACAGACAGAACTGCTTGAGGAAAGATGAAAATACAAGAATATGCAGGAATACTTGGAGATCAAAATTATACAGGTTGTGACAATGGCATTTGGGATTAAAATGCAGTGTTTTAAAGATAAAAACCATTAAAAAAAGTTCTCACAGTGCTTTACAGTTTTCGAAGTTCTTGTGGATATCTTATTTCATATGACAATTATCACAACTCATGGGATAGGTGGGGAATGTGTATTTAGTGAATGGAATAACTGGGTCAATGTTATTCTCTTACCCAGCAGTGCATGGCTAGGCAATGACACAAGTAGCATCTGAAACCAGGCTTCCTCGTTTCAACTGTTGTTTGTTAGTCGTTCCATGGCATTTAATCCCAACCCTACACACATGTTATGAGCAGTTCAGTTCTAAAGACTATTTCATATTTTGCTTTTGGAGTGATAGGGGTGCACTGTAAGATTATGTGATGATATTGATTCATTCATTCATTCAACAAATAATTACATTTTAGTGGAAGGAGAAAGACAATTAAAAATGAGTACTTAAATATTAGATGCTGGTAAAGGCTAAATAGAAAAATGGAACGGGGTAAAGGAATAGAATAGGACGTGCCCAGCCTGTGAGAGATTGCTACTTTAAATGAGAATGTCACTGAAGGCTGATGTGATAATGGCAACATTTGAGTAGAGACATAGGCAGTGAGCTGGTGAGTCGTGCGGATATCTGGGGGAGACACTGGTTAAGACTATGGCAGTTATCCACGTGGGGTTTTACAGTGCTGTGGACCAGGAGGAAAGATGATGATGGTGAGGAGTCTTAAGATTTCACATGTTTTTTCAAGATAGTGTCAAAAGAATTGAGAGAGCCATTGGATGTGTAATAATATGAGAGTGAAAATGCCATCAAAAATGACACCAAGTTTTTCGGTCTGAAAAACTAGAAAGATGTATTTGCATGTTTTTGAGTTGGCAAAGGCTTCAGGAGAAAAACGATTTGGGGGAAAGATAAGGAGTTTTTCTGGGGCACTATCACTTTGAGATGCCTGTTTGATATACAAGTATTGATGGTAATTAATTAGAAATGCCTGGAGTTCAGGGAGACATCAAGACTAGATTATAGATTTTGCAGCAAGCATGTAGTTCTAGTGAGTATCAGTGGAATAGTCATCAAGAACTGTGAAGAATCTGAATTTTACCAGTTTACAAGCCAACAAGTAAGCCTACCACAGCAACATGGATGCTGACAGAAGACATGAACCTCCGGGGTCATAGATAAAGACCTATATTACTTACAGTAATCTGAGTAGGCAGAGTATCTGCCTTTTCCTACCCCAGCTTCTCAAGTCTCATTTCCCCAGGACAATGTGGAAGGGCTAGAGATACCTGCAAATGCCATGGTTTGTGTCACAGGAGAGGAACCCAGGCTGAGTAAACCTACATCTTTTGTAATGGTCAGTAAGCGTGCCTACCCTTGGCTCTGAAGGGGACACTATCTCCGTGTTTCAAATCTGTTTGCTACACAAACATCCCTGAAAAGATAGTTCAGAATAAAGTCAGCCATCATCTCTGCTCATGAGCTCTGCAGAAACACAAGAGACCATGGAGAATCATCTTCTCTACATCTTATCACCCGCTAAGGAGCACTATGTAAATTGTAAGGGGCACTTTTTGTTTTTATAATCATCGAGGTGTTACCGTCATTTCACAGGCAGGAGCTGGGAATTTTAGATATCTTGCAATATATGGGACAACATCACACAAAATGACTTCTCTCATGTCCGTACAACTTTCAATGTCAAACATTGACTTTAGCGAGAAAAATATATAATTATTTGGATTATTTCAGTCCCGACTCTTTTTCAGTTTTTTTAAAGAAATTAACTCTCTTCTAATTTTTTTGTTTATTTTTGAGAGACAGGGAGAGACAGAGCACAAGCGGGGGAGGGGCAGAGAGAGAGGGAGACATAGAATCCGAAGCAGGCTCCAGGCTCTGAGCTCTCAGCACAAAGCCCAATGTGGGGCTTGAACTCATGAACCGTGAGATCATGACCTGAGCCAAAGTCGGATGCTTAACCGACTGAGCCACCGAGGCACCCCTAGACTCTATTTCTACTTTATAAAATATCCTTAGTAGAGCTTGCTGTACACTTAATATTTAATCATTTAAATCAAAGGAACATTGTACTTTGTTTGGAAATCTATCAAAGTTACTTACCATTTGGGGAAAAAAATACATTGCTACCAGCAGCCACACTTATGTCAGCCTACAGTTGTAGCAGACACAGTTACAGTGATTTTATGCGTATGTGTTTATTTATTTATTCAGTCTTTATTTCATAATGTCAAACATGAAGAAATTTGGGGGGAATATTATCTAACTGCTCTTAAAATGTATTCATTATGAGAAGATAGAATACAGTCAGATTCTTGTACAAGTTGCTGGTGAAAGATCAGTGAAGAAGAGCACTGGAAACTGACCATTGGATTTAGCAGCATAGAAATCATTAGTGACCTTGAAAAGAGCAATTTCAGTGCAGAGTAGGGACAAGAGTCTGTTTGAAGTTGGTTCAAAAGAGCGTGAGAGGACAGGAATTGAGACACAAGAATAAACAACTTCGTTGAGAAGGTTTTCTGTGACAGGGAAGCAGAGCAATAGGGTGATATGCAGAGCATTTGGCACAATGCCTAGCACAAGAAAGGGCTCAGTCCATGTTGGTCAGAGGTGGGCTTGATGTCCCTTGGGAGGTGCTCGGGAAATGGTCTACTGACTAGGTACTAATAAAAAGAAGTGTAGGCATAGGAACTGGTCAGGAAGGGTTCTTGGAGTCTTTTCTTTTGAGTTTTAAAAGAAATGATGGAATTAGAGGAGGAACATAGAGGTTGAGAGGGTGTTTCAGTCATGAGCCAAAGAACCAAGATGGGGAAATGTTGAGGGAAGGACAGCCTTCATGCCATGCCAGGGACTTCGTTGGAGAATAACCAGACTTGAATAGGAGGACCTGGAGATACAGCTGACAGAAGACCTTGAATGACAGACTGTGGCATTTATTTTGGGTCTGATGAATCGGTAAGGAGCCAGAGATCTTGAGCAGTCAGGGACATAATGGGAATATAGCATTAATTGTATTTTCAACTACGTGCTGTGCTTCTATTCCAAGTGTTGAAGTTGGATAGGTTACAACTCATGTTCCAGACAATCAAATGAGAAGCACATGTTTTTATGTTAACTCCAACCTTTAGTTTCTTGCCTGGGTTAGGACAATCCTGGGAATAAAATTCCGGGGAATAAAGATTAATGGAAAATAGAAACTCACTTTAGGAATGTAAGGGGGGATAGGGTGAAGGGGTCCTCCTGAATAAGTGTGTTTGATGTTGGCTTAAAAAACAGACCATTTCTGCAGAAAACCGGGGACTGCTGTCTCAGCTGGCTACTAGCAGCAGTCTCTGGTTTCTGAGGCGGGGATGTGTATGCCTTAAGGGCGTCTCTCCTATTTCCATGAGTCAGGGTGAGGAAACAGTGATCTCGCAGGATAATTTAGTCAGCGTCATTCCTCTCGTCACTTACGGTATTGAGATTCTGACCAGGTATGGGTGGTACAGGCCAGGACACAAGGGAATGAGTCGTGAGGATGGGTCTAAGAAGCAGTGTGGCTCAGGGGCAAGCACCAGGTTTTGGTTCCAGCTGGACCTGGGTTTGAATTAGTCTTTCACCTCCTGCTTATGTGACCTTTGACAAGTCCCTGAACCTTGACTGCTTTATCAGTCAAATAGAGAAGATGCTGATTTTGAGGATTAGCTATTACCAGCATTTGCTGATAAGAAGAATATTTATTACTGCCATTAGTTTTTAAATTCTAGCCAGTCAATAAATGATGGAGTAAATGGAGAACAATGGGACAGAAACAGAGGTACTTTCTGTCTGGAACATGACAGTTTCACCTTGTTAAGCCCCTCTCAGCCTCAGATTATAGTTCACTCTTTGGCAGTCCTATTGTGCTCACATGGTACAGGTTATAAGGAAAGCTTGAACAGGAGATTGCAGTCATATCTGAATATTTTAAAAAATTTTTTAGATTATGACTCAATATCCCTTTTGATCCTGGGGGAGAGGGAGATTGGGCAGGTGCATAGTTGCAGCTAATGAGCAGGTAAGGAAAATGTAAACAGGTGACTTTGGCTCTCGAAGTATCTTAGACTGTAGCTTTCTATTAGATTGTCAACTGCTGGCTGGGATGATTGAGACACCAGATATTTTCCTCTGAGTGTGAGAACCTGGCTTGCCCCACTCCACCATAGAAAAATTGCAGTGCCAGCTATACATGGACAGCCACAGGAGTTCAGTATGGCCAGTGAGGGAGGTGAGTCTGACCCCTCCACCTGGAAGGGAGTTTGAATTATTCTTCAAGTAGAACTTTGAAGGCTGGCCATGGGAACTGGGGCCAGGACTGCCTCTGTGCCTATGGAGATAGGTGGAGAGACAGCCACACAGGAGTGTGTGATCTGAAAAGCCTTAGATAATCTCTTCTCCTAAATTGCCTCTTCTCTTTACCTGACCCCCATTAGTCAAAATACCTGAATTCTGCCATTGTATGGAGACCCAGTCCTGGTGTCTGGAGCTCAAACCCTTACTCTAGTATTTATTAGCTGTGTGAACTCATGCTAATAAGTTAGGCTTTGTGAGCATCAGCGCCTTCCTTCTCAAAGTGAGAATAATAAATTGACATTGTTATTAGCATAATTTCAGATACTTTTATGAAGATTAAATGATAAAAAATTATAAAGTCTACCTCAGTGTTTGTCTCAGACTACGTCAGGAAATGTTAGCAACAAGGACACACCAGAATGTTACAGTCGGATAATGATGACATTTTTAGAAAACGCTTTTTCAAGCATGATCACTTTCCAGTTTCACAACACTGAAATTCTTCCTAAGAAGAATCTAATATATAAGAACAATCCTCACTCTTTTTTAACTAGATGATTGAGGCTCAGAGAAGCTATGTGACTTTCCAAGAATATTAAATTAAAAAAAAAAAAGAGGAATTAAGCGGGGTGGTCCAACTTCAAATGCTGATATTATTTTATCTCAATACACTGTCGGTATGAAAACTTGGAGAGAAGGGGACAGGACAGTGTTTGGTGGGAGCAGGAGGGCACACAGAAGGAAAAACAAGGGGTTCTCAAATCCACACTTGTATGACATGGAATTAGATATTAACCAGTGGGAATCTCTGAGAATACATAGGTAATCACACTCTACTCACCTTGAAAAACCATATATAGGAAACCTCAAGTATTCCGAATATAAAGAATGTCCAAGAGAAAAGAGCACCTCTAAAAATTTTTGTTGGAGTTAATGTTCTTAGGTTCAAGCAGTGACAGCTATACAGAGAGGCACCTAAAAATCTCATTCAAAGCCAGTTTACCCTCTCACAATATGCAGTGTTAGTCTGTCTCACTGATTCATTCCCTATGTTATAGATTAGAAGCAGCATATCCACTGAAGAAGAAAACTCACCCACTGACAGCAGATAAAAGCTAGCCAGTGGCCTGACAAGAAAAAAAAGCTGTGACAAGCAGAATAAGACTCAAAAGGTTTTAGCAGTTTGGGTCTGAGTGTAGACAACCACAGCGCTCCCTCCGTATCCCGTCCCCTGCTTCATGGTGCACCTTCCTGTATGATGACGGAACCGAATAACTGAGCCATAAAAAGATGAAAAAGTGGGAGTCTGGGGCAACATGGCGGAGGAGTAGGGGGCTCCAGTATTTCGCTTGCCCTTTAAAGGGGGACGACTGAAACCACTGTCTCTCTCTCAACTCCAAAAATCGGGGGGAAAAGGTGCTAGAGCTGACAAGAAACTAAGGCGGAAACAGACACGGCCCAACTAAACCGTGAGTTTAATCTGGGTCGGATAAAACGAACTCGAACTTGGGAAGTTGAGCTGAGGGGAGGGTGAGTGTCTTCGGAGATAGCTGGGAAAGTGCCGATCGAACAACATCTGAACGAGAGGGCCAGAGCGGGTGAGACTGCGACCATCCAGCCCCTAAATGCAGGGCTTTTGAAGAGAAGTTCAGTGGCAAACAGCAGCAATCCCCGCGCGCTGCTGGGACCGCACCAACCCCGTCCTGAGCCACTGGGACGCGCGCGGGAGGGACTGGCAGCGGGGACGCAGGCGGCGCCGCCTGCGGAGCACCTCTAACCCCGGCACAATTATAACGAGAAATCGGGGGGTGGCAGACGGCCGCACCACCGCGCCACCCTCGCCCAGCGCCTCCGGGGCGCGCGCGCTGCCGGGACAGGCAGGGGGGACTCAGGCGGCGGCTCCTGCGGAGCACCTCTAACCCCCGCACAGTTACAGCCAAATCGGGGGGTAGCAGACGGCCGCGCCACCGCGCCACCCTCGCCCAGCGCCTCCGGGCACGCACGCTGCCGGGATAGGCAGCAGGCACCCAGGCAGCCCCAGTCGCGGCTCCAGTAAACCACACTAGGCTGGCGTTAGCGGTGGAGAGAGAACAGAAATAAAGGGGCGAATAAAGCCTCCAGGACTGGTGGCGCGTGTCTGGAGAGACGCCATTGTTGTCTCACAAGCCAGGAAGTCACCCCAGAAGCCATCCCTGCAGCAGTGGAGGCCGGACCCGCCTACACTAAACCACGCCCCTCCCAAACTATCAGCAGGAGCGACTGATCCAAGTGGAGATTGCTGCCTGGAGTAACGCCAGTCATTTCTTCTTTTTAAATTTATCCCTCCCTTTCTCACTCCTACCGATCCCCATCCCTGAGCTGGTCATCCAGGGTACTGACTGGCTTAATCATTTTTTTCGTTCTTTTTGTTTTTTGTTTTTTTGTTTTTTGTTTGTTTGTTTGTTTTGTTTGGGTTTTTTTTTTGTTTTGTTTTTTGTTTTTTGTTTTTTGTTTTTGTTTTGTTTTTTAACCCACTCTTCGAGGACATGTCCTACAACCTCTTCTTTACTTCCCTAGCCCTTTTTCTGGAATAACCAGGCCGTATAAGTTCATCTAGACGACATCGATCTTTATTCCTTTTCCCTCGCACCTGTCCTTATTCTGATTTCTATCAGTCTGGATTAAACCCTTTAGTCGCTCTACCTGGGCAAAGTCCATTTCCTTCTTCTCCCTGCACCAGTCATTATTCTGTCTATATATGCTCTGCCACCAGCACACTACATACCCTGTCCTTAACGTGTAGCGGTTACTTCAGGACATTGCCCTCAGAGAGTCACTTGTTATTTTTTTCTGTTGTGAACTGCTTGTCTGGACCATTTGTCGGTACGTTTGAGTATTTCTGTGTTCTGTGTGTCTGTCAGTTTTCCTTTCCAGGGCAACTTCAAGAAACAACCCATAACACATCCAGCCAAAATGACGAGACGGAAGAATTCTCCTCAAAAGAGTCTACAAGAAGTAGTGACAGCTCAAGAATTAATGAAAACAGATATAAGCAACATAACAGAACTTGAATATAGAATGTTAATCATAAAACTAATTGCTGGCCTTGAAAAAAGCTTAGATGAATGCAAGGAGTCCCACGAGGCAAAGTTCAAAGACCTTAAAAACGGTCAAGAAGAATTAAAGAAGACATTGGAAGAAATACAGGGGAAACTGGAAGCAGCCACAGCACGGATTGAAGAGGTAGAGGAAAGAGTTAGTGCCTTAGAAGACAAAATCATTGAAAAAGAGGAAGCAGATAAAAAGAGAGAGAAGCTGATCCAAGAACAGGAAAGGAGAATTCGAGAGCTGAGCGATGCACTCAAAAGAAACAATATCCGTATCATAGGAGTTCCAGAGGAAGAAGAGAGAGAGAAAGGAGTCGAAGGGGTTCTGGAACAAATCATTGCTGAGAACTTCCTCAACATGAGAAAGGAAACGGGCATGGAAATCCAAGAGGCACAGAGAACTCCCCTCAGACGTAACTTGAATAGACCTTCTGCACGGCACATCATAGTGAAGCTGGCAAAATACAAAGATAGGGAGAGAATCCTGAAAGCAGCTAGGGACAAAAGAACCCTAACATACAAAGGGAGACCTATAAGGGTAGTAGCAGACTTATCTACGGAAACTTGGCAAGCCAGAAAGGAATGGCAGGATATCTTCAATGTGATGAGCAAGAAGGACATGCAACCAAGAATTCTGTATCCGGCTAGCCTGTCATTCAGAATAGAAGGAGAGATCAAGGTTTTTCCCAACAAACAAAAACTGAAAGAATTTATCACAAATAAGCCAGCACTGCAAGAGATCCTGAGGGGCATTCTATGAAAATAAGGAGGCAAAGAACACAAACTACCAGAGACAGCCTTACAAACATGAAACTTACAGATAATACAGTGACTGTAAGCCCATATTTTTCAATATTAACACTGAATGTAAATGGACTAAATGCGCCAATCAAAAGACACAGGATAACAGAATGGATTAAAAAACAAGACCCATCTATTTGCTGTCTTCAAGAAACTCATCTTAAACCTGAAGACACCTTCAGATTGAAAGTGAGGGGATGGAGAACTATCTACCATGCTACTGGAAGTCAGAAGAAAGCCGGAGTAGCCACACTTATATCAGACAAATTAGACTTTAAAATGAACGATGTAATAAGAGATGAGGAAGGACATTATATAATAGTCTCAGGGACCATCCAGCAGGAAGAGCTAACAATTGTAAATATCTACGCACCGAATTCAGGGGCACCCAAATTTGTAAAACAACTAATTACAAACATTAGCAACCTCATCGATAAAAATGTCCTAATAGTAGGGGATATCAACACTCCACTCTCAGCATTGGATAGATCAACAAAACAGAAAATCTCCGCAGAAACAATAGCCCTGAATGACACATTAGGACAGATGGGCCTCACAGACATCTTTAGGGTCCTTCATCCAGAAGCAAAGGAATTTACGTTCTTCTCATCTGCACACGGCACATTTTCCAAGATAGACCACATTCTGGGGCACAGGGAAGCTCTGAATAAATATAAAAGAATTGAGATCATACCGTGTACAGTGTCAGACCACAATGCTTTGAAACTTGAAATCAACCACAGGAGAAAGCCTGGAAAATATTCAAGAACATGGCGGCTAAGAAATAACCTACTAAAAGATGACTGGGTCAACCAAGCCATCAGAGAAGAAATTAAAAAATATATGGAAACAAATGAAAATGAAAATACAACAATCCAAACGCTCTGGGATGCAGCAAAGGCAGTCCTGAGAGGGAAATATATTGCAATCCAGGCCCATCTCAAGAAACAAGAAAAATCAATAACACAAATTCTAACAGCACGCCTAAAGGAACTAGAAGCAGATCAACTAAAACAACCCAAGCCCAGCAGAAAGAGAGAAATAACAAAGATCAGAGCTCAAATTAACCATATGGAGACAGAAAAGGTAGTGGAACAGATCAATGAAACCAAAAGCTGGTTCTTTGAAAAAATAAACAAAATAGACAAACCTCTAGCCAGGCTTCTCAAAAAGAAAAGAGAGAGAACTCAAATAAATAAAATCGTGAATGAAAAGGGAGAAATTACAACCAATCCCTCAGAGATACAAGCAATCATCAGAGAATACTATGAAAAATTATATGCCACCAAACTTGGCAATCTGGAAGAAATGGACAGCTTCCTAAATAGCCACACACTACCAAAACTCAAACGGGAAGAAATAGAAAATTTGAACAGACCCATAACTAGTGAAGAAATAGAATCCGTTATTAAAAACCTCCCAGCAAATAAAAGCCCTGGACCAGATGGCTTTCCTGCGGAATTTTACCAGACATTTAAAACAGAGTTAATTCCTATCCTCCTCAAGCTGTTCCAAAAAATTGAAACGGAAGGAAAACTCCCGGACTCATTCTATGAAGCCAGCATCACTTTGATTCCCAAACCAGATAGAGACCCAGCAAAGAAAGAAAATTACAGGCCAATATCCCTGATGAATATGGATGCAAAAATTCTCAACAAGATACTAGCAAATCGAATCCAACAGCATATAAAGAGAATTATCCACCATGATCAAGTAGGATTCATCCCTGGGTTGCAGGGCTGGTTCAATATTCGCAAATCAATCAACGTGATACATCACATCAACAAAAGAAAAGATAAGAACCATATGATCCTGTCAATAGATGCAGAAAAAGCATTTGACAAAATACAGCATCCTTTCTTAATAAAAACTCTCGAGAAAGTCGGGATAGAAGGAACATACTTAAACATCATAAAAGCCATATATGAAAAGCCCACAGCTCATATCATCCTCAATGGGGAAAAACTGAAAGACTTCCCCCTGAGATCAGGAACACGACAGGGGTGTCCACTCTCGCCACTGCTATTTAACATAGTGCTGGAAGTCTTAGCATCAGCAATCAGACAACAAAACAAAATAAAAGGCATCAAGATTGGCAAGGAGGAAGTCAAACTTTCACTTTTTGCAGATGACATGATACTTTACATGGAAAACCCGACAGAATCCACCAAAAGCCTACTAGAACTGATTCATGATTTCAGCAAAGTTGCAGGATACAAAATCAATGTACAGAAATCGGTGGCATTTCTATACACCAACAATGAAGCAGCAGAAAGAGAAATAAAGAAGCTAATCCCTTTCACAATTGCACCAAAAACCATAAAATACTTAGGAATAAACCTAACCAAAGATGTGAAAGACCTCTACACTGAAAACTATAAAAAACTTATGAAGGAAATTGAGGAAGACACAAGGAAATGGAAAAACATCCCATGCTCATGGATTGGAAGAATAAATATTGTCAAAATGGCAATACTACCCAAAGCAATCTACACATTCAATGCAATCCCAATCAAAATTGCACCAGCATTCTTCTCAAAGCTAGAGCAAACAATCCTAAAATTTGTATGGAACCACAAAAGACCTCGAATAGCCAAAGTAATACTGAAGAATAAAACCAAGGTGGGAGGCATCACAATCCCAGACTTTAACCTCTACTACAAAGCGGTGGTCATCAAGACTGTATGGTATTGGCACAAAAACAGACACATAGACCAATGGAATAGAATAGAAAACTCAGAAATGGACCCGCAAGTATATGGCCAACTAATCTTTGACAAAGCGGGAAAATGTATCCAATGGAAAAAAGACAGCCTTTTTAACAAATGGTGCTGGGAGAATTGGACAGCAACATGCAAAAGAATGAAACTAGACCACTTTCTTACACCACTCACAAAAATAAATTCTAAATGGATAAAAGATCTGAATGTGAGACAGGAAACCGTCAAAATCCTAGAGGAGAAAACAGGAAAAAGCCTCTTTGACCTAAGACGCACAAATTTCTTACTCGACACGTCTCCAAAGGCAAGAGAATTAAAAGCAAAGATGAACTATTGGGACCTCATCAAGATAAAAAGCTTCTGCACGGCAAAAGAAACAACCAACAAAACGAATAGGCAACCAACGGAATGGGAAAAGATCATCGCAAATGACATATCGGATAAAGGACTAATATCCAAAATTTATAAAGAACTTACCAAACTCCAAACCCGAAAAACAAACAACCCAGTGAAGAAATGGGCGGAAGATATGAATAGACACTTCTCCAAAGGGGACATTCAGATGGCCAACAGACACATGAAACGATGCTCAATGTCACTCATCATCAGGGAAATACAAATCAAAACTACACTGAGATACCACCTCACACCAGTCAGAGTGGCTAAAATGAACAAATCAGGAAACTATAGATGCTGGCGAGGATGTGGAGAAGTAGGCACCCTCCTACACTGTTGGTGGGAATGCAAACTGGTGCAGCCACTCTGGAAAACGGTGTGGAGGTTCCTCAAAAAAATGAAAATAGAGCTACCCTATGACCCAGCAATAGCCCTGCTAGGAATCTACCCAAGAGACACAGGAATGCTGATGCATAGGAGCACGTGTACCCCAATGTTCATAGCAGCACTTTCGACAATAGCCAAATCATGGAAAGAGACCAAGTGCCCATCAACTGACGAATGGATAAAGAAGTTATGGTACTTATATACAATGGACTACTACGTGGCAATGAGAAATGAAATCTGGCCATGTGTAGCAACATGGATGGAACTGGAGGGTATTATGTTAAGTGAAATAAGTCAGTCAGAAAAAGACAGATACCATATGTTTCCACGAATAGGTGGACTTTGTGAAACTAAGCAAAAACCAGGGGGAGGGGAAGAGGGGAAAGAAAAAAAAGACACAGAGAGGGAGGGAGATAAAACATAAGAGACTCTCAAAGACTAAGAAAAAACTGAGGGTGAGGGGGATGAGGGAGGGGGGAGAGGGGGTGATGGGCATTAAAAAGGGCACATGTTGGGATGAACACTGGGTGTTATATGTAAACCAATTTGAAAATAAACTATTATAATAAAAAAATAAAAAAAAAAAAAAAAAAAAAAAAGATGAAAAAGTAAAATAAATTCATCAGAACTTATTGAAGGTACCAGATAAGTCTTAATACATTTTAGCAATAGAGATGCCTAAAATTGTTTTACAAACTGAAGAAAAAAAGAACCTATTTTTATTCCAATTTTCTGGGCAATTCAATGGCAGACAAACTTAGGTTTTATCCTCACTAAAAAGTAATTCATTTGCCTAACCATTATTAAGTGCAGAGGACCAGCGTGTAAGATCTCAAAGTCATGGTACATCATTTCCTGTTATAAAAGAGTGAGCCATTAAAAGCTCAACTTGAATTTTGTGTTTCTGTGTATCAGGAAGACCTGGGGGGACTTGTCATTTGCATGTTGTTTATGTGTCCCTGCTACAATAAAAGTCCCCCTTTCTCGGGGCACCTGGGTGGCTCAGTCAGTTAAGTGTCCAGCTTTGACTTAGGTCATGATCTCATGGTTCGTGTATTCGAACCCTGCGTTGGGCCCTGGGCTGACAGCTCAGGGCCTGGAGCCTGTTTCAGATTCGGTGTCTCCCTCTCTCTTGGCCCGTCCCCTGCTCGCAGTCTGTCTCTCTCTCTCTCAAAAATAAATAAACATAAAAAAAATTTTTTTAAGTCCCCCTTCTTTACTGGGAAAGAAGGTGGAAACTAATCCAGAAGGGATAAAAGGTATTGCCCTGACTACACTGCCAGGGTAGCGGATAGGCTTTTGTGTTCCTAAAGTTTAGATCCCATTTCTTAGTAGGGAGGATGGGTCTCTCTTTGCCCTGAAAATACAGACCCTTCCTGGTGGTGCTCAAACTATTAAAGCAGAAGGAGTCAGAATGCTCCCTTGGGCTTCAGGACGTTAAAAGTGAGCAGCATCCTGGCCCTGGAGGAAATTTCAGGATTTGGGAGTAAATGCAATCACTTCTTCTAAGTAGGGCCTCAGAGAGGACCCCAGGGATTGAATGGGAAGAAAGGTCCTGGAGCCCAGGCAACAAGTCCTGGTGTCTAAGGCCACACTGAGTGGCTGTGTTGCTCAGAGTGGCACTCCTTCGTAGGCTTCTGCTAGTTTGAGCAGGGATTAGGCTGTGGTAGCCACTACCTCACTGGGGCTATATCACCAGAGACATAGAGATTCAAAGACATAGGCACCATTGCTGTCTCTGTATCAAAAGCACAAGCACCATGTCATGTCTCTTCTCTTTGTAAGAAAGGCTGTTTGACAGACTTCTGGGACTGTATTAGCCATGGGGTTATTAGAGAAAAAGGGAGATAGGTAATGGTGGATGATGAAGGATCCATTTCCTGACAACCGGTAGATTGCGGCTGGAGCCAGTTCTATTTGCATTTCAGAAGTGAGTGACATTACTTCCGTCCAGAGAGTGTGAAACTGTTTATGCATATATATTTCTTTTTACATCTGTGTGGTTAGAAGATCAGGGAAAAGGCCTATATCCTCTCATGTCTGGTCTTCACGTAACCAAACCATTGGTTCTTAGGGCTTTTCAAAGGAGATGGTTATTTTGATGCTCTTCTTCTTAGCAATCTCATCTGCATCTATTAGATTTGGCATGGTGATGCTTCATCTGACTAGTTAGCCAGCCAAAGAGATATCAGAATAACCTGGTGTTGCAACACATCGAGAATGATCTCTGGGGCCTGGATGTACTTGAATATCCCATTATGAGAAATGAGAGCTTCCATATTGCCTGGAGTACTTTGTAGTTTTTAGGGTTATTCTGAAAGCTGACCAGTGTCTGCAGCTGGGTGACTAGCTGGCTGAAGCATCATCATGCCAAATCTAGCAGATGCTGATGGGATTGCTAAGAACACTTGAGGGGACTTCCGGTTCTCAGAAGACCTTAAGTAACAGACCCTCTACTCCTTCCCTCACATGAGAAATCGGGCTCCCTTGTGGGCTTGATTCTCTTAAGCTCATGAGCATTAAGCTTAATGCTAATGAGAACAGGCAGGTCCTCTTAATTATGATCATTAACACAGATTATGAGTTTAGTGGGATATTTATGATGGCTCTAACCCTGACTTAAGTAGTTAGAATTTTCTGTACTTGGCTCCCTTATATCTATCCTCTCAAGGAGTAGAAAAATCAAAATCCTTTTCAGGTGGTTTGAGACTCCACTGCAGTCCAGCAATGTTCTCTGATTTCTCATGAGTGTTGAAATGTCCTGACAAGAATGGATGTGGGAGAGAAGAGAGTTACATCAGGGGCCCTCCTGTGGGAGCAACTTGAGCCCCCAGATGAGGCTCTTTCTAAACTGAAGACCCTCTCCCAGCCACATGCATACAGTGGCTTGGCTAGCCCAGAGACACCATGCCCTGAGAAGAAAGCAAAGCACCCACCTGGATGTGTGAACTGCCCCAACTCAAACACCTTTGCTCCCTTTAGAAGATGAGCTTGTCTTTAATAACTACTCCAAGGACTTCCAGTTTTGGCAACATAACAGACTGACCTGACCCCTCTCCCACCTCTGCAGGAAAAGACATGGGGGATAAAATATTTAAGATGGAGCAGAACGAGATTATTATTTTTTAAATCCAAGATCTAAACAAGAAACCCCTAATCCCCAAGTGATAGAATATAAACTGTAACGCAGAGCTAGATGACAAGATCATGAGTTGGCAGGCAGGGTTTGACTGGTCCTAGAGAGAGGCCCTACTAGCTGGAGTTTTCATGCCCATAGGCGGACAGGAGATATGGGCTTGGGCCAAACTAAAACACATATTTCTGCATAAAGGCTGAGTTTGGAAATGGTCCTGTCAGTATAAGAGAGATTAAACAAACTCTTCCCACCAGCTCAGGAAATAAGGAAGCTGCTCTCTGCTAACAGCTCAGGGTAGAAATAAAATAAGGCATAAGTGAGAATCTGAAGCCTCTCTGGATCCACACTCTTCACGTTTGGGGGATGCAAGAATCTCAAGCTATGAAATAAATGTACAATGTAGTTGCACTGGCTTGATGAAAACCGGGGGGGGTGCCCAGCAGAAGCAAATAAGACTCCCAAAGGAAAAAGCAACCCCAGGAGAAATGGATTCACAAACCTGTAGTCTCCTGCCCAAGGAGACTGCAGTAGTTTGCTAGGGCTGCCACAACAGAGTACCACAAACTGAGTGGCTTGAACAGAAATGTATTGTCTCACAGTTCTGGAGGTGAAGAGTCTGAGATCCATCTGTCAGCAGCGTTGTTCGATCTGGGGCTGTGAGGAGGAGTCTGTTCCATGCCTCTTCTCTGGTTTCTGGTGGTTTGCTGGCAGAGTTCAGTGTTCCTTGGCTTGTAGAAACATGACCTCCATCTCTGCCTTCATTTTCATGTGGCCTTCTCCCTGTATGTCTGTGTCTAAATTTCTTCTTTTTATAAGTACACCAGTTGTATTGGATTAGGAACCCACCCTACTCCACTATGACCTCATCTTAACTTAGACACATCTGTGATGTCTCTGTTTCAACTAAGGTCACATTCTGTGGTACTAACTGGAGGTTAGGACTTCCACATACCAATTAGGGAGCGGGCATAATTCAACTCATAACAGAAAGAATCCACAACAAGAAGGGTCCCCTGACACACATAATGGGAGAGTAGCACCCAAAAATGTACCATAGAATGTACCTGAAGAACCTGAAAGAGACAAGGCTCTTAACCTCTCTCAGGGTCTGTTTCCTCAGCCTCCGCAGGGAGGGAGTATTCACCTAACATGGCTCTTATGAGGGTCGGACGAGATCACGTAGAGAATGCTCTGCAAACTGTGATGCTCTGCTAACGTGAGTTTTAATTTTTATTAGTTAATTAAAAACAAGAACTCCCATTTACTGAGGGTCTTGCTAAACTCTTATTTCCTTCAATTCTTACCATAACCCTGTGTGGTAAATCTCCTCATTTTATGGATCAGGAGAGTAGGCTGAGGTGCAGGCATTTGCCTGAACTCACATGACTGTTCAACGGCAGAGCTGGAATTGAACCTTTGGCCTGTCTGGACCCAGTGTCTAAGCCCTTATTTATTCTGAATATTTCCCAGTATTAGGGCTGAGTTCTGGGCACCAGTGAGGCTGAGGAAGAAGCAAAAGAAAGGAAGGAGATGTGCTCTATACTAAGGAGGAAAATCTGGTCTAATAAGGATAATAGATGGAGACTTATTTTAAAAGCAAGTGAGGGGCGCCTGGGTGGCTCAGTTGGTTGAGCGGCCGACTTCAGCTCGGGTCATGATCTCACGGTCTGTGAGTTCGAGCCCCGCATCAGGCTCTGTGCTGACAGCTCAGAGCCTGGAGCCTGCTTCAGATTCTGTATCTCCCTCTCTCTGTGCCCTTCTCCTGCTCATACTCTGTCTCTATGTCTCTCAAAAATAAATAAACATTAAAAAAAAAAAAAGCAAGTGAGCATGGTGGTGTTAAACGGTGGAGGGGAAAGAGAAAAAGATGAATGAGACCTAGTCCCTGCCCTGGAGGGGTTGGGAGAGCAAATAACAGATGTGCTTTGCAGCACCGGGGAGTACAAGGAGCCTGTGACCCCGGGTGAGTAACTGCTTGGAGGTGGAGGTCAGGAAGGCAGGGAAGGTGCAGGTCACTTAGGCCGGATTTGGAATGTGTCAGTGTATGGGCTCCATTTTGAATTCCAATCTTACTGTGTACAAATTGTATGGCCTTGAGCCAATTACTTAATTCTCAAAACTTCTCTTTCTTCAAACTGTAAAACGGAAACAATTTTTTGTTTATTTGCCTTCTTACTAGCCACCTGCCTTTTCTTTCATTCTAAAGAAATACTCTCTTCTCTCTTTTCTTAGTGAGGGGGCCTAGTTACCCTCCTCCCCTATGTATCAGAAGAGGTGGGCCTGGGCACTGGCCATAGCTGCAGAGAGTGAAGCAGGTTGAGCCCAGTGGTGATTCCCTTACTGGTGGGGGGTTTAGGCGTGGGCATGAAATCCAGGTTCAGTCAAGGAGATGTTCCCATCATAAAGAAATACTTTGTGTATATATCTATATCATCTATGTGTATCTATATCTAAATCTATCTATATCTATATATCTATATCTATATCTATATCTATATCTATCCATCATCTATATCCATATCATCTGTCTATATCTATCTCTATAGAGTATATCTCCAGGCTGGGTGGTTTTAGATACATAATGAAGAACAAAGCTCTCTTCTGCCTTTGGATATTCTGTAAGGATGTGCTATCTGGAAGTGTGGCAGCATTTTGAAACCATGATGTTTGCTAGTCTGAGGATAAGATGAATGAGAATAGCAGAGAGAGAAACTTGAGATAACCGGAGTCCTTGATGACTTCACTCAAGCCACTGTACCACCAGCTCTGGAGCTGCACTACCTGTGAGAGAATACACGTGTTAATGCTTAAGCCAGTGGAATCAGGCTTTTCTATTATTCACAACCCGAACATCCTAAGTGATTTATTACCTCACAGATTTATGTGAACAAATGTGGTAACTCCTAAAAAGTGTTTAGTACTGTGAAATGTTAACAACTATCATTAACAAAACACTTTATTATGGAATTATGTATTGCTTTCTTCTTTACTAAGATGTGTCACATTTCTCCAAATATATATGAGAAACTTTTTGGCCAGAACTCAAGCTTCTACTTTGGTGTCCAATTCAGCTACCAAACAAAACACATAGTAGATGCTTAACATATATATACACACCGATAGATTCTTTTCCCCCTAAATTTAATCCTGATGTACACTCTAACACAGATACCCTTGTGTTGGGTAGAGACTGTGTCCCCAAGAAGGATGTTTTATTTTGCCACTGGGCGGTGAAGTCCAAGAGAACCTAAGTAGTTTGAAAATGGAAAAATGGCAGCCCTTTCTAAGACTGGATGGTGCCATAATCGCAGGCTATCAGGGCTACCTGGAAATCATATACCATCTTCTTCATTTTACAGCGGAGGCCCACGAGACTTCATTTTGGTCTAGAGGCCAGGCTGGGACAGAAACCTAGCCTCCAGACCCTGTCTCAATCCTTTTCCAGTATTTGTCATTACTTTCTTGACTTTCTCCACAGTCAACTACCCTTACAACCTGAATAAGAGGGAAGCCCTCTTCCTAAAGACTGTTTGGGCTGCCAGGAATTCGTGGGAGTCCATGGGAATCTGTGGGAATCTGTGCATCCACTCCCTTCCAAGGTCATTCTGCAGAGTTGCTGCCAGGGACCAGGTGGCCTGGCATGAGATCTGAGATTCGGCATCCTTTGCTGACTGAAAACATCAGCCCCTCATCCCCGAGGGGTCACTGAGGGCTAGAGGTTGAGAATAGGCCTCTTCCTGTCCACACACTGATCAGCTCCTAGCATGGAGGGCTGGTGACAAGGGTAGAAAGAGACTCCCCAGCCAAGTTAGAGCAAAGGAGCGCACATCTAAGCCTGGATGATGCCATCCATCCCAGAGCGACATCTAAAAGCTCTTGAAAGCCTTTTGTTCCAGTCTGTCCCAGTCTGGCTCTGCATGTGGCCTATCCTCACCCTCACTCCTGCCCCCACACACCATACACATTCATAGCTTTGTTCATGCCATTTTCCTGAATGCTCCTACCATCTCTCATCTGCTCCCCATCCCATTATTGGCCTGTTCAAGTTAAATTTCAGTGCAAATGTCTGCCCCTCCATCAGAGTTAATCACATTCTCCTTTATTTTCACACTATACGTGGTTTATTCCACCAACATAAAATTTAATTCAAAATGACTTTAGTTGGGTCTTTTCTACTAAATTACTGTTTCTCAAACTTTCTATGCATACATATCACCTAGAGATTCAGATTCTGTAAATCTGACTTGGGGCCTAGGAGTCTGCATTTTTAACAACTCCCAAGTGATGCTGACATTGGTGCCCTATGGGCCATACTTTGAGTGGCAAGGTACTACTTTTGAGTTCCTTGAGAGCAGGTGTCATGTCTGATTCATCTTTGTAATACTAGCTTCTAGCACAATGTCTTGCTGATTATAGGTAGGTAATACACATTCACTGAATTGAAATGAATCAAATTAAGGCACTGGTGTTTCTGAGGTGTCTCCTTTAAATGCAAATATGTGATCTGGGCAACATTAGATAACTGTAACTTGGATGGCAGAAAGTGGGGAAGGGCATGACTTGGGACTCATAAGAAGGCAGGATAAATGGATATTACAGATCTAGAAACTCAATTTTATCAGTCTGTTTGGGTTCTAAACGACTGATTGACACTAATATGTAAACCAGAAGGCCAATTTATTCATTGACATGTATTTCTTTCCAGTGACAGAAATACCGGTGTCTACCAGTGAGATACTCCCCTGTTCCCCGCCACCCATCCATGCTCCCTGCCACCCAATCCCTCACTCTAGGATCAAGGTAGCTAGGGATAATTTAGCTCAGAATCTTGACTCAGAATATAGATAGCTAAATGAACTTGCAGGTAAAAGAAAGGCTTGACAAATTGTCCCTTTTCCAAAAAGACTTTACTCCTCTAATAGAGTACTTATTTTCTCCCAAATACAGTCTTCCTCCTTGGGTGGTGCTGGATAAAGACAAATAAATTCTTGTTATCGAGTATCTGTTTCTGGAGTCCATATTGACCAACCACACCCCCTGCAGCCAACACATCCTTCTACCAAGAAGCCCAGCTTCAAAATAACTGATTTGCTTACAGCTTTTTCCATTTGCATTCCTAGTTTTAAGGATACAGTCAAGTGAGCATTTTAATGGCAGACATGTGGGTGGCACCAAGTATCTCTCAAGACAGGATGCTTCTGCAGAGATGATTCTGTTCATTTTGCCGACTTTCCTTTCCCCCCACATTCTGGGGATGCCTCAGTTGGCCTGGCTCCCGGTGACAATATCACTGTGGGATTGGGCAGAGTGGGACAGCCCATGAGCTTGCTGGAGGGCTGGGCTCTTTGGGGTCTCGGGCCCCATCAATGGAGAGGCTGACCAAAAAGGGGGCTCACAGCCTTGGCGCACTTATACTTTGTTTCATGTGGAGCTGGCGTTTTCTTGTACTTCTTGTAGGCAGTCAGCTTGTGACCGAGTATCTCAACACAGACTTTGTTACCAACTAACTCACTAACCATGTGACATACTGTGAGTCACTTTCTATGCTTCAGTTTCGTCCTTTGTGAAAGAGGCATTTGGAAGAAATTGGCTCTATGGTTGCATCCAACCCTCAGATTACCAACTTTAAGTACTTTATATTTATAACATGCTTTAAAATACAGTATTTTATGAATACTTCACAATCCCACATTTACCTGTGAGGAAAATGAGTCTTAGAGAATATGAATACCTTTCTTAAAATATCTACCTAACAAATGGCCAAACTAGGTCTCAAACATATCAGACTCCTTATTTTTTTAATTACTAACCGATAAGGTCTCCTGGAGTCTGGACAAGGATGATTTTTTACTTCTTTTCCACCCTTGGGAGAGAAAGCACAGCCTCTGTCTCCTCTGATTCCCCTTTTCTTTGTCTCTCTCTACTCAGAGTCTGGACTGCTTTCACCCTTTCTCTTCTTTCTGTTGAGTTCTCCATGTCTCTTTCAGTTTTCTCCATCTTTCTTTCTGTCCTCCACCTTCCCTTCCCTCTCCCTCCCCTACCCATCCTTCATTTAGACTCCTTCCATCTCTGCCCTCCCTCTCCTACTTCTGTGTGACAGTCTCTCTTGATAAATATTGCTGAGTTCTGCCTTTATAAAGACGTCACCCCATACTCCTAGGTGAATCTATGGATTGGTGAGGTCAGGAAGATGGTGCCCAGTGTGGGATAATATGACCAAAGTGGTGTTTTCTAGTATAGAGGAATGGTTTCCAAGCCTCAAGAATGATGGCCTGCATTGAAATTAACAGTGGTTGGGCAGGGAGGTTATAACTCAAAATGCAGATTCCTGGGCCCCCCATCCAGACTTTATTCAGTAGGATCAGGGTAAAAAAATTAGTACTCTTCTTTTTAAAACTTTTGAGATGATTTTGATGACCAGCAATATTTATACTTACTGTTAGGACTTGTGCCCATCAGACCCTGTCTTAGGGGTAGCCAAGTATCTACAGTAGTACCAGGAGGGTTGCCTCTGGTGGAGGCCTTGTTTGTAGGTTGCTAGACATCAGTTAATGAGTTTGTCACTTGCTCCTTTCCCATCCCAGGTGTCTGCCACATCAGTGGTATATCTGGCTCAACAGAGGAAACTACTTGCTTCTGCCACATTTGGGCCAGCAGTCAACTGATTTATATTCCACCTATTTTTGGCCATAAAACAAATAGGGTATGCTCATTCCTTTCACCCTTTTAGGTGATGACACCTCCTTCCATACTGTTGTCCCTCTGTTATTAGCTGGAGAGGAGTAAGAGGAGAGATATTTTCACTTGCATCCCTCTAATAGCACATGAATATCCTAATTACTATACCAGGACTTTCACCATGAAATATGTGGGCTCTGATGGCGACAAATCCAGAACCTGGTAGACTCTTTGAGGCCATCTAGTCTACCCTTCATTAACGAACCTTCAATGCCTATCATTGAAAGACAAACATTCTTTGAATATGAGCTCTATGCTGCATTACTAAGCTCTTTTCTGGGATTACACTCTGCCATTGGTTTATACCATGTGCTCTCAATAGGAGCAATATTGCCCCCAAGAGGGTGAATATTTGTGTTACAGTTATGCCAAGGCCTCCACATCCTTTTCATCCAAGGACAAAGAAGTCAAAAATAAAATTTGAAGTTACGTATGTTAGTCTCTCCAGCTGTTCATTGGGAATGATCATATTTATCTTGACTTCTACAGTGGGAGTGAGCTCTTTCCTCTAATTAAATAGTGCTAGACATTTGTTTCATTTATTTAATATAGCTCTTAGAATTAGTGACCTTGCATCATTTGTACATTTCTGCTCTGTCTTTATAACTAAATTATAAAGCATTTTATGGTAGAGACCATGTGTTCATATGATAGCCCCCTCATTTATTCATTTATCAAACTGAGCACCTCCAGGTATGGGGCTAGATTCTAAAGAGACAACAAAGACAGAACATGGTCTCCAACTTCAAATACTTCCCAGTAAATAAACAGTGGTAAAACCGTGCGACTGTAGAGATGTGCGTAAGTGTATGTGTTTAAGTGTAACTACAGAGATGTATATACGTTGCATAGAGAAATTTCCTCCCTAGTTGGGAGGAGACAGTACTTGAGCTGACCTTTAAAGGAGAAAGGGCAGTAGGTGGGAATAAATAATCCAGAAAAATTGTTGATGAATATATTGTAAGGGTGAGTGAAAATTGGTATGATCACTTTGAGAGACATTTATCATTAACTATTAAATTAAAAAAATAGTGTGACTCAGAAATGCTGTTTATGATTATGTACTCTAAAGAATATTTACTCAGTATTGTTTGTTAAAAAATAAATCAGCTAGACCAACATGTCCATCACTAGGATATTAAAAGGAATCAGTAGTGCCACCATATAAAAAAATAGCTCTGCCTCCGATACATTCTATAACTGAGTGAAAAACAGCCAGTTGTAGAATGATACATATAAGTGTTGATGTCCTAGAGAAATATTCATTTTGGCATTTAGAGAGGCCCATTGCAAACAGCTGTCTTCCCAACTTCTCACCCTAAAGTAGACTTAATAGACATGAAATCATACTTACCTACACAGCACTTCTACTTAGTCTTCTTACTTCTGTAAAAACAAATTAATATTGGGGCACCTGGGTAGCTCAGTCAGTTGAGCATCTGACTCTTGATTTCAGGTCAGATCGTGATCCCAGGGTGGTGGGATCAGGCCCTGCATCAGGCTCCATGTGGAGCCTGCTTGAGATTCTCTATCTCTCTTCCTCTGCCCCTCTCCTCCCCCACTCATGCTCTCTCTTGCTCTCTCTCTCTCTCAAATAAAAAACTTAATGTTGAGGAGATAAAAAATAACACTTATAGAATACATGTAAAGTCTACACAGTTGGGATACAATCAACACTCGTGTGGTCCCCACCAACTATAAGAACAGAAAAGCATTGTTATTTTCCATGCCTCTGTGTCCCTCTCAAATCTGTCCTATTCTTCCACTCTGGGAGGTAACAATTTTCCTGAATTTGATTAATGTTCCACATACATGTTCACATTGTTTAGTTTTGTGCATTTTTGAACTTTTTATATATATGGAATTATACAGTATATATTCTTTTGTGACATTCTTTTTTTCATCTAAAATTATATTTTTGAAGTTCCATACTGGTGTCAGTCAGAGTTCCCTGGAGAAGTAGAACCAATAGATATATACATATAAAGGAGATTAACCATGAGGACATGGCTCATGTGATTATGGAGGCACAGAAATCCCACCATCCACTGTCTCTAGGTTGGAGGCATTGTAGCATAATTCCCATCAGAGTCCACAGACTTGAGAGCCAAAGGAACTGATGGTATAAAGCCCAGTACAAGGGCAAAAGAAGACCCATGTCCCAGTCCAGTAGGCAGGCAGGAAGAAAAAGGGATGAATTCCATCTTCCTCTGCTTTTTGTCCTATTCAGGTTCTCACCAGATTCCATGAGGCCCACCCACATTGGAGTGGACAATCAACTTTACTATATTCACTGATTCAAATGTTAATCTCACAGAAACACCCAGAAATAGTGTTTAACCTGGTCCAGTCAGGTTGTCGTATAAAATTAACTATCACAATGTTGTCAACTATAGCTATCTTTTTCATTTTTCATTTTTACTTGTCTATCGTTTTCATTTTATGAGTAAGAAAAATTTATCTATACATTCTAATATTGAATGACATTTTGATTATTCCTCCTTCTCTCTGCCAGTTATAGACAGTGCTGTTATCGACATTCCTAAATGTGACACTTGTATGCATGTATGAGAGTTACTGTATAGTTCATGATAGGGAAAAATCTGTTACAAGATGGCCGACAGGACTGATAAGGAAATTTCTGTCCCTGATCAAAGACTCCCTCTTCTAGTTTCTTCTTCCCACCCCGCTTGTCAGACACCAAATTACTACTAATGAGGAATGTGGAAGTAACAGACTATAAATTGTTCCTTCCGCTTGTGCTCTGGCTCAGACCTCTGGAGAATGATCTCCTTTGAGCCCACCAGTATAAAATAAACCTCCTGCCTTCCAAGATCTGAGTGCCACTTGGTTCATCTGCTGGGTGATCCAGACCAGTTTCTGTAGCATTTATACAAGTAAGGATATATATCTTCAACTTTACTATAGAATGCCGTATAACATCAAATTTTTTTCCAAAGTGATTGTATCAGTTTATATTTCCACAAACAACGTATTAATCATTCTATTTATTTCACATTGTCAAGCTAATTTTTGTCGATCTGGTACATGTGAAATGATAGCAAGCAAGCAAATGGGACCTCAGTCCCACAGAATTCTGCTACAACCATATGAGCTTGGGAGAGGACTCAGCTTCAGCGTGAAATGCAGCCTGGCTGTCACCATGACTGTACCTTGTGAGACTCATGAGCAGAGGTCCCATAGAGATCTGTCTGCATCCTGACCCACAGAAATTGAGATGAATGCATGATGTTTTAAACCACTAAGTTAAATTGTGTTAAATTGTTACACAGCAACAGATAACTAATGTGTTATTGGATCCATGGAGGAGGAAATGAAATTCAAATATGCTAATTAGTTCTGCTGTGAACAGAATTGATATAATCTGTGAAAGGTCTGAGAGCTGTTTTCTTTGGTTGAAAAAAAAATTTGCTGAAGGGTTTAGATTAGCCTTACTGGATTAGGTGCTCATTCCTTGGCTGATCTGTGGCTAGGAAAGCAAGATTTATCAGAAAATGACAGCTCCCACTAAACCCCCATGGCCTGAGGAGACACTTTCCAGGAGATTTCATAGTTAAAACAACAATATAATTCTATCCTGCTAATGCAATAGGAAAAGCCAATTAGAAAAGACAAAAGTAATTATATAAAATCATTTGAAAATTAGTAAGAGCAGTAGCTACATACAACAAGATGATTAATATGAAGATCAATATAAAATTACAGTTTTTTTATATTAGTAAAAATGGTAAAATAAAATGGAAGATCCATTGATAGTAGGAACAAAAGAGAATTTACCAGTAAATAAACCAAAAAGGAAGTCTGTAGGAGCTATATGACACAAATTTAACTTGACATTCCTGTACTTGATTGACTGTCATGAAGGGTAATATGACCATTACATTCTAACTAAATGCTTATTTCATAAGAGAAAATATTTGATGGCTAATTCACACTAAGGTTACTCGTTTAATAGAATCTTCTTTCTTTTTCTTAAATTTTTTTAATGTTTATTTATTTTTGAGAGACAGAGACAAAGCACAAGCAGGAAAGAGGCAGAAGAGAGACAGACACAGAATCTGAAGCAGGGTCCAGGCTGTGAGCTTTCAGCACAGAGCCCAATGCAGGGATCGAACACATAAACTGTGAAATCATGACCTGAGCTGAAATCGTACTCTTAACCTAGGGAGCCACCCAGGCGCCCTGATAGGATCTTCTTTCTTTCCAGTACCTACATTTTACTCAGTGATTCTCAAAATTTAGTGTGCATAAGAAAGAACTACCTGGGAATGTTTCTTGGAATGCTTATTACAAGACAACACCCCCAAGAAATTCTGAATCGGTACCTCTGAGTAGAACCTATTCGCCTGTATTTTAACTTGGAAAAACATTGCTTCAGATCTGGAGATCAGCAGAAGAGAGATTCTCAGGAGTGAATATCTTTCTGGCAATCCTCAAATAACATCAGGGTAATTGGGTATTGTATAGGTTTACTTGTGACTCTTAAGACTGTTTATACCTAGGGGAATACATTTGTATCTGGTATTTATATGAGAGTATATGCGAGGAGACTTCAGAGATATGCCTGACATTGTGTATTCTCATGCTTTCGCTCAGTTCTTCCTTATGTTCTATGAATTTGAGAGGGAAATAAGGAAGATAGCAATGGTGTCAAGGACAAGTAAGAGAGGCAAGGAGGGCCTTTGGCATAATCTCCAAGAACTGCAGACACCCAGGCATTGTGATGGAGAATATGCTTATTTCATTGTTTGGGAATGGATGGTTAGCCATCAATGAACCAGAGCAGAAGACCAGAACGGAAACCATGACACCCACCCCAACGTAAGTTTGGGTTTCCTCCAAAACCATTTCCCCTCTGTATGTGGATGCAATGAGCTGGAGAGAGAATATAAGTAGACTTCAGGAAGCTCCCTCCACACTCTAGAACCTGAGGTGACCATTCCTGAGCTGCTTTCCTCTGCGTTTGGTCAGACCTACCTTCAGGTCTATGGGAGGCTTTGAGGGTCATCTGTACCCAGGGCTGTTTCTCTTCTTCTATGGACTTTATCATGCACGACTAGTCTCCAGGGCCTTGATATGCAACCGCCCTGTCCAGTATCTGCCACACCATCCCTGGAGCAAAGGAAGATGGGCAAGGCTGCGACAAATATACTCCGTTGGGCTGGTAAAGATATTAAGTGCCTGCATTTTAGTAGCCCAAGAGCTGCATAACATACATGGACAGTTTGTACTTATCAGCAAGATATATCATCAGAGAAACTTTTTGTACCGCAAACAGTGGCAGCATCTCACTCTATATATGACCTTCTTCCTGAGCGGGTGTGTAGATGTGGTGAGCCAGAACGTGCTGCCCCAGAGGTGCTGCTCTGGAGCAAGGTGCCCAAGCCCTGGGCATGATTCTGTTTCTGCCTCTGATGGTGTCTCACATGCAGGACTCAGAAGGTGTGGAGCTGCAGTCTCACATCCTGCTCACTCAGGCCATATTCCTGCTGGCGTTGGTGGCGATCGCTGAACTGTGGGCTCCTGATGTGCTGCGACTCTGGGTGATGAAGGCCTTTTTTTATATGGTGACAGGCTCTTGGCTGATTCAGATAGGCTTTATGCTGTACAAACCGATTTCTGGCTATAAATGGATGGATGATGACAAAAACAACATTATTTTTGTCACCACCTTCTTCTGCTGGCATGTGGCTTCCACTGCCATTTTGATGATCTGGATCCATGGCTTCTCTTTTTTGTGGTATTGTTACATTTGTTGATGTCTGAAGCTGGGCAAGCCAGGAGTGGTTCCTGTCACCTGCACATTCTGGAATACCTGGAGGAGAAGCTGTGGAAAGTGCACGTGTCAGAGAGAAAGATGACTGAGGCAATGGACTCTGCTGGGATGAGCAGACCCCTCACCCCTTCTGGCTTTTCTTAGTCTCGTTTGATGAGCAGGATGCAGAGGCAAGGCAAATGAAACACAAGAGGCATGTGACTATGACCTTCACTCTCAGCTTCCCAATTATTTCCCCCAACTCCCCTCCCTCTTCTCAACTCCAACCAAGACATTCTGCTTGCCTTGCTCCTCTCTGTACTCTTCACATCCCTCCCAGGAGAGCATGAAAACAAATGTACTATATCCTGCCTTTTGAATTCTTTCTTTAGATTATGATTTATCAAAGAGATCTTTTATTTTCAGCTTTCTTGAGATATACTTAATATAAAAACAATCACACATATTTAATGTATGGATTTCGATGAGTTGGGATATATGTGATGCCATGGTAACACCACCACAATCTTGAAGGCAATTTCTTCTGCAGGTTCTAGCAGAACAGAGCAACACTGTGCACAGAGTGAGGGCTCAAAAGGACTCATGTGCTTTTGGAATTTATCAATCAGTCTCCCTGAGTGTAGAGTCTGTCAGGTTCTTCTTCCTGGGTAGATCAGCAATCAGCCTATTGCTCTGCCCACACCTCAATTAATTTCCAAGTAGCAGACTCACCTGGAACCAATCCTTTCTGGTTCTTATGTGTAATAGAATTCAATGGCTTATTTATTCCACAAAATTTTCTTTGTGATCCTCACAACCATCTTATCATGTAGGTTTATAGATAATAATCTAAAACCCCAAAGGGTTAAAAACTGGCTTAAGGTAGCCAGACATTTAGCTATGTAACATAATGCTATATCTGGGTATCAAAGGAGGTGGCATTCTGAGTAGTAAAGTTAAGTTGTTGGCAACTTGCAAAAGAATGTCTTCGTGCCATCTGTTATGCTTCTTTCCCTGCCGTCCTCAGGATATGGAGAATCTGTCAAGCTTCCCTTACTCCTGGTTATGGCTATAATATCCAGGCTTAGGACAGAGTGAGGCTGGGGCAGAGGTTCTAGGGGGTCATCATCTTTCTAGTTTTCCTTTTTCTTCTGGTTCCTTGGAGAACTAGATATACCCATCTTTCTTTGGTTCTGGCCTTACTCTTCCTTGTTAATTTTCTTGCTCAAACATTAAAGTATATTGGGGATGAATTATTGTCTGGTTATAAAGGCTCTCTACCCTATGTCGTGGGGGACTTGTGAACATCCTAAGTTGTTGCAAAGGGGGAGGTGCTTCCCAGTGTCGTTTTGATGGGAGTCAGCAATGTCTCCGAATGCGAATGCGGGACGGCATGCATGTGACCAGCAGGCAGCTCTCCATGGAAGGCTTATGCCTTGCACCAGTGGGATATTTGATTGGGTAACAATGTTGTTCTCCACTGGAGATAAGCAGTGGTCCCTGGGGTGGAATAAAATATTTATCAGGCATTAGTTTAGCTTCTGTGCTTCTCCTTGGTTCTAGTGACCAGTGGAGCTCTGCGGTTTTTCTCTGTTCCTGGTTGTCACCTCTGGGTCCCATCCCCTCGTTTTTCCCCCACAAGCTGGGTATTTTTCAGGCCTTGCCTAGTTTTGTGGTCCCTCTTTCCTAAAGCCTAGTCGAACCTCCTCTAGGCTTCAGACTGAAGTTTGGGAAGGTAGGGAACCTGTTTTTCCTCTACACTCTTTCCTAGTGATATGACAAAATTCTGTTTGCTACTTCACTCAGGTCTCCTATTGTATTAAGGGCATATTTAGGATGCTTTTAACCTAAACATTGACTTTTCTTTTTTGCAATTACAACCCAATTTCATCTTGAGGCAATGTCTTTCATTAACTGGGGGGAAAGTTATTGTAAATAACTTTTTTACCAAAAAAAAAAGCCCAAATATTAATATTTTATTTTTAAAAAAATTTTTAAGTTTTTAATTTTTAAATTTTTTTGTCAAATTGGTTTCCATACAACACCCAGTGCTCATCCCAACCTGTGCACTGCTCAGTGCCTGGAAAATATTAATATTTTAATATATTATCTCTCTGCAAAGGTAAAAGTTGAAGAGATACCAAGGCCACATGTTGACAGATCTGTCCATTTTTGAGTACTTTTTTTGATGTCCTGTTAGACACTGATGAATTAATCTCTGGTAGTAAATTAATAACTCAAAATACTATTATGTCTCACAATATGTACCTTTGAAGTAAAATAATAAATATTAGCAGGGTCCTACAAAGCCACAAAAGATTATTACTGAGGCCTAATATAATGGTGGAATGGACAGGCCTGATGTTTGGATGAAAGGATCTTTCTGTATTCTTCACATCACAGTAGGTATGAGCACTCTGACAGTAATCCTAATCAGTATGGAATGTAAGACCCACTGAAGATAAATTTAGAAAAACTAACAAACAAACAAAAACCAACCCAGAGCTGTATAGTGAAAGGTGTAATATTCACCACCATCCACCAGAGGGCATCATCTTTACATGAGCCTGGAAAGGCAATTGCTCTCCATTCAGTATTTAAGTATAAGTGTAAAAGCAATGAAGGGATGAAGAGGAGGGCAGAAAAAAATACATAAGCAAGTGTCTGTCCAGGCATCCAGTAAACATAATGAAGATATGTTTGTTTCTTGTTAACCTTGGATGTGTAGACATATGAGTAAGCACAGAATTCAATCAATAGCTACAGCTTATATGTAGATATACACATGGAAACATAGGTACATAGATGCATATGGTATACAGATATATACATGTATGGATAAGCTATTCATATATATGTGTGCGTGTGTGTATCTCAAAACAAAACAGTGTCACAATGCCCTCTGAGTCGAAATGGCTTTTTAGAAAGAAACTTTATAAAAATAGTCAAAATGCTCTTATTTAGCTCATCACATATTAAGCATGCAATAAATAATTAGCAAATGAGTAATAAAGTATGTAGTAGAAGTGTAGCATAGATAAAATGTTGATTTAATTCTGATCTGGGTTTTGATGGATAAGTAGGAGTTTGTTAGAGGAGTTCAAGGCAGGAATTCTGAGGTCTTGTATGTTCCTGCGCTCAGACGGCAAATCTCAGCAAACACAAGCTTAGCAGTGCAGTTACAATGATGGGATTTCATAGCCCAGTGATAACAGAAAAAAACTACCAATCTCCTGCCTCCTAGAGTGGGTGGCTAAGAAAGAGTCATACAAAATTGTTTTTTGGAAAGTTTAATGATTTACTTTTCTTTTTTAAAAAAAATTTTTTTTAGTGTTTGTTTTTGAGAGAGAGAGAGAGAGAGAGAGAGAGAGAGAGAGCACGAGCAGGGGAGGGGAAGAGAGAGAGGGAGACACAGAATCTGAAGCAGTCTCCAGTCTCTGAGCTCTCAACACAGAGCCCAATGCAGGGCTTGAACCCACAAGCAGTGAGATCATGAGCTGAGCCAAAGTCAGACACTTCACCAACTGAGCCACCCAAGTGCCCCAATAATTTACTTTTCAATATGAAGGCAGAATATTATTAATAGGCTCTTACTAATTGATGGGGAATGTTGTGCCAAAACAACAAAAATACCTGCAATTATTTATATTGTAGTCAACATTCAATATATTATGGTATACATTTAATATACTAATTATTAAATTTTTAAATGACATAAAATTATTTATAAATGTAATAAAATTATTTAAAACTGCTTTCATTTATTCATTATCTTTCAATAAAATCATTTGGCATTGATAAATAAAATTTTCCTAAATAGATACCGTTTCCACATTTTCTCAGTTAAAACTCCTTAGACATTTCATATTATGAAATAAAAATTAAATTTATTAAATTAAATAAAAATTTAAATTTTCCCACTCAACCAAAATAAATAAAATTATCATCACCAACTTCTTGAGGCTTCTCTGTCCAAACTCAGAATTTTAATACACATTTTAGGTCAAAGAGTATAAGACCATAGAAACCAAGGTTAACCCTAGAACTGTAGGGCAGAATTCTTTGTATGATCACATTCATGAGGTTTATTTTTTTTAAAACCTGTAGTGAGTATTTAACTAATCACCAGCCACAAAAGATTGTATTTCTTATAACTCAGTATCTTTCCTTAAAATGAATTGTTAGTTAAATAGGTTATTTTAGTGGAAGACTTTTCCAGTATTTATTCTCTTTCTGTATTACTGTAGTATAATGTCACCAAGACCTAATACATACTAATAGCATTTTAAACCCTCTACACAGGAGGAAATTGCACCTTCCTTGACTTTAAAACTTATATGTATTGCATTGACCACCATTCTGAAGTCTTTGATTGGGATCTATTATATCAGCAAAGATGACAACAATTAGGGATAAGGTATAAATTCTACATACTGTATCTTTTCCTTAGGTAGCTAAGGTAGCTAACCAGAAGCAATAACAAACATGAAGTTCTGAATCAGAAGGCACAGTTCTGCCTAGGAGAAGTTTATTATTTGTCAATAGCATATCTAAAGCTTTCATAATTTTTTAATAGTTTATTTTCAAATTGGTTTACATATAACACCCAGTGTTCATCCCAACATGTGCCCTCTTTAATGCCTATCACCCCCTCTCCCCCCTCCCTCATCCCCCTCAC
Organism: Paguma larvata; assembly: GCA_030068075.1. Lineage (NCBI taxonomy): Eukaryota > Metazoa > Chordata > Mammalia > Carnivora > Viverridae > Paguma > Paguma larvata. Next base: position 18,581,177 of record CM057840.1, read on the forward strand.
CCTCAGTTTGTTTTTAGTCTTTGAGAGTCTCTTATGTTTTATCTCCCTCCCTCTCTGTGTCTTTTTTTCCTTTCCCCTCTTCCCCTCCCCCTTGGTTTTTGCTTAGTCTCTCAAAATCCACCTATGCGTGGACACATATGGTATCTGTCTTTTTCTGACCGACTTATTTCACTTAACATAATACCTTCCAGTTCCATCCATGTTTATTTTTTTTTATTTTTTTTATTTTTTTAATTTTATAATAGTTTATTTTCAAATTGGTTTACATATAACACCCAGTGTTCATCCCAACATGTGCCCTTTTTAATGCCCATCCATGTTTAAAGCTTTCATAATTTATCACTTGGACAATGACTCTTTGTTATTTGCTCTGTCTCTCCATCATTCTCTTTCAGTATCCCAGTTCCTCAATCAGACAATTTTTAGGTCTTTATATTTGTGCAGGTCTTAAAGCTTCCCATATTGCCTTCACATCCATCTCTCAGCTGAAATGAACAAACATTATCAAACATCTATTAGTTCCAGACACTACAAGCACAAAGATAAGTTGGACATGGAGTACCCATTCCTCTATGCCATTTCCTTTCAGCCAAGTTAATCCAATTCCTAATTATTGTGATTTATTTTTCTGCTGTTAAAATAGGATGCCAGTTTGAGAGAACACATTGCAAGGTGGCAGCTATTTCAATTCATTGCTATCCAATTTTTATATTTGTTTAATAAAGTTTCTAAGTCCCTTTCCAAATGATTCCATCCTCTGCAACCTTGTGATTTTTGCATTGCTAAACCTAGCTTCCAAGAGTTTTGAAAACTATTTGGTATTATTTTGACAAGCAACATCTCCTAGACATTCTGTCCACTTAAAACATCGGCCTTCAAGAACCTTGAATTCCCTTTTTCTGAAAGGTTGTCAGGTACTTGGTTATCTGATTAAACAATTCTTCCATTTCTCTGGTTCTCTTTTCATAGGAAATGAATATTAAGATGGAAGGCCATCACCTCTTTAAACCACCAATTTAGCCAAAAGTTACTGAGAAGAGAGTCATTCAGGGTCATACCCTAGAGAGGGTTAAAAGACTTGAAAATTCTAAGATTGTTGGGAAACATGTCATATCTGAAAAACTCTGTTGTCCCATAAAAAAACTTCGGAAGTTAAAGGAATATTAATAATAAGTGCCGATAATATGTCATTTACATTTGAAAAGGTGTTATGCTTTCTTTAGTATATGTAAAGACCAGGTACTATTTTTTAAAGTGATTTTGATTTTAAAGTGAAGAAATTAATTATGTCTTGATGTTTTATGTGTTTCAAGAGGAGTTGGTAACCTACCATATTTCTTCAATCAATTATCAATTACCTCATTTGTTAGCGTAATACACACATACACACACGCACATACACACACACATACACCTTAAGAGAGTTCAGGGTGAAGCTCTGGATAGCTTACTAATCTCAAATAATGCCTTAGCTTGTCACCTCCTTTGGAAAAGAGCTATCACAACCTGGGCACACACACAAAAAATCTTTTAGGACTCTTCTTAAAAGAATGGCATATATAAAACGGATATATACCCACATTCCTTAAGACAGTGCGCTCTCAGACTTGTCTTCAATGAAGCTATGTGAATACACTGTCTACTTCTGATCACTGCCCCACCCTCTTCCCCACAGCCGGAAGAGCTTGACTATTGGAGGCATTAACAACGAAATGGAGTGTTGTCACTTCAACAATGGCAAGGACTAAAAGCCACCATCACTGGCTAAAGGGTTTTGCATGGTGCTTGGATCCCTGACCCTTTTAAGACCTTCTAGTTTCCAAAAGGAAAGGGAATTAGATGTCTCCGAAACCTGCGTGATCACCCGGGGTATTTGGACATTATCAGGTCCCTCCTCTGACAATCCTGACTTAGAAGGGCTGGGGTGGGGCTCAGGAGTCCATATATTTTATAAGTGCCCCAAGATGATTCTTATTATCAGGCAAATATAGGAAATATTGGCATTTGAATTAGATAGACCTGAGTTCGCATCTCAGCTGTGATGCTGAGTTGCCCTGTGTTGGGTAAGATCCAGTTGGAATGATTTCCCAAAGTTCCGGGTGTCTCCTTTACCACAGTGCATCTTTACCCTGGAAATGGCAGCATATCTTTTTAGCAAAGGTTAGGAAAAAGATTCACAGTAAATTCTTGCAAAAATATTGCACAGCTCTTCCTAAATGGTAAAATGCTTTCTTTTTATTTAAGAGCTTCTGTGTCTGACTCAGGACTGAAAATTGAATGAAGGACCTGATATTCTACTATGATGGCTCATTTTAGGCTTATATTTATATTAATTCATTCACTTCACAAATATTTACTGAGCACTTTCATGTGATAGAAACCGCTCTAAAGGTTTGGGATGCATCATTGAATAAAACAGCCAAAATCCCTGCCACCTTGGAGCTTATATTCTCAACTAGAATCTTAGTGTCCTACCCACACATTTTTCCAAGGGATCCCATGATCAATAGCCACCACAAGGAATCTGTGGGCTGGATCATTCTGATACCCACATAATACTGCCATAGCTGCTATTATGATATTCGGATATACTTTGTCATTGGTGGTGAGCACCACCTCCCATTTAAATCAAAGCTCATTTTCAACCAGAGCATCTTCTTTGAGCATTTGTGGCCATTCCCACTGTGCCACTACTGCTGGCACCTCACCATTGAGCATTGGTTGTCATAGGCACCATTGTGCATAGTCTCTCACTGCCTTTCAGATTTTAAGTCATGCCTTCAAGATGACAAGTTCTGGATGGAGTCTAGGACAGGTGTCATGTCCTTGCTGCCAGGGCTGGAAGATTCACTCAAATAAGACAAGTGATCAGAAACTGAGTGACCAACACAAAACAGCATAAAACCCTATTAAATGCACTTTCCCTTGACCCCACTCAGCGTTCAGGACCCTCTTTGGGCTAATTTACATGTATCCTAGGACATCAAAAAGAAAGATCCAAATGTGGTCGATCAGACCCAAAGCCTGGACTACCTCAAAATAAGTTACCTATCCTTGAAGTGAACAAGATCTTAATCTTCAATCCCATCTAAGGCAATAAAGAATGAGCAACAAAATATAATTTCCATATAAAAATATTCTAAACATTTATCTTACCACAAGTTGTTCTCTGTGAACAAATTCATGCTCCAACTTGCAATCAACATTTTAAACCTTGGTAAACTGGAAATATTCCAGAAAATTCATCTGTCTTCTTTCTTTTTATTTATAATTGTTTTTCATTTCTAGGACTGTTTCTATGTAAATAAAAAAGGTTTATTCTCTTTTCCTTGAACTGATCATGGTAGCACATAAGTAGGCCTGGCCCAGTTTGCAGTTGAAAAATAATATACCATCTTGAGAAGAGTTAAAATTAGAGACAAATATAACTTATTTCTCATATTGCCTCTTGCCTGGTTCTGTCTTTTCTGTAGTGAGTGGTCTAGAAGAATGGGGGACTAATCTGGATTAGAAACTTTGGGGTCAAAATTAGTCACAGAAAATTTCCAGTTGTTGTCTATGGTACGATTTGATGAAAAATATTGAATGGCTTTGTTTCAATCTGCTGGTAAATTATTAGATATATGGGATGACTTTTTCTAATAGCTCCTTTCCATATGGATATTGTCTATTTCTCTTATAACATCTGCAGGAAAGAAGTCTAATTAGACATGTAAGGATACACATAAAAGTAGGAGGAGGAATTATACAGAAAAATAGATCATTGTGAGGAACTCCAAGGGGCGTATTTTTAAGTCCACTCGAATGCATTTTTCATGAGAAAAGTAGGTTCAATTTACGAACATATTTGAAACAACATAGGCTCCTGAATCAAAATGGCAGAGTAAAATCTCAGTGTCTCACTTAACTATCTTTCAGTAAAAAGGAGATAATAATCTCTATTTTCTTGGGGTAAGAATTAAACGAAAACAAAGTATAAACACCTAGTCTAACTTCTTCATCATGGAAGGCATCCAACTAATGTTTATTCTATACCTTTAAGAGCCAGTGGATTGTAAAATAACCCACAGCCAACCAGAGGAGAAACTATCTGGGAAGAAGGAAAGGGGATGGAAAACATACTTGGTATTAGGTTGAATTTGCCAGCTTATCTGAAAGATAAGTCCTTAAATATTCACTGAGTATCTGTTAAATTTCTAGAAGGATATTAGATCCAAAAGACACATTAGAAATAAATGAACAAGGGGTGCCTGGATGGCTCAGTCAGTTAACCGTCTGATTTAGGCTCAGGTCATGATCTCATGGTTCACGAGTTTGAGCCCCACGTTGGGCTCTCTGCGGATAGCTCAGACCCTGGAGCCTGCTTCAGATTCTGTGTCTCACTCTTTCTTCCCCTCCCCTGCTCTCACTCTGTCTCTCTCTCTCTCTCAAAAATAAATAAACATTAAAAAGAATTTTAAAAAAGAAAGAAATTAACATGAGGTGCCTGGGTGGCTCAGTCATTTAAACATCTAACTCTTAATTTCGGCTGAGGTCATGATCTCATGGTTTGTGAGATCAAGCACCTCTTGGGCTCTGTGCTGACAGTGTGGAGCCTGCTTGGGATTCTCTCCCCTCCCCCGTCCTTTCTCACTCTCTCTCTCACAAAATAAATAAATAAACATTAACAAAAAATAAATAATAAATGAACAGATTCTTGCTTCCCTGAAGCATAAAGTCAAGTTAAGGAGACAGAACTAAAACTCAGGATCTATAGTTAGATAGTATGGACTAAAAGTCTAAGTACAGGAAGAGTCTGATACATTCCAAGAGATCCAGGAGATCAGGTAACAAAGAGTTATCTTCAGATTGAGTGCCCAGAGATAAAAGGGCACTTCCTGATGGAATCTGGAACCCCTCAGAGGGAGTGTCACTTTGTGTTCACATAGGGTGGAGTTCTGTTGACTGGGGACTAATTCTGTCTCCTTACTAATCACAGTGGCAGGGAAAGCATGGCAACATGAGCAGTGCTGGTGAGTCTCTAAGAGGGATGCCTCTGAGACTTTTAGCCCCCCTAGATAAGGCAAACCTCTCACCTTTCCAGTCTTAACAGATCTGAGTCATTCAGGAATACCACCTGTGGCTTTTATGTTATTCATGCCCTTTGTTTTCCTTTTCTCTTCTTCTCCTCCTCAACTCCCATCCCCACTGTATGCCAACTGATCTTTGAGAATAGGACAGAGTCCCATTCATAAGACAACTAAGGCATAAGAAGGAGGAAAAAAAATGCATATTGGGCCATCTTCTCCAGGAAGAAGGCTAGCATGAAGTTAGGGGTTATCCAATTATTTCTTTTGCTCCCAAGTTAGTGTCATTATTGTATAGAATGAATGTTGAAGGCCATCCCAGATTATTAGGAAGTTCCAAGACAAAACGGGTAAGAAGGGGAATATATGGAAAGCCTTGTTTCTATACCCCATTAAGACAGTGTTGTTAATGGCAAACTCTGTCATAGTCAAGCCCCTTGTCTATGGAACACAATTATTTGGGAAATTTCTGCCAAACTCTACTTTCCTGCATTCAGATTGTCTCAATAATCTTACTAAGAAATCCATGCCAGGCTCTATCAATGATGAACAAACAATTTAACAAAAGCTCAAAAGATTAAAGATCTCTTGGAAGAACAATTCATTTGATTTTTATAGAACTTAGACATTATGCAAGCACTTTTAGTGCCTGGGGGAAGAAAGATGAAAAGACAAAGTTCCTCCTCTCATAGGGCTTAGTCTACTGAGAAAGACAGATACATCAACAAATGAAAACAGCAACTGGTTAATTATAATAATGGGAGATGTAAATAATGGTTCAGAGTAGTGATTGATTTTACCCTGCTTGGTTCATCAAGATTGTATGTAAACCAGTTCTTGATGGATAACTAGCAATTTGCAAAGCAGACAGGTTGAGAGGAATATGAGAACAAAGACATGAAGGTTGGAAGTGAAAGGGCATAGCATGTGCAGGAAAGCACAATATTTTGGCTGGCAAATAGAAGACAGCATGGTATTGTGTGGTAGGAGATGGTGCTGGCAGAGAGTGCAAAAGCCAGATATGGTGAAGCCTTATATACTCTAGGACACTGAGTAGTCTTTGAAGGACTTTAACAGTAACGGCATCAGAAGATTATGGTGCCCAGTGTGTGGAAAGTGCTTGGAAAGGAAACATAGGAAGATTATTATAAGAAACTGATGCCATAAAGTCAAGGTGAGAGATGATGGGAACCTGAAATAAGACAGTATCTGTAAAGTTGGAGAGGAAAGGATAGATTTTAGAAACAGCATGGTTCTCTATTGCCTATGGGAGTGTTTGAGAGGGAGAGAAGCAAAGCAAAGGAGGAATCAAAGATGACTTTTCAGGGGGCGCCTCGGTGGCTCAGTTAGTTAAACATCTGACCCTTGATTGTGGCTTAAGTCATAATCTCATGGTTTATGACTTCAGGCCCCACATCCAGCTTCATGCTGACCATGCAAAACCTTCTTGGGATTCTCTTTCTCCCTCTCTCTCTGCCCCTTCCCTCCTCACACTCTTTTCTCTCTCTTAAAATAAATAAACTTTTTTTTTAAAGATGATTTTCAGGTTTCTGGGGTGCCTGGGTGCCTCAGTCAGTTAAGCATCCAACTTTGCAGTCGGTGAGTTCGAGCCCCATATCAAGCTCTGTGCTGACAGTTCAAAGCCTGGAGCCTGCTTTGGATTCTGTATTTCCCTCTCTCTGTGCCTCTCCCTGCTCATGCTCTGTCTCTCTCTCAAAAAAAAAAAAAAAAAAAGATGATGTTCAGCTTTCTGAATTAAACATTTGGATGAGTGGTGGATCCAGTAACAGAGATTAAGAATAAAGGAAAAAGCAAAATGATCATATCAGTTTTGAAAATGTTGAGATTGAAGTTCTGATGGATATCCATAGGGAGATGTCCCATAGCTCATTGAATATTTAGAACTAGAGCCAAGGAAAGAAGTTTGGCCTGAAAACATAGATTTTTGGATTATTCGTGTGGAATAAATGAAATGAATCAGAGAATGCTTCTAAAAAGAAGAGCAGAGGTCTATTTAGCTAAAGGCGAGAACTGACATCAACTCTGTTACAATAGTGTTTGATTGTCTGGGTTCCTATTTCTATTTCTATTACACAAAGACAATAACCACCAAATGTTGTCAGGAAAAGTGATGGAGGGGATTGTTTAGTTCTTATATTATCATAACTGCACTCTAGCAATTGTGAATGGCACTGACTCTTCTCACCAGACATTTAACTAGACAAAGGGATAGGACTAACATAGTATTTATGTTGCTCAGTTTATAAGTCTTTTATTATAAACTTTGGGTATGATGGGGAATGCTGAGCATTGATAAAACAGTAGGATTATTCACTAGTTGAATATTGTGAGTTAAAGAGCATAGAGGATGAGTTAGAGCAAACTAAGAGGGATCACCTAGTCCACCTATGGTCTCTATGCTTGGCTTTGTGATATCAACATTCATCTTCTCAGATTAACTTGGCAGCATAATGATCAAGCCCTAGAGGAGTGATAAATACTTTGCATGACCAAATCGGTATTCAGAAAAGCTCCTGTTGGGCCCAAATCAACAAGTTGAAATTCAACTGGAATAAATGTAAATTTGTGCCCTTCGTTTCTGAAAAATGACTGCATAAATAAAGGATAATGGAGTTAATAGTGTAATGTGAGAGCACTCAAAGCCAATCTCATTTTTGGCCACACTAATAGAACATACAATATAGATAAAGTTGTCGCATGCTCTTCCCTGGAAATCGTGAAGAGTGCCTGGGTTTTAGGTGCCACTCTAGCCACAGAAAGAGGACCCGGATAGAAAGGAGGCCGTGTGAGGAACAACTGAAGAATTGCTTAGTGACAGACTAGCCAGAGGGGTCAAAGGTGAACAGAAGGTTGTGATGTTTTTATGAATATAGAAGCATTGTCCCCTTTAAGAGGACTTAGATGAATTCTGTTGAGCTTCAGAGGGCAGAATTTCTACAAATGGAAAGAAGATAAAAGAAGGCGGTTTGTCGTAGGAAAATCTACCTAACCATTTCATCTCTTCATAAATGGAATGGGCAGCTCTGTGAGCCTGTGAGCTCCCCACAGCTGGGAGTATTTAAGCACAGTGATATTGCAGACAAGAATCCTGGAGAGAGAGAAAAATCAAGCTGGATGACCCTAAATTAGGTCATCAAATGCTGAGATTTGGCCATGTGACATCATCCATTCCCTTACTTCGTTTTCTCATCCTGAATTCAAGCCTGGTTCATGAGGTGTTTGTTTGTTTGTTTGTTTGTTTTGTTTTTGTGTTTTTTTGTATGTTTGTTTTTTGTTTTTTTCTCCCCATATAGAGATAATCAGTTCTACAAACCTTATAATTCTGCTAGAGGATGAAATCTTTGCTGATTTTTTCAACACATTTCTTTCTCTCCCGGTAAGTATTCTCAGAATTAAACTCAAAGTTTCAGCAACAGCTGAATAATGAATCTCACTGAGCTGAGTGCAATTAAAAAAAAAATAAACTTCTTACTAACTCAAAAACTATTTTAGCTTGAGCAAATAAATATAACTAGAATCTCCTTTAAAATCTCTAGGAGCTTCCCATTATTGATAAATTCCGAGTCCTCAGCTTCCTTTATTGCCTTTGCCTGTCCACAGTTATTTCCCATCACACCCTCTGGTAGCCAGTGCTGCAGTGATAGCAACTGGACCCTCATAGAGCACACCTGGCATTCTATCACCTCTGCACCCCTTCTTGGCTGTGTTGTTAGTTCTTATAGTTCCACCTACCAAAGTCTTAACCATTTTTCAAATCTCTGCTTAAATCTTGTTCTTAAGAAATTCCTATCTTCTCCTAATCAGAACTTATTTCTCCCTGCCTCTGTGCCCCTTGGAATTTTGCAACCCTCTTGTGTTGTATGTGTGTGTGTCTCCCACTGAACTGTGAGATTGTGGATTCCTGCAGGACAAGGACCATTGATTATTTATTCTGCTGTGCTCCCCTCACCAGGTGTTTGGCACAGAGCAATTGCTGAGCTGTTGACTGAAATTGAACAATATATACTTTCTTAACCTGTGCAACTAAAATAAATCTCAAATGTCAAAATATTCTTAGAGCTAAACCTAGACTAATCCCACATCTTTTTTTTTAAATAATTTATTTTCAAATTAGTTTCCATATAACACCCAGTGTTCATCCCAACAAGTGCCCTCTTCAATGCCCATCACCCACTCTCCCCCCTCCCACACCTCCCTCACACTCGGTTTGTTCTTAGTCTTTGAGAGCCTCTTACGTTTTGTCTCCCTCCCTGTCTTTTTTCTTTTCCCCTCTTCCCCTCCCCCATGGTTTTTGCTAAGTCTCTCAAAATCCACCTATGCATGGAAACATATGGTATCTGTCTTTTTCTGACTGACTTATTTCACTTAGCATAATACCCTCCAGTTCCATCCATGTTGCTACACATGGCCGGATTTCATTTTTTCTCATTGCCACATCTTTTTTGGTTTAAGTTTTTGGTTATATTTTAAGGTTGGTACCTTATAAATTGTGACTCAGTGTATCCTTTTCCACGGAATACAACTGATTAAAGGGTGAAACTGGGAAAAAGTCACTTTGTACTACCCCACAAACATTTATTGGGTAGTTACTTTGTGCCAATCAGTGGGCTTAGTACTTGGGATGCAAATATTAATGATGCTATCACTGATCTCAAGACATTCTTAGTCTAATGTGAGAGAGCAATATTTAGGATGAATGCAAAAACGGTTGTGGGTGACATGTTAGGGGTGTCTAGAAGGCATTGGAGTACAAGTGCATCAGAAGGAAAGACCACTTCTACCTGGTAGGTCAGGAAAGATTTCAATGAATACGTGACACAAGCTAAGTCTTTAAAGAAGACAAGGTAGCTGACAATTGGCTGGAGACGAAAATAGGAAGGGAAATGTGGATAAAGAGGTAGGAGGAAAAGAATGGAGGGTCAAGTATTAAGAAGCAGAGGACTTTTAGACAGAAGAGAGTGAGTAAAAGCACCAAGGAAAATAATCCTATGGTACTTAGGGAGAAACTCTAAGCAACTAAAGGTGAGGAAGAAGTTGTGAGAGGTAGACACAGCAAGAGACAAAACTGCAAAATGGGCTAAGCCAGGCCTCTGAGAGCAGGTAGGCCATGCTTAGAAGTTTGGCCATCATCCTGAAAGTCATGGAGAGCCATTGAAGGGCTTCAACTAAAGGAGTAACATGATCAGACTTTCTTTTGTGCAAGTTATTTCTGCATAAGTCTGACCACAGTCTTGGCCATCAGGGGACCATAATGTAGGCAAGGAGACCAGTTAGGATATTGTTTCAGTGATGGAGGTTTAAAGGCAAGAGGATGAAGAGAATGGAACAAATTAGAGAGATTTTTTATAAATGAAAACAGGATCTTATCACTGTTTGAATGTCAAGAGAGGTGGTAACAAGAAGGGAGGAGTAAGGTGCCTGGGTGGAAGGTGGTGCCACTGTCTTAATGAAAGTTTGCAGAAGTAATCCTGAGGCATTGTGGTTAGTCAATTCATCAACACAACTTATACGGTCTATAATAATGTTCTAGAAAAGACAAGAATGATGTGGGAACTAGAATCCCAGCCAAGAATGTAAGAAAGTCTTGACCTATTTAGGTAGCTATGGTTTAATTAGAGAGACAGTATTAGTTCATGTTGAATACTGCTGTCAATTTACAAATTTTGACCATTAATTTCTATAATCATCCTATGACTTAGACACCAGAAGTTCAATGAACTGCCCAAGAACATATGGCAGATCTGGGGAAGTCTTGGAGCTCTCTGTAACCATCATGTTTCCCACATTAGCCTTATGCCCTCTGTGGTACAGATGTCACATGGTGAAACTGCTTCCATGCACTACTCCTACACAATCTCATGACTCCTTAGCCCCACCACACATCTCCTAAAGGAAACTTCACATGCCAGGCAGGGCATGTCATGTCAAACCCTGAGTGCAGAGCGGTGAGGAGTCACTAAAGACTGAGCCTCCTTCACAGGATGACATCTGTAAAGTACAGTCAATACCATTGCCTTCCTTATATATCTCATAGCCAAGGACAAAGGGGACAGAAGGAGAGGGCCTCAGACTGACAAAATTTGGGACTGACAGTCTTGGAGAGATGGAGGCTGACCTAATTTTCTAAGAGCTCAGTCAGGAGTTGGGACTTCAGCCCCTCTAGTTTATCACAGATGATGTGAGGGTACTTTGAGACATGTTGGTGCCTATGTTGAGACTTCTAAGCTTAGATACCTATAAACATAGAAGCCCTTGCCCATCAGTCTCAAACCTGGTTGCCAGGGTCACAGTAACTTCTCCAAGAAAGTAACCTAGAATTATTTATAAATTTTGGATACTCCTAATACCTCCACTGAGTAATTTTTACCTCTAATCCTCATATCCTTAGGCCCCTCTACTTTCTCCAGTTCAAGAGCTCAGGAAAATCCAAAGGATTTTAAAGGGAAAATCCTTTTTATAAACAGGGTTTCCAACCTTTGATCTAACTCTCTAAACCCATGCAGAAATGAATAATGCAATACAAAAGTAAATACGTTTTAATATAATGGTCTTCGACCTTTGTACACAGGCAAGATAACTCCCAGATTGGGGCAGAGTTGACCCCAAAGATCAATGAATCTTGCAGGTTAGTCTATTTTGGATGTTTTCCTGCAAGACAGGTTGATTTAGTGCAATGAATTCAAGAATTAATCTCTTGAAATAGGAAATCAATGGAACCCCCTTCTCCTGGGCTGCAGTTGGACTGAGACATATTTATGAAGAGAAGTTCTACTCTTCTGGCTATTTCCTACTTTCTTTTGCAGGTCTTTGGTCAGACACCATTTTATACTGTTGAAAATTCGCAGTGGAGTTTATGGCCAGAAATACCTTTTGACATGGTAAGATTCTTGAATGTCAGAGGGTTTGGGATGGGGGGAGAGGGAGCTAAATTTGAAGTGTGGGGTGAGAGATGGAGAGGTAAAAGGGAAAGGAGGCCCAAGGGTGACTCTGGAAGAAAGTATAAAAGCAAGTTAATAGGACAAATAGCATCAAGCCAGCATAGACATTTCTCCTTTTTGTGTTTTTACCACTTGAGCAAACAATTGTTGGTGAATTCTCTCCTCTATCTTTTAGTCTATGGTCAGCAAATGACAAGCATCTTTCATGTCCACTGTGATTAATGGGTAGGAAATGCTTGGAACACCATTTAAAAGAACTCTAGGGCCACACGTAAGTGAGAAAGAGTCTGAGAATTGATTGGCAATGCCTGCCATGGGTGTGGGATAGGAAGTGGCAGTGCATGGGCCGCTTAGTGATTATTTGCATTATAAGTTATAGGTAAAGATAAGGTGCCACTCTGCAATTCCTAATGACTACCCTACCATTCTCCTTCAGAAACACGTCTTTCTTCCAATCTTTTTTTTCTCTTTATAGCTTCCTTCCTTGTCCATTGTCTTTCTCTTCTCCTTTCCCCTCTTCTTGTTCTCCTTTTCCACTGTGTACACCTTAGGCGTATGCATGCTCTACTAGTGGCATGTGGATCAGAAAGATCGCTTTAAGCCATACTCACAAGATTTTATTTTTCTCTGAGACCTGAAGAGCTGAGAAAGGCACTCCACTCTGATTCTTATATTTAATTTCCCTAGGAAAACCCTGAAACTTAAAATCCTTATTTTCTTGAAAGAGAAGAAATAACCACCAATACTACAGAAATACAAAGAATTATAAGAGAGTACTATGAAAAATTATATGCCAAAAAATTGGACAACTTACAAGAAATGGATAAATTTGTAGAAATATATAATTTCAAAACTTAATCAGGAATAAATAGAAAATATGAATAGAACAATTACTAGTAATGAAATTGAATTGACAATCGAAAAACTTTCAACAAACTAAAGTCCAGAACCATATGGATTCACAGGTGAATTCTTCTAAATATTTAAAGAAGAGTTAATGTTTATCTCCTGAAATTACTCTAAAAAATAGAAGAGGAAGGAAAGTTTCCAAATACCTTCTTTTCTACAAGGCCAGCATTACCTTGATACCAAAGCTACACAAAACCACTGCAAGAAGGGAAAACTACAGGCCAATATCTCTGAGGAACATAGATGTAAAAATTCTCAATGAAGTATTAGTGAATGAATGAATTAAAGCATTAAAATGATGCATTAAATGGGTCATTTACTGTGCAATACATTAAAAGGATCATTTACTGTGACAAGTGGGATTTATTTTGTGGATGTAAGGATGATTCATTGTTTGTAAACTTATCAACATGAAACACCACACTAGTGAAATGAAGGATAAAAATCATGAGACTAGATACAGAAAAAGCATTTGACAAAATTCAGCATCATTCATGATAAAAGCTCTCAATAAAGTTGATTTAAAATGAACATACCTCACCATAATAAAGGTCATATATGACAAACCCACAGCTAACATACTCAATGGTGAAACATTGGGAGCTTTTCCTCTAAGATCAGGAAAAGACAAGAATGTCCACTCTCACCACTTTTATTTAACATAGTACTGGAAGTTCTAACCACAGCAGTCAGATAAAAACAACAACAACAAATAAAAGGCATCTAAATTGTTAAAGAAGAAGTAAAATGTCACTATTTGCACATGACGTAATACATATGAAGCCCTAAACTCCATCAAAAAAAATGAAATAAGTAAGTCAGAGAAAGACAGATATATATTTTCAATCATATGTGGATACTGAGAAACTTAACAGAAGACCATGGGGGAAGAGAAGGGGAAAAAAATAGTTACAAACAGGGAGGGAGGGAGGCAAACCATAAAAGACTCTTAAATACAAAGAACAATCTGAGGGTAGATGGGGTGGTTGGGGGAGAGGGGAAAATGGGTGATGGGCATTAAGGAGGGCACTTGTTGAGATGAACACTGGGTGTTGTATGTAAGCAATGAATCACAGGAATCTACCCCAAAATCCAAGACCATACTTTACACATTGTATGTTAGCTGATTTGACAATAAATTATATTTTTTAAAAATGTTAGAAGTAATAAATGGATTCTGTAAAGTTGCAGGATACAAAGTTAATAAACAGAAAGCTGTTGTGCTTCTATACACTAATAATGAAATAGCAGAAAGAGAAATTAAGAAAACAATTGAACTTACAGTTGCACCAAAAAGGATAAGAGACCTAGGAATAAACATAACCAAGGAGGTCAAAGACCTATGCTCTGAAAACTATAAAACACTGATGAAAGAAATTGAAAATGACACAAATGGAAAGACATGCCATGTTCATGGATTGAAAAAATTAATATTGATGAAATGTCCCTACTACCCTAAGCAATCTACAGATTCAATCCGATCTGTATTGCAAAATATCAATAGTATTTTTCACAGAACTAGAGAAATAATCCTAAAATGTGTATGGAACAACACAAGGCTCCAGAAAGTCATAGCAATCTTGAGAAAGAAGAACAAAACTGAAGGTATCACAATCCTGGATTTTAAAATATACTACAAAACTTTTGATTTTTATAATCAAAAAAGTGTGATGCTGATACAAAAATAGACACATAGATCAATGTGGGTAGATCTATGGATAAATATATCCATAAGATACATCTACAGGTCTACCCATAGGAGATATAGCTCAGGAATAAACCCACACTTATATGGTAAATTAATGTATAACAAAGGAGAGAAGAATATACAGTGGGGAAAAGATAGTCTCTTCAATGAATAATGTTGAGAAAATAGAAGAGCTACATACAAAAGAATGAAACCACTTTCTTTTACCATACACAAAAATCAACTGAAAATGGATTAAAAACCTAAATATAAGACCTGAAACCATAAAAATTCTGAAAGAAAGCATAAACAGTAATCTCTTTGACATCAGCCTTAGCAACATATTTGTGTATATGTCTCCTCAGGCAAGGGAAGCAAAAGCAACAATTAACTATTGGGACTACACCAAAGTAAATACCTTTTTTAAAAAAATTTTTAATGTCTATTTATTTTTGAGAGAGACAGAGCGTGAGCAGGGGAGGGGCAGAGAGACAGAGAGGGAGACACAGAATCCAAAGCAGGCTCCAGGCTCTGAGCTGTCAGCACGCAGCCCCATGCAGGGCACAAACCCATGCACCACAAGATCATGACCTGAGCTGAATTTGGACGCTCAACCTACTGAGCCATCCAGGTGCCCCCAAAGTAAAAACCTTTTGCACAGCAAAGGAAACCATCAGGAAAACAAAAAGGCACCGTAGTGAAGGGAAAAGATATTTGCAAATGATATATATAATAAAGGGTTAATATCAAATATAAAGAACTATACAACTCAACACCCAAACAAAATCCAATTAAAAACGGGCAAAGACTTGAATAGACAATATTTCCAACAAAGATGTACAGATGGCCAACAGGCACATGAAAAGATGTTCAATATCATGAATCATCAAGGAAATATGAATCAAACCATAATGAGATATCACCTTACACCTGTCAGAATGACAAGAAACAAGAAGTGTTGCTGAGGATGTAAAGAAAAGAGAACCCTCATGCACCATTGGTGAGAATGTAAATTGGAAAACAGTATAGAGATTCCTCAAAAAAATTAAAAAAAGAACTACCATAAAATACAGTAGTTCCATGACTGGGTATTTACCCAAAGAAAGTGAAAACACTAATTCGAAAAGATACATACACCCCTGTGTTTATGCATTATTTTCAAGATCCAAAATATGGAAGCACCATAAATATCCATCAATAGATGAATGGATAAAGAAGATGTGACACATGTGCACACACACACACACACACACACACACACACACACACACACACACTGGAATATTACTCAGCCATTAAAAAAGAATTAGATCTTGTCTTGCCATTTGCAACAACATGGATGGGACTAAGAGGGTATTATGCTAAGTGAAATAAACTAAAGCAAATACTATATGATTTCACTTATTTGTGGAATCTAAAAAACAAAACAAATGAAGAAATAAACAAATCATAAAGAGACCCATAAATACAGAGAACAAACTGGTGGTTGCCAGATGGGAAGTGGATGGGGGATGGGAAAAATGGGTGAAAAGGAGTGGAAGGTACAAGACAAAAAGAAAAATTTTATGTTCTTCCTTCTCTGGTGGCTCAAGCCCTCAGGGATCCAACCTAAATGATGTACTCTAAATGATGTTAAGTATGATGTGAGTCTTTGTGTGTGTGTGGTTGTTTTTAATATTTATTTATTCTTGAGAGAGAAAGCATGAGTGGGGAGAGGCAGAGAGAGAGAGAGGGAGACAGAGAATCCCAAACAGACTCCATGCTGTCAGCACAGAGACTGATGTGGGGCTTGAACTCAAGAACTGTGAGGTCATGACCTGAGCCAAATCAAGAGTCAGATGCTCAACTGATTGAACCACCCAGATGCCCCTTTGTGTGTTTTTGTACATGTTGTGCATTTGATATGGGTAAGGAACTTGTGAAAATTTTTAAGTGTGCCTGCAAAGAAGCAAATTGAATAGAGTTGACTTGACACCACAGACAAAAATCTCTTCTGCTTCTCTTCTACCTAGCAAGATGTTTTCTTAAACACTTCACCCAGGAATAAAGAAAAATTTTTGAAGAAAGACCAAGGCTTTTCTTTCCTATGAATTCATTTACTCCTTTGGGAGCCTCGGCTCAACCCTTCACTCCTCTTGGATACTATTATTAATAAGCACACCTCCCCTGTGGGCCAGATACTGCAGGTGTGAAGTTACTTATTGCCTCTTGCTAAACTGCATTTCTTAGCAGTTCAGTTCCATTTATCTTTTCTGTTCCCATTTTGTTTGGACTCTAGATTGCAAAGTACAAAGGATTATTGACCTGGTTGGAAAAATACCGGTTACCTTTCTTCTGTAAAACCAACTTGTGTTTCCATTACATTCTCTGTCAGGAGCTCATCAGTTTCATTAAGTCCCCAGAAGGAGGTAAGCATGAGGGTGTGTGTGTGTGGAGAAATATGGGAAGCCAGGCTGCATAATAATCCTGTGTCTATCAGTCCTACAGTAATTTACAAATACTGGCCACATTTGTAGACTTAGATGTGAGGGCGGCCCAGCTTGTAATGCAGCAGTAGGTGAAAGCTTAGGCTGAAAACTTGGTACCTAGAGCAATAAACAGGAGTCAGATAGGTTGTGTGTGCTATTTGTCTCACTGCAGGCAGAAGTGAGAGTTACTGGTGGACACAGAACATGGCAAAACTGCCTAAAATATATCCAGAATCAAACATAGCTCACCACTTTCATTGCTACCACCTGGTCTAAGCCACCACAATTTCTCACCTGGCTACTGAAATCATCTCTTAATTAGTCTCCTTGTTTCTGTTCTTGTTTTCCTGCTTGTTCTTCTCGCAGCGGCCAGAGAGAGCCTTTAAAACAAAACAAAATATTTTTTTTTGAGAGAGTATGATCAGGAGAGGGGCAGAGAGGAGGGAGAAAGAGTCCCAAGCAAGGCCCGCTGTGTCAGTGCAGAACCCAAAGCGGCTCAAACCCACGAACTGTGAGATTGTGACCTGGGCTGAAACCGTGAGTCAGACACTTAACTGGCTGAGCCACCTAGGCACCCAGAGAGAGCTTTTTTAAATTTAATTCAGATCATGTAACTCCTCTATTGGCTGCTGCCTACCCCCACCAAAGACTCCCTTCTCAGTGTGAAATCTAATGCCCCTATATCTCTAGATCTTCAGGGTCCTCGAGCTGCATGTCTGTTACTTTTAGGACCTGATCTCCTCCTACTCCCTCCACTGCTTATTCCATTTCAGTTACACTTGGCCTGCTTCCTCAGAAATCCTGCCTGACACATTCTCATTTCAAGGTTTTGCACTGGCTGTTCACTCTGCCTGAAATGCTTTCTCAATATATCTACATTGGCTCCCACCCTCACCTCTTCAAATTTCTGCGCAAACTCATCTCCTCAGAAGATGCTACCCTGATGACCCTAATGCCACTCATCCAACTCTTGTCCTAACACTCCAAACCCCCTTTACTCTCTTTTACCTTTTCATTTTTTCCTGAAGTGCTTATAACCTTCAACCTTACTAGATAACGTACTTATTATGCTTATTGTTTATTATCTGTCTCCTTCACCAGAATGTAAGCTCCTTGAGGGCAGGGATTTTCTCTTTGCTAATGTATCCCAAACATCTAGAATGATACTAAGTAGTAGACATTTTAAAAATATTTGTTAAAAGAATGAATTAATAAAATTTCCATCTAGGGTCGTATCAATAATTTGACTCTTAATTCAACTAGCCAAAGGAAACTATGTTCCACCCTGGGGAAAGTCAAGATTCAGGGGATTTACATTGAGTAAAATCTAGCAAAATACTCAATATACTCATCTCCTTTCTTCTATATACATAGTGGGAAAACTGAATTAGCAAAATCACTGTCAGGTGGGGTTATAGAAGGCAAGGAGTCTTGGGTGGTGATTTTGATCTGTGGATGGATTGTACTGTGCTTGTGGGTTCCTCACATGATGCATGTCACTAGAGGGTCTATTTCCTACCTCCAAAAATACCACATACTCCTAACCCAACTCATTTAAATGGCCACCATTGTTCCTCCCTCACCCTGAGTAAATGGGGATCTAGCTGTGTACAAGGCTGAGAGAGGGGCTGGGAGAAGAGCTCATTCTCTCTCTCTTACCACGGACTTTTTCTGGCAGCCAACATGCTGAGATGGAAAAAAGCAGACCAGTGGCTACTCCAGAAGTGCATTGGTGGGGTCAGAGGGATGTGGCGCTTTTGTACCTACCTCAAGGGCGGTACAGGTAGGTTCTTTGAGTTGTTCCTGCAGTCCTTGCAAGTTCTTAATAGCTTCCAGGATGCCCCAGAGCACTTACTGACAGTAATGTATGCATATGGGAAATAAACGTTTTATACTGTAGTTTGTGTAAAAGTCTTTGAAAATGGGTCTGCAGTGTAGGTTAGGGCAAAAGTAAACAAAGTCCTTTTATTTTGTTCATTCATCCATCCATTCATCCATCTATTCACTTAATAATGTTTGTTGAGCACCACTGTATGGCAGCCACTGTGAACAAGAGCCATAAATCTCCACTTCATAAAGCTATCACAATGGTGGGGAGACAGACAAGCAACAGTGAACAAATCCCTATAGCAGAAGTGTTCACATGCACTGCTTTCTGTTCTGTTGAGTCCAGTGGTTGATGAATGCTGGGAGGTGAGCAGCAAGCACTAGCTGGCACTCCAGTTCAGCAGCATTAAGTTTCATCCAGGGACAAGCCCTAGTTTAAGGGTAAAATCCTGGATTTCCAAGGAACAGGTAAGGAAGAACTAGACAGGTTATCTTTTAGTTTGTCACTCAGATTTCAGCCCTGGCAAAGTTGTGAAACACGGATGTAGTCTTTGTCATCTTTAGGCTCTATTATCCTTCTTCTGGCTATTCTGGGTCCATGATATAGGAAATGTTATTTTTTCTTCTCATCTTCATTTTTTTGGATAAATTCAAGTGTCTCATGATCCATTCTCAGAGTCTTTCAGTTTTTCCTAAAGTGTTTGTTTTCCTCACAACAACAACAAAAGTCACACAAGATCCCTATCCATTAAGTCCCTTCTCCCCATGCCTCCCTCTGCCCCCACATTATGACATTACTAGGGATGATGCCTGCGAAGAAGTGATTAATGGTAATATTTGAGGCAATAGAGCAGGCTGGTGGTGGGAAGTGGTATTAGCTGCTATACCCAGATGTAACAACTGAAGGGGCAACACTGGGGTGCAGTGCTGTGCTTGCCCTGTCTAATCTGTAGGTGAAGAGCTGGTGGATTTCTGGATCCTTGCTGAGAAGATCTTGAGCATAGATGAGATGGACCTGGAAATGAGAGACCACTATCTGTCCCTCCTCCTTGTGCTGAAGGCTACCCATTTACAGGAGGGTTCAAGAGTAGTGACTCTATGCAACATGAACATCAGTAAGACTTATAAAGCATATCTGAAATGAAATCATTGGGGGTGTAACAAGAAAAAAATCAATCGTTTTGTAGGCATCTACCCTCTCCATTTTCTATGTGTCAGGGATGCCATGGGAACCCTTAACAGGGAAGGCTTGCAAGAGACCAGTCCTTAGGCTGGTATGTGCTTCTTCCTGAGATATTACTCACCCATGAAGGTTGGCTGAAAGGAGTGAGGACAAATTTGGACAGAGTAATTAAATAGCTCCTGCATCTTCTGAGACTTCGCGCCATCTCTTTTTTAAAATAGAGATTCCCTAGAACAAACTACAGCTCACAGGTGAAACACAGGGTAGATAGCCTATGGGCTAAGAATGTTTTAATATTTTTAAAGGGCTAAAGAAGAAAACTGTGCAGCAGAGACTGGATATAGCTCACAAATCTGAATATATTCACTACCTAGCCTTTTACAGGTTTGCCAGCCTGTACTCTAGAACTTCAGATTCATCCAAAATTATTTATTTATTAAGGAGACATTCCTGACCCAAATACAAATATGTTCCAGAAGATTTGTGGTTTGAGATTGGTCACACTCCTCTATTCATAGAGATAACTGAGAATTTGTGACATTGAAATCAGGGCTAGTAAGGACTCCTTTGAATTATCCAGTCTAAACCCCTTCCTCCAGGTAGATCTGACTCTGAAAAATCCCACTCAGAGGTACATGCCTCCTATTCATAAATGTATTTTCTTGTTCATTTTGCTTTTCTTTACAATAACATCCAATTGTCTCAAAAATAATTCAAGGAATCTCATTAACTGGCTTATTTCTGTGGGAGAGAGGGAAGGTAATCAGAGAAGGGGGTCACCATTCCCTGAGAAAACCCCAAAAACATGTTTAGTATATATTTTTCCTGTCCATACTCCAGGGCTGCATGAAGAGCAAATGAAATGCTTTACATAACAACATTTGGAAAAATTTGAAAAACCTCTCCCAACATCATTATCATCACTATTACTACATCATTTTCATCTTTTGTTCCTTCTATTTTTTCCAGAGTCCCTTCTGAACCTCTCCATCTGGCATCCCAACCAGTCAACCACCAGGAGGGAGATCTTGAGCCACATGCAGAAAGTGGCTTTGTTCAAACTTCAGAGCTATTGGCTCCCCAACTTTTACACCCATGCCAGGATGATGATGGCCAAGGTGGAATCATGCCAAGGTCTGCTTCAGGAATATGAGACTCGTCTGTGCAGTATTTGCTGTACTCACGTAGGAGAACTCCCTCTAAACATGAGCATCAAGAAGTGCCACCACCCCCAGAAGTGGTACTCGAGCAAGAAGACCAAGAGGAGGATGTGGCAGTTGATAGACCATGGCTTTGCTTTGGAAATAGGTACCAATCCAGAAACCAATATTATGCCCTTCCAGGAGATGCGTTCTTGGGAGGACACATGCAAATGCAAATATACACAAATGCCCTCCATGACAGTGACTTCTTCAAAGGACAGAAAAATCAGTTCCCTGGAAAAGGATATTCTCTGTTCTAGAAAGTCCAACATGAAGAAGAAATCCAAGAGCCTCCTCCACATGGAGGACCCCTTTGAGACAACATTGTCTACACACATGAGGACTGTCACCCCCATCAACAATCACTGCTCCCAGAGGACAATCAAGGAGATCATGAAGCAAAGCATCTCCTTAGAGTACACCCACTGGGCCTTGTGTGCTGATGCCTGTGCAGGAAGTCCCTTCCGGGACTATCTGAAAAAGCAGACATTGAAAGTGGAGACCCAACTCCTGGACCTCTGGCAGGACCTGCGCCATTTCCTCAGTGTCCTGATAACTAACAGAAAGACTGAGAATACTGTCTTTCGGCACATGCTGGGCAACAGAATTTGTGAGCTCTATCTGAATGAAGAGATTGGTCCATGCCTACCACTGAAATCCCAAACCATTGAAGGCCTGAAGGAGATGCTGCCTTCTGGGGATGTAAACCCTGGATTCCCAGAGCCCAAAAGGAGATCTGCACGGTAGGCCTTGCCTGACAAAAATGGTTTAGTATCTGGAAGATTATGTCTGGCTGACAAAAATTCTATCTGGTCATCTATGCTGGTTAAGTTAATGATATAATTACCCACATCACTCTTCACATATTGAAGAGTTGGTTGATCTCTTAGGAAAAAGCTATACGAATTCCCAAGAACGAGCCAAAAATCCGAAGTAGAATGGAAGTGGGGGAGTGGTCAATGTCCACTTTTTATTTCTTCCTTAATTTTCCCTTATATGGAATCTCCCCAAACCATGACCCTCAAAGTGTTCTACTGAGAATTCTGTTCCAAACAGTATGTGTTGAAAAGCAGTCTCCCTTTTCTAGACTGACCATCAAGGAAACAGCGATTTGATAGGAATTTATTCTTAACCCAAAACATTAGATAACAGCATGGAGCTATCCTGAAGACTCACCAGGGATAAGGGCCATAGCTTGACAATTGTATGGTCAAGATCTTGGCAGAAACCAAATGGCAGAGTCAAGTTGGGTAACAGATGAAAGCCCAATATAAGGGACTACTTACAAAGGAAAGTGCAGGAGGGTAGGGAAACCACAGGAAATAGTGCAATACCTCAGGGCCAGTAAGGATGGGTTACTTTTCTCCCTCCTGGGCCTGAAAAATTGGGGAGAGGGAGCAGTTAAAAGAACCAGAATAGAAAGAGCTGTATGGGGTGGGACACTTGGCAAGAACTATAATTGTCAGTAAAAATATGTGATCAGTCCTCAGTGATCTGGCCAGAAGGGGTGAAAGGGAATAGGTAATTGCAAGCTCACTCTCCACCTGCTTTCCCAACTCTTGCAAGGATTCCTAACTAGATCAATCCAACTTGGGGTCAAGAGAGCCTATTGATGTGGTCCATATATGTTAATTTCCTACAGCACAAGCAGGGTGAAGAAGGATAGAAAGTAGATCTGGAGGGACAGGTGGATATAAACAGCCACTTATTTTGTGAATTAAAATGTATTTACTTACCTGATAAGGCATATTCATGCACATTACCTCTTAGGCTTCTCAGAACCTCTGAAGGGCAGACAGGGTAGTAATGATGCCACTACTATATAGTTGAGGCAAATGAGACTCCTAGAGGGTAAGTGAGTTAGTCCAAAGGCACACAGCAGGCTAGTGGAGAAACCGGGGTCAGAACTCAGGAGGTCTTGGCTCCATATCCAGCACAATTTCCAGTACATCTTAATTGTCAATAGTTGCACATCGAGTAGTGCACAGCCAAAGCTCTTGTTTACACAGTTTTTTTAGTAATGGAAGACCAGAGGCCCCACTTTTTTGTGTGGAGATATTTGGTGGCTAGGGGCTTAGACTCAGGCTGTGCTTCCTGGGTCAGCAGATCCACACAGCAAAGCCCCCTGTGTGGACCTTGGCCCTCAGCAAAGATATTGAAGGTATTCGTATATAGGTAAGACTGGTTTATCATAGTTTCTTAGATTAAAAATCTTGATATCAGGGTAACTGTGTGGCTCAGCCGGTTAAGCATCTGACTCTTAATTTTGGCTCAGGTCATGATCTCACTGTTCATGGGTTCAAGTCCCACATCAGGCTCCATGCTGACAATTCATAGCTGCTTTGAGATTCTCCCTCTCTCTCTTTCTGCCCCTCCCCTGCTCACACGTGCACTTTCTCTCTCTCCCTCTCAAAAATAAATAAACTTAAAAAAAATCTTGATATCATCCATGACTTGCCTTTCTGTCTCACACTCATGTCTAGTCTATTAGTGAATCCTGTTGGCTCAGTCTTAAAAATATATCCAGAATCTGGCATTCCTACCCTTCCGTGTTAAACCACTCTTGTCCAAGCCACATCCAGTGTCACCTGGATTACTACAATGGCCTCCTAACTGATGCCTATGGATCTGTCCTTGGTCCTAGGCAGGCTTATTTCAACACTGGCCATGGTGAATCTGCAGAAACATAAGTTGTGTAATTTAATTGAAAATAAGTAAAAGGAAGTAAGTGAGGACCTTGAAAACAGATGGCTAGTCTTCAGTAAAATCCAAAATACTTGCCGAAATGACAAGGCCTACATAATCTCTCCTCTACCTCCCCTCTCTAGCTTCATCTTCCACTGCCCCTGTGCTCTTCACTCCAGCTATTCCAGACGCACTGTCAGCTCAGTGGTGCTCCCACTGTGTATAATGTGCAGATGCTCATGCAGCTGAGCCCCCACTCCTTCAGCTGTTTGCTCAAGTCATCTTGGTGAGGCCTTCCTTACCCACTTCACATAAAAGTTCACCCCATCCCCATTTTACTTTTCTCCTTAGCAGTTATCATTACCCAGATCCATCCATCTTACATACATCCATACATACATATATACATACATAGTGTGTCTGTATAATACACATATAATCCTTACAATGTACATATATGCATATGTACATACAATATACGTCTATTATATACACAGATAATATATTTGTATTATATATTATATATTTATATATACATATATAAACTTATTTTGCTTATTTTCTTTCTCCCTATGAGGGCAGGAATTTTTATCTGTTTCATTAGTACTGTCTTCCCAGCATCTAGAACAGTACCTTAGGGGTATTGTATCCAGTACTTGATAGTGTTGATAGCATTCATGCTCCATAGACATCTGTTGAACCAAGAAGTCCCAGTTGGCAATGGCCCCTCTTTTGGCCTTGGCTAGGACTATCTTTTCTGGTTGGAGACAACTAGTTTCTGTGAGAACTCTGATTTTCATACAGCTCTTCAACCATCCTCCAGTTATACAATCGATCTTTGTGAAGTGCCGATAGTATGCCTACTGATATGTCCTTTTCCTGACTTCTGACTCACTGATGTGGAAACATAGTCTACGTGGAGTAAAGGAAAGGTTTTTAAAGTCCTGGTTCTGTCACTGTTTGGCTATGTGGTCTTGAACAAAGTCAAAGTCTAAATCCTTCAATATCCCTAGGTCTCTTTGTCTTCATATATAAAATGAGAATTGGGACAAAATCATATTTTATAATTGTATTTATGGATTTAATAAGTTTATAGATACATTAAAGATACTATACTGTAAAAGGAAATAGGTAGAGAAGTGGGTGTGAACTTGGAAGACAGAGCATCAACTTAAAAATTGCCTTTTCTTTAACCAGAGAGGAGAGGATTGAGAGAAGGTGCTGAAGATGGCAGGAGTAAGGAGTTTCACAGACACTGGGAAATATGTACTATCGGGCCCTTTATGTACTGCTCTCAGAATGGGACAGGAGAGTTTACCAAGTGATGAACAAACTGAATTCTAAAGGAAACTCTAATACATTCTAACAAAAAACAATTATAGAAAAATATATATAATAGGTCAAATTTTAAAAGGTAATTATAGGCTTAGATATTATTTTATTATATTTATTACTTATTACTATTTTTTCGCTGCACATCTGACTATTTCTTCTAATGGAAAGTACTCTATTAAACATCGTTTGTTAAGATACCAATTAGATCACTTATTCACTAGTTATTATAGTCATAAATCTTTTAAGATGGAAGGGTACTCATTTCATACATGTTGATCATTCATATTTAATATATATGTTTAGAGCTTATTCATTGGTCGATCACATCATATTATATTATGTATTGCTAGTATTAAATCACAGAGCAGAATTTTCTCAGGAATATACTTTACTCCTGTTCCCCAGGAACCCGGGAGATCTGATGAAATTACTAAAACTTGTATTTTTAGACTCACCTTTTGGCAACATGACTGGGGCAATTTGTAAAGATAACCTTACATCTTTTAAAAATTATTATTGGTGATTCATTTCCTGCAAAATAATGCCTAGACTACTTAGCAAGGCATTCGAATCCCTCATGGATAGTCCCAACCCACTTTCACTGCCTTCTCCCTTGCCACTGCCCCACCCCTGTACTCTTTGCAGGATGCTATAGCTTAGCCATGCTGGAGTACTCCTCATTCTCAAACGTGTCCTTCCCCATCTCTATGCCTTTGCTTAAGTTCTTCCCACTGCCTGAAATGCCCTTTACTCAACTTCCATATGGTTAATTTCCTACTTATCCTGCAAAATGCAAATTCTTTTTTAAGTTTCCTTGCCTTTATGAATTCTTTCTGGATATCCTGGACTCAAAACAAAAATAAATGTTCCTGCCTCCCTGCTCCTAGAGAACTTTGTTAACACCTGTATTGTGGCATGCTATGCTGTGCTATTCATCATGCTAGAAGATGAGCTCTTGAGAACAAGCCTCGGCTTGTAGCATATTGATCCGTGTATTCCCATTTTCACGGTGCCTGACAGATAGAAGACCCTCAGAAACTATTTGTCAAATAAATGAATGAATGAAGGTGAGAGTACAGGCAAATAAACCTAGCTGAACGCTGACTCATAGGTTTTTTGTTGTTACTGTTTTTTGTTTGTTTGTTTTAATGTATTGAAATATTCTTCACAAGTGGGTAAGGTCTTCAAGTGGGAGATATGAAGAGAAGACACTTCGAAAGAAGATGTTTAGTTTTCAGGACCATTTGAGAATCAAATAAGATGGTACTTTATTTAGAAAAGAACAAGGAAATGTGAAGATCTCAAGTAATTGTCCTTCAGTAAATTATGTCTTTTCTTTCTTTTTTTTCCCAGTTTTTTCTTTATTTTTTAAAATTTATTTTTTAATTTACATCCAAGTTAGTTAGCATATAGTGCAACAACGATTTCAGAAATAGATTCCTTAATGCCCCGTACTCATTTAGCCCATCTCCCCTCCCACAACACAGCCAGCAACCCTCTGTTTGTTCTCCATATTTAAGAGTCTCTTATGTTTTGTCCCCCTCCATGTTTTTACATTAGGTTTGCTTCACTTCCTCTATGTTCATCTGTTTTGTATCTTAAAGTCCTCATATAAGTGAAGTTATATGATATTTGTCTTTCTCCTACTGACTAATTTCACTTAGCATAATATCCTCTAGTTCCATCCACGTAGTTGCAAATGTCAAGATTTCATTCTTTTTTATTGCCGAGTAATACTTCATTGTACTATATACCACATCTTATTTATCCATTCATCCATTGATGGACATTTGTGCTCTTTTCATACTTAGGCTCTTATTGATAGTGCTGCTATACACATTGGGGTGCATATGCCCCTTCGAAGCAGCATACCTCTGTCCCTTGGATAAAGACCTAGTAGTGCAATTGCTGGGTCATAGGGTAGTTCTATTTTTAATTTTTTGAGGAATCTCCATACTGGTTTCCAGAGTGGCTGCACCAGTTTGCATTCCCACCAGCAGTGCAAAAGAGATCCTCTTTCTCCGCATCCTCCCCAACATCTGTTGTTGCCTGAGTTGTTAATGTTAGCCATTCTGACAGGTGTGAGGTCCATGTCATTGTGGTTTTGATTTGTATTTCCCTGATAAAGAGTGATGTTGAGAATTTTCTCATGTATCAGTTGGCCATCTGGATGTCTTCTTTGGAGAAGTGTCTATTCATGTCTTTTGCCCATTTCTTCACTGGATTATTTGTTTTTTGAGTGTTGAATTTGATAAGTTCTTTACAGATTTTGGATACTAATGCTTTATCTGATATGTCATTTGCAAATATCTTCTCTTCTGTCGGTTGCCTTCCAGTTTTGCTGATTGTTTCCTTTGCTGTGCAGACACTTTTTATTTTGATGAGGTCCCAATAATTCATTTTTGCTTTTGTTGCCCTTGCCTCTAGAGACATGATCAGTAAAAAGTTGGTTTGACCAAGGTCAAAGAGGTTTTTGCCTGCTTTCTTCTCAAGAATAGTGATGGCTTTCTATTTTACATTTAGGTCTTTCATCCATTTTGAGTTTATTTTTGTGTATGGTGTAAGAAAGTGGTCCAGATTCATTTTTCTGCATGTCACCAGTTTTCCCAACACCATTTGCTGAAGATACTGTCTTTATTCCACTGGATATTCTTTCCTGCTTTGTCAAAGTTAGTTGGCCATACATTTGTGGGTCCATTTCTGGGTTCTCTATTCTGTTCCATTGATTCGAGTGTCTGTGCCAGTGCCATGCTGTCTTGATGATTACAGCTTTGTAATACAGCTCAAAGTCTGAGATTGTGATGCCTCCAGCTTTGGTTTTCTTTTTCAAGTTTGCTTTGGGAATTCATGATCTTTTCTGGTTCCGTACAAATTTTAGGATTGTTTGTTTTAGCTTTGTGAAGAATGCTGATGTTATTTTGATAGGTATTGCATTGAATATGTAAATTGCTTTGGGTAGTATTAACATTTTAACAATATTTGTTCTTCCTATCCAGGAGCATGAAATAGTTTTCTGTTTTTTGTTTGTTTGTTTTGTTTTGTTTTTTGCATCTTCAAATTCTTTCATAAGATTTCTACAGTTTTCAGTGTATAGACTTTTCACCTTTTTGGTTAGATTTATTCCTCGGTATTTTATATTTTTTGGTGCAATTGTAAGTGGGATCGAGTCCTTGATTTCTCTTTCTGTTGCTTCATTATTGGTGTATAGAAATGCAACTGATTTCTGTGCCTTGATTTTATATCCTGCGACTTTTCTGAATTCATGGATCAGTTCTAGATTTTTGGTGGAATTTTTTGGGTTTTCCATATAAAGTATCATGTTATAGGCAAAGAGTGAAAGTTTGACCTCCTCCTGGCCTATTTGGATGTCTTTTATTTCTTTGTGTTGTTTGATTGCTGAGGCTAAGACTTCCAATGCTATGTTGAATAATAGTGGCGAGAGTGAACATCCCTGTCTTGTTCCTGACCTTAGGGGGAAAGCTCTTAGTTTTTCCCCATTGAGGATGATATTAGCGTTGGGTCTTTCATACATGGCTTTTATGATCTCGAGTTATGATCCTTCTACCTACTTTCTTGAGGGTTTTTATCAAGAAAGGATGCCATATTTTATCAAATGCTTTCTCTGCATCTATTGAGAGGATCATGTGGTTCTTGTCCTTTCTTTTATTGATGCTATGTATCACATTGATTGTTTTGTGGATATTGAACCAGGCTGTCATTCAGGTATAAATCCCACTTGGTCATGGTGAATAATTTTTTTTTAATGTATTGTTGGGTCCAGTTGGCTAATATCTTGTTGAGTATTTTCGCATCCATGTTCATCAGGGAAATTGGTTTATAGTTCTCCTTTTTAGTTCTCCTTTTTGTCTGGTTTTGGAATCAAGTAATGCTGGCTTCATAGAAAGAGTTTGGAAGTTTTCCTTCCATTTATGTTTTTTGGAACAGCTTCAAGAGAATAGATGTTAACTCTTCTTGAAATTTTTGGTAGTATTCACTCCTGTAAAGCCATCTGGCCCTTGACTCTTGATTTTTTTGGGATATTTTTGATTACTAATTTGATTTCTTTACTGGTTATGGGTCTGTTCATGTTTTCTATTTCTTCTTGTTTCAATTTTGGTAGTTTATATGTTTCCAGGAATTTGTCCATTTCTTCCAGATTGCCCATTTTATTGGGGTATAATTGCTCATAGTATTCTCTTATTATTGTTTTTATTTCTGCTGTGTTTGTTGTGATCTCTCCTCTTTCATTCTTGATTTTGTTTATTTGGGTCCTTTCCTTTTTCTTTTTGATCAAACTGGCTAGGGGTTTATCAATTTTGTTAATTCTTTCAAAGAACCAGCTTCTGGTTTTTTGATTTCGAATAGTATTGATTTCTGCTCTAATCTTGATTATTTCCTGTCTTCTTCTGTTTTTTTTGGGGGGTTTTATTTGCTGTTCTTTTTCCAGCTTTTTAAGGTGTAAGGCTAGGTTGTATATCTGAGACCTTTCTTCCTTCTTTAGGAAGGCCTGGATTACTATGTACTTCCCTCTTATGGCCACTTTTGCCGCATCCCAGAGGTTTGGGCTGTGGTGTTATCATTTTCATTGACTTTCGTGTACTTTTTAATTTCCTCTTTAACTTCTTGGTTAGCCTATTCATTCTTTAGTAGGATGGTCTTTAGTCTCTAAGCATTTGTTATCTTTCCACATTTTTTCTTGTGGTTGATTTCAAGTTTCATAGCATTGGGGGTGGAAAATATGCATGATATGATCTTGATATTTTTGAACCTGTTGAGGGCTTATTTGTGTCCCAGCATGTGATCTATTCTGGAGAACATTCGTGTGCTCTGGAGAAGAATGCGTATTCTGCTGCTTTAGGATGAATTGTTCTTAATATATCTGTCAAGTCCGTCTGGTCCAGTGTGTCATTCAAAGCCATTGTTTCCATGTTGATTTTCTGTTTAGATGATCTGTCCATTGCTGTAAGTGGGGTATTGAAGTCCCTTATTATTATGGTATTATTATCAATGAGCTTCTTTATGTTTGTGATTAATTGATTTATATATTTGGGTGCTTCCACATTTGTGGCATAAATGTTTATAATTGTTAGGTCTTCTTGATGGATAGACTCCTTAATTATGGTATAATGCCCTTCTTCATCTCTTGTTACAGTCTTTCTTTTAAAGTTTAGATTGTCTGATATAAGTATGGCTACTCTGGCTTTCTTTTGTCAACCATTAGCAGGATAGATGATTTTCCATTTTAAGTCTAAAATGGATCCCTTCTTCATCTCTTGTTATAGTCTTTCTTTTAAAGTTTAGATCGTCTGATATAAGTATGGCTACTCCGGCTTTCTTTTGTCAACCATTAGCATGATAGATGGTTTTCCATTTTAGGTCTACAATAGGTCTCCTGTAAACAGCATATATATGGATCTTGTTTTCTTATCCATTCTGTTACCCTATGTCTTCTGATTGGGCATTTCGTCCATTGGGTTTAGAGTGAGTATTGAAAGATATGAATTTATTGCCATTATGTTTCTTGTAGTGTTGGAAACTCTGGTGGTGTTCTCTGGTCTTTTCTAGTCTTTGTTGCATTTGGTATGTATGTATGTATGTATGTATGTATGTATGTATATATGTATGTATGTATGTATTTTCATCTTTTCTCCCCTCAGAGAGTTCCCCTTAAAATTTCTTGCAGGGCTGGTTTAGTGGTCATGAACTCCTTTAATTTTTGTTTGTCTGGGAAACTTTTTATCTCTCCTTCTATTTTGAATGACAGCCTTGCTGAATAAAGAATTATTGGCTACATATTTTTCCAATTCAGCACACTGAATATATCCTGCCACTCCTTTTTGGCCTGCCAAGTTTTTGTGGATAGTTCTGCTGCAAACCTGATCTGTCTTCCCTTGGAGGTTAAGGACTTTTTTCCCTTGCTGCTTTTATGATTCTTTCCTTGCCTGAGTATTTTGCGAATTTGACTATGATATACCTTTTTGATGGTCTGTTTTTGTTGAATTTAGTGGGAGTACTCTGTGCTTCCTGGATTTTGGTCTCTGTGTATTTCCCCAGGTTAGGGAAGTTTTCTGCTATGATTTGCTCACATAACACTTGTACCTCTTTTT
This sequence comes from Paguma larvata, assembly GCA_030068075.1. Classification (NCBI taxonomy): domain Eukaryota; kingdom Metazoa; phylum Chordata; class Mammalia; order Carnivora; family Viverridae; genus Paguma; species Paguma larvata. The sequence goes on from CM057840.1 coordinate 18,612,605, forward strand.
CTTTCTCTCTTCATCTTCTGGGATCCTTATGATTCTGATGTTGTTACTTTTTTTTTATTTAAATAATTTATTTTCAAATTGGTTTCCATATAACACCCAGTGTTCATCCCAACAAGTGCCCTCTTTAATGCCCGTCACCCACTCTCCCCCCTCTCTCACCTCCCTCACCCTCAGTTTGTTCTTAGTCTTTGAGAGTCTCTTATGTTTTGTCTTCCTCCCTCTCTGTGTCTTTTTTTCCTTTCCCCTCTTCCCCTCCCCCATGGTTTTTGCTAAGTCTCTCAAAACCCACCTATGCGTGGAAACACATGGTATCTGTCTTTCTCTGACTGACTTATTTCACTTAACATAATACCCCTCCAGTTCCATCCATGTTGCTACACATGGGCAGATTTCATTTTTTACTTTTTAATAAGTCACTGATTTCTCTGATTCTTGAATTGTGCTCTTTTGCCTTAGTCTCCCTCTTTTTTTCTGCTTCATTCTTCTCCATAAGTTTGTCCTCTATATCACTTGTTTGCTACTCTGCCTCATCCATCTTTGCTGCCATGGCATCCATTCAAGATTGCAGCTCAGTTATAGCATTTTTTTTTATTTCATCCTGACTAGTTTTACTTCTTTTATCTAGCAGAAAAGGATTCTAATCTATTTTCAACCCCAGCAAGCATTCTTATTATCGTGATCCTAAATTCTGGTTCAGACATCTTGCTTGTATCTGCATTGATTAAGTCCCTGGCTGTCATTTCTTTCTGCTCTTTGTTTTAGGGTGAATTCCTTCATTTCATCATTTTGAAGGAAGAAAACACATTAATAAGGTAAAAAATTAAAAATTAAAAGCAACACATAAAAAATCAAATAAACAACGCTAGATCCTAGGTGTGTTTTGGTCTGGTTGTTGAAAGGAGCTTGATAGATTAGAGAAAAAAAAGGAAAAATAAGAAAAGAAAAAGAAAAGAAAAAAACGTTTGAAAATTTGAAAAATGAATACAATGAAATAGAATAAAATGAAATGTTGGAAGTAAAATAGAATTTGTAAAATTTACAAAAAAGTAAAAAATATAGTAGAAAATATTTTTAAGAAAAATATTTTTCTCATTGCCACATAGTAGTCCATTGTATATATGTATCACATCTTCTTTATCCACTCGTCAGTTGATGGGCACTTAGTTTCTTTCCATGTTTTGGCTATTGTCGAAAGTGCTGCTATGATGGAACTGGAGGGTATTATGTTAAGTGAAATAAGTCAGTCAGAAAAAGACAGATACCATATGTTTCCACGAATAGGTGGACTTGGTGAGACTAAGCAAAAACCAGGGGGAGGGGAAGAGGGGACAGAAAAAAAAGACACAGAGAGGGAGGGAGATAAAACATAAGAGACTCTCAAAGACTAAGAACAAACTGAGGGTGAGGGAGATGGGGGGGGGGAGAAAGGGGGGATGGGCATTAAAAAAGGGCACATTTTGGGATGAACACTGGGTGTTTTATGTAAACCAATTTGAAAATAAACTATTTTAAATTAAAAAAAAAAGAAAAATATTTTTAAGAAAAATTGAAAATAAAAATAATTTTTTTCTCTTTCTGTGTTCGAGAATAAAAAAGGAAAAGAAAAAGAAAAAAAATTAATAGATGGACCAGCAAACAGACTGAAATATGATTGAAATTACATCAGTTTCCCCTAGAAGTCAAACTATAAAGTACTTTATAGTCTGTAAACTAAGAGGGTGGAGAGACTTGTGTTCATAAAGAGTGAGGTTGGCCCAGTTGGGCAGGGCTTAGTGTAACAGCTCTCTTCTCCACTGGATGGCGCTGCTTAGCTTACTGGGGTGGATTGTTGTGGTGCTTGTAGGTGTGTATGTGCATGCACAGGAAGGGTGAAAATGGTGTCACCCAGCTACCCAGTCTCTAGTATTGGAACTCTTTTCTCCCTGACCAGCAATCGCACACCCCTCCTTTGTCTCTGGCTTCTGTCCACTCCCCGCTTTTACACTGTCTGTGACCAAGTCATCGGGTGGCCAGGTGACACCTCCATCCTGAGTTTTATGTCAGATGTGGCTGTGTTTCCCAACCCCTCACTTCTGAGGGACTGAGGCTTTGACCCACTCAGATCTTCTGGGGGAGGGTCTCACTGAGCAATGGCCAGGTCCCCACCCACCCCCCAGAACATTCACAGGACTGTGCTGCTGCCGATGCCCAGAGACTGCTGCCAGGTGCCAGCCCACCCCAGAAATAGTTCACACAATCACGTAGCAGCAGCATTTCAGGGATTATGGTAAATCACAACACACGTCTGGTGCCAGCTTCACCCATAATGTCCTTGTTCCAGCACCAGCAAACATGGTTGTTCTCCAGGGTCCACTGGGACCTTTGCCTGAGGAGTGGCTGCACAGCCTCTACCAAATGTTCTCCTAGCAGGGTAACTGCCTCTTATTGTGTGGCCCCAGGACATCTGGACCTAGCTCTCTGCTCCAGGGGATTCACGCTTCCCACCAGAGCACCACCAGGTATTGAGCTGCGGAGTTTCAACTCTGCACTCTCCCTGTTTATAGAGTCTTAATGGAATTTAAACCCTCTCCTTTCTCCTTTCTCCCTTTTTTGTTCAGTCCCTGCAGCTGTTTCCCACTTTCCCACTTTTCTTCAGCTGCTTTTGGGGGGGGAGTGCTTTTCCCATACTCTCCCCCTGTCTCCATCCTCTCTCCACAATCAAATATAGCTGCCTGCCCTCCGTGGCTTCTCTCTTTCCCAATTCACCTCTCTGCGCCCATGTCCCTGCTGAGTTCTGTGGTTCAGGTTGTGCGGATTGTTGTGTTAATCCTCAAATCCGTTTTCTAAGTCTGCAAGATGGTTTAGTGTTTATCTGGCTGTATTTCATGGATGAGAGATGCAAAAAAATCCTTCCATGCTGTTCCGCCATCTTGGCCCCTGCAAATTATGTCTTTTCTTAAGTAAATATCTATTTCTATTCTTTGAGATTCAGAGAGGGATTGCACAAGCTGCCATATTCAGAGAGACAAAGGTTGCCTCCTGGTTGGTCATGGCTAATGTTCCCTGTTGCATTATATCTCTATATTAGAGAATCCAGAATCTGCAGCCTGCTCTTCTCCCACATGAGAGATGCAGCAAGCTGTGCATAACCTCGTCATGTTTATGTCCTGTTTGGATTTCAGATGCTCAGCCCCCGGTATGATGAATTCCTGGATGAAGAGGACTACTGGTTTCTCATTTTTACAGTAGGAGGGACTTTGAGTTGGGAGGAATCAAGAGGTTGTAGGAAGAAAAAAGAGTAACTACTCTCTTAGAAGACTTATTTGTCAAAGTAAATGAAATTTTTATTTTTCCAAGAGGCAACTGGGAGTTGACATGGTCCCTCAAGGAATAAGACTCAAGTGAAAAAGCTGACTTTGAAGAAGTCACATTCATATAGAATTTCTACCTTGTATAAATGGGTTTGATTAGAAGAGGGTGGGGGTTGCCATGTCTTAAAGGAGCAGTGGTTCTTAACAAAATGAAAGCAATCAGCATAAGTTGACCTGACAAGGAGGCACAGGAGAACTGGGCTATTACAAAAATCTTGCTTCTGGTCTAGTTCCTATAGCAAATGCTATCTGCCTCCATTCCCTTCTCTTAGACTCAGTCCAAGTTCATCAAAGGCAAATGGCATAAAAAAGGATCTATAAGCAAAGAAGAGAACATTCTTATTTATAAGAGGTGTGAGAAATCCCTGGAGCTAAGCCAGGGTCTGGCTAACTTGGAGGAAATGGATTCTCTGCAGTGGCAAAAGATAGCTACTGAGGACCTGAGACAAGGCGGGTCTCTCCAGGTAGAACTAAAGACTCCAGCGTTTCAACCAGGTAAGGGCAGTCATCATAATTTTTTGGACCCTAACATATAGACAACTGGGAAATATTAATATTTAACATTTAGTGATTATTTCTTGCACATCAGTACTGTGCAATGCAAAGATTACCCCCATTTGATCTTCAAAATACCCTGTGAGGTAAGTACTGAGTAACTGAGGCACAGAGAGGATAAGTGACCTTACCAAGGTCACATGGTAAATGACAGAGCCGGAAACTGACTGGCCTCTACAAACTCTGAAGGGACCCAGAGCCCTCAAATTTGGCCAGACTCATGTCCAACAAAGCATCACCTCAGTTATAAAATACTTCATATTTTACGTATGATGAGCATGTTCCACCTTGTCATACCTCCTTCAAAGTCATGTCCAAAGCAATTCTGTGAATACATTTTTAATAGCTTCAGGAGGTGAAGAGGAGTGGTTAGGAGCACAAGACTCCACTGTCCCAGAGGACTGGGTTATATCCTAACTCTTCTAGTCACTATAAACTTTAGCAATATATTTAACCTCTCTTAACACCAGGTTTCTTATCTTTAAAATGGGACTAATAATAACAGGTTTGTTGTGAAGATGACCCAATGTCATCTATGAAAGCTATTACCACAATGGTTGGCAATAGTACAAGTCTAATAGTGTTAACCATTAATGTCCAAATTGAACAAACTGCTTTAATTATCTATGCTGAGGATGTCAGGGTTCTGCAGTATTTCTCAAACTTTGATCCACAATAAATGCATTTGACTTCAGGGAACATATACTTGTATATGTGTGTGTGCATATATGTGGAAAAATATTTTCACAAAGCAATACTTACCCTTACTATATAAGATGATATACTCTAATATGCTATATTAGAATATTTTATTCTATTTAGTTTTGTAAAACCTGGTGATGAAATTTTTGACATGGTGTTGAGTCATGACCTACACTTTTTTTTAGAGAGAGAGTGGGGGAGGGGCAGATAGAGAGAGAGGGAGAGAGAGAAAGAGAGAGAGAGAGAGAGAGAGAGAAACTTAAGCAGTCTCCACGCTTAGCAGGGAGCCTGATGCAGAGCTCGATCCCAAGATCCTGGGACCATGACCTGAGTCAGACGCTGAACCCACTGAGCCACCCAGATGCCACAATGACCTACACCTTTAAAAACACAACAGGGTGGCTGGTGATATGGGCAGCAAAGAATTGCACAAAGAGTAGAGCAACAAGAAGGACAGAGTTTATTCACTCTCCAAGGGAGGAGAGGGGCAACATATCAAGACAGATGTCAGCCCCGAATTTCTGTTGGGGTGGGCCTTTTAAGGGTTTTGAAGGATGTGATAAGGTTGCAGCTGCACCCATGGTGGGCCTATGGGGAGGGGGTTGACTCTTGGACAGGTAGAGCAAGAGGTGGCAGGTTTTTTGAGGGGCTCTGTCTGGGACTTGTGTGGGATGTGGGTTGTGGTCAGGATAGATGTTTTGTAGTTGGAGTCTACTTTCTGAGAATGAAGGGTACTATGACCTAGAAAAAAAAAGAGTTAGGTCCAGGTGCAAACATCTGTGAGTTTTGTCTGTAAGCTTGGCTTCGGAGGTGGGGGGGAATTTGAATAGACTCCTTTCAGGAAGAGTAAAAAAACCTTTGAAAATTCAGTTCCACCATTCCCTTGCTCTGAGCCTGGACAAGTTACTTATTGAGACTCATTTCCTCAACTATAGAGTGGAGATAATGGCCCGTATTTGGTAGTATTATTGAGGGGATTGAAGGCAATGCATTTACAGAGCAAGTATTCAATAAGTAGTAATTGTTTGATTACACTAAAAAAATGTAATATCCAACTCTTTTGAAACTTTGATGTACACTCCCTATGCAAAATGCTTGCCTCTCAGAGCCATGCTTGGGCATTAATTATTTAAATCTAGCATGAACAAGCCCTCTGTTTCATATCAGAGTTTTACTTTCTCTCTATATCCTGAACATTCCAGAACCTGTCTTAGAAATCAAGAGAAAAGTGGAAGAAAAGATGGCTGATAAGTATCACTGCACACATACTGGGCAATAGGCATTCCTTTGGTGGCCTTGGAGTGCCAGGGATGGCCAAGAAGAGTAGGAAGTACTCTCCATGGTGATTCCTCTTCCCTCTCTCCCAGCAGACATCATGACTTCCTCCACCATTGCTTTTTTGAAATGCAAGACTGATCCGATGAAGGGCCTCCTGTACATTTGCCCAACCCAGAGCCCTGACTACCAGGTGGGCTGATGCCTCCACTCAGGCTGCATCATAAACTCACAGAACACCAGAGCTAGAATACTTTAAGCTTTCATATGGAGAAAATGAGTCTCTGAGAAGTTGGAAGACTTGCCTAAGGTGGATCAGCAAGAGAGGGATTGGCCCAGGACTAGAAACCTGAATCGACTGCAGGAATGATCTATTGCACGTACAATTTACAGCCAGATTCCCCTGACTGAGAGATGATAATGATGACAGTGACAACACTGACATAAGGACAACCGACATTTGTAGGTCCACACCCCAGTATTCCTTCTAGACGCCACCTTTATAACCTTTAGAAAACACTGGACTGCCATAGGAGAGTTCCTGGAGAACTATGTGAGATTAGACTTACTTTAAATCCCAGAACTCACAACACGATTGAGTGTTTTCACGTTGGTAGGAAGCAAGGTGCCGTTAATGTGCATCTGTTACCCAGTACATGATTAAAACTTCCTTGATGTCTCAGTCTTCATGTCTCATATTATTTTGGATACAAAAAAAAGGTATTTCCTCTCAATTTACTATGTATGCCTAGAAATGGTGTATGCCTATTTCTAAAAACATAATTTACTCTCAAAGGACAATTATTTGCAATATTAATGATATTCAGACATGTGAGCTGTTAATTCTGAAAGTAATTCCCAAAGGCAGAACCAAGAAAGAGAAAGGTCCTACCATTTTATGTGAACTATACCATCCCTAAGTGTGCCAAATTCTTTAAAGCAATGGTAGAATGTTTGAAACACATTTGCAATTCCTTCTTACAACACATGGCTGCTTTGAAGGGGTCAATACTCATTTGGATAAATTGCTTCTTGTGTATGTTTTAACAATTAGTGCTTCTTTCAAAGTCATATTTCAGTTACTCTAGTACCCCTCAGGCAGAAAATCTCCATGGGTCAGGTGTCCCCAAGAAGGGAAGAATCCTCCCATTCTGGAAAGGAGGGAAGACTGTATTTCCTTGCTTCTAATTTAGCCTGGGGAACTTGTATTCCTTGCATAAACATTTCATTTAAACACTATTGTCCTACTTATGTAACATTTTAAAGGTAATACCTTCATTAAAAATGTATAAATCTTTGAACCAGGGTGGGCAATCAGATTCTATCCCTTTCTTTCCCTACTTAATAGACCTAGAGAAAATGACCTTTGAGGAACTCTGCTATAAGTATCCAAAGGTGGCCATACAGAAGATCAGTGATGACTATAAAATATATTGTGAAAAAGCACCTAAAATAGGTAAGTGTTTACAACTCAGAGATAGATTTGAGACATTCAGGTAAGAGAGTCTCCAACATCACGAGGCATATGCCAAGAGAAGAACCATGCTTCTTTTGAAATGATGGATGGTCAGGGGAGAATGACCATGTCTTTTTCTCTCCTACACAGCCACCAAAGGGCATCATGAAACTGGCATGCAATTATAAATGAATGAGGGTGGTGAGAAAAATTGTTAATTCCTACCTTCTTACCTAGTTATTACTCTGGTGTTTTACATAATGCAGATATATCCTCTACCAAATTTCTTGGAGTTGGAGATGCGTGCAAGGAGGTTTGTTGGTGTATGTTCTTAGTCATAACACCTTTAAAAAAATGAGGAAAGCAAAATTGGCAGAGGTAGATGCTGAACTGGCACTGTCCAGTACAGGAGCTACTAGCATCATGTGGCCATTGAACACTTGAAATTCATCTGATACAAATAGGTTACATAAAGTATATATCATTAAAATTATTTTCATCCTTTTTCCTTTATTCTTTTTAATGTGATTCCTAGGAAATTTAAAATTACACATATGATTCACGTTATATTTGTATTGGACAGCACTGGTCTAGACCCCAGAGCCTAAAGTTATAAGGAATAGAAATTTCCCTAGTTAAATCACTGATACTGATGGTAAACAGATGACTACTACTTTTATCCCTTTCCTCCACACCCATGTATTCTACTTATTGGAGACACAACAACTTATAATGGTCTTTAGTTTACCCTGGAGGTTGATGTCCCATTTCCTAAGATCATATCCAAGCTGGTTTCTCAGCTACACCTTCAGAAAAACAATTCCATTGCTCTACTAGACCAGCAGCTCTCATAGTTAATAGAACTAGCGGGTCCCATCCTCAAATGTCCATTGTCAACCTCCCAGAATGTAAGTGTATCCCTCAGTCAGAGGCAATGTTATGTGGGATTTCATTCAGGGATCCTGTAAGCCCCCTGATAGCAATGCTGACTGAGGCCTTGCAAGTAGGAATCCTTGTCATTTCGGGTCAAGATGAACTGATGCCCTTGCCAGAATAAGAGTGATCCATTGTCATCAATTTGCCAACAAGTGGGTGGTTAGTTTTCTATGAGGGCTGTTGAAATACTTGGGCTTGACATTTGTCCCTATTGCTGACAAGTTGAACATTTGGCAGCAATGGTAACTAAATCAGCTTTGGTGAGTGTGGGACCTATGCCACTGATTCTATACACAACCTCCATCCCTACCATCTAGCTACTCTGTTCATGAGTTCATTGTGTCAGCACTAAGGCAGATTATGGCAGAGATTTGCTGACACCAACTGTCCAAGTCATTCTGTCTACTTGGTTGTTTAGTGCCTCTTTCATAGTGATTGTTGATTAGCGGGCTTTAAGAACAATACAAGAGCACCGAGGTGGCTCATTTGGTTGAGTGTCTGACTCCTGATTTTGGCTCAGGTCATGATCTCATCATTCATAAGATCAAGCCCCACATTGTGCTCTATGCTGACAGCATGGAGCCTGCTTGGGATTCTCTCTCTCACCCTAGCTCTGCCTCTCACCCACTTGTGCTCACATTCTCTCTCTCAAAATAAATAAATAAGCTTAAACAAAGACACAACACAAAGATTTTCATTCTTCATGCTTGCTCTCATAGATCCATCCACATGTGTCTTCTTCAGACTTCCTTCAGTACTCTTTTTTTAAAGAGAAATTTAAGATTTTTTAATGTTTATTTTTTTAAGTTTATTTTGAGAAGAAAGAGACAGAGAGAGAGAGAGTAGGACGGGCAGAGAGGGAGAGAGAGAGAATCCCAAGCAGGCTCTGTGCTGACAGAGCCCCAATGCGGGGCTCAAACTCATGAACTGTGAGATCATGACCTGAGCTGAGATCAAGAGTTGGATCCTTAACCAGCTGAGCCACCCAGGTGTCCCTCTCTAAGTACTCTTTTTAAAAAAACTTTATTTGCTTAGAGTAGTTTGAGTCACAGAAAAATTAAGATGGATGTATAGAGATTCCCATATGCCCTCTGCCCCAACACTTGCACTCTCCCATCATTGACTTGTCCCATCAGAGTGCTACATTTGTTAAAATTAATAAACCTACATTAGCACGTTATAATAACCCAAATCTATAGTTTACCTTAGGGTTTACTCTTGGTGTTGTACTTTCTACGAGTTTAGAAAATGTATAATGACATGTATTCATCATTATCATATCATACAGAGTATATTCACTACCCTAAAAAACCTCTGTGCTCTAAAAGTCCTAATAAGCTCCACATAGTCATACCTCTCCATACTGCTAACCCCTGGCAACTACTCATATTTTCACTGTCTCCATAGTTTTGCCTTTTCCAGAATATCATATAAGTTGAAATCATATAATATGTAGACTCTCCGGATTGTCTTCTTTCACATGGTAATATACATTTAAGCTTCCTCCATGTCTAATTTTTCCTTGATAGCCCATTTCTTCTTAGCACTGAATAACATTTCATTGGTTTAATGTACCAAAGTTATTTATCCATTCATCTTCTGAAGAATATCTTTGTTGCTTTCAAGTTTTGGCAATTATGAAAAAAGGTGCGATAAACATCCATGTGCAGGTTTCTGTGTGGTCATAAGCACAATTGCTGGATCTAACAATAATAATATGTTCAGTTTTATTAAAAAGTGCCAAACTGTCTTCCAAAATGGTTGTATAATTTTGCATTCCCACCAGAAATGAAAGAGAATTTATGTTGCTTCACATCCTCAATCATCATTTGGAGTTGTCAATTTTGTAGATTTGGGCCATTTTAATAGGTGGGTAGTGGTTTTTCATTGTTGCCTAATTTGCTTTTTCATGATAATATACAATGTGAAGCATCTTTTCAAATTTCCTATGTATATACTCATTTGCTGAGGAGTCTGTTAAGGTTTCTGGTCCATTTGTTAATCAGTTGAATTTTAAGAGTTATTGTATATTTTGAAAAAGAGTTCTTTATGAGATATGGGTTTGGTTTTTTTTGTAAATATTCCCTTGCTTTCTCTAGCCTTCTAATTGTCTTTCACAGACCAGAAATATTTAATTTGAATGAAGTACATCTTATCAATTCTTTCTTTCAAGGATTATGTCTTTGCTATTGTATTTAAAAAGTCATTGCCAAATCCAATGTTATCTAGTTTTTTTCCTGTGCTATCTTTTAGGAGTCTAACATTTTGCATTTTACATTTAGGTCTATGATCCATTTTGAGTTCATTTTTGTGAAAGGTATGAGGTGTCTGTCTACACTGATTTTTTTTTTTTTTTGCATGTGGATGTTCAGCAGTTTCTGTACCATTTGTTGAAAAGACTATCTTTGCTGCATTCTGTTGTCTTTGCTCTTTTGTCAATGATCAGTTGGTTATCTTCATGTGGGTCTATTTCTGGGCTCTCTGTTCTGTTCCATTGATCTATTTGTCTGTTCTTTCACCAATACCACATTGTCTTGATTACTGTTGCTTTAAAGTAAGTGTTTTTTTTTTTATAGTAACTCCTGAAGTCAGTTAGTGTTAGTCTTCTGTTTTTCTCGTTCAATATTATATTGGTGATTCTGTGTTTTGTCTACCTATAGAAACTTAGGGTCGGTTTTCTAACACAGGTATGAATAATTTTATTGTGCTTCATTTTATTATGATTTGCAGATGTTGCATTTTTATATGTTGAACATTTATGGCAACCCTATGCTGAACAAGTCTATTGGCGCCATTTTTCCAACAGCTTTTGCTCACTTTGTATATGTCACATTTTGGTAATTCTTAAAATATTTCAAACATTTTTAGTATTACTTTATTTGTTATAGTGATCTATGATCAATGATCTTTGATGTTACTGTTGCTAAGTGCTTTTGGAGTGCCACAAACCTCACTCATATAAAATGGCAAACTTAATTTATGAGTGTTGTGTGTGTTCTGACTACTCTTAACAATTGACCATTCCCTCATCTTTCTCCCTTTCCTTGGAGCTGCCTTATTCCCTGAGACACAGCAATATTGAAATTAGGCCAATTAATAACCCTACAATGGCCTCTAAGTGTTCAAGTAGGAGGAAGAATTGCACATCTCTCACTGTAAATCAAAAGCCAGTAATGACTGGAGTGCTGGGTGGCTCAATTGGTTAAGCATCTGACTCTTGATTTCAGCTCAGGTCATGATCCCAGGGTCATGGGATTGAGCCCCACGTTAGGCTTCATGCTGACAGTGCAGAGCCTGCTTGGGAATCTCTCTCTCTCTCTCTCTCTCTCTCTCTCTCTCTCTCTCTCTCTCCCCCCCCTTCCCTGTTCATGTTCACTCTCTCTTTCTATCTCTTTGTCTCAAAATCAATAAATAAATAAAGTTAGAAAAAAGGCTGAGATAAAATGAAAGCTAGTGTCCTTGTGGCAAAGAGTTAGCCAAGTTGTGAATGCAAAGTAAAAGTTCTTGAAGGAAATTGAAAGTGCTACGCCAGTGAACGCATGAATTATAAGAAAGCAAAATAGCTTTATCGCTGATATGGAGAAAGTTTTAGTGGTTTAGATAGAAGATAAAACCATACATATACTTCCCTTAAGCCAAAGCCTAATCCAGAGAAAGGCCCTAAGTCTCCTCAATTCTATGCAGGCTGGGAGAGGTGAGGCAGCTTCAGAAGAAAAGTTTGAAGCTAGCAGAGGTTGGTTCATGAGGTTTGAGGAAAGAAGCCATCTCCATAACATAAGTGCCAGATGCAACAGGAAGTACCGATACAGGAGCACAGTAAATTATCCAAGTCTAGCTAAGATAATTCAAGAAGGTGGCTACACTAAACAACAGATTCTCAGTGTAGCACAAACAGTCTCATATTGGAAGAAGATGCCATTTAGAACTTGCTGGAGAGAAGTCAAGACCTGGCTTCGAACCTTCAACAGGCAGCTGATTCTCTTTTTTAGGGACTAATACAGCTGGTGACTTTAAGTTGAAGCCAATGTTCACTTGCCTTTCTTACCTTTAAGTGTAAGGGCTCTTAAGAATTATGCTAAGTCTACTCTGCCTATGCTCCATAAATGGAACAAAGGCTGTATAATAGCACTTCTGTTTATAACATGGTTTACTGACTATTTTTTGAAAAATTTTAATGTTTATTTTTGAGAGAGAGAGACAGAGCATGAGTGGGGGAGGGTCGGAGAGAGAGGGAGACACAGAATCCGAAGCAGTCTCCAGGGTCTGAGCTGTCAGCACAGAGCCCAACGTGGGGCTTGAACCCACAAACTGCAAGATCATGACCTGAGTCAAAGTTGGGTGCTTAACTGAATGAGCCACCCAGGGACCCCGATTTACTGACTATTTTAAGCCCATTGTTGAGACCTACTGGTTAGATAAAGATTCCTTTCAAAATTTACCTGCTCATTGATAATGCATCTGCTCACCCCATAGCTCTGATGGAGATGTACAAGATTAATTCTCTTTTAATGCCTGCTAACACACCATCCAATCTGCAGCCCATGGATCAAGGAGTAATTTTGACTTTTAAGTATTATTATTTAAGAAATGCATTTCTTAAGGCTAAAGCTGCCCTACATAGTGATTCCTCTAATAGACTTGGGAAAAATAAGTTGAAAACCTTCAGGAAAGGATTCACCATTCTAGTATCATTTAGAAAATTTGTGATTCATGGGAAGAGGTTCAAATATCAACATTAACCAAGTTTAGTAGAAGTTGATTCCAATTCCCATAGATGACTTTAAGGGAGGCGTTCAAGCTTCAGTGGAGGAAATAACTGCGGATGGGGTAGAAACAGCAATAGAACTAAAATCAAGAGTGGAGCCTGAAGATGCAACTGAATTGCTATAATCTTGTGATAAAACTTGAATGGATGAAGAGTTCCTTCTTATGGGTGAACAAAGAAAGTTGTTTCTTGAGATGGCATCTACTTCTGGCAAAGATGCTGTGAAGATTGTTGAAATGACAACAAAGGATTTAGAACATTACATAAACTTAGTTTGGTAAAGTGGTTGTAGGGTTTGAGAGGATTGACTCCAGTTTTGGGAGAAGTTTTGTGGGCAAAACACTATCAAACAGCATTGCATGCTGCAGAGCAATTGTGAAAGTAAGAGTCAATCAATGTGGCAAACTTCACTGTTGTCTTATTTTAAGAAATTACTACAGCCATCTCAACCTTCAGCAACCACCACTGTGATCTTGTCAGCAGCCATCAACATCAAGTCAGGACCCTCTACCAGCAAAAAAATTACCACTCACCGAAAGCATTGTTGATGGTTAGCATTTTTTATAGTTAGCATTTTTTTAACAATGAAGTATTTTTTAATTCATATATGTACATCTTTAGACATAATGCTATCGCATACTTAATAGACTACAGTATAGTGTAAACATAACTGTTTCATGCATTAGGAAATTTAAAAATCATTTGACTCATTTTATTGTAATACTCACTTTATTCTGGTGATCTAGAATTGAACCCAAAATATCTCTGAGGCATGCCTGATATCTGCAAATAAGTAGCTGAAATTCTTATGGTAATTGCATGAATCAAGTTGGGAATAACTGACAGCTTGACAATACAGAGTCTTCCTATCTATGATCATGGGAAATCTCCCCATTTATTTTGTTCTTTGAATTAGTTCAATAGAAGTTTGTAGTTTCTTGGGGCATCTGGGTGGCTCAATTGGTTAAGCATCTGACTTCAGTTCAGGTCATGATCTCACAGTTCGTGAGTTCAAGCCCTGTTGGGAGCCAGAGGCCTTGAGAGAGGTTGAGAGCCGGAGACCTTGAGCGGTGTCCTTCACTGGATCCCCTGTTTCAGGTCCCTGTTCGGGCGCCACTTGCGGCAGACCAGCTGTCACAGAATCGAGCGGTTCCTGATCGGGGGGTGAGGATGAACTGATACACAAGGCACAGTTGTTAAGGGAGGGCTGGCGCTCCCAAGCGTCACCAGCCCCGAGTTTATTTTCACTCGGGTATTTATCCACAATCTGAGGGTGGTGTACGTGCAAGGCATGTCTCCTACCACAAGTTTTCAGCATGACGTTATCCAGGCAAAATGTATTTTGCTATATCAAACTTTACAAAGGCATTCTGAACCTCCCCACACGACCTGGCTGTGGTTCCGACTCCAGGACAAAGGCTGCACTCAAAGCCTCTGGCTCCCAACACCGCTCAAGGCCTCTGGCTCTCAACCTCTCTCAAGGTCTCCGACTCTCAACCTCTCTCAAGGCCTCTGGAGCCCCACGTCAGGCTCTGTGCTGACAGCTCAGAGTCTGGAGCCTGCTTTGGATTCCGTGTCTCCCTCCCTCTCTGCCTTTCCCCTGCTTGTGCTATGTCTCTGTCTCTCTCTCTCTCTCTCAAAAATAAATAAACCTTTAAAAAAAGAAGTTTGTAGTTTCTCATATAGATTTTTGTACATATTTTGTTATATTTATGCCTAAATGAAACAAAAGTATTTCAGTGTGGTTGTGCTAATATACATGGTATTGTGTTTTTAATTTCAAATTCCATTTGTTCATTGCTGGTATATGTGAAAGTGATTGGCATCAGTATATTAACTTTGTATTCTGCAACTTTACTATAATTGCTTATTAGCTCCAGATTTATTATAAATTCTTTTGGATTTTCTACATTGAGAGTCATACATATGTAAACAAGAACAGTTTTAATTTTTCTTTTCCACTCTGTATAAATTTTACTTCCTTTTCTTGTCTTATGACATTAGCTAGAACTTTCAGCACAATGTTGAAAAGGAGTGGTGAAAGAACATCCTTCCCTTGTACCTGATGTTGGTTAAAAAGCTTTAAGTTTCTCACCATTAATTATAGTGTTACCTGTAAGGTTTTTTTTTTTATGATATTCTATATTACACTGAAGAAGTGGCTCTGTATCCTTAGTTTACTGAGACTTTTTTACCATGAACGGCCGTTGGATTTTGTCAAGTGCTTTTCAGCATCTATTGGTATGAACATGTGATATTTCTCTCTTAGCCAGTTGATATCGATAGATTACAATAATTAATATCTGAATGTTGAATCAGCCTTGCATACATAGGACAAATCCTTGGTCATGATATGTAATACTTTTATACATTGTTGGATTAGCCATATTTTTTCCTTATTATCTCTCTCCACAAGGAAACTCTTTAAAGACATGAATTTTAATGCCATAGGTATACTGTACATCAGTTGTATGTAAAAGATTTTTCTGACCCTCAACAACTAATTTGCACTCTGTTAGGAACAATATCTTCCATCAAGAATGCATGCTGTAGACTATTCTAATATATAAATATGCCATTTTTATTTCATTCAAAAGTGATGAATATTTGAGAATTTTTTCAGTTTTTTTATGCTAATGTGAACATCTTTGTCCATATTATTTGATGTACATATGAACACATTCCTGTTGGATATGTACCTAGATTTTCTAGGTTATAAGATATGCATATATTCAACTTTGGTGAATAGTTCCCAATACTTTTGCAAAGTGTTTGTACAAATTTATGCTTCCATCAACAGTGTATAAGAATTCTAGTTGTTCTACAATTTCACCAATATTTGAAGTGCTAAACGTTTATTCTTAGCTATTCTTGTGTGTAGTGATGTTCCATTTGTTGTTTTAACATTTATTTCCTAGTTAGTAATAATGTTGAGTGGATTTTTGTTTAAAATTCAACTGGATATGGTGTGTGTGTGTGTGTATGTGTGTGTGTGTGTGTGTGACAATATTCCTATTCAAGTCTCTTGCCTATTTTCTATTTGGTTTCTGTCTTTTTAAATTGATTAGTCTGAGTTATTTATATATTCTATATATGAGTAACCTAACGTGTTTTAAGGATCATATTCTCTCTCTCTCAGTGGTGTCTCTAACACACAGAAGCTCTTAATTATTAAAATTAAAATTATTTTGTTTATTTTTTTTTTACTCCAAAGTCATAGAGATACTCATGGTTTTTTTTCTATGAGCTTCTTTGCATTGCCTTTCATGTTAAGATCTACAGTCCAAGTGGTATTGATTTTTTTTGTTTGATATGAGATTTAAGTATCAAGGTTTATTTGTTTTAGATATGAATGTCCAATTAACTTACACCATTTATTGAAAAGAGTATCCTTTTCCCAATGCTTTGTAGTACCACTTCTGTCTTAAATCAAGTGTCCATATCTGCAGAGGATTGTTTCTGGACTCTTTGGTTTCATTTTTCTATGTGTCTATTCTTGCACAGATACAATACTATCTTAATTATTACAAATTTGTAACAAGTGGTGGTAAATGGTAGAATTACATCCTGTAGTTTCTTTTACTTGTTTAAGATTGACATGGCTTTTCTTAGCCCCTTGTATTTCTATATAAGTATTAGCATCACCTTATAAATTTCCACCCAAAAATGACTCTGAGATTCTTTCCTCTTACCAGCCCCTAACAAACATTAATTTACTTTCTGTCCTCATGGATTTACCTACTGTGCATATTTCATATAAATGGAATAATATAATATGTAACCACTCCTCGCTTCTTAGCATGTTTTCAAGATTCACATATATTTCACCATATGTTAGTTCTTCACTGCTTTTTATGGCTGGATACTATTCTATGGTATGGATAGTACCATTACCTTTTATTTATGCATTCATCTGTTGATAAACATTTGGATTCTTTGCACCCTCTGGTGACTATAAATATCGCTACTTTGAATGTCTGTGTACAAGGCTTTGTTCGAATACCTGTTTTTAATTATCCTGATTATGTATCTAGGAGTAGAACTACTGAACCATATGTTACTTCTATGTTTATATTTTGGGAAAACCACCACACCATCTTTCACAGCAGCTGCATCATTTTACATTACCATCAGCAATGGATGAGGATTCCAGTTTCTCCATGTCCTCACCAACACTTGTACTTTCATTTTCTTTAAATTATAGTCATCCTAATGGATGTGAAGTGATATCTCGTTGTGGTTTTGGTTTGCATTTTCTTAATAATTATGATGTTGAGTACCTTGCTTGTGGTTGTTGGCCAGTCTTCTTTGGAGAAATGTCTATTTAAGCCCTTTGCTCATTTTTTTTTATTAGTTGGTTTCTCTTTTTGTGCCTGACCGGTAAGAGTTCTTTATATGTTCTATATACTAGACTCATCAGACATACGATTTGCAAATATTTTCTCCCATTTTGTAGGTTGTATATTCACTATTCTGATCTTGGCCTTTGATGCACAATTTTGAAATTTAATGAAGTGAAATTTATCTATTTTTTTTCTTTCTTTCTTCCTCCTCTTCCTCCTCCTCCTCCTTTTCCTCCTCTTCTTTGCTTATGCTTTTAATGTCATATTTAAAAATCTGTTTTCAAATTCATTTTCTTGAAGACTTTCACCTGTGTTTTTTACAAGAATTTCATAGTTCTAGTTCTTACATTTAGATTTGTTTTCTATGTTGAGTTAATTTTTGTATGGCTTAAGGAGGGTTCAGCTTCATTGTTTTGCACATGGGTAGCCTATTTGTTGAAGAAATTCTTCTTTCCTTGTTGAGTGATCTTGAAATCCTTGTCAAAAATAAATTAACCATAAATGTGTGGATTTATTTGGGGGCTCAGAATTCTATTTTGTTGATTTATATGTCTGTCCTTTTTCTAGTACCACACTATTTTGATTAGCATAGCTTCGTACTGAGTTTTGAAATCAAGAAGTCTGAGTCTTCAAATTTTATTTTGTCTTTTCAAGATAGTTTTAGCTATTTGGGGTCATTTACAATTCTGTGAGTTTTTCAACCAGCTTTTCCATTTAGAAAAACTATTGAGATTTTGATGTGGATTTCACTGAATCTGTAGATCACTTTGGGTAGTATTGCCATATTAAGTCTTCTAATATATAAGCATAGGACATAGTTTCTTTTATTTGGGTGTTTTTTAACTTCTTTCAGTAATCTTTTGTAGCTTCCAGTTTATGTCTTACATATTGATTAAATTTATTTCTAAGTATTTTATTCTTTTTGATGCTATTGTAAATAGAACTGTTTTTATTTCACTTCAGAATGTTTGTTGCTAGGGTGTAGAAATAACAACTGATTATTACATGTTGAATTTATACCCTGCAACTTTTCTGAATTCATGTATTAGCTTTAATAGTTGTTTGGCTTTTTTGTTGGTTGGTTTCTTAGATGCTGTAGGATTTTCTCTATATAAGATCATATCATCTATGAATAGAAATAGATTTGCTCCTTCCTTTCCAATTTGGATTCTGTTCATTTCTTTTTCTTCCTTAAGTCCTCTGGCTAAAGTCCCAGTACAAAGTTGAATAGAAGTGGTGAAAGACGTCATCCTTTCTTGTTTCTGATATTTGGGAGAAAGTTTTCAATCTTTCACCATTGAGTTTAATGTTACCTGTGGATTTGCCCTTTATCATGTTGAAGAAGTTCTCTTCTCTTTTTAGTTTGCTGGATGTTTTTATCATGAAAGAGTTTTGAATTTTGTCAAGTGACTTTTCTGCATCAATTGAGGTGATAATTTTTCCTTTATTCTAGTAATGTGATGTATTACATTGATTGATTTTCATATGTTGAATCATCCTCACATTCCTGGTATATATATCCCACGTGGTTATGGTGTATCATCTTAATATTCTACTAGATTTGGGTTGCTAATATTTTCTTGAGGATATTTTCATCTATATACATAAGGGATGTTGGTCTATAGTTTCTTTTGTATGATGTCTTTATCTGGTTTGGTATCAGAATAATTTTGTCCTCTTAGAATGAATTAAAATGTCTTTTCCACTTCTACTTTTGGGAAGAGTTTGAGAAGAATTGGTATTAACTCTTTAAATGTTATAATATAGAATTAACCAGTGGAGTCATGTGGTCTTTGGTTTTTCTTTGTTGGAAAGTTTGCCTTCACTGATTCAGTCTCTTGTTACAGTATATTCAAATTTTTTAATTTCTTCTTGAGTCTGTTTGATCACTGTATATTTCTTGGAATTTTTCCATTTATCTAGGTTGTCTAATTTATCGGCATACAATTGCTTATAATGTTTTCTTTTTATTTCTGTAAGGTTGGTAGTAATGTCTCTACTTTCATATCTGATTTTAGTAATTTCAGTCTTATTTCTTGGTCAGTTTAACTAAATATGGGTTTTGTTGATCGTTTCAAAGAAAAAACTGTTTTGTTGATTTTTTTTACTTTTTTTTTTTTGTTGTTTTGAAAGACAAAGAGAGAGAGAGAGAGAGAGAGAGAATGCAAGCAGGTGAGAAGGGCAGAGAGAGAGTGTTTAGCAGGTTGCATCTCAGAATGGAGCCCACAGCACTGGGATCGTGACCCAGTGTGAGCATCAAGAGATAGATGCTCAACCAACTGAGCCACCAGATCCCTCAGTTTTGTTGATTTTCTATATTGGTTTTCTATTGCCTATTTTGTTTACTTTCACTTTAATTTTGTAATTCTATTTTTCTGCTGTCTGGGTTTAGCTTGCTATTCTTTATCTAGTTCTAAGAGGTGTAAGTTTTAGCTACTGATTTGGTATCTTTTTCTTTAATATCTACATTTACAAGTATAAATTTCTCTTTGAGCAATGTTTTTGCTTCATCCCATATGTTTTGGTATGTGATGTCTTCAGTTTCATTTAATTCAGAATAATTGTACTCTTTTCAGCTCTAGGATTGCTATTTGGTTTCCTTTTGTCATTTCTATCTTTTTATTGATACTTTATTTGGTGACTTGCCATTCTATTGGCTTCCTTTAGTTCTTTGTCCATGCTTTCTTTTATCTCTTTGAGCATTTTTAGGACAGTCGATTTAAAGTTTTTGTCTAATAAATACAATGACCGGATATTTCATGGACAGTTTTTATTGATTTAGTTTTTCCTGGGCCATGTTTTGTTTTTGTAAGACTCATAGTTTTTTTGTTGAAGACTGGACATTTTGAATGTCATGTTATGACAAAATCAGATTTCCCCCTCCTTCAAGTTTGCTGTTGCTGCTTTTGTAGGTTGTGTGTGTGTGTGTGTCCACGTGCACGCATGTGTGTGACTTTTCTTAAGTATTTTTGTAAAGTCTGTATTCTTTGTTATGTGTGACCACTGCAGTCTGTGTTCTGTTAGCTTATGGCCAACTAGTGTTTTGATAGTTTCTTTGAATGTCAGAAAAGAAGGAAGGAAGGAAGGAAGGAAGGAAGGAAGGAAGGAAGGAAGGAAGGAAGGAAGGAAGGAAGAGAGAAAGAGAAAGAAAGGAAATGAAAGGAAAAGAAATCAAAAGAAAAATATTCTAATGGTCTTTGCAGATTGGCTATGTGTTGGAATACTCTTCCGATGCTCAGCCAGGTCATATACAACTCTGCCTTAGCCTTCATTTCCCATTTGCCTGGACCCTGAAGTTCAGCCAGACATGAAAGTTGTGGATCTTCTCATGACTTCTGATCATACATCCAGTTCTGAGCATATGAATAGGTTTTTTTAATTACCCAGTATCCATGGAGGTTTCAAAAACCCTTAGCACCCTATGTGTCTGCTTTTACAACTACACCTTTCCCCAACTTTGTGTCTGTCTGGTGTCCCAACTGTTGGATCAGGCTAATGTACCAATAATTTTGCCTTTAAATGCTTCCAGCAAATGTCACATGGGATGCATCTTAGCCCTGTAAACACTCCAAATAGGGCAAAACAAAGGCTAGTCCTTGTGTAGGTACTTCAGGGAGCCAACAGACAACCTCAGTTCACAAGAGACAAACACGTTCTTTGAAAATTAGATCCGTATTGCTACCTTTGGCAATGGCAATCTTCGTCAAGAATGTAAGCTGCTTACATAGGGCCACCACTGGTGTAGAATGGAGGAATGGTAGGTGGGTAACTTAAAATTCCACAGCATTTTCTTACCGGATGCAGCCACTTCTTTATTCCCTAAGCCTTCACTTATTGTTAAGTTCTTGACCAGATTCCAGAGTTCTGTAAAACCACGATTCTGACCATTTTTGCCACATCTTCGGTTACTCTTATGGAAGATGGATCCCTGAAGCTCCCTACTTATCATTTTCTGTGATGTCATTCCCCATTATACTTTTTTTTAAGTTTGTTTATTTATTTATCTATCTATCTGGCTATCTATCTATCTATATCTATCTATCTATCTATCTATCTATCTATCTATCTATCTATTTATTTATTGACACAGAGAGAGAGAGCAGAGGAGGGGCAGAGAGAGAGGGGGAAAGAGAGAATCCCAAGAAGGCTCCACACTGCTAGTTGAGAGCCTGATGCAAGGTTTGAACCCATGAGATCATGACCTGAGCCAAAATCAAGAGTCAGATGTTTAACCAACTGAGGAGCCCAGACACCTCCCCCATTGTACTTTTTAACCCATAAATTTAGTTTATCTCTCCATTTATTTAAATTTTCTTTAATTTCTTTCAATAATGTTTTATAGTTTTCCATGTAATATTATTTTATAGCTTCCAGTATATTTGTTTCTAGGTCTTTGATGTTTTCTAATAAACTTGTGAATAGTAATAATTTCTAAAGTTTCATTTTTAAATTGTGTCTGGCATATAGAAATATAGTTGATTTTTACATGTTTGTCTTGTGCTCCACCACTTTCCTAAATTATTCATCCTAAAAATTTGCCTGCAAATTTGCTTGATTTTTATACACACAGAATTGTGCCCTCTGCTAACAAAGAGTTTTATTATTATTCTAAAATATTTATACCTTTGATTTGTTTTCATTGGTCTTACTAGTTCCTCCATTACCCTTTCAGATAGAAATAGTGTTGGCAACCACCCTTGTCTTAATCTCAGAGAGAGGTTTAATTACAAAGTTAATTTCTTTAAAATGTATAGGACTTTACAGGCTTTCTATTTCTTCTTTTTTCTTCTGTCTTTCTATCAGCATGGGGCTGTCTTGGGACATCCCCATAAGAAAGAATTCTTTCTTATTTTTTTAGACTTGTAGTTTTTCCTTTATATTATTAGAGGCTACACCTCTAGATACAAGCAAATTTGGAATTATAGCTTTCTGGTATAGTAATTAATTACCTCTAATAATGTTTCTTATCTATTGTTTACTTTTTCTAATATCATTATAGTCATCACTTTTCCTTCTGGCTAGGGTTTGCTTCTTATATCCTTTTCCACTCTTTTTTTTTTTTAGTATCTCCTTTTATAGGGGCGCCTGGGTGGCTCAGTCAGTTGAGTGTCTGACTTCGGCTCAGGTCATGATCTCACAGTTTTTAAGTTCGAGCCCCGCATTGGGCTCTGTGCTGACAGCTCGGAACCTGGAGCCTGCTTCGGATTCTGTGTCTCCCCTTCTCGCTGCCCCTCCCCTGCTCATGCTCTGTCTCTCTCTCTCTCTCAAAAATAAATAAACATTAAAAATTTTTTTTAAAAAGTATCTCCTTTTATATATAAGGTGAGACTCTTTAAAGCAGAATCTCTCTCTCTCTCTCTCTCTCTCTCTCTCTCTCTTTTTTCTTTTTTTGGTATTTTCATTTTGTTAAATCCAGTTCGAGACTTGACTTTTAATTAGAGTATTTAGGGGCGCCTAGGTGTCTCAGTCAGTTGGTTAAGCATCCAATTTCGGTTCAGGTCATGAGTTCATGAGTTCAAGCCCTATGTTGGGCTCTCTGAGGACAGTTCAGAGCCTGGAGCCTGTTTCAGATTCTGTGTCTCCCTCTCTCTCTGCTGCTCCCCCACTCATGCTCTGTCCCCCTCTCTCTCAAGAATAAATAAACATTAAAAGTAATTAATTACAGTACTTAGTCTGATTACATTCACTGTAAATTCTCATGTATTAGGTTTTAAATACTACCTTACTATTTATTTGTCCCTTCTCTTCTATGTTCCCTTTTCTTTTGTTTTGGCTTTCTTTAAGATTATAAGTTTTTTGGATTAATAATTCTATATAGTCTTTCTGCTAATGTGTTGTTTTTATATGTTTTCCTTTTTTAGTGGTTACTGTATAGATTTCAAAATGTATCCTTGACATATTAAACTTTAATTTAAATTACTGCTTTTACTGCATATATATTTCTGTTTTATAAGTCAATTTTCATGTAGACTTCCTCACATATCCACTTTTTCTTTTTTTTTTTTCATCATTTCCCACTCCTCTAAGCTGTCTCCAAAAACACCTTTTGGCATTTCCTTAATGTGAATTTTTAAAGTATTTTTATTTGGTTTTATTTGTTAAAAATATAGTCTCTGGATATAGAATTCTTGTTGGAATTATTTTACCACTTCGAAGATATTATTTTATTATCTCTTGGCATCCTTAGTTCATTTTGAGGAGTCAGCCTGAAGTCTTTACTGACATTGTTTAGTAAAAGGAAATATTTATATTTTTCATTTCACTCCCTCCCCCCATATTTTCTTTTTTTCTTTGCTTTCATGCAATTTTACTATGATGTACCTAAGTATTTATGCTACTTGTGATTTGGGTACTTCTTGAATTTCTAACTTGATGTCAGTTGTCAGTCTTAGAAAATTTTCAATTATCTCTTCAAATATTTGTCTGCTCCATTTTATTTCTCCCCTCTTTCTGATAACCTTACTACATATATTTTTGATGTTATAGCCACATGCTCGTCTTATGTGATTTTTTTATTTTCCATATTTTTCTCCATATGTTTCAGTCTGCATATTTTCTTTTCATTTAAACCTTAGTTCAGTAATTCTCACTTTGTTGTGTAGAATTTGTCATTAAACCAATTTATTAATTCTTAATTTTCTTAAGTTCCGTCATTAATTTTTTTATTTTTAGAATATTTTTCTTTGTCTGATATTCGGTCTATGTTGATATTGTCCTCCTTTTAATTCCTTGAACTATATTAATAATAGTAACTTTTAAGTCCATATCTGGATTTCATATGTCTATTTCAATTATCAATTTTTTTACCCATGGTTTTTGGTCAAGTCTTTTAAAATACCTTGTTATTTCTGCTTTATTTGTGAACATTGTTGGTAAGAAAATTGTAGAGATAATTTGAGGCTTTGGGTGATGTTATTTTCCCCCAGAGAGGATATTAGCATGTACCTGACATACAAACAGCATCAAATAACCTTAATTCACTTAGGGATTGAGTAGGTGCAAAGACAGTTATTATTCCTTTTGATGGATGAACTGTTTCTGGTTTCTCTTACTTCTTGGGATCCCAATTAAAAGACTGGGGTACTTGTCAGAGCCTCTTCTCCTTTGCTGTTTTGCAATTTTGCCTTCTTCTGCCTTGAGAGTCTGCAAAAGCTTTGTTAAATTTTTCAGTAGCAACTGTCATAATTGATCATATGTCTTGAGAATAAAAGCAATTTTCAGGTTTTTTTTGTCCATGTTGTAAAGACCAGTGTTTTTTTTTGTCTTCTGACCTACTGTGATTTTAACATTATGAAGGCCTCTAGGGTGTGAGCTTTCTTTTCTGGTTTCTTTTTTTTTTGTTTTGTTTTAATTTATAATAGTTTATTTTCAAATTGGTTTACATATAACACCCAGTGTTCATCCCAACATGTGCCCTTTTTAATGCCCATCACCTCCTCTCCCCCCTCCCTCACCCCCTCACCCTCAGTTTGTTCTTAGTCTTTGAGAGTCTCTTATGTTTTATCTCCCTCCCTCTCTGTGTCTTTTTTTCTTTCCCCTCTTCCCCTCCCCTGGTTTTTGCTTAGTCTCACAAAGTCCACCTATTCGTGGAAACATATGGTATCTGTCTTTTTCTGACTGACTTATTTCACTTAACATAATACCCTCCAGTTCCATCCATGTTGCTACACATGGCCAGATTTCATTTTTTCTCATTGCCACGTAGTAGTCCATTGTATATATGTACCACATCTTCTTTATCCACTCGTCAGTTGATGGGCACTTGGTTTCTTTCCATGATTTGGCTATTGTCGAAAGTGCTGCTATGAACATTGGGGTACACGTGCTCCTATGCATCAGCATTCCTGTGTCTCTTGGGTAGATTCCTAGCAGTGCTATTGCTGGGTCATAGGGTAGCTCTATTTTCATTTTTGCACCAGTATACTTCTCAAAGCTAGAGCAAACAATCCTAAAATTTGTATGGAACCACAAAAGACCCCGAATAGCCAAAGTAATTCTGAAGAATAAAACCAAAGCGGGAGGCATCACAATCCCAGATTTTAACCTCTACTACAAAGCGGTAGTCATCAAGACTGTATGGTATTGGCACAAAAACAGACACATAGACCAATGGAATAGAATAGAAAACTCAGAAATGGACCCGCAAGTATATGGTCAACTAATCTTTTCTGGTTTCTAACGTCCTGTTTGTTTCTAATTTCTATTTTTTGTCTTAATTTTTTACAAGCTTACATATGAGTTTTAAAATGTGTTATTTTTTTTATCCAGCATTTATAAGTGTTTGTATTGGAAAGGTTTTTTGAGTTTCCTTTGGGTGAATTTTTGTTTTGTATTTAGTCTTCCATAGTCTCGATTTTATTTTTTTCACCTATTTGATTGCATTTATTTACAACCAGTGTATACCTCTATTGCTTTCAATCTTTTTTTGTATGCTGTCACTGAAAGTATTACCAAACCACACAAAAATTCTCTGTGAGAGTATGTTCTATTTAATAAACATTTTAAAGCATTTACTATATAACTAGGACATGTTCTCAATTATGGGAGGTGAGATAATTAATATACCATCCTTGTGCTTAATGAGTTAATAGTCTATCCTTTCTTCTACAATACTCACCTCAAAGGGCTCTCCTAAAGTACTGAGATCCTTGGAATCTGTTGTTCTTTGATAGTAATATTTTAATATATTTTTTGAAATAATGGTTTTTAGATGGCAATAGGGAACCATATATCCACTCTAAATTGTATATGGTGTGATAGAATGCCTTTTAAGAAGCTTGCAGTGGACACAGTGTTCTCAGGAAAGAGAATGATTTCAGTTAAAGTAAGAAGATAGAGGGAATTCTTAACAAAGAGGTTAATACTCTATGAGAGTTTGCTGATTACACAGCAGGAGTTCCAGAGTAAAAGGGCATAGGATGGGACAACACAGGTGTCATGGCAGACAAATATCATGTGGAATATAGTCTAGTCAAAATGGCTGACTAGGGGAATGATAGATGGCATTCGGTGTTGAAATAAGAAATAAAATAGACTTGGTCTCAGCAGTCGTCTGAGGAAGGTGGGTTCTTGGTCTAATGGCCAGCAGACTTAGATAACACAGACTTAAGTCGGGATAAAAGCATCCCTAAGTTTCTCTTCAGCAGTAATGGCCTGAGATGTTGGCAGTTGTGGGGACTATGATTTTTCCACATGTACTCAATGTCTGATAAATATCATTTTTAATTTGTCCCTTCTTATTCTCTGAAATGTTCTTAAACATGGTATTCCCTAACTGTGATTTTTCATTAGATTTTAGAGTGGAAATTATCAGAGAACCAAAAGTGGTTTTACCCTCACCTAGGAAAATGTCCCTTTACAAAAGGATTGGTTCGAGGAAGCCCTCATTAAGACCCAGGTAAGACATAGGATCTGGCTACAGAAATATTCTCCAGACACAAGCCCTCTTTAATCTCAAGATGTCTAATGCTGAACTTATCCTTCTGTATACGGGTTGTTTTTGTTGTTTGGTTTTTTGTTTTTTTGTTTTTGTTTTTGTTTTTTTTTTTTTTTTGCTTTTTTCCGTATATCATAAACATATACACAATGTTTATTTATTTATTTAGAGAGAAAATCTCAAGCAGGCTCCATGCTATCATCACTGAGCCTGATGTGGGGCTTGATCTTACGATGCTCATGAGCTCATGGGGCTTGATCTCACAATGAGATCATGACCTGAGCCAAAACCAAAAGTCGGGTACTTTACTTACTGAGCCACCACACTTTGTATTTTAAACCAATTATTTATTTTCTAAAATTGACACCATGCAATATATATTATAAGGTAACTTTTTTTTTTTACCTAAAAACTATCATGGACATCATCTCATGTCAGTATATATAGTTCTTCCTTTCATAGTACAGATGTAGTATGTTTTCTTATGGGCATTTTTATGAACTTTTTAATGGACGTTACATTATTTTTAATTTTTTACTGGTATAAATAGTGCCTCAATAAACATATTTGTACATATATTCTTGCCTATATGTTTTTCTGTATTGTGTACAATTGTAGTAACCTCCTAACTGGTTCCTTATTTCATGTCTCTCTCCCTTATAATCAATCCTAGAATCAACTTTATTAAGGTCTCACTGCTAGGAAAAAACTCTGTGACCCTATCTTTCAGAAGTGTCCACTTCTTTCTACTTACCTTAGCACAAGTGTCACTTCTACATAAAAAGTTCTTCAAATGCATGTCGCTATGACTTCCCTCTTCTCTGAACATTAAATCCCTAAAATATAACACAAAGCACTTACCATGTACTACTTTTTTGTACTCTTTACTTTTTAGGTATAGTTTCCATCTTCTTGACTATGATTTTCTCGTAAGGCATGCCATTCATTCAATCATTCATTTTTTTATTCAGTAATTGCCTATTAATGACTAGGTATATGAAAAGTCCTTAAAGAATATAAAGATATAGTAACACATACAAATTTGGTAGTCAGAGTCACTTGGAGAATATTTTGCATAGAGAAAGCTCTCCAAAGTATGCTTTCAGTTACTGATAACATTCATTGAGGGTGAAGTCCTCTCTCTAGAAAGATCTTCCATCCTTTGAAAGAACTGAAATTGTTCTTTGACAATTAACCATTTATTTCTTTTGCTGTTCCAGTTTGGACCACTTTCCACTGTGACTACAGAAATACCTATTCTCCAATTTAGTTGAATATCACAGAAGTGTTATAGTCTGGTTTCACATCTTCAGTTAAGACCAAAACATAATGTCCCATGGATACCACAGTTGCATTTCTCTTTAACCTTGTCCCTTGCCCTCATTCAATGTAATAAACAGTTATTGAACATATACTGTATCCCAGACACTAATGTTACAAAAATGAAATATTTTCCTTGCCCTTACAAGGCTGACATTAAAATTTTATAATAAAATATTGGATAATTACTATAAGGGTATAGGAAAGAGAAGGAAATTTTGAGTGAGGATTAGGAAAAGTTAAACTATCAAAAGAGACCCCAAACTACATGTACAATTTCATGTGCATTTGCAAAGAAATGAGAGTATTTTGAGGGTACAGCAAAACCATCCAAACTAAAGAAATGACACAAACATATAAACTCACAAATATAAAAGTATTTAAAAACTTGAAAATAGTTCAGTGGTGTTAAAGCATACAATGCATGGGGTGAAGGGGCATAAACCATAATATTAGAAAGTCGAATTGAGACCAAATAACAGAAATAAAGTCTTGAAAGAATTATTAAGGAATTTGTATTGATTAACTGGAAATGAGAATTACTTGATATTTGTTGGAACAAGAGTACCATAAATACTATTATATGGATTTAAAAAACATTACCCTGGCAGAAGTAGTAATGATATATGAGGAGTCAGAACATCAGAGACTGAAGACAGAAATAATAGTTAGAAGGTTGTTGCAGTGTTCATACAGTGATATTAAAAATTTGAACTAGGGGTGTCTGATGGCTCAGTTGGTTAAGATCCAACTTTGGCTCAAGTCATTATCTCACAGTTCATGGATTTGAGCCCTATGTCAGGCTCTGCACTGACAGCTCAGAGTCTGCTTCAGATCTTCCCTCTGTCTCTGTTCCTCCCGCTCTCACACACTCTCTCTCCTTCTCTCAAATATAAATAAACATTTAAAAAATCCCTTAAACAGTGGGAGTAGAACTGGAAGGGAAGATATAGATTTTTAAACCTCTGAAGAGGAAGAATCATATTTCTGGAATTGTAGAGGAAGAACATCACAAATTCTCCCCATAAAAGCCATTTTATTTTTATTTTTTTTTAAGTTTTAAAAAAATAATGTTTATTTATTTATTTTTTTAAAATTTTTTAGCGTTTATTTATTTATTTATTTATTTTTAATTTTATAATAGTTTATTTTCAAATTGGTTTACATACTGCACATGTTGGGATAAAAGCCATTTTAAATGGGAACCTGGGTGCTTGGTTGGTTAAGCTTCTGACTCTTGATTTCGGGTCAGGTCACGATCTCACAGTCATGAAACCAGCCCTGCATTGGATCTTAAGATTCTCTCTCTCCCTGTACCCCTCTCTCCTGCTATCTCTCTCTCTCTCAAAAAAAAAAAAAAGTAAAGTTGACACTGGACAAACTGTCAAAAATATTTCATAACTCCGTAAATTATGAATTATTTTATGTAAAATGTCAGCTTTAAAGAACAACAACGACAAATTATGAGATATACCCTTCCCCCCACCAAAAAAAAAAAGCACTCAGGAAAGTATGACTCATACACAGAAGGAAAAAAGCAGGCAATAGAAGATGTCTCTTAAGTGATTTAGATGTTGGACTTATCAAAGACTTGCAGGCAATATGTTTAATGAAGTAAAGGAAACCATACTTAAAGGATTAAAGGAAAACATGGTGACAATGACTCATCAAATAGAAAATATTAATAAGATCAAAATCGTAAAATAGAACAAATAAAAATCTGGAGTTGACATATGTGAAATTTAAGAAACAAAATAGACGAACATAGGAGAAGGGAAGCAAAAATAAGATAAAAACAGAGGGAGACAAATGATAAGAGACTCTTAAATACAGAGAATAAACTGAGGGTTGTTGGGGGGGTAGTGTGCGGGGGGATGGACTAAATGGTCAGTGGACATTAAAGAGGGCACTTGTTGGGATGAGCAGTGGATGTTATATGTAAGTAATGAATCACTAACTTCTATTCCTGAAATCATTACTACACCATATGTTAACTAACTCGGATTTACATTAAGAAATTAATTTTTTTTAATCTGGAGTTGATAAGTATAATAACTGAAATGAAAAATTCACTAGAAAGAATCAACAGCAGTTTGAAGTAGGAAGAAGAATCAGTGAAATTGAAAATAGCTCAATAGACATTACCCAGTCTGAAGAAGAAAGAATAAAGAAACAAACCTCACAGAGTTGAGAGATACCAGTAAGTACACCAACATGCAAATAACAAAAATCCCAGAAGAAGAAGGAATGAGTGAAAAAGGGGCAGAAAATTGTTTGACTATATAACTGTTAATTCTTTCCAAATTTTATTAAAGCTCTAATTAAGACACACGAAAGCTTTATGAACTCCAAGTAGGATGAACTCAAAGGATTCACATCTAGACAGATCATAGAAAGACAAGAGAAAATTGTCACATCTAGACAGATCATGAAAGACAAGAGAAAAATTTTAAATGCTACAAGAGAAAAATGACGTATATTTAAGGGAACTACAACAAAATTAAAGTTTACTTCATGTCAGAAACAATGGACACCAAAGTTGGGATGATATATTCAAACTAAACTCAAGGGAAGTAGAAGGACATAAATAATAAACACCAGAGTGAAGTCAACAAAATATAGAGGAAAAAATATAGAAAATTGAAACACAAATGTATTTTTGGTAAAAATTAAAAGAAAATTGATAAACCATTAGCTATACTGACCAAGGGGGGAAAATGAGATGACACAGATAACAAAAGTCTGGATTGAAAGAGAACATAACCACTGACTCTACAGAAATTAATAAGATTTTAAAGAAATGCAAAGAAAAAAATTAGACAACTTAGATGAAATTAATAAATTCCTAGAGGGGCGCCTGGGTGGCTCAGTCGGTTAAGTGTCCGACTTCGGCTCAGGTCATGATCTCACAGTCTGTTAGTTCGAGCCCCGCCTCTGGCTCTGTGCTGACAGCTCAGAGCCTGGAGCCTGCTTCAGATTATGTGTCTCCCCCTCTCTCTCTGACCCTCCCCCACTCATGCTTTGTCTCTCCTGCTCTCAAAAATAAAGAAAACATAAAAAAATTAAAAAAAAATAAATTCCTAGAAATACCCAAATTTCTGAAACTGACTTAAGAAGTAGAAAATGTGAGTAAATCTGTAACAAGGGGAGAAACTAAATTAGTAGCTTAAAATTTTCTCACAGAGAAAAGTCTAGGTGCAGATGGCTTCATTGGAGAAATCTATGCAATAGTTAAAAGACAAATAATACCAATAGTCCATGAACTCTATACAGCATGACAAAGGGAGATTTATCCCAGGAAGGCACAGTTGCTTTAACATCAAAAATTAATACAATATGCCATATTAATAAAATAGGGGTGATACTCCACATGATTATCTCAATTGGTGCATGAAAAAAAGTCCATCACCCACTCATAAAAAAATCCATCTCAAAACTTAAAATAGAAGCATACTATCTCTTTTGAATAAATGTCATCTATAAAAAAACTGAGAGCTAACTTCATACTTAATGAAATAGGTATATAAAGGAGGAAGAATAAGTTGAACAACATATGGGCATGTGTATATTATTATTAAATATTAACTATGATAAAGATGAAGTTCAATGGGCAGTTGAAATTTTGAAGTAGAGATCATGGGATCTAGGGATATGGTATCAATGAAAATTGAAATGAAATGAAATGAAACCACTTCCTCATATCAATGAAAACTGAAACCCTGAGGATGTAGACATTACCCAGGGGAGGAAAAAGTGATAAGGCAAAAGTGAAGAAGATTTAAGATTAAACATTAAGGGTACCTATATTTAAGAAAATGTGAACGAATAAGTCAGCAAAAGACATTTCAAAATATTGATCAATAACAACTGATCACTCATGCTCTGCCTCACAGAAATGACTGCCAGTTAGGGGTTGCTTTAAATCCATAATGTAAAAGGAGGATTTCCTTGAAAAAAAAATTATCTCCTTTATAATACCTCTCTTCCTCATGCATTAGGGTTATCAAATGATTGAACCAAGCTTAGGGTGGATGTATAAATATTTTTTAATGGACGTAGAAGTCTACATTTATATTGTATTTTATTTTACTCTTTTTTTAATATAATTTATTGTCAAACTGACTAACATACAGTGTATACAGTGTATACAGTGTGCTCTTGGTTTTGAGGGTAGATTCCTATGTTTCATCGCTTGCATACAACACCCAGTTCTCATCCCCACAAGTGTCCTCCTCAGTGCCTATCACCTATTTTCCCCTCTCCCCCACCTTCCCACATCGACCCTCAGTTTGTTCTCCGTATTTAAGGGTCTTTTATGGTTTGCCTCACTTCTCTGTTTTTAATGATTTTTTTCCTCTTCCCTTCCCCCATGGTCTTCTGTTAAGTTTCTCAAGTTCCACATATGAGTGAAAACATATCTGTCTTTCTCTGACTGACTTATTTCACTTAACATAATACCCTCCAGTTCCATCCACGCTGCTGCAAATGGCAGGATTTCATTCTTTCTCACTGCCAAGTAGTATTCCATTGTATATATAAACCACATCTTCATTATCCATTCATTAGTTGATCAACATTTAGGCTCTTTCCATAATTTGGCTATTGTTGAAAGTGCTGCTATAAACACTGAGGTACATGTGCATATAAAATTTTAAATTTATCTCTAAGGAAATAGTAAACAATTTTTTCACCCTGTTTTTTACACACAACGAAAGGCCCCACAGTCTGGGAGATGCCCTTCCCCATTCTGTAGTTGGAGCAGAATCCAAGGTCACCATCCCTTTCTATTCACCGATGATGCTTTCTTGTTTTCCAGAAACTTGACAGAAGTCCTCCTAAATACAAACCATTTGGAATTCTTCAAGGAGTTCCTCAAAGAACGGAAGGCCGATAGTCCCTTGAGATTCCTGATAGCCGTACATAAGATCAGTATTGAGACAAATGAAAAAGTTTACAAGTCTCTCTTTGAAAATATAATCAAGACTTATTTCCATGCCAAAGTTCCTGCTAGTATGCATCCTCTTCTCCTGATATTGTTTCCTTTTCCCTTTAGTATTTTAGGAGAAAAGTTTGACAGAAAACCTGTCTCATGTGAGTCCCCTGAAAGACAGAACGGAGCAGTGGCCAGATGAGCAGTATTGAGACAAAGATTCAGAGGGACAGTAAAAGCAGAGAGCAACAATAATAAATCTAACGTATGCTACTAGTATGAGAAGCCAAGTGCAAGACACTTGTACTTATATGTGAAATATATCCTCTCCTTTAACTGTGTTCAATACTGAAATAGGATCTTATTTAATCTCTATAAGGTAGACTTATAGAGAATGAATAGCTCCATTTTACTAATGAGGAATATGAAACACAGAGAACTTGAATTCAGACTCAAGTCATCTGACCCTTAAATCAACTAGACAGAAATTAGATACAAAAACAAGAGTTAGCTATATGTAAAGTTGGAGTTTCCACCAACTATGGGTTGTAGAGAGAGTTGTACTGGGAAGGAGAAAACTGTCTTCCTGAAAATCTATGTTTCATAAATTTTGTTTTCTTGCCTATGGAGGAAGGGCAATCTGACCCATGTAAATTCATCTTGGACAGAAACAAAAGTTGCAAATAAAGTATTGACCTATAATTCTAGAGGGAAAAAAGAGAGGTGAGCATAATTCCATTCTCAAAGTAAACAGATCTATAGCAAAGCAATGAAGGTAAAACCTTTTATTTTGGCACAAATGTACAGGTGTGTGTGTGTGTGTGTGTGTGTGTGTGTGTGTGTGTGTTTGCTTGTGATAACCTAGATCAGGTTATAAATTTTATGGAAGTAAAAAGAGAGGTAAAACTGACAAATCTTTACTGTAAGAAATATTCATTTGTTGAGTCTCAGGAAGAAGACAAAGAGGAGTATGTAGATCTTGTCCTTGATAAGTTTTCAAGTCTTATTCATGAACAAAATAGTCTCTGAACATCTGGAGAATTATATTGCCCTCATGATACTTATTTGTAATCTTGGATTCCCCATTTACCCACCAGCAGTTTAACATTAATTCTTTACTGTTCTGCTCTCTTCCTAAGCCAAAAATTTTAAACTAGCTGCAGAGATGAGTCCTTTAAATATTTCTTTCCCCTTAAAGCACTTTCTTAGAAATTTGAATGGAAGTAAACCAGAACTGTATTTGCTCTGCAACCCTGCTTTTGAGATTTTCAAACAAATTGTGGAGAGTTCAAAGTCTAACCAGATTGAGAATAAGGGACAGACTCTAAGATGAAAAACACACCAGCTACCTCAGAAATGGTAGACAAGAAGATGAGGACTTTTTCTCTCTTGCATTTTTTAGAAGAAATACTGCAGTGTGACGCTCCTATTATCCAAGAAGTCTCTCGCATGCGTAATGTCAGCACAACTACATTATTAATACTACAGGGCTATGTCATGAAATCTCTGGAAGATAAATGGTGAGTATTGATCAGTGAAGGCCATGACTCTTTCTGGACCTGCTCATTGGCTTCCGAAAGCCATGATACTCAAAGAATCTCAAATGCCAAAGTTCACAGCCAGAGCTTCCCTACAAGAGAAAAGCCAAATTTATCTTGAATCCTCTACTTACTGCCTATGCACATGCATGTGCATGCACATATGCACACACACACACTTCAGTTAATTTACTCGCACAGAACAATACAGTATTGATTAGGAAGGATATGCTGACATTAGTGAAGGATTGAAATTGTAAGAAGAATATTTATAAATGTCTCACCATTCCCCAATTCCCATTTTCTTGACTTCTTCCAAAAGCTGAGATATGTTTGCCTTGACTGTTACCTTTTAGGTACCAGGTGTTTGCCTTCTTTGATATTCGTGGTCTCCTTTTGACAGGTTTAAAGATTACCAAGAGCTGTTCCCACCTTACCCTCAGGAAGTACAAACTTCTATTGAAGTACAAACTTCTAAGAAGCCCTCAAAGGCAACAATTTACCTACAGGAAACTCAGGTAAGGAAGATGGTGAAGACAAGACATTGAGGACAAGAAAAGCACTGCTTAGGCATTGTCAACCATGCAAAAACAGTTTCATTGTTAGCTTATTTATTCACCAAAACAACTACTCTTTTGGATAGGTTTCTTTTTTTTTTTTTTGAATTCCAAATAATCCTTTTTTTTTTTTCTGGTGAGAATATGACCTTTATTTCTGCTTCATTTTTCCCTCTGGACAAATGAGCCTTTATTTTTATTTTTTTAACAATTTATTGTCAAATTGGTTTCCATACAACACCCAGTGCTCATCCCAACAAGTGCCCTCCTCAGTGCCCGTCTCCCACTCCCCCTCCTAAACCCCATCGACCCTCAGTTTGTTCTTAGTATTTAAGAGTCTCTTACGTTTTGTCTCTCTCCCTCTCTGCGGCTTTTTTTTCTCTTTCCCCTCTTCCTCTCTCCCAGGGTTTTCTGCTAAGTCTCTCAAAATCCACCTATGCGTGGAAACATAAGGTATCTGTCTTTCTTGGCCTGATTTGTTTCACTCAGTATAATACCCTCCAGTTCCTTCCATGTTGCCACACATGGCCAGATTTCATTCTTTCTCATTGCCACGTAGTATTCCGTTGTATGTATATACGACATCTTCTTTATCCATTCATCAGTTGATGGACACTTAGTCTCTTTCCATGATTTGGCTATTGTCGAAAGTGCTGCTATAAACATCGGGGTACACGTGCCCCTATGCATCAGCACTCCTGTATCTCTTGGGTAGATTCCTAACAGTGCTATTGCTGGGTGATAGGGTAGTTCTATTTCCATTTTTTTATTTTTTGAGGAACCTCCACACCATTTTCCAGAGCGGCTGCACTAGTTTGCATTCCCACCAACAGTGTAGGAGGGTGCCTGCTTCTCCACATCCTTATCAGCATCTATAGTTTCCTGATTTGTTCATTTTAGCCACTCTGACTGGTGTGAGGTGGTATCTCAGTGTGCTTTTGATTTGTATTTACCTGATGATTGAGCATCGTTTCATGTGTCTGTGTGCTGTCTGGATGTCTTCTTTGACGAAGGGTCTATTCATACCTTCCACCCATTTCTTCACTGGATTATTCATTTTTCGGGTGTGGAGTTTGGTAAGTTCTTTATAGATTTTAGATACTAGTCCTTTATCCAATATGTCATTTGCAATTATCTTTTCCCATTCCATTGGTTGCCTATTAGTTTTGTTGGTTGTTTCCTTTGCAGTGCAGAACCTTTTTATCTTGATGAGGTTCCAATAGTTCATTTTTGCTTTTAATTCCCTTGCCTTTGGAGTTGTGTCGAGTAAGAAATTGGTGCGGTTCAAGTCAAAGAGGTTTTTTCCTGCTT
The DNA here is from genome assembly GCA_030068075.1 of Paguma larvata. Taxonomy (NCBI): domain Eukaryota; kingdom Metazoa; phylum Chordata; class Mammalia; order Carnivora; family Viverridae; genus Paguma; species Paguma larvata. Next base: position 18,649,079 of record CM057840.1, read on the forward strand.
TATCCTCTAGGATTTTGTTGGTTTTCTGTCTCACATTCAGGTCCTTCGTCCATTTAGAGTTTGTTTTTGTGAGTGGTGTAAGGAAGTGGTCTAGTTTCATTCTTCTGCATGTTGCAGTCCAGTTCTCCCAGCACCATTTGTTAAAGAGGCTGTATTTTTTCCATTGGATATTCTTTCCCGCTTTGTCAAAGGTTAGTTGGCCATATGCTTGCGGGTCTATTTCTGAGTTTTCTATTCTACTCCATTGGTCTACATGTCTGTTTTTGTGTTAATACTATACTGTCTTGATGATTACCACTTTGTAGTAGAGGTTAAAGTCTGGGATTGTGATGCCTCCCGCCTTGGTTTTATTCTTCAGTATTACTTTGGCTATTCGGGGTCTTTCGTGGTTCCATACAAATTTTAGGATTGTTTGCTTTAGCTTTGAGAAGAATGCTGGTGCAATTTTGATTGGGATTGCATTGAATGTGTAGATTGCTTTGGGTAGTATTGCCATTTTAATAATATTTATTCTTCCAATCCATGAACACAAGATGTTTTTCCATTTCCTTGTGTCTTCCTCAATTTCCTTCTTAAGTTTTTTATAGTTTTCAGCGTAGAGATCCTTTACATCTTTGGTTAGGTTTATTCCTAGGTATTTTATGGGTTTTGGTGCAATTGTGAAGGGGATTAGCTTCTTTATTTCTCTTTCTGTTGCTTCATTGTTGGTGTGTAGAAATGCAACCGATTTCTGTACATTGATTTTGTACCCTGCAACTTTGCTGAATTCATGGATCAGTTCTAGCAGGCTTTTGGTGGATTCTGTCGGGTTTTCCATGTAGAGTATCATGTCATCTGCGAAAAGTGAAAGTTTGACTTCCTCCTTGCCAATCTCGATGCCTTGTATTTTGTTTTGTTGTCTAATTGCTGATGCTAGGGTCTCCAACACTATGTTAAATAGCAGTGGTGATGAAAAGACCACAGCTAATATCATTGTCAATGGGGAAAAACTGAGGGCCTTCCCCCACAGATCAGGAACATGACTTGGATAGGTTTCTTAATTTACATTTTACAAAGAAGAATTCTGAGGCTCAGAAAAATTGTTACAGTGGGAATTTAAGAAAATCCCTGTCTTCATTCTCTGTGACTAGAACCTATTGAGTGATAGACATAGGGATCAGATACATGGAGATCAAAATGTCAGTTTCTTTTTAATTTTTAAGTTTATTTATTTACTTTGAGAAAGAGATAGAAGAGGAGAGGAGGAGGATGGGGCAGAGAGAGAGGGAGAGAAAGAATCCGAAGCAGACTCCACACTGGGCCTCGAACTCATGAAACATAAGATCATGACCCAAGCAGAAACCGAGTGTCAGAGGCTTAACTGACTGTCATCTAGGCGCCCCCAAAATGTCAGTGTTTTTACTGCTAAAAGCTAGTTTGAAGGACATGGGTTGGCCACGAAGCCAAATGAGTTTAATAATCCTCTGCACCCAAATTAAACTTAGTTACAGGTCCGGCCACTGGCAAAATGGAACAATTTAGGCCTGCATTTCCCTGAGTGAACCTCTTATAAATGACAAAGGGCAGTCCTAAATACAGGTATCCTGCAAACAAGCAACTCCCAGAAAGAGAATGCAGAAGGCTGACGGCACAACATGTCCATTTTCACCTTCCAAATATATCAATTATTTAACCCATTCTTTCTCCATGTGAGTAGAGAAAAAGGGAAGAAAGAGGAGACAGGAATTTTTTTCCAGTTTACACAAAGCACTTTAACTGACAGTATATAATTTTCCAAAATAATAGTTTTGTAAGGAAATGGCAATAATACAGTTTTTACAAAGAAGTTTCTCAGTAAATCCCAGTGTACTTCAGTGTGTGCTCCCCTAGACAGGAATGTTATTTCAGAAAGTCTCTTCATATGATTTGAGAAAAAGATTCACGCTTCCTTTAAATAATCACTTGCTCGCTGTGTTGTAGAGTTGATTAGTATCAGAAAAAATTGAGCCCAGCTCCATCAACTCCAAAAATTGTGCTGAGATATTTCTGAAAACAATGCCTATGCCCATTGATTCTATAGTCCAGATATGAAAACTGCTCCTTCCTTTCTTCTCTTTATTTCCTCCTTGCATGAGTCAACTCTATGTCAGGATACCATGAATGATTATGTAGGACATTAAAGAGAATATTGCACCCAGAACCAGGAGATTTCGTTTTAATTTCAGGTCTTCCAGTTGCTCTTAGATAAGAAAAGATAAAAAGAAATCAACGTGGACTTAGTACCTATTTTGTGCCAAGCACTGCATTAGAGTTTATGTGTATAATCACTAACCCTCACCACAATCCTGAAGGCTGTTGTTTCTACCTTACACCTGGAGACATTGAGACACAGATTGAACTGACCCAAATTACACAATTAGGGAGATGCTAGGCTCCAGATTCAAGGTTTTTGATACCAAATCCAGTAATTTTTGTATTTCACTACCAGCTCCCTAAAGTCATGCTTACAATGAGACAGCTGAACTAGTTGATCAATAAAATCTGTCTGGCTCTAAATATCAATTTGTCAAGGGGTAAATGAATTACAAAATGGTCATTGGGTATTACGAAATGGATGAATAACTTATAAAATGCATGTGTGTGTGTGTGTGTGTGTGTGTGTGTGTGTGTCTGTGTGTGTGTGGTGTGCATGTAATTATATTTTTATCTTTTTAATGATTAGAAATGGTTTTACTCATTTCCTTATTTCTTCAACACTTCAAATCTGCCCAAGCTATTATTCTCTTCTTGTGAGTTTTACTTATCTCTGATCCCTGTTTTCTTCCTATTCTTAGCTCTCACACACTCTCTCCTAATCATGGCATCTTAAATCTTACCATTGAAAAACAGTGGTAGAAGGAACATTGCCAATGCCCCATGCCTAGGTAAAACCAGAATCTTCTAACCACTATTGACTTAACTTAGGTAAGGCTTACAATTCTCTGACCTGAGTTTTCTCATCTTTAAATTGGAGCTAAAGATTATTTCTTATAAAGGAGGTATTATGAGGATTAAATGTAATGAATGTCAAGTTTCTGGCATAGTAGACTTTCAGTGAACAGAAGTTATACTGATGAACATGGCTTACCCCTCTGTCTTTTTCCAGAAGAGAGGCTGGCTGAAAATGATTAGCTTTATTAAGAGCTTTTGCAAGTACCGCAGATTTATGTCTGATCCCATTAAGCGCTACGAATTTGAACAATATCTTCACCTGGAAGTACAAAATAACAAGGAAAGTAAGTCACTTTTCTATTTACTGCCTTTCCTGTTGACATTCCAGACACAAGGGTTAGCCCAGATAAGAAGCTGCAGGGCTGTTGCTTTGTGGCATGCCTGTGTTAGCTTGGGGTCTAGCAAGAACTCCAGGTCCTAGAGGCAAAGCCAAGCTCATCCCTGCTTAGAAAGGATGTGAGTCCAGTGGCTTCTGCTCACAGGGCTAGCAATGGTGTAAAATGACTAGTCTAAGGCATAGCAAGAGCTTACATTTTACAAAACTGTTTGTAGTATAGATTCATTCAACTGCTATATTTATTACTTCATTCATTGAGAATCCACCATGTAGCAGGAACTTTGTCAGGTGCTGGGGATACAGTAGTAGACATGCAGCATATGTCCTCAGGGACATACAAGAGCCACAGATGTTGAAGCAAGATTTCCTGGATTTGAATCTATAATTTTCTTTGTTTTTTAAAATCTTTTTAATGTTTATTTATTTTTGAGAGACATAGAGGCACAGCGTAAACAGGGGAAGGGCAGAGAGAGAGGGAGACACAGAATCAGAAGCAAACTCCAGGTTCTGAGCCGTCAGCACAGAGCCCGATGCTGGGCTCGAACTCACAGACCGCGAGATCATGACCTGAGCTGAAGTCGGCCGCCCAACCGACAGAGCCACCCAGGCGCCCCTGAATCTATAATTTTCTAACTGAAGGACCTTGTGAAAGTGATTTTGTGCCTCCCTTTTTTCATCTGTAGAATGGTAATAATGATGGTGCTTAGCCCATAAGATTATTGTGAGGATTAAGTGAGTTAATACATATAAAATATCTTTACCCATTACTATAAAAGAGTTAGCCAGTGTACTGCTATTATTATACAGTGAATGATCCCAAAGATAATTTCAGGGAGACAGGGAGACACTAGTTAGTCAAGGGGGAGGATCAGGGAAGTCTTCTCCTAGAAAGTGACATAAATTTGTGTTTAGGAATGCTCAAGTTAGACAAAATAGGAGGGGAGCAATTTCTAGGTCTGCATAGAATCCTAAAGAAAGAGGAATGGCAATCGGGCCAGATGGATGGGAGGTTAATAAGATGGCAAAAGTGCCTGAGATAATACTGGAGGAACCGATGACAAATCTCATCTCTCTTGATGACTTTTGAGCTGTTCCAATTGTCCCTATAACAAATAATACTGCAAAACATACATACTTTGCAATTGCGTATTTCTAGGAAATAAACTCCTTAAAATGGGAGAAGTGAGAAAATGGTTAAAATAGTTAAATTTCAGTCCTTTAAAAAACATTACACTAAATAACTCTCACCAATGGTATAAATGAGTGCCACATTGTCACTAACATGGGGTATTATGCATTTAAAAAAAAACACAAAAACTGCCAATCCGTTAATGAAAAATAATGTGCCATTCTTATGTATATTTCTTTAGTAATTAAGAACTTTTATTTATTTGTCATTTGTATTTTTTTAATGTTCTATGTCCTTGGTCTATTTTTCTATTGGAATTTTTAATATTATTATATGTTCTAATTTGCAAAAGTTTTTGTATGTGTGTTTTACGAACTGCTTCACAAACACTTAGGATTTTAGAGTGGTTCCAGCTTCTTTGTTTCTTCTTTTCAATAAAATTAGTTCAAACCTGTATGCCACAGAATGGTGGGAAGTCTAATGTCTCCCCCCTTCAATTTCCCATATCCTTAGTATTGTATGAGAGAGCCCAAGAGGAGTGCTTCTGGAGTTCAGTGGGAGATTTACCTGCCAGTAGTCTGCTTTCTATCACTATCACTTAGCCTTTTCTGGGATTGTTACGTCATTCAATATGTTGACCCGCTTATCATTACAAAAAAAACTTTATTCTTGGTAATACTCTTTTCTCTGAAATCTACTTTGTCTGATATTAAAATAGTCACTCCAGCTTTCTTTTTATTAGTGTTAGCATATATTATCTTTTTCTATTCCTTTATTTATAACCTATGTATGCCCTACATTTAAAGTGCTCTTCTGGGGGCGCCTTGGTGTCTCAGTCCGTTAAGCATCTGACTTCGGCTCAGGTCATGATCTCACAGTTGGTCAGGTTCTGTGCTGATAGCTTGGAGCCTAGAGCCTGTTTTGTATTCTGTGTCTCCCTTTCTCTCTGCCCCTCCCCCACTCACACTCTGTCTGTCTCTCTCTCAAAAATAAATAAACATTAAAAATATATTTTTTTTAAAGTGCTCTACTGGTAGCCAGCACAGAGTTGGGTCTTGCTTTAAAAAAAATAATAATAATCCAACCTGACAATCTTAACCCAATTGAAAGTCACAAATATTCAGGGCATTTTGTGAATCATCAATAGCTTGAAATCAACTCTGATAGAAGTATTTATTATAGAAATCAGCGAATACTACAAATCGTATCTCCCTCTTCCCTACCAGACATGGTTTATAAGTATATCAGTGCTCCCAGATTTCTTGAGTGAATTTAGCACCCTCTTTTCCTAAAATCCCTGACCGTCATACCAACTTTCCTGTTCTTCAGACTTTTTTTCCCCCTTCAAACTCAAGTCTAAGAGATAAAGATTGTAAGATAGGAAGGGGAGCTTTTTGTTTTATTTGGTGCTATAACCCTAGGACCTAGCATAGTGTCTGGAACATAATAGGTGCTAGCTATTTATTGAACGTTGTAGTACACTCCTGTCTTATATGCAACACTGCTCCAAAAGGAATCCCACTTATGCCATAGGAAGTACCACATCCGCATCAATGATTTTTTAACAAATATCCAAAATAATGGATTTTGCAAGAAAAATGGTAAATCCTAGAGCTGGATTAGATAATTTTCTTTTTTAAAAAACTTTTTTTTTAATGTTTATTCATTTTTGAGAGAGAGAGAGAGAGAGAGACAGAGCAGAGCGTTAGCAGGAGAAGGGCAGAGAGAGGGACACACAGAATCTGAAGCAGGCTCCAGGCTCTGAGCTGTCAGCACAGAGCCCAATGTGGGGCTTGAACTCCCAAACGGTGAGATCATGACCTGAGCCGAAGTCGTACGCTTAACCGGCTGAGCCACCCCGGCGCCCCTAGATAATTTTCTTAACCCCAGCCAGGCAATTACCTAGGGTCTACTTACCAAATACAGCCCAAAATCCCTATGAATGGACTTCATATCCTAATCAAGAAACTTTCTAAAATAAGTGTCTTATTTTTTTTTGAGACAGAATCCAAACCTTCTAGAATCTTCTATGTTCATCTTTACTCATTCCTGTCTGTTTTCTACTCTAGTGCCCTACTCTTTGTTTCTTTAATAAACTTCTTTACTCTTGATGTTTGGCTTTTTCATTATGCTGCTTTCCCAGTTTACTTCCAAATTACTTCCCTGATAAACCTTGAATAAGCATAATCAGAATCACAGACTCCATTTTGAAGGTCACATCTGTATATTCACTTTCTGCAAAAATGTTAGGGATTGGCATAACTACAGTGCAATTATATTTCTATGAGACAAACACCAGGAAAACACAGTTGTTTTGTGCGTTCAGTACACAAGTGATGTGTGTGTGTGCATGTGTGTGTGTTATAATACCATCTGAGCAGATGGCTTTTTCAGCAGTGCTTCAAGTCAAACTAAAAGGTTGAGCCCAAGGGTGGGAAATCACTGTTTCAATAGGCCCAAAGATGGGTCCACAGTTTTCTTTCTTCATTTTAGTTATGCCCAAGTTGGAGGTCAAGTTTATGAGTAACTTGATCAAATTAGATTTTTATTCCTTCCTCCTTCTCTCTCAGATTTCTCCACACCACCAAATGCATCACGACCAACCACAATTGCCGGAAGCACCCGGAGTACAGACCTTGAGAATGGAGATATAATCCTTGTGAAGCGTCGTATATTTGGCCACAAGATTATCATTGTCAACTTTGCGATCAATGATTTTCATTTTTTTTCTGAAATGGAGAAGTAAGTTTCCCATCTCTCCCCCTCATGCCTTTCCATGCTTAGTACCATCCAGCAAAGACCAGAGTGGCCTATGAATTGCACCATGATTTCAATCCTGCCAAGCAAGAATCTCCAACTGAAAATCTTGCTGAATTCTGGCACTATGTCAATTTCTGCCATTCTTCCATTTGGATACTAGAAGATCTTCAGTATTCTGGAGTTGCCAATATTTAAATGTACTTATTTATACCCAGGAAGTGGAGCACTTTTTTCTATTATTTGTTAATATGATAGAATTTCTCTTATGTAGCACCACAGGGCCAATAGTTCTTTAGTTAGAGCAAGGAATTATAATAAAACTTGTGTGTGTCTGTATGTGTGTGCATGAAATTAAACAGATAGATAGATTATTCCTTGCTTTATTCATCCATCCTATGAAAAAAGCAAGTAGTAGGAACAAATTGGAGGTCATTCCCTTACAGTTTTTGGTGAGTTACATAAATCAAAACATCTTTCTGGTCTAGGTCAGATTATTCTTACCTGTTGTTCAGTGTGGTTTCTACTTAGAAATATTCTTTTTTTTTTTTAATGCTTATTTTTGAGAGAGAGAGAGAGAGACTGAGTGTGAGCTGGGGAGGGGCAGAGAGAGGGGGAGACACAGAATCCAAAGCAGGCTCCAGGCTCTGAGCTGTCAGCACAAAGCCCGATGTGGGGCTCAAACCCACAAACCATGAGATTATGACCTGAGCCGAAGTCAGATGCTTAACCGACTGAGCCACTGAGGCACTCCAGAAATATTCTTAACCAAATGTGTCCTCATGTGTACAGCTCTCCAATTTGTGAGCTCAGGGTCTGAACTGGCAAAACAATCATACTGGGGTAGAGGAGTTAGTCAGTGGTTCTCAACTCTGGTGCACATCAGGACAGAATATGTTGCTAGGAGACAGAAAGTAGTTGCCAGGGGTTATGAGAAGGGAAGGATGGATAGTTTTTATTTAACAGGCATAGAGTTTCAGCTGGGGAAGATGAAAAAGTTCTAGAGATGGATTGTGTTGATGGTTGAACAACAGGGTGAATATACTTAATGCCACTGTACATTTAAAAATGGTTAAACTGGCAAATTTTATGTTAGATATATTTTTCTATATAAAAATATTAAGAAAAGGAATATGTTGCTTCAGAGAGTGGTGGAAATTGTGAGAGCATCAGCACAGAAGGGGAAACAAAGAGAAAGAGAGCCCTTAGTTCTTCAAGTTGTTAGAGGCAAAACTGGTACAAAGACAAGGGTGGAGGCAGGATGGGATAAATAAGGGAGTTTGCAATAAAGAAATACACTTGAAGAAGCACTTACCACATTACCTGACATGTGGCAGGTGCTCAGTTAGTACCTGCTAATGGATGCATTATGATTGAATGAATGAAGTTGCAGCCTGGCCAAGGACTGACCCTGTCTTTTTTAGGCCAGAAATGGGTCTGGGCTTGATGCCCTATTTAGTTGCTGCTTTTATCTTCTCCTTGCTGATTTCCTGCTTACTGCTTCTTTTTAGATTTAACGAGTTGGTGAGTTCAGCTCAAATGCTGCAAGTCAACCGGGCATATACCGAGAATGATGTGATCCTACTGAGGCTCAAACTTGGTATCATCCTAAAGCTCTACCTGCTTTCTGAAATCCCTCCAAGGCTGAGGGTAAAGGGGACTCCCACTTCTCTCTGGGCTTTTTCCAAGAAGCATTTCTTCCACAAGAAATGATAGCTAATAGGCACCACTTAAGTCTTGGGTCAACCAGATATCCTATAGCTAGCAGTTGCATGAAAACCTGCTGCTTTCTGGGGACGGGGTGGTCTTATAGGTATTGGGGGTACCTATAGGTACTAGAGGTCAAGAGAGGTTTTCTTCCTTCCCTGGAGTTCTACCAGTAACGGGTTCCCACTCTATGGTTAGGTGAATGTCTCTGAATCCCAGAAGGAAGCTATCCTTACTGCCATTGCAGACGGCCACCTAGATCGGAGCATCTTCCATGGGGCTATCATGTCTCTCTTCCCCATCATTATGTACTTCTGGAAAAGGTAACTATTTCCCCTTGCCCAAGGACCATGAGGGCAGGAAAACACATTTGACTTTCTAGGGAGTTTTCTTTCTTCCTCTAGCTCTCTACTTCATGGTTTCCATTTTCATGAGAACTACAATGGTGTATTCTTATCCTATTTGCTACACTTGGTCCCTCATACTCCCACCCTGAAACTGAATCAGAAGATGGAAGGTCAGGTAAGACTGGGGATCAGAGTGCCTGGCTCCCACAGCTCCCACGTGCTTGGAAAGGGTGTTAATTTTCTTAGGCATAGGTTCCTCACCTAAATGTGAGTATGGACCATGGCTCTCTGGGGAGAAATTCTGTCAAGGTTCACACAAATGCATTTGTGCTTAAGGAGCCCCACTGAGGCAGTAAGACAGCAGAGTTTTACTCTGTTATGCCCAAATACCATAACCATTGTTAGTTCACAGTTAGTCACAGTTGAAAGATGTTTCAATTTTCAAGAGGAGCTTAGAAACTTAGTTTTTTTATGTCATATCTCTGAAAGTTAAAGTGACAAATGTGGCTAACTCAAAACTAAAACATGGTGAGGAAACTCTGAAGGCCAGAAAACAAAAATGAAACAAACAAAATATCTCCATGACTTATTCAACCTGTGGCCCACTGGTTTCTAACCCAAGGTTTGGGCTGAGACACTAGCCAAGGTTATTTACTCCTGTGGTACACTGTAACTCTGGTCTGTATCTTCCACATAATGAATGGCAGTGCCTTGGGTGACAGTGATCAGAGGAAAACTGGCTGAAATGTTCCAAGACAAGGCTAATTGGTATGTTTAGATTATTATGTGATTCCAAGTCTTAAGGGTCTCTCTCTCTCTCTCTCTCTCTCTCTCTCCTCCCCTCTCCCTACCTCTCTCTCTCTCTCTCTCTCTCACACACACACACACATACACACACACACAAGCACATACATTACCTTATAATAAGTGTAAAGTTTACATACTAATCTCCAACCTTTATTTTAAAATCCCTATGATAATAAATTGTTTAATACAGGATGGAAAGAAATTAAAAAGCAAAGTTCAAGATAACCAGTTTAGCCTTTTGAACACCAATTGTTACCTAGCACTAAGACTAGACTTGATTTAGTTCTGCTAAGCAGGATTAAATAGAAAATTGTCCTGATTCTGGAGAATCAGAAACACCTGGGAAATTCATGCTGCTCCTGGCTTGAGTCAATGCTCTGCACTCCCTCTTACCTATTAAGGAAATATAGGGGTGCTTCAGAGAAGCTTTGAATCCCTAATCCTTATGTAGCTGATTCTTTCCTTGTTTTACTATATACTCCTATATAGAGAGTTTTCTATCGCACAAACTGTATTCACATATGTTATCCCAGATGAACTTCTCAATAACCATATGAGGTGGGTGGAACAAAGTGTTATTGTCCCCATTTTATAGATGAGTAAACCAGGGCTCAAAGAAATTAAGAGACACCTAGGATCACTTGGAATTAGTTAAACCAGGATTAGAAACCAGGTCTCTTGGTCTCTTAAACACCATAAAGAATGCATCATGGCACACTGGGAGCTCCATGATGGGAAAAAGACCCATTTCAGCAAGTGGAATGGCAGAAACCAACTGTGATCAAATAGAGTGCCCCTTAAGTAAAGGAAGAAAGGTAGCAGTCAAGACCATCAGAGCCAAGGCAGAATAGAAAATAAATCCAGTCTTAGCCAAGACTGACCTTTAAGGGGTCCAATGCAAGGGTAGGCTGAAGTCCAGCAAGGGTTTAGGGGCCAGGGAGGAAGAGATGAAGAATATTATGAGGGATTTAAGGGTGCAATAGTTCTCAGGTTCCAGTGGGCATATGAGTCCAAGTTCATGTGAAGAGCAGAGGTCTACTCCAGGGAAAGAGCTGCTAGGAACACAGTGACAGGGTCATGACTTTCGGCAAGGGACAGGATGAAACCAGACTGGGACCTGAGAGGAAGCCAGTCAGACACTCTGGTTGCATCAGGTGGGGTTAGGTAGGGAGTTCATAGTCTGACGCTCAAGCAAGCATCCTAGGGATTGACCTCATCTCAGACCTACGTACAATAGATTCTTTACAGACTCCATCCACTGGTTCCAGAAGGGAATCCTAACATACTGTCCATGCCAGATCCTCGCTGGAGCCAGGCCTGTACACAGAGAAGCCTCAGAAGAAGGGCCTCTGACAGGCAGCACTCCAAGGTCAAGTCTCTCCTCTTCTCTATTGGACACTCCACTCTCTGTGAGGACTGTCCCTGATCTGGTTCTCCTGTGCTCCATGCTCCAGCCTCCTCAGCTGATAGCTTTCTTCCTGTGACCAGAAGTCATTCTTTTCACAGGTTTTGTTCCTGGAAGGCATCCCGGTCTTACTTCCGGTACAGGGGAAAGATATTTAAGGATAAAAATCCTTCTCCTAAGCCTATATACAAGTATCCTCCTTTGAATGGAGGTAAGTTCTATACTTATATTCATGACCTACAGCCCCATTCTCCAGCAAATTAGACTCTTGAAGGGAAAGCAAGGGTCCAAAGGACCAACTTCAGACTTCACAGAGGGTATTCTCTTCTGGAGGGATGGGCATCTCATTAACTTGACTCTTAGAGAAGCATTAAAGTATATTTCATCTGTGGCTTATCAGTGCCAGATGAAGGGTACCCCTACCCATGTACCAATCCCTGACAGTACCTCCCAGTAGCTTTGGGATGTGGGTCATGGTCTATGTGGTGGGTAACTGGAGGTGGGGACCTGCTTTACTGATATTTAAGAAGCCCCCTGCTCCAACTATCTTCATAAACCCTACCATTTCAAAAGTATCTATTTTATGGTGTTAAGTGACAAAATTAAAAAATGGATATAAGGTAGATTTTAATGTGGTAAACATATATATCTTTATGCATGTATATAATTTTTATGAAAGCATGAGAAAAATTCAGAAATAAAATGTTAATAGGATTATTTCTGTTCAGTGTTATTATGAAAGATTTACATATTTATTATTAATATATTATCAATTAGACATTATTAATGTATATTATTCATATGTTTTATATTATTAATATAGTTACAAATAAATAGATGTGTTTGAAAATACACACACACACACATGTTTTCTTAGCATAGAGTAGTTAAGCTCAATTCCTTTCTTAATATCTGCACTAAGATCAGTACTTAAGCAAAAGGAGTTTTAAAGAGAGGGAGGAGGGTGCACAGAGCAATGCCTAGAGAGGGCAAGACTGGATGTTTCTGCAGGGGAAGATTCTGAGAATCAAAGAGAACAGGTCAGTAAGTCTGGGAATAGTACCAGCATCAGAACAAAATATGGAGGTAAGATAGGAGTCTTAAAGACAGCAGCAAACTATGCTGTGAAAGAGCTGAGCATTCCATGGTTTCAGCTTAAATTCTGCCCAGTTCTTGTGTCCATTTTACCTGATACTTAACCCTGCCCCTCCTCCAGCCCCCTCACAAACAAGCATCCCACCCCTTTTTGGGGAGTACGAATGAGGCTCTTGAGACTTAACCCATCTCTAGCTTGCCTAAATTGTGGGGGAAGAAACTCTAGACCAGTTCCTGTCCCCTCTGAGAGGGTCCTCACCTGAATAGGAAATAAAGTACCTACCTCCCTGGCTGGGGCCACCCTAATGGCCAATTAATATTGCTCATTATCCTTGCCTCTGCCTTGTAAAGCGTCACATCAGTAGACAGAAATCAACAATATTTTCAATATGTGGGGCCAAGTGTCCCTGCGGGGATAAGGGCTTATTTAAGAGAGGGTAGAGGGATGAGTTGGGGGATAGTAACAGGGAAAGGGAAAGGAGGTGAGCAGGCAGAGCAGGCAAATGATACCCAGAGGAGCAAGAATATGCCCTTAGTGGCAATCAAAGAGCTTCCAACCTTTAGTTCATTTCCTATTGCTGAGCTCCAAGGAAGCAAATCCCTAAATCTTTTCTGGTGTCTGAAGTTGAAAGAAGGCAACAGGATGCTTAAATTAAGGGGTCAGGGCACTTGGGTTCCCAGCCTGAAGAGTCATTGTGTATGTATTGAAGGACCTTGAGCATCTTGCTTCTCCTCTCTCCACCCCAGATCCCTGATCTCAAATATAGAGGTTTGGATTTTTTTTAAATTTTTTTTAATGTTTATTTATTTTTGAGAGACATAGAGACAGACTATGAGCAGGGGAAGGGCAGAGAGAGAGGGAGACACAGAATCTGAAGAAGCAGGCTCCAGGCTCTGAGCTGTCAGCACAGAGCCCGACGCGGGGCTCGAACTCACAGACCGCGAGATCATGACCTGAGCCGAAGTCGGCCGCTTAACCAACTGAGCCACCCAGGCGCCCCGAGGTTTGGATTTAAATAATATCTATCATTAACACCCTGTACTCAAAGGAATGTTATCAACAGTTTCCTTGCTTACACAGATTTATTTTGTCAGGTGTTATAAGGGATTTTAATACACCCCCTCCTTCTTCCCCAGGAGATCACGCCGTTTTAAGATTCTCCTTGCTCAGAGGTATTGAGTGGTTTCTGCCTCAACAGCGGGAAATAATAACAAGTTCGGTCCAAAATTGTGAGTTGGAGTTGGAATCCCACTGATATCAAAAGCCTACTACTCAGTTAGAAGGTGACTCTAATGCCAGTTTCGCCAGTCTCCTTAGTGACCACAAGGAGACTGAGTACCCAAAATGTGAAGCAACTTTTTCCAAACCACACAGCTTGTGAATAGCAGAGATGGGATGAGAAGTGGGTCTCCTGGCTGTCTTTCTGGGCCTCCGTGCATAGCTCTCATTTGAATAACTGTATTTTCTTGAATCCTTTATAGCACCTTGAAGGCAGGTGCCTCTCTCTGTATCTCTGCTGGCTCTTCTGCCATTTCTAGGTGTGATGTTTGACCTTTATTAAGAGATGATTGTAAGATTCCAAATGTTATTTTCCCCTCCCACTGAGAACACCTGCGGGCTTGAACAGGACCTCCCTTCTATACCTCCTGTTTCCTGGAAGTGCCTGCTGCTGGTATTCTTATTCCTGAAATAAACACTCTGGTCCTACCATCCCATATTTGAGCCATGTTATTTCCTTTTTTTCTCCATCTTCAGCCTCAAGGCGTTAATCCCACGCCCAAGTATTAAAGTTTTCTTGGTTTCCACATGGATTCCAGGTTGAGAATACTCTTGTCTCTGTTGCTTATGGGCGTAAAATGCCAACTTTCCTGGTCTACTCATTTGCATATGTCCCCTCATTGCTTAATGTTAGAGGCCTCTATGGAGTATTGCCCATGATCCATAGAGTCCAAACAGCCCTAAAGTCTTGTGATTCTAATGTTCATCTGGCCCAGTCTCCTCATTTTACTTCCCTGGGTCTGTGGGGTTGGAATCATGACCTTTGCATCCAGATGAAATGTCTACTAATACAAAAGATATTGCAGGATTCAAACCAGGTCTCCTTAAAGTCCCTGGAGCATCACTGCTTCAACTTCATTTTCCCAACTCCTTCCTTGGAGGTGTTTACCTGGAAGCTGTTCTGGGATGACCCTCCTGGGCTGGAGGTTCTCCAGTGAGTGCTTGTACCCTGAATTTTTTCTCTGTATTTGTCTTTAGCTTCATTTAGCAGCCTTACCCTATCAAGACATGAGCTCTCCACTGTGCAGCTGTGCCCTGTCATAGGGTAGGCATGAATCGGAAGCCCTCCTCTTCAGTTCAGAGCTGCTTTGTCCATGTGTACAATGGGAAATGGGAGAGAAAATTTTTGGAAAACTAGTTCCATATTCTGACATTCTGGCATATAGAGCCAAAAAGTTGAGTTTAGTACTTTCAGAGAGGCCTGTAGTAAAGATAGTTAGGGAAGGGTTTCTCTGTGGCTGTCCTTGCTCACCTCCAACTAGTACAGGCACTTTTAGGAAGCTGGAGCCCCTGACCCATCTTATAGGAGAACACTATTGCTGGGGGAAGAGTGTCCCAGATGATCTTTTATTGCCAGTCTCCCTAATACTCCAGCCTTCCAAGGTAAGGTGCATAAAATGGAAAGAAGAAGAGTTGTTCTACTTGGCAGGATATTATCAATAAAAGCATGAAGGTCTTGAGCTTGTCAAAATCTGAGTCAGTCTAACTCACTTCTATATAAGCACCAAAGGGTAATTAATGCTAAGTTAGGGCTCTGAGAGAATCCCCAGAGGGTCATGGAAACCACAACTGAGCCCAAGAACTGCTTGAAAGTCAAGGTTATAGATAGCAGACTCTGTGAATGGAAGGCCTGGTTTCCTCACCAACCATCCCACCTTCTCAGACCTTCTACAAGTCTGACAGGGGCTTGGAGCTGCCCCAACGTCACTTGCTAGTGCTGGTGCCTGGAAGATAAGCCAGGTAATTTGGAGTTCTTTGTATAGAAAGGCAAAGCAGAGCTTCAGGGGTTGCAAGTTCTTGGGGAAGAAGGTAAGAACAAGAATTCAAGGGGCCCTATCCTGAAGGCAAAGGCTTGTGGTTTTGGCCATTGCCATTCTAATAACTGGCCACTCTTCTTCTTCCTTCAGACAAAAATTACCTAGCAACAAAAGGGAGAAAAAGTAGTCAAATCAGGCTCCCAAAAGAGGCACATCATCTTTCAGAAGCCTTATACACTGACAGAAAATTTTCTGGTCAGAAACGAAATGCCCTGGTGTCATCTGCCCTGGAAAGATCAATGGGGTGACAGCCCAGACATGGCAGGACCAAACTGCAGTGGGTAAGATGTGGGCAGAGAGCAAGAAGCACCTCTGTCCTCCTTGAATGGAAGGTCCTCTCAGAGATTATCTTTCCACAGTGGGCATGTAACATCACCCAACTCTTTGGGTCAGGAGATCTGGGTACTTAATTCACTCTAGAGCTGCATGGCCTTGAGCAAATCTCTGACTCAAGGTTGTCAAAGAGTCCCATGACAATTGTTTGTTGATGGCATTAAACACTCCTATAAACGAGGTGCTCTTTTTATCAACAGCGACAGATGGGATCTATTAATGCTAGTATCTCCCATTTGAACGATGATTCAAATCTGTTGTCTTAGGAAATCCTCACAAACCTGTGAGTAACCATGTTAAAAACTACTTATTTTTAAACAGATGAAGAAACTGACACACACGGAAGGTAAGTGACTTTCCCCAGATCACCAGGTAGTAAGTGGCAGAGTCTGGACTAGAACACACCACTTCTGAATCTTTGGGTAGATCTCATTCCATGGTCACCCTCTATACAACTTTTCATCCCCAAAAGGAATAGTTCTTCACTGGAGTTCTGTTTATTTGCCAATTAATATGTAGAGACTCTTTGGGAAAAATTTGACCTAGTTAGAGAGTCACTAGGCCCATTTTTCATTCTTTGAAGAAAATCAGGAGTAAAATGGCCAAATGTCCTAAATGAACCCCCCATTTGAGATAATTAAGGAAAGATTGGCTCAACTCTGTGGGTTGTAGAACAAGGAAAGACTAGAAAGCTTATTAGAGAAGCCTCTCAAATTTCCAGCCAGTTTCCTGCTATGCTGATGCCCTTTATTTCCTAGATTTTCCTCAAGGATGAAAAATGTGATGTCAGGAAGGGCTAACAAACACAGGGAAATGTGAGATCATCTGGATGGAGCTTGATTGCAATAGCCCAGGAAGACTATAAGTAGATGTGACTAGAAAAGGTCTGGATGCAGATGAAGCGTGGAGAGCATCGGGCCACTGGGAGAGGGTCCAGTGAGGCAAGCATTTAGCCTAAGAAAAGCCCAGAAGAAGGGAGTGAGAATTCCCCTAAAGGGGCTAAGTCTCCAAAATAGAACCTGAGTTAACAGACAGAGCAGAGCGCATGAAAAAGAATTCCAGTTTTTTAAAATCAGCAAGAAACTAAGGCAAGATGCTAGGAAAAGAATGGAGAAGAGCCCTATTATTAGAATCGAAGTAGCAGGAATGACCTTGGTCAAAGAGGAACAAAAGCTTGCACTGGAATCAGAGAGGAAGTTAGGCCAGCAGCAAAGTGATTGATGAAGATCTGGTAAAATATTAACTCAGCATCATATGCCTAAATACCCTCACATTGTACTGAGGTGAAGCTGAACCTCCCAATTGGCAGTAGGTGGGTCCCACTGAAGGAAAAGAGAGATCACTCAAAGAACACATTTGAAACTGTGATCTTTGCCCATTTCATAATTCTCTCCCCGTGTATGCTCATCCATGGGTATATTTGTGTGTAGGCACACACAAACATGTTATTCAAACGACCTCACAATAATTAATAGGACCACCCCGAGTAGAAAAAGTATTTCTCCTCATTTATTGAGGCTTACTGATTGCCTCCTTTGGTTTCTTATTTTCTCACTTCAGAGATCTCAGATCTAGTATGTTCTAACTTCAGATTAGGTTAGTATCACAAGAGCAATCACCTAGCATGCAAGCAAGTAATATAAATGAGTAAGCAACCCATGAAAGATAGTGGGGAATGGTAGAAACTGTGATGAAATAGTAAATACATCTCAAAGGGGACAGTAATAGCTTAGTCAGCCAACCCAGTGTGTTCAGAACGTCCTAACTTAGGACAGAGAGAGAGAGAGAGAGAGAGAGAGAGAGAGAGGAGAAAAGAAAAGAAAAAAGAAAAATGGGGGAGAGAGAGAGGGAAAGAGAGAAAAAGAAAAAAGGAAATAGAAAAAGAATAACAAATTAAAAATTGTTGTAATACTATGCAAGTCAAACAAAGCTTGACTTGCAATCTTTGCTTTGCACTTTTTCTTTCCCCTTGAAATTATATGGATGCTGTGAGTCTATCTTAGAAAATATTAGAAGAGAGGAAGAGAGTTCCAAACAATAGACCTATGAGGGTCACTGGCATCAAAGGGAAAGGCCAGGGAAGGAGGGCCAGGGAAGGAAGCTGGCCTACTCTAGTCCCTGTATTAGTGTTCTATTGCTAACAACAAATTACCAGACATTTAGTGGCCTAAAACACTAAAACAGACATTTAGTGTGAGGTCAAAAGTCTGACCCAGCGCTCATTGGGCTAATGTCAGGTGTGCAGAACTTCATTCCTTTCCGGAGGCTTTAGAGGTGGATCTGTCCCCTTGCTCATTCAGGTCATTGGCAGAATTCAGTCTCTGCAGTTTTACCCCTGAGGTTTTGTTTCCTTGCTGGCCGTCAGCCTTTGCCTGACTGAAAAGGCCTCAACCCTTTAATGGCATATTATATAAGACCACTGACAATTTGACCCCAATCTAGATTTCCAGATTTATTTCTTGCCTCTCTTCCTCATGCTTTGCATTTCCCAGCAACAAGGTTGTGTAAAATGCCCTTCCCTTTCCTACACTGGGTGATAAGAGACATCACAACAGTGACACCTCCTGGTTGTCTCCTGTCTCTTCCCACGTTTTCCTCTGTTTCTGCAACACTTTTTCCCTCTCTTTGGAGATGTGTGTGTGTGTGTGTGTGTGTGTGTGTGTGTGTGTGTGTGTGTAATATATCCCTCACCTACTAGACTATAAACTTTTGTAGAGTGGAGACCATGTCCTATTTTTCTTTATGCCTCCAATACCTAGCACAGTGACATGAAGATAATAGTTGCCCCACAAATACATGTCAAATGCAGTAGTAAATGCTAGGTTTATGAATGTAGTGAAAAAACAGAGTGTGCAGTTTACGCCTGCCCTAAGCTTACCTTAATTATACTGACTTCACAGAGTAGACTGTGATATTTACCAGAAAAATTGAATCTGTAATTAAATATAATTGTGACTATCACAATAAAGAAGAAATATCAAATTTTCCTCGTGAAAATTTTTTGTCCTCCAATAACTCTTGATGCTTTAAGAAGTCTCTTTTAGGAAGCCAAGACACCTCATTCATACTAAATACTGACAGAAAGAAGCAGGGGAAAACAGCAAGAGAGGCTGAGAGATCCTCTTTCTACCTTCAGGACCCGTCAATTACATGTGTCAGAAAGTGACATAAAATCTTCCCTTTTTACAGAAGTATGAAAAGATGTCTGTCCTTCATTTTGAGTGTCTCCAACTGATCCAAGTGTTGCTGCAGAGAAGGGGGCAGCTTGTGTACAGCTCCTCAGGGTGCCAGTCCTTACCCCTATACCTCAACCAGGGCTGCAGACCATTAGCCAGAATAAAGGCTGTGCATATTCACATTTGGTGGGCCTCCCACACTCTTCTTAAAGAAAAGGGCACAGGGAAACAATATGTTGCTCCCCAGAGGCTCCTAAAGTCATTTTCAATTCAAGAAATTAATGGAAATACTACTTCTTATTCTGGATTAAGACCATGGACCACCCAGTCTCATCCGGAAGCTCTGACACATGGGCTCTCCCCTGACCAAGAGTCTAGGCTAGGAGGCCCTGCTGCCATTACTTGAGAGCTCATGTTTTTCCATGTGGCAGGCTGGTTTTAAATCCCATCTCTAGTCTTTAGTAACTTGATCATCAGCAAATTACTTAACCTTGCTGAGTCCCAACTGCCTTATGTGTAAAATGGAAATGTTAATATCTGCCTCCTAGGGTTGTTTGGAGACCAACTTGGGATAATGTAGGCCACGTGCACTACACGAGGCCAGGTGCAGAGCTGGCGGTAAGGATATTAGTTGCTCCTTCTCGTTCCACCTTTTCCCTAAATTTCCTGGAACGTGAAGGAAATGATTGACCAGGAGTGATATAGTTGAAGAGTTAAATCCATAAAATATTCTGAGTGCTTTTCTTCCAACATGATACATAGTTCATGAGCATTCAGTAACCAGGACCTCCACAAACCCATTAATTTCTAATGTATAACTTCTACCTAGTCATTTGGAGGGTTTCTACATGTTATATGCATCTACTGTTAATAGGAGATAAAGAGATTTCTTCCTGAGCCCTGTAACATATATTTTGAAATAGAATACTTAGATTGCTAGTAACTTGTTCTGCAAGTATTGCACAAGACAAGCAAACATTTCTAATAAATTTTAACTTGATAAATAAGTGATGTCTTGCAATATGAGTAGTATGTGACGTCGAACATCACATGATCACAACTGAGCCAAAGGTTCTCTCTCTCTCTCTCTCTCTCTCTCTGTCTGTCTGTCTCTTTCTCTCCGGGATTGTCGGTGATTGCCTCCCATGCTTGGATGCTCAGTCTCAGGCCATGGAGTTTGGCAGAAATCAGTGATTTTTCAGAACACTGGAAGGTACCCACAACTAGCACTGATGTATTTTTTGTCACCTCAAAGCACCTATGGATAGTCCTTTTCTTTTCCATACAAGAGTAAGCTTAGGAATGCTTTGCTTCATTCTAGGCAGGCTGCCTGCAGGTGTAGACCCTTTTCTCCTGCTTCCTTATTGCAAGTTACATTAAATACAATATATGACAAGAGTTTATTAATACTGTACTATAGTCAATACCCATGCAAGCATATACAATGGCCCCCATGCAGAAAAAGATTGAAAAAAAGGTGATAAGAAGGAGATGATTACGGTGGAAGAAGGAAATCATTGAGAAGTATAAACAAGGTATACAAATGGCTTAAACTGCAAGGTTTTATAAGAAGTCTACGTCTGCATCTCATCTGCAGAGGAGGAGAAAAAGGCAGAGGAATCCCTCACTTGAAGTGAGATTAGGGAGATGTGTAAAATGTGGGAAACAACGCAAAATTTTGTAGAAAACATCACCCGAATAAGGCTGTAGCAGCGCGAGCAATGAATCTGTTTAACGACAATGTGATGTCACATTTCTGCAAAATCCTTAAAAGGAGGCAAAAGCAAGTGTCATTGGATAGATTCCTTGTCAAATCTGCACAAAAAGAGACAGATTCCATTGAACCAGTAAATAGTAGCGATTCTGTTAGTGATAGTGAAAGGCATCCTGCACAATAACTCTCCTCTCTGTTGTCTCCCTCACAACAGCCACGAAGGTTTTCAAAGGTAAATACAGGTTAATTCGTTTATTTCTCTTTATATTTTGAATTTTCTTTATTAGTTTGTATTATAATGCAGTATTGTAATCATTTTTATATGAATATTTTTGGGTTGTGGAACAAATCATCAGAGTTTCTGTTATTTCTTATGAGGAAATTCACTCTGATATACAAGTGCTTTGGACTACAAGCATGTTTCCAGAATGAATTATGTTCGCAAACCAAGGTTTTACTGTTTTTAAGACCCTTCATTGAGCACTTACTATGTATCAGCTGATACAGGAATCATTAGACTTATTTTACAGGTGAGTTAATGGAGGTCTATAGAGAAGTCTCCTTTTGCCTCTTGCTTACACGATTACTGAGAAGTCAGATGTAACTCTTATCTTTGCTCCTCTTATATGTAAAGTATTTTATTCCCCTGGCTTCTTTCAAGAATTTTTTCTTTATCTTATATATTCTGCAGTTTGAATATAATGTGCTTAAGTGTTGTTTTTTGACAGTCACTTACTTGATGTTCTTTAAACTTCCTGGATCTGTGGCTTGGTGTCTACTATCAATTTGGGGAAATTCTTAATCATTATTGCTACGAGTATTTCTTTGGTTCCTTTCTTCTTTTTCTGGTTTTCCTGTTACATGGATGTTACCCTTTTTCTAATTGTCCAACAGTTTTTGAATGTTCCCTTCCCTTTTTCTCAGTTTTTTTTTCTCTTTTTACCTTCAGTTGTGGAAGTTTCTATTGATAAATCCTCAAGCTCAGATTTTTTTCTCAACCATGTCCCATCTACTAATATGTCCACCAAAAACATCCTTTATTTCTGTGATGGCCTTTGTTTTTTATCAGTAGCATTCCTTTTTTATTTTTTCTTGGAATTTTCATCTCTCTGTTTACATTACCCATCTCTTCTTGCACGTTGGTTACTTTTCTCATTAGATCCCATAGCATATTAAGCATAGTGTTTTTAAATTTATCATGTGATGATTCCTATATCCCTGCTATATCTAGGTCTGTTTCTGATATTTGCTCTGTCTTCAAACTATGTTTTTCGCCTTTTAGTATGCCTTGTAATTTTTTGTTGAAAGCAAGACATGTACTTAGTAAAAGAAACTTAGGTCTTTTATTATGTAGTAGTATGATGTGAAAGAAGAAAGAGCATTCTACAGACACACCTTGTTTTATTGCACTTCATTTTACTGCACTCTGCAGACATTGCAGTTCTTACAAACTGAGGTTTGTGCCAACCTTATGTTAAGCAAAACAATTGGCACCATTTTTCCAAAAGCATTTGCTCACTTCGGGTCTCTGTGTCATATTTTGGAATTCCTGTAATTCTTGCAATATTTCAAACTCTTTCATCATTATATTTGTTATGGTGCTCTGTGATCAAGTGATTTTGATGTCATTTTTATAGTTGTTTGGGGTGCCACAAACTGCACCCATATATGATAGCAAAATTAATAAGTATCATGTGTATTTTGACTGCTCTACTAACTGGCTGTTTCACTGTCTCTCTCCCTCTCCTTGGGCCTCCCTGTTCCCTGAGACACAGAAATATTGAAATTAGACCAATAACCCTACCATGACTTCTAAGTGTTCAAGTGAGAGGAAGAGTCACATGTCTCTCACTGTAAATCAAAAGTTAGAAATGATTAAGCTTAGTGAGGAAGGCATGTCAAAAGCTGAGACAGGCTGAAAGCCAGGCCTCTTGGGGCAAAGAGTTAGCTGAGTTGTGAACACAAAGGAAAAATTCTAGAAGGAAATTAAAAGTGCTGTCCCAGTGAACATGAATGATAAGAAAGCAAAGAGGACTTATTGCTGATTTGGGGAAGGCTTCAGTGGTCTAAATGAAAGATCAAACCAACCACAACATCCCCTTAAGCCAAAGTCTAATCCAGAGGAAGGGCCAAACTCTCTCCAATTTTATAAAGGCTGAGAAAGGTGAGGGACTTGTAGAAGAAAGCTTGAATCTAGCAGAGGTGAGTTCATGAAGTTTAAGGAAAAAAGTCATCTCCATAACATAAAAGTACAAGATGAAGCAGCAAAAACTGATGAAGAAGCTGCAGGAAGCTATCCAGAAAATCTAGCTGTAATAATCAATGAAGGAGGTTCACTAAACAACAGATTTTTACTGTAGATAAATGTCTTATATTAAAGATGCCATTTAAAACTGTCATTGCTAGAGAGAAGTCAAAGCCTGGCTTCAAAACTTCGAAGTTCACTTGTTAAGGGATAATGCAGCTGGTGACTTTAGGTTGAAGTCAATGCTCATTTCCAGTCCAAAAATCCTAGGGCTCTCAAGAATTATGCTACGTCTACTCTGCCTATGCTCCATTAATGAAAAAACAAGAGCTGGATGATAGTACATCTTTCTATAACATAGTTTATTAAATATTTTAAATGACTGAGACCTACACTTGGTCACCCAAGAGTCCTGATGGA
This sequence comes from Paguma larvata, assembly GCA_030068075.1. Classification (NCBI taxonomy): domain Eukaryota; kingdom Metazoa; phylum Chordata; class Mammalia; order Carnivora; family Viverridae; genus Paguma; species Paguma larvata. Next base: position 18,672,617 of record CM057840.1, read on the forward strand.
GACATACAATGATATTTAAGTTGTTTTCATGCCTACTAACACAACATCCATTATGCAGCCCATAGATTGATGAGTAATTTTGACTTTCAAGTCTTATTATTTAAGATATACATTTATTAAGGCTACAGCTGCCATAAACAGTGATTTCCCTGATGGATCTGGGCAAATAAATTGAAAACTTTGGGAAAGTGTTCACAAATGAATGTTAAGAACATTTGTGATTCATAGAAATAGGTCCAGATGTCACCGTGAACAGGAGTTTGAAGAAGTTGATTGCAACCCTTATGGATGACTTTGAGGGGTTCAACACTTCAGTGGAGGAAATAACTACAGATGTGGTAGAAATAGCAAGAGATTGGAAGTGGAGCCTAAAGATCAATCTCATGGTAAAACTTGAATGGATGAGAAGCTACCTCTTATAGATGAGCAAAGAAAGTGCTTTCTTGAGATAGAACCTACTCCCAGTGAAGATGCTATGAAGATGGTTGAAATGCCAACCAAGGGTTTAGAATATTATGTAAATTTAGTTGAAAAAGTAATGGCAGGTTTTGAGAAGATTGACTCCATATTTGAAAAAAGTTCTGCTGTGGGTAACATGCTAGCAAAGACTATTGCTTGCTACAGAGAAATTGTTGGTGAAAGAGTCAATCAATGTGGCAGACTTCATTGTTGTCTTATTTTAAGAAATTGCCACAGCCACTCCAGTCTTCAGCAACCACCACCCTGATCAGTGAGCAGCCATAAACATGAAGGTAAGACCCTCTACCAGCAAAAAGACAATGGCTTTCTGAAAGCTTTGATGACGGTTAGCATTTTTAGCAATAATGTGTTTTTTAAATTAAATTTATACATTTTTTTAGACACACGGCCATTGCATACTTAATAGACAATAGTATAGTGCAAACATAAATTTTATATCACTGAGAACCTAAAAAAATTCAGTTGGCTCACTTTGATATTCACTTTATTGTGTGGTCTGACACTGATTGGCAATATATCCAAGGTATGCCTGCATCGTCTTGTGATTAGATCCCAGGCTTTTAGTGAGCTTGTGCTGCTGGGCTGTCAATTTTGCAAGTGCTTCTCACTTTTTTCCTTTTTTTTTTTTAATTTCCCATTTAGGTTGTACAGGATGGGGGCTAGATTTGTGTACTTACCTTCTCCCACATGGAAGGCTAGAGTAGCTGGAGTTGGCTATTTTCCCTTCCCCTGAGTTGGTTAGACTCTGATAAAACCCTAGTATGTTAGGTCTGCCAAAATAGTTTCTCTTATGGGTATGCCTTTCTCAAAAAGCTCTGGTGTGTTTCAAAATGGTTACTTTTGGGGCACCTGGGTAGCTCAGTCAGTTGATTTTCTGACTCTTGATTTCGGCTAAGGTAATGATCCCAGGGTTATGGGATTGAGCCTCATGCCAGGCTCCACGGTGAGTGTGGAGCTTGCTTCAAATTCACTCTCCCTCCACCCTTCTCTTCCACTCTCCTTCTCTCTCTCTCTCTCTCTCTCTCTCTCTCTCTTTCTCTCTCAAATTTAAAGAAAAAGGGGGGGTTACTTTTTTGCCTCCCCCTGCTGGAGGCCCAAAGGGATTTTTCTCTGGTCTTTACTGTGAGAACCTGGTAAGGCTCCTGGAGGTAAAATGTACAAAAGTGTGAGCCCTGCCCCCATGACTGAGTCTTCTTGGGTGTTTGTTTTTTTGTTTGTTTGTTTGTTTTATCTCTAAGACTTATCCAATCAGAACCTTCAGCAATTTGTCAGTTACAGCTTAGATTTTCTTCCCCCATTTCTGGTTCTTACTAAGGTGGGTTTCTGTTCTGGTAAGTTGAGATTCTCTGTATTCACCTGTCTGTCCTCTAGTTTGAGGAGCAGCAGTTTGCCTTGTGATCCTATTTCTTTGATCTAAGAAGATGTTGATTTTCCAATTTGTTCAGTATTTTACTTATTGATAGAATGGTGTAATGAATTCTAAGCTCCTTACATGCTGAATCAGAAACCTGAAGTCATAGGAGATTTTTTTAAAAGCTGAACCTGGGCCACACAAAGGTTCTGACTTAATTGGTGTGGGATGGGGCCCTAGTGATTCTAACAAACCGCCAGGGTTGGCAACTACTGATAGATGCCACATACGCTTTACTGCTGAAGGAGAGAAGTAGGCAATGAGAATGAGTACAGAGAGCTTTGTCCTATTGGTCATTCTAGTCAGGCTTCTATGTGCTAGATCCAGTTCTTGGGTTTTATCAAAGGAAATAGCTACATGACATGTGCAGAATTTTACTTTTTTTTTTTAATATTTTATTTATTTTTGAGAGACATAGAGACAGAGCGTGAGCGGGGAAGGGCAGAGAGAGGGAGACACAGAAACCGAAGCAGGCTCCAGGCTCTGATGAGCCATCAGCACAGAGCCTGACGCGGGGCTCGAACTCACGTCAGAGTTCCTGACCTGAGCTGAAGTCGGCCGCTTAACCAACTGAGCCACCCAGGCACCCCCCAGAATTTTACTTTTTAAAAAATATATTCACAAGGTTGTGCAATCACCAATACAAACTAATTTTAGAACATGATCTGTAGTTCAGCGTGGGCAGTATTGCCATCTTAATAGTAAGTCATCCAATCCATGAACATGAAACATCTTTCTATTTAAACAAAAATGAACATTATAGGTATGTCTTATTTTGTATAGCAGCTGAATTTGGTAATAGTTGAATAGAAATTCATCTTTATATCAATTATTTTCTTAATTAAGATTTTGTTTTTAGAGCAGTTTTAAGTTCACAGCAAAATTGAGAGGGAGGTACAAGGATTTCCCATATTCCCCTACCCCACGCACATACATAATTCTCCCATTGTCATTACTCCCCCACCAGAGTGGTACATTTGTTACAACTGATAAACCAACATTAACACATCATAATTACCCAAATTCCATAGTTTACATTAGAGTTCACTCTTCGTGTTGTACATTTAAAGAGTTTGGGGAAAGGTATAATGACATGCTATCATTATGGTATCATACAGAGTATTTTCACTGCCCTAAAAAGCCTCCGCGCTCTGCCTACTTATCTCTTCCCATCTGACAGCCCCTGGCAACCACTGATCTTTTTACTTTCCATAGTTTTACCTTTTCCAGAATGTCACACAGTTGAAATCATACAGTATGTAGCTTTTTTATATTGGCTTCTTTTACTCAGTAATATCCATTTAAGGACCCTCCATGTCTTTTCATATACTAAATAATAGTTAATTGTTTGGATGCCCCAGCTTATTTATCCGTTCATCTACTGTAGGACATCTTGGTTGTTTCCAAGTTTTGGTTATTATGAATAAAGCTGATATAAATATCCATGTGCAGGTTTTTGGGTAGTCATAAGTTTTCAGTTCCTTTGGGCAAGTACCAAGCAGCATGACTGCTGGAACATATGGTAAGAATATGTTTAGTTTTCTAAGAAACCACCAAATCGTTATCCAAAATGGCTGTACCAGTTTGCATTCTGCATTCTCATCGGCAACAAATGAGAGTTCTTGTTGTTCCACATCCCCACCAGCATTTAAGGTTGTCAGTGATCTAGATTTTGGCCATTCCAGTAGGTGTGTAGTAGTATCTTGTTTTAATTTGCATTTATTGATGACATATAATATGGAATATGTATTCATATACTTTTTTCCATCTGCACATTTTCTTTGGTGGGGTTGCCATTAAAGTTTTTGCCTATTTTTAATCGAATTATTTGTTTTCTTATTGTTGAATTAAGAGTTCTTTGTATAATTTTAGATAACATCATTCATTGGATGTGTCTTTTCCAAGTATTTTTTCTTAGTCTGTGATTTGTCTTCTCATTTTCATGACACTGTCTTTCCCAGAGCAGAAGTGTCCAAGTTAGCTGAGGACCAGCTTATCAACTTTTCTTTCATGGTTCATAACTTTGGTGTATCTAAAAAGTCACTTCCATACCCAAGGTCATCTAGGTTTCCCCCCTGTGTTATCTTCTAGGAGTTTTATCATTTTAAACTTTAAATTTAATTCTGTAGTCTATTTTGAGTTATTTTTTGTGAAGGGTGTAAAGTCTATGCTTAAATTCATTGTTTTACTTGTGGATTCCTGTTGTTCCAGCACCATTTGTTGAAAAGATTACCTTTGCTCTGTTGTATTTCCTTTGCTCCTCTTTCCTTATGGGGGTCCATTTCCAGACTCCCTATTCTGAAAATTGATCTATTTGTTTATTGACCTATTGATAAATTTGTGTATCTTGCTGATCTACTTGTCTGTTCTTTTGCCAACACCATATTGTCTTGATTAGTGTTGCTTTATTGTAAGTCTTGAAGTCAGGTAGTGTCAATCCTCTGACTTTGTTCTTCTCCTTAAATATTATATTGCCTATTCTGGGCCTTTTTCTCTCCATATAAACTTTAGAATAAGTTTTTTGATATATACAAAAATTTTTATTGAGTTTTATTGAGTTTGCATTTAACATGTAGATCAAGTTGAGGATATTGACATGTCGATAGTATTGAGTCTTCCTATTCATAAACATAGAATATCTCTCCATTTACTTTTTCTTTGATTTCATTTAACAGAGTTTTGTGATTTTCCTCAGATAGATCTTGCACATATTTTGTTAGACTTATATCTAAGAATTTCATTTCGGAGGGTGCTAATGTAAATGGTATTGTGCTTTTAATTTCGAATTCCATTGATTGGTGTTTGGATATTAACTTTGCACCCTACAACTTTGCTATAACCACTTACTAATTCCAGGAGAGTTTTTGTTGATTTTTTGGATTTTCTACTTAGAAATTATGTCATTTGCAAACAAAAACAGTTGTATTTCTTCCTTCCCAATCCGTATACTTTTTATTTCCTGTTCTTTTATTACATTAGCTAGAACTTATAGTATGATGTTGAAGAGAAGGGACACCTTTGCTTTGTTCCTAATCCTAGTGAGTTTCTCACTACTAAGTAGGATGCTGGTTGTAGCTTTTTTGTGGATATTCTTTATGAAGTTGAGAAAGTTCTTTCTCTATTCCTAGTTAACTGAGAATTTTTATCATGAATCTGATATGGTATCAGACTTTGCAAATACTTTTTCTGTATCTGTTTGTGTAATCATGTGGTGTTTTTCATGTAGCTAGCAATTCATCACATTAATTGATTTTTGAAGGTTAAACCAGCCTTGTATACCTGGAATAAATCCAACTTGGTTGTGGTATATAATACATTTTATATATCATTGAATTAGATTTGCTTTATTGTGTTGAGGATTTTTGCATCTATGTTCATAAGAGATATCGGTTATGTGTTTTTTTTTCTTGTAATACCTTTGTCTGATTTTGGTATAAGGGTAATGCTGACCTCATAGAATGAGTTAGTATTTCCTCTGTTTCTATTTTCTGAAAGAGACTGTAGAGAATTGGTATAATTTCTTTCTTAAATGTTTGGTAGAACTTACTGGGCGTGGTGATTTTTCTTTTGGTAGGTTACTATTATTGATCCAATTTCTTTAGTAGATATAGGCCTATTTACATGATCTATTTCTTCTTGTGTAAGTATTGCCAAATTATATACCTCAAGGAATTGGTTCATTTCGACTAGGTTATCAAATTTGTGGCATAGAGTTACTCATAGTATTCTTTTATTATCCTTTTAATGTTCATGGGGTCTGTAGTAATGTCCTCTATTTCATTTGTGATATTAGTAATTTGTATCCCCTCTCTGTTTTTCTTAATAGCCTGGCTAGAGGTTTATTGATATTATCAATCTTTTCAAAGAACAAGTTTCTGATTTTATTGATTTTGCCTAGTGATCTCCTCTTTTAAATTTCATTGATTTCTGCTCTGATTCTTATTTCTTTTTTTCCTGCCTACTTTGGATTTAATTTGCTTTTATTTTTCCAGTTTCCTAATGTAGAAACAGATTATTAATTTTAGATCCTTCTTATTTTCTAACATATGCATTCAATGGTATAAATTTCCCTCTAAGTAGTGTTTTTACAGTATGTCACAGATTTTAATGAGTTGTGTTTTCATTTTTATTTAGTGCAAAATATATTAAAATATTTTTTGATATTTATTCTTTAATCTGTGTGCTGTTGGAAGTATGTTGTTTAATGTCCCAAGTATTTTGGGATGTTCTGGTTAACTTTCTGTTACTGATTTCTAGTTTCAATGCATACTGAAAGTCGACATTGGATGTATGAGTTCTATTCTTTTAAATTTGTTAAGGTGTGTTTTATGCCCCCAGATGTGGTCTATCTTGTTAAATGTTCCATGTGAGCTTAAGCAGAAGGTGTATTCTGCTATTGTTGGATGAAATCATCTATAGATGTCAGTTATATCCAGTTGATTAATGATATTGCTGAGTTCAATTATCCTCTTACTGATTTTCTGCCTGCTGAATCTGCCAATTTCTAATAAAGGGGTGTTGAAGTGTCCAACCATGATAGAGGATTCATCTATTTCTCCTTGTAATTGCTTTTGCTAGGGTAGTTTGATACTCTGCTGTTTGGTGCATATATGTGAAAAATTATTACACATTTTTGGAGGTTTGATATTTGATCTCTAATATCATTATTGAATTCTTTTTTCATCCCTAATAACTTTCCTTTCTCTGAAATCTGTTCTGTCTGAAATTAATATCACTACTCCTGCTTTGTTTTGATAAGTTTTAACATTGTGTATTTTTCTCCATCCATTTACTTATAATCTATACATATTTTTATATCTAAAGTGAGTTTCTTATAGATAACATATAATTAGGTCTCGTTTTTTTGACCCACTCTGATAATTTCTGTATATTTAGATGATTGATGTTCAAAGTGATTATTGATAGACGTGGATTAATATCTACTATATTTGTTATTGTTATTTATTTATTGCCCTCTTTCTATTTTGTCTTCTACTCTTTCTGTCTTTTGTGGTTTAATTGAGCATTTTGTATGATTTCATTTTCTCTTCTTTCTTAGCATATCAGTTATACTTATTTTTTTAAAGCTTTTTTCAATGGTTTCCCTAGAGTTTGCAGTATACATTTATAACTAATTCAAGCCTATTTTCAAATAATACTAGACCACTTCTTGGGTGGTGTGAGTACCTTGTAACAACAAAATAATCCTGATTCCTCTCTCCAGACTCTTGTATAATTGTTGTCATTTAATACATTTATATATACACATGCATAACCATATATATATATATATATAAATGCATATGTTTGTATATATGTGTGTATATATATTTAACCAACAATATATTCATATATATATAAATTTTTTACAACTGACATTTTTTTCACAACTGACATTAATAAATGTCCATGGAAATTTTTTAACCACCTTCAACATACACATACAATTTAAGTGAAGTCAGAGCATGTATCAAAAGTATTTCAGGTAAATTAAGGAGATGAATGTCTTTTTAAAAAATAGAAGAAAGAAAACTTAAGGTGAAGTCATATAATCTCAGAAAGAGAAAGACTTTCTAAGCATAACACTGTGGCAAAAAAAAAAAAAAAAAAAAAAACTGGAAAAAAAAGAAGAAAAATTGTAATGCCTAAAGGCCTAGTTTTTATTCATCAAGAGACTCTGAGTTCCTCAGTCAGTTAAGGCTCTGACTCTTGATTTTGGCTCAGGTCATTATCTCACAGCTGTGAGATCAAACCCCATGTGGAGCCCCACTTCCAGCTCCACACTGGGTGTGGAGTCTGCTTCAGGCGCTTGCTCGCCCGCTCTCTCTGCCCCTCCCCTGATCGCACACACACTCTCAAAAACAGAATTAAAAAACTCAAAAAAAAATTTTATTCATCGATATTTTCCATAAACAACATTGAAAGTATAATTTAGAAGGAAGAATACATAGAACATATTCAATAAAGGAATTAATATCATTAATTATATAAGAGCTCTTTAAAAATGACAGAAAGTGAATACTGCAAATTTTTACATAAATAACACAACATTCACATAAAAATATTATTCACAAATAGAGGATACAAATATTTGGCTTCAAAAGCGGTCATAGAAATTCAAAATTACACAGAAGAGTTCATTTTTTACTTACCAAATTGACAGCTATTTTGGATTTTGTTTTATTCTTCTTCTTCTTTTAAATAAAGAAACTGCCTCTTGCCCGCATGAGGGAAAAAAAGACACCCTCGTATAAAGAAAGGAGAAGTTTACATGATACAACTCTTCTGGAAAGCACATGGTAATATATATCAAACTCTTTAAAAACCCTTAAATTAGTTATTCCAATTCTAGAAATTTAACTCACTGAAACTAATCATATATGTTTACAAAGACTGATTTCAAAATTGTCGCGGCCTGCGTGACAATTTCTCCGACAGGGTTGAGGGTAAGGAGATGGAAAAGGGGAGAGAAGATTAAAGATGGGGAACAGGAGGAACACCAGGAGCCATGGCACCAAAGTGCAAAGTTCTTTATTTTGCAAGTTCAGCTTATATACAGCAAAGGAGGTCATAACATAATTGCATCAGGATACATTTTTAGGACAAGTTCCTCAAGCGTGACTTAAGTTCCTTATTGTTTAACTGTTAGTTCCTCCTTGGAGCAGGGAGCCCTCGATCCCCTGGGGTAAGCAGGTTAGGCATATAACGTGACATTGTCTCAGGCTCAAAGGGGCCGGGGCCCCTGGAGGGTACCAACTGTACCCTGGTGCGCCCTAAGGCACCGCTCCTGAGAACAAACAAGGGAGGGTCGGGAAGCCCAGTTGGCGGAGTCTGAGAGCCATTGCTCGATCAGTTAACCCCTGCCTGGCTCAGGGTTCCCAACACAAAATAATTGTAGCGTTGTTAATTTTAGAGAATTTTTTTTTAATTTTTTCTAATTTTTTAATTTATTTTTGAGAGACAGAGACAGAGTGTGAGGAGAGGAAGGGCAGAGAGAGAGGGAGACACAGAATTCGAAGCAGGCTCCAGGCTCTGAGCCATCAGCACAGAGCCCGACGCGGGGCGCGAACTCACAGACCGTGAGATCATGACCTGAGCTGAAGTCGGTCGCTTAACCAACTGAGCCACTCAGGCGCCCCTAGAGAATTTTTTTTAAGAACACTGAACGTCCAACAAGAAGGATGCAATTAAATAAATCTTGGTGCAGGCTACAAACAAATATTTAGTAACATGAAATAATATTCATATATGGAAGTGATGCAGAAGCAGTATTATGCTAAGACTCAAGCTGTTATTAATAATATACATATATGTGAGTTCCAATTATTATTAAGGTAACCACATAAAGAATATTCATCTTTATAATGCCAGAAGTTTAACAGCAGTTATTCTAAGTGTTGGGATTGCAAGGTGGTGTCTATTTTCTTCTTTCTTCTTTGCTAAACTTAACTTTCCTTTAATGAACGAAAATTAAACATTCACACACATACACATATCTCACATATTTCAAGCAACAACTAGAAATTTTTATTTGCTAAAAGATGAAGTTATGTGCTTAGAGTAACTTCTTGGAATGTCATTCATATAAATAAAAGGAAGCAAATAAAAATAAGTTAAAAAGAAATGTCTAAACAATCTTTGATAACATAATTGATATCTAGTCATTTTAAATACTATAAATAAATATAATGTGTTAGTACTATATTAAGTTTTTCTTAAAAAGCAGCTTCACAATGAGCAGTACAATAGAATGTCAATTATGCAAAACTCCCCTCTGCGTGTAAATAAAATCTGAGGTGAAATATGTAATATTAAAATATTTTGTTATCATAATGAGAGTGTGGGTGGTTTTTTTTATTCCTGAAGCTCTCACGGTATTATCAAATAATATGAATTATAATACAAATTAGACTTCTCATAAGACACAGCTATGAATCATCTTATAATAGATTTGATTACTCTCATTAAAAATTAGTTTATATCTTAAAACTCAAGTTTATTTCTATTCTGGTTATTTTTGATTCACATTACTTATTTTTAAAAAAAGAAACCCAATACTCAACAAGTCTTAATTTGCTTTTGATTCACTTCCCATCCAAGAACATACAAGAATCTAAGGTGAAGAATCTGCCCTGCCACTGGCTGTGTAGCTTTGGGCAAATCATTGAACATGTCTGAATCTGTGTTGCATCTGTTGAATGGGCGTTACACCACCTAACTCGAGGGAAGGAGCAGGATGGTTGCTATTCTTACCTTAGGGCTAGTAGAACTTCACCATGGAGGACCATGATTTATTCCTTACTTTGGGCCACCATGGTGGAAAGCAAACTGAGGACACAGTTCAAGGACAATGGCAAATAAGCTCTGCCCTCTGGGGCCTCTTTGCTCAGGTAGATTGGCATAAAAGACACACTAGTATATAACACCAATGTTTTGAGGAGGGAACTCTGCATATTTCCCCCCCAAAGTACTAGTCTTTCATGTTGCCCTAAATGGCATGGGGGAAATGCCAGTCAGCCAAAAAGACCTGATCTATAAATCTGGGGTGGATAAAGAAGTTGCTTTTAAGGCCACTTGCCTGCCCACAAAGGCTGCCTGAATCAGCCATATGGAGATGAGGTATATAGAGAGAAGGTCTTAGGGAGGTGGCTTCCAGTCCAGAGCAGAAGTGAACTATAATACTGTGAAATTATATATTTCATATGTCAGTGACTTCAGAACCCTGCAGTACAGCTACCATCCTCAAGTGGATGGGATGGTAATGCCACACACCCCTGTGGAATTGCTTTCTCTTTTACATATTAATTCAAACCTTCTAGCAAATACCGTTATACTTCTAAGTGAGGTCAGTTAATTAAAGTTGATACACAAAATCTTATAAGAACTAGAGAGGGAGCCAGCTTGGCATTATGTTGACAAGATGATTCAATGAGAGACTGGGATTCTGTGGGCTGGAATGCATTGCACAAAAATAATTCTTAGATCGTTCCAGTTTATAAAATTACTAATCAGCTCTAGTGAGAGGAGGTAATGTATACAGAGGAAAGACCATGGACTTCAGAGCCAGATAGGTTCCATTCTGGGTCTTCCTAGCTGTGTGATCCTGGACAGACCACTTACACTCTGCACTTCATTTCTCCAGCTATAAAATGGAGAGAGAATACTCTTTCAGTATGATTGTGTCAATGTAGAAAATACGTAACAGCCTGATATAACACTGGACTTATAGCCTATGTTGAATAAATAAATGTTAATCCCAGCCCACCACCTCCACCATTCTTGTGGGTTGTCTACTTATTTTCGCAGGTCCAGAAGGAAACATGATAAAGCATGTGACTAAGCCATGTCTTGGAATCTCTTGAAAGGAAGATTGTTTTTAACAAGGTCCTGAGTCACAAAAAAACTGATTACCTTTGGACATTCTGGTTCCATGTTATGCTCAATTTTAGCTGAGATTTCCACAAAATGAATCTTTCCATTCGTGACCATATACAGACAAGACTTGTGCATGCCTCATTAAATGAGATATCTTTATATCATCTCCAGACTCTACCATTTTCTATGTCAGGCCTTTGTACATCTACTTGTACATCTATTTCCAAGTAAGTATCATTTGTATAAAGCTTCTGGGGGTACAAGCTTGCATTGTACTGTCAAGCATGCCTTTGATTGCCATTATATCAGATTCAACTCTGTCGCTATTTCAAGGAAATCATGTTTTTGTTTTTATTCTCTTTTCAATTCCTGAAGTTATTTTGACGTTATTAGTCTCATCTTCCAAAAGTGCCTTTACTTGTCCTAAGTTTTCTAATGTAAGACTTACACTTATTAGATTAATTTGAAGAGGTCCAATGTGAAATATTTTTCCAGTTATATTAATAGTTCCTTTATCTCCTATTGTGGGATTCATTACCTGTTGTATTTTTATATATCCCATCATGTGTTCCTTATTTTTCCTGTGACTCCAATAGGTTAGGATGAAGTTTGTTTTAGTGCATACTATCCTGGTCAGTTTCCCATGTTATATATAACTGGTGGAAGAGACATCAAGGCCATAGTCATAAGAACTCATATCCACAGTCTAGCAATAATAAAGTTATTTTGCTTCCATTCCAACAACATATCCTTAGGAACATGTTTTCCTTCAATTATAAGGGGACTTTCTATGACCGGTGAGCTCTACTCTCCTTGTTGATATTGGGGAACCACAAAAGTGTGGAAACCTATTATCATGTTTTTTCCTTTAAAGGTCAATATTCTAATTTCACAGTTGCCCAAGGAATCGCAGCCATTAGGGTATGTGGTATCTACTTCTGGTTGGGTTGTCTGTTATCTCAGGTGACCAGTATTGCCCCAAGATTATAGCTCTTCTGAATATTCCACATATTAGCCAATCTGAAATGCAACAACTGACAACCTAAAAAGAAACATATTTATGTCCTTTTTTGTATTTCATTATTTTTATCATTCTCTCCAACTGATTTATGCTAAATTTCCATTGCCCTATTTACTTTAACGTGAAATTTATTTTCGTTTTGTAATACATTGCTAATTTTATCCATCTGTGTACCCAACGACAAGCTGCCATTGCGTGATGTTAAATTAAGATTGTTTGGTTTTCAATTTTTTTAATTGAAATCACATTATGAGTTGATCTACTTGGAATTAAGAAAAAGCAGCTATCATTGTTCTTCCAATTAAACCTCCTAGCAGTCCAACAACAAACTAAAAGTATCTCCTCCCTCTTAGCAAATCTGTTTTTGGTGTAGGTTGTATATTTGGCATAAACAAAGATGGATAAAAATGGACCACAATTTGGGGATCTATATCTGGCCTAAAAGTCCTGCATATTAAATTTCAGAACCTAGCCTACTATTGTAAGTTCCAGTATAACCAGGACAAGTTTTTATTAACATGAGTTTCCATATTCTTGGGTTAGAAATATGTGGTGTAAGACAGAAACCTCACGTATATTTTGAAGGACAATGACATGTGATATATGCTTTTTCTATATGTCTTCTATACACTTTACAAGGTATCTCTCTTCTTTTAAAGCCTGGACATGATTTCCATGGATCTATTGTTCATTTTCTCATAGATGAATACAGATTAAACAGTGTAAGTTGGGAGTATAGTAAATGATCAATTTTGGCTTATTTATATTTAAAGATATAATTGCTTATTTGCATATTAAGCAGCTGCTTTTTTATAATAAAATGCTAGCACACAAAGCAAATCAGGAGTTAAATCAGGATTGTTTTCATAGAGACTCTGCCATGTGTTCAATTCTGCACTTTGCTCAATAAGACAAGGGAAAACTAGAAAAGTCATTGCCTGGCTATCTTGGTGGACACACTGGGTTATAGTAGCAAAGTTAGTAATTCAGGTGAATCTTCATCCTCCAAGTCAATGTCTAGTAGGGAGTGTTGTTCAGGAAACTTGTTGATTCTTGTGGAGATATCCACTGCTCCATCGCTTCCTTAGTATTTGATTTTACATATATGTATATATATATAATTTTTAAAAATTAATACCTTGCCTTTTGATGTAGATTCTGGGGTGTGGTTGTTGCTAATTCTTATCTCTGTGAATGCCTGTAATATTCACTCAATTAGAGCTTTTACATCCTTTCCATAACTATGGCCTAGAGGTCTTGTCACCTCCCAGGTTGTTTTAGTCCAAGCTTTCATATCTAGATCGTTAGTAAGCAACCTAAGCTTTTGCTGCAGCAAGCCATTACGCCTTTCAATGGATCCAGAAGTGATAGGACTATGGAGTAAGTGAAAGGTCCATATTGTGCCTGGTCTCAGCCCATTCTTGTGTTCACTTTCCTGCGAAGTGGGTGCCCTGATCTGATTTTATCATGGATAGGATACCATACATCCAGATTTTAATGCTCTAATGCTGGGTTTTTAAAAATTGTTTTTCCTGCAAGGATGGGATAATCCTATTCCTAACTATGTTTCTACAATGGTGCATGCATACAATTTATTCTCTGATGTAGGAAGTGTCCTATGCAATCAATCTATATAATATGGGAGATTCTGTCACTTTTGACTCTCTCTGTAGTATTCAATAATGACCTCTAAGCTTTAAACTTTTGGCAATTCTCACTTTTTCTTAAATTTTCATATTGGAGTGGTAGATATAAATATGTTTCTTTTCTCTATCCATGTTCTAGTGCTGTACGTGCCAATGTGAACTGTTTGTTGATGTGCCCATGGAATGATCCTAATACTTGCCATATCTAATGCGTTCAGTTTGTATATTCCATTGTCCTTGTTTATATATGGTTGGTTTTGAATTGATTTTTTTCTTTTGCCGTAAATCATTTTGTTTTTAAGTTAAATTTTAGGAATCTTTGGGACACCTGGGTGGCTCAGTCAGTTAAACATCAGGCTTCAGCTCAAGTCATGATCTCAAGGTTCATGAGTTTGAGCCCCGCATCAGGCTCTGTGCTGACTGCTCAGAGCCTGGAGCCTGTTTCAGATTCTGTGTCTCATTCTCTCTCTGCCCCACCCCGGCTCACACTCTGTCTCTCTGTCTCTCTCTCAAAAATAAACATTAAAAAATATTTTAGGAATCTTTGCCTAAATCTGTTGAGTTTGCCTACCTAGTCATTAAATTTGGTTACTTCAGAGTTGTCTTTCTGAGGTACAAAGACCTGCATGATGAATCTGGAGATGTCCTACAGTGCTATTTTCTGCCATATGTCCTTACCCTATATATTATTTCCTATTTTCCACTTTCCCATCATGTTCCTGACCAAAATTGCTAATCAATTAGCTCCTACCCATGAGTATGAGAGAATACATACCTCATTCTAATTTTCCTTAACAGATTGTTGAATCTCCCATTTTATGACTATTAGTTCAGCATATTATACTGATTCTTCTGAGCGTGACTGTGTCAGGTAAGACCGCCATTAGTCCTCAAGACTGCAGCCCGCTACTGTACACCCCGTGGTGTCACGGAGACACGTATTGTTGAGCGCCATGGACTAAGGTGGTTCCTATTGCCCTACTGCTTGAGGCCGAATAGGCTCACTCTTGGAAATTCCAGGAACTCCACTACTGGCATTGCTGGGATTTCCTCGGTTAGTATAGGAAATCAATACTCTTATCTATTTATTCCACTCAGAAATATGCAATTTCCATGTTACGACTTTCTGGTCAGAAGTAGTTCCTCTCTGTCAGGGGTCTGCTTTACTCACTCCAGAATAGGCTGTTAGAGTTTACATATAATTGGTTTATTTTCTGTTAGTGGTTCTGTATTTTGTAAGGCCTTACCCAGCACCCAGGTGAGACTTTCAAATGATGGGTATCGGTTCCTGGACCACAGGTACTTAGCTCCAAATGCTATCAGGTAAAATTTGGGGTCCTGCAGTGTTTTCATTCACAGACACTGTGTTGCAATCTTCTGTGAATATAGATACTTTGTCTATATTTAGAATCCTCACCAGCTGGTACCAATGTATTAAAAGTTCTGATAGCACTTCTGAAATAAGTTAAGGTTGCCTCTTGAGTCTCTGTCCATCTGAATTCCCTACCCTTTTTTTTACTTTATTTTGAGAGTGCAAGAGAGAGAGAGAGAGAGAGAGAGGGAGCATGAGCAAGCAGGGGAGGGACAGAGAATGAGGGAAAGAGAATCCCAAGCAGATTCCACGCTATCGGTGCGGAGCTTGACTTGAGGCTTGACCTAAGCAGAAATCAAGAGTCAGAGGCTTAACCCACTGAGACACCCAGGCATCCCTCCCACTCTTCCTAGTTATTTTATAAATGTGTTTGAATATGGTCCTCATCTGTGATATGTGTTCTTTCCAGTACCCAGTCTTATCAGTGTCTGAGCTGCTGCTTTTGTGTGCTGTCTTCTTTATAACTGGGTTGATTATTTTTCTGCCTTCAGATGATCAAATTATGTCTAGAAATTTTACTGTAGTGTAAAACTGGGATATTATGTAGGTCAGTTGTCCATTCTCTGAGTGTTATGTATTCTATTAACTATATTGTGACTCTAGTCTCTTGTTCCAATTTATCCCCACAAATAAAGGTGTCATCAATATAAGAAGTGCTGGATTGTGTGTGTGTGTGTCTTGTGTTTTCCTGAAAGGCCTGGATGTCTTGTGTTAGAAGGTTGTAGGCTATTACCGGGCATTAAGCTATCCAGTTAGTAATCTAGTAAACTGATACCATCTGCCTTCTCATGTGAATGCAGTCGTGGGTTGGCTCTCCTTATCAATTGAAATATGTCAGGTAAGTCTATTCCTATGTAATCAGTTCCAGATCCAATAGTGATATTGCTTATGAGAGTGCCTATATCTGGGAACTGCCCCCTAATTTGAGGAGGTTATTTGTTTAAATTCTTATAATCTGCTGTAAATCCGTAACACTCATCCAGCTTTCTAACAAGTTTGATTGGATTATTATAATGTAAATTAGTAAGCGCAATAATTTGTTCCTACAGGAGTTCCTGAATGTTTTTCTCAAATTTTATGTCCTATTACCTCTATTCCTAGAATGTTTTCTAAATTGGGATTTATAAGGCAATTAGCCTCAATGCACACTCTATCCTCAATTGTTAAAATCTATATACCCATTCCCTGGAGTTAATTTTCCTCCTGATCCTTCAATTAGTCCATTTTTATTGTTAAAATTTTCTGAATGAGTGGGATATCCCCATATCATTGTTACCTGGGACCCTGTAGCTAACAATATAGTGGCATATGTATATTTCTGCTTGCAAAAGGGGTTTCTATTGATATGGCCATTGTAATATATGGGCAATTGTCTCTGGTTTGGGCCAAAAGACAGATATCACCGAGTCTCTATGGGGAGCTCATGGGTGTGCTGTCCTTTGGCTGTCAGTGGCTTATCTATTAATGGGATTTGGTTTTATAAAGCAGTTAGTATTTACAATAAGTGGGTTAGTGGTTATGTGTAGGTTTATTTTCTACAGGTCTATCTACCATAAAAGCTTGGCTGTTTCCATTTCTCGCTACTGTACTTTCTCAGTTTCTTATTTAAGTTTCTATTTTTATAATTTGTTTCCGAGACTGGTGGTCTAAATGGTTTAGGGAGTCAAAAGGGCCTTATAGATTTAGGTTTAGATGGTCTACTTTAATTTTGTTTATTTTCATTGGAAGTAAGCCTGTTTTGTCTATATACATGAGGTTTAAGACTATAGCTTTTATCTTAACTTAGTGTCTCAGCTGTTCTTATCAAGTCAATCAGTTCTGTTTTTCTGCCTCACACAAATATTGTAAATAATGCTGTTCTGTAGTGTATAGCTTTTAGGCTGAACTTTTAATTTGTTTTGTCTCTTCCACATGTATCGGTGAGGATATCTGTCCACTGTCATAAATCATAGGTAATAGTCCTAGTGTCATACTAATGAAATGAAATACACTAGTAGCTTCCACTGTTTTCCATAGAGATATTCTTAACCTCCAGTTTGCTGCTATCCAAACAAAGATCTTTGTAAATTAGTTTTATTTTCCCCCAGATGTTCTGGGTATTGATTCACTTTAGCATCAGTGATAGTGGGTTTTAAGTGCATAATCTCTACTTTTGTGAGGATCAGGTTTTGTCTTCCTTTGGACCACAAATCTAATAGCCACTGACTTTCTATGTCCAAATCTGTTGGAATTCCATTCTAATTTTTGTCATTTCTTATCTGGTATAAGTTCCCTCTTCAATGACTCTGACTGGTTCCATAGTAATCATTTGTTGTAGTTTTGTCTATTATCATGGGCTTTTCGCTTCTAGTTAGTTAATGCTACCAGAGTCAGAATGGTGGAAATGTAGATTGGTGCCCTTAGAGACAAAAGGGTCTGGATTTCTTCCTAACCGGGAGATAACTTTTTTTTAAGTTTATTTATTTTGAGAAAGAGAGAGAGAGAGTATGCGAATGAGGGAGAGACAGACAGAGAGGAAGAGAGAGAATCTGTGCTATGAGATCATGACAAGAGTGGAAATCAAGAATCACACACTTAATTGACGGGGCCACCCAGGCCTCCCTGGAGATAACTGTTTGTGCTGGTACTTTTCCTTTCTGCCTGTTGGCATCTGTGTTACTCTAATGCTTCTAATAAGGGCACTAGATCTTCCCTAATTGCTCTTTCTAATAAAAGATAAAATTGACTGCGTTGGTTGTTCAGGCCAATATCTGGAGTTTCCTTAATTTTAATTCCAAATTGTTTATAATATAGTAAAGCGCAATAAGATAATTACTGTGGACAACATTAGCATCCAGATTATAGTAGCCATATCAATTTTGTCTATTCGAAGGCTGGTTATAATTTCAATAGGATGCCATAGAGAGTAAACAGTATCTTAAGTTTAAAATTTGTCAAGCCATTAATGGGCTTTTTCAGATTTTTGTTAATATAAATTTATTATAATTTATTACTTGTTTCAAATTTAAATGGAATATGACATATTTCATAGCAATGACTGCTGTTAATTATTATTATTTCAGTTCAGGCTGCAGACTATACCAATTGTTTTGTTGGAGGAGGTGAATTAGCTCAGCAACTGAGTTTGTCTTTGCCAAAAATGTACTCGACACAGGTTCACTGGGAATTTTACAAGCCAACTGCACACAGGGTAATGTCTTTTAATAAAGCCAATAAAGAAATGCCATAGCCCGAATCAATGATAGATGAACCACATTATTGTTCCAGGTAAAGGGAGATGATAAGAATAAAGTCCAAATTTAGTTGAGGTATACATTTGTTAAAAAAAAATTAACTGAGTAAATTAGAATATCTAATTGACTTTATTAAGCAATTTATGAATCTAACAGCATCACAAATTGCAAGTAGAAATGCTCTGAGGAGTTGTACAAATGGAAGGTTTTTGTTTTTTTAATTTTTGAGAGAGAGAGAGAGTGAGTGTGGGAGGGGCAGAGAGAGAGAGGGAGACACAGAATCTGATGCAGGTTCCGGGCTCTGAGCTGTCAGCACAGAGCCCGATGTGGGGCTCAAACCCACAGCCTGTGAGATCATGACCTGAGCCAAAGTCGGACTCTCAACCGCTCAACCGACTGAGCCACCCAGGCGCCCCTGGAAGGTTTTTATAGGAGTGAGAATGGGGCAAGGAAATTATTAGCAGAAGAAAAGAAAGGATAGTTTCAGGCCAGGAGAGCTTCTTTGAAGGGGGGAGGGACCAGCAGGATTTTTGTTATCATGCAGATCACCTCACTGATGCTGATTAGGAAATTTCAGTTTGACTTATTATTTTTAAAGTAGGCTCCACACTCAGAACGAAGCCCTGCATGGGTTCAAACTCACGACCCTGAGATCAAGAGTTGAAGGGTTAATCAACTGAGCCACCCAGGGACCCCCAGATTCACTTTTAAAAGGTCACCTTGTTGGGGCAACTGGCTGGTTCAGTAAGAAGAGCATGCAACTCTTGATATCAGGGTCATGAGTTAGAGCCCCATGAGGGGTGTTAGAGAGTACTTTAAAAAAATAAGTAAGAGGCCACATTCCTGGGATAGGGTCAAACTGTAATTAAGTCTTGGTTTGCTGTTGTTAGGGGCAAAGGACTCCATTTTGGATTTTTCTTTTTAACACTTTATAGGAGATGGTTCTCAAGAGAGGCTTAGCCAAGTTGAGAACTGACATCCAGAACCCAGTGCAAAAAAGTTCTGTGTTGCTAGAGTGTGTTGCTAGGGAACAAGGACACAGGCATTTTTTGGCAAGATGATCTTCCCTGGGATCTTAGCTTTGCCCCTACTTGTAAGAGAGTTGTCTTTACTGGGGCAGAAAGTAATTGTCTCAAGGTCTTTGGGAACTGTTTTAAATCAGCAAAGTTTATGCTTGCTCAGAGTGAGCATTTTCCAATAATCCCTACAGCTCTCAGTATTTATAGTCTTATGTCTCCTTGACAGTTCTTAATATGTTTTCATTGATAAGCCACCAGCCAGGCCCCTCAGAAGCTGAGCTGCCAAGTTCTGATGGATGAGAACAGATGAGATGATGATATCCTGACACAACTTCCTTCATTCTTATATCAAAACAACTTTACCTCTAAAAGCAGTTTGTCTTTCCCATAAACAAGTAGACTTGAAATCATACCAAACCCATGCACAACATTCCTCCAGAGCTGGAGGAATCTGGACTGTCTGGCCATTAGGGGTTGGGAATAATATCCTTGGATAATAGACACCTGGGAGGCTGGAGAAGCCTAGGACCCCTCCCCCCCATCAGGCAACTAATCCAAATGAGGACAACCTGTTACCAATTTAAAACTGCCTCCTAAGAAAGACTTTCATGTGGTGGGTTCCCTACACCCTGAGGCAATTCAGGTGGGTTCTGAACAGAATTTCACAGGCCTGGAGCATCACCTGCAGCCCTAGTCCTGCTGATGAGGCATGGATTGCGTGTGCCCACTGCGCAGGTCAGGATAGCCAAGGGCCTGGAACAAGGCAACGTTGAAGGAGGTCAGGTCACAGGATGGGGCTATTCGGAGTACAAGCCAGCAGCCTAATATGCGCGGCCTAGCAGCCCATGTGGAGTTTTCCCCACAAGGCAGAGCTGAGGGTTTTCCATCTGCTTTGCCAGGGAAGGACCATGCTGGCAGGACAGAACATCCTCCATTTAGACATATCTGGGAGTCCTGGTCCCCGGAGAAGCCAAGGACACCACTGGCTGCAAATTCACATGGGGACTGTTGCCTGTTTGCACCTTTCACTCAGAGGGATTTTTGAAAGGTGGGTTCCCTCCACGCTGGAGGCTATGCAGGTGATTGGAGCCTGCCGGAGTTTGACAAGTTTGGAGAGCCGCGTCTGCCCAAGTCCACCTTCTGGGTGCGTAACGTGCATGTGCAGGCTATACAGGTAAGGCCAGGGACACGGAACAGGGCAATGTTGGGCAAGGCCCAGTCACCTGAGAGGGCTTAACTGACATCTGCCTAATCCCAAACCTTCACCTACACGAATAGACAGTCTCACTGAAGGCAGACCTGGAGTAATCTGGAGTGCCTTACCAGGGTTAATTGGCTGTCTGGCTAGGGATATCCTCCAATAAGGACACCTGGGAACCTTGATCACTGCAGAAGTCCGGGGACCCTGCCGACACTAAGTCTCCAGGGCCTCTGACGGGCTCCCATTTCAGAGGCTGTTTCAGAGAGATTCTCAGGGTTTTGGGTCCCTGCACCCTTGAGATTGTGCAGGGGGTTGGGGATGGGTCCCAGCTCCAAAGGCCTGGTGGCCCCAGCTGCCAAAGGACAGCTAATGGGGTACATACTCCTCATAATGTGGGCTGTGCAGGTTAACGTAACTGTGGACCTGAGAAAATGTGACTGTCTTGTAAGGCCAGGTCACAAGAGCAGACTACTGGAAGTACCAGGCATCTGTCTAATTATAAGGCTTAACCTACCCAAATGTGTATATTCCCCCTTAAGCAGAGCTGGAGAAATCTGGACTGCCTTACTAGGACCAGCTGGAATGCCCCCTTATAAGACACAGCTGTGCTCCTTAACTGTTGGAGAAGTCACTGCCCTATCAGACAGTTCAATTGGGGACTGACAGTTCTCAGTTTAACCTAGAGCCTCAGAAAGATTTTTGGGATGTGGGCTCTCTCTACCCTGAAGGCTAGCAGGTGATAGGCAACTGGTTTGAGCTTCATAGGCCTGGAGGATTCCAAGAGCGAAAAGCTGGAAGACAGAGTGTGGAATGTACATTACAGGTGGCATGTCACAATTGCCAGGGTCCTAGAACAGAGCATATCAGGTGAGACCAGGTCACAGGAGGGGGTATTGGGGGTACAAGGCATTGACCTAATGCACAAGACCTACTTATGCATTGTGCAGTTTTTCCTTCTGAAGGTGTTTTCAACTGCTTGCCAGGGTTGGAATCTGCCAGCAAGACAGTTTATCTTCCATTTGGAGACACCTAGAAGTCCTGGTCCCTAGAGAAGTCAAGACCCCATCAGGCAGCAAGTCCACATAGGGACTATTACCTGTTTGCAGTTTTCAGCTCAGAGCAATTTCTGGGAGATGAGCTCCCTCCATGCTGAAGTCTATGTAGGTGATGGGGACCTGGCCAAAGGTTCACAAGTTTGGAGGGTCTAATCTGCTCAGAGCTAGCTTACAGGGTGGGGACTGTGCATGTTGGGTCACCAGCTGAAGGTAGCCAGGGACCTGTAAAAGGGCTAGTGTCATGTGAAGCCTGTCACAGGACATAGATACTTGCAAGTTCCTAGCATTTGCCTAATGCAAGCCTTAATCTACACAAATGACAAATGCACATATCCTGCCTGAAAACAGAGCTAGAGGAATCAGGACTGCCTTGCTTGGGTGAGGCCCAGCAGGATGGCTAGGGCAACCTCCAGTGACACATAAGAAATTTGATTACTGGAGAAGCCCAGCAGGCAGCCAGTTCAAATGGGGACAGACAGTCACTCCTGGTAAGCTGGAGCTTCAGAAAGATTTTCAGGAGGTGGTCACCATCCACTCTAAGACCATTGAGGTGGCCGAAGTTTGGCAGGAGCTCCACAGGCTTGGAGTGTCCTGGCTGGCAGGGTGCAGAATACACTTGAGCAGGGCGCGTAGGTCAGTGTAGCCAGAGATCTGGGACAGGGCAATATCAGGTGAGGCTGGTTCACAGGAGGAGGCTATTGGGGATTCAAGGTATTGTAGTGAATTTCCCCTCAAAGGCAGTGCTAGAGGTTTTCCAACTGCCTTGCCAGGGAGGGACCAGGCTGGCAGAGAATGGAGATAGTATCCTGGAGATACTAATTTCAAGGCTTAACGTACATAAATGCTCATATTCTCCTGAGGCCAGAGCTGGAGGAACCTGGACTATCTTGGCAGGGCAGACTTGGCCTGATACTTGGGAGCTTTGGTTGCAGGAGAAGCTCCAGACCCCATTAGTTAGCCAGTTCAAATGGGGATGGACAGTTGCCAGCATAAGCAAGAGTCTCTGAAAAATGTTCAGGTGGTGGGGTTTCCCCATCTTGGAAGTTAGCAGGCAGTTGTATACCAACATGAGCTCCACAGACCTGGTGGACCCAGCAGCCAAGGCAGGCTGACAGAGTAGGTACTGTGCACATATGGGCTGTGCAAGTCAGGCTAGCCAGGTACCTGGAACAGGGCAAGGTCTAGGCCAGGTCACAGGAGGGATTACTGGGGATAACTGGTATCTTCCAAATTCCAAAAGTTAGCCCACACAAATGTGCATATTCCTCCTGAGAGCAGAGCTGGAATAATCTGTACTGCTTTGGCAGGGCTGGGTCAGATGGGATGGCAAAGTATCCTCCAGCAAGTAACAACTGGATGTCTTCATGGATTCTAAAGCCTGGGATAATAGCAGATGGTAAGTCTCTTGTTGATTGACTTGCCCATTTTAGCGACTACCTTAGAGCAATTTTTGATAGGTAGGCTCTTTCCACACTTAAGACCTTGAAGGTAGTTGGGGATGGGTCCTAGGCCCACAGCCCTGGAGGGTCAAGGACAGCTGTCAAGCGGGTTGGCTGGGCATCCCAATAAGAGATGCCTGAGAGCCTCGGCTGCTGGAGAAGCCCAAGAACCTATTGAGCAGAAGCCTGTTTCAATAGGAACTGAGTCACTAGCTTAACCTGGAGTCTCAGAAAGATTTCCAGAGAGGAGGAGGTTGGGGGCTCTTTCCCCCTTGGAGTCTAGCAAGTTTTTGTTCACTGGCATGACCTCCATAAGACTGGAGGGCCCTGAAAGCCAATGGAGAACTGACTTGTGGAATGTGCATGTGCAGGGTAGGCATGTTATGGTAGCTGGAGACCGGGAACGGGGCAATGTGTGGTGGGGCCTAGTCATAGGAGTATCTGCCATCTGCCTAATTACATGGCTGAACCTACAAGAATGCACATATTCTCCCTAAAAGCAGAGCTAGATGAATCCCGAATGTGTTGCTGGGGTGGGGTGGGTGGGCTTGGAGACCTGATCTGCCTATCATCCTATAAGAGTCACCTGGAGCACATGGACAGCCAGTCTAGGTGGGAACTGACTGTAGCCAGATTAAAGTTTCTGCCCCAGAAAGAATTTCAGGGTGGGTTCCCTTTACCCTGAGGCCATTCAAGTATTTGGGGCATAGCCTCCACTCTATATCCCTGGAATGCTCTGAGGAGTCCAAGCTCAGGTGACAATGTGCAGACCTGCATGCCAGAGACACCTGGATGCCTTGATTGCTAGAAAACCCCAGGGCCCCACCAAGAAGACAGTCCAAGTGGGACAGACTGTTGATAGATCTGTTGCCTTAGAAAAATTGCGGGAGGAGGGGTAGAGTTGGGCTCCTTCATCCTGAGGCCATTCAGGTTTTGATCAGGCCAGAGCTCCACAGGCCTGGAGTGCCTCTGCAGCCCAAGACTGGTGACAGGGTGGGGACTATAAGTGCACAGGCCCTACAGGTCAGGGAAGCCCAGGATCTGGAACAGGGTAATATTCCACAGAGCAGGGTTACAGGAAGGAGCAATTGGGGCTGTCAATCAAAAAATAAAATTGCAAGTTATTTTGTTAGCAAAAGGAGTTTGGGAACAGCAGAGGAATTGCAATTCAAGACAAGCAAACTATGGCAAACAACAACAACAAAGGGAAGGTCAGTCTTATTAGGTTTTAGGAGGAAATAGGGGAGGAGTTTTGAACAAAAGTTCATTGGAGAAAAGCTCCAGGTTGTGATGGGTTCTCATTGGCTGTAAGAGGTGGTCAGTGCACTGTTGCTGGGTGGGGAGAGTTCTTCCTTCCTTAAAAACAGGAAGGAAACTCCTATGTGGAAAGTGTCCTCCCTTGTCAAGATAAGAGTTCTCTTTCCTTCCCATTACTGGTTGGGCAGGCTGCTCACTCTTCAGGGCTTCCCTTATTCAATATTTAGTAAGGTTTCCTTTACTCAGTTTCACAGGGGTAGCTGGATTCTGCCTAATTCCAAGCCTTAACCTTCCCAAATACAAATAATACCACTGAAGGCAGGGCTGAAGAGACCTTGGGTGCTGTGCCTGGGTTGGATGATGAGGGGGGAGTTGCCAGCTGGGATATCCTTCCATAAGAGACACCTGGGAGGATTGGTTGCCTCAAAAGCCCAGGACACCAGCAGACATGAAGTCTCCACGGGGTCTGAATGTTGCTTATTTTAGCAATCATGTCAGTTGATTTCGAGGTGATAGGCCTCCTCGGGCCTATAGGAGGATAGGAATACAGGTGGTTAGGGATGACTCCTAGCTTGACAGGCCTGGAGAGCCCTAGGGGCACAAAGGGGACCTTTGAGGTTTAATGCACATGTGCAAACCCCACAGGTTGGGGTATCCAGGGACCTGTAACAGGGCAAGTGTTGGGGGAGTCTGGGTCACATGAGCTGGGTGGGGGTACCTGGGTTCTACCTTATTCCAAAGTTCAACCCATGCAAATATACATGGTCCCCCTGAAGGTACAGATGGGGAAATCTGGACTGCCTTGCCAGGGCATGGCTGGGTGGGATGGCCAGGAGTCTTGATTGCTGGAGAAGGCTGCACCTCATCAGGCAGCCAGTCCAAATAGAGACATACTGTTGCCAGATTGAAGCTGCCACCTCAGGACAACTTGAGGGGAGTGGAGTGCTCCCTCCACACTGAAGCCATTCAGATGGTTGGGTTATGGTCAAAGCTCCACAAACCTGGAGTGTTTCCTGCATCCTGACACCAGGTGACACAGTATGAAGTGTACTGGCATGAGCTCCAGAAAGTAAGATAGCCAGCGACCTGGTACGGGACAATGACTGGCAAGGAGGCTGGGTCATAGGAGGAATGATACTGGGGGAACAAGACATCAGCCTAACGCATAAGGCCTACCTACCCATTGTTTAATATTCCCTCTGAAGGCAGAGTCGGAGGTTTTCCAACTGCCCTGCCAGGGAAGGGCCATGCCTACAGGGACAGGGTGTTCTCCAGTGGGAGACAGCTAAGAGTCCTATTCCTAGAGAAGCCTGGGACCACATCAGGCAGCAAGGCCACATGGGGACTATCACCAGGTTAAAGATGCCACCTCAAACAGATTTTCAACGTTCCTTCCACCCTGAGGCCACTCAGGTGGTTGTATTCCAGCCAGAGTTTCAGAGCCCGGAGAGCCCGCTACAGACCAGATTTCACTGACAGAGTGTGAAGTGCATAGGCTGTGAAAGTCAAGGTAGCCAGCTACCTGAACTGGGCAATGTCAGGAGAGGCTGGGTCACAGGAGGAGGATTTTGGGTTACAAGGTATTGGCCTACCTAATGCACAATGACAACCTACCCATTCTGGAATATTCCCCAGAAGGCAGAGCTGTAAGTTTTTTCAACTGCATTGCCATGGAACAGTCATGCCAGCAGGACAGGGTATCCTCCTTTGAGAGACACCTGGTTCCTAGAGAAGCCCTGAATCCAACATGCAGGAAGTTCACAAGGGGACTGTCGCCGATTTGCAGCTTTCTGATTAAAGCAATTTTTCAAAATGTGATTGGGGCCTGCCTAGGGTTTTACAAACTTGAAAAGTCAAGTCTGTTCAAGGCTGGCTTACACGGTAGGTACAATTATGCATGTGTGTGTCTCACAAGTAAGGGTGTCCAGGTATTTGGAACAAGATAAGCATCCATGGAGGGCAGCTCATAGGTTTAGGCTCTTGGGTTACATGCCTAATTACCAGCCCTAACCCAGCATAATGTCTCACAGAAGGCAAAGCTAGAGTAACATGGATTGCCTTGCCATGGCTGAATAAGGCTACCTAACCAGGGTATCCTCCAATAAGACACTTCTGAGAGGCTTGATTACTATAAAAGTCCTGGACACAGCAGACAGTAAAGTCTAAATGGGGACTAAAGTAAACTATTGCCCATTTTAGCGGCCACCTCAGAGCAATTTTCAGGAAACGAGCAGCTCCTTCCACCAATGTTTTAAATATATGTTTGAAATGCAATGTTTGGAAATAAATTTTAGTTCCACAGGTCTGGAGGGCCCCAAGTACCCAACAGTGACTTTCAGGGCATGTACTGTGCATGTGTGAACCATGTAGGTCATGGTAGCCGGAAACCTGAAATAGGGAAAGATTTAGGAATGGGCAAGGTCACAAGAATGTTGTATTAGGGTACCTGGAACCTCCCTAATTATAAGCCCTAACCTACACAGAATGTATATTCCCACTGAATACAGAGATGGAGGAATCTAGCCTGCCTTGCCAGGGTAGAACCAAGTGGCGTGCTGTAGGATACCCTTAAATAAGAGATACCCAGGAGCCCTGATTGGTGTAGAAGCCTGGGACCCCAGCAGACATTAAGTCCACATTGGAACTGCCTATCTCTCATTTCAGCAGCCACCTCAGCAATTTTCATGAAATGGGTTCCCTCCAACATTGAGGTTATGCAGGTAGTTGTAGAGGGGCCTGAGCTCCACAGGTCTGGAGCGCCTGGGTTGCCCATGGGCAGCTGACAAGACACATACTGCACATGTTTGGGCACACAGGTCAGGCTTGCCAGGGACCTAAAACAGGGCAGGTGTCTGGGAACACTGGGTCATAGGAGTGGGCTACTGGAAATTCCTGGCATCTGTCTAATTCCAAGCATTAAGCTACACAAATGTGCATATTGCCACTGAAGGCAGAGCTGGAGGGGTCAGGTGGGATTTCCGGGGTGCCCTCTGAAAAGATATACCTGGGAGCTGTGATAACTGGAGAAGCTCAGGGTCCCATCACGCAGCCAGTTCAAAAGGCGACTGATAATTGCCTGTTTAGGATGGAGCCTTGGAAATACTTTTGGGGGGTGAGCTGTCACCACATTGAATGCTTTGCAGCTGGTGGAGCACTGATCAAAGCTCCACAGGACTGGAGGGTTCTGGTCCACCAAGGCTAGCTAGATGAGAGGAGACATACTGAGCTCACATGGGATGCTCAGGTAGGGAAGGCAGGGGTCAGGACCTAGGCAATGTCGGAGGATTCAGGTCTCATAAATGGGATTTTGGAAGTCTATGGCATCTGGCTAATTGCAAACCCTAACCTACACAAATTAGCATATTTTCCTTGAAGATAAAACTGTCAATCTGGACTGCCAAGACTAAGCCAGGTGGCCTGACTGGGAAACCTTTACTAAAGGCATCTGGGAGCCTTGCTTGTTGGTAAGCCCAGGACCCCATCAGGTAGTCCAAATGGGAGCTCTTTCCACCTTAAACTAATGCCTCAGAAACACTTTTTGGGATTCTTCACACTCTGCTCTGTAATGAAAGGAGATGAGGACCATTTGGAGCTGCAGAGGCCTACAGTGCCCCAGCTATTTAAGGCTGACAGGTGGGTACAGGCTGTACATGTCAGGGTAGCCAGGAACCTGTTGCAGGAAAAATATGGGCAGAAGCCCAGTCACATGAGGGGGCTTTTTGGGGTACAAGGCATCTGCCTATTTCCAAGGTCAAACTTAAACAGATGTTCATATTTCCCATGAAGGCAGATCAGAAGTAAGATGTACTGCCTTACCAGGGTAGGTCCCGGCAGATGGCCAGGTGCCCTCCCTCCAGTAGGAGACCCCTGTTACCTTTGGTTGCTAGGAAAATCTGGAACCTCATCAGACAGCCAGTCCAAGTGTGGACTGACTTACCTGTTTAAAGCTGCCTCCTCAAAAAGACTTTCAGGTAAGGGATTCTTCCACCCAGAAAGCTATGCAGGTTGATTGAGGACTAGCCGGAGCTTCACATGCTTGGAGGGCCCTGGATGCCTGTGGCTGGATGGTGGGGGGTATATAGCCTATGTGTGGACCATGTGGGTCAGGATAGCCAGAGACCTGGAACAGACCAAGTATTGAAAGATGTCAGGTTGGCTTTTGTGGGTTAAAAGCACCTAATTTCAAGTCCTAATCATCACTAATGTGCATATTCCCTCTGAAGTTATGGTTGGAGGAAACTGGATGCCTTTCCAGGGAGAGGCTGGGCAGTCTGGCAGGGGTATCCTTCAGTAAGAGACACCTGGGTGCCTTGATTGCTGAAAAAGGTTGGGTCCTCACCAGGGCAGCTAGTCAGATGTAGACTGACTGTTTAAAATTTAAAGTTGATGCCTCAGAAATATTTTGAAGGTAGGCTCCCCCTAGCCTGGAGGCTATGCTGGTGGTTGTAGACCAGACCAGCCTCCACACCAGAGGGCCCCAATTGCAAAAGGGTGGCTGTGAAAATGCATACTATGTACGTGCCTGCTGCACAGATCTGGGAAGCCAAAGACCTAGAACTGAGCAGTGTCTGGAGTAACCTTGTCTAAAGAACAGAATCTTCAAGGTCCATGGCATCTGCCTCCTTCTAAGCCCTAACCTACATAAATGTGCATGTGGGGTCAGGGGTAGACTGCCCCAAAATGTGCCATTTTGGCATATTGGTCATTTTGAACTAGAAGTTATTTGATAAATAACCAGTGCAAGAAGAACACCCAGAGCCCCCTTTGTCTCAAGAAAGCAGGAAATAGATCTCTCATGTGAAAGATGCGCTTCTTGTACAGAAGGTAGAAAGACATCCTTAACACCAGAAATAGCAAATTCAGAGCAGATAAGACTGTTATATACTGTTTACTTCTACTAATCACTATCCCAGCCCAAATTCTGTTTATAATTCCTTACTAATTGAAGGTCTCAAACATTTTCTTTTTACTTCCAATTCCTTCCATATTGTAGTATGAAAGCTACCTGCCTTAGTCATTTCTTTGGGTCTCCATATTAATATTGAGACTCCATGCACAGTTAATTATATTTTGTATTTTCTTCTGTTAATCAGTCATATGTCCATTTAATTCTTAGGCCAGCTAGAAGAATCTTGAAAAATAGAAAAATTTCTTCCTCCCCAACAGACAGCATAGTTGGCAGGATCAACTCTCCTGGCTGGACACTGCTACAGCTGAGAGATCCTGGGACATCTGACAAAAATCCAGTGAAAGTAGGAATTCTTGCCATATCAGCCCCCAGGGAGAGTCCTTTTACTCTCTGTCTCTAAATTTAGATCATCAGGAGAAAATATTTGTGAAACTAGTTCTTTGGGGTTAGCAGAGCCCTTGTAAAATTGGTAGCATACCCTTGGTTTTCTCCCAGAGATGGTAACAGTTTTTCTTTGTATTCATGTCACTTGTCATAAAAAGGAAGTACCATAGAGAAAGGTATGGGATCTATCAGCCTGCTGTTTGAACCAACCTCACGAAGTGGAGAGTTCATGATTTTCATAAGACTGGAGTCTGTTTAGACAAATTTTGCTGTGGTTCCTACATGTAAAAACTGGATGAGGTTTTTCGTTTCACCTTGTTCTATGTCCTAAAGAGCCTGGCTTTGTGACCAGTGAGAATAGTCTCTCTGGTCCCCACCATCAGGAGAGTATTCTTACTTGGGTGTGCCTTAGTGGTTGGTGAAACTGACCAGGATTTCAGGACACGTAGTTGCTAGCAGTGGTCATGCTAGCTCTCAGGAGAATTTCTCATAAGAATTCCCAGCTCTGGGGCGCTTGGGTAGCCAGGGGATTAAACAACTGACTCTTGATTTCAGCTCAGGTCGTCATCTCACAGTTCATGAGTTCAAGAGTTGCCTCCGGCTCTGCGCCGGTGAAGAGCCTGCTTGGGATTCTCTGTCCCTCCCCTACTCGCATTTTCTCTCTCTCTCTCAAAATTAAAAAATAAATAAACTTAAAAAAAAAAAGAAGTCCCAGCCCTTTAGGGACCTTTATTTTCTTAATCTTTGTTGCTTACTGGTGCTGGAAACATTTCATTTCAGTAGCATGTGCCCAGTGCAAAGTTAGCAGGTGTGATCGGAGATGTCTCCAGTTTCCCTGGGACCAGAGACATCATGTTTACTATACCACCTGGTAGTAAGCTGGTACAGCAAAGGCTTTTGCTTTCTTAAACTATTTTTGGAAGTAAACTTTTGTATCTTTGGGGCCACATCATCTACGCCCTCTCCAGGGATGCCTCTTGCATCCATGGTCTAAGCCTGGAAAATTGCTTCCAAGTAATTCCATAAAAAGGCTCACTGGTTTGAGTAGCTATTGATGATAAATAAGATCCTACTTGTCAATGGCAGGACAATGGATCCTTCAAAACGGCTATATTTGCTAGAAAAAAATCCTTATAGAAATCTCAAAATTGTCTTAAAAGTGAGTATAGCAGTTAGTCTTAGCGGTTCCCCTGATAAGATGAAAGAAAAGAAATTAGACTTAACACAGGAAGTAATGTCCACATCTAATGTAAATTTCCTTTCTCACGATCTGGTGTCATCTGCCTGTTTTAATTTCCCTTTCTCTGCATGATTTACAGCGAGCATTCTGGCCTAATCTCTAGGTTCAAAGAATACAGGTTTTTCATATAAATGCTGAAAGTGTGGAAGTGAATTTAAAACAAGCTCCTGAGACTGGTAGTAAGGCTGGCTTTGCTCCTACTTTTCAGGCCTCTGTTATCTGGCTCTGCCAGCTTCAGGCATTCCTACGCAATGTCCTTTGCAGATATATCCTAGACTCCCATCAAAATGAAATTCATGTCCCCTGAACAGCAGCAGATCTTGTAAATTATAAAGCCCTTTACGTCCACTTTCAGAAGATCTTACTAAATTAGGAATTAGAAAAAGTAGTGTCCCTTCTCGACATTCTCCTCACAGATAAAACAGGTGACCAAAATTTCTTGTAGGGCCTCCTACAAAAGATCAACAGAAGGGCAATGTTTAGGGACTGATAGAAGCCAATGTTGAATTGTGTATTCAGAAACAAGGCTTTTGTTAAAATGCTTTATACAGATCTTACAAAGGCATAAATCTTTCGATACTTATTTTAGTTAAAAATCTTTCTAATATAAAGTAGTAAGTTTGATTAAAAAGGTAGGTCAGTCCCTTAATACTAGGCTGTAATTCAGGTCTTTGGGGGCAATTAAAAACAACTATCTTTGTCTTGCAGATCTCTGCAAAACCAGAAATGCAACTCTTTACTAACCTCCAAAGCTCACCTAATTCCCTCAAAATGCTTATAGATAAAGACCAGGATATTGAGCAAAATTGTCCCGTACTTCAAAAAAGCATATTACAATTACCCTGAAACTCTTAGGGAAAAAAAATTGCATTCTTTCTCTTTTCCCTAAAGTTAGAAATCATACCAAGTCTTTGAAATGTAAACACAGCCCACAGTCACATGAGCCTGAAGGAAAAAAGGCAGAGAAGCCTTTTTTTAAATTTAATTTAATTTTTTATTTTTTTAATAATTTATTGACAAATTGGTTTCTATACAACACCCAGTGCTCAGTCCAACGAGTGCCCTCCTCTGTGCCCATCACCACTCTTCCCCCTCCCACACCCATCTCTCCCCTCAGTTCTTTCTTATTCTTTGAGAGTTTCTCATGTCATGTCTTCCTTCCTCACTGTGGCTTTTTTTCCCCCCTTCCCCTCTTCCCCTCCCCCCTGGTTCTCTGCTAGGTCTTCCAAAGCCTACCTATGCATGGTAACATATGGTATCTGTCTTTCTCTGCCTGACTTATTTCACTCAGCATAATACCCTCCAGTTCCATCCATGTTGCTACACATGGCCAGATTTCATTCTTTCTCATTGCTGCATAGTATTCCATTGTATATATACCACATCTTCTTTATCCATTCATCAGTTGATGGACACTTAGTCTCTTTCCATGATTTGGCTATTGTCGAAAGTGCTGCTATGAATATTGGGGTACACGTGCCCCTATGCATCAGCAGTCCTAGATCTCTTGGGTAGATTCCTAAGGATCTGAATGTGAGACAGGAAACCATCAAAATCCTAGAGGAGAAAGCAGGAAGAAGCCTTTTTAAAATATATATATCTCCCTCTCTCCCTGTCCCTCCCCCACTCATTCTCTGTCTCTCTGTCTCTCAAAAATAAATAAACATTAAAAAAATATATATATAATAAAATTTTCTTGGGCTATCAGTTTGCTTTTGATAAGAGATTGTAAAAAGTTTTTTTTTCCTTTCGTGTTTTATTTATTATTGAAATGTAATTTGGCATACAATGCTATATTAGCTTCAGGTGTACAACATATCATTAATTCTATACACTACTCGCCATAATAAGTATAGTCACCATCTGTCACATACAACATTATTACGATATTATTGACTATATTCCCTAGGTTGTACTTTTCATCTCCATGACTTACTTATTTTATAATCAAAAGTTTCTACCTCTGAATTCTCCCTTACTTTGGCCAATCCTCCACCATCTCTTCTCCAGCAACCAGTTTGTTTGTTGTATTTAAGACACTGTTTTGTTTTCTAGGTTCCACATATAAATGGAGTCATGTGTTTGTCTTTCTCTGTATGACTTATTTCACTTAGCAACATATTCTCTAGGTCCATCCATGTTGTCACAAATGGTAAAATCTCACTTTTTTTATAACTGAGCAATATTCTAATAAACACACACACCATATTTTCTTTATCCATTCATCTATGGATGGATACTTGGGCTTCCCATATCTTGGCTATTGTGAATATGCTGCAATAAACATAGGAATCCGTATATCTTTTCAAATTAGAGTTTTTGTTTTCTTTGGAGAAATACTCAAATGAAATTACTGGATCATTCAGGATTTCTATCTTTTTATTTCTTGAAGAAACTCTTTACTCTTTTCCACAGTGGTTGCACCATTTACATTCCCACCAACAGTATAGGAAGGTTCCTTTTGCCTCACACTCTTGCCAACACTTGTTATTTTTTTGTCTTTTTGATACTAGCCATTCTGACTGGTGTGAGGTACTACTTCATTATGGTTTTGATTTGCATTTCCCTGATGATAAGTGATGTTGAGCATCTTTGTATGTGTCTGTTGGCCATCTGTCTGTTTTCTTTGGAGAAATATCTACTCAGGTCCTCTGCCCATTTTTTATTGGATGGTTTGGAGGGGGTTGGTGTTGATTAATATAATTTCTTTATATATTTTGTTTATTACCCTTTATCAGATACATCATTTGCAAATATCTTCTTCTATTCAGTACATTGACTTTTCATTTTGTTAATGTTCTTCACTGTGCAAAATTTTTTTATTTTGGTGTAGTCCCAATAGCTTTTTTTCTTGCCTAGGGAGATATCTCCATAAATATGTTGCTTATGCTGATATCAGAGAGATTACTGCCTATGTTTTCTTTTATGGTTTCAGGTCTCACATTTGGATCTTTATTCCATTTTCAGTTATTTTTGTGTATAAGAAAGGGGTCTAGTTTCATTCATTTGCATGTAGCCATCAGTTTTCCCAACAATATTTATTGAAAAGACTGTCTTTTCCCCCATTGTATATTCTCTCCTCCTTTGTCATAGATTAATCAATCATCTATGCATGGGTTTGTTTCTGGGCTCTCTCTTCTGTTTCATTGATCTGATGTGTCATTGATGTGTCTATTTTTATGCCAATACCATACTGTTTTGATTAATGTAACTGTGTGATATACCTTGAAATTTGAGGTTGTGATCCCTCTAGTTCTGTTTTTCTTTCTCAAGATTGCTAATGCTATTTGGGGGTATCTGCTGTTCCATACAAATTTTAGGACTATTTGTTCTAGTTGTGTGAAAAGTGCTCTTGGTATTTTGATGAATCTGAATGCCCATGAGTAGTATGAGCATTTTAACAATGTTATATCACTATTTGTGTCATCTATAATTTTTTTCATCAGTGTCTTACAGGCTTCAGAGTATAGGTCTTCCATTTCCTTGGTTAAGTTTATGCTGGGTACTTCATTCTTTTTGGTGCAATTGTAAATAGGATTGTTTTCTTAATTTCTATTTCTGCTACTTCATATCAGTATGTATAAATGCAACAGATTTCTGTATGTTAATTTTGTGTCCTGCAACTTTGCTGACCTTATTTATCATTCCTAATAGTTTTTTTTTTATTGTGGAGTCCTTAGGATTTTCTATATATAGTGACAGTTTTATTTATTCCTTACTCATTTGTATGCGTTTTAATTCTTTTTTTTAATTTATTTTTTTAAAATTCAATTTAGATAACCCACAGTGTAGTAGCAGCTTCAGGAGTAGAACCCAGTGGGGGCGCCTGGGTGGCTCAGTCGGTAGAGCTGCCAACTTCACCTCAGGTCATAATCTCATGGTCTGTGAGTTCGAGCCCCACATAGGGCTCTGTGCTGATGGCTCAGAGACTGGAGCCTGCTTCAGATTCTGTATCTCCCTCTCTCTCTGCCCTTCCCTTGCTCATGCTCTGTCTCTATGTCTCTCAAAAATAAAATAAAAATGTTAAAAAGAAAATTGGGAGCGCCTGGGTGGCTCAGTTGGTTAAGTGGCCAACTTCGGCTCAGGTCATGATCTCAGGGTCTGTGAGTTCGAGCCCCGCGTAGGGCTCTGTGCTGATGGCTCGGAGCCTGGAGCCTGCTTCAGATTCTGTATCTCCCTCTCTCTCTGCCCTTCCCCTGCTCATACTCTGTCTCTAAAAATAAATAAATGTTAAAAAAATTTAAAAAAAAAGGAGTAGAACCCAATGATTCATCACTTACATACAATACCCAGTGCTCATCTCAACAAGTGCCCTCTTTAATGCCCATCGTCCATTTAGCCCATTCCCTCACCCACCTCCCCTCCAGCAACCCTCAGTTTGTTCTCTATATTTAAGAGTCTCTTATGGTTTGCCTCACTCTGTTTTTAACTTATTTTTCCTTCCCTTCTCCTAAGTTCATCTGTTTTGTTTTTTAAATTCCACATATGAGTGAAATCTTATGGTATTTGTCTTTCTCTGACTATTTCACTTAGCATAATACACTTTAGTGTATTATATGTGTGTGTGTGTATGTATATATACACATATATGTACACACTACATCTTCGTTATCCATTCATCAGTCAATGGTCATTTGGGCTCTTTCCATAATTTGTTTATTGTTGATAGCAGTGCTATAAACTTTGGGGTACATGTGCTCCTTTGAATCAGCATTTTTGGAGTTCAGGGCAACATGGCAGAGGAGTAGGGGGCTCCAGTATTTCGCTTGCCCTTTAAATGGGACGACTGAAACCATAGTCTCTCTCAACTCCAAGAATCTGGGGAAAAAGGTGCTACAGCTAACAAGGAACCAAGGCGAAAACAGACACAGCCCAGCTAAACTGTGAGTTTAATCTGGGTCGGATAAAACGAACTCGAACTCGGGAAGTTGAGCTGAGGGGAGGGTGAGCGTCTTCGGAGATAGCTGGGAAAGTGCCAATCGAACAACATCTGAACGAGAGGGCCAGAGCGGGTGAGACCGCTACCATCCAGCCCCTAGATGAAGCGCTTTTGAAGAGAAGTTCAGTGGCAAACAGCAGCACTATCCGCGCGCTGCCGGGACTGCGCCAACCCAGTCCCGAGCCGCTGGGACGCGCGCGCGCTGCCAGGAGTGGCAGCGGAGACGCAGGCGGCGCCACCCTCGGAGCACCTCTAACCCCGGCACAATTACAGCGAAATCGGGGGTAGCAGACGGCCGTGTCACCGCACCACCCTCGCCCAGCGCCTCCGGGACGACGCCCGCGCCGCCGGGACTGGCAGCAGGGACCAAGGCAGCCCCAGGTGGTGGCGCCTGCCGAGCACCTCTAACCCCGGCAAAATTACAGTGAAATCGGGGGTAGGAGACGGCCATGTCACCGTCCAGTGAACCGCACTAGGCCGGCTTTGGCGGTGGAGAGAGAACAGAAATAAAGGGGCGAATAAAGCCTCCAGGACCGGTGGCAAAGGTCTGGAGAGACGCCACTGTTGTCTCACAAGCCAGGAAGTCACCCCAAAAGCCATCCCTGCAGCAGTGGAGGCGGGACCCTCCTACACCAAACCACGCCCCTCCCAACCTATCAGCAGGAGCAACTGATGCCAAGTGGAGATTGCTGCCTGGAGTAACTCCAGTCATTTTTTCTGTTTTAAATTTATCCCTCCCTTTCTCATTCCTACTGATCCCAATCCCTGAGCTGGTTATCCAGGATACTGACTGGCTTAAACATTTTTTTTTTTAACCCACTCTTTGAGGACATGTTCTACACCTTCTTCTGTACTTCCCTAGCCCTTTTTCTGGAATAACCAGGCCGCATAAGTTCATCTAGACGACATCAATCTTTATTCCTTTTCCCTCGCACCTGTCCTTATTCTGATTTCTCTCAGTCT
The DNA here is from genome assembly GCA_030068075.1 of Paguma larvata. Classification (NCBI taxonomy): domain Eukaryota; kingdom Metazoa; phylum Chordata; class Mammalia; order Carnivora; family Viverridae; genus Paguma; species Paguma larvata. The sequence goes on from CM057840.1 coordinate 18,709,561, forward strand.
GGATTAAACCCTTTAGTCGCTCTACCTGGGCAAAGTCCATTTCCTTCTTCTCCCTGCACCAGTCATTATTCTGTCTATATATGCTCTGCCACCAGCACACTACATACCCTGTCCTTAACGTGTAGCTGTTACTTCAGGACATTGCCCTCAGAGAGTCACTTGTTATTCTTTTTTCTGTTGTGAACTGCTTGTCTGGACCATTTGTCGGTACGTTTATTTCTGTTTTCTGTTTGTCAGTCTGTTTTCCTTTCCAGGGCAACTCCAAGAAACAACCCAAAACACATCCAGCCAAAATGACAAAACGGAAGAATTCTCCTCAAAAGAATCTACAAGAAGCAGTGAAAGCTCAAGAATTAATGAAAACAGATATAAGCAACATAACAGAACATGAATATAGAATGATAATCATAAAACTAATCGCTGGGCTTGAAAAAAGCTTAGATGAATGCAAGGGGTCCTGCGCGGCAGAGTTCAAGGACCTTAAAAACGGTCAGGAAGAATTAAAGAAGACATTGGAAGAAATACAAGGGAAACTGGAAGCAGCCACAGCACGGATTGAAGAGGTAGAGGAAAGAGTTAGTGCATTAGAAGATAAAATCATTGAAAAAGAGGAAGCAGATAAAAAGAGAGAGAAGCTAATCCAGGAACAAGAAAGGAGAATTCGAGAGCTGAGCGATGCACTCAAAAGAAACAATATCCGTATCATAGGAGTCCCAGAGGAAGAAGAGAGAGAGAAAGGAGTCGAAGGGGTTCTTGAACAAATCATTGCTGAGAACTTCCCCAACATGAGGAAGGAAACGGGCATGGAAATCCAAGAGGCACAGAGAACTCCCCTCAGACGTAACTTGAATAGACCTTCTGCACGGCACATCATAGTGAAGCTGGCAAAATACAAAGATAGGGAGAGAATCCTGAAAGCAGCTAGGGACAAAAGAACCCTAACATACAAAGGCAGACATATAAGGGTAGTAGCAGACTTATCTACGGAAACTTGGCAAGCCAGAAAGGAATGGCAGGATATCTTCAATGTGATGAGCAGGAAGGACATGCAACCAAGAATTCTGTATCTGGCTAGCCTGTCATTCAGAATAGAAAGAGAGATCAAGGTTTTTCCCAACAAACAAAAACTGAAAGAATTTATCACAAATAAGCCAGCACTACAAGGGATCCTGAAGGGCATTCTATGAAGGAAAGGTTGCAAAGAACACAAACTACCAGAGACAGCCTTACAAACATGAAACTTACAGATAATACAGTGACTGTAAGCCCATATTTTTCAATATTAACACTGAATGTAAACGGACTAAACGCGCCAATCAAAAGACACAGGATAACAGAATGGATTAAAAAACAAGACCCATCTATTTGCTGTCTTCAAGAAACTCATCTTAAACCTGAAGACACCTTCAGACTGAAAGTGAGGGGATGGAGAACTATCTACCATGCTACTGGAAGGCAGAAGAAAGCTGGAGTAGCCACACTTATATCAGACAAATTAGACTTTAAAATGAACGATGTAATAAGAGATGAAGAAGGACATTATATAATAGTCTCAGGGACCATCCAGCAGGAAGAACTAACAATTGTAAATATCTACGCACCCGAATTCGGGGGCACCCAAATTTGAATCAGTATTTTTGTGTCCTTTGGATAAATGCCTAGTAGAGCAATGTCTGGGTCATAGGGCAGTTCTATTTTTAATTTTTTGAGGAACCTCCATACTGTTTTCCAGAGTGGCTATACAGTTTGCATTCCTACCAACAGTACAAAAGTGCTTGCCTTTCTCTGCACCCTCACCAACATCTGTTGTTTCCTGAATTGTTAATTTTACCATTCTGACAGGTAGTGTCTCATTGTGGTTTTGATTTGTATTTCTCTGATGATGAGTGATTTTGAGGATCTTTTCATGTGTCTGTTAGCCATCTGGATGTCTTCTTTGGAAAAGTGTCTATTCATGTTTTCAGCCCATTTCTTCACTGGATTACTTGTTTTTTGGGTGTTGAGTTTGACAAGTTCTTTATAGATTTTGGATACTGATCCTTTATCTGAGATGTCATTTGCAAATATATTCTCCTATTCCAAAGCAGTCACCTCACCCTGCACCACAACTCTCCTGTGTTTTTTTCTTTGGCACGTGGATGGGATCAAAACCCAAAGTATTAAAGGATCTGGCACTGTGCAGATCTGCTTCCCTCCTCTGGAGTAGAGCCTCTCCATGATGTGTCTGAAATCCTGTCCCCGAAAAGCAGTCCCATACCTGCACAGTATGTGGAATCTATGGTGTAGCACCTCTAAAAGCAGATTATATTCCCTTTGGGTGCATCTCTGTCCCTTTCTCATGAAAGTCCTTTGGCTGATGCCTGCAGGGTCTTTTGTCCTTGAGAAGGCAATATGCCTCTTCCAAAAGTACTCCAGGAAGGGAAATATTCTCTCCCAGTGAGCCCCAGAGATCCCTACACTATACTATGCACTCCAGGGCCAGCTCCCTACTCCCCAGGAGCGTTCTCGCCAGAGTGGTTTTCCTCTTGTGCAAACTCAGTGCCACACTTTCTTGACCCCTCTCTCTTTCTCTCCCTTTTGTCTCTCCATGGAAAGGGTTCCCTACCCTCCACAGCACTGCTGTTTTTTCTCCCCCCCCCCAATTCATTTCCACACACCTTGTGCCTGTCAAACTGTCTCCCTCCACCTGTGGAAATCCTTCTGCCACTCCACAGATCAGTCTTCCGGGTGTTCCAAGTGATCGACCTCAAGGCAGTTGTCCCTTGGCTGAGGGTCCCTCTACTTCTCCACCATCTTAACTCCTCCTCCCTTGATTATTTTTCTTGTCTGATTGGTATCACAGGGAATTCTAGCATTATGTTGAATAAAAGTGATGAGTGGATATCCTTGTCTTGTTCTGATCTTAAAGGAAAAGCTCTCAGTTTGTCACCATTGAGTGTGATGTTAGCTGTGGGTTTGTCATAGATGGCCTTTATTATGTTGAGGTATATTCCCTCTAAAACCCACTTTGTTGAAAAATTTTATCATAAGCTTGAATTGTGTCAAATGCTTTTTTTGCATCTATTGATATGTCTTCTTGTGGTTAGTGTTTTATCACACTGACTGATTTGTGAATATTGAGCCACACTTGAATCTCTGGAATAAATCCCACTTGATCCTTGTGAATGATCCTTTTAATGTTTTGTTGAATGCATTTTGCTGATATTTTGTTGAGAATGTTTACATCTGTGTTCATTAGAGATATTGGCCTGTAGTTGTTTTTTATTTAAATTGTAATTTTGATTTGGCATCAGCGTAATGCTGGCCTCATAATGTATTTGGAAGCTTTCCTTCCTTCTGTTTTTTGGAATAGTTTGAGAGTAATATGCATTAGCTATCCTTTAAATATTTGGTAGACTTTATCTGTGAAGCCATCTGGTCCCAAACTTTGGCTTGTTCCCAAGTTTTTTGATTACTAATTCAATTTCATTACTAGTAATTGGTCTATTCAAATTTTCTATTTCTTCCGGATTCAGTTTTGGAAGATATTATGTCTCTTCCAAATTTATCCATTTCTTCTGGCATATAATTTTTCATAGTAGTCTCTTATAATCCTTTGTATTTCTATGGTATCAGATATTATTTCTCCTCCTGCATTTCTGATTTTATTTGATTCCCCCTTTTTATTTTCTTGGTGAGCAACTGGTTTATCAATTTTGTTTACCTTTTAAAAGAACTAGCTCTTGGTTGATTTTTCTATTGTTTTCTTTGTCTATTTCATTAATTTCCTCTCTAATCATTATTATTTCTTTCATTATACTAGCATTAGCTTTAATTTGTTCTTTTTCAAGTTCCTTTAGGTGTAAGTTTAGACTGTTTGTTTGAGATTTTTCTTATTTCTTGAGATGGGTCTTTGTACTATAAACTTTCCTACTGGAACTATTTTTGCTGCATTCGACTGTTTTTGGACCATTCCATTTTCAATTTTATTTGTCTCCATGTAACTTTTAATTTCATCTCTGATTTTTTTCACTGACCCTTTGAGTATTTAGTAACATGTTGCTTACCTTCCATATGTTTGTGTTTTTTCTAGTTTTTTTTTCCCCCTCATAATTGATTTCTAATTTCATACTGTTGTGGTTAGAAAAGGTGTTTGATATGATTCCAGTCTTCTTCAATTTATTGATACTTTCTATGTGGGCTAACATATGGTAACATGTGGTCTGACATCTACCATGGAGAACGTTCCATGTGCCCTAGAAAAGAATGTGTATTCTGTTGTTTTTGGATGGAATGTTCTGCATGTATGTGTTAGGTCCATTTGGTCTAATGCGTAGTTCAAAGTCAGTGTTTCCTTGACTGTCTGGATGATCTATTCACTGATATAAGTAGGGTGTTAAAATTCCCTACTATTATTTCATTGCCGTCAATTTTTCTCTTTATGTATATGTTATATGTGCTTTACGTATTTAGGTGCTCCTATGTTGGGTGTATACATATTTACAATTGTTATACCCTCTTGTCGCATTGATCTCTTTTTCATTATGTAGTGCCCTTCTTTGTCTCTTGCTGCAGTCTTTGTTTTAAAGTCTACTTTATCTGATATAAGTATTCCTATCCTGGCTTTTTTTTTTTTTCCACTTTCATTCCCTCTATGTTTTTTGATTAGAGTATTTAATCTATTTACATATAATTATTGATAGTTACGTACTTATTGCCATTCTATTAATTATTTTTAGTTGTTTTTGTTGTTCTTCTCTGTCCCTTTCTTCTTTTACGCTCTTCCCTTGTGGTTTAATGGCTTTCTTTAGTGTTAGGCTTGGATTTCTATTTTTGGTGTATCTGTTATAGGAGTTTGACATGTGGTTACCATTGGGTTCATATATAACATCTTATATAGAAGTCTATAGTAACTTGATGGTTACTTAAGTTTGAACACGTTCTAAAATCACTACATTTTCCTTCCTGCTCCATGTTTTATGTATATAATGTCATATTTCACATATTTTTATTTTGTGTATTCCTTGACTAATTTTTGTAGATATAATTTTATATCTACAATATAATTTTATTATTTTCGTGTTTATAAATTCACACGAGATTTATAAGTGATTAGTCTATCTTTACTATATGTATGCTTTTAATTAAATGTTTTCCTTTCATAATTTTCTTCTAGTTATGGCCTTTTCTTTCTATTTAAGAATTCCTTTTAATATTTCTTGAGGGGCTGGGTTAGGAGTGATGAACTCTTTCACTGTTTGTTTGTCCAGGAAACTCTTTCTCTCTCCTTTTATTCTGGATGACCTTGCTGGGTAGTATATTCTTGGTCGTATTTTATTTCTTTAGCACTTTGAATATATCATGCCACTTTTGTGGCCTACAAAGTTTCTGCCAAAAAGTCAGCTAGTAGCCTTCTGGAGTTTCCATTGTAACTGTTTTCCTTTCTAATGCAGCTTTTAAAATTCTCTCTTTATCTTTACATTTTGCCATTTTAATTATTATGTGTCTTGGTGTGGTACTTCTTGGGCTCATTTTCTTAAAAATTTTCTATGATTTCTGGACCTGGGTGCCTATTTCCTTCCCCAGATTAGAAAAGTTTTCAGCTATTACTTCTTCAAATAAGTTTTCTGACCCTTATTTCTCTCTTCTACTTCTGGAATCCCTTTAATAAAAATGTTATTATGCTTGATGATGTCACAGAGCTCCCTTAACGTATTCTCATTTTTTATTATTCTGTTTTCTTTTTGCTGTTCAGCTTGTTTGCTTTCCACTACCCTGCCTTCCAGATCACTGATCTGTTCTGTAGCCTATAATCTATTATAGATTTCCTCTAGTATATTTTTTATTTGTTATTGAATTCAATCTTCAGTTCTGACTAGTCTTTTTTAATTTTAATTAATTTTTATTCAATTTTAATAATTACTTAATTTAATTTCTATCTATTTATTGAACTTCTCACTATCTACTTTTTTTTTCAAGTCCAGAGAGTGTCTTTTTATGACTATTACTTTGAACTCTTTATCAAACATGTTGCTTATCTCCATTTCATTTAGGGTTATTTTGTTTATGTCTGTGTGTGTGTGTGTGTGTGTGCGCGCGCGCGTGCATGTGTGTGGTTTCGCCTCGTTCATTCATTTTAGACATATTCTTCTGTCTCTTTTGCAAATTCTCTGTGTTTGTTTCTATGTATTAGGTCAGCTATGTCTTCTAGTCTTGGAAACAGTGGCCTTGTGTAGAATAAGTCCTCTGTGTCCTGTAGCATAATTCCTCCCCCTCCCCCCACCCCAGATCACCAGCTCCAGGCACTCCAGGCTGTACCCTGGTTGAGCTGGGTATGTTCTGTTGTTGTGGATGATCCTCAGTTGCCTCCAGTCCAGCCAACTGCAATAGCCCACTTTGCCTGCCGCGCACTCCTTGTTTACTTCCCATTCTGTTCAGAGACCTGTTTGTGGCCATTGCAAGCTTATTGGTGGGTGGGGCTAGCAGTGGGCCTAGTTGCCTTGCAGTTACTCTGCCACAGCTGCAGGCCCACCAAAGGGAGGACTTTTCTCTGTGCAGCCAGCTAAGAGATCTGGCTGCAAAAATTATAAGTGTACTGGTGTGTATGGTTACTTCCCCACTCCAACCTCCCCTCCAGCCTCCCACTCCCACCCCAACGGCAAGAGTCACTTTGAAGTGGTACCTGTCCAGGCCAGGTCTGTCTGCCAGGTGTGTGGGGGAGGAGCCACTTTGCAGGGCCATATACTGATTTGCATAAGTTTAAAAGAATATGATCCCCTTGTAACAGGACATAATTGGAAGCATTGTTTAGACTCAGATATAACCAGTTTTGTTTTTTTTTTTTACGGAATTTTTTATTTATTTATTTGTTTGTTTTGTTTTGTTTTGTTTTTATTATAATAGTTTATTTTCAAATTGGTTTACATATAACACCCAGTGTTCATCCCAACACGTGCCCTCTTTAATATCCGTCACCCCCTCTCCCACCTCCCTCACCTCCCTCACCTCCCTCACCTCCCTCACCTCCCTCACCTCCCTCACCTCCCTCACCTCCCTCACCTCCCTCACCTCCCTCACCTCCCTCACCTCCCTCACCGTCAGATTGTTCTTAGTCTTTGAGAGTCTCTTATGTTTTATCTCCCTCCCTCTCTGTGTCTTTTTTTCCTTTCCCCTCTAGCCCTCCCCCTGGTTTTTGCTTAGTCTCACAAAGTCCACCTATTCGTGGAAACATATGGTATCTGTGCACTGCTAGGAATCTACCCAAGAGATATAACCAGTTTTAAGGAACCAATGTTGACTTTGTAGAGCCAATAAAGCCCCTTGGAAAAAAATAGCCTGATAACACTGTTTACAGGGTTCTTAGCATCCTTACTAGGTAAGGAAACAAGATTACTTCCAAGCAAATGCAAGAACCTCTAAGTGTTTTGAGACCCACAAGAAGAGAGTAAGTAACACAAATCTATGTATATTCCAGGCAGTCTCATGGCAAGTATTTGGTCTTTTACCCTTCAGAGGCTGTTAAAAGTTCAATCTGCAGATTCCCTATGAAAAGTTTCGGCCAGGTAGTTATAAAAGAGCCTGTATCATCAACTGTCATTTTGTACTTATGTAAATGATCAAGTCAGGTTTATTAAAGCTAAATTTCTTTTACAAACAATGCTAATTTGGATAGTTTTAAAAATGTGGTCACTTCAGGGTGCCTGGGTGGCTCAGTTGGTTAAGCGCCTGACTTCAGCTCAGGTCACGATATCACGGTTCGTGAGTTCAAGCTCCGTATCAGGCACTGTACTGACAGCTCAAAGTCTGGAGACTGCTTTGAATTCTGTGTCTCTCTCTTTCCCTCTGCCCCTCCTCTGCTTGTACTCTGTCTCTCTCTCAAAGATAAACATATTTTAAAAAGAAAAAAATGTGGTCACTTCATAGAGAAAAATTGTTTTAGTAACACACCTTTGTGGCTATTAGATTCTATTTCTGTTAATCATCTTTGAGATTTTGTTTATCTGTAAATCAGACTAGATTCTGAATTCTATTTTCCTCCCATGTCTGGATACAACTCTCAAATTTTCCATTTTTTCCCATCCTTTGAACTTGGAATCATTGAGAATTAAAACTGCCCTTTTTCCTGAAGCCCCACAAACTGAAAATGAATGACTTGATATAAACTTCAGCGAAATCACCACAATACCTTGTATATAGATAATCTTAATGCCTGTTGTTCTATGGGCCATTCAGAAATCTCACCAGAGACCATCAAACTATAGGAAAATCTGTAAGATTGACAGTGCCTGCCCCTACCCTATCTGAAGATGCTTTGAGCCAGACTTCTATGCTGTTATTTGTGAATAGGCCCACGTTCCACAGGCCTGTAAGGCCCTGGACAACCAGGTGCATAGGCACATGTGTGGGCTATGCAGGTCAAGCTAGGCAGAGATCTGGAACAGGTCAATTGTTGAGAGAGGCTTGGTAACAGGAATTGACTGTCGGGAGTCCATGGTAGCTGCTTCTTTGCAAAGACTAACCTACACAAATACACATACTCCCTCTAAAGTTAAAGCTGGATGGTTCTTAATAGCCTTACTAGGATTGGACCAGGAGGGCTGACTAGGGCATCCCCCAATAACAGACACATTGGAGTTGTGATTGCTGGAGAAGTTCTGGACCTCATCAGGCAGCCAGCATGAAAAGGGGACTAAATTCTCACCAGTTTAAAGCTGCTGCCTCAGAAAATTATGGAGAGAGGTCTTTCTTCACCCTAAGGTCATTTGGAAGGTTGAGGTTCAGCCAGAGCTCCACAGGCCTGGAGTTTCCCTTGAAGCCCAGAGCCAGGTGACATGGGAATGACTGTACATGTGCAGAGCATGAAGGTCAAGGTAGCTAGGGACCCGGAACAGGGCTATGTTGGGTGAGGCCAGGTCACAGAAGGATGCTGTTGGGGATACATGGCATTTTCCTACTTCCAAGCTTTCCCCTGCAAAGATGTGCACATTCACACTGAAGCAGAGCTGGAGGAATCTGGACTTCCTTGCCAGGTAGGGATAGGATGGCTGGCCAAGGTACCCTCCAATAACAAACTCTGAGGAACCTCTATTTCTGGAGAAGCCTGGACTCTATCAGGAAGCCAGTCTAAAATGGAGGTTGACAGTCACTGGTTTAAACCTGCTACCTCAGATTTTGGGGGATTGGGTTCTTTCCACTGGGGAGGCCAAGTAAGTGGTTGTGCATAGTCTGAGTTTCACCGCCCTGCAGGGCCCCTGCAGCCCAAGTCCTACTCACAGATGTGGATGCAAGGAAGGCACAGGTCAGGGCAGCCAGGGATATAGAACAGGGCAAAGCACTATGAAACCAGGTCACAGAGCAAGGCTATTGGGGATACCTGGCATCCACCTATTTCCAGCCCTAACCTATACAAATGCATATATTCCTCCTGAAGGCAGAGCTGGAGAAATACGCACTACCTTGCTAGGGCTGGATTAGGTAGGCTGGCTGACATATATTCCAGTTAATGACTTCTGGGAGGCTTGGTTGCTACAGAAGCCTGGGACCCATCAAATAGTAAGTACACATGGGGACTGACTGTTGCCCATTCAGTAGCCACCTCGGAGTGATTTTTAGGGGATGGGTTTTCTCTACCCTTCAGGCAATGAAGTAGGAAGCTCAGGACCTACCTGAGCTCCACAGTCCTGGAGGGCCCCAGCTGGCTTTGGGCAGCTGACAGGGTGTGGATTGCTGATACCAAGTGATGCAGGTCAGGGTAACCAGGGACCAGGAACAGGACAATGTTGATTGAGGGTGTGGCACAGGAATAGGCTTTGGAGGTACAAGGCATCTGCCTAGTTTGAAGCCCTAACCTACACAGATGTACATACTCTCCCTGGAGGCTGTTTAGGGAAGCAAATATGTTCACAGACCCATTGGTCTTTGCCAATAATGTAATTTTTTTTAACTTTTTAAGTTTTATTTACTTTGAGAGAGCAGGGGGGAGAGAGAGAGCAAGAGAGACTGGAGGAGTGGCAGAAAGAGAGGGAGAGAGAGAATCCCTTGCAGGCTCTATGCTGTCAGCACAGAGCCTGAGGCAGGCTGAAATCCAGAGTTGGACGCTTAACAAACTGAGCCACCCAGGTGCCCCACCAATGATGTATTCAAAGCTGGTTGATTGTGCAAACTTCACAAGCCAATAGCATAAAACATAATATCTTTTAATAAGCCAATAAAGAAATATACTTCAAACCAGTGTCAGTTGAATCACACTATTGTTCTAGGCAAGGAGAGATGAAAGCGGTCAAGTCCAAAGTTAGTTGATGTGTACCTTTATCAGAGTTGGTACCTGGAGAGGCAGCTTAGCCAACCAAGAACTGAAGTCCAGTCGCTAGTACAAAAGTAAACGTTCTGTGTTGCTAGAGCAGATTGCTAGGGGACAACTGTGCTAGCGTTAACGGGCGAAGATGATCTTTGTGAGAGGCCTCTGTACAACTTTCTCTACTGCCTGTGAAAGTTTTTTCTACCAGGCAGGAGTTAATTGCCCCAGGGTCTTCAAGAGCTGTCAGTTCAGCAAAGTGTAGCCTTGCTCTGACCAGGCTCTCCCAGATCATCCTCACAAACCCTCAGGGTTCATAGTCTGTATGCCCCCCTTGTCATAATTCTTTCTTTATGTTTTTATTGATAAGTCCCCCACCGGACTCCCTCAGCAACTGAGTTAATTGAGTTCTTATCAGTGAGAACAGATGAGATAATGACATCCTGACACAACATACCTTTTTCTTATATCGAAACAACTTTGCTTCTAAAAACTTTTTTTTGTCTTTGTCATAAACAAGACTGTATGAAATCATATCAAACCAATATACAACATCCTGTCATTCCAAATCACTCACACGCTAATTAATACTAAAGGTCTAATGTCTGTACAAATCTAAGCTCACAAAAATACCATTCCACTTTGATTCTATATCACAATCTTAATCACAAACAATCCTATTTGGGGAGTATTTTTCCTTTGATGCACATTCTTTTACACCATAGTTTAACGACCAGTTTAAACAACCATATTCCTAATATTTTCAATATAAACATAATAAAGAACTCTTTAACATGGTACCATATTGAAAGACCAAACAACAAAACTTAACCTTCTTAAACCACCCAGTTTAACTTCTTGACAAATATGTACCCAGGTAGAAACCATTTTTATAACGCTCCAGGGTTACAAGCTTACACAGCATTATTAAACGCATATTCAATTGTTAACATCAGAATTCAAGGATGTCATTGTTTTAGGGATGCATGTTTTGTTCTCTTTTCAATTCCTGCAAGGTTATTTTGACTTTATTCATCTCATCTTCCAAATGTGCCTTTACTTGTCCTAAGTTTTCTAATCTATTTACATTTATTAGATTAATTTGAGGAGGTCTAATGTGAAATATTTCTCCAGTTATTTTAATAGTTCCTTTATCTTCTACTGATCAGGAATAACATATTTTTCTTTCTATTGTAGGATTCATTACCTATTTTAGTTTTACATATCCCATCATGTGTTCCTTATTTTTCCCTTGACTCTAATATGTTAGGGTGAGGTTTGGCTTAGTGCATACTATCCTGGCCATTTCCCATAGTATATGTAACCGATTGAGGGAACATCAACTTCTATCATAGGTATATCCACAGTCTAACAAAGGTATTTTGGTTCCATTCCAACCACATATACTTAGGTACATGTTTGTTTTTTGTTTTTTGTTTTGTTTTGTTTTTATCATAGGGAAGCTTTCTGTAGCCTATAGGCTCCACTCTCCCTATTGATATTGGGGAATGGCAAAAGTGTGGACCCCAATATCATGAGGTGTTTTTTTTTCCCCTTAAGGGCCAGTATTCTAATTTTCAGTTGCCCAAAGAATCATAGCCATTAGGGTATGTGGTATCTACTACTTCTGGTTGGGTTGTCTGTTATCTCAGATGACCAGTATTGCTCCAAGATTATAGCTGTTCTAAGAGTATTCCACACATTAACAAATCTTAATTGCAACAATTGACAATTTTGTCTTTTTTTATTGAAGCATAGTTGACATACAATATTATTAGTTTCAGATGTACAACACAGTGATTCAACAACATATTCTATGCTCACAATAAGTATAGTTGTGATCTGTCATACGTTATTACAAAATTACAATATTATTGACTCTATTCCCTATGCTGCACTGTTCATCTCTGTGCCTTATTTAATAACTGGAAGTTTGTACCTATTTATCTCCTTCACCTATTTTGCCCATTCTATTTTATTCTCCATATTTATGATTCTATTTCTTTTCTGTTTGTACATTTGTTTTTTGAGTCTACAAAAAAGTCATATGATATATTTCTTTTTTCCTCTTATTTCCCTTAGTAGAATAACCTCTAGGTCCATCCATGTTGTCACAAATGGCAAGATCTCATTTTTTATAGCTGAATAGTATCCCATCATCAGGTACATATACCATTTTTTTTATCCATTTATCTATCAGTAGGCACTTAGTTTACTTCCTTATCTTGGTTATTGTAAATAATGCTACAATAAACATAGTGGTGTATATATCTTTTTAAATTAGTGTTTTTATTTTCTTTGTCTAAATACCCAGTAGTGGGATTACTGGACCATATATTATTTCTATTTTCAATTTTTTAAGAAAACTCCATACTATTTTCCATAGTGGTTGCACCAATTTACATTCCTACCAACAGTGCAAAAGTGTTCTTTTTTCCATATCCTCTCTAATACTTCTTTCTTGTCTTTTTGATACTAGACATTCTGATACATGTAAGGTGATATCTCATTATGGTTTATTTTGCATTTTATTTTCCTTTTTGTTAAATAGTCCCCATGCCCAACATGAGGCTTGAACTCACGACCCTGAGATCAAGAGTTGCGTGCTCTACTGACTGAGCCAGCCAGGCACCCCGATTTGCATTATCTAGATGATTAGTGATGTTGAACATCTTTTCGTGTGTTTATTGGTCATCTGTATGTCTTCGTAAGATTTTGCTCGGGCCGTCTGCCCATTTTTTAATCTTTTTTCTTACCGAGATGCATAAATTCTTTTTTTTAATGTTTGTTTATTTTTGAAAGAAAGAATGGAGGGAGGGTTGGGGGAGTGACGACAGAGGATCCCAAGCAGGCTCCATGCTGACAGCAGAAAGCCCATGTGGGGCTGAAACTCATAAAACCATGAGATCATGACCTGAGCCGAAGTTAGATACTTAACCAACTGTGCTACTCAGGTGCCCCATAAATTCTTTATATATATATTTTGGTTATTAATCCCTTATTGGCAAATATCTTCTCCCATTTGGTGAGTTGCCTTTAGTTTTGTTGCTTTCCTTTGCTGTGCAAAGATTTTATTTTGGTGTAGTCTCCATAGCTTATTTTTGTTCTGTTTCTATTGTCTTAAGATCCATACCTAGAAAAATGTTGCTAAGGCTGATGTCCAAGAGATTACTGTCTATGTTTTCCTTTAGGAGTTTTATAGTTTTAGGTCTCACATTTAGGTCTTCAATCAATTTTGAGTTTATTTTTGTGTATGGTGTAAGAAAGTGGCTTCATTCTTTTGCATGTCGCTGTTGAGTTTTCCAAACACCATTTATTTTTTAAATATATTTAAAAAAATTTTTAGTGTCTATTTATTTTTAAGAGAGAGACAGAGCCCAAGTGGGGAGGGGGAGAGAGAGGGAGACACAGAATCTGAAGCGGGCTCCAGGCTCTGAGCTGTCAGCACAGAGCCCGACGCGGGGCTCGAACCCATGAATGGCGAGATCATGACCCGAGCCAAAGTTGGATGCTTAACCAACTGAGCCACACAAGTGCCCCTCAAACACCATTTATTATACAAAGTGTATTTTCCCCATTATGTATTTTTACCTCCTTTGTCGTGGACTAATTAATCATATAAGCATGGGTTTGTTTCTCCGCTCTCAGTCCTGTTCCATTGATGTGTCTACTTTTGTGCCAGTCTCATACTATTTTGATTACTGTAGCTTTGTATTATATCTTGAAATCTAGGATTGTGAGAACTTCAGTTTTGTCCTTTCTCAAGATTGCTTTGGCTCTTAGGTGTATTTTGTGGTTCCATACAAATTTTAGGATTATTTGTAAAAAACGCTATTGGTATTTGATAGATATTGTATTGAATCTGTAGATTGCTTTGGGTATTACAAACATTTTAACAATATTAATTCTTCCAATCTGTGAACACAATATTATCTTTCCATTTATTTGTGTCTTCTTTTCATCAGTGTTTTATAATTTCAGACTATAGGTTTTTCACATTCTCGGTTAAATTTATTCCTAGGTATTTTATCCTTTTTGGTACAATTGTTAAAGAGATCATTAACTTCTATTTCTTTTACTTTGCTAGTAGTGCATAGAAATGTCTGATCAGTGTAGCAGGACTCCCAGCACTATGCTGAGTAAAAGTGGAGAAAGTGGACATCCTTGTCTTGTTACTGAGCCTAATGGGAAAGTTTTCAGCTTTTCATCATTAAGTATAATGTTAGTTAAAACAACAACAACAACAACAAAAATCTGCCAAGGGCATCTGGGTGGCTCAGTCGGTTAAGTGTCTGACTCTTGATCTCAGCTCAGGTCTTGATCTCAGAGTTGGGAGTTCAAGCCCCATGTCCAGCTCCATGCCCAGCATGGAGCCCACTTAAAAAAAGTGACTGACCTTGTTCCTCCAATTAAACTTCCTACAAGTCCAACAAAGAACTGCAAGAGTTTCCTGCCTCAGCGAATTTGTTTCTGGCATAGGTTATAAATTGGGCATAATCAAATATGGATAAAACTGAATGAAATTTGAGGATCTGTATCTGACTTAAAAGCTCTGCATATCAAAGCACAGCCTATTATTATAGGTTCCAATATGACCAGGATAGGTTCTACTAACCTAGGTTCCTATGTTCTTGGGGTAGAAACCTGTAGAGAGAAACCAGACGTATACCATGAAGGATAATAATATGTGTTATATGCTAAGTTCCCTATGTGTTGCTATACATCTGCCAACTTGTCCCTATTCTTGTAAAGTCTAAACATGGTATCCATGGATTGATTTATTTTCTAATAGGTAAATATGGATTAAACTGAGTATAGAAACTGATCAGTTTCTGGCCTATTAATATTTAAAGATACAATTGCTCATTCTGTGTATTCAGTAGTCACTCTTTTACAAAATACTAGCACACAAAGTATCTCAGGAATTAAATTGAGGTTTTCATACTGTCATGTGTCCAATGATATACTCAATTCAGTAAGGTATGATAAGGAAAGTAGAAAAGTCAGTCCCTGATTGTCTTAGTATATAAGCTGGGTTATAACAGGGGTCAGTTAGTAGTTCAGGCCAATCTTCGTCCTTCAAGTCAGTGTCTAGTAGGGGATATTGTTTAAGAGAATCTTTGGATACTTCCACTGCTTTATGAGATTCCCTAGTATTTGACTTTTCCATTGATTAAAGATTCCTCAGTGAGCAGATTGTGCTGATACCGAAGGGTGAGATAGGTTGGACTTGGACGTATGGATGATGCTAGTGATGCTGTTGAGTCCATAGTTACAATAAGGTGACCTGTGGTGAACTGTGAAGGAAGTAGAGGATGTCACAGGCAGTGGAGTTGTATATGGACCAGTAGGTGCATTTCACTTTGGAATGGTGGCATAACTGCTTTTGCTGAATCTGTTGGAAGAGTGTCCATACATATAGTATGATATCCAATAGTAAGAAATAGAAAAAATAGTATGGCCAGCAAGCAACATGCTGCACTGATCTATTTCATAATTGTTAGAGTCAAAGATGCATAGAGGTTTTATGCCTACAAAATAAAAGTACTGTCCTCAAAAATTTTTTTAATGTTTATTTTTGAGAGAGAGAGAGACAGAGAGTGCTAGCAGGGGAGGGGCAGAGAGAGAGGGAGACACAGAATCTGAAGCAGGCCCCAGGCTCTGAGCTGTCAGCACAGAGCCTGATGCGGGGCTCGAACTCAGGAACCACAAGATCATGACATGAGCCGAAGTTGGACACTCAACTAACTAAACCACCCAGATGCCCCCAAATTTTTAATTCCTTCTTATTGTTCTTGCCATTCAAGATATCTGTAGTCATTATGGACATTATTGCCAATATTTCTCCAGGCATAATTACCCTGCATCATGCTAGTTATATGTAATATGCTAAATATTAGACCTCTAGGATTGATATAATAAAAGATGGTGTATGTCTATCATGAATTGTTATATAAGTATTATTTTCCTTAATTTGATATAATATTCTTTTTTATTAGGTCACCCAATAAATTTTATTAGTGGCAGGTGCTTCTTTTCCCTAGTGTTATATATTCATTCAATAGGAGTTTTTCCATGCTTTCTATATCTATGCTTTAGAGCTTTTCCCACCTCCCAGATTACTTTAGTCCAAGCTTTCATATCTAGATTATTAGGAAGCAACCTAAGCTTTTGCTTTAGCAAATCATTATACCTTTCATTTGACCCAGAGGCAATAGGGTTGTAGAGTAAGTGGAATTTCCACATTATTCCTTGTTTCTTTGCCCAATCTTATATTCACTTTCCTGTAAAGTGGGTGCTCTTATCTGATTTTATGATAGCTGGGCTACCACAGCAAGCATCCAGATTTCTAATGCTCTGATGGCAGATTTTTAATTAATTTTCTTGCGGTAATAGGGTAACCCTATTCCTGACCATGCGTCTACAATGGCGGGTGCATATAGTTTATTCTCTGATACAGGCACGGGTCCTATATAATCATTTGTATAATTTGGAAGGGTCTGTCAGCTTTGATATCATCTAGGTTATTCATTAATAACCCCCATGCTTTAAACTTTCAGCAGTTCCCACATTTCTTAATTTGAAATTGGAGGTATTTGGTAGGTACATACGTGTTTCTTACCTCTAACCGTATTCCAGTGCCATGTGTGCCAGCAGACCTTTTTGATGTTGTACTCACAGTATAATTCTGTTATTTAGCATATCTATGTGCTCACGTTCTAAGTCCATTGTCCTTCGTTTATGTATAGTTATGCTTTGAATTGGTTTCCTCATTGGCCATAAATTATTGAGTTATTTAAGTTAAAATTTATGTATCTCCACCTCTTTAGTTTACCTACCGAGTTTGTCTACCTAGTTATGAAATTTGGTAACTTCAAACTTGTTCTTCTGATGTGCAGACACATGTGTGATAAATATGGAGATGCCAGCCAGCGCTATTTTCATCCCTATGTCCTTACTTCATTATGTTCTTATTTGGTATTTTCAGTAATTTTTCTGCCCTATTCATGTCCAAAATTGCTATTCCAATGACTACTGTCCATAAGTCTGAAGAAAGATATACCTCAATCTCACTTCCTTTATCATATTACTCACTCACCAATTTATGGCTATTCGTTAAGCATCTTGTGTTCTCCAAAACCTGATTCTGTCAAGGTAAGACCATCATTAGTCCTCAAGGCCAGCATTCTCTTGATGGTGTCATGGAAGCTGATCCATCTAAAAACCAAGCATTGTTGAGCACCATGGATCAGAGTGGTCCTTACTGTCCAACTGCTCAAGCTTAAATAGGTTGATCCCTCAGAAATTCTGTAAAATCTATCTGGAATTGTGGAGATTTTTCTCAATTCATGCATAGGGCTGACCCTGCATCCATTGGTCCTGCATGGAAATCTACATTTTCCATGTTAGGACTTAATGTTCAGGAGTAATTTCCCTCTGTCAGGGGTCTTCTTTACTCCAGAATAGGCTATTGGAGTTAAGTATAATTGGCTTATGTGGTTTTTAGGGCCTCATAGAGTGCCCAGGTGAGTCTTTCAATTGGTTGGTATCTGGTCTTGGATGACGGGAAAATAGCCCGTTAGTGGTATGTGCTGTTTCCAATATCCAAATAGTCCTATCAGTTTCTGAGCTGCTGCTTTTGTGGTAGAAGCTAGGATGCGAACTATCTTGTTTATGACTGGGTCTGTTATTTTTCTGCCTTCAGAGGATTAAATTGTGCCTAAAAATTTTACTGTAGCATGGGGTCCTTAGACATTACTTGAGTCAATTGTTCATGCTCTGAGTGTAAGGAATTCAATTAACTATTACAACACTAATCTGTTGTTCCAAGTTAGCACCATAAATGAGCATGTGATCAATATAAGAAATGCTGGTTTGTGTGTGTGTGCGCATGTGTGTGTGTGTGTGTGTGTTGTGTTTTCCTGAAAGGCCTGGATGTCTTGTGTTAGAAGGTTGTGCGCTTTTACTGGCTGTTAAGGTATCCTGTTGGTAACCTAGTAAACTGATATCATCTGCTTTCTCACGTGAATGCAGTCATGGGTTGCTCTCCTTTTCAATTGGAATAGCAAAGAACATATCAGATAAGTCTATCCCCATGTAATCAGTTCCAGATCCAGTGGTGATATTGTTTATGATAATACCTTTATTTGGGGATGCTCTCTCAATTTGGGGAGACTATTTTCTTAAATTCCTAAAATCTATAAATCTATCTGACTTTTCTGGCTTTTTGACAGTCCAGATTGAGTTATTTATATGGTGAAACAGGAGACACAATCATTTGTTCCTTTAGAAGTTCCTGAATGTTTCCCTTATTATTTGTGTGTCCTATTACATCCAGTCTAAGAATGTTTTCTAAATTGAGACTTAAAAGGGATTTAAAGTCTGTTCTTATTATTAGGAATCTATGTGTATACCCACGTGCACGGGGTTAATTTTTCTTCTAAACCTTCAATCAGTCCCTTTTTTTGTTTAAGTTTTCTAAATTAGTAGGATATCCTTGTGTCACTCTTATTGGGACCCATAGTGGTATACATAGTGTGTTTTTATTTGCAGAAGAGGTTTCTATTTGTATGAGCAATTGTCCTGGCTTGAGCCAAGAGGAAGAGACAGCTGAATCCTTATGGGGAGTTGATAGGGTTTGCTCTCTTTGGCTAGCAGTGATTTGTCTATTAATGAGATTAGGTTTTATAAAAGGGTAGTATTTACAGTAAATGGACTAGTGGGTATAAGTGGGTTTATTTTCTGTAGGTCTATTTACTACAAAGTTTGGTCATTTCTGTTTCTCTACCTCTCCTATATATTTCAGAGTTTATCTATTTTAGCTTCTACTTTTATAATTTTTTTTCAAGGGTGGTGGTCTAAATGGTCTATGTGGCCAAGAAGACCTTGTAGATTTGGGTCTAAATGGTCTATTTTGATTGGGTCTATTTTTATTAGGTGTAGTCTATTTTGTCTATATACAAGAGTGTTAAAGCTACAAGCTACAGGCTTTCTCTTTTTAAGCTTTTTGTTTGTTTTGTTTTAGTAATCTCTACACACAAAGTGGGGTTCAAACATTGCATGCTTTTCCAACTGAGCCAGCTAGGTACCTCTTACAGCCTTTCTCTTACAGTCTCTATCTTGACTTACTTCCTTAGCTGTTCTTATCAATCAGTTCCTCTGTGCTTCTGGTGCCTGCAAATACTGTAAATAATATTGTTCTGTCCCATTGGGATGCAGCTTAAAAGCTGACCTCTTAATTTGTTCTGTTGCTTCCATATGCCACAATGTCAGTGTCTGTCCCTTTTCATAAATCATAGTTAATAGTCCTAATTTCATTATTATATTAGCTTCTCCTGCTGTTTTCCATGGAGATCTTGTAAGGGATAATATATTAGGTATAGGCCATCTTAATCTCCAGGTTGCTGCTACCCAATCAAACAAAGATCTTTGTAGATTAATATTATTTTCTCCAGATGCTCTAAGGTGGTGATTCAATTTAGTGTCAGTGGTGATAAGTTTGAGGTACACAACCTCTGATCCTGTGAAGATTGAGTTTTGTCCTCCTTTGAATCATAAATCTAATAGCCACTGAGTTTCTGTATCCAAATCAGTTTGTTGGGATTCCATTTTATTTTTTTTAATTTTCAGTTCATATTTATTTTGAGAGACCCAGAGACAGCATGGTAAGGGAGGGGCAGAAAGAGAGGGAGAGAGACAGAATCCCAAGCAGGCTCCATACTACCAGCGCAGAGCTTGATGGGGGGCCTTCACCCATGAAACAATATCACGACCCGAGCCAAAACCAAGAGTTGGACACTCAACCAACTGAACCACCCAGGCGCCCCTGTCGGGATTCCATTTTAATTTTTATCACCTCTTATCTGGTATAAGCTCTCTCTTCAGGGCTGATTGGTTCTGTATTATCACATCCATCATTTTGTCTATTATCATGGGCTTAGCTTCCAATTAGTTACTGTTACTGGCATCAAAAGAGTTAAAATAAGTATCATATTCAGGATGTGAATTAGTACCTTCAGAAGCAAAAGGCTCTGGATTTCTTCCTATCCTGAAGATACATTTTTGTGCTAGTGATGCCAGCAGGCTGGATCCCAGGACCCAGAGGGTGTCCTGCAGGACAAGTCAAGAGGATCCCTGGCTTGCACACAGGATAGAAATGAAATGTGAGCCAGCAGGAAGCGAAGGCAGAGTTTACTGATGGCATAGAGTATAGATACAGAGTATCTGGGAGACTCAGAAAGGAAAGGAGAGAATCTCAACTTTGCTTAGGACCTGGGGTTTTTAATGAAGATTGTGGTGTGTCCTATCAGGCATCAAGGAACTGGTTAGAACAAAGATGGGGGCCCAGGTATTATTCCTTGGAGCCAGGGGTTCTTGGCATTGAGTTGTCCAGTGCTAGTGGTCTGGAATGCACATATGATGGCTTCGTCTGGCCATTCTCACCTGGTCCTTCCTTAGATGTGATCTATTCTAAAGAAGTCATAAACTCCTTGACCCTTACAAGAAGGACTTACAGTTTGCATTATGAGGCACGTGTAAAGTGGGGGTGCTGGTTCTAGCAAGAGTAGAAGCAGGAAAAGGAGAAAAACAGATTTTTTAATTTAAATATTAAAAAAAATTTAAAGTTTATTTACTTATTTTGAGAGAGAGTGAGTGGGGAAGAGGCAGACAGAGAGGGAGAGAGAAAGAATCCTAAGCAGGCTCCATGCTGTCAGCACAGAGCCCGATGTGGGGCTGAAACTCACAAGTTGTGAGATCCTGACCTGAGCCAAAACCAAGAGTTGGTGCCTAACCAATTGAGCCACTCAGGCGCCCTGAAAAACAGATTTTTATGGAGTCCTTCAGTTTCCCTGTCTCTCTAGTTCTCTTCCTTTCTGCCTATAAACATCTATGTAACTTAATGCTCCTAAGAGGAGCTTGGTAATGTCTTCCTTAGTAGTACTTTTTGATACAGAATACAACTGACTGGGTTGGATGATCAGGTCACACCTGGAGTTTCCTTAGTTTTCAGTTTTCCCCAGACTATTCAGTAGGTCTCCAGGGATCTTCAAAAGTTAATACACGACCCGTCCTACACCTAAACCACCTCTTGACTAATTTGGTAGGGTTTGTGAGCAAGGCATATTTGCCATTTCCTCCTGCCAATCACAAATATCCATGATATTTTATCATCAAGATGCTTAATAGAGCATTCTAAATGGTTCATAATATGGTTAACCAGTATTAAGGTAACTGTCGTAGGCAACATTAGCACCAAATTATAGAGTTCTATATTTAACACAGTTCAATGTGAAATTTCATAAGCCAATAGGATATACAATAATATCTTTTAATAAGCCAATAAAGAGATAGCATACTCCAAATCAATGACAGATTAATCATACTATTATTCCAGGCAAAGGGCAATTAAAGGAACAGAATCTAAATTTAGTCCAGGTGAACATTTGTTAAAAAAACTAAATTCAACCTAGTAAATCATAATATCTAATTGGCTTTATTAAGCAGTTCACGAATAAGGCATCATCCCACCTAGAAAGTAAAGAGTTGCTCGGAGGAGTTGTGCCAAATGGAAGGTTTTTATAGGAAGGAGGCTAGGGCAAGGACATAACTAGAAAAAGAAAAGAAAGGATTGTTTCAGGCCAGGATGTCTTCTTTTAAGGGTGGAGGGACAGGCAGAGTTTATCTCACCACCTCACTGGTGCTGATCAGGAAATTTCAGATTGACTTTTAAAAGACCACATTCTTTTTTTTTTTTTGAGGAACCTCCACACCATTTTCCAGAGTGGCTGCCCCAGTTTGCATTCCCACCAACAGTGTAGGAGGGTGCCTGCTTCTCCACATCCCTGCCAGCATCTATAATTTCCTGATTTATTCATTTTAGCCACTCGAACTGGTGTGAGGTGGTATCTCAGTGTGGTTTTGATTTGTGTTTCCCTGATGATGAGTGACTTTGAGCATCATTTCATGTGTCTGTTGGCCATCTCAATGTCCTCTTTGGATAAGTGTCTATTCATATCTTCCGCCCATTTCTTCACTGGGTTGTTTGTTTTTCGGGTGTGGAGTTTGGTAAGTTCTTTATAGATTTTAGATATTAGTCCTTTATCCGATATGTCATTTGTGATGATCTTTTCCCATTCCTTTGGTTGCCTATCCGTTTTGTTGGTTGTTTCTTTTGCCATGCAGAAGCTTTTTATCTTGATGAGGTCCCAGTAGTTCATCTTTGCTTTTAATTCCCTTGCCTTTGGAGACGTGTCGAGTAAGAAATTCGTGCGTCTTAGGTCAAAGAGGCTTTTCCCTGCTTTCTCCTCTAGGATTTTGACGGTTTCCTGTCTCACATTCAGATCTTTTATCCATTGAGAATTTATTTTTGTGAGTGGTGTAAGAAAGTGGTCTAGTTTCATTCTTTTGCATGTTGCTATCCAATTCTCCCAGCACCATTTATTAAAGAGGCTGTCTTTTTTCCATTGGATACATTTTCCCGCTTTGTCAAAGATTAGTTGGCCATATACTTGCGGGTCCATTTCTGAGTTTTCTATTCTATTCCATTGGTCTATGTGTCTGTTTTTGTGCCAATACCATACAGTCTTGATGACTACCGCTTTGTAGTAGAGGTTAAAGTCTGGGATTGTGATGCCTCCCACCTTGGTTTTATTCTTCAGTATTATTTTGGCTCTTCGAGGTCTTTTGTGGTTCCATACAAATTTTAGGATTGTTTGCTCTAGCTTTGAGAAGAATGCTGGTGCAATTTTGATTGGGATTGCATTGAATGTGTAGATTGCTTTGGGTAGTATTGCCATTTTAACGATATTTATTCTTCCAATCCAGGAGCATCGGATGTTTTTCTATTTCCTTGTGTCTTCCTCAATTTCCTTCATAAGTTTTTTATAGTTTTCAGTGTAGAGGTCTTTCACATCTTGAAAATAAACTATTATAAAAAAATAATAAAAAATAATAAAATAAAAGACCACATTCTTGAAATAGGGTGAGACTGTCATTAAGGTCTTGGTTTGCTGTGGTTGAAGGCAAAGGACTCCATTTTGGACTACTTGTTTCTTTTTTTAATGCTTTATATGAGTTGATACTGGGCTGGACAGGTTAGACAACTGAGAGCTGATGTCCAGCTGCCAGTGCAATGACAAAAGTCCTGTGTTGCTAGAGCAGGTTACTAGGGACCAATGGCTGGGGTGTTGATGGGCCATGATCTTAGCAAGGCCACTGCATGGCTTTTGCCACTGTCAGTAAGGGAATCATCTTTATCATGGCAGGAGCCAATTGCTCCAACATCTTTGAAGAGCTATTTTAGATCAGCAAGAGAACAGATGAGATTATGACTTTCTGACACAGTTGACTTTATTCTATCAAAACAACTTTAGCTATGGAAATACTTTTTGTTTTTGTCATAAACTAATGGATTTGAAATCATATCAAACCAATACATGACATTTTAAAGCTGCCACCTCAGAAAGTGCAGTTCACTTCAGGTTAGACATTGAACTGGAATAGAGCACAGGTCTTGAGAGGCAGGCCACTGAAGAGGGCTTTTGGGGGTACAAGACACCACCCGATTCCAAGCTATAACCTACACAAATGTGAAGAATGCCCATGAAGGCAGACCTGACGAAAACTGGATTGCCTTGCCAGGGCGGGGTTGAGCAGACTGGACCAGGTAACCTCCAATAAAAGACACCTGAGAGCCTTGATTGTTGGAGAAGCCTGAGACCCTATCCAGCAACAAGTCCAAATGTGTACTGATTGTAGCCATTTTAAAGCTGCCACTTCAGAAAGATTTCCTGGGAGTGGGTTCTTTTGCTCTGGAAGCTATGTAAGTGGTTGGATATGAGCCCCGTTGACAACTGTTGAGAGTCCAGGTGTCAAAAGTCAGCTCTTGGAGGTTCCTGGCATCTGCCTAATTCCAAATTTTAACCTAAACAAATGCTTCTATTCCTCCTGAAGGCATTCCTGGAGGAAACTGGATGGCCTTGCCAGAATGGGACCAGTTATCGAGCCTCCTAGGTGTCTCATATTTGAGGATATTCCATCAATCTTGCCAGACTACACCCTGGCATGGTGGTCCAGTTTCCTACAACTTGCTGTTGAGAAAACGTGCATATTTGTGTAGGTCAGACTTTGGAATTAAGAAGATACTTTATGCCCCTACTAGCTCACTCCTGTGACTGGCATTGCCTGACACTTGACCTTTAAGAGGTCCCTAGCTACCCTTGCCTATGCAGTCTGTGCATGCAGAGTATCTATCCTATCAGCTGGCATTCAGCAGCCTAGGACCTTTGGGCTGTGTAGCCGCCGCCTTCCAAAACCACCTGCATAGTCTCCAGGGCAGAGAAAATCCACACCAAAAAAAATCTTTCTGCAAGGGTGGCTTTAAACTGGGGACAGTCTTCATTTGATCTGCCTGGTGAGGTCACAAGTTTATCAGTATAGCTTTCCAAGGCAGCCCACCCCAAAATGCGCAACAATGGCATATTAATTATTTTGGTTTAAAGTTACCTAAGAAACAGCCAATATAGGAAGAACACTCTGACTCTTCTTTGTCTCCAGAAACCAATGACTAAATATCTCACACGAGGACTCTCCCTGCACCAGGAGGTAGGGAGACCTCCTTCTCATCAGAGACAGGGAATTCAGGGCCAACGAAGCCTATATAAACAAACCTTGTTATTTTACTGATTTACTACCAAAGCCCAAATCCGTTTAGAATTCCTTACTAACTGAAGCTCTTAAACAGAGGTTTTCTTTATTTTGTCACTTCTTCACAGATTTGTTTCTTTGACTAAAACTTACAAAAGCTCCATGACTTGATTATTCCTTTGGGTATCAGTTTTAATAGTGGGCCTCTGGGAACATGTAATAAACTTTGGGGTGTTTTTTATTCTATTAACATGTTTTCATATCAATTCAATTCCTAGCCACCTAGAAGAACCTTGAACAGTAGAATAAAAGTTTTCCTTCCTAACATTTGGCATAGTCAGTAGGATAAACTTCCCTCACTGGACACTGTTTGCCTTGAGGCCCTTGCAGCTGAGACATCCTGGCACTTCTGACAAACCACCAGCAGAAGGTAAGACTCCTTGGCAGGATTCTTGAATCGTTACCACGTCAGCCTCCTGATCCCTGCCTGCGGAAGTGATATCGGTGAGCATCTATCTTCTCTTTCTAAATTTAGATCAGCAAAAGAAAATATTCGTGGAGTCGGTTTTCTTGGGCTCGGTGATTCTGGTGAATTTTGGTAGAGTACGTTTCATGTAACTGAGCCATTGCCTCATCCAGATGGTCGTGGTTTTTCTTTGTCTCTGTCTTTAGAGTCATTTGTCTTAAGAAGGAATGACAGAAAGAACACAGGTCTTAGGTCCTTTTAAGACTGCTGTTCAAGCGATGTGTTCATTGTTCTAAGACCGGCATCTGTTTAGACAAAATCTGCTGTGAGTCCTCTACATAAAAACAAAATGAAGTTTTTCCTTTGGCATCTTCTATGTCCGAAGAGCCTGGCTTTATGACCAGTAAGATCATTCTCTCTGGTCTCCACATCCAGGGGGGTGTGGAGGACACCGCTTTGCTTCTAACCCCATCCTACACACCAAGAATTCCTACACCGTGAGTCCCACAGACTGATGCTTTTTTTTTTAATGTTTATTTATTTTTGAGAGATAGAGAGACAGAGTGCGAGAGAGGGAGGGGCAGAGAGCGAGGAAGACACAGAACCTGAAGCAGGCTCTAGGCTCCAAGCTGTCAGCACAGAGCTCAGTGTGGGCCTTGAACCCACCGACTGCATGATCATGAGCTGAGCCAAAGTCGGACACTCAACCAACTGAGCCCCCCAGGTACTCCATTTTTTTTTTTAATTGTGGCCTTATTTACCAAAGGTGCCAGCCCAGGCCCTCAGATGGCTGGAAGGAGTGGGAGGGTGCCAGCTCAGCTCAGTCCTGGTAGCAAGCCCCGATCTGGGTTTCCCTTGGCAGGCCAGTTGAATAGACTGGGACTCCAAGGGACAAAATTACAAACAGCACTTTCTTTGTTTGGCTGTGTCAGCTCTCAGGGGAATTTGTCATAAGAGGTCCCAGCCCATAAGGGACCTTTTAATCTTAATCTTTGTTGTTTGTTAGTACTGGTGCTTGTCCAGTGTCACGGATTGGTGGGTCTGTGACTGGAGGGATCTTACATTTTCAGGAGAGATCTGGGACACAGTCTTAACTACACCATCTTACTGCCTGTGCCAAAAAAAAAAAAAGTTTTCACTTTTTTTTTTTAAGTTTATTTATTTTGAGAGAGAGAGGGGACAAGCAGGGAAGGGGCAGAGAGAGAGAGGATCCCAAGCAGGCTCCACACTATCAGCACAGAGCCTGACATGGCACTTGAACTCACAAACCAGGAGATCATGACCTGAACCAAAACCAAGACTCTGACACTTAACCGACTGAGCCATGCAGGTGCCCCATTTTTATTTTTTAAACTATTGGACCACGGGGACTGCATCATCTAAGCCCTCTCCGGAGATACTTCTTGTGTCCATTGCCTAAGCCTGGAAAGTTGTTTCCATGGTTTTCCATAAAAAGATGTATTGGTCTGAGTAGCTATTGAGGATTAGTAAGATCCTACTTATCAATGACCAGATGATGAGTTCTAGAAATTGGCTATATTTGCAAGAAAAGAAAATTAGAGATCTCTCAATTGTCTTATTGGTTTAACAGCTAACCTTAGGGATTCCCTTGACAAGATGAAACAACAGAAATCCTACATCTAATGTAAATTCTTCTCATGCTCTGGCCCCATCTACCTGTTTTAATTTCCTTTTCCCTATCTGACTTACAGAGAGCATCCTGGTCTAATCTCTAGGTTCCCAGTATATGGATTGCTTTTGTAAGATTTTTGTGTCACATAAGGAATGAACAAGCTCCAGAGACTTGACAGTAAGGCTCCACCAGCTTCAGGCATTCCCATGCAATGTCCTTTGCAGATACATCCAAGCCCCCCACCGAAAGGAAACTCATTTCCCCCTGAACAACAGCAGATCTTGTCAATCAGAGAGCCTTTTTACTTCCATCCTCCTCCTCCCCAAATTTGGAGAAGAATAGAAAGATTAATGGCCATTCACAAACCACCCCTCCACACACAGAGAGAAAACAGGTGACCAAAATCTCCTAGGCCCTCCTACAAATGATCAGCAGAAGGCCGATGTTTAGGGACTGACAGAAGCTCAGGCTGAAGTCTATACTCAGAAAGAAGGCTTTGGTTAAAATGCTTTATACAAAAAGTCCTAAGTCTTGTGATTCCCATTTTAGGTAAAATCTCCCTGATATAAAGTAGCTAGTTTAATTTAAAAAGGTGAGTCAGTCCCTTAGTTCTCAGGCTGTAACCCAGTTCTTTAAAGGGAATTAAAAACAACTGCCTTTGCCTGGCAAATCTCTAGGAAACCAGAAACGCAACTCCAGAAATAAGTCAAAACCTGCTTCTCTTTACTAATCCTCGAACTTTGTCTATTTCTCTCAAAATGAGATATGACATTTGCAGATATGACCAAAAAAATCAGGATATTACGAGAAAATTGCCCTGTGCTTCAAAAAGGTAAATAACAATGAACACTGAATCCCTTAAAAAAAATAAGATAAAAACTTGCCTTCTTTCTCTGTCCCTTAAAGTCATGGATTTTATGTCCTTGAAATGTAAGCACAATCCCTAGTCACCTTAGACTGAAGGGAAGAAAGGGAAGAGAGGGCTTTTTAAAAACAAACCACTAAATGGACTCTTGGGCCCAAACTCTAGAACAGCCTCTTTAAGATTACTTCCAGAGACAAAAACAAATCTTGAGTCTTTTCCACAAATAGTAAAATATTGAGCCACCTGAGCAAGTAAACTTTACTGCAGCTGTTTATAAGCTAGTGAGCTTTATATTGTTTTAAAACAGAAGCTATGTCTGTTTGTGCATGTATGTGCATTATAAATACGGTGTTTTTCTACCTCTTGGTGTTAAGTCCAAAATTCATTTGTAAACAGCTCTATTTAATTGCCTTAAAAATTAAATGCTTATAGGAATTTAGTATTATAAAAATTCTCAAAATAGAAATAGTCCAAATGAATTTCAGGTTCACATGATCTTGGAAAATATTCAATATTAAAATTAAGGTTGTTATTTTAATAAAATAGACCTATCTTTATAGTTATCAGCTTTAAAATTAAAACTTATTATGCTTGGGTTTAGTGAAAGTCAAATAAGTTCATGTTATTTAGGTTACAAAATTTGCCAACAAGAACAGAATAGCTTAGAAGACTGACTTTCTGCGGTATCTCATGAAGTGTTTGTGGGTGATTTAACCACAGCTGTTAAAAATAGGGAGCACCTGGGTGGCTCAGTCGGTTGAGTGTCTGTCTACCCTTGATTTTAGCTCAGATCGTGATCTCAGTTTGTGGGTTCAAGCCCCACGTCAGGCTCCATGCTGATAGGACAGAGCCTGTGTGAGATTCTCTCTCTTCCTCTCTCTCAAAATAAATAAACTCAAAAAAAAAAAAAAAGATTAAAAGCTTTTAGGAAAACTTTAGAATAGCTTCTGAAACCGTTTTGGTAACCCGAAACTTTCAAATTTTTCTGTTAAGTAATGAGTTAAATTAATTACATTAAATATCTCGATCATTTTAAAATAAAATAATGAATCACTTATTGCTGAACATAGGTGTATCTACTTCTGGCTTCCTTATTACAGAAAAACTAAAGATAAATTTGGTCTGTTAGGAAACCTTTTTTGTGGTTTACTGAAAGATTATACTATGAAAAAGCATGTTTCTAGAAATCATGAAATATATTCGTGAATTTACCAATCTAAAGAATGATGGTATAACAATTCATAATTTCTCACCACTTGGAAACTAAACCTTATTATCTTAGTGAAAACTGTTAAAAATTCTAATATATGTGGTTAAAGCTATTAAACTTAAAGGAAATATCTCCAAATTCAAGAAAAGTAGGATGTATGCTGTTGGTAAAAGAAGGTATAAGGAAGAGGGGTGCCTGCCTGGCTCAGCTGGGAGAGCATGCAACTCCTGATCTCAGGGTTGTGAGTTGGAGTCCCACATTGGGGGTATAGTTTACTTAATAAAGAGGAAGGTATGAGGAATAAAAATTTTTTGTTGACAAAAAACCTAATTTGTCTTAAAGTGAGGCTTAATATTTAAAGAGGAAAATCTTAGGACAAAATCTGAATTTAAAAAAAGAGTTGTAAAACAGTGAAAAAGGAATCTTTTTTTTTCTGAGTCTTATTTTTATGTATATTTATATATTTATTTTTTAATTTACATCCAACTTAGTTAGCATATAGTGCAATAATGATTTCAGGAGTAGATTCCAGTGATTCATCCCCTATGTATAACACCCAGTGCTCACCATAACAAGTGTCCTCCTTAATGCCCCTTACCCATTTAGCCCATCCCCCCACCCAAACCCCTCCAGCAACCCTCAGTTCATTCTATTTAAGAGTCTTATGTTTTCTCCCCCTCCTTGTTTTTATATAATTTTTGCTTTCCTTCCCTTCCCTTATAGTCATCTGTTTTGTATCTTAAATTACTCATATGAGTGAAGTCTCATATTTGTCTTTCTCTCAATAATTTCACTTAGCATAATACCCTCTAGTTCCATCCATGTAGTTGCAAATGGCAAGATTTCATTCTTTTTGATTGCCAAGTAATACTCTATTGTATATATTGTATACAGGAATACAATATATATATATACAACAATATCTCCTTTATCCATTCATCCATTGATGGACATTTGTGCCCTTTCCATGCTTTGGCTATGGTTGATAGTGCTGCTGTAAACATTGGGGTGCATATGCCCCTTCAAAACCGCACACCTGTATCCCTTGGATAAATACCTGGTAGTGCAATTGCTGGGTCGTAGGGTAGTTCTAATTTTAATTTTTTGAGGAATCTCCGTACTGTTTTCCAGCGTGGCTGCACCAGTTTGCATTCCCACTAGCAGTGCAAAAGAAATCCTCTTTCTCTGCATCTTCCCCAACATCTGTTGTTGCCCGCGTCATTAATGTTAGGCATTCTGACTGGTACGAGGTGGTATCTCATTGTGGTTTTGATTTGTATTTCCCTGATTATGAGTGATATTGAGCATTTTTTCATGTGTCTGTTAGCCATCTCGTTGTCTCCTTTGGAAAAGTGTCTATTCATGTCTTTTGCCCATTTCTTCATAGGATTATTTGTTTTTTGGGTGTTGAATTTGATAACTTCTTTATAGATTTTGGATACTAACCCTTTATCTGATATGTCATTTGCAAATATCTTCTCCCATTCTGTTGGTTGCCTTTTAGTTTTGCTGATTGTTTCCTTTGCTGTGCAG
This sequence comes from Paguma larvata, assembly GCA_030068075.1. Taxonomy (NCBI): domain Eukaryota; kingdom Metazoa; phylum Chordata; class Mammalia; order Carnivora; family Viverridae; genus Paguma; species Paguma larvata. The sequence continues at coordinate 18,740,187 of CM057840.1, forward strand.
AAGATTTTTATTTTGATGAGGTCCCAATAGTTTCGTTTTGCTTTTATTTCCCTTGCCTCTGGAGACGTCTTGAGTAAGAAGTTGTTGTGGCCAAGGTCAAAGAGGTTTCTGCCTGCTTTCTCCTTGAGGATTTTGATGGCTTCCTGTCTTATGTTTAGGTCTTTCATCCATTTTGAGTTTATTTTTGCATATGGTGTAAGAAAGTGGTCCAGATTCGTTTTCCCGCATGTCACTCTCCAGTGTTCCCAGAAGAGACTGGCTTTATTCCCTTTGATATTCTTTCCTGCTTTGTCAAAGATTAGTTGGCCATATGTTTGTGGGTCCATTTATGGGTTCTCTATTCTGTTCCATTGATCTGAGTGTCTGTTTTTGTGCCAGTGCCATGCTGTCTTGATGATAACAGCTTTGTAATACATCTTGAAGTCCAAGACTGTGATGCCTCCAGCTTTGGTTCTCTGTTTCAGGATTCCTTTTGCTATCCGGGTTTTATTCTGGTTCATTACAAATTTTAGGTTGTTTGTTCTAGTTCTGTGAAGACATTTTAACAGAATTTGTTCTTCCAACCCAGGAGCATGGAATATTTTTCCATTTTTCCATTTTTTTTGTGTGTTGTCTTCAATTTCTTTCATAGCTTCTTTCTGTAATCTTCAGTGTATAGATTTTTCACCTCCAAAAAAGGAATCTTTAAAAAGAGATTTTAATGTGTGTTCAGTTGAGTAATATTAAAATGAATTTATTTAGGGGTACCTAGGTGACTCAATTGGTTGAGTGTCCACCTCTTGATTTCAGCTTGGGTCATGATCTCACAGTCATGAGATCGAGCTCTTCATCAGGCTCTGTACTGAGCATGAAGGTTACTCGGGATTCTCTCTCCCTCTTTCTGCCCCTCACCAACTCACACGTGCACACACTCTAATAAATTAAAAAATAAAATGAACTTAGTTTAAACACAAGTTTTAAGGGGCACGTAGGTGGCTCAGTTGGTTAAACGTTGGACTTTGGCTCAGGTCATGATCTCACGGTTTGTGAGTTCGAGCTCCACATTGGGCTCTCTACTATCAGCACAGCACAGTTTGGGATCTCTGCCCCTCCCCATTCATGCTCACTCTTTCACTCTCAAAAATAAACATTTTTTTAAAAAATTAGTTTTAATATCAAAAGTAAGCTGGTACAAAATTAACATTTGGTTTTTCTCTCTGTTAAAAGGATAAACTTTTCTTAGGTTATTGGTCTGCTTTTCTTTACCTTTAATATAACCCACCTAGGAAGACAAAGATTCTGTGTGTGGTCTTTATCCGGTCTTTGCTATGTTTTTTGTATTTAATATTAAAAGAGCTAAGGCTTTTTACAGCTATGTAACTATCTGTGTTTGCATTTGAAGTCTTTAATTGACACTTTGGCTAAATTGATAACTAAGTATGGTTTCATAATGATCTGTGATCCTATTTAATCAAATGTCCAAATTTTATGATATTTGACAAACCTCCCAAAATCAAATTTTAAAATGAAGTCTTGACCACCAACTAACTTCGAAATATTCCAGAAGTTTCCTAGAACATTTGAAGGATTCGTTCTTCTAAAAGATACAATTGTCTGACTTGGTATGTTAAATCACATGGGAAGCAATATCAAATAAATGATGCTCAACTTTCTTAGGTTATATTTGCATAAATATATGTTAAGATTAGTGTTCTAGAAATTGTATGAAACTCCTAGAAATCTGATATGTCCTGATATGTTATTGCTTGCAAGTCTAGTTCTAATCTTAAAGTGCTGTGTGTGGCGGAAATGACCAAATTACCTTGTCAGTTACATTGTAATGAACTCTAATCAGATCCTTAACCACTGCAATTTTAATACTTTTGTCATTTACAGACAAAAGGTTTACTCAGATGCTTTTGCAAAAATCCTTTATCTTCAAGGAGATTCAGGGAAAGGACTCTGACAAGTACTCTAGAATACAGGTCTCTGATAACTTTAAGATTATGCCATTGAACTGGGTAAAAATTTATAGAAGTATAACAGAGAAACAGAAGGCTTCTTAAAACTGCTAACAAAAGATCAACAAATAATAATGACATGGGAATGAATAAACTGAGAATGATTGATTTTTATGGCTTTTTGTTTGAAATACTGCTTGTTATTTCATCTTTTGTTTTCCAGATATAAGAAAGCCTTTCCTCTTAAGCTATATGATGCACAGCAATTTTGTAAATTGTACCTTTGTAAGCAGAATTGAGACATTTCTCCCCTACCTGATCTCTCCAGAATTTGGAATCTCTCAGTGAGTATTCTTATAGTTTCATAGAAATATTTGCCTAAGATCAATAAGAATCTATTCTCTTTGGGACAAGACACAATTGGAAACATTGGCTTTGACTGAAATGTCACATTTGAGAGAAACATGCATAGACTCAGATTTATGAGTCTATGCTTTACGTAACTAAGGATGACTTTATAGAGCCAATAAATCCCCCTCGGAATATCAGCCTGCTATCTTGCTCACAAGGATCTCAGCAGCCTTACCAGGTGAGTAAAGGTCACTTCCTGGCAGATGCAGAAATCTCAGGATACTTGGGGATCTGGAAAGACAGAAAGTAATTTAATTCTACAGATATTGCAGGCAAAATTTGATGGCAAGTAATCGGGTTGACTTCTTAGTGTCAAGAGGCTGTTAAAAGTTCAGTCTGGAGATTCCTTACACAAAGTTCCACCAAAGCAGGTTTAAAAGGGCTTGTGTGATCGATTTGCTACCATTGCTGCACTTCTGTAAATAATCAGGTTTATTGAAACTAGACTTAATTTGCAAACAAATGAGCCTTACAATGGTTATCATTGATAGAAATGAGGGTAATTGTAGAGAGGAAAAAAAATGCTTCATTTGAAACTACAAAACGTACTTTTGGATGTTAGCTTCTATTTCTGTTCATTGTTTTTGAGATTTTGTTTTCTACCTGTAAACTTGACTAGACTCTGAAGTCTTCTGGTTTTATCCAAACTCTGGCTACAACTCTCCAAACTAACATTTACAATTTTCTCCCATCCTTTTGACTTGAAATCATTGAAAATGAGATTTGCCATTTTTCCTGAGACCTTGCAAACTGAATATGAATGACTTGATGTAAACTTGAGGGAAATCGTCACAACAGCCATGTACGGATGATCTTTGTGCAGGTTGCTGTGTGGCCACTCAACAAGATCGCCAGAGACATTCCAACTGCCAACCAAGAAAACCTAGAAGATTGCCACTGCCTGCTTTCGACCCATCTAAAGATGCTTTGACTTTGACATCGAAAACTCTTCTCAACTGGGTACCCTCAGAACTCTAAAACTGGTTTATGATTTGCTCCAATTCTCAACCATTGTTTTTTCTCTTATTTCCATAGAAATGCTGCTTGAAACATGAGCCTAACTTTGGGAATATACACGCATCACCACTTCCTGAAAGGAGTTTAGTAGAACTGACCTATTATCAGCACTAAGAGACTAGCTCAATGATAGAGCAATCTACCTGCTCAGATTTTTAGAATGTGGAGTTTCTAAGGAACTCTAGGGGCCCAGGCCAGGCCACCCCAAAACATGTTACTTTGAATTAAAGTTATTTAAGAACAGAAGAACATTCGTGACCCTCTTTGTCTCCCGATATCAGGAAATAAATCTCCAATGTGAAAGATACCCCTCCTGCATCAGGGGGTAGAAAGACATCCTTATTACCTGAAATAGGTATTCAGAGCCAAGAAAATTGTATAAATCAGTAGGTCTTGTTACTTTTACTAGTTTACTACCTCAGCCCAAATTCTGTTTATAATTGTGTACTAATCAAAGCCACTGAACTTAAGTTTTCTCTGCTTTGTCCATTCCTCACAGATTTATGGTTCTTTGTCTAAATATACAACAGCTGTGTGTTTTGGTCATTTGGGGAGTCTCAATGTCCTTATTGGGCATCTGTGTATACAAAATAAAAATTTTTTTCTTGTGTTAATCTGTCTCATGTCAATTTAATTCTTAGACTAGTTTGAAGGGTAGAAGAAAATTCTTCCTCCCCAAAACCAATCATCAAGTCGCCCAGGTGCCTCTTAATGAAGGGTACCCCTGTCAGACCAACTGGCCCCACACTGCTCCAACTTTGCCCTCAGAGGGAATACATGCATTTAGTGTAGATTGGGACTTGGATACAGGCAGATGCCATGGACACCCAAAAACCTACTCTTGACACCTGGACTCTGGATACTTTCTATGTTCCAGGTCCCTGGCTATACTGGCCTGCCTCGCCTGTGCATGAATAATAAGTACCTATCAACCAGCCTTGGGTAGCAAGGTATGGAGCTCTGGCTGGTCCCCAATCTTGAGTGTATCACTACCAGGTCAGTGAGAAACCAACCCCCAAAATATTCCTGAGGTGTCAGCTTTAAACTGATGACAGTCTATATTTTCACTGGTTTTCTGATGGCTTCTGGGATTCTCCAATCAAGGCACCCAGGTGTCCCTTATTATAGGACACTCAGGCCACTGCACAGGCAAACGGTGAAAGGCAGTCTAGGTTCTTCCTAGGTTCTGCCTTCAGGGAGAATGTGCACATCGGTGTAGATTAGGGCTTAGAATTGAGAAGATACCCTATACCCTCAATGGCCTACTCCCATGACCAGGCTACTCCTGACAAGTTTTCTGACACAGGTCCCTAGATACTCTGACTTACATGTCTTGTACATGCACTATTTCCTCCCCATCAGCAGACTTCCCTAATAAAACCTATTTTGAACATAGTTCTGAATGGCAAGAGGAGACAGAAAGTATGACTTGTTCACCAACCCCACCACAATCACTCAAGAGGCGGTTTAGGCGTAGAATAGATTATATATTCGGAGGGATTCTGAGAGACCTACTGAAAATTCAGACTGGACAAAACTCGAGACTCCAGATGTCGGCCTGATCACCCAACCCAGTGAGTCATTCTATTTTAAAAAGAGCAACTAAAGACATTACAGCACTGTTATTAGGAACATGAAGTTGCATAGATGCCTATAGGTAGAAAGGAAAAGTGCCTGCACAAAAAGGTGTCTCCAGGGTGGAATCCTCCTTAGGACACCAACCCACACCCTGAGCTAATGATTATTTTAACCCTTTCGACCTTGTTATTTTTAACTAACTAGAAGCTAGGCCCATGAAAATAGACAAAACTACAACACATGAGAATATGGAACCAATCATAATCACTAAAGAGAAACCTTATACCAAACAAGAAAGGACAAAAATTGGAATTCCAACATACCGATTTTGACACATTTTTGTGTTAGATTTTGACACATCTAACTCAGCAACTATTAGATTTATGGTCCAAAGGAGGACAAAACCTGATCCTCACAGGAGCAGAGATTGTGCACCTCAAACCCATTACCAGTGATGCTACATTGAATCAACACCTTAGAGCATCTGGAGAAAACAGTACTAATTTACAAAATCTTTGGGTAGCAGCAACCTGGAAATTAAGATGGCCTGCTCCGAATATATCATCCCTCACAATACCTCCATAGGAAACAGCAAGAAAGCTACTACTATAATTAGGACTATTAATTATGTTTTATGATAGGGGCAGAAACCAACACTGCTAAATGTGGAAGAGAACAAATTAGTCTAAAAGTTGCACTCCCTCCCTCCACAGTCAGAACAGCATTGTATATAATATTTTCAGGCCCCAGAAACACAGGATAACTGGTTGACTTGCTAAGGACAGCTGAGTAACCGAGTCAAGATAAAGGATATTTTTAACATTTATGCATATAGATAAAAGAACCCTATGACTAATAAAAATAGACCCAATCAAAATAGACCATCCAGACCCAAATCTACAAGGCCTTCTTGGCCACCTAGACCATTTAGACCACCACCCTTGAAAACAAATGATAAAAACAGAAATTCAAATAGATCCCCCAGAAACTACACAGGCAGAAAAACAGAAGCAACCAAACTTTTACAGTAAGTAGACTTACAGAAAATAAACCCACATATGCCCACTAGTTGGTTTACTGTAAATACTACACTACCCCTTTATAAAACCTAATCCCACTAATGGACAAATCACTGCTAGCCAAACAGAGAAAACCCTACGAGCTCCCCACAGGGACTCAGCAGTTTTTCATCTTGGCCCAGGCCAGAGACAACTGCCCATATGTTACACTGGCCATTAATAAAAATACTATGTATACCACTATATTGTTAGATACAGGGTCCCAATAACAATGGTACATAGATATCCTACTAATTTTGAGAATTTAAATAAAAAGGGACCAACTGAAGGATTAGAAGGAAAATTAACCCCATGCACATGAGTATACACATAGATTCCCAACAATGAGGACAGATTTTTTTTTTAAGATTTTATTTTTAAGAAACCTCTACACTCAATTTGGGGCTCAGACTCACAACTCTGAGGTCAAGAGTCACACACTCCACTGACTGAGCCAGCCAGGCACCCCTGAGGACAGATTTTTTTTTAATTTTTTTATCTTTATTTTTGAGAGAGAGACAGAGCACGAGCAGTGGAGGAACAGAGAGAGAGGGAGACAAGAATCCGAAGCAGGCTCCAGGCTCCGAGCTGTCAGCACAGAGCCTGATGCGGGGCTCGAACTCAGGAACCGCGAGATCATAACATGAGCTGAAGTTGGACACTTAACCAACTGAGCCACCCAGGTGCCCCTACTTATTTATTTTTTTAATGTTTATTTTTGAGAGAGAGAGAGCACACCCAAGTGAGCAAGCATGAGTTGGAGAGGAGCAGAGAGAGAGAGACACAGAATCCAAAGTAGGCTCCAGTCTCTGAGCTGTCAGGACAGAGCCCAATGTGGGGATCAAACCCACAAACCATGAGATCATGACCTGAATTGAAGTCAGACACCTGACAACTGACTGAGCCACCCAGGCACCCCGCTTGAGGACAGACGTTAAAACTAAAGGCCTTATAAGTCCCAATTTAGAAAAACTTCTCGGAATTGGTATAATAGGACACATCATAAGGAAAACATTCAGGAACTTCTAAAGGAACAAATGATTGAGTTATTTATATGGTGAAATAGTAGGAACAATCTGTCCTGCTGAAAAGCCAGAAAGGTCAGATAGATTTATTATAGATATTAAGAAGGTAAATACTCTCTCCAAATTGAAGGAGCACTCCTGAATATAGGCATAAACAATGCCACCACTGGATCTGGAACCGATTACATGGGGATAGACTTATCTGACATGTTCTTTGCTATTCTGGCTGATAAGGCAAACCAACTCCTGACTGCATTCACATGACAAGGCAGATGATACCAGTTTACTAGGTTACCAACAGGATACCTAACAGCCAGGAATAGTGCACAACCTTCTAACACAAGACATCCAGGCCTTTCGGGAAAACATCACACACACACACACACACACACACACACACCAGCATTTCTTATATTGATGGCATGCTCATTTATGGTGCTAACTTGGAACAACAGACTAGGGTTGTAATAGAGTTAACTGAATTCCTTACACTCAGAGCATGGACAATTGACTCAAGTAATGTCTCAGGACCCCAGGCTACAGTAAAATTTCTAGGCATAATTTGGTCCTCTGAAGACAGAAAAATAACAGACCCAGTCATAAACAAGATAGATTGCATCCCAGCTCCTACCACAAAGGCAGCAGCTCCGAAACTGATAGGACTGTTTGGATATTGGAAATAGCACATACCACCAATGAGGAGAATACCAACCCATTTATGAAATACCAAGGAGGATAAGGAATTCAGATGGACAGCAACTCAAGAAGCAGGCTTCAGTTATTTTAAAAATGCACTCAAACTCTTAACACATTGGTGTCAGCTAGTAAGGACTCCAAATGTAAACTGAAGTGTCTATACTCCCAAGGGTTTGCAACATGGTGTCTGTGGACTTAAACATTGTAGGGCCTCAAATTTCACCAGATTGTGTTTAAGACTAATAAGCTCCCATGGTCCAAGACCAGATAATCAACCAATTGAAATGCTCACTTATGCACCCTACGTGGCCCTACAAAACACAGAGCCACTAACGGAAAATAAACCAATTATACTGAAATACCAATAGCCTATTCAGAAGTGGGTAAAGCAGACCCCTGACAGAGGCGAATAACTCCTGACCATAAAGTCCTAAATGGAAATTGTGTGTTTCCAAGCAGGACTAATGGATGCAGTTTGAACCATCTGCATTAACTGAAGAAGTCTCTATAATACCAATGGTGGAGTTGCTGGAATTTCAAGGGGTAAGCCTATCCAAGCTTGAGCACTTGGGCAATGCGAGCACCCTGGTCCTTTGCACTCAACAATGCATGGTTTACAGATGCATGGAGCCTTCCATGACATCACCTGGATGATGCTGGCAGGCTGAAACCTTGAGAACTAATAATGGTCTAATCCTGACAGAATCAGGCTCTGGAAAAGCAGTACAACACACTGAAATAAGTATAAAATCAATGAGTGAACACTCAGGTAAAAAAAATGAGAATGACACATATGTTTTATCAGACCTAATGGCAGTAGCTAATGAAACAGCTCTTTGGTCAGGAACATGGCAGGAAAATGAACGGAAAATGAGAAGTAACATAAGTGGTAAGGACAGATGGCTGAAAACGTCACTGGCTGGCATGTCCCTATTCATCATACATGTCTCTACAAATCAGAAGGACAACTCTGAAGTAACCTAATAACTACATAGACAAACTCAACAAGAAAACTAGTAAATCAAAGAATCCTAAAATTTATCTTAAAAAAAATAAAGATTCATGGCTAAGAGATAACTAATTAAAAACATAACCATACATAAACAAGACAGATATTGGAAGGTAAAATCTAAATACACAGGTGTGCTAACTGATCAAATCACCGCCTGGGCACATCACCAAAGAAGTCATGCTGTAACATGTGGCACTAGAACATGGTTAAAGGAAAGAAGCATGTATATACCCATGAAATACCTTTAATTTAAAATTAAGAAATATGACAACTGCTAAAAGTTTAAAGCTTGGAAGTCATTAATGAATACTCCAGATAAGTTTAAAGCAGACAGACCCTTCAAAATCATACAAGTTGACTATGTGACATTAGCTCACATCAAAGAATAAACTACATGTATGCGCCATTGTAGACACATGATCACCAACAGGATCATCGTATCCTTGCAGGAAAACTATTTTTAAAAATCCACCATCAGAATAGAAATTTCCAGTGCTTGCTATGGTATTCCATACCATATGATCCCATACCGTATGATTCCAACCATCATAAAGTCAGATTACGGCACCCACTCCACAGGAAAGTGAATATAAGAATGAGCTAAGGAAGAAGTCATAATTGCAATGTCAACTTACCCCACAATCCAGTTGCCTCTGGATAAGCTGAGAAATATAGCGGCTTACTCGAGCAAAAGCTTAGAATGCTTACTAACAATCCAGATATGAAAGCTTGGATCAAAACAATCTGGGGTGGCAAGATCTCTAAATCATCGTTTTAGAAAGGATGGAAAAGCTATTGAATGAATATTGCAGTCATACACAGAGATAAGAATTAGCATGAACACCCCAGAATTTAAACTAAAAGAATTAAAAACATAATATATAGGGGCACCTGGGTGGCTCAGTCAGTTAAGTGCTCGACTCTCGTTTTGGCTCAAGTCATGATCTCATCGTTCAGGAGTTCAAGCCCTGAGTCAGGCTCTGCACTGGCAGTGTGGAGCTTGCTTGGGATCCTCTCTTTCCTTCTCTCTCTGCCCCTCCCCTGCTCGTTCGCTCTCTCTCAAAATAAATAAATAAACTTTACAAAACACAACAATAATATATATAGTACTCAGGGGAAAATAGCACCTGCTACTAATAAAACCTATTGGGTGACCAAAGGAAAAAGCATATCACATCAAACTAAGGAATATAATGTGATGCCTCTATAACAATTTCGGGATGGAAGAACACCATCTTTTATTTTTATCAATACTAGACACCTAATATTTAGCCTAGCATGTGCAGGATGATTATACTTAGAGGAGTATTGGCAACAATGGCCGTAATAACTATAGATTTCCTTAAGTAGCAAAATCAAGGAAGAACTGAAAATATATAGGACACCTACCTATATTTTGTAGGCATGAATCCACTATGCATCTTTAACTCTATCAGTATTACTAAGCTGGTCAGGGTAGCACGCTGCCCATTGGCTACACCATTCTGCCTGTTGTTTATTGTTGGATACCATACTCATTGCAGCTGTGGATACTTTCCTGACAGCTCCAGCAAGAGTAGTTGTGCCACAGTTCCAAAGTGGAATGCAAGCTTCTGGCCCAGATATTCCACCCTCTGTGACATCCTCTACTTTCTTCAGAAATCACAGCCTGGTCACCTTATTGCAACTGAGAATTCACCACCATCCCCAACATTATCCATATCACCAAGCCCAACCTCTCCATCCCACCCTTTATTATAAGTGCCATCTACTCACTGGGAATTCTTCGATTAATGGAGAAACCAAGTATTTAGGGACACTGATGAAGCAGTGGAAAGCTCCACAAGAATCTGGAACAACACTCCCCACTAGACATTGACTTGGTGGATGAAGAATCACCTGAACTACTAACTGGCCTTTGCTATTATAACCCAGTGTATATACCAAGACAACCAGGGACTAATTTTTCTAGTTTTACCTTACCTTACTTGAGTTCAGCACTGAACACATGGCAGAGACTCTGTGACAATAACCCAGGTTTAACTCCTGATTTACTCTGTGTGCTAGTATTTTATAAAACTAATGCTTAAACGCAGAGTAGATAATTATATCTTTATGTATAAAGAGGTTGAAAATTGATAATTTGCTATACTCCCAATTAGCACTATTTAATCATAATCACCTATTAGAAGATGAACGTTTTTTCCATTACTATGGCCAGACTTTAAATGAACAGAGACATCCTATAAGGTGTATGATGAAATTTACACAGGAAACTTAGCATATAACACATATTATTATCCTTCAAGGTATACATGAGACTTCTTTTTTTTAATATTTTTAATGTTTTATTTATTTTTGAGAGAGAGAGAGACAGAGCATGAATGGGGAAGGGGCAGACAGAGTTGGAGAAACAGAATCTGAAGCAGGCTCTAGGCTCTGAGCTATTAGCACAGAGCCCTACATGGGGCTTGAACCCACGAACTTTGTGATCGTGATCTGGGCCGAAGTCAGACGGTTAACTGACTGAGCCACCCAGGCACCCTCGTGAGGCTTCTATCTTATACCACATATCTCTACTCCAAGAATATGGGAACCTATGTTAATAAAACCTGTCCTGGTCATATTGGAACTTACAATAGTAGGGCTAGGTTCTGAAATTTAATATGCAGGATTTTCAAGCCAGATACAGATCCCCAAATTGTGCTCAGTTTTATCTTTGCTTATGACCAATTTACTACCTATATCAAAAACAGATTCACTAAAAAGAAGGAGATCCTTTTAGTTCCTTGTTGGACTTGTAGGAGATGTAATGAGTGGGATGTGTGTCCTGTTTTAGGGCCCTGACTACCCTGCAGGCCCACGTGCAGTTCCCATCATTAGCCAGCTTTGGGTTAGGCACTCCATGGGCATTCCAGGCCTGTGGGGGTCCAGCTGACCCCAGGCACTTCAGCAGCCTCAGAGTGAAGAGAACCCCACTCCAGAACGTCTTCGAAAGGCAGCAGCTTTTAAACTGGCTGTAGTCAATCCCCACTTAGGTAGGTTGTCTTGTGGCCCTAGGCTTCTCTAGCAAGCAGGGCTCCCTGTCACTGATATAGTTTCGTACACATAGGTATATGATGGGCCATGATATACACTATGTTCTTGCTGTGGAACGATCTAGTGTGTTTGAAAGCCACCGCTCTTATATCACAGTCAGTTGAGCAAGAAACAAAGGGGTCTGTTCAGCCAGCTGATATGGGGAATGCAAACACAACGGCCCTCTCTGCCCTGTGATAAACCCTCAAAGCCAAACTGTAAGCACTCATCAATAGGCTCATACTTTTTTGCGTGTCTTTTCAGATTTGCACCCAGGCAACCATCTATATAAAAGAATATTCTCCATTTCTTGTAATGCCTTGCAAGGCTTGGAATTCTAGCGAAGCCCTCCCAGAACACTTCTAGCTCTGCCGTCGGTTTAAAAGTTGTCCTATTTTTCAAATCTTCATTCTGCCTATTCAACTGAGAGTGGCCTCTTCAACAATACTGTGGGGATCCTGTTGCCCCTGCCTGTTCGATCATTCTCGGTCCAAGAGAGCAGTGTGAGGATGAGCCTAAATACACGAGTGAATCTCGTTCTATAATTTCCAAAAAGCATATGGCTTATTATAACTAGATTACGTAAGAGCCGTTTTATCCTTTTAATATAATGCGCGAGCGATTATGCTACCCTCGAAGAGTCGATCTGTAATTACTCTGTAATGACTGTCCTACATTTCTCTTCCAGATAAGCTCTGCTAAGTTTTTGAAATTGCGAAAATGACACATGGACTGTTAAAGTTGAAATTGTCGGGGCGCCTGGGTGGCTCAGTCGGTTGAGCGTCCCACTTCGGCTCAGGTCATGATCTCACCGTTCTCGAGTTCAAGCCCCGCGTCGGGCTCTGTGCTGACAGCTCAGAGCCTGGAGCCTGTTTCAGATTCTGTGTCTCCCTCTCTGTCTGTGGCCCTCCCCTGCTCATGCTCTGTCTGTCTCTCTCTCTCAAAGATAAATAAACATTAAAAAAAAAAAAAAAAAGGAATTGTCACCAAAAAAGGTGTTTTCCTAAAACTACTAGAAATAATAAAAGTGAAAGAAAATATATATGAAAATAGGTTTAGATAAGTTAAGTTATGAAGAATATGAGGGTTTTGGGGGGGCCTGGGTGGCTCAGTTGATTGAGTGTCCAACTTGAGCTCAGGTCATGATCTTGTGGTTCATAAGTTTGGGCCCCACGTTGGGATCTGTGCTGACAGCGCAGAGCCCAGAACCTGCTTCAGACTCTGTGTCTCTCTCTGCTTCTCCCCTGCTCATATTCTGTCTCTCTGTCTCTCAAAAATGAATAAATATTTTTAAAAAATTAAAAAAGAATATGAGGGGGTTTTTTTTGGTAAAGTTTTTAAAAAAAGTAATTTTGTTCTAAAGTAAAATGTTTCAAAATTTAAAATAGGGATGCCTGAGTGGCTGAGTTGGTTAAGCATCCAACTTCAGCTCAGGTCATGATCTCACAGTTCGTGGGTTCGAGCCCTGCGTCAGGCTCTGTGCTGACATCTCAGAGCCTGGGGCCTGCTTCGAATTCTGTGTCTCCTTCTCTCTGCCCTTACCCCACTCACACTGTCTCTCTCTCTCTCTCTCTCAAAAGTAAACATTAAAGAAAAAAAATTTAATTCATTTAAAATAGATATATGAAGTTGTAGAGGCTTTATGGAAAAGAAGTATTGAGAAAGGAATTCTACATGTAGCCAACCTAAAATTAAAATGGATTTATTTAACTTAAAAATGTTTTAATACCAAAAATATTTTTTAAATGCATAATCAAAATTTACCTTCAGTTAAAAGAACAAAGTTTTCTTATATTATCAGTCTGTTTTCAGTAAGAAGTTGTAAACAAATGTTTTTCCTACCTTTAATGTAATCTGCTTAGAAAACAAAGGTTCTATGTTGTGTCTTTTTTTTTTTCTTTATGTTTATTTTTTGAGAAACAAGGTATGAGCAGGGGAGGGGCAGAGAGAGAGGGAATCACAGATTCTGAAGCAGGCTCTAGGCTCTGAGCTTTCGGCACAGAGCCCGATGTGGGGCTCGAACTCACAAACTGTGAGATCATGACCTGAACTGAAGTCGGATGCTTAACCGACTGAGCCACCCAGGGGCCCCTGTTGTATCTTCATCAGGTCTCTGAGTACTCAAGAAAACCAAGTCTTCTGGATATTACGAGAGCTAAGTTTTGCCTCAACTTTGTGAGCCTTTGAAACCTTTCCTTGCCACTTTGGTCAAATAGGTAAGTAAATACTGCTTCCTAATGATCTGTAATCCTATTTGGTCAACTGTCCAACACCCTTTGATATTTTTTAGAAACTTCTCAAAATTAAATTCTAATTAGTCTTTTTCCCTAAAAGTAACTATGAGTATTTCCACAAGATCCTTGAGGCTTCTCAAATTTGCTCTCTCCTCTTATAAAAAGGGAAAGTTTACACTGCACTAATTAGGTATATTTGCTATGTTAAATTACAAGTATTGTCAAGTGATGCTAAATTTGATTATATTTGTGTACATATGTTAAAATAAGTGTTCTATAAATTGTGTGAAACTCCTTGAAATCTGATATGTTCTTTTTTTTAATGTTTAGTTTTGAGAGAGAGAGACAGACAGACAGAGTGCAAGTGAGGGAGGTGCAGAGAGAAAGAGGGAGACACAGAGTCCAAAGCAGGCTCCAGGCTCCGAGCTGTCAGTACAGAGCCTAACACAGGGCTTGAACTCATGAGCTGTGAGATCATGACCTGAGCCAAAGTGGGACACTTAACCGATTGAGCTACCAGGTGCCCCTGATATGTTCTTGTATGTTGAGATATGCTGTATCTTGAAGTACGTCATAGAAATAACCAAATTCCCTTGCCAATTACCTCATAAAAAACTCTCGTGAGACCTCTAACCATTGCTATTTTTAAGTCTTTTGTCGTTTAGAGTTATTATTTTAAGTACTTCATCTTCAAGAATATTTGAGAAAGATGTGACAGTTTTTAATAAATTTAAGATCATAACACTGAACTAGGTAAGAATTTCTAAAATAGATCATTTTAATGTTTTGTTTTTCAGCTTTAAAGGACCTCTGTTTTTCTTCTCCTATAAGCTATCTATAACTCATAGCAATTTGGTAAAGTATATCTTTATTTTATTTTATTTATTTTGGGGGAGAGAGCAAGTGGAGGAGGGGCAGAGAGAGGCAGACAGAGGATCTCAAGTGGGCTTTTCACTGACAGGCTGACAGTAGTGAGCTTGATGTGAGGCTCAAACTCACAAACCACAAGATCATGACCTGAGCCAAAGTCGGGTTCAACTGACTGATCTACCCGGGCACTCTAGTAAAGTATATCTTTAAATGAAAATTACAGCATTTAACTTTTCTCCCTACCTAATTCCTCCAGAATTCTGAAACTCTTATTACATTCTTATTAAGTATTTAATTAATTATCAAATATTAAACTCTTATTAAATATTCTTATTGTTTATGACAATGTATGTATTTACCCAAGTTCAATGAGAACCTGTTCTCTTTGGAATAGCATACCCAATACTCTTACTCCTGCTTTGACCCACAGTTGATAAAAGGAGATATATTTCAATATTGTAAAGGCCTTATTGCTTCTATTAAAAATAATCATGCTTTTGTAGCACATTCATTCCACAGCATGCTCCTGGAAGACAGAAACTGAAACATCACCTTTATAAACTGGGAACTTTATCTACCAGAAAAGATGTCTCCAGAAAGACTCTCTTCAACCCCATTGGAAAGACATTAATCAGGAACTGTTAAACCAACTCTTGTGCCATCAAACTCCAAAGACCATACTCTTGGATTCATGTGTCACATCTAAAGAAAGCACCAACCCCTAACTAGATCCACACGCTCATAGGTGACCTAAAAGTAAAGATTTCCAGGAACTGAGGCACATAGCTGAAGACGACAGCTTTCCCAAGATGGTAAGAACAGGCCTGTATGCCCTCTTCTTACTGTTCCTTCCTACCTTGTTTTCTTCCCCCTTCTTTCACATCTCAGTCTGTTGCAAAATGGGAAAACCTCTCTGAGTATTTAATCCGTCACCAGAAACTCCAGTTTGTTCACAATCTCAGAGACCCCTTGGTCTTGTAACTAATTTCTCTCTAGTCCAAATGCCACAACTGAATATATCTATAAGCCTATGGATGTTACCAATCAGGTTAGATTGATTTGACCAGGTGTTCCCATAGCTTGTTTTAACCTGTCCCCAGTCATAACCATATTAGCTCAACTAACCAACTGAGCCACTCAGGCCCTTGTCCTGAATTACAATTCTGCTGCTAGTCCCAAATAAACTCATTTTGCTGATAAAATAACTGGCATTTTATTTTTAAGGTTGACACCTATAACATACACACATACACATAGGTATAGACAAACAGAGATATTGTAGCTTCTGTTTTAAAACACTATTAAACTCACCAGTTTATAAATAACAGTTAGAATAAACCATGTACTCACTCAGATACCTAACGTCTCTTACTATTTGTGGGGAAGAGTTTTGCGATTTGTATCTGTCCCTGGCAGTAATCTTAAGGAGGCAGTGCTAGCATTTGGGTACAAGATTCATTTTAGCTGTCTGTAGTTTTTAAAGGCCTCTTTCCATTTTTTCCTTTACTCTCAGGTTACTGTGGGCTGCGTTTACGTTTCAAAGATATGATAAGATTTCTAACTTTAAAAAACAGAAAGAATGCACATTTTTTCTAAGATATTTGAGGTAAATGTAATTGACCTCTTTAAAAGTTTTTGAATGTTTACTTATTTTTGAGAGAGAGAGAGAGAGAGAGAGGGTGAGCGGGGAAGGGACAGAAAGAGAGGGAGACACAGAATCTGAAGCAGGCTCCAGGCTCTAAGCTGTCAGCATAGAGCCCGACGTGGGGCTCAAACTCAGAGCACAGTGAGATCATGACCTGCGCCAAAGTCAGACACTTAACTGACTGAGCCACCCGGGCGTCCCTGTAATAGATCTTTTTAAAGTACCGGACAATTTTGTTCTAATACCCTGATCTTTATCTACAAGCATTTTGAGCGATACAGGTGAGCTTCGGAGGTTAGTAAAGATAGGTGGGCCTTGGCCATTTTTAGAGTTGGATTTCTGGTTTTGTAGAGATTTGCAAGACACAGACAGTTGTTTTTAATCCCCCCAACAGAACTGGCTTACAGCCTAAGTATTAAGGGGCCGACCCACCTTTTTAATTAAACTTGCTACTTTATATCAGGGAGATTTTAACTAGAAGGAGAACCAAACAACTTACGCCTTTGTAAGGTCTGTAGAAGGCATTTTAACAAACGCCTTGTTTCTGACTGCACAATTCAGCATCGGCTTCTATCAGTCCCTGAACAGCAGCCCTTCATTCCGACCATCTGTAGGCTGACCTAGGAGATATTTTGGTCACCTGCTTTCTCTGTGAGGCCATGTTGTGAATGACCACTATCTTTCTAATTCCTCCCTGAATCTGGGAGATCTTCTGAAAATGGAGGGAAATGGGCTTTATGAAGGAAGAGACATGCTCATTCAAGGGACAAGAATTTCATTTTGCTGGGGGACCTAGACTGGATCTGTAAAGGACATTGCATAGGAATGCTTGAAGCTAGCAGAGCCCAAAGCAGAGCCCTGGAAAGTAGGTGCAAAGCCAGCCTTACTACCAGTCTCAGGAGCTTGTGTTAAATTCACTTCCTCACTTTCAGCATTTACAGGAGGAGTCTGTATCCTTTGAACCTAGAAATTAGGCCAGAGTGCTCCCTGTAAGTCATGTAGGGAAAGGGAAGTTAACACGGGTGGACAGGGCCAGAGTGTAAGAAGGGGGATTTAAGTTGGATGTGGACATTAAATTTGGTCTTACATCTAATTTCTGTTCTTTCATCTTATCAAGGGAGTCCCTAAGCTGGTTGTTTTACTAATAAGACAACTGAGAGCCCTCTACAAAGAATTTTCTTTTTTTTCAAATAGAACAAATTTAAAGGATCCACTGTCTGGCCACTAACCGGTAGGAGTTTATTAATCTCAATAGCTACTCAAACCAACACACCTTTTAATGGAAAGACCCAAAGTCAACTTTCCAGGCTTAGACCATTGATGTAAGGGGCATGCTTAGAGAGGGCATCGCCGATGATGCCCTCACGATCCCCAAAATACTCTAAGAAAGCAAAGGTGTTCATGGCATAAGCAGTAAGGATGGTGTAGTGAAGATGGTGTCTCTGTCCTCTCCTGGGGATATGAGACACCTCCAGCCCCAGACCTGCTAATCTGTGCCACCAGGCAGGCACCACTGGAATGGGACTTCCCAGTATTAACAATGAAGGTTGAGAGACAAATGTCCCTTATGGGCTGGGACCCCTCATGACAAACTCCACTGAGAGCCTGGACAAAGAGAGAGGCTGGACAAAAAGAGTGCTTCAGAACTCTACTCTAGCCCACTGGCCACCTGGTGCATCCCAGTAAGTGCATCCTTCAGATGACAGACACCAGAGATATTCTCACTGGTCACAAAGCCAAGTTCTTAGGACACAGAACAAGATGAAAGGAAAAACCTCATCTTGTTTTTATAGAGAGGACCCACAGCTAAGTTTGTCTAAACAGACATGGGTCTTATGAGAACCGTGAGCTCCCCGCTCTGTGAGGCTGGCTTGAACACCAGGCTTAGAAGGGCTTAGGGGCTCCTGGGTGGCTCAGTCGGTTAAGCGTCCGACTTCAGCTCAGGGCATGATCTCGTGATCCGTGGGTTCGTGCCCCGCGTCGGGCTCTGTGCTGACAGCTCAGAGCCTGGAACCTGTTTCGGATGCTGTGCTTCTCTCTCTCTCTGCCCCTTCCCTGCTCACACTCTGTCTCTCTCTCTCAAAAATGAATAAACATGAAAAAAGGTATTTAAAAAAAAGAAGAAGAAGAAGGGCTTAGACCTGTGTTCTTTCCCTGTAGTAATTATAAATCCTTTTTGTGACAAATGACACAAAAGACAAGGAAAACAGTAACCGTTTCTGGAAGGAAAGGGATCAGTCTCACCAAGAGTATTTTACCAAATTTGCCAGTCACTAAGCCCAAGAAGCTAGCTCTACAAATGTTTTATCGGATTACTCTAAACTTTAGAAAGTGAGAGAAAATGGCCTCTTTGCTCTCTTGCTCCACGAGACTCTGCAGCCAGAGAGCCCGGGGCTGACACGCAAGGATTCCTATCTTCTTCTGGCTATTGCTCAAATGTTCCAGGATCTCTCAGCTGCCGCAAACAATGTCCAAGCAGGGAAGTTAATCTTGCTGACTATGCCAGCTCTTGAGGAGGAAATAGTTCCCTCTACCTCAAAGCTCCTCCAGCTGGCCTAAGAACTAAACTGACAGGAGGCAGATTCACGGGAGAAGAAAACAAAGTTTAATTCTCACCAAACTGAGAACCAAAAGAGAAGACCCAGGCAGACGGCTTTTCTACTTTTTAGACAAACAATAAATCTGTGAGAAACTGAGAGAACGGAGAACACTTAGGTTTGGGAGCTTCCATTAGCAAGAAATTCTAAACAGAATTTGGGCTGAGGTAGTCCTTAGGAAAAGCAACAAGGTTTGTTTATACAGCCTTCTCAACTCTGAATGCCCTACCTCTGGTGATGCGGAAGTCTTTTAGACCTTAGTTTGAGGAGGGTAACTTTCACATGTGAGATTTCTTTCCTGCCTTCTGGAGACAAAGGGCGGGGGGTCTGGGTGACCTTACACTGGTGGTTTCTTACGTAATGTTAACACAAAATAATACACCAGAGTGGCACATGTTAGGGAGGCCTATCCTTGGCCCCCACAAGTGCATCCTTCAGGTTAGGGCTTGGAATAAGGCAGATGCCATGAACCCCCAACAGACCTGCATTCTGCAGACACCGCCCAGTTGCAGGTCCCTGATTTCCCAGACCTGTGCGGCCCACACCAGGACAGCCAGACTTTGGCAGCTAGGGCCCTCCAGGCCGATGTAGCTTGAGCCAGTTTGCCAACTATTGACATAGTTTCCAGGGTAGAAGGAGTTCACCCCAAAATCTTTGAGGCATCGACTTGAAACTCTCAGTTCCCATTTGACTGGCTGCCCGATGGGGTCCCAGGCTTCAGCTATCAAGACTCCCAGGTGTCTCATATTGAAAGATACCCCTGCCCACCTGCCCACCTCTCTCCTAGCAAGGCATCCAGTTTCCTCCAGCCCTGCCTTTGGGGGAAATGTGTGTATTTGTAAGGTTAGGGCTCGGAATTAGGCATTCCTATACTTTTGACTCACAAAAGCCCTCACCAGGGACACGGCCTCTCCCGACACTCGCTCTGTTCCCTGGCTGCACTGACCTGCATGGCTCACACAAGCACAGTAGGTACCCCATCATCTGGCCATAGGCAGCCAGGGCCCCCCAGCTCAACCGGGACCTAACCACCTGCACAGCCTCATGGGTGGAGGGATCCCCTCCCTTGCCTGAGGTGGCAGCTTCACATAGATGAGAGTCAGACCACACCTGCACTGGCTGCCTGATGGTGTCCCGGGCTTTTCCGGCAATCAAGGCTCCCCAGTGTCTCTTACAGGAAGATACCTTAGCCACTCAGGGAATCAGGCCTTTTAAACCCAAGGGCCCATTCTCACGAGCAGCTTTTGCCCACATTTTTCTTGTCATAGTCCCTGGTTACCCTGACCTCCATGGACTGCGCATGCATAGTACGCGCCCTAAGCCAGCATTGTGGGGACCCAGCCCTCCAAGCTCATGGAACTCCAGCCAGGAGTTCCAACCACCTGCATTTCCTCTGGGGAGGAGGGAGCCCACCTACCAAAAAGATCTGAGGCAGGAGCTGCAAATGTGCAACAGTCAGTCATCTTGTGGATTTGCTGCCTAACAGAGTCCCCGCCTGAACAAGGAACCGGGGCTCCCAGGTGTCCTCTGGAGGGACGCCCTGTCCTGACCGCCCTGCCTCTCCTTGGCAGAGCAGTTGAAAAACCTTCAGTTCTGCCTTCAGGGGGAATATTGCATGGTGGGTAGGTAGGCCTTACAGTTCAGTGTACACCTTGTACCACCAAAAGCCTGCACCAGGGACATGGCCTGTCCTGACACTTGCCCCGTTCCAGGCCCCTGATTAACCTGACCTCATGCATGTGCAGTCCGCACACTTTCAGGCACTTTGAGCTGCCAGGGCCCTCCTGCCCTGTGGAGATAGAGCCCGTCCCCAATCACCTGCGTTGCCTCAAGGCGAGAGGCAGCCCACATTCCAAAAATCACTCTGAAATGGGGGACAGTCAGTCCCCACGTGGACTTGCAGCCAGTGGGGTCCGGGGCTTCCCTAGGAACCAGGACTCCTAGGGGTCTCCAAATAAAAGATATCCTCTCCCTGCCTGCCTGACCCCTCACCGTCAAGGCAGTTGAACGACCTCTCATTCTGCCTTAAGCAGGAGGATTAAACAACGTGTAGGTAGGCCCTATGCATTGGACTAAGTCTTGTGCCCCCAATAGCCCCCTACTGTGACCCAGCCTCATCCAACATTGTCCTGCCCCCCATGCCTGGCCACCCTAACCTGCACAGTCCTCACACGGTCAGCTGGACTTGGGCCACAGGGGCATTCTGGGCCTGTGCAGTGTCAGCCAGAACCCAATCACCTGAGTGGCCTCAGGAAGGAGGGAGCTCACCACCTGAATCTTTCTGAGGCAGCAGGTTGAAACTGGCAACAGTCAGTTCCCATTTGGACCCAAGGCCTGAAGGGGTCCCGGCTTCTCCAACGATCAAGTCCCCCAGGTGTCTCTCACTGAAGGATCCACCAGCTAGCAGCCCAGCCTGTAGTGGCAAAGGAGCCCAGATCCTCCAGCTCTGCCTTCAGCAGGAAAACCACATCTGTGCAAGTTAAAGCTTAGAATCAGGCTGATGCCGGGTATTTCCTTGTACTGCCCTCGTCACCCAGCCTTTCCCAGCACTTACCCTATTCCGGGTCTCACGCATGTGGATTTTGGACCCCACTGGCGGCCCTCAGGAAGCTGAGACCCTCCAGGTCCATGGAGCTAGGGTCCATCCCCAACCACCTGTGTATCATCAGGGATGGAGGGAGCCCACGCGCACTGCCCCCGGTGACTGCTGAAACGGACAACAGTCAGCGCCCACGAGGACTTACTGTGTGCTGGGGTCTCAGGCTTCTCCAGCAGTCAAGGCTCCCAGGCATCTCTCAATTAGGATACCGGGCCAGCCCACGATGATCCAGCCCTCACAAGGCAGTCCAGATGACTCTGACTTGGCCTCTGGCAGGAATATGCGCACTCGGGTAGGGTAAGGCCTGTAATCAGGCGGTTGTCTTGTAACCCCAAGAGCCTGCTCCAGAGGCGGGCATCTCCAGGCTTGTGCCCTTCAGCTCCTTAACTACCCTGACCTGCCCCATCCGCATATGCGCAGTAAAGACCCACAAGCCAGCCTCAGGGTAGCCCGGCCCTCTAGGCCTTTGGAACTCTGGCATAGCCTCCGGCATGGAGGGACCCAACATTCTGAAAATTGCTGTGAGGTGGCAGCTCCAAATGGGGGACAGACCCCATGTGGACTTGCTGTCTGATGGGGTCCAGGGTTTCCCTAGGAACCAGGACTCGCAGGTGTCTCCCAAGGAAGGATGTCCTTTCCTGCTCGCCTGCTCCCTGCCTCACAAGGCAGTTGAAACACCTCCAGCTTTGCCATCGGAGTGAATATTCCACATTGCTGGATGAGGCTTGAGATTCGGCCCACGGGTAGAATCCCCAACAGCTCTTTGCTGTGACCTAGCCTCTCCTGACACTTGCCCCTTTCCAGGTCCCTGGCAAGCCTGAGCTACGCCTCCCGCGCAGGGGCAGTATGCATTTCATCAGCTGCCCTTGGGCAGGCCTCTGAAACTAAGGCTCATCCCCAACCATTTGCATCGTCCTAAGGGTGGAGGAAGCCTACCTCCCCCCCAAATTGCTCTGAGCTAGCTGCCGAAATGGGCAACGATCAAGCCCCACGTGGACCGACTACCTGATAGGGTCCCAGCCTCTGCTGCCATCAATTAATTCTCCCAGGTGTCTCTTATGGGAGGATACCCCAGCCGGCCTGCCAGATCTAGTCCTGGTAAGGCAGTCAGGACTCCTCCAGCTCTGCCTTCAGGGGACTACGTACGTGGGTAGGTAGGTTAAGGCTTAGAATTAGGCAGATGCCATGTACTCCAAGAGGCCCCTCCTGTGACCTTGCCTTTCCCACACTGCCCTGATCCAGGTGGCTGGTTATTTCCTATCCTGCATGGCTCACGCAGATGCAGTTCACTGTCTGTCAGTCGGTTTGGACCTGCAGGGGGCACTCCAGGCCCCTGAAGCTCCAGATTGACCCGGAGCACTTGATTGGCCTCAGCGTAGAGAGAGCCCTTCCCAGGAAAATCTAAGGTGTCAGCTTTTAGCTGGTGAGTTAATAGCCGCCCCCTCCCAGTTGGACCGCTCACCTGACGGGGCCGCAGGCTTCACCAGCAATCAGGGCTTCCAGGTCCCTCTCACTGGTGGACACATCCCACTCTGGCCAGGAAGTCCAGACTCCTCCAGCTCTATCTTTCAGGCGAAATACGCACATTTGTGTGGCTAAATATGCAAATTAAGCAGATGCGAGGTATTTCCTGATATGATTTTCCTGATTTCCTTCATGATGGGGAAGAAGTTTTTTTTGTCCTTAATGTGAATAAATACATTTGATAATTTCAGATAGTGATTAGTCCTATGATTGTCTTCAAAAATAATGATGGTTGTGAACAACTTTGGCCAAGGAAAGCCATCAAAGGACAGCAGCTGAGGCCTAACAGATGAAAAGGAACCACCATGCTGAGAGCAGCAGCATAAAGCCCCAGGCAGAAGGGACCACAAAATCCGTGGCCTTTGAGGAAGCGATGGTCTCAGCATTCTTGAGGAACAGAGATAAAGCCAGTGCAAGATAGGAGAGTGAAAGCAATTAGCATAGAGTCCTAGGGCTCTGTATGTGATGGTGACAATTTGGGTTTTATCTTAACTACAATGCAAAGTCACTGGAGGATTTTAAGCAGGGAAGTGACTTGATCTGATTTCCATTTTTTTTCTTTTCAAGATCATTTTGTGGAGGAAGGATTGTGAGGGGACAAGTATGGAAGTCAGTTATGAGGCTCATGCTTCAGTTCCAATGAAAAATCATGGTGGCTTGACCCATCCAGTGGAAATAAAAGGTTGTGAGCCGATTTGGGATTTATTTGGGAAGGAGAACCAACTGGACTTGTTAATAGATTAGATGTTGGGAGGTGGAAAAAAAGAATCCCATAAGACTAATAAATAATTTGGGGGCAATTAGGTGGAAGATGGTAACATCCGTAAGTAGAACCTGAATTTCAAAACATGGATATCCTCTATTTATGATGATATTAGTCATGGTATTTAAAGAGATCATCTAAGAAGAAAGGGAAAAAAGTGAATTGCTTGAGGCTTAAGGCAGGGACACGCAATGTTTAGAGGATGAGCAGAGAAGGAGCTGGCAAAGGACATTGTAGAGGAGCAACGAATGGGGGGAGAAAAAGTAGGCGAGTGTGGTACCGAGGATGCTAACTGGGAGGTGAAAAAGCAAAAGGGTGCTCAGCCGTTAGACTGATGAAAACACAGGACTGTCATTGGATTTGGTGCTATGAAGGTCATCGGTAACCTTGACTGCCCAGGCTTCACTGGGAGGAACAGGGGAAAGCCCCAATAAGCCCCACTCACAGTGATCACCCAACCCGCCCAAACTCACTATCTTTGGCTCTCTGGGGAGGCCACATCCGATGGACTTGCAGACCTGGGTTTGTATCCCAGCTCTTCCACTTACCATCTTTGTGAACTTGGGCAACTTATCAATCCTTTCTGCACATTAATTGCCTCTTCTGTAAAATGAGAATTGCATCTCATAGCGTTGTCCTGGGTTTTGATGGATGTCACGTATAAAAGCATTAGGCACTGGAAACCAGTAGGTAATCAAGAAGTGGTCATTGTTACGTTTACTGTAATTATCTCTCCTATATTGCTTGTCCAGTATATTCCAGGTGGGGAACCTTCCCTCTTCTCTATGTAACTGGCACTTCTGCTTGCCAAGCCCAGGTACGGGATCACCTTGCCTAGCCTAGCACCTAACGTGAGCTACAAACTCAGTGAAATGTTTGCGATAATGATGACCAAATGAGAAATATGTGCAGAGTGTCCACAGAAACCCTCAGAGAATGAAAGCAGAGGGTAAAACAGTCAGTTCCTGCCTTCTCTCTCTACAGACAGCCAGGCTTCAAATTGTGCCATAATTACTGAAGGGCTGAAAATAGGCTCCTTTTCCCATTACTAAAGAGGAGGATGCCCTTTCTTAAAACTTACCCAGGAATTACTCATTGAGCATTTTCTATTGTACTTATCACTACTCTCTATAGTGGAAATATCACTTAAAGAAAATCAGACTTAATAAGATGATTCCAAGTTTTATTGAATAAGTTTTACAAATGGGCATTTTGATTGACATAACTAGATACTTACTATGAATCAGAAAACTGAAACTTAATTTTAAAACCTAAGGCAATCTTGCTGCTCCTAAAACCTTACAGAACAGCCTTAAGTTTTTTTCTTCCAGTATTTCTTTTTTTTTTTTAAGCAAGGAAAGAATGATGCATGCAATCATAGGTGAGAATGGAAGTCAATTATGTTTAGTTTGACTTCCAACTCTTCTTAACTTCATTTAGTGTCATCATCTCTTCCAAAAGAACAGATACTGTTTTTTTTTTCTCAACTCTTCCCATTACAAAGCTCCACCTTAACCACCAGAATGAGGATAAATGGAAAATACATCAGACTTAATGCCAGAAAATATGTTCAAATCAAGACAGTGATACTTCCCAGCTATGTATTAGAGTAAATCAACGTGTCCCTATCCTCATCTGCACACTGGAGATAACAACACCTTCCTTGCAGGATTATTTAGAAAACTAAAAGAAAGTATGCAGGTGTAACTTATAACTTATAAAACACCATTAAAATGTAAGGTAACATTATTATTCTTTTATGACAATGGTTCATTCATTTCTCTGTAACTATTTATTGAACGTTACCATGTGGCAGACATTTTGCTAGGCACCAACGATACAAACCAAAAAGTATATATTGGGGTGCTTGGGTGGCTCAATCAGTTAAGGGTTCAACACTTGATTTCAGCTCTGGTCATGATCTCGTGATTGTAGGATCGAGCCCCACATCAGGCTCCACACTGAGCATGAAGCTTGCTTGGAATTCTCTCTCCCTCTATCCCTGCCCCTCCCTCACTCACGCTCACTCTCTCTCTCAAAATAAATAAACATTATATATACCATTGGCCCTTGAAAGCTTACATTGGGCAAGAAGCAACCTCAAAGTGGAGAGAAGCATGTTCTGGCTATGGGTGCTAGGGGGCAAGAGAGAGCACTCAGACTGGGGTGGGAGAGCGGGGGTGCTTAGGAGACTTCCTGGGGAGGTGACACTGGAACTGTTTCACTAGAAATCCAAAAGCAAGAAAACAAATCCAAGTCACTCCTCTGTGAAGTGGTCTACATAATCCATGGTCCTGGTCCCCAAGCCAGTTCAAAAGTGTTCCAATCTCTTAAGACGTAGTTTCTCAGTCTTGGTACCACTGATATTTTAGGCTGGATAATTCTATGTTGTGGGGGGCTATGCTGTGCATTATAGAACGTTTGGCATCATACCTGACCTCCATCTATCAAATGCCAATAGCATGCCCTATCTCCCAGATTTAAAACCAAAAACATCCCCAGACAACGCCAAATGGCTCCTGAGGTGCAAAACTGCACCCAGTTGAGAACTACTGCCTTGAGGCCATGGAAAACCAGCTTAGGTGGTTCTAGAAGGAATGGAATTCATACAATTAGTGCCTAGGCTTATACTAGGTGTTCAACAAATATTGAATGAATGAATAGGTAGAGTCAATGAGCGAATGAGCTTCCTGGGGATCCATCCAGAAGATCCCTGGGCTAGCGATTAAGTTCTAAATACCCAAGTAAGTGATAACAATAAGACGACCTGCATTTATACAGTGCTCTATGCAAGTTGTATGATCTTGGGCAAGGAATTCAAACTCTCTGAGTCTCAGGTCTGCCAGTTCTTAAATGGGGATAATAAACCCTGTCTTGCAAGGTCATTGACAGAATTAAATGAGACAGTCAATGTAACACATACAAGCATTAGAGGTGTAGGCACTCACTCTTGGGGTGCAACCGACAAGAGAAATCTTAGCAGGATGCCCTCCCGACTCCTGCCACTAAGCTTTACCTGTAAAAAAGACAAGAAAGGTAGTTTGAGCAAATACATTTTTGTTTTTTTTGTTATAAACATGTGGGGAAGACCGGGCACTGTGTCAGGGCCTGACACATTAGCTATCTAACTCATCCTCGCAAGCAGCCAGGTTCGTTAAGGGACTCAGAGAGTTGTGACTTGCCCAGGATCACACAGCCCAGTAAGTACCTCCCTGGACTCTAAAAGCTCAGCCATCGCTCAGAGATGACATCCATCACACTAAGGCTTGTTCGGATTGTGGGTTTTGGGAAAATGCTTTCTGTATTCTGTGTTCTGTAGTTTCGTGTAGACGTATATGACCAGATCGGGAAATTCCCTCTGCAAATACTGGAAGGGTTCTCCAATTCTCGCCTTCATCCTGAAATGAAACATAAACTTATTGCCACAGTTGTCTCCAAATCGTCTTCCCCCATTATAGCATCTGCGCCCAAAGATCTCTTTGCTCCCTTGGTTTCCAGAGCAAAGTGAGTAAGGACTTTAAAATCTGACAGAACAAGATTCATCTCCTAACTCTTCAGCTAGGTGGCAACTTAATTTTTGTGAACCCGTTTTATTCTCCATAACATGGAGATGATACAGTTTCACAATCCCTTATCTACAATTCCAAAATCCAAAACAGCTCCGAAAACTGCAAGCTTTCTGTGAGTTTGCAGCTAACATGGGCAGCAAAAGCTGACTGCTCTAACACAGGCTACTTTTGAGACTTTCACAGTACTACGTTCACTTTAGCCAGCTGCCCAGGCTCCTGCATTTCTTCCCACAAGGGTGTCACTACCTTCTGTTCAAAAGAGCTCAGCAATAGCTAAAAAGGAGGATAAGAGCCTGCTGGGCACGTCTGTCATTCACCAGAGGACCCTTGTGTCGGCCTTTTCCAGAGGGGAGGAATTACTTTTCCTTCATCAAAATAAATTTCCTTCTTTCTAACAAATAGCAGATATAAATTTAGAATTGGAATTTAAAAAATTTTTTAATGTTTATTTATTTTTGAGAAAGAGAGAGAGTGCAAGCAGGGGAGGGGCAGAGAGAGACACAGAATCCGAAGCAGGCTCCAAGCTCTGAGCTGTCAGCACAGAGCCCAATGCGGGGCTCAAACTCATGAACAGCAAGATCATGACCTGAGCTGAAGTCAGACGCTCAACAGACGGAACCACCCAGGCACCCCTAGAATCGGATTTTTAAATCATCCTCATTTCATAAGTGATTTACAGAAACAGAAACAGTACTTACTTTTTGTTCTTGTCTTCATTAATATGTTCTCCCAAATTCCGGATGAACTTTAGCAGATCACTCACAGTGTTCCCATAGAGTTTGCGGTTGCGTTTCTTATAAAACTCATTCATTTTTTGCATAACATACTCGTCGATCTAAAAACCAAAATATTATGCACAAATGTGGTCGCAACCCAAAATAAGCCCCGATGCGCTATCAATACAAACAGGCAAAATGTGAATTTGAATATATGCCCAATTACCACTAATTAATAAAGCAAATTAATAGAAAGAAAAAGAATGGAAGTAAACACTATACACCAAAATGCTAACAGTAGCTGTGTCCGGATGTGGGATTATAAGTAACTTTACATTCTGGTATCTATTTTCCAAGTGAATTGTTTTCATACGAAGTTAAATATATTAAAACACGGTTTAGAAATTCTTTGGCTACTATCCTAGGAAATTTACTCACTAGACTACACAATATTCTTATCCTGGTGGCCACCTGTCTAAGTTGGGACTTGATTACATTTCCCCCTTGAAGAGGGTTGTGCCCACTAAAATCGGACCCAGCAGCCATTGCCAAAGTGAGTGTGGTGGTTTTTGTTTTGAATTCCTTCCGAAGCTTCCATGTTCCTCCTTGCCTCTAAGTATCCC
This sequence comes from Paguma larvata, assembly GCA_030068075.1. Classification (NCBI taxonomy): domain Eukaryota; kingdom Metazoa; phylum Chordata; class Mammalia; order Carnivora; family Viverridae; genus Paguma; species Paguma larvata. The sequence continues at coordinate 18,769,121 of CM057840.1, forward strand.
AGAGCAGCGTGTCCTACGTCCATGCCTTTCTCTGTGGGTTTGCACCCTTGAACGTGGCTCTCCGCAAAGCATTAGGGGTAAGAGAACAGCACCCAACAATTGGGAAGCCAGATGGTCCCTCAAGAAGAGTCATGGGTGACTAGACCACCCCAGTGAAGACTTGTTGAGATAGCTCGCATGTGTCATGTGCAGAGCACCTGGGAGAAGGGCTCAGCAACTGCATTCCCGGGTGGGGCACCCCAGGGAGAGGAGGCAGGAGCATACGCTGGAAAACTTGGCTCCTCGGTGCTGCTGCAAAGATGAATGTAGAGGACCATGAAAATGGGCACGTCATGAAAATCGACAGAAAGTCAAAGTCTCAGACAGGAATTAAAAGATAAGACTTGAGGGGTGCCTAGGTGGCTCCGTCAATTAAGCGTTTGACATGATCTTGTGGTTCCTGGGTTCAAGTCCCACGTCAGGGTCTGTGCTGACTGTCCAGAGCCTGAGCCTGCTTCGGATTCTGTGTTTCCCTCTCTCTCTCTCTGCCCCTGCCTCCCTTGTGCTCTCCCTCTCAAAAATAAATAAATAAACATTAAAAAATAAATAAATAAATAAATAAATAATAAAAGATAAGGCTTGAAGTCAGTCAAAATGCAGCATAAGGAGTACCTGGGTGGCTCAGTCGGTTGAGCCTCTGATTTCAGCTCAGGTCGCAATCTCACAGTTTGTGGGTTGGAGCCCCGCATCGGGCTCCATGTTGACAGCTCAGAGCCTGGAACCTGGTTTGAGTTCTGTGTCTCCCTCTCTCTCTGCCCCTCCCCTGCTCACACTCTGTCTCTATCTCTCAAAATTAAATAAACTTAAAAAAAAAAAGCAGCATAAGTCCATGACCTTTCCGGAAAAGAACTGATGAACTGAAAAACAAAAGAACAGGTTTTCCTTGCCAGCTCTGCCAATCTCCGGCTTTCCAGGTGTGGCTCTTTCAGACCAGAGTCTCAATCTCCTCAGCAATTAAATGAGCTGGTGGACTTCATGGCATCATAACTTCGTGCAGTGGGTGGCTTTAGTCTCTGCAGCCCGACTGCCCAGCTTCGGATTCTGTCGCCGGCTCTGTGCCTTTGGAAAAAGTATTTGCCTGTGCCTCAGTGTGCCCACTCACAAAATGGAGGTAATTACCTCAGAGGTTGTTACAAGGGTTAACTGTGGAAACTCTCACAAAGCCCTGGGAACTATAACTGCCATATAGTCGGCGCTACAGACTTGTCAGCTGTTATCACCACTGGCTCTGGTTTCAAACTTCTCTGTTCCTACAAGTGTAAGTTTTAGCTAAAGTTTCATACACATTCACTTAGCAAAGAGTCATGGCACACCTACTCCATGCTAGGAATTCGGTGATGGGCAAGACAATGGACAGTCTCTGCCCCGCTGGAATTTACCGGGCCGCGGGAGAAAAATGGACACTAAGGCAGCAGTTATGAGTGTGACGTGCCATCTAGAGGCAGGCAAGGGTAAAAAAGCAAAATGAGACCCAGAAACAAAGAGGTGTGGGAGAAGCAGTCCTGAATCGGGCCTACGATTGGGAAGCTGTTGGTTTCGGTCAAAGACCTGAGGATTATGGATCCTCCCATACTGCTCTGCACTGTCTCCAGGGTGCCCGGCATGTATCATACAGCCAGTGTTTTGTGGGTCTCTTGTCCCCTCATGGACCATGCTGTCCTCTGCTTTGCATGCCCACAGCCTCACATGGGTGTTGCACATAACTGGCATTCAATACGTGTCTGCTAAGTAATAATAACAGAAGTTTTGGTAGCACTGACTAGATCGAAGTGATGACTGAGTTTTTATGTTTTACTGTATTTAATTCAAGTTAGGTGGACCCCCTCTGGAAGAGCAGGAATTTGAAAGATCATCTTTTCTTCATGGTGTGTTTCCTCGGGCAGGATGTAGATGTGTACGTGGGTCCTCAGAGCTGGGCTGGACGGTCAAGAGAGGCAGCCAATCCCTCCCTGGACTGAGAAGCCTCACGGTGCAGGACCTCGTTGGGGTTAAACTGTTTAACCGGTTGCTCTTGTCACAATAGTAATAAGATTATTAGCCAAGCCTCTTTTAGAACCAGGGCTGGAGGGAAAGAGCTGTAAGAAAGGAAAAGGTTCCTGGGCTGGGACCTGCCATCCTGAAGAGAAGTCTAGATGAGAGTCTGTCTGTCAGGAGGGTTTGGCCTCTGAAAGATGGGGCAGACCCAACAGGGCAGAGGGGGCTGGGATGGGGAGGAAGGCAGGAAGTCACATCTACCACCCCTTGGCTGAGCCAGGCCGACAGTATAATAAAAGTTAACAGCAACAACAAAAAAACTAACATAACACATTACACAGATCCATACTCCTAGAATAACTTCCAGACCATAGGGACTGTTCATACCTTAGAAGTCCACTGGGAAAAACTTCTGGAACATTCAGATGTTCCAAGTTCCAGTAGTTGGACAATCTTGCTATTGCTTTTTCCCGTTTTAATGTCGGATTCATTTCCCACATCCCTAAGGGTCCTATAGCGGCTGAGGATGACAAAATTACCATGGTCATTCAACTCTGCCTTCTCTTTTCATAAAGAAAACCAAGTTACATTTTGTTTTTTGACAAAAGTAGTAAACCATGTGTTTAAAAATTCTGTATGATGGAAGACACAGCCTTCTTTCTCTCTCTCTCTCTCTCTCTCTCTCCCTCCCTCTCTCTCTCAGAAAACAAAACCAGAATCCAGAGCGGTTCAGTCACTACTCCAAAGCTACACAGTCAGGAAATGTCAAGCTAAGAGGAGAGCTTACTCCCAGCCTGACTCCTTCCCACAGCACCTTACCATGGTGGTTAATGGTATGTGTTAACTTGTCTGGCCGTGAGGGGCCCAGATTAAATACTATTCTCGGTCTATCTGTGAGGTGTTCCCAGATGAGATTAGCATTTGAACTGGTGAACTCAGTAAAGCAGATCTCCTTCCCCTTGTGAATGGGCCTCATCTAATCCACCGAAGGCCTTGAATAGAACAAAAGCTGGAATTCACCCCTTCTTGTCCGATGGTTTCACTGGGACATCAACCTTCTCTCTCCTCACCCTTCCTGGTTTTCTGGCCTTTGGGCCCTCACTGGAATCCCCATTATAAGTGCTCCTGGCTCTCAGGCCTTTGGATTTGGACTAAATTGTACTATTGGCTTTCCTGGGTCTCCAGCTTGCAGAGAATTCATGAGAATTCTCAGCCTCAGTACTGCATGAACCATTTCTTTATGAAAAAAATATATATTTATATTTATCCTTTGATATGTAAAATCTCCTAAAACACTCACTGTCTCCCTTCTGGAGGCCTGTAATATGCAATCAAGCTTTACTTACTTCTCCCAACTCCAAAAGAAGGGATGATTCAGCAGGCCACTCAGATGCCCCTTCACATTTTCTCCAGGGTTAAACAGGTGATGGACGAGGTTCCGAGTTTCCTCATCTGGAGAAAGTTGAATCACCTCTTCATGACTTTTAGTCTTCAGGGTCTCAAAAGGGAGATCTCCCTTCCTTACCACATATAGGACCAGCAGTCCAAGGGCCTGCATGAAATCCATAAATCGAGCTAATGTTTATGAATTATCACTCTGTATGCAGGTGTGATATAGGTTTTGACCGAATGGAAAGTGGGAGAAATCTCAAGGAGTCCACAGGCTTGTTAGGGACAGAAGACACAGGTAGTGCATGGAAAACCCGTCAAAGCAGTATGTGGTCCCCACGACTGAGGTTTATAAGGAGCAAAAGATAATCCTGGGCCAGAGTTGTCAGGGCAGACTGCTTCAAGGAAGAGGAATTTGAAATGGATCTTAAAGTACGAATAGCATATAGATAAATAGGGGAAGGGAAAAATATTTTAAACAAGGGAAATGGCAGGAATCTGGCTGGGAACTGGGACTATGTCAGGCAGCAGATAAAGGAGCCAGTCCAGGTCCAATGGGACACGGTGACAGCCCCAAGAGTTAGGCCATGGCAGGGAGAAAAGGCCAAGAAGGAGGTCAGCTTCCTGCAGGCAAAACACCAGTCAGGGAAGGAGCTAAAATCTAGAGCTTTTAACAGCAAAGTCAGGCTAGACATGGATGGAGAGCTCTTGCTCCTGGGGTTGAAAGTTCAGCACGGAGCGTCTCCCAGGACAAAGCTGCCCTGACAGAGTCAGAATCAATCTGGGAGCTGGAGCTTTGGTCTGCAGAGGTCAGGCTGTTTCTGCCCTGTCTCCTCCCAGGAGAAACAGCTATTTCAGGGTCTTCACCCTTCTAGCCAAGATGAGGCTCTTACAAGCTGAAGATCGATGCCTTCCCTCCCTTGTGTTTCAGAGTATCTGACCCACGCAGGAGTTTAGCACCCAAGTTTGAATGGAATGGGAAAAGAAATCTCATCTGTTTTATCTTTAGGCAGAAAATACCTCCTGCCAGAATTCTGGAGGTAATTGATTTGGAGATTCTTCCTGGAGGTAATTTTAGAAGAGATGTGGCATGCTCGATTTATCTACGATTTATCTACTATCTCGCTAGTGGAGGAAGAGAGAGATCCAAAGAGATACAGATAGGGAGATACACACCAACTCAGACAAATGCCACTGTCTGCATGGGACCGAAGGCAGTGAGCTCTGGGAAAATGTCGTGAAAGTCAGTTAAAATAGAAACGATGACCTCTAATTGGCCATAGGAAATCAGGGAACAAATGAAGCAAATAAGGAAGGCGAAAGATGGAAAAGAAAACCAGTTGTAGAAATTACCTGTAGATCTGTCTTGATTTCCTGTGGCTCTCCAGTCCACTTGATGCTTTTATCAAAATCTGCCAGGCAAACAGCATTCTTGGAATCTAGGGGATAGTTTGTAGAGATGCAATGAAAATCCTCTCTCTTCCTGTTGTAATTAACTTAGATAAATATGTACCACAATGCACTACCATCGCTGAAGAAAGCAGTAATAAAACTTGTATCTGCATGGCTATTTACTCCTGAAAAGAGCCATGTGCACTGTGTCATTTGACCTGTTAGGTATCTGCCAAGGGCAGGATTTAAATTTCATTTTTGCAGTCCTGGGGGTGAGGAAGGATGAGGATAAATTTAACTAGCTCCCCATTCAGGCAATTCCTGGGGGCAAAGAGCACAGATTTATAAAGGAACTGCTGGCAGGAGTTATGTTGACTTCCTAAGGCTACATAACAGCTAACCAACAAGATTCCAAATCCAAGACCAGATTAACACAGCACTCCACTAAATCGAGCCCACCAACTACAGCCCACTATGACACTGAACTCAGTTATCACAAACCAACCATGTGCTGGTTATGAGTCACTGCCTCCTTCCCCTCTTCAGAATCCTTCTCCCTGGAAAGAAGCCGCTGAGTCCTCAGAAAGAGGGATGCATGGATGGGAGAGATCCGGAACAAGATGAGAGGAGAGCAAGTCAGTGATCTGTCCTTGGAGACGTGACTCCTGCTTCTGGCTTGAAGGAGTCAAAGAAAGAAAACTGGGTAACTCCAGATAGGATGACAGTCAGCAGAACTGTGTGCTTTTCGAACCCCTTTTATTCTGAACTTAAATATCAAAGCTACATGGAAACCCACAGTCTAACAAAAATGAATCCATTAAGTCATTCAACAAGGGTCTTGTGAGGGGAAAAATGACAGTGGAGGAGGAGAACACAGCACAGACCCTACAGAGTTCAGACTCTCTGAACAAGGAGATAGACACTGGGTGAGTAATTACAGATAAACGTAAAGTTAATTGCAACTTGAAATGTGCTAGCCAAAAGTGCAGGATGCTCTGAAAGTGTTTACCAAGAGCCACATGGTTGTATGTGGGAAAGAAGTTTTCCTTAAGGAAGGGCACCTGGGTGGCTCAGTTGGTTAAGCATCTGACTCGTCATTTCAGCTCAGGACACGATCTCATGGTTTGTGAGTTCAAGCCCCGCATCAGGCTCCATGCTGACAACATGGAGTCTGCTTTGGATTCTGTGTCTCCCTCTCTCTCTCTCTGCTCCTCACCTGCTTGCATGCTCGCTCTCTCTCTCTAAATAAGTAAAATAAACTAAAAAAGAAAAAAGGAAGGGCACTTAGACGGGGATCAGTAGCATTTGAGTCGGTGAGTGGAGCAGGGAAAGAGAGAATTCCAGATAGGAATTCCTGAGGCAGAAAGGAACCTGAAGAATTTCACTCTGACAGAAGGCAGGCCAAGTACCTGGAGAGGAGGGATGCAGTTGGAAAGTAGGTTAAAGGGGCAGATGGGGTGCAGATCATCTGCACCGGGGACTGTTTTCAGCTATTTGAACTAATAAATTCCCTTCACTGTTTAAGCCACTTACTTGGAGTTGAGTTCTACTACTTAAATTGGCAAGTGCCTGATGGAACACTTCACATCTCTGCCTAACACTTGATTTTTTTAACAAGCCCCAGTTTTTTTATTTTTAGATTCAATAGACATCATTAAAGTGCTATCAAAATTTTAAACTCTGACAGTTTCTGTACTTATATCATCACAGACTGTTAGCAGTTGATGGGCAGAGTGAGGACAAAATCTGCCCTTCTGTCAATGAATGAATCAAGAACCTCTTAGTCCTTACTCCCACCACAGTGATATCATCTAAGATTACTATATTTTTAATTCTTAAAAAAAAAATGTGTATAATTTACATAAAGAGTGAATTATTTCTTTGTTTATTCTTTGCTTCTTGTTAGTTACTCTTTTCTCCCAGACTCTCTCTTCCCTTATGGGTATCCTCTAGCAAATCTTTCATGTAGGGCCCGTGGGTAGAAAGTTTTCCTGGATCCCTGAATGCTTAAAAAATGTATTTCAACAAATGGTGTTAGGAAAACTGGACAGCTACATGCAAAAGACTGAAAATGGACCACTTTCTTACACCATACACAAAAATAAACTCAAAATGGATGAAAGACCTAAATGTGAGAGCTGAAACCATTAAATTCTTAAAAAAAAAAAAAAAAAAAAGCAAAAACAAAAAACACAGGCAGTAATTTCTTTGACATTGACCATAGAAACATTTTTCTAGATATATCTCCTCAGGAAAGGAAAACAAAAGCAAAATTAATTATTGGCACTACACCAAAATAAAAAGCTTCTGTACAGCAAAAGAAACTATCAGCAAAACAACAAGGCAACCTACTCGGTGGGAGAAGATATTTGTAAATGAGATATCTGATAAGGGGCTAATACCAAAAATGCATAAAGAACATATGCAAGTCAACACCAAAAAAACCCCAAACAATTCAATTAAAAATGGACAGAGGACCTGAATAGAAACTTTTTCCAAAGAAGACATACAAACGACCAGCAGACACGTGAAAAGATTCTCAACATGACCCATCATCAGGAAAATGCAAATCAAAACCACAATGAGATACCACCTTACACCTGTCAAAATGGCTAAAATCAAAAAGACAAAAAAATAGATGTTGATAAAAATGTAGAGAAAATGTGTGCACTGTTGGTAGAAATAAAAATTAGTATAGCCACTGTGGAAAACAGTATGGAGGGTCCCAAAATATAAAACTAGATATGATATGATCCAGTAATTCCACTACTGGCTATTTACATAAAGAAAACAAAACACTAATTTGAAAAGTTATATGGGCCCCTATGTTTACTGCAGCATTATTTACAATAACCAAGATATGGAAACAGCCCAAATGCCTATCAACTGATGAGTGGATAAAGAAGATGTGGTATATATATATATATACACACACACACACACATATATATGTGTATATACACACACATATATATGTGTATACACACACATATATATATACACACACACACATATATATGTATATATATACATATATATATACACACATACACATATATATGTGTATATACACACATATATATGTGTATACACACATATGTATTTACACACACACATATATGTATATATATACATACATATATACACACACATACATATATGTGTGTGTGTGTGTATATATATATGTATGTATATATATTCCATTATATATAATGGAATATTACTCAGCAATCAGAAAGAATGAAATCTTGCCATTTGTGACAATATGGTTGGTCCTAGAGGCTATAATGCTAAGTGAAGTAAATCAGAGAAATCTAAACACCATAGGATTTCACTCATTATGTGGAATTTAAGAAATAAATAGAGGGAAAAAAAAAAAGGACAAACTAAAAAACAGACTCTCAAATACAGAGAACAAACTGGTGGTTTCCAGAGGGGAAGTGGAGGGGGATGGGTGAAATAAATTAAGGTGATTAAAGTGTGCTTATTGTGATGAGTAGTGGGTAATGTATAGAATTGTTGAATCATTATATTATACATCTGAAACTAATAAAACACTGCGTGTTAATAATACTTCAATCAAAAATATGTATTTAGTTTGAATTATGTGTGAACACTAATAATGTGACTGTTGTCTCAGTCAGTCCTGGATGCTATAACAAATCACAACAGACTGGTGGCTTAAACAAAGAAATGTATTTCTCACAGTTCTGAATATTGGAAATCTGAGATCAGGGTGTCAGCGGGATTGGGTTCATGGCAAGAACCCTCTTACTGGTTTATAGACAGTCATCTTCTTGCTGTATCCTCATATGGGTGAAAAGACAGCTAGCTAGCTCTATGACCTCTTCTTTTTTAAAAAATATTTATTTATTTTGAGAGAGAGAGCAAGTACAAGTGGGGGAAGGGCAGAGAAAGAGGGAGAGAGAGAATTTCAAGCAGGCTCCATGCTGTCAGCGCAGAGTCTGACCAAGGCTTGAACTCACAAACCATGAGATCGTGGCTCAACCAACCAAGCCATCCAGGTGGCCCTCTATGACTTCTGCTTATAAGGGCATTAATCCATCCAAAGCAATTTTGAGAAAGAACAAATCTAGAGGCATCATACTTCCTGATTTTAAACTATGTTACAAAGCTCTAATAATCAAAACAATGTAGTACTGGTATAAAACCAGACACATAGATCAATGAAACAGAATCAAGAACCCAAAAATAAACCCACACATATGCAGACAACTAATATTTGACCAGGGAGCCAAGAATACCCAACAGGGAAAAGATAATCTCTTCAAAAAATGATGTTGGAAAAACCAGCCAGTTACATGCAAAAGAATGAAAGTGGACCCCTACCTTATACCACTTAAAAAACTAATTTGAAATGGATTAAGACTTAAATGTAAGACCCGAAACCATATAACTCCTGGGAGAAAACATAGAGAAAAAGTTCCTTGATATTGGTCCTGGCGATGATATTTTAGATACGACACCAACAGCACAGGCAACAAAAGCAAAAATGAACAAGGGGGACTACATCAAACTAAAAGCTTCTGCACAGCAAAATAAACCATCAATGAAATGAAACGGGGATGTATAGAATTAAAAAAACTATTTGTAAATCATATATCTGATAAGGGGTGAATATATATGAAATTCATTCACTTCAATAGCAAAAATCAAAAGTCCTGATTAAAAAATGGGCAAAGGGCCTGAATAGTCATTTTTTCCAAAGAAGACATTAAAAGAGCCAACAGATACATGAAAAATTGCTCAATATCAGTAATTATCAGTGAACTGCAAATCAAAACTATAATGTAATATCATCCCACACATCTGTTAGAATAATTATCAAAAAGACAGATAACAAGTATTGGTGAGAATGTGGAGGAAAAGGGACGCTTTTCAGAATGTTGGTGGTGGGAATGTAAATTGGTACAGCCTCTATGGAAAACACCATGAAGGTTTCTCAAAAAATTAAAAATTGATAAAATAGAAAAGTATATTTGAAGGAAATGGAATCCCTATCTTGAAGAGATATCTGCATCTCCAGGTTCATCTCACCATTATTTATACTAGCCAACATGAAAACAGGCTGTGTCCATTGACAGATGAAGGGATAAAGAAATAAATAAACGGTACACACACACACGCGCGCGCGCGCGCGCACACACACACACACACACACACAGCAGAACATTATGCAGCCACAAAAAAGACAGAAATCCTGCCAGTATGACAACATGGATGAACTTTGAAGGCATTATGCTAAGTTTAATAAGTCAGACAAAGAAATAAAGATGCCATATGATCTCATTTGTGGAATCTAAAAAACAAAACAAAACAAAACAAAACACTGAGAGGCACCTGGGTGGCTCAGTTGGTTAAGTGTTCGACTTTGGCTCAGGTTATAATCTCATGGTTCGTGAGGTCAGGCCCTGCATCAGGCTCTGGGATGACAGCTTAGAGGTTGGAGCCTGCTTCAGATTCTGTGTGTGTGTCTCTCTCTTAAAAATAAACATTTAGGCAATACTACCTAAAGCAATCTACACATTCAATGCAATCCCAATCAAAATTGCACCAGCATACTTCTCAAAGCTAGAGCAAACAATCCTAAAATTTGTATGGAACCACAAAAGACCCAGAATAGCCAAAGTAATTCTGAAGAATAAAACCAAAGCGGGAGGCATCACAATCCCAGATTTTAACCTCTACTACAAAGCGGTAGTCATCAAGACAGCATGGTATTGGCACAAAAACAGATACATAGACCAATGGAATAGAATAGAAAACTCAGAGATGGACCCACAAGCATATGGCCATCTAATCTTTGACAAAGATTATCCAATGGAAAAGTATCCAATGGAAAAAAGACAGCCTCTTTAACAAATGGTGCTGGGAGAACTGGACAGCAACATGCAGAAGAATGAAACTAGACCACTTCCTTACACCACTCACAAAAATAAACTCTAAATGATGAAGGATCTGAATGTGAGACAGGAAACCATCAAAATCCTAGAGGAGAAAGCAGGAAAAAACCTCTTTGACCTGAGCCGCAGCAATTTTCTATGCGACACATCTCCAAAGGCTAGGGAATTGAAAGCAAAAATGAACTATTGGGACCTCATCAAGATAAAAAGCTTCTGCACGGCAAAGGAAACAACCAACAAAACTAATAGGCAACCGATGGAATGGGAAAGGATAATCGCAAATGACATATCAGATAAAGGACTTAGTATCTAAAATCTATAAAGACCTTACCAAACTCTACACCCAAAAAACAAATAATCCAGTGAAAAAGTGGGCGGAAGATATGAATAGACACTTCTCCAAAGAGGACATTCAGATGGCCAACAGACACATGAAACGATGCTCAAAGTCATTCATCAACAGGGAAACACAAATCAAAACCACACTGAGATACCACCTTACACCGGTTCGAGTGGCTAAAATGAACAAATCAGGAAACTATAGATGCTGGCGGGGATGTGTAGAAGCAGGCACCCTCCTACACTGTTGGTGGGAATGCAACCTGGTGCAGCCACTCTGGAAAACGGTGTGGAGGTTCCTCAAAAAAATGAAAATAGAGCTACCCTATGACCCAGCAATAGCACTGCTAGGAATCTACCCAAGAGATACAGGAGTGCTGATGCATAGGAGCACGTGTACCCCAATGTTCATAGCAGCACTTTCGACAATAGCCAAATCATGGAAGCAGACCAAGTGCCCATCAACTGATGAATGGATAAAGAAGTTGTGGCACATATATACAATGGACTACTACATGGCAATGAGAAAAAATGAAATCTGGCCATGTGTAGCAACATGGATGGAACTGGAGGGTATTATGTTAAGTGAAATAAGTCAGTCAGAAAAAGACAGGTACCATATGTTTCCACGAATAGGTGGACTTTGTGAGACTAAGCAAAAACCAGGGGGAGGGGAAGAGGGGAAAGAAAAAAAAGACACTGAGAGGGACGGAGATAAAACATAAGAGACTCTCAAAGACTAAGAACAATCTGAGGGTGAGGGAGGTGAGGGAGGTGAGGGAGGGGGGAGAGGGGGTGACGGACATTAAAGAGGGCACGTGTTGGGATGAACACTGGGTGTTATATGTAAACCAATTTGAAAATCAACTATTATAAAAAAATAAAAATAAATAAATAAACATTTAAACAAAAATTTTTTTGAGATACTAAAAAAGACAGAACTCATAGAAGCAGAGAGTAGATTGGTGGTTGCCAGTGATGGAGGTCGGGAAAATGGCTAAAGGCAGCCCAAGGGTACCAACTTCCAGTTACAAGATGGATAAATTCTGGGGATGTCATGTACAGCAGGGTGACTATAGTTAAGAAAACTGTATTATATACTTGAAGTTGCTAAGAGAGTCGATGTTAAAAGTTCTCACCACACAATGCTAACTATGTGAGGTACTGTGTTAACTAACTGTATTGTGGTAATCATCTTGCAATATGTATGTATATTATATCATCACACTGTTTATCTTAAACTCACATAATGTTACATGTCAATTTTATCTTAATAAAGCTGGACAAAACAAAAAAAATTCTTTCTAATTGTGAAAAATAAAGGCACTGATGTCATTCATGAAGGCTCCGCCCTCATGATCCAATCACCTCCCAAAGGTCTTACCTCCAAATGCCCTCACATGGAGAGTAATGTTTCAACGTATGAATTCTGGGGTAACGCTAACATTCGGTTGTTAAATAGGCCCTTTCTCATCAGCGCCTTCCTTTGGCATTCAGGTTGCTGATGAGAGAAGTCGTTTACCAATCTGATTTTGGTTTCTACGTAGGTTATTTTTTTTCTCTTGGGAGGTTTTGAGGTTTTCTCTTTTTCCTTGAAGCTTTGAAATTCCTTTAAGATGTGGCTCAATGGGGTTTTTTTCCTTACTTATCCTCAGCTCTTGGTGAGTCTTTTCAATAAGAGAACTACATCTATCTTTAGTTCTGGGACATTCTCAGCTATTTTCTTCAAATATGGTTTCAACCTCACTCTCTTCTTCCCTCTGGAATGCCTATTAGAACTTCTGGATCTAATTCCTGACTTCTTAAATGTCTCCCCCTTTCCATCCTTTTATGCTTTTCTATTATTTCCTAGGAGAATTTCTTGGGAAAATCTTCTAGCTCACTCATTTAAACTTCAATACAATCTTGAGTTTAAAATTTTTATTTTATTATGTTTTTATTTTTGAGAGAGAGAGACAGAGGGTGAGCGAGAAAGGGGCAGAGAGAAGAGGGAGACACAGAATCTGAAGCAGGCTCCAGGCTCTGAGCTGTCTCCACAGAGCCTGATGTGGGGCTCAAACTCACAGACAGTGAGATCATGACCTGAGCTAAAGTCAGACACTCAAACTGACTGAGCCACCCAGATGCCCCAAGTTTTAAAATTTTAAACAATTATAATTTTAAATTCCAAATTCTCTATTTGGTTCTTTTCACAATGCTTATCTTGCTTCTTGAATGAAATGACCTATCTTTGTTCTCTGATTTTATTAATTATACTTGCTTTAAAGATGTACTGTGGTTATTCAATATGGTAAGCTAAGTAAATACCCATGTCCTAATCCCTGGAGTCTGTGAATATTCTTTATATAGTCAAAAAAAGAAGTCTTTGCAGATGTGATTAAGAATCTTGAAATAGGAGTGATTATCCTGGGTTAGCAGGGTGAGTCCTAAGTGCAATCACATATATCCGTATGTGGTGAGAATTTTTAACATCACCCTCTGTGGAGGCAAAGGGGAATCTGACAATAGAAGAGGAAGCGATATGACTACAGAGGCAGAGATCAGAGTGTTGCCACAAGCCAAGGAGTATCAGCAGCTAAGAGGAAAGGGCAAGGAAGAGAGTCTACCCCTAACAGCCTACACATTGAATTTGGACTTGCTGACACCTGATTTGGGGCCAGTGGAACTGATTTATGGCCTCCGGAAGTGTGGGAGAATAGGTTTATATTGTTAAAAAAGTTTTTTAATGTTTATTTACTTTTGAGAGAAAGAGAGAGACCACGCATAAGCAGGGGAGGGGTAGGGAGAGACAGAGACCAACTCTGAAGCAGGTCCCAGGCTCTGAGCTGTATGCACAGAACCTGACGCAGGGCTTGAACTCATGAGCCATGAGATCATGACCTGAGTCGAAATCAGATGCTTGACTGACTGAGCCACCCAGGCGCCCCATAAGTTTCTATTAAGACACCACGTTGTGATCATTTGTTTCAGCAGCCACAGGAAACTAATACATTCAATTAGCTTTGTTTCCTTGGGTGTAAATTCTTCTATTTCATGTATCTGTTATGGTATTGGTACTTTATAAATATCTTAAGTGATTTTTGACTATAAGCCTCACTTTGCAGTTGAGAATCCCTGATGCCCTGTGAGTTGTTTCTGTTAATGCCATGCAACCCAGGGGAGATGGAGGCAGTTGTCAGAACTGCTTTACATTTTATTCAGTGAAACTTAGGGGTAAGGAGGACATGCCTCTTAGTAGGGTGCTTTGACAGAAATCTTCTGGGTTTAATTGTTCTTTGCTTTTCTTGAGGTCATCAACCACACAGTGTCTCGAGTAGTAGCCCTGCCTGCAGACAGACAGGCCTGTCATAGATGCTTGGTCTGTGGGGAAGAGGGGATGCAGAGGGTTTGATCTTCCTAGTTTCTACTGATGCAGCAACCTGCCTGTTACCGGGTCCTTCGTCCTCTCCTGCCTCTGGCTTCCATTACTGTTGAGTGGTGCTTCTTTGCACTGTTCCCACTTGTATGCTGCGGCGGACCAGCCGTCGCTGAATCGAACGGTTCCTGATCGGGGGGCAAGGATGAACTGATACACAAGGCACAGTTGTTAAGGGAGGGCTGGCGCTCCCAAGCGTCACCAGCAACGAGTTTATTTTCACTTGAGTATTTATCCACATTCTGAGGATGGTGTACGTACAAGACATGTCTCCTTCCACAAGTTCTCAGCAGGCAAACTGTATTTTGCTATATTAAACTTTGCAAAGGCATTCTGAACCTCCCCACACGACCTGGCTGCGGTCTGACTCAAGGACAAAGGCTGCGTTCAAAGCCTCTGGCTCCCAAAACACCGCTCAAGGCCACTGGCTCTCAACAGTATGCATAATATCAAGTTGTGGTTTCCTGCGTTTATCTTGGCTCCTGTGCCCTTCTTTAATCCCATCCTATCATGTTCAGTCTCAATGATTCTTCAAATATTTTGTCCTGTAAAACTTCTTTTGGTATTGTGATCTCAGCTCTGCATTCATTTAACAATCTTCCTATCATTTTAGGGATTTGATACAAAGAGTAGTCTCTAGTGTATGTTAGGTTCACCATCTTGAGGCAGAAATATAGTCCATTCTTTATGGTTCAAGCTTAAGAATAGAAGAGGTGCCAGAAATGCCAAAGAATAGGTAGTGACAAGTAATTTTTCTTTAGAACATGATATATGACCCTTTTGCATCAAGACAGACATTTAGAAGTGGGAAGGACCTTGCCCTTGGCTGAATCTCGATGACTGCTTCACTTGGTAGAGTAGAGCTGCACATATTTCTGGCCTTTGTCATTCTCAACAACAAAGTTGCTTAACACCAGGAAGGAGTGTCACTAGTGGCCTCAAACTAAACGCCAGATTCCAGTTGTGTTCTTAGGTATACCTACTTCTTTCCAGGTCTCGTACCGGACCTTAAACACTGTTCTCTGCCTTTCAATACCTGAACCCTCTTTTTGTCTTGTTCCCCAACACCTAGCTTAAATCTCAGTGCAAGTCTGTAGATTAGGTATCTGTTTCTGCTTAGCCCTCTAAACAAGTACTTGGGCTTGGTAGAGCACCTATAACACAGGTAACTTGTCTAACATACTGCACTTAGACCTCATAACAACCTTATGAAAGTGGTATCGTCAGTCTTAAATGAGGGAACTAAGGCTCACAGAATCAAGTGACTTTGAGGCTGCAAAGCTACCAAGTGGCAGGACTGGGCTGCAAGCCTCCCTAAACCTGTCTAAAGCCAAGACTCTTTCTACTGCACCACACTGCCTCCTGGGACTTTACAGTCAGCTCTGCTTCTTTTCTTTAATGTATTGTATTGTATTGTATTGGTCTACTTAACTCTTCTCTACTCTACTCTATTCTATTCTATTCTATCTATTCTATTTGGCTTGAGCCAGTGGGTGGTGCCTTGTTCTGCCTACTTGAAGTCTGTTTCACTGTGTTGCATCTTATGCTGGCATGCCCAATTTTGACCTCCTTTTGTCATTCAGTAAAACTGAATTCAGTGACGACCATCTTGTCTGAAGGAACATAATTTCAGGATTCTCTGACCTGCAGGCTATTTTAGGAATTCGAATTTCTGGAGCTGACTCCATCCAAGACACATCTTAATACTTGCATTTGTCAAAGGAAATATAAGGTTAGCCTGGTATTCCATTGGCATCTGGGACCTCCATGTGGGGTAAAGGTTATACCTCGTAGAAGGAGAGACTGCACTATAATTATGAATCGGTTTCATTAATCCTCGAACAGAATAATACACATTTACTCTACTCTCTTCCTATCTGTAATGAAAACCCTTTCCTTTTTGTAAATAAAGACCCTTCTTAAGAGAAGACTGGGGACTCACCTATTAAGATGTTTCCGGGGTGCAGATCCTGATGAGTGTATCCACACAGGAGATGTAGTTCTTCCACAGCCTTAAATACAGAGGAAAGGACACCCCGGGCAAACTCATCTTCCTCATTTTCCACAGCCTCCCCACTGTGCTTACTGAAGTGCTCCTCCAGCGTCTGCTCACAGAGGGCAAGGCACACATACAGACAGTCCTTGTGGCTCTCACTCCCGTAGAACGTCACCAAGTCACTGTTGGCTCGGCTGCTCTGCAGACAGGAGACCTCCCTTTGTCCATGTGTGCTGCCTTCACAGAAGCGTTTCACAGCTACTTCTTGCCCTTCGTAGAAGCCCAGGTAGACACCCCCTTCAGAAGTGTCAGCAATTTTATATTCCTCATCAATAAAGATCTTGAGATTGCCGATCATAGGGCGGTATATTCTATGGAGATGTTCCAAGGCCTCCCCCCAGCGTGAGCTTTGAGGCTTCCAGTCTTCAGCAGGAGGGTGAAAATCTTCTCTGGCCCCATGAAGGAGAAGAAACCTTGCAAGGGAAGTGTCATAGTTGCGTCTCGCTATCATAACAAGGTCTCCACAGTCTGTTCTGGCTCCTTTCTCGCACAACAGTTGAGAAATTTCTATCAGTTTGAGTTGGACAGCCAGCAGCAGTGCTGTGTTGCCCTCACAGTCTGTGTCATTAATCTCTATATGTTCTTGTTCCAGAAGCATCTGCACCAAACCCACGTGCTTCTTTTCCACTGCCAGGATCAGGGGTGTCTTCCCTCTCTCTCCTCTCACATTGACGTCGGCCCCACGGTCCACCAGAAGGCGAGCGATGACCTCCACGTTTCTATCATCGGAGTTTCTAAGTGCATAGATCAAAGCATTTCTGCCCATATTGTCACGGGCTTTGACATCTGCCCCCATCTCATCAAGGAGGATCTTCAAGGCATCTACATGTCCATTTTCAGCAGCATCCATGAGAGCTGTGGCCCCTCCTTTTCTAAGCCTCTTTTGATCCTCCTTTGTCCTTCGACTCAAATTCACCTCTGCCCCACTCTTATACAGGAATCTTAAGGCTTCGACTTTACCAAAGACAGCAGCTTCCATGAAAGCTGTGAAGCCATTAGCATCACACTCATTGACCTCTGCACCTTTAGAAAGTAAAAGTTCCAGCAACTTCACATTTCCTCTGATCCCAGCGACGATGAAGGGAGTGGCCTCATTCTTCTTCCTCAGACAAGGATTAGCGCCATAACGAAGCAGAAGATCTGTGATCTCCTCCTGGTCATTTTGTACTGCATTATGCAAAGGTGACCAGCCCCACTCCTTGTCCTGGTAATTGACGTCAGCCCCTCCTTCCAGCAATTGCTGAACCAGCTCGATGTCCCCTTTTGTAACGGCTTTCATCAACTGACTGTCTTCCACTGATGCCCCCACCTTGCTGGAGGGTGTGGGTCTCTCCTGAAGGTTCTTAGGGCTCTCGGTCTCCATGATGGTAATTACCAATGGCTACAACTCTGTGCCTTCTCTTTGAGAAAATGAAAATTTCTCTTCTTGGGACTTGATCGAAGTGACACAGAGCTCTTAGAACTCCTGTCAGGGTAATTAGGGATTATCTGGCTATGGCCCAACAGTATGAGGATAAACAGTATTCTTCTAGTCTTCTGACAGGCCGCCTGGAGATGAGAGAGTTATTTGTAATTTTAGAATAGTGAGAAAACATTTGAAATGGTTAAATTAATTTTACTAGCAAGTTTTTCAAAATACATCTACATATTTATATAGAACTATTTACTATACAAAATTATTATACTATAGTCCCACCACCCAGAAATAGCCATTGTTAACATTTTAGATTTCTATAAATTTTTAAAAAAATAGTTGAGATCTTGTTATGCAAGGATGTTATATAAATATCCTGCTTTCTTTCATTTAATGCCATAGTATAAATAATTTCCTATGTTACTACAAAGGCTTTTAAAATATTTTTAATGGTTGGGGCACCTGGGTGGCTTAGTCGGTTGAGCATCCAACTCTTGACTTCAGTCCAGGTGATGATCTCAGGGTTCAAGAGATCAAGCCCCTGCCTCAGACTCTGAACTGATAGCATCAAGCCTGCTTAGGATTTTCTCTCTCCCTTTTTCTCTCTCAAAAATAAATAAACTTTAAGAACATTTTTAATGGCTGTACAATATGCCACCAGATAGTTGCTTCATTTCCCTATTACCGAGCAGTGTTTATTTATTTTTAAATATTTATTTATTTTTGCGAGAGAGCGTAAGCAGGGGAGGGGCACAGAGAGAGGGGGACAGAGGATCCCAAGTGGACTTTGCGCTGACAACAGCTAGCCCAATGCGGGGCTTGAACTCAAAACCACGAGATCATGACCGGAGCCGAAGTCAAAGACTCAACTGACTGAGCCATGCAGGCACCACTACTGAGCAGTTTTTAAAAACAATTTTTAAACAAGACTTTTAAAATTAGAATTTTTTTTTAGCAATTCTAAACAATGGTGCAGTTAATTTAGCTTTTTAAACCTTGTTTTCTTTCTTTTTTTAGTATTTGTTTATTTTTTGAGAGAGAGAGAGGGAGAGAGTACAAGTGGGATACAGGCAGAGAGAGGGAGACACAGAATCTGAAGTAGGGTCCAGGCTCTGAGCTGTCAACACAGAACCCAACGCGGGGCTCAGACCCACAAACTGCGAGATCATGACCTGAGCTGAACTCAAGATGCTTAACCAACTGAGCCACCCAGGCGCCCCTACAGTTATAATAGATTTCTTATGATAGATTTCAAAGAATTGAATGCCTGGTCAAAGAGTAACAGCACACCAACAGGTCGTAAGTATCAATTTGCTTCAAGCCTATGCACTTGTTGTTTGCTGACTTAAGTCGCTTGGTCTGTAGCAGAACTAATCTACTTTCCTTGAGACGTGCAGACCACTGGCCTTGAGGAGTGAAAGACCAGACCTTCCTGGGAGAAAAGGCCTGACTACATTAAGAAACAGCCGCTGTGGATGCCAACATGTCTGTTCAGGGTCACACTGACCAATGACTAACAGCTTGAGCACCTGCTTCTCCTGCACACAGCCCCCCCCCACCGCCTCCTTTCCCCATGCCTTCCCCCCCACCCCCTCCTTTCCCCGTGCCTTCCCCAGCTTCCTCTGCATGGGGAAGATGGTCTTTGAGACGTCAGTCTGTCATCTTCCCAGGTTGTCCGCTTCCTGAATAAAGCAGCCTTTCCTTTCCCACCATCACTTGTCTCTCTAGTATCGATTTTTGAGCAGCTAGAAGCCAAACCTGAGTTTGGAACCCGTTCCCTATCCTACAACAAAAAGGGTATGATTGTTTTAAAAACTCTCAAGCTATGTTAATAAATGTCTTCCAATGTCATATAAACATACTCTTACTAGAAATAGATGGGCTCTTAAAAAAAAAAAAAGAACTCTCATTTATAGGGGAAAAAAATCTACTTTGTGTCAATTAGCATTTCCTACAACAGAGGAAGGTTGATGTCTCTCAGCGTGTTCGCTGGCTCGGGGCATGTCTTCTTTGTGGTTCCATTCAAAGTAACATAGAAAAGTGGAAAGAGTTTAGGCTCCAACCTCACAAGATTGAAGTTTGAAATGCTGGTTGTGTAACTTCGGACTGTTACTTCCTCATTGTGTAACATTAGATTATTCTCGATGTTCTGTTTCCTCCAAAGGGGGCAACGGTAAATACAGTCACGCATGTGGAGTAGGGCAAATCTCAGGCATTCGCTAAATGAGAGAGCTAATAATGTCCGTTATGAAAAAAAAATTTTTTTTTCAATGAATCCTGGTCTCCCCACCTGTATGCACACACACAGCACACAAACAGGGGACCTGGTGGTGTTGATTCAGTCCAACTGCCCTCCACCAGGTGTGAGCCAGGCGTCTACAATTCAAGCATCGGCACCAAACTGCACCTGCTACAGACCGCACCTAGCGACCACTTTTTAGGAATGCGGCCACCCTGACGGTCTCAAAGCCCCTCCCTCGGAGATCTAATCGGTTGTGCTATGAAAGCACAACCCCCTGGCAATGAAAACTCTGAGACAAATGTCCGTGCACAGGGGTCCTGTTACAACAGGTGTGAGACAGTAATAGAGAAAAGTGGAAAGAGCTGAGGCTGGCAGAAATAAAGGAGCAGAGGAGGGAAGGGAGTCAAAGCACCCCCACATAAAATATCAGCGTAAAGAAGAGACTCCGCCGCAAAAGTGCTGCCGCTGCCGTAGCCAACAGCCGGCTTCCAGTTTCGTTTTCTCCCACTCACCAGAGGTGGCGGAGAAAGAGTGAGGGCTTGAGTAAGTAATGCAATGCGTGGACTGTGGCCAGACCTAGGAGCTCCCAGCAGGGCTCAGGACCAAAGGGCCCCCTGCCAGCGGGCTCCGGGCTCAATGTCCACGCCCTCGGAGTCCCACACTCCCTTCCTTCCGCCTCCAGACCCTCCGAGCCCAAGAAATCTCTCGAAGGAAACAGCTTCTGCAGCTTTCCCAGCTCTCCTCTTTGTGAGGTCTTACCTTCTAACTTCAGCCGCCCCTCAGCTATTCCTGTGCGAGCGCATAATCTTCAAAGGCTGTCGCCTGTAAGCAAGCACTTCTTGCGTGACGTCACTGAGCCGCAGGGTGGAGCTGAGAGAGGGAGCAAGAAAGGAGCCGGAGAATAAACGGTCAGGGTCTGGGCAGAGAGCCCTCTAGAGGACACTGGAGCCTCGGCTCTGACTGCCGAGGGATGATTTGACGTCCAATACGGAGCCATTCATCTTCCAGCCCTTTAGGCTTTCAGGCCGCCGCTTCCAGATCCATCTTTACCATGCTCTTCTAAGTCCCTACCTTTCTGAGGGAAAGAGTAGTAAATGCTTATTAATTGAGCACTGACTGTGTGCCAGGAGCCTGGCCCATTGCTTCACAAGTGACATGACCCCAGTGATCCGCTGACAAACCTGTTGATGAGGAACCTGAGGCTCAGAGAAGCTGGAGAAACCCAAAGCCCGAGCTCCCTCACTCACCTGGGCACACAAAACTCACTCACTGCCTGAGGCACGGAGGCCTCCACAGAAGGGCACCAGGCTGGCAGTCTGGAGACTCGGTCCTGCAGCCAGTGCTGCGGTTGTTCAGGGAAGTGACCTCAGGCGGGTGGATGGTTTAACCAGGTCGAGTCTTAGTTTCCTCAAGGAACATGGTTTTCAGGATTCCTTTCTGCTCCAGATGTGCGGTCCTTGCCGCTCTGCCAGCACCGAGATGCACACTGTGTCCTCAGTGCTGCAGTGGGAAATATTCCTGTCCGCAAGGAATATCCGGTCTTGCTGGGGAGACAAACTCCTGACCATCTTGAACCAGGTGAATCGAAGAGGGGGTGGCCCAAGAGACATGTAGAGTGTGACAGCGGTCCTGGTAGGAAGAGACTTCAGTCTGCTCACAGAGATCCCAGCCACTAGGCTGGTGCACAGCTCCAGACTCCAAAGAAGGAGCCACCGAGAGCAGAGGCAAGCAGGCCTGGGAGTGAGTGGGAAGCTGAGGTAAGAACATGCAGAGAAACAGAGGCCAAGGCTACATAGCAGGATGTCCCCCCCCATCCCTTCGGGTTCCCCTTCCCACACACAACATATAGGACTGGGACACGAGGTCCTTCCCTTTTCCTTCTTTGAAACAGAAAGAGCCCTGAGGCTGCAAGGATTAACCCTAAAGTGAGAATAAACTGCATGCTACTTACCAGAAACTCCTCTTCTTGGACCTCGGCAAGAAGACAATGGAGTCAGGTTTGAATCAAATACCTGACCGATGCTCTCACAGCCCCCTCACAATTTCGCTAATGAAATCGAGGTTTCCCCACTTTCCGTTGACTGTAGTGATCATGCACCTCACCTATTCTGTGAACTTGGTAAGAACAAAATAAAAAGGTGAGAATGTAGAGGTGTGGCTAAAATCGGAAATTAAAATTTACCAACAAAACAAACAAAAACAGGAATGCTCATGGCCCAGGTGGTCATAAAGCAGAGTTCTGAAGGAATGAACAAAGAGGTAGCAAGAAATGTGGGCAAGACAAAGCAGCTAACATGCTAGAAACTCCTTAGTACTCGTGATAAAATGGAGACTGTTGCCAGGGTATTCCATGCTTAGGAGCAGGAAATGGCAAGACTCTTGCTAGCACATGTCAAGGCATTAAGTCTCCAAAATGCTTCAGAACAAGGATGCTGGAACCAGACTGCCTAGGTTCAAAGCCAGACTCTGCCACTATAATAGAATAATTGCAAAAAAAAAAAAAAAAGAGGCACTTTTTTATTCAATCCTCCCTTTACCCATGCCCTTTACGGTTTAACTTCATACTTGAATTCTCATTAAGTGCTCTCATTACTCCCCTCTTTGAATCTGGGCTGGCCCGGTGACTTGGTGGGCTCAGTAGAATATGGCAAAATGGGGCACTGGTTCCAAGCCTAAGCATGTTTTCGCTCCCTGGGGACCCTGCCACCATATGAAGAAGCCTGGACTAGCCTGCTTCCAGGTGGTAAGAGAGACACATGGCCCAGATGCCACCATTGCCCAAGGCAACAACCAGCCGATCCTTAGATATGTTACTAAGGCCATCCTAGACCAGCCAACCCTTGCCGGACCACCGGCAGATCACAGACGCAGGAACAAGCCTAGCTGATATTAGCTGAGCCTGGCCCAGATAAGCAGAAGTGCCTAGCTGACCCACCGACTCATGAGCAATAGTACATGCTTCTTATTTTAAGCCACAGAGTTTTGGAATGGTTTGTTATGCAGCAACAGCTAACTAATATAGCTAATTAATATATAACTGGCTAATCTTTGAATTTGGGCAATTTCCTTAAACCTTCTGGCCTCAGTTTCTACATCTATACTATGGTGATAATAATAACAGTAGTGACTTCAAAGGAAGGTTGTGAGGATTACTGAACTGAATATATGTGAAGCACTTAGAATAGTGCCTATGGCATATAAGTAGCTATAATTTGTTGAGCACTTACTACCTGCGGAGCACTGTGATGAATAGTTGTCATAAATTTTCTCATTCTGTCATCACAAAAGCCCGATGGAGCCAGTACTAGTGTTATTCACAGGTTACAGGAAAAAAATGAGGCTCTGAGAAATCCAGTAATATGCTGAAGGTAATTACTCCGCTGATAAGTAGCAGATGTGGGACTGAATTCAGGGCCTGCTGTCTAAAGCAGGACCCTACATTGTCTGTGAAACTATCTCTTGGAACTGGCAAGATGGGATAAGGTGAGGCACTTATACTCTCCAGCACGGAACTCTCTCTTAAGTGGGGACCCATTACAAATAAAAGATTAACTCACACATTTTTGCTTTTCTCAAAGTTTAAAGCAAATCCTTGCCTAGGTTGGTGACCAAAGCTTGGAAATCACCAACGCTGTAAGTCAAGAGATATCTTTTCTTTTTTTTTTTTTTAATGTTTATTTATTTTTGAGAGACAGAGAGACAGAGCATGAGCAGGGGAAGGGCAGAGAGAGAGGTCGACACAGAATCCGAAGCAGGCTCCAGGCTCCGAGCCATCAGCACAGAGCCTGATGCGGGGCTCGAACTCACAGATTGTGAGATCATGACCTGAGCCGAAGTCGGCCGCCCAACCAACTGAGCCACCCAGGCGCCCCAAGAGATATCTTTTCTTAACGATGGAGATGCAAACTCCATTATCTAGCAGCTAACTGCCTACATCCCTTACCCTTGAGATCGTTCCTCTGTTATTTAAATTTCAAATTTCTTTTCTTCCCTAAAGCAATTTGAATAGCTGGACCAATTTAAAAGTTTCTGTGAAAGGGAATTACCTTGAGATCGGCCCTTAATATGCCCTGAACACCTTTCTCTCTCTTCACCTAAGAGCTTCGGTTTTTAAAGTTAATTTAGGCCTCCTGACTAAAGTTGACTAAAGAAATCTTGTTCCAAACCCTGTACCCACCGGGTTGTCTTAACAGTTATGCTAATAATTCTCATTCATATTAAAATTTCACAGGTTTATTAAAAATCATTAATAAACAAAACTATAAACTATACCTCTTGGATATCATTCCAAAGGAAGGAGCCAAACAAAATATGCCAGAAGTCAAGCGATGCCAAGGAAAAGGTTTGCATTGCCTGATATGGCCACAGGGAGGCAGCAGAGGGTGAAGGATGGGCCAGAGGTCGTTCTGCAGTCAAGTGGAAGCAACAGCACCATTTGGAAGCAGCACAGAGAGGGGGGCGTTGAGCGAATTGATGAAGAGCTCAAGCCTTGATTTCCTCACTTGAAATTCTGTAATGCTCTGCACATCAGATGATATACAGTATTGGAACAGCTGGACTATTCTTGAAAGAAAAGTAGACTTGGAATCCTGGTTCTTCCATTCTGTTAGAAAAGTCAGTAAATAATTACTGACTGATGCCTACCGTGCACAAGGCACTGTGCTAAATACTAGGAATCAGGTAATAATAATAGTAACTAATATTCATGGGAAAATAAGTGCCAAACTTTTATTTCATTCAATGTTCCCTAAGAGGGGTGCACTCTGATTATCTTCATTTTACTGATGAGGGAGTTACCTTAATAACTTCCCAAGATCATAAAGCAAATGAGCCAGGATTCCAACCCAAATATTTTGACTCCACAGCCAGGGCTGTGAACCGCTTTGCTGCAATCTGTTCTGTCCCATCTGATTGAGGTAAAGGATACGGCTTTTGACCTTGAAGAGATCGGTTTAGGGGAAGGAAAACAGCACGAAGGGCACCATGCAGTATGTACGACATAAAAGAGTGTGTCCTAGAATCACGGAAGTGGGAGAGATTAACTCTGTGCAGTAGACATGCGGGAAGGCTTCGCTGAGGAGGTGATGTTTTTGTTGGATTTAGAGGAGGGCATTTCTCTCCTAGCCCCAAAACCCCCATTGAAAAAAAAGAAAGAGAGAGAGAGATAGAGAGAGGAAGAGGGTGTTCTGCAAACAGAGAACAGCATGTATGTAAAGGCCATCTGGGCAGGGACAGATCAGAAGAGGGACTTGGTTCAGCTCAGAATGAGCCTCAGATGCCATGGTCGGATCTGGACTTTCTCTTGTAGTCAAAGGTGAGCCATTTTAATGCAGCCATGACGTGGTCATATCTGTGCATTATGGATAAAGACTGGCGGTGTGGGAAGTGAATGGGAGAGGCCAGGGAGGGAGACCAGGTAGAAAGCTATCTTTGTAGTCAGACTGGAAAGAACAAAAGGCTCCTCTAAGGAAGTCTCTGTGAGCCTGGGAAGGCGAAGCTGGACTCAACCCATTTCCAAGACTGGATGAGATGACATAGGGAAGAGTTGGAGAACCCTGAAAAGCGGGTGGCTGACCGCTGTGTGTATCAGGGGTAGAGAAACAGAAGGCAGTGCATATCCGTGGGGGATGATGATGACCTTGGTTTTGAATGTGTTATGTATAAAGAGCCTGTGGGACATCCAGGGACAGATCTGGAAGGAAGTTGGAAACTGTAATCTAAACTTTTTTCCTGTTGGATTTAAAACTAATCATTACCTCAAGAGCCATTTCCTGAACACTTATATATGAGGCCCTGGGAAAAAAAGACCTGCCTAATCTCAGGAGCTTGCCCTCAGGTTAAGAGAAGCAGAAAGCAGGAATCTGAGTGCTCTAGTTCAGTTATCAGCAGCAGTGGTACCTTGAAAGAGAGGCATGCATAATCAGACCCAAAGGTTCAGGGGAGGCTTCCCAGAAAGATCCTTGAGTTGGTCTTTGGAAGATGCCTCCCCCGCTGATTAAAGAGGCGGTGGAAAGCAATGATGAGAGGAGGGGACACAGCAGGGAGATGGTCCAGGATAGGAAGCAAGGAAAGCTGAGACAGTAACAGCGAATCTGGGAACTGTGACAGATTTGCTTTCAAGGGATATGGGAGACAGTAGTGAGAGTGGCCTGGAAGGCCAGCATTTCCCACTTAGGAAATGCTTAGCCTGCTGAGCCAAAGCCTAGAGTGCTCTGGAGAAGGGGCTAAAGATACCGGAGACACTTACTTAGCAATGTGATCTTCAAGAAATCACTGAAACTCTCGGAGAACCATTATAGCATGAGACTATTTTGAGCCTGACACCTCGGTCAGCAAAGAGTTGTGTTTTGTTTGTCTGTTTTTAGTTTATTTTGAGAGAGAGAGCATGCAGGAGGGCAAAGAGAGGAAACAGAACCTCAAGCAAGCTCCGCGCTGTCGGCGTGGAGCCCAATGTGGGGCTTGAACTCAGGAACCACGAGATCATGACCGGAGCCAAAACCAAGAGTCAGATGCCCAACCAACTGAAGCACCCAGGTGCCCCAGCAAAGAGCTGTTCTTATCTCTTATGTGTACCTACACCTTCAGCCACACCACAGAAGCCAAGACCACTTTTTATGTGAGAGGGAGGTTTAGGGGGGTGGGGACAAGCCTTGAGGGTGGTGCCCCTGGACTGTGGGGCCTGCCGGCACACACCGCAGCCATTGGAGGTCTCTCATCCCCGTTCATTTCTCTATCACTCACTGATCACGCCTGCCTTTTCCTACTGGCCACCCATTGCTTCAAAAATGAGTGCCCTTGTCTGACCACATTCAGAATTCCCTCCCGCTATGAAATAAATGAAGCTACTTTCTGATGAAAGTACAGTTACTGCTTTTGGTTTTCTGCCAGGCACACAGGACGCACTCAGATGCATGAAGAGGTGACAAGAAGGAAGGAAGGGAAGAAGAGGACAATGCGGATAGCTCCCCACCTCCCTGGGTACCCATCTTTCTTGTCATCCATCACATCCCTCCTCCCGTCTCAGACACCGGACACCCCCCAGTGGTGTAACTGAGCTCACATCTCATCTCTGCTGCTCTTGAGCCAGCTGCCCTGGGCACTTCCTTGCCCTGCAAGACTCAGTTTCCTCATCGGTATCACAGGCTAAAATACCAACCTCGCAGACCTGGCGTAAGGGCCAAATGAGATCGGGGCCTGGCACAGCATCTGGCCCAATCTTCTCTGGCCCTAAATTCCGAATCACTCCTGGAGTTGCCCACAGACTCGCCCCTTAGACCTGGGTTTAGTGTGTGAATCTACAGGGTTTCCTACCCAACACACCCGGAGTCTGGTCACTTCCTCAGATTAACAATAGGGAAGAAATAAAAGCCAATAGCAGGTCCAGATCTGTGTACAAACAGATAATTTAAGAAAAGTGCTTGGGCCGACAGCACTAGGGGACCCTGAGCTCACCCTGTCCCACATTTTCATCCACATGCAAGTCAATAAACTGCAGAGTACAGACAGATAATTCGACAAAGAAATTTTTAAACAGTGGTAATGGGGTGGAGGGGAGGAGTAGTAGGGTAAGCAAAGAGAACGAATGGGCTATTGGCAAAGGAAGAGCAGATACGATCTTTGCAAACCTATCCCCAGATTCTTGCAAGCCCAGCTCAAGCCCCTTATTCCCTCAGCCCTTACAGAGTGGCTTCCCCATAGCTCATCTCAGAGACTTCTATGAAATTATGTTAAAAATATGAATTCTTTGAATGTATAGGAAATTCTAGGGCAAATTAAGAATGGTCAAAAGTGAAGACGCCCCAAAAGCCACCGCCTAAGTGATAACATGTGGCTACTCGACCAAGGAGACCCGCCCCTTGGGTGAGTCTGTTAGAGGCAGAGTTGGGAATGGTTCGCGCGGTGTCAGCTGGGCAAAGGCCATGGGCTCAGAAATGATGGCTGACCGACATCATCAACACAATAGCCTGACACCAGTTGGGGCCATCATCAGCTAAAGGAAGTCACCAATTTTGATGGCCACCCTTAGCACCTAGCCCCTTCTTGTCAATTCTGCCAGTCACCAGACAAACACGGGTCTTGCCCTTGTGCCTCTGCCCAGGACACAAAAGCTCTCCCACGTGCCCTGAGGGGTTTCTGGAGGCCAGCTCCTCCACAAGGCTTTCCACGGCGCTTCTCCTCGCCCCTTCCTGACCACACAGCCCCTGCAGACAGAATCTCGTATCGGAGTTTTATGTTTATTTTACAAGAATATAACATGCTAAAACAGGGAAACAGGGATTGAGTGCATCATTCCTTTCTAGGAAACCAGCTCCATTGTCAACAATAAATAAATATTTAAACAGTGAGGAGTCCCTGACAGGCGCTAAGAGGTTCCCAGCACGTAGAGGTAGAGTCTGGTGGAGAGGGAGACAGGCAGGCTGCCAGCTCCTGCTGAGATTCTCCAGCAGAGGCAAACTGAAATTACAATAATAATAAATAACAGCAACAACACAACAGTAATAAAAATAATATGCTAGGACAACTGTCACAAAATCAACAATACATTATACTTAAATAATTTTCTCCTGGAGGAGCTCGTAGCGCAGAGAGAACAGTGTCGCTTTTCCTGGGGCGTAAGGGTTAGTTCGCCTCCTTGGCCTGGGCTCACGCAGAAGTCTCACCACAAAATAGGTGTTTGGTGTTGCCCTGAGGTGACAAGCGGGTTCCGATTTCCCCCAGTCCATCTCTTCCAAGCAGCCTCTCTCCCCAGCTGCACTCCCAGCTTCTAAGGTCTTCCGAGGGCCATCGTGGTTCCTGGCCCGACTTCCCCCCACACTCTGGTAAGGGCACCTTACACCCACAGCAAAGAGATACAAGGCTCCCCTTCCATTCCGGGCAGCTCTTTCTCCCTGTTCTCACACCCACAGAAAATACTGGCTTGATTTCAACGGAACTTTTGGGAACTGCCAAGGGAGTTCTCATGACCCTTTTCTCCCTAGCTCCACCCTGCTGGGCCCAAGAGCTGGGCTAGCCGCTCCCTGAGGGGCCCCCACACCTTCCTCCTCATGGGCCCCATGTGCAAGGGCAGCATGGAGCCACAAGAGGGCACAGCCCAGCAAGAGGCCCCACAGGCCCTGCTCACAAGGGGATCTTGTCACAGGCAAAGGGTCAAGGACCACCTACAAAGGTCGCTAAGAGCACCAAGATTAATTTCACAGACGCAAGATGGTCCCTTTTCCAGGCTCTCTACTGACTTGCAACGGGGCTCAAAAAGCCAGTTTTTGAGGTATAACACTCTCATTTGGGGGAAGCATCAAATTGGTTCTCCGGCCTCAATAAGACGGTGAGGCTGGACACAGGAATGTGAAGAAGTGCAAGCTAAGTGACCCTCGGACACCCCGGAGGCAGGTGAGGGGGACAGAATGGGAAGACCCCACATCCCCGGCTCCCTTCTGTGCCCCGGGACAGGCTGGGAACTAGGAAAACAGGACGCAGCCGGAGGCAGCTATTCAACAGGCGGAAGAGCTGATCTGGCGGTCCCCTGGATAAAGGGTTCCCAAACCACCCTGGGATATTTCTTGCCCTTCGGAGACCAAGAGCCAGTGATCACTCCTACGCCACCTTTCCTGTCCCTGGAGAGCCCCACACAACCCTCGTTTTGAGCCCTTATCCGCTGGTCCTGGAAGTTGGGGGTGGGGGAGGTGGGGGGACACGCTCGTGCACAGAATTCAGTCCCACAGTATCTGGGGGAGAGGGCGCTGCTTCCAAAACAGGCGGCCAGACGGGCTTTCTCCTTCACTGTCCTCTCGCGGGCCTGCTTTGCAGAACCTGCCTCAGGGATGGGCGACTCCACCTCTCTTCCTGGCTGGCTTCCTCACTGCCGCGAGGCTCAGGTGTGCGAGGGCTCGGCCAGGCCGCAGCTGGACGGAGAGGCCAAGGCGGCCGAGGCTTGGGCAGCCAGGTCCCGGTAAGCAGGGGACTTCAGGAAGCGCGGGTACGAGTCCTTCTCCATCAGGGTGCGGGTCTTCCCCTGAGCCACGTCGAAGCACGTGGCCGTGGCGGCCTGCACGTTCGTCCTGGTCAGCTCCCTGGTCTCGTGGTCTATGTTCACCTGTGGGAAGGAGGGCGAGCACGTGGGTGAGTGGAGGGTGGGCAAGGCGAGGGGTCCGGGGCGCCCCGGTTAAGCGTCTGACCCTTGATTTCGGCTCGGGTCATGATCTTATGGTCATGAGTATGGAGCTTGCTTGGGATTCTCTCTCCCTTTCTCTATCTGCCCTCTCTCCCACTCAGATGCTCTCTCATGAACTCACTCTCTAAACAAACAAACAAACATTTAAAAAAAGAATGTATGCAAATCCAATCCCTTTTCATCCCTGCCTCGTACAATCCCGGTTCAATCCGCCATCACCTCTCTCCTAGGTTAACGTCAGAGCCTGCTAACTGGGCTCTCCCCTCCACCCTCACTCTTGCAGTCTATTCTCCAGCCAGCAGCTACAGTGAGCCTTTTAAAACTCAACTCAGTCTGTCTGCAGCCGTGTTGCCTTCCCTGTTCACTCAGAGGAAAAGCCAAAGTGCACGCTGGGCCCACGCAGTCACCTAGACCCACATCTGGCCACCGGCCACCGGTCTGACCTCATCTCCTACTCTCCCTCCCTCACCCTCCGTGCTCCACACGGGCTCACTGCCTGGTTCGTAGTGACTAGGACACGTGCTCTCTGGCTTTTGCACTTGCCATTTCCTGTGTTAGAATGTTCTTCCCTCCCTTCTTTCAACTGTTCTGTGTCACTGTGTGGAACAGCCCATCCCTCGCTTCCCTTTGCAAAAACAAAAAGACCTCACGTGCCCCCCCATCCGGTACTCCTTGCTCCCTTTCAAATCCTGCTTCGTGTGGATCAAAACACACCATCCCCTGACATATATTTATATATTTCATTGGTTATTGTCATCCTCTCCCATTAGGGTAGAGACTTTTGTCCCTGCTATGTCCCTAATGACTATAACAGTGCCTTGCATGTAACTGCTGCTCAATAAACCTTTACGGAATAATGCAGCAAAAATTAAAGTGCTCAGAAAAGACAATACAAACTAGGATACAAAAGCAAGGCGTTACTACTTTCTCTCCACAAGGTGGCCCCGTGCACTTTACCAGACGCTGACGCCCTGGCAGTGGAGGCCTGAGGGAAGGTGGAAAAATTCACCAACACAAACCAGCCAGCCTCTCTCCTAGGTTAATGTCAGAGCCTGGGGAGGCGCCGTCAGCCAGGGGACTGAAGCAGGTCACACAAGGTCCCTGGGGTGACCTGTCTCCCCACTTGTACATTTTAACCCTCTAAAAAGGTCAGAGTTTACAAAAGCGGGTATGGACAGAAGCCAAAACACCTGCCAAACCCTCTAAGCCCCATCAGCGAGTCTGAGGGTAACAGCACCGCCGGTGGCACAGAGCCTGGTTTTCCTAGCCTCTGGCCACAGAAGCCCATTCACGCCTGTGCCACATAAGCCCATTCACTCTCTACACTCCACTCTTGCCCTGCTGGACACCGCCCCCCCCCATCCCCAGTTCTCAGTGGGGAAGGAGCAGGCAGGGTCTGGAGAATCCAGGGGACACGTGGAGTCTCTGACCTCTTTTGGGGCTTCGCTGCGGATGAATTCATCAAAGATCTTGTGAGCCCGGGAGGCCAGCTTGGTAGCCGATCGGAGCTTCTTAAACTCCTCACAGGCCAGCCAGAACTCCAGGTTCTCCTCGCTGAACTCCGTCTTCAGGAAAGCGTGGAAGGCGGCCACTCCATCTGGGGTTGAGGAGAGAGAGGGAGAGACAGGTCAGACAGCGGGACAGCGGGGAATAAAAGAAGAAAGACAGCAATTGTAGCTAATGGCTCTATTTTTAGGATGTAATTTTCCTGAACAAGGACCTGCCTTTGTGTTCGGAATAGAGGCTGGCACACTGGGGGATCATTATTATTATTACTACAACTATTATTTTGCCCACGCTTTCAGCATCCCTCGGGCTGCCTCCAAAGCACATGTGTCCACATGTGCCATCCCCAGACAGATACGACAGGGTCCTACTCACTTTTACTGCTCAGTAGCAAGTCAAATGACTCTTTCCACCCCAGCACATCTTCGGAGAAGTTTCTGCTAAAAAACAAAACAGAAAGCCAAGATTTTAATTGAGAAAAATCAACAAACCATTGCATAGCATGAACCCTAGCCAGAACTCTGATGGAAGTTGTATAATTCACACAAAGTGATTATTAGAGCTGACTCCTCCAACTCCTGGTTGAGGCTACAGGTATTTTTTTCCTAGGGGACAATTAATTCCGTAATGAGAAACAAAAGTCAGGGACCTTCTAGCCCTCAGTAGAGAACTAACCCCAAGACCGTCTCTTCACTGTCTAAAACTGTTTCTATTACTTTGACCCTGAGCTTTGTTTTCTACGTTTCTCTTCACGGAAATAAGGGCCTCAGGAATAGAGATTAAGTCTACCCAGAACTCCAGAGCCTAGAGAAGCACCTGGCACATTGATTTTTAAATATGAAAGGCTTACAGGCAAAGTGCACACTAGTGAGGGTAAAGTCATTGACTGAAAAGCCTCGGGTGTTCTTAGATCTTGTCCTAGCTCTGGGTGCACAGACAGTGACATCTCCTGGTGGAGGAGTCTGGTAACTAGACACTCTGACCCTGCGTACACATCTCTGTTGGTGGGCTGAGAACCCGGGAGCCAGCGACCCAGTCACCCATAATGGACCGGCAGGAATCTTCACTAAAACCTCCAGGAAGAAGTCACCAACGTCCACCCTCGCATGTCCTAAGTTCTGCTTGTATCTTCCTCCCTGTGGCTCCTTTCCTCCATCTGGTCCCCTCCCGTCTAGGGCCCTAGGCCGGCCAGCAGGACTCACCCCTCTTTGCTGTGTTTGCTGCTCCACTCGAACTTGCTAACGCTGCCGGTCTCCGAGCCCAGCTCCGATTTGTGAAGAAAGATGCCCAGCCGTGTCTTGAACTCTTTGGCTCTGGAAGACAAAGCAGGGACATGGGAGGATTCTCCAATTATCCATTTGCTCAGCGAGGGCAAAGTGGTTTATGGCGTCCCAGAAGAGTTCGGGCTGGTGCCACCCACATTCCAGCCTCCAGGGTTCCTGGGTACCTTCGGCTGTTCCCAGGGCCTAAACTTTGCTTCCCTCCTTAATATCACCAACCCAGAAACAATGAAAGTAATGTTTCAGCTGTTCGTCAGTAGGACTTACACTTTCCCGGTTTAGAGCACAGCACACATGGCCTTTTTCCCACTCTAAGTCACACTAATCTATCTTTGTGCCTGTTGATTAGCAGAATGCAGCTCTGCACCCTCTGGGCTTGTCATGATATTTCTGGAACTGTGTGGAAACAGATTCCTGCCTTCACCTTCACAGCCACCTGCTCCAGCAAGGACTAGAGGTGGCTGAGTAGCTCCCTGAGAAGTGGGCACATCTCTCACTGGTGGACCCAAAAAAACACTTCCTTGCCTTCTCAGGGTCAGGGGACACATGCTCCTAGATCTGGGCTGTAGAATGAAAACCAGGTGCTTATGAAACTAGAAAGGCAGTTCTGTCTGCTCGTGCCAACGGTACTCTTCCTGTAGCCGGTCTTCGGCAGGTCACCTGAAGACTGCCATTTGTCAGAGGCTGGGTGAAGACAGTGAGCAGTGGTCCCTCTACTTCCCCCTTGTTTTTCGTCCCCCCTTCTCTTAAGATTCTAAGGGAAGCATTTGAGAACGTGCAACCAAAGTGACCTCTGCCTCTCCACTCAAGTCACTAGAGTTCCATTCTTCCACCCACCCGGTCCCCAAGCCTCCCACTCCACTCCTTAAGGATTGGTGGGACTTGGACTTCTTCCTCCGGGTGGCTGGCAAGCTCCACGGGACAAGCTCCTCTTACCTCTCCAGGCAGGTGGTGGGGAAGGCGGCCAGGGTCCGGCACATAGCTGCGGGTTCGGGGCAGCACGTCGTGGGGAGGATGGTGACCGGCTCCAGTGGTCGCCGCGAGCGCGAAGAAACAGTAGGGCAAGGGGCGAGAGTAACACCACAGAACAAGACAGGACTTTATCCGCTACACACAAGGACGCGCAGCTACAGCGATTTTTATTCCCTCGGAGGGAGTGGGGCGGGGCTGCGCGCCACCGACCAATCGAGGCGCGGGGAAGGTGGAGGCGGGGCCCGGGAGCTCGACGGGGCGGGGCGCCTGCAACTAGCACACAGCTGTGAGCGGCTGGGCGCACGCGGCAGCCCCCTCCTCCGGGCGGACGCGGGCACGCGGAGCGAGACGCGGCAGGGAAGTTACACCGGCCGAGTCGCGCCCACTCAGCTTAGTAGGAAAAAACCCGTCGGCCTCTAGTAAAAGCAGAAAACCGACTCAGCGGTAACAGCGGATTTGCGTGGGAGGTGGCACGTTGGGGAGGCACACACAGTGCCAATCACAGCCTGAGCCTGAACCTGCGCGGTCCTGAAGGAGGGGAGCAAGGGGCGCCAGCCGGGCAAAACAGCGTCGAATTACTGATAACTATCGTTTACTGTGCTCCTACGCAAAGAGCCATCCCATCAGCTCCATTTCAGAGATGAAGAAACTGAGTCAGAAAGAGACTTGCCCAAGATCAGAGGGCTGGAATTAGGAGACCAACGGCCCGAGGTCCGGGGGCTCTCTATTGAGCATCTGTACATCAGGCATTTTTACTAAGACTCAGGTTAAATAATTTGCTCAGCCTTACACAATTAATGTTATGTCAGAATTCAAATATGAATTTCTCATGCTTTTTCCCCTGCCCTCCCGCCCAAAATTAGAATCCCGACACCTCTGTAAACTGATGAATGATCCTGGGTTTAAGCAGCAGGTAGTTCTGTGTCCTTATCTCTGAGAGCAAGGTAATAAGTACCCTCCCTCTCTCTTCACCTTCTCATGAAAGACTTACAGCCACCCCCACCCCAGACACCCAACCCCAACCCCCACTGCGCCTCAGTTCAGAGGCTGCACGTGAGGTTTAGAGTGTGGAATCCAGAGCTGGGTTTCCAGGTTTCAAATCATGGCTCCACCACTTACTAATGGGAGACTTTGGGCAAGATTCTTAACCTTTCTGTGCCTCAGTTTCCTTATCTCTAAGATGAAAATATGATACACCTACTTCATAAAGTTCTGAAGATTACATGGGTTCTTAGTTAGAGTTCCCCAAGAGACAGGAAACGCAGTTCCCCTGAGGCATTGCCTTGCTGGGGAAAGTTCTCAGATCAGAGAGGAAGTGAGGGAAGCAGGGTTGGGCAGAAGGAAGAGTTCAGTGCCATGCTGCTGCAATAGAGACCACCATCGGCCCGAGGGGATCCCCCATCAAAGCAAGGGGGCAGGTATTTGTGCTTCGCATTGATCATTCTAGGGATGCGGTGGCCTTAAGAAGATGCTTAATCTCAAGGCAAACGCCTCTATCAAGGGGAACTCCCAGAGAGACTGTGCTGTGAGCCTACAGCAGAGAGCAGGCTGGAGAATGAGGGCCTAGGTCCCAAACAAGAGATCTTGGTGGTACGCCACAGCACCCCCACCAAGGTGCTTAGATCAGAGCTGAACATGCAGTTGGCACCCAATAAACGTTAGCTCTCAGGTTTACATACTAGGAATACAGGAATTGCCAGACAATAAAGAAAAGTAGTAAGTTTTTTGTGCCTCTTGGAATTTAGGTTTTGATTTCATAAGGGGCATCGAGGAGTTGCTGCTCTTTAGCAAAGCCTGGGAGTAAAGGGTCACAAGAGAGAGAGATAAGAGGAGAGGAGAGTTGGGTGACCCAGCCCAGAAAAGCCCATCAGGGAAGGGAAGGTTAAACCCACAGAAGGGGAGCGGACAGGAAGGCCTGGAGATAGCTGAGGCATTGCTTGAGCAAAAGATCCCCAAATCAGAGCAACATTGGCCAAAGCAGATTCTCTTGGTAAGCGGGGGCCTGCAGAAGATGACCCGGTGAGCCGAAACATAATGCGCTCTGAGGAGTAGAGTCAGATCGTTTCCCCGCCTCCCAGCGGCTCGGTGGACAGAGGCAGGGACAGAGCAGCTCACACGCTGGCGGCAGCACCGCGGATGCCAGCCGTCACCTTTACCGCCATCTCTGGGTCTTCCTTTCTCATAAGCGCAGGGCTGGGGTGGTGTGGGGTGGGGAGGGGGGCAGTCGGGCAATCAAAGGATGCCTCTTGAACGTCTTTGTAGCTCAGCACATACTCCATCCACACAAGGAGGCGGCCCACCCGCCCCGTCAGCAGCACATCCTGCTGGAGGAGTTGGGCAGCTGAGGGGAGGCCCGATGCCGCACCGGTGCCGCTTAGGCTCCAGCTTGGGATCGTATTATGCAACTGCCAGGTGGGGATGAGGGTGGTGTCCGGGACAGCTTCTCTTCAAGCGGCAAAAACAGGTTTATGGACGGATTGAATGCCCGGTCTTGCCCTCAGTAGGAGCATGTTGGAATCAGCCCAGATGTAGCCACATAGCAACAATAGTAGCGATTATGCACAGAACCTCCTTACAGCTTACTGTTCTGTCTGCATCCCTGTGAACAGGCCAGAAGAGCCTCTTCATTTCTATTTTGGAGACAACAAAACCGCCAGTGCCTTACTTAAGGGCCCTGGAACTGAAAACTGCTGAAACCCCGGGCCCGCTCTCCAGATTCCTGAGCTAGCGCTTTCTCCCATTCGACAAAGAAGGCGAAAGAGGCAAGAGAGACAAAGCGGTGCTCGCAGCCTGGCAAATCCAATCGGAGAGCACAAAGCTCCGGGCTCAAGATGAAGAGCCCTCTCTGAGTTCAACCTGCCTCCCGGTTGCCATGGTTACCTCTTCAGCTTCCAGGCAGAAACTTTTTGAAGTTCACAATGTATCCCAAATTCTCTTCCCAGCAGGTAGGCTGGTTCATGTCTGCAATTTCGGTAGTAACTCCACAGTTGCTGTAAACCCAGCAAGTGGAGCCCACCTGTGAGCCGCACTGGCTTTGGCATGAACCTGACCTCGTTTTTGCCCAATGCTCGCAGCACAGCTGTGCTGTCTTTAATGGAGGGTGTGGGGACACAGCTCTGAAGCCTGGGTCATTGGGTTCAGGATTAGATATCCCACAACATCGCAGCCATACTGCCCTTCACCCTCCTCTGCCCTCCCCTTCTCCCCCGCCACCCACCGTCCTTTCCACCGAGCTGGTCTACACAGGACCTTTGTCTGCTGGTCAGGGGAAATGGAAACACTTTCTCGACTTCTGATTTGGTGCAGATGAGCCTCACGGGATCATCTCACCGGGGTCTGGATGTTCCCAATTCAATTATCGATCTACTAATAAATATTTATTAAGAATTTATTATGTTCCCTGGCTGGCAGGGAAATCACAGCTCTAGGCTCTTCACTGAGTTTAATGACCTTTTATTTCCTCCTTGCTGAGGAAACAGAACCAACGCAGCAGGGAAGGAGAGGTGAAAGGAAGTTCTTGACGGGAGTCACAACAGAAGTCCAGGAAAGGGAGAGATCAGGGAGCGTCTGCGAAATTTTAAAAAGGAGTGAGTGGGGTTTGAGCGCAATGGAATACAGCCAGACCTGCTAGATGTGCGGGAAGGCGTGCTCCGAGTGAGGGAGTTGTACCAGCCAGTCGTGGTGTGGGAGGGAGGGTAGATTTTGGCGTCCCTCATATACAGCGGAGGCTCTCAGGACACACAACTGTGTATCAAGGTTTGCTAGAAGCATAGAAACAGCAGGAGCAGCACATACTGTAGGCAGCTCGGTGCGGAGAGGAAGATCCCTTCCTGAGCACATGAAACAGTCACTGGGGCCATCTTCCTGCGAGGTCATGACAACTACGGGTGCCCTCCCCTGCGGGCAGGAGGGGTTGAAGGAGTTCGGCCTGGATGCAGGAAATGACTGTGTTTCCTGGTTACCCTTCAGAGCCCTGGATGCGGCTCACTTTGATGGCTGTTTTATTCTTCCCCCACTTCTCCTCTTTCCTCCCCCTCCTGTCTGGGAGGGGTTCTGAGGGTATGGGGGTTCGGGAGACCTGCTTTTCTCCTCCCCCACCAGGCTAATGGACCCCTAGCTTCCAAAGCAGGGCAGTCTCAGCCACTTGGGAAGGGGGCTGAAACTCTTCAGCGGTACCCATGGCTTACAGGACCTTGTCTAGACTCCTCTGTATGGCGTCTAAGGCTCTGACCGCCTGACCTCTCACCTGTCGCCTCACACCCTAAAGCCCAGCCAAACTCAACAGTTGGCAGGTTCCCATGTCTCTATCCTGCCTTGCACGTACAAAACCCTGAGCATGAGATTCTCTTGGCCTAAAGGTCATCTCTCTCCTGTCTGTACTACTCACTTTAAAAGAAGTTTCCTTCGTGTTCCTTCCAGCCCACCCCACCTACCCCCCACCCCATCAGAGGCAAGCACTATCCTTAGTCCTAGAACAATAGGACCAGTGTTGACTCTTCTTGACTTTATAGCTGAATTTTGAGACCTAATTTTGTTTTCCAGCCTGTTTGCTCATGAGCTGCTGGAGGGTAGGCACCATTGCCTTGGCCGCCG
Organism: Paguma larvata; assembly: GCA_030068075.1. Lineage (NCBI taxonomy): Eukaryota > Metazoa > Chordata > Mammalia > Carnivora > Viverridae > Paguma > Paguma larvata. Next base: position 18,807,824 of record CM057840.1, read on the forward strand.
TTTTTGTCTTCAGCCCCTAACACCACGCCCTGTTCAGTGTATATATCTAAGTAAATGTTGGGTAGATGGACGGCTTCTGTTTCAACACAAATCATAACAGCATTTATTGAACACTTACTATGTAAGTTCTCGTAAAAGCATTTATTGAACACTTACTATGTGCCAGGCTCTGTTCTGTGTGTTTTCTTCTGAATTATCTTTCAGTTCTCACAAGTGCCCCCACAAGATGGGTACTTTCTTGTTCTCACTTTAAATTTGAGGACACTGTGGCAGAGGCTGGTTAAGTAATCAGCCACGGGTCACACAGCGAGTTAGTGGTCGAGCTGGGTTTTGTTCCTGGATAGTCCAAGTCCTAAACGTATGCTCCTAAGCATACGCCATGCCAGCTGGAGGTATGGCGCTCTCTAGAAGGCAGCATTTGCTCACTATGAGGAGATAAAGGCTGAGCTCGGGAAATCATGACAGGATGCTACGACTCCTCTTTCTGTCGTAATTTCCTCTTCTCATTTCCTGTCCCGACATCTCTTCTTCGCTCACTCCATCCTTCTCTCGTCATGCACACCTCCTGTTTCCTATCTTTGCCTTTAGTCATCACTGGCTGTAGCCTTTTCTGCTCCCTCAGTCCCTTGTGTGTGTGCAGTTCCCAAGAGTGACTGCAGAGACCCCCCTTTTCTGCCCGTGGTCCTTCCATTAATATCTGGGCTTTGATTTTTCTTTGCAGGAAAACTCGGAGTTCAGCTGCTCGGCCCTGCCCACCCTTTCCAGCTGTGTTTCCCCCTGCCTCTTTGCTCCTGTGGGACTTGGGTCCCCATCTGGAAGGAGACCCGGGGCAGTTTCCAAAGGAGGCAGATCTTCAGCTCCGGAAGTCTTGGGGATGTGTTGGACCCTGGGGACCTTGGCTTGTCCTCAGCCTCCTGGGAGCCTGGCTGCTGATAGATGTCACTTCCGGTGTTTATGCTTTCTCGTAAAGTCTGGCTGTGGCCCTTCTCAGGCTTCTCGCCTGTGACCCACACGCATGGGCTTCCCCTTCTGGCTGTGACGGTCCGCCCTCCTCCACACCCTAACCAACCATCCACCTGCCTCAGACTCCTGAATTCTCGCCGACCCCCAGTGCCCAGCATGCCTGTCCTCAGCCTGTCCCCACACTTGCCCCTTGTCACCTCCATTCTCACCTACAAGTGCTCCTGCCATCATATTGATACATTCTCTAAAGCACCAACTCAATTACTGGCTGTGAATGCCCCCCATCTCACCTAAGACTGCCAATTCCAAAATAGGAGAAATTACTCGAGAACCCTGGGTTTCTAATTGTCTTCCTCTTTCTCACCCTCCCTCCTCATCCCTTTGTTCGCTTTTGTCACAAATGTCATATTTCTGAGAGCATTTCACTTCCACTCACTGGGGCATAGAAACACGTTTCTCAAAATGTGGATTTTCCGCCTTTAATAATTTTCCAAGGCCCTGAGGAATCACTTAGGATGAAAGATGAGAGGGCAAAATGGGAGATCTGGGATTTGCACACGACTGAAAGATGATGTTTATGGTTCCTACTCCCTGCTTCTTCCCAGGCTGAGGTTGAGCACTCTTGGATTCCAGAACTAGAAAGTCAGGCAGGTGCTACATGCTGGATTGTGCCCCGGGGCAGGAGGCGGGGGGTGGAGGGAATCTAACACGCCACCCCTTGTTGGGGAGTAGAAGGGGGGATTCTGACCAACTCACTCTCTCTGCCGTATTCGTTAACCAGGGCAACCATCAGTGCTTGATATGGCCAAGGAAAAGGCACACTGCTCTCTGGGAAGACTCTGAAAACAGCCTAATTGTTGCTTTAAGTAAGGACAGGAATACAGAATAGGTGACAAGGAAGCATTGTTTTATTCTCAAACTGCGTGTGTGTTTGTATGAGAGTGTGTGTGTGTGTGTGTGTGCGCGCGCGCGCGCGTGCATGTGTGTGTGTGGAGTGTGTAGGGCAGAGAAACCTCCACTGTCGCCGATTAAGCCCCAGCCATTACCCTCATTTCTCAGGGAGCCTCAGCACATCAGACTATCCTTGGTCTCAGAGACCCGCAATGTTGGGAACTTGCCTTTGACAAGCGGGTGCTCACTTGGGCAGAGCTAAAATGGCCTCAGGGAGGCCTGGCCTCCTGAACCTCAGTGCCCAGCACAGCGTCTGGCACAACAAAAGAACTCATTCATTGTCAACGAAGAGTGAAGGAAATGTGTCCCACTCTAGATGAGGTGACTGACCTCGGAGGGATTGTCAAGCCAGCTTCGTCTTTGGGATCACTGACATTCTTGGCTGAACTTCAACCAGACAGCTTTCTGGAAACGGGTCACAGGCCGGCTTACGCAGAGAGACATGACCACGTGTCTCCCAAACGCGCCCCCCACTGCGGCTTGTGGAGTCCCCCAGTGCAGGCAAACTGGCACCAAGTCAGGGAAGGGTCTGGCAGACATGAGGGTTCCAGAGCACAGCTCACGTTGGAAACAGGGCATCAAACACACACGGAATCTGTGCCACCTCGTTGTACTTCTCTGGAGGTATCGAGTAAGGAAAACCCCAGCACCCCTTGTCCCCTTGCCTCCCTCTCCTCTAAGTATTTCAAAGAGGCATGTGCTGTGAAGGAGCTGCAGGCTGGACTGAGCTCTGTGTTTGGGAGTAAGGACAGACTTCAGACAGTTGGCCGACACCTGGCCCTGCTCTAGACGCTGTCCAGGAGGAAGGCAAACTGCTCTTTGCAGAGGCCTCGCCATGACCTAGCACTGAGCTCAGTGCCTTATAGGGCCACCGCAGATGGGGAACGGGACAGCCATGGGTAAGTAGTCTAACCGAGGTGACATACCCAGTAAATGGAGGTGCCAGGACTGGAACCCAGTTCTGTGTAGCAGGTCCCAACCTAGGGCTACTCAATGCTTGTCCTCTGTCTTCTGAGCAGTTCTCCCACAGGGCCCCGGCTGCTGCTTCAGGCCATGTCTCCACACTGCCCTAGTTAGAGATTTCTAGGTGCTTACGTAGGCCACCGATGAGAAGTAAGGACTGTCGGAACAGCAAACCCAGCATGTGAACATCACACGCACGTGCAGGGATGTTAGGTCGGAGCTGCAGGAAGGCCTTTGCCATTGCCTGGGAGTTAGGGACCTGCTCTCCACGCAGCCCACTCCCCCTCTTTGAGTCACCTTCCACGAACCCCCATGTCGAGAGAGAGAGTGAGGGTGAGGGTGGGGAGGGCCGATGCAGGGGCACAGAGGGAAAGCAGTTTTATGGGTAACAGGGGAGGCTCGAGAAGCGGCAACACTCGCTGTGAGTGCCAGACAAGTTGTAAGGAAACGTGCCTCTCACAATGTGCCCGTGACACCTGAGCAGAGGGAGAAACGTGGTTTGATATGTGAGCGATTGGAGGCTGGGGCTGGCGGCGTGAGGGTGGGAGGGAAGGGGCAGGCAGAGCGATGGGAACAGGTGGTCCTTTCACAAGCTCCCAGGCCGTCAGCCCCTGACATAGCAGCTGTCCTAGAAACAGGCCCAGGTGGACAGAGGAAAGAGCACAGCAGGGGAGGGGGGGGTGCGTGATGTTTTGCAGAGAAAGAAATGAGCCCTTCCTAATGGGCCCCACACATCTGAGCACGGGGAGACACGCGGCGAGCTGTGTGACTGAGCCCGGCTGAGCCCCTCCCTTTCCACCAGCCCGCTGGCTGTGCTGCTCCAAGTATGGCCCCAGAGGAACCTGCCGGATCCAAATCCCCAGGCTTCCCGAACCCCCACCCCCACCCGGGGCTGCAGTAATAACCATGATAATCACTAACATTTAGTGAGCATTTTCTGTGCTCTATATTTATGGTGCTTCTAGTCTTTATCTCATTTAATTCTTACTCTAACCTCTGGAGGAGGTACTCTTACTGTTACTGTTCTACAGATGGGAAAACCGAGGCAGGAAGGGACAGAAGGCAGAGCGTGGGTACTTGGTCACCTGATTCCTGTGCCCGTGCAGTTAGCCACTCACTCCACTCACTGCCTCCACCTCCTTCAAAGCTGCAGAAAGCTCTTTCCTGCCCTGGATTTCAAATCGCTCATTTCTGCAACTCCAAAAAGATGCGAGAGATGAGGGTTTATCTTCTCTAATAGTTCAGTCTGGTCTTCGCTTCTCGGGAAGGGGCAGAGGGAGCACAGGAAAAGAACTTTCTGCTTCCAAGACACAGTTGGTAGAGGGCCAGCCCTGGGACGCACAGCAGCTCTTGACCCCAGGGCTGTGCCATTCATACAGAACATCCCTCCGCTCTAGAAACGGTACTTCACTATCCAGCAACTACCAAGTCTTCACCGGGAGTTTGGAATTTCATGCAGATGAGCTCATTGAATGCTCACTGCGAACCTGCCAGGTGGGTTGGCCACGCTCTGACTTATCTCCCGCCTATGTGGCTGCTCCTCTAGTCTTCTGTCCGTTCATCCGATACGGGTGCTGCCCAGGACTGTGACCTTGACCCACCTCTCTTCTAGTATGATAGCCTCTTCCGGAATAAGCTGTTACTGCTTCTGCCACATCCGTATGCTGATGACCCCCAAACCAATCTCCCTGGCCCCCGCTAGAGTTCAAGACCCTATTTCCACCTGCAGGTTAGGTGCCTTCGTACTTAACTTGCCAAAATGAATTCGGTATTATGTGCACAGCGCCGCATTTGACTAGATTAGTGACATTATTTAATGGCAGTAAAGCATCTGTTCAGTTGCCTCTGAAAGAAAGCTCACTCACCACCAGTGATCCCTTGCTTTCGTCCTTCCTAACTCCAGTCAGCCTCCAAATCCTATCTACTCTGATCTGATCCCTGGAATTTTCTCCCTCCATCTCCGCAACCTTTGTCCCCACCCTCTCGCATGCTAACCGTCTTCCCCCTATCGTCCCACCCACTCTGAATAGAGGTAAATCAGAGCATGGCATCTCTCTCTTCCAGAGAGAGTCTTCGGTGTCTCCCACTTTCCCCGAGGTCACGCAGGAACTCCCTCTCAGGACATTCCGGTTCCTCCACAGTCTGGTTCCAATCCGTTGCTCCGATGTCCTCTTCTACCTGCTCCCCTGCCCCTTCAGCTCTGGTCACCCTCCACAACCTTTCTGCCATTTACTCCCTGTTGCTCCCCATTTGCTTTTCCTCGCATTGTCATGGCAGCCTGGAATGACATTCCCCTTCTGTCTGATCAACTCCTCCTTATCTGGAAAGACTCAACTCAAAATCGACCAAAGACCTAACTCAAAATCCACCTCTTCCAACATCCTTATTCTTAGAAGATGCATGCTGAAATGTTTCAGAATGGATGTCATGATACCTCACTTACTGTCAAATGGTTCAGTGATAGTTGTACCTTGAGAGGCTAAGATAATATGGCAAACCATGGTTAAATCTAGGTGGTGGGTGTAATCATCTTTCAATTCTTCCACATGCTTGAACATTTTCACAGTTAAAAGGTGGAGGGAAAGAATCACCTCATCTCTGACCGTTTCCTCATCGGCTCTGACAAAATAAATGGCCCCTTTCTCTGTATTCCCATAACACTCCGCATTTGCAGCAATAGAGCGCTTCACTACATCTTACTGTAATTTTGTGTTCGGCAACTTTCTCTTCCATAAACTGTGAACCTGCAAAAACACAGTAGCTGCACACAGTAGGCACTCAATAACTTTATTTCCTGTTTACGTCCCCTCCTGTAAAGCTGAACTGGAGGGAGTAAAAGCCATAGAATAGGAAGTTACCAGACTGCAGGCCCCTCGATGCTTCGTTCTCCATCACACGGATGCTCATGAGCGTAGGAGAGGCACCTTGGGGGGAAGATAATAAACGGCTACTTACTGGATGACAGAACATAATTCAAAACTCAGGAGATCTAGCCTCTGTGACTGGTTCTATGCCTAGCTGTGTGATCATGAGCAACCACCAACCTCTCTGTGTCTCAGTTTTCTCACTTGTAAACAGAGAGTAATAATGTCTGTCTTACCCATCAAATGGGAGGAAACCGTGTGAATGAGCTCTGAGAAGTCTAAGAGACGTACAGAGAATGCTGTGCTATCCTCATTTTTGTGATTAAAAGGAGCAAGACCTTGTCCTGACCATGACCGGCGAAGAATTCTGAGTCACTGGGTTTTGGGGCAGGGGGAAGTGCTTTGCTTCTGTGAAGAATGGGAATTTCCACCCAGCTGGAAGTAATGAGAGGTTGTGGCTTGGGCCCCATTCTCCCCACCCCGCTTTCCCTTTCCTCTGACCAAGTGGCAATTGCTGGGAAACAGACAGAACCAGGGATCTTAAAATAGAGCAGCAAATGTCTGGACTCTGCCCCAGGCTTGGTTGCACCGTCAGTCAACTCGCCCTGCATACACACACACAGACAATTGGCTCACGTGGCATCCACCCCTCTGAGCCGGAAGTCCAAGGCCATGGAAAAAGTAACACATTGATTCCAGAGAAAGCAGTCATCCAAGAATGCAGTGTTGCGGTTGGCTGCCCAGCCCCAGCTCTGTCGGGATGAGATGCCTTCCCTGATGTTCTTGTATCCTCCAAGGCCTGGGGCTCCCCCAAGGACCAGCTCTTCCTGGAAGCAATAGCAGCCGCACTGGCCGCAGCAAGCTGGGGAAAGACAATGAGAGGCCTCTGGGGGAGGCTCTATGACTCACTGGTTTCAGAAAAGCTTGACTTCCCAGGCCTCGAGCGCTTCAGTTGGGGATGCTTATGTAACAAAATTGGGCAGCATAAAGTGCTCTGAAGTGAAGAGTCACCTCCAAGACTGGACCCTTGGTTGTGTGGCCCCGCAGACCCAAAATACTAATACGGTAAACTTTTAGCCTGGTCCTAGAGAAAGGGGTCCTTTCAGAGTGTGAGGGTTGAGGTGATGAGACAAAGATCATAATCCTGAAAAGCAATTGTTTCTCTCATTTCAAATTCTCCTAAGTTCATTCATTCATAAAGAGTTGATGCCAGGCAGCTCATCCCATATATGCACTAATTTAATTCTCACTCTCGACAGGAACCGTCATTCCCCCTGCTTTACTGATGGGGAAGCTGAAGCACACAGAGGTCCAAAATCTCACAATGGCAGCACCGTGATTCAAACTCAGGCAGTCTGGCCCCAGTGTCTGTGGGTATAACCACTCCACTACACCAAGCAGCTGCTGGGAACCTGGCAATGGAGGGGCGCTGGCAAGGATGGGGTGGGGAGGTCCAGCAGGCAGCTTACTTTCTGGGAAGGAAAACAGATAATGAACGAATATCAGATTGGTTAAAAAAATTGCCAACAGTGGTTAACACACTAAGAAAATAGAAAGTCAAAGGAGGTGGGGGAGGGGGTACTAGTTTAAGTAAGGTGGTTTGGGAAGGTGTACCAGTCAAGTTCCTGTTGCTAAGGACAGAAATGAACTTTCTCTGACTTAGAGAATAATTTTTTGAAGGGAGTTTGGGGTAACCCACAGAATTTGCAGGCAGTCTCAGAACAAAGATAAGAACAAAGGGAGGTTCAGCAGCCAAAAATCCCTCCCCAAAATCGCTCTGATGAAGACCCAACAGGTACCAGGGCTGAAGATTAGATGCCTCAGCCCTCTCCACAACCGCGGCTGGAACTCCCCAGATACCGCTGCTGGCTCTGCTGCCCTGGAAACCGGATGCTGCCGCCGCCACTAACCCCAAAGTGGATTCTCCACCACCCCATTTCTTTGCACCACCAGCTCCTGACTCAGAGTCCCAGACGGGTGCACCTAATTGGTGCCCCGCTGCTTCTGATACGGAAGTTCCAGGCTGTGCTGGGCAGGCATTGGCAGCTCCTGGCACCGGTCCCACCCCGCGTGGCTGAATATGCAGGCCTGTGCTTAAGGCACTGCTGGGGGGTGAGCAAGAAGGGATGCTGACTATCCGCCCACTGTTTTTTTTAATATTTTATTTATTTTTGAGAGAGAGAGAGAGAGCACAGCAGGGGAGGGGCAGAGAGAGGGGGGGACAGATGATCCGAAGCAGGCTCCCCAATGACAGCAGCGAGCCCATGTGGGGCTCTAACTCATCAAGCCCAAGATCATGACCCAAGTGGAAGTTGACTGCTCAACCCACTGAGCCACCCAGGTGCCCCTATCCACCCACTCTTTATTGAAGTCCACTCCCAATCCAGTTTGGCTGGTGCGGCCTTTCTTTCCCTAACCCCCACCCTCCACTCGCCCCCCCAACCTGGTGGCAATGGGATTTCAGCCTCCCTTCCAATAAAAATAATAGCTACTAATTTTGAGTGCCTATTAAATGCAAATCCTTCACAGACTTCATCTCTAAGGCTTACTACCTCTTTGCAAGGTAGTTAATTATCCTCTCCATTTTCAGATGCAGAATCTAAGACTTGGGAGAGGTTAAAAATCTCATGGAGGAAGTCGCTGAGCCCATACGTGAATACAGGTCAGTCATGCTTTCAGGAACACAGGCTACCTCCCGAAGGGATTAAAACTCAGGCAAATTTCTGGCAGTGATGCGATCCCCTGCTTCCAAGTCCAGGACATCATACATGAGGCTTGGGATCAGTAAACTCCATCTGGGTTTAGGACCAAAGGTTCTACATCCCTTTGCCTGCCAATCACCTATGGTCCTCCTGATGTCCTAGGACTGCAGCTGTCCCAGCTTTTCAGGTGGCCAAGCTCTGTAAGGCCATTTGGCAGGAGTCTCTGGTGACTTCTTTGTCAGGGAGGACCCTTCCACCCCACTGAGGCTTCCCCGCCAAGCCTCCATAAAGCCCCTCTGGGGTTCTACACTTCTGGGTTTATACTGCTATAGGCAAGGCTCACTTTCATAAAATGCATATGTCCCCTAAAACTACATGCGAGTTGCATTTTTGTGAATCAGCTCTATATACTCATTGGCTTACACCATCACTTCAGAAATCATTGTTAGTCTCCAACTGCTCTTCGCTGCTCATTGACAACTCGGTACTTCAGCTTAAAATATCATCCCCCATCCCCGTCAGGGTGCGCGGGTGGCTCAGTTTGGTTAAGCAACTGACTCTTGATCTCAGGGTCATGAGTTTGAGCCCCAGTTCAGGTCTCGATCTCAGGGTCATGAGTTTGAGCCCCACATTCGGTGGAGGCTACTTAAAAAAAATCATCCCCATCTGCCTTCCCTACTTTTCTATGAAAAGATCCATAAGCCAACATTTAAATGTACTAGGGAAGCTTACCATTAATGCATTAAGGGGAATCATCTTAAAGTGAAAAAATTGCTCCTTGAAGAGGAAAATCATCCCTTAAGACATTCTTATTATGAATTGGATGTTTTTTTCTTGATTTTAATGCATCATATTCCATGTGTGTACTTAGTGATCTAGCAACCCAGTACTGTAAAATGGGTAATTTGCTCAAAGACAATGAAGAAAGAAAGAGAAAGAGAGAGGTAATGAGATTGAATATAGATTTCTGCGCCTTTTTGTTATGGGTTAATCGCGGGTCACACAGCCAGTCATTCAGGACTCAGTTTCTCTCTTTGACACACAGAGCATAGATCTTTTGTATATTTCATGAGGCTGTCATGAGATTTTAATGAGGCTCTCTGGTTAAGGTCCTCTGAGATAAGCACAAAGTATTATTAGAATGCAATCAGTATGCATCTACTAAGAGACCAGCATCTCACCTACAGGAATGGTGAAGAGGTTACTGCCACTGCTCGCTAAGTGCCCCCCACCCCGGCCAGGTTTTTCTTTTCCCAAAGTGCCGGTGCCTGAATCTCACCTAGCAGGGAGATTTGGCGTTGCATCATTCACACTTTTCCCCAAGGCCTGAACAACAAGACAAGCAAAATGGCTGTGAGGTTGAAGACTTAGTCTCCGGCTGCTGCTGGAAACATGCGCGGCAGTATTTTCCCCTGGCAGCAGACAGCTGCTGTGTTAGGTGTGAATCAAACATGTAAACCTCTGGAGATTTGTCTTTCACTTCCCCGAGACACAACTTAGCAGAATGGCTGAAAATACGGTGACGCATTGCCTTCCTACAAGGGCTCTCAGGGAGATGGAGGAGAGGAGGGACGATTACTCCTCACTAGTGCTCAGGAGGGACTCCGGTCCCTATTGCCATCCACCCCTGTGCCTCCATGCCTCGACACCATCTCTCTTCTCCACCCTGAGTTTCTGGAACTATCAGACTATAAAAGCAGAACAGGCCCCTCGCTGCCCCAGACACCTGGGACTGTGATTACATTCCTAGAAGCGCCGGGACTCTGCCTGGAGACCCTGGGCAGGAATCAGGCTAGAAATGAGCTTGATTCCCCCATCTGTCCCCTGATTACTCTGGCTAGGAACCTAATCCATGTGTGCATACTTGTGTACCTGTGTGCACACACATGTGTGATTCCTGAGCTAAAGGACAAAAATTCTCTCCAGAAATGTCAGTAGTTACAGCTGCATTCATTTATCTTTCCCATTGGAGGGTTGGTGATCCCCTGATGACGTGGGAGCAGGAAGACCCATTCTGCATCCTCTTTCAATGATGGACATAGGTAGCCTCAACAATGTAGAAGCTTCTATTGGCAGCCAGGGAGCCAATAGAAGCCTATCCTGAACTTTTGCACTTGGGGCCCGGGAATTTATTTTTTGTCATTATCATTTGGTACAGTGGCATTAGTTTACATGTAAATATACACATATCCTATGAATCCCAGTCCATAAACTATTTTCTTTATTTCCTGTAGCCTAACCTAATTTTTTCAATTTAAGCATCCATTCTGCAAACTGCTAGAGAAGCAAAAAACGAAATAAGATCAGTTCTACTCAAGACACTCTCTGCAAAATAGTACCAGGGTTATGAGGCTTTCTATAGCACCAAGGCATCACGCAGTGGGAATGAGCAGCCCTCTGATCTTTGATCTTCTGTCCACTCGGGTTTCTGCTCAGACAGCTACAATCCCTGTCTGTGATCAGGTCCAGCAGCTCCCTGCTGCTGTGTTACTTCTCTTGCTGAACAGGAATCTTTTACAGTACTGCCTTATGGACCCCTTGTTCTCCCAGGCCTTCCTTTCTAGCATCTTGCTGCTCCCTGGAGACATCCCTAGCAAATGGATCACAAGCTTCCTCTGCTTTGATAACCAAAGCTGTTTACTCCTTATAGCCCCAGGCCCAAGGGAATCTCTTTTGAGTGGTAAGACCAAACTGCCTCAGAAAGGAGACTTACAGATGCTGACATTTGAGGATGCCAATGGGGGGGAAAAAAACAGGTTTTCTAAAAGCCCCACTCATGCACACAGAGCTTCCAGTGACACTGTTAGTGCTTTGCTCTTAAATACAAGTAAACAACCGAGGATCGCCAGACCTTAGAATAAAATCTCAAACATGAAAGAGACTAAAACAAAGGTAAAAAGGAACCTGGAAGAAACAGAAAGGATTGAGGGAACAGAATAAAAAGTAAACAAACTAAAACAAAACCAAACCGATCATTACTATCCTTAGAGAAGTAGGAGAAAACATTGCATTTATGAAATAAGAGCAGAGTTTTACTTTGTAAGAAATAATCAGAGAAAAAGTATAAGCTCTTGGAAATTAGAAATAAGATAGCAAAAAAAAAAAAAAAAAGATTTAGAGGAGAAAGCCCAGGAGTCTAACTAATAGGAATTCCAGGGGGGAAAAGCAAACAGAGAAAATGGTGGGAAAGAAATAATATAAGCAAATTTTCCCCAAAGTGAAGCATAAATCTCCAAATTGACAAGCCCTACCAAGGGTTCATATTGAATGTAAAAAGCCCCACGTCAAGCCCCACGTCATTGTAAATTCAGAACCCTGGAACATAAAGGAGATTCTAAAAGTTGAGACAACAGAGTGAGGGGGACTAGGGAACGGACCAAAAATGGTGAGCAGGAATTAGAATGACATTAGTCTTCTCAATAACAACATTGAAAATGGAAGACAATGGTAATGACTCCAAAATTCTAAGTGAAAATAAGTTTAAACCCAGAATGCTATCCCACTCAAATCAAGAGTATGCAGAGGAGATTTTTAGTCAGAAAGTCTTTAAAAAAATTTATCTCCCATGTACTCTTTCTTAGAAAGCTACTAGTGCCTGGGAAATATGCTCTGTTAAAATAAAAACAATAAAACAAAAACAGAGGATGGATGGGAGACAAGAATTAAGAGACAAGAGAGAGGTGAAAGGAATTTTCAAGAAGTCGGCAAAGGAAAGGGTTATAACAGCTAGACAACAGAGAGAGCAACCAATCTCTATACGAGGGTCAACAGACTCCAAGAGAGCCATTTGGGAGGGGTTGAGGGGGTATCCAACAGGCTCAAAAATGTGGAAATGTTATTGAGCAGCGTTTCACAGAGCTATGGGAGCTTGTGGGAGAACTTAGTCGTGTCGACATGAAACTAAATGAATGAAAATTAAAGGCAATTATTAACTCCAGGAAAAAATTTTACAAATGTGCAAGAATTGATATGTGATTAAAATACATGAATTGGTTTAATAGTAAACAATATTTATATACAATTATGATGACAAAAGCATTGTTAACCAGAAGTAGGGGAGGGCTAGAAGAGAAGGAGGGAATGTACATGAGTTTAAAATCCTCATTACCATAATAGGAAGCCTATAACTCACATCTAAAATTGATAAGTAAGCAGCACACTCTGTGAGTTGGAAATCTAGGGGAAATACCAGATGAATAACTTAAAGTTGAAAGTGGTTTTCTCTTTGAAAAGGAGGTGGAGCAGAAGGGAGATGAATAAGAATAGCTAATCTTTATTATGTTTTTTTTATAAATATGACTTAAAACTAATTACCCAGGAGTACTTTTATTTAAAATAAAAGTATATTAAGTAAATATTAAAAATGAACCCCACTGGTCATATGAAAAAGATAGACATCTGACACGTAAGCAGATCGGCAGAGAAAAGAACTACAGGTGCTAGTTATACGCACGTAGGGTATGGACACGAAGAGAAAGTAGTCAGTTCCACTTAAGGAAGTATGGCCAAGAAATTCCTGACTTCTACTCTATCCTCTTATCCAGGGACATGGCTGCCTGTGTGCATACACAGATGTGGCTCACTTGTAAAAACCTGAGAAGCAAGGTAGAAACGCACCAAACACTCCTGGACAGGTGGCAGGGTCTGCAGGTTAGGACTCCAAACCAGAGCATCACACTGCCTGGGTTTGAATCCTGGCTTTACAGATTATTAGTTGTGCCATTTTGGACAAGTTACTTATCCTCTTCAGTCTCCTCAAATGTTTCTACCTCAGAGGATTATTTCAAGGGTTCGATGAGTTATTGTGTAAAGGGCTCAGAACAATCATTGGTATATTTCAGTATTCTCTCAGCAGTCACCAGGTGAATCTGCTGAGTGAAAACACTGGATAAGCAGTGTGTGTGTGTACGTGTGTGTGTTGGGGAGGGGGTGCGGATTACAAAGAGCTCTAAGCCTGTCCCTGTCCTCTAGGAGGTTAAGGAGAGGGTAGGGATTGGGAAAAAAGAGACACCTATAAGTAGGCGTATTGCCAGTAATAGTGACCAGTAGCTGGATGCAAAAGTGGGGGAGGCGGTTATTTTCCTAGAGACAGTGACTGTCAATATGTGCTCCATGGGAGGGTCTAGGACACATTTTCTGGATGGTAGCATCAGAAAATTCCTAGCAACCTTTCTCTAGGAATTTCTCCTTCCCCTCTTGCCTCTGTGCAGTAGCAGCAGAAGCTGCTACTGCCTCCTTGCCTCCTTGGCCCAAGGAAACACATCCAAATCAAGCTGGGCCAGTCAGCCTCTTACCTGGGAATTTTGGACACAAAACTGAGAAACAGAATGTTTTTCTTCTTGATTTCTTTGTGTTAGGACTCACACGTACACATGAAAGCTATTGGTCATGTTTTGCCATGGGAACTGGGACCTGAGGAACAGAAAAACAGTCTGCAAGCAGAGAAAAGGGTGCAGCAGACACACAGACAGACATCGAGACAGGAAGAGAGACAGGGCTTCTGGGTTCCTGAGGTTCTGCTCACTGTTTCTAATGCCAAACAGGCTTTATCCCTGTGTAGATTTCATGGGGAGCCCAAGGACTCTGGCCAAACACCCCCTTTTATTAATGCTGGTTAAATTTCAATACATGTTGTAAACCAAAATTTCTTTAGTAATAGAGGAGGTCCCCCCCCCCCACTCCTTGCTCCTGTACAGGAAGCAGAAAAAAATACAAATATATTCCCTGATCTGGTGAGAGCTTTGGTAAGTTTAAACCTGGAAAAACCCAAAGGAGTCCCTAGGGTTGCATTGAGATGGAATCGCTCTGGGCCCAGGCCAGAGCAGCTCTGCTTCCTGGGAGGGACTTGGACTGAGGAATGGGCTGAAAGAGTAGACAGAGACTCCAGGCTGTGGAAGAAGTCGAAGCTATCTGGCTGAGGTTCATTCAAGCTTGAAGCACAGAGGCTGAGGTGGGAGGACTGATGGGGAAGGCAGAGGGGACCAATAAGCATGGCAACAGGAAGGTGAAAAGGAGTGTCAGTCACTACTAAGGCAAAGGTGAACTAGAGAGGGGATGACAAAGCAAGATTCAGGTGCAGGCCAACAAGCGGTAACCATACCACCTAGTAACTATGTCCTCTTTTGTCCATTGCATACTAGGCAGCAAAATTTGGGGGCAAAGGAATGAAAGACCAGCTTCTTGAGGACTCTGCTGTGGAGATGGGTCACAGAATTATGGGGTGTTTCCATTGCGTTCCTCTTGGTGGGCGTGGCTAAGGAATTGCTGATCAGTAGTTAGAAACACCATTCAAAGCTACAATTCAAATACTCCAAAAAACCAAAGATCAGAGGTTGGTAAGGCTTCCAAGAGGAAGTAGACTTGGAAAGATGGAAAGAATTTAGAATCTAAAGACCAAGCTTTGCAATATCTAGTATCCAGACAGTATTCCTCTTCGTAGCTCCATCTCCTGGAATCCTAACGCAGCAGACGCTCAAAAACTATCCACTTAACTGAACTGGATTCCAAGCAAAAGGGATAGCATAATAAAGGCAAGGGTTTGGGCTACATGTATTGGGGCTACATGTAGTAGTCCTGTGTGTGGTAATATGAGGCACAAAATAGATCAGGGGAAGACATTGAAAAACAAGTTGATGTCAAAGCTGTAATTTAGGAATGGCTGATCAGTTCTTGAACTCCCTCAGGACAGGGACCATGACATTTATCCTAGCCTGCCTCATCAGGGGCTCAAGGCCTGTGCAGAATAGACACACAGAGATTAGTCCATTTAATTTAGGACCTAGTGTTCAGAAATTATTTTTGCACACAACCATTTACATTGACATAGTAAATGGTTTGGTGTGTAGACCTGTGTCTGAATCTCACTTGACTTTTTTCTGATTCCTTATGTCTTCATGTGAAGGGACTGCCCTAAAGTTATACTTTGTGTCCCCAACTTGTTCCCCAACTTTACTCAGTCCTACTCATGGAAGTAGCAACTCACTGGTCTGAGTTTGGAAAGAGGACCTGGGCATGCCCAAAGTGGCTTGTCCCCAGGAAGCCTGCAACCCCTACTCTGTGCTAAGTTTAGTGGGGCCTTGGGAGAAGCTTGCAATTTCAGAGTTCAGTTCAGTTCAGTTCAGGAGAACCTATTAGCAGACCCATTTGGCAGCCCTCTCAGCCAAGCCTTCCAAACCAGCTTTTATCAGTAATAAAGTTGACATTTTCATCATTATATGCCTGACTCCCGAGTCAGACGGAGTTCAGAACTCAGGAAATGAGTGGGGAAAAGAAGTGTTAGCTATTGACTCCCTGAAATCCTAACTCTTACTGGCTTGAGAATTTCTTACCAATAGGAGGGATATGATGGTAGTAACCATCATACAGGGCTTAGTGAAAATTCCAAAAAGTAATATGTCAGATGTTTGTCGGTTCAAGCTGCTATTCACAAAAATATCATCGACCAGGTGGCTTAAACAACAAACATTGGTTTCTCACAATTCTAGAGGCTGAGAAGTCCAAGGTCAAGGCATGGGTAGATGTAGTCTGGTGCAAGCTGACTTTCTGGCTTGTAGATGGCTACCTTCTCACTGTGTCCTCATGTGGCCGAGTGAGTACTGTGGTTTCTTCCTCTTCTCATAAGGACACTAATCCCAACACGGGGGCTCCAGCCTCATGATTTCATCTTCACCTAATCATCTCCCAAAGCCCCCACTTCCTAATACCATCCCACTGAGGGGGCGGGGGTAGAGTTCAACCTATGAATTTGGGGGAGGGGACAAAAACAAGCAGTCCATAACAGATGCTCTATAAATGTCTGATCTCTTTTTTGACATCCCCCTCTTTAAGCAGATCCCTATGAAGGCAGAGTCTGTCTTATTCTGTATGTCTAGCATATTTTTTGATGTTTTGTAGAGGCTCAAAAAGTGGAAATGATCATCGTAGGGTCTCCCAGCAACTGATTCATTTCTGCCCATATTTTTGAAAACAGCCTTATTGAGGGATAGTCAGCATACAATAAAGTGTACATATTTAAAGTGTGAAATCTGATGTTTTCACATAAGTAAACACCAGTGAAACCATCACAATCGAAACAGGGAGCAATCAATTACCATTCCCCCTCAGATTCTCTCAAATTCCTTTGTGATCTCTGCTTCCCACTTTGCCGTCCTCACCTGTCCCCAGGAAGCCACTGATCTGCCTTCTGTCTCTAAGGATTAGTATACAATTTCTAGAGTTGCACATAAAGGGAATTATAGCATATTCTTTTTGTCTGTCCACTCATAGTTTTGAAGAGCAGTAGCAGTCATCATTAAATAGTGAATGAACACTGATCCTGAAGCCAATGCACCATGGCTCTTGTTCTGAGCAGGTGATAACAGGTTGTGGGACCTTGGACAGGCCATGTAATCCTTCTGTGCCTCAGTTTCCCTTATCAGTAAGATGGGGAATAATGGTGTCTGCACTACCTCACAGATTCGCTTATGGTAGAAATACTGCATAAGGTATAATACTAGAAGACCTATAATGTACTCCCCGTGTAAGTAGCTAGACAATATTTGACAATATTAATCTAAGGGATTTTTTTTTCACTGTCTAAAACTCCCCCTTTCCCTTCCTCTCTCCAAGCAAATAACTGACCCTGTACCTTCCTTTGTCAGGGAAGTGTTATACAGAGTGGGAAAACAGAAGTAGCCCACAAATCTCCCTGGCTTTAGATTTCTCAGACCCTAAGCCTTGAGAAGTCTTGTAGAAAAGTAAAAGGTTTGCAGAAAAGTAAAAGGAGAAGGGGTTTGTGGGTTCGTAATGATGGTGTCTTAGGGAAGCAGTGGGGAGGGTGGAGTGAACACTTCTCACCAGGCTCTCAAACGGTCCTTCTGATCCACCTTCCTCCTGAGTCCCCTAATACCTGAGCCTTTCTGGGATTCTGCAGGCATATGAACTTGTATCTTGTCCGCCAACAACCCCATCCCTTCACCCCTACCCCATTTGGGTTCAGGTTTGGCCTCTATCCTCTCTGGTAAGTCCTTTGTCATTTCTCCATCTGCCACCTCTATGTATTATCGTGGGTTACAGATGTTATCTAGTTTCACAGTTTATTTTGCTGTTTCTTATTCTCCTAGTGGTTTGTGAGTTATTCTTCAGAGAGGAAGGGTACAGAAATGTCTTCACACTGCCTCCTTGGAATTGGAAACTAGTGATTTCTTTGCCTAATACTTTTTTTTATGGAGAGATGATTCGCATACAGTAAAACACACAGGTCGTAAGTGTTTTAGGTTGAGGGGTTTTGACAAACATATCACCCATGTAACTCACATCAGTAGTAAGATCTAGAACATTCTCATCACCCCAGATAGTTTGCTCATGTCTCTTCCCAGTTTCCTGCTACCATCTCACCCCATCCCATCCCCAGCCAAGCACTTACTTTTCTGGCATTTTTATTGTTCTTGCTTTTCCCATTGACTAGTTTTCCTGTTGTAGAATTTCACATAAATGGAATCATACAGAACACAGTGTTTGGCTTCTTTTTTGAGTTATATTTATCGGTAGTGTATTCCTTTTAATTGCTAAGCAGTGTTTTCTATGATAGACCACAATTTGCTTATCTATCTTCCTATTTATCTGGTTTTTTTCAAGTTTTTGCCTATTGTGAATACACTGTGTACATGTCTTTTTGTGGACCTCAGGTGTTTTGAGACCCCTGAGTGGAGTAGCTGGGCCTCAGGGTAAATGCTTTAAAGAAATTGTCAAACTGCTTTCCAAAGTGCTTTGTTACCAGCTCGTGTTCACACCAGCACTGTATAAGAATTCCCGAGATTCTACATGCTTGCCAACCCTTGTTGTGGTCAGGATTTTCATTTCACATATTTTGGTGGATGTGTAACCTCACTGTTGGTTTTGGCCTAATTTTTCCAAATGTTTCCTTATCCCTGGAAGAGCCTCTTAGAGCTCTGAACGGGGTCTCTGAGCACTCTTTTGGGGTGTCATTTGTACTTCACAAGTGCGGCTAATTATGGGTAAGACAGAATCATTATGAGGCTATGCTAATAGTGATGTGAGTTTCTGTGTTTATAGAGGGTGGTAACTGCGGCCCATTGGGAGATGGCTCCCCGGTAAAGAGAAATGTTAATATGTCATTTGCGAACTTAGAAAAGAGGCCTCAGAGGCCACAAGTTGAAAGATTACATAACCAGTGACGTCTATAAAAAAAAATCTAGCTACACCTTCATGGGTTTGGTGCTGTGGATAAAAATAATTTGGAAGCAGAGAAAGGATATAAGAAAAAGTTTTATAACTAAAATATAAAGAGGCACTTGGAACTCCACCGAACTGTAAAGGACACAAAGCTGTCTCAAATGCTGGCACCACCATTTACGAAGTTAGCTGTTGGCAAACTGTTTGATTTGCATTTTCCTAACGATTGATGGTGTCGACAAGTTTCTTAATCTGGTGTATTGGTCATTAATGTACACCCTTTTGTGAAGTGTCTGTGTAAGTCTTCGGCCAATTTTTAAAATTATTCTTTGTTTTTCATTGAGTTGTTGCAATTCTTTACCTATTCTGGCTACAAATTTATTGTCTGATGTACCAGTTGTAAACAGCTTCTCCCAGCGTGCTTTCCCTGTGTATTTTAACAGTGTCAATTGACGAACAGAAGTTTTAAATTTTTACGTAGTCTCATTTATCATTTTTCCCTTTTATACTTAGTGTGCTTTGTGTCTGAAGAAACATTTATCTATCTCCAAACCAGAAATGTATTCTCCTATCTTCTTCTAGAAGCCTTATGGAAATTATCGCTTTTTGAACTGGCCTCTGAGAAACCCTAGAAAGGCCTTGAGGGGAGATGTTGAGGTCTAGCCACCTTGACCCTGACTTTCTACCTCCTTTGCTTCCTCCTTCCTCTGTCAAAGGAGCCTCTCACTTCATTTTAGGTATTGAGGCTGTAACTAAAATTTCACTTAACCCAAACATCCACTTTTTCTCTTTTTCTTGTTCCTTGAATACAGGAAGCATGCAATCTTTCATTCTTCTTTATGTCCTCGACTATGCACAGTGCCTACGTACCTTGTGAACACTTAATACAACTTTTTAATTGAAATAAATCTAACCAAATTGGAAAATGGGAAAAGAGGATCTATTCAGTTTAGCCAAACCTTACATAATAGGTTCTCCTGGGATTCCAATCTGGGCCAGGTTCCTATGAGGGGAGAAAGGCTCTCAGTGGGAAGAAGATCAGAGGCCTCTGCCTGCAGCAGGGCTCCATAGGAAGCAATAAGAAAAGCATCGCCTTACACTTATGTAACCTTTTACTATTTATAAAACACCACCATGTCCCCTATATCCAAAAAAAAAAAAAAAAAAAAGAAAAAAGAAAGAAAAGAAAAGCTCCTAAATGTAAAAAGACCTTTCCCTACTCATAAAGACAAGCAAATACCCTAGAGTTTTAAATGTATGGGAGGTCATGGAGAGGCTGGCCACATTTTCAACTTGGACAGAATTCTGGTCCCGTGGAGTGATGAGAAAAGACACCTAAAGAGCCCTTTTCAAGCTCCCCCCCTCACCACACCTTCCTCCAAATTCCTACTGAAGCTCAAGGTGAACCAAGCTTTATTCCTTCAGGCTAAGGTCTTTATCCCTGTCAAATGCCAGTGCTGTTGGAAAAATAGGCACATTTTAGTCACCGTCTGTGGTGAGGGAGGAGGCAGGGTTGATGATGTGAAGTCAATAATTGCAATGGTGGGAGGTATTTCCAGTGGGGACACTGGGGGCCTCCAGGGTCTCCCTTCCAAGTCTCATAACTGTTCTCTGGTTAAAATCCGCAGACACCACCCCCGCCTCTGTGTTAGACAGGCAGGTGTGACCTAAAATACAGGATGCCCTCACTTCCTGTCTGTGGCAGCCACCTCCACCCCAATGCCTGGTTTCTGCCCCCACATTTTCACTATTGATCTCAGGATAACCCCTTCTGACCTAAGAAACTGTCCCAAGACTGTTTCACACGTAAAAAAATGAATAGTTGGAGACATTCTGATGGTTAAGTTACCATGAAGATTTTTTTCATAAGTACATAAAAAGCTCAGCACCATGCCTAGCACGTAATTGGTGTTCAGCAGATCTGTTTTGAAAATAAGTAGAGTTCACCCCAGGCTTCCAGTCTGTCTCACAGACAACCATGCTGCTGGGCTGGCCTGAGTCACTTTTTTGAGGGAAAAGGAGGTAACTATCTCAGGTCAAGCCTAATGATTTTTAAAAGACTCATGGGTTGTGAAATCACCAGCACCCCCAAACCATCTGTCTGAATTCTCCAGAATTGCTTCAGTGACTTTCCTTCCTTTGGTTCTGACACAAGAGCTGAGAAACAAGGGGTCTTGTTTTTTGCTATGTCTTTTCCAGGCATCCTGCTCCAATGGACAGGGGGCTCAGGATGCAGGGATACAAATCAGGGAATCGTTTCCATCCCCATGACAAATGTCACCTGTCTATTCCACCAAACTTAGCACTGAAAATCGAAGTGACACTTCCTTATCAAATCTGAATTAGGCATTTTTCCACTCTGACTGGCGTGAGTCTATCAGTCCCCTGGAGGAAAACCAGAGCTCTGGAGAGGACTCCGATTCAGCAAACGGTTTTTTGGATGTCTACTCTGTGTCAGGCAGACATTGCATGGTGTGTGTACGTGCATGAGTGGGTTTAATTTATAGTCCAAGATGCATAGTACAGATGAGGAAAGCAGGGCTCAGTGAGGCTGAGGGACTTTCCCACCTAAAGCCAGAGAGTGGGAAGTTCAGGATTCTAACCCAGGTTTTACAGCACCAGGTCCAAGCCCACCGTTCTTGCCATTAGCCCACAGGAGCCACACTGGTTGCAAGCCCAGGCCACCTCCTCCAGCATCCTCCTAGAATATTACGGACCACATTGGGGTCTCTCCTCTCTGAACATCAACAGCATGACCATGTGTCTATGTCACCTGGAGAACCTGCCCAGGCTCAGGAGTTGTATCTTGTTCTTTCCATCCACTGATAGGATGCAGGGCATGTAGGAAAGCAACAGTTTACTGGGGGCACTCAACAGCCTAAGCCTTCTCATCCATACTGTCCCCAGAGCTCTGCAACACAGGATAGATAAGCTTTCCTTGCTCTGGTGGGAGAGAGGAGAGGAGCGCAGAAGAGGAAGGAAGCACAAGGAAATTAATGAGCGACTTAGGCTCCATCCCTAAAGGACCAAAGCACTAAGAATCCTGATTTATGGGGAGCAAGATACGGTTCATGGTTGGCTGGGAAAATGGAGAGATTAACTTTATTTCTTGAGTACCTACTGGATGCCAGACATTGCATTAGGAGGTTGTTATGAACGTTATTTCATTTGATACAATCCTGTAATCTCTGCAGTCATATTTTTAATGGACTTCAGTGCAAGAAACTGAATTAATCTTATAATATTTTATTCATTCATACTATCCTTATTGGTCCATGCTTGGGTGTTAATGATTTTTTTCCAATCATCTATTTTAGTGATCCTATGAACACCTTTGAACCTATATCTATTTGTATGCTCCTTCTCTATATTGTCATAAATTAAAATAATGTACCAGCCCTCTTCTGTAGTTAATTTTCATAACAGGCTATTAAGAATTGATATCTTAGACTCTCTTGTCCATAAACTCTTGAAAACTAAATAAGTTTATCTACTTGATTAAAAAAAATCCCTCCCTCCCTCCCCTCATGACAGGCCAATCCCATCCCCTATCACTTCCTTACTTTTTTTTTAGTTTTATTCTACGTCTATGGAAACTTTAAAATCTATTGTTTATTTTAATTATATTTAAATTTTAATAGAAGGACTTGCTCTTTTAGCTCAACACTATTTTGCTTCAATTCATCCATACTGTTGCTACAGTCTCACTGTACACCATCCATTCACGACGATGTGAGATTCTGTTGTGTGAATGTGCCATATTTATCCTCTTCTTTTGAGAGCTTGTTATGTGGTGTCCAGTCTTTTGCTATTGCTACTCTATTTAGTGCTACTAAGAACACTCTCGTGTACTTGTTTTGGTGTCCATGTGTAAAAATGTTCTGGAGTTTATAGATCTAGGAGTGGAAATGCTGGACCCAATTTACAAGTATGGAAACTGAGGCTCAGAGAGGTTAAGGAAACACAGGGGTCAAGATCACACAACTAGTAAATAACCAGACCCAGCATTTGAATCCAGGACTGCCGTGAAGAACAGAAGGTGAGGAAATACTGGGGGTTAGGAGATAGAGGGGGTAATTGGAGTAACAAGGATACTTTATATTTAATCATCTTATCTGGAGACTAGAACTTATAATTATTGAATGTTTTCAACACTTTGCATACCTGTTCTCATGGTTGTGGCCTATGCTGGGCTTGGGAAGCTCCAGAGGTTGGAAGAACCTCGAGGCAGCCCTGGTTCTAGAGGAAGGCACTTGGCTCTTTAATCCCCTGGACTGACTGCTTAGTCACAGAAGTGGCAAACCTTTCTGGGCTTCAGAAGCATCCCGTTCCCAGGGCACATCCTCCCTCCTACCAAACTGCCCCTGCTTAGCCCCACCTTCCCCCATGGTACACACACACACACACACACACACACACACACACACACACACACGACACCAGAGCCTCCCGTTGCTCCTGATGGGCAGCCTCAATCCTCACCCCCTCTGGCCTGGCCTGCCCCCTCCACCCCATACACACACACTACAGAGGGAGGCCACCCACGGAGCCATTTAATCATCCTGAGTGCAAGGCCACACCACAGGCACAGGCAACAGGCAGGGAAAACAGGACCTGCAGCTGTGCGGTGATGTCAGCGATGGGGCAGATGGGCATTCAAATAAAAATGAGAATTACCAGACAAATACGCCCTTGGCAGAGCAGCTGTTCACTGGCCTCAGGCTTACAGGATTCCCAGATCTGCGTATATTTAAGTAATGGCAGGGCCTATAAAACCCCTTCCCAGAGGGCCTCTAGGCGCCGATCCTGTTCCTCTGGAGAGAGGCCTCACTCTTTCCCAAGGCCCTAGACCTGCCCTCGCCCACACCTCCACCTCCTATTCACCTTCTAGTGGAATTCACAAGCAGTTTTAAGGGAGATTGGAACTGAAAACACTAATATTGAAGCCCTGCAGACAGAGTCAGAGATATCTATACATAGGAAGTTCAGCTCAATGTTACCTTGACTCTTGAGGGAACATCCAGGCATTCACCGTGCATCATACAAGAGCCCTGGGCAGCACAGGCTGCCTTCCAAGAAGTATTGGACTTGACACTGGCCCTTAGTAAGCTTATACTCTGGGTAAAAAGAGAAAGATAATGAATGACAGACAAAAAGTTAAATAGGTAGCTTAGCTCTCCTACAGAAGAAGTGATCTAGAGAGATCTTTTCTTCGGGAAGGCAAAGCACCGACCCAGGAAGTGGTGGAAGGCTGTGGCTGAGAGCTCGGTGCTCATCAGATACTTTCCGTCTGCAATTCCACCCTGTCATTCGCCGGGGGAAACAGCAATAACCCTCAGAGCCCAGCGTACCTTTCTATAAAATGGGGTAATAATGCCTGCTCCATAGGGCCATGCTGAGGATTCAACAGTGAAATGTTTGCAAGTTCCAGTGTGTCAAATCAATGAGTCCTGGGGATGTCACGAACAACACGGTGACTATAATTAACAACCCTGTGCTGCATATTTGCGAGTCGCTAAGAGAGTAGATCTTCAAAGTTCTCATCACAAGACGAGACACCTGTAACTATGAGGTCATGGACGTTCACCGGCCTTAACTGTGGCGACCAGTTTGCAATATATACAAATAGTAGATCATTATGTTGTACACCTGAAACTAATAAAATGTGCTATGTCAATAAAAGCTCAATTAAAAGACAAAAGCAAAAACCAGGACAGCCTTGCCTTGTGATGATGAGGGGGAAAAAAAGAAAGAAAATGTTAGTAAAACATAGGCTTGTCCTACAGGGTTCATGAAGAGCAGTGATCCCTACATCAAGAACTGCAGAGCCCCATCAAGTTCTGCTCCAACTCAACGATTATAATAGGATGCGTTATACTTCCTCGCCTCAGCCGTCTCTTTCCTCTCTCTCTCGGTTGTGGATGTGTATCTACGGCATTTTTTCCCACGGCTTTAAAGAGCCTCTCCAGCTCCTCTGTCCCCATCAGAGGTCCCCTCCACAAGCACAGATGCCTCCCTGCCAAAGGTGGGGCCTGCAGGGAAAGCTGGATCCAGCCTCGGGGAAGGGCTAGAGCAATAGGCTGAGCCCCTGGACCTCTCCACTGCAGCCTGGCATGGCCGGCCTCTGTCTAGCCTGCTGCTAGCCTGTCTGACTCTGGGACAGACGCTTCCCTGGGGACAGGGAAGTGGAAGCAGGGGCAGGTGCTCCTAAGACAAAAAGGCTGGCAGACGGGCCAGCTGCCAGCGTGTGGAGGGGGGCCCTGCGTATGGGACCTTAGGTGGGGCAGGGCGGGGCACATGATGAGCCTCTGGGCCACTGCACCCCGCTCACGGCTCACCTCCCAAAGCTAATGGCCCAGGCAGGCAATGCTGAACGCCTCCATTATTCTAGAGGCCAGGCTCTCTCACTCCTCCTCAAAAGAGGGCTTAACCCAGGCTGGTGAGCAGGTGGCCAACAGCTGCTCCCTCAACAGAGCAAGACTGTCTCCGTGGCTACAAAGCAGGCCCAGATGCCGCCCCTCTGCGTGAGAATGTCTCTCCTGGCTGAGACAAGCGTCTCGGAAGAGCTGCCTGCAAAAGGCCATTTGCCAGTGGGAGGGGCCGGGCCCTGCAGCCCCCTGGCTGCCCACATGCACTATCTCCCCTCTTCTCTCGCAAGACCCCTTTATCTTAGCAACTGCCAGGCCTGAGTCAGGAAAGCAAACCAATAGATTCTTAAGGGTAATTGCTGCGATCCATCTCCCCAGGACTCAACTCCCTTTCTCCCCTCAATGCAGGGAGAGAAGTTCGCCCTGCTTGGCATGCTATGATCTGGGGGATTCTGTGATTTGAATGGAATGATGATGCGTCAAGTCCTAGAAGCTCCCTGCCTAGCTCCTCACCCCTTCCTAGCCATTTCCTGGGAGGTATTGCCACCTAAGTCCTACGGAGTTGTGGCTTTAAATCATCCTTGCTATTGGTGACAACCGACCTGAGAAAGCACTGGCTGGAAACCCTCGGCAATTCCATTTTTTTAAAGTTTTTTAAAAAACTTATTTTGAGAGAGAGATAGAGAGTGAAAGTGGGGGAGGGTCAGAGAGAGAGGGAGAGAAAGAGGGTCGCAAGCAGGATCTGTGCTGTCGGTGCAGAGCCCTACATGAGGCTTGATCTCACAGCCACGAGATCACGACCTGAGCCAAGATCGAGTCGGACACTTAACCGACTGAGCCACCCAGGCACCCTGACAATTTCATTTTTAGAACATAAGATTAAAATAATTTCCCTTAACATCGCGGCAAACATATACACAGCTATTCTGTGTTCGAGGAGGGCTCCGGAGCCAGCTGGCACCTTGAGTGAGAACATCCACGTCAGTGACGTGTCTCCCGTCTCTCCAAAGGCTCCAAGTCAGAAGTAGCCTTCTGGCCCCAGCATAAATTAGGGCAGGGCATACCAAATGCACTCCATCTGATGACTTGGTTTTGCAAGACACAGGATTTTATTTTTAACTCTGTCAATTCACAGTTCAGTTAATTTGTTTGCATTCTGTGTGTCTCATCGGAAAGCCTGCATGACAAGTGAGTGATCCCTGTTAATTTAGGTCGTAGGGCATGTAAGGAGGGGTCCTAATACCCTGGCTGGGGCAGAGCACCCTCCTGAATGAAAGGTACCTTGTTTTGTTTCTAGTGTCAGACATCCCATTTGTCAACACAGCTTACCACGGTCAACCATGGACCTCCTACCGCCGACAGCACCACGACAGGTTCTGGGATGGTTGCAAATCAGGGTCGGGATCTCCAATACCTGTGGCCACTATTTTGGGGTTGCCTACACCTACCAGCTCCTGCCCGGTGCTTTACCCATCTCATCTCCAAGCCTCACAGCCACCCTGCCTGGAAATGTGGGTACTACGATCCCCCTTTTGCTAATAAGAAAACAGAGGCTAGAAGAGGCAAAGTTCCTTCCCCAGGGTCACACACCCAAAATAAGCAACAGTTTCAGAGTCCACTCTCGGGCATCGGAATCCCCGTGTTCTCTCCTGCCATGTGTCTAAGAGGAGAGCCCCCTGCCCCTTTTGGCACCTGAAAGACTAATCTCAGTGCCAAGGAGATGGGACTGTTTCTCCCTCTGTGGGAAGGGCATGCCTGGAGCCTGTACCCCATGGATGTGCTGGCTCCCCGGCAGATGCAGGACACAGAGACCCAGCGCGTCTGGGGTTGTGGGCAGGGTTGTGCCTCAGCCTGCCCCAGGAGATCCACGGGCTTGGAGGAGACTGCTGCCAAGGCCGACCCATCCTCTGAAAGGAGGCAGAGCACAAAGAACAGGACAGAAACCAAACAAACTGGCACAAGGGCACGTGAACGCGCAGCTAGGGAACAGCTCGGGCAGATAATCAGCGAATCCATTTTCCAGCCGGCTCTGCAGTGCGTCCGTCAGCCACTGTCATTTCCCATCAGGCCTTCAATGGCTCCAGGAGCCCAGATTTAAAAAAAATTTTTTTTTAATGTTTATTTATTGTTGAGAGAGAGAGACAGAGTGTGAGTAGGGAAAGGGCAGAGAGAGAGGGAGTCACAGAATCTGAAACAGGCTTCAAGTTCTGAGCCTTCAGCACAGAGCCTGATGCGGGGCTTGAACTCACAGACTGTGAGATCATGACCTGAGCCGAAGTCGGTAGCTTAACCGACTGAGTCACCCAGGTGCCCCTCCAGGAGCCCAGATTTTTGAGCTCCGACCCTCACCTCCGCCTTGGCTGTGTTGGCCTGTACATGCATCCTTCCCACTCCAGGCGCTGCTCAGCTCCTGTACCCCCTCCTCCCCTGCATCCCCCCCACCCCGCCCGCATTCCCTTCTAGTCCACGGCAAAGCAGGGGTTCAGAGCACCAGTTGCCGGCTTACAGGGCCAGGGTTCTAAATCCAATTCTGACACCTGCAGGTTGCATGACCTTGGGTATGTTGCTTAAGCTCTCTGTGCCTCAGTTTCCTCATCTGTATGTGGGGGTAATAACCCCAAATGGTACCTACCTGTTATGGGCCGAACTGTGTCATGTCCCCCCTCCTTGCCGGCAAATTCATATGCTGATGCCCTAATCGCAAGTACCTCAGAATATGACTGAATTTGGAGATAGGCCTTCAGAGAGGTGATTAAATGAAAATGAGGCTGTGGGGGTAAGCCCAAATCCAACCCAAGAGGTGTTTTTACAAGAAGAGGAAGAGACCCAAAGGGCATGGTCACAGAGGAAAGACAGCAAGAAGGTGGCCTTCTACAAGCCCAGGAGAGAGGCCTCAGAAGAAATTATTAATCTTGCCTACACCTTGATCTTGGGCTTCCAGCCTGCAGAACTGTGAGGAAATACATGTCTGTTGTTTAAGCTATTCAGTCTGTGGTATTTTGTGATGGAAAACTAGCGAACCCATATCCCACCTCATCACATTGTTGTGGGGCTTCAACTAGATGGAGCGTCTAAATTGCTCTACAAAGTTCCTGGCTCCTAAAGTGTCTTCCATTAGTACGGTCACTTTTAAATATGCCATCACTCACTTTCCATACTCCTCCTTTGGTAACCCTTGTGCCAAAGCTCGTGAAGGGTTAAGAGTCTGTGAGAGTTAAGTAAGTTCTCTGAGGGCCCAGGTGGTAGATTGAGGCAGGAGGCAGAATGAGGCAGTCTTCAGGAAGTTTATGATTTAGTGGGGGACGGGGAGACGCTGATCATGTAACATCATTTGCTCTAAGTGGTTACCTTCTACTTTCAATCAAGAAGCCAAGCAGGCTCTGAATGGAGGTGCTGGCTTGAGTCCTGGTGATCTGGGAGAGAGAAGGCACCAGCTGACACCCACTGCATGCCTACTATGTCCCAGACGTCGTGATAAACAGGCTTCCATGTGAACTTACATTGTGTTCACAGCAGTCCCCAGCTGTTGGCTCTGTTATATTATCTTAGTTCTACACACGAGAAAACTAAAGCACAGGGAAATAACTTTTCTAGGCTCACACAGCTTGTAAGAAGAGTTAACAGCTGAGATTCAAACTCAGACTGTGTAGCGTCAGAGCCCCAATTATCTGGAAGAGTGTGCCGATGGAACCCCAGTCAGAGATGGTTCTCTCAGGCTTGTGGCTTTCTGTTTTCGTGACTGGGCACACAGCCACTGTGATGTGCAGTGGGGGGCTGGGTCTCCCCTCTATGCTATAGAATCAGTCACAGACAGGGGAGGCAGCTTCCATCACTGGTTCCCACACTTTCCTTCTAGCCTTTGAAATGGCTTCGTCCCCTTCCTCCTGGAGAGGGGACAAGGACAGACCTCAACTAAGAAATGCATCCATAGGAGGGAGTTCTATCAATGACTTCTCTTGTTTTCCTCTGGCCACTTGGTTGATGTAGACAATAGGACAGAAGGGATTTTGCTTGTTTTTCCCACATTTACTGCGTGTTAATGAGATGCTCAGCATAGTGTTAAGTGTTTTCCATCTGAAAGAGGCTCTGTCAGGCCTAGGAGATAGATCTCCAATAAAGGGTTCCAGACCCAGCAAACACTGCAGGGAGGGAGCAGAGAACCAGTGAGGGGCATTCAAAAGCTGTCCCATCGAGAAAAAGGTCAGGGGCTAGAGACCATTTGTGAAGGTTTTTGGAGAGAGCTTTTAGCATACTAAAAGAGTCCAGCCTCCCTCCTGTGAGGCTAAGTGCCTGCCTCTCACCTCACCCCTAGGGAGAGTAGGTACACTGGGTTCTTGGGAGAGCCTGACATGTATCCCTGAGGCTTGGAAACCTGATCCCGGCCTAGAAAACCAAAAATATGAGCTGGGGGGTGACTGGGGGATCTGGTTGCAGAGCAAAAGTAGAGCAGCAGCCTTGTAATTCTAGGGTCAAGTTCGTCCCAAATGCTTCCTATCGCCCAGCTGTGGATCTCTGAGAGAAAGACTGGCATGGGGCCATCCAAGGAGCTGTCTGAAAGGGTAGCCTGGAGGACGAACAGACTGCAGCAGAGAGAAGCTAGGGCACTTCCCAGGAAGGAGCAAGCCTCCAGCTAGGGTAGGAAAGCATTTATTCAGCCTGTTTGGGGAGCTGGAGCTAAGAGGGAAAGACTCCTCAGAGGCAGGGTCTCCAAGGAACCCAGGAAGGATCCACCAGAGTTCTCCCAGGCCCAGAGAGCCACGTGCATCAGGGAGGACCCCTCCCTTGCTCCCTTCCCTCTCTTCCTTCCCTGCCCTTCTCAGTTCTGGAAGGGTCAGAAACCCAAGTGTCAATAAGGGTAGGGGGCGTAGCTGGAAAGAGAGGAACCAATCACACACCCTCCCCAGCAGCAGGTTCCTGTGGGCAGTAGCCCAGGCTGCTACCCCTCAAAGCCCAGTCCACAACACTGGAATTTGGGAGTGATCGTTTGCATTACAAAAGGCTTTTTCATTTGACCCAAAGCATTCCACCTGTGAAGAAATACCCGCTTTCCTTTACAGACAGACCTTCTCTGGTGCATTTTAATGATCTGGATTATTAATATTTCGTGTATCTCTAGCTTTTCCCCACACCTGCAAAATCAGCTTTTACAAGCAGACACTGCACCTTCTTCTCCTTCCGTCCCCTCCACGGGGCCCGATCAGCAGAGACACTCAAAGGCTTGAAGGCTTGGTGACTAAAGCAATACACAATCGGGACCCACCGATTGTACAAAGTGCGGCGCAGTCATGAGCAAGATCAACCCCCTCCACTTTCAGATTGCTCAGCTGAACAAATATATAAACCATCCCTCAGCCTTTTCTCTCCCTGCATTTCAAGCAGTAGGTGGTGCTAATAAAAACACCACCTCGTATTTGTATAGCACTTTACAGTTCCAAAGCCACCCTCATAACCCAAAGTCACTCTCCACCTCCGCGCTATCCCAAACCATTCCCCACCCACGTGGCTGTTTTGCCTGATGGCCAGCCCCGTGCCAGCCCCTGCCTGGGGAGGCCACGTGCCCCCGCCCCGGGGGGAGTCCGTGTGTTAGGTGAAGCATCTCCTCATAAAGAGTCAGCTGGCCAGAAATGTGGGCAGAGAGCGAAGGGCAGCGTGTTCAGGGTCTGTTTATTATGTTCTCACAGCCTTGTTTATAGTAAAGGCGAATGACATTATTCCACTCTGCACAGTGATGAGACAGCTCGAGGAGGACTCCATCAGCCAAGCGGTTTATATGGGAGATGAGCGGCTACGGATCTGTCGTGCACGCCGTGTGACTCGGCTAATGCTACCGCGGCGGGAGCGCGCGCCGAGCCCAGCCACCTGTCCCTGCACGTGGCAGACGAAAGGCGGCCGAAGGGTCCAAAGGGAGTAACAATCAACAAGGGAGCAGTTTGTGGAGAGGGCCTGGACCCCAAACCTGGGAAGGCCAGTGGCCCCGTCCTGCAGCCTCCCATCTTGGTCCACGGCATCCCTGGGCAGTCCCGAGAGGCCACAGGGACAGGAAGACATTTCTGTTCTTGGCTTCTTCCTCCACGATTTCAGGCTACGTGGCACAGGTTCTCAAAGGCAGGGGTGACTTTTGCCGCCTCTCCTGCTTCTGACCCGGAGAGACGCGTATTTAACGAGGGCTGACGCTCGGCCCACTGAAGGACAGTGTCAGGTGGACAATCAGATTCCTCTGCTTTGCTTGGAAGTAGGCACGGACGGGGTCAGGACGGTTCTGGGCGCTCGTGTCGATGGGGACTATCTCTGCCTCTGCCTGTGCCGCTTTTCACCTCTCCCTTCTGCTTCATGGAGAGGCAGCCAGCACTTCAGCCACTTGTCTTTCCCACCCAGTTCCTTCCTCTTCAGTCTCCTCCTTCCCTCCCCCCACCCTCCCTCGGCTCTCAACACAACGTTTCCCTCGCAGTCCAGGCCCCGGGGCACGTGCACACCCGGGCCCGCACCCGGAGGCTGGGCCTGCAGCCTGGGCAGAACACCGTTTCACAGCTTTGGTTTATTCGGAGCAGCAAGTTCTGGGGGGAGGAAGCACCAGAGAATAAAATCAGCCAGGAACTTTCAGCTGTCCACCCAGCCTGAGACCAAAGAGGCGATCGTGAGGGCTGACAGCAGGCACCGAAGCCCCGCTGCGGCCTTGGAAAAGCAAGCCCCAAAGAGCATGATATTCCCGGGGTGGGACGCCCTCCACTGAGAAACCTGGAAGTTGTTGTGTTACCGCTGTTACTACCCCGACACACCCTTCACCTGCTACCTG
The DNA here is from genome assembly GCA_030068075.1 of Paguma larvata. NCBI lineage: Eukaryota > Metazoa > Chordata > Mammalia > Carnivora > Viverridae > Paguma > Paguma larvata. The sequence continues at coordinate 18,839,601 of CM057840.1, forward strand.
AGTTCCAATTACCAGGTCGTCGCATGGCTTTGGATACAGAGGCCCAACCTAACGCCGACGGCCGAACACAGAGTGCGTGACAGGAAACAGACGAGGGAGCAGTCCAGGAGGCAAGCTGGGAGGAAGTACTGCGAATGAGCCTCGGGATGAGTGGGAAAACCTCTCTCAGTCAAACACCCCCCAGAGCTCCCTGCCTTTGGCATACCTGCTGCCCCAACACTGCATGCAGCGGGAACATTTTGGTCTCAAAGGGGTGAATCAGACTGAGACAGCACAGAGGCAGCCTCCCCGCATCAAGCTCAGGGCTGGGGGGTTCCGGGTCGTTGTGCTTGTTTGCATCTGGGCACGCTCTAGCCCTCTCGGCCACAGCTTTGTATAAGCTCAGCTCTGCGCATATTCACTCCCCAGGCTGGTGCTTCCTAACCTCACCTGCCTGTGGAATCACCTGGGGAGCTTTAAAAACTACTGATGTCTTGGGTCCCGGGCCCAAGCTGTTCTGGGGTGGGACCTGGACATTTAGGTTTTAAAACTTCCCAGGTGATTCCAATGAGAAGTCAGTGGTGGGAGTCGCTGTCTTGGACTATCTTTTTTCAAAGCGTGGTCCATGGGAACTTATTAAAAAATGCAATTTTCTGGGTCCCACCCCGGTCTTTCAGATCAGCATCCCTGCCTGTGCCACCTGGGAATTAGCCTTGTAACAGGCTTTCTGGGTAAGCCCTGGGCATGCTCAGAGGATCCTTCCTCACCCCAAAGGTGCCTCGGGGCTACGAATGGTTGTCACCGGTTATGGTCTATTTGGTTTGCCAAAGGCAACAGGAAATCTCACACTAGCCTAAACACAGGTTGACACTCAAGTGGGGCCAAAAGGCCAGTAGGGGGTGGAAAGCAATCCTCCTAAAGATCACAGCTCTGCCTGGCCTCCTGCTCTGGCTTGCCCTGGGTCTCCAGAGGTCCCAGGCCTAGAGCAAGCCTCAAGCCCAGAAGGCAGTCCACAGCACAAGCCCGGCATGAGGACAAAAGGAAGACCTTAAATGGAAGAAGTGGCACCTGCAGATGCCCACCTAGCGAGGGGGATGAGGGCTTGCGGAAGAGGAGATGGGCAAGAGGGCAGGACCGGGAGACATGGATGGTCAGGGATGAGGTATGCTTTGATATTGCTCTAGATGTTGTAAACATTTCTCTTTGTTTCATCACAGACCAAAATCTGGGTTGGCATGACTTAAGTGTCTGAACATAGGCATCAGAGCAGAGAGCTCTGTGCCTTCTGTGGGAAGCAGAACAGAAGGGGCGTGAAGATAGCTCCACCCCATGGGAAGATGGTCTCCGTGGTGTCCTGGACTCATGCTCACAATGCTCACATACACACGCACACACGCAGACACTCCACGGGAGTACCATAAATATAGCCATCACGTTCCTCTACACACAGACACACGCCCACATACACTCACATAGTGGCAAAATTCAGAATACCCAAGCTTGGTCCTTCACGCCTCCCCATCGTGGGAGGAAGTCACCGGGCGCCATGACACCACCATCTGCATCCTTCATTCCACCAATGGTTGACAAGAACTCTAGGCCTCAGGTGAGGCCACTGCACTACAGTCTTGTTCAGACTTCTCCTGGGGATAGTGGAAGTGGTAAAAACGCCCCTCTGAAACATTTCATTTTTCTGTAACTCTGTGCCGTTCCAATTTACATGCACCTCATATTCGACAGTAGAGTTGGCAGCAGATGTACATTTCATATGTAAACAATGTTTAAAATACCCTGTTCAAGAATTTGATCATTAAATTAATTCTGGCAGCATAGCTAAGAATGGTTTTTTACCAGCGGGGACAGGGGAATACTACCTGATCTAACTAACAACACCTATTTGAGGCTTCAGAGTTCTTGAACATGAGATTTCACAAAATGCTTCGGGTGTGAGGGCTACGAGGTACATGTTCTCTTTCTCCTTGATGGTTCAGACAGACTCACCAGCCCTCACTTACAGATAATGTGTCATGGCAGGGCAATGGACCCTAACACCAGTGGGACACAAGAGACTTCTTGAACTTGTCTAGCTGCAGCCAAGGAAGGAAGAGACTCACAAAGTTACTGGACAGGAATGCAAAGGCTAGAATCCTGTGTACCCAAAGAGGCCCATCACCCCACAAAAGGAGAACACTTCAGCCAAGTTCCCAATCGCCTACACTCCAGAGCTTATGCCTAATCGTAGCTATTTCATTTAGTCAAGCTGAAAGTTTTGGAGATCTGCAATGAATTCAAATCCAGAGGCTGTGAATTCTCCCAATAGTACCTCCACCATATTCTCTATGATTTGGTCCACCTGGAGACCAACCTCTTCCGCACTCCTCTTCCACTTTGCAGTCTCTCTGCTGAGGATTCATATCCCTGGCACTGCAAATTTGTGCCAAAGTCCACTTTTTTCCTCAGGAAGCTAGAGCGCTTTGTGCTCATCCTCCAGGGAAGAGTATCCTTACACATTTCCAAAAGGAGCCTCAGGGTACCATGAAAGCATTTTAGGAAAAGTCTCCATAGCTGGATGTTCACAGTGATCTGAGCCTCACCTCATGTTCCATGTTCAATCCCAAAAGGTCAGAGATCAAGAAGGAAGTTGCTGAATAGCCAAGATGGCCCTCATGAGAGAGACCTTTCTAAGAAAGCATGCTCCCAGGAAGCAAACTGAAGAGTTACAGCCTAAGTTCCCATTCTCCCCCATCATAATTACATGACCTGCATGGAAGGGGGGACAGGGAGAGACAAGGAAAGTATTAGGCACCATGAAAGCTGTCCATGCTATGGGAATTCACCTCCCTTTGCCAAGCTGTCTGTCATTCTAAGAGATCAGTGATGTGTGATGCCACAGGGAGGCGAGGGCAAGAGAATACATTAAGCAACAGAAAGGTTATATGGCATCCCACTACACAAAAGTCTACTGGTGCTATGTTCCCTGGTCATTCGACTTCTGGAATACTTCTTGGTAGAATTAAGGAAGATTTGTAAGCTGTATCTTTCTTAAAAGCAGGCTCCACATCAGAAATCATGTAAGACACCTCCCAAGACCCTTCATGGAATTGTGAAGGTAAAAATGTCTTGTCTAGGCTAAGATAGGCAATGATGACAGGTTTTCACACTGGTCTAATGGAAATGGAAGAAATCCTTAACTCCATGGAGGTTGTCCCTTCTCCCAGAGGCCACCTGTCAATGACAGAGCTAGAAACCTGCGATTCCCTACAAACCTCTCTCCTATACTGTGAGGTCCCAGCACCGAGGACTGGCCATTACATTGTGACAGCAAATCACCTAGGTGAGCCAGAGTCTTCCAGCTATTCCTCACATGGGTATAGTACAAGTTAGAGTCAGGAATCCTAACTGAGGAGGGTGTGGAAATTGCATTTGCATTATTTACACATTAGCCCAGCATAGCAAATCTGCCTTCTTAGTGGAAATGACCCACGGCATTATGGAGGGCAAGTTGCTGACCCAGAAGGAGGGTAACAGCAGCAAGGAGCTACCACTAACCAAAACACAAACATGGGTAAATGCAATAGAGTCCAAGCTCTGGTGACTGGATCTTACTTTGGAATGGCTGTTCATCCATTCCTCATCCCCAGGCTCCCAACCTAAATGCCATTGCTTTTTGAACACCTATGACATTTCACATTAGAATATGGTCTTGGCAGCAAGGGGAGGGGGGAAGCCAGTGATCTCCAAGAGTCCCCATCTGAGGTCTAACTGAGCCTCCTCTGGCTTTGGGAAAGCAAATCTAAGTACATTTTGGACCTCAGGAACCTGGGATAAGAGTCTTTCTCCATGAGGCTGTGTACTTTTCCCTGCGCTTGGTCAAAGCAAGTCAAGGATGGCTCTTGCATGTTCTTCCTCGTGGCTTCTCGGGTCTGGAAGTCTATGTTTACCTGGAGACACAAACAGAGAGCATGGTCACAGGCCCTCAAGGGCCAAGGCGCCTGGCAACTGCTCCTAGCTATGTAATAATTATTAATGACAGTATCTTATATATGTAAGCTTATTCATGCTTTTCAAACTGTTTTCATGGAGGTTATCCCTTTTAATCCCAGCAAGGATCCTGTGAGGTCTGAAGACCAGATATTCTTCTTCCCCATTTACAGATAAGGACACGAAAGAAAAGAGATACTAAAAGGTGGCTGTAAAGCAGTATGGAAAGTTAGTAACAGAGCCAAGGCAAAATCCCAAATCACTGCACTCCTAATCCAGGGGTCTCCATGATGTCAAGCAAAGAGTGAGACTGAATGTGAATTCCCTAAAGTAAACTTGTCCTCTTGCTCATTCTTAACTACTAAGGAAACAAATATCCCAGGAGGAGAGATTACAGTGAGAATGGACAACTCTAAGCAGCATTATGAAGAGCCTACAGCACCCTGGGCACTGGGGAAGGACCTCCTACCTCCCAAGTCAAAGCATAATTGAAGAGTCCTAGGTATATAACACACCAAAACTCTTAGACAGCAAATATTTTTCTTCTATAAAACCCTCCCAAGTAAAATTCTGTTTTATAACTCAGCACAGCCATATATAGAAATTCATTTTATTACTATAAATGATAATAATTTATAATAAAATAATATAAATGATGGTAATGACTCATTAATAAGCAATGACAGATGTTGACTAGGTGCTTTATCCCTAACACTCAGAGTAGTCTTGAAAGGTAGGTGATATTATACATTTTCACACTGAGGCAAATGTGATTCAGAGAGACTAGGTAGATCAGCTAAGACCACACAGCTAGTAACTGGTGGAGCTGAGACTGGAATGAGATTCTAAAGTGGATGCTCATCCCATTAAGCCATGAGCCTTCCACTAGGAAAACTAACATGGATCCAACGGCATTTATCCTTACAGAATCCCTACAGAAACACAGGTCCTGCAGGCACGTGTTTGACAGACAGACAGCTAAAACACTACTAATAGAGTTCCTTTTTAGAAACCCTGGGCTCTGCACCTTAGAAGTGATCCTTTTTTCATTAAGAGCCATCAGAGCGACAAGGCTCAGTTCAGAAGACAGTCCCCATCAAGACTGGCTCAAACCCCCAAAAAGAGAGAGATGTGAGCCAGGAGCCAGGGACAGAGGTCTTACAAGACTCTCGCCACCACCAACACACCTCCCTCGGCGCCTGCACATCCACAAACTCCTCAAAGATCCTATGGGCCTTGGAGACAAGTTTGGCAGTTGATCTGGTCTTCTTGAACTCCTCACAGGCCAGCCAGAATTCTAGGTTCTCCTCGCTGAACTCGGTCTTCAAGAAGGCGCGGAAGGCAGCCACACCATCTGTGGGTGTTGGGGGAGGTAAAAGGGAAGAGAGATAGGAAGAGGCTTAAGTTCATGAACTGTAGAAGAGAGAAAGGTAGTAATTATGTGAGACTGACCCTGATTGTCCAACCCCCACTGGTCCTCCGCATCCTCTTGAAGACTACTCCTTAAACACGCAGGTACCCTTGGAGGCAGGCTCTGCTTCCCACTCAAGGATCAGAGTGATACTAGGGAGAAACGCTTAGGAAGCCATACTAATAATGACTATGAGAAGTCCTGGTCACTGCTCATCAGCCTTCAGTGGCCACTGCCTGTCCCCTAATGCAGAGTCAGCTGTCCCCTGAGTCTACTGGTGAGCCTGTGTTTCTAATTAGGCCAAAGTGATATTTGTAATGCATTCCATACCCTAATTCAAGTCAACCACCCTGAAAAAACAATCTGTTACAAGACAAACTATGGGAGGGTGTGAATGCCTCAGGGCAAATCCTTCCCAAGTACCAGAAGAACAAAATTCAGTCGCAAATACCATTCTATTACCTGCACAAGGTTCCCAGCCTCCTTTAAAAAACGAAAGGGCTTTGAGGCCTTATGTTTTAATGGTTCCATCCCATTTATACTTTATTTTAAAAGATCTCGCTTATCAAACTACATGCTTTAATTAAGATTAATTATAATTTTCTCCAAAATGACTTAATGATGAACACACCTTTTCATTTTTTTAAATCAATGTCATGCAAGTTGCCAAAACAGAGCTTCTAATCAGAAGATGAGCAGAGTTACCATGTAGATTTGGAAAACAACATTCATCGATTGCCTATATACTCAGTTAACGTGTTTATATTAAAATACATTTAATAATTACCTTAACTCTCAACATCATCTTTCCTAATCAAATAAAAGTTACAGCATTCTACAAACTGTCCTCAGGGAATGGGCAGACATAGCCTAGAATAAAGTGACTACATTGGTAAAAAACGACTCCGAGGGTACCTGAGTGGCTCAGGTTGGTTAAGCGTCTGACTCTGACCTCAGCTCAGGTCGTGATCTCACCATTGTGCGATGGAGCCCCGAGTCAGACTTTGCACTGGGTGTGGAGCCTGCTTGGTATTCTCTCTCTCCTTCTCCCTCTGCCCCTCCCTCACTCTCTCTCTAATTAAGAAAAAGTGACTCTGGCTACAATGTTTTCTTTCTTTTCTAAAATTTGTCAAAAGGACAATATGTTAACAGTTCTTAATTCTAAGGGATGGGATCACCTGAGCATCTGAGGCCCATCAATGTGTACCAGGACAATGTGTTGCCCGGGATCATGGATTGGTGGCACCATGCTATTGCCAAATTTAAATGTTTGTTTTTACTTTTGTGAAACATTTTCATTCCTCCTAATTAAAGTCATTGAGTATCTTCGTCTTTAAAATAGATGTTATGGGGCACCTGGGTGGCTCACTCAGATGAGCATCTGATTTTGGCTCTGCATGATCTCCAGGTTCATAAGTTTGAGCCCTGCATCAGGCTCTGTGCTAATGGCTCAGAGCCTCGAGTCTGCTTCAGATTCTGTATCTCCCTCTCTCTCTGCCCCTCCCCGACTTGTGTTCTCTCTCTCCCTCTCTCCCTCCCTCTTTTTCTCTCCCTCTCTCTCAAAAATAAATAAACATTTAAAAAATATAAAAGAGATATTATAATACCCTTGCTAGAACAATCGTCACAAAAACTAACACTTTACTTGCAAGAGCCAGTAAATTGAGGTAGAAAAGGGTTTGGATGCCATTCCCAAAGTCAAACTAAATCAAAAAGAAATCTAAGTTTGGAGGCCTGAGTTTCAAGTGTTTAACAAAAGTAGGGTAGCCATGAAATTTACCATCCAAGCCAGGACAATTTTGAGAGCGAAGAGGGGCAGGCCTATTAATTACACAGAGACAATGAGCATAAACCATGACTACCACAGGACATACGGTCACCTTAAGACAAGACATATGGTCCTCTAAGACAAGGAGTATGGAGAAAACAGAATATGATGTAAGGTTGTTTCCCATTGGGCAGGATGGAAATAAAATTGCTCCTGTGCCACGGAAGGAAGAGGAGAGTAACATAGGTTAGACGCCGATGAGAGGCTGGCTCAGGGCCCCACTCAGCCTCATTCCTACATTGGGTTAAAACCCTGAGGAAGGAGTAGCAATCCAAGATAAAATGAGAATCAAAGACAACATGAAACACTAAAATGGCAATGACTAGGCAGGAAGATGGCCAGAGAATCATTCATTCAACAATTTCTTTTATAAACTACTAATGCATAAAATACTTACATCAGAAAACAGGTCATAAAATCCCTGCCCATAAAATCCCTTGTGGATGTTCTTTTCTCCATACCTTGTCTCTTTCAAGTTCTTATGGAGGTGATCCAGAAGTTTCCATAGGCTCCAGGCAACTCACCTGAGAGCTAGCCTGCCTGCCAGGAGCTTGCCATTGCTTGCAGAAGGGGCCCCTGTAGCAGAGGCTAGAGGCAGAGGTTAGGTGGAGTACCATCTGGAGCTGTGGAAGCCTCCAAGGAGACTCAGTGCCCGTGAGAGCCAAGCCTCCAAGGAGACTCAGTGCCTATGAGAGCCAAGGCAGAGCTGGCTCAGCAAGTGGTGTCTGAGAAGTGGAATGGACACTATCAGTGGATGCAAGGAGGACATGAAGACCACAGGCCAAAGGCCTTCTCCTGCTGCTTCTCCACTGTGGGCAGGGGGTGGGAATGAAAGGGTAAGGAGAGAATGCTAAAACACTGTGCATTTATCTAAAAGAGTAAATTTAGGAGCACCGGCATGGCTCAGTTGGTTAAGCATCCAACTTCCGCTCAGGTCATGATCTCACGGCTTTTGAGTTTGAGCCCCATGTCAGGCTCTTTGCTGACAGCTCAGATCCTGGAGCCTGCTTCAGATTCTGTGTCCTCCCCTCACTCTGCCCCTCCCCCCATCTCTCACTCTCTCTCTTTCAAAAATAAATAAACATTCAAAAAAAGAACATTTAAAGAGTAAATTCAGGGGCACCTGGGTGGCTCAGTCAGTTGAGCGTCCGACTTCAGTTTGGGTCATGATCTCACAGCTTGTGGGTTCAAGCCCCACATTGGGTTCTGTGCTCACAACTCAGAGCCTAGAGCCTGCCTTGAGTTCTGTGTCTCCCTCTCTCTCTGCCTGCACGCTCTCTCTCTCTCTCAGGAAATGAATAAACATTAAAAATTTTTTTAAAAAACGAGTAAATTCAAAGTGACTTGGAAGAGCCTGTTGTTTTCAAATCAGAAGAGACAAAAGACCTTGAATGGCAAAGCTGCAAGTTTGTTGTTAATGTTAGATCTTGTGTTGTTTTCCATCGGGCAAAAACCAGCGCTTGTGCGCAATTTGAGTCAAGTCACAGATAAAGAAAGAACATTAACTTTCTGCCTTCGTTGATGCCATTGGTGAAGAGAACCCTGCTAGGGAAACTGTCCATGCTAGACGAGATGCAGACATTATCTCTTTTCATCAAAGTCTCAATTCGGTTGAGCCTTTGTGCAGATTAAAAACAAGAGAGCACCTGCAAAGTGCCCTGGGGAATATTGCTGTACTTTTCTCAGTTTTATAGAGGAAGAAACCTGGAGGAGGGGCTTGACTGAGTTCACGCAAGTAATACTATGTAGCATTAAAAATATAAGGTATACTAATCCCCAATCCAACATAGCAACAATGCCACCTCCACCCACTCATTCACTCAACCATACACCCATTAGGAGACCCAGGCATTTTGCAAGGTGCTAAAAATGGGCACAATGAAGCCCTCAGAACTTGCAGTGAAAGGGCCATTTGAGCCGAGAAAGTATAATTTGGTAATTATGATATACATGCAAAGTGGGATGACAGGAAAGCAGAGGTTGCTGGGAAAGTACCCAGGAGGGGTGCCTGAGCCAGACCTAAGGAGGGAAGGCAAGATGTGCAGGAGGGAGACGTTTCTAAGCTGAGATGTGAAGTTGAAGAGCAGGAAGCTAAGTGCAAGAAGGGAAGAGAAGGTGGAGAAGAGAACTGTAGGAAGGGGGAGCCACACAAGTGAAGGCCTAGAATTAAGAATGTTTGAGTAATTAGAAATAGTTCAATAAAATTAATGTTTAATAATAACAATAAATAATAATAATAATAATAATAATAATAATAATAATGTAAACAATTATTGGGGCACCTGGGTGGCTCAGTCGGTTAAGTGTCCAACTCTTGATTTTGGCCCAGGTCATGATCTCACAGTTCAGAAGTTCAAGCCCCAAGTCGGGCTCTGCACTGACAGCATGGAGCCTGCTGAGATTCTCTCTCTCTCTCTCTCTCTGCCCTTCCCCTGCTCTCGCTCTCTCTCAAAATAAATAAACATTAAAAAAATGTAAACAATTATTGAGCCTACTTATAAGATACATCAAGAGGTCTGTGAAAGAGCCAGAGAGATGGAAGGATAACATAGCACTACAAAAAGCCAGGGAAGTGAATGTTTCCAGGAGGAAGTGGCCACATGTCCCGTGCTACCCAGAGGTCAATCTAGCTATGGTCTGCAATGTGGCTGTTGGATTAGGTGGTGAGATTCAGCAACCGTGGGAGGGAGCAGCTTTAATGGTGTGACGGGGACCCTGGGCACACTGAGGTGAACGTGCTGGTGAATGAGAGGAGAGGAAGCAGAAACAGTTAACTCAGATGTCCTTTGCAAGAAGGGGAGTAGAAAGATCAGAGAGCTTTACTAGAAGGAAATCGGAGGTCAGGAAAAAATGGGGTTTACTGTGTTTTTGTTTTTTGTTTTATTTTCTGTAAGATAGTCTTGAGTATGTTTGATTCTGATCTAATCAGAAAAGTCTGGTTGAATAGAAGGAGTTGAAATTAAAGGAAATAAAGAGTTTAACTAATAAAATGTTACCCCTAGGAAGGTAGAGAAATAAGCCTGAGAACAGAATTATGATGGAGAGAAAGAGGAAGGGCTGCGTATGGATACCGGGAAGTTTCTGGTTTGGGAGCAGGAAAATGAAGGAGTTCCTGTCTGATTTTAGCTGGAGAAGGTGGCGGGACCTAGGGATGGTAGGGTTTTATTTTGATGTATTTATTTAGGATTTGGGGCAGGGAGTTTTATCTATTTACTATATGCCATACTTCTTGCTGGGGATTTTGCAAACACTAGCTCAATTTATTTCCCTGAGAATGCTGATCCATAGATAGCAGCACTCTCGTCTTCCAAATGAAGACATGAAGTCTTACTTACAGAAGTTGAATCAATGTCCCAGTTACACAGCTGGAAAGAAAAGCCAAGAGTCTCTATCAGGTCCCTATGACTCCAAAGCAAGATCCTTCCAGATGTATTTGCAGGCAGAGGGAAATGAGCAAGGGAAGATAAAAGCTTAAAGAAACAAAAGAATATACCTGGTGAAGGCAAATTCTAGAGAAGGAGGGGGGACCAAGAAGAAGTAGAAGAACTTGTGTTCCTTAAAATCAACAGTAGAGAAAAAGAAAGTAGGGTGGATGAAGATGGAAAGAACTGGTCGAGAAGGGACATATTTGAGACGCATAAGTATGAACAGCCTTGATCTTCATTAATTTGGGGTGAAGTCCCTGTGAAGGTGGTCCACCTCCATGTGCTAGGTTTGGAGGATATGACATGAGTGAATCAGATGAAGTCGCCACCTCATGGAACTCAAAAGCTAGCCTAGGGTCACAGAGAGTGAGCAATAATTTAAAATAATCGACTGAATAATTATAAGTCCAGTGTGTGCTGTAGGGCTTCGGGAAGCGTCGAGAACAGCTACTTTGGAAAAATGAATGGGAACCTGGTAAGAAACAGGCAAACACTTGTAAAGGCCTCGGTTCCAGTTCCTGGACAAGGTTGTGACAAGGATACAATCCTGGACAAGGGAGCAAGAACTTCTAGTTTGGGGATGTGCCTCGCAATCAAGGAAAGGACCATCAGGTCCAGGTTGGTAAACGAAGCTTAAACCTGGAGAACGGCAGGATTTAGGATCTAAACATTGGAACATAGGAAAAGGGGAGAAGGATAAAGAGGAGGTTAAAAAAAAGTTGAAGGTAGGGAAGGAATTTTGGAAACAACCACTGCAGACACTGACTGAGCACCTACTTTGGGCCAGGCGCTGCACTCAATGCTTTTTGTACCTCTGGTTTTGCTCCACATAGCAAACTCATAGCAGAGGTCCTGAGATTATTGCCATTTGTAGAGAAATATATGAAGCCTAGAGAAGTTAAATAATTTGCCCAAGGTCACATGGTTAGTAAGTGGCATGGATACCAAACTACAAAGCCCAGCCTTCTTACGTGAATCAGGAGTCCAGTCTCTAGCTCTGCATCGTGGCGGGGCACAAATGATGCCCGCACCAGCAGTGGCTAGAGGGTGAGGGGAAGGGAGTGCCATCTCAGCCCAAGACAAGAGGGCCATGAGTAACTCCATGGATGGTGAGGTTTCCAGGAACGATGGCAACAGAAAGAGTCCCTGCGGAAGGCAGAGGTGTATCTTGGGTACGAGAACAACCTACAGACAAGGATGGGCACTGGCAACAGAATTCAACCGAATTACATTGGAAGCAACGGAGATGGACTCGGGGAATGGGGATTTGAAGTAAATGTATGGCGAACTCACACCCAGCTCATGATTTTCTGTCAGCTTCACTAAGGCAGCCTACAGAACCCTTCTGGTCCCATCTGGGACTGGAGTACCACTGTCCCAGCTGGGAGCATCCCTTCTGATCAGAGTCATGCCCATAATTAGCTCTATGACCTTGGACACACATTCGACTTCCCTGGGTCTCAGCATCTCCACCTGTAAAGTGAGGGGGTTGGATCTTTTAACTCTCCCTAGGAAAGAGTCAGTGCTCTGCTCTGAGCTCCCTCTGCAAGCCATGCCTGCACCAGATGCAGCTCTTAGCCAACTGTTTTCTGTTCTCCTCCTCAGCAACATCTCCTCCTCGCCATACACTGAGGATTTACCCTGGACAAGTTCTATATTGTCCAATCTGTGTAGGTCAACTCACTCAATCCTCACACCAATCCTATTATCAAGGCAGAGGTTCTGGAGTCAGAGAGCCTGCCTGGGTCCGAATCTGTGCGACCTCAGAAAGTGTCCTCACATCTTGAAGCCCACATCATCTCATCTGTGAAACGGGGATAATGCTGGGATTGACCGCACCGGATTGTTCCGAGGAGCGAATGAGGCGATCCGTGTGAAAGTGCCCAGTGCTTATTATAAGCAGTCCATAAATGAATGTTAGCCCATACGGGAGTCTGTCTCTCAAAGAGGGAAAGTGAGACTTGGAGAGTTTGAGTTCGATGTTTGGAGTCACTTGGCCAGTAACAGGGGACGGTGGGTTCACACACATCTGTGTGACTTCAGAGCCCAGTCTGCCTGTGTCTCCTCTCACGATCGCCAGAGAGTCTCACATTATCTCTTCCTCCAAAGGAGGGATGGACAATAACCCCAAATTGAGTAGTCGCACCAAAAGTACGTCACAGCGGGGCAAATGTGACATCTAGATTCCAGAGCTGGAGATTCTTCCACAGGAGGACACCTGCCATCGCCTTATCTGTGGTGACAACTGAGGCCTAAACTCTCTTCTCGCAGCACCGACACCTCCCTGAGCATCCTTCCCGAGACACAGCAGCGTCACACAGAGCGGACTGGCACATTCCCCAATGGTGGCCTGGGGACACTGTAACGAAGCATGGCTGAGTGACCTTGTAAAGATGCCGAGTGCTTTCAGGCAGCCTCAGCCCCGAAATGCGGTCATCTGCATTCCCAGGGCTGGCTTCAGAGAGAGGGAGTGGGAGGGGAACTAAAGCAACATGTGACCCTTAAATTTGTCAGGGATTTCAAAGGAAGAGCTTGAGGAGAGACGGGGAGGGTCCAGACCTGAGAAGCAGTAGCGTCTAGAGAACAGATTGTGGCAAAGAAAAAGCTCACAAAGCCGGGCGCAGACTGTGCCTGCCCACAGCCCTACTCCTCTGCTGGCTCACCCCTCTCCACCCCGATCGCTCACCACGCTCCTTATTCCCAGGGCTGGCTCTGGAGGCAGGGGTGAGGGTCGCTGTGCAGAGAGAAACTTCACCTGGGAACAACAGAAGTGAGAAGGGGTGTTAGCCCCTCCCCCTCCCAGAGCAGATGGCGGAGTGGGCTTTGTGTACAGACCCCGTGGCCCACCTTTCCCGCTTCTGGGTCCCAGCAAAGGAATTGGATGGGACCAGAGCCAGAGCCATTCCTTCTTCTCAGCTACATCCTTCCCTCCTCCTTCCATCCCCTCCCACCTCTTCCCGGCAAACTTTCTGTCTGGTCCTTGCCCTGACTCTTCAGCATCTTTCCCCAGCCGCTCTCCCTTTTCTTCTGTCCTCTGTCCCTTGTTGCCCCTCCTCCCCTCTTCTCCCTTCCTTCTCTCCACCAGGACCCTCTCCTTCCCTTCAGCTTGTCCATAAACTGCAGTTGGTTGGAATGAAGGATGCCAGTTTATCTCTGAAAGGCTCACGAGCCCTTACTGGCATCTCCCAGTGTGACCTGCTTTGCATGAACTGTGCTCCTCAGCCTGGGCCCCTACGCACCCCAGACCCAGCTCCCTCCTAGATACCCCGGGAACTGGAGCCCCCTCCCCCCAGCACCCCCACAGATCCCAAGTAGAAGCAAAGAGTGACTCCTCTCTGATCCCTGAAGCTATTCTGGCTGGGATCGTGTCCTGGCTCTGACACACACTAGCCAGGCGTGACCTTGGGCGCTATGCTTAACCTCTCTGTGCCTCAGTTCCCTCATCTGTGACATGCAGATCCTAACGGTACCTGCTCCGTGGAGCTTTGGGGGTGAGGGGAGTTAGGACACGCAGGGCCCGACACTCAGGGAGTGCTCCTTGCATGTTAGTGACCATGATGCCTGTATTTTAGTGGCTGAAGGAGTCATCATACAGAATAAACATGCCTAATGCTCCCAAACGATCCTGGTAATCTAAAAGTGATGGGTGGTGAACAGTTTAGGAAGATGAGAGAGAAACAGGAGGATCTTTTTTTTTAATTTCATTTTTTTCATTTCACTTTGGTTTTCTTTGTATGACACTCTAAGAAGTCAAGGCTCTATGAACATTACACCTTTTTTTGAAATTAGTGTCCATCTAGTGCAGGAAGGGGAAGGCTCATGTCCAGAATTCCTGGAACACTCAGCAGAATCTTGGCATTCCCCTGGGCATGCACAGAATCCCCAAGAACATACCCGTGGCCACACGTGCTGCCTGCTGCCGGCATCTCCCTCTTAGTTCTGTGATGCAGGGTGCTTACATAAGAACCGAAACTGGGTCACTATGAATGAGCAGTACAGCTGGTGCAGCGGGGAGGGTGGCTTAGGTAATAGTTCAAGGTCCAGGAGCCCTGATTCAGCCGGCATGGGGTAGGCTGGAGCCTCGCTCAGTTCCCAGGCTTGGAAAAATACCAGATCACCAGAAAGATTTTGGGGGAGACCTCTCTGTTTACCAAAGCGCTGTCCCTAGCATGAGAGTTCTCCCGTGCATCCCCGGTCAATAGGAAAAAATGAACCGGTGAATGGGTTCCAATGTCAGAGGAAAAGAAAAGCAAATATATTTATAAAATCCAGGATACAGATACTAATGGTGAAGTCAAAAACCTCTTTGATGCAGAACTGAGTTCACTACTTTGAAATTTGTGATGAGAGCAGCATTAGGATCAAAGGCTTTCTCTTGTGTTATCTATAAAATAAAGGTTTTAAAACAAATAACGGGCTTAGCAAGGTTTAGGTAAAGAGATTATTTAGGGAACAAACTATTTCCAGTTACTGACATTTATTGGCAAGCAACTGGCATGCTAATTATACTTCAGCCTTGTGATTAACATAATTTCCTTCAATGATCTCCGCTTTGTTAGTGTATGTATAGCAAAATGGTATGTTATAATAGTAGTAGGATTTGACAGGTGTTAGACTCTTTGAGCCAAAAAGGACATGAGAGACCCTATGATTAAGGCCTACGCTGGACAAAAAGAAATGGTGAGGCTCTAAGGTTGGATGGTTTCTTATTCCTAGGACATGGTAGCAGAAGCCTAAAGACAGCATGGGTCTTACAATCCTATTCCAACGTTCTTTTCTATTTTATTAAGCAGAAGCTAGGTCAAGCAACAACAATGACAGAAACCAAGCTAGCACCTGTATCTGCAACTATTATAAGAAATTAGTAGGGTGCCCGGGTGACTCAGTCGGTTGAATGTCTGATTTCGGCTCAGGTCATGACCTCGCTGTTTGTGAGTTCGAGCCCCACATCGGGCTCTGTGCTGACAGCTCAGAGCCCGGGGCCTGCTTCAGACTCTGCATCTTCGTCTCTCTCAGCCCCTCCTCCTCTCGTGCTCTGTCTCTCTGTCTCTCTCTTTGTCTCGAACACAAATAAAACATTAAAAAAATTTTTAAGAAATTAGTAAGGAGTTTTCTATTGAAAGGGAGACAAACGAAAAGTGTCCCTAATGGGTAAAAGCATTCACAAATGACTCCTTTATTTTTTTTTTAATTAAAAAAAATTTTTTTAATGTTTATTTATTCTTGAGAGAGACAGAGAGTGAGCAGGAGAGGGGCAGAGCAAGAGAGGGAGACACAGAATCCGAAGCAGGCTCCAGGCTCCAAGCTGTCAGCACAGAGCCTGATGCGGGGCTTGAAATCACGAACCACGAGATCATGACCTGAGCCAAAGTCGGATGCTTAACCAACTGAGCCACCCAGGTGCCCCCACTAATGACTCCTTTAATAGAAGGGAAGTGTTATAAAACTTCAGGTACACCAGTCCATCACCTAAAAGTTTCCCAGAATTAATATTTATCGAATTAGTTTGATACAGAAACACTGCAGGGAGTCTCAAAGAGGGACCACATCAGATTCGCCTGCCGGATTTTTAAAAACTACATCCCCGGGGGGATTCTCTCACATACACTGAAGGGAAGTTGGGAAGGGATGAGGAAAGGATGCCAGAAGCAGGTGGGGTATTATGGAATTGAATAAGCCCCCTCCCCCAGCAATTCTAATACAGTCCCCACCCAACCCTCGTGTTCAACCCCCAGCTGCCGGTGGAAAGAAGCTGATACCATCTCTGGTATACAGAAGCGTGAAATCCCTGTTTCCTCGACGAATTTAATGTTGTGTTATAACAAAAATAATGGAAACAGTTCTTTGGTGGAGCCCCTCTACGTCACGTTATCATGCTTAGCATTTCACAGCCATAGCCCCGTTTAATTCTCAAAACAACTCCGAAAGGCAAGGCGTATCATTCCCCTTTAACGGATGAGGAAAGCGAGGTTTAGAGAGGCTATGTCATTTGCCGAAGGTCACAGAGCCAGTAAGCAACAGAATGGGTGTTGGAGGCCCATCAAATGGTTTTCCTTCAAACCTTTTTCAGCAGACCTTGAATTGTTGCCTTATCTATTCCTGGCACTCCTTCTATAAAAGCTAAATGCACCCACATTCCTGGGTGCAAGGAAAAATTATAACAACGTAGAGAGGTTGGCAAAGAGAAAGAGGAACTTATTTTCCATCCATGTCTACTTCACCTATCTCTTTCTAACCCTTAGCCTCAATTTATCCAGAAAACACACTTGCCATATTTGTTTATTTGCTGTGAACACGCTCCAGCCTACCTGCGGCACAGGCAGCATATGCCGTCAAAGGGGCGTGCTGCCTCAGAACTTCGGAAGGCTGTAACAGTCTTCAACGGGTTTCTTGGAAAGCACAGGCCACCTGTGTCACCAAGATGTTCCAGATTCATCGCTTTACTTACGTATGTTTTAGAGCAGGGTTTCTCAAGATTTAGTGGGCATCAGTATTACTGGAGGGCTTGAGGAAAGCAGATCAGTGAGCCCCACCCCTAGAGATTCTGCCGCCGCGGGTCTGAGATGGAACTCCAGAATTTTCACTTCTCACAAGCACCTGGCAGCTTCTCAGGCTTCTTTCTTTGGATCACACTTTGAGTAACACTGTTCTAGAATTTTTTGGCTTGGAGAAGGATGTGGGGAGGGCTATGCAATGAATGGAAACGTGATAGGGAAACTGTACATTCTAAAGCTAATGACCATTTGGATGAAAAATTAAAGAATTTCATTAGCTCGGAATTTTAATGCTTTTGCTTGTTTTGGGTTTTCTGCTTGGTTGCTGTGTGGCCAGATCAAGTCATTATATTTTTCTATATCTCCATCATTACCCCAAGGAGGCCAAATTTAAAAAACTAACAGTTTATTTATTGGTCTCCTTTTCTTAGAGATGGATACTAACTCTGTGAGCGCAAAAGAGCCTTCAACGGTACCACTCCACCCGCCTGACATTCTCTAGGCCTGGCAGGGACAGGTAAGCATAGACCCTCCATGCTCTGTGCAAACAAAGAAGCAAAGCCAAGGACCAAATGGATGCCCAGGGTGAGGTGTTCTGTCACCCAGGTACAGGATCAGGCAGAAAAAGAAAAAAAAAAGTGAGTGAGAGGAAGGGGAAGGAACCCTGTCTACACCTTCCTCTCAAAGCTGGAACGAATTCAACTTTTCTGTCAAAACACACACATACACACACATGCAAATGAAGGAGGGAGGAAGGAAGGAAGGAGGGAGATTCAGAGTTTGAACTGATGCAGAATTCAGGACTGAAGGTCCCGCTAAAAGCTGGACATGAACCTCATGAGTAACTCAAAGCAGGAGACATACAATTTTGTACCTGGTCTCCCGCAACCTGTCAGAAAAGAATTCCCCCACAAGCTGGGAGCCTTCGCTGCCCCAGGTGTGAGCTGCTGAGGCAGGAAAGCTTCTGGGTGTGTACACACACCTGCACACACACCTGCACGCACACAAACCCTCCAGCGCAGTGTAAGGAGCACAGCTCACAGACACCGGGTCTAAATGTCCCTGGACAAGTAGGAAAAAGACGCCAAATTAACCCACATTAGAAATCCTTCCTTGGCTAATAAAGGCACCAGCAGTTTCCATTTTATTTTTCATTTGTCAGATGAAAAAAAGAAAAAGCAAAAAGAAGCCCTCGGCAAGTGGCCATCTCCCAGACCTCCATGGTACCTCGTCGGCTTGGTCCTGCACTTGTAAGCAAATGTGATTGGAAATCAAACGGCTCCAAATATTTGCTTTCCAGATTTTTTTCTATCTAAAGTTTAAAAACTAAATTCTCTTTTTTCCTAGGTTTGAACCTGAGAAGAGCGCCCTATATGGCGAGACCCTGTCGAGGAGAGAAGGCTTCGTAACCCAGGTGCTTCAGCCCCTCATTTGGTTGCCTGAACAGTTTCAGCTTTGAAGCAGATTTACGTAACTCTGCAGGCAGTGCTGACTCAAACCACCTGCCGTAGGTGTTTGGTTATGGCTCAGCCTCCTTGATTGCTACAGACAGCATCCTAGAACAAGAGGGTAGTACTGGATCCCGTCTCTGAAATACCCTTGTTCCAGATCTTTCATTGGACAGATTGCCCAGATTTTCCAAGAGATCAAGGGACTCCATCAAAGTTGCCCAGCTATTTAGAAGCAGGACCGGGTTAAAATCATCCGGACACAGGTCTGACTACCAGCTAATGTTCTTAACGTAATTGTGCAGAAGCATATTCTCCAATTAAGTGCAAACGATGCTCTAAACTAAAAGCAGGGAAGGGGGAGAGGCAAAGAGAGAGAGGGAGAGAAAGAATCCCAAGCAGGGGCTCGAACCCTTAAGGTCAGTAAGGACTTCTAATCCTGACGAAATGGAATTTAAGAGGACCACCCAGTATCAGGATTCTATTTGAAATCTTGAAGCTCCCTAGCCTATAGTCAGCACACGGTATTATTTCTTATATCCACCTCCCAGAAGGCTGCATTCTCCACCACGGAGGTACTGTCCTGTCCATCTTTGGGCCCCCACCTCCGACCAACCACTTAGCACAGACTTCAAACATAATGAACACTCAGTACACCTTTCTTGAAATAAATGAGTGCCCAAGACATTCGAGCAGAGCAGGGAAGGTAAAGATGCTCGATGAACTGAGGATGGGGGGTGGGGGGGAGAATGATCCGAATTATCTGGAATAGAAAACTCAGGGAGGACAGTCATCTCCATACAGAGGATTACCAGCCGGGGGAGGGGGGTTCTGGACTAATGCACATTGTTTCTGGAGCTCATTCAGTGATTCTCCTTTTACTTTTTAGGACATTTTGCTATCTTAATTGAAAGCCCCGCACATCTCTGATCAACCACTGGCCCTCCTGAGGGACCAGCACACAAGCAATCCCTTTGGAAAAGCTTAATCAGCCCTAATTGAGTCGCAGCATTAACCCAAATTAATTAGACTTTAAGAAAGTTGTCAACACCCTTCAAGGTAACCTGGGCTCCAACTCCGCCCCAGCCTTCGCAGGGAGAAGGCTACTGAAATTCTGCCAGTGACCTGTGAATACAGCCCTCCTTCTTCTCAAAGACATTCACTCCGCTGGCTTTTTATTTCCATGCTAAACAGAAATCGAAACAGAACATCAGACTCCAAGAAAGATCACAGAACCTCAAAGTTCAAAACCACCTATTTCTGTTGTGCTTTGACAAAGGAGCAGTGTGGTGGCCCCTTAGTGGAATCCCCGTCTCAGGAAGGTGTAACTGACTTCCTGGACACCAAATGCATCCCTGACAGAAGGAAAACCAAGCGTCTGCGGCTCTAAAAGTCATTGACTCGAACAAATAAAAGTAAACCTTTTAATCTCCAGGTCTTGTCGCTGCAGCAGTCCAGGGACTGCTTTTTAACCACCGTAAGCTCTGTCTCTGATGGTCAGCACTAATCATTGGCAGCAAAATCTGCAAACTTATTCTTAAGGCACAGTTATTTTGCATTTGACAAAAGCATCATTAAAAAAAATACGTTATTCTTACAAAACGCTTTGAAGTAGAAAACCCCAACAAAGATGTCCGCTTGTGACGATTCCCACACCCAGGTGACAGGGAGCACACAGGTACTTCTATCACCATTTCAGAATGAGGAAACAGCCTCAGGGACTTGAACTAAGTGAGTCAGTCAGGAGGCTGAAATAGAAACCAAACTTCAAGATGACCTTGAAGTACATCCAGCCAGAAAAGAAGGTGTAAATTAATAGTGACACTTGTTTAGCTTAGTGCGACTGCAGAAAACAAGTAAAAAAAAAATAGCCTCATAATAACAAGCCTCCCTGCCAAATCCTACGTATTATTGAACATATGCCATTACCTGGGTGAATTCACCACATAAGCTGGTTGTTTGGGGTATAGCCACACGTCACACACGCTCTACCTCTGCTGGCTTATTTTCCTTCCTGAGTGTAAGCCACAGAACACTAAATGACTATTTGTCTCACGAAACTCCTTGCTACAATATATGCTTAGTCTTAGATCTCACATTTCATTTTAAAATTTGCTCAAGAGCATTTGCTAACTAGTTTCTTAGGATCAGGAGCATAGTCAGAGGGAACGGTCCATTCAGCAGAGAGCAACGTCACTTCTAAAAACCTCTGCGGGACTCCACCAAGGCCACTCAATTATCTAGTAGCTGAGCTGGGTCAAAATCAAGAACACGGGTCTGACAACCAGTCAATGCCCTTAACCTCCACGTATAAAATCATGTTCCCCAATTAAGTGGAAACAAGACTCTAAGCTAAATGCTACCCTCTGTACTCAGAGCAATCAGGATTTCTACTATTGGCAGGAAGGATATGAAAGGAACCCTGAAAGTTTGGGTGAAACCTTTTCTCTGCAAAAGGCCCTCCTCTCTTCCTCACCCCTGCTCTCCCACTCCCATGTATTTCTTGGCACTAGAATTTCTTTTCTGTTTTTTTAAGTTTTATTTATTTATTTTGAGAGAGAGAGAGAGAGAGAGCATGAGCAGGGAAGGGGGAGAGGCAAAGAGAGAGAGGGAGAGAAAGAATCCCAAGCAGGGGCTCGAACCCATGAACTGAACCCTGCGATCACGCCCTGAGCCAAGATCAAGAGTTGGAAGCTTAACCGACTAAACTGCCCAGATGCCCCACCAGTAGGATTTCAAAGCCCGATGATTTTGGACTTGCTTATGATGAGAAAAAAGTAAGAGCTGAAAAGTCTGGCCGGCGTCAAAGCGCCCTTCCCACACCAAAATACGCGTGATTACGTCTGTATTTGTTGGGGGACAAAAGGCATGACAACGAGGAAAAGGGAAAACGGAAGAGGAGGGGCAGCAAGGATGTGTCCTAGTAAAAACTGCACCCAGCCAGAAACTGAGGAGTGTGGTGCAGCCAGGGTGGCAAAGCCCCAAAATGAAAAGCAACAAGAAAACACAAAACTATGCCAACTCAAGAGACTAACAAAATGCACAGAATATTCATTCGATGGATGAGTAACCCAAGGCTCTCCAGGGACTCGGAGGGAGGTCGTTTAATTTTATAAACAAAATCTGGGATGGAACCTAGACGGTCATTCCCACTGAGCCCATCACTCCAACTCCCTAAACTGATTCTTTCTTGCTAGAACTGCTGAAAACATGAAGGCTTCTTGGGACCATACTTTCCACCCAGAACGCAGGAAAGAAGGCTCTCTTCTCCCTACATTTAAACTGTGTTTTGTTATCCATCCACTCCCCTAAGCAGGAGGCTCTGTGAGGGCAGGGACCGGAACTGTCTGAGGCACCCAGCACAGTACCTGGATCGTGGTGGGCATTTGGTCCATCGTTTGCTAAATGGGTGATTTGCTGCGGCACAATGAGACCTGAGCTCTACTTACACTTATGGGAGAGAAGCACGTCGAAGGAATCTGCCCACCTCGTGGCTTCTTCTGTGGATAGTCTCCTAGGAAAGAAGAAATATCGCTCTTGAATACTTCTGAAATGATCCCCCCCTATCAGCAACCATTGAGATGTGCTCAAGTGAACAAATTAAAAGAACAAGGGGAGGGGAGGGGGTACAGATGAAGAACCACACCTGGGTTCCTGCAATTCTGTCCCTGTAAGTGGGTACATTCTTAAGAAACTGATGGCAAACCTCAGTATTGGAATTCAGTGTAGCTACTACATTGGCTTTCAGTCTAAAAAGCCAAGCTAAGTAAGTGCATGATATAAAGATGCCAAGACAACAATGGAAAGAAACCGGCCTTAGAATCAGAAAAGGTAGGTTGAGCTCCTGACTCCATATTTTACTGTGACCTAAATCTCTTCACCTCTGCAATGGAGATCATTATGCTTATCCCGGAACTTCGCAAGGGTCAAATGAGGTAACATCTAGGATATCGTTTAGCACAGAACTTGCACAGTACGGGCACTGAATCCAGATTATCTGAACCTAAACACATTTTTAGAATATATTTGAGTGTTTGTTTCCAAACTGAGAGCTCAGATTGGCAACTAAGGAGAACCAGGGAGTATCCTTCATCACAGATTTATGAGAGTGGTGGATAAGGTTCTCTTAAAGGCAAAAAGAGGGGGGTGGCGCCTGGGTGGTTCAGTTGGTCCAGAATCCGACTTCGGCTGAGGTCATGATCTCGTGGTTCATGGGTTCAAGCCCCACTGTGCTGACAGCTCAGAGCCTGGAGCCTGCTTCAGATTCTGTGTCTCCCTCTCACTCTCTCTGCCCCTCCCCCACTCGCACTCTGTCTCTCTCTCTTTCAAAAATAAATAAACATTAAAAAAAAGTAAAAAAGGTTCCTATTCTGAGTTAAATCATGCATTTTGAAAGGAAAGCACACGTCCATGCACTCACGTTCAGGGATCTGAAAGGAGCTGTCGAGTGGCAGGGATTTACGGTCACTCGGCTCATCTGGTCAAACAACCCAGTAGAGAAGAACAGGTCCTACGCCCCGAGGTGGGCTCCCCATGGTGAGCCCCCTGGGAATGCCACGTGGCCACACTACTCACTTCAGAGCACGGTTGGGTTTGTCGGGAAGAATAGCTGTGAAATCACTACACGAGTCTGACTTGTGAGACAGGCATCCCAGGCGGGTCCTCATCCCTTTGTTCCTGCAACAACACAGGGCAGAAGGACGGGGAACTGTTGTGATCGTAGCTGTCAGCTCTAGAAAGGGCCCCCGGAACTGCTGGTTCAGGAGCCTCAGCCGCCTCCCCTGACCCCCCCATCCTGCCCCAGGCGGTCCCTAGAGATTTCATGAACAAGAGGAGAAATACCTGGGAGATCAAGGGATATACTCACTTACTGGAATGGTAATAGGTACCCTACCCCCTAGAGGCTTAAGGCTTTTTCAAAGCTAACATTCGACTTGATAGTAAGTCAATGAAGGTCATTAGCTTGGAAGAATTTCTAAATTAGGATTCTCTGTAGGGAAAGGAAATACAGTGAAGACAAAATAACAATCCACATTTTGCTCTCCCACTAGGAGGGCAAAGGAGCAACAGCAACAGCAGCAGCTCCTGACTGCAAAGCCTCAGAAGTGGTACCCGCACGGAGAGCGGAGGGTTGCTCGCATAAAACAAGGGTGCAGGTCACAGACTCTCGGAGCTCAAATGAAGCTTTAAGGCAAATTAATTCTGACTCGGGTTCTCCCCACTCGTGCCCCATTTATACATAAATGGCTACAGACCAGCAAGGACCAACATCCGTAGATAACGACAATGAGCAGTCAAGAACTAGGACCCCTTTCTCAGTTCTTTCCCTGACTTCACTAATCTCTCATATTCCTACTTATATTTTGGCTTATCTCAATCAGCATGTTTACAATTCTAACGTGTGTGTAAAAATCTTGTATTTCTTACTTTCCTAAGTCGTTTAAAGGTTCTCTGGTACAGAGCGTTCCATGGGAAATTAAGCTAATGTCTCTTTCTGACTTCCCACATTAGCCCCTTTTTCCCTTTAACCAGAGATCGGCAAACTATGGCCCCGCACAATGCCTGTTTGTGTAAATGAAGTTCACTGGAACACAACAGCACCCATTCATTTACATATTGTCTACAGCTTTCAAGCGGGAGGGCAGAGTTGGATGGTTGCAACACAGACCGTATGGCCCATAAAGCTCAAAATATTTACTCTCTGGCCCTTGACAGAGTAAGTTTACTGACCCTGGACCGTTAACCGTGGCAGCTCCTCACACGGAGAGCAAGGGTAAGTGGGAAGGGTTTGGCGTGATCGAATCAGGACTTAAGAGTGACATAAAAAGGCACCGCCACATACACACTGGTAACAATTTGCCACAGAAATAGTCCCAGAGATGTTATTTCCGTGTGGAAAGGCAGTCCTCCCAGCCTGGCTTTCGTGTCCCCTGTTTCATGAATCCTGGGCCTGGGCAGAGACCTAGAGGCTGTCCTATTCGAGCTCTTCCTTTCACTCCACGTGGGTTTGCATCCCTGGCCCAGCTGATCCAACAAACATCTCCTGGGATGGTATATTTGGCAAGGGTGGACATTTGTATTCCACAGCCCATCTCTGAGAGCCTTTTAAAGCCGGAACATCCAAGTTCCCAGAAATATCCCCTCTCCTGCACAAAACTGGGTCTGGACGTCCTCTGCTCCCCCCTCTGATCTCAGCCAGGCGCATTATGAAGCCATCGATTTTGGGGCATTCGGCGTTAGCCATTCTATCTCCTGTCTTGGTGGGCACGTTATGTCCATTCACTCTTATAAATCACAGGGTACTCTGACACCGGGCCATGTGAGCAACTGATTAAGGGCCCTTGAGTCACCGCATTCCATGAATTCAAGTAAAAGTCTTGCTTCGGCTGCACTAAGGCCAAAACCCAACTTTCAGGGAGTACATTCACTCCCCGGTGCCCCAGGATCATCAGTCACAGAAGAGTCAGGTCGATGCCCCCAAAGAGCATTTAAGAGGACTTCAAAAAATGGCAAATGCACACAAGCCATCTAACTAAGTTTAGTAGGTGCCAGTGTACAGGGTATACTTGTTACCAAGACAACAGTGATTCTCCCAAATAGTTTGCAAAGATCTTCCACAAGATACTCTTTGGGGCCAAATGGTTTTGATTTTCCATCTTGGGTAGCTGAGACCTGAATTATAACCCTGTTAGTTAGGTCTGAAATAATGGGAGCAGAAGTGAGAGTCAAAGGTTAAGGTCACTTAAAACAACAACAACAACAACAACACAAAACCAAAAATCAAAGCTTGCCCTCATCTCTCTTCCCTGTTCCAGTACCTTATAGAGGTCGCTAAATGGTTCAGTACAAGCTCATGCACAGTCCCACCCCATGAGTCCCGCCAGTCAACAGGAGGGTTTGGCACTAAGGCAGGTTCCGTTTGCAAGGCCACGACTCTGCAAGAAGCACCCAGGAAGGACAGCACAGTCCACACAGATGGCCTGAGGAGCTGGATGCAAGTGGACCACCCGTGGGATTAGAAGGCTGGGGCAGGTTCAGACAGCGGGGGAGAGAGGGGAAAGGGGCAGGCACGGGAAGATAGGTTAGCATCATTACCTGCGTGGCATCAGTAAAGCGGCCATGCAGGCACACGCTTACGGTTAACCCTCTGGCCGGTGTGCAGGGACGTCAGGGCGGGAGATAAGACTGCGGGGCACAGGGGTAAATCCCTCTCACGTCCTCTCACCTAAAATCAAAGAATCTGCTGTAAGAGGGGGGCCGCCCTCTCTTATCTGACTGCGCTACAGAGCCTCTTGGATGGCTTTCTGCCAAAAGAACACCTCCCCACACACAGCCCACCCCCCACAAATGCCTGCTTGTCCTGAGGAAGGGTGACTAACTGAGGATGAAAAGGGACAAATTGCTGGGTGACTCCTATGTCCCCAAACCCAGCCCGTCAACAGTGAAGTGGGGCACAGGCCCCAGGGGAGGAAGACATGGGCCTGGCAAGCCAAAAATGACCGTTCTCTTTGTCTTACTCTGATGGGGCCCAAGGGACCAGCCAGCCAGGGGTGGGAGGTGGGGGGTCAGGGCTTGTTCTAGAATTATTTGATTGGCTGCCTCTCTGATTCTCGCCTCCCTCCAAGGGTAGGATGTAAGGAGCCTTGAAGGGTATAAGCAGGAGGAAGAGTGAAGGCTCATCGGGCACTGTCACGGCACAGGCTTGCTCCTTTGCAGGAATCACAGGCACGAGCTGAAGAATTGAATATGCCAGCTTCTCTGTCTTGCCCACGGGGAGGCCGCCTGACCTTCCTCAGCCTGGGCACTGGCCCGTTCCCGACCGGAAGCAGGGAGGACCTCAGGAAAGGGGATACTGAGGCTGAGGGCTCATCGACTGCTCATCTCTCTCTCCTGAGGGTCCCACTCTCAATGCTTCAAGCCCTTTGTTCCCACAGAAATGATAGGAAGAAACATGTGAAGAGAGCAGCCTATCCATAAAGGGCTCCCCCGGGGAACCCTGACACCAAACATAGAATCCATTTTAAAAGAAGCCTAATTTAGATAGAGAAGGCCCCTGCTCCATCTACTCCGTGTAAGGTATCTTGATATTACACGGAACATTTCAACAGATACTTTTTAAAATACCTTCTCGAATAATACCAAAATTAATATAATTAAAATGTTGCTTTGTTAAAACTAAACTAAAAACACACACACACACAAAAAACCATCAGTTAGACTTTGTGTGAAAGCTCATTGCCAGGAGACCAAGCTTAGATCACTTTCCCTGAGAGTGAGGACATCTCCTTCATCCTCGTCCTGATGAGGCGCACACCTGCCTGGCCGGAAGTCAGGAAATCGAAGCTCTTCACGGCCTTAAGGTTCTCCCACAGCTGCGAGAAATAACTGTTTGGGGCACCTATGCCTCGCTTCCTCTTGCTTATAGGAAATAGCCACAGAGGACAGGAAGCCTTTGCCAGGGGCCTTCGTGACTCTGTTGCTGAACCGAACCAGGGACTACTCCCCACGCCCGTGGCAGGCAAGGTCATTCGGGGCAGGTATTACCAGGCCTCCGGTCACTGCCTGGTCACGCTTCCTGTTCCCACTGCTAGCTCATACTGGCTTGCCGGGACCGCGTCCATGCCTCCCTCTCTCCCTTCCAAATCCAGCACTGCCCACCGCCGCCCCTCGGACCTTCCACCTGCCCTTGACTCAGCTCAGCCGTGGAATTCGATTAAATAAGAATCTGCAGGACACTCTGGCCCCCGCTTCCTCATTCATCCTAGAACCTTGGGGCTCTCATTCCATTTGGCCCGTGACTTCTGGGGCACAGGATTTGAGGTTATCGGAGCCCAGAAAGGCCTACGGCAACATGCCCTCCTAGGTGGACACCAAGTTACAGGTGACTCTGAGGCAGACAGGGTGGGACATATTGGAAAGAGAGGGTAGTCAAGGAAAAACAAAGGTTAAAAGCAAAGAGGAACGATTTTTACAGAGGGGAAGAGAAACGAAGAGTCTCAGCAGGGAGAAAGCAATCAATATGCATGGAGAGGCAGGTTAATTAAATATGGATAATGCAATCAGCCCACATGGGCACCTTGAAGAGGAAAGAGAAAAGCCAAAGCAATACTCACTGTCTTTGACCGGTCCTCATGGCCTGCACGTCTTTGCCCACCGGATGGTCAGAGAGGCTGCGGGTTAAGGAGTTCTGGGGAAAGAGTAGATCTTTCTTTTAGCAGTCAGATCCTCGGTGGGGGAAGAACATGTGTGCATGAATGCACAGGCACCCTCGCGCGTGCACACACACATATACACACGCGTGCATGCACAACACACCTCCCACCACTTGAGCCGGGCAGCAGGCGGCCCCGCTGAAAGCTCTTCTCTCCGCTTGTCACATCCAGTAAATACTGAAGCAGCCTACACCCAGCGGGCGGCGGCTCAGCTCCCGGGCACAGTCTGCACGCCCATCCTCATTGGCAGGATGCAGGAGGTGCCCCGGAGCGGAGCTCGCCTGGCACTCCTCCCGTACCTTCCTCTTCAGCCTCACTAACCTGCTTCCCTGCTCCGCCGGCTGCAGCTCAGGGAGAGGTCCCCACAGCCCAGAGCTGCCTCCCTCTGCACCCAGAGGCTGTGCGGGGGGCAGCGAAGCCGTAGGTATTAACTCTTTCCGGCCACCAATGAGCTGCAAATCAAGTGTCCAGGGGGCCCTCTTCTAACGAGCTCTGCTGCTGGCTGAAGGCTGGCTGCAGCTCGGGGAGCAGGGAGCATAAAGATCTTGCCCCAGACAGCTGCTGACAGCAGGAGCCAAGCCGAATCAAATCTCCTAATGAGCCAGGAGGAGGGGGGCTGTCTTGCTGGGTGTGATGTGATGTGATAAATGCGGAGAGCAAGAAAGCGACGGGGCAGGTCACACATCTAAATTCCACCCCCTTTCTCCCAATTTCTATTGTGCTCCACTACCAAGCCAAACCACACGGCCCTGAAATTACCCCCTCTGCCACATTCCAGCTGTCCCCCTTACTCTACGAAGGCACTTCTCCCCCGGTCTGTCTCTACTCCCACCCCTCAGCACCAAACACACCACTCCTGACTTCTTAATGAGAAATTTCCACCTCTCCTGCCTCCTCAAAACATGTATATTTCCAATTCTGCTGGCTTTTCCTACAGTGGAAATTCACCTCTCTCTCTCATCCATCACCTAGCAACTTCCCCCTACTTGCATTTGTTATGGAGTGAGACTTTTCCCTTTGTTCTGCCCAATCTGCACATTATCCCTATTTTTCTGTCTTCTGCATTTTTTCCCTTCCAAACCACCTTACCCACATGGACCTTCGACACGGTCTGGTTCAGTTCCAGAAGGAGGACTCCCTCTTCCTGCTTGCCCCAGGACAGTAGTTCTCTGAGTACGGCCCCCGGGGCCAGCGGCATCAGCATCACCTGGCAATGTGTTCATGCAGATTCTCAGGCCCCACCCCCAGACCTACAGAATCCGAAAGCCAGGGCATGGAGCCCAGCGTCCCAGGTGATTCTGATGCTTGCTAAAATTTGCAAACCACGACCCTGGGACAAAGCTCACCGTCAACCCATTCCACTCTAGTCTCTAAGGCTGAGTCTCCCGCTCCCACTCAGGAACGAGCTCCAAATGTACCGAATCTTTGCCGTAAGTCATATGGGACACCCAGAAGGCAGTATTTGCTAGAGACAGCAGAAATCTCTATGGAAGGTGATGGCTTTAAAATAAAAATATTAGATTCCATTTGTTTAACGTTTTATAATGTGGAAAGCACTTTCGTGTATTGTTTCTCAACGACCCTCTTCATAGAGAGAGTATTTTTCTCCCCAAGATACAGATGAGAAGGTTGAGACTAGAAAATGTAGCATCCCTTTTTCAAAGTGACACAACACATCAGGGGCAACTCAACGACCAGACTGGTCTTCTTAGAACTCTTACAGCAGAGCTTTTCCCACTACGTCACACCGGGACCGAATTCCTGGCAGCTCTATTGGTGCATAACCCATATTCTCGCAGTGACATGAGTCTGCCGCAAGCACGCACTGACGATAGGATGAAATTAAAAGTCTGATGCTGCCTCCACAGTGAGTCATTGTCTCTCTCTGAAAATGTCCATGGTGTGCCTCTGTTAGGTAAAGGGAACTTCGTGTTATAAAATGAGATGCAGAAGAAATGTTTTCCCTTCCTCAAAACCCCTGTCTTGAACCCTGATGCTAGCTGGGCTTTAGAATTTAAACACAGGGGTGCCTCGGTGGCTCAGTTGGTTGAGCGTCTGACTCTTGGTTTCGGCTCAGGTCACCATCTCGGGGCTTCGTGGGTTCGAGCCCTGCACCACACTGTGCTGACAGCAAGGAGCCTGCTTGGGATTCTCTCTCTCTCTTTCTCTCTGCCCCTCCCCTGCTCACTCTCTCTCTCTCTCTCTCTCTCTCTCTCTCGCAAAGTAAATAAATTTTTAAAAAAGCTTTAGAATTTAAGCATAAAGAGAATCCTTTGCGTCTGGACATTTTATTGATACATTGCAACCGTAAGAAACAGGTTCACAGACAAACCATGAATAAAGCCCATTGATAAACACTTCCCTAATCCAAGAGAAGTTTATTCCATAAGGTGGATCCTCCACGATTCATGCATACAGACTTTGTTTAACAATCGCCCAGTATGTGCCAGACACTGAGAAAAACAGTGCGCCGCTGTCGTCTTCCTTAACTCTCACTACAAACGCACACGGCTGACATCTTCATCGTCCCCATTTGACAGACAGAGAAACAGAACTGATGCCTGATACCAGACTTCCAGTTTCCAGGGCGCCTGGGTGGCTCAGTCGGTTAAGCAGCCGACTTCAGCTCAGGTCATGATCTCGCGATCTGTGAGTTTGAGCCCCGCATCAGGCTCTGTGCTGACGGCTCAAAGCTTGGAGCCTGCTTCTAATTCTGTGTCTCCCTCTCTCTCTGCCCTTCCCCTGTTCACGCTGTGCCTCTATATATGTCAAAAATAAATAAACATTAAAAAAATTTTTAACTTCCAATTTCCAACCCTTGCTGTGCCCCTTGCTTCTAACACAAAGGTAGGACCATCATGGGACTCCTGTTCCGGTGCTAAAATAGTGAGATAAAGGCCTCCTCTAAGTCCCTTGCTGCCCTGTCTGGCATCCAGGATTTAAAGGCACTGAGGAGTTAGGACAGGGCTGCAGATGAACCCAATTCTCAAGTGGGGCCTGACTAATATTAACGCAGCATCAGAATCTTCAATTAGCCATTGGAGAAATGATATAGTCCTAGGAAGTTAATAAGCCAACTCAAATGTTTAAGGAAAGATAGAAGCATTAATAAAATTTTAAGGAAAAGCAGGAATACAAAGAGTAGAGAGAGAGTGTGTGGACATGCATCTAGCACGAGTAGAAAGAAAAAAATTAGGGGCACTTGGGTGGCTCGATCAGTTAAGCGTCCGACTCTAGACCTCAGCTCAGGTCATGATCTCACAGTCCGTGGGTTTGGGCCCCACGTCAGGCTCTGCGCTGACAGTGTGGGTCCTGCTTAGGATTCTCTCTCTCTCTCTGTCTCTCTCTCTCTCTCTCTCTGCCCCTCCTCCACTTGCTCTTTCTCTCTCTCTCTCAAAGTGAATAAACTTAAAAAAAAAGAAAAAATTAAAACTAGTCCAAACTTTTTTATTTTAACCCAAACATTCCTAAACATCAAAGTGTAACCGCACAATACCTTAGTTTGAGAAGCACACACCTAGTACGGGGTCCCTCATAGGGGAGGACTCTAACTTAATCTTTCCTCCTATAGAAGCAGGTGTACAAGGAATTCCGGCAGGGGTGGGGTGGTGGCGGGGTGGGGGGAGGGGTGCATCAGCAGAGCGGATGGGGTCCACATTCGGGCATGGTCTCCTCTGCTGAAGGAGAGAGAGAGAGAAGGGCAAGCAGGCTGGAGTGGTAGTGAAAGAGGCACTCACCTACTTGGACTCTGTGTCCCCAGGCTGAGAGCCCTGGATTCCTTTCTGGTCACTGCTCCCGAGCTGCTGGCTGCAGACTCGGCACAGGACATCTCTGCTGGCTGTGACACAGGGTTCTTCCCAGGAAAACAGGCATCACAAGCCCGGCTCTGGCTCCTCACTCTGCCCTGCACCTCTCAGCTCTTCTCCCCCTCCGTTTGTTCCTCCCCGGAAACCCAACCTCTGGCATCCGTGCTTCAGTCCTTTCCAGCTAGACAACTCCGTCCCCCTCAGACTCTGCAGATGCAGCTGTGTCCGAAACAACCTCCTCTCCCTCCAAATCCTCCCTTCCTGCTGGGCTCCCCGTGCTTGCTCACGACAGTGCTCTGTCCTAGCCCCACGGTAACGACTATAGGTATTTCTGGCTCCTTCTTCTCTAGTGCCCCGTTGAATTGATTTTTAAAACCTCTCATTACATTTCTGAACTATTTCCCAACTTCATCCGCTCTCATTCATTGACACTGCCATTCAGAGGTCACTGGGCACCCAGCTTGGTGCATGCCTCTTCCACCCCCTCCTAAGTAGCTGATCTTCCTGCCCCCATTTCATTGTCCCCCCCCAGCCCCCATAAACCTCCTGGTGCATGACACTACCACCAGAGTTACCCACTGAACAGGTACCCAAAGTGAATAGTCTGTATAGTCATTTTTGACGGGCTTCATTGTGGCATCCTGACAATTCGGTCCCGTTTACCTATCCAGTCTTGTATCCCATTGTGCACACACACGTGCACACACATGCCTGATTTCTCTGCTGCCTCCCCTGCCTGGAATGTCCCCACACCCCCTGGATCTAACTCTTCACTCCCAGTTCCTTCTCTCAACCCAATATCCCAAAATAAAAATTTTCCTTTCCAAAGCTTTTTCAGAACGCCCTCGATCAGAAAAGGAATCCCTCCATCCCGGCACCACCACATGGCCGTGTGACTCTCTGACAGCCCACGTCACAGTCTATAGCTTATCCTCGTGATTTATGTTTTCCGATCCTCCCAAATGACTACGTGTTCCACAAAGACAGACTCTCTGACTTACTCCCCTTGCTAGCAATTCTCATTGCCTCGTATGAAGCAGGTGTTTAATAAATGTCAGCTGAATTTGATTTGGAGCTCATAAAAAAAAAATCTGAAAAATCACCGGGGATTCCTTACGGCACAAACACTTTGGACTTCCACAGTCTCAGGGTCAAGACTGAAGTCTGCCTACCGCTAATGATGCTCAGGGGCAGCAGCATGGGTATTCGCGAACTATTGTTCCCAACAGCCCAGTCAGGGCAGGGTGGAATGAATCAAGAGCAAAAGGAGCACCTGGCATTGTCACACGGGCCACAAAAATGTAATTAAATTGATGATAAAGGGAATTACTGTCTGCAATATATTTTTAAAAGCCATGTTAGTAGAGAAGGAGGTTTATTGCCAAATGCCCCCTGTGTGTTTATTTAATCAACATACCACCTAAGACAGTGCCACATTAAAAGCTTTTAATAAAACAGTCATTCAGATATTAGATTTGAATTCTGGTCAGCATGCTAAAGCTCTCCCACAAATCTTTTAAAAGCAATTTCCACTTTGTAGCTTCCTAGTAACAGCAGAAACATGAATCAACATATGCTGCATTGATTTGGGGTTTCCATGGAGACTGGAAGGACACAGGGAAGGGAAGGACAGAAAGAGGCCACTCGGCCCAAAATTCTACTTAAAAAAAAAATACATCTCGATTTCATCCCTCTGAGTATTAGCAGCCTCATTTCCTGCTCATCAGTTCAAGCATCCAGATATTTAATTTGTAGTAAGTCTGCTCGGCTTCTCACAAGGAATATCAGAGGGGAGTGGAAAGAAGTCAGCAGTCAAAGGTGTGGGCCCATGAGGTTCGCACAGGGACCCGAATGAGCACGGGATCTGGACGGAGAAGAAAGGGCCTCTGGTCCTCACTCTGCATTAACTCGCTCCATGACACTCACTACCCTAGCTAGCTATGTGATCACTAACCTCATGAAGACACAGGGAATTACAGTCTGCAATATAATATTGTTTAAAAGCCATGTTAGTAGAGGAGGAGGCTTATTGCCAAATGCCCCGTGTGTTTATTTAATCAACGGAGCTTTGAATTTTGATTTCCTCTCCCGTACAACACAAATAAACTGTCCTGTCTATTTTTCAGAGTGGTTATAAGAAAGAAACGAAAAAGGATGTGGGAAGGAAAATGCCTTGCAAACTCCAGTCCACTGTACACCCTACCACAGACAGCCCCCGACTTAGGACAGTTCCACCTGCGACTGTTTCCCTTCTGACTGTCTGACTTTGCTGTGGTGAGAAAGGGACACACATTAAGTGGAGACCAGACTTCGTGTTTTGCATTCTGCCCTTTTTCCCAGACCGGTGATATGGGGTAGGACACTCTCTCGTGATTCCCCCATGAGATCAGAAGAGTCGACAACTGATACCCTTACAACCAACCTGCACACGTCCAACCATCCTGTCTTTCACTTTCAGTGCAGTACTCGATAAATTACATGAGATGTTCTACACTTTATTATAAAATGGGCTTTGTGTCGGATGATTTTGGTAAGTGTTGTGAGCATGTTTAAGGTAGCCCAGGCTAAGCTATGAAGTTCGGTAGGCTAGATGTATCCGATGCATTTTTTACTTAAGATATTTTCAACTTACGATGAGTTTATCAGGACATAACCCCATCGTAAGTCGAGGAAAATCTGTATTATACTTGGTGATACTCCGAGCTTCCCTTTAAATTGAATTTTGCCAACAAGTAAGTATATACATATAAAAAAAATCGCTGATTTAGTGGGGAGTAGACTGACCTGGAAAAAAGAAAAGCGGGTTGGAGAGGCCTGAGTTTCAATCCCTACTCTGCAATTTTCCAGATCTGTAACTATGGGCACGTTACTCTCCCTGAGTTGTTTTCATCACAGGTAGAATGAAGATAATAGTACCAAAGCTGTGGGCTTGTCAGAGGATTGTTATATGGATTGACTGGGAGATTGACGCAATGCTTGGCAAATGGCAAATGAGTGTTTAGTGTGAGCCATGATCATTAGCCATCTCGTCTATTTCATCATCTGTAAAATGGGAATTAGGATTCCTACTACTTCCCTACTTCACATAGAGGATTACTTGGATGACATCTGCTCAGCTATTTGATAAACTGTTTGGGGGGAAATGCCCTAAATAAATAAAATGTTGTTATTAAAAGATCCATGTGTACTACCTGCTAACCGAGGTGACACAAAAATGTAGAAAACACATTTGTGAGGTTTTGTGAGCATCTTGGTGGACAGGGGCTTACATATGTCTCTGGTACCTTTTTCATTCTCTTTTGTTCCTCTTGAGCCCTCACGGGTCTCTTGACCACTCACTGCCACCTTTTCTTTTTTTCTATCCTCTTTTCTTTATTCACTATCGTTATGCTTCTCCTTCTAAGTGTATCTGGAAGGAATTTTAAAATTAAACTTCAGAGACTTGGAGTCTAAACTGCAATTTTTCCTTAGACCTCCTAAAATTAAATGGTACACCAACACGGGGCAAAATGACACAAAATGAGGAGATGTTACAGGAATTTTATGAATTACAGACTGTTCCTGCAACAGTGGTCACCAGTGTTAGATGTGTGTGTGTGTGTATACACATATATACACATATATTTAAGGACGCACATCAACCAAATGCACTATGTGGAATTTATTTTGGACCCTGATTCAAATTTAAAACCATAAAATATTACAAGAAATTTAAGCACTGATTAGATATTGATATTAATGTGATAGTGAGGTTTTTTTCTTAAGCAACTTATTATTTAGAGATACATTCTGAAATATTTAGAGTTGAAATGATATGTTATCTGAGAATTGGTTCAAAATCATCTAGGAGGGGGAATGCAGGGTATTGAAGCGGGGAGGTAATACACAGGTGCTCACTGTTCGATTCTCTTGTGTATATTTGAAATTGTGCATAAAAATGTTTTAAATAGAGTGACTACTGACAATATAGGCTTCAGTAAAATGAGCCTATGAAGTGTAAACTATTAGTGCAAGAAAACTGAAATATAGAAAGGCAATTTGAATGGGAATTTATTTCTTGTATTATAAGTTTTCTTTCCCATGAATAAATCCATTTTCAGAAAAACCCTTTTATTTGACTCCTATGGAGCAGTGCCAAAATTCATAGAGGTTTAGAGTGGGTATGACTCTTTGTTATCACCTACAGAAAGTAAACTTTAAAGACTTTACCCAAGGTCACCTTTCGTAAGGCACGGCCAGAACTCCAGCCCAGAGCTCCTGGGGTGGAATTTTGACCCATCCTTTCTTCCCAGTGCTGAGCTGCCCATCTCCACAATCAGAACCCAGGGAGGTAAATCAGTCTTGGATCAGGATACAAATGATGACCTGTTTGCTTACCTCCCCAACCCTTCTTCATTCCTGTTGGAACCTCAGCCTCAAACAGTGAACTTGGCTTTTACAAACTAGCTTCCCATTGGCCGGCTGGCTTCCATGAAGGCAGCCGAAGAGTGGGAGTCCACAGTGTAGGCAAAGAGAGGGCTCATGCAACATACATCCTTCACACGCCTCTACCTTTATCTCCTATTTCACCAAGATAATCGAGGTCTCAGGTATGAAATAGTTCAAGCCCGTTCCCTGTCTCATCTCCTGCAAGTCTTCCTTCCTTCCTTCCCACCATTCACAGATGTGTCTACTCAAGGTAAATCTTTCCTCCCGTGGCCCTGAGGCCCTCCTTCCCATCTACCCTGCTTTATCAACACTTTACCTATACTCTTTCCTTCTCCTATGTTATTCTATACTTACAAATAAAAATATTCTTTCATTAAAAAAAAAATCTCCCCTGGGGGTGGGAGGTTCCTCCTTTTGTCAGCAAAGCTCCCTGAAAGAATTGCCTGTTTCTCCACTTCCTATCCCTTCCTCCGTCTTTTACAACTTGGCTTCCATCCCTACCGCTACCCTGAAAGAGCAACTTCCATATTGTGAGGTTTGGTGGTCCATGGTTCTTGTCCTCATGGACCCTTAGCTGCATTTGCTAATGGGGACCAATCCGTTCTAGCCCCTCCACCCCCTCGACCTCCTTGGCCTTACTAAGACTTTCCTCACTGGCCTTCCCCTTGGTCTCCTTTGCTGGCTCCTCCTCTGCCCGTTCCATAATGCTGACATTCTCTTCCCCTCTAACCTTGGTTTCCTGCTCTTTTCTCTGTAAATGATCCTTGGGCATTCTCATCCTTGCCCGTAGTCCCAACTACACTGGGTATACTGATCACTTCTGAATATTTTCCTCTAATACCGGTCCCTCTTCCAATCACATAGATTCTTTTTAGCCCATGCGTTGCTGAACATATCCCTCAGGTATCCCACAGGCACAACAAATAAAAACATGTCTAAAAATTTACCATATCATAGCCCCTTTTCTCCTGACCCATTTTATCCTCCATTCCACCCTCATCACCTTACGTACACATACAACTCCTCTTCCTCTGGAATTCCTGGTCGCAGTTTCTGACACCACCATCCACTGAGTAACTCAACCAGAAATAGGGAAGTAATGAGGTACTATTCTCTTTCCTCTTGTCTCCTATAGTCAACCAATTACCAAATCGTACTGATTAAATCTCCCTCATGTTTTCACAACTGTCCCCCTCCTCTCCATCCTTCCTAGTACTGCTCTGCTCCACACCCCATTTCATTGTCCTTGGTTCTTGTCCTCGTTGTCTTTGGTGTTTGTGATCAGCCCACCCCCTTAACTTCAGCTCCATTTTGCAGCCGTAGTCACCAGTTTAAATCACAAATATTACTACATTCACTTCTCATAACCTATAAGCCCCCTGGCCTATTTAAACATCCTAACACATGAGCTCCCCAAGAGCCGGGTCCCCCCTGGCTCGAGGGTGGCCCACTGTTCCCCCGGTTTGTTCTTCATGCTCCAATGACTTCATGCGGTTCACAATCTTGAGCACAGACCATGGGCTACACATCTCTGGGCCTCATTCATGCCTTATCATCATTCAAGCTTCACTTCAGGACCACTTCCTCCAAGCAGCCTCCCCTGCACACCCAGATTCCATAAGTGCCCTACTACGTGCTCCCAGACATGCTTCTGTGCATCAGAACATGGCTCAATCAGGTGCCTGCAACCCTCTTCTCCTAAAAAGACTCTTAAGTTCATCAAGGGCAGGAAAGTGTATTCATTCATTCATTCATCCATTTATTCAACTAACATTGAGGCACCTCCTGTGTGCCAACCGACGTACCAGGTAGAGTACATTATCTGTACACATTATGTAAGTGAAAGCTGTATTTTCCATCTCTACATCTCCAACACCACGTACAGTGCCTGGCACCAAGAAGATGCTTAATAAATGTTTGTTGAACCAGCCAACAGACAAGTGAGTGAGACTATATATAGAGCAGGATGCTGGCAGGGAGAGGTAGCTTAAAGTCATAAAAATGGCACAGTCTCCAGGGTCTGGTGACAAGGGTTCAAGTTCCACCTCTGCCCATTCATGGCTGGGTCATCTTGGCTGAAGACCTTCCTTTCTTATCTATAAAATTAGAATTACTAAGGCAATGCCAAACTCCTGTTTTATTGTAAGAATTCAGTGAGATATATAAGCAAACATGGATTGTACATTATTCAGTCTCATGAAAACATGAAGTCACATTGACTGCGTCATAGAAGGCAGAGGCCCAACACCAAATGGGGGTGGGGGTGGAGGCTGCAGAGGAAGGGGCAGCAGTCCAGAGAGACAGAAGTGTCAGGACCTAGTTTTCAAAGCCCTGGGGCTGTGATGTAAGCACGAGGGACTGCCACGACTGAAATATGGCTCTCTCCTCCTATCTCGCGGTGCCAGGGTGATGGCTATCAATCTCTTCCCCTCCTTAGGCAGTAACAAAAGCTTTACCATTCGCCATCAGGGCCTACAGCTGTGGGCAGAAGGCAGCTTCGGCCCTCTCCCCTCCTCTGAATATAAAACAAGCTCTTTCTAATCCTCCATTTTCAATGACTTCAGCCAATGGCTTTCACCAGCTCCATTCTGGCCAGCCACTTAGAGTCATGCAAAGAGGAAACTCTTCATAGCTGTCAGACCAGGGATGGGCTCTGGTCCAGTAACAGTGGCAGGAATCAGTGGAGTGGAGCCCCAGCCTCCTCCAGGGACAGCTCCCCCTCTGGGATCTGTTCCTATCTTCACAGAGCCCTCAGGGAAAGGAGGCAACTTGCTTTTGAGCCTGTGCCAGGTGCACGTTAATGTCTGTGCTGGGGGCAGGAGGAGGCCCCAGGGCTGTGTGGGTGCACTCTGATGCACAAAGATGCTGAGCAGATTCTAACACTTTTCCTTGAGAGACAAGGCCTGGTTGGAAGAGGCCCTCTTCCTTCTAGGAACTTTTGTTGAAAAATTCAGCAGCCTGTTGGGAATTCCATACACACCACACTAATACAGGACCTGATGAGAAGGCTGAAGCTTCCTGCACAGTGAAAAATATCCTAATCCCTGAGGCACGGGGGGGAGCAAAGGAGCATGTCCAGCATCTCTGGAGGTACAGATGTTTGGACAAAGAGGAAATTAAAAAGCACAAATCAGAGAGCCTGGGATAGGACGGGCAGCACAAAAAGTCTAAGCCATGAAGTCATTACACACAACAAATCTTACATGTATGTGGCACAAACATGACCTATAAGTTGCTTTCACTTCTCTGGATGAATTTGATCAAGTTTCTTAACCTCCGAGCCTCAATGTGTTCTGGGAAGTTGAGAGGATTAAACAGCAGCATGTAGGGAAAGTACCTAGCAAAGGTGTCTGGCACATCTTGGTAGCTGGAAGCTACCATTATTCCTTCTAGTTGATCTCACAAAAACCTTTGGAGGTAAGCTAGGTGCTGGTTATTGTGCCCATTTTACAGACCACAAAAGCAAAGTTGTTCAGCAGCCCTGAGTGAAGGGCCCAGGGCAATTCCATTAATGGCCCTAGGGAGATCTGAACCCAGGACTGCCAGGGCTTTCCCTACTCTGCACAATATTTCAGCGTGAATAGTTGTTGCTACATACCTATCACTGAGATCCACATTTGGAGGTTTTTTTAATGGAAATATGATGGGATTTGCTCAGTCATCCATCCACAGGCTCACCCAGTCCCCCGGGAGTACCTGGCATTTGTGAAATGGCTATCGTAACTAAGGAACCATGATCTTCAGGTCAGAGTTAACTGACCCATGAAAGAAGACCTTGGCTTCAGTAGCAGACTTAATTCAACTGGACACATATTATGAGGAAGTCTTCAGATTCTTTGTGTATTAGGCACTGGGTGAATTTTTTTTTAAGTGACCAATGGAGCCAGTCCCCAGGGGTGGCTTAGCGATGCCTGGCCACGGTGGACTACAGGGCTGTCTACATACTCTAACAGCCCTGCTCACCCCAGTCCTATGGACCTTCTCTAGGTAACCTACTGTAAGGATTGAGCAGAGAGCAAATGGTTAACAAAAACTAGTTTACTGGATTGATTCACTGCTTATGGGGCTGTCACTCCCAAAATAATAACAGCCGTCAAAATAGCATCATACCACATTGCATGTTTACAGCTCTGAGCTTTTCCCAAACACTTATATGATCTCAGGATCACAGCTATCTCATTCCCCCACTTTCCAGCACCTCCTCCATCTTCCAAGAAAACCCTGAAGTTTTCCAAATCTGTAGGAACAAATAATCCAAAAATAACCTACATTGCAGGATGCAGTGGGCTTTCCTTCTTAACTCATTAGTTTGAAAGCACCCCAAGATCAGAACTTAGAAGGACCTGAAAGCTCGATTTTCGGGACGTGTGTGAAACAATGGATTGACATTGAGTGGCTCTAATACAGAAAGAGAAAAGCCACTCTCCTCCTCAACACCTCCCAAAAGTCACTACCGAGACAGCCCTGAGAAGCACCCATTTAGCTGATGCCAGGGACTCGTCACCTCCTATAAGTGGCAAACATGCCCTCAATTCACTGCTTAGCAATTGGTGACCTGCCAAAAAAAAAAAAAAAAAGTCCCAGTAGCTAGGTACGATGATGGAAATTAACTACATTTATTGTGGCGATCACTTTGCAATACATACATAGATCGACTCATTGTGTTGTACACCTAAAATTAATGTAATGGTACATGTCAATTATATCTCAGTTTAAAAACAAAAAACCAACCTTGACCCAGCAAGTCTA
Organism: Paguma larvata; assembly: GCA_030068075.1. Classification (NCBI taxonomy): domain Eukaryota; kingdom Metazoa; phylum Chordata; class Mammalia; order Carnivora; family Viverridae; genus Paguma; species Paguma larvata. The sequence continues at coordinate 18,880,362 of CM057840.1, forward strand.
GTTTTAAGAATATGTTTAAGCAAACAATCCAGAATGTGAGCAAAATTTTAACTATGATGTTATGGCAGCAATGCATATAATTTTTTAAAAAATTTAATTAATAAAAAACAGAAATCAGTACCTGCCGATGGATGTTAGTTAACTCAATGGTGGGAATCCTTTTGCAATGTATCTGTATATCAGATCATCACATCGGACACTTTAAACAGATCACAATTTTATTTGTTAATTACACCTCAATAAAGCTGGAAATATAACAACAGAAAAAACTGGTGACCTCCAATGTACTTTCATCTGCCTCCGACTCATTGTGATTGTGAGTCCTGCACTGGAATGTGTCACCAGTGTTAGTCACCAGCAACACTGGGACCTGCATGCGGACGAAACAAAACAGATGCTGTGGGCAGCCAGACTGCTGTGCAGGCGACCTGCTTAAAACAGCAGCAGAAAAGACATGAATGGAGCGAAAAGAGACAGTGCCACAGTCCTGATATCAACCCCCACCCCCGACAGAAGGAATCTGAGAGAAGAAACGGCATCTCTCGGGACCACAAAACAGGTTTCAGGGGGTGTGGGGAATTAGGACTGGGGAGAAAAAAAGAACAAAAAGCGGACATTTGTAGCTTAGCGCCCACTAAGTGGGAAGAATGGGCGTATTCCTGCACTCTGGCTCCTGGCAACGGTGACAGGCTTGTCCCGCTCTGCAGAGCTCTGTGACAGAATGAACGAGGACTGACAGGAGGGCAGTGCCTTTTCTGCCCTGAGGTGCCCTGCCCTTCTCAGCAAGACTTGTGGCCAGGATTGGCCAGTCCAGGGATCCATCGAGGCCCTGCTGGAAGGAGTTGCTCTCTCTTACCTGTCTGGCAGTGGGCAGTTCAGCCGGGAAGGTGGGGCTGGCCCTGGCCCCAGCTGGGCATGGCTTGGTGAGGCCCTGAATGACAGAGTCAGCCACCTCCTGGTACATGGGAGAGGGCGGCGGAGGGACACGGCTCCGCCTCACCTCTGCGCGCCTAGCAGAGCTGCTGCAACGCGTGGCTCCTGCTCCCGCTCTGCTCGCCTGCCCGAGCTTTGCATCTCATGAACGGGGAAAGAGCTAGCGGCAAGGGAAGGGGGTGGGGAGGCGGAGGGAGGGAGAGGGGCACTCTGACAGATGATGCGCAGAGTTGGGGGAGGACCGAAGACTGAAGCAGGACGGCACTGCCTGTGTGGCTCTCCTGCTGACAGCTCATCACTGAGGGGCCGGCTGCTCTGGAGAATTCAGGGAGAGGCAGAGATCAGAAGGGGTGGCAGAGGGGGGGAATAAGCGGGGAGGAGATCCCCTGAGTTGCATAGAGAGGAAGGAGGTGAAGTTGGGTAACTGGCATGGGGGAGAGAGGATGAGCTGCTTTGGCTCAAAAACAGACCAGGCTGGAAACATCACTTGATGAGGTGGCATGGGGGGGGGGGGGGGGGCCGCTGAAGCACCATATTCCTGGCCTGCCATCAATGTTGTCTCTGTCTCCTTCTGTGACCACTCCTAAGGCAAGGCCACCCTGCCTTAGGAATTTGGAATAGCTAGACACTTTAGACCAAGCACAGCTCCAACTTTCTCAAAGAGAAGGGAAAAAATCAGCAGGAAAGAATGTAATGCATGAAACGTTTGATGTCATACATCACTCTACACTGCAGGCAAGTCTGAGTGCCCCTCTGCCATCTGCCCAACCTGTGACCAGGGGGTTGCCGTGGCAAGAGCAAGAGGGAGCACCCACCCGGAGGGGATGGAGTGTGTCACGTGATGCTTCTGTCTGTAAAGTTCCATTTGGATGGTCAGGAGCGAAATCTGCTGGGCAGCTGGGGCCAGTGCCTGGAGAAGCTTCTGAGCCTGAGGGGTAACCCACAGCATCTGATGCTACAGTCTACTTGACCTGCCACCGACATGTGGCAGGTTCACTGCACAGGCCCGGGAGCTGACAGTCATCGGCTCTATTTACAACCACAGCAGAGGAAGAGGCTGACAGGAAAGAAAATAAACAAACAGTGGAAGCCGGAGAAGACCAAAGGAAGCTGCAGCTGGGGAACACTCAGCAAGCTCAGCTAATGAGGAGAAGAGAGATCTCAAATAAGGGCCTTCTCCGGGGGGAGGGGACGGGATGTGGAGGGGGTGGAGAACTGGCGGGCCCCAGATTTCCAGGGAATTGTCCATCCCTGCTGCAAGCTAGTGCTCTTCTTCGGGCCTGTCCCCGGAGTCCTGCCAAGCACTGCCCCCAGATGACCCCTCAGAGACGGTGGACGGTCAGCACACCTCCTCTGCAGATGGTCACAGTCACCGTGTCACTGCTGCAAACACATCACACCAATTCAATAAGCTCAAGTCAATTCAGCAAGCCATCATCAGAACCTACTGTGTTTTGGGGGGGATGCAAAGATGACTAAGACAGCCCAGTTATGTCTCGTGGGATCCAGAAGAGAGATTTAAATAAGTGACTCTAATGCACGGATAAGTAAGATGAAGACTCAGTGCCACCTCAATGCTGAGGGAGGGGACAGCCACCTGAGAAATCACATACGTCCTCCCAGAGGAGGCCTCATCTGACCTGCACTTTGAAGATGACCTGTGGATTTTGACAAGCTTGAGTTTAATGGCGGAGAACTCGAGGCAGAGGAACAGCCTGCCTGGGCAAAGGCACAGAGTCTAAAGCCACCTGGTGAGTTCGGAGCAGAAAGTGAAGCAGGATAGGAGGCCACCGTGGAGGATGTGATTTAAGGGGCACATTGTGACCAGATAGTAAAAAACTTTGAGTAAAAGACTGTCATTTTCATGATCAGATCTGTGCTTTGAGAAGACACATTTGAGTGATGAAGGTCTGGGAGAGAGAGAAGCCAATCCTATCACAGAGATTTGGGAAGGCTGGATAGAGGGATTGAGGAGAGGGAGGTTCAGAACAGAGGAGAGTGGGAAGGAGTTGAGAATGGCCCTACAATCAGTTTGAAAACTGCCTTCGAAGGCTAGGGGACCTCAGTCCCATAACTGCAAGGAATTGAATGCAGCTAAAAGACCCAAAATGAGGGAGGAAACAGGTCCTTTTCTAGAGCTTCCAGAAAGGAACACAGCCCTGTCAACACCTTGGTTTTATCCCAGTGAGGACCGTGTCAGACTTCCTACCTACAAGATCATCAGAATGTAGTTTGTGGTCATTTGTTATGACAGCAGCAGAAAATAATATCCAGCGGCTGTCCTTGGTTGTAGTGAGGACATTTCTTGCATAATGTAGACCCACGGAAACAGTTGAAGAACCAAAATCAGAAATGAGACAACCTCTGCCTTTGGGGCACCTGGGTGACTCAGTTGCTTAAGAATCTGGCTCTTGATTTCCACTCAGGTCATGATCTTGTGGTTCATGGGTTCGAGCCCCGTGTTGGGCTCTGTGCTGATAGCATGGAGCCTGCTTGGGATTCTTTCTCTTTCTCTCTCTCTGTCACTTTCTCTCTCTCTTTCTGCTCCTTCCCCCACTTGTGCACTCTCTCTCTCGCAAAATAAATAAATAAACTTTAAAACAAAATAAACCTCTGCCTTTCGCTGAAGTGTAAGTTCTAAATATCTCCCTTAGAGTACGTCTCTCTCTCTCTCTCTCTCTCTCTCACACACACTCACACACACACACACACACACACACACGTGCATGTGCACACACATGCACGCACATGCACACACATCCCATAAATGAATGTCTGAGCTCAGTCTTAAATGATTTGTTAGGCTCCCTCCCCTTCCCAGGCATATTCTACTTCCAGCAAAAGAGGTTATATCTCTCTGATTGATTAGCCGTTGTTGAGGAAGGTCATTCTTTGCTCTCTCATAGAGTATCGCATGTCACAGGGAACACAGTCAATGCTTAAGGTTTAAGAGAAGAAAGTGGAGAGGGGGCCACCTCCTCTGGCAGGAGAAGAGAGCCTCTGGCAATGAGAAAGCAGAACCTGCCAACCTGAAAAAAGAAAGTGAACGAAATCAAAATAACCCAGTCCCAGGGTAGGAAGATTCTGAATAGAAAGAAAATAGAATAGATGAATGGATAGATAGGGCAGTGACGGTTAATCAAAGAACAAAGAAAGCTGCTGAACCTCACCATATGGACCAATTCATATATCAATCTATTAGAGTTCAACCCCCCCCATACGTGGGTGCATGTGGGCACAGACCTGCATGTGTTCATGTGCAAACACACACCTGAGCATCATTCACAGAGCTTGAAACTTGAAGTATCTGAAGGCTATTTACAGAGAATAGAACTTATACCTACCCAGGAATTCAGCTCTCAACTTCTCCCCATCCCCATTTCCATAGGCAGCAGATGGAAGTGGTCAAGAACATGGACTGTGGTACATTAAGAACAGGTACTCTGTATACAAATTCCAATTCTGCCAATTACCAGTTTTGTGACCTCAAGCACATGACTTAAGCTCTCTGAGACACAACTTTTCTTTTTCCTGTAAAACAGGAATACTCTTAGCACCCGCCTTATAGGGATGTTATGAACATTAATGAGTTTATACGTAAATGGCCTAGACTACCAATGGCTGTCTCATCTACCCCCTCATGATCAATGTCCCCCTTGATTCTTCATAACATCCTATGCTTACCCATGCATGTGTGTGTTTAATTATCTGGTTTCTTGTCTGTGTATTCCACTAGACTATAAACTCCATGAAGGCAGAAACCATACCTTGTTTCACTTTGCCCTTCTACAGTTCTGCACTATATTTTTCCTCCTCATCTGGAAGAAATCCTTAGAAGACTTTGGACAAAAGATGCTTAGTAATTTGATAAGACTTAGTAATTTGATAATTACTCACGCATTATCTATTACCAGGAGTGGAGATCGTTGATGTGATGGCCTTCAATTTGTTTACAGCTCTTTGTATTCATGCCCTTGGATACTCTCTCCTGCACTGCTTCTAGATGTGGCCATGTAACATGCTTTAACTAATCAGACAAGAGCAAGTAGGATACAAATAGAGACTTGGGAAGCACATATGCACTGGGGTTTTCTCTCTCTTGCTGCTCTTGGAATACTGCAGCCTTCATGTGAGGAAATCTGCACTAGCTTACTGGATGAATACAAATATGTGATCTAATCACCACTTTACTGTCCAATCAACAGCCAGTCAATGGCCAGACTTGTGAGTGAGGTCGTACTAGATAATCCAGGCATCAGTCAATCCACCAGCTGACTCTGGACACATAAGCAAGATTAGCAAAGCCAGCCCAATCAGGATTGTCCAAATGACCTGTATCATTAGGTCAATATATGGTTGTTGTTTTAAGCCAAGAAGTTTTAGAATGTTTTGTTATACAGCAAAAGCTCAGATACATCATTGAGTAGCCCAGATTTGAAGTCCATTCTGGGTACTTCTAGCTCCACTCCCTGAACACCAGTCATTTTTATTGTACCCACCCAACTTTATTTCTAACATTAATGAGCAAAACTGACATAGGCAACGCAATGACACCCAGGCTTTATGAGCAAGTCAATTTGTGTGTGTTTCTTCTGAAGCCTCGGACAATCTTTCTTTGCCTCAGGGTGGTGAATATTTTTTCAGGGTGGTTAAATTTTTCTTGAATATAATAGGTATATTAATCTATTTACCTACCATGGCATAGTCCACTTCTCAAACACAGCTTTGGAAGTTAACTCTGTGCAGGCTATTTTGCCTAAGTGTCTAATTTTTCCACAGAAATTGCTTACTCTTGGAGAGCAAAGAGTCATTCTTTGCCCTTCACAGTGCCTCGTGTAGCATTTCATTGATTTCCAGACCTGTAAATCATGGCCCAGTGAAATTTCTAAAATTCCCAAGTAGCAACCCACAGGGTTATCAAACTTTTATTTTTCCAAGTAAGAACATTAAAAAGAGTTATCTACCACTGACATCATTTTATTAAAGATAATTTTTATGCCAAAAACATACAAAGGACATAATCTCAGAATAAAGAATAATTCTTCCCATGAAAATACAACTAGCAACCCTGCACCCACATTTAGGTACATAAAATTAAATATAAGGAAATATTTAAACACGTACATATTCATATGCATATGTATGTGTGTGTGCGCGTGCACGCACGCACACACACACACACATACTGCATTGTGGTTTTTTTTTTCCTTCATTTTTCTGTGACCAGTGATGACTTTATCTTTGGCACCGATAGATGAACTTGATTTGGGAACCACTGGCCTACAACTCTGCATGTACAAAACAATTACTTGGTAGAATACCTTAGGGATAGCATTCATAACTTTTACCGAAGGGGTTAGTCTTTCTTCAGATTGACCTGGAAGCCGACACTAGAGCAAGTGCTGACCTCCCACCACTGTAGCAGATAGAGGTGAGATCAATTTTCAGCACCACAAAAACGGACGTATTGTAACAAATAGCTGCCAACTTACATTTTCCCAGAACACTTTGAGGGAAAACAATCTTCCTCCATTTCAGCACACTCAGAACTGTGCAGCTAATGGAGCTCAGGAATCCTACTGAGGGGACTCTGCAGACCAAGTCTGAAGTTTGAGAAACTGCACACTGCCTACAGTCACTCTTAAATAGGCATTTAAGAAAGCATTGCCTCTGACACTAATATCTAACATGAATGGCCCAGTCCACAGAGCTGGTCAAAAACAATACAGAAGCAAATGAACGAATAAGAGAGTTTTCTGCCTGAACCGAAGTTCCCAGTCCAATTCAGTCTTCAGATATGAGACACTGGACATAAATAGCAGAATACACTACAGTTCAATGTACATGTGCACAAGCTTCAGATAAGGGCTTAGTAAACTGCTTATATATATACATCCTGTGTCTCATAGATGTGGACTTTCAAAACTTCCATAGAATTGAGAACCTACATCTACCCACTTAAGAGCATCTATATATAGTGCTCAATATAAAATTCGGTGAAAAGATGAATGAACAAATGAACTTCTACAAGAGAGATGATTTCTTTATTAATTTAAGTGACACGTTTATTTAGCACCTCTTATGGGCCAGGCACTGTGCTAAGGCTCCCTACCATTGCTAGGAATACTCCCATGAACACAACAATCTTAGTTTCTTCTCTAGTTTTCATTCTCCCTACTCTGCCTCCATCCCTTTGTCAAAATCTATCTAATTTAAGAATCTACTAACTCGTCCTGAAGATAACTCAATACACATCCCAAGGCCTTTCTCAATGATGACCTAATAACCCTATCTTTTGTTTTTCAGCTGCTGTTGCTCCAAACCTAGTCTCTTATTCTAAACCCTTAGGTCTGAATTTATTGCTGGAGTTTGACTCTCTTTACTTGCCCTGGTGATCGCAAACCTGGCTCACTTCCCTTGACGTTTCCAATCCTTCTTCCTTCCTTCCTTAGGTAGGAATCTTCACTCAACTTCCAGCCCATTAGGGGGCAGCCACTGAAGCCCAGCCTCCTCCTAACAAGAAAGCAGCTCTGACCCCTTCTATGAGTCATTTCCTTATTCTTAAGTAATCCTTCTCTTGTCTTGAAAAAGAGCAACCCTTCAGCTATTGTTAAAAATAGATATCTGAACCAGGCTGAACTCCAGCTGACAACTGTAATCAAAATTCTGATACCCAGAGAGGGCGGACCATGTATGAAGAACCCTTATAAAATACTACTTTAACAAGGCTTATTCCTTGTTGAAAGATGGAAATAAAATACTATATCTTCTCAATTCTAAGACACGTTTTTTTTTCTCACATTTTAACATTTCTGTAGCCAAGATGTTTTACACTCAGCATATACTTGTAATGTGGTAAGGTTGGTGACCCCTATCTGCATCAATGCCCCTCAAAAAATTAAGCTGTATTAAAAACATAACTCATCTTTCATTTGATGGAATCTTATAATTGAGAAAATGCAGTGGGCCACGACTCTTCATTGCCCAAGGCCAGGCAAGTGCTTATTAAAATGATTCAAATTGAAGTAGGAGAAAAGAAAGGCCATGAGAAAGGGTAGGGTTTCCAAAATCTTTAATGCATTAATAATGTCTCCAATTCAGGGAACCAGAGGTAATACTGGGATGGAGGACACAAATAATCATTTTCCTCACTTGACAGTTACTAGAATGGCCGGTGATGATGTAAAGTGAAGGAATTTGAGTTCCTCTGTTTCTCCCTTCCCCTGGTACCCTTTGCCAGAATGGGGAACAATATAAAATCAGGGAGAAGGAAGAAGCCAAAGCCATGCAAATTCAACAAACTAGTTGACAGCCTTTGATAAGGAGTTGACACCATCTAGGTCATTGTATGGTTTGTTTCTTTGTTTAGATTTTTGTTTTATTGTACTCATCATAGGATTTAAGAGGGCAGGTTCTGGAACCAGACTGTCTTGGTTTGAATCCCAACTCTACCACTTAAAAGCTGTGTGACTTCCGTACAACACCCAGTGCTCATCCCAACTAAAAAGTTTAAAAAATAATAAATAGGGGCGCCTGGGTGGCTCAGTCGGTTGAGCGTCCGACTTCGGCTCAGGTCATGATCTCACAGTCTGTGAGTTCGAGCCCCGCATCGGGCTCTGTGCTGACAGTTCAGAGCCTGGAGCCTGCTTCACATTCTGTGTCTCCCTCTCTCTCTGCCCCTCCCCCACTCATGCTCTGTCTCTGTCTCAAAAGTAAATAAACATTAAATTAATTAATAAATAAATAAATAAATAAATAAATAAATAAATAAATAAATAGAAACATTAAAAAAAAAAGATTGAAGATACTAGAGACCCTTCTGGCATTTCATGAAATTAGAACTCTGCCAGGAATGCTTCATTATAGTGAAGTTCCCATAGTTGTTATATAACTTTATTCTCAAAAAAAAAAAAAAAGCTGTGTGACTTTAGGCAAGTGATTCAACCCTGCTGTGCCTCAGCTTTCATATCTGTAAAACGGGGATCATAAATGACTTGATACCTGTACACTTACAGAAGTGTCTGCCAGATAGAAGCACTCAATAAGGCCATTTATCATTAATACTTGAAATTTCCTTGAGGAAAAATAATTTCTTCTCTCTGGAAAGCCAAAAAAAGAATTTTGTAAAGTTCTAGAAGAAACTTACATCCTTCCCTGATGCAGAATTATTTCCCTTCTAAGATTAAAGTCACATATACCTTTCCCTGGGACTTTTCCTTTCGGTGGATGAAAAAAAAAATCAGCAATCTTATGTAGGTGAAGGTGAATTTGCTGCCGAGCAAAACCCTCTTTCAGTGTTCAAAATTTTACCAGTCCTGAATAAGAAAAGGGCAGAGTGGTCCTGGCTGGAGTCAAATGCTTACCATTATTTTGTTTAACTCTGAAATAAATCTTACCTCATAAGCACAGAATTTACTGAGGATACTGGAACAAGAGAAATTAGCAACTGTGTGCACATAGCTCTGGAATATACGTGTAGTTCCATATGTCACCATGTCCATGTAAGTGCTCAGTGACTTATTGTATGTCTGCAAAAAAAAAAAAAAAGCACCCAGAGAAACATAAACTATTTATCTGGGTTAAACTATACCATTTTCTTTATAATCCTGCAAAAGTTTATGCAGAAGATGGGTTATCGCATAGAGGGAGCTTGGACTCATGCACCCTGATTCATCGTCCCATATTAAAGGCAGCCTCTCCATTTTTGCAAATGACATATCTGATAAAGAGTTAGTGTCCAAAATATATAACAGATTTATACAACTCAAGACCCCCAAAACAAATAACCCAATTAAAAACGGAGACCAGATGTGATGCTTGGTGGCTCAATCGGTTAAGCATCCAACTCTAGGCTGCAGCTCACATCATGGTCTCACAGTTTGTGGGATTGAGCCCCGAGTCAGGCTCTGTGCTGATAGCATGGAGCCAGCTTGGGAGTCTCTCTCTGCCCCTCCCCCTGCTCTCCCTATCTCTCTCTCTCTCAAAATAAACAAACATTTAAAAAAATGAAAAAAATGGGCACAAGACATGAACAGCCATTTCTCCAAAGACATACAGATGACATGAAAAGACACATGAAAAGATTCTCAGTATCACTCATCATCAGGAAATACAAATCAAAACCATAATGAGATATCACCTCATACCGTGAAAATGGCTAAAACCAAAAACATAAGAAACAACAAATATTGGCAAGGTTGGAGGAAAAAAAACCTTCATGCACTATTGGTAGGAATGCAAACTGGTACACCCACTGTGGAAGATAGTATGGAGGATCCTCAAATAATTAAAAATAGAACTATCCAATGATCCAGCAATCGCACTACTGGGTATACACATGAAGATTACAAAAATATCCCATGTTTATTGCAGTTTTTTTACAATACTTTATGGAAGTAGCCCGAGTCTTGAATGATAGATGAATGGAAAAAGAAGATGTGGTTTTTATACAGTGGAATATCATTCAGCCATAAAAAATGAAATCTTACCATTTGCAACAACATGGATGGATCTAGAGAGTACAACGCTAAAGGACATAAGTCAGTCAGAGAAAGTCAAATACCACTCGTGTGGAATTTAAGAAACAAACTGGTGGTTACTAGAGGGGAGGTGGGTGGGGAGATGGGTGAAATAGGTGATGGGGTAAGAGAACACGTACTGTGATGAGCACTGAGTAATGTATAGAATTGTTGAATCACCAAATTGTATACCTGGAACTAATATAATGATGTATGTTAACTATATTAGACTTGAAAGTAAAAAGTCAATAAAAAGAAAGCACCTTCCTCCTCCTGCTATACTTCCCTCGTTTTGAGCTCCTCCATCCCTGGGGTAGACGGTTTTTCATATCGTGATAGAAATAGGCCCTCATTAATTTCATCTATTTCATCTGACATAAAAGATATTGAAAGGGGAGTTATGGCTGAGTGGGTATTTCTTTCTTTTTTTTTTTTTAAATATTTATTATTTATTTATTTGGCCGGGATGGGAGGGGAAGAGAGAGAGGAAGAGAGAGAATCCCAAGCAGGTTCTGTGCTGTCAGCTTAGAGCCTGATGTGGGGCTTGATCCCACAACTATGAGATAGTGACCTGAGTCAAAATCAAGAGTGGGGCACTAAATGGGCTGTGCCATGCAGGCGCCCCTGCTGAGTGGGTGTTTCTGTCCACAAAGCCTGGTATTGGAAACACAGGAGGAGTTTGCTGGGAGTGTGGAGGTAGCTGAGGGAAGGGAGGAGGTGGACTTCTACAGCCAGACAACAACTGCTCCAGACCCCTCCCAGGGAACAAAGATTAGCCTGGAGACCCAGCCCTCAGTGGCTGGAGTACAAAGGAAGCAGGACTTAGAACTTTCCTAACCCCAGCCTCTGGAGATTGGTGCCTGCCACGGGGAACATGGAAAATATTTTACAAAAGAGGCGAGACACGCGCCATATGGCTGTGTCTTCAGAAAACTTCCATACACATCCTTGTTGGAGGCTCTTCTCCCTGTGCGGTGGCTCCCGAAAGTCAGCTTCATTGCCACGGGGACTTTAGGAATCTGAGGGGACTCGCAGAACCACAGAGATTGCAATAAGGATGCAGGGAAGGAGTCTCTTGAGTGGGCTGCAACGCGCTTCAGACTTGGGGCCTTCCCGACAGGACGGACATCTCTATTCCAGGAGCCAGAGGTCTGAAATCTAGAGAAAGGGATCCCTCGGGGACTATAATGAATGCTGTGCTCCGGCAGTGCCGGCATGGTTCAGCTGTTTGATTAATGCCACGTGAGAAGGCAAATTTAATAGGAGAGCAAACCCTTCTAGGGTGTTTGCACTGGATAAAATCCGACACCTCACACCCGGCGAGGAGGACCACGGAGGGGTTTGTAAGACTCCTTCCGGAGCTCTGGGCCAAGGGCAGAAGTGTGTGCAGAGTGTGCCTCTGTCTAGGCCTCTGAGTCCTGAATGCATAACAATGCGCCCTGAGAGCCCGCCAAGGGAGGAGGGCCTCCATCTGCTCCTTCCCCATTCTCTGCTCCAGCGAAGGGGAGGGGGTGTCCTTCAGCTGTTAGGCCGGTCCTGTCTGGCTATTGGCTGACACATTTTCAAAGCCACTCTCAAAGGCTTTGATTAACCGGCTGTTGCTGGGCAGCAGCTGAAGCCATTTGCCTTGGAAAATGGAAGGAAGCAGGTGTAACCACTCACCCCAACCTGACCCGTCCCCAAAATACACCCCCCCACCCTGCATACACTTTACAACTGATTGAGTTACTTTGTCCCTGTACATTTTAATGAGCATACGCCTTAGCATCCCTTCCCTAAAATGTAACCAAGGGCAACACTGTTCTTGACTTCTCTCTCAAGAGAAAGGAAGTGCCCGGGGCGCCTAGGTGGCTTGGTCCATTAAGCATCCAACTCTTGGTTTCGGCTCAGGTCATAATCTCATGGTTCATGAGATTGAGCCCCATGTTAGGCTTTGCGCTGAGCATGGAGCCTGCTTGGGATTCTCTCTCTCTCCTTCTCTTGCTGCCCCTTCCCCACTCGTGCTGTCTCATCTCTCTCAAAATAAATGAATAAAACTTAAAAACAAAACAAAAAAAATAAGTGCCAGCCCAGGATGTTATCCTGGGTGAGGCTCCAGGTTCTCCTCAGGCTGACTCTGGCTCTCCCACCATCAAATTTCCATAGTCTTCATGGAATAGCAGAGTTCCAGAGTGACCGAAGTCATAGATGTCTCGGGAAGACTGAATACTTTTTACTAGATTCTCATTTTATTAAGTACGTTCCCCTCCACTGAAACAACACTTTACTTAAGAATTAATGGAATCTCTAATTTTTATTAGCTAAATGAGATTTTGTATTTGAAAGTGCTTTGAATTTAAAATTTAATATCTGAAAGAACTCTTATGCAATCCTCTAATCTGATCACCACAACAATCCAGTGGGCTAAATACCTTTGAGGAAATCGAGACACCAGAAGAAAATCAAATTATCTAAGGGTTTATTAGAGTAATATAGCAGAACTGGGCTTCACATTCAAGTTTTCCCAATCCCAGCTGAATAGCCTCTCCTACCTTCCCAATTTTAATAAATAAATTGCATATATTGTGAATCAATATTGAAAAACTGTCACATACATTTACCCAACGTGCTTGTGCTTTCTTGCAAACCTGTTAAATGGGTCCCACATGACATTTAGGCTGCTTCTTCCTCTACCTGCAGCTCTATCCCAAATGAGGCAAAGAAGTGAAATTGGTGGCAGAATAAGAGTGGGAGTTGGAGCTGATGGACAACACGCAGTCCCTGGCTGTTGCTGAGTAGAACTGTGACATCATAACAGCAGCATTTCAGGAAACTTTATCTGGTAGCAAAGTACTAGCTGCAGAAGAAGAGGCAGGTGGGAGTTATCACTTCTCTTGGGCCATATTCATACCCGATCTTCCTTCGGGACAAATGTAACTTTTTGCCCCTCGAAGTGCACCATGAATGAGGTTCCTTCAGAGCTTGTGTTCCTGGGACGAGCTAAGATTTCGGGATGACCCCAAAACAAGTCTTCAGATCCATCTCTCATATCCAGCAGCCTGGAAGACTGACTGCTACTTACAAAGGACCTCGATTTCCAGCTGGTGATGGTGCAGAGCCTGGAAGAAACTGGAAAGCAAGTTCTTATACCTAACCAGGCAGAGGCAAGGGGCACCTGGGTTAATCACCCTGTGGTTAAGCATCTGACTCTTGATCTCAGCTCAGGTCATGATCTCACATAAGAATGAACCCAACATCAGGCTTCATGCTGGGTGTGGAGTCTGCTTAAGATTGTCTTTCTCCTCCTTACTCTGACCCTCTCGTGCTCATGCTCTTGGGCTCTCTCTCTCTCTCTTTCAAAAAAAAAATATATATATATTATAAATAAATAGGCAGAAGCAAAAGTCCCTCTGAGCTGAACTCCTTGAGGTGTCACCTGTACTCTGATCTTTCCTCCATCACTGACAGTTTCTTTGCTTTTAAAGGACTTGCCTTGTATCTCATATACTCATTAACAAAGAGTTCAACCAGACGTAAAGGTCCAATCCTAAGTAAAATACCAACATTATCTATGATGTCCTAAATAAGCACATATTACATTTTTCTGTGACCTCCTAAAGAAATTCAATTCTTTAACTTTGTTATCTGACCCCTAAGTGCAAATAATGATGGGAATTTTAGACCAGGTCAAAGGCAAAGGTGATGACTCAATACTTCGAGAGATAAAAACTTTTGTCTCATGACTGACACCAAACAGATGCCCACCTAACATACCTCTATCGCTTCTCGGCCTTTTGGCTAAGATCAAGTGTAGTAACATACTCCTATCACAGTCATCTAACTGCAAGTACATGGCTCAGTAAGTCACCTCCTCTAAATGGGAATGCAGTGGGTCATTGGAGTGTGTAGGCAAATGACAAAAGGGCAGGAACTCTTTGTTTCCAGCAAGAGCTTTCATGTGCTCATCCACTCACTCACTGGAGGGCCTGTTTTGTGCCCTGCACTCTGCAATGCTGGACAAGATAAATTCATTCTGAATGGTCCAGACTGAGCATACAGTTCCAAGTCAGTGCCCTGACATAAATTTTAGAAAGATCTCCACTTACTGGCTTCCACCTCTCCAAACTCCCAGCGCCTCTGCTTTGAAGGGGAAGGATCACTTTCTCCTGCAACCCAAATTTCTGGGAGAGATGCATGTGTGGTAGCAAAAGCTATGACCCAGAACTGTTCCCTGGGGGCTGGGAAAGTGGTGGCATCTGATCTGAATGACAAACTGCTCTGGTCTCACAAATCCCACTTACCACCCACACCCCAATCACGAACAACCTAAAGAGAGAGCAAATAGAACTTGTCCAGGGGTGGTCTAAAGGTAAATTCACATAGACTTCAGCTAAGAAAAATACTACCCTTTTGTCTTGTGTCTTCAGCTCATCATGACTTTGTTTTCTCCTAATCCATGCTCACAGCATCCTCCTGTCTTTCCCCTCTGTTCTAAAGTAGAAATTCAGAGCCAATATCAACTATAACCTGATTATCTGTAAAAATTGGGCCAGCATGGGGTCATGGATAATAACCACAGACAATTCTGAGAAATCATTTAAATTTGCCTTTGGCCTACATTTGTTTATGTGTGTGCATTTCCAAATAGATTTACCTTCCTAATTAGGTTTTGTTTGCATTCCCTCGGCACGAACTGACTGGGATGTCAGGGAGGGGGACGGGGAGTGGGCTGAGTGTTGAGAAAAGCTGGTTTGAGATAAAAATTTGTAGGAGTGAAACTTCTAGTTGCATCATTCACTTAGCAAATATTTATTGAACAGCAACGAGTGGCATAGCACGACACTTGGTTTTGTGGAAGATACACAGTAGGGACGAGATACAGTCTCTACCCTGAAGAAGTTTTCCATCTTCTTAAAGAGAGTACATGAAGACTTTACATTTATACAACTGAGATTTAACTATAGCCTTAAACGTGAGCTGAAATAGCACTGTATTTAACCCAAATATCTGCTTTTGATCTAATGGGACTCCGATAAATAGTGATTCCTCCAGTTCCCACACTGCAGGTTTCTGTGTTTCTCTGCCTGTATAAAATGCAAATGCAGCTTATATAAAATAGCGCAGGAATCATTTCCCAGAGTACAATAATGGGTTGGAGAGGTTTCCCCTTGAGACTCCATGTCTGAATTTACTGACAAGTTAATCACTGAGGAAGCAAATACTGAATGTCTTACGTTGTCCTCAGTTGAACAATTTCCAGGCAAGCCCCACCACCCCTTTCTCTTTGGCGTATATCCCCATGCCTAGAATCTGCTGTACTCCTCCTCCAAGGGCAGAGGCCCTCCATCATTCAGCCATCCACTGAAAACATGCCAACTTGGGAAAAGCAAGTAAGGGGGCAAGTGCCGTCTTGGACCTGTATGGAAAGTGGGACGAAAGTGTAGCTCCACGGCATCGCACTTTCACCCAGATGCTCCCCACGAAAACTGCTTCCTTCCCACTTTCTCTATCATTTCCACTACGTCAAAAGGAATTGGTGATGTGGATTATGTGTGTGTCTCTCATTAGATTAGGGAATCCCAGATCTACTCTTACTGCCCCCATTTCTAGGAGACCGCCTCAGACGCAAGACATCCTTGGTAGATTGCTGGGAGGAAAAAGTGGCCTCAGCCTAGGAACAAGTGACGGATTTACAAAAGGCACCTCCAGCCAGGATTACCAAGGGCCAACATTATCAGCACCATCATCAGAGGCACTCATGCCACACACGGCCATTTATGCACATGCAAGCTAGATGCAAACGTGAGTCCTGGCCCCGTGACTGCAAGCAGCCTATGAAATCAGTTTCAGGGATGCCTGGGTGGCTCAGTCAGTTAAGCGGCCGACTTCAGCTCAGGTCATGATCTCGCGGTCTGTGAGTTCTAGCCCCGCGTCAGGCTCTGTGCTGACGGCTCGGAGCCTGGAAGCTGCTTCAGATTCTGTGTCTCCCTCTCTCTCTGCCCTTTCTCTGCTCATGCTCTGTCTCTATGTCTCTCAAAAATAAAAAGAAAAAAAAGAAATCAGTTTCAGAGGTCGAGCAGCATTTTTTACACACAATAAAGGTAACTATTGTCATGTGAAATGACATATACATCAAGTATATTCTTATTTTGTATCACGATTTTTTTAAAAAGCCTCTCTATCTACAGTATATAGGTGAGCATGAAGCAAAGATTTTGCTTTATAAACAATCCCATAATACTCACTGAAACAGTACTAAAGTAAGAGTAAATATTTGTACATGTACAAGCAAATGACAAAATAAATAAAAGGACATGGAATATGGAGGGTGAAGTTCCTTTTAAAACAAGGCTGTGTATAGAATTGTTGGCCCTTTCCAATTCTTGGAAGGCATTCAAGTTCCCAGAAATGCCTCTCACTCCCCTGACTCAGCAAGGAAAAAGCAGCCACCTATTTTAATAACTTCTGCTATAACTGAAGAGGTTTAGGAGCAAGTCAGGGAGAGAGGGTGAGATTCATGCCTCGGAATACCTAATAAACTTTTAAGAAATAAATTCTGTAAATCAGGTGCTAGTCTAATCATGCCACCTGCTAAAGTTGAGACACAGAGGAGAAATTTGAAGACCAAGATAGAGCAGGTAATTAACCACCGAAGTAGGAAGACCTGATGTCCCCAGAATGCCTTCTCTACTCTTAAAATTAATATGAGAGTATGTTATTTTACATGAAAGTCCTGGGGCACCTGGGTGGCTCCGTCAGTTTAGTGTCCGACTCTTGATTTCGGCTTAGATCATGATCTCACAGTTCATGAGATCGAGCCCCACTAAGACTGCAAAGTCTGTTTTGGACTCTCTCTAACCCCTCTCTCTCTCTCTCTGTTCCTCCCATTCTCACACTCTCTCTTTCTCAAAATAAATAAACTTTTTTTTAATCCAAATTCACCTGAAGAAGTAACACTTTCAACTGTCAGCCATTTACATTTCAGTGTGAATTTGTTTCCAATCATTTTCTAAAACAAGGTATTGAATGAAACTAGAAAAGACTGTGAAGACCCCACATGCCTTGGAGGATACTACTATTATAAAAGGGGCACTGAAGAAGACAGCTGGAGGGGCAAGGGCAGCCTTTCTGCTTTGCCTTGCTCAGAGCTGGCCCAGCTGAGGAACATGGCCTCCTGCCCACTAAGAACACTGGAGCAACTGTGAACATTGGCCATTTGAGCTTGGCTTTGAACCTAGAAGTCCAACTTTCTAAGAACATTGGCTATTTGAGCTTGGCTTTGAACCTAGAAGTCCAAATACAAATAAGAAGCAGGGTAGGGGGTGCCCAGAAGCATCAAAAATTTGATTTTAGTATATGTCAAACCATCTTCATTCTTTTTCCTATTCTTACCCCTACCTGTCATCAGGAGAATCATTCCAATAACCCCCTAACTCGGGACCAGATGATCTCCATGCTGTGGCCAGAAAAAGTTCAAGGGGCATAGGTACCTAAGACAGCTGTGTGGTCACCATCATCAATAAATAGCAGGTATTAAATACTTTCTACATGCCATCACGGTGCTAATTTTTTTATGTGGATCGTTTCTTTGGATCATCGCAACAACCCATGAGGTAAGGT
Source organism: Paguma larvata (assembly GCA_030068075.1). Taxonomy (NCBI): domain Eukaryota; kingdom Metazoa; phylum Chordata; class Mammalia; order Carnivora; family Viverridae; genus Paguma; species Paguma larvata. The sequence continues at coordinate 18,898,412 of CM057840.1, forward strand.
TATCATTGTGCAATAATAACACTGAGGCTTAGAGGGTCTAAGCCAAGGTTACATGACTTGTAAGTAGTGCAGCTGAAAGTGAACCAAGGCAGTCTAACTCCAAACTCATAACCAATAGGTTAAGCAGCGGCAACTCTTGGGAAGAAGTGCTAGTTAGTTGAATAGTCAACCAGGGAAACTCAGCTCCTTCTGTGTGTCTTCCAACTCAGAACTCATCTCTTCACAATATGACCCGATAAAAGAATTTTTGTTCATAGTACCTCCCAGGTCATAGTGGAGAAGACACCCTGGCCTGGGCCCTATGGTGTCCTTTCAAGGAAGATGCATGAAGGAGACACAGGGCCTGGCTCACAGCCACTGTCAACTCTGTGCTGAAAAGCAGCCCTCTCTATGGAGGCGTGCCTGGGCTCCCCCACCCCTGAGGTGAAATAATGGCTCAGACAGGGGTTTGAAGGCATCAATGGACTGACAGCATAATACCCATGACTTTCACAGCATGTGTCTTTCAGCTGCAGAAATAAGGGCAGGATAATTTTAGCTCTGCGTGTCTTAACACGGCTCCATCTCTCCTGCCACCAGGCTGGCTCCAGACAGGGGCCGATTGTGTCCTTCTGCACTGAAGCTCCCAGACCCTGCTGAGAACCACTGACTGCAAAGTCTGGGGAGTAAGTTTGTGCCTCAGTGGGCAACAGGGCTCTGGGCTACCACGAGTTCTTGCCCCCAGCTCCAGAGTTGTGCGTCAGCAGGAAACCACTTCCTCTCTGACCATAGGCCTGAGGTGGTGACCTCTGAATATCCAAGGAGACACTGCTGCCCCGACATCTGCTCACTGACACACAGCTCCCCTCAGCAGCTCTGCACAGGCAGAGGACAGGGAAAGGAAAGGTCACCTGCACGGAAAGCTGGAGAGCCAACATCCTCTGACCTAGAAAGAGTGACCTGACCGAAGTGCCTTTTCTCATTGTCCACATTCCTCCTTCTCCTAATTTCTTTCTTTGGTTTTAGTGGCTCTTCCTTTTCCTGATTTTCCCCCTACTTCTGCAGATGTGGTTTTATGTATGTGTAGTGTTTGTTTTTTTTTTTATCCTATATAGCAGATTGTACACCTCTCGTGAAATCCCCATTTTATGGGTCTTACTTCTTAGTGGGGAGAACCTAGGGTCTCATCATCAACCCTCTGGCCAATTTTGCTCTCCTCAGCCCATTTCTCTTTGCTCATCCAAGGCCAGGCATAAGTGCTTACTGAGGAATCTCTGAGCCTTGAAGTATACACATGTACTCCTCCCATTCAGGCCACAATATGCTTGGCTCGAACTTAACAGAGCCCTTTGAAAAGATGACATTTCTCTTTTATGGTCTAATTATGTCTCCATATCAATGTGGCACCTAACACCTAATCACCTTTAGAACCCAGGGACTGAACTTCCACAGCTCGTGGTGAACTGTAGTTCCTCCACAGGGCCAACGGCTGGATGGGCACCTACCACAGGGTGTACGAGCTATTGCCACCGCATGACACCATAAGGACACCATATCTTATTGGCACTTCCCTACCTAATTGGAATTTATAAAGTTCTGACAAGCTATCTCTATACTCTGTCTTCAAGAAGAAGAAATGAAGTTGCAAACTACTGTCAAGCTAATTCTTGTTTTTTTCAAATCTCACTACTCCCCTTTACTTCCTTTGTGATCTTAGGAAATCTTAACAATCTCCTTGCCTCTGTTTCTTCATCTTTAAAATACAGATAATAAAAACCGCATATCCTTTAGGGCTATTGGGTCAAATAAGTGTGAAATGCTACAGTTCGTTGTTGCAAGCAACAGAATCCAACTCTGGACAACTTAACCAATGAGACAGCTCCCAAACTCAAGAGGAAAAAACCGAATGCTCTTAACCTAGAAAAGGCAGGGTCCAGGGAAACACCAAGAGTCTTGGTTACAGAAATGAACGATTTCCCCAGGGTAGCTCTATCTGGACTGATCAACTCTATTCATTTTTCCCATCTTGCTTCATCCAACTCAAGTTTTGTATTTCCAAGAGAGAGACCCAGATTGGTCTAGAATAGGTCACTCATCCATCCTCATTACCAGTGGAGGGTACAGAACTTGGATTCACAGATGCGATATAAGGGCTAAAATTAAGATCCAATATTATGTGTGCCTTGACATCTGGAGAAAACAGGGAGGACCTCAAGTGGCCTGACCACAAATCCTCCTCCTCCTCTGCTCCTGCAATTAAGGTCCCCTAGCCAAAGACCCTCTGTATCCAAGAAACCAAAGGCAATACCTGTTTACCCCTGAGGAGGTGGTTTCACTGCCAACTCATGGAATTATTCAAACAACCCAATCACATCCTCACGTGAAAACCCAGGGGCACCCTGTCCTCTTGGTCCTACAAAGTCTGCCTCCACAGCCCCTACTCTACCGCCAAGTACAACCTCCACATGGCTCTGCGTGACATGTGGTCTACTCCTCCCCCAGCGAGTATAAGCTGCTGGGGCTAATAAACTGCTCTCAACCCACCTGTCCACCAACCATCCCTGTCACCCTCGCCGATGGGGTGAAGAAGAACTGAATAAAACAGGTCCCCTAAAGATGGCACATACCAAGTGAGTCCGAAGAGAAAACTCCAGGTGCTATTACCAGAAATTGAGGAGGAAGGCAGGACAGCACAAACAACAGCTGTTCAAGACAGCACAAAAAGTGTTCAACACAGAGCCTGAAAACCAGAAAGTGAACCAAAAAACGTAGGTAGTAGAAATACTATTTCCACATTGTCAAAGAAATCAACAGTCCCTGAAAAGACTCTCCCAGTATAGCACCTGCCGTGTTTATAGAGTACCTTTTGCTCTCTTCCCTAGCACCTCTCCCCAGCAGCTTCATGGCAGTGCGGAGCAACAGGCATCGGGAAGTCAGAGGGAACACCCCCGTGCATGACACCCCCTTGCGTGGGATTCCTGCCTTGAGCAGATGGATGAGGCACCGGGGGTACATCACACAAGCACCTTGCTCTGCAATTAAACTCACTGTCAGCCCAAAAATTCATCAGGCTGGAAGTGAACAGGTGATAAGCCAGTAGCTCCCTGCACTGAAGTATTCCCCTGATTATTCCCCTCCTCCAGGTAAGAGTTAAAAACACTATTTCTGGCAAGTATTGGCCCTCTGAACGGAAAGCGTAGCCACTGCATGACATGTAATCACAAATGCTAGACACAGCCCCCAGACTGCAAACATCAACCTGTTGCCTATCATTCGGTCATTAAAATGTAATTCTCCCAGTGTCTGAGAGTCCTTTTCAAAATAACACAGGTCCCACCTCGTCGGCAAATACCTTTGCAGAGGGTTGCTCTCTTTATGCTGAAAACCAAAATAGGACACAGACTGGGTACCTGACTGGAAGCAGAACACCTGACTAGGACAAGACCCAGGAGGAAGGAAAGGAGGACTGAGAAGTGGCTGGGGACACACACCAGTGACAAATATCAAGGCAGCTACTCAGTGGGCTGGGGTCAACCAGCACTGGCCCCACCTTCAGCTGTGGGAGCAGTCAACTTAGTGATGTGGACACAGCAGGCATCACCCTAACACCTCTGTCTGCCAAGCACTTGGCGTCTGCATTGACAGCCAGGAATATGCTGGCTCCAGATACTGGCTAAGTTCCAAAAAGTTTCAGATGCTGCACAGAGCCTGGTATCTCAGCTCCTTGAGCCCCAGGAAATCCTAGCGTGGGCTTCCCACCATGTTAGCTCCTATTTTCCTCCTTGGCTTTCCATCACCCTAGCACTTTCCATTTGTGTTATGTTTAGAAATCAAAATTCTTGAGTAGATGCATGCATAGCTCTCTGCAGCTTAAAAGTGCATATAATAACAAGAGTAAAGGCAACAATTAAATTAAGACTTTCTCAAATGCCAGGGACTTTATAAATATTATCCTATTTATTTCCCTACAAGAATCCCGAAGGTGGGCTTCATTACTCCTACTTAACAGGTGAAGAAATCTAAGTCTAGATGTCAACGAACTTGTTCAAGGTCACACAGATAGTAAGTGGCTTAGCAAGGACTCAAATCTAACTGCAAACCCTCTACTACACTCGTTGCCTCTTGAAAAAAAGGTGCTGTCTTATCAACATGTCTTAATCATGTTGGGAAGGTTTGCCATCCACCCATGAAAGATGTATGAAAACATGACAGTTTTTCCTGGAGTTTTTACTCAGGTGTTCAGGATGTAAACTCATACAACTCCTTGGGCATCAATCCATGGCCACACTTGACCTCATTACCCAGGTCACAGAGAGCCCAGACCCTGTCCTAAAAGCTAAGTAAATAAACATACCTTACTGCATCCAAACTCTGCCCTGAATCTTTTAGTCTGTTTCTAGGGTCTTTATTGATATATCTTCTCAGTGTGTTCACATTATCACCCACAACTAGAAGATAAAACCGTCCCTTGCTTGGAGCACCGTACAAACAGCATTTACACCTTTTAAAAATGTGGGCATCCTTTAAAATATCCACATCTTACAATAAACAATGCCATTTAGGATATGCCGAGACAGAAGTCTTCTTTTCCTTCTGTTCTTCTATTGTAGTCATGGAGACCTCAAATTTGGTTGAAATGAACAGACAAAATTAAAACCTGCACAGAAAGTTGGTATAGGGGAAAATAATGACAGTTTATATTTCAGTGGTATTTGTGTGCGAGGAAATCAATCATTCTACAGACATTACCTCATTCTGATCTCTTACTAAGGTAGGAAAAGGACAGGTGCTCTTGATCCTCCTAAAATCCACACTGTATAAATGGTGGAGACCATAAGGAGAGACTAAGTCTATACTATATGCAACTGCACAGCTGAGACCAAAAAAGAGAAAAAAAATTGCACCCGCACAGTTGTTTGGCCTGAGACTGGTCTTAAATCAATCATTTGAAGTTAATGTTTTAATCACTCAGCTCAGCTGCATTGGTCCATATAGACAGGAATCGCCAAATTTACCAATAAGCCATGAAGAGCAGCTGAGGTTTCTCCATTGATGTGCCACTTAAAAAATACATTGCCCTGCCCTGTCCTGCCCTATGTCACTCACCTTAATATCTGACACTGTCCCATACATCTCCACACCATCATGGGTGGGGGGAGGTGGTAATTCTAAAATACAGATCTGATCACCTTTCTCCATATTGACTGTGGATGGATCTGAAAATCTTCCTGACCAGACCTCTTGCGTACTTTCCTGTTCTATCTCTCATCCCCTCCCACTGCCACACTGTAGTCCTAAGAAGACATTCAAGTACAGTAACTACCAGTTATTTAAACATTGCAAGCTGTTGCCTGGCAACACTACCTCCCACCTCAATCCCACCCCACCTGGCCACCACATACACCTACACCTAACCTTGACTCTCTCATTGCCTATTTGAAAACACCCATTTTTCTCTTTTATTTTAGGATTATTTTTCAAACTTTATTATTATTGTTGTTGTTGTTACTATTATCATAATCATAAGTATCATTATTATTACAGAAAAGTACACCAAAGATACAGTAAATAAAAGCAGAAACAAGAAAACTTAAAAATATACATAACCCCATTACCCAGAGATAAAACCCTGTTAGCATTCTGGAATATTCCTTACAGTCTTCTCTATGTGCACATATAGAGACATTTTCCACTACACCAGTTTGACTTCTGAGACTTGACTCTAGTGCCACTTCCTGTAAGAAGATGCTTCTAACCTTTCCTCCCCCTCCTCCCCCAAACTTAATCATGTTCACTCCCACTCACCCTTCAGGTCGCCACTTAAATGTCACATCCTCAGACAGTCCTTTCCTGAACACCCAAAGCAAATGACATCACCCCAATTACTCTCTCTGGTAACACAGTACTTTTCTTTCATCGCCTTATCTGAATTTATAACTGTATGTGTGTTTATACATTCATGTCTTTCCCGTTAGACTGTAAGCCTCGTAGAGACCAGAGCCCCTAATCCTGATCACGGTACCCCCGCCCAAGCCTAAAGCAGCATCTGTGTCATTTAAACATACAAGGAGTATAAATAAGTAAGTGAATGGCAGCTCTCTTCCCCAAACCCCCACAAACACCTTACCAAATTCCGACACATCAATTATTCCATTCTACCAGTTGCTCCACCACTATACTATTTGCTCGTGAAAGACAAAGGCTGTCTTTCCGTCTATGAAGTATGTTACACATGAAGTCATAACTACCCCCCATAACACAGGATCCTGCACATGGCAGATTTCAGTTCTTCTGAATAATTGAAAAAGTGAACGAAGTAAGACCAGTATGGGCAGGATAGCTGGTCAGCAATGTTCTTGGCTGATCCTGTTTCTTACATAAATCCTTTATTTCTGGATTCTCTTAATAATGGTCTTGATATGATACCAAAATGTAGCTGAAAAGTGAAAACATTGCTTTATGCTCCAGGTGTTTCGTTTTTAGAAGCCAAACATCCAGATCATTGGGATACATGTGAACGACTCAGTGTCTCTTCATCAAGCTGTCTGATATCTTGGCTCATTCAGAGTCTAGAGAAAAAAACAAAATGAATGCTTTGCCCCTCCACCACCAATAAAACTAAATAAATATAAATAATTTTAAAGGAAACCAAAATAAATAATTACTGTGATTAAAGCCCACATTTTCAGTGTACCATAATCTTTCTACATTCCAAAGAGCACTGGTTTACATAAGAGACAACTGTTATGTGGGAATATCAGAGAGTTTGCTTTCAGCTGCAAATAAAAAAACCCAACTAAAAGTAGCTTACATATCAATAATTTTATTACAGCACATAAGGGAAGTCTAGAGGCTAATTCGGCAGCTCAGCAGTGTTAACAAAGACCCAGTTCGTTCTACCTTTCTGCTCCGCCTTTCTTAAAAAAACATCTGCCTCACAGTTTCAAAGTGGCATGGATAATTCCAGGTATCCCGTACACTACGAATAGCATCTTGCGAATAAGAACGCACCTCTTTAAAGGAGCAAAGAAAACTTTAGCACACCTCCCCTCCCCAGCCGACTCCTTCTCAGGTCCTATAGACCAAGACTGGGTCATATGTCCATGCTTCACCCAGTTATTGGAAGGGAAATAAGATTGTCACAATTGCTTCAGATCAGTGGTTTTTAACCTTGAACAGAGTCACCTAGAGGGTCTGTGAAAACAGATTGCTGGGCTCTCCTCCCAGAGATTTTGAATCAATAGATCTTTCTCAGTTGGGGCCTGAAAGTGTGCATTTTTAACAAGTCCCCCAGTGGTGTCGATACTGCCCATCCTAGGACCACATTTTGAGAACTTCTGGATTAGACCAATCATGATTTACCGACGAGACATGGGGAGGGGGTCAAGCCTGTCAGGTATTATAGTTGCTTGAGAACTACAGAGAATTGTGGTTTTCTTTGCAAGGAAGCAGGTGGGTGGCTGGAGACTGGTGATCTTGGAGTCTGCCACAGCGAAATAGAATGGCTAGAATGTACTGAGAATTCATATGTACCAAAAATTGCCCTAAAAACAATACACATTATTTAATTCCTCCAAATAATCCTTTGAGGTAGGATTCAGATCAGAAAACTGAGAGTCAGAAAGGCTGCATAAATTGTCCACAGTCACGCTGCTAATAAGTTCTGCAGCCTGGATTTAAACCCAGATCTGTGTGACCCCCCACGGCCCATGCTCTTAGATACGATGCAATTTAGGGACCCGAGTTTGAATTCTGGACCTGCCGCTCTCCCATGCCTCAGATCACAGAAGTTCTGGTGTCAAATACAAATGCCCAATTTCACCTTAGGAATGATCATAGTTTTGTAGAAAGTGAATGGTGTTTGGGATCAGGTAGAATATTAGGCTCATTACTTTGTGACTTGACAGTCCTCATCTCTCCAACCTCTTCCAACACATAATGAGCATACTTAATTCTTGTCTCCTAGGAAAACTGGAGTGGATATGTGATAAAAATACTTCAGTTGTTCCTGGCACAGTAGCAGTCACTCTGAGTAGCTCTCGTTACTATTACTAGTCTATGACCTAGGACACTCATCTGTACAGAGTAGTTAGGAAGACTATATAAGCTTGGAGAAAATACCTTGTGCATTCGTGTATTTGAATAACCTGCTACATTATGGTTGCACACAGTTAAATGAGAGCCACACTATGTCCTGGGATAAGAAGGTGAAATTATGCTGAGGTTGGGGTGGGTGCTGGGAGGAGAGGGGGGAGAAGAGGCTACTGGAAACCTCAAGGACTTCTGTGTGGAAAAAAGTCAGGCCCATTTTTCCTTCTGAAACCAACAACGTCTCCTTTTCTTTACATGTCAATGACTCTGAACTGAAATTGTTGAAACAGGATGACACCCCTGAACTCAGCACATGGATATAATCGCCTCCCCAGCTCATTTCACCGACAACACCCAGAAGGGATTACCTGCAAGTGAAAGGACTAAAAGTCTGGTGTTTCAGAGGCTCTGAAAGGCCTGCCCTGATGGATCACCCTAACTCAAAGACTGTCTCCCCATACCCGCACCCACTGTCCCTCTTGATTCCCTTTCTGGTTGTATCTCTCCAGAGAACTCACCACTATCTGAAACCACCATGTTGGTTTACTTGTTCATTGTCTGCCTCTCCCATGGGAAAGTGAACTCCAAGAAGGAAAAATTTTGTCTGTCTTGGTCACTGGTACGGCCTCAACCCTAGAACAGTCCCTGGTGTATAGTACTTACTAATTAAATATGTGTTGAACAAATCAATCAATAAATTACATGAATGGATATTTAAATAACAGAGATAAGCTCATCTTGTTTTCATTACTGGAATTTTTATTGGATATGAGACAGAAACCAATCATCTTACTAATATATGCATTAATATTTCATCCAAGGAGCACATACAAATGAAAGGACTGTGAAATGTTACCCACATAGCTGAGATAAGGGCCTAAACTCCATGCTGAGATTTAGACGAGTCTAAACAATTGAATTGCCTAAACAATTGAAAATGCCAAAGATGGTATGATATCAAATATAGGCAGCACCACGGTACCTTCGGAGGCATTACCTTCAAAAGGTAGTGGTGGCAAAGCCTTCAGTTGACTTTGGCAGCATTGTCAAATCAGCCACAGCTGGGTGGATATCAGCAATGGAGCCTTGAGTGAATATCTATGACATGATGGTGGCCATGATGTCAAAGACATCACTTCAGCTGAGTAGCAAAAAGTGGCGGAACCAGATGGTAGCTGAGAGGATTAGTTCATGAGTGCATGTTAAAAGTATGGCATCTGGAACCCCAGAACAGTATGAGAAATTTGAGAGGGACTAAAGAAGAAAAACACTGCTTTATAGATGTTGTCATGACCCTCTTTTACCGAAAGTCTTCTTTTTATAGTTTTAATCACCATAGAATGGTATATTTTTTTAAAAAGTAACCCAAATAAAACTGGGCCATCCTCTCCTCTCACCTTGAATCCGATCTCAACACTCTGATAAATTAGAAAAACACTTGCGTGTTAACAAATCTGATTGTAAGAACAGCGATTGGAAAGGGGATGCTTTTATGGGAATCTGTAAGGGAGTCAGTGGCAGGTGTGATACTTTTTATCCCCAATCAAAACGTCCTTAAAATTGTACAAATAGTTTTTCCCCACCACTAAACTCCCTCCAGCAGTTGCTGAAATCTTCTCACACCCCTCCAGGTTCTTTCTTGTCTCCACAGCTCCTTAGTCCCCGTCAATCCCAGATGTCTCATTATTATATGCAGCCATGTCCTTACCATGTCTGTTGCCTACTGCACTCATCACCACAAGGGCCAGGAGCTGAGCAGCACCAAGTGACCTTACCCTAGGAAGGGAGTGTCAACACTTAGGATCATTTTTCCCTCTATCACAGCAACCAAAACTGGAATAAGTGAGAAGTGAGTAAAAAGTTAAACTCTAATAATGTACTTATAAGTAATAAATGTATTTTCACAACAGATATCACAAAAAGAATAAAATTGATGTAAATGCAGGAGATACAGCAGGATACCTTGAAACCAGAAATATAAAAAGCTTTTTTTATTTATATAGATTGGCAAAAGAAACAAACAACATGTTGCAGAATAATCAAAATAAATGCACTATTTTTACATAATTTACGGTCCTTTCATTAGCAAAGGGTGAAGAAAAATGTCTCATACTCTTAACTGGATTACTCACAAAATTGTTCTTTTCCTTTCATGTTCCCAGTCCAATTTGGCCACACCCTATTTTTTTCAGTCTGATTTATGTCACTTACCCTAGGTTCCAATCAGAGTGTGCTAAATGGGTCTTAGTTTCTGGGCTATTTGTGTAATTTCTGCTTCTTCAGATGTTTCTCTTTCAAATCATCTGATGGTTTTATCGTTGCTGAAAATTTATCTTAAATTTATTCATGGTTTTGAATTTTTCCAAAAGATAAAATGAACCTGAAGAGAAAAAAGGCTTCTCTTCATTTTTCTTGTTTTTCTTTCCTTTACTTCCTTTCGGGCTTTTGTGTTTCTATTTCAGAGTCCCAAAAGTTGCAAATAGGTTTTTGTGTAAATGACTGAACTTAAGTCCAGATTATCACAGAAAATAACGAGTCATAAAATAGCAGTGGCTACGTGGTGTAATCTGAGACTACTGAAAGTTCTTTCACAAAAATCTTCACTGACCTGCTTTATGGCCTTAAATCCCTATTACGTAAAAGTATATCCTTTTAGGTAGAAGCTTTGGGTTTTCTGTTAAAATGAAACTATCCATGGGAGGGATAAAACTCACTTCTCCACTCAGAATCATCCCTGGATTCCCCATTGGCTAACCAAATAAATTCCAAGTTCTTCAGCTGGTCATCCAAAGCTCTCAGAGATAAGCTACCCGTCTCCTCAACATCATCCCCACACCCTCCAACTCAGTACCCAACAGGAGCCCTGCACTCACATGCTCTGAGCATGCCCAGTGTATTCCTTTCTCTAGGCCTTAGCTTACAATGTGCCCCAAGTGTGCTCCCTGTTTAACCCAAATGTATGCTTATCAATAGCCTACTTTTAGCATTCGGTCTATAGCACTTAAATTCTAGCTTGATAATAACTAATTTTTTTAAAATCTTCCTGATCTTAGTATGGCCTTCTCTGGTTTAAAGAAATGTAATTTATTCATTCATTCGACAAATATTTATTTAAGGCTTATCATGTCCCAAATTCTAGGGGTTGAGGATACAACAGAGAAAAAAAAGAAGGAAAAGACAAACAGTTCTACCTCCGTTAAGCAAAAACAGGGGAGTCTGGAAAGTCTTGGCTCATATAAATGAAAAAACTAAATTTGATTTCAGTCACAACTGGGTCTATGGATGTCATCAGAAATAAATCTCTCTGTATCCCTCTGTCTCTGTCTCTTTATCTCCCCACCCCCACCCCCAAACACTTACCTTAATTCTTTTCTTGGATAGGCTTCACTCTCTGGCAGGATTTCTTCACTGAGATATAGAAATGGCCATGGCAGCATTATGCCTGTATCATGCTAGAGGCAATAACACCAAAGAAAAGAGTGTGCTTCGTTCCGAGGGAAAGGGTATTTTGGGGATCTGCTAAGACGAAGTTGAGCCAGGGATACATTTAGTTTGAGCTTCTCTATGTGTCTATCAGTCACTTTCACGTATATTTCAAGTCATTTCTAGCCACCCCGGTGTAGGAATGGTTTCCAGGAGGACTCTGATCACCCACTGTACTAACTCATTCAGCTTTACAACACAAAGATGCAAGGCTAAAAATTCATATCATGACATGAACCTGAGCAACACTGGAAGTATGCAGGGAGCAGAGAAGCCATGTTTGAAGCTTGCAGAGTCATAGGTAGTCTGTGGAAAACTTTATAATCACATACATATAAAATTATAAGCAGAGAATTTGGTTTTGTTGATGTCTAGTCAAAATATGCACTCCCTAACACAGTGCATGTAATTATAAAATATCTTCCTCACCCCTTGATGGAGATGGGTAAAACCAAGTATCACAATTGCTGTGTGGCAGGGCACAAGCCTGTACCAGCACCACAGGTTTTGTGTATGAGGTTGCACTGCTTTATGCACCCCAGTGTGTCATGTCTTAACGCGTCTGACCCTTCTTGCCCTGATCAAGAAGGTAGTTCCGGGTAATATGTTGAAAAACTGCAAAAAAAAACAGAAAAATGGCCCAAAGAAATCAGTATCGTTTCCACAAACTTATTCATTGAAAAAGTGAAGCATAAGAGTAATTTGGTTACATGATTGTATCTGTTATCCACTGCTGCCTCCTGCCTCACAGATTGACCTGCATTAGGTTGCCATAACAAATTACCACAAACAACAAAAATAACTAAAGTGGGTGGGTTAAAACAACAAACATGTATTCTCTCATAGCCCTGAAGGTCCTTAGGCCTTAGTTCCTCACCAGGTGGGTTTGGTTCCATAAACTGCCTCAGTTTCTTCACGACATGGAAGCTGGCTTCCTCCAGAGTAATGAGTGACCTAGAGAGGGAGAAGATGAGCAAGGGAGGAAGAGAGAACCCAAGACAGAAACTGCGATCTTTTACGATCTAATGTCAAAAGTGACACATCATTACTTTTGCTACATGCTATTGGTCCCACAGACCAACTCTGGCACAATGTGGGAGGAGACTACACAAAAGTGTGAAGACCAGGGGGGCAGGGAGTCCTTGGGGGCATCTTGGAGACGGTCTCCCACATAACAATGCAACTCGGTGCATCAGGACAACGATTTTTAAATGTATCTGAATTGTTCCACTGTATGCCTTAAGTTCAGATTAATTTTGCATTTTATTCAGAATTATTGATGATTCTCAATTGTAAAAGTATTATAGAAGTGGGGCGCCTGGGTGGCTCAGTCAGTTGGGCGGCCGACTTCAGCTCAGGTCATGATCTTATGGTGTGTGAGTTCAAGCCCCGCGTCGGGCTCTATGCTGACGGCTCAGAGCCTGGAGCCTGCTTCGGATTCTGTGTCTCACTCTCTCTCTCCCCTCCCCCATTCATGCTCTGTCTCTATGTCTCTCAAAAATAAATAAACGTTAAAAAAAATTAAAAAAAAAGTATTATAGAAGTGTGCCATAAGGTTAATTACTAAAACAGACCCCAAAATATAGGAGATATTCACCATCCTCCCCAGGAGGGCTGCTGCTAACTTCTGTAGACCCAGACTGGGTGTATCTGAACTCATCTTTGCATGCTTCCTAGACCAAGAAGAACCTCTGAACCTTTACAGTTTCAAAACTAGAGAGAACGAGTGGTCAGCCAGCACAGCCAGGAGAAGGAACACACACAAGGGAGACATGGTGATAGGAATTAGGGTGAGTGATAGGAGAGGGATCTGAGAGCCACCTCCTAGGAGGAGGAGGAGTAGGAAGTGCTGGGATAGCTGTGGGATCCCCAGAGCGCTGGGAGTGGGGAGAAGGACCTAAAAATGCAATTTGGTAATACGTGCCACCCTTGTAGAGGGCTGACTTGGTAAGGCTGGTGTTCTTGATATTCTAGGGGTAGTGTGTTTTTACTAGATTCTGTGTCTTGAAATCTGGTAGGCTTAGCTGCACGGTGGTGCCGGAGGTTAAGGAATGTGACTTAATCAACCAGACATTCCCCACTCACAGGCAAAAGAAAGAAATATTAGAAGAGCTTTAAAAATAAAATGTAACCCCATCAAAAGTAGCAAAACATGAAATGTTAACAATTCATGAATAACATTTGCACACATTTTAAAGGTTGCACTATACGGAAGATAGTTAATAAATTATGAACACTTAGGCGCAAGTAAAACAGCTGTCTCAGCTTCCACCACCGCTATTAGCACTGCTTCAGTTTCCTCTGGATCTTTAACATCTGGGCCCAAAACTCCTACTCACTGGCTTCTCAGTAGCTGGCAGCTTGCTGTTCTTAATTACAGTAAGCTGGCAATGATTGCCCTTAGGAAAGAATTTCATTTGTGCCTATGTAGCGCTAATCTCAGAAAAATCCTTAGGTTTCCAAACCTTCTCTGTTTTAAAGAAAATAGCTTTGGGTTTTGCTAAGCTTTCTCTGTAGAATGCTTACGAGGATCCTCTGAGCAACCCCAGGTAACCCTCTTTTCATCCAGGGGAAGAGCTAGTTCTACGAAGCCCCCAAACCCAATGCTGTGCTAACATATCACTCCACTGAAATCTCCATTCTGCCATACTCCTCCCCAGCAGCACTGGCAAGTAGTGCACCCAATGTTAAAGAAACTGTCATGTTGCCGCCACTTCCATGGTTACTCTTCCAAAGCGAGAAGGAAGCTGGTGGTGGAGCCCAGCCCCAGCAGACTGTGCGTTGCACCAGGTCCCTGGCCTCTAAGAGCCTGACAGCCAGGCTTGAGGTGTTTGATGGAGGCTTTTATTATCTTAGACCTCCTGGCTGAAGCTGGATTCTTGGCTCCCTGGGGCCATGTACCCCTACCCCCTGCATCCTCCACTCCCAGAGGCAGTGAGAGTAAAAGGTGAACAGCCCATCAGCTCCTCCCCCTCTCTCTCATTCCAGCCCTCCCTACTCCATGCCAACTACTGATGACAAGAGCTAAGCATTTTTTTGGATGCTTACTGCGTGCCAGGAACCCTATTTAAGGATTTTTCAGGTATCTTTTATACAAGAGATGACACCTTGGTAAAGAGCATAGATTCGAGTCAGGATTGCCCGAGTTCAAGTCCTGTTCTCCCACTTCCTATCTGCGTGACCTTAGATAAATTGCTTAATGTGGGTCTTAGCTTCTTCATCTGTAGGATGAGCTAATAACACCCAGAAGTTAAGGGCCCACTAAGAGCATTATATGAGTTAATATACAGAGAGAGTATCTAGAACAGTACAATTGAAGTATTGGCTACTAATAATATGTCTGGGTCGAAGACAGTTATGATAAATTGTGATTTTCTGATTTGGAGTTTTTCTCTTCATGACATTTCAAGGAAGTAAAATTGACATTCTGTTTTTTACTTATTCTCATAAAATGTGAAGAATTTCCAAACAGAACCTTTCCTTGAGAGACTCATGACCTAAATGGAATTAAAGAACTAAAAACTAAATATAGTTTTATAGGCTATTTTGTTTGGCTTTATGAATTTTAGAACATCAAATAATTCTACAAAGATTAGAATTCTGATACTGTCTATTCTACATTTCTCTTTGTGTTATAATTAATGTTACAAATATTTGTAGGTTCAGAAAGCATATAGTTCTGCCTAAAGTAACCTAGCTAATGTTTTCCCTTATTATGCATATTAACTTACATTCTTTCCCTATGTATTTATCTGAAATTTCTTAGTGATTATTTTTATATATTATATATTTATATACTATATATACATTATATATTTATATATTATATATTTTATATATTCTATATATCTCACAACCATATTAACTATTGCAGAATTTTACTCTTGCAAAAATAAACGTGTTTATACTTCATTTGACTAAGAGACTTACATAAGGCACATAGAGACCTTTCACTCCAAATTACATCTAGAATAAAACTTACCCATGTGTGAATGTTCCAACATCTCAATACCCAATATTAACAACAAATCCAAAAAACACGAAGTGTTCATTTTATAGGTATTGTTACACTGATATTTGACGATGGTAAATAAGCAATTACACAATCACTGCTCACACTCAAGTTCAGAGATGTCAGAAATGATACTGAAGTAGATATTCATCTATTAGGGCTTCAAAGACTAAACCCAAACCAAAGCTGAATAGCATGTTCTGGCTAAATACCAAAGCCAAGGCCAAGCCTCAGTGTGTCTGATATATTAGAATAGTCTGTAGCCATGAAGAATAATAGTTTAAAAAATAAGGATATGGGGAAATGTTCAAGATAGCACTAAGTACATAAGAAAATGGGACATACAATTATTAAATAATATGTTCCAAATCATTTCTATATGGACTTTTCAAATCCTGATGAATAGAGACCCAAAAACAAGTTTGACATAAGGATAGATGTTGAACGTTATGGATAACTCAGTGAAATCCAAGAGCCAAGACTTAATGACCTAATAAACAGGAAGAAAAATAGAGGAAGAGTAAGTGTGTGCTAAATGCTTCATCTGACATACTGGGTTATCAATGTCTAAAGTTGATCGAACAAGAAATAGGGATTTGAGGAAATTTTTTTTTAAAGATTGAAAACAGGAAACCAACATAACAAATAATTGCATTAAAAATTAGAGGGATAACAGGGCGCTGGGTGGCTAAGTCGGTTAAGCATCAGACTTCAGCTCAGGTCGTGATCTCGCGGTTCATGGGTTTGAGCCTCGTGTTGGGCTCTGTGCTGACAGCTCAGAGCCTGGAGCCTGCTTCGGATTCTGTGTCTCCCTCTCTCTCTCTGCCCCTCCCCCACTCATGCTCTGTGTCTCTCTCTCTCTCAAAAATGAATAAACACTAAAAAAATTAGAAGAGGAAGAGGAGAATAGTGTAATACTCATGTCTTATGAGGGCAATCAATAGATATATCTTAAAATAATCAAATAAAAATTATGCAGGACAGGGGTGCCTGAATGGCTTAGTTGGCTGAGCATCTGACTCTTGATCTCGGCTCAGGTCATGAATTCATTCATGGTTCCTGAGTTTGAGCCTCACATTGGGCTCTGTATTGACAGTGCAGAGCCCACTTGGGATTCTCTCTCTTCTCTCTCTCGAAAATAAATAAATAAGCATTTTTTAAACATTACACAGGACAAGTATACTACTTAGAAATAAAGGGTACTACCAAAAACAGTGAAAACAAAGCCACTTAAAGATGGTTGCCACTAGTGAGTGGGAATGGGGTAAGGCAGACACTACTGCTTTTTTTTAAGGCTTATTTTTTTTCATGTTTTTTATTTATTTTTGAGAGAGAGAGAGAGAGAGAGAGAGAGCAAGCAGGGGAGGAGCAGAGAGAGAGGAGACACAGAATCTGAAGCAGGCTCCAGGGTCTGAGCTGTCAGCACAGAGCCCGATGCAGGGCTCGAACTCAAGAATCATGAGCTGAGCCCAAGTTAGACACTTAACCACTGAGCCATCCAGGTGCCTCTTTTAAAGGCTTTTTACATGATCGTTTTCAGTTCTAGGATCATGTATTACCTGAATAAACATTTTTTAATGAAAGGCAGACTGTATTAGAGACACTATCTCCCTAGGACATGTAAATCTGCATGGATGGTGAAGATGTTGGCTTGTATGCAACTTCCTCTCTCTCCATTCATGGAATACCTGGAGATGAGAGAGAGTGGCCTGGCATGGTGAAGTTCTGATGGAGGTTTCTTCCATATCCATTCACTAAGCTCCCTTCTACTGGCTGTGTCCGTTCTGATCATTGGCAAAAATGGGAAACTTCCATTTTTATTCAAAAATCACATCCTTTCCTTCCCCGAAGGCAGCACAGTGAAATTGTTTCTCATTTACATTTTGAAACTCCCTCACATAATAATTCATTTTTCTATGAAAATGTGCATTATTCTATAAATGCAAATGGCTTCAAAAGGCAAAGCATTAGTAAAAAAAAAAAAATGTAGAGAGAGAGAGAGAGAGCAAGTAATGTCCTTCCTTGCCACATAAGTCAAATCCTGATAAAGCTACATTAACATACTGATTAGTAATTTTTGCACATTAAAAATTTTATATAGATTTAATACCATTTTCAACTTTTGTTTAATGAATATTTAATTCAGAAAGCCATGAAATAATAGGTAATTATAGCTCTACAAGAACACATATTGACATGTGGTTTAAGAGACTGTGAAAGGTGCCTTGTGCTTGCAGTGAGTTTATAATTTAAACACAAAGAAAAATTTTAAGGTTGCCAATCAAATATTCATCAGAAGAAAGAATGCACGGAGGATCTCACTTCCTCGGGGCACGTATGCAAAGGAGATACTAAAAATAACTTAGGCACAGGTTTGGCAGACCTTGTTTAGGCAAAATTCCAAACACATCCAAAAAGAGCTGATGAAGAAAAAAAGTTTCCCGAGCTTGGAAGCAGAGGCAACAGCGTAAGAAGGTCAGGACTGGAAAAGATGATGAAGAGAATAAACAAAGGCCTTAGAGGCAGGAGCAAATGGGCAAGCCCAAGAATTTTATTTTCCCACCACTTCTTTTAATCTTTTTCTTAACATGAGATGCCCTCTAATATCTTCAATCCTGACTCACAGTGGGGCTCAGGTCCCTCTTGCTGTCCTTAATAAACTCAGTGATTCTAATGTGTAGGGACTTAATGCGTTCTCTCTCCTGGGGTGGGGGGGGGACTTACATTTTAAGAGCCCACGCAAGTTTAAAACACATAGGCCTTACCACTCCATTAGATAATCACCTTTTCTTGCAAAGATTTGCCAGGTTTAAAAAAAAAATTTTAGGGGCACTAGGGTGGCTCAGTCACTTAAGTGTCAGACTCTTGATTTTGGCTCAAGTCATGATATCACAATTCACGAGATCGAGCCTCGCGTAGGGCTCTGCACTCACAGCACAGAGCCTGCTTAGAATTCTCTCTCTCCCTCTCTCTGCTCCTCCCCCACTTGCTTGTGCATGCTCTCTCTCAAAATAAATAAGCATTTAAAAATTTTTAAAAAGAAAATTTTAGAGTCCTTCCAGCAACCACTTCCTACCTTGTAGAGAAAGTCCCTAGGCCAGTAGACCTCCAATTCTTAACATGCTTAAGAATTTTCTGGAATGCTCCAACTGACCAGTCTCATTCCCTGATATTCTGCGATTCTGAGTCAGCCCCAGAAAGCTGTATTTTTAACCAGCTATCCCCTGGCCCACATCTAAAATGTGTGCATTGCACTAGAAGACTGTAGGGTTAGAGAAATCTTCACTTCCCTCCATTGCAGGGAAATCTACGATGGCAGGTTTTCTGAAAACTTTCTCTGACCTGCATTCTATATTCTTGTCCTCACCCATGACTTGCTTCTAAGAATTCTCAGGCATCCTTAATTGTCCTTTCCTTCCCAAGCATGGACATGGGCACTAATCTACCTGCTACCTGGTAGCTCCTACAACACTCACTCAGAAACATGTACAGCCCCTGAAGATTCAGACAGAAACTAGCTCAGTAATCCTGCACCTTCAGCCCTCATAAACCTAGCTGTGCAAAGAGACCTGCTTCGCTCTGGTATTTTTAATTTCTCCGATTCACTGCCTGTTGGTTGACTGACTGGCAGTTGGATTCCTTCCTGTTTCTTGTTTACCTGATACTATAAAATAACCCCTCTTTGCCTATTCCCCAAGCTTTGTGTCACCCATGTGAGTCCATCCTGCCCCCAAGAAAACAGGATAAACCCTCCAACTATAAAACATTTCTTTAGAGCTACGAAAGTTGGAAAAGTCTTTTTTCCAAATCAAGATTCTTGCAATCACTGCTGAAATATTTTTCTCAATCTGCTTTTTTTTCTCAAAAGCCAATCCCAATTTAAGAAACATTACTCAGCCTCAACATTACAATGAGCACAAATACAACAACAGAAACCGTGCTGTAGTCGTCTGCAAAGAGAGGGTCAGTCCGGTGGTCTAACATATGCTCGAGGCTGAGGGATTATGATTTAAATGAAAATAAAGTTTACAAATCCTCACAGAGTACTTGGGAATGTCCTTAGACCTCCAAGGTTCTACAGATCACAGTTTGAAAAACACCAGTATAATAGAAAGAATTCTTGTCACTGCCACTTGTTAACCTATGTGACCTTGTGTGTGGTACCTATCTCTCTGACCCTCACTTAGAACTAAAGATCGCTCAGGGAAAGACTGCCAGAATTAGTACAGTATGGAGGATGGTTTGAATTGGGAGAGAATGAAGTCTCTAAGACCAGAGGGAAAATTATTGCAATGGCCCAGGTATGGCAGGTAATGAACGGGACTAGGTTACCAGCAACGGTAATTAAAAGGGGTATTTACAACTTTAGAAAGGCTAATTTCAAAAGAACCAACATCGGTGACCAACTGGGTGTCTTCTCCAACTATGTTCCCAAGATGTTGTTTGGTGTTCTGTGAAAACTATGATTCTATCTTCCAAGAAAATGTGGGAAACTTTGTTATACGGTAAGCAGAACAATACTCACGTATCTTATTCCAGAATAATATTTGCTAGATCCACAACTACTCGCCCCAATGAAATTAGAAGTGAAAGTCTGTTCTAGTTCCCTCTCTAAGGGAAATCACACTCTCTCTTCTTCTCTCTCTCCCTTCCTCCTTTCCCCCTACACACACACACACACACACACACACACACACACACACACACACACACACACTTACTCAGCACTATAGCAGTACTCAGACTGTCTTTAGGGCACTGAATCTTCTTCTAGGTTGCTACATTCCCAATGCCTCAACCAGAACCTGTCCAAGAACAGGTATTAAATGATTATTTCTTAAATTAATAAATGAACAATGAGCAAATAAGGAAACAACTAGACAGCTGAATTTTAAGAGCTTGGGAAGTATGCATAACATCCACTCCAAATTCTCTCTCCTGATGGCTAATGTCAAAATTTCAACAATAGAATTTAAATCCTGGGGTGCCTGCGTGGCTCAGTCAGTTAAGCCTCTGACTATGGCTCAGGTCACGATCTTACGGTTCATGAGCTCGAGAACCACGTCGGGCTCTGTGCTGACAGCTCGGTGCCTGGAGCCTACTTCGGATTCTGTGTCTCCCTCTGTCTTTGTTCCTCCCCTGCTCGTGCTCCATCTCTCTCTGTCTCTCAAAAATAAATAAACGTTTAAAAAAATTTTTTAAAGAATTTAAATCCTTTGGCCAAAATCTCTCAGGAGAAGATATGTCTTCAGCAAAAAGATTTCTCACACTTATGAAGATGGCAGAGAACTTAAGAGTGATGATGGTCATTGTGAAGCACTTGGGCTAGAAATAATTTTATTATTAAGAACCGAAAATTATATGTTGGTAATTATTGATAGATAGGAACATGCTATTATGGAATAAGGAATGGCTGATTGAGTAGAAGATCCTGGAAGATTCTTTCAAGACAAAGGTAATACAGCAGCCACAGTAAAAAGAATCAAGAGTCCTTTCACCCTGGCAATTCCGAAGATGATTTCTTACAGCATATGCCTTAGGTAGGGTCCTGGCTAGAAAGCTAAATGCTATTGTGGCTTCCCAGAAATCACAAAGTGAAGCCATCACAGCTTAATACAACAGTTAAAAGGCACTTTGGGAAATTAAAATATCCAATGTATGAGACATATAAGAAACCTGAACACAGAAGCAAATGTATCTCATAGTTCCACAGCCTGCTCTGACAAAGGATTTCCATATCAAAAGTGTGAATGAGGTGAATGGATTTCACAACAGAGGATACAAGGATATCTAAACGCTGTATTTATAGGCAGTGACTCTTCATAGTACCTGATACATGCGTTATATAGGATTTTCTGTTAATTAAATCTCAACACAATTTTGCGGCAAGATTATTTATTCTTTGTTTCAGATACTCCCAAGTGTGTTGGGTAAGAAGTGATATGCCCTGCTCAAGGGGTGCCAGGCTGGCTCAATTAGTAGAGCATGTGACTCTTGATCTCGGGTTGTGAGTTTAAACCCCATGTTGGGTGTAGATATTGCTTTAAAAAAATAAAATCTTGAAAGGAAGAAAGAAAGGAAGGAAGGAAGGGAGGGAGGAAGGGAAGGAGGAATTGAGGAAGGGAGGAATTGAGAAGGGAGGGAAAAGAAAATAATCATGCTCAAAATTCTAGGAAATTAATTACCTAGGAGAATTCATGAAAGATTACAGAAGTATGATGCTGCATTTTAGTATCCATTTGCTATATATTCATTGACTTTGACGACTGGTAGAACTTGTGACCTGACACAGGGCATCAGGTATCAAAATCTTAAGGAATTTTGACAGGGCAGAATAAATGGAGCCAGCAGGTAGGAGCTAAGCTAGGACTGGGATTTGGGCCCAGATGCAAGTTTGGCCAGGACAGGGCTGGGACAGTACATTGGAGTGACTCACCCATTTCTCAAATCTCAAGCCGTACTGGAGCACAAGGAGACAAGGAGAGCTTGAGGATTGAGGAGATAAAGCAAATAGAGCTAAGGATGATGTCAAGAACCACACAGGGTTCAAGGTAAAAAGAAGAGTAATGAAGAAAGACTCAGGCATATCTACCTCCAGCACCAAGTGTTCATCTATAATGTCTAATAAAATTAGGAATATATGCAGACTCAACATCAACAGACTAAATAGAGGCCCTTGACGCTAATAGTATTCTGTTTAATGGCATGGCCAAGACAAAGACACAGCTTGGAAGCCAAAATTATTTATTTCAGCTTCAGATCTGGGTAAACAAATAGCAGGTCAGACACAATATGATCTAACAGTCTACATTCATAGACGGGCACTGATTGACTGGAAGCTGAATAACTCAATTATGATGATGATGGTTATGATTTTCAATACCTAGTGTTATGGGATCTGCAGCAAAAAGAGCTTTATGAACCCAAATCATCCCATCTGAGAAGAGGATAATACTTGCCAGATAAAAAGATTAGAAGATTTGCATCAATAAGCCAAAGGAAAAAAATAACTGAAGGAACCTTGGGCTTGTTACAAACATATTTTCAATATCCTGATACCCTTTTATTCTTCTTTGACTTTGTATTTGATCCAAATACTCTTCTATGCATTTTTATGTTGTTTCATTATAAGGTATGGTTTTGTAAGAATTAGGCTTGACCAAGATGATCTTTCTGTAATAGAATCTACTAATATTAACTAAGGAGGTAAGGGAATTGACCTAAATACCCAAGTTAGGAACCAAAGAGCCAGAACTTTGTACTGTCAGCACTCAGAGGATGTTGGGAAATTCAGAACCCATGACCATTTAGTGTCAAGTCAATAAAAAGTTGGGATTTATTGCAATGCTGTCCATGGAAATATGTGAACCACTAATATACTAATATGAGCCACATATATAAGTTTAAATTTTTTGGTAGCCATATTAAAACAGGTAAAAAAAACAGGTGAAATTAATTTGTATAGTATATTTTAACACAATATACCCAATAGTATATCATGTCAATATATACCCAATATTTTAAAATTATTAATAGTATACATCCTCTTTTGTTACGCTAAGTTGTTGAAATTCAGTGTATATTTTACACTAACAACACATTTCAATTCAGACTAGCCCCATTTCAAGTGCTCAACAGCCCCATGTGGCTAGCGGCTACTATCCAGGGCAACACAGTCCTAAGACCTAAAATGGGTAGTGAAATTCAAATAGACAAAAGCACTTAATGAATATATTATATGATGAATCAAATTCCCCAACACATCAAATTGTTCTAACATATGTATTACATGTATTACATTATTTATAGAACATGATAATCACTTGTAACTAAAGAAAAGTCACTGCTATATATTTTTTAAAAGGATTTTGGCTGTTTTTTTTTTTCCGTCTCCAATAAAATATATTCATGAGTTAATTTTTGTGGTAAAATGCTTCGATTCAACAGAATTTGAAAACCAATGCTTTGGGGCAAGGGGGGTCGTTTACAACTCTGAAAAAAAAATAAAATCTCAGAGAGCAAAATTTGATGAGCTCAAGGTGGGAGAGAAGGAAGAGGGAAAGAGAAGGACGGAGGGGACAGGAGGGCACTACGCCACTGACAGAGGACCCAGTCCGGGGAGGTGGGAGGGCACTTTTTCTCCACTGCATTTTTACCAAGAACCAGGCCTGGTATTGGATAAATTTCTGCCTCTATACAGCTCCGTTGCACCAGTTTGCAACTCCTTATTCCTCTGGCTCTCTCTTTTCTATATTCATAAGACACCCCTTGTAAAGGCCTGGCTCATCTACTTACTCTGACCAGCTTCATGACCGATACTGAACACCAGCGCCTCGTCCACATAAAAGCATCAGCGGTGACCTGCAAAGAGCCTTTCTGCCCCCAAAATGTCTCCTCCAGTTCCCACTGTGATGCCTGAAATCTACAAGGAGCTTCCCTTTGGGTTAGGAGAGTGTTTCCCAAACTTCAACCATTTGATTATGTCTGTCATTGTTTCTGCCAGATCTCTGACCGCCGACGTATTACTTATTTAATATATTTTCTCTAAATTAACTTTTTTTATAATATAAATTCATTAAAGAAATTCTATATCACTCCCCAAAAAAGAAAATCTATACAATTTGCTATAAAGACTCTAAAGATAAGGACTATTAACATTTTAAGTAGTCATACACGTAACACCTGAAATCCTTTCCCACCCGTGGTAAAATCATCACTAATTAGGAAATACTGGGTTAAGTATTTCCAAATACTTCAAAAGGCGACTGCGAAAACACAAAAAGCATAGAACAGGCGTGTAGCATTCACAAACAGCTACGAAATTGGCTTGAGAAGGGAATAGGGTTTAGGTTAGTGTTCTCATCTTTATTGTGCATAAGAATCACCTGGGAAGTTTATTTAAAATATAGGTTTCTAGGTCCCACACCGGATTGCGTAGATTTAGCAAAACTGGGTTGGGCCTAAATATCTGCATTTTCATCAAGCGCTTCGGGTGACTAGGATTTAGTTGGTCAGCAAATGATGCTTCCAGAACCCCGGCACACGGCACTATAACCCAGTAAGAGGTGTGAAGCTATGTCAGGGATTGTAACATCCTGGGAGAGAGAGCAGCAGGACGCCAGTGCGGAAGAGGTGCATGGAGAGACAGGAGGGATCTGAACACTGTCGCCATCAATTCCACTGCTTTGTGGAAGGTACCCTTCCAGACGCAGAGTTAAATGCAAACAATCTATCTGCTCCAGCATAAGCCCAGCAACAAAACTGCTTCCAGATATCAAAAGTACTCGTGTATATCGGTCCTAGACCGAATCTTTCTATGGGTGTCTTGTTTTTATTCTCCTCTTTCGGAAAAGATAAAGGTCATGTGTTTATTATGTTTAGAGTATTGGGAATCTCTATTAAACTTCCAGTTCATCTTGAAAGTCTGTATGAAAGATGTGAGATTTTACGTTGATGTAAAAAGGAGTAGAGATTATGTGATCGGACTCTTCCCAGCGAAGCAGGGCGAATCAAAATGGATTCTACAGGAAATTATGTCATTCCTAACAAGAGCCCTCCAGGTAAACGCTGCCTCAGCAAACGAACCAGGAGAGAAGCAAAAAAAAACACTCAGCAGAGGCCTGTCTGCAATTTGAGATGCTTTCTGGTTTGCCCCTTCTCTCACACCAAATACTGTACAGCTTGCCGTGTGGGAAGCTTCTAAGATGGTCCCTACTGATCCCTGCCCCCTGGTATTCATGCCCTCCTATAATCCCCTCCCCTGCTGTGTGGGCTGAACCTTAGTAGTTCGCTTCTAATTTGTAAAACATAACACAGGTGGTGGGACAGTATACCTGTTTTCAGTTCTACAGCTGTGACTTCCTTCTTGCTCACACTCCGTCTTGCTTGCTGTGCCTGATGAAACAAACTACCACGTTGCGGACACTCTGTGAAGAGGCTCGTACAGCAAGGGGCTCAGGACGGTTTATTAGTGTCTGTGGCTGCTGTATGGTGGCCACCAGCATCCCTTGACTTGTGCCTGTATCATTCCAGTCACTGGCTCTGTGGTCACACTGCCTCCTCCTCTTCTGTGTCTAATCTCCCTCCGTGTCTCTCTAACACTTCTGTTGGCATTTAGGGCCCACCCAGATAGTCTGGGATAATCTCCTCACCTCAGAAGCCTTAATCTCATCATGTAAAGCTTTACCGTAGGATAAATTTTACGTTATGTGTGTTTTACCACAATTAAAAATTGCTTTTTAATTTCTTAAGGTAATGTTCCCAGATTCCAGAGATTAGGACCTCATAACATTGGGGGCCCTCACTCAGCCCACTATCGCTGGTCCCCAGCCAACAACCAGGAGGGAAGTGAGGCCCAGCTCCCCAGCAAACAAGGAACTCTGTCCTGCTAACAACCACATGAGCGGTTCGGAAGCCAATCCTTCTCCAGTCAAGGCTTGAGATGACTGCCCAGCTGAAGCCCTGAGCGGAGCCTGTGAGAGACCTGGAGCCAAAGAACTCCGTCACGCATAGATTCCTGACTTCACTGTGAGATAAATACTTTTGCAAGCAACTGCATTTGCGGGTTATTTGCTACCTGGCAATAGCTAACCAACAGTTGCTTTGTCAAGGCTCATAAAATGCCGATGTATTACATTGTATTCACATCTATCTAAGATGACAAGACGGAACTATTTTATTAATGGAGGCAGCCTGATACTGTGACAAGAGCATAAGCCATAGATTTAGAAAGAGCCCACTCGCTGCATGACCTTGAACAAGCTGCTTAACTTCCCTGGGACTTTGTTTCCACTTGTGGTAGATGGTGATAACAATACTTTCCTAATAGTGTTGCTCATAATATTTAATGGTATACATAAAGCATCTGTTTCAGGATCCGGCATATAGTAAGTGCTCAATAAATAGTAGCTTATACTATTTCTATATGCCTTAAGAAATAAATATATTTTTAAAAATAGAAATAAATTTTTAAAAATAAAAAAAAACTTGAAACTGTGAAAAAAATATGTGAGTGGGAAAATTGGCAAGGAATGTGATAGGTAATTTACTACTAAAAGAAAATCATCCCAGTATGTACATGAAAATATATCCAACCTCATTAGTAATCTAATAAATGCACATTAAAACACATACGCACACACACACAAGAGATAAATATATTTTAGACTTCTCATCCTAGATTCTTTAATGAAATTATAGTTTCTCCAAGGCCAGTTATTTGGTATTACTAAAAAAACAAAAAGAATCTAACCTCTCCTGTGATGGACTCTCCCATTGCCATGGGCCATGGGCCAGCTACACTGCGGGCACCCTTTTTACAGCCAATCCTTTTTGAAACATTAAAAGTAGTTATATAAGGGACACCTGGGTGGCTTAGTCGGTTAAGCGTCCAACTCTTGATTTCAGCTCAGTTCATGAGATCAAGCCCTGCATCAGCTCAGCCTGACAGCAAGGAGCCTGCTTGGGATTCTCTGTCTCTCTTGCTCTCTGCTCCTCCCCCACTCATTCTCCCTCTTTCTCTCAAAATAAATAAATAAACAGATTTTAAAACATAGTTAATATAAAATATGGACCAGGAAATGAAAGAATAAAGAAATCAAGACCAAAGTCTCTTGCTGGAGTCAGTGAACACTTGTTGATGGAGAGAGTGAGAGAGATGATGCAGACACTCAAGAGTAAATAAAAGACCTTGAAATCAAGGGTGAGTCTGGGGAAACCAGTTCAGAGGTGGATGGCCATTCAATTTAGGCGGCCGAGGCAGAATGAAGAGGCTGGAGTATCGCTCGGAGAGCCAGGGAGACAGTTTTAGAAGCATTTTGTTGGGCAAGAGGCTGAAGGTTAATGGCAAGGACGCCGAAAGATGTGAAAGCTGGAGAATGAAGTGAACATTCTCTGTCTTTCATGGGAGGTGTGATCTGGAGTCTCATCCCGGAACCTGAAAAACACTTAGCCTCTGGTCTTTCCTCATCCCTGAAATAAGGAGTCATCCTGGATCGTCTCCCAGGTCCCTTCTAGCTGACACTCACGGCTTCTGCCCACATGAAAATGGATTCTCCTGCCGCACGCGCGCTGGAAGAGACGCGGCTTTCAGGTGAACGCTGAACTATGCTGGTCAGAGTCAGCTGCTGTTTTATTTCTGTCTGCTCTCTCTCTAGGGCCAGTACGTTATTCCTCTTTAGGAAGAGAACCAGTGCTTAATATGTGAGAGAAAAGCCCCCGAAAGATGGCTTTCCAGGGGGCTTCTGCCCAGCCTGGTAAGACGATTTATCTTCTCCCTGTGCTGACGGTGATAGTCACTGGAGTACTGAGATGAAGGAACTGATGGGCTTTGGATGGGGTATTAAGTCACTGGCAGTCACATATGTACACATACATTTCTGGAATTTATGAGGAATTAGGTTTCCTTTTAAAGAAGAAAAGGAAAAAAAAAAGAACAAGCCAAATTATTTTTTTCCTTTTCCAAGGTATTTTATATTTACTGCCTTTTGATTGTGCCAGAGATTATTATGAATGGGAAAAGGAGGTCCTGAGGATTTCCTTATTCTTTCTATGTTTTCAGGGCTCCCCTTCTTCCATAAGCCTGGTGGGGATCTCAGAGGCACTGACGCCTCTGGTATGTGTAGAGGTAGATGGGTAGAGGCACTGATGCTTCCTTTCCTTTCAGCCTTGACCTCTGACTCCTGGCCCCTTCCCCCCAGTCACCCAGCCCGCGGGCAGCCAAGCATAGCCCACTCCTCCAGAAGCCTTTGCAGGTGCCAGCCAGTTACCTGGCAACAGAGACAATCATGCTAACAGGAGAAAAAAACAGCAGTAAGACCAGAGAGAGCAGTTCTTCCAGAATCTAAGAGATGGAAAAGGCAGGAAAGAAAATGACTCTTTTTATCAATGGTTTTTCATCCCTGCCCACATTGTTCTCCTGAATCCCTAACCGCCAATTTCCATCACTGCCTGGTAAGAATAGCCTCCAATTGGAGAGTTCAATGACAGCCGCGGAATTCATATGAAATAGCCTACTTGGGGAGACTCCATAATCACCACCCGCTTAACCCCAGGGTAATGTTCAGGAGTTAATCAACCCGAATTTCCATCTGTGCACATGTTGTGTTCCATCCTATCCGAGGATGTATTCTGACCGTCTAATTGTCCTTTCAAAACAGCATCCTAAATTCTGTGTCCTGAGAAGCACCGACAGGCGATTACCTCACTTCTTGCCTTCCTAGCCATCATTCTACAGTGAGCGGTGCCAGAGAGGGGGGCATGAGCAGACTAGTACTAATAGCCGACATTCACTGAATGCTTCCTCCATTCTAGGTGCTTCCCTGAGCACCGCACAGACACATTTAACTTTCGAAACAGCGCTGTGAAATCAACAGTATTATTATCTCCATTTTATGGATGACAAAACTGAGACTTAGAGTAATGAATGGTCCGAGAGTATGCATCTATGAAGAACAGGGTCAATACCGGAACTCACTTCAGGATTTCAGCTTATGTTCTTAACCACTTTGTTATGTAAAGGTGAGAGATGGTAGGTTTGCCAAAAGGGAGCCTGGCTAGCAGAGCGGAGATGAAAATTACCAAATTGTGAGAGTTGGCGGGTAAAAATGAATTATGCTGAAGTGACCTAACAGAATATGCTAAGAAAACTTTACTCCCTCAGTTAAGGTGGGATCGTGTAATAATAAGAGCATCTGACCAATCCCTTTTAGCAGAGTCCTGTGAAACTGCATATACACCCACAGGCTGTAAATGTCAAAGAAGACCCCCTGAAGACCCCGTCACCCTCAGATGATTTGAAGACAAAAGCAATATGGCCCATTTGAGTCAATGCAAACAGAATGCGACTTGGAGCTAGATGCCCCGAATGTAAGTTCTGGCTTGGGTGTCCACTCACTTGGTGACTCTCAAAGAAGCCAGATCCATAAATATTTATTATTCCTATGTTTTACACCAAGTGCTGATTTAGGAGATGAGGATATAAGAACTACCAGACACAGGCCATGTTCTGAAGTGAGAGTATGGGATCATGGATCAGGGAGAATTATGGATGATTTCCATTTTTTAAAATTTTTTTGGATTTTTTAAAGTTTTTCTTTAAATTCTGGTTAACACACAGTGTAATATTATTTCAGGGGTACAATTTAGTGATTCAACACTTGCATACAACAGCCAGTGTTCATCATGACGAGTCCCACATTTTTCTTATCTATAGATTGAGATGACGAATCGCAGCTTCGGTGGTGAGCAGCAAACAAGACGGCGACTGTGAAAAGCACTGCGGACGGCATAACACGCCATGCGAAGTTAACAGTGATTTTTGGTGCTAAGATGGAGTGGGTAAATAATTCACAGGTACTACCATGATTATTACGTACATGATCTGACCCCTGCCAACCTCTCTCACTTTATTTCCCACTAGCTCCGTATCCCTCTTCTTGGGGGTACAGACGATGATATTCTCTGCACTGCCTGAAATAAACTTCTACCACTTATCTGGGTGGCTTATACTTTCATTTCATTCGGATCTCGGCTCAAAGTGATATTCCCCAGGGATAGCCTCCTAATCCACCCTGTCTAAAACAGAGAACATGTTGGTACTCACGCACACAGATATACATATACACACAGCACATTATAACACATGCGCACAATACACACATGCATACATACATGTGCTATACACTCAGATACATACACACAAACACACATATACACATACACACAAGTGTACAAACACGAATCACTCTCTATCTCCTTATCCTGCTTTTTTTTTAATCCATAGAACTATTTCTTCCTAAAATTATGTTTTTACATGTTTGCTTACATGTTTGTTGTCTGACTCCCCCACTGGAATGCAAGCTCCATGAGGGCGGGGACTTATTAGTCTTGTTCAATAGTCTATTTCTTTTTTTCTTAAATGTTTCTTTATTTATTTTGAGAGAGAGAGAGAGAGAGAGAGAACAAGCAGGGAGGGACAGAGAGAGAGGGAGAGAGAGAATTCCAAGCAGGCTCTGTGTTGTCAGAGCAGGGCTCAATCTCACAACCTCAAGATCATGAGCTGAGCCGATATCAAGAGTCAGATACTTGACCAACTGAGCACCCAGGTGCCCCAAGATTCTATTTCTAGTGCCCAGAGCACTAGCTCAGCCTGGCTCCATAATTATTCGGCTATAGATCCCATACCATACAATTCCCTTTTTAAAGCATAAAATTCAATGTTTTTTAGTATATTCACAGAGTCGTACAATCGCCACAATCAATATCGGAACATTTTCATCACCTTGGAAAGAAACCCAATACCTGGTAGCAACCACTCTCCACTCCCCTCCAAAGGCCCCACCACATCCACCCCAGGCCTGCTAATCTACTTTGTGTTTCTATAGATTTGCCCATTCTGGACATTTTCATATGAATACAATCATATAATATGCAGTCTTTCAAACATTAAATATTGATGAAAGAATGCAAAAAAAAAGTTAAATCCAGTTTCTTGCCACACCCTGTAGATATTAGCAGCCATTCAGAAAATTTCCCTCTTACCAACAAGTCTATTAACCAGTCTGTCAAATGAAGAATTCATCTGGCAAAAATATAGCAAAAATCTCATTTATTTATGGTCCATGTCTGATTGTTTTTAATTGTGATGTCTGACGAAAGTTGATCAGAAACTTCCCCTTGCATCATCAACAGAAAGGAGGAAGGGCTGACAACAAACAAATACTTGAAATGAAATTTTGAGGGTCTATTTATTTCCTTGAGAGACTAACTGTTTTCAAACACTGAATTACAAATGATTTAATTCTAATCTAAGCAGAGGTCAGCAAGCCTGGTGCTCTGATATGCTGATCACAAATCATTCTCTATTCATTAAAGCAGAACCTTGAACAGGCGACTTTGGTAGATGGGACTCCATGCACCCATGGACTTGAAAGTCATAAAATGGCCTTTTACTACTTATAAGCATTTCATAACTGGCTTCATCAACCAAACTGACTTGCCCCTTCAATTATATTAAATCAGTGAGGTTTTAGGGCATAAACGTGCTCTTCTCCCACATACATTGTTAAGCCATTTCTCATATTTGATTCACATACGAGCAAATGACATCAGCATCTAAGTCAAAATATGAGCTATGTTCTTAGAACTGGAATGGAACTTAAGGTCCTTGGGTATAACCTCTTGCCCAATGCTGGAATCCATGCCATCGCTTCTCTAGCTTGAATAGGGTCCAGCAACTGGGAGCACATCATTGCTCAGGGCATCCCCCCATCCCCCACACACACCACCCCCCCCACCATCATTCCAAACATCCCCAACTGGTGTTCCTTATAGTAAACTCTTCCCAGGTATCCTAATTTAAAGATTTTTCCCACATATACATGACTGTCTCCCTGCATCTACCTTCTTTTAGTCCAAGGGTAAGAGCAAATATCTGAAGACAGCTCGCCTCCCTGCAGATTCTTCCCTGAGCTAAACACACCCGAGCCCATCTTACGACTTGGTCTGCAGACGCTCTCACCGTGCACTCCCACACCACCGTCCCCCACCCCCCAGCTTTCTGATCACACATCATCGAAGCAATTCGTTGATGTCCCTCAGTGCAAATCAATGATGTGGGCATTTAATCATAAAGCTGCCCAATGGAAAAGGGGTCACACATGCCTCCTGTTGTTTGCTAATATAACCTGTTAAATGCAAACACAATAATATGAATTGTTTATACTCTATCAATGAAATCATCCATATTACGGACTCCTATGGGCTTTTCACATTCATGTGTGGGCCGAAGACTGCTTTGAAAAGCTAAAGTGAGCAGATTCCCTTTAAACAAAGGATAATATCCATACAGGAGCTCTGACCTGCATGTCCTATCTTCAGACACGTGTAATTTCAGCTGACATTATCCCAAACTGAACCAGGAGAGCCAGAACTATTTCAGCAACTGTGAGAAACAAAAGCAATAATACCAAGCTACTTGTTTCCTTTTAATTTGGAGCTTTCTCAAGCAGAAAGAAGTAAATTTCAGTATGCTGAAAAGAATATGAAAGAAACCACACAATGAATACTGTGCGTTTTCACAAGTCCCTTCCAGTGGTTCCTCAGCGCTTTAAGGGGAAGAACTGCCAGCTTATTTTTGTCAGGGCCACAGAGACACCACCTTACTGAGAATACCGCGTCTCCTGCCACAGCAGAGTCTGGGCTGAGCCACCTGATCGGACCTTCTCAAAGGATTACCTTTCATCCTGAGCACCTCTGGGATGTCCATCAATCACGCCTGCTCAGGGATGGCCAATGATCCCAAGCCTTGACACAGAACACCCATAGGTGGTTCCCCTCGGGAACAGCCCTTCCTGGCATAGGCAGCCTGTAGCTTCTAGGGATGCCCGGGCAGGCGGGACAGCGGCAGCTCTGTCTCCTTCATTAGAATTTCCTCCCATTGTGCACCTCCAGGAAGGGGACTGACTGTGCGGTGGTGACTCCAGAATGATGCTGAAGTGGGAACTGGGCAGAATCCAAGTTGGCTGCCGCTGAATCATGAGGAGGTTCTGTGCTGCCACTTGATCTTCCATCAAGCTCCAGTGACTCAGTTGTTTAAATCTTGTGGCAAGACACCTGGAAGCTATTTATCTTTTTTTACTAAGGACTCATTCACAGCGTAAAAATGTAATATAATGTTCATTTACCATCACTCCATTACCCTGAGAACCAGATTGCTGCTAATTCAATGAGGAGCTGATTCAGTCATCGCATCGCTGAGGCAACATTCTCCTGCCATAGCTATTTATGTCCTAGCACCATCTGAAATCCTTTCCGGAATGTTCAAGTCCCAAGAGAGGCTGCCTGAGCTGAGGAGAACGGCACTGGATGTGGGTCCAGGGGGAGTACGTGTGAAGGTCAGTCAACCACCCTGGGGTCACGCCTGCTCCCAGCTCCAGGGACACCTCCTCCTTATCCTCTAACTTGTGTCAGGACAAACTTCCTCAGATTCAGAGAGTCGCAGCCCACTTCGGCTCTGGAACAGTCCCCTGCTCGCTGTAGGCAGAAAGAAGGTGGAGAGACGTGTTGGTAGCTGAACGCTTAATAACATTTGCTTCAGACTCACCAGTGGCCTGGCATAGGAACTTG
This sequence comes from Paguma larvata, assembly GCA_030068075.1. NCBI lineage: Eukaryota > Metazoa > Chordata > Mammalia > Carnivora > Viverridae > Paguma > Paguma larvata. The sequence continues at coordinate 18,932,103 of CM057840.1, forward strand.
GTCATCCTGCCCAGCTTCTCTGTGCCTCAAATTCCCCATCCGGAAATGAGGATATTTACCTCACATTGAAGAAGATAGATAAATGATGGAAAGAGGGTAATGACATACAAATGGGTAGTTGGCACCCAATATGAAACCAGTAGAGGGGCAGTATTTGCGTGTATTTATGCAGCGAGGAAGTCCTTGGGTTTGTTTCCCCATCCTCTCTCAGAGGGCCTGAGGTCTCGGCTGAAAGAGTGATCATCAGGAAGAAAACAAGCCAAATGCTGTCCTTGCTTCCTCCCCCCCTTTCCAGGCACCCAGGTGAGAGCAGCTGATAACGTGCTCGTGGAGGACTTTGAGTTCCTGAGAGACCAGCGTTATATGAATAGAAAGTGTTCTCATACCACAAAACACCAGAGAATGGCTTCCCCAGAAGTCATCACGCACCAGACAGAGAATAGATGGAATAATTTCTTTTCCTTTCTTCTTTGGCTAACGACTTGTCAGTCATTTAAGGAGGATTTAATCCACTAGTGGACTGTCCCCAATTGAGGACAGCAGGGCTAAAGTTAGTACTGACCTGAACACGACAACCACAAGGGGGAAGAGACCACAGTTTCTCTCTACTGCTGCAAACTAGTCACCAGCCAGTTTGCACACCTGTTCCTTCCCTCAGAGTTTGGGGGACAAAGTTTTCTACCTGGTCTCTCTCTTTTGAAATGCTTTTGAGCCATGGCAGGCTGAAAAACCATCTCTCTGGGCCTTCTCTCATCCCTGATTTTCACTGCTTTTCCTCAAGGGGCCCACTCCTCCTTGCTGGCACAGGGCTTTGCTCTTAGCTGCTAATCATTACTTCAGTTATATTGTAGCCCCTTTAAAGACCCTTCTGTAACCACAACCAATTTTAAAGCTCTGAGAAAGAGTCTTTCCAGGGGCTAAGGAAGAAATTTTTGAGACTAGGAGGCCCTTTAAATTGCTCCATAAAAGTAGCTTCCAATTCCAGCCTTCATACTGGTATGTTTCTGAAGGCTACAACTGTGTGGTCCAGAGAGAAAGGACCAAAGAAGGAGCAGACATATGGCGTGAAGACTAACAAGTAGAATTGGACGTGTTTCACTTAGAAAACAGGTAGCTCAAGGAGATGCATAGGTGTTTTCAAATATGTGTATGTGTTATTGTAGTTTGGCTTTTATAATAATAAACAATAGGGGCACCTGGATGGCTCAGTCAGTTAAACGTCCGACTTCAGCTCATGTCATGATCTCATGGTTCGTGAGTTCGAGCCCTGCGTTGGCCTCTGTGTCTGCAGCCTGGAGCCTGCTTCGGATTCTGTGTCTCCCTCTCTCTCTGCCCCACCCCCACTCGCAATCTGTCTCTGTCTCTCAAAAATAAAATAGACATCAAAAAAATTATAATAAACTACAAAGACACATTTGAGCTAGCTCAAGTAAAATGGGAGAGTTAAAGGGCTTATAAGGGGACTCCCAGGGAAATCCAATAGATGGAGCCATAAGAGGCCTGGGCCTCCTGGAGAAATGTGTGGGAGCGAATTTGAACTTAAGGTGGTCTACACACGACAGTAGCAGAAGCTCAAGTGCTTTTTTTAGAAAAGTCACCTTTCACATGACTCATCTACAGGCCACCCATCTGCTTCTTCCTCTAACAACTAGCAAATTCTTTTCAAGTTTCTTCATTTAAATACCATTGAGTGAGAATCCCAGTGGCTTGGCTTCCTTATTTTCTTTTTTTTTTTAAGAACTTCATTTTTTTAGAGCAGTTGTAGGTTCACAGCAAAATTGAGATAGAGGTACAGAAATCCTCCATATAGCCTTGCCCCCGCACACACTTAAGGCATCGCCATCATCAACACGTCTCCCCACAGTGGTACATTTGCTACAAAGATGAACTCGCACTGACAAACCATAATTGCCCACAGTCCACAGTTTATGTCAGGGTTCACTCGTGGGACTGTACATTCTGTGGGTTTGGACAAATGTATAAGGACACGTATCCTTCATTGCAGTATCCTATGGACTAGTTTCACTCCCCAAAGAATCCTCTGTGCTCTGCCCATTCATCTCTTCTTCCTTGCCTCCAACCCTTGGCAACCATTCATTTTTTTTACTGTCTCCATAGTTTTGCCTTTTCCATAACATCATATCATACAGTATGTGGCCTTTTCAAACTGACTTCTTTCGCTTATGAATATGCTCTTAAGGTTCCTCCTCATCTTTTCACGGCTTGATAGCTCATTTCTTTTGAGCACTGAATAATATTCCATTGTTCTGATGGACCACAGTTTATTTATTCATTCACCTACTGAAGGACATCTTGGTTGCTTCCAAGTTTTGGCAATTATGAATAAAGCTGCTGTTAGTATCCATGTGCAGGTTTCTGTGTGAACATAAGTTTTCACCTCCTTTGGGTAAATACCAAGAAGCAAGATTACTGGATCGCATGGTAAGAATATACTTAAAGTTGTAAGAAACCACCATACTGTCTTCCAATGTAATTGTGCCATTTTGCATTCCCACCAGCAGTGAATGAGAGTTCCTGTTGCTTCACAGCCTCACCAGCATCTGGTATTGTCAGTGTCCCAGATTTTGGCCATTCTAACAGGTGTATAGTGGTACTTCACTGCTGTTTTAATTTGGATGTCCATGATATCATATGATGTAGAGCATCTTTTCATATACTTTTTATCTTTTTCAAAATATTTTTAATGTTTTTATTTTTGAGAGAGAGGAGGGGAGGGGAAGAGAGAGAGAGAAACAAAGAATCTGAAGCAGGCTCCAGGCTCTGAGCTATCAGCACAGGCCCGATGTGGGGCTCAAACTCATGAACTGCGAGATCATGACCTGAGCCAAAGTCGGATGCTCAACCAACTGAGCACCCAGGCGTCCCTCATATGTTTATTGTCTATCTCTATATCTTCTTTGATGGAGTGTTCATTAATGTCTTTAGCCTATTTTTTAATCAAGTTGTTTTCTTGCTAATGAATTTTAGAATTCTTTGTATATTTTGGAAACAGTCCTTTATCAAATGCGTCTTTTGCAAATATTTTCTCACGGTCTGTGTCTTGTCTTCTTGTTAGCTCACCATGGTCTTCCCAGAGCAAAAGTTTTTAATTTTAATGAAGCCCAGCTTACCAACTACTTTTTAGCAGACCACCCAAATGATAAGCTGCAGCATACCTGTGGGGGCCTAGAATGGATCCGGGAGCCACCTCTCTTTCAATCAGTCTTAGCAAGAGGGTAGAGTTAAATGGCATATAAAAAAGAAAATTGTTCCTGCCTTGGCAATCTGGTCTGAGAACGAGGCAGCAGCAACTTCTCCTCAAAAGAAGCACATAAGAAAGAGCAAACTAAAATGGAGGGAAAGGCGTTGATCCTGGGTTTACACCGCCTAGTTTAATTTTGTGCACACTGGACAAACCTTGAGCAAGTCGCTCATTTTCCCTGGGCCTCAATTTGTTTAATTGTGAAATGGGAAAATAAGTAAGATTGTTGAAAAGATTAACTCAGCAATCCACACAAAGTACTTAAAATAGTGCCCCGGATAGAGTGGTGCTCAGTAAATACATACTGTTGTCAGTCTCTCCTGTGCAGTGAGTGCGTCTCTGGCTTTAATGTGAATATGAATACTTGAGGAGCTTTTAAAATGCAGATTCTGACTGAGTAGATACAGAATGAAACCTGAGATTCTGCATGTCTAATCAGCCTCCAGGTGAGGTCAAGGCATTTGGTATATGGCTCACACTTTGAATAGCCAGGCTCTAGTCCATAGGGCCTGGGGCAGAGGGATGAGACTATCACTAGGGAAAAGAACTACTATAAAAGTCTTTAAATTAAAACTAAAAAATAAGTGGAGCACCTGGGTGGCTCAGTCGGTTGAGTGTCCGACTTTGGCTCAGCTCATGATCATGCAGTCGGTGGGTTCAAGCCCCACGTTGGGCTCTGTGCTGACAGCTCAGAACCTGGAGCCTGCTTCAGATTCTGTCTCTCTCTCTGCCCCTCCCCTGCTCAGGCTCTGTCTCTCTCTGTCTCTCAAAAATAAACAAACATTAAAAAAAAATTAAAAATAAATAAAAGAAAGCAAACTTCAACTTAAAATAAGAAAGAAGTTTCTATCAAATAAAATCATCCTTAAATAGAATATATGAGCTGCACTGTAAGACAGTGAGTATCCCCTTCTGGAAGCAGGGCCAATGTCTCCTTTAGGTAGACGAGGCAAGTGCCTAGGGCCAATGATTCTTTTAGGGACCCATAAAATATTTTAATGTCTTTCAAAACCATGAGAAAAATGAATATATCATCATGAATCCAGTCTAGATTATAGCCAGTAGTACCGATGGAGTCATAAAATATAATTTTAAATATTTTTATGGAACAAGAGGCCTACAAAAGCAAATGTACCTGGGACCTATGAAATTCACAATGCGGCCCTGGCAGGGTGTTTTCCCGGGGATTTGAGCTTGAGATAAGGAATGGAGAGGAAGGAACTCTAAGGTTCTAAGGTTCCTTCCAACTTTGAAAGTCAATGTTTCTTTAAGTTCTATGACTTTGCTCCAGGTCAGCGACCTCAAACCTCACATCTGCAAAAGTTCACTGCCTGCTCGGTCCACATTCTTACACATAGACTAACATTGCTTACCATGGTCATGAATTAGCACTTCACAAGCCACCGCTGCCATTTATAATCTACCTCTGTCTTCTCCTAGTTTGCTTCCAAGATAAAGTATGATTTTTATTCTTACATTTGATTCCAGAAGCATTTTGCAGATATTGCCTCATGTAAATCACCTTCTTGAAGAAGGTGAAGTTTTGCTTTTTTTTTACTTTTAAAGTGAAAAATGAAGCCAAGAAAAGATGGAGAGGTATGCTTTGAAACTCAAAGGAAGACAAAAAAAATGCCTAAGATGATGCCTAGTCATAGTAGTAGTAGTAGTAGTGGTATAGTTGTGGGTATAAAGCATATTAAACACTCATAAATCACTTAGGAAGTGATTTTCAACCATTGGTACAAATTAGAATTACCTATGCAGATTGGACCCCATGGCAAACCTTCTCCCTAAGACCCAGAGAGCAAAGCCCCAGCCCTGTGTTTTGAAAAATCTTCCTAAGTGAGTCTACCATCAATAAGGGTTTAAAAACCACTGTGTCAAGTCCAGAGAGAAGGATGCTGCAGATGCCTTAGAAGGATAAAGTTCCAGGGAGGGAATGGTTTGGTGTTTGAGGATGCACAAAGATGGAACAATATGGAGATGGAAAAAGGTGCTTTGAATTTGGGGAAACTTTGGTGAGACTTTGGTGAGAACAGTGACCCCAGGCCATGAGGGTAAAAGTCAGATTACAAAAGTTTGCTTATTCTAATACACAGTGCAGATACAAATATCTGCACTCAGCAGATATTTGGAGGACCATAAACCTGAGACATGAATGGAAGATAAGGAAGTGGGCAGGGAGTGCGGGGCTTTTAACCTGGGCTTCCTGTTCCCCCCACCTCCAAGGGATCAAGGGAGTCATGAATATAATTCAGGGAGTTGATGAACTTGAAGTGGAAAAAGATTGCATCTGGATTTTCACTCACCTCTGAAATGTCGTCTTTCCTTCTTTTATCCTTCTTTTGTAAACGTAGGCCTTGTTGTTCACTAACAGAAGCAGCACCTGTGACTTTGCCATCTATGAAAATCATGGCTATTTTACTTTTTATTGAAGTATAGTTGACACACAATGTTACATTAGTTTCAAGTGTATAACAGTGATTCAACTTCTCTATACATTATGCTGTGCTCTCTACACATGTAGCTACCATCTGTCACCATATGAGCTATTATATTATCATTGACTATACTCTTTATGCTGTACCTATTATCTCTGTGAATTATTCATTCCATAACTGGAAGCCTGTACCTCCCACTCCCCTTCGCCCATTTTGCCCATCCTCCCACTCCTTTCCCTCTGGCAACCACCAGTTTGTTCTCTGTATTTATGGGTCTATTTCTGTCGCTTTTATTTATTAGGTTTTTTTAATGTTTGTCTATTTTGAGAAAGAGAGACAACAAGAGTGCAAGCAAGGGTGGAGCAAAGAGAAAGGGAGAGAGAGAAAGAATACCAAGCAGGCTCCATGCTGCCAGCACAAAGCCCAAAGTAGAGCTTGAACCCACAAACTGTGAGATCATGACCTAAGTTGAAACCAAGAGTTGGGGACTTAACCAACTGAGCTACCCAGCTACCCGTTTTCTTTTTTAGATTCCACATATGAGTGAAATCATACAGTATTTGTCTTTCTCTGTCTGACTTATTTTACTTTGCACAATACCCTCTAGGTCTATCCATGTTGTCATAAATAGCAAGATCTTTTTTATGGCTGAGTAGTATTCTTGTGTGTGTGTGTGTGTGTGTACACAGCTACCACATCTTCTTTATCCATTCATCTATTGATGGACACTTGGACTGCTTCCACATCATGGCTATTGTAAATAATGCTGAAGTAAACACAGGGGTGCCTATGTCTTTTCAAGTTAGTGGGTTTTTTTTTTCATTTTCTTTGGGTAAATACCAAGTAGTAGAATTAGTGGATCATATGGTAGTTCTATTTCTAACTTTTTGAGGAACTTCCCTACTGTTTTCTACAGTGGCTGCACCAATTTACACTCCCACCAAAAGTGTGAAAGGGTTCTTTTTTTTCCACATCCTCACCAGCACTTGTTATTTCCTGCTTTTTGATACTAGCCATACCGACAGATGTAAGGTGAAATCTCGTGGTTTTGATTTGCATTTCCCTGATGAATAGTGATGTTGGCCATCTGCATGTCTTTTTTGGGAAAACGTCTATTCAGGTCCTCTGCCCATATATTTTTTTTAATTTTAGTTTCACTATAGTTAACATACAGTGTTATGTTAGATTCACATGTACAATATAGTGATTCAGCTATTCTATACATTACTCAGTATTCATTGTGATAAGTGTTCTCTTAATCCCCTTCATCTATTTCACCCATCCCCCCTCCCACCTCCTTCCGGTAACCACCAACTTGTTCGCTATAGTTAACAGTCTGGTTTTTTTTTTTTTTGGTTTGTCTCTTTTTGTCTTTGTTCATTTGTTTCTTAAATTACACATATGAGTGAAATCATACTGTATTTGTCTTTTTTTATTTACTTATTTCACTTAGGATTATATTCTCTAAATCCATCCATGTTGTTGCAAATGGCAAGATTTCATTCTTTTTTATGTCTGAGTAACATGCCATTACACCCACATTTTCTTTATCATCCATCTATCACTGGACACTTGGGTTGTTCCACATCTCGGCTATTATAAATAATGTTCTAGAGGGGTATTTTTTAAATTTTCTTTGGGTAAATACCCAGTAGTAGACTTACTGGAGCATATGGTAGTTCTTTTTTAATTTTTGAGGAACCTCCATACTGTGTTCCACAGTGTCTACACCAGTTGGCATTCCCACCAATAGTGCATAAAGGCTCCTTTTTCTCTATATCCTAACACTTGCTGTTTCTTGTGTTTTCTACTTTAGCCATTCTGAAAGGTATAAAGTGATATCTCATTGTACTTTTGATTTGCATTTCCCTGATGATGAGTGATGTTGAGCATCTTTACAAGAGTCTGTTGGAGGACATCTGTATGTCTTCTTTTGAGAAAAGTTGTGTTCATGTCTTCTGCCCATTTTTAATTGGATTACTTGGGTCTTTTGGCATTGAGTTGTATAAATTCTTTATATATTTTAGAGACTAACTCTTCATTGGATATGTCATTTGCAAAATATCGGCTCCTATTCAGTAGCTTGTCTTTTAGCTTTAATATTTCCCTTGCTGTGCAGAAGCTTTTTATTTTGATGTAGTGTCAGTGGTTTATTTGCTTTTGTTTCCCTTGTCTCAGGAGACATATCTAAAAAAAATGTTGCTATGGCTGATGTCAGAGAAATTACTGCCTGTGTTCTTTTCTATGAGTTTTATGGCTTCAGGCCTCATGACTAAGTCTTTAATCCATTTTAAGTTTATTATTTTGTATGGTGTAAGAAAGTGATCCAGTTTTCCCAGCATAATTTATTGAAGAGAGTTTCTTTTTCCCCATTATATATTGTTGCCTCCTTTGTCATAAATTACCTGACTATGTAAGAGTGAGTTTGTTTCTGGGTTGTCTATTCTGATCTATTGATCTATGTGCCTATTTTTGTACTAGTTCCATAGTGTTTTGATTACTATAGCTTTTTATCTTGAAATCTGAGATTGTGATACCTCCAGTTTTAGTCTTTTTCAAGATTGTTTTGGTTATTTGGGGTGTTATGTGGTTCTCTTCAAATTTTAGGATTGTTTGTTCTAGTTCTGTGAAAAATACTATTGGTTATTTTTTTTTAATTTTTTTTTTAATGTTTATTTATTTTTGAGAGACATAGAGGCACAGCGTGAACAGGGGAAGGGCAGAGAGAGAGGGAGACACAGAATCGGAAGCAGGCTCCAGGCTCTGAGCCATCAGCACAGACCCGACGTGGGGCTCGAACTCACAGACCGTGAGATCATGACCTGAGCTGAAGTCGGCCACCCAACCGGCTGAGCCACCCAGGCGCCCCACTATTGGTTATTTTGATAGGAATTGCATTACATCTGTAGATTACTTTGGCAGTATGGACATTTTAAAAGTATTAATTCTTCCAATCCATGAGCATGGTACATTTTTCCATTTGTTTGTGTTGTCTTCAGTTTCTTGCATCAAAGCTTTGCAGTTCGTTCAGAGTAAAGGTCTTTCACCTCCTTGGTAAAGTTTATTCCTAGGTATCTCATTATTTGTGGTATAATTGTAAATGAAAATGTTTTCTTAATTTCTCTTTCTGCTTTGTTACTAGTGTATAGAAGTTCGACAAATTTCTGTAGGTCAAGGCTGTTTGAATGTCATATTACAGTTGATATAATGTTGCAAAATATCTACAATCATCCCTATTTTGGCATTACAGGAGTTATTAAACCAACTTCAAGATCTGGTTATTTAATGCATTAATAAAAGACACACAAAAATAAATATACTCTATGACAGAATGAGTATGTAACTTAACTTACAGAACCTTTCTTCTGAAACCTTCTATCCTGAGCCCTGAGACACAAAACAGGTGACATTCCATTCCTATACGACCCAAATGATGATTTGCATTTAGTCTCCTGTCAACTATTCCATATCCCTTAAAAGTGAAAGCTAAGGAACGGAGGAGCAAAAGAAGAGGAACTGGGAAGGGTTTCGGTTTTTTTTTTTTTTTTTAGGGACAATAGCAGTAAATACAGTAAATAGAGGCCAAAGGTAGCGAACAAGGATCTATGGAGTTAGTAGTAAGAAGAATCAAAAGAAACCCATAAATCCTAAGAGCTGATAACCTACACACTCCTCAATATTGTAATTCTCCCCACCCTCCTCCAACCCTGTTCTATCCCATTGTGCACTGTTCCCTTCTCTGCTCACATACTTTTGTCAAGTAGAATAAAACCACTGGACAACAAAGGAAGAATACATCATCATACAGGGTTCCCCAGACGTTAGGCCCCAGGAGGGGGCTATTTGGGGCAGGGCTTTCACAAGTCCCCAGTGAACTGGGAAAATTAATGACAAGGTTATTGAATATGCTACAAACTAATATATCTGATTTCAGAGACAGTTTTTATTCTGATATTATAGCTTTTTAACATTTTTTATATTGAAATGTTATCAAATAGTCCCGATATTATATTTGTTTTGTACTTTGATATTCTTACTTGGCAGTATAAAGTTTTATAAGCCCTGTGTCTATTCTCCAATTTTCAAAATGATATTTATTGCTCTGTGAAATCCACAAGGCTGGGAAGTACTATCTTATGCATTTTGTGTTATTTACTCCTCTCTTTTTAGAGATGAATTCCAAACAAGGCAATGTGACTTCCCCTCCAGAATGTAGGCTTAGAAGCACAAGCTTCAGAGCTTGGTTTTGAGACCTGGGTTTGACCCCTGGTTCTGCCTCTCTCCACTTGTGTGACCTTGGGCAAGAAATTTGATCTCCTCAAGCCTGTTTCCTCATCCGTAAAGTAAGAATAATTTTTACATCATGGGATAGTTAAAGGATAAAATGAGATAATGAATGTAAAAGTACTTTGCATGTTACCAAATAAAGTCATTATTATTACTATCATCACCATCATTTTACTAACTCAATATTCCAAGCTTAAATGGCAGAACTTGGCTTCCACATTGGGCTGACTCTCTGACCAGTGATCTTCAAACTATCACTTGGTGAATCTATGTTTTCAATTTAGCTCAAGAAACATTAACCACTTATTTAATATTCCTGCCAAAATTGCATAATCTGACTCTAATCATGAGGGAACATCAGACAAACCCAATTTGAGGGACATTCTAAAAAAATAACAGGACTAAATTCTTCAAATTTATCAGTCATGACAATCAAAGAAAGGCCATAAAATCATTCCAGATGTATGATTCTGAACTGGATCCTGAACCAGAAAAAAAAAAAAAAAGGATTGCTATAAAGAAAAAAACATTATGGGAACAATTAGCAAAATTTAAGATCTGTAATTACTTAATAGTATGTCATTGTTAAATATCCTGAGTGAACATTCTTCTTAGAAAATGTATACTGAAGTGTTTAGGGACAAAGGGACATGATTTCAGAAACTTGTTGTCAAATGTTCAGAAAAACTTACATATATACATATTATATGTAACGTATGTTTGGCATACTTTCTAATTCCCTACTTGGGACTCTCTGCTATGAAAAATCTACGATTTCTTATTGTCCTTTATTAAACGAGGGCTAACACAGAAACTGGTAACTTTTTCATATTCTCCTTGTCATACACCAGTAAGAACACAATGTGCATTAAATATGTTGTAAATGAATTACACAACTTACAATTATCCTTAGGTTTATCCCTATTAAATTTTATGTTTATATATGGAGAGAAAAAGGGAAAAGCAGAGAGAAAGAGAGAAAAGGAGAGAAAGAGAGAGATGATAATAGAACAAATCGGGCAAAATGGTAAGTGCAACCCATTCCGTGTAAAGGACTATGATAATGTTATGATATGTTATGCTACGATGATATGTTATGATATAATATGTTATGATAATAATACCTGATATTATACAGGACTTTACAGTTTACAATATACTTTCATATGACTTCCCATTTGATTTGATTCTCACTGAATTCTAAGTACAAAGAAACCACATCTTTTGGAGGTGGAAGGGGAAAGAGGGGTCTAAAATTTCAATCAGGAAGGCAAAACCTCATAACGGTTTTAAAATATTATCCTTCTAGAACACTCTTCATGTTTACTATTTTATCTTGTAAACACAAACACTTTGGTCTTGTGTCTGGGGCCAAACTGTCACAATGATACAATTCTTCAATCACTCTGCTCACCTATTCAGAGTATACAGACTGAGCACAGCAAAGTTCTCCGACTCTGCAAGGTACACCAAGAAGACAGAGAGACTGTGTCTCCTCTCACACACTCAGGTCTGAAGTTCCCTCCTTGAGGAGAGCATTCAGCACAGTTGCTCCATGTTTAAATCCCTCTTTCTCCCTCAGTGAACTGGTTTGGCTTTGCTGAGTGCATATTGTTGAACTGGAGACAGTTCGGCATGCCTGTAATAGGACTCAGGTAGGGCAGTGTGCAGGATTTGATTAATTGTGGCTCAGAATCTGTTCTCACCTATTTCCAACGGCTTTCCAATGTGACAGAGGGTGGAAGCAAAAAAAAAAAAAAAAACAAAAAAAAAAACTACACTTACCAGGTTCTAGTTAGGGGCCTGTAGCCATCTTCCTGCAACCTTTTCTGTTTTCTGTGGACAGAGAAGATGTTAGTGTTGACAGCACCCAGTCCCCGCCTTTGTGGATGTTGAAAGGTGCTTGGGCAATGGAGATCACTAGATTCCACAGTCCGCCGTCTAGATGATTTGCAGAAGCAGCAGCAATAGCTGCTCCTTAATGCTGTCTTTTTGATCTCTAGATGTATGCCACTGTGTTGTGAAAGTCCACGGTTGTAGCCTCTGGCTGCCTTTCCCAGTGGGGGTCAGAGGTCTTGGTTTCTCTTGTGGGTCAGTTCTGCAATGTCCTGGAGCCTTTCTGGAGGCTCAGCCTAGAGCACACTCCTCCTACCTCTTCCAGGAATTTTGGAAGTACCTCGTCTCCTATATTAATCCCCTTTCCGTTTAAAATACCTAGGGAAGTTTCTACTTCCTGAACTGAACCCTAACTGATGTTTCTCTGTCTCCCAGATAAGAGAGGTCACAGTGGTCGGGGGCTTGAATGAAGTTCTCACACAATCCAGCACAGTAGCCAGGATTTAGCACACCTGGCCCATAAACACAACACTGAGTTTGGACCTCTAGACTCTTTCTCTCTCTTTTTTTTTTTTTTTTTAAGTGAGCAGGGGAGGAGCAGAGAGAGGGAGACAGAATCCGAAGCAGGCTCCAGGCTTTGAACTGTCTGCACAGAGCCCGACGCGGGGCTCGAACCCACAGACTGTGAGATCATGACCTGAGCCGAAGTCGGACGCTTAACCGACTGAGCTACCCAGGGGCCCCTAGACTCTTTCTCTTTTAAATTACATGCTCCTAAAACAGAGATATCACCTCCACACAAACTATGTAAGGGTGCCTAGCATTAACCAGACTCAGAAAACAAGAAGTATTCAAATTATTAGTCCACAGTTTTTCTTCAGAAAATTAAAGCAAACTTTCCTTTGTTATCAGTTCATTTTTTACTCCCTAAGGCAAGAGAAGGAGTGGAGGGGCGCCTACGTGGCTCAGTTGTTTGTCTGCTCTTGATTTCAGCTCAGGTCATGACCTCAGGGATCGAGCCTTCCTTTGGGCTCCACACTCAGCATGGAGCCTGCTTGAGGTTCTCTCTTTCTCTCTCTCTCTCTCTCTCTCTCTCTCACTCACTCCCTCTGCCCCTCTCCCCTGCTTTCTCTCTCTAAAAATAAAATAAGTCTTTAAAAAATAAAAACAAAAAGAGGACAGACAGAAATGAATACAGGTTATGTTAACTCTCCAGATTCAATGTGATGAGTAGGGACAGAAAACACACAGCAGGAAATTTCAGCAGGAGCAGGGGCTCAAAACCAAAATATCCATAAACAAAGAGTCTCAATCTTACCTCTGAAAAGATAAAAGCAGAAAAAATACATGAATAATGTAAAGAGTTAACATTTAACTCACATAATAGGGTCTTACTCAATTTTCACAGCAAACTTAAGAGGCACGAATATTATCATCACCATTCCCTGGGTGAGGGAACCGAGGTTCAGGTGAAATAATCACTCAAGGTCACACAGCTATTAAACATCCTAACTCAGGTGGTGGCATATGTAACCTAGCCCAGGCTTCCATAATGCCAAAGTCCAGTCCTGCAACCACTGGCAAAATAGTGCGGCTCTCCACAAGGTGAATGATTGCCAATATTTTTTCCACTCCCCAAAATAGTGTTTTCTCAGCTGAAATAGACAACCATTGATTAAACCCAGCAGCCCTCATTAATCAGTTTCTTTAGTGAAAATAAAACAGTAGGTTCCAGCATTTTTATTCTTAGCTCCCTTACTAGGAAGAAGGAGAGGGAAAAGGAAAGGAAGGAAATTAGCATCAAGACCCAAGATGACTGAACCAAATCCATTCTTCTGCCTTCCGAGCCAGCAGCCCCTGGATTCCCTCGCATGTGTCCCTCCCCCAGTTCTCCAACACCAGAACCTCTGTGCCACACCCCCTGAATCTATGCAAGATTTCCATTCCCTACAACCACTTCTTATTCCTTCACAGTCAGTAAAAATTTACTGCCCTAATATTAACAGCGAGTTTCCTGCAACAGCAACCGGCTGAAATTCTCAGGTTAGAATGAGAATGGTTATGCTATGAGAGCCCTCTTGCCCCCTCTCTTCCCCTTTCTGTCCAGGTAGTTCCTGTGGCTCTTGATTACAGTGCCAAGGTTCAGACACTCCTCCTGCCATCTCGAAAATGGCCAGTGATTCATTCATAACTGTCACCCAAGCCTTCACCGCTCACTGTTGCAAAAAGAATTTTTGAATCTCTGGGAGTTGTAACCATCCCCATTTTTCTTTTTTGCTGATAAATTCTGGAGAGCAGTAGGGATAGGAGTAAGACATCCATCATCTTGTGGGGTTTACAAGCAGCTGGTGTGACATTCTCAGCCAATATAACTGCAAGCTGACTTTAATCATGGTCTGTTGATCTCAGCTTCCAGGAATATTGCCTTGATACATCATTCCATCCCTTCTCTAAATGCTCAGAGGAAGGCGTTCTGAATCTCACCACCTAAACCCCAGGGAGGAAGGTGGAGGGAATGCATAGAACTGTTTCTGCATTTGCAAAGGTTAAGTGAAAACCAGCTGGATTTTAAAAGTCCATAGACCTTGAAAGAAAGACAATTAAACCTAAAATCTGAGGACATGAAAGTATTTGCAAATGTTAGCAAAATCGGTGCCAAACAAATGTTCCATCTTGCTGAATTTTACTGATTTCTTCCAATAACATTCACTGAGTATTTCCACATTTTCTACGATGACCCTTGGATTACCAATAAGGGCAGCTGCTTTTTATATAGTTAATGGGAATCTGAATTTGAGTCTTCCCCAAAATTCCACTTTCTGCAAAACTAAAACTCAGCTGATTTAAACATCATTCCATGATCATCACAACTTTTGATTATGCGAGGGGATGGCTTAGCAATGGTAAACTGCTGTCCCCTGCACTTGACAGGATAAGACAACCCTGAAATTTGCATCCGGCAAGTGCTATGACCAGTGGCCTCCGAATATTTTGCACATGCACCTCAATAAAAAATGTGAAGCATGCTCCCTGTATGCTAAGCAGAAATAACAAAGAGACCGAGATGTGTGTAATGGCTCAAATACAAGTTTATTTCTTGGTCCTGTAACAGCCTAAGGTGCATGTTCTTAGTAAATGAGTGGCTTCCCTCCCAATAATGTTTCAGGGACGCAAATTCCTTCCATCTTGGACCTCTATCATCCCCAGGACCAGGGTATTTTCTGCATCTAAACCAATAGAAGAGGTAAGAATACAAAGTAAGGCTTGCTGGCTTCTCAAAAGCTTTGGTCCAGAACTGACAGGTATCAGTTCTACTCACCTCCCATTGGGGAGAACTGGTAACAGCTACTTATAGAAGGTCTGAGAAAGTTGCCTCTGACTGGGCAGCAACTGCCACTACTCATAGCTACAACTGTATAATCTGCAACCAAGCACAGATTTCAGTGAACAATTAGCTCTCTGCGACGACTCTTAGTTCATTCTTTCTTTTATTTAATCATTCTTATTTGTTCATAAGTGGTATACAAATATATTTACATAAAACATGTGGTGCTAATATGCATATTATAAAGCATTATTTGGAAATACACACTCAGAAGGATGAGAAGAAGAAACGAATTTAAACAGCAATTTTAAATGTTCTTCCTGCAGCCCCTTGGATTATCTTGTGCCTCCCCTGGCCAAGATTCACACCCAAAATTCATCGCTCAAGGCTCTAGAAGGTCTGGGGAGTTAGCAAGTGTTCTTCTAGAGGAGAGTTTTAAGAAATGAAGGCTATCACCCTCCCCTAGTCTTTCCTATCTTTAGATCGCACCCCCCCTCACCACATACACACACACACACACACGCACACAGCTACTCAAGCCCCAAACCCAGAAATCATCTTCAGTTCTTCACTGCCCTCTACCTCCATATCCCGTCCCCAGCTGGACGTATCCATTTACCTTCCCAAATAGACTCAGAATCCCTACTAACCTCTTTCTCCATCTCCACGACTCCCAACTTATCCTAGACACTATCATCTCTTATCTACAACAGTGTCTTGTCCTGAAAATCCATTCTCCATGGGACAGCTGGTGCGATCTTTAAAACATGTAAAAAAGATTCGGTGACTGCCCGACAGAGACTCTCCAATAGGTTGACACGTCAAATAAAATCTAAACCCCTCACTCAAGCTTACAAGGCACAGCAAGAACTCAGATATCTCTTAAATATTGTTAAACGTTGTCTGCATAGTTTAAAAAAAGGTCTGAAAAAAATATATACCATGATGTGGTTATCTTTAGTAAATTTGCCCGACTAGCACCTTTTATAATCAAAAACAAAGTTATTTGCATTTTGTAAAGAAGACAGAGAAGGAGGGGAAGAGGAGGAGAATAAAAAGAAGAAATGACGGATATCTGTTTCCAGATAAACGCTACTCTAACGGCCATATACTATTATTTTTATTACTATTTTCCCCTTCTAATTCAAGCAGATTCTAGCGCACATGCCTTGCAGGAGGTTAGCAGCAAGAACTAACAGAAAAGATACTTCACTTCCTGGCTTGCTTTTTTTTTCCCTCCCAAGAGCAAAACCCACAGAGGAGAATCAGAGTTTGGTGAGGAAAAAAAGGGTGTCGGAGAGAAAGTGGAGGAGGATTTCCCTCTGAGAAAAAGAACTGGCCTGGGCTAGGGAGAAGAGAGACTGGTTGAAGAGATCTCAGAGGAAAAGGCCCTGTGCCCCCCGGGGAAGCTGGGAGGCCGTGCTGTCACCAGCGCTCCAAGATTCCTCATGGGTTTCAGGACCCCAAGGGCCAAAGGAATCCTGGGGGCCAAACATGAGTTTGGAACCAGTATAGATAATTGTTCTACACAACGCTGGCTCTGCATAAGACACTAGAATCTTGACACAAGCTCATAGGAAGTAAGAGGGATTAATTCAGAATGACAGAGGCTACATTTCCTCCCAGTCCTAAAGGCTGGGTGTCCAGAGCCAACATGAAGGTGATTTACAGAAACAAAGGAAATGTCATATTTCTTAGATACTTTTAGTTGCACCACGAGATTTATACCCACTCTCTTCCTGTATGAAAATATGCAAAGGATTTACCACCTTCATAAATTAGTTCTGATTCAATACCATTACTATAATAATGTCACTCTTACTCATGGGCATTCTAAAATGCTTTCCTGGGGCAGGAGGGTGAGGTGAAAGGGGAAAGGAGTGGAATGATGCACAATGCTGGTGTTGTCCCAGAGAATGTAGCTCATGCATGCCTATTGGGGGGCATACATTTTGCATGTATGTATTTTGCATGCATACATACATCGGCCAAAGGCCGATACCCAGAGTTCTATGCCTGTCTCGGTCTGCCTTGATTACAGTTTCTTGTCTGCATCCCTAACCATGCCTGCTATAGAACCTTGGACATAAGGAGGTGACCTAGCACAGTAGGTTCTGGTCTCAGACTCTCTGTGATGAAAAGCTCTGCCAGCTCAATACACTATGTCATGTGGAGCAAGTTTCCTAATCCTTCCATTTTTTCTTCTGGGGATAATGGCATTCTTACTTCACAGGGTTATTGTTAAGACTAAATGTGATCATTTTTTTAAAGTTTATTTATTTATTTTGAGAGAGAGAGCACAAGCAGGGGAGGGGCAGAGAGAGAAGGAGAGACAGAATCCCAAGCAGGCTCTGTACCAACAGCGTAGAGCCCGATGCAGGGCTCGAACCCACGAACTGTGAGATCATGACCTGAGCTGAGATCAAGAGTCAGATGCTTAACTAACTGCACCACCCAGGTGCCCCTAAATGTGATCATTTTTAGGTGCTTAGCACAGTGCCTGCCACATGGCAAGCTCTCTTAATGTTAATTGCTATCATCAGCTCTTTTTAGAGTAGGCATGTAAAAATGCTGATGAATAAATGAAGGACGTATCTCAGGGTATCGAGAGCAGAAAATTACCAAAGAAAAAGGGAACTGGCAAGATTATCTTCCACTTAAGTGCTGTTCTGGGCCAAATATGGCCACACTTTGTTTTTGTGACTAAAGTACATACCTTCAGGCACACATCACATATCCTGACGAGGTGGTCAAGTACTGCGCGGAGCCCACTGTCTGTCTACCTGGTGATCAGCGACTGACGCCGGCAAGAACTTGGGCCACAACCAAGAATGTACTTTGTGGTTATGCTAAAGAATTTTTTTTTAGTTTTTTTTTTTAATGTTTATTTATTTTTGAGAGAGGAAGAGAGATAGGGTGTGAACGGGGTAGGGGCAGAGACAGAGACACACACAGACTCCAAAGCAGCTCTGAGCGGTCGGCACGACCTGAGTGGAAGTCAGATGTCTAACCGACTGAGCCACCCAGGTGCCCCTGCCAAAGAATCTTCTTCCAGAAATGCTAACTGCCTTCCGCGGGAATCCATTTGCAATTCTGGCCTCAAGTAGCATTAGAATAAATCAGTTTCAGGAATAATGGGAAGTCAGGAAATGTGTATCCTTCTGGGGATGTATTTAAAACAACCCTCAGCCAACAGCTCACTGAGTGAACAGTTGGACAGTAGCCATTTAAAAAACACTTACATTTTAAGAAGTGGTGTTGATAAATGCCTTTCCAAATATTCTCTAGGAATACTTCTGCAATGAAATAAAAATGAGGCATGTATGTTCAATAGCTCTGTATTGCTTTCCCACCAAAGCAAGAATGACAAACATGTCATATTTTCTCGCATCTTTGGGCCTTTGCTCGTGCTGTTCCCTCCATCTGGTATGTCCTTCATACCCACCGTCATGCTATCCCAACCACCCCCCTAGTGCCAGCAAACCCCAGCAGTATAGTGCAGAGGTTAGTGGTGTGGGTTCAAATCCCATCTCTACGTTTCCCCAGCTAGGTAACACTGGGCAAGTTATTTGACTTCTCTGTGAGTCAGGTTCCTACGGGGATGATAACTGAGCCAACCTCACATAGTTTGGGGGAAATTAAATAGGTTAATATATGAAAGGTGCTTAGAATAGGAGAGTTCATGGAACAGAGTAAGCGCTTGCTAAATGGTGTCATTCTTGTCCTTCACATCCTAGCTCCAGCTCCAAACCTTTGGGAAGGTTCTTTCATTCCCCTGGGCAGAGTTACACACTTCTTCCCCCGTGCCTGTGCTCTCTCTACTTAGTACGTATCCCACTCAATTACAACCACCGGCGTGCATGTCTGCCTTGTCACGATGCACAAATACGAGGAATGCAAACACTAACATTTTACCTGGGGAGTCTCCAGGCCTTACCACAGAGCCGTGAACACGACAGATGCACAATAAATAAAAAGTGGATATATGGCTGCATTAATTATTATGTAAGCTTTCAAGTTCCCCAAGCAGTGTGTTCCCCTCCTTGCATGACGCTGCTGTGCAATCGCCGTGGCTGTGCACGCTTCGAAAGCCAAAAGAGGCAAGGTTCTGAGCTACCTCGGAGTTCGTGCACTAATCACTGGCATCATAAAAATTCATCATTAGCACCATTAACAGAGTGGCTCGCTGTTATCACTGAGACGGCAGAACGACACGGCCCAGCACATGTTTATCTCTCGAGATGAGCCTTAGTATTTCCCCCAGTAGCTCTCAAACACTGCGCTCCTCCAGCGCTGCCCGGGCAAGGGACAGGTCACCCTTCTGAGGGGTGATGTGGGAGCGCTTAGTCACAGTCTATCTGCAAGCGGAGAAACGCTTTGGCGGGAATATGATCCGAGGAGACACTGAAAATAGCAAGTCCACTGAAGGCCAAGGGAACTTCCTCTTGTGAAAGTGGGAAGAAGGGCTGGATGGAATAAGCTGCTTCCTGGCAGAGGAAAGAAAACATCCTGTCTGAGCTGGACTGAGAGAGAGGGGAGAACCAAGGAAAGTTCTGGCGGCCTTGGGAAGCAGGGAAAGCACCGGATTTGGAATCAAAACAATCAAATCTTAATCCTTCCATTTGGTAAGCTTTCTCCTCTTCAAAACAGAGACTCAAATGAAGAAAACCACGAAGCACCAGATAAACACAAGACGTGATTCAATATGGTTCGATAAAGCCCCTTCACACTGGAACTCACGGAAGAGGCTCCACCCAAAACAGAGGCCCCTCCTTTTTTATTGCCTTCTTTTCATTTAAATTAGCAAGCTTTATCTTCTTTTAATTTTTTTAAACATTTATTTATTTTTGAGAGACAGAGCGCAAGTAGGGGAGGGGCAGAGAGAGAGGGAGACACAATCCAAAGCAGAGTCCAGGCTCTGAACTGTCGGCGCAGAGCCTGACGTGGGGCTTGAACCCACGAACCTCGGGATCATGACCTGAGCCAAAGCTGGACGCTCAACAACTGAGCCACCCAGGCGTCCCCTAAATTAGCAAGTTTTAAAGAGTTTAGAAGGACAATACATTTCAAGGTTTTCTTGGGATAAAACTTGTTATTAGGAATCTGCTTTTGCTTTATTTTTGGGTTTTTGGCCAGTGTAGTTTAACATACATGAGACCATGCAGCATGATTTACGGCCTACGTGGAGTTTTCTTACCTCTTGAGCAAACGTTTACCGCACAAGCAGTGGCGAGCTCTGGGGGCTGACTGTCAGCAGCTAGCGAGGACTGATTTTGCACACGTCCTCACAATCCCATGTTTTGTGACACCACATCCGTAGCTTGAAATTAGCCATGGTGGGAGTATTTCACCCTGGCAACTGACGAATGCTATAAATTAGGGTTGTTTTTTTTTCCTCTCCCAAAGTTGGCTTGCCAGCACACCACTGACTGAGCCCGAAAGGACTCAAGCGTCCTCTCTTCCCTCTCCACTCCAAATGCCACAAAAAGGCAACTGAAACCACATACGCAAACATTGGATGGGGAACATTACAGAGATACATCAAATCTATGCAGACAGAAACACAAAAACAAACTGAAAAACCCTGGTAAATTAGCTGTACATTCCTACCACACGAGGTTCTGGCGATGAGGTGTCAATTTTTTTGAACTGACAGTAACTGTAATATGCCAGAGAATTTTGAATCAGCTGTCTCTGGAGCCGCAAATGAATATACCCAAAAGACATATTACTGCTGGAACCCAAACATCTCAGCTGCACACTAAGGGTAATATAATGACGGAATAACTGACTTGTCAAAGTAGGTGATCTGTCATCTAACCCAGTGAGCGAATGTAGTGTTGCGTTTATAATCTTGTAACGGTCAATGAGTAATAATGGTTAAATGAACGAATAGTCTTGTTTCCTCTTACACATTTTATCTATTCTCTTAACATTTAAATGGTTTGGTTCTTTTTGTCTGGAACTCTAAACATTATGCTATGTTCTCGAGGCTGGCAATTGTGATAGGGGAGGTACATATAACGTGTGAATGGTCCTCAGAGGACTTTTTTAGATGCAATTGCCGATTAATGCTTACACACACCTCTAAAGTAAGGTGCACTCATTTTGAGTGAAGGAAAAGACATTCATCAGGAAAAGAGCTGCAGTCTCTGCACCCTATTGTGATTATTGCTACTGAACATTGAAAGCTCGCTATCATAGCCATTGACACAGTGACCACAAGAATGACTACCAAACTGCCCCTGCTTCTTTCTGTCTCTCACTGTCAGACAGCTCAGAACAAGAGCTTGACTCATGTCCATACCCTAAGTCTCATGTCAAAACTTGAAGTGAACAATATCTTGTCTTTTTTTTAGTTTCTGCTGTAGGATGAAGACCCTCTACCTAGCAAGACTCTCAAAATGGCAATTCCCCACACAGAAGCGAATTCAAATTCTGGACAGATACTATTTTTATTATCATCATTATCATTTTTATTATTATTATTGGCATCTATCGTATTCGTGGCAGCTTATCATCTCTTTTGAGTCTCCTTCCTAAATTTAGGGAGATATTCAACTCATGAGCCATTACCACTCCAACACAGGAGTCAGAGTGCACTCTGCAATCCTAGGATTCAGGCACATGAATTAGTTACTGCCAATTATGGACACCATCACAAGATACTGGTTCAGAATTAAACAACAAAAGGAAAGAGGTGCTCCATGAACCTTCCATCTTTGCATCTTTGCTGGTGAGGGGCGGGCAGAGGTGTCTGGATTTTTGTGATGACTGTTTTCCAGGGATTGCAGTTAATACCCTTCTGATGTAGAAGCGGCAACTGTGCAGAAGCAAGAGCTTCTGTGGCTTGATTTGGGGTACTGTACCCCAAGACTTGTCCTCAAGCCATTTTTCAGTCCACTCGACAGTTCTGTGATGCACCTGGTATTTTTTTTAAGTTTATTGATTTATATTGAGAGAGAGAGACAGACAGACAGACAGACATAGAGGGAAAGAGAATCCCACGCAGGCTCTGCACTGTCAGCACAGAGCCCAATGTGGGGCTCGATATCACAAACCGTGGGATCATGACCTGAGCTGAAATCAAGAGTCAGACGCTTAAGTTTCCCCGACCTGATATTTTTTTAAATGAAATGTTTTTTCATTTATTCAGCAAGAGTCGGCTGCTATTGTTTACAGAACTCTAATACAATTATTTTTCCTATTTCTCAGATATGGAAACAGAGCTTTAATTGGTTAAATTGCTTATGATCACAAAGTCAGTCAATGAGAGAGCAAGAATTTCAACCAGGAATAAAAAAAAAGAGAGAGAGAATTTCAACTAGGACTATCATAATCCAAAGCCCATCTCTAAAGCACAAAGATTATACCAGAAGTCCATACAATTAATGAATAAGAATTGAGTTGTTGCTGTTTCTTTAAGTTAGAATAAATTATAGAAATATAGTCTCACCTGAAGTTTTGAAAAATATAGTGTCATAGAAGAGGCCACAACACAAATCTTCTTACCTGATGTGCTTTCCATGGTACCTCTCATCCTCATAATCCTGCCAGTTTTTGCTTTATAGATTTTGAGATGAGTTTTTAAATGTAAATGAGTTCAAGAATATTATACAGGAAGGAGGGGACCAATTGTTTCTTGCATCTCACACTTTCCTTCCGTATTGTGTCCATCTTACCAAAATATATTCTTTGGTAGTTCTTTCAGCAGGAATCTATTTTTAAATTATTTATCAGAAAATACCTTTATTTTTTCCTCTTTTTTTTTTTTTTTTTTTTTTTTGAGAGAGAAAGAGAGCAAGCAAGGGAGGGGCAGAGAGAGAGGGAGAGAAAATCTTAAGCAGGCTCCATGCCCAGCACAGAGCTTGATCTCAAAACCATGAGATCATGACCTGAGCTGAAATCGAGTCAGATGCTTAACTTTCTGAGTCATCCAGCTGCCCCAATTTTTTCCTTATTCATGAATGACAGTTCAGTTGGATATAGATTTCTAGGTTAAACATTATTTTTCACCAACATTTTGAAGATATTATTTCATTGTTTTCTAGTGTCTGTTGAGGCTGATAAAAAGTTTACTATTGATCTACTTATCCTTCGTTTGTGATTAATCTGCTTTTTTTCTAGTCGTTTTTAATATCTTATTTTTCTTTAATAGTCTACAATATCAGCCCGCTGTGAGGTTTGTTCTTAGTTATCTTGCTTGGGACATGCTCAGATTTTCATTCTTAGGACTCTTACCTTTCATCAGTTCTGGAAAATTCTCAATCATGACCTCTTCTAGCATTGCCTCACCTCTGCGGGATAAACTGCCAGGTATTCTCTAATATCTACGACTCTCTGTTTCCTTTGGGAAAAGAACTGTCACTTTTTTTTTTTTCTGGGAACACAGAGAGAAGCTTTCCCTGCCTCCCTAATAGGTTCGCGATATGAGAAGTGACATGTGCATCTTCTAGACAGTGCTTTTAAAAGACATGGGCAGCCATGACCCTTTTCCCTTCTCTGTGACCCTGAGTCTGTGACACCGCCACCCCTGCTTAGGATGCAGACCAGAGGACAAGAGCTAAAGAAGCCACAGATTAAAGTAACGGAGCCACTCACCAGCCCTTGGTATCTGTTATATGGGAGAAAAATAAATCCCTATCTTCTTTAGGCTTCTATATTTTAGGCTTTTTTTAAAGCAACTTCTATTATATCTTAACAACTGTACCTCTGTTCTCTCTACTCTCCCCCTTATGCCTTCCTTACTGCGTGTGTATCTGCGTGCGCGTGCCTGTGCCAGCATGCACACATGCACATGTGACCTTCTCCTTCTAACCTCCGTTTCTCTTATTCATAATTTTCTACCTCGTTATTTCTCTATGCTTTAGTAGAGGTGAATGTCTTAGATCTTACACTTCACTTGTTCTCATCAGAAGTCTAGTGTGCTATTTAACACATCCCTTTGAATTTCTAATGTTGACAAATATGTTTTTAATTTCTATACTTTCTATTTGGTTCTTTTTCAAATAAACCTGCTCTTTTTTCATAATAAATTATTTCAGTCTACTCCTTCCTTTATGTCTCTGACATTTAAAAGATATCTATTTCATAACCTCTTTCGGCATTTTTAAGTTAGCTCAGTTTTGGGGTAACTAACTTTCCTGTCTATTTTATCTCCAGATTCCCCTTCAGGGTGATTCATTTCCTCATTCAGTTTGTAGTTTTTTTAAATTTATTCATGTCTGAGAGTAGGGAGGGGCAAAGAGAGAGAGGGGGCAAGAGAGAATCCCAAGCAGGCTCTGCACTGTCAGCACAGAGCCAGGTGCGGGTTTGATCTTGTGAGCCATGAGATCATGACCTGAACCGAAATTAAGAAGCAAGACGCTTAACTGACTGAGCCACTCAGAGGCCCTGGTTTGTAATTTTTAATTAAGACTTCATCTTCAGAAGGACCATTTGTCCCAGTGGATATCTGTGTGATAAGTTGTAGAAATACGACTAGTACAGCAGTTTGTCTGTCTCTGGTGAAATTCTGAGGCTTTAAAGGCCCTAGGCCAGCTTTTATAATTTCTCAGATTAATATTTCTATACCCAGAGGTTTTATAAACTTGAAATCTGTATCTACACATGGTAAGGCCTGGGGAACACCTACATTTTCCCACTAACAGCCCCAGACCAATTAAAGCTTCCTTCCTGCTTCCCCACAACAGTTGTGAATGTTTTCCTAAGGTAGTTACAGTCAGGTGGTTCCACTATCCCTTCATGGATAAGGCACCCCTCCTGACCTCCAGGATTTATTGAGAGATCTCTGTCACAGAATTGTCAGATAAGATACAGAATATCTGGTTAAATCTGAATGTCGGATAAACATTTTTTAGTGTAAGTATGCCCCATTCAATTTTTGGAACATACTTCTATTTTAAAAAGTATTCGTTGTTTATCTGTAATTCAAATTTAACTGGCATCCTGTACTTTTAAATGCTAAATCTAACAAGCCTAGTCACAGTGCTCTGCCTGAACTTGGCCTTGGGGCCATATATCCTGTCCCTACATGGGCCTCAATACACCAGCTTCCAAATTCTAGGACCTATATATAGTTCCAGCAACATCAGCTAGAGTTATCGCACTGTCTCTGAGTTCCTTTTTCATACTGAGAGCTATTTTCCTTATTTTTTTCATGACTGGTTGTATATAAATATTTGAAATATCTGCCACATTTTATCTAGACTTTCTATATGGCAGTCATGGGAAGGAAGGCTTGTCCGTGGTAGCTCAGGCTGCCATTGTCACAAATACTTGAGTTGAGCGCTGTACCATGCCACCCAATGGAAAGCCTGGTGCACAGAGGTGTTAATTCACCCAAATTAACTGGAAAATGAGGGAATGTGCAGGAACAAGTCCTCACAAACTGTGCTCTAGGGATGCTGCCCATTTCGGCAAAAGGAAGTTTTCCCATAGGATGGATTCTTTAAAGAGAAGTAAACATGTCCCAGTGTTAGCTAAGGTTTGACTTCTCAAGCATCTGGGTATCTAAGGATTTCCCCTATATTTGGGGGGCCCAGGAAAGAAGGTAAAATTCTGACTTTAATGCATTTTATTTTCACTGGGCCAACTAAGAGATGAGGAGCTAGATGGGGAGGTAAAAATAGAAAATTATTAACTAAAAGGAGTTGAAACATGTATATTTTAAGACCTTAAATTAGTCAAAATCTAGAAAATGGAAGACACCAAGTCATCAGATGAGAAAATACAGTGCTTTTGTATTGAAATGTTTCAGAGAAAAGCCCCTTTCAATATAGTTCTAAATGAAGTTCTCAGAATAGAAAAAGAGTATTTTGTTTTCATCTTAGACATGGAAAATCCCCTGGACCAAAAATTCCAAAATCCTTCCCAGATATTTTCCGATTTTTTTTCAATAATTCCACATCCCCCACATGGTTTCCAGGCAGAGCCTAATATAGCCTAGACCCAAGTATTCACCAAAGATCTCAAATCCAGGCTTTTAACATATTCCCAAAATGATGAAATTTAACTTCCTGTTTTTGTATTCTCTGTGTTAAAGGTATCAACTTGTTCAAGATAAGAATTTTTAAAACACCACAACTTTTGAAACTCTGTTTTGGTACATCTATACTTTTTTTAGTATTCCATAAGTCTAAAACATTGATCCATACCCCGGGCTTTCTGCCCCTACCAGGCTGTGCTGCTAACAATTCATGTTGTGTAACCCTTAAAGAGTATGCATACCTTCCATTATCTCCTAGCTTGATGTGAGTCCCTGAAAATACAGTACATATCCTGCTAAATAGGAATTATTTATAATTCAAAGAAAAATAGAATAACGCTTCTGAAGCTTGGCCCTTGGCCCAGAACTTCTTTGCTGCATGAGATCTGCAGCTGTAACTCTACCTCCACCTCGAAAGTCTGTAGGAACCCTTTCCAGGACAGGTCTCGTCCACTCTAAGAAAACTCACAGGATGACAGTCCAAATTATGACTCTCCAAACCTTCAAAACAAATTAAATCAGAGAACCATAAGACCTTTCTAATGCTTATTTATTTGAGAGAGAGCGAGAGAGAGCACAAGTGGGGGAGGGGTTAAGAGAAGGAGAGAGAGAGAGAGAGAGAGTCTCAAGCAGGTCCCACACTGTCAGCACACAGCCCACCACGAACTGTGAGATCATGACCTGAGCCAAAATCAAGAGTCAGATAGATGCTTAACCAACTGAGCCACCCAGGTGCCCCAAGAACCATCGGATTTTAATGCATGTTTTATTTCAGAGTAAACCATGTAGCTTAGAAAACGTTTGGAAATTTCACAAAAGCATAAAGAAGTGGAAATAACATATATCTTCGTCATTCAGATATGCTTCTTTGCATAAAACATATGTTTAACAAAAATGGAATCATACTCTAGGAGTTGTAGAATTTTCTTTTTTTGCTTATCTATATATTGTGAACATTTTCCCACTACATTAAATGGTTTTGCATGGTAGCATTTTAGTGACTACACACTCCATTTTTACAAATATGTCAATTTATTTTATCGGTCCTCTATTTGGGGGCATTTAGATTGTCCCCAGTTTCTCTCAACCCTGTGATAATTATCCTTGTAGAAGAGTTATTCTTGGAGTCGGCCATGATGACATCGTTAGGATAAATTCCTGAAGTAAAAATGACGGACTCCAGAATAGGCACATTTTCAAGCTTTGAGGTTCCCCCTGCCAAATTACCTTGCCAAAGGTTGATCAATCCTGCCAGTAGTATAGAAGAGCATCTATTTACCTGCGGTAAGTAGTCTTCTATAAACTAGTAGGTAATTATCTGTCATGCTAAAGTACTCTTTATTAATGAAAAGGATTTTCAGCATGATTTCTGTAAACACTGAACTCTCCTAGTCCACTGTAGTACATTATTCAATTTAAAATATGATTTTAAGTTTCTGTGGAAATGTTCTGTAACCCAATTAATAAAGAAAATAAGGCATTTCTCTATTCGGTTTTTGTTTTAAGTGGAGAATGCCACCTCTCAAAGAATTCTTTCCCTTTCTGCCCTCATCTAGGCTGAGAAGAGATACCGAAGTACAGCACTGTTATTCTGCTCTTCAAACATCCTCTATTTCGTATTCAGTTTCCCATCATGCACTGGGTAAACACGGCAGCCCTGACATGCTGAGAAGCCTTCCCTGAAGACTACAGCCCACACTCATCCATCCCTTCGCTGAACTCCTATTATACTTATTGTCTGTACCACACAATTAGCACTTTATTATATACTGTCTTGTTCTCTAATTGTCTGTACCACACAATTTAGCACTTTATTACATTCTGTCAGATTCTGTAATTGTGTCATGTATTTTTGCCTTGTCTCTCCACCTAGATTATAAGCACCAAAGT
Source organism: Paguma larvata (assembly GCA_030068075.1). Classification (NCBI taxonomy): domain Eukaryota; kingdom Metazoa; phylum Chordata; class Mammalia; order Carnivora; family Viverridae; genus Paguma; species Paguma larvata. Next base: position 18,960,131 of record CM057840.1, read on the forward strand.
GGCAGGGGCCCTGTCTGGTGCTGCTTTGGCATTCCCCACAGCACCAAACACCGCCCTAGGAACAACAAGGTGGGCCTCCGACATACCGACTGCTTTACTGGCTGGGGGGAGGGGTGGGTTGGGAGACTGGCAGATTGATTTTGTGATGGGGGGAGCTATGGAGAACCCAGAATGGGAAATAGGAAAGGCGCTGAGTGACAGGAGACCTGGGCTCTGTGGTTATTTCGGCCACTCCTCTTCAGTACGACCTGCTCTGTCACCTAACAAGTCATTTAGTTTCTAAGTTTTTCTATGTACACAGAACAGGGAAACCAAAATATGTGACCAGACAATACCGGTTTTAAAATCCCATGAAAATCACATGTTTTTCATCTGAAGATTTTACACTGTAACATTCCTCAACATAGGAGGCACTGCTATGCAGAGAAAGAGGTCATGCTTTAGAATTAGAGAGACTTTTTACCACCTGTGTGATGGTCAACAAATTGTTCAACACCTCTCTCTCTCCCTAAAATTAAACCCTGGTTCCTCGTCTCTGCAATTATTCCAATGACTGTGATTATCTGTGATACTGCCACTGAGTATCCATAAGGCTGCTGGAGTATTCTTATTTTTTCCAATTTCTTCAAATGCCATGCTTTGAAGTAAGTGTTAAATATTGTTATTATAATAAACATAATTAGTACCTGTGTTAGTCTCACACACTAGTTGAAGAATATCGGCCTCGGCTATGATGCATGGGTTTGTTTCTCAAAGAATAAAGTCAGGTAGTTATACAATTTCTTGATTTTTCTCTGTTGGAGAATCATTTACACTCAGTGGTCTACCACATGACATCAGACTTCCTTCCAGTAAATAGTAAGAGAAGAAACACCTGATGTCCAACAGTAGCAGATCCACGCCTCCGTCTGCCACTTTTACCTCCACTGTGAACATTTAGGTGACTGGAGCACTGAGTTAACCACAGTTCTCTGAATTTGGGATGATACAAATAAAATGTTCTGTCCCTGTATGTCATCTGCCTTTTTCCTTTCTGATCAATATGTTTTGCCATACCATACCCAGTCATGTTTTAGTCCTTGTTTTTTCAATTGGCAGGAGCACAGTAAAACGTAACCAAATCGTTGTTCAACATGTTATTCTCTTAAAACAAGTCCAATGTGTAAGCTCCCGGAAGTGCTGCTCTAATCCTGCTGCTTCTCCTCCCCTGAGGCCACAAAGAGCCCAGAGAGCCTTGAAAGGCTATTTGTAGGGTAGGGGATGTCCGTTTAAGAATAGCTCCCTTCCCTCTGTGCCTGTTGCCTGGATATCCCTTTGGTAAAGAGGAGAGGTTTCTTTTTGCGTCTCTAGGTGAAATGACTGTTTTTGATTATTCTTCAAAAAAGTATTTATCGAGGTCTGCCCCGTGACAGGCAGGGCCTGGGTGCTGGCCAAAGATGCATACCACAGAGTTAGGAGCTCACCCTTACTTGAGGAACCAGCAGTCTAATGGCAAAGCAGACATGCCTTCTGTGAGATAAGTGTAAAGAGAACCTGTGTGGCTGGGGTGCCAGCCTGAGCCCAACTGTGCCTATCACGGAGGGTCAACTTTGATAAATCTAAGGAAACAGTTGCCCTGGTTAAGATTTGATTAGACTCAAGGAAGTTACTGCTGGAAGACAGTTTTGTGGCAGCCTCAGGTGGAGAAAGGAGGACAGGAAGGGTAGCCTTGGGGCGGAGAAGTGGGGTGGGCAGGAAGAAATGTCTCTGTCTTTAGTTCCCTGCCTTGGCTAACCCTGGACTCATACCTGAGGTCTGGTCGAGGCAGATCCTTCAGATGGAGAGGAGGGGGCTCAGGGAGACACTAAAGTCTCACTTCAGCAAGTCATGCTGCTTTGGGACCTGGGTGACGGAATGTGGCAAAGCAGAAGAGAAAGGCTTCTCTGCACACTTTTAGGCACCAGGAGACAGCACCTTGGCGTAAGAGTGGCTGGGACTGTGTCTGAGACCAGACACTGCCCCCTAGTGGCTCCACAGCAGGGGGGGACACGAACAAGGAGCTCAAAGCAGAAGAGGAAAGGATGGAAGGGGGCACAATGGAAGGTCCACCCTGCCTCCAGGCAAGCCGGGGGAGACATGGAGGTGGGGGTGGTTCTGCACTAGGCAGGTGGACTCCCAAACCAAAGCAATGTGAGTTATTACTGGGGTTATGACAACCACTGTCATTCGTGCTGATGCTCAGACAAAACTTAGGGAAGCACAGGTTCTCCATACACAGAAAAAATAAATAAAACACTTATATTCTGGTCACAAGATTAAGCAGAGCAGCATCTATCCTAGTTAGTAATGGAACTGAGGTCTGGTAAGGTGGAGAGACACAACGGTGCGGGATAAGTAACAGAAGGAGATTCAGACACCAGCGCTGAGGACTGGGGGTCTGGTGCTGGCGAAGGGGGGTCAGCCAGGTGAGCAGAGGGGTGTAAGCAAAGCTCTGGGTGGAGAAGCTGCCTGCAAGATGGAATGAAAGAGAACAGCCCTGAGTCTGCAGCCAGACTGGAGTCAGATGACTAGACAGAAATGTCCAGAACCAAATCCTAAAAATAAGACTTCTCCCCTGAGCCAAACAAAATTAAATTTGATCTCCAAGTACGTGATCGAATAGAATTCAAACAAAAACAACAAAGCATTCCAAATGGTGCCAAAGGGCATGCTGAAAACTAAGTCCCTCCCGCCCTCATATCCCTGCTCCCAGGAGGCCCGTGGATAGCTGCTGGGGAACACCAGGATGACCACACGCTATTAAACTGCTTAAAGATTCTCTACAGATTGGTAAACAGCTGCTGCTTTAAGCCCCCTGGAGTGCCGCCCCCTCCCAAAAAAAATTTCAATCAGTCATTACAGGGTTAAAGCTTAGATATTAAAGGATCCCCAGCATGCTTCCAGATCTCAAGCCAGCAGCCATCCTGTTCCCAGGGCTGACCCAGTTGTTAAATATTTGACTATCACTGTTATCCTTCCAGATAACATACCTTCGAATACAGGTACACCCCTACACATGCCTTTTTTTCCTTTAATACAAATGGAAGAATTGAATACTGTTCTGTACTTTGCTTATTTTTCCAACCTACTTGGCCCACCTTTAAATGTATGGCCAAATATAGATTGGAGGCATTTCTTTCAGAGCTGACATAATTTAGCCGTAACTAAGATACCTAACCTGCGAAATGGAGCACAGGAATAGACTGAGACTTTAGAATGACTTATGGGAACTTTCCAGTAGGCCCAGAAGAACCTAGTCATTGGGGGCAGTGGAAATAATACTGGAAGCTGAGGATGGCAATGCCCGATGCCTTGGCCAGAGGAATGAGGAGGCACAGGACCAACAAAATTTCCCCAAATACCCCTCCAGAAGCCATCTGCACTCCCGCCCACTGCCGCCAGCTGACAGGAGGGGCCTAAACTTCCCAGAGTCCAGACTAGTAGTGCTGAGTTCTACTGTTACCCAGAACCGAAGCAGTCTTGGGTGGAAGCAAGTAAAATTTCAAGCTGCACTTACCTCACCAAAAGCTTTCCAGGGAGTCTTCCCTTCGCTCAAAGAGGTCATAGAATGAAACTTCTTCATAAATGAGTTAAAGTATATTTCTCCTAAGAGCTCCATCGCCACCTCAAATACTGAAAGGAAGCATAGAGTTATTTATATTCATGAGGGAGAAAATACTTATAACCTAAACTTGAACCAGGTTTTTAAATATCCTCTCCCTATCAAAAAGTCAAGGGGCTCCAGGGTGGCTCAGTCGGTTGATCATCTGACTCTTGATTTTGGCTCAGGTCATGATCTCACGGGATCGTGAGTTTGAGCCCCACATTGGGCTTTTCGGTAACTGCTTGGGACTCTGTCTTCCTCTCTCTCTCCATCCCCTGCCCACAATGTCTCTCTCTCTCTCTCTCTCTCTCTCTCTCTCTCTCTCTCTCAAAATAAATAAATACACTTAAAATAAAAAAGCCAAAGGGTACCTGGGTGGCTCAGTTAGTTAAGCATCAGACTTCAGCTCAGGTCATGATCTTGCAGTCTGTGGGTTCGAGCCCTGTGTTGGGCTCTGTGCTCACAGCTCAGAGCCTGGAGCCTGCTTCAGATTCCATGTTTCCCCCTCTCTCTGCCCCTTCCCTGTTCACACTCTGTCTGTCTCTCTCTCTCTCTCTCTCTCTCTCTCAAAACTAAATAAACATTAAAAAAAAACAAGCCAAGACCACTGAGTGTACTCTTTTTATAGCCATATTTATCTTCAAAACCCAAAAAAGTAGTATGGGAGGGAAACTTAATTTTCTATGTCTGATTTCTGTGTCTCCATACATCTTTTTTTCATTATTTTAATATTAAGGAGAGAGAGATTAAAGAAGAATGTTTATAATTGAAGATGTCAGCTCCATAGATTTTTGGGAAAGGGAGGATAGGGAAATGGGATCAGAAAAAGATTACCTAATATTTTTATTTTTACTGATATTCCCAGAAACCTTCCGTTGGGGGAAGAGTCATTAAATGAAAAAGCAATTTCTGCTGACAGACTGTCACCTAGTGGTGAGTTCTTACCTAATTCATAATATGAACGCTACTGAGCTTTGGGAAGCTTTTGGAAGACATGTTTATTTCTCTTTAGATCCCCAGGGAACCTTACAGAGTACTGTTACAAGTGGCCCAGACTCACTGTGTGCTTCCCAACAGCCTCATGTTTATGACGCAATTCCTAACACAGGCCGAACGTCCTTCGAAAGGAAGTTTTGCCTCTGTACTTATCTGAATACTGTCAAAGAAGCCTGGCCGAGCAAAATTAATATTATTAACTAACTTCCTTTTCTGTTTTCAGACTATGCCCCCTCATCCCTTCCCCTTGCTAGTCATCAAACGAGGCCCAAAGTTTCGAAGAGTTTTCTAGTTATTAGGGGATGCTAAATGATGTGAGTAACCCATTGGCACAGCAGTCCATACATACAATTCGGAGGGAGGTCTCAAAGTCAGCAACAAGGGAACATCCACGAGATGGGATATACGTCAGGAATCCCTCCCTTCATGCTCTCAGAGAGACACTACAGTCCCCTTTATCCGGCTGCTGTGTCCTCGGGGCTCCCTAATTCTGGTTCTCTGTGTTGACACCATCCCTCTCGGCCACAGGGGTCCTTACTCTTAGATCAACATCAGTCAACGAGAAGGTACCCTCCTCCCGTCAGTGCAAAAGGCTATGTTCTGGCGATACAGCCAGGATACCTCTGTCAGTTACCAACACTCAGTGTGCATTGTGCACTATTTCAACTATTTATTGAGTGCCTACCATGTAGCAGGCACTAGATGTGTCCCAAGAAACAGAACAGAAAGACCACTGTCCTCACAAAGCTTACCAACTAATGGGAAGAACTAAACACACTAACAAGTTGTGATAGGAATGAAAGCACAGGGTGCTAGGAGAAGGGTCTGCACAAGTCAGCTCCTCAGGAGGGCTACATCTGAGCCATGATCTGAAGGATAAGTAGCAGTCAGCCAGAAGAAGAGCAGCCCGGGCACATGTAAAAGCCCTGACTTGGGGCTTCCAAGAAACTAAACGGAGGCCAGAATGCTATAAACTAACTCCACTGGAAAAAAGATGCGAACGATATTCCAGGAGGTCTAAAATCCACAGTCACAATAGTAGCATTATTCATAATAGCCGAAAAATGGAAAGAACTCAAATGTCCATCAAAAATTGAATAAAATATGGTATACCCATACAATGGAATATTATGTGGGTATAAAAAGGGATGAAGTAGATTCCTGCTGCCAGATGGATGAACCTTGAAAATACTACACTAAGGAAAAGAAGCCAAACACAAAGGACTGCATGATGCATGATTCCATTTATATGAAATGTCCAGAACAGGCGAATCTATAAAAACAGAGAGATGAATGGTTGCTTAGAGCTGGGGTCAGGAGGAGGAACGGAACAAGGGCATGACTGCTAACACAGATGGGTTATTGGGGGAGGCATGAAAATGGTCTAAAATTAATTGTGGCAATAGATGTACAATTCTGTGAAATAGGAAAGAATGTTGAACTACCATATGCTTAAAACAGGTGAATCGCATAGTATTGAATAGTATCTCAATAAAGATTGGTATTATTAAAAATAAAAATCTGGGGTCATAGAGCCCAGGTTAAGAGTGCCAAATATGGAAGTATATCTTCTGTTCATTTTTTTCCTTTGAGCTGGAACCCAATATGCCTTCACCAAAGGGCTGAGCCAGGAGACAATTGAGCAGGACTACTCTCAAAACTATCCCTTCCTGGGACCCCAAAGGGTTCTCTGAAACCCAGCTTATGCATCTCCCCTCAACAGATATCCTTCTAGGAGTTGGCGCTTAGTCTCAGAAATTAAACTCTAAAAGGGAAGGGTCTTTGTGCTGGGGCCTAGCAATCTGTCCAACTTCTAGTCATGGCCTGCTCCCTTCTCTGAAGATCTCTGGACTTCGATGCAAAAATAAACTGCTTTTCTACAAGCCTCACCGACATACCCACACAACCAGAATTTCCAGGAGTGATCCTCATACCTATAATTTGGCTATATGTCTTTACATGGAATGCAAAGGACTCTTCTTGCTCACCATGGACAGAACTCTTTCAGGCCCAGGACGGAGAGCAATGCTTCAAGATCCAAATTTCATTCTCCCTCCTTCACGAATGTTCCCCAATGCAGCAGTATTCTGGCTGTGAACAATCCATTTCCCCTTTCCTGGTAAAGACAACTGTAATATTGTCACTTATAATAAAAACTGTAAATTTGGTCTTCCATTTCTGGCAGAGAGCTCCTAAAACCCGTGACATTTCTGAAGAGATGAGAGCAATGAATGTCTTTTGTTATGCTAATGAGGTGACTTTTCGAAACCATCTTAGGATGGGGCTGGTTGTCAAGAGAATCAACCATGTGATTAGAGGGTTGAAACTTTTGATTCCATCCCCAACCTTTTCCAAAATTGAATCAATCACCAACGGCCAGTGATTTGATCAATACTGCCTGTGTAAGGGCATGTGGGTAGCTCAGTCAGTTAAGCATCTGACTTTGGCTCAGGTCATAATCTCACAGTTCCTGAGTTCATGCGCCGCGTTGGGCTCTGTGCTGACAGCTCAGAGCCTGGAGCCTGTTTGAGATTCTGTCTCCTTCTCTCTCTACCTCTCTCCCAACCGCCCAAAATAAACATTTTTTAAAACATACTGCCTATGTAATGAAGCCTCCATAAATACCCAAAAAGGAGGGCATTCAGAGGGTTTCCAGTTGGTGAATATGGAGATCAGGGGACAGCAGTACACTTATGATCAGAAAGGACATGGAAATTATGAGCCCTTTCCCAATCTCTTGCCCTATGCATCTCTTCCACCTGGCTGTTCCCAAGTTATAGCCTTTTATAATAAGCCAGTGGTCTAGTAAGTAAAATGTTTCTTTGAGTTCCGTGAGCTGTTATAGTAAATCAATGAAACCCAAGGAGGGAGTCATAGGAACCTCTGGTTTATAGCCAATGGGTCAGAAGCACAGGTAATAGCCTGGGTCTGATGTAACGTCTGAAGTGGGGGTGGGTTGGGGAGGGCAGACTTCTATGACTGAACCCTTAACCTGTGGAATTTGATGCTATCTCTGGGTAGATACTGTCAGAAAGGAGTTAAATTGTAGGACACCCAGCTGGTATCAGAGAACTATTCCTTCTTAGTGGGAGGAACACCTCCCACACAGCGGAATGGGTACTAGAACATTTCAGCACCATGACAAGAAGGTAAGGGGAACCTTTCTGGGAAGCCAACTTTTCTCCAAGTCCACTCAGGAACCTGTGATAAGGGTCCACTGTCGGCACCGAGGATGGAACGTGCGGCCAGTCTGATCAATTACAGAGTACTGTATCCCCCCAAGCTCTTTTCTTGAGTTTCAAACTTGTAGTGAACACAACACGATGAGGCACCCCAACATATTTTTTTAAAACAAAAGAGAGTTGAAGGGAGTAAATGTCTCCAAATCCCCCCTTCTTGGCCTGCAGGTAGATGAGCACTGAGCTCTGCACCATGGGAAAAACCAACAAATAGGACCTGGTACCTGCCTTGAGCCCCTTGCCGCTTATCAGACAAGTGTTAGAGGACTTCGGGCCAGTTGTGAACCTTGGCTGCCTCTCCCTTCTTCTAAGGCCAACTCCTTGTCTAAGACAGCTCGAGTGTCCACCTCCCCCAGGAAGACTTTTCCGAAATGCTCTCCTGCCTCTTCCTACCCACACGCTCACCCCTCTGCCCAGATCAGAGTCTTCCCCTCCCTCAGAATTTCATATCTTCGTACCTGGCATACATATTTTTAAAGGTAAATGTCTTTCCCACAATTCACTGAAGAGGCTGTGAGTTTCTTAAGGGTGTATGGTGGAGGCTATGATGCTCCCCCTCCACCATTCCAGGGAGACTCTTTCTTCCCCACCCTTTTCTTGCCATAGCTTCTACCACAGGTGTCAGCCGTGTATGACGGTCAAGGCTCTCTCTGCCTTCTCCCTGGCCCCCTCCCCCAGTATGTTTCCTGCACATCAAATCCCATTTTAGTATCTGTTTCTTAGCAAATCCAAACAAACTATTAAAAGGCACTGGTTTGGGGTGCCTGGGTGGCTCAGTCGGTTAAGCAGCCGACTTCGGCTCAGGTCATGATCTCACTGTCTGTGAGTTCAAGCCCCGTGTCGGACTCTGTGCTGACAGCTCAGAGCCTGGAGCCTGCTTCAGATTCTGTGTTTCCCTCTCTCTCTGCCCTTCCCTGCTCATGCTCTGTCTCTATGTCTCTCAAAAATAAATAAACGTTAAAAAAAATTTTTTTAAAGGCACTGGTTTGTACTATTACATGTATTTAAACAATAGTTTATTCATTTAGTATATTGGTTTATTGGTTGACAATATTAAGCCTAACGTCCTACACTTTTTGGGTGCTGAAATAATTTTGTATGTACTAAGGTATGACTTTGAAAAAAATTACTAACGTCCCATTAGGATATAATATTCTTGTTCACATTCCAAGACAGATATAACTAGGACTTTTCCCTTCCTTTTTTTCATGGAAACATAGAGTAGTGGTTAAAAGTATCATCTCCCGACTACTTAAAACCAAATTGCAACTCAACTACTCATGGGCACTGTGGCCTTTGGCGAATCGCTAAAACTCATTTAAAAAACTTTGTTTTTCTGATCTTTAGAATGGGATGATGCTGGGACACCTGAATGGCTCAGTTGGTTAAGCATGGGGCCTTGCTGAGGTCACGATCTCACTGTTTTTGAGTCCTGCATTGGGCTCAGCAATGACAGTGTGGAGCCTGCTTGGGATTCTCTCTCTCTCTCTCTCTCTCTCTCTCTCTTTCCTTCCTCTGCTTGCACTCCCTCTCTCTCAAAATAAATAATAAACTTTAAAAAAGTGGATTTTAATTAACTTAAAAAACCAGTGGGGTGATGCTTCCTCAACTGTAAAATATGACTTTAAAAAATAGTACCACGACCAAGGATTGTTTTATGAATTGATTATTGAATTAATTTCTGGAGCCATGTGCAATGAAAGAACTTCTTTAATGGATTTAAAAGCCCATTGCAAACTAGAAAGCCCTTGGGGGAAATTTATTTTCCCTAAATGAATTAAACACAGACCATTGCCTTTTATGGGAAATTGAGGATAATTCGCATTTACAAGAGAAAGATGAGGGCTTGTCTGTTTCTGATGTATTAACACAGCACGTGACACTAGAAAGTAAACTCTTGATATTCGTGTAAGTACGCATATCTTGTTTAAAAATAATTATCCCGTTCAAAACTCTTTCAGTTCTTCTCCAGAATACGCAGGAAAGCTGCCGCGTTAGTAACTAATCCACTTTTAATATCCGTCCATCGCCTTTGAACATGAGGGCATGCGGGGTTGGGGCAGCAGCACCGGACTCCCGGATTGGCAAGCAGCGTTCTCAGCCCGCTGCTGAAACGGCAGCCCCAATTTCAAAGGCCACGACCACGAAATACCTGTTGCCGCCGGGCCCTGGGCAGAAGTTAAGGCGACCACGAGCCCAGGAGGCATCCGCGAGCGGAAGGACCGGCGCAGCAGAAGGAAAAGCAGTTTGCTCCGCGGAGTCCGGGAGCGCGTAAGCACGCGCGGCGGCTCCGGACGTGCAAGCTCGGAAGCTTGCTGTCCCGGCGTCTCACTAACAGCCCCGGGTATCGCGTGCGTGCGGGACGCGCGGCTCTGCGCGGGCGCGGGGGCACGTGGTGCGGGGCCGCGCGGCCGCGGAGGCGAGAAAGGCCGCGGCACTGCTCCGGGCGGCGGCGGCGGTGGCCGACACGCGACCGAGGCGGACCCGGGCTTATCCGGTGAGCGCGGCCCGCGCGGGGCGGACGGGAGGACGGAGACCGGCAGCCCACCCGGTGACGGGGGCAGAGGGACGCGGGGACGGGAGTCGGGGCTGGGCGGGGGCATGGGGACGGCCCGGAGGAGAGGGAAAGGCGGAAAAGCTAGGACGTGGGGCTAGAAGTGCGAACGCGACACGCTCCCGGCCTGGGGCAGGCGTCTGCGCAGAGGGACCACTCCCCTGGATTCTTTCCGGACCGCGTAGCCTTCTCCAAGGATCCTTTCTTCAGTGACCTGAGTCAGCCGTGGAGTGGAACAAACTTTAACGATGCATTTGATCTAGTCCCTTCGTTTTATGGCAACTTGGTTATATTTCTGCGTTTTGTTTTTGTTTCTTTCGTTTCTCCATTTCTCTTTCTTTTCCTCGTATTTCTCAAGTCATTCACCATGCCCAGGATTGCATTCTCCTCCTCCCCCAAAGATTTTTTTTTTAACTTTGCCCTTTGACGAGATTTGACTTGAATTCTTTGTACTAAGTGTTGTCTGTGGATAGAGATGCAAGATTTCAAGGGTAACACCCCCTCGGTAGCATCGCTATTAACATTCTAAATTCACATTGAGCCTTCGGGTGGAGAACATGCTAACCACTTTTGATACAAACCACAAAGAATGCCAAAGCTCAACATCAACAAGTTTATTCAAAATTCGAATGTACTAAATATCAATCATTATCTATTACAGTTTTTGTGGTCTTTTGTCCCCATCTCTTCCTGGAAGTTTAGCATTCACAAAGTCAGCAAAAATTTTGCTCTTTTAGTGTATTGCTCTGTGCAGAGACAGATTTTTTTTTTCTGAAGCTGTTCCTGCCCCCTGGTGGCTTACACTGTAGAAGAGGAACCAAAACTACCCTGCTAACAATATGTAACATTAAAAATATTTTTTTAATGTTTATTTATTTTTGATATACAGAGAGACGGAGTGTGAGTGGGGGAGGGGCAGAGAGAGAGGGAGACACAGAATCCCAAGCCCGCTCCAGGTTCTGAGCTGTCAGCACAGAGCCCACCCAACATGGGGCTCAAACTCAGGAACTATGAGACCATGACCTGAGCGGAAGTCGGTCGCTTTATGACTGAGCCACCCAGGCATGTAACATTTTTAAGGAAAAGCAAGTGTTTGAGGGAATTTTGAGGAATAAGAAATTATCTTGGGAGATCAGGGAATGTTCTTTAGCTTGTACGATGAGTTTTAGATGTTGTCTAGACTCAAGGGGCTGAAGTGGGAGATAAAGTCATTCCAGATGGGAGAACCTCAAAGGAAGCAGGCCAGAGGGGAGAAGGCGGGTAAGAGCAACGGGAAACAGGAGCTAGTGCCCTTCAGGCATGAAGAGATGTATACAGAGACCTGGACCAGGAAGTTTGGTGTTTCTCCTGCAGAAGCCAGGGGAAGTAATTAGCATTTTCTGAGCTGGACCAAGGCAGGATCAGAACGTCTGTGCTTCCCGGAGATTAACCTGGCAGCCTATGTGGATTGGAGGAGGAGAGTGGGGATTAATGCAATAATTCCCGACTCTGACCCCACATCCCTACAGGCTCTTTGTTTTTGAGATTGTGTAACCAAATTGCATTTACATGCACTTAACTTTATTTCTTTCAATCAAAGGCATATATAAAACCCCATCCAAGCTACTGATGATCCTAAGAGTAATAGTGTAGCTGCCCTAAGTATGAAATAAATGTAACTAAAAGCTCAGAATACAGACGTCTAGTGTGTACAGCCTAGCACTGTTTGAATTAGACTTTTGGTGCTGACCCTAGCTCTTGAGACTCTTATCATTTGAGCCTTCTTGAGCCCCTTGGGGCCTCTTGGACCTGGGGTTGTGCCTGCTGGTTTAGATAAGAGGTGATAAAGGGTAAATTGTGAGAGAGGCAGTCAGGGGGCATGGAAGGATTGAAGGGAAGGAAGATAAGAGGCAAGACCAGTAGAGCTGAGATGACAGAAGAGAGGGTGGTGGTTAAAAAAAAAAAAAGAATACTTGCTAATGTCCTGTACCCATCTGGCGTGACTTCATACTTGTACTTACTATGTGCCGGGCGCTGCTGTTAATCACTCTACAAGAATTCATTTAATTCTCAACAACCATGAAATATGACTACTGTTATTGACAAGAGCGAACCCTGCAGCGCAGAGAAGGTAAATAACACTTCCAGGCTCGCCCCGCTGGGGAGGGGCGGAACCTGGATGCAGACCCGTGCTGTCTGACTCCAAAGCTAGTGCTCTGCCTCCTCCGCTGTAAGGACTAAGGGAAGAAATCGTAGGGGACAGGCGGCAGGTTCAGGCTGAGGTGTCTTGAGTTCAGATGCTTGCAGAAGTTCCAGGCATAACATTCATCTCCTTTAATGCACAGACATTCCTCTGGGGTAGACGGGCCTGTGTTATTGGCCGTATGTTTTCCCCATGGGCCAGGTGATTACATTTATGTCCCAAAACATCCAACAGGATTTTAGTCTCATCTTCAAACTAGGACAATGCAGAAAAATCCTACTATCCCATATATCATGTAAGGTTCCCCTTGATTGCCTTTCAATACAGAGCAAAACTACTTGAAAGATTTGGGCTTAATTTCAGGAGCAAGTCTTGCTAGCGATGTATCTGTAAGGGGAGATATCATATTGGCTTTCTATGAAAGCTGTAAATTTGGCCATAGTGTGCCCTTTCATGTCTTCATCTTTGTTTTGTCGTGTTTCTGGCTTCAAAGGCTCACCCGAGCCAGAACTCTTGGAGAATACAGAAAAAGTAAAAAGATATGATCTCTGTAATCTGTAAAGTTTCTGCTCCTATTTGGGGAAATAAGGTTAACAGTTATAAAGAGCAAACAAAATGAGACAGTTCATAATTATTACGTTGTGTGGGTCAAATTTAAGTATAGTCGACACTGGGCTTTTAAATGTGTCAGTGACCTCAGATCTGTAATATATCCCAACTTGTCCATTACCTATAGACATCACTATGTTTGCTCTAAGCCAACCATCTTTTATCGAATTGTCACCAAATACCATCTGGTTATATTTTATTTTCTTCGTCAGTTGTTAGACTTTGCATTCGTGGCTTCAAATTTTTATGTCTTACAGCTCAAAAAATAGTAACAGTTCTGTAACTAGTTAAGTGGCCAAGCCGAGAGTTGACAGGCAGTCAGCCTGTGGAGTCCGAGCTATTAACTAGGATACTCTGTTGCCTCTCATTGCCGTTTTCGATAGCCTCTTGGCTTTTTCACACTGGTGTGGACAGGTGTACTCTCTACCTGAGGGTGAGGGATCCTGTTGCCCCATGTAAGCGGGGTCAGGTTGAGTTTCTCAGCAGTGATCTCCCTGTCTGTGGAAGTTATCATCCAGCTACAGTCTGAACACCTCATTCAGTTATCCACATATTCATCACTTTTTAGTTAAACAAAAGATGTCTAGCAGGTAACTCAGTGCAGGGAAAGCAAAAGCAAATGAAATGTATTCCCTGCCCTAGGGATCTTGGTCTGGCCGGGGAGAGACGAATAAACAATTATGGTGCAGTGTACATGGCCTACTGGAGCTAGGAAAACAGGGCAAAACGGGTCAAAATTAGAATTTGCAAGCACAGTTAGGCAAATCTGAAGATCATTAAGTAGATCACATTAAATGATTAAGTAGAAGCCTTACAACTGTAAGTGCTGGTTTTAGGTCAGATTCTTGCTTAAAAGAAGGAGATATGGAAAAACAAAAGAAAGTCTCTTTTCTCCTGACCGTATTTCAATTTAAGTAATAGTAATTTATATATTTATGTGTATATATATATATATATATATACACACACATATACATACATATATACACACACATATACATACATATATATATACATATACATACATATATATATATACATATATATATATATATATATATATATATATATATATATATGATCTCCCTGAGTTAGAATCATATTCTTTCTTGGGTCTGCTGTCATTTACCCCTTCTCTGTGAGATTTCAGACTGCTCGAATCCTGTATAGGCAAAGTGCGAGGCCTTTCTGGTAGCATTTTCCCAGAACACTGCTCCCTTCTTGTCTCCCCCCTCTCCTGTCTTTAAAAATAGTCTCCTCCTCTGCAGAATTAAGCTCTACATTTTATATTCTCTTCATTTGCTCTGTGTGTTCATGTACTTGTAAGCATTTTTCACAATTTTAAACTGGGAATGGACTTTGCCTGGGAGTTTGATCATTAATTGGCATTCCTCGAAGAAGGAGAGGAATTACATTGTATGTTTTGCAGACTTTTTTCAGTAGCTCAATGGCCTCCCCGAAGAAGAAACTTCAAGGTCTTGTTGCTGCAACCATCACTCCAATGACTGAGCATGGGTAACTATCATTTGGGACCTAAGGGGATCTGTTCTCACTCCACCAACATGGACAGAAATTCTCTACAATAGCAGTCACTTAGACCGTGCACTTCTGTGGTACTGTTGCCAAACGGTCATCCCCGCCTGCACTGTCTCTGACCCTAAGTCAGAGAAGAGATCTCTGTATCACAGTCTGTACAGAAAGAGAGAAGGTACGATGTGGCATCCTGCCTTTCTCCCAGTGTCTGTGCCTCCAGAAAGTAACTTCTCTTTGGATTTCATCAGAGCCCTGGCTTTCCCAAATAAGGCCGGTGGAACTGCATGAGGAGAATCTCATTTTAGCAGGATTTGCTACTAAGCCCTGGCCCCTCTAGATCCTGTCCCTAGAGCGCTGCATGATTCTACCCCAGGCTATTCGTAGATGTGATGAAAGGGTCCTCCCCTGAGAAAGTGGGGAACTTAACTGCAAGATAGACCCCTGAGTATGTTTATAATCTCATTTTAGCATTGGTTAAATGTCGGGTGCCTACAGGAATACAACATAACAGACGACTGCTGAGAACTTGTTACGGAAACAAGTATTTTAATTTCCAGATGAATGTTATGGCAGGCCCTTTGCTCGGTCCTACCAGATAACAGTCACGTGCCATAGGTGTCCACACACAACATGTAACTCCTCCCTGACATTGGCATTAACAAAAAGGGGGCTTATCCACCTGGATCTAAATGCTTTTGACCTGTTAAAAGGGTTAGTCTGCCAAAATCAGCCAGAATTCTGGCTTCTATAAGCTTCTCCTTTCTTTCACTATAAAATGCAATGATAATTAGCCTGCGTGGTGGAGTTACAGGTGTTCAAGTGAGATCAGGCATACGGTGGTGCTCAGCGCAGGGTCACTATGCACTTCGGTCAGTAAGTTTGTTTGAGCCACTGTTGTGGCATCAGATGGGGATAAAAAGACGATGAGACATTTAAGGTATCTTCATGCATGGCATTTATTTGTTTGGTCTTCTGTTGCTGAATTTGTAAACCTTAACTCTACCCGTTTCAAAAAGGTAAAGTTACTTAGGACTCTGTATTCTCATTCAGAGTTGGCCATATCACACTGTTTTCCCTCAGATTGTTGGAGTTTAAGACCTTCATCTTCTAAGTTTCCTGAAAAATCACGTCTTTACTAGGTCTAAATCAAATTCTTACTGAGATGGCATTTAGAATACTCAGTGGTTCATAGCAGGTTTTTTCTGTTGCTTCTCCATTTCCACAAGTTTGAAGAAAGACAGAAGTCAGCTCTTTGTCCGTGTGTTAGCCACTGTTGGCCCCATAAAACAGATAAATCACGTGACTGCATGAGCAGGCAGGATTCACTTCCTGTTATTGGCGAGGATCCTGTTTGCAAGGTCAGAACACTACATCTGGTTGATGCTGCCTTAACCTTTTTAATCAGACCCCTCAGCCTAGAAGGGACTTCTTGAAGAGTCTCCTAGGTTCATTTTGGACTCACTGAGAGTGTCGACGTGTTCTTCCTCCCCATTCCGCTGTTTTCCCGGGACTCCAGGCCCCATGTATTAGAGATAAATGACTCTGCTTTTCTGGACCCTTCACTCCCTAGTACCTCTGACCCTGCTGTCTCCCATTTCTCTTTTCTTCCTTTTTCATCAATTATTTTCCTTTCTAGAACCTTCACTTTCCTGATGTGTGAAATAAAAATAAGAATGCATTTTTGGGGGTGCCGGCATGGCTCAGTCAGTTAAGCATCTGACTCTTGGTTTCAGCCCAGGTTATGATCTCATGGTTTGTGATTTCAAGCCCTGCATCAGGCTCTGTGTTGACAGTGCGGAGGCTGCTTGGATTCTCTCTCTCCCTCTCTCTCTCTCTCCCTCTCTGTCTCTCTGCCCCTCCTCTATGTGCTCGCTCGCTCTCTCAAAAAATAAACTAAAACTAAAAAAGAATTTTTTAAGAATTAAATTTAGTTAAAGAGAGCCTGGGTGGCTCAGTCGGTTAAGCTTCCAACTCTTGATTTTGGCTCAGGTCATGACCTCAGGGTTTGTGAGTTCAAGCCCCACAGGGGGCTTCTTGGGATTCTGTCTCTCCCTCTCTTTCTGCCCCTCCCCCTGCGCATGCTCACACTCAAAATAAATAAATAAACTTAAAAAAAATTAAAATGTATGTCAGTGCATAGTACATAGTAGGCATATAAGCTATATTTATTCCACTTTCTCCCTCCACCTGCCCTATCCAAGCTTTCCTGTAGGTACAAGGCAAGATTGGAGCACCCATCGAGGACAGGCGGGCTTTTGCCTACTTGCCTACAGGGGAATGTGAACTTCTGACCGGTTTCCAGGAGATAGAAGGGTCACCTGAAATCGAATACTTGGAAATTCTGTCTGGGGACTTGCCATCATGAACTTTTCCTAACCTGGCTCCTAAAGTAAGCCATAGTCTCCATGAGTGAGAATGGCTGAGCAAGAGCTATTCCCCTGCATCCTTTCTTCTTCATCATTCTGAGAAATACTCTGATTCAATGCCGAACATAAGTTAGTGTTCCGGAATGGGGAAGTTGGCAGAAAGAACATGGTTAAGTGGATTTTAGTTAGAGTATCTGGGTTCCTGACCCCCCAGCTTTACCACCAGCTAGCTGTTTGACCCTTGGGAGGTCTTATCACCTTTAAAAGTTCTCTTTCATGTTCTGTAAAGAGAGAGAGTTTAGCTATATCTGCCCCAAGGCCCATTCGAATTCAAAGAGTCTTCAGCCCTCTGGTGTTATGTCATGAGGGAGACCATAGTGGTCCCAGTAATGGTGTTTAAAAGGACCTGGGGCACCTGGGTGGCTCAGTCAGTTGAGCGTCCGACTTCAGCTCAGGTCATGATCTCACAGTCCGTGAGTTCGAGCCCCGCATTGGGCTCTGTGCTGACAGCTCAGAGCCTGGAGCCTGCTTCGGATACTGTGTCTCCCTCTCTCTGCCCTTCCCCCACTCATGCTCTGTCTCTCTCTCTCAGAAATAAACATTAAAAAATAAAAATAAAAATAAATAAAAGGACCTGTAACCCTAGTCCAACATGCACACTGTAGCCCAGTGAGCTTCCTCATAAATAAATCTAATTATGTCATCTTTAAGAATCTCTGCTGACTCCCTTTTGTCTAAGCCTGGCTACTTATCCACGGATTCTTTGCTCAACATCACATAGGAACTTGCTAGGAATGCAGAATCTCAGGCCCTACTACATACCGCTGAGTCAGGACAAGCATTTTAACTGTTCCTGGTTGATTCTTTAGCGCATTCAAGTCCGAGATGAACTGATCTAAAGTTAAAGCCCAGACTATCTAGGATACCTCTCCTGCTACCTTTCGGGTCCCCCAGACACCTCATATAGCTTCTTCCTTCTGTGCCTTTACTTCTTCTGTTTCCTCTGCGTTTTTCTACCACCATCCTCTCCCCTCTCTACTCCACGTGAGCACTTCTCCTGGTGCATCGAGACCATCCTCTGGTGCTTCTTCCCTGTTTTCCCTAAAAAGAATGATAGAGTCCTTCCCCTGCGATTCCACATCAGCCTGCGCACGCCTTCTACGTTACACATTTCCTGTCTCTCCCGCCAGGCTTGGAGCTGCTTCACCTTATTCCATGGATACTTATCGAGTACCAGGCAATCCACAAGGACGAAGCATGTTTTTTATTCATCTTTGTATCTTTAGCATGTAGCACACTGAATGGTAAATTTTGTTATTTCATGAGGAAAAGAAGCTAACCCTGATTGGCTAAATACTAGGTGTCAGTCATCGTGTTGGGCATTTTAATGTACATGTTCCAACTGACCAACTGAGCCACCCAGTGCCCCATATGTGTTCTAATTTAATCTTCGTAACAACCCTGGGAGAGAACTACAATCTCGTGTGTGCAGTTGATGAGACCAAGACCCTAAAGGTTAACACACTGTCCCTAGCCATGTCGCTGGAGAGAACGGTGTTTCTCTACTCCTCTCAGTTCTCATCTTTTTCTGCTCTACTGTAGAAAATATTTGCTTTCCTTAGTTGTTTCAAGAAGTCACTCCTTTCCTTGGGCCAATACAGTGTTTAGAACAGAAAGTCCATTTCAGATTGACCTAAATGTCAAGAAAAATGCTGTTTCCTTCCCAGAATGCCTTTGGCTTCATCACAGGAATCCTCACAACACCCTCTGGTAAAAACAGACCCATTACCCCAGTCGGAAAGGACCCGGGCTGCTGCAGTCGGAGTTGTGGAGAGTATTGTCTTTTTAACTGTGTTGAGAGACTGCATGACCCAGATTCTCAGAACAGAATGTTTTCTGGCAAGGCGAGGCAGTTATGGTCCCTGAACACTTCTCTGCCGAAGGAGTTTTGAAGTAGCCAAGTAGTTATTTTGCCAAAAGCACACATAGCTTTCATCAGATTTTGAATACTGAGAGTTATATGTAAAAGGCAAAAAAAAAAAAAAGGGACATCAGATTTTCTGACAAGCACGCTCGTAACCTGCCCCATTGATTCCGTATTCCCAAATAAAGTGTGTCTTTCTTTCACTTAGTGTCATACTCGAGGAGAGGAAATGAACAGCAATAGAGATTTTTCTCTGAAAAGCCACTTCAGGAAAATTCTGTTATCCTTCTCTCCTAAGAAAAGAGATGTAGTCTACATACGGTTTCAAACTGCACCCACAAGGGGCCACAATTGGTGGCAAAAATAATTGGATAAACATTCTCTCCTCTCATATAGTTTATAAGCGCACTAAATGTCCAAGGGTAGAGGATTAGCTAAATTAATTCTGTTCATTCATACAATGAAATGCTGCATAGCCAGTCTAGTAACAGAATATCTGAAGATGTGGGGAAATATTCAATTTGGCGTGTGAAGTGAAAATATGGTACATTGTATAATATGACCATATTTATTTAAGAAAATGCTATATTGTGTTTTTGCGAATAGGAAAATATCAAAGTAATAAGAGTGACAGTCTCCAAGGAGATCCCGCGTGGGTTCTTCCTTCCTTTTTTGTGGTGTGTACTTCCAAAAATAAATGACAGAGCTGCTACGGTATGAAGAAAGTTCAGTACTTTTATGAAAAGAAACTCATGGGCCTGAGGCAAAGAGTCTGAACCCCCGGGAATTGAAATTAAGATATTAAATCGGAGTTAAGCAGGGGAGTGACTTCAACAAGGCTGGGGTTTGGTTCCGGATCATACAACTCCGAGATGGCCAGCAGCAAGATACGTTCTTGGGGCTCATGAACATGCAGTGGAAAGCCGGTCCCACCTTTGGAAGTGAACTGGCTTGTGCTACCTCTCACTTCCTTGAGCAACAAGCCCCAAATGGCCATCCAGTGGGGAGAAGAATCATCCAGTCTTCTTGTTTCCATTACCTCTAGTGACTTCCTGATAGCTGAGATGGTGCCTGCAGCAGTAAACATAAACCCACCATCACAGAGAGAGAGAGTAGGGTGGGAAGCTAGAGAAGGAGCAGAGTGCCCAGAGAGGATTATCATCCTGTTCGCACCCTAGCTTTTCTGTTGGATGCTTTTGTGGCAAATACGGTAACAGCTCTGAGTAATTTCCCTGGGTTCACTTGTGACTGGAGCCACTGAGCCGAGGGCTGCAGAGATCTGAAATCCCTGACATGGTCTGCGGGCCTCTGTGCCTCCGAAGGGGACAGCCTCTGCTCTTCCCAGCCATTTGGTGCTGTACAGAAATGCAGGCCTGGCCTCGTTAGATCTCCTGGCTCTCAAAGTCATTTTTTTAAACAAGAAAATAAATATTTAACGTTGCAAAAATCAAACAACACATTTAGGAACCTTCTCTTTTCAACCTTTCTCACTCTAAGAGGATTTTAGGGATATTTTATAAGAAAGCAACAAGCTGTTTTGTTTTGTTTGGTTTAAGTTTATTTATTTTGAGAGAGAGACAAAGAAAGAACACGCAAGTGAGCAGGGGAGGAGCAAAGAGAGAGGGAGAGAGTGGAGAAGAGAGAGAGAATCCCAAGCAGGCTCTGCACTGTCAGCTTGGAGCCTGATGCAGGGTTCGAACTCAGGAACCAGGAGATATGACCTGAGCTGAAACCAAGAGTCAGATGTTTAACTGACTGAGCCACCCAGGCACCCTAACATGTTGCTTTCTTGAAGGGATATATAATGTATCACCCATAAAATCCCTAACCCAAGTGAAATTATAGCTGTCATCCAGCAAGGCCTAAACGAGTAGTGGGAAGGGGTCAGTGTCGATAGAAGCACTACCCACTGAGGCCTTAAAATAGTGTGGAGTTCACCGAGAAAGGAAAGGAAGTGTGGGCTTCACATACCGGCCTGTATCTGCCTAAGGATGCAGCCAACTCCTTGGAAAGAGAAAGGCACCAGAACAGGGCCAGATCAACACCAACTCAAGAATGTCCAAGGGAAGGAGGAATACAGGATTTCATCCTGTTTATTCTGATCTGCGTCCTCCTTGGAGCCTCCATTCCCAGCCTCCCTGATTGGAATAATTAGTCCCTCTTCTGAACCCCTATATACTTTTTAATTCAGTCATAGTCTTTATCATATTTTCTCAATATTCTAGTTATTATATACTATGCCATCTCCTTTACTCAGTTAATATAATAGTGAGGTTTAATTGTATCCTGCCAGTGTAGGGAATAAGCTGCTTTTAAGGCAGAGATCATGGGTGTTTCACCGTTATTGAGCTTCTGTACAATGCCAGGTGCAAACTAGGGATTGTGAGGTTTAAAAGGTGCAGGGGATGCCTTCCTGAAGTTCTTGCTCTAGCCTGGAGGGTGGGCATAAACAATTTACAAAATGATTCTCATAGTAATAGGGATGTGAACTTTGCTGAGGGTGTGAGGTATTTCTGTGTTTTGTCATGAGGAGTCATAACAGCAATAATGACTGAGCATTTCTTTGGAGCCAGGTAGGGTGCTGAGCACATGTACTAGACTGGCCGTTAGAGGCCCACTTGGTGTGAGTCCCTGCTGAGCTTAGAGTCCTTTTTGGGGACACACACACACACATACACACACACTCATAGACTAAGTCAGTTTCTCTCCTTAAACATTTTGGAAAATGGAAACAAGCTCTTCAGCCTCCCTTTCCAAATGAAGATTAGACTAAACCAAAAGAACCCACATCAAAGCATAGTACCTGCCAGCCCCTGACCACCCAGAGCTCTATGGGCTCCTCCTTGGTGACAAAGCCAGACCTGTGCTAGGTGGTCTTAAGTACATGGCCGGGATGGAATTGGGGAGTTGTCAAGACCTCAGTGAAAGTGTACAGGAGTCACTGTGTTTGAATCTGTGATTCGAGCATGGACAGTTGGCTGTGGGGCTTACTTCCAGCTTCCAATCTGTGATTTTGGAAGTCCCCTGGGTCTGCCAGAGCTGTTTCCTGGTTGCTTACATCAGTAGATGGACACTACGGTCAAAATCGGGGTTAGTCATGCACAGAGTCGCTACTGATTTTTCTGCATCTCAGAGCTTATACCAAGTGGCAGAAGGCTGATGGAAGCAGCCAGGGGCAGGTTCCAAGTGGTCAAGAACATAGACATTCCAAGTTGAACAGGTCAAGCTGACCTAAGTGAGGGCATTGAGGTGGACTGCCAAGTAGATAACTCGCCCATCCTCCCTTTAGGTGGGAACAACCTAATTTCTTCCTGTCCGGAATGGAGGGAACCTCCTGCTCAGCAAGACTGAGAGCCAGGATTTGGCATTTGAGCAAGTGGGGCAGGGAGGGCAATGTTCTGAGGCTGTGCCCTTAGCCATTGCAGAGGGAGTCAGCTCTCCTTGGGAGCCTTATAACTGCATTAAAGCACACTTTTCCCAATTGGCTGAATTTGATTAGTTGTCATGTGCATGTTGTGGATAGTGACTGACTGTGCATTCTTTGCTGTTATCTCTTGTGTTTCTATTATCTTTGACAAATACGTTTGATGTCTTTGTTTTCTTTATGCATCAAATTTTGTTTTGTTTTGTTTTCGTGTGTTAAAGAATACAGGAAGCAAAGATGAAAAGGATGTTAATAAGGTTGAAATTAAGATTTTCTGGCCCCTACTGACAAAAATGTAAACAGAAGCCAACTAATACTTTCTGTTCTTGGCAGTGTAACCATGGGTTCTGTGGCATTTAACACTGGACATTTAACACCTGCTAGCCATAGCATAGTTTTCCTTCGGATTTTCACTCTCCAGCCCCTATCATCCTCACCTGCATTTTCATTGAGAACAGGTCATCTTATATGATGTGCGTGAGTCCATTTCTAGATTTTAAAATCAATATGATTTTAAGGAAAAGAGCCTTTATTGCACTAAGCATCAGATCCTTACAAGGTCATTGCTCTTCAGACTGCCCAGTGCATGCAGATCACATGGGAATCTTGTTACCATGCGGACTTTGACCAGAGAGGACTCTGCGAGGACTGGGTCTCTGCATTTCTTACAGACCCCAGACGCCTGTGTTTTGAGAGCCAGAGACCGTGCTTTGAGAGCCAGTGACAGCCAAGTTCCTTTCCAATGTGAATCCTCTTCGATTTAAAACTAGCAAATACAATTGAAGCTTTCATTTGCTGTCACAAATATTAAGTGCTAAAATTCTTAAATTATTAAGAGCGAATTTTCCTATCTTGTAAGCCTAAAAAATGATTGCTTCTCACCAAATGGAAAAATGTTAAATTCTCATTTCACCATGGCCTTGACCATTGTTCTTCCCCAAAAGGGCAAAAGATTGCTAAGTAATTACTTTTTAAATATTGTGGGGACATTTAAATGTGAAGCCTTTGCTGATAAATAATGATGTGTTGCTCGTGTAAGTGAGGCATATGTGGACGAGTAGGGAAATCACCAGACTCAAAAAACAAGGAAAAACCCAGGCATTATTTAGAGCAGGTTAAGAGTTTTACACACCAGGTAGGTGGACTTTTATTAACTATTAACAAAACAGAACAGTTTATAGATTTGAGGATTGGTTGAAAAATATTCTAAAAAAGATTGAATATGTATTTCTTCTATTTTTTTTCCCTGTGTCCTTTAGAGAAATCAACTGTTCAGTCATTGGTCAGTATGTGGACTATCTTGTGGAAGAACAGGGAGTGAAGAATATTTTTGGTGAGTCATCTTTAGAATTTCTCTACATATCTCTAGCCAAATCCTTAGAGAGTAGCTCTTACCTGGTTACTAGCTGGAGGTCACAGTGTCTTGTGTCATAGGTTACTGGCTAAGCTAAATAAAATTTGTGACTGTGTAGACTCATCAGTTTTAGACCTGGAAGGCACCACCAGAGATTATCTAATTTGATGGTGTACCTTCAAAACAGATAAGGTATTATTTTTATCCCCACTTAAGGAAGAAAATCTATGACTCAGATACATTATCCAGAGTGCCTAATGGCTCTAAGCCAACAAATGGTAGAGTAACAGCAAAATCCAGACTTCTGTGTCTTAAGAGTGGGCTTTATTCTGACTTCAACCAGACCTTTCATATGGTAAATGTAGAAAGACTCTGCATCCAGCACACAAGGGAATCACAGGTCTAACAGTACCCTTGTTTATTTCATAGATGGTGGAAATTTAAAAATCAGACCTTGACTATTTCAGGCCTGAGTACTGTGCTTCCCTGTGGTTGAGTTACCCCTTGTGTTGTGTTCTGGGTGCTTGACCCCATGGACTGGACACTACATCTTTTTCCTGAGCTACTGCTCTACCAACAGGGGCCCCTTGAAAACGGGAAGCACAAGGTCAGAATCAAAGGAGATTAAAACTTCTGTGAAAAGGTACGCAGGCCACATGTTAAAACCAGAACCTGATTATAGAACCACTTGGTGTCCCCGCTAGAGCTCCAAGTTATAGTGAGGAAGGCAGATTCTTACTCATTGAGAGGCCACAGATGTCCCCTGGGTATAGGGAAAAAGTAGGAACATCCCTACTGGTAGGGCCTATCTGAAATTTCTCAAGATCCCAAAGGAGTGATAAAAACACTCTTTCCTACTGTCACCACCCCCCCTTTGCTCCCCAACTGAGTGGTCAGTATTTGGTGATCCAACAGGCTGCCCTATGCCTTAGGCTCCTGTAATGTATCCTAGTGCTGCTTACATACTTTCTATGATCCATTAAGAGATTATTGTATTAGCAGGGGAAGTTTTGGAAACACACAGATCTGATTCAAACTTAGATTGTTTAGTGATTCAGAGCCTCATATTTTCATCTGTAAATGAGAAAAATCATTCGTACTTTGCAGGGTTGCTGTGAGATTAAGTGAACATGTAAGAGTGCTTAGTCAAGAAACATTAATACCCTTAGTGTTTAATTATGAATTACCATTTAAAAATTGTCCTAGAGTGCTGCCATCATGTTAAACTGTAGACTGAGGTCATTTTAGATCTGCAGTACGCACCGCTGTCCCCATAAGTAACTCCCTCATACGACCCTCTTGACATCCCAGCTCTGGATGGTGTTGATTTTCCTGCCATTCAAGCCCAGATAATAGAACTGGGTGGTGTGTTTGGAGATTTGCCTAAAATGAGGGCAGTCTCCATTCAAATACTTGCTATCTGTTCCTGATAGCAAGGACAGATTTGTAATTACGAGTCATAAATTAGCCTTCCCGCTGCTTTGGGAAGATAGAAAAAAGACAGTCTTAGATAAAAATGGAAACATGGCATTCCTCCTCCCAGATTCCATCCTCTGATCTTTCCCCACGTCCCTCCCTTGTAAGCAGGGAATTTTAACCCTGCATTTCTAGCATTGCTGTTGGAGGAGCAAAAGGAATTGGTTGGCCCCGCTGACTGACTCTCTGTTTGGAACAGTGAATGGCACAACAGGAGAAGGCCTGTCCCTGAGTGTCTCAGAGCGATGCCAGGTCGCAGAGGAATGGATGACAAAAGGGCGAAACAAGTGAGTGGCGTCACCAGGATAAAGGGGCCCTTGCAGAGAGCTGGGTGGAGTACTGCTCTATTCTGATGTCGCAGCCTCCCACCTTCTGGTCAGAGGTCAGGCTCGAGGCATGGGGATCCTGGCACTTCAGTGAGGCGCCAAGGAAGCAGAGCCCCCGCCTCTCTGGGTGGAAGCAGCCAGACTCTGAGGCCCGTCTGTCTCCCAGAGGATCCATCTGGAAGGTGCCCCTTATCTGTCTATAAGGGTTACTGTCCTTGGACTGAGGGGAGAGGGGGCGGGGGACTGATGACAGACTCTGCTGTCCCCTGGCTCTTCTGAACAAGTCCCACTTCTTCCTCTCTCGAGATGGGTGCCTGGTGCTTATATCAGCCCTGGCTTCCCTACATCTTCTCTGTGCATGTGACTCAGCATGCTCTCTATGCTGCTTCCTTTTATAGTCTTAGGGAACTTTCTACATTTTCTAAACCTCAGTTTATGATAAATTTTTGTTATAATGCTTCATTCACGCCAGGGCAAACAAATAGGACAGGATTCATTCAATAAGCAGACTCAGTTTACCGAGCTCTACTTACCGTGTGTGATGCACTGTGCTGGCACTGGGGCATGAAACAGAGCCCCTGCCTTCAGGTTGCCTGCCGTCCAATGGAGATGTCTGATCATGAAATTTGACACTGATCCTTCTGATGACTAGCATAAGCAGGGATCAGAGAAGGCAATGATTGATGTTGCCTTAGGTAGAGGCAAAGATTGGAGGTAAGTCCCAAGGGAGCCTGGAGCAGAGGTTTTCAGTTTGAAGCCATGACCTCCCTGGGGATCCTTAAGTGGCTTCAAAACCCCTTGAGTACTCTGACACTATATGCCAAGTCTGAATGCTTGTCCATGTACGCATTTCCTGGTGATCCATCAGCTTTCAGTACATTTCCACTCAGATTTGGGCCCAAATTCCAGTGGGCCCAAAAAGATTAAAGACCATGGACAGAGAAAAGAGGGAAGTTCAAGATCAACATGAAGAAAAGCACCAGAAATGGGGAGAAAGTGAAGGAGGCGAAGACAGAAAGCCCTCAGAAGGGCAGGAGAGAGGTCAGGGGTGAATCCCACCACTTAAGGAAGAATGGTTACAATCGCAAGAAAGAAAAGAAAAAAAAAAAAAAAGGAAGAATGGTTTCAGAGCACACCAATGTAGCACGGTTATTAGGAGCAGGGACTGGACAGCCAGAGTTTGGGTCCTGACTCTGTCTCTTACAAGCTTTCTGAACTCAGACAAGTCCTCTAACCTCCCTGTGCTTCACTTATAAAATAGAAATAAAAATACGTGGGGCACCTGGGTGGCTCAGTCGGTTAAGCGGCCGACTTCAGCTCAGGTCATGATCTCGCAGTCCGTGAGTTCGAGCCCCGTGTCAGGCTCTGTACTGATGGCTCAGAGCCTGGAGCCTGCTTCAGATTCTGTGTCTCCCTCTCTCTCTCTGCCCTTCCCCTGCTCATACTCTGTCTCTATGTCTCTCAAAAATAAATAAACATTTAAAAAAAAAAAAAGAAATAAAAATATGCATCTTACAAGGTGGTGGCGAGGACTCAAATGGTGACTGGCATACGGTCCCAAGCATTACATAGGAATTCATTGTAATTCTTGCCAGTAGATGCTGTGTTTGTTATCACATTTGTTATAAATATTGGATGTTGTGAAAGTCAGTAGATGGAAGGCTGAGAAGACGCTTGGTTTGCAGTAACCGTGACCAATGACCTCAGAGAGAGCAGAGCCAGCGGAGTTGTTGAAACAGAAGCAGACTGCAGTGAGCTGTAGAAGGCAGCAGGTGTGCGGAGGTGAGGGCCATGAGTGCGGCCCACTCTCCGAACGTTTTCTGGTGAAGGGAGAGAGAGATGGAGTAGTAGATTAGGGAGGAAGAAGCAAGATTAAAAGAAGGGTAATTAGTTGTAAAGCAGGGTAGTTCTGAGCATGTTTCTCTGCCGAGAAGACACTGTTACGGGAGAAAAGATTAACAGAGAGAAGACAGCTGCTGCCTTCGATACGAAGGCCTAGGGGGACAGTGGGGCTTGAAGTAAAGCCAAAAGTAGATAGAGTAATGTTAGAGGACAGCCAAGAAGCTGGGAGGAGAGCATAGATGGGGAGGTAGCTAAGTGTAGAGGCACAGAGAAGGGGAACGGGGGCAGTCTGTGTGTGAAACGTCTGTATTTCTGGTGTATCGGAAGTGAGGACGTCTGCCAGGAACAGGGAGCTGGGCTGGAATTTAGAGCTTGAGAGTAGTCCAGATTGAAGTAGCCGCTGCAGGGAATTGGAAGGGAAGTCAGTCGTGATGACCAGAAGGCTTTTTGGAGCCTCGTTCTCCTGAATTGGGAAATTACAAGTCGGTATCAAAGCCACAGGGTGGTTTTTTCTAGCAGCACTTAGCAGTAGTGGGGAGGGAGGGAAGGAATGGATGACTTGTTTTTACCTAAGCTGGGAGAAGGGGTATGAAAGGTTTGAGGAGGTCCTGCAGACAAGCTGCTGGTAAGAGTAGAGCACATCAGTCAGCCTTCCTTTCTCCTTTTGGGGGACTTTTCCTTGAAAAATGCAAACCTGATCCCATCACCTCCTTGGTGAGGCCCCATTTCACCTGAGACCTAACGAGTCAAGAATCACTGAGGACTCACTGATCAGGCCTGAACAGGAATGTGGTGTCTCCATCCTTTGAGGATGGCACATGAGTCATTCAGGGGTCCCTCAGAAGAGTTGTTGGGATGCCTGGGCCCACAGCTGAGTTTTATTAACCCTCCCTGAGAACACCCATCTCACTGTGGCCTCTGCCCACGGAGCACCTCCGAAGATGAATATTGGAAGAGGTCAAAATCTGAGGACTTACAAGAGAGGGAAAGCTTTATACAGTGAATTCATTTCTCTTGTGGCTTGTTCCTGGCTGTACTCCTTGAAGAATCTCTTTATTTTTATCTCCAACCAAAAAATACCTGTTTTACACCTGTCTCCAGGCACCTGTCACCATCAAATATACCATCTAAAACAGCACTTCATCAAAAGTAGGATTCAACTATAGTTTAATCAGTTATGAGTTTCAAAATTCTGCTTGGTTGGGCCTTAAATTTTATTCCCTGGATATTCTTTTTTTTAATGCTTTATTATATTAGTTTTAAGTAGACCACTGTAGAATTTAATAGTTTCGAGACTGAGATTAGTGAGACATTAGCTGACTGCCAAACCCAGCACAAACCAGGATAGTGCAGCGCTTCTGTGTTGCTCCAAACTTCAAGTGATGCAGCAGTGTTTTCTCTTTTGCAGGTTGGATCAGGTAGTAATTCATGTAGGAGCACTGAGCTTGAAGGAGTCACAAGAACTGGTATGTATGTACATCCATCTGAGAGAGACCACTCTAGGGTCCTCCTTTTTCTTTTATTACTGGAGCATAGTTGACATGTACAATGCTATATTGATCTCGGTGAGGGGCGCCTGGGTGGCTCAGTTAAGCGCCTGACTTTGGCTTAGGTCATGATCTTGAAGCTTATGAATTTGAGCCCGAGTCGGGCTCTGTGCTGACAGCTCAGAGCCTGAGCCTGCTTCAGATTCTGTGTCCCCCACTCTCTCTCTGCCCCTCTTCCGCTCATGCTTTGTCTCTCCTTCTCTCAAAAATAAATAAAACATAAAATAAATACATAAAAAAATAAATAACTAAACAAACATTAAAAAAAATTTTAATATTGATCTCAGTGAAATTCATATAGTGAATCGATAATTCTATGCATTACTCCGTGTTCACCAGGAGTGTGGTCACGAGCTGTCATCATACATGGTTATTACAATATTATTGACTACATTCCCTACGCTGTACTTTTCATCTCTGTGACTCTGTTTGCTTTATGATTGGAATTTTGTACCTCTTACTCATCTTCACCTATTTTGCCCATCCCCCCACTACCCTCTCCTCTGCATCCCAACTACCAGTTTGTCCTCTGCATTTATGTATGTTTTATATATCTCTGTTTCTATTTTTTATTTATTTGTTCATTTCTTTTGTTCTTTAGATTCCACATCAGGGAAAGGGCTCCTTTTTTTATGCTGAAGTTAAACTCAATACCGTCTTTGCTATATATTGATGCTGTCATGGGGAATATGAGATGAGGGACCTCAGAGAGCTCACCATCCAGAAGCAGGCACAGAGCCAGGATGAGAGTAGCCCAAGGTGACAACTCCCAAAGCAGAAGTAAGGGCGGGTATAGGTGGAGCTAAGTTTGCGAGTCAGGAGAAGAACTTGAGCGAACCTCAGTTTTCTTCTGAGCAAAGCCACCTGCTGGGCATGAAGGAGATGGTAGATGGGGTTCAGGCGTGAAGAGCGGTCACTGCCTCGGAGAACGGGAGGGAGAGCCGAAACACAGGAAGACTGTCCCACCCATGTTCGAATCAGCATTATTTACAATATAAAGAGGTGGATGCGACCCAAATGCCCATCAGTGATAAATAGATAAACAAGATGTGGCATAGACACCTATTAAAGGACAGAGAGGCAGCCGAGTAATTTAGAAGATCCAGTTGGCTTTATCGAGTGATTCATGCAGTCTAGCAAATAGAAGGGAGCTTTGGGGTGCCTGGGTGGCTCAGTTGGTTACACATCTGACTCTTGATTTTGGCTCAGGTCATGACCTCATGGTTCGTGAGATCGAGCCCCGTGTCAGGCTCTGTGCAGACATCCTGGAGCCTGTTTGGGATTCTCTCTCTCCCCACCTGTCTCTGCCCCTCCCCCGCTCTCTCGGGCACGCTGTCTCTCTCTCTCACTCTGTCTCTCAAAATAAAGCTTAAAAAAAAAAAAAAGAAGGGAGTTCTGTCGAGCTTTGGAAAAGGAAAGATTTTAAAGACAGAGAAGGAGTGAGAAAAAGGGAATTATTAGTGAAGAACACATTGTTTTAAAGAAGGTCATCCTTCTAAGGGGAATGGGAGGGGCCTGGCAGTAAATTTCCTAGTGCTGACCAGGAAGTTCCATGTTGACAGTTTAAAGGTTACATTCCTAGGAAGATTGAAACTGCAGTCAGGTTATGTAGTAAGTCTTGGTTTGCTGATGTGGGGCCTTAACATAAGTAACTCCACTTGGGTCCTGTGATTTTCTTTTTAACAATACAGTGGAATATTATTCAGCCTTAAAAGAAGGAAGGAAATCTATCCTATCACATGCTACAATGTAGGTGAATCTCCTTGAGGACATTATGTAAAATAAAATAAGCCAGTCACTAAAAGCCAAATACTATATGATTCTTCTTATATGAGGTACCTAAAGTAGTCAAATTCATAAAAACAGAAAGTAGAATGGTGGATACCAGGGGCCAGAGAGAGAGAGAAAGAATTGTTTAATGGGTATAGAATTTCAGATTTGTAAGATGAAAAGTTGTAGAGGGGCACCCGGGTGGCTCAGTCAGACTTCAGCTCAGGTCATGATCTTGAGGTTCACGGGTTTGAGACCCGCATCAGGCTCTGGGCTGACAGCTCAGAGCCTGGAGCCTGCTTCAGATTCTGTATCTCCCTCTCTCTCTGCCCCTCCCCCCACTCACACTCTCTCTCTGTCTCTCTCTCTCCCTCTCTTTCTCTCAAAAATAAAGAAAATATTTTTCAAAAATTTTAAAAATTAAAATTAAAACAAGTAAGAAAAGTTGTAGAGATCTGTTTCATAAATGCTGAACTATACACTTAAAAATGATTAAAGTGTTAAATTTTATGTGGTTTTGTCACACAAAAAAATATTTTTTTAAGTAAGTTATATGTTCCACATTTGGCAGGCTTGAACTCACAACCCTGAGATCAGGAGTCACATGCTCTTCTGACTGAGCCAGCCAGGCACCCCTAATTAGTTAAATTTTTAAAAAGGATTGTCCAGGGGCACCTGGGTGGCTCAGTCGGTTAAGCGTC
Organism: Paguma larvata; assembly: GCA_030068075.1. Lineage (NCBI taxonomy): Eukaryota > Metazoa > Chordata > Mammalia > Carnivora > Viverridae > Paguma > Paguma larvata. The sequence goes on from CM057840.1 coordinate 18,991,596, forward strand.
CGACTTCTGCTCAGGTCATGATCTCACGGTTCGTGGGTTCGAGCCCCGCGTCAGGCTCTGCGCAGACAGCTCAGAGCCTGGAACCTGCTTCAGATTCTGTCTCCCTCTCTCTCTGCCCCTCCCCCACTCATGGTCTGTCTCTCAAAAGTTAAATAAACATTAAAAAAAAAAAAAAAAGGATTGTCCAGTGGTGCTGAAAACCAGCTGAAGCTGTAAGTCATAAATTTGTCATATCACCATTCAACTAGTTATGGAAATTTCTTCTAGGTACAGTCTTCAACATAGGTTCAAGAACACAAACAATCATATTGCTCTGGGTTTGAAGATTAGCAGATTAGATGGGGCACAGGGTAGGGACAGAAGGAATCAGAGTTGCTGGCAGAAAATTACATGACCCGGCGGTTTCAAGGACTTTGTGAATTGGGTAAAAAAAAGAAAACTCAACAATGTCCAGTACCTGGACCACTGCTAAATTAACCATGTTTTCAGAATGTATATATTCTAGTTCCAAAGATTACAGTGACTTGATCTGGCCTCAACATCCTCTTGATGGGTTTTATTTGTTTTTCCTATTACTGAATTTAGAAATGGGATGCATAATATATATTTGCAAGATTGCAGTTCAACACTCTTAGGCAAGCCACATGGGAAGATATATTGCTAGATGGTTGTTTAATAAGCCTAAAATCAGAACTTGGAGACTTGATTTATCCTTCTTATGCTTGATTTGTTTACAATAGGCCTTTCAATTTAGGTAGTGTGTTATAGGAAACCTTTTTCTTTTTTATCTCTTTTCAATTGTTTTCTTTTCCTATGTGTGATATAAATTTTAAAATATCGTCATGTCATGACATGAAAGACTGTCCTCTATTAGGCTAACCACTAGAAGAGTATAGAGATAATCTTAGTATAGAGATAATCCCCTGCTATAGGGATAATCCCCTGCTATAGGGATAATCCCCTACTAGGGGGATAATCTTAACCAACAAGACAATAATTTGGTATCTGCTTAGCCATAACTCCATTGGATGGGGTTTGAATGGGCACTGCCATCAACTGTCTTTTAGCTATTTCCTTTTTCCTTATTTCCAGCTAAGGTTACCCTTCTACTCGTGCCCTAAACAGAGTGCTAAAACAAACAATTCAAATATAGTACACTCCAAACCCATGTTAATGAAATTACACCCAGTGTCACATTTGGTCTTTGGGCTATATCCCAATCTTCTCATTGGAGCTCCTACTTCTGCAGAAAGCTAATCACATCTGTTAGGTGTAGATATTAAAGTCTCAAAGGGAAGCGTGTTTCCCTTTTAGGTAGTGGGACATGTTCTGAAGCAATCACCAAGTCCCTGCTATGTGCTCAACACCATGGTTAATTAACTGTACACAAGAGTAAGTAAAATCTTCCCCCTGCCCCCAGGGAACTTATTGTATTTGAGAACGGTCACTATACACAACTGTCTTGCCATGTAGTAGACTTTAGGTACTCTACTTGAAATAGATAAGAATGTTTAAGGGCCCAGCAGAAGGAAATGGTCTTTTTTTTTTCTGGGGAAATCTGAGAAAACTTCAGAATAGCGGTACAGTGGGTCTTCCTTTATGTGCATAATCTTTTTCTTCTCCATCATTCTCAACTGCATTCCCGATCCATAAATTAAATTTACAAAATAAATTTAGAATGAGTTTTAAAACATGAGTATTAAATCACTGGACAAGAAAGACAGCATCTTCCAATGGGCCAAACACTAGACGAGAAATTACACCTGCAAGCTTCTCTCTTAATCAACCACTCATGTCTCCTTCAGCAAGGTTTTTTTGTACTGACGAGTCTGAAGAAGAATAAGATTAAATGCACAGGTCATCTCCAACAGGGGTCTCTACTTTGCAATTTGGGATTTTCCTGGTAATGGCATTTATCATTAAATTTGGTTTATTTTCTACTCTCTCGCGGTGCATCAGTTGGCAAACTTGAAGTTTTTTGTTACTTTTGGTATCTAAACTGTAGGCGAATATAATAAGTCACTTATTCCAAGTGATATTGTAATTTATAGTAAATATGTATTTGGTCTTTGTCCAGCTTCTGGCACAGATTTCCTAACCTTCTTGGAATTTTCTGTGATGAGAGCAATAAAAGTGTCTCTGGTCATGTGAATGAGGTGACTTTTAGAATGCAACTTAGGGGCACCTGGGTGGCTCAGTCAGTTGAGCAGCGGACTTTGGCTCAGGTCATGATCTCACCATTCTGAGTTCGAACCCGTGTCGAGCTCTGTGCTGACAGCTCAGAGCCAGGAGCCTGCTTCCGATTCTGTGTCTCCCTCTCTCTGCCCCTTTGCCCCTCTGCCCCAGCTCTTTCTCTGTCTCTCTCTCAAAAATAAAATAGGGCACCTGGGTGGCTCAGTCGGTTGGGCGGCCGACTTCAGCTCAGGTCATGATCTCGCGGTCTGTGAGTTCGAGCCCCGCTTCGGGCTCTGTGCTGACAGCTCAGAGCCTGGAGCCTGCTTCCGATTCTGCGTCTCCCTCTCTCTCTGTCCCTTCCCCTGTTCATGCTGTGCCTCTATGTCTCTCAAAAATAAATAAACATTAAAAAAAAAAAAAAGAAAAAGAAAATAAACATTAAAAAAAAAAAGAATGCAACTTAGGAGGGGCGCCTGGGTGGCTCAGTGGGTTAAGCACCCATCTTTGGCTCAGGTCATGATCTTGTGCTCTAGGAGTTCGAGCCCCACGTCAGGCTCTCTGCTGACAGCTCAGAGCCTGGAGCTTGCTTCAGATTCTGTATCCTCCTCTTTCTCTGCCCCCCACTCTCTCAAAAATAAATAAACATTAAAAAAAAATAATGCAACTAAGGATGGGGGCTGGTTGCTAGCAGAACCAACCACATGATTAGAGGGTTGGAACTTTCAGTCCTTATTCAACCTCCACTCCTGGGGAGGAGGAGGGACTGGAGCTGGAATCAGTCACCAGAGGCCAAATCACTGTTGATTTAATCAACAGGCCTCTGCAGGGAAGCCTCTATTAAAATCCAAAAGGGCAGGTTGCAGAGAGCTTCCAGGTTGGTGAACATGTGGCGATTTTGGGGAGAGTGGTGCACTAGCCCTTGGAGCAGATGTGGAAACTACAGGCCCTCTCTCTGTCCCTTACCCAGTGCATGTCTTCCACCTGGCTGTTTCTGAGTAATATCCTCTTACAATGAACTGGTGATCTAGTAAGTAAAAGGTTTCTCTGAGTTCTGCGAGCTGCTCTAGCAAGTTAATCAACCCAAGGAGGGAATCATCGGAACCCCCAGTCTGTAGCCTGTGGGCCAGAAGCACAGGTGAGACGCACACATCGGAATTGTGACTAGACCCACAATCGTCTTGTTTCTTCTTTTAAAGGCCCGACATGCAGCAGAAATAGGAGCCGATGGCATCGCTGTCATTGCACCTTTCTTTCTCAAGCCGTGGAACAAAGGTAAGCAGGCAGTCCAGACACACATTGGCTCACACTTCTTTCTGCCTTCATTCAAAATGGTTATACTGAACCTAACAAAAGTAAAGTTTTATGGACTGACAGCGTGCAGTTGCGGTGCTATACAGCAGTGGTCCAGAATATTTGGCCTCCCGGATCCATGTAAGAAAAGACACCTCTAAGAAGGGCTTCCACTCCTTTGCCAAATAATCTGATTGAGTCATCCGCCAAGCCCCAGGTCAGCCTGTAGGTGCCCATTCAAGTCAGGTGTTCACTCCTAGTCCAGTCAGTTGTGCAGTGTCAGAGTAACATGGCAAAGCATGGGACCAGTTTTCTCAAAAAAGAGGAATATAAGTGACGGGCATCTTGAGAATACACATTCTATTCAAGGTTGAATAAGTAATGAATTTGAGGGAGATTTCACAGAGACATCCGTTGTTTCCCAAAAGATCAAGTTAGTTGCTTTTTCCTTCTTCTCTGCTTTTCTATGGAAACTACTTGTGGTCTCCAAGTCTACTGAGTCTTTTTAATCCTCCTGATTAGCAAACAAAGAAGTACAAATTTTGAAAGGATTGAAAACAGACAATCCATGATTGCATGCATGATTAAATAAATACATAGCTAGGGGTGCCTGGGTGGCTCAGTCGGTTAAGCATTTGACTTTAGCTCAGGTCATGATCTCGCAGTTGGTGACTTGGAGCCCCGCCTCAGGCTCTGTGCTGACAGCTCAGAGCCTGGAGCCTACTTCAGATCTTGTGTCTCCCTCTCTCTCTACCTCTCCCCTGCTTGTGCTCAGTCTCTGTCTCTCAAAAACAAATAAATGTGAAAAAAAATTTTTTTTAAAGATTGTCTCTCCCACTAGCCAGAGTGTAAGCAAATCTGCTAGATCTGTTTATCATTTGCAGTAATGTTGCAGTTGAAGCTCACAGTGGATGATGTAGGAAATTGCAATTCTCCAGTAAAGTAGAGTGAGTTCTCTTCCACCGTATCCGGATTTCTCCCCAAACAGGGAAAGAACCAGCCTCTGGTTGAGTTATTGTGAGATATGCCACTATTCTTGTAACCTCCCTCTTTGAGCAAATGTTGTTTATCTTTTTGCTATAGAATTTTCTCAGTTAAAACTTGATGATTTTTTGGGGCGCCTGGGTGGCTCAGTTGGTTGGGCGGCCGACTTCGGCTCAGGTCATGATCTCGCGGTCTGTGGGTTCGAGCCCTGCATCAGGCTCTGTGCTGACGGCTCATCAGAGCCTGGAGCCTGCTTCCAATTCTGTGTCTCCCTCTCTCTCTCTCTGCCCTTCCCCTGCTCACGCTCTGTCTCTATGTCTCTCAAAAATAAATAAACGTTAAAAAAAAAATTAAAACTTGATGATTTTGATCCTAATGCAAATTCCTTGCTGTTCCTTGACCACATTTAGCCCTTGAGGGGTAAGAGCACAAGAGTCCTCCTGACGGGCTTCTGGCTTTTATGAGAGTATTTCATGAGCCTCTGTTAATATGTGGGAGGGTTCGCACCCGTTTTTTAACAGTATTTTAGTATGGAACAAAAGCGATCGTCTTATTTTGGCCTTTCTCCAGAAAGGAAAATAGAGCTTTGAACGGAGCGAGCTGCAGTGACATTGCCATAAGGATCTCAGGGATGGTGAAGAGCGATCAAGAATGTTCAGCTTCTGAGAGGGGCAGTTGCACTTCATTAGATGGTTGATTTTTTTTTTTTTTTTACCAAGGAAAGCCAGTATTGGATATGCTGTTCACATCTCGGCTTTTCCTGCTCTTCTTTCAGATGTCTTGATTAATTTCCTAAAGGAGGTGGCTGCTGCCGCCCCGGCACTGCCGTTTTATTACTATCACATTCCCGCCTTGACAGGGGTAAAGAGTAAGTACGGCTTCTTTCAATGTTTCTGCCCCTCCGGCTCTCATATCTTCCCCTGTTTTGCCAAGAAAACTCCCACTCCATCCCACTCCACCCCATGTCATCAGAGCTTAATAGTGTTGACCAGATGGTTCCAAATGATCCACAATAAGTCAGTCTTATCAACCATTGAGACTGCCTTACAATAGAAGTTTTTAAATGTGAAAGACGAGTCGACTCCTAGACACTTGAAGCAGATGTGTTGTGTCTGTCACACACACCCCTGCTTCTTATATGAGAAGACACAAGCCCGTAAGACCCTCAAGGAGACAGACCGTGTCTACCGTGTCCTCTACCATATTCCCAGTGTCTGGCATACAGGAAGGTACCCTGACCTCCTCACTTTTCTTCTGGCTTTTCTTTTACCGTTACTATGCTTCTCCAGCAAGGAGATTGTTACAATTAGATGAAATTTCTTAGGAGGTTATTTTTTAGATTTCATTCCTTTCTACTTCCTTAAAAGAAAAAAGTAGAAATTGTGCTTTGGAAACATTCACATGTTGTCTTCGAGGAATGGAAGGCTTGGGGCTGTAATTTGACCAGCGTACAGGAACTAGTAGGTGCGGGTGCGTGACGTCCAGCTGAGAACAGGTTCTGGCACTCCGCGCAGATGCAGGGAGACCTACAAGACGCGGTTTGACATTTTCTGGAGGTGTGCAGATTAGTGAGGCATTGACTGTTTTGAGCAGTTCGTGCTGAGGAACTGTTGGACGGGATTCGGGAGAAGATCCCCAGCTTCCAAGGGCTGAAGTTCAGTGACACAGATCTCTTAGACTTCGGGCAATGTGTGGATCAGAATCGCGAGCAGCAGTTTGCTTTCCTTTTTGGGGTGGACGAGGTAAGGCGCCCACCCGTCAGGTTAGTTGCCCTCCGGAACAATTTATAAGCTGTTTATAGAGCGGCATCTTCTCTCTTTCTCTTGTTCATAAAGCGACTACTCTATGTCTGTTTTTGATTAGCAACTACTGAGCGCCCTGGTGATGGGAGCGACTGGAGCCGTGGGCAGGTAAGCCTGACCTGTTTCTCCCAAGTTATAAATGTCAAGTCCCCCAGGAGGAGGTAGTTACCACCTAAGTGGTTATACTTCCTGCACGGACACCCTTTTTAATAAAAGTTGCCTTTCTTTCCCCCAGACTTTCAGGATAAAGGAATGAAGTAGGGCGTAGCCGTTTGTTAACAGCTCAGGTCGTTGTCCTTGCAAGCCTCTGCTGCCGTCAGAAGTGTGGCACGGGCCAGAGCAGGCACAGAACTGTCAGAAATTGTTTAGTTGCTAATAACAGAAACCCACCAAAGGAGCTAATGCAGATAAAGATAAGGTTTAAACGACTGGAAAATTACATAAGACTCCAGAGGAGAAAGTGCAGCCAAGCCTCAGAGAAGATGAGAACCCAGGACTGCAAATCTCTGAGCAGCCACAGCAGAGCGTTCTCCCATCTGTGGTCTCTGGAGACCCTCGCCCCTGTCTCCCTGCGCTCTCTGTATCTCTCGTATTTCCCTCTCTGGCTCTCCAGGTGGGCTTGCTGTGCTTCAGCATCCACACGGCCAATCGTGGCTGCCCAAGCATGGCACCCCAGGGCATCGCTAGATAGCACTGCCCGTTCAGTTCGCATAAGGTCCAATCACCTGCAGCCAAGAGAGTAGAATTATGCGGCCTGACACCTACTTAGCAGAGGCTAGGGAAGGCAGGAAATTCGATCAGCTTGTCCACTGCACATGTTAACCTAATTTGTTAGAAAAGCGCCTGCAAGGGATTGATTGAAATATTAGTATTCACTGAAAGTCCATTTCTTCCCTATAGGAAAAGTGTAGAAGAAGCCAAGTAATATTGATAACATGTCTTGGTGAGCATGGCTTCGATGAAAAATAATTAAGTTGGGAGTGCCTGGGTGGCTCAGTCTGTTAAGCGTCCAACTCTTGGTTTCAGCTCAGGTCCTGATCTCACAGTTTCGTGGGTTCGAGCCCCATGTCGGGCTCTATGCTGAGCCTGCTCAGGATTCTCTGTCTCCCTCTCTCTCTGCCCCTACCTTACTCGCACTGTCTCTGTCTCTCTCTAAATAAATAAATAACTTAAAAAGTTATTTTAAAAAAACGAATAATTAAGTTGGATAATCTTTATGGCTTGTTCGCCACCAGGATGGTCTGCAATATCCTTGTCGCTACAGGGACATTTCTGTCGAGGAGACCTGAATGCCTGAATCTGCTGGCTGTGAAATTCTTACATTTTTTTCCCCAGAAATTCTTACTTTTTTTGACTTTTGTTTTTTTGGCCCCCGTTAGGCATTTTAATTCTGTCAACACAATCTGGAAGCAAAGTACATTTGATTAGACTTCATTTCTTCTTAATTATAATCACACTCCTCTCTGACCAAATATGCCTAAGACCCCTGGGATTTGAATTTTAGTATTCCGAAACTCCTCCGACATTCACATACATATTGTGACCTAGGAGTGTTCCACGTCTGTAAGTGACTTATCTCAGCTGTTATATTTTATTTCCCCTTACTTCGTGACCGGGAGATAATGTGGGACTTCACATTCTTGGAACCCCTGGCTGCTCACTCCAGGGTCTACGTATATGAAGTACCAACAGCATTCTGCTCTTGCTACCTCAAGATAAATTTATTTTTCTGATACGGACTTAATTCTATGAGAAGTTGCTTGACACTGGGGAAGCATCTCTGTTAAGATTTTCTGTAAATATCTACCTTGCCGATTTCTCTAAGAATTCAGTTATTAGTCTAAGATATTTGTCTTAATTGGCAAAGTTAGAGACTTGTTTTTTCCAGGCTACACTTTATTAGATCAAATAACTTATTCTCACTTTTATGTTTGCCGAATTGTAGTAGATGGCGGCGTGAGGTAGTGGAAGCCTTTGTCACAACTCTGTAGCCTTTAAGCTGGAGTTTCTTCACAGTGAAACAGAAGCCAGGCACCCTGCAGGGATTTGAGAGGATTAGACATGATTTATGTCAAGCACCTGGAACACAATAGACAGTAAATGATCTGTTTTAATATTACCTTTATTAATATTATTATTAGAAACTAGTCTCTAGGTAATATAAGAATTGTTTAAGCACATATATTACAGGTAATGTGTAAACTGGGCAGAGAATTTAAGACAGTCTGCTGGGATTTGCCCCATTCACCCAGTTCCTCAGAGTAAGACTTTTAGGCCTCAGCTCAGATGCTGAATTTTATCCGCAGCTCTTGTCTAGCTCTGCGCCTGCGCACGTGCCCTGAGGCAGCCGTCGGCCTCAGCGACTCCCTACCTCAGCACTACTCCATCTCTCACTTTCCCCCCTTTTTTTCTAACTTTATCCTTTTCCCATTTTTCTTCCTTTTCTTTATCCCCTTTGGTGTTCTGTGCCTCCTCTTGGCACTGCTTACTGTTGCTGGGAAACTCAGAACCGAAGACACCTGATCTCTAATAGATTAGGGCCAAAAAATAGGCTTCTGGAAGGCCTGGTATATTTTTCCGTTTTAAGCATCAAAAGGATTTGAAGATCCTGGACTTCTCCTGCTGAGTTATTGATCTTGCAGTGTGCACTGTTTTCTTTCCAGTACCTATAACTACCTGGGAAAAAAGACAAACCAGATGTTGGAGGCTTTCGAACGAAAGGACTTCTCTTCAGCCCTGAACCATCAGGTTAACTTGTTTTCCCTTCACATAAATCATGGCCGCTTTTCTTTCCCACTGGATAATTCTTTACTCTTTCTCATCAGCACTCCTGCCTTACCTGCCCTCGTTAAAGTGGCCCAGCTGCCTCTCTCTTCATTGTCCTTCTGCTTCTTACCTGTTCTTGGTTAAAACCAAACCTGTCCGCATTGTCTGTGTTTCCTACGAGTCTAATCAGGACAGGCCCCCTATGGGAATGACCTCTCTCTGTTCCTCCTACAAACGATCCTTTACTCTGGGTTAAAGGTATTTTTGTGAGTATGAAATAACAGTGATAGATTTCTGGGAAAGTGACCACATGCCATCCCCTTGAGGACCTGACACCCAAGTCTCCAGAGTTTATGCGGAAGCTGTGAAGCTGGTAACCCAAGATGGGGAGACTTAAGCCAAAGTCAGAGCTGGCCAGTCATCTTCACCTGCAGTGTGCTGAGAACTGGAAGCATCCGCCAGGCAGAAACAAGAGCCTAGTGAGTGATCTAAAAGAAGACAGTGGCATTGAACTAGGAAGAGAAAAGTACCAGGAGCTGATGCTTTACAAGGAAGACCCTGGGGAAAATGGTGGCCGCTATTCATGCTACATGGAGGACAGGCTAGCTGTCCAGAGAGTGAAGAGCCTCACGAAGGGCAGAACCAGTCTCGTAGCTTGGTACTGTGTGTACTGGACGTAAGTGGAATGAGATGGAAAGAAATAGTGTAGGCACAAGAGAAGGACTTGGCTTCTGAAATAGTAAATAATCAAAGTGACCGAGTGGAGTATAATAATCAAAGTGACTGAGTGGAGTATCCCAAGAAAAGAAGTAGGAATGAAAGGCATAGGCAAGAGCAGAGCAGGTGCTTGGTCACAATAAGGTTCAGATAAGGAGTCTCTGTAACAGGACAGGCTGCCTTCAGGGAAATTCGAGATTCTAGAGCAGAAGTGCAGAGCATCCTGGAGGTTACAGGGACAGGAATTGACCTGAGCTCCAAGTCAGAGGGAGTGTGAGGGAGCAGTTGCCAGGAATGATTAATTCCCCGCCTTTAAGGCCTGAACATGGAGCAAGCCGAAATCTACTTCCTGTTTCTAGTTTAAATAGCTGATTTACTAGTTACCTTTGTTCAGCCCCAGATCACGTGAGCTGAGAGCAAGAACAGGGCAGGGACTTAGGAAGCTTTTCCAACCAAACCAAACATTGACGAGACTTTGATTTAAATTAAGATAAAAAGTCTGAATTGTGCAGACTTTGCCCTTTTTTTTTTTTTTTTTTTTGCACCAATGGTTATTTTATTTTTCCTTAGTTTCCCAGAGAAAGTTATTTCTGAAAATTCCAATCTGTTCTAAGCTGCATGACAGGGAAACCATAGGATGGGGGAGACAGTAAAACAGCTGTGATAGGAGTCCTTCCATTTCCTGGTTTCTTTCATCGACTGGTCCAGTTTCCATCTCTTTTTTTTCCCCCATTAGTCCCACTCTAAATAGGATTGGTAAGGAATTTAGTGTTCCACATTCTGTTTTTTTTTTCTTATAGAAGCCTAGCGTGAGTGGGTCTCTTTTACTCATTTATTCGTATGCCAAGGTCTGGGCCAGGTTCATAACTTCATTAATGCTGGTCTCCACTCTAAAGGAATTTATAGTCAAGTGAAGAAGCAGACAAGCAAAAAGTTAGGGTAGAATTTGTTCATTCTAATGGACTTATATGCCATCTGTTAAATTTACGTAAGTGAAATGACACATGTACAGAGATTTGTAATACCAAAAGATGGAAACAACCCAAATATCCATCCATAATGAAATGGTTAAATACACTGTGTTTGAGTTACGCAGTGGCATTCCACGCAGCCATAAAAGGATGAGATAGTTTTCTATGTGCAGGTCTGGAAAGAGTCCATGATATATTGAGTGTAAAAAACCAGCAGAGTACAGAGTCGTGAAAGTGATGTGCTTCAGTTTGTGTGTGAGGGAGAAAAGAACATAAATCCAAATGTGTTTGTAAGGCTCTGGGCGTTCATTGCATTCTGCACAGAATTTTCTGTTACTAGACTGTATACAATTGATGAAAACAATGTAAGAATAAAACGTTACTGAAAATGCATCTCTTAATGAGATGGATGGAGTCTTTTTCTTATGAATTAGCTCACGAATTCTTGGATGAATATTACTTAATGCTAGGATGAGTTAAATTTCAGTATCGATATTACTTCTGCTTTTTTGTTTTTAGAGAAATGAGTGCTGCGAAACCCTGTCAGAATGGAAAACATTTTGTCGCAAGAATGTCACTCAATTCTTTGAACAGTTTTTGAGTCACGTTAAAAAATCACAGAATGCTGTAGTGATTTTCGGCTGACGGCCTGGGTAGCAACATTGAAAATAATGTTGAAAGCAAAAAGTTGAAAGCTCTATGGTTTTTTAGAGGACTTGTTATCCATTAATTAGAGGAGTCACTCTGTCACTTTGTCAATGCAAATACCAATATTTTGATCTGCTCCTTTATGTGGTTCCCAGAGGTGTCCCAAGGCAGTGATATAGGAGGTATTTCTTTATGTTTTTCAAAAGTGGGAGGAAAGGGACTATGAAAAGGAAATACTAAAGGACAACCTGCACATCTATTACATGTGAATTCACCTCATCAGTTTCAGAAAATAGCATTTATGGATGTTGAGGATCTAGAAATTAGTTATCCCCATAAATCTTAGCCTTGGCGAAGTGCCCTTTAGGTATCTTGGAAAGTACCCCCAGAGGTTAGCATACCCCAGTTTGAAAACAACCGCACCAGCTGGTAGTTGAGCTACGCAAGCTAGGTGGATAAAGGGTGCCTGCTCCCATCTTAACTCTATCCTACAGTTCTGTCGTTGGGCTTCTTGTCTGCAAGAGCCCTTTGTATAAAGCTTGCGTATATGAAAAGATCCTACCTTCTCCTGGATGGATCTCAACCCCATCCTCACTTGGCTGCTTTTTTTCCACTCTGACAGGCCTTCAGACAACTGGGGTGTGGGGGCTTTTTAGTTTGGGGTTTCTGTCCTTTGACCTCCAAAATTTCTAAATTGTTATCACAGCTTAGTAATACTGACTGTAGATTTGTGTTTTTTTCCTTTCCAGTTTTGTATTCAGAGATTTATCAACTTTGTGCTGAAACTTGGTAAGTTGTCTGCTTTGCCTGCTATGCGTGTAAAGGTAATGGAACACCGTCACTGTGAGGGTTCAACAAAGATACCTCTAAAAAACTTTTTTAATGTTTATTTTTGAGAGAGAGAGAGAGAGAGAGCAGGGGAGGGGCAGAGAGAGAGGGAGACAGAGAATCCGAAGCAGGTTCCGTGCAAAGCCCGATGTGGGGCTCAAACCCACCAAATGTTGGATCGTGACCAATGCTGAAGTCGGACACTCGATCAGCTGAGCCACCCAGGCACCCCCAGCAAGGACACCCTTTCCTGTTATGTTGCAACCAGAGTTTTATTTCCAATACTAGCTTCAGGGCCAACCCTATAAAATGGTTAAGTAAGCCTAGTTGGAGGGTCTTAGGCATGCTTCTACAAATCTTGTTCCTCCATTTTACCACTTTGTTTGCCTCCCCTCTCTGCACACCATTTTTTGATCCTTTTCTCCTACCCTCCTGCCCCTGCTCATTAAAATTCTACCGCACAGTGGCAGATTTCAGCTAGAGGGCTTGGAGGAAGGCAGTCTGAATACAGATCTTACTAAATTGTGAATGACTGAGTATTTGGAATATAAAATTGCAACTGTGAATCCCAAGAGTATTTGCAATGTAAAAAGAGTTTATTAACATAAGTAAGTTCAGACGGTTGGAGGTTTCGATAATAGGACAGAGTAGAACTTGAGGGAAATACAGTGAATTTGCTTAGAGAAACCTGCTCACAATCTCCTCCATCTTATCCCATGACAAATGACAAATGCCACCATTTTCTCCATTTCTGAGGAGGTTGGCCCTTTCTGAGAACTTGGGTCGAGTCCAGGAAAAGTTTTAGGTTTATTCTTGGCAGACCTCCCACCTCCCTTTCAGGGCCTTTTGTTTCTCCTGGCAACTCCTCCCGAGCTCCAAGCACCTATCACGTGGAGCCCCTCCTTCCTGCGGGACTCTCCACTGGCTCTCTTACTCTCTTCCACTTCCATGATTTTTGTCCTATTTATGTGCCACAAGTACTGTTAATCACCTCTTATCATTCCCGTGTCCTACCTCAGCCATACTTTTCGCAAAATTGCGGGTTGGATTTGGTAGTTGCGTATGTTCCAAATAAATATTAAACTATTCAAATTAGAGCTAAGTGTGTACTTGTGTACATAAAAGGTCGTCCAGCAGTGACACTGCAACATTGCTGCCACGTAGAGCTCTAAGATATTAGCTGATACTTTTCTGCCAGAATATTTGCATTTTACTTATTTTTAATTTTTTTAAGTTTATTTCATGAGAAAGAGAGAGATAGAAGGGGAGAGAGAGAATCCCAAGTAAGTTCCACACTGTCAGCACAGAGCCCGATGTGGGACTTGAACCCATGAACCGCGAGATCATGACCTGGGCTGAAATCAAGAGTCAGACACTTGATGGACTGAGCCACCCAGGCCCCCCCCAGGATATTTGCATTTTGAATGTGGACTTGTGAAGATAACTTTTATGATTTAAAAGAACATATCTTTAAAGAAATTGTTTCAGACTTCCTTGGCAGGGTGGAGCTTTCATGGTTTAGTCCAGGAGAGACTTATCTTAATAAATTTGTGGTCTATGAGGGACCTGGGTGACTCGGTTGAGCATCCGGCTTCAGCTCAGGTCATGATCTTGTGGTTCGTGAGTTCATGCCCCACGTCGGGCTTGCGCTGTGGGGCACGCAGAGCATGCTTTCGGATTCTGTCCCTTTCCCTCTGCCCCTCCCCTCCTTGCACTCTCAAAAGATAAATAAACGTTTTAATAAATGAATAGATAGATAGATAGATAGATAGATAGATAGATAGATAGATAGATAGTCAGTCTTACTATGAGGGTAGCTCCCTATTCTGCCATTTGTAATAAGCCTGAAAGGGCCATTTTGCATTCATCAAACTGTATCTCTAGCCGTGTTAGTATTTTCCTTCCCAATGTTCAATTGTTACTATTAGTTAACTTAGCAAAAGAAAGTTACTTTTCATACCTTGGATCCAAAAGCAATAGCCAATTAAAACAAGTATCTGTCTGTGCTGTGTTGTTTCCGTAAATCTGCCTTCAGAATCCCTACTTCTGTCTTTAGCTCTGTTTTCTACTATTTCATTTCACTGAATATATAGTTTTTATTTCTAGTATTCCTTTTTGGGTCCCCCCCCCCGGATCTTTCTGTTCTTTATCTATATGCCCTAACCTTAGCATAGGATTTCTATTGCTTCTTTTATCTCTTTGAGGTCTGCTTTAGAATTTTGTATCGTCTATTCTCAGGATGTGAGATTTGTCAGTTGTGCATTTGCTAGCTCTTGTGCGGCTTCTTTTTCTCGTGTGTTTTGTAAATTTTAACTCCGAATTTGTCTTCAGAGACTGTTGTTTCCTGGAGAATCCATTGTGCTCTAGGTTATAAGGTATCCTAACAAGTGGTTTTATGTTTGCCTCTGTTGGAGTTTCACCACTTCTAACCAGCTTTTAAGTTAATTTCTTAATCCGGTTCTTATACCAAGTACCTAATGCAGATATGGGCCCAGTGTGCATATATGACAGAAGCTTGGGATTTCTTTCATATGATCTCCTGTCCTAGTGCTGATGGAAATCAAGCTTCCTTGCCTCTCTCTCCCCAGGCCATCAGGCTGGCTCCCAGTTTCACACAGGAAGTTTAATTCAGACCCAAGCCTTCCTCTTACATTCCTGACCAGCTTTATAACACCAGCTCTAAAACAGCAGCGTCTTAAATAGTGCGTTTCTCAGGGACTTCTTAGGTATACTTGAACTAAATTCTGTCTTAGCGATGAAGTCCTGTATCATTCTATCCATGGCAGTATATCCCTGAATCAGATTATCTTCCTGGACTTGCTGGCTTCAGTAACTCCTCACCACACTGACCTCTTTCTTCCTGATAGCTTTGGTCCCGCAGTCTTGCTTCTGAGGTTGACTTTGAGTGTTTCTTTGTTTTGTTTTACCGTTTGTCGTTTTGTTTAAAATGCTCCCTCTTTTCTGTATGTTTGATACAGGAAGAGGGATTTCCTCTGTCCGCTCAGTCTGCCATAGTGACTGGAAATGTCCCCCCCTTTTATTTCCCCCTTATCCTGTTGTAGAAGTCACTGTAAGACTATGATCTCTGCTTTGAGATGTTTGTGGCCAAGTGGACAGTCCCAGTCACATTTCCTCATTTGTTTTTCCCGTCTAGGTTTCGGAGTGTCGCAGACAAAAGCCATCATGACTCTGGTCTCTGGGATTCCAATGGGCCCACCCCGGCCTCCACTGCAGAGAGCTTCCAAGCAGTTTATTGATGAAGCCAAAGCTAGGCTGGAGAGCCTGAATTTCCTTTCTTCCACCAATTTAAAGGGTGGAAACTTGGAATCCTGTAGCTAGTGCCTTTCTGTCAAATCAGAGTATGTACCTTGAATACTGCATCTATTTCTCAAGGACTTGTTAAATGGACTTGAACTAAACACTTTTCTAGCAAATGAAATCTCACCTCAATCAACAAGTATTTAAGTATGCTTTACGATCCTAAAATCTTTCATTTTTGTGAAGGGGCAAAACCCCTAAATGGAGTCCTGAACCCTAAGTCATTCAATATTTCACACAATTTTTGTGGGGAAATTTCTGCTTATACGGATGAAATGGAATCAAGAGGAAAATTATAAGTGATTCATTCCAGTTGCCTTTAGGAGCTCCCATTATCTTGATTTCTGATTCTTAATCCTATTTTAAAATATTCTAATTTTAAACCACTATAATGTACTTTCATTTTAATAAATATTCATTTGGGATCTAGGACAACTCTGAGCTATTGCATTTAGGCGGGTGCACTTACTTTAATTACAACATAACTCAACTCTACCCAGCTTTTAACACACCCGCTCACCTCGCTGCTCAGTCTAACTCTAGACTATCTGCTTTCAGATTAACTGTGACGTCACAGTTTTCCCCCAAAACACCGGGTTAGGTGAAAACGGGCTTGGCCACTAAAGGGCCCCCTAGAGAGCTTTTCACAGAACCAAGGAAAGGCCCTCCCCAAAGATGAACTCAGGTCTCCTCTTCTTGCTATGCAGAGAACTTCTCAAAGCTCAAAGTCTCAAAGAACCAAAGGGCTTCCCCAGGGGCTGGTGTTATTTCCCGGTCACACTTTCAAGCAACATTTCTTCAGGGAAGGAAGATTTGGGGAGGACCCAAAGATTTGATTTCTGTCTAGTTTTCCCTACACACCTTCTTTACTCTTTCCTTTCTCAGTACTATATCCCTGGCTGTTTAATCTCTCCTCCAGCAAACCCTTGTGTGTGCTCCCTAGTAACGAAGTATTCTTCCCGTCAACCCTTGACTATTTCAAACCTGACTTTCCAGTCTATCAATTACCTAAATTTTGTTGTTGTTTTTTCTCTCATGAGTCTGCTCACTGGCAGAGGGCAAGTATTTGAAATTCACGTCAGGTATACTTTGTGTTTATTTTTTCAATGTTTATTTTATCTTTGAAAGAGAGAGAGCACGAGCTGGGGAGGGGCAGAGAGGAGACAGAGCATCTGAAGCAGGCTCTGCACTGACAGCAGAGAGCCCGCTGTGGGCTCAAAATCATGAATGGTGAGATCATGACATGAGCCTAAGTCAGATGCTCAACCTACTGAGGCACCCAGGTGCCCCTAGTCTTTATTTTTTATCTCTTAAAATTAAAGAGAGAAGTTTTTCAAAATGAAAATTTGAAATTATCCGTGGATTCAGTTACCCTTGCCAATTGACCAGCTAGTTAAGGGTTCTAATATTTATGTCTCCTCGCTTCTCTTTTTGCTCAGGAATGGTTTTCTCATAGTTCTCTCTCCTTCACAGCTGGGAAGTAAGGCATCTAAATAAGAGATTGAACTACAGTGGTTTATGTGAGCTTATAGTCTTTCTCATTGAAACTTTTCTTTATAGCCATTAATTTCCTAAAGGAAGAAAAGTAAAGTTTTTGATTGTGAGAAAGTCATATCCTTCCTTAATTATACTAAAGCCAAATTAATTTTTTTAACGAAGATAAATCTTGGCTGTCCAAGGTTTGTTCTACTTATTTATTCTGTGTATTCTAACATCCAACTCCTTGGAAATGGATGAGTGTTACATAGCAATAGGTTACTAATAATGCCTTTAACCAAAAATAAATTTTTGGAGTCTAATGAACTTACTGTTACCTTTGAATTTAGTTTTTAGTATTAAGACTAGAGTAACGATGTGAAGCATTTCACTTGGCACAGCACTAAAAGCGGATTTTTAACCTCTGTTTGTTTCTCGATGGAATTCTGAGATTAATTCACTGGGGAAGGTGGAAGGACAAAGTGGTTTCAGGGACTGGTATTACTTAGGATCTCTTGGGTTTGCTCACAGATGTAGGGAAATGCCATGGTGTGTGGGGCGGCAGTGGAGGTGGGGAGGCGGTAATGCATATTCTCCTCCACAAGGCTGTTTGCTACGACTGAGAGCAGTTTCCTCTTTCTGATCACCTGAAGGGCACAGAAAATCCCTTGCCTCTGGAGTCTGAAATCTGAGAAGAGGCTGGGCAGGGCAGGGCTAAGGACATTCTCAAGTGACTGTGGTCCAAGACCAGGCACCCATTGAGCTCACCTGGGCTCTTCATACGAGGAAAAATGGAGTGACACTTCCATCCCTGTCAAATCAAGAAAGGCAAAGAACGGATCTAACCCATTGAACCACTGTCCTTACCACATGCTCACTCAAACCCCATTTCCTTCAGTTAAACTAAGAAGGAAACATGGAATCAAATTACATAAACAGCGGAGCTAAGCCCTAGGTAGAGGTGGGACATCACCTTGTACTTTGAGTTTCTGGGGCTGAGAAATGGCTACTTGGTGGACAAAATAACTAACCCAAATCATGTTTTCTCCGTCAACCCCTTTGGTGACTCTTGAGAAATCATTTGGTACATAGGACACTTCGTTAGCATTCTAAGTTAGACAAACAAAGGTAAAACCCTACTGGAATTTCTTAAATCTTAATCACACAATTAGTAAACATAATGAAATGGATTTCACAAAATGTATATGGAACGTGTATCTAGAGGACTTTGTTTCCTGTATCTGTATCCCAGTTATAGGGAGTGTTCAAGTTCAGTGCCAGATGGAACACCTAGGAGCTTGGACATCATGTTCACCTCCAGTGTATTTTCTACACAGCAGCTAGAATGACCTTCATGAATGCCGGGTTCCCAGGTGTGAGCCAGATGTTGGATGAGACCCTATAGGCACAGAAAATGTATCAAATATGAACCTTTGGTGTGAGGGACAGGTCTCCTCTCACCCATCAGCAAGCACACATAGCAAAGTTATCTTTGAAGTCCTGGCGGTGGGCTCCCAGGGGTGGGCAGGCACGTCAGGATCTGAGTGATGTATAGTCCAAGTCCAGTCTGGCCCATTTAAGGTCCCCCTGCCTCAGGTAGGAGGAGGTGGCAGAATGATCATTCCTGGGAATTCTTGGACCTCAGTGAAATGAAGTGCCCCACATCAGGGCTGAATGAATGGGCACATCTAAAGCATCTCTTACTAAGAGCTGCCGGTAATATTCACAAGCCGAGTCAGTCTTCAGATTGCAGTTGCTATCTGGACTCTCCAAGACATTAACCCAATTAATGTCATCCTTGTCTTTTCCCTAAGGAAATAACCTCAGTCAGCTTGGAGGCCCCAGTTTGAGCAGCCCTCCCGAATCATTCCACTATCGGTCCTCCACCTTTTGCTCTCTCCCTTGTGGTACAGGATTGCACTATCTCTGGGTCTTCCTTCATTATTCCTCAGTATGGGCAAAGGAAAGTGCTGGAGAGTAGGTGTGCAGGAGAAGAGAGACTAACTCCCACAGAGCAGTGAGGGAGGCGTCTCTGCGTCCCTGTGACTTCATCCCGGATTAGAGTACTGGGCAGGAGCCAGGCAGGTAAAGAGTGTCAGAGGGTGCATTCCAGGTGGTAGGAGCCACAGACCTGACAATTCCAAGCCACAGAAAAGTCTGGGGTGTGAAGATCTGAACAGAAGCCAGTGGACCAGAGTTCAGACACCAAGGAAGGAATAGGAAGGAAAGAGTTGAAAGGGCCTGGAAGGAGCTGGGTCCTATAAGGTCTTGTAAGTCATAGGAATGTTAGCCAAAAGGGTTATTCTGCATGAAAAATGGGTTATGGAAATGGTGCAGAAGAAAGAAAAGTTTACAATAAGTCTTCATTACATTAAAGTTTACCTACAACTATATATATGTTGTTACAAATTATTGTCGTTAATTACATAAACTTTGTGGAAAAATTGATCCGTTTTTCTATCTGGAATTTTTTGTTTTATTTGGTTTGGATACTATGCATCATGATTTTTTTTCTGGTTAAAATTAAGCAAAATATTTTTTAATTTAGTGGCTTTCATTTATTTAGCACTAGGGTGAATTAAACATGAATGAAGGATGGGCACACTCATAGTCTGTATCAGATACTTCTAACATTTAAAACATGTGCAAGTACAGTTTTGCTGGCTGGTTTTTTTCCCGCTGGTTCTTATTCATGGTGCTTTAGATCCTCACATTTTGTGATTGTTTTTAGAGAGAGAGAGCATGAGCAGGGAAGAGGGGCAGAGAGAGAGAGAGAGAGAGAGAGAGAATCTTAAGCAGGCTCTACAGTCAGCACAGAGCCCAATGTGGGACTAGATCTCATGACCCTGGGACCATGACCTGAGCTGAAATCAAGAGTTGGACGTTTAAACCACTGAGTCACCCAGGTGCCCCACATTTCGTGATTTGTTTATATAAGATGGAACCTTATCTGTAGTAATTATTTTAAGTCCGGATGGAAAATGCATTCTACCAAAGAGGATATGATTTTAATTCATCTAAGTGATTTATCCCTGCTGACCAGTGACCACTTTAAAATAATTGACTTTAGGGGTGCCTGGATGGCTCAGTCGGTTAAGTGTCCAACTCTTGATTTCAGCTCAGGTCATGACTCATGATTTGTGAAATCGAGCCCCACATGAGGCTCTTCGCTGTCTCCTGCTTGGATTCTCTCTCTCTGCCCCTCTCCCTCCACCCCGCTCCCCAGCTCCTTGCATGCACTCTCTCTATCAAAATAAATAAACCTTAAAAATAATATAATTGAATTGAGATTTGGGGGATATCTCAGGAAGTGAATCTTTTTTTTCCCTCTACCAGGTATCTAGTTTGTAAAAGACAAATTTCCTTACTCTTCTGGGTTTCTTTTTGTTGTTATTTTTGATTTTCTGATTTGTTTTTTATTCTGTTTTATTTGTTGCAATTGCCGTTCACTTGCCGCCGAAGGTGTAAGGCATTCTGACTCTGTGCGGCTCAGCCGTGGCACTTCAGGCTTTGTCTCCTTTCTCCTAAGCCTCTTGCAGCTTTCAGTGGAAGGAATCTCAAGTCCATTCATGGAACAGCAGACTCCTGTTGGAATCTTTTAATTTAGATGCCTCTTTTAAACATAGCAAATTTATATTTTGCTATGTGTTCCAATCTAAGAGTTACTTTCTCTTAATAGGTGAGTGTATCCTATTTATTTTTGTTGAAAGTTTTTCTAAAGTAGTTTGCAGAGGAAAACATTATTTCGTTCATGAAAATACAGCACGTGCTATACTAGTATCCAATGGGAAACTACAAATTCTGGCTGTGTGAACTACTACCACTGAAAAAAAGTAAAATCTCATTACCTTGGAGAAATGTATTAGTAACAGCTGATATAAAGCAGGCAACAAAACGCTCCGACGTAGAAATGCACGGGAAAATAAACCCCCACACCTTAATATGGAAACCGTTAAAGCCTAAGTGAATATACAGTTTCAGTGGCTACATAAGAAGGAAGTCAAACTGTAAACTAAGTTTAAATGGATTTCTTAAAAGGCGAGAAAGCAAATATACATGCAAAAGTGGAACAAAGCAAGTTGCAAAATCCAATGGGCTTGAATAAACCTGCAGATAAACAAATGGCTCAGTAGAAACTGGTACAATAGATGCAGAAAAACAACACATGTGAATGATTTCCAATACTATGTTTGCTTGTAAAAAAAAAATCTTCACGGATACATATGCACAGCAAGCCACAGAAACGAATTCTAATCGAAATTGGCATTTTAACGAATACCGTAACTACGTACCGAGGGAGAGAATAACTGTAAAGGTGTCATACGTGTTACATTCTTCATCCTCAGAATCTGGACAGTCATTTCTGCTGGAATCCGAATTATGTACTTCATCTGTGACAGTCACCACACTAAATGTCAGTTCTTAAAATCTCAAGCCATTATTAGTACCATTGTTAATTACATTTTTAAGTGAACTTTTGTTTTATCGTTTTTACTGAGTCTAGCATCTCTCAGGCTCTGTCGTCATTGTCTCCAACTCCGGATTGTTTGTTTAGAGAGCGACCATGCACAGCCTTCCTCAGCAGCACATCGCTCAGGGTCTATGGCACTAAGTTTGAATTTAATGTTAGATCGAACCCTCTCTGGCTTTTGAGCCATGGGTTACTGTGATAACATGTTTCAAACTAAATCTTAGAAGAGTAAGATATTGTGACTTATTCTTTGGTTAATAAAGCTAATCCTAGTGGGCGAAAAGTACATCCTTCCTGGGACATTCTGGGTTGGTACATTTTGTCCCTAATAGGTGGCACATCACTTTTTGTGCTCTGGGACATTCTGATCGCTGCAGCCGACCCCGGAGTCCTATCTGTGTACCTCTTGCCATTCTTGTTCTAGGTGGGGTCTCATCTTTCCAACCATGCATAGGTGCCATGAGCACAAGGTAATTTTCAGATGCTTGTTTTTTGTTTTTTAAAGAAGAAAGCAAGATTTAAACATGGTATATGCCAAGTCCTGAATTTCGTATGCTTCTTTATCTATTCTTTATAGTTTCTTTATGATGTAGGTTAATGATGTTTCATCGAATTCCTAAGATGCTCTTGATTGTAAGACATCATTTGATATACCTCTGAGAAAGAAAAAACCCCTGATAAAGTAGGACATGCCATCTCATTCTAGAGATATCAAAATGCTTTTTAAAGTGTATTTTAGAACTGATACAACAGAGCATCGTCCCTTTTTGAAAATGAAGTCACTATGGCAAAGAGAAGTTAAATATCTTCAGGTCACACGTGGTCTGCGACAGAGCCCGAATAGGAATCTTATCTGGGTGGAAACCAGACTGTATTTAACACCAAGAATCTTAAAGCCATATGTCCACTAGTGTTGTCCCTAAGATTCAAGCCCAAGGACCTACCGATGTAGTGGAGAGTTGGGTTCAACACAGTATGAGATGGCAAACAGTATGGCATGGTTGTGTGAAAGGCAGGGTCGCCTCATGGTGAGGAGTGTGTGCTCAGATCCAGGTAGGCTGTGTGGGTTCAAGTCCCAGCTCCACCACTCTCTATGTATTTGACCTACAGCATTTCATTTAGCTTCTCAGTCTTTCAGTTATCTGTAACATGAGAATTACATATTACCTGTCTCCTGGTTATTATGAGGATTACACCAAATAATACATATAAAGTTCTTAATGGATAGTCTCTGGCACAGCATTCACACAGTGAAGTACTAGTTTTTTTAGCTATCCAAATCATTCAGTATATGCTCTTTATACAAAAGAGAAATATTGTATCACTACTAAGCCTTTTTTTAAAATTGTTTAATGTTTATTTATTTTTGAGACAGAGAGAGACAGAGCATGAGTGGGAGAGGGGCAGAGAGAGAGGGAGACACAGAATGTGAAGCAGGCTCCAGGCTCTGAGCTGTCAGCACAGAGCCCGACACAGGGCTCGAACTCACGAACCATGAGATCATGACCTGAGCCGAAGTCGGACACTCAACCGACTGAGCCACCCAGGCGCCCCAACTACTACTAAGCCTTTTAATGAATAGCTAGCAAAATAAAGTTGAAAATGATACTAAGCCCAAGGTAAGAACTGCAATAGAAATTTGCACTTATTATTAATGGAGCCCAGATTATAGTGCCACTCTCAGATTTTTTGCTAGGTTGGGAAGTTTTTACTGTGTTTCCATCTAACCATCGAGGGTAGGAGATGAAAAATATCTGTGGGCTCTTGAATGAGCTATGTGTGACTATTTGGAATAGGGACTGACAATTAGAGAATGCCTTGTGCTAGGAGATTTGAGAAGAACAAGCAGGTCAAAGAAGCATGGGTAAGAAAAGGGAAAACAATGAGTCATCACTATTGAAAGATATTCGTATGGGATAGGGAGGAATGTGACGTGACTTCGTATTAAAAATGAATACTCTTGGGGCAATGTGACCAGTGGATTGGAAGACAGAGACTGGGAACAGGTAAACCATTTAGTGGCCTATTGCAATTGGCACCCAATGGTGACACCCTAAACTAAGGAAATGGCAGAAAGGAATGAAAGAAGAATAGACAGAACCCGAATATAGAAGATATTTGTATTTGTTATTCTGTGTAACGAATCACCCCAAAACTTAGCAGCTTAAATGCAAACACTTAACTCACATAATTTCTGAGAGTTGAGAATCCAGGAGCAGCTTAACTGGGTGGTTCTGCCTCAAGGTTCTTTTACAAGGCTGCAGTCAAGCTATTGACCAGAGCATCACTCATCTCAAGGTTCAACTGGAGCTGGAGAATCTGCTACTAGGTTCACTTCAAAAGTAGTGAGCAGGCCTCAGTTCCTTCCTGGCTGTTGGCCAGAGGCTTCAGCTTGCTTCCTCTGGAAAGAGAGAGAAAGAATGGGCCAGAGCCCAGAACAGAAATCAGTCTTTTAAAGCAATCCCAGAAGTGACCTACCATCCCTTTCTGTATGCTAGTAGTCAAAAAGACCCAATTCTATTACAATGTAGGATGGGACTACACAGGGTATGAATCTCAGGAGGCAAGGACCATTGTTGGTCATCTTGGAAGGTTGTCTACCACAATACTGAAGGAATCAGGATTGATGCCCACGAATCAGAGCCTGATGTAGGACATGATGTAGAGAGGTCCACCAAGCATGTATATATGTTCATCTGAAGGTCAAAAGAAAGTTTGGGTAGGAGATAGAGTTTGAGGAAATATCAACATAGAGATGGCAGTTGAAGCAATGGGAAGGATAAGATTATCCAAACAGAGTGTATGTAGAGGGCTAAGAACAGAACCTACGCATGACTGGCATTTGGAGTGCATATAGAGGATGTTGCGTAGGAGTCTGAGATGGAGCGATCAGAGACATGGGAGCAGAGCTGTGCTCAAAGGAACTCTATAGCCTCAAATATGACAGGTGGTAGTGTTCAGAACATTTGCTTGGAGAAGAGCACAGAGTTCAAAGGGAAATAGATGGTTGGCAAGGTAACAGCCTCAAAGGGTCAGAGTCTCCCAATCACCACTGAAGACCTCTTTGAAGTGTGGGTAGTCCTGGAAGCTCAGCAGTTGGGTGCTCCATGAGGTGCCACTCTCAACCACCCCGACACAGGCTGAGCCCCAGGTTCAAGGTAGCTCAGAAGCAGCACAACTCCCCATCAGGCTTCCCAGGCTGCAGGGCAGGAGACTGGAGCTGGAAAATCAGCAGCCACCCAACTCCTGACTCGGGAAGGAAAGACTCAACCCAGAGCAGCTGAAGGACCTGCCTAGACCAGGGCCACTGGTAAGCAGAAAAGTGGTCAGCAGCTGGCTCTGGCAGATCACGGGGTGGGGGAAGAAGGCCCAGATTTGTCACATTTGCCGATTTCTGTGGTCTAAATACTAGACCATGGTGATACCCCATGACATCAACGGGCTTGCAAACTTCTTGGAGATGGAACAGTTGGCTCTTGGGCACATGACTTTAATATCTTTATATGTTACTAAGTTTTTTACTATGACATTTACATATGCATTATTATTTTATAAATTATATGTGACCAGTTAAGTATAATTTAAAAAATTATAGAAGTAAATTATTTTTCTAAATAAAAAAGCATATTAGTCAACCAATCATACCCTAGAACCCAAATGACTCTCCCATAGGATTCATCTGGACCAATATGGATGACCATACTGTTCAATAGCAGATACCCATGGTCTCATACCTCAAGCCGGGGGTTAGATTCCTGATGAAGCACAACTCCTGGGCACTCAAACAGTGCTACTTGCCACATTCCAGGAAGTAGGCCCATCGAGAGACCACTCTCAGAACTCAGCCTATCTCTTAATTCCTTCCTGCAAGTTTTTTCATGCATTTCTGCCACACCTTTGTTAGCTTCCCAGTAGGAAAACCATCATTTGTTCTCTGTTTAATGAACCATTGACCCGCCACTTAAAACTCTTCAAACTTAGCATCATAAAATTTGTTTACTCTTCCTAAGACCAAATAGGACCACAGTCTTTTTAATGTTCTACAAGAATGTGACCACAGAATTGTGAGATAATAACCAAGTGTTGAGTTGAGGCACTAAGTTTATACTAATTTATTACGTAGCAGTAGAAAAGTAAACTTCAAGACAGTTTTGTGGAAATGGTACATTCAATCTACATTCTGTTTTCCTTTAGTCTCTGAATTTCTTCTTAAAAAAAGCTGGCCAAGGTCTTTTATGTTTTTTCAAATCATGATGAGAAGATTCAACTATTTCGAAGCCCTCATTATTGATGACAGTTGAATTAAAGGCTATGGGGCTGGGGCCACATTTCAATACAGTTATTAAATATTGCTTTGATGGAATTCTAATACTGCAAGCAGTTCAAAGGGCTGTGGTTTCCCCCATTGCAAACTAAACTATAAACATAGAGGGGCCAAAGACTTAATCAAGAATGTCCATAGCAACTCTATTCACATTAGCCAAAACTAGAAGTTACTCAAATGCCCATCATCAGGAGAATGGATAAATTGTGGAATACTAATAAATTGGAGTACTAACAGTAATATAAAGTACTGCTAGATCTAATAACATGGATGAATCACAAAAGTATTATGTTGAGTGAAATAAGCCAGATCCAGAACACAAGATACTACATGATGCCACTTTTATGAAGTTGAAGAACAAGCAACATTATTGTGATAAAAGTAAGAATGGTAGTTACCTCTGAGAAAGGACATAGGATAACTGTCTGGATGAGAGAAATGGTCAATATCTGGGTTCGGGTGGTAGTTCTATTGGTGTACACACAGGTTAAAAAAAAAAAGTGGCTGTACATTTAAGGATTGATCATCTTTACATACGTAAATACCTCAATTAAAAGATAGGGACCACAATTAACTGAATTAATTGTGCATGAAAATTTGGGGTGAGTTCTTGCAGTGTAGTCTGTATATGATTGAAAGCATGGTGATCTGTACATTCCCTTAAGAGAGTTCAGGAGAGACCATGCTTGTGGCCCAGTCAGGAGAATCACAGACTTTTCTTATAGGGGACTGACTAAAAATGGATCAGAAGGAATGAAATAAAATGCAAAAAGCATGGCCACCAGGTCTGCTTCCAAGGGAGGAATTAGGATCATGTGGGGGAAATAATTTGTTTCCCAACATCCTCTCCTCCAAAATATCCAGTTATCTGTGCCACAGACCTTTCCTACTAAGAGCTTAGGCCTTTACCATAATTTGCCTTGTCCTGTGCTACGTAGAGTTTCTCCTCTGAGATGTCTTGTCTTTAAACAATAATCTTTGGACCTGCTTGGCTAGGAAGATCATGGGCTCAAGGCACTTTGAGAATAGAGACACGGTACTGTTTCAAACTTTACCCAGCCCTACATGACTTGTTACCTCTTTTCCTTGTTACAGGGGGAAATAAGAGTCTTTAAGGCTCTTCTCCTCATCCTCATATGGCTGTCTTCTTGTCTGCCATTCAGATGTTAGCTTAAATACTACCTTCTTGGAAATGATATTTTTAAGCATCCAAGTTTAAAATAGCCCCCCCAGTCAAATTCTGTCTCAGCATTATATTTAATTCTCTGCATAGCATTTGTTACCAGTTAATATTTTATTTGCATCCATGTTTATTGTCTGTCTGCTAAAATGCAAGCTTTCATTGAAGCTGTGGCTTTATGTCTTCATTGGTTTTAGGGAGTATCTCTTCAAATATTGCTTTTTCTCCATACTATCTCTCTTTTACTTTTGAAACTTTAATTATGTGTACAATAGACCTTTTCACCGTGTTCCACTCATCTTTTAGGTTCTTTCATGTATTTATCATTTGTTTTTCTCTGCAAGGTCAATCCAGATATTTTCTATTGATCTATTTCCAATCAATGGATTCTCTCTCCTGCTATGTACAATCTGTTAACTTGTTGAGTTCTGAATTTTAGTGATTTCTATTTTCACCTCTAAAGTCTCTATTTGGTACTTCTCACTTATTCCAGCTCTCTGTAAATGATCTCCAATGTTTTCATCTATTTTTTCCTTTTTAAAGTTTATTTATTTATTTAGAGAGAGACATAAACAGCATGAGTGGGGGAGGGGTAGAGATAGAGGGAGAAGAGAGAGAAACACAGGCAGGCTCTGCATCATCAGCACAGAGCCCCGCAGCTGGGCTCAAACTTAGAAAACCGTGAGATCATGACTTGACCCAAAACCGAGAGTCGACACTTAACCAACTGAGCCACTCAGGCACCCCAATCTATCTTCTTGAACATACTAATCACTTTTTTCATAAAGTCTCTGATGATTTCAGTGTCTGAATCATTTATGAGAGTGTTTCTCTTATTTTTTTCTGTTTTTTTTTTTTTAAGTTTAAAAAAAAATTTAAGTCTATTCACTCATCCATTCTGAGAGAGACAGAGAGAGTGAGCAGGAGAGGGGCAGAGAGAGGGCAGAGAGAATCCCAAGCCTGACATGGGGCTCAAACTCATGAACCGTGAGATCATGACCTGGGCTGAAACCAAGAGTTGGACGCTTAACCTACTGAGCCACCCAGGCATGCCATCTTATTTTTTCCTCTTGATTTTCAGTCATTGGCTTGTCTCCTTGCTTGCCTAGAGACTTTTTTTTTTAATCAAATTTGGGGGATTCTATAAAAAATTTTGCAAGTTACAGGTCATTCTGTCATAAGAGGAGGACAGAGCACTTCCGATGAAGAAGTGAGATGATTCAAGGCTGGTTTTCATTCCCCTGAATTTGTCCTTCCTTTTAGAAGGTACCTCTGCAGGGGGTATCAGATGAAAGCCTGGCCTCTCTTCCTTGGTCCAGGTTTTGTCTCTCTAGTACCATAAGGCTCCGGAAAGCTCTACCTAGCTTTTCAGCCTCTTAGCCTCTGTTTTTTATTTAGCTTCTTGATCTCTTGCCCCAGGCAGCTTAGTTAGGAATCAGCAAATGCATCCAAGTGCAAAGTGACCCAAAGCTCTGCTCTTCCCTTTTCCCCAGGATTTTAGCTCCTCAGATATTAGCTGCCTTACTTCTAATGCTTCAAACAGCAATCTTGTTTTGATTTTTTTTTTACCCTTCAGATTTTTTAGTTGTTTTTGGCAGGAGAGTTGGTCTGATAAAAGCTACTCTATCATACTACACAGAAGTCATCTCTAAATGCAAGCTCTATGAGAAAAGGATGTCATCTGTCATATTTACAGCTATTTCCTCTGGAACAGTGCCCAGTACAAAAAATAAAATAAAAAGAGCCCTCCATAAACATTTATTTTAATTGATATAAATAAGAATTAGACCCTATATCTGTCTTTGACACCTGTATCATTTACAGTCCTGCATATCGATACAAGGGGGTCTAGAAGGGTTGACGTTTTCCTTTTAAAATAATTCCTCACCCACACCCCTCCCCCCACAATAGACATCCATTCTAATGTGTTTAATGTGTACCTTTAAAAACAATTTTTTTTTTTTTTGCAAAACATCTAGTGTCATTTTATTCATTTATTTTTTTAAGTTTATTTATTTATTTTGAGGGTGGGGAAGGACAAAAAGAGGGAGAGACAGAATTCCAAGCCGGCTCTGTGCTATCAGCCTGACACAGGGTTTGAACCCGCCAACTGTGAGATCAAGACTTGAGCCAGCATCAAGAGATGGATGCTCAACTGACTGAGCCACCCAGGCGCCCTTAGTGACATTTTAAATTGACATAGATGCTGTTATATAATTTATTTTGTTCCTTTTTCTTTTCACTAATCCTGTGCCTTTAAGTTCTGTGTATGTCCAATTCAGTTCTTCTGATGGTTGCATTGGATTCCAGGTTAACCTGTCTAGGGAAGAACACCAAATTGCCTCTAACTCCCTGCCAATGTGAATAATGTTCTCTTTTGGACTTCTGCAAAACTTTCTTTTATATATATACTTTGTCATATATATGTCATATATATATAGACACACACACACACAAACACACACATATGAGCAGACTTGTTTGATTTTACCCATACAGATTGTTTGACTAAGTAGTACCTGATTTCTCCCCAGAATGGCTGTATCAGTCTGCTTTTTTACCAGTTGGGCTTGGTGAATCTTATATCCCAATATCATCACCAACATTTGACAGTATTCACTTTTCTAATGTTTGGTGATCTAATAGGCATGTGGTTATATCTGATTATTGTTTTAATTGCATTTCTCCTGGTACTAATACTTTTAAGCATCTTGAATATGTTTAGTGACCTTTTGGTGTTCCTTTTCTGACATTGCTTCTTGTTTTCTGCCCATTTTTCTGTCGGGATTGCTACAGTTTTCTTGTTGGTTTGAAGGAGTTTCCTGAATAGTTCAGAATAGTTAATCATCTTTTGACAGCTTTAAACATCTCTTGAAAACCTTGAACATCATGAATATCTTCCCCAACTCTGTCAACTATGCAATGACTTCATTCATGGTGTCCTTTTTGAGCAAATATCCTTAATTTTTATATAACCAATGCCTTTAGTTTTTTGCCTATGGTTCGTGCTTTTGAACTTTTTCTTAAGGGGACTATTTTTTTTTAAGTTCATTCATTGGGGTGCCTGAGTGGCTCAGTTGGTTAAGTGTCCGACTTTGGCTCAGGTCATGATCTCATGGTTCCATGAGTTTGAGCCCTGCATCGCAATGTGTGCTGAGGGCTCAGAGCCTGGAGCCTGCTTCAGATTCTCTGTCTCCCACTCTCTCTGACCTTCCCTTATGCTCTGCCTCTCTCTCAAAAATAAATAAACATTAAAAAAAATTAAAGTTCATTCATTTATTTTGAGAAAGAAAGAGAGCATGCACAAGTTGGAGGAGAGGCAGAGAGAGAAGGAGGGAGAGAATCCTAAGCAGGCTCTGTGCAGTGCAGAGCCTAACATGGGGCTTGACCTATGAACCATTAGATCATGACCTGAGCCGAGACCAAGAGTCACTTATCCAACTGAGCCACCCAGGTGCCCCTGAGGAAATTATTTTTTATAGATCTTCCCCCTCAATGTGTCTGACTTCCAGGTTCCATGGATGCACTTGCGAGGGTGGCAGAGGAGATTGGCCCACAGGATAACTTGGACTGTATACCCTCCTGGAATGCAGAGAGCACCCAACTTGTCTTCCTCCTTGGGTTTTGCCTTTCTAACCAGCACTTTTGCTTCTTTTACCCTTTTATATGTTCTTAATGTAAACTTACCAATTTTAACATAGTTTATTCTGGGGTTGGAAGTGAAAAGGGCATAATGATTCCGTGAGGATCATTCAGCATTGTAGGCCACTTCCTAAGACTCTCAGATCGAGTTACCCCAGCTATCAGGAAGTCTCTATGAGCATTTTAAAAAACAGAACAAAACAAACAAAAAAACCTTCGTTCCTGTTTGGATACAACATTGAATATGGTAGTAGTACAAGAGTGTTGAAGGGCACAACTGTCGTTGATGTTCACAAGTTATGAGTGGGTTTAAACTTCATCAACACTGACTTCCTCAAAGCATCATAACCCTGCTTAAATTCTGTTTCTGGTCCCTGGCATTCTCCTCTATTTCCCCATCCCCAACCTTCTGCTTATTTGAGAAACAGAGGAAGAGGGATGAACCAAAACATTCTCCCTCATTTCTCATCATCCATTTCAACTATAGGTGTTGGTAATAACCATCTCATTCTCCCTGGCAGAAACTTTGCCTCAGTCCATTGGGTTGGCAGAAATAACAAATGACGTGAGAAACTTTGCTGAGTGTTTTCCCCCCATACACTCCACAGATTGAATTTAATACATATCTTTATAGTCATTATTTTCTACCAAACTCAGGAACCAAGTCAACTCTTTCAGAAGATATTTCTAGATAATAACTTAAAAACTTAAAAATAAAAAAACTTAAAAACAACTTAAAAAAACGTAAGTGTGAAGTATTAAGTCGTCCAGTCACATTGCTCTATCCTTTTTTGCTAACCTCTGTAGTCTTCTAGATAGTCATATACTGGAAACATCTAGTTGTTGTAGTGAAATCTGACCACACTGTACTTCTGGAGCAGGTTTCAGAGCTTCATTTACAAACGTGAAGATGTTGGAGGGTGATAGTTGCCAACAGCCACCTACAAAGGTAATATTAGTTATGGTCCCCAATCCACTGGGGACTCTAGATCTCAGGAGCAGAGCAAGCTCCAGATTAAGAATGAATTTAGTAACAAAATCCTTCATAATCCTTGGAAGCTAAAGATCCACCTCTGAAAATTTTATTTATACTTAACCTGTTGTCATTTTTGCTGTATTCATTATCCACTACAAAACATTTGCAATTCATGTGTGCTCCTTGAGTTTCCCCTATTATAAATAACTGCCAGGCACCTGCTGCTTTAAGCACCCTGAAAGGTAAAAAGAAATAAAAGATTAAGGTCTTTCTCTGAATGAATTTACTCTGAAGTCAAGAGAGCAAACACATTAAGAAAAGAAAAGAAAGAGGAAATACTAAACTTATTCTAGCTGTAGGAGCAACAGAGTTTTAGAGGAATTGATCATTATGAACTAGAAGAATTAAGAAAAAAAAGCAATAGGAGTGCCTGGGTGGCTCAGTCGGTTAGGCCTCAGACTTCAGCTCAAGTCATGATATCGCAGCTCCTGAGTTCAAGCTCCGAATTCGACTCTGTGCTGACTGACAGCTTGGAACCTGGGCCCTGCTTTGAATTCTGTGCCTCTCTCTCTTTCTCTCTCTCTCTGCCCTTCCCCAGCTGGTGCACTTGCTCGTGCACACACTCTCTCTCTCTCTCTCTCACTCAAAAATACATAAACATTAAAAAAGAGAGAAAAGCAATAAAAGAGGTGAAAAATGAGGATGGATAAGGTATGATGGGCCTATACAACTGATCAGTCTGGAGTCTCTGGAACGACCCTAACTTGAAATATTGTTTTGTATTGTTGCCTTCATGGGAAACACTAGAGTTAAAAAAATTTAACAATGACTGCTACAATATTTAAGAATTCAAATTAGTCCAAAGACCGTGAAGACAAAAGGTTATCCAATTTAAGCAAAAACAACCTTGCAGGTTTTATCCACTTATTAAGCTGGTTTTTACTCGGTACTTATGATTTGCCCTATACACGGCAGTGAGTGGCCTCAGCTAGCCAGGCTGGTTTCCTACCCTCACTGAGCTTATTTTTTTTCCGAAGACATCCACATTAGAGTATCTGAATCACTACAGTAACAACAGCTACTGAACACGTACTATGTCCCAGGTACTACGCTAAACCCCCTTCATATATATGCTATCTCATTTAATCATCTATAAAGGTAGCACCTAAGATTCCCCGTTCTGTCTTTGAGGAAGGCATCTACCTGTCTTCTACCATTTATCTGTCATCTACTGGAGGTCCTATGATAGAGGCTATAAAACATTTTGCTGCATCAAAATGCTACAGATCTCCAACTCTCAAAAACGTTCAAAAGTGGGTAGCACAGTACAGGAAGAATTGTGGCTAGGGCGCAGCAGGCCCAGCGCAGCAGATCAGATCTCCCTGGAGACGGGACGCTACCCGGGGCAGCTGCAGCCCCGCCCCTCCCTCTGGGCGCCCTAAGTCCCAAGCACGCTTCTTGCGCATGCGTACGTGCACTGGCCCCGCCCCACTGGCGTCGCCGTCGGAGCCATTTCGCCGCCGCCTCCGAGCGAGTTGCGGAGTGTTTGCCGGGTGTCTCTCTGAGGAAGGCCGCGGTCGCGGACGGTCCTAAGAGGGCTGTGCTTTCTGGCACCAGAAGGAGAACGCCGGTAGGGAAGAGACGTGTTTGTCACCCGTTGGGGCGTGGGGCCCCGCGCTCCTGCAGCCGGGCTTTGTTGCGAAGCGCGGGCGGCGGTGGGGGATGGGGGAAGGGGCGAGGCGCCCTCAGAGTGCCCGGATTGCGGGTTGCACGCGGCTCCCGCACCACGCCTGCGCTATGCAGGCCTGTTTTGTGGACCCAGCTTTTCTCCAGCGATTGCCAGCCCCGTGTCCGAAGCGGCCAAACCCGGTCTGCGCGTGGCGGTGGCGGTGGCGGTGGCGCTGTTGCCGCCTATTGTAAGGAGGGGGGAGCGGATCACGGGGTAGTGAGCCCGCCATGATGCCGCCTCACGCTCTTAGGGCCCTTCATTCATTGTGGCACCGAATACCGGGCGCTGTCCTGCGCCGTGGGGGGTAGAGCCGTAAACACGTGGGGCACAGTCCCTTACCCCTTCCCCTGCCCCCCCCCCCGCGCGTGCACGGAGGTTTCGGTCGTAGTGGGAGGCATCGAGGGGAAAAAACACGTCTGCGGGTTTCAGTAAAAAGATCCGAGGAGATGGGAGGTGGTGTCAAGAAACAAAGCTACTTTCATTAGGGTATTAAGGGAAATCGTTTCGAAGGAGGTAGACTTCGAGCTGATTATCTCGGCCCTTAGGTTGAGAATGCGTCAGCTATGAAGATGTGAAGAAAAAGAATTGCGAGGTAGAAGGGATTAGTTACAGCTTGAGAGCAGAGATTAGGAAGAAACAAAGAAGGCCATATTACTGAGGTATGGTAAGAAGGAATTAAGAGTATAGAATCAAGAGCTAGGAGATCTGGGACGTTATTGTAGTGCTCCAGGTGTGCGGTAGTGATAGCAGGGGATGGAGAGAAGCGAATGGATTGCAAACATGTTTTGGAGGCAGAAATTGCGTAGTCGGGAGGCAGACTACCTGGGTTGGAATTCTGGGTCTCCCATTTAGGAGCTTTGTCTTCTCTGGGGCAAGGTTTTCTTTGTCTCAGTTTATTCATCCGTAAAGGAAGATAATAATAGTCTTATCTGTACAATTATCTTAAGGGTTAAGGAAGGTAGTTCATGAGGATGATCCTCTAAGGTTACTGCCTGGCGCATGCTGAGGTCTCCACAACGGAGAGCTAGGGAGGATATTGAGGGAGCGTGTGACTCCCACGTTGTGATAGAAGTAACTTGGTAGATGGCGGTGCCATTTTGGGATATGGAAACACTTGGACCGAGGGGAGGAGGAACAGATTTGGGCAGGAAACAAATTCTGCTTTGACTCAGATGTCAAGTTAGCATATGCACGTTAGTGCGGCAGTTGGATGAACTTGGTTTTGGAGCTTAAATAAGAGAAAAGACTAATTTTTCAGTGTACATTTGGGCATCATTACAATACAGTTAATGTTGAACGTAATGGAGGCAGATGAGACTGCTAGGGAGGAAGGAATTTGATAGTGTAGTCCTTATTTCATGTTACTCATTCACCCTGAGGGCTTGTGTTTTTAATTCATTATTCAGGGGTGGAATTTACAGATAGACCTCATGAGCTTTCCACAGCTTTTCAGTCAATAGGATTTCCCCAGGGCTAGCTTGTGGCTACAGAATAAACAAGTTTATATTGGGGTCCAGTTTTATGACGTTAGATTTAGGTGCTAACAAAATGCACTGAACATTAACAGAGGACAGAGGTGTAATGCTAGTAATAGGTTTTTTCTCACAGCAAACTAATTTTATTTGCATATTTTCTCTAGATCTAAATTTGGTCTCAGGTACTGTATCTTGCTTTTAATTTAGAATCAGATTTTAGATTCCTAGGCTCCATATCTTTTTTGCCAGTATTCATAAACTGGATTTAGAGGGAGAGTGCCAACATGTATGGTATGTTGCACTTCAGGAAAATTTAATATCCTCAAAACTTAAATGAATAACAAGGCCTAAAGGAGAGATTTGGTGTTTAGTTAACAGATTACTGTTTTCAGATCAAGTACTGAATTCTTAAGTGTAAAAGATAGTCTACAACTTTGAGGACAGTCTGTTAGGAGACATACTTTAGAATGAGAGGAAACTATTTGATGTATACACAAACCGATGACTATTTCTTAATATAGTAGTTTGAGTTTGAACTTATGCCTCCACAGTGGGTAACCTAAACTTTCTGTGCCCTAGTTTCTTTCTCTGTAGAAAGTATTTAGTATATAATTTTATCTGCCATTGAGGATTAAGTGAGTTAAAATGTAAAATGTAGGCTTTTCATAAAATGTTTTCTAGGAAAAGGTCAAAATCAGTTGTAGTCACCCAAAGATAACCATTTTGAGGGATATTTCTTTTTCAGACTTGATTTGTGCTTATATACTTTTATATAGTTCAAATCATGTAGTTTTGTATCTTGCTCTTTCCTAAAACATGTCATAGAACCTTCCACTTAATGTTGTTAAAATTTTTTCATATGCAGCTTTAATAGTAGCATGCTAGAATATACTGTATTTAACCTAGATTTTGAGTTAACTCCAGTTATTGGTTATTTCTAGTGTCTGCTCTTATAAATAATGCAATTTAACTTATGTTTTTCTAGGTCTGAAGAAGACTCTTGAATCATGGGTGATGTTAAGAATTTTCTGTATGCCTGGTGTGGCAAAAGGAAGATGACCCCATCCTATGAAATTAGAGCAGTGGGGAACAAAAACAGGCAAAAATTCATGTGTGAGGTACTACAGAATATAGTTTACATTTATGTGATTTTTAAAAAATTTTTATTTTAGAGAGCATGCCCGTGAGCTGGGGAAAGGGGCAGAGGGAGGTAGGGAGAGAGAGAATTTTTTTTTTAACTGTTTATTTATTTTTGAGAGACAGACAGCATGAGAGGGGAGGGGCAGAGAGAAAGGGAGCCGCAGACTTCAATGCAGTCTGAAGAGCCCTACATGGAGCTCATACTCAGAAACCATGAAAACATGGCCTGAGCTGAAGTCAGGTACTTAACCAACTGAGCTACTCAAGCACCCTGAGAGAGAATCTTAAGCAGCATCCACACTCAGTGCAGAGCTGGATATGATCCCACAACCCTAGATTTATGACTTGAGCCAAAATCAAACCTGGACGATCAACCAACTGAGCCACACAGGCGGCCCCATTTTTGTGATTTTTCAGGCTTATTTTGGTGTTAAGAGAACAATGTTTAGTTTGGAAATGATAATGTATTGCACATTGTTTGTCACTTGCATGCCCTTCTGTGTCATTATAAGTCATTTTCAAGTGAGCATTACTTTTAAAACAATCTGATAGGTAAATTCTAGTGAGAAGATGTGTCTTCCTTAACTTCCGCAGTACCAGTGCAGATTAGAAAAGTCACATCAGCTGTTTGCAGTTTTACTAATTCCTGTAGAATTACTAAAAGTCAAATTGGTTGAAATAAATGTAAATGGAAACTCGTTCTTGAGTCTTATAAATCAGATTTTAACGTGGAACATTCTGTTACATGAGAAGAGAATATCTGAGCCACATAAATTGTAGTTTTTAGATTAGTTTATCAGTGGAAAACACAATTGGAGCTTTTTTGTAAGTCAGCCTATGAATTCCCTGGATGTTATTTTCAATGTTTTTATAGATTATATCTTCAACATTTAACTGTTCTCCATTAATTCATAACTGAATTAGGAATTTTTTAAATCCCAGAATTACTTGGGTCAATCTATTTTAATACATTTTTTCCCCGACCATTAAAGGTTCGAGTGGAAGGTTATAATTACACCGGCATGGGCAATTCCACCAATAAAAAAGATGCACAGAGCAATGCTGCCAGAGATTTTGTTAACTACTTGGTTCGGATAAATGAAGTAAAGAGTGAAGAAGTCCCAGCTGTTGGGGTAAGTACTTATAGCCCAGCATTGAAATATATGTTACAAGGGCCTGGCTTGTATATATTGTACATATTGTACTAGTAGGTAACTGCAGAATTTTTTATTATATGCCATATAGAGACATAGGGTGATGATTTGTCACTGTTGTTTTCAAATATATTAATGTGTTCTGTAGTGAAACTTGGAATCTTGTTTTCTTAGAGCACCGGGATGCGTTCCTAAGATTTGGATTTCATTCTCATGTCCCTGACTTGTGGGCTTGGGAAATTCCTTTATATATCTTCTGATTTTATATATTTATTCATTCTTAAGCTAATTTTCAGAGCCTGTTGTGCTTTGTGTACTTGCAAAGATAAAATTTTAAACAGAATATAAAAATCAGTAACACTTTAAGACAGTGTTTACTGCCATCGACAGTTCCTTATTACAACAGAGAGAAAATTGTTTCATGGAATGGCATATCATTCTTAGGTTTTTGATACCAAGATAATTTCACTTATATTATGTAAGTATGCAGCATAGACTCCTGTCTAGTACTGATTTTAA
The DNA here is from genome assembly GCA_030068075.1 of Paguma larvata. NCBI lineage: Eukaryota > Metazoa > Chordata > Mammalia > Carnivora > Viverridae > Paguma > Paguma larvata. The sequence continues at coordinate 19,029,181 of CM057840.1, forward strand.
GAAATAAACTTTAATTGCAAAATGAAAATTTGAATTTTTATAAAAATAGAATTCTTGACATAAAAAGATTCACATTATGATTTAAGATAAATACCTAAGGTAACATAAATGAAATACTCAGTTTTTATAAAACTTACAGGAGTAATATCCATATCAATTTCAACAATTTATTTTCACTGTGTTTATATTTTGACTTGTTTGTAAAGGTTAATATATATGTTTTATTTCCTTTCATTGCTTTGACCCAGAAGTTAGGAGAATTATTTTCTAGTATATTGCACCACTAGAAAATTACAGAATTTTTTATTACCTTGGTTGGTCAATCTGTAAAATGAAGGGATTAGACGAGATGAACTTGAAGATTCTTTCCACCTATGAAAAGAATGTTGCAAATATCTTTCTGATAATTTGAAATATTGGCATCTGCTCTCTCTGTTATGACCTGTTTTGTATCTTTTAGCCTCTTCTCTCTCTCTCTGTCTGCTGGTGGCGGATTCTTCTTAATTTTCTTCCTCTTCCCTCCCTCCCTTCCTCCCTTCCTCTCTTCCTTCCTTCCTTTTTTTTTTTTTTAATTTACTTTTTTTAACGTTTATTTATTTTTGAGAGACATAGAGATAGAGCATGAGCAGGGGAAGGGCAGAGAGAGAGGGAGATACAGAATCCGAAGCAGGCTCCAGGCTCTGATGAGCCATCAGCACAGAGCCTGATGTGGGGCTCGAACTCACAGACCGTGAGATCATGACCCGAGCTTAAGCTGGCCACTTAACCGACTGAGCCACCCAGGCGCCCCTTCCTTCCTTCCTTCCTTCCTTCCTTCCTTCCTTCCTTCCGTCCGTCCATTTTTGAGAGAGAGGGAGACAGAAGATCTGAAGCAGGCTCCATGCTATCAACACAGAGCTTGATAAGGGGCTCAAACCCATGAACTGCATGATCAGTTAACCCACTGAGCCACCCAGACGCCCCTTAATGTTCTTTTATGTGAAAATGTTTCTATTTTACTGTCTCTCTCGGGTATTTTTGCTGAATGTATAATTCTGGGGTGCCAATTCCCTTTCAGCACTTTCAGGTTCCATTGTCTCCTTCCACTGTTTGATGATAAGTGAGTTATAATCACATCATTTCCCCCTATATGTAGTGTGTTATTTTCTTTGGTTGTATTTATTTTTTTGGTTCCCAGCAGTTTGACTGTGGTGTCATATATAAGTACGTGTAGTTTTTTTTTGTACTTAATCCTGCTTGGAATTTGCTGAGATTCTTGAATCTATAAATTTATCTTTTACCAAAATTGGGGAGTCTTTGGCTATTATTTCTTCAAATTTTTTTTCTGCCTCATTTTTTCTTTGCTTTTGAGACTGATATGTTAAACTTTTTTATATTATCCCAAAAGTGCCTGAGGCCCTTTCTCTTTCTCTTTTTTTTCTGTTCTTCAGATTAAATGACTTCTACTAATTATCTTCAAATTCATGGGTTGTTTTCTCTGTCAGCTCCATGTGTCCATCCAGTGAATTTTTTATTTCATATATTTTATTCTCATTTCTAGAATTATCAGGTAGTTAATTTTTCTAACTGAATTTATTTCTATAGTGGCATTTCTTACTATTTCATTCATGATAAGCATATGCTCATAATATGAGTGTGAATTTCCTTTATGTCTTTGAGCATAGTTATAATAGCTGATTTAAAATTCTTGACTACAAATTCTAACATCTGGGCCTGGTTGGACTCTGTTAATTATATTTTTTCTTGAAGTTTGTTCAACTTTTTCTCTGTATGTCAAGTAAATTTGGATTATACCTAGGGCATTGTGATAATTATGTTGTAATATTCTATTTAATGTTATATTTCTTGAAAGATGATTGATTTTGTTGTTGTGCTGTCAGTCAGTTTGGTTGGGACTCAGTCTACAAACACTGTCTTTTGGGTAACTGCTCAAATCTTCCTTGAGTTTTCTGATCTTCCTAGGCAGCTTAGAGTCTATCCTGTACATGCGTTGTTCAGGGGTTAGCCAATGATTGGGGCAGAGTTTGTACACAGAATTTGAGGTTCTTCCTCTTTCCTTTCTAGGATTGCCTCCTCACTTTCTAGCAGTGTTTGTTTCCCCACGCTCATGTTCTCTGATTGTTCATGCCAGAAAGACACGAGCTTTAGCTGTTTCACATGGTCTTCTATCAGGCTAAAAGCTGTAATAAACAGGAATTACAGCCTTTGCTATTCCTTGATTTCTCATATCAAGTCATCAGAATCTGCCAGCTTTTGTAGGGGTCTTTGGGGTTTTGGGGGAGGGGTTTCTTTTGTATTTTTTTTCCCCCTAGATTTCATGTTATCTGCAGAAAGGTCAGCCTAGTCTGTGCATTTGCCACTTTCTCCCTGACTTTCTCTTTACCAGCTACACTGGCTTTCTTGCCATTCTTGAGTCTTCCAGCACCTTTCTACCTTAAGATTCTTGTATTTTTCCCTTTCATTATTTCATTTTTCTCAGTAGCACTTCTAACTTCTAACCTAGTGTTTGTCAGCTGAAGGTGATGTTGTCCCCAGGGATATTTGGCAATGTGTGGAATCATTTTGGTTGTTAAAACTGAAAGGGGGTGTCTGCAGTACTAACGTATAGTAGATAGAGGCCAGGGATGCTGCCAGACCTCCTACAATACACAAGATAGCCTCCTACAGCAAAGAATTATCCAACCTAAAATGGCAGTTGTACATAGCATGAAAAATTCTTCTAACCTAATTTTCCCCAGATTTTCATATAAGAATAAAAGGTCAGATGAGCAAGTTTTTATCTGCTTTTTAGTTCATTGATGCATCCACAGCATTAGAACAGTTCTGGCCTGAAAAGCAGGCACTTGAGGTTTTTTGGTTGAATGAATGAATGATGAATGGGCGAATATAGAAAAAGGTTGTTTAACAAGCCAATTTCTACTTCTAGCTACCATCTTTATCTCAACTCTTCATCCTTGCCAAATCCTTGCTCATGTCACTTATTTCATCTAGCATTTGCCCTTTCATTGCACAAATTGCTCTTGCCAAAAGTGGCCTGTTTCTAAATGCAAAGGATGGTTTTAAATTGGGGGGGGGGGTTCAAATGTGTATGAAAGTAAGAATTTCAGTACTTTTCAAAATGATTTCTCTATTTTCTTTCTTCCAGATTATTTTGAAGCAAATTCCAGACATCCTATCATTTATCCGTTACTATTTCAGTTTATATCTCTAAAAGATAATCCTTTTAAAAAACATAACAATTCCATTATCACCCCTCAAAATTTTTATTTATTTATTTATTTTTGGGAGAGAAAGAGCTGTTGTGAGCAGAAGGGCAGGACAGGAAGAGAGAATCCTGAGCAAGTTCCACACTCTGTGAAGGAGCGTGACGTGAGGCTCTATCCCAGGGACCTGGGATCATGATCTGAGCCAAAATCAAGAGTTGGATACTTAATACTTAATCAAGAGTTGGATACCTGAGACACCCAGGCACCCCCAAACCTAAAAAATTTTAAGAATTGTTTCTTAATGCCCTCAGATATCCAGTTAGTTTTCAGATTTTCCTGATTGTTTCATAAATCCAATTTTTACAGTATGTTTAAATCATGCTCCAAATAATGTCCTTATACCGCAAGTGATTGATACTTCTTTTAATCACTAAATTCTCTCACCCTCTTTCTCATTTTTCTGTGTAATTTGTTGAAGAAAGCACATCATTTATTCTTAATTTTGTAAAACTTTTCTCTGCCCCTCTGTTTCCCATAATTGGTAGTAAGATCTAGAGACTTGATTAGACTTAGATTTGATTGGAGTGAAAGAGCAAGAACAAGAAAACACCAAAGGTAATGTCCTATGCTTCTATCAGGAGGAGGTATATAATGTTGTGATACTAGCAGGAGTTGATGATTGCCGTGTAGATTTATTATTTCATTAGAAATTTCCTTTGATTTTTAGCTGAAATACTTTTATAAAAAGAAACCTTTCATCAATAATTTAGTCACACCAAGTTAGAATTTAGATAGAGAAAGTGAGATTAACGTTTGATTCTTTCTTTTTATTTAAAAGTGTTTTGTAAATATCTGTTAAGTTCACTCCGTTCTTACAAGTCATTTAATTGAATCCAATGTTTCCTTATTGATTTCTGTCTGGATGATTATCCATTGATGTAAGTGGGGTATTAACGTTCCTTACTATAATTGTACTGTTAGGTCTTTCTCTCTTACATCTGTTAATACTTGGTTTATATATTTCGGTGCTTCTATGTTGGGTGCCTAAATATTTACAAATGCTATATCCTCTTGCGGAGTGACCCTTTTTTCATTGTATAACACCCTTCTTTGTCTCTTGTTACACTCTTTGTTTCAAAGTCTATTTTGTCAGGTTGCTACTCCAGACAAATGAAAATGTTTGTTTCCATTGCATGGAATATCTTTTTCTGTGCCTTCACTTTCACTCTGTATGTACTTATATTTAAAGTGTATCTCTTGGATCACTTCTGACCTCTCTCTAGCTGCCATCTTGCTCTTACCCCCCCTAGCCCCCCCAGTGGGTGCACCTAATTGCAGCTTGTCCCCTGGAGACCCTCTGAGCACCACCCTAGTCCCTCCCATTTTCCCATTTCTACTCTAGCAAGATGAAAGAAAATATCATGAACCAGGAGAAACTTGCCAAACTGCAGGCACAAGTGTGCATTGGTGGGAAAGGAACTGCTTACCAAAAAAAAAGTGGTTCATCGAATGGCTACAGCAGATGATAAGATGATAAAAAAAACTTCAGTACTCCTTAAAGAAGTTAGGGGTAAACAATATCCATTACTCCTTAAAGAAGTTAGCGGTAAACAATATTTCTGTTATTGAAGAAGTGAATATGTTCACAAACTAAGGAACAGTGATTCAGTTTAACAACCCTAAAGTTTAGGCATCCTTGGCAGTGAACGCTTTCACCATTACAGGCCCTGCTGAGACAAAGTAGCTGACAGAAATACTACCCAGTATCTTAAACCAACTTGGTGCAGACAGTGAGACTAGTTCAAGAAGACTGGCTGGAGCTCTGCCCAGTGTCTGGATAGAAAAGCACTACTTGCTATTAGAGGGGATGATGATGAAATTCCAGATCTTGATGGAGAATTTTGATAAAGCTTCCAAGAATGAGGCAAACTGAATTGAGTGAACTTCTGAAGAAGATAAAACTTGAACTTACCAGGAGCTGCTATTTTGTATTCTGACTCCTTTTTAAAATTTTGTTCATGGATCTGATAAAATCTAGATCTCTGATATTTTTAAGACCAAGCACCTTGGACCCCGCAGCTCTTTTCAGGTTTTGCTTATATAGAGTTCATTCCTTGCAGCTAATTAAGCTGAAGAACCCTGGGAATAAAACTTGAAACAAGGTTAAAGTTCCTTGCCTAGTAAAAAATTAAATAAAAATAACAAAATATTGTATCTCTTGTAGACAACATATAGATGGTTCGTGTTCTTTTATCCATTCAGCTACTCTGTTTTTTGATTGGAGAATTTAGTCCATTTACGTTTAAAGTAATTATAGATAGGTGTGTGTTTATTGCCATTCTGTTAATTGTTTTCTAGCTGTTTCTCTAGTTTCTATCCATTCCTTCTCTTACTCTCTTTGTGGTTTGAGGATTTTCTTTAATGGTATGCTCATATTTCTCTTAATCTGTGCATTTCAGATTTTTGCTTTGATTACCTTTATGCTTACATGTAGCAGCATATATCTACAATCTGTTTTAAGTCAATAATTTAAATTCTAAAGCTCAACATTTTTACTCCCTTCACCACATTTTATATATTAAAATTTTTTTTATGTTTATTTTTGAGAGATAGGACAATGAGCGGAGGAGGGGCAGAGAGAGGGGAAGACACAGATCCGAAGCAGGCTCCAGGCTCCAGGCTCCAGGCTCCAGGCTCTAGGCTCTAGGCTCTAGGCTCTAGGCTCTAGGCTCTAGGCTCTGAGCTGTTAGCACAGAGCCCGATGTGGGGCTCGAACCCACAAACTATGAGATGATGACCTGAGCTGAAGTTGACACTCCACTAACTGAGCTACCCAGTTGCCCCACACATTTCATGTTTTTGATACAACATTTTACATCTCTTTATTTTGTGTATTATTTAATTATGGTACTCATAGTTATTTTTACTACTTCTTTTAACTGTCATACTGGCTTTATAAGTAATTAACCCACTACTTTTACTATATATTTACTTTTCCGGTGAGATTTATTCTTTCATATTTGTTCTTGTTACCAGTAAGTGCCCTTTCTTTACAGCTTAAAGGCCCTTTGACATTTCTTGTAAGGCCCATTTAGTTGGTCATGAACTCTTCAAGCTTTTGTTTTCTTGGGAAGCTATCTCTCTCTCTTTTAATTCTGAACGAAGACTTTGCCAGGTAGTGTATATTTGGTTGAATTTTTTTTTTCACCACTTCGAATATATCTTTGTCTTTAACTTTTGGCATTTTAATTATAATGTTTGAATTTCTTTGGGTTCATCTTAAAACCCTCTGGGCTTCCTGGATCTGGATGTCTTTTTCCTTCTCCAGGTTAGGAAGGTGTTCAGCCATTGTTTTCAAATAAAATTTCCACCTCTTTTTCTCTCTCCTTGAAGTCCAGTAATACAACTATTAGTCCATTTCATGTTTTCCTGAAGTTCTTTAGGCTATCTTTAAAACTTTTTTCCATTTTTTTATTCTTTTTGCTGCTCTAATTGGGTGAATTCCACTGCCTTGGCTTTGAGTTGACTGATCCTTCTTTTTTATCTGGTCTGCTATTTAACCCCTCTGCTGTATTTTTCAGTTCAGTTAGTGTGTTTTTCAGTTCTGTGACTTCTCTAATTGGTATTTATATTTTCCATCTCTTTGTTGAAGTTTTGTGTTCATTCTTCTCCCCCGTTTGAAAAGTATATGGGCATTATTTTAAAGTCTTTATCAGGTAAATTACATAGTTCCATTTCATTAAGGTTTAATCTTGTTCTTTTGGCACATATTGCTCGGTTTCTTCATTTTGCCTCACTGTTTTGGTTCCTATACAATAGATGAAACAACAGCTTCTCCCAAGTCTTGGAGTGGCCTTGTGGTGATGAACTTATCCACTCAGCCTGCCTCACCTCTTGATTGTTTCTCAAACCTCTGTGCTTGACCAAGCAGCCTGTTATGTTTTTAATAACTAGCTCCTAGTAGTTGAGGATATGCTGAGACCTCCCACCCTCTGGGATCTCAGCACCTAGATTCAGGCAGACTAGAAGCCAGACCCTCAGGCAGCAGCTTCTAAAGGTGATGCAAATATGTATAGTTCTGAGGTGCCAAAAGCATAAGGCCTGCTGACCACCAGAGCCAGGTAATCTGGAGGTGGTGTTCCCTGGGCAGCATTTGCAAATTTTGGGACTTCAATCGAGTGTACAGTCTACTTTCTGAGACACACCAGCAAGCTGGAGCAAGGCAGAGGGAGAGCACAAAGATGGTGTCCATAGCATACATTTCTTCAGAGCAGCTCCATAGCCAGTGTGTACAAAACCTGAAGCCTGCCCCTCCATCTGGAGTTTCAGGACAAGCAAAGTAACCTCCTTCATGGAAAGACTGGGAGTATGGCCTCAGTCTACTGTACAATGCCTTGAGGAACTGCTGCTCCGACTGACACCCTCCTATGGGACCCAAGAATGCAAAGCTGCTCTGGTCATCAGAGCAGAGCAATCAAGAGGCATCACTAGGTGTTAGCAAAAAACAAGATGCACATAAAGCTTCCCTTCAGGAGACCCTGGCATTCTGGAACACAACAGAAGGAGAGCTTGAAGATAGCACCTTCTCTCAGAGATCTCTGGAAAGGATTACAGTCAGCCCTTAGATGCCTCTTTCATTAGAAGCCTCTTCCTTGGGCCCGTAGCCACAATGATGTAGATCTCCTTTACAGACAGACTCATCTCCTGGGTCTGCTGCCTCTTTTTGTGCCATGGATATAGTAGCTGTTCAAGAATTGTCTCCAGCAAGCTTATCCAGTCGTACATTGTATACCTGAAACTAATATAACCTTGTGTGTCAACTCAAAAAAATTAAAATTTTTTTTTAACATTTATTTATTTTTGAGACATAGAGACAGAGCGTGAGCAGGAGAAGGGCAGAGAGAGAGGGAGACACAGAATCCGAAGCAGGCTCCAGGCTCTGAGCTGTCAACACAGAGCCCGACGTGGGGCTCGAACTCCCAGACCGCGAGATCATGACCTGGGCGAAGTCGGCCGCTTAACCGACTGAGCCACCCAGGCGCCCCAACTCAAAAAAATTAAAAAGAAAGAATTCTTTTTCTATCGGCTACAGACTTGTGAGACCCAGGAGCATAAGCTGCACTGGGCACCTAAGTGAGCCAAGCAAAGTAGAGGTGTCCTCTGGCAGCAGTCATGAAATTTGGGGTCATAGACAGGTATTTGAACTCTTTTCCGTCGTTTGTGACCAGAAACAGGCTTCCCTGGCTTCCAGAGCTGGGTGATCAAGAGGCATCCCCTGTGCAGCACCAGGCACATGTAAAGGTTCTTTTCTGGGAGGTACTGGTGCTCTGAAGTATACAAAGACAGTACCCACTGGTCGCCATTCCTGTGTAGTGTTCCAGCAGATTTCTAGATGTGTGTACTAAATTAGATGCCTGCCCCTCAGGCCAAGATTTTACTATAAGCAGGTGCTTCCTTCACTTTCACTCTGGGTGCAATTGGCTGCTTCTGAGTTGAGCCTTGAGTCTGGTGAGTCCGAGCACACAAGCCCTTGAAGAGGCATTTTACAGATCGCTACCATCTTGTGGGTCTTGGAATGTGAGGTCTGTCAGGGATTTTTTGTTTTTTTTTAGAGAAAGCAGGAGCAGGGAATGGGATGGGGGAGGGGTGCGGGGTGGGGAGAGAATCCTAATGCACATTTGGGCTGCTACCATAGTTTGGCTGTTGTAAATAATCCTGCGGTAAACATAGGGGCACATATATCCTTTCAAATTAGTGTTTTCTTATTCTTTGGGTAAATACCTAGTAGTATAATTTTACTGGATCACTGGTTCTGTTGTTAGTTTTTTGAGGAATATCCGTACTGTCTTCCATAGTGACTACACCAGTTTGCATTCCCACAAACAGTGCAGGAACGTTCCTTTTTCTCCACATTCTCACCAGCACTTGTTTCTTGTGTTTTCGATTTTAGCAGTTCTGATAGGTGCAAGGTGATAATCTTATTGTGGTTTCAATTTGCATTTTCTTGATGATGAGTGACGTTGAGCATCTTTTCATGTCTTTTGGCCATCTGGATGTCTTTGAAGAAATGTGTGCTCATGTCTTCTGTAATTGGAGTATATATTTTTTGAGTGTTGTAGCATTTCTTTATATATTTTGGAAACTGTTTGGATAGGTCATTTGCAAATATCTTTTCCCGTTTCCTTAGTTGTCTTTCAGTTTTGTTGATTGTTTCCTTTGCAGTGCAGAAGCTTTTTGTTTTTATTTATTTATTTAACTTACAATTTCTTGAAGTTTTTTTGTTTATTTATTTTAAGACTGTGCATATGCCCACAAGTGTGGGAGAGGCGGGGAGAGATGGAGAGAGAATCCCAGAAAGTGCAGTGCCTAATGGGGCATTCAAACTCAACTCCACAAGCCACAAGATCATGACCAGAGCCGAAGTCAGATGCTTAACTGACTGAGTCACCCAGGCACTCCCAGAAGGTTTTTATTTAGTTAGTTTTTAAGTTTCTTTATTTATTTTGAGAGAGAAGGGGGAGAGAGAGAGAATCCCAAGCAGGCTGTGCACTGTCAGCACAGAGCCCAGCGTGGGGCCCAGACCCACAAACTGAGATATGACCTGAGCCAAAACCAGGTGCTGGGAGGCTTAACCAACTGAGCCACCCAGACGCCCCCAGAAGCTTTTTATTTTGATGTAGTCCCACTAGCTTACTTTGCTTTTATTTCCCTTTCCTTGGGAGACATCTAGAAAAGTATTGCTATGGCTGATACAAGAGACATTAGTACCTGTGCTCTCTTAAAGGATTCTTTTGGTTTCTAGTCTCACATTTAGGTCTTCAGTTCATTTTGGGTTTATTTTTGTGTGTGGTATGAGAAAGTGGTCCAGTTTCATTCTTCTGCATGTAGTTGACCAGATTACCCAACATCAGTTGTTGAGGAGATGGTCTTTTTCCCATTGCATATTCTTTCCTGCTTTGTCGAAGATTAATTGACCATAATACTTGTGGGTTTGTTTCTAGGTTTTCTATTCTGTTCTATTGATCTAAGTGTCTGTTTTTGTGCCGGTACCATACTGTTCTGACTACTGCCACGTCGTAATATAACTTCAGGTCTGGAATTGTGATACCTCCAGCTTTGCTTTCTTTTTCAAGATTACTTTGACTATTTGGAGTCTTTTGAAATTCCATATAAATTTTAAGACTGTTTGTTCTAGCTCTGTGAAAAATGCTGTTGGTATTTTGGTAGAGATTGTATTATATCTGTAGATATAATAAACATTTTAATAATATTTGTTCTTCCAGTCCATGACATGGAATATCCTTTCCATTTCTTTGTGTCTTTAGTTTTTTTCATCAGTGTTTTATACTTTCCAGAGTGGTTTTCAGGTTTTTCACCTTTTTAGTTAGGTTTATTCCTAGTTACCTTATTTTTGGTGCAGTAGTAAATGAGATTGTTTATTAATTTCTTTTTATTTTTTGAAAAAAATTTTCTTTAATGTTTGTTTATTTTTGAGAGAGAGAGCCAGAAAGAGAGATAGAGTGCAAGTGGAGGAGGGGCAGAAGGAGATAGACAAAGAATCTAAAGCAGGCTCCAGGCTCTGAGCTGTCAGCACAGAGCCCGACGCGAGGCTCAAACCCACAAACCGTGAGATCGTGACCTGAGCCGGAGATGGACACTTAACCGACTGAGCCACCCAGGTGCCCCTGTTAATTTCTCTTTGTGCTGCTTCGTTATTAGTGTATAGAGATGCAACAGATTTCTGCACACTGATTTTGTATCCTGCAACCTTACTGTAGTTAGTTCTAGAAGTTTTTTTGGTAGAATCTTTAGGGTTTTCTATCTGTGCTATCCTGTCATCTGCAAATAGTAAAAAGTTTTACTTCTTCCTTACCAATCTAGATGTCTTTTATTTCTTTGTGTTGTTTGATTGCTGTGACTAGGACTTTTAGTACTATGTTGAATAAAAAAGTGGAGAGAGTGGACATCCTTGTCTTGTCCTTGACCTAAGGGAGAAAGCTCTCAGTTTCACCAGTATGATGTTAGCTGTGGGTTTTTCATATGTCGCTTTTATTGTGTTGAGGTATATTCCCTCTAAACCTACTTTGTTGAGGCTTTTTATCACGAATTGATACTGTGCTTTGTCAAATGCTTTTTCTGCATCTGTTGAAATGATTTTCTGGTTTTTATCCTTTTTCTTATTGATGTCATGTTTCACGTTGATTGATTTGCGAATATTGCACCGTCCTTGCATCCCAGGAAAAATCCCCCTCGATTGTGGTGAATGATGTTTTATTTTTTTTTTATTTTATTTTTCATGTTTAGTTTTGAGAAAGAGAGAGAGACAGAGCATGAGCAGGAGAGGGGCAGAGAGAGAGGGAGACACAGAATCCGAAGCAGGCTCCGGACTCTGAGCTATCAACACAGAGCCTGACGCGGGGCTCGAACCTACGAACCGTGAGATCATGACCTGAGCCAAAGTCAGACGCTTAACCGGCTGAGCCACCCAGGCGCCCCTGAATGATGTTTTTTAATGTATGTCAAATTTGGTTTGCTAGTATTTTGTTGAGGATTTTTGCATCTGTGTTCATCAAAAATGCTGGCCCGTAGTTGTCTTTTTTTGTGGTGTCCTTATCTGATTTTGGTATCAGGGTGACACCGGCGTCATTGAATGAATTTGGAAGTTTTCCTCCTATTTTTTGGAGTAGTTTGAGAAATATAGGTATTAACTCTATTTAGACATTTGGTGGAGTTCACCTGTGAAGCTGTCTGGTCTTGGACTTTTTTGTTTATTGGGAGTTTTTTTTTTTATTATTATTCAGTTTCCTTGGCTGGTAATCATTTTGTTCACATTTTCTATTTCTTCCTGCTTTAGTTTTGGTAGGTTATATGTTTCTAGTAATTTAGTTTGTCTAATTTGTTGGCATATAGGTTTTCATAATATTCTCTTACAGTTGTATTTCTGTGGTGGTGTTATTTGGCCTCTTTGATCTGTGATTTTGTTTGAGTCCTTCCCTTTTTTTCCTTGATAAGTCTGGGCAGAAGTTTATCAATTTTGTTGACCTTTTCAAAGAACCAGTGTCTGGTTTCATTGAGCTGTTCTATTGGTTTTTTAATTTCTGTATTAATTTCTGCTCTAATCTTATTCCTTTCTTCTGCTGATTTTGGGTTTTCTTTGTTGTTTTTTTTCTAGCTCCTTTGTGTAAGATTAGGTTGTTTATTTGAGATTTCTCTTGCTTCTTTAGGTAGGCCTCTTGCCATAAACTTCCTTCTTAGGACCTCTTTTGCTGCTTCTCAGACTTTGGACTATTGTGTTTTCATTGTCACTTTCTTTTTTTTCCATACACTTTTTGACTTTTTCTTTTTTTGTTTTTTGTTTTTGGTCGATCCATTCATTGTTTAATAACGTGTTATTTGATCTCCCTGTATTTGTGGTCTTTCCGAGATATTTTTTTTTTTTGTGGTTGATTTTTAATTTTATAGCATTGTGGTTAGAAGATTTGCATGGTATGATTTCTGTCTTTTTGTATTTGTTGAGGCTTGTTTTGTGACCTAATATGTGATCTATTTTGGAGAATGTTCGTGTACATTGGAAAGAATGTGTATTCAGCTGTTTTGGTATGGAATGTTCTGAATATATCAGTTAAATCCATCTGGTCTACTGTGTCATTCATAGCTACTGTTTACTTGTTGATTTCGTTTTTGGATGATCTGTCCATCAATGTAAGTGGAGTGTTAAATCCCCTACTATTATCATTTTACTGTTGATTAGTTCTTCTGCTATTAACTGTTTTATGTATTTGGATGCTCCTATTGGGTACATAAATGGTGTATCTTGTTGGATTATTACCATACACTGTCCTATTTTTTTTGTTTCTTGATACAGTCTTTGTTTTAAAGTACGTTTTGTCTAGGGGTGCCTGGGTGGCCCAGTCGGTGAGCTTCTGACTTTGGCTCAGATCATGATCTCAGTGGTTTATGAGTTTGAGCCCCACATCAGGCTCGCTGCTGTCAACACAGAGCCCACTTGTGATCCTCTGTCCCCCTCTGTCTGCTCTTTCCATGCATGTGTGCTCCGTCAAAAATCATAATAATAACAAATTCTGTTTTGTCTGACGTAAGTATTGGCTACTCCTTTTTTTTTTTTTTTTTTTTTTTTGATATCTAAATATTTCTCCATCCCCTCACTTTCAATCTGCAGGTGTCCTTAGGTCTGAAATGAGTCTCTTGTAGGCAACAAATGATGTATCTTTTTTTTTTTATTATTATTCACTCTGTCACCCTATGTCTTTTTCTTTCTTTTTTGTTTTTTTACATTTATTTATTTCTGAGAGACAGAGACCGAGCACGAGTGGTAGAGGGGCAGAGAGAGAATGAGATACAGAATCCAAAGCAGACACCAGGCTCTGAGCTGTCAGTGCAGAGCCCCTCGTGGGCTCGAACTCACAAACCGTAAGATCGTGACCTGAGCAGAAGTCGGAAGTCAGATGCTTAAATGACTGAGCCACCCAGGCGCCCCTAATTGGAATGTTCAGTCCACTTACATTCAAATTATGATAGGTTTTGTTGCCATTTTTTAATTTGTTTTGTTGTTTTTGTACTTTTTCCTTTCTCTTTCATGGTTTGCTGGGTTTTTTCTGTGGTATACTTGGATTGTTTTCTCTTTATTCTTTGCATATCTATCAGTAGTTTTTGCTTTGTGGTTGCCATTAGGTTGTATATGATATCTTGCGCTTATAGCAGTCTGTATTAAGCTGATGGTGGCTTGTGTTCCAGCCCATTCTTTACTCCTCTCCCCTCCCCCTCTCCCCCCACATTTTATGTATATAGTGTCATATTTTACATCCCTTTATTTTGTGAGTCCCTTGACTGATTTTTTTACAGAAATACTTACTGTTACTGGTTTTGCGTTTCCTACTTTGCATGCTTCACTTACGGTCTTTCCTTTCCACTATAAGAGTGCTCTTTAATATTTCTTGTATGGCTGGCTTAGTGGTCCTGAACTCCTTTAGTTTTTGTTTGTCCAAGGAACTCTTTATCTCTCCTTCTGTTCCAAACGATAGCCTTGCTTGGTATAATATTCTTGGCTGTAGATATTTTTCCCTTTCAGCACTTTGAATATATACATGCCAGTCCCTTCAGGATGCCAAAAATTCTGCTGAAAAATCTACTTACAGCCTTATGGGGTTTCCCTTGTATGTACCTGTCTTCTTTTCTCTTGTTGCTTTTTTTTTCTTTATCTCTGCTTTTTGCCATATTTATAGTTGTGTCTTGGTGTGGACTTCCTTTGGTTGGATCTCTGTGTCTCCTGAATTTAGATGTTTCCTTCCCCAGATTAGGGAAATTTTCAGCTATTATTTCTTCAAATAAGTTTTCTACCCCCTTTTCTTTCTCTTCTGGAATCCCTGTAATATGTTACTATGCTTGATTGGATCACTGAGTTCCCTGAGTCTGTTCTCATTTTGCATAATTCTTTTTTCTCTCATTTGTTCAGCTTGATTACTTTTCATTCCTCCATATTCTAGTTAATTAATTTTTTTTCCAGCCTACTTAATTCATCTTCATCTCTGATTGGTTCTATTTTATGTTTTCAAACTCTTTCTTATGGGTCTCACTGATGTCCTCCACCCTTTTCTCAAGTCCAGTGAGTATCTTTATGATCATTACTTTAAAATCTCTGCCACGCATGTTACTTATACCTGTTTTGCTTAGGTCTCTTGCTTTGGTTTTGTCCTGTTCTTTCATTTGTGACATGTTCTTCTGTCTCCTCATTTTGCCTAATTCTCCGTGTCTGTTACTGTGCGTTAGGCAAGTCAGATCTTGATCTTGAAAGGTACACAGGATGTGTACTTTAAACAAGGAGACACTGGTCATCCTCAACAGGGGACTCAGAACTGTCACAGACCAAGTTGGCCAGAACCTAGAGTGGAGATAGGTGGGTAATATAGTACCCTCGTTCCCTCTACTTTCATCTTCATTGATGAAGAAATTTAAAAAGGAAAGTCCTCTCTGTCCAGTTCAGGCTGCTCTAAAAAAGTACCATAGACTGGGTGGCTTATAAACAACAGAATCATATTTCTCACACTGCTGACGGTTGGGAAGTGTAAGTTCTAGGTTCCGGCTGATTCAGGGTCTGGTGAGGCTCTCCTCTCACTGTATCCTCACATGTCAGGGAAATCAAGAGAGCTCTCTCTTTTTTAAAGTAAGGCACCAATCTCATTCATAGGTTCTCCACCCATGACCTAATCACCTAAAGGCCCTGCCTCCTAATACTGTAGCATTGCAGATTAAGATTTCAAAATATTAATTTTGGGGAGACAGAAGCATTCTATTCATACAGTCTTCATCACTGAAAAACAGAAGGTTATCCCACCCAGACACCTCTAGTCTTGAGGTTTTTTCTTTAAGTTTAAGTTTCTTTAAGTTTGATAAGAGTGAGGTAGAACAGAATTTTGGACCTGGAGTGGGCAAGGTGGTGGAAAGAAGGACAAATCGGCACCAGTGTTGCCCACTGTTTTTTTTTTTGTTTTTTTTTTTATTTTTCTCTCGTGGCATTTGGCTGTTAGAGCTGTCCCTAGAACACACTGTACTGTGCCTTCACAGCCCTAACTTTGGAAGAACACTGCCTCAAACTATGTGCTATCTATATAAAACAAAGAAATCTTTAAAGACAAGAGTAAAGCTATATTAGGCAAATGAAGTAAAGATAAAATAGGAATACAATATCAAAATAAACTTTAAAAAATCAGAAAATACAAACAGTTCACAATGTACCAGGCCCCACTTAGTATTAGAAATGCTAATGTGTATATTGGCAAAACTAAAATGGTAATGTGAGAAAGTAGCAAAGGGACCGAAAAAATCCTAAACAAGAAAACTTAAACACTTGGTTCTAAATGAAAATTATAAATTACAGACTGTTTAGGTTAAGTGTGTCAGAACTCTGGAAAGCCAGAGGAATTGTCATTTATTCAAAAGAATATCAAATACTTTTATTATTGCATAAGCAATAGTTTTTTTAAATGAGTAAACTAGTAATTTTCAGGTCAGGAAAATAGAACAGATCTAGAGCAGGAAAAAATAAAGATAAAATCAGATATTGTAGAATTAGAAAGAAGTAAAAGTGAGGAGTAAAATTTTTACATAATCCTTTGTAAAAGATAAATAGTCCATCCCAAGGTTAATTAAGAAAATAGTAAATAATGGGACTCCTGGGTGGCCTTAAGAGGCCAGCTTCAGTCAGGTCGTGATCTCACATTTCATGAGTTCGAGCCCCGCACCCACATCAGGCTCTGCTGACAGCTCAGAGCCTGGAGTCTGCTTTAGATTCTGTGTCTCCCTCTCTCTGCCCTTCCCCACTCACAGTCTGTCCTTCTCTGTCTCTCAAAAATGAATAAATGTTAAAAAAAATTTTTTAATCTTTAATGAAATAAAAATAAATACTGTACTAAAAATAGGTCATGGAGCAGTGCTGCTCAAAATGTTAAGGTGGTAAGTATAAAAAGGAGTGCACAATTAGAAATGCTGATAGAGTGACAGCAGTTTTACATTTGTTGAATATAATAATTAGAGAACTTGGGCTTGTATTTTGTTTGTCTGTTTTATATTTCTAGCAGTTCATTTTCAGTATGTTTACAAAAGTTTTATTCCCGGCGGGTTAAGGGGAAAAGCTCAAAACCAGCTCTTCTTTGCAGATAATTTGAGATGCATTGCCCTGGGGGGATTTCTGTAAAGTTAAGTCAAGAGCAGTGTGTCAGCTGTCATTGTCATTATTCACTGTAATAATAGTAAATAAAAATAAGATGGATATGTAATATAAGAAGAGAAAAAAATGAGATGTAAATATTTTAAATAATTGGGAAAAATCTTATTCACTATGATAGTGAAAACTAAAGAACTTAATATATGGGGCACCTGGGTGGCTCAGTCGGTTGAGCATCCGGCTTAACTCAGGTCATGATCTCACAGTTCATGGGTTTAAGCCCTGCGTGTGGCTCTGTGCTGACAGCTCGGAGCCTGGAGCCTGCTTTGGATTTTGTCTCCCTCTCTTCTCTGCCCCTCCTCACTCACACTGTGTGTGTGTCTCTCTCTCAAAAATAATTTAAAAAAAAAAAAAAAAGAATATGTAGTTTGTAGAACCTTTAAAGACAATATGACAGATTTTTACTGAAGGATAGTGTTAAGAAGTCTTAAGAGTTTGAGATTTTACCATACTTGAAATCTAACGATTCAGCCTAATGGCAGAAGACAAAGACTTCTGAGTCAGAGACAATGGATGTTACTACTCATGGGATAGCAGCAGCATGAGCTTCATGTTTGTATTGATTTGCCCATGTCAAATTTTGGGGGGACGATATGGAGCAGGTCCAGGTGGATACTGAGGGTACAGAGAGTTTGTATTACACTTGAGGTACATGGAGTTTAGGAAACTGTCAGTCTTAAAAGGGAGCTGCTGGCAAAACTGCCACCCTGTCTTTTTTACTATCCTCATTAGGAAGCAAATCTGCTCTCTGCCCTGGAGAAAGATCTTCTCTCTTCCTTCCAAGGTTATTATTGGCTATTCAGACCTCCTTGAAAAAATATTTAAACAAGACTTGGAGAGCCACAAGATATTCATGGAGAATTGTCTCAAAGATAGAAGACTTGATGAAATTCAGAGCCTGTTTCTAGGTGGGAGGTTGTATTATCGTGTCAGTTTCTTGTTAGGAAGGCCATTCTCTTTGAGCAAATTGTATAAATTTAACATTATTTGATAAATTAGATTTAAAAAGTTAGTTAGGAAAAATAATTGCTGAAAAATAACCACGAAGAATTTGAAAGTTAGAAATATTAGCTGATCCTACCACATTAATGGAGAGTTTTAACCATTGTAAGATTACAGTAATTACACTTACATAATACTGTTTCTAAATTAAGATATATATAAAATAATGCAGAACAGGTTTTGGATAGGAAAGGCCATCTTGAGGGCTAGCCCAAGAAGAAACTGGATTTGACGGAGAAACAAAACCAGAATAACCTTTTTGGGCAATAAGCAGTATTAACAAAGTTAAAAAAGGAAATGGACAATAAAACTTACTTGCAACTTGTATTACAAGGAATTAATAGCACTGAAATGTTAAATTCTTAGAAATTAATGAGAACAGTGAATATCCAGATAGAATAATAGGCAAAGGAAATAAAAATTAATTAAATTAAAATAATAGGCTGCTATAACAAAAACTAAGCTAATATTGGTATAGATGTAAAATGCTTGCTGTGATTTCCTGAACTGAAGAAGATGTGGAGAAATAGATTGTCATACATATAGTGCTGGTACACGTGTAGAAGTGCAACCTTCCTGTAATGCTATGGTGCTTTTTAAAATGTTGATGCCTTTTAGATTAAAAAAATTAGTTTTAAGTAATCCCTACACCCAGCGTGGGGCTTGAACCCACAACTCTGAGGTCAGGAGTCCACGCTCCACCAACTGAGCCAGCCAGCCGTCCCAGATGTTGATGCCTTCTAACCCAGGGATTTGACTTTTTTTTAATTTTGTTTTTTTTTTTAACGATTTTTTTTGTTTTTACTTATTTTTGAGAGCTGGGGAGACAAAGCATGAGTGGGAGGTGGGTCAGAGAAAGAGAGGGAGACACAGAATCTGAAGCAGGCTCCAGGCTCTGAGCTGTCAGCACAGAGCCCGAAGCAGGGCTCGAACTCATAGACTGTGAGATCATGACCTGAGTCGAAATCGGACACCTAACCGACTGAGCCACCCAGGAGCCCCTTAATTTTGTTTTTAATGTTTGTTTATATTAGAGAGCAGGGGAGGGGCAGAGAGAGACCAAGACAGAATCTGAAGCAGGCTCTAGGCTCTGAGCTATCAGCACGGAGCCGGATGCGGCTTGAACTCATGAGCCATGAGATCATGAGCTGAAGTCGAGGCTTAACTGACTGAGCCACCCAGGCGCCCCGTAGGGATTTCACATAAGTGAATCTTTCCTGAAAGAAATAAGCCAAAGTACAAAGAGTTTATGGCAGTGTTGTTCTGTAATTTAAGATTGGCTACAAGCTAAATGTTCATCAGTGTGGTATTGCTTAAGTTATATGTACTACATTGATCCAGTGGAGTAGCAAGTCATTAAAATTCACGTAGATTAATATTTAAAGTAGAAGATGTGTACGAAATATTTTACATTTTTCTGGAACTTGTTCTCTCTGGAAGTCTTTTCTACCCATACTCTTGGTTGTCTCCTCCCTTGTTTCATATCTCTTTCCAAGTGTTACTTAGGGTTAGGGTTAGTATGGCTTTCCTAGACCACTTCATCTAAATAGTGATCTTGCATAGTGTCCCTATTTTTTTCTGTTTAATTTTTCTCGACAGTATTGTATTGTCCTTGACATATTATGTGTTGTTCAGCTTTGTAAGAATGTAGAGTTATAATACAGCTATTTGAATATAGCTCTGCAAATAAAGGACAGCTGTCTCTTTTGTTCATTTTTTTCCCTCAGTACCCAGAACTACATAGAAGGATCCTAACAGATGCTTCTTGAATTTGGAATGTATTTATAAAACTACTAAGTGGAAGAAGATTAACTATATAACATAAACTGTACTTTTGGAAGAAGATTAACTATATAACATAAACTGATTGTACTTTGTTGGGAAAAAACTGTTACTTGTTTACATATTACACACATACATCTCCAGCTAGAGAATTATGAATAATTTTTACTATCCTTTTTTCTGCCTAAAGCGAGAACATAATGGTTTTATAATCACTGAAAACAAACAAAGATATTAATATTATGGAGATAGGAAGGGATGACATGTGGGCCTCCTTTATGTGTAAATTTACTAGACCCTGTGAGCGTGAAATTACTGACACTACCTTGTTTCTTCCTCTTGCAGGTAGCACCTCCTCCACCTCCTCTTACTGATACACCTGATGCTTCCACAGCAGATGCAGGTGGAAGTTTACCAACAACCATGGGAGGACCTCTTCCTCCACATTTGGCTCTTAAGGCAGGTAAGGGACTTGAAAGTGCACATGTAACAGTGGATAAGATACACACAATCCTGCTTGGTTATCATCTCTTTCTCATTTGGATAGAAATTATTACAGTAAGCTCATAATGTTGAGAGAACTCGGGGCCTTCATAAATTTACAAACACCACCACTGATTTATGATGTGTGATTTGGCTTGATTGCTTGCTGTCATTAGCTTTTACAAATTTTTTCTTTTTTTAATTTATTTTGAGAGAGCATGCGCCTGAGAGAGGGGGCACGGCAGAGAGAGAGGGAAAGTGAGAGTCCCAGGCTGGCACCATACTGTCAGCACAGAGTCCAATGTGGGGCTTGAACTCACCATGAGACCGTGAGATCATGACCTGAGCCAAAACCAGGAATTGGATGCTCAACACTCTGAGCCACCCAGGCACCCCAGCTTCTACTAATTTTTGTCCCTGGCTAGATTTTGCACAGGCTAGAACATTTGATTAAAGGGTCTTATTTATTGCCCTTTCTTTTTTCTTTTTATTTTTGTTTATATTTTATTTTATGTATTTGTTTTAAGTCTGTTTAATTTTTGAGAGAAAGGCAGCATGAGTGGGGGAGGGACAGAGAGAATCCCAAGCAGACTCCACACCACCATCACAGAGCCTGATGCTGGGCTTGAGCTCATGAAATGTGAGATCATGACCTGAGCTGAAACCAAGTCAGATGTGTAACCAACTGAGCCACCCACATACCCCTATTGCCCTGTCTTGTTTTTGACTTATTCCTACTAGATATATTGTAGACTTGTTTACTTTATGGATCCAAGGCATTGCTGAATTCTATATATTATCAAAGTTTTTATTGGTCTGCCCAATGTAGGATAGATTAACTAGGATCCTGGTCAAGCTACTTAAGTCTCAGATCCAATATTTATGAAATAACAGTAGTAGTTACTTTGTAAGAAGATTGTTGTGAGGAATAAATTTTTTAAAATGGATGTCATAATCTTTATAGAGTTAATAGGCAGTATTCACTGTCATTCTCTATTAACTCTCTTTCTCTGCTTTCTTACCAAGATTCATCACTTTCTTACACCTTGTCAGCTTCTTATCCCCATCATTAGCGCTAACAGGTTTGTCCCAAGGTCATAGTTAGCAGAGAAGCAGTTTTAACAGATTTAATCAGGGATCAAGTTTAATCAACTTGAAAAATGTATGCTAGATTGTCAGTAACTTATGATCATTGCCAATAGCTCCCCTCTACATACCACCAGCCTTGGGATTATCAATTTAGACCTGTACTTCAATCTAGTAAGTCATGAAGATTTGGAGCGCATTTCCAAATTATTGAAACTTTGGCTTTCTAATTACGGAATGCCAAGATCTGAGAATATTCTTTATAATATTTAGGATCTTCCTACAGTTTGATTCATTAAGAGAGCAATAATTTTCTTTCCTTAATAGAAAATAATTCTGGAGTTGGGGCCTCTGGCTATGGTCCTCCCGGGCCTACCTGGGATCGAGGAGCCAACTTGAAAGATTATTATTCAAGAAAGGAAGAACAAGAAGTACAAGCGGTAAGGGTGTCATCCTTTGTCACATATCTGGGATTGTGACCTAGTGCTTGGTTCACTGCAAGGTTCAGGATATTCACAGTTTAATAATTTGGTGATTCTTTTAAATTGTCTTTGGAGACTAATTCGCATAAGACCTAATCTACCCATTTAGCTCTAGTCAGTAGGATTGCCTATAAAATAAAAGTATTTTTCAGGTGGTAGAATGTGTCCTCATCTGCTTTACAGGAAATGTAGTTACCTCAGTAAACCTCATTTTGTGAGCAGAGTGAAAATGTCTTAATAGGACAGATTATTTTTCTACTTAATATATTTAAAGTGTTAAAACCAACACAAAAAACGTTTGTCAAGGTTTCTTAGGAACAGTTTAAATACAGTACTTTTAACTAATAGCTCATTTATACAATAGGACCACCAGATGCAGTAAAAACTAATTCTGGTTCAATTTTGACTAGGATTAGAAACTTTAAAAACCATTTTTGCATTATAAAGGATGGTATAAAGAAGATACCCTTACAAATTTTTATACTTTTTTTTAATGTCTATTATTTTGAGAGAGAGAGCGGGGGAGGGTCGGAGAGAGAATCCTAAGGAGACTGCACTGTCCGTGCAGAGCCCGACACAGGGCTCAAACCCACGAATTGTGAGTTCACGACCTGAGCTGAAATCACGAGTCGGATGCTTAGCTGACTTAACCACCCAGGTGCTCCTAAATTTCTTTATCTTGAGTATGCATAACTAAACTAAAATTAATGGAGCCAAATTTAATTATCATTGGTTCAACAGACTTTAGAGTCAGAAGAAGTGGATTTAAATGCTGGACTTCATGGAAACTGGACATTGGAAAATGCTAAGGCTCGTCTGAACCAGTATTTCCAAAAAGAAAAGATCCAAGGAGAATATAAGTACACCCAAGTGGGTCCTGATCACAACAGGTTTGCTTGTTTTAGTCTTTTCCTTCTATAGTAAGTTAGGTTGTTTCGTATATTCATCGTTCTATTTTCGTACATGTTCTCTGATTCAGTTTGTGGATTAGTAGTGAATTGTGAAAACAGTATAAGTTGCACAAGAGAAATTGTCCTCGATTTGTAATTAGTAGTTTGCTAGGATTTTCACTTATGAGTATTTTAGAAGTTCTACAGAAATCTGCTGTTTGTGTTGCTAGATTTTGAGGTTCTCTTTTGTATCTGTGAGAGGTAAAAATCATAGCCACTAGTGGTGGTTTGTCCCTGATTGGCTTAAAACTCAGCCCAAGGTGGTGAGTTTATTAACTGTTACTGTGGTATTTTTAAAGGTAGTTATAAGGATTATTTAATGGGTCAGGTTAGACACCTCAAGTTTCAAAGTCTTCAGTAAACTGCATTGCATCTAGATCCAAATTTCCCTTTAGCTCTGAAAGTTGCCAGCTCTTAAGAGTCCTGCTGAAGTGTTTAAAGGCTTATTGTAAAGCTGAAGGATAGCTTCAGTTTTTGTACATGTGTTAAATTAGCTTACTTTTATCTTGTTAAATTTGTTAACTGAACATAAAGGGAGGTATTGTAACAGTTGACAGTATGTTTCTCAGCCTGCTTGCTGTTCTTCCTGAGAGCATTCCAGGGTGTAGTAATTATTACTCCCAGGAAGGCTCATATGGATTAGACTCTTGGGGGCACTGTATTTTTTATTGGAAGGGGAAAGAAGGCTATGGAAACCTTCTGGATGATTTAATTTGCTGTCCTTTATGTGAAATAAATTATTCAAAATGCATTAAAAATACTTCCCTTGAAAATCAGACTGTTCTCCCTTCATTGCATCTAGTAATCCTAAAATAATTATTACCAAAAAAATTTTTTTGACACTATGATCAGAACGATGTTCAGAGCATGGTTCCCCCTGCTTCCCACTGTTTGTTCAATCCTGAATTCTCAAAATACTTAATTCTGACATCAAACTTTCTAAAACCCTTGGAGATTATAAAGGAAGGATCCATTTGTTGATTTTTCTTTAATATATTGTCCTTCTGAACTGATTGAGCTTATTCGTATCACCTGGTGACTTTAAGAACAGATAACTTAAACAAAGCTTGTTGTAAAACATGTTTTGATACTAGTATAACTCCTAATTTAAAGAATTGAAGAATTCAGGATATGACAATGAAGGAGGCAAAAGACCGTTGGGGGAGCTAGGACAGCATCTCCTTATGTCCTTTATTTAAAGGCATAACAGACAGCAACACCAGAGGTCTGTGTTCATACACACATGTGCTGCTGCTTAGGCTGAACTAAGCAATCACATGGAAAACTATTGTAAACTGATTTCTGGTGTCGCTGTTCCCCCTAGGTGGAGGAGAATGAGATTGAGTGCTGACTTTAAGCCTGGCTGAGAAACATACTGGCATCGGTGTCATTAATGAAAGGGTGGATGTTGTTCCCCTGAAAGCCAGTGGCCTTTGACCCCTGAAGCCGCTGTGCCTGAAGGTCAGTTCACAAGAGGTATAGGAAGGAGTCTAACATTTATTTTTTCTTAAGCCTTACCTAACCTTTTATTCAAAGCACAAAGTCAAGGCTAGAATGTACCTGAGCAGTGGAAGGATCAGACAGCACACAGTTTTCAAAGGACAGATTTTGCTTTATTGAAACCTAAATTCATTCCCTAGAATCGGCGAGCAGTTTTAGCTCTAATTTCCCAAAAAATGCCTTGTTCTCTGATTTAGAGAAGTGCGATGTAAGTTTTTTGTTATCAAGGGCTTCTTCCAACTGCAGGCAGATACCAGACCCCTGCCTCAGGAGCCACAGATACATGCATAGTGTTTGTATGTTCACGTGTATGTGTGCACGCATGCATATATCTAGCTTATTTTAACAGATTGAAGTCATTAGGGGTGGCCCATGCAAAGCGATCTTAAAATAATCACAATTATAATTTCAAGAATTTGGGGCCATTTTTATTTCTTTGCCCCAGGCTAAATGGAAAATTCCTTTTCATTGAATGTGTTCTAGCTATTCAGACTGCAACCTTTGGAGTAAGTAACATAATCTAAAACCCTAACATTTTCTTTTTTTGTGAACAGTTGGCTTGTCAACTTTGATTTTGGTTGTCTTGTGCCATGTTGTACATTATTTGAAGTTTACATATACTTGATTTGTTCTAGGATTGAACAGAAATAAGTGTTTACAATGGTTTTTTGCTGTGACTTGCCTAAGCAGTTGGAAAGCCTGCCTGATTTGGGAGTCCTGGATTTAGTAATTTCTAACAGTGAAATTCCTAACCTTGTTTGTGTATGTTGTTACAGGAGCTTTATTGCAGAAATGACCATTTATATCAAGCAACTGGGCAGAAGTAAGTATTACTGTTTTTACGATATTCTGAGTCTTCTATAGTGGAGTAATACAGTCTTCAGCCACATATATGTGAAGCCTTATTAAATGAAAGGTAGCATCTGGGTTATTTTAGACTGTTAGTATTTTTATGAATTAGGGGGCTCAGTTTCCCAGTTTGCGTGTGAAAAAAAGATCACGTTAGTATATTTCAAAGGGTAAGAAGAGATGGTAGGTAGGCTATGTCAGTGTCAGAGAGCTTTAAAACATTTTTTTTTTTTAAATCTTGAAAATGTTTCCCAGTTTGATCAGAAAAACTAGGAAAGTGACATTAGAAAGGAGTAAGTTGGATGATAGCGTTTGAAGCCAAATGTGGATATGTAGTATTTCAGAGCCACAGAGTCAAGAAGAGGTGGGAAAGTTACCCAAAGTAAACACAAATAGTTTGGGGTTATTCATAAAGGAAGTAAAAAGGCAAAAATCTGATCATGTATTCTCTATTCTAAGACCAAAAGTTTAAAGCAGGCAGTGTTATAGTTGAAAGGAAGGACCTAGCCCTGTGTACCTGGTTTTGTTACTAACTTTGCCGGGACTCCATTTACTTATTTGCAAATTGAGAGAAGCAACCTAAGATTCTTTCCAGCTTGAGAATTCTGCAACTAACACCAGTAGTTTAAATTTATATGTATATGAAAGACTTTTCTCATAAAATCAGGCAAATCATCAGGAGATGATGTTGAATTTTATTCTAGACTTT
Source organism: Paguma larvata (assembly GCA_030068075.1). NCBI lineage: Eukaryota > Metazoa > Chordata > Mammalia > Carnivora > Viverridae > Paguma > Paguma larvata. The sequence goes on from CM057840.1 coordinate 19,054,971, forward strand.
AAAAATAAGTTAGACTCTGTTAAGGGAAGAGGATAAAGGCAGTCTAACTTGTGCCGTTTTCTTGGAAGAATTTGAGTAGCCACTGGCTTCAGCTCACTACGTTTTTTATAAACAAAATTTTATTGTAACATAGCTATACTCATGTGTTTATGTTAGGAGCTAGCAAGCTTTTGTAAAAGGCCAGATCATAAATATTTTAAGCTTTGTGGGTCACATATATCACCCGTTGCTATTTTTGCCTTATTTTTATAACTACTAAAAACAGATAAGCCATTTTTAGTTCCTCGGCCCATAGTTTGTCAAACTCTAGTTTAAGTGTGGTTGACAGATACTTTCATGCTTTCAAGGCAGAGTTGAGTGGCTGTGACAGACACCTTATGACCTGCCAAGCCTAAACGATTTATTATCTGATTCTTTATAGAATATCACCGATTCCTGGAATCAGTGACCACTTTGGACCCATTTTCATTCCATTCCTTTTTCTGTTTTTCAAAAGTTAAACTGTTTTCTTTCTCTGTTTTACTGCCAAATGATACAAATAATGACAGCTTTGTCGAAATAGGTTAACTGCTTTTATAATGATGATTTGTCTGTGCCTTTATATCAGCCCGTAATCAAGATAATTGATATGCTGTTAATAGAATTGCTCTTGATTAGCAGTTAGAATGAAAAAGAACTTACAACCTACTTTATTTTGTTGGGGGACGGATCTTTTGTACCTAAGCCTCTTAGTTGCTTATGATGAGGTTTTTTCTTTACTCAGATTATCTTACTATCTTTGGTAATCCTGACCTTAAATTATAGGGATTTTCGCACGTGAACATGGATCAAATAAAAAACTGGCAGCACAGTCCTGTGCCCTGTCACTTGTCAGACAACTCTACCATCTTGGAGTAATTGAAGCTTACTCTGGACTTACAAAGAAGAAAGAAGGAGAGACTGTGAGTCTTTAGACTTAGTAACCCAAAGAGATATTCTAAGATTGAGTTTAGCTTTTGATCTGATTAGTATTTGGCTAAAGAAGTTTAATTCATAATTTTAGGAATCTTACCCAAGAAATGGAAATGGCCCTTCTAATACTCTGTCTGGTGTGATGCTATGTTCAGAGTGGGCAATGAGTCAATAATCATTAAAGTCCTTTCATGACAGGGAACTGACCTGTTGTTGGTTTTAGGACTATTGTAGACCTAGTTAACTTTAAATCTTCTTAACCCTGCTATAGTAGTTTTGAGTAGTGCTTATATGTATGTTACATAATTTTTATTCATATGTATGTTACATAATATTCATGGCTATCTTTTTTCGGTAGGTGGAGCCTTACAAAGTTAACCTCTCGCAAGATTTAGAGCATCAGCTGCAAAACGTCATTCAGGAGCTAAATCTTGAGATCGTGCCCCCAGTAAGCATACAGTTATTTAATGCACTTTTGTGTTGAACATCTCTAGTCAGACAAGTAACTGGTATTGCTTTTTTTGTTTTTCTTGTTTTTTAACAGCCTGAGGATCCTTTTGTGCCTGTTGCACTTAACCTTGGCAAATTGGCTCACTTTGAGCCCTCTCAGCGACAAAACCAAATTGGTGTGGTTCCTTGGTCACCTCCACAATCCAACTGGAATCCTTGGACTAGTAGCAACATTGATGAGGGGCCCCTGGCTTATGTGAGTGCAGCATTGTTTTTGAGCTCAGACTCTTGTCTAAGCTTTTGAATATAAGATGTCCAGATTATAAAGAATTTTCAGTTGTAAGCTAAGTTACATGCTTTTGTTTGCTTGTCGCCTTCCCATTTTACAGGCTACTCCAGAACAAATTAGCATGGACCTCAAGAATGAGTTAATGTACCAGCTGGAACAGGATCATGATTTGCAAGCAGTAAGTCATTGAAGTATTTAGATATATGGGGTCCAGAGCTTCAGAACTTTAAGGTATGGGCAAAAAACTCAAAAAAACAAAAAACATTAATACATTTTGCCCTTCTAGGAATGTAGATCAAAGGTATTTACCAAACCACTAATTGTAGTTGCCTCTGAGGATAATTGTTTTGAGTTAAGGACCTGGGATTTTTTTAATTTTCAGTGCTCATTTTTGAGAAAGAGAGACCACGCATCAGCAAGGGAGTGTCAGAGAGAGGGGGAGACATAGAATCTGAAGTAGGTTCCAGGCTCTGAGCTGTCAGCACAGAGCCTTATGAGGGGCTCCAACTCCTGGAGGGTGAGATCATGGATGACCTGAGCCAAAGTTAGACACTTACCTGACTGAGCCATCCGGGCGCCCCAAGGGCCTGAGATTCTTAATGTAAATGGACATTAGGGTAATAACTTTATTTTGACAATTTTAACTATTTTCTTAGTAGAACAACATGAAAATTTTAAAGGGAATGTGTATTGAATGTTCAGGGAGAAAGGAAAATAAAGGTATAGACAAGGCCACAAGATAGATTCTTTAGAAACTTAGTGAAAAGAGGTAGTTCTGTTAGAGATATAAAAATGTACATTGTTTTATGGAAAAATTTGTTTTTTTTAAATTTAAGTTTTGTAGAGATGGGAAATTTTTTTTAGGATTAAGATAGTTGCTTCCAATATATATTTTGGTAGAAATTTGATTGATGTGTAACTTTTATAAAACAGATCTTACAAGAGAGAGAATTGCTGCCTGTGAAGAAATTCGAAAGTGAAATTCTGGAAGCAATTAGTCAAAATTCAGTTATCATCATCCGAGGCGCTACTGGATGTGGTAAAACTACACAGGTTCCGCAGTTTATCCTAGATGACTTCATCCAGAATGACCGAGCAGCAGAGTGTAATATTGTAGTAACTCAGGTAAGTAGTAAGTCAACTTAGATGGGGTCTGGTGTTGATAGAGTTTGAGAGTTGGAAAAACCTAGAGGCCAGGCTATTTCTGATTTTTTGATTAACTCCTCTTTGTAGCCACATAGGGTACTGAAATTGGTAGAACATTAGACCCTTTAAAATTTAAAAAAAAAAAAAAGGATTTTAAGTTTTGTTCTAATTTCTTTCACTGATGGACTGAACTGAGCCATGTGAGTGAGTGTCTGGGCTAGAGGGAGTCTTTTTGCCTAGAATCAGACAGGACAGAGTGTACTTTCTCCTTAAGTTCATGTGCAAATCTTGGTCCTCTCCATCTTACCATCTTACTACTCAGAGCAAGAGTAGGCAAGCTAACAGAACAGGGAATGGTTGACTAACGGAATGCTGTTTACCAGGTTCTGTTTTAAACAGTTGGTATTTTTTTTATCTAACTCATTTGAAATTTATTACGACTCTTAAGATGTACCTGTTTTTTTATTTAGTATATCTCTTTTCAATAAATTAAGGTTTAAAAAGATATTAAATTGCCCAAGTTATTAACACAGGATGTGGTAGAACTAGGATTCAGAACCAACCAGCTTGCCTTCAGGATTCTTCCTTTTAATTACTACATTGTATTACCGTACCAGCGATAAGTGATGCCTGCTTAGGGAAGAGCGCTTCCAAACCTTCCCAGGTTAAAGCAGTTTCCATCAGCTCTAACCCAGTACTTCTGGCACTTAGAATTGCAAGAAGCCAGATACCACTTCTCAAGCTGGCTCAGACCTTGACTTAGTGGTTCTTAACCTGGGACACATAATAAAGTTTGTGCCTGTGCATTTACGTGTATATGTACAGATCATTTTTTTTTTAATTCTGAAATTAAGGTATATCTTTTAATTGGTTTCTGTGTTTGCTATAACACTTGGGTTTTTTAGCCTAAAAAAGAATCACTGAAGGAATGAATGTTGCATTTAAAATCGATGCTATCTTAGGCTTAAGAAATATGGTAGGTCTACATTTTTTCTAGGAAAGGACCCTTAGCTTTCCTTCTTTTTCTCAAAATGTTCTTTGACTGCCCTTCTTCCCACTCCCAACAGTGGCTTTGAATCATTTGCTTCACAGTGAAAGTTCTAACTCCACAAGTACTGTGATCAATAAAATATCCTTGCTCTTAATGCTTAACTTGTCTTGGAGGAGGTGTATTATTAGGAGTCTTAAACTGTGTTCTACCCACCCTCCTTACTACCACTCTCCACTTTCAATCTCAGAAGCAGTACAGTCATATAGGAAGAAATGCAGCATTCATTCACTAGATGAGCTGAAAACCTGTGTTCTCACTCAGAAATTGTTCACATGTCATAAGTAGAATAAAACCACTCCGTGCTCAAGTGAGAAGTTGAGTTCACACTAGCCATCTTATAAATGTCAAAGCCAAGTCGATCCAGCCAAAAATGGCTTTTGTGTGTTCTAGACAAAATTGGTTTTTGGATTACAGTCTTCAGCTTTGCATAACTTGCATACCAGCTTGTGTCCCTTCCCAAATAATTGAGACATTTCCAGTGGCTTGATCGGTAAAATGGACAGGTTTCTATATATAGGTTATAACAAATGTAAGCAGTGAGCTATAGGATGGAAGGATGGGTCAACTGTTGTTTTACTTCTTTGCATATGAAAACAGCTTCCATTTCTCTATTAGTCCTCTTGTATTCCTTGATAAAGTGATAGAATCATGAAGTTGAAAGATAACTTGAGAGAATTATTTCATCTTCTCTGGGTGGAATGTTCAGAACAGGTGGTCACTTATGCTCGAAATTTTGCATCAGTTGGGAATGTAGCTTATGTTGATTTTGAACAAGTGAACAAGTCTGTTACATTGAGTCTTTTTGTCCGAGTGCTTGTCCCAAAATCTCTCTGATGCCTTTTTCCTGTAATAAGTCTTTAAGAGTTTAAACATTTATATGATGTCCTAATATGTTTCCTTTGTCTTAATAAACTTTTATGCACTTTTCCATACTCAGGAAAAATCCCATCAAATGACTTATGAATAAAAGAGATCTTTCTCTCTTCAGTATGTATTTTAAATGGGTTTTTTGTTTTAAAGTGAAGACTGTTGAGGAAACTGGAAGCTGAGAAGTCAGAGAAGCATACAAAAATTAAGGAAAGAAGATTACAGGGTCATTTGTCTCTTTGCTGTTTCGATGAATAGTCCTCTTGATATTGATGTTTTCTGTGCATATTCAAGAAGATGTGGTTCATAGTGGTTCTGAACATGGTTGTTTTAGCACCTCTTATGACAACTTCAAGTCAACTTCGAAGCATTCAGTCTTTATAAATCTTCATGTAACTCCATATCTGTACCTCCAGGATATCATAATAGCTGTAGTATCCACCATGTAAATATTGTGTGCCTGCAAGAATATGGAATACTTCAGAATTTGTTTTCAGAAAAATTAAGGTCCAACACTTAAACATTAGCCTATGGCATCTTCCCCCGCACTGGGTTTAACATATTTATTGCTGGAAACAGTAATATACACTCCAGTTTTCCTCGCCATATAAGCCATGAACAGGAATGATTTCATTCAGTTTTCTATCTCTAGCACTGTCTGTGGCACCTGATACAAATGTGCAATGAATAGTTGCTTTATGAGTTAATAAAATGATTGAATGAATGGTAGCCATAGTACATATGGCAAAGAAGGAGCTTATTTGCCTTCTAATACCTGTACAGCTCAGCTAAATAATTTTTTAAACATTTGCCTTCACTTTGGTAGGCAGTTACAAGAACCAGCTCCCTCTGTGTGCTCTGCCCCCTTCCCTACTGGAAAATTACTGAATATCATTAACCGTTTAGGCCAATGCTGAGGAAATTTTATTTTCTATAAAAACCTGAGGATTCCTTTATATATAGAATGAAAAATTAAGTGGTAACTGTTTTTGTTCTGATTTATCCTAATAAATTTTGGAGTTTGCTAAAAAGCTCATGACTATTCTTTGTGTTGATTGTTTGAGCTGGCAGTGATGTGGCAGTGAGACAGATTAAGTGCAGTAACTTAATCATCCTAATAAGGGTCACTGTAGTTTTTTAGCTTTTGAATGACTTTCTTTTTCTACTCTCAGCCCAGGAGAATAAGTGCAGTCTCTGTGGCTGAGCGAGTTGCATATGAGAGAGGAGAAGAGCCTGGGAAAAGCTGTGGCTACAGTGTTCGATTTGAGTCCGTCCTTCCCCGCCCTCATGCCAGCATCATGTTTTGTACTGTCGGTCAGTAATGGGTTTTATTCTGGCCTTTCACTTGGGGGTTTATATTGTGTTGTTTATGAAGAAATCTTGGTAATGGTGCAGAGTGGCTAGAAATGAGAACTCAGGAGCCAGTCTCAGAATTCCAGTTTAAGTAGAACTTCTGGCACTTTTTCCAAAATAGAGAGCATGATGTTACCCTCTTGTTGTAGCTTAGGTTACTAGAGTTGTATCTTTTAATACTCTTTTCATCAAACAAATATGTTTCAGAGTATACTGTTACCTTTTTAGTAACTTAAATATACAGGTTGCTATGTCCTTCCTAAAGCGATGTGGGGTTATGTGAACTGAAGCATAGTGATTGTCTAGAAGTTTATTTCTTTGCACTTTTTATACTTCGCTACTTTAATCAGCATAGAAACTCATCTCCAGGTGGTGCTCTCATTTCCGTTTCCAGGTGTGCTCCTAAGAAAATTAGAAGCAGGCATTCGAGGAATCAGTCATGTAATTGTAGATGAAATACACGAAAGAGACATAAATGTGAGTAACTCCAGAGTTAAAGTCCTAATGCTAAGATTCTGAATAAAAAAATCAAAGTCGAATGTTTTTCTTTCCCTTTTCCCACTTAACATCTATCAAAATCAGAAACTTCAGTCAGTAAGATAGTAAACACCTGTTTTAAGCAAAGCCAGTAAACCTTTTTTTTCTTTGTTAAATGCACAGAATTCTGAAAGTAAAGTTCTCTCGTAAGTATCATTGCAGTGATTAGTAAGAGCTAGCATAATTCAGCAGCTGAACTGCTTATGACTGAATCGCTGATAGAAATTTAATAATCAGTTTTTCTTTGAACTGGAGGTTTATATGTGGTAAGTTTTATTTTTATATTTAATATAATTAGTAATGTCTTTTCGGATGTTTGCAGGTCTAATCTTCTAGGTATTAATGATATCCTGCTCTAATTAGGAGGAAACTATAATTTATTTTATACCCTTCCCTTTTTTGGTCTTTGGCAAAACTTGTATGCAATTACTATATAATTGTGTAATTTGAAGATTGATACCATAAGGCAATGATTTGTTTTTATGGTACTATTTTACATATCCAGAGGTATCATTGGATAGACAATATGTCATTCAAACTGTTAGCAAGCTGCTGTTGCTCAAAACATTCACTGGCTTTTTCTTCAAACAGAACTTGTATAGCTGTTGTTGCTAGTCATCTGTACTTCGGCAAAATTTTGACCTTTATGGTTGAGCTAAAATGAGTAAGAAAGTTTGGATTATCAGATAACTTTTAAAATCCGAAATTTAAAAATTTTTGAATTTAAAAAGTTTTGCTGTTTTTGTCATTCAAAATCTCTTGAAAACTATAGTTCTTTTTCTGATAAAATTAATCAAAATGAAATGTTTCAAAACTCTCTTGACTAGCCTGGTACATTCCAGTGTTTTTACAGTTTATTCCAAATCCTGCTGGAAACATCATGGGTCATTACAATTACTATTATCCTAAAAAAAAAAAAAAAAAGAGAAAATGAGTGGTTTTGGTCAACTTTCTTTCAAAGACAGGTCTATATTAATGTTCCATTCACAGTGAAAAAATGAAAAAGTGCCTTTGCAGAAACTTTAATTCTCTTTCAGATGAACCTTATCCTAAATTACCCAGCTTAAAGACCAATTATTATAAATAATAGAGGAATAGGAAAATTTAGCAATGCTGCTGAATAAAAAGGTTAATTACAAGAGTCATTTGCATTTTGTGTATTGAAAACAAAACATGCATCACTGTAGTCAGAATGTCAAGTACTTAAGAATAAATCAGTTATATAAATGTCACTTCTTCCCAAGTTGATCCAGTTTGAATGCAATTCTAATCAAATTCTCATTAGAGTTTTTCATAGAATTTAATAGGCTGATAATATTTACAGGGAAGATTTATGGCCAAAAATAACCAGAATTTCTGAAGAACAGAATGGATGGTCTTGGCTTTACAGATATCAGCACTTAATTTGAAGTTATAGTAATTGAGATAGTATAGTCCCTGGGTTGAAGTTTGACCATTGAATTATTCAGGGTGTAGAAACAGATGGGGTGTTGAATGCAGCTTTGATAAAGGAGAGTGATGGCTTGTTGGGTCACTGGGAAAGGGGAATAGGTTCTTCAGTAAACAGTCATCCATAAGGAAATAGTTGCGTTTGAATCCTTGCCTCCCATCTAAATACAAAAATCAGTTTCCAGATAGATTAAGGATTTAAATGCCTAAGCAATTTAAAAACGTTTAAAGTAAAAAATATAAGTAAACAAGTAGACAGCACTGTGCAGTAGAAATTTATTTATTTGTTTATTTATTTATTTACATTTGTACGGGTACCTGCATAGATGAGAGAGGAAAGGTGTATGAAAAGGAATAAAAATTCAGATTGGTTTTCTGTAGTTGAGGGAGGCAGAGAGTGATGGGCAAGAGGGCGATGCAGCCAGAGAAGAGTTAGAGCAACAGGGCTGTGGCTTTCATGTTTAGTAGGTAGATGGATATGGTACCTTATTTAATAACTATTTGGCCATTATTTTGTTTGAATGAATGAAATACAACCTTTTTAACATTTAAAAACGTTTTTACTTTGCAGGTAGTTGGAAAACTGAGTTTGGGCTCATCATGGCTTTCCGATTTTCTGTACCTAAAGTTTATATATCTACAAATACAAATTTCACTGAAAATCTTGATGAATTCTTTGCTGTCGTTATTTTTTTTTTTTTTGTCTCTTCTTCTACCCAAATAGCACTCATTTCTAATCCCCACAGCTATTAGGCTACAAACTGTTCTTAAAAATTCTACTGAACCCCACAGTGATCCTCTGTCTTACACTTCTGTAAGCCACCAAAGAAACTGAATTTCACTGATGTCTGCCTAATAAGAAATCTCTTAGGTGTCTCTCATTAGAATGAACTTATGTGATTTTTTTCGTTTGTGTTTTAATAGACTGACTTCCTTTTGGTAGTGTTGCGTGACGTGGTTCAGGCTTATCCTGAAGTTCGCATTGTTCTCATGTCTGCTACCATTGACACCAGTATGTTCTGTGAATATTTCTTCAATTGCCCCATCATTGAAGTTTATGGGAGGACTTACCCAGTTCAAGGTAAATAGTTTGGAGGTGGCGTGGGAGGGTTCTTTTATGCATTAGTGTTTGGATTTTCTTAATCTTGGAGATTGGAATAATAGTTCTAAAGACATTTAAAATACAGGCCAAAGTAGAATATCAAATGCGTCATAGCATTCTTGGACTTTTAGTCAAGCTATAGCAAGTAGAATCTGAGGAGCAAAAACAAGTTTCATTCATTACTTGAGGAGTTGACATGTCCAGTAAATTTCCTGGCTTTCCTTATAGCCAAAGATAGCTTTCAGAATTACATACAGTCAAGTGTAAATCAGTATAGCCTGTAGATGTTTATGGGTAACACTGTTAAAAAGTGTAAGCAGCCAGAGTCAAATTAACAAGAAAATCTTTCTTAAAGCCAGACCTCTAAATATTTTAAAATAGTTTAAATATTTTAAAACACTCATATTAAGGTGAGTGTTTCAAGAACAAGTATTTCTGATGGTTAAGACCTCTTTTACTTTATTCAGAAGATTCTGTCACCATTTTTTAGGACACTCATCTAATAGCTTGGTTAAAAAAAATGAATTCTAGCACAAATGGAGGGCATGAAAATAAGTGAAAAAATTTGCTTTGTGGTATGAAATGATAAATGGCTATTTAGGATGCTAGTTTTTGAAATTCCAAAGTAAGAGTAGCTCTAAAATAAAGGCAGTGCATTTGTATTTCCTGAGGGTACAGGCTGACAGTTGTAAAACTGCTTTACCATGTATATTAAAATAATTAAGTGGTTGGCAGATGGGGGAGCCAGGTTTACTGTTGGAGTTGAGAGGGTACGGGTAAATAGGAGGGAAGCTTTGAATAAACCAGATGGTATTGGGTTACAGTTGGAGACAATCAGAAGTCATGTTCAGATACAAGTGAATAAAGAAAACATTATAAACATGTATGGATACACAGTTGCATATACATACATATATTTCCTAGCTTTGTCTGTTGACTACAGTGATGGAGACAGAGGGACAAAGGAGCCAACTGGAAAGAGCTGGAATAATTTGAGCAAATAAAAAAAGGGAGGGGGAGATAGTACTGAATTATAACCCTAAGGATAAAATAAATGCCCATGAATCTATATGGTGGTTGAATAAATAAATGGGTAACAAAGACAGATCTCATATGGAATAATTCCCAAAAAATTATGTACTCTCCTTCTTACCTCAAAAAAATGATTTACCTCTCTATCCCATGAGTGTATTGTGCTTAATGACTTGCTTCCACAGAGTAGAGTATAGAAAGGGAAAAACAAAAGTAACTTCATAGTAACTTAGAGTATACGTGTATTCTCTTGTATATATACTGTTTGTAGTACCTTGGAGTAACTTGACAAACACTACCTCAGGTGAACAAGTGATGAGTCATGTTGGTTGTATGCACCCTTGATGTAATGTGATAAGTAGCAGTAGCACTTGGGGCTCTTAGCATATAGAGGGGAAGTATTTATAGATTATGGGACATTTCTCAGCCCAGCAGAGGACTTCAGGAATATAATCGGTCAGCAGATATTCCAATTTTGGTGATGTCACTCTTTAGAGTAATAACTAAAGAAAGGGAGTCCATTTTATGTGTACTTCCTGATAGAGGAAAGATGGACTACAGTATATTACTGTATAGTAATATAGTAATATATACTCTATCCTCTTTCCATATCTAACTGCCATACCATGGGAGTATACAACATAGTGTGTGTGCCATGTAGCCATTCCACAAATGTTTGATTATCATATATAGAGGATACCCTGTCTGGCTTAGTGGGAACATGTATGAGACACACTTCACTCTCCTTCAAGGCCCAAGAGATTGGAACACTAAGTTTGGGAAAAGAAGTTATTAACATTGGAATTTCTTGCCAGTTGTGAAGAATCAGATTGAAGGGTGTTAAGGTAATTTTGAACTATGAATTAGAAAATGAGTTTTGAAGACTGTTCCATTCTGAAAGCTGACTGTGCTTATGTGATTGGATTGTCCTGGCAGAATATTTTTTGGAAGACTGTATTCAGATGACCCACTTTGTTCCTCCACCAAAAGACAAGAAGAAGAAGGAAAAGGATGATGATGGTTTTGAGGATGATGATGTAAGTGAATCTCATGGAGAATTTTCATTAGGGACAAGTGGTTGCAGTGAACAGAATGATTAAAGTAAAAACTTGCAGTGAGTTAACATTATAGAAAACCTTTTTAAAAACTAGCATGTCTATTTTTTTATTGGTCGATGTATTTCACTCTAAAGAATTCCATGTTCAGTGACAAAGCTTGTTTCATACAAGTTAAATCATCTCTGGAGAAAGGTCAAAAGGAAGAGGAGGAAAAAGTAAGATATTTAAAGGCCACATGTGGTTAGAAATAACTCCATTTTATAAGAGTTTGCTGTTCCATTTTCCATGGGCCAGAGTACCTGGGGAGCTGGTAGAGAGGCAGAGTCTTGTACCTGGGCCCAGCTCTACTAAATCAGAATGTACATTTAACAAGATCTCCATGTGATCTCTGTATACAGTAACATTTTCAAAGCAGCAGCTATCCTCATAGGTTAGACAGACCGTATGGTGATGACCTTATCAGATGGAGAGTATTAAATGGAGTCAGGAGGGATTTCCGAAGGAAAAACAGGAAAGAAAAGCGACATTTATTTTGAGAGCTGAATCAATGATAATACAAAAATGCGTCTTCTATCTGGAAATTTGAACAGAATGAATAATATAAGACAGTTTAGCTTTGCAGAATTAAACAGGAAATAATCTGTGATATTTTTAATCAGATGACTTGAGGATTCAAATGAGAAAGTTTATCTGGGGAAGAAAGACCAATTGTAACAACTTTGTTTCTCATTACTGGAGGTTTAGTTTATCACTGATTCTCAGGCAGACTTTATAGAAAATTCAGACACTTTTTTAAATGTATTTTTTATTATTTCGGTGGAGGGGAGAGCAGAGAGAGAGAGAGAGAAAGAGGGAGAATCCCAAGCAGGCTCCGTGCTGTCAGTGAAGAGCACCACAGAGGGCTCGAACCCATATACTGTGAGATCATGTCCTGAGCTGAAATCGAGAGTTAGATTGTTAACCAACTGAGCCACGCAAGTGCCCCAGACACATTATTATAGAAATAGATGATCGAGTGAGCTTCCAGCAAGACATTTATTTAAAAATTAAAGGACTTCATATTCAGTATGAGATGAGCCTGGGAATTCTACAGGGAGGTATTGTATATAAGTAATTATATGGTAATTGATACACAGAATCATAGAACTTAGTAAGGAAAATATTTTCGAGAATCAACAGAGTATAGTCAAAAGAGAAATATATGGGGTAGACAGAGCCATTCAAAGTTGCAGAATCAAATTTACGAGTTTGTGCTTGAATTGTAGCATCGCCTATGTATTTCCCATACGTAGGTCATGAGAAAAATTCAGTTACCTCAACATGTAGCTTCTACACTTTTGGAAATTAAATTTCTTCAGTATGCAGATCCGACTAATCAGCTAGAATTAATAGAGACATTAGGTGTTAATTGAATGTGAAGAACACATCTGAGAGACACCTTGTCAGCTGTAGTAATTGAGACCATTGAAAATATGTCTCCCAATTTTTGCAGGCAAATTGCAACCTGATCTGTGGTGATGAGTACGGTCCAGAAACAAGAATGAGCATGGCGCAGTTGAATGAAAAGGAAACCCCTTTTGAACTCATTGAGGCTCTACTCAAGTACATTGAGACCCTCAATGTTCCTGGAGCCGTGTTGGTGTTTCTGCCTGGCTGGAATTTGATTTATACTATGCAGAAGCATTTGGAGATGAATCCACATTTTGGTATGATTCTTTGAACTCTCACATATTTGACAGTGAAAACTTAATATTTATGTTTTTGCCTTAGTGTGTGAAAACAAAATGTGTAGTGTTCTGTCAGTATTTGAATAAAAGTATGCGTTATGTAGAGCAGTTTTAAAATATGCTGTTATTTTTAAACTTTAACTTTTCCTAATTCTTATAGGAAGCCATAGGTATCAGATTCTACCTCTGCATTCTCAGATTCCTCGAGAGGAACAGCGCAAAGTATTTGATCCTGTACCAAGTGGAGTAACCAAGGTAAATAATAAACTTTTACACTTATGGGGTTGGAAGTTCCATAGATTCTAAGCAGATGTTACAGGCTTTCAAAGAGCTACCCCTAAAAAATTGTACTCCAGCTAAATTGAGGAGGGGGAAAGAAGGGATCTTCTCTTTGTGAGTTTAGTAAGTTTTTCATTAGGCAGTGAGTGAATGATTTTTTTTTAAGGCTCCTGTGATTCTCTTGTCATTTGTTACATAAGCAAATCAGTTCTTTTAAGTGCCTAGTAGGAAAATATTTTCTGAATATTTTTCTTAATATTTCATTACAGGTTATTTTGTCCACAAATATTGCCGAGACTAGCATTACCATAAATGATGTCGTTTATGTCATTGACTCCTGCAAGTAAGTTTCCACGGAATCTGTTTGCCTAGAATAAATCTGAAGAATGTTCCATGTAGTATCTAGTATCAGAATCAAAAATACCTTTTTTTTTTCTTTCCCCAAGTTTTGTGTTCTCGTTCTCTCAGAATTACTGTGCATTATACATACCGGGTTACAGGCTAATTAATAATTCTTGGTGTTTATTTATCACAAGTCTACAAGTCCGTTATAGTAGAAAGTGAAAAGCTTGACACTAACTTCTCAGCTTCCTTCTGCTCTTCTCTGCTGACATTTGCTCTTTTCTCATGGGTTGTTTCCGTTGACCACTGCCATATAGTAGCATGCAGTTTAGTGTATAAAGATGACCAATATTTATCTCATGACAAAATATCCTACCTAGGAGACATCCAGTTAATAATTAAAATTTTTTCATATTTGGTATGTGATGATTCTAAGAAATACACAGGGACACGTTGTGTACGGGTAAAGTACACAAGATACCTAAAGAGAAGAAAAAGTCAAAATCTTGTTGTATCTGACCAGCTTGTGCCCCGTGTCTTCTCCACATAATCCGTCAGCCTGTCCTAGCAGTCGAGAAAGATCTTCCAGTGCCCGCTCTAGGGAGTGGCGCGGAGCATGCAACCCGCTGGGCCACTTCCAGTCTCTTGGTGCCAGCTGCCTATGTGAATCATTGAAGGATTCTGAGGTTGCTTAGGGGTTTAGAAAGACCATGCAGACATACTTGGTGAGGTCATCAGAAGTGCCATGTATTCTGGTTCAGCACATAACTTTTAGATAAGTAGCCTGAAAATTAAACTAAATATTGGAACAGAGTTGGCTTGAATCATTATCGTTTACTTACATGTATGTGCCAGGTCGAACCCTAACCATAACCGTAGTTTCATTAATTCACTTAACGTTTATAAATAAAATCCTGTGAGGTTGGAAAGAGTATTCTAGTCATTTTCAGATGAGGAAAATTAGACACAGAAAGATTACTGTTACTAACTTGGCCAAGACTGTCAAACACATGTGGTACATATGTGTCATTTTTCCCTTTTAGAAGGTTGACAGATCAGAGAATGCAGTCAAGTTCTTACTGGTTGCTGTTCACAGATAGGCGTCGTGCTGGCATAGCTAACTGGGAAGCAGCCACCCCTTAGTGGAAATACAGTAGTTATGTGCTGGTTGTACATAGGAGTCTTTGAATTAACCACTGTTTCCTATTTAGGCAGAAAGTGAAGCTGTTTACTGCTCACAACAATATGACCAACTATGCTACAGTATGGGCGTCTAAAACAAACCTTGAGCAGCGGAAAGGACGAGCTGGCCGCGTACGGCCTGGATTCTGCTTTCACCTGTGTAGCCGAGCTCGTTTTGAGAGGTGAGATCAATTCATGAATAAAGATTAAGGATTTCTTTTTACTCCTTCATTCATCCCCTTCCCCCACCTGCTGTGAACCTAATGAACTCAGAGTACATAAATGCCTCCAGTTATGTATGTTGGAGGATACTTGTCTTTCATAACAAGATTGTGGCAAGAATAAAATTGTCAATGATGGCATGTTTGATGGTGGCTACCTGATTACCACTGATCCTTTAAAGGGAGGCTATATGGACATTATTTGGCAAGAGTGGGAGGGGCAGAGAGAGAGAGAGAATTCCAAGTAGGCTTCACACTCAGCACAGAGCCCAACAAGGGGCTGGATCTCGTGACCGTGAGATAATGACCTGAGCTGCAGTCAGGAGTCACACACTTAACTGACCGAGCCAGCCAGGTGCCCATTTGTTTTTGAGTATAGTTGACATCTAATGTTACATTAGTTTCATGTGTACAACACAGTGATTCAGTAGCTCTGTAGTTATGCTATCCTCCCCACAAGTGTAACTACCGTCTGTCCCCATACAACACTGTCACAATACCATTGATGATATTCTCTGTGCTGTACCTCTGACTCTTGTGACTTATTTACCCCATAACTGGGATCCCAGTGTCCTTAACCCATTTTGCCTGTTCCTCCCCTTGAACCCCCCTCTGTGTCCTTCCTTCTGTAGAGCTGATATTTTAACCTATGTTTGTCAGCGGCAGGACCTGAAGAAGTCCTAGGTGTGGTAATAACATTAAGAATTCAGGATCATTTTTCATCATTCTTCACTGCTCAGATGACAGTCAAGCAATGAGTATAAAGTCCTAAGCCCCTGCTCAGTTAAGAGGGTCTTGTCCAGAGAGTTTTCTTGTAGTAAATAGAAAACATGCTTTGATAACTGTAAAAGCATGAAGGGAGGAGAGTTCTATAAACCTGATTATCTCTCCGCAAAGATTTTATTAAACAAACATGTACATACAAGGGAAGATGGTTATTTTATGCTTTTCTCTCAGACTCGAAACCCACATGACACCTGAGATGTTCCGAACACCATTGCATGAAATTGCTTTGAGCATAAAACTTCTGCGTCTGGGAGGAATTGGCCAATTCCTGGCCAAGGCAATTGAACCTCCGCCTTTGGATGCTGTGATCGAAGCAGAGCACACTCTTAGAGGTACCTGCAAATACAGACTTAACCTAATACATGTAAATTATGCCATTTGTCTTGTCCAGCAGCTAAAACATGTAACAGATGAATCAAGATACAGTCACCAGGGCTGTGATAAGACTTCCAGTGTTGCTTTATGTGTTTAGTATGGTCAGTTTTATAAAATGAGCAACATGAAGTAAGAAAGGAGTAACACGAGTCTTAACCGATATGTAATGATCAGAACACGAATTACAGTATTTTATGTAGATCTCATAAAACATCTATTTTGTGTTATGTAATCACGTTATAAAAGTGGTATAGTATTCTGGAGAAAAAATAAGGACAATGGAGCCAGGGGGATCTGGTTTTGAATTTTGAATCTAATGGTTATCTGTTAATATGAACTTTATACTTTAGATTTCATATCTCTAAAAATTCAGTAGATGGTATTAGACTTGTTAGGACATGTGTACTTAATGCTTTTACTATGAATTTTACTACATTTCTAGAGTTCTTGTGGACTATTCTGCTTCATAACCTACAGGGCCTAATTCGAATACCTTGTTATTATCAGGTGCTCCCAAATTTGTTCTATTTTTGAGTGAGAATTGTTGGCTGTGGGCATGGTGCTCACAGTCGGCTTGACAGATAATGAAAACTAACCTTAACCTGTAAGGAAATGTGTCATCTTTGCCTTGGTTAAAGGGGTGTTCATTACTGTTTCTCCTCACAAACAAATCTCTCCCCACAGAGCTTGATGCATTAGATGCCAATGATGAATTGACTCCTCTGGGACGAATCCTGGCTAAACTCCCCATTGAGCCTCGTTTTGGCAAAATGATGATAATGGGATGTATTTTCTAGTAAGTGCTTTGTTTTATTGCTGATACTTAAGTGGCAGAACAACTTCAGAATCTTCTTTCCTTCCCCATAAAAAACAGGATGGGCTCAGAAGACAAAACTAACTTCTGAAGTATAGAAGCCGCCTACTGTAGATACTGAGGAAAGTATGATGTGAGGAGAATGAATGGTTCCAGTAGAGGGACACCTAGGCCCCATTTGTTGGGGGAAAGAGCTCAAGTTAGTTTAAGTTTCTCAAAAGAGAAATGCAGTTCCTTTCAGGAGCTTAAGTAGTTGTGTTTGAAAGAGAAATAGCATTAGGAAAACAGGTGTATTTTATCAGGAAATTTTGAAGATGAAGAGATTTGAGAAGATGGAGAAGAGAATAAGGAAAGGAAAAATGTAATACTTATAATTTATGGTTAATATGCATCCATTAATATCAAAGCTCCTTATTTTTTCCCTTTCTGCTTCTGGAGAGAGCAGCTGTAAAGGTTCATTGTTAAGCCAGTTTCACTGCTAAGAAGCAGTATCATGGCCAGTAAAGGCTCTGACCCACAGTGACAGTACTACTTGTGAACTGCTAGCTAGAACAAGAGTGAGATCAGACTGTATTTTCCTGTGTCTTTCAGTGTGGGAGACGCCGTCTGTACCATCTCTGCTGCCACCTGCTTTCCGGAGCCGTTCATTAATGAAGGAAAGCGACTGGGTTATGTTCATCGAAATTTTGCCGGAAACAGATTTTCTGATCACGTGGCCCTTTTATCAGTATTCCAAGCTTGGGATGATGCTAGGTATGGGTTTGAAAGAGGAGAGTTGTAAGATGTGAGAACCATCTCTAGTTTCTAATGTGATACTGGACTTTGAAAATGACTCTTTGTCTATTTCAGAATGGGTGGAGAAGAAGCAGAAATACGTTTTTGTGAGCACAAAAGACTCAATATGGCTACACTAAGAATGACCTGGGAAGCCAAAGTTCAGCTCAAAGAGATCCTGATTAATTCTGGATTTCCAGAAGGTAGGACTTTCACATTCTTAAAACCTCCCTGAAGGATGTTTATGTAGCATGTGCATATTGACAGTGCAGTATAGTTTAGCTTCAGACTTTAGACCCTCTGCTTTCTCTGTGTTTCTAGCTATTTCTTAGTTCTTTGAACAAGTTTTTCATCTTTATTTAGTCTTTTAAAAAAGGAAGCAAAGGTTTTGATGCTCAAATTATAACACACTACATAGATGGTTAATAGATGTTTTAAAAATTGTACTACTTTTAGAGATTTTAATTTTTAGTCTCTTTTATCCTATGAAGAACAGTGGTATAACTTTTAGCAATTTTAGAATGAGCAGTTAGTTGAATTACCTCAAATAGTGGTTTATGAAGTGACTGATCAGCCTGCCCACATGTTCACGTGTAGATATGAAATTTACCATGTTAAGTTTTAAGTGACTTTAATTAAGGCTTTCGTGTGTGGCAGGTAAGAGGGCTCGGATGAGTGAGTGATGGAAAAACAGTAATCCAGCTGTTTATTTCATTTGTGAATTGAGCTGTTGACCTCCATCTTCTCTAGAAAAGAACAGCTATTTAAAAACAGCAGATGGAGTGTTTTTATTGTTGTCCTGTTGGTCTAGTTCTTACTCTGAGAGCAGGTGATTAAACTGATGTATATGGAGGGGGGTTTGGTTTTTGTCTTTAAGTAATCACTCCAGACTTATCTTGTAGTTGAGTCTGTATAAGAAAATACAGGTATTTTAGTTTTCTTGTGGAGACTCCGCAGAGTTTCTCCTTGAACTTAATGTGGGTGCAAGAGTTCTGAGAAGAGAGGAAGTTAGGCAGGCAGATTATCTGAAAAAAGACATGGGAAGGAGAACCATGGTTCTTGGTTCACATTCTTTAATTCTCTTAACCAGTTGACATGCAGTATGAGGATCATTTCCCAGACACCTGATATTTTTTTACTCCATTCCTCTTAACAGACTGCTTATTGACACAAGTGTTTACTAACACCGGACCAGACAATAATTTGGATGTTGTTATCTCTCTCCTGGCTTTTGGGGTGTACCCTAATGTGTGCTATCATAAGGAAAAGAGAAAGATTCTCACCACTGAAGGGCGTAATGCACTTATCCACAAGTCATCTGTTAATTGTCCTTTCAGCAGCCAAGACATGAAGTACCCATCTCCCTTCTTTGTATTTGGCGAAAAGGTAAGAAAAGATTCGTTTAGAAAAATTTGCATTGAAAATCTAGGTTGTCATTACTTATTAAGTACGGTGGAAACATGAGTTTTAATTTTAAAAGCATAGTTCATTATCATTATTTGGCAATTAGAATGTCATCTATTTCCTCTTGCCTCTTTTTCCATCTGCAGATTCGAACCCGAGCCATCTCTGCTAAAGGCATGACCTTAGTCACCCCGCTGCAGTTGCTTCTCTTTGCCTCCAAGAAAGTCCAGTCTGATGGGCAGATTGTGCTTGTAGATGACTGGTATGGCGTTTCAGATGTGAACTACAAATTGCATTCTTAAATTTGAGGTGTAATGGAATTCAGTGCTAATCTAACTTAATTTATGAAACATAACAATTTCATGACACAAGTGAGGTGCTTTATAACATTGTCTTTTCTTGGAGAGCAGTATAACTTGGTAGTTCATACTCAGTAGTAAGTCTTAAATGAACTATACCAATAGAAGCAAATGCATTAGGCATTGGAGCTACATCTGCCCCCATGAATACTACCCTAGGGAATTAGAATCTCATTGGACCTTGGGAACCTCTTTTGTGTGCTCTGTATGTTGGTTAGAGACTGCTGGTAAGCGTATAGTAATTAGCACTTGACAAAAATGGAACAGATCTTAGTGACCTGTTGGTAGGCTCAGTCATATTCCTGAAAACTTGTAACACTCCAGCAGTGTGTTATTTCTTCCGTTCTTTTATTGAAGCTAAGTGATCTGCATTGCTAACTTAACAGTATTTTGCTTGAAAGACTTCTTGGTGCACAGTACCTGCCAGTAGCTAGCGGTGAGTTTTAAGAAGTTAGTATAGATGGTCATCATTCTTTCATACCTGTAGTTGAAAGTATTGGCACTTAGTAAGAAGTTAAATTTATTCTCTCAGTTACCGTGTATGAAATAGGGAGACAGTAGTCTTTTGCTCTGTGTCCCCTTCTGCTTTATCGTTTTTCTCTATTTTAGGATCAGATTGCAAATATCTCACGAAGCTGCTGCCTGTATCACTGCTCTCCGGGCAGCCATGGAGGCCCTGGTTGTTGAAGTAACCAAACAACCTAATATCATCAGCCAGTTGGACCCCGTTAATGAGCATATGCTGAACATGATCCGTCAGATCTCTAGGCCCTCAGCTGCCGGTATCAACCTCATGATTGGCAGTACACGGTGAGTACCTACTGCAGCAGCTTCTCTTCGACCCAGGCTGAGGACAGTAATCTTTTCTTTTCTTTCCTTTTCTTTTTTTTTTAAGCCATTTATTTATTTTGAGAGGGAGCAAACACGAGAGCTGGGGAGAGGGGCAGAGAGAGAGAGAATGAATTGCAGGCAGGCTCCAAGCTCGATCTCCTGAATCAAGAGATCATGACCTGAGCTGTCAGGTTCCCCAGAGGATAGTAATCTTATACTGGCCTAAAATTCCCACAGTTAACTGATAGAGCCTTGGTTATTTGAGTTAAAATTCTAGATATACTCCGAATATGGGGGCGCCTGGGTGGCTCAGTCGGTTAAGCGGCCGACTTCGGCTCAGGTCATGATCTCACGGTCTGTGAGTTCGAGCCCCGCGTCGGGCTCTGTGCTGACAGCGCAGAGCCTGGAGCCTGCTTCGGATTCTGTGTCTCCCTCTCTCTGCCCTACTCCTGCTCACGCTCTGTGTCTATGTCTCAAAAAATAAATAAAAACGTTAAAAAAAAATTTTTAGATATACTCCGAATATGAAACATAATGCTGGTTAACACTCAGAAAGAGGGACATTACTAACTTTTGTCTCTATTAATGATACATCAGTGCATATTGGGAGTTCGAAAGGGACCATGAAAGTACATATGAAGTCCCGGGTGGGTCACATGACAGGAAAATGACAGAGCCCAGACACTTCTCTTTCCACATTACCGTTTTGCCATCTCTAGTGAAGAAATGTTGATGGGGTGTTAAGTTGCCGCTTCTTCAAATGAAAAGCCTCAAGGTTCGTCTTAAGGGAAATGTAAATGTAAATATCTTAGAATGCCTGGGTGGCTCAGTCGGTTAAGCTTCCGACTCTTGATTTCTGCTCAGGTCAGGATCTCCCGGTTTTTTGAGTGCCAGCCTCGAGTCAGGCTCTGCGCTCTCTCCCTCTCTCTCTGCCCCTATGCAGCTCACTCTCTCAAAATAAACTTTTTCGTTTTAATTTATTTTTTTAATTTACATCCAAGTTAATAAAATAAACTTTTTAAAGAGAAGAATGTGAGTATCTCGAAGTTTTTCTTGGTTCACTTTTTTTCACCTTTTAAATCTTTATTTGCCCATAACTTTTTATTTGGAAATACTTGATACCTGCAGAGAAGGCAGAGGAATAGTACAGTAAAAAGCCAGATAGTCTCTTAACCCAAACTCCCTCATCATCAGCATCTTGTGACACTTGTTGCCATATATCTGCGTCCACAGACACACCTGCTCTTCCTTAATCCTCTGTGACTAACTCACAGAGGTTATGCTATTTTACACTGGCATACTTCATGTATCTTTTAAGCACATAGCTGCAATACTGTGATTACATCCCAAAAATTTAAGTTTTGTAGTAATACTATCTAATATGTAAACATATTAAAATTTTTCTAGTTACCCAAAAATATTCCTTAATATTCCTCTTAAAGTTCATTTACTGCGTTTGGTTAAAAACTATTAAGATTTTAATATATAGAACTATTATGTGCTTTATGGATTCTGGGTCCCATTTTGCAATAACTGATTTACTCTTTAAAATTTATTAATCATTCACATAGTATTCATTCTGTGCCAGGCACTGTGCTGAGCGCTTTTCTAATATTCGATCTATCTGTGATGTAGGTAGGTCTTTGTTCTCTCTAATATGAATAAGGAAACTGGCACAGAGAAGTTCAGACCCAAGGCCATACAACTAGGGAATGGTAGGGCTGGATTCAGACTAAGACCATAGTGACTCCTAAAACAGTTGCTCTTATTTATTGTGCTATACTTCGCCCTTCCCAGTGGGTCAAATATATAAAGAATTACTGAGAAGAGTCTTCTAAAAGAAAGGTAGATAGTGTCATTGGCAGATACAACTACAGTGCTCATAGGTATTTAGAAGAGGAGATAATACTTTTGGCAGGAGGGATAGTGAAAAAGGAGGCTTCAAGTATAATCTGCTCTGTGAAAGACCGAAGTCTAGACCTAGAAAGGATGGGATAAATACAAGAATGATGGCCTGAATTATAGTAGGGAGAACTGCAATGGAGAGAAGTGAGAGGATTAGATAGGTTTGCAGGAGAATTGGGAGGAACTGGTGAAGGATTGCAGTGGGGGGAGTAGGACATGGAAGGAGTGAAGACAGATCCCAGCCACTTTTCTGACTCGGATGGCTGCTGAATTCATAGTGCTAGTGTCTAAGAAAAGCTACAGAAGAGGAGTGAGCAGTTTAGGGTATGCTGAATTGGGGTTGTGGGTGAGACATCTTGATTTATGCAGTTTTTCATTACCCTCATTGTCTTTGTTTGCCACGTGAAACAGATGTAGGTGAGACTAAATCCCCACAGACGTTTTCAAAAACATATTTCAGAGTTCATGAAGGAACGTACTTGGTGATAAAGATTTAAGAACTGCCAACTCCAGCAGCCTCTTCCTTACCTAGTACTGCCTTCGTAGAATGTTGTATAGCCAAGGCTCAGTGACAGCGAACTAGCTTAAGTTGTAAGGACATATGGCCAAAATTTAAGATCTTTGAGAATGAACCAGAAAGAACTTGAGAAAAACAGATGGTTACCATTAATTGATACATTCTCCTGTGTCTGTTTTGGAGTAACAGATTTATTTCATTTCAGTTTGCATTTGTGCACTTGCCCTGTTCCATTTATTGCCCTAGTTCTATATGACTAAATGTTTATTTTTTGCGACTGGTTGAGAAGTATTACAGATGCTTTGCTAAAACGGTGATTTTTGTCCTTTTCCTAGGTATGGAGATGGTCCACGTCCTCCCAAGATGGCTCGATATGACAATGGAAGTGGATATAGATGGGGAACTTCTGGTTATGGTGGTGGAGGCTATGGCAGCGGAGGCTACGGAGGTGGTGGAGGCTATAGTGGTGGTGGTGGCTTCGGTGGCAGCGGCTATGGTAGTGGCCCCAACTCCTTTCGGGCAGGCTTTGGCGGAGGCTATAGGGGAGGTGCCCGAGGTGGCTTCAGAGGTGTCTCAGGAGGTGACTATAGAGGGGCTGGTGGAGGAGGCTTCAGAGGGTCTGGGGGATTCCAGCAAGGGGGTATGAGAGGGGGTTTTGGGGGTGGTTACTTTGGACAAGGAAGAGGAGGAGGTGGTGGCTATTAAAGCTTGGTTATGTCAGTTTCTATGCATACACCGTAAAAAAAAAAAATTGCATGCTACCTATTTTCCCAAGTTTATTTGATGCCAGTAAGTCAACATTTTCCATCCGTTTTGTGGTTTGTTATAGTTTAAGGAAACCAAGCATATAGATACATTAGTGGTTTTGTTTATATTATGTAAAATATAATGGTCTATTATAAAAGTACCACAGTTTGTATTTTTTCTTTAAGGAGTAAAGATTTGCCCTTAAAATTAACTTGATATTTTCTTGGCTTTAGTTTACTACAATAGAAAATAAAGTATTATACCAAATACTGGCCATGTAGTTCATTGTTGACCTTACACGGTAGAATAATTTTATGGTGCCAGTTACATCTATTAGTTGTAAGCTTCACAGGGAAAGTAGTACTTTGAGTTTTCCAAAGTATACCAAGTGATATTCCTACTTGTAGTAATTAGAATAAATAGCCTTGAAATGGAATTGTTATTCTTACAGCAAATCCCGGCCAGTACACAATTTCACGTGGACCTCTACACTTGAATAAAACTTTTGACCTAGGGCTGAGCATTTTGACTTTTTCCTAAGCTCTGTCTTTAAAAAATTTAAGACCAAGGTCAGAATTCTCTTTTCTAAGTTAGTTTGTAGTGTAAAAATTAATTTTAATTAGAATTAAAAATTAACCCCCAAAACTCTTAATGATTATAAGTCAAAGAATGAAGCTTCACCAATGCATCAGGTTTTAGTAGTGATGTTTATATATTTATAACACTATATGGTTTCAGTAAATTTTCACGTTTCTGACTTGAGACATAGCATACAGGAGAGATCACAAAGGCTCTGGGTCAAGTAGAACTGCGCTCGTATCTTAAAGCCGCAGATCTCAGCATTGTATCTCCAGCTGGGATTTCCTTTCTGAGTGTCAGATCATACTAACAACTGCTGCTTGGATATCCCACAGAAACCAAGAACCCAGCACTTTCCAGACCGAAGAGAACCACCTAATTCACCCTGTGCCCAATCTTATGCTGTGTTCCCCTGTGCATCTGTGCGTTTTTTTTTAATCATAGGAGTTTTAGCTGCTTCTGGCCAAAGCCTTATAAATTACCAAATGTAGTCTGTTCTCCTCGGGCTTGTGTTCACTTGGAAGTGCAGTGATGCAACAGCCTCTTAACCGATCTTCCTGCTGAAGTGCTCCCGTCCACAATCGTTCTCCTCGCTACAGCCGGAGTAAACATTCCCCTACAGGTCTCATATCGCTGCCACCCACTCGTGGCGTAAACCATGGATTCCCTAGAGCCTGCAGAGTAGAAGCTTATCTCCCTTCTCCTCTCTCCTACTCCAGCCTCAGTCTTACTTCCCAACCATACTGAACTTGTAGCCTCATCAGTGGACCATGCTTTCTCTTGCCTTTTGCACATGTTGTGAAAACTCCCACAGAAGGTATACATTCAGTAATGCTTCACTCACCTGATACTCCTTTCTCCAGCAACTTTAACTACAAATGAATGAGAAGTCAAAAGATGACCAGAATGGCTGAGATGTCAAATTACATTCTCTAGAACTTGAAAGAGCCGGTTAGGCATAGATCTATTAATCTTTTAGTGTTAGGCTGAAAACGTAAGGAGATGCCTAGGCAGATTTCTAGAGTCCTCCTCCTTGTGGCTCCTTCCTGCCTTTTGCTCCACAAATTCTAGCTACCCTCCCTAAAACAGCCTCTGTCTCTTGAGCTCCATGAAACTGCTTGTGGTCTCCTTGGTTCTTTCTCCCTCTGTCGTGATCTACCAGTTATGTGTATGGAGATAACAGCTTTGTGTGTGTGTGTTTTAAATAGGTCATTTGGTTTTCCAGTTGTTTGCTTGGGAGTGGGGAGGAAAATCAACCGTCAGACTGTCATAGCTGTAAGTGGAAGTGAACTGAGGTTGATTTTAATTGTTGAAAGAATCCATTATAACCTCCAGAAATCATTCCTTTGAAAGAATTGTCAGACGCATGGAGTGAAAGGCCATGTGCCATATTAATACCTGGAGATATTGGGGCACCTGGGCGGCTCAGCTGGTTAAGTGTTCGACTTTGGCTCAGGTCATGATATTACAGGTTCATGAGTTTGAGCCCTGAGTTGAGCCGTGTGCTGACAGCTCAGTGCCTGGAGCCTGGTTTGGAATCTTGTGTCTCCCTCTCTCTGCCTGTTCCCCACTCACACTCTCAAAAATAAACATTAAAAAAAAATACCTGGAGATACCAACCAACGTGCTGTGTTTCCTTTCTTTCTCAAACATCCCTCTAGATCTATCTAGAACAGACAGCATATTCAGTTTAAGGATGCTGCAGGTACGAGATGACTTGGAAAGCATTTCCAAAACAAAGAGAGCTGTTTGTACACCCCCCCCCGCCACGCCCTTTCGCATTCAGGAGATGAAAGGGGCTAGACACAGTAGGGAGAAAGATACGTGGAAAGGTGTGAATTGCCGCTCACCACACATACATTGGGGTTTGGAAGTGTAGGGGAAGTTGGCACTCCTAGAATTGGGTCTGCCCTGCCAGAAACGTAGGCATCTTCACTGTGTACTTGGAAGTTTGAAGATTGTAGCAGCGATGACTCAGTAGCTTTCTTTGAGGCTGAGGGTGATATAGAAGGGAATTGTAGGGTTTCTTTTGGGCCCTGAGAGAGGGAGAATAAGCCAATGTGCCAGTTCCAGGAAGTCATGCTCTGCAGGGTCTCTGTGTTAAGAGGCTGTGTCAGTGCTGCATCCTTAAGCAACAGCTGCAATTTGATGGGATCTCCTGTGTTTTGAGTTTGCACATAAAATCCTCTCAACCTCACCTTTGGCAAAGGAACAGATCAGGAGACAGACCATCAACAGTTGTGTCAGCTTAGGATCACAGACACCTAGAAAGAGGACGTCAACTGTGGCAAAGCACATACGTGAAAGCCAGTTTCCTACCTCTGATTCTAGAAGCAGAATTGGGATAAGAGAACACCAGAAATGGAATTGTGAATTACACTGAAATGGACAGACAGGTTTTGGTTTTGACTGGAAAAAAAGGGTTCCTGAATTCTACTGGATTTCCCTGAAAGGCTCAGATTTGGCCAGAAGACACGTTAATTAGAAGTATATTTGTGTCCTGTGTTAATTTGTAGACTGTCCTATTAGGTGTAATATAAAAGGTTTCTGAATCGTGTGGGGAAAATTTACTGTTGAGGCAGAGCTAACTGATTAGAGTTATCAAACTAGTTGAGTGATGGTTTTGCTTTTAGGAAAGAATCTACTTTCTGGGAACTAATTAGGGTGACCAACTGTCCCAGTTTGTCTAGGACTGAGACATGGAAAGTACCTAAAACTGGAAAGTCCTGCACAAACTGGAGCAAATTGGTCACCCTAGAATAATCTTAACGGGAGATCATTTAGGAATTTCTAAACTTTGAAGTTGCATATTCCCTTCAAATCTAGAAATTAAGTATAAAGGCATTAAAGGAAATTACATAATCCAGTGTTTAACACTTCTCACTTTGGTAAACCTATGTAGTATTTTCCATATTAACCTGTAAAAATATATAAAATGCTAGGTTATTTTTAGTACTTTAGGAATTATCAATTCAAATGATTAAAATTTTTTAACTTTTTAAAATAATAGGATGTACAATGGGATTTGATTAGCCCTCTCATCTAAATAAATTTTTTTTTGGCATTAGTAATAGTTCTAAGCATTTCCAAATTAAACTAGTACTATAATGATACCCATCAGTGGCTTCAGGGTTTTATTGGTAAGTAAAGTAAATGTACATCTTCTACAAATCAAAATCTGAAAAATGATCAAAAAATTTGTATTGTCCTGTTTAGTATTAAAATAGTTATAACGTTGCCCACGTTTTCTACAGAACAAATGTGAGTGTTCTGTAGAAAAAGCAACATGATTTTGTTAGACCACTGTTAGGCTTCAGTTGAAAATACGTAAAAAGAGACTTAAATATTACCATGTTAGTGGTTAGAAGTTTCTGTGGGCTCGGGGGGCTCCTTTGAGAATATGATGAAAGCTATAGTTCACAGACCCTTCAAACCCCGTCTGTGTACTTCACTTTTAAGAACACCTGATTTGATTCGGTCCACTGAAAGTGTACTGTATTTGTATAGTCTTCTCATCTTTCATTTAAATTATACCCCTGTTCTCAAATGTAATGCTTTCTGGTTATAACTGTTCAAACTAGAAGAGAACACTTACTTCCAGATGGTTGTCCCACAAAGAATGGCAACTTGCCCTATGATCAGAGCAACTTTTCTGTACCCTGTGCTGCCAGAGGAATGCCTTTTCATCCTTTGATTTGTAGCCAGTTTCCCTGCTGCTACTTTATAAACTGACAGGAGGCTTTGGCTCTGTGGGTCCCGTTGTGCTCTTCAGGTGAGGCTCTACCCTAGCTGCTGCTGGCATAGTAATGGAGCAGGAAGACTCCTCTCCTACTGCCAGTATTACAAAAAGGCAAAGAGGGGTTCAAATTCATCCCTTTTCATTCCACACCACAGGCCACTCTTCTAATCTCTATTTGACTAGGCTTTGACCTCTAGAATCCTAACATTTTCATCCCCAGCAACTTTGATGGAATGTCCTTAAAAAGTCCTGGATTGTAAGTCTCATTTCAGTCTTTAGCACAGGCAGACACCCTAGTATTGTTCTTTAAAACTGTTTAATGGTTATTACTTAGAATGCACAGTACAGTGTGGGATGTAATGTTTCTAAGACCTAGTGCCTATGTGTAGGAGCACCTAGGTGGCCCAGATGCTTAACTGACTGAGCCACCCAGGCAACCCCCAAAACAAATGTGGTTTTAAACATTGTGTTTGATACTCTTAGTGCAATAAGCATTAGGTGTTCTATGTAGATAGTAGGAAAAAAGTTTGTAGCCAATTCCTGCTAGGAACCGGAATAAAGTAAGACAGTACTACAGCGCTATTTTATATAGAATTAGGTTCAACTGCAGGAAACCAGGAAATTCAAAATAAGAGGTAAACAATAACAAATTTATTTCTCATTCAAGAAGTCCAGAGGTAATCGGTATAGGGTCAGTAGATGTCCCATGTTGGTTTTCAGTTCTGGGCTGGTAGGTAGGTGTTCATGTTAGAAATTCATGTTTCTTCTATCTTGTTTTACCATTGTACGGTTTCCATTCAAAATATCCGTATGGGCCAAGATAGCAATTGTTCCTCAAGCCGTTACATTTGAATTCCAGCCAAGCAGGAAGCATGTCTCCCTGCAGCTAGAATCTTAATTACATGGCTACACCTAACCTAACTGCAACTGAAGCTAGGCATTTTCTTTAAACTGGATGGCCGGGGCTCCTGGGTGGCTCAGTCGGTTAAACATGGTTAAACATCTGACTCTTGATTTCGGTTCAGATCATGATGTTGCGGTTGTGGGATGGAGCCCCACCTCATGCTTCTTACTCAGCATGGAGTCTGGGATTCTCTTTTCCTCTCTCTGCCCCTCCCCTGCTCATGCTCTCAAAATAAACATTAAAAGTAAATGAATTGGATGGCTTATGTGCTCTCTAAAATAGTGGTTTCATTTTCTAAGATACAACAAATGGTCTTTTTCACAAAGCAGAACTTACATTTTTAGTTTGTAAAAGGAAATAAGTTCTCGGCCTTATTTTCCTTCCTCAATTTGACTTTTTCTTCGTGTTTATCTGTAACTTAGCAAAGGTGACCCTGTGTTGCCATAGAGAATCTCTTGAGGCTGAGAGTTGAATAAGGCAAGGTGGTTCTTCAGTTTCATCAGTAGCCTTTTTATTTTTTTACACAAGGTCTTGTCAACTGGGTGATGTAATTTCAGTTATTGTCCATGGAGGCTTCAACAATAACAGTCTTTCCGTAATGAATTTAATGAGCTATAAAGGAGGAATTTTCCTTTCTGAGCCTCTTCCTCCACTTCCCTGTTTTTGGCTTCAGGAAGTGGTGATGGACAAAGACAGGATCGTTTGAGAGTGAGCAAAAAGCAATAGCCTTGCCAGAGCACACCGCTCATTCACTGGCCGTCTGCCTTTTAACTATTGCGGCCATTGGTTTCCAATCAATTTCTCTTTTCCCATGCTCCCATCAGCGTTCCCCCCCCTCCCCATTCTCATGTTCCTAAAGCATACAAAAGCAGTTTTGGTTTTCTAAGAAATTTGATCTTTCACAAAGTTTTCTCCGTCCATCTTCCCATTTCTCCTTTTCAGTGTAACAAATGACCACGACTTTAAAGGTTTAACATCAATTTATTATCTTACACTGGTGTAGGTTCAAGTCTGACATGGGGCCCTCTGGGCTAAAATCAAGATGGTGACAGAAACTTTCTGGAGGCTTCAGGGCAGGATTTGTTTCCCTGCTCATTTGGGTGGCTGGCAGGATTCAGTTTTTTTGCAGCTGTAGGACTGAGATCTGTTCCCTGGAGGGTTGTCAGCCGAGGGCTGCTCCCAGCTTCTAGTGGCCAACTACATTCTGTGGGTTATGGCTTCCTTCTTCCACCTTCAGAGGCAGCAACATGGATCAAGTCCCTCTCCTGTTTTCAGTTTCTCTCACCTCTTCAGTCTCACCACCCTGACCCACTCTCCTGCCTCCCTCTCCGACACTTTCAAGGACTTGTGATTAGATTGAGCCCACCTGGATAACAGGGACACTCCTCATCTCAAGGTCCCAAGTTTAATCACATCTGCAGAGTCCCCTTTGCTATGTAAGGTATGTATTCACAGATTCTGGGAATTAGGATGTGGGTATCTTTGGGGAGGTCATTATTCTGCCTACCACTTAACCAACTTTCTAGGTCAAAGGCAGGCAAATCCTAATTCTCTCAGAAGGGATTTAAAAAGTTCCCTCAGGGGCTCCTGGGTTGCCCTTTCCGTTAAGCAACTGACTCTTGATTTTTGGCTCAGGTAATCATCTCGAGATCGGGAGATGGAGCCCCGCATCCCTGGGCTCCGTGCTCCAGCGCTGAGCGTGCGGTCTGTGATTCTCTCTTTCCCCCTTCTCCCGCTGCCCTTCCCCAGCTTGCGTGAAATGCATGCACGCTCTCTTGCTCTCTCAAAAAAATAACACATTTGTTTTGGAATTAAACAGTGATGATGGTGGTACCTACCAAAAATATACTAAATAGTGTTGAATTATATACTTTAAGAGGGTGAACTTATCATGCGTGAGTCATATCTCAAAGTTGTTATTTTAAAAAGTTGAATCATTCAATGAAAGCATTAGAATGCTGAAGTATTTTTTAATTAAATAGGTTTTGAATTTAATTAGAACTACCATTTCTGTGGGATATGAGATTTACTAAACAAATATCTGAAATACAAAATGTTAACAAATCCAGATGCTTTAAGTTGTGACTATTCTGATATCCCCCTTCAGGTTTGCCTCTATTTTATTGTTATTCATCTCCAGGTTCACATTCTGCATTGCCCTGGAGAGCATACTGTCTTCTTTTTTATCCCCTGAAGCTGCCCCTTTGTTGGTTTCTTCTGCTACGATAAAAAATTGTTCAGTTGGTTGAAGAATGCTTACACCATAGCCATTGTTGTTGTAAATATGATTATTAGTCATCTTCAATTTTGGTGCGGGAAGAACCTGTTAAATTATTCAAGGAAAAAAGTTTTTCAATAATTTCTTTAAAAATAAAGTACATGAACTCTAGAATTAATTCTTGGGTTTACATGTTTCTTTACAACGACCGAATCTCAGTTTTGAGCAAGTGATATTTTCCTCAGACTAATTAATGTAATATTAACTACAAAAATATTTACTGCAGAATTACTAAATGAAGTTTTCAATTTAGTTTATACAGTATCATGAAGCTTTTAATATAAATATGAAAATAATTTCAGATACAGAAAATGGTAAATTTTCAAGTAATATAAAAATAATTTGAAATATGTAAACTAGAGTTCTAGGGTAGAAGGGTCATTAACTACATAAGTCTAGAGAGGGACCTAGTCAGGTAGAATTTATGGAAGTAGAAAGGAATGGGAAGACATTTCACTTATAAATTATTGCTATTAATGTTTTAATTGGCTAGCTTAAATCATTTTACAACCTTTGGAAGTAAGATTTAAATATTTCTTAATATATTATTTTTTTCTTTGCTTTACTTTCCAAAACCTATTACAGATCTGCCCAATGAAAAATCTAAAACCTTTTTATAAAAGTGTTCTATCCGCTTTATCAAAGTTACCTGCTAAGAACCTAATTATTCTAATCAGCTAAGAGTATAATTATTACATTATAAGGCTAAAACTGTTATATATCAGTCATCATTTAAACCATATTGTTAATTATCTCTACTATTCTTTTTCAAATCAATAATAACATTTAGACTAAACATTGTCTAGAAGTAATATTTTGGTATCTTTGTGATAACCATAATTCTTATAACAATTCTGTATTAAGAAATATGATAATACCTTCATATTAACTCCACCTAAGGTGCTTTTTGAATTATCACTGGTTCTGAGGTTATTACAGTGATGAATTTCATTCCTTTCCAAAATGGCTGTGCTCCCAGGATACAGTTCAACACCTGCACCCTGTAAATTAAAAGCAAATAAAACAATCTCAAAACACAGATATACTTCTCCAAAATTTTTAGATTTGAACATTGTAATTCTATATTAGCACTCTCAACACACTAAGTTATGGAAAAATATATGATAGTTCGTGTAATGATTTATTGTAGAGAGAATGTTAGAAACCTTGAAAACTAGTACTATCTGTGTTCGAAGATCACTGGGCCTGGAAGAAGGGTTGAGGTCACATAGTCTCACTGAGTCACATTGCTCTCCCACCCAAATAAAGCCTCGAGAAGGGAGCCAGAAATCTCTTCAAGCAATTCTTAGCACTGTTATAAAATTTTATTTTTATATACTCTAAACCCCTCGATGCTGCTGAAGTTTAGTGGAAATTAAGTCATTCTATAAAAGGGTCCTATTATTTTTATCTTTCCTTTATTTCATCTTCTCGTTCAACTTTCCAGTCCTTTAATGAGCTTTGTGATTGTTATTTGAAGACTCAAATTCATATCTTTTTAAGTAAACTGTTTTATGCCACCAATTCCAAGATACTTAAAAAAAATCACAAAGGTAATAACCCCTTACTTTGAACTTAGGCAGTTCACTTATGTGTACGGTGATGCTCTGTACGTGTCCTCATATTATCAGTCTCTAAGCTTGATTAGAACTCAGTCCAGGGATGAAGTAATTGTTATCCTTTGCATACTAAGCTCACTCAGAGTTATCTAATGTCACATAAAGCTGTTTTTTATCAAATGGAATACCTGGGCACCAGTTATTTCACTGTCTGTGATTGTCAAAGCAGCCCCTGTCAGCACACACACTCCTGTTCCTTCACATTTTAATACACAGTTTTCGAGAATCATGTGACCAGACTCCACCACCACAATGCCATCAACTGTGCCTTGTTGTATCAAAGATAGATGCATTAGCTTCACATTATCAGCTTTAGACACCACGAAACTGTCATGAGAAGGCTCAGAAGTAATCATAATTTCCTCTCTCTTTCCAACTCCTGATTCATAGAGACAGAAACATAATTAAGTCAGCGATCCCAAAGTGTAAAGTCCTTTAGTCATTCAGTAATACTTGCTATTACTAAGTTTTTCTTTTCATGTATTTTTTATAAATAACATATGTAATTATCCAGTTGTTAACTAAGTACTTAACTATAATATAATCTTTTGTCCATATTTTGATGCCGTGATGGGAGAATGTGGGTTTATCTTCAATATAAATGTACCTATGGTATTTATTCAACATACTCATTCCATAATATATTTTCTTTAATTTCCTATTAACATAACTTGCAGTCATTTACACACTGTCTAAGGTATAAAAGCTCTCTTACCATAACCTGGTTTTAAAGCCACAATAAATTACCATAACTAAAAAAGACTGGCAGAGACTTGTGAATTAGGTTACAAGATTAATGCACTCACACCCACAATTTTGATTTAGGGTAGTCAAAGCAATCATCTACATTTAACATCAATCCAAAAATAAGGGGTTGAATCTTCAAGAAGTCTGCTATAAATTTTAAAAGTTATAAATACATTTCCTTATTACCCAAAATATTACTGGTTACAGTCATCAAGACCTAGTGAAATATTTGCTCAAATTTTTTAAAAGTTTGTTTATTTTGAGAGACAGAGAGCATACGAGTAGGAGAGAGGGGTAAAGGGAGTGGGGGAATTCCAAGCAGGCTTCATAAAGCTCAGTCAGTGCAGAGACTGATGCAGAACTCAATCTCATGACCATGAGGTCATGACCTGAGCCAAAATCAAGAGTCACTCGGTCAACCATCTGAGCCACCCAGGCACCCTTGCTCAAGTTTTGAACTGATAAGCAAAGCTTAAGTCACCTCATTCTTTTCTTTTGGCCAGACAGTGGGACTATCCTTCAATGTCAAAGAGGAGAATTAAAGTTACTAAATAGGTTCAGAACCTGAAAGAAACTTAGTAAACTCTACTCTTCTATTTTAGCAAGTTTGCATATGAATTAACCTTTCTGAAAATGCTGATTATATTTTAATACAATTTAGCCTCATATTGGGTTTTCCTACTAAAGTGATAAGAAGTGGAATACAGACAGAAAAGTTTGAGTAAGAATACAGATGGAGCAAACAGAAAATATTACAGTTTTTGTTTTTTTCTGGTTTTGATCTTTTTTAGCATCCCTGTGTGTAGTGCTACCTTATCATGGAGGAAGAAGTAGTCTCATTGTTTTGCTCTAGTACATTATGTCCAAATAATGTCATCTGTACAGATAATATACTTGTGAACAGGTGAGAAAATCTTAATTGTGAAAGGCACATAGGGATTTTTGTTTTATATAACACAAAATTTAACAATTTCCAATAATTTGATCAACCATGATTATACAATTTTTCCAGTATACATTGCTATAAAAAGACTGCAAAGGATGCCCTGCTAACCCTTTATAATGATGTCATCAGTCAATAAAGCAAGATTTACAGCTTGATATTCTCCTGGAAAAATAACCACTGTATCCCCACTGTAACAACTATCCAAAGCCAAATCCAAATCATCATGCTGTTGGAGAAGTGTGTCTGAAGATAAGTCCTTTACCTGAAAAGAAGAAAGAAAACAGTATACTCTGAAGAATGAATTAAACTGAAAACAGGTCATTTTATTTATTTAAAAAAATTTAATATTTATTTTTGAGAGACAGAGTGCGAATGGGGGAGGGGCAGAGAGAGAGACACAGAATCTGAAGCAGGCTCCAGACTCTGAGCTGTCAGCACAAAGCCCGACACAGGGATTGAACCCATGAATTGTGAGATCATGACCGAAGTTGGATGATGAAGTCAGATGCTCAACTGACTGAGCCACCCACGTGCCCCGAAAACAGGTAAGTTTAATCAGTTAACTTACTGGTAATGTGTTTTTCTGAAAGACTTACTGTGTATATTACACTGTAATATACTATAAATACTCTATGTCTTTATACTCATTAAACGTTCAAAGTATTAGTCCATCACTTAAGCGAATGATGAAATGAGATTTTCTTTACAATCACTAATAATTTTACGGCTATTAAATACTGTGTGCTAGAAGTCATATTTTGAACCTAACATATTACCTCCTATGCCTCAACAGTTCTTTGAGGTAAAGTATTATTCTTCCTTTATCAGGTGAAGGAAATTGAAACTCAGGGAGATTACATGACGTGCCCAAGGACACAGAGTTAGTGAGTGGTTAAACTAAGCTTTAGATTCAGGTCTTTATGATACCAGGTCTCTTTCTACTATGCTACTTTATTTTCTTTAACTCAAACTAAACGTACAATTTTGGTAAATCAACAAAACTTCATATATTAAATATTCTAAAACTAAAAATACAAGTTGCCAGGAATTTGCACTGAGAGTAGAAAAAGGGAGAGAACTTCATTATTAGTGCCGTGAAGTGTGAGGTATTTTAGAAATAAAATTTGAAAACTAAAAATATACTCTGAAAAAAGCCTATTCTTTTATCCCAATAAAAATGGCGTTATCATTCATATATCTTTTTTCTTACAAAAAACAAGTGAAAGCATAACAAAAATTGAAATTTTAACCTAAATAAAATGCATTTTATGAAGGTATCCATTTATTCATAATACCAACATACCATAACATACATGTACATGGCTTTGAATCCTGACTTCTCATTACAACATAGTTTCCCATGTCTTAAAATATTTTTTCAAAGCCTAATTTTTTTTTTTAAAGTAGGCTTCATGCCCAGTGTGGGGCCCAATGTGGGACTTGAACTCACGACCCTGAGATCAAGGCCTGAGCTGAGATCAAATCAGATGCTTAACTGACTGAGCCACCTAAGTGCTCCTGAAAGCCAAATTTTCAGTGATTACATAATAATGCATCATATGGGCATATCATAATTTATCATAATTACGATTTTCTTACTCTTCTTTAGATGGTTTACAATTTCTCAATACTATGAAAATACTAACACAAATCCTTATGCACATCTCTAGTTACTTCTTTAGGATAAATTACTAAATGGAGAATTACTGTGTCAAAGGTATAAAAGATGTCAAGCATCTTGGATACCATTTGCTAAGTTGCCCTCCAGAAAGCTTAACTAATTAAAATTTGGTTTAAAAAAATAAATTTGATTTGAGAACTAATTTTGCTACAAACTCATCAGCATGGGGTATCTTTTACCCTTATAAAATATTTGCCAGTTTAATAAGCAAAAATCCTCACTGCCTCATTTTAATTTCCGTTCCTTTGGTAAGCAAGAATGAAAATTTTTTCCATATATATATGAAACTCATAACCTTATTAAATCAACAAACCAATATATCATTTGTGTGTTGTAAAAACTTTGATGGCAGAGAGTACAAGGATTACTTCTGTAAATATTTTGGAAGAACTCTAGATTCCATCTCATTAATTATTTTTTTCATGAAAATAGGAAACACAAGAGAGAAAAGTTTGATGGGGAAGAGAATGAATTTAGTTTTGGTGCCAGTTATTTTGAAGTACTGGCAGTCACTAAGTAGAGGTATGCAGTAGACTATGCATATAAGAGTCTAGAATATAGGACTGAGGTGTGACTAGGTATAAAGATATTGGAGTTATTTACATATAATTTGAGCACAGGAATGGATGAGATTAGCTACAAGACTATATAAAGAAGAAAGATAGCACTCTAGGGCAGAACACTGAGGAATGTTTAAAGAATAGGCAGAGAAGTACCTGGCTGACTCAGTTGGTAGAGTATGTGGCTCTTGATCTTGGGGTTGTGAGTTTGAGCCCCATGTTTGGTGTAGAGATTGCTTAAATGAATAAACTTTAAAAAAAAATTAAAGAATAGGGAGAAACTAAAGCTCTCAAAGCTGAAGTGGTGAGAAAATCAGAAGAACAAGATGTCATGAAAAAAGGAAGTAGTTGATGATGTCAGATGCTGACAGGTTAAATGAGGTGGTAATCCTTGAGCTGCGCTTCCTGAAATGAGCCACAGCTTGGTCCCACACTGACCACAAGAGCATTCGCACTAATCTCCTGGAGGCAGAAACAAGATCACTGTGAGTAGAGGCATGAATGTGAAAGAAGTAGAGACAAGTGCAGATAAATATTTCAAGAAGTTTTGCTCTGCAAAAGGAGAGAGAGATGTGGTATTTAGGATACATATTGTTATTTAAAAATAAAAAACAAGTGAACACATCTCAGTGCATTTAGGAAGGAAGTAGTAGAGAGAAAGATATAAAAGAGAGGTGATGTCATGGAAATGGTGGAGTAAAGAGCTCCAAAAATTGGATCTTTCACTGAAGCAAATAGTAAGTTGGCAAAAAAAAAAAAAAAAAAAAAAGAATATTTTTGCAATCCTGAAACCTAACCAAACACAAAAATCAAGGGAATGCTTAATGAAGAGACTGTTAAAATTTGGTAAAAAAGCGTTGTGTTTTTGCTTACCTGCCTACCATCTCCTATTCTCCAGCTTGGCAGTGGAGACAACAGCCTGTGATCTGTGGCTTGCTGGTGCTGGAGCAGGCATGGGTGGGGGCAGTATGGACCTTATTCTCAAAAAAAAAAAAAAAAAGTGTGGGTGCGTATTTTAACCTGTCAGTATCTCAAGAGAGGGGCTGACAAAGCTGACTTGTTTCACACCCCCTTCAGGATTGAGTGGCTTTATAGGCATCTGATGAAAGCATTTAAGATGCACACTACCTATAGCTGTCTGGGGCAAAGGACAGAGGAAGGGGCAGGGACAAGTCTGCAAAAGAGGAGGTTGATGAGGAAGATTCTTGGGGAGAAAAGAGCTGCCTCATACACTAGGAAATCTAGAGTGAAATACACATGCCCAGGGCTCAATGTTTACTCAGAAGAGATCTGAAAGGACCTTGGGCTTTGCTTCCCGCTGATCACTGGGCCCTGTGCAAGCAAGAGGTGAAAGCCAAGGCAGAGTTGTAAGCAGCCTGGCTTAGCTTTGAAAGAGTGCCTTGGCTCAGAGCTAATCTGCAGACTAGGAGAGATTTTTGGTTTTGGTGTTTTAGCTGTAGGTGTTTATGAAAATCTCTGCCAGATCTCTGACTACCTTCTGAGATTACATAATAGAATGTCAGTAGACACACAAAAAAAGAAATCCAGCTTTTGCAAAATAGTTTGGAAAATTTACTAATCATATGAACAACTGCAGTCCTCAACAATTAATAAAGCAAACCCTGGGGATAGGGTAGACTCTGATTTCTAGAGTTACTATAATATTCAAAATAACCAAGTTTCAACAAAAAAAAATTACAAGACTTTTGAAGAAACAGGAAACTATGGCCAATTTACAGGGAAAAAAGATTGACCAAAACCATCTCTGAGGAAGCCCAGACAAGCCTTTGGATTTATCAGACAAAAATTTTAAATCAACTGTCTTAAATATCTTCAAAGAGCTCAAAGAAACCATGGACAAAGAACTAAAGGAACCAAAAGCACAATGTATGAACATGTAGAGAAGATCGATAAAGATATAAAAATTATGGGGCACCTGGGTGGCTCAGTTAGTTGAACATCGACGTTTGGCTTAGGTCATTATCCCAGGGTCATGGGATCGAGCCCTGGGTCAGGCTCTGTGTGGAGAGTGGAGCCTGCTTGGGATTCTTTCTCTCTCTCCTCCTGCCCCTCTCCTCTGCTCGCAAGCTCTCTGTCTCAGATTAAAATCATCATCATCATGATAATGATAATAAAGAGATAAAATTATGAAAAGGAACCAAATATAAATTTTATGTCTGAAAATTACAAGAGTTGAAATTAAAAAAACAAAACTAAAGAGGTTAGACATCAGATTTGAGTGAGAAGAAGAAAGAATCAACAAACTGGAAGACAGGACAATTATTATTATCCAGTCTGAGGAACAGAAAGAAAAAAGCATAAAGAAAAATGAACAAAGTTGAACAGACCAGTGGTATACCATCAAGAATAAAAATATATCGGGGCACCTGGGTGGCTCAGTTGGTTAAGGTCCAAATTCAGCTCAGGTCATGATCTCGCAGTTTGTGGTTTGTGAATTCGAGCCCCACATTGGGCTCTGTGCTGACAGCTCAGAGCCTGGAGCTTCCTTCAGATTCTGTGTCTCCCCCTCTCTCTGCCCTCCCATGCTCATGCTCTGTCTCTCTCTGTCTCTCAAAAAAAAAAAAAATATTAAAAAAATATTATAGGAGTCCCAGAAGAAGAAAGAGCAAAAAGAATATTTGAAGAAATAATGGCTGAAAACTTTCCAAAATTGTTGAAAGATGTGAATCTACACATCCAGTAAACTTAATGGATCTCAAGTAGGAAAACACGAAGAGATCCAAACCAACACACATAATCAAACTCTTGAAAGTTAAAACAAAGAATCTTGAAAATGGTGAGAGAGAAGCAATTCAATATAAACAAGGAATTGGCTATAAGAGTAACAACTGATTTCTTAACAGAAGCCATGGAAGCCAAAAAGCACTGGGACATATTTAAGGTAGGGGGTGGGTACTGTCAACCAAGAATTCTATATCTAGCAAAACTACTCTTCAAAAACAAAACAAAACAAAATTTAAAAAAAATGAAGAATTAAGACATTGCCAGATAAAAAAAATTGGATCTTCCCTAAAAGACATGGTAAAAAGAGTCTTTCAGCCTGAAGGAAAAGGACACTAGATAGTAACTTGAGCCATATGAAGAAATAACTACAGTAAAGGTAACTACATTGCTAAATATAAAGCCAGTGATTTTGTAATCTTGGCCTGTAACTCCTCTTTTTGGTTCCTATATTACTTTAAAAAGCGATGCATTAAACAATAAATATTAATCTATACTAATGAGTAGATGATGTATAAAGATTTAATTTATGACAATAGGGGAAAATTTATGACATAAAGGGGGAAATGGAGCTCTATAGGAGCAGAGTATTTATATGCTATTGAAGCTAAGTTGGAATCAATCAAAAGTACATTATTATAAATTTAGGATGCTACTTGTAATCCTTGTGGTAACCACTAAGGATATAACTAAAATATATACATAAAGGAAATAAGGAGCGAATGAAACAATGCACTAAAAAAATCAAACACAAAAGAATATGATATATAGAAAAAAATTGCAGTATGGCAGAAGTAAATTTTTCCATATCAGTAGTCACTTCAAATGTAAACAGATTAAGATTACCAATTAAAAGATAGAGACTGGTAGAATGGATAAAAAAATGTGATCCAGGGGCGCCTAGGTAGCTCAGTTGGTTAAGAATCTGACTCAGTGTCAGCTCAGGTCCTGATCTCCTGGTTCATGAGTTTGAGCCCTGTGTTGGGCTCTGTGTTAGTGGCACAGACCCTGCTTTGGATTTTCTGTCTGTCTCCCTCTCTCTCTCCCTTTCTCCCCCTCCCTGTCCCTCCCCAGCTTGCATGCACTCTCTCTCTCAAAATAGACATTAAAAAAAAGAAATATGATCCAACTATATCTCTACAAGGGAATCACTATATCTAAAGACACAAACAGATTAATACTGAAAGGATAGAAAAAGGTATTCCATGCAAATAGTAAACAAAAGAGAACTATAGTGGTTTTACTAATATTAAACAAAATAGACTTTAAACCAAAACTGTTACCAGAGACTAAAAGGGACATTATTTATTGACAAAAAAATTTAATTCATCAAGAATATGTAATAAGCATATATACACCAAATAATGAAGGCCCCAACATATATGAAGCAAACATTAACAGAGTTAAAGGGAGAAATAGTTCAGCAGCAATAGTTGAAAACCTCCATACTCCTCTTACAATAATGATTAGAACATCTAGACAGAAGGTCAGTAAGAAAATAGAGGACTTAACACTGTAACCTAGGTAGACCTGACATATATAGAGACCTAAACATATTTACAGAACCCAACACAGAAGAATACATACTCTTCTTTAAGTGCACATATAACATTCTCCAGATACACCATGTAACACATGGTTAGCCAAAAAACAAGTCTCAATAACTATCTTCTCTGACCACATGGAATTAAGTTAGAAATTGATAACATCGGGAATACTGGAAAATTAACAAACATGTGGAAATAAAACAACACACCCTTAGACAACCAATGGGTCAGGGAAGAAAACCCAAGGAAAATTAGAAAATCCTTTGAGAAGAATGAAACAAAGCCACAACATACCAAAATTTATGGGATGCCGAAAGCAGAATTCAGAGTGAAATTTATGGCAATAAGTGCCTACATTAAAAAAGATCTCAAATCAACAACCTAACTTAACATCTTAAGGAACTAGGAAAAGAACAAGTTAAATTCAAAGCCAACAGAGGACAGGAAATAAAGATTAGAGAAGAGGTAAATGAAATGGAGAAGAGAAAAACAATGGAAATAATGAAATCCAAAGTTGATTCTTTGAAAAGCTCAACAAAATTGACAAACCTTCAGTTAAACTAAAAAAAGAGAGAGAAAACAGAAATAACTCAAACTAGAAATGAAAGTGGGGGCATTATTACTGACCTTACAGATATAAAAAACATTATAAG
Source organism: Paguma larvata (assembly GCA_030068075.1). NCBI lineage: Eukaryota > Metazoa > Chordata > Mammalia > Carnivora > Viverridae > Paguma > Paguma larvata. The sequence continues at coordinate 19,096,514 of CM057840.1, forward strand.
AAAATATGAATAACTGTATACCAACAAATTTCTTTTTCTTTTTTCCTTTTTTTTCTTTTTTCCTTTTTTTTTAAAGTTTATTTATTTTTGAGAGACAGAGACAGAGTGCAGGTGGGGGTGAGGGTGGGCAGAGAGAGAGGGAGACGCAGAATCCGAAGCAGGCTCCAGGCTCTGAGCTGTCAGCAAAGAGCCCGATGCGGGGCTCGAACCCACAAACTGTGAGATCATGACCTGAGCCCAAGTCGGACGCTCAACCGATTGAGCTACCCAGGCGCCCCCAAATTTCTTTTTCAATATTACTTTGGCTATTCGGGTCTTGAAAAGACAATTTGGAATGGGATGCCTTTCTTTCTCCTAGATCTGGGAGAACGATTAATGTTTAGGCACTGGAACAAGTACTTCTTATTTTTGCCAGGAATGATTGAAAAGCCAGAGTGTATGGAAAGTGGTGGTGGTGGTGGTGGTAGTTTAGTGTACTACTAAGCATTTATTGAGTACTTATTACGTACTGGGCATATTCTAAACATATTACAAATATTAATTCATTTAATCTTCACATATAGAATGTAAATAAGAAACACATACACATAACTAGTAAGTGGCAAAGCCAGAGTCTGAATCCAGGAAATGTGGCTTCAGAGCCCATGGTCTTAATCAGCACAATATACAGTTTTGACTTCCCTGCTCACAGTCTGTCTCTATCTCTCAAAATGAATAAACATTTAAAAAAAAATTCCAGATGAGTGAAATCATGGTATTTGTCTTTGACTGTCACTTGGCTGTCTAAATGCTTGTTGTGTATATATATATATATATAATGGAATATTATTCTGCCACAAAAAGAATGAAATCTTGCTATATACCTCTCTTTTTAAAGCACTCTGCAAATAAGGAAACTGAGGCTCAGAAGTTAGGCAGCTTGCCTAAGGTTACATTGTTATTAAGTGGTCTCAGACAGGCTACTTAAACCCGGGCTCTCTGACCACAAAGTCCATGTCTTTTTACTATAGTACTTGTGAAGATCACCAACACAGAAAAGATGGGGCATGGATAAAACTGTTTAAAAAGAGAACATAGAGCAGGAAGAACTCTGAGTAAAGAATCCTCAAAGGTAAGAAGGTTACAGGTTATGTACATAGCTTTGAAGATTTTGTCCACCTCAACAGTAAATCTAAAACAAAAGATCTAAGCAAAGTGGAGGTCGATGGTGCTGCCATCTCAGAGGAGTCTTCCTCACATTATCTAGGCCTGCGAAGTTCATGGATATTTACTTACACAAATGAAGACAAGGCTGCAAACCACAAGATAAAAATCAAAGAAATTTCTCACTCTCACACAGGAAAATAAAACCAGAAACAGATTTAAAAACAAATTACAAAGATAGTAGAATAATTAATGTTATTGAAGTATCTGATGCAATAAGCAATTGAAAGAAAATTAAATTTTGTTGAAAATAATCAAATGGGTAGCAGAGTAGACAATACCCAGCTTTATCTTCACTGCTCTCCTCTTAGGGATTAAACATCATCTTGCCGGACTTCTCTCCATTCCTCATATACGCCGCTTACCTCTCTTGTCAAACACGCACTCATTTACTATTCGACAAAACCGCTAAGTACCTGCCATGTGCGAAACACCACGCCAGGTGACTGGATGCATGGTAAACACAACACAACTTGCTCTCAAGAAGCTCATGTTCTCATAAAATATGAGACAGACGCTTTATAGACAGCCACAAAAAGTATTAAATACATAGCGACAAGGGAAAGTGCAAAGTGCTATGGGAAAGGCAGTGTAATGTATTCTGCAAGGTTGAGAAAGCCTTTTTCTGTGGAAATACTTAAATTGAGACCTGAAGGATGTGAGTAGCTCTGAAACAACATGGTGTACACCAAGATGTGGAGTTAGTGAAGGAGAACAGAAGTGGGAATATGAAGGATATGATTAGGATAGTTCTCAGAAATTTGTGACTAGCAGCTAAATAGATGGTGGTGCCATTTATTGGAACAGAGAGCTCTAGAATACACACAGGCCAATGGACAAGATTGTGAATTTAATCGTGGACATTTAAGTAGATATACTTATGAGATAATTAAGTGGTGATGAGCAGTAGGCATTAGGACCTATATGTTGGGCTAAGAACAAAAATCTGGGCTATGGATACACATTTTAGATTATCAGTATTTATAATCAAAGTCATGGGAAGAGATCAGATAAATCACTTAGGGATAATATATAGTGCCAAACATTTAGAGGACAGAAGAAGGAAAAGAGAAACAACAGAGAATGAAAACTAGGATAGTAACAGGAGACAACAAAAAAGAATATTTCAAGGAGAGAGCTGTGAAAGGCTAGAGAGCCATCAAGATGGAACTATTTACTCTTTGACTTAAAATATTTTTCTCTCTGGTGCTGGTTAAATTTATGCTCAACTTTCAGGTTTCTGCTGAGTTATTTCTTCCAGCTAGCATTGCCAGAATTCCTAATTCCGGCTTATCTATCTGTCCTATGTACATCCTGTACATCCTCCTATCATAGCTTTTATCATTCTGTGTTGTAACTGTAATTGCCTATTTATGTGTCCATATCGCCACCATAACTCAAACTTCTCAAATGTATGAAGAAGCAAGACTGTGGATCTGGTTCAAAGTTGTATCTTCCTCAAATGCAGTCTTTCTCATGTTTGTCCCCTTTCCTTCCCATAGCTACTAACATAGGCAAATAGTTGTTGACATTTATTTGGTACCTATTATATGCCAATCACTGAAGTGGATGTAATGGGAGAAATAAGGCATTAATGTCGGATAAGAACCTTATCCTCAAAGAGCTTCTTTTCTGAATATATGCAACTACGACTTAAGTGAACAAATAGGGATCAAGTGTATTTCTTACCATGTCTGTAGTCATCACTTTTGCCACAATATGTGTTATAGTCTTTCCAAAGTCTCTTTTTCCCTTCCTGCGCCTCAGAATTCTTGGAAAGAAAGGTCCATGAACTCTAGAGTTGAAAACATTTATTCATGATTAAATTAACCCCAAGCTATACTTAGAAACGTGGCACCAAGCATCTTTGAGACGTAGGCTTCACTAATTTTAAACTCTTTGAGAGCAATGAGCAACTTGAGAGCAATTGAATGATTAAACTTTTAGATAACTGAGTATTTAAACTCTTGATCTCTAAAATCTTTTCATCTTCATGGCTTATACCTGGAAATCTGTATGTAACCCATTATAATCAGTACCTGTCACCTCAGCTCTTCAATACAGTAGAAAAATTTCCTGATTAAACTTTGATAGCCCACTGAATTGTGGACTCACAAGAAACCAAAGGTGGGTTATGTCTGTATATTAAGCTGTAAAAATGTTTAGGGACATGTCTAATTTTAGATACCGTGTTGGACTAACGGAGTGTTTTGTTTCAAAGAATATGGTTTCCATAGGTATGTTGACTCTGGATTCCCAGCAGAACAATTCTAGCTTCTCTCTGAGTTGTGGGCATTTTTTGTTTTTTGGTTTTTGTTTTGTTTGCTATTTAGTGGCATATAATTAATTCCACTCTTTCTCTTCTTTCTGCTTTTCTCTACGATTCCTGCTTCCTATCACTTAATCATGCTAAGTGTCATCAAAAGAAAGAAAGTTTGAGTATAACTTTTTATCATTACTATCAGTCAAAAGGGACACTCCTTTTCTAATAGATGTAGATTTACTAATCTCCTTAGGTGTCATATTTTGGGTTCTCTGAAGCATATTATTATTTGATACAAATGGGATGCAGCTTTAGTACCAATATTTTTTATCTTCAAAAGTCTCATTGAACATTTCAAAAGTAAACCCAAGTCAGCATTTTTACACCTATTTGAGCAAGTGGTTATGATCTTGAGAAAGAACTATTCGCACATTTCTTCACCATATACCTGGTCACGAGCTGCTCATAAAGTACAGAATCCTATGTTCACGAATTACGATAGTTTATCATGCAGTCCTAGTTTTAAAATCAAAAGTATGTATCAGTGTTTTTTAAAAATCAAATTTATTAAGGTATAATTTACACAATAGACACTCATTTCAAGTAAACCATGCCATGAGGTTTCACAAATGTGTACACCCACCTAATCACAATAATCACGATACAGAACATTCCCATCACACTGACAAGTTCCTTTGTGCATCTTTGCAGTCAGTCCCCCACACCTACTCCCAAGCAACCTCTGATCTACTTTCTGTCGTTAGATCATCCTTTCTTGGAATTTTTAAATGACATTTTAAAGTGAAAGCATATATGAGGTACTCTTCTGTGTCTAGTTTTTTTCACTCAGCCCATGTCGAGATCCATCGTGTTATTTTGTGTATCAACATTTTGTTTATATTGCTGAGCAGCGTTTCCTTATTTGACTTTCTGTATACAAGATCATGTCATCTGCAAATAGAGATAATTTTATTATTTCTTCCTTTCCAATCTGAATGGCTTTTCTTTTTCTTGACTATTGCTCTGGCTGGAACCTCTAGTACAGTTTGAACAGAGGTGGTAAGAGCAGACATTCTTGTCTTCTTTCCTTAAGATCTTCCTTTTTAGGGGGGAAACATCCAATCTTTCACCACTATGATTAACTTAAAGGTTTTTCATAGATGGCCTTGAACAGGCTGAGAAAGATCCCTTCTATTCCAAGATTTTTGAGAATTTTTATGATGAAAGCGTTGAATTTTGTCAAATTCTTTTTCTGTATTAAGGTGCAGCTTTTGATTTTTATTCCATTAATATGGTGTATTATACTGATTCATTTTCGTATGTTAAACCAATCTTACAACCCCGGGATAAATCCCACTTAGTGTCTGATCCTTTTAATGTATTGCTAGACTCAGTCTGTTAGCATATTCCTGAGGATTTTTTGCATCTATATTTATAAGGGATATTATTCTATAGGGCTTTTTTATTTTTCTTGTGAATGTCTTTGTAGTTTTTGTATCAGGCTAATAGTGGCCTCATTGAATGCGTTAGGTAAGTGTTCCCTTCTATTTTTTGAAAGTTTGTAAATAATTGGTATTAATCCCTGAAATGTTTGGTAGAACTCACCAGTGGAAGACATTTGGTCTTTGGTTTTTCTTTGTGGGTAGTTTTTAAATGCTAATTCAATCTCCTTACTTGCTGTAGGTCCATTCAGGTTTTCTGTTTTGGCTTAGTCAGTTTTGGTAGATTGAATCTTTTCAGGAATTTGTCCATTTGATCTGGTGATCTAATTGATTGGTATGTAATTGCTCAGAGTATTCCTTAGTAATCCTTTTTATTTCTGTGCAGGTTTTTATGTGGATGTAAGTTTTCAACTTAGTTGGACAAATACCTACCAGGAGCACTATTGCTGGTTCATATGCTTAGACCACATTTAGCTTTTAAGAAACTGCCAAACTGTCTTCCAAAGAAGCCGTATTGTTTTTGCATCCGATCAACAATAAAGGAGAGTTCTTGTTCCACGTCCCTGCCGGCAGCTGATATTGTCAGGGTGTTTGTTTGTTTCTGTTTTTGTTTTGTTTTTGGATATTAACCATTCTAACAGGTAAGTGATAGTATCCCCTTCTTTTAATTTGCAATTCCCTAATGATAATGAGGTTGAGCATCTTTTTATAGGCTTTTTTCTTTTCTTTTCTTTTCTTTTTTTTTTACAGTTGTATATCTTCTTTAGTGAGGTGTTTGTTCAGAATGTTTGTCCCATTTTTAATTGGCTGTTTGTTACTCAGGATGAATTTTAAGAGATCTTTGTATATCTTAGATCCAACTTTTTTATCGGATGTGTTTTACAAATATTTTCTTCAAATTTTTGGCTTGTCTTTAATTCTCTTAACAATGTCTTTCACAGAGTGTTTTTAATTTTAATACAGTCCAATTTCTCAATATTTTTCTCCCACAGATCATACTGTCAGTATTTTATCTAAGAACTCATTGCCAACCCAAGTTCACCTACATTTTCTTCTATGTTTTATTCTAGAAGTCTTATAGTTTTATTTTACATTTAGGTCTATAGATCACTTTTGAGTTAATTTTTGTGAAGATGTAAGGCCTGTGTTTAGGTTCTTCTTTTTGTACATGGATGTTCAATTACTATATAGCACAATTTGTTGAAAATATTATTCTTTCTCCATTGAATTTTCTTTGCTCCTTTGTCAAAGAACAATCAACTATATTTGTGTGGATCTATTTATGGACTCTATTCTGATTCATTGATCTAAGTGTTTATTCTTTCACTAATACTAGGCTTTCTTGATTACTGTAGTTTTCTAATAAGCCTTAAAAGTGTTAAAAGTGGGTAATATGAATACGCCCTCTTTATTCTTCCTCAGTACTGTGTAAAATAAAGCTATTGTAGGCTTTATGCCATTCCGTATGAATTTTAGCAATAGTCAATACCTACAAAATAGCTTGCTGGGATTTTCATTAGGATTGCATTGAATCTACACATTAATTTGGGAAGAACTGACATATAAACAATATTGACTCTTCCAATCCATGAACAGAGAATATTTCTTCATTTATTTATATGTTTTCTGTCATCATAGTTTTGTAGTTTTCCACATATAGATCCTATATATATTTTATTAGATCTGTACCTAAGTATTTCATTTTTTGGCTCTATTATAAATGATATTTTTAAAATTTCAAGTCGTTTGTTACTGTTATGGAAGAAAGCAATAGAATATTGTTTTGAATATTAACCTTGCTATACTCATTTATTGGTTTTAGGATTTTGTTGTTGTTGATGATGTGATGATGATTCTTCGAGATTTTTTATGTACACAATTATGTCACCTGCAAAGATATTTCTTCCTTCCCAATCTGTATCTTGTATTTCCGTTACTTGTCCTGTTGCACTGTCCCTAGGACTTCCAGCATGATATTAAATAGGGGTAATGAGAAAAAATATCTTTGCCTTATTCGTAATATTAGGGGAGAAGCATCCAGTCTCTCATCATTAAGTGTTAATGTTACTTACAGGTTTTTTGTAGATGTTGTTCACCAATTTGAGGAATTCTCCTCTATCGCTTGTTAATCTTGATATATCAATTATTGAAAAAGGGATGCTAAAGTTTCCCACCTATAATAGTGGATTTCTCTGTGGCCTTGCATTTCTATCAGTTTTTGCATCACATATTTGATGTGCTGTTGTTGGATACATACATATCAAGCATTGCTATGTCTTCTTGGAGAACTGAACCTTTTATCATTATGAAGTGCCCTTGTTTATCCCTGATAATTTAACCAGTTCTTTCCAAAGCCTGCTTTGTCTTAAACTAATATAGTTAATACAACTTTTTAATGGTTGTGTTAGCATGAAGTATCTTTCTCTGACCTTGTACTTTTAACATTTCTAAGCCTTTACATTTAAGGTTGGTTTCTTAAAGATGACATATAGTTGGATCTGGTGTCTTTATCCATTTTGACAATCTCTGTCTTTTATGTATTTAGGCCATTTGCATTTCTGATACAAGGGACGAGGGTGGGGATGAGCTAAATAGGTGATGGGGTATTAAGGAGAGCACTTGTTATGATGAACACTGGGTGTTTTATGTAAGTGATGAATCACTAAATTCTACTCCTGAAACCAATAGTACACTATATGTTAACTAACTAGAACTTAAATGAAAATTTAGGGAAAAAAAATGATTACTGACATAATCAAGTTAATACCTACCATACTTCTAATAGTTTTGTTTGTTGTATTTGTTCTTTGTTATTTTCCCCTCCTTTTCTGTCTCCTTTGGTTACAGTTAGGCATTTTGTGATTCCACTTTCATCTATTCTCATCAATTATTTTTAAAAAAATTTTAGTGTTTTTTTTACAGATTGCAATATACATTTTAAACTAATCTTAATCTACCTTCAAATAACACTATACTGCTTCATATATAGTACAGGTACCTTTTAACAGAATAATCCCATTTATTTCTCAGTATGATATTACTGTCACTTATTTTACCAATCCATATGCTATTATCACTGAATACCATCATAACTACTATAACTTTAAACAGTTATCTTTTCTATCAATTGAGATAAAGAAAAAGATTTTAATTTACCTTTATTTATTCTTTCTCCAAAGCTCTTCCTTTCTATACATAGATCTGAGTTTCTGACCCCTAACAATTTTCTCCTCTCTAAAGAAATTTTCATTTTTCTTGCAGGGTGACAAATTCCCTCAGGGTTGTTTTTTTTGTTGTTGTTGTTGTTTGTTTGTTTGTTTAAAAGAGCTATTACCCTTTCACTTTTGAAAAATAATTTCACTGGATATAGAATTCTAGGTTGATAGTTCTTACCTTCAATGCTTTGAGTATTTAACTCCTCTCTCATCTTGTTTGCATGGTTTCTTGTAAGAAGTCCATTGTAATTTTTATTCTTGTTCATCTATAGATAACATGATCTCTTCCCCCTCAGTTTTTTTATGTATGGTTTTCTTCAGTTAGAATATGATATGCCAATATACAGATTTTTTGGTATTCATCTTGCTCAGTGTTCTGAGCTTTCTGGAGGTATGATTTGATGTCTGCACTTAATTTTGGAAAATTATTTAATTCAAACCGTTCACAATTATAAATTTAAACATTTCTTCCGCTGTATTTGCTCTTTTTCTCTTCTGGTATTCCAGTTACACATACGCTGCGCTCTTTCAAATGGTCTCACTCTACCTGAATGTTTCATTTTTTCATTCTTTTTTCTCTTTGCATTTGTCTGAAAAGATTCCGTTGACATACCTTCAAGCTCACTGATTTCTTTCCTCAGTTCCATCTCATCTATTAGTAAACCCACCAAAAGTATTCATTTTTATTTACAGTGTTTTTTATTTCTAGCATTTTCTTTTAATTCATTCTTAGAGTTTCTATTTTATGCTTACATTATTCATCTGTTTTTGCGTGTCGTGTCCTTTTTTCAGTAGAGTTAACATATTAATTAGTTATTTTAAATTCCATCTGAGTAATTGCAAAATGATAACTGAGTCTGGTTCTGATGCTTGCTTTCTCTCTTCAGGCTTAATTTTTTCTTACCTTTTAGCATGTCTTATAATATTTTGTGGAAATCCAAGCATGATATATTGATTAATAAAAACTGAAGTAAACAGTCTTTTACTGTGAGGTTTTATATTAATCTGGCCAGGAGGTATACTGCTTGCTGTAGCTGTAGGTATCAGAGGCTTCGAAATCCTATGGTTTCCATATTTTTGCCTTTGAAAACTCCTTTTTAGACTAGGCTTGTGTCTTGTAGCTCTTTTAGGTATAATTCCATTATTTTACTGGAGCCTGGCCTGGTGTATTGTAAGGTAAGGTGGAGAGGAAGTGTTCTATAATCTTAAAATTATGTACTAGTCTTTTAGTGGGTCTATGTCTCTGGACTGACCTTCACAAGTGTTTCTTAGTGCCCTTCTCATCCTAGAGTGGAAGGCTAGAGTGGGCTGGAGTCAAGGAAATGCCCTTTCCCTAGGTGGGCAAAGGCTCAGGGAAAGTCTTTTCCCCTGGTAAATAAATCTTTGTTAGGGGGACGCTCTAGGTGTATTTCACAATGGTAACTTTTCCCATCCCCAACCAGGGGCATAATGGGAGTTTTCTTGGCTCTTCATCTGAGAACTTAGTGAGATTCCTGGAGGCAAAACTGCACAGAGAAGTAGGGTGCCTCCCTAAGAACTGCAGCCCACTGGGAGTTTCTCACTTGCATCCTGGTCCACATTTAACCTCCAGCAGTTAATCAAAAGTGTTCTTACAGTTTATGGCTCTAGGGGGTTATCTGTTCCAGGTAAGCAGATCTTGGTTGTGACTCTAAATTTACTTCTTCCCCCAGATTTCACTGTAGCAGTTTGCCATGTGACCTCAGTTTTCTTATGGGTCCAAGAAAGTCATTTTCAGTTTTCTCAGCTTTTTTCTTGTTTTCAGGATGGGAGTGATAACTCACAAGTTCTTTACATGTCAGAGCTGCATCTGAAAATATTTGGTTCCTTTTTAGTTTCCATTTCTTTGTTGAGATTCTCTGTCTACTTATTAACACCAAATTTTCCTATAATTCTTAGAACATATTTATAATAGCTGCTTTGAAATCTTTGTCTGATAAATCCAACATCTGGGCCCACTCAAAACCTGATTTTATTAACTATCTTTTTTCCTGGGTATGGATCCTATTTTCTGGTTTCTTTGCATGTCCATTCATTTTTGGTTGAACACTAGAGACTGGAAAATATATTCTCATAACTCTGGATTGTGTTATGTTCTTCTGAAGTTTGTTAGTCTTGTATTCTAGCAGGCAATTAATTTGCCTGGGATCAAAATCCAGGTGAAATATCTGTTCAGTTCTTTCAACCTCCATGCTTCAACTACATACTTTTTTTTGAAGCACCATTCTCAAATTTCTCTCCCCCACCATTGCTAGCATAGTTTAGTGGTCGGTCAAGAATTTGGGCAGAGTCTATGCTCAAATCCTGGATCTGACCCCTTTTGGAACTTTCTTCAGGATACCCCACTTAAATTTCCAGCTGCTTTGCTAGCCTTGAACTCTGTCCTTTGCCACCTTGTAATAGTAGGACTGCATTTTTGCTGCCAGAGTCTTGAGAACTAGTGATCACTCTCAGACTGAAAAGCAAATCCTGATTTCTTACCCATTCCAAGGATAAACTTTCCTGGCTGCTGCCTGCTTTGGTCATTTTTACAGTGCCTTCAAATAGCTGAATATTTTAATATATTTTTGTCCAAATTTTATAATTGTTATCCATGAAAGGCTTTGACCAATTAACTCACTCCACCACTCCCAGACCTAGATTCTCTGTGATTATAACTTTTAAGATGAAAGAACCCCATGCGACCTTATGCCATTAGAATCTAATCTAATGTTAACTTGTATTCAAGTTCAACTTTTGTCAATCTGGATTTCTAGATAAGTAGATTTCAAAAATCTTATCTATATTGATTTCCCGAAGTAACCCCAAGGTTTTTTCGCAGGAATCCCAATAACAATAAAAATAGGAACTAAAATGGGATTCTTAATGATTAAAAAAAAAAAGTCAAATTTGGAAGAAAATACAGAAAGAAAAGATTTAGGCTAACAGTTAATTGTTAGACAAGTAAAATGTGGCTCAAAATTCATAAGGCAAAGAATGTGTATAAGTGGAGCACATAAGAAGGGGTTTAACAATCTAGCATTAAATAGTCAGAAGTCCTTTGGCTCCATTCAAAATTTTCCATTAATTTTGAAACCATCAGCAAGTATTCCTGTTTCCTCTCTATCTAAAACAAAGACAGAAATATATACTTTACTGCATAGTAATGTAAAAATATTTTAATACATTTTGAAGTACTCTGGGGAATGATGTTAGCTAAATCTACATTGTTTTATTTATCATAAAAACATTATCAACTTAATGTTGGTTAGAAAGAAGTTATGAAAGAGCCAAATTAGTCAACTTTTTCCTTTACTTTGCATATTATATGTGGTGGTGATTTGCCTCCTCTTTTCTTAGGCTCTGGCCAAAATCAAGAAGGTAAAGATGAAAGATAAGGAAAGAATTAGATTGATGACACTTTTTTAAATCTGAAATTCCAATGATTTCAACGAATTCATTTATATAAAAATAATTTTCTAATACTGGTAGTTGTACTTTGTTCTTATCTCAAAAACTGGACATCTAATTTTATAATCTACTTCAATCAGGGTAACATATATGACAAGTTAAGTGATATGACAAAAGAATGACCATGTAATCTTTTTGTTTAAAACGGAACAAGTAATTACCGGAGGCGTAAATCTTCCCACATTTTCAATAATCCACACAGCATTACTATCTCATAGTATTTTTTCCAGCATTCTACGGCCTCTGCTGCAGATGGATCTTCCTTAATATTGCTCTGATACTCGATGAGTTCAACACGCTTATTTTTATACTTCTCCAAAGTTTTTTTGAAACGTTGGGCAATAGGACCAGGTATGGTTCCATCCTGTATATCACACCACCTGAAAAGAATCAACGTAATTACAATGTTTATCTTATATAAAGTGCTGAGTAAGTTTTTAACTATACTTACAAATTAATTCTTTCTTCAATCAAAGCAGTATAATTCTCACAACTTTCTTCATCATCCCAGTCTCTCCAAAGAAAGTCATAAAAAAACCTATGATGAATCAAATTAATAAAAAAGTGATCAAAAAGAGCCAATACCTTGTATTGAATTAAAAAGACATTCTCCTGTCAGAATTCTTTATATGAATTCTAAGAAAATACATATATATTTAAAACTTTTAAATGTTTTATTTATTTTTGAGAGAGAGAGAGAGACAAACAGAGCATGAGCAGGAGAAGGGCAGAAAGAGAAGGAAACAGAATCCAAAGCAGGCTCCGACTCTGAGTTGTCAGCACAGAGCTTGATGTGGGGCTTGAATCCACAAACCATGAGATCATGACCTAAGCCAAAGTCGGACACTGACTGAGCCACCCAGATGCCCCCCCAAAATATTTTTAAATAACCTTTCAGTGAATTAATATTCAAACCAAACCTTTATTTTGAGAAAGAGACAGCGCAAGTGGGGAAGAGGCAGAGAGAGGGAGAGGGAGAGACTCCCAGCAGGCTCCGTACTGTCAGCGCAGAGCCCAGTGCAGGCTTGAACTTCCAAACCATGGGATCATGACCCGAGCCAAAATAGAGTCCGACGTTGGGGGCCTGGGTGGCTCAGTTGGTTGAGCTTCCGACTTCAGCTCAGGTCATGATCTCGCAGTTCGTAGTGTTGAGCCCTGCATTGGGCTCTATGCTGATAGCTCAGAGCCTGGAGCCTGCTTCGGATTCTGTGTTTCCCTCTTTCTCTCTGCCCCTCCCCAGCTCGTGCTCCCTCTCTCTCTCTCAAAGATAAATAAACTTAATAATTAAAAAAAAAAAAGAATCAGACACCTACTGATTTAAAATTAGATGATCTAGATTCTATTTGAGGTTACTGTGGATAATGTTTCTTGAAGTGGGAGTATAAAATGCATTTCTAGATTATGGCTATGATTTTGTTCAACAAAGAAATAATACTTAAGATATAATCAGATTTGTTAGAAAAATAAAAATATGCCCCCAATATTCTGTATTATTTTTATGGATAGCTTCTCTCAAATTGTATCAACTTGTAAGAAGCAATCATAATGTAGATGATGACATCTAGTATTTGTAATGTCTTTACATGTGAAAAATAAAATCTAATATATTTAAATGCTTAAATATGAACAAAATTTATGTTACATATCTCTAGAACTTTTTAAAATCAATTTCTGAAAATTCAAAATCAAAACAATGGCAAACTTTTCTTTTCCCACATAAAATACTTCCACAAAAGAATATTTAAAAGAGTTACAAGTATGTTCCTTAAAAATGGACAGGGCACCTGGCTGGCTCAGTCAGTAGAGCATGTGACTGTTGATCTCAGGGTCATGAGTTCAAGCCCCATGTTGGGTGTAGAGATTACTTGAAAAACAAAACAAAACAAAACAAAAAACAACCTTTAAAAATATGGACAAATTGAATTTAGCAGTGAATAAAAATTAAATCAATAACTACTATAAAGTGCTTGTATACTTACATATTAACTTTTCGAATATGATAATTTTAACTTTAAGAGGTTAAAAGGTTGAATACCTTACAACTTCCAAGGCCAAAGCAATATCATGATTATCTGAATCTTGTCCTTCAACAGGGTACACTTCCAAGAGAGGCACACTATACTCCAGTTCTTCCAAAATCTCATTGACCAAACCCCTTGGAATATTTGCAATGTTAGAAGATAAGGGCTCAGCAACAGACACAGTAACTTTGAAACAAGATGATGAGCTTTGGCGTGGTTTACAAATTACCTAAGATAAATACCATAAAATCTGTAGTTACAAATCAAAATAAACCACAAGGATTTTTTCCTCACACATGATCTACTTATAAAATTTCTACTTTTAAATTATATGATTTCTTTAGCCACACACACAAAGTAATTATAGATCAATATTAAAATAACACATTTTCAAAGCTTACTTTTTTTAGTTGCAATGTAGTTAACAATGTTATATTAGTTTCTGGTGTACAATATAGCAATTCAACAAAATCATATACTACTCTGTGCTCATCAAGGTAAGTGTTAATCCTCTCCACCTATTTCACCCATCCCTCCACCCACCTCCCCACTGGTAACCATCTGTTTGTTCTCTATAGTTGAGAGTTTGGTGTTTTTTTTGTTTGTCTCTTTTGTTTTCTTTCTTCATTTGTTTTCTCTCTCTCTTAGTTTTTATTTATTTGTTTATTTATTTTGAGAGAGAGGGAGAGCACATGAGAACAGGGGAGGGGCAGAGCAAGAGCAAGAGTGAGAGAGAGAGAGACAGAAAGAATCCTAAGCAGTCTCTGCACTGTCAGCGCAAAGCCTAACATGGGGCTTGATCTCAGGAACCATGAAATCATGACCTGAGATGAAATCAAGACTCAGACTCTTAACGGATTGAGTACCCAGGCGTCCCTAGCTTCATGTGTTTTCTTTATTAAATTCCACATGTGAGTGAAATAATACGGTATTTGTTTTTCTCTGGGTTATTTCTCTTAGCATTATACTGTCTAGACCCATCCGTGTTGTTGCAAATGGCAAGATTTCGTTCTTTCTTGTGGCTTAATAATATTCCACTGCACACACGCACACGCACACGCACACACACATGCACACACATTGTCTTTATCCATTCATCTATCACTACACACTTGGGCTGCTTCCATAATTTAGCTATTGTAAATAATTCTGCAATCAACACAGGGGTGTATATATCCTTTCAAAGTAGTGTTTTTGTATTCTTTGAGTAAATACCCAGTAGTATGAATGCTGGATCACTAGTTCTATTTTTAGTTTTTTGAGAAACTTCCATAATGTTTTGGAATGGCTGTACCAGTTTGCATTCTCCGCAACGGTGCAAGAGGATTCCTTTATCTCCACATCTTCAGTAACACTGTTGTTTCTTGTGTTTTTGATTTTAGCCATTCTGAAAGGTGTGAGATAATATCTCATTGTATATCCCTGATGATGAGTGTGAATATCTTTTCATGTTTTCATGTCGGTTGGCTATCTGAATGTCTTCCTTGGAGAAATGTCTGTTCATGTCTTGTGCCCATTTTATAACTGCATTATTTGTTTTATGGGGAGTGAGTTTTATAAGTTCTTTATATATGTTAGATACTAACCCTTTATCAGATATGTCATTTGCAAATATCTTCTCCCATTTACTAGGTTATCTTTTAGGTTTTTTGCTTGTTTCTTTCACTGTGCAGAAGTTTTTCATTTTGATGTCCCAATAGTTTATTTTTGCTACTGTTTCTCTCAACTCAGGAGACCTATCTAGAAAAATGTTACTATGCCTGATGTCAGAGAAATTATTGCCTGTGCTCTCTTCTAGGATTTTTATGGTTTCAGATCTCACATTTAGGTCTCTAATTCATTTTGAGTTTATCTTTGTGTATTATATAAAAAGAGGTCGTTTCATTATTTTGCATGATACTGTCCAGTTTTCCTAGCATAATTTGTTGAAAAGACAGTCTTTTTCCCATTGCATATTCTTGCCTCCTTTGTCAAAGACTAATTGACCATATAGTTGTGGGTTTATTTTTGGGTTTTCTATTTTATTCCGTTGATCAATGTGTCTGTTTTTGTGGCAGTACCATATTGTTTTGATTACTACCACTTTATAGTATATGTTGAAATTTTGGATTATGATACCTACAGTTTTGTTCTTTTTCAAGATTTCCTTGGCTATCCAAAGCCAATGAAATTTATGGTTCCATATAAAATTTAGGATGACTTATTCTAGTTCTGTGAAAAATGCTATTGGTATTTTGATAGAGATTGCATTAAATCTGTAGACTACTTTGGGTAGGTAGTGTCGACATTTGAACAATATTTGTTCTCCCAATCGATAAACATGGAATATCTTTCCATTTTTTGTGTTATCTTCAATTTCTTTCATCATTGTTTCCTAGTTTTGAGAGTACATATCTTTCACTTTCTTGGTTAAGTTTATTCCTGGGTATTCTATTATTTTTGGTGCAATTGTAAATGGAATTGTTTTCTCAGTTTCTCTTTCTGCTATTTCAGTATTAGTGTATAGAAATGCAATGGATTTCTGTATACTGATTTTGTATCCTGAAACTTAGCTGAAAAATCAGTTCTAGTATTTTGGTGGAATCTTCAGGATTTTCTATATATAGTATCAAGTCATAAATAGTGAAAGTTTTACTTCTTTCGTACCAATCTGGATGTCTGTTATTTCTTCTTCTTGTCTGATTGCTGTGGCTAGGACTTCCAGTAATATGTTGAATAAAAGTGGTGAGAGTGGACATTCATGTCTTGTTCCTGACCTTAGGGGAAAAGCTCTCAGTTTTTCACCAGTGAGTATGATGTTAGCTCTGGATTTTTCATATATAGTTTTTGTTGTATTGAGATATGTTCCTTCTATGTGGTTTTAATGTATTGTTGGACTCAGTTTGCTCATATTTTGTTGAGGATTTTGGCATCTATGTTCATCAGCAATATTGGCCTGTAGCTCGCTCTTCTCACTCTTCTGTCTCTCTCTCTCTCTCTCTTTCTTTCTCTCTCTCTCGATATTATTTTGGTATCTGGTTTTGGTATCAGAGTAATGCTGGCCTCCTAGAAGGAGTTTGAAAGCTTTCCTTCCTCTTCTATTTTTTTGGAATAGTTTGAGCAGAATATATATTACCTCTTTTTTAAATGTTTCGTGGAATTCACTTTTGAAGCCATCTGGTTCTGTACTTTTATTTGATTACCAATTCAATTTCATTGGTGATAATTGTTCTGTTCAAATTTTCTATTTCTTCCTGCTTCAGCTTTGGTAGGTTATATATTTCTAGGAATTGATCTACTTCTTCTAGGTTGTTCAATATTTTGGCATATAACTTTCCATACTATTCTTAGCATCTTTTGTACGTGTGGTGTGGTTGTTATTTCTCCTCTTTTATTTCTGATTTTGAGTTCTCTGTCTCTTTTGATGAGTCTGGCTAAAGGTGTAACTATCTTGTTTATCTTTTCCGAGAACCAACTCCAATTTTCATAGGTCTGTTCTATTGTTTTTGTTTTTGTTTTTTTTTTTTAGTTTCTATTTCATTTATTCTGCTCTAATATTTACTATCTCCATTCTACTTGTTTGGGATTTTGTTTGTTCTTTTTCTAGCTCCTTTAGGTGTTAGGTTAGGTTGTTTGAGATTTTTCTTGCATCTTGAGGTAGCCTTGTATTGCTATAAACTTCCATCTTAGAACAGCTTTTGCTTCATCCCAAAGATTTGGAATGTGCTGTTTTCAATTTCATTTGTCTCTATGTAATTTTTTTATTTCCTCTTTGATTTTTTGGTTAACCCATCATTGTTTAGTAGCATGTTATTTAACCTCCATGTATTTGTGGTCTTTCTAGATTCTTTCTTGTGGTTAATTTCTAGTTTCATAACATTGTGGTTGGGAAAGATGGTATGACTTCTTAATTTGTTGAGACTTGTTTTGTGGCCTAACATGTGTGGTCTATTCTGGATAATGTTCTATGTGCATTTGAAAAGAATGTGTATTCCACAGTTTTAGGTTGGGATGATATCTGTTAGGTCTGTCTGGTCCAATGTATCATTCAAAGCTAGTTTCTTTGTTGATGTTGTCTGGTAATGTATACATCAATGTAAGTGGGTGTTAAAGTTCCCTACTATTATAATATTACTATCAATTACTTCCTTCATGTTTGTTATTAGCTACTTTATGTATTTGGATGCTCCCATTTTGAGTGCATAAATATTTATAATTGTTATATCTTCTTGGTGGATTGTTTCCTTTATGATTATGTAGTGTCTTCATTTGTCTCATTGCAGTCTTTGTTTTAAATTCTGTTTTGACTGATAAAAGTATTGCTACCTGGCTTTCTTTTCACTTGCATGATAAATGCATTCTGTCCCATCACTTTTAATCTGCACATGTGTTTAGGTCTGAAATGAGGCTCTTGTAGACAGCATACAGATGGGTCTTGCTTTTTACACATTTTGTCACCCTATGTATTTTGATTGGAGAATTTGGTATTTTTACATTCAAAGTAATTATCAATAGGTATATATTTATTGCCATTTTGTTACTTGTTTTATGGTGTTTTTTTTGTTTTTTGGGTTTTTTTTTAGTTTTTCTCTTGTGGCTTGTTGGCTTTCTTTAGTGATATACTTGGATTCCTTTCTCTTTATTTTTTTTTACATACCTACTACCAGCTATTGCTTTGTGATTAACATTAGGTTTATATATAACACCTTATGCATATAGCAGTCTATATTAAGTTGATGGTCACCCTTTCGAAAAGCACTAAACTCTCATTCCTCCCCCCATCTCCATTTTAGATATACGGTATCATACTTTATATCCTTTTCTTTTGTGAATCCCTTGACTGATTTTTATAGATAAACTTAATTTTACTGTTTTTGTGTTTCTTACTTTTAATAACATTTCTTATAAGGCTCTTTTAGTGGTGACGAATTTCTTTAATTGTTTTGTTTGTCTGGGAAACTCTTTATCTCTCCTCCTATTCTGAATGACAGCATTGCTGGATAGAGTATTCTAGATTTTTTTTCAGGATTTTTAATATATCCTGCCAGTCTCTTTGGGTTGCAAAGTTTCTGCTGAAAAATCAGCTCATAGTCTTACCGGCTTTCCTTTTATTAACTGTTTTCTTTTGGGGCTTTTAAAATTCTCTTTATCACTGCTTTCTGCCATTTTAATTACCATGCATCTTGTTGTGGACCTCCTCCAGTTGATGCCTCCTGGATGTGGATGTCTATTTCCTTCCCCAGATTTGGAAAGTTATCAGCTATTATTTCTTCAGATATATTTTCTGCCCGCATTTCTCTTTCTTCTTCTTTTGGGATCTCTACAATGTAAATGTTATGCTTGATGGCATCGTTGAGTTCCCTTAATCTATTTTCATTTATTGTTATTTTTTTCTCTCCCTGATCAGCTTGATTGTTTTCCATTACTCTGCCCAACATGTCACTGATATGTTCTTCTGCTTCCTCTAATCTACTGTTTATTCCCTCTGGTTTGTAGGTTTGTTTGTTTATTTATTAAATCCAAGTTAGTTAACATAATAGTGTTAGTGGTTTCAGGAGTAGGATTTAGTGATTCATCACTTACATTTAACACCCAGGGCTCATCCCAACAACTGCCCTCCTTCATGCCGATCACTCATTTAGCCCATCCCCCCAAAAACACCCCTCCAGCAACCCTCCATTTGTTCTCTGTAGTTGAGTCTCCTATGGTTTACTTCCCTGTTTTTATCTTCTTTTTCCTTCCCTTCCCCTATGTTCATCTGTCGTGTTTCTTAAATTCCACATGAGTGAAGTCATATGATATTTATCTTTCTCTAACTTATTACGCTTAGCATAATACATTTTTAGTTCCATGTTGTTGCAAATAGTGAGGTTTCATTCTTTTTGATCAACAAGTAATATATTCCATTGTATATTTATATACCACATCTTCTTTACCCATTCGCCAGTCGATGGGCTTTTGGGTATTTTCCCCTCAGGTATATTTTAAATTTCAGTTATTGAGTTCTAATTCTCCGAGTGGTTCTTTTTTTTATATTTTCTATATTACCGATAGGGTAATAGATTTTTCATATATAGTTTTTGTTGTATTGAGATATGTTCCTTCTATGTGGTTTTAATTCCACTCTTTCTCAAATCCAGTGAGTACTTTAATGACCATTACTTTAAATTCTCTATCAGGCATATTACTTATCTCCATTTTGTTTAGGTCTCTTGCTGTGATTCTGTCCCATTATTTCACTTGGAACATATTCCTCTGTCTCCTCATTTTGTCTAACTCTCTGTGTATGTTTTTATGTGTTAGGAAAGTCAGCTATGTCTTCTGCTCTTGAAAGCAGCAAACTTATGAAGAAGAGGTCCTGTAGAGCCCTGCAGTACAATGTCCACTGTTCATCAGAACCTGGCACGTCAGGAGTGTCTACTATGTGGCATGCATGCTACTGTTGTGGCTGAACCATTTTTTACTTCAGTACAGTAGCCTCTAATGGCTTGCTTTGCCTGTTGCAAGCAGGGTTTGGTTCCTATGCTGTTAGTGAGTCAGTCTGGGGCTACCTTGAGCCTGAGTTGAGTCAGACCAGACATTTGCCAGAGAGGCAGTAGCACTGACACGGGTGCTCTCTCTGTGTTGTCTGCTAAGAAGCTTTTATTAGTGGTCAAGGACTGCAGTCAGACAAGATGTCTACCCCCAGCCCTCTTCAGGGAGCGCAGTCAAACTGGTATATGTGGTTTTATTCCCCTCTTCCTGGGGCAAGAGTCACTTTGGGGTGGTGCTGGCCCCTGTCAGGACTGCCTGTACAGTGCCACACTTGTGCTGCTTTGGATGGACTCTTGCCCAGGATGTTTTGGATGGGGCAGGCATTTGGAGAATGCAGGAGTGGGACACGAGGTGCCAGCAATGTCTGCACTGGTCAGCTGTGGGAGGATGCATGCCATGGTCCTGGAAAACTCCTGCCAAGGCCAGGC
The DNA here is from genome assembly GCA_030068075.1 of Paguma larvata. NCBI lineage: Eukaryota > Metazoa > Chordata > Mammalia > Carnivora > Viverridae > Paguma > Paguma larvata. Next base: position 19,117,067 of record CM057840.1, read on the forward strand.
TGAAGGGGAGGGTCTGCAGAAGAGCATGGGAGCAGGGCATGTTGTTAGTAAGCTAGGTGGAGAGTGCTTGCAGTGTGTAGTTCTTGCAGGTGTCTATGTATCTAGGCTGGAGGGCAGGGGATGCAATTGTTGAAAAAGTCTTCCAAAGATCCCTGCCCCTCCAGCATGGGCTCTCAGATTAGTAAACGAATCTCTCTCTCGTATGCCCCAGGTGTTTTTCAAACTGCTGCTTTTATGTTGTATCTCAGTAGGGCTGTTTGTTGTGCTATCTCTTTAAGGGTGGGGATAGTTTCCCATTGCCCTCTGGCTCTCCCAGAGGCAAGCCTAGCCTGATTTAAGTTCCAGGTGTTAAGTCCCACTAATTGTAAGAACTTATGAAGTTAGGCCTCTCTGGTTTTAAGAGCTAAATGTTATGGAAATTTGTCTTTACTGTGTGGGTCCCCCATGCCTGAGGTGCTTGGTGTGAGGTCTGCTTCTGTTCCCTTTCTGTGCCCTCGATTTCCCTTCCTCCTGCAGACAGTCCCTCAGGTCAGTTTGGCTCTCGACTGTATTTCTGCCCTTCTTACCCTCTTCGATGTGGTCTCTTCTCTATATTTAGCTGTGGAGAGTCTGTTCTGCCAGTCTTCAGTTTGTTTTCTGGGTTCTTTATACTGATGTTGTTGTTATCTAGGTATATCCTTGGGACAAGGTGAGCCTAGGATCCTCCTACTCACCATTTTCCTCAGAAGTCCTTCACAGTTTTTTAAAGAATTACTGTAGAGGAGTCCAATGCCATTCTGCTCATGATCATTTATATGAACCCATTGTTTTTCTCTCTGGAATATTGGCTCAACCTTCTCTTTGGTCCTACTATTTGCAAATTTCACTATGTGGTGGATAATCAGGGGGCCCTTTCAATCTAGTTGTATCATTTTGTTCTGAGAAGCTTTAAAAATTTGACAATTTTCTTTCTCCTGTTTGTTCTTTTTTTCTCCTCCTGCTCCTTGTTGCTCTCTTCCTCCTCTTCTTTGTTTCCTTTCTCCCTCCTTCCGTCCCTTTATCTCTCTGGAATATGTAACATCAGTTACATATTCCAGAGAGAAATGCTGGATGTTGGACCTGATCCTCTAATTCTTCTCCTCTTTCTTCCTTTCCATTTCTTAGGACTTTAGCTCTACTTTATGGGAGATTTCCTCAACTTTATCTTCTATTTCTTCTATTTGGTTTTTCATTCCTGCTGTATTTTTAATTTCTAAAAATTCTCTTTTGTTTTTCTTGGAATTTTCTCATCATGCAAGTTCCAGTTATTGATTCGTAGATGCTTTATCTTGTCTTTTGTTTAAATATATATGTGGAGATATACACTTTTTTTTCTCTTTAACGTGTGTTTCTTCAAAATGTCTTCTTTTCTGCTGTTTTAACCACTATTTTGATAATTAGAGTTTCTTCAAATGTCTGGTGATCTTGGCTGTCTGCTAATATTTAAAAGTGGAGCATTAAAAAGGTGATTGGGAGGTCTGGGTTTATGGGTGGAACAAGCCTAGTATGGATGTTTCTCTGCTAATATTTAAAAGTGGAGCATTAAAAAGGTGATTGGGAGGTCTGGGTTAATGGGTGGAACAAGCCTAGTATGGATGTTCTGTTGGTAGGATGTTCTATCTGTAGATGTAGAACATCTGTAGGATGTTCTGCACGAGTTCTTTCCTTGGGAACTCAATATGCCAATTACCTTTAGGTCTTTTCTTTTGAGTGGAACATAGACAATTCTTCAAACTGTCATACCTGAAGGGATATGCCTTAGCTGACTGTGTAACAGAAGCAGAGTCAGAGTAGAAGTAGAAGTACTCATACTTCTCAAGCCAGCTTCTTAAGTCTGTACACTTACATCTTTTGCCAAATTTGGGAAATTTCAGCCATTATTTTATTTAAATATTTTTTCAGCCACACCTTTTCTTCTCTTTTTCTGGGACTCAGAAAGACATGAAAGTTAGGTCTTCTGTTGTAGTCCAACATGTCCCTGAAACTCTGTTCATTTTGTTTTCCAGTTTATATTCTCTCTGGTGTTCAATCAGGTAATTTCCGTTTTTCTATCGCCAAGTTCAGCGATTGTTTGCTGTTTTCATTCTGCTATTCAGCACATCCATTTGAGTTTTTCATTTCAGTTACCTGATTTTTCTAGTTCTAAAACTGTTTTTTTTTTTACCTATTTCATTTATTTATAGAGACTTTCGAATTTTTTGCTGAGACTTTCTACTTTTTCATTTGTTTCACATGCATTCATAATTGCTCAGTGATGCATATTTATGGCGGCTGCTGTAAAATCCTCGTCAGATAATCCTAACATCTGTGTTACCTCAGTGTTGGTGTCTATTGCTTTATCTCTTTCAAGTTGAGATCATCCTCATTCTTATAAGGGATTGAGAAGTGATGATAAGTGATTTTCTATTGAAATCTGGATATTTGGGTATTATATCATGAGATTCTTGACCTCATTTAAATCTTTTATCAGTCCTCTTCTGACATCAATGTGACATAGAAAGGAAGTTGCCACCCTGTTACAGCCAGATGGGGATGGAAGTCCAGATTTTCTACCCAACCTCTGCTGACTGGCTTCCCATGTAGTCTACACCGGAGGTGGGGAAAGTTCCATATTGGCCAGCTCCCCACTTCCTTCCCACTAAGTCTTCTCTAACACCACTCTGGCAACCGTAACTGCTTGTTACAACTTGACAAAAGTGGAAGTCTAGCTTCGCTTAGTGTCTTCCTGCAGTGGGGAGAGAGGGGCAGCAGTTTTGTTTTTATCTCCTGTGGTGTTTGGCTCCCATCATCGGAAAGCAAGTTACAGAAAAGGTTTTATTTATTTACTTATTTATTTATTTTATTTGAGAGAGAGAGTGAGAGAGAGAGAGCACGAGCAGGGGAGAAGGGCAGAGAGAGAGAGAGAGAGAGAACAGAATCTTAAGGCAGCCTCCATGCTTAGTGCAGAGCCTGATGCAGGGCTCTATCCCATGACCCTGGGATGGTGACCTGAGCTGAAATCAAGAGTCAGATGCTTAAACAACTGAGCCACCCAGGTGCCCCTAGAACAGGCTTTAAAACCAAGGATTCTATAACTGAAGTTGGGACTATGTGGAAATAGCCATGGTACAAGATGTAAATGTTGAAAACAGCTCAAGTGACTCTTCCCTCTTTAGAACTATGAGATAGTAGAATCAGGTAAATAAATAGCTTCCAGAATCCACTGAAAGTTCCCTTAGATGCCTCCAAATTAAACATTCTCTAAGCTGGGAACATAACTCAACATAATAAAGGCCATATATGAAGAACCCACAGATGATATCATCCTCAATGGGGAAAAACTGAGAGCTTTTCCTCTCCAGGTCAGGAACAAGACAGGGATGTCCACTTTCACCACTGTTAGTGGAGTACTGGAAGTTAGTACTGGAAGTCTTAGCTACAGCAATCAGACAACAAAATGAAATAGAAGACATCAAAACTGGCAAGGAAGAAGTAAAACTTTCACTATTTGCAGATGACATGGTACTCTGTATAGAAAACCCAAAAGACTTCACCAAAAACTTGCTAGAACTGGTGACACGAATTCAGCAAAGTTGTAGTATACAAAACCGACATACAGTAATCTGTTGCATTTCTGAAGCATCAGAAAGAGAAAGTGAGGAGGCAATCTCACTCACAACTGCACCAAACACAAGATACCTAAAAATAAACCTAACCAAAGAGGTGAAAGACATGTACTCTGAAAACTATAACACATTGATGAAAGAAATTGAGGATGACACAGAGAAATGGAAAGATATTCCATGCTTACAGATTAGAACAAATATTGTTAAAATGTCTATACTACCCAACGCAATATACAGATTTAATGCAATTCCTATCAAAATGCCAACAGCATTTTCCACGGAGCTAGAATAAATCCTAAAAATTTGTTTGTAACCAAAAAAGACCTTGAATAGCCAAACCAAACCAATCTTGAAAAAGAAGAGCGGGGCGCCTGGGTGGCTCAGTTGGTTAGGCGGCCGACTTTGGCTCAGCTCATGATCTCACGGTCTGTGAGTTCGAGCCCCGCGTCAGGCTCTGTGCTGATGGCTCAGAGCCTGGAGCCTGCTTCAGATTCTGTGTATCCCACTCTCTCTGCTCTTCCCCAGCTCACACTCTGTCTCTATGTCTCTCAAAAATAAATAAAAACATTTAAAAAAAAGAAAAAGAAGAGCAAAGTTGAGGCATCACAATTCCAGATTTCAAGTTATATTACAAACCTGCAGTGATCAAAATAGTATGGTACCAACACAAAAACAGACACAATTCAACAGAACAGAACAGAAAACCCAGAAATGAACCCACAACTATATGGTCAATTAATCTTTAACAAAACAGGAAAGAATATCCAGTGGGAAAAAAGACAGTCTCTTCAACAAATGGTGCTAGGAAAATGGACAGCAACATGCAAAAGAATGAAACTGGATGACTTTCTTATACCATACACCAAAAAAAATTCAAAATGAATTAAAGACCTAAATGTGAGATCTAAAACCAAAAAATCCTAGAGGAGAACACAGGCAATAATTTCTTTAACATCAGCCATAGCAACTTCTTTCTAGATATGACTCCTGAGCCGATGGAAACAAAAGCAAAATTAAACTATTGGGACTTCATCAAAATAAAAATCTTCTGTACAGCAAAGGAAACAAGCAACAAAACTAAAAGACAACCTACTGAATGGTAGAAGATAATTGCAAATGACATATCTAATAAAGGGTTAGTATCCAAAATATATAAAGAACTTACAAAACTCAACACCCCAAAACTGAATAATCCACTTAAAAAATAGGCAGAAGACAAAAAAATTGGCAGAAGACATGAACGAACATTTCTCTAAAGAAGACATTCAGATGGCCAACAGATACATGAAAAGATGCTCAATATCACTGATATTCAGGGAAATACAAATCAAAATTACAATAAGATATTACCTCACACCTGTCAGAATGGCTAAAATCAACACCGCAAAAAACAACAGGTATTGGCGAACACTCTTGCACTGCTGGTGGGAATGCAAACTGGTACAGCCACTCTGGAAAACAGTATGGAATTTCTCAAAAAGTTAAAAGTAGGGGTGCCTGGGTGGCTCAGTCGGTTGAGCATCTGACTTCAGCTCAGGTCATGATCTCACTGTCTGTGAGTTCGAGCCCCGCATCGTGCTCTGTGCTGACGGCTCAGAGCCTGGAACCTGTTTCAGATTCTGTGTCTCCTTCTCTCTCTGCCCCTTCCTCTGCTCACGCCTCTGTCTCTATGTCTCTCAAAAATAAAATAAACACATTAAAAAAAAAGTTAAAAGTAGAACTATTCTATGATCCAGCAATTGCACTACTAGATTTTTACTCAAAAATACTAATTCAAAGGGATACACGCACCCCAATGTTTTTATACCAGCATTATCTATAATAGCCAAATTATGGAAACAGCCCCAGTGTCCATCAATTGATGAATGGATAAAGAAGGCATGGTATATAGACACAATGGCCTATTATTCAGCCATAAAAAAGAAAAAAAATCTTGCCAGTTGCAATGACATGGATAAAACTATTTCACTTATGCTAAGTGAAATAAGTCAGTCAGAGAAAGACAAAAACCATATGATTTCATTCATTTGTGGAATTTAAGAAACAAAACAAACGAGCAAAGGGGAAAAAAAGAGAGGAAGACAAACCAAGAAACAGATGTAACTAGAGAACAAATTGATGGTGACCAATGGGGAGGTGGGTGGGGGGATGAGTTAAATAGGTGATAGGGATTAAGGAGTGCACTTGTTGTGAGGAGCACTGGGTGTTGTATGGAAGTATTGAATCACTATATTGTACACCTGAAACTAATATTACACTGTATGTTAACTAACTGGAATTTAAATATAAACTTTAGGGGCTTAGTCGGTTAAATGTCCAATTCTTAATTTCAGCTCAGGTCATGATCTTGTGATTCGTGAGCTTGAGTCCTGTATCAGGCTCCATGCTGACAGTGCAGAGTATGCTTGGGATTCTCTCTCTCTCCCTCCCTCCCTCTCTCTGCCCCTCCCCTGCTCACTCACTCTATCTCTCAAAATAAATAAGTAAAATTTTTAAAAAATGTTTAAAGATTCTCTAAGCTTACTGATGTATTGATATACATGCCTTATATACAAATGTTTAAAAATCAACATAATCCCATCAACATAGGTAAGCAACCACCATTAACCTTCTCCAGCTTTATTCCTATGTACTTACGTAATTTACATCTGTGGCTCACACTGCATATCTAATTCTATAATCTTTTATCTTACATACACAATGAGCACTTTTCTAAGTCACTAAAAGTTTTTTGTTAACATAAGTTTTATGACTACATAATCTATCTTCCACCATCATTTATTTGACCAGCATACTATTATTAAAGTTTTATGGTATTCCAATTTTTAATTTTATAAATGTCGCTTTGACCACCCAATATATAAATCCTTTTCTGCTTTTCTGATTTATGTAGAATAAATTTTGAGAAATGAACTTTTTCATTTTCATTTATTTTTCTGTGCGGTGAGGTCTATTTATTTATTTTTATTTTTTCTAGCTTTATTGAGAAAACTGACATATAATGAGTGAACTATTTTTAAATTCTTAATATATTTTGACAAACTACTTTCTACAGAGGTTACAAAACAGTTTCCTTAATTTCTGGAGTACTTTGTAACCAAGATTAAAGATATGCTAGATTTCCTTCCAATCATATGTGTCCAATGTTTTCTTTGTTATTGTGTGAATCTATAGCAGGCAGCATAATGGCCCTCAAAGATATCCATGCCTTTCTTCTGGGAATTTGTGAATATATTACTTTACATGGTAAAAGGAACTTTGCGGATGTGATTAAGGTTAAGGAGTTGAGATGGGAAAGTTATCCTGAATTACCCAGTTGAGCCCATTCTAACCATGAGTCTTAAAAGACATGCACCTTTCCAATCTGGAAAGAACCAGAGAGATACAGTCTGAGAAAGACTTTGAAGATGGATGAAGGGGACAAGAAGTCATAGAATGCAGGCAGCTCCTAGAGGCTGGAAAAGGCAAGGAAACAGATTCTCCCGGAGAGCCTCCAGAAGGGAATGCAGCCTTGCCTACTTTTTGATTTTTTGTAGTCTCTATGATTGAAAATATGCCATTCTTTATCTGTAAAAATACCACTAACTTACTTTTTCACAGAACATAGATTGAATTGTTTTCAGGTAGTGTGCAATGTAATGAATTTCAAACACAAATTTTTCTTGTAACCAAAACAACAGATTTGAAATATCTGAGGCAAGAGTATCATTTGTGATTACAGACATTAATGTCTATACAAGGACAATTAATCTCTAAGGGAATCAAACGTATGACATCAAATATACTACAACATTTAACCTATAGAACAGCCTTAAAAAAGTAAAATCTTACCAGATGAAGGGTTAGAAGTTGATGTATTATATTATACTAAAAGGGTACCTTTTCATAGGAAGAAATATCAAATTTTGCCAATAGTTTTCTGATCCATTGTCTCTGTCTTAATCTAACTAACCCTCATAATTCAGATAAATGAAGATTAAAGGGAAATGATAGAAAAAGGCGGCTCAAGTCTGTTACAGCCTAAATTACCAATTATAAAGAAATGCACTTTTGAGGGGCACGTGGGTGGCTCAGTCGGTTAAGCGTCCGATTTGGGATCAGGTCACGATCTCACCACTCGTGAGTTCGAGCCTTACATCGGGCTCTGTGCTGACGGCTCAGAGCCTGGAGCCTGCTTCCGATTCTGTGTCTCCCTCTCTCTGCCCCTCCCCAGCTCGTACTCTGTCTCTCTCTCTCTCAAAAATAAATAAACATTAAAAAAAAAGAAATGGACTTTTGTTATTTGAGCAACCGAAACTAAGCTAATAAATATTGTCTGATACACTAGATTCCATTTAATGATTAACCATGCACAGGTAAATGGATGCTAATATGCCCCATCACCTTTTTTTATGCTATTAATTTGCTTAGAAACTTAAAATGGAAGTGAACTTTGTCTATCTCTGTTTAAGTATCAAAGCAACAAATTAGTAAGGTCAGATTTTGGTTATAAAAAGAACTGATAATTTCACTCAAACCAACAAAGATTTACCTCAACCAGTATACCAACAAAAGGGATAGAAGTTTCTTCATATTTCACAAAGAATAACTCAGGATTAGTCTTCCAGACTCCAAGCCATTTGTCTTTCGACTTTAATTTTTCTGTCAGATATTTACCCATAGCCTCATCAGCATCTTCTGCCTAGCAAAAGAAAAAATATATATGTAGAAGGATATGTAAAAATATGTTCCTGATTTCTCTTTGAATATGGGACCAATATGACTCTTAAATAATTTTTAAAAACCTGGAAAGTAATAGATTTTAACTGAATTTATGTTTCCTGGAAAACATCATAAACATTAAAATCTTAAAAGTGATCTATTCACTCAAAAGAGCAATTCAGGGCTGAGACACCTACCTGTTATTTATATTTAAGTAATTTGTTTTATTCATCCACTGAGGGGAAAGAACCATAATTATACATTTAAAAATAGCAATTATTTTTTCTGAACTTTAGAGATATAATAACCTATTTAAAATATATTCGGTACACAAAAATTTAAAACAGCACTCCATTATATAAGACAAACAAGCATATTAAGCGTTCAATAAATGCTGCCATTTAATTTTTTAAATTTCAATTCAGCTACCTCAAGGATGACAATAATCTAAACTGTGAAACTCCGTCATTACACGTTGTCTGATTAATGGCACAATAATTTATATAAACGTTTTTCAATTGCCTTTCAGAGACTTCGTCTTCTCCAACACTCAGTATCAGATATAAGTTGGCCATTAATAGTGTCCTAGTTTTATGGTATGGTGTTTTTAAAAATAAAATTTTCTTCTGATTATAAAATATGGTTAAATCTACAGAAGATCTGAAAAACTCACAAAATGCGAGGAAAACAAAAACCACTCCTGATCCTGACAGCCAAGTAACCACTGATACTTCCTTCCAGTCACTTTTCTATGTATGTACTCATCCATACATATGAATCACTCATTGTTTTGGCTCCCCCCCCTTTTTTTAATTATAGCATATGTATAACTACTGTTCTCAAAAACCTATCTTCGGGGCACCTGGGTGGCTGAGTCGGTTGAGCGTCACGACTTTAGCTTAGGTCATGATCTCACGGTCTGAGTTCGAGCCCCGCGTGGGGCTCTGTGCTGACGGCTCAGAGCCTGGAGCCTGTTTCAGATTCTGTACCTCACTCTCTGCCCCTCCCCTGCTCACGCTCTGTCTCTATGTCTCTCAAAAATAAATAAATGTTAAAAAAATTATTAAAAAAAAAACCTATCTTCCGCCGCTGCATGGGTCTCCACTATATGCAGCCACAAGTTCTTTACTGCCCCCATCGTCGGAAATTTAGTTTCTATTTTTTAAGTCTGATAATTATCGGTGCGACGAATATCCTTGCACACAAATGCTCCTGCTAGAACTTAAAAAACAACAACAAAATAGGCTCGAATCATGTCCGTGCTCTGGTCAGTGTTGCCAGGTACGTACGGTTCTCGGATACGAAACATCATTCCACATCGCAAACTCACGTCTGGGGACCGTAAAGTGTAGACCTGTTGAGTCTGGGAACCACAAAGTGTAGGCACGTTCAGTACTGTCGGGTAAAGTCAAGGCTAAGTCTTCGTACCTTAAATCGTTAAATGGGAAAACTTAAGATGTAAACCTGGGCACCGATAAGGCCTATCGATCTCCAGGTGTTGGAAGGTCCCAGAAAGCCAGAAAACGCTCCACCGGAATGGCCCACCTAACCGCCGATGGTCTCTCCGACGAACACCTAACGGTAACGCGCTGGGGCCGAGCCGGTGCCCCTGAAAAGGCGGAGACCCCGCCAACGCGGAGTCACTTGAGCTCTGGGAACCGAAGCTCCCTCACCTTACAGCCCTGCAGCACCTCGTCGCAGTACAGCGCCACCTTCTCATCGCGCCACATCCCCCTCATGGGGGACATGCAGACTGGGGGCAACGGCCGCGCCTCCTCCTCATCCTCCTCGGGCACCGACAGGAGGGGCTCCTCCTCCGCCACATCCACTTCCTCCTCCTCGGCCCCCTCGCCCCGGCCCTCGGCGTGAGACGCCGACAGGAGTTGCAGCCGCCGCCGGGCCGCCTCCCGGCCCGCCTTCCCCTTCACCGGGCGCGGGGACGCCACCACCGACCGCACCAGGGATGCAGCTCTCTTCAGGGTCCCTGCCGCCGCCGAGTCCCCGGTGGGCGCAGACACCCCTTTCTCGCCTCGCCTGCCGGGGCTGACGGTCCGCACGGAGTCCTCCGGCACGGGAGCCCTGGCCCCCGACGCCATCTCCCCACACCCCAAGGGCCGGCTGCGGCCGTTGGCCACTTTTCCCGCCCGGAGCCCGCTGGCCAATGGGCAAGTGGCGCCCGCGGAGCCCGCAACGAGCGCGGGGGCCCTCGAGCGACGCCGGACAGAGGTGAGGTGGGGGATGGGGTGTTCGGGTCGGGTGGGGCTGGGGGGACGGGGCTCGCGGCCGGGCGGGGGTGGAGGGGACTGCGGCGTGCGAGGTGGTGGGGGTCGCGGGGTGCTGCGGGGCGGGGCCGAGGTGGAGCGAGGGGCGCGCGGCGCGGCGCCCCCACTAGGTGGCGCCACAGCGCAGGGCGCTCCCCCTAACCCCACGCCGCCATTCCCCTTCGAACCTGGGGGACAGAATTCTCTCCCCAGGGCCCATCTACGTTTTCAGGGTGCTTGTGAGTCACCTCCCAGGTCATCAAGACCTAACTAATACACCTCCTACCCGTGCACACACGCGTAGCTACGCAAACACGACGAGAGAGAAAATTTAGTTTTTACACTGGAGACAATAGTAACTGGAACTCTCTGTTCATAACCAAAGGACACTCTAGTGACAAATCCAGAGATCTAGATTTTACCCCACCTATTCACACGGGTTCTCAAATAAACTTCCTTTACATTTTGAACAAGACACTCATTTCCTGTCAAAAAGGATTAGGTTCATCTATATTCATGTGTCTGCTGTGCTGCTCAAAATTCTCATGAAAGATTATTTTATGTAACTGTTCAACTAGACTCAAATTTCCAGCTGGAAATTTTGCTGTGTGCAAACTACAAATACCCTCACAATAGAGGTCTGCTCAAGATAATGCATTTTGGAGAAGAACAGAGACCCCTCGTTTCTGTTATATTACTATTAAAAGTACATGGAGCCAATTGGAATAATTTCTGTTTACACTCTAGCTGTGAAGTACCCGGCTAGGGCCAACGGTTCCCACAAAGAACAGCATTGGGAAAACACCTGCCTTCCTTCACACTTATCTGGAAGGACACTGTGTTAAGTTTGGAGTTTATTTTGAGGAAAATATTAGTATTCATGTTACCGTAGTTCAGGGAGTAATTACAACATTTATCATGTTTTGACTCTAAGTTTATTCCTTTTCTCAGGAGTCTTGGATTTTGTTTGAAATTGTACCTAGCCACAGATTTCACTCACCACAAGTAAAATCTAGATATGCTAGCATTTCTTCAAAAATTTGGTTTTTTAATAAATTGTGGGGTTTTTATTCTTAGATTCAGAATGATGGAGACCACTTGTCCTAGTCTGAAGTTTAAAGACAACAAAAGCCTCTTTCTAAAACAAACAAACAAACAAAAAACTCCCAAACAACAAAATACCACAAACCAGTATTTGTAGAAACCTACTGTGTGCCAGGCAATGCATAGACGCCAAAGTTATAGACATAAATGAAATCCTATCCTCACAATCTTTTTTTCTTTAAAAATTTTTTTTAATTTTTTTAATTTTTGAGAGAAAGACAGAATGCCAGTGGGGGAGGGGCAGAGAGAGAGGGAGACACAGATCTGAAGCAGAGTCCAGGCTCTGAGCTGTCGGCACAGAGTCCAACACAGGGCTTGAACCCATGAGCTGTGAGACCATGACCTGAGTGGAAGTCGGACACTTAACTGACTGAGCCACTTAGGTGCGCCTACCCTTGTAATCTTAGTAAAGGATGCAGATGGCTCAATAGATGATTGTGTTTAGTAAGGACCCTGATTTCAAAAATGTATATTTATATACACATATACATGTGTATATATATACATATATATATATATATATATATATGTATGTATATATAAAAACTTTAACCCCATTATGGGGGTGAAAAAAGACCTTTCTTCCTACACGTGATACCTAAGCTGAGTCTTGATTATGAAAGCAGTATCTACGCCATTTTGAGAAAGAAGAAAATTTAAATTAGTTGTACTTCCGTTACTTCCAATAACTACTGTTGGATTTTGAAATATTTTCTTTCGATATTTTTTCCTACCGCATTATTACAAAGTTTAGATCATATTAACTTTTTAATTTAGTCTTTTGTTTAGTATAAGTACTTTCTTATCATTATAAATTATTTAAATACATTATGTTCAATAGCGGCATATAATTTTTTGTATGAATATAATTTCCATAAACCTATACTTCTAGATGTTTGGGTTACATTAATTTTTATAATAATTAATATGCCATTTTGATATATTTGTGCATAAGTTTTATCTATATTTTGTATCCCCCCCTCACACCCAGGGAAAAGTGGGATTCCCGAGTCAGGATATGTAAACATTTTAAGGCTGTTAATATTGCCAAGTTGTTTTACAGAAGGGTAAAAGAACTTACTAGGTAGCTTGGTAGAAGGGAAGAATTGGGACAATACCTCAGGTCGGACAGACATACAAAAGCCATCTCACAAATCGTGTGTGGTATGTATATAAGGAGTTGGACTCTAACCATATTGAGAAACTCTTCCTTATCCAACTTTATATTCGACTCTCTGATCCAGCACCCTCAGTGTCCATTCCCGTATAAATTTTCTCAGGTCATGCCAAGACATGTTGGCCAGTCCTTGTCCTCCGTTAGTGGACCCAATACATCTCTGACTGGGTCACGTTGTGTCTTAACCCTCTTTATTGGCCTGGTGGCCAGGAGGGAATATGGGGTAGATCCCTTAGGGGTGGTGCATGTAGTCTTCCGAGGCAGAAGCCTATGTATCATCTCCAAGCATCGGGCACTCTAGACTCTAGTGGGGAGAAGTGAGCTCGGAGGGGTCAGGGGCATCTGGGGACTCATTATCTTTCAGTGCATCAATTAAGAGGCCCTCGTTCCAAGTGTCAGGATCTCTCCTTCCCAATCAGAGCCTGTCTAGTTTAATGATCCTGCTCCTGAAAACTCAGCCTTTGCTGGAGCTCCATTCCATTACTCATAGAAACATCCTGAAGGTCAGGTGTTTTTTTTTGCTCTTCAGCTGGAAACAAGTCTCTTTATATGCTGCAGAGGAGGCCTTCTGGCTTTGACACTTGACCCTACATTGGTTATCTCGGCATTTCTTTGTCTTATACCTGTGAATATGTAATTTTCAGCAAGAAACAATTGATTCCATAGTCCTTATAATTCTTATGTTCACCAGACTTTTTAAACTCTTGATATTGCGCCACCAGGGCATTCTCGTCCTTTCACCCACAGTGGAAGCTTTACCAGTTGCACCTGCAGAGCATACTAGGCACTATCGGTATTCTGCTGACCACCACCGACAGCATCCTCCTTGACAGCTGGCTAGAAGGTGATTCAGCTCCAACATTTCATTTTATAATCTGCCTCCATACCATTTGTCTTAGGTTGGGTCTCCTCAGAAGCAAGATTTGAGGCAATGATTTGCATAAAAAGAGTTTGGGGAAGTGCTTTTGAGAACGATACCGATAAGCGAATGAGGGAGTGAGGAATGGGCAGGGAGAACTATGGTGCTGCGATGTGTTTCTAACAGAGTTCTGAGCCGTTCCTACTGAAAGCTCTGGACGAGGGGGGCCCTTTAGAGCTATGGCAAGGGCCTTTACGTCCATGCCTCTTCCTGTCATTGGATGTGAGCTGCTCAGAGAGAGAGGCATTACTCTGATGTAGCAGTTCGCTTCATAAGAAATCGCCGAACTGTCTTCCAAAGTGGCTGTTTTGCCTTCCCGCCAGCAATGAACGAGAGTGTCTGTTGCTTCACGTCATCACCAGCTTTTGGCGTTGTCAGTGTTATGGATCTTGCCCATTAAGATGTGTAGCAGCCGCCGCATGTTGTGGCTAAGGGTAACCGCCAGGGAGGGATTTAGATGTGAGTTTTCAGCAGCCAACACTCCCAACAGCCGGGAGAATGATTGTCTTAGTCCTAAAAGAAGATGGGGGCAGCAATAGCATTCACTACACACAGTTACCAGACTGGGATATGAGATAGAACAGAACTCTACGAAAGTGGACTTGTGGCTGACTCATCTGAGCTATTGGCCTCAAACAGCGTTAGTCCAGCATTCGAGATTGTTATCTAGAAGTCAATCAATTCTAGCTCTAGGTATGGATGGGAAATTAGGAAACCATACAAAGTATTAATCACTCTCTCTCTAAGGCTGAGAAACCAAGGGACTTGAGGAATAGGGACAGGCAAAGAACTTGAGAAGTTTTCGAATGTCCCTCCAGCTGATCTAATTGGACTAATGTCCTTGAGCTTTCTTTTCCTCCAGCACTTTCTCTCATTTCTTTGGCGAAGTTATATTGTATACTGAATGGTCAAGAGCATGGACTCTGGCCAGACCGCCTGGGTTTAACGGCTTGGCTATGCTATAAAGGTGAATTTCTCCTCCCCTCTTTAAAAAAAATTTTTTTTTGAGAGAGAGAGAGGAAAAAATAATTAATTAATTAATCTTATTTTGCACGTGCAAAGCTGGGGGAAGGGGCAGAAAGAATCCCAAGCAGGTTTCACACGGTCAGTGCAGAGCCAGTGGCAGGGCTCAATCTCATGAACCGTGAGATCATGATCTGAGCTGAAATCGAGACTTGGTCACTCAACCGACTGAGCCACCCAGGCGCCCCTCTCCTCCCCTTTAAGGCCTTTCTGTTTCCAATAAGTAACAGTTTGTGGTGGAGTTTTGCTGCTGAGGTAGTGCCTGGGGCACACAGCACATCAAGGCCGAATCACCTTCCTGCCTTCCTGCAGCAGTTAAAACAATTCTCACATTTTATTAGTGCTTCTAACTAGCAAGGCTTTGAGGAATACATGAGGCCAGCTCTATTTTCTATTTTTGGGTAGAAAACTCATTTCCCCTCTTTTTCCTTGGAGCCTTTTCCTTGGATTGGCTCTTCCTTCCCACCGAAGTGTTGGTTGTAGATTGGGTCCCCAGGTGGAAAGGGCAGGCAGCTGCCGGGTGTGTGTGGGCAGTAGGGCTCAGGCTGAAGAGGTACAGGAGAATCGGTGGTCCCTACATACGTGGGCTGTTTTCCACACTGGGTTTCGTGGCCAGAACCTCTGGTCTTGTTTCTCACAAAGACCTGGCTATGGCAGGGGGTGCCTGGCTATGGCAAAATTGAACTTGAGAAATCTAAGGTCCTGGATATCTTTCTTTATCTCTTGTTTCCAGAGATCTGACCAGTATCCATTGTCCTATCTTGCTCACGGTATTTTCTTCACTTCAAATGTCCTTCCTGCTTGTCTCTACCTGTCAAAATTCTCCTAGGCCAGATTCCAATACACATTTTTCAGAGCTAACATTTTTCTCCTTCCTGCCTCTCAGAGTACTTTCTGCACAGTGTTAGAAACGCTGAAAACACTTCATGTACAGGGACAGCTATTTTTTATCCCCAGTACTTAGCACCGTCCTTGGCACATAACTAGTAAAAGTTTTAAGAATTATACTACTACAGAAGTATAATAAATATTTTTTCCAGCATCTGAGTTGAAATGTGTATGTTTTCTCCTCCCCTAGGATGTTACTTCCTTTTTTTTTGTTTTCGTTTTTTTTAATGTTTATTTACTTTTGAGAGAGAGACAGAGACAGAGTGTGGGCAGGAGATGCAGAAAAGAGACAGGGAGACACAGAATCCAAAGCAGGCTCCAGGTTCTGAGCTGTCAGCACAGAGCCTGATGTGGGGCTCGAACTCATGAACTGTGAGATCATGACCTGAGCCGAAGTTGGTCGGTTAACCAACTGAACCACGCAGGTGCCCCAGATGTTACTTCCTTGACCCCCATCCAGGGTCAGGCTCTACCCATCTTTACATCCACTGAAGAACTTACATAGCATGTGGGTTAAATTCTATACATTAATGTGAATATTCACAGGCTGTTACTCTCTTTGTGTTGGGCTATGTGGAGGAGCTCTGGGTTGAATCCACAGGCTGTCTTCAATATACAAATGATCTAAATTACAAAAGCTTTGGGGCGCCTGGGTGACTCCGTTGGCTAAGCCTCCCACTCTTGGTTTGGGCTCAGGTCATGATGGAGCCCGGCCTCAGGCTCCTCACTGACAGCATGGAGCCTTGTTGGGATTCTTTGTCTCCCTCTCTCTCTGCCTGTCCCCCACTCACGTGTTTGCATGTACACACTCGCTCACTCATTCTCTCTCAAAACGAACTTATGAAGATAAATTACAAAAGCTTATTTTAAAATCAGAACTTCATCGTCTATCAGAAAAATGTTTCTGATCAAATCTTCCTCTCTTCCTAGGTCACCGTGAAGCAGAAAGTAGGCTTATAAATTCTTTCTCTCTCTTTCAGTTACTGAACAGTAACCCTTTGAGAACTTTTTTTCTTTTTTGCTCTTAGTGGGAAAGAACAAAACACTGATACATAATAATAGCAGTTGGCTGTAGGCGAAACAAAAATGGATAAGACTCATTGACATCTCACAGATCCACCCAGATTCAGAGTTCCCTTGATGTTTCATTATTATCTGGAGTAGGGGCTGGGGCATCAGTGGAGCGGATCTACGCGATAGAAGTACAGTGATATAGTAGGGCCTGGAGCGTAATACCACCAGCTCTGGGATTGGGGAGATGTACTGGAGAGACAGCAGAGACCTGGAGGATTCACCCTCCTTTCCTCCTTGTGATGATTAACCTGGATTTGGGGGAAGGACTGGGACCAGAATCAAGAGGGACTGAGGGATCCTGTTCAGCAAAGAGAAAAGGGAGGAACAGAGTTGTGGTTTTCTTTTCATTTTGTAGTTATGTATTGTTCATCTACTATGGACTGGCATTACGTGCTGGAGATATAGCAAAATACATAAAAATCTCCGAGCTTGCATTCTGAATGGGGGATAAAAAATAAACAATTTTTAAAGTAAAATTCCCAAGAGAAACAAAAAAAAAAACGTGTCCACAAAAAACTTGCATAAGAATGTTCAGCGCAGCATTATTTATAATACTCGAAAAATAAAAAGAACTCGTGTCCATCAGTTGATAAACAGAAAAAGGAAACATGGTATAATCCATATAATGAAATATTCTTTGGCCATTTAAAGAAATGAAGTGTAAAAAAAAAAAAAAAGAAGAAGAAATGAAGAATTGATACACGCCACAACGTGCAAGAATCTCGAAAACATGCTAAGGGAATGAAGTCAGTCACAAAAGCCCACAAAACAATATGATTCCTTTTGTATGAAATGTCCAGAATAGGCGAATCTATACGGACAGGAAGCAGACTAGTGATTGCCTAGGACGAGGGGCAGTGGGATGGTCTGGGGGGAAATCAGGACTGATTGCTAATGGGTCCAGGAGTTCTTTTGGGGGTGATGAGAACGTACTACAATTGATTGTAATGAAGATTGTACAACTTTGAGAATAACGCTAAAAACCATTGAGTTGTATGTGTTCAATAGGTGAATTGTATGGTATGTGAATTAAAGTCGGTTTGGAAAAGTAAAATGTACAGAGGTAAGTGCTGTGAGAATGATAAAAACAGATGGCAGGGAGCAGAGATGGGGAGGTTGGGGAGGGTAGGGCTGGGGATACACTGTTCACACAGAGTAGGGAGGGGAGGTCTCACTCATAGGCGACATTCGAGTTAAGGATCTAAAGGAGATCAAGAGGAAAATCTTGGACTTCGACATTTGCAAGAGAAAGAAAGTTTTTTTGCATCACCCAGTTATTTCCAGAGGGCAATCCAGATATAAGGAACACGGGTAAATGAGGAGTAACTACAGTTTTTCAAAGTCCATGATACTACTAATGTATTATTTTCATGTTTCCTTACATGATAAGCGTCTAAATAAGGCTCACATTGGTCAGAAAACGCTAACTGAGTACAGGGGGGGATTTAGGAATTTTAGAAGTTTTGTATTATGGAGATTGGATTTTATCGTTTTGGACAGGATTCTGTGAAATGCTGTTATCTTTATTTCTCCATTTGGTTTTCTCAACTGAGTAAACAAATAAATATTAATAAGCACTTCATTCAGCAATTTATTCCCAAGTACTTTAAATTTTTCTCTCTTAGGACACTAACAGTTCCCTCTTCCTTAACTCTATGACCTTAACTTTGGAACAAATACTCTGATGGGACCCTACAGGAGCCTCTCTTTTGGAAGGCATGTAACTCTTTGTTTTTGGCCAAAAGAGGGCACTAGAGAGCTTTCGAGCTGTTTAAGGGCCCCAGTCCCAAAGGGCTAGGTGGAGCCTAAAACGATTCTTTAGCCAGCCAGCTCCAGCCCTGACTCAGAATCAGACTGCACGCCACTTTGGTGGAGGGCAAGCTGAGACACCTTGCTCTACTGTCTAACACGTTTTTAACCACACACATGATGTTCTGCCACTGTCTTCGACAGTGTGTACTAACTCCCTGATCCTCGTTTTGTGCTCTGTTTTTGTTTTTAGCTTTTTTTGAGGGAAATACAAGATTTTAATTTAATTTTACATTAACCACACACACACACACAAAAGAATCACCAGACATGTTTCATGGCACATGAATTCCACTAAAGAGAGGCAGTACAAGATATGGACAAAGGAACAGCCTAAAACCCCTGATGATAGCTTCCCTGGTAAAAAGCTAGTGGCCCAAACTTACATTTCAATCTAACAGTAAAGGACACTAAGAATGACAATGACAATAGCTAATTAGCCTAAATTTTAAAAGTGCATAGATATCTAATAGTAGGGCAACTATTTAAAATTGATAATGACCAGTGTAAGATACTCACTCTCAACTACTGTTGACAGAAGTAGATACTGTTAAAGACATAATTTAGGAAAGCGATTTGACAAAATCTTTCAAAATGTTCAGTGTGCCTAACTTCAATCCAGCAATGCCGTCTTTAGAAACCAGTTCCCCAGAAATGCCTGTATGTGGGCATAAAGGTATGTGTCATAATTATAATGATAATAATAATTTGATACATGCCAGATAGGTTGAAGAACTCTACGTATATTGACTAACATCGTTCTAAAAATAGCCCAGCGAACCTCACTTCCTGATGAGGAAACAGGCAGAGAGGTTAAGTAACAGCCACGAAGTGGTGGAGCCAGGATTCAAACACAGGCTGTCTGACTGAAGAGTTTATGCTCTAAACGAAGACACTGGGTACTTACTGTAGCATTGCTTATGATAGTGTAAAACTGGAAACGATCTACTTACATCTAGTGGAATACCTAAATCTCTGATAATATAGCCATTTTATCCAAATGAGGTCATCTAGATGCCCTGACTTAGAAAGAGTCCCAAAGGCATATTGTAGAGAAAATGGGGTTAGCAATTCTCAGACCAATACATATAATATGATCCCATTTACGGTTTTTTTTTAATTTCATATTTGTATTTGGAAATATATAAAGCATAGAAAAGGGATGGAAAGACCTACAGACATCAAACTGTACTAATTGTAAGGAGGACAGTGGTTTGGGGGATGGTAGTGTTTGTAAAAGGGAAATTTCACGATTTACCCTATGTAATTCTGAATTACTTAAATGCTTAAAAATTAAATGTATTTACATACTATAGGAATACCCTTTCAAAGAGGGAACATGATATAGTGTAAAAATAGAAGTTAATCTTAGCAAGTAGGGCAATCCACCCCTTCATATCACGAATAAGGAAGCTGAAGTGTTAGAAGGTACAATGGAGTGGGCACTGTTACAGCAGTGGCTGAGCTGAGCCAGAGCCTGCCAGCCTGACTCCTGCCCCAGTGTTCCTCGTGTTGCACCATTTTGCCTTTACCCCGGTAAAATGGCTGAGAATGTTATGCACTCTCTTGTTTTTTCATTTTCATTTAAATTTTTTTATTGTCAAATTGGTTTCCATACAACACCCAGTGCTCATCCCAACCCTCGCCCTGCTCTGTGCCCGTCACCCACTCTCCCCCCTCTCACACCGCCCTCAACCCTCAGTTTGTTCTTAGTATTTAAGAGTCTCTTATGTTTTGTCTTCCTTCCTCTCCGTGTCTTTTTTCTTTCCCCTCTTCCTCTCCCCCCTAGTTTTCTGTTAAGTCTCGCAAAGTCCACCTATGCGTGGAAACATATGGTATCTGTCTTTCTTTGTCCAACTTATTTCACTCAGCATAATGCCCTCCAGTTCCATCCATGTTGCCCCACATGGCCAGATTTCATTCTTTCCCATTGCTGCGTAGTATTCCATTGTATATATGTACCACATCTTCTTTATTCATTCATCAGTTGATGGACACTTAGTCTCTTTCTATGATTTGGCTATTGTTGAAAGTGCTGCTATAAACATCGGGGTACACGTGCCCCTATGCATCAGCATTCCTGTATCTCTTGGATAGATTCCTAGCAGTGCTATTGTTGGGCCATAGGGTAGCTCTTTTTTCATTTTTTTGAGGAACCTCCACACAGTTCTCCAGAGCGGCTGCACTAGTTTGCATTCCCAGCAACTGTGCAAGAGGGTGCCTACTTCTCCACATCCTCGCCAGCATCTATAATTTCCTGATTTGTTCATTTTAGCCACTCTGACTAGTGTGAGGTGGTATCTCAGTGTGGTTTTGATTTGTATTTCCCTGATGATGAGTGACATTGAGCATCATTTCATGTGTCTGTTTGCCATTTGAATGTCTTCTTTGGAGAAGTGTCTATTCATATCTTCCGCCCATTTCTTCACTGGATTATTCATTTTTCGGGTGTGGAGTTTGGTAAGTTCTTTACAGATTTTAGATACTAGTCCTTTATCCGATATGTCATTTGCAATTATCTTTTCCCATTCCATTGGTTGCCTATTAGTTTTGTTGGTTGCTTCCTTTGCAGTTCAGAAGTTTTTATCTTGATGAGGTCCCAGTAGTTCATTTTTGCTTTTAATTCCCTTGCCTTTGGAGACGTGTCAAGTAAGGAATTGGTGTGGCTTAGGTCAAAGAGGTTTTTTTCCTGCTTTTTCCTCTAGGATTTTGATGATTTCCTGTCTCACATTCAGGTCCTTCATCCATTTTGAGTTTATTTTTGTGAGTGGTGTAAGGAAGTGGTCTAGGTTCATTCTTCTGCATGTTGCTGTTCAGTTTTCCCAGCACCATTTATTAAAGAGGCTGTCTTTTTTCCATTGGATACTCTTTCCCGCTTTGTTAAAGATTAGTTGGCCATATGCTTGCGTGTCCATTTCTGAGTTTTCTATTCTATTCCCTTGGTCTATGTGTCTGTTTTTGTGCCAATACCATGCAGTCTTGATTATCGCTTTGTAGTAGAGGTTAAAGTCTGGGATTGTGATGCCTCCTGCCTTGGTTTTATTCTTCAGTATTACTTTGGCTATTTGGGGTATTTTGTGGTTCCATTCAAATTTTAGGATTGTTTGCTCTAGCTTTGAGAAGAATGCTGGTACAATTTTGATTGGGATTGCATTGAATGTGTAGATTGCTTTGGGTAGTATTGACATTTTAACAATATTTATTCTTCTAATCCAGAGCATGGGATGTTTTTCCATTTCCTCGTGTCTTCCTCAATTTCCTTTATAAGTTTTTAATAGATTTCAGTATAGAGATCTTTTACATCTTTGGTTAGGTTTATTCCTAGGTATTTTATGGGTTTTGGTGCAATTGTGAATGGGATTAGCTTCTTTATTTCTCTTTCTGTTGCTTCACTTTTGGTGTATAGAAATGCCACTGATTTCTGTACATTGATTTTGTATCCTGCAACTTTGCCAAATTCATGGATCAGTTCTAGTAGGCTTTTGGTGGATTCTGTCAGGTTTTCCATGTAAAGTATCATGTCATCATGTACTATCTTTTTAAAAAAATTTCTTGTAATGTTTATATATTTTTGAGAGACAGAGCATGAGCAGGAGAGGGGCAGACAGAGGGAGACACAGAATCCAAAGCAGGCTCCAGGCTCTGAGCTGTCAGCACAGAGCCTGATGTGGGGCTTGAACCCATGAACCATGAGATAATGACCTGAGCCGAAGTTGGATGCTTAACCAACTGAGCCACTCAGGTGCCCTGTTGTGCACTATCTTAATGTGATTTCACAGTTACATTTTATCTCAGAGATTTGTAATCATCTAGCCTTTAAAATGTTTTGGAAGGTATATAATGTCAGTTATTCGATCAATGAATGTTTATTAAATCAAATGATTAGATATTACTAAGTAGATGCTTTTTGTTATATGCCAGGCACTGCTGTGAAGCCTAGAAATACAATGTTGTTCAAGAAAAAAACCAGTTGTTGCCCTTAAGAATTAGGGAAACACGTTTACCACATAACCATATATGAAAAAAACCCAAAACGTGAAGCTATACATGCTGGAAAAAAATGCACAAAATTGTTAAAGACGTTGTCTTAGGAGGGTTAGAGTGTTTTATGTGGTTCTTTACAGATTTCCATGTTTTCTTTTTTCCAGAATTTTCCAATTTGCATGTATTTCTTTCACAGTCAGAGAAATATATTTTAAAGAATCAAATAGTAGCTCTTTGTCTGAGCTTGAAGCATGTTGAATTATATGAAAAGGGAAGCAGGTCATTATACTGAAGGAAATGAAGTGTTTCCGGTGGGGAAGAAAGGCTTGGGCAAGCTGTTTTATCCCTGACACTAAACTGTGATTCTATGGACTTCTCAGAGAAAAGGCTTCTTAAAGGGCACTGAATGGAGGTGGGAGACATCTTTTGTCATGCTACCAGGGAATATTAAACAATGCTTCAGGGGAAAGAACACTAGAAGCCAGGTACACACTAGCAGTTTAGTCCTAAGGCTTTAGAGACAGACACCTAGGCCCAACCCCTTTCTAGCTGTGTAACCTTGAGAAATATACTTGCCTTTCTGAACTTCAGTTTCTGCATCTATAAATGGAAATAAGATAGATATCATATCATTGGGTGGTTAGGAGAGTTAAATGAAATAATGTATATAGAAAGCTCAAAATCGAAAACAAAAATAAAAAAAAAAGCTCAAAACCATGGTTGTCACATAGTCATGCTTAGTGTATGTTACTAATTCTCACTTCCGTGAGAACCTAATTCTCACTTCCATGACCATCCCCCCCACCTCCACACACAGTCCACACACATGCCACTCAGCCACTAAAAACACAGGTTATGCCAGAGAGAAAGTGTCATCAATCCTATTTCAGGCAGTCGTACGAACTAGTTCACTTATCCTAAATTGGACTAGAAATAGAACAACCCTACATATTAAAATAGATAGGGAATGAACCCCATGACCTTTCTTTTCACATTATTGCTCAGGCATCCTCCCTGCCCATAGAGATAGATCCTGGGACGTCTGGCTGGCTCAGTCAGAAGAGCGTGCAACTCTTGATCTCAGGGTCGTGAGTTTGAGCCCCACATTGAGTGTGGAGATTACTTAAAAAAGTAAACTTTAAAAAAAAGCAATAGGTCTTAACATTTTACTGTATCTATTGCTTTATTTTTCAAACTCCTTAAAAGTAACCAATTATGGAAGGACTTTTAAGAAAAGTAGCCATGTAGTAATGTAAGAGGGGTTAGCCCCAAATGCCAGGGGTTCCACATAAGCAAAGGCTTGGCTGCCCCTTGTCGTGTGATCAGCAGAGCTGTCTAATTTGAAGAGACCACACGGGCTCAGGCATGGAGGATACCCACGGCACCCATGGTGACTTAACCCTTACTGTCCAGCACCACAAGTTTGGGGCTTCAGCACTTTGATGCTTTGAAGAACCATTTGCCAAAGACTGTCTTCGTGTAATAATGCAGCCACGTGCTAGATTTTGAAGGAAAGTAAAACAATTCATTAAACCTCCAGTGAAATCATAAGATCACTTTCCAACAAGTAGTTCTACTGCTGAGAGCCATCTCTCAATCATGAAGGAAGCCAGACTGGGTGCAAAGCCAGCACAAACAAAGAAGCAGAAAGAAGGAAAGCCAGAGCCCTGATCCAACTATGCCCGAAGCTTGGAACCACTTCTGGACTCTTCAGTTATATGGGCCAGTAAACCCCAATGCTTTTTTAAAAACAACGGATAGTTTAAAAAATAATGGATAGTTCATATCGCATATATTAGCGAAGCAAACAGATATTCAGTAGAACAAGTGAGTTTCCTATTCTGGTTTTGAGTCATAGAACCAAACATATGGAACACGAACTTACGCAGAGTCACACCAAAGTTTTTGCAGTAGGTTGTTTGTTCCCTATCACTAGCAATTCCAAATTCGATTTCCTTTGGAATATGTACTCAGATTCACTAACTCAGATTCATTGAATATATATTACAAATATAAGCCGTAGGTATGTCTTACCGGTGAACGTATTTCATAAATCAACTTCTTGGTTGGAGGTTTGGAAGGCTCACCATGTGAAGGAACCCCTGCTGGGTAAGAGGTGCCAGAACACTAACTGACCTGGGGCTCCTGCCAGATCAGAGCTGGCTGAGGGAACAGACACTCTTTCTAGGGTGTCACTCCCCCATCTTTCTTCTGTGGATTTGTTGCTGGAGGGAACATACCAAACACTAAGGAAAGGGGACATGGGCTACATTTTAGATAAGGAACTGTTTGACTTAACAGGATTTCTCCATGCCCTTCGCTTTGATCTCAGAGAGAGTAAGAGGAAAGAAACATGCCGGCGGAAAGGTAATTGAGAGGAGCGGCGTGTCTTTGCCTCACGAATGCCGAGAAACGTGAGTCACTGAACACTTCTAACTGCCTTTCAGCTGTTTAGGGTTAAATAGCCTCCTTCCCCAATAGTGATGGGGAATTGGAAAACGCCAGGCAAGGTTATTTCAAAGCAGGTACCAATTCGACTTATAAATGTAATTCATTTTATCTTGTAGCCTTGAAAAGTTCATGCCTTTTTAAAGAATGTAGAATCAGAGGGTAACTGATGGACTACAAAAAATGGAATGGCTTGAGGTAAAATGATTTGGGATGGCTTGGGACACACACCCGCTCCCGGGTATAAAACAGCCAAAGATTTCATTGCATTCGTAATCAAGTACATCTCCCCAGCCAAGAATTGAAAGCACTCCCTGAATTGGTCCATGCTTCTTTTCCAGCCTTGTCTCCTCCTAAATTATCCCATACCTTTCATACCATTTATTACCTTTGGGCTTTTTGTTCAAGCAGCTCCATTCCTGCTTGGAATTTCCTCATCTCTCCCTTCCCCTAGGATCTGCCCTGTATCACAGTTGTTTATGTGTTCATCTTCCATGCTTGGTTTCCTGCTCAGAATGCAAGGACCATGCCTCTTTCACCTTTGAGCCTCCTTCGATGAACTTCGCACATATTGTATAGATCATAGACTCAGTGCATTCCCATTTTCTTATAGTACTTATGTAATACCCATAATAATAGTTCACCTTTATTCACTCAAACACTTTTTTTTAAATGTTTATTTATTTTTGAGAGACAGAGACAGAGACAGAGCGCAAGCAGTGGAGGGGCAGGAAGAGAGGGAGACACGGAATCTGAAGCAGGCTCCAGGCTCCAAGCTGTCAGCATAGAGCCTGATATGGGGCTTGAACGCATGAACTGCAAGATCATGACCTGAGCCAAAGTCGGTCGCTTAACAGACTGAGCGGCCCAGGTGCCCCATATTCACTCAAATATGTTCTTAAAAGCTCTACATATGTCAACTCATTTAAAGCACACAATGCCGCTATGAGGTAGGTTACCATTATTACCCACAGTTTACAGCTCATTAAGTAGCAGACAGAGATTCGAATCTAGAAATTCTGGTTCTAGAAGAGTCTCATCTCTTCTGAGTTTGGCATCTACATGATAAGAAGATTAATTCAGAAATGACAAGCTGCTGGGTTTTTCTACTTTTTTGTTGTTGTTGTTGTTTTGTTTTTTGAGTCTCAGGAGGTCTTAAATATTAAATCATTTTATCTGGAGATCTTGTGTAAAACTGGACTGGAATGAATTTAAGACAGTAAGACATGGATTGTATTTTCAAGTGGTATTCTCGAAAAAGTCTAATTATGCCTTTTCGGCATCCAGAATTCAACCTAAGTCCCACCATACACAGCTGTACCCCTGTGAGCGAAAATCCAGCACCAAAGAGAGACGGGGAGAATAGATACTCCTTGAAAGTTGTTTCCAGCCAGAAAGTAAATATGGTCAAACAATGGAGCATGGTTGTGGTATTTTTCAGATATGAGCTAAATCCAGTATGGTGTGTTACCAAGCTCGATTTACTCAGCACAAAATGTTCCAATTCACGGGGAGATGTGGGGAGGAACCCCAGTTTACTTTACTCGCAGCTGGAAATTTTGGAGGAGGATTAAATTCAAAAGTTATTTTCCTCAGTCTAAAGTTTACTTTTGGGTTTTAAGGACTTCGTGGCTTCTCAGGACATCAAGGCAAAGCAGGCTTGTTGTTTTCACTGTGAAGTTACACTAACTCCGGCGATTTTTAGAAACACACAGTATAAGGCTGCCTTTGTCAGCAAACTATTAGAAATAGACTGTTGATTAACCCCTACTCAAAGTCTGATGTTTAACTTCTTGAAGTAAACATTTGCAGGTCATGGTGTAGGTTTTACATACCACTTCAGGTGAAGAGGTAAAAGTATTAGTGGTGAACTACACATTTATGTGGTCAGTGTATCAGTTCCTTATGTTTACGGGTTGAAAGTGAATTAAAATTATGAATGGAATCAGTCTCTTAGGTTCTCAAGAATAAATTCATAATAATTTCCAAAAAAAAATAACGACATAATTTCAACATGACACTATGATTTTTGAAATTTGAAAGTCTGCAGCAGAAAACTACGAAATCTTTAAAAAGTTTTAAAAACATTTTAGGTGTGTTCTTTAAGTTTCTAGGACACAGTAGGAATCCAAACATTCTAGTAGTTGCTAGATTTCTGGAAATAATTACCTGCAAGGAGATTAACACCTCTCACCTAGTTAGCGGCTCAGCTGTATGCTATTGTTTGTTGGTAAAGGAGCTATTCATTCATAGAGCTGACCCCACCAAACCAAACAAAGAGACTCTTGGTGGATGTTCAGGTAACCCCAAGCCAAGAAAAAAGGATTGCCTCATTTCCTCAAGGCTGAACTTTTGATCAGTGCTGTGTGGTCAAGCTAGAAAGTTTTTAATGACATTTCTTCGGAAGCCACCACCAAATATCCTCCACTAAGGAAGCAGGGCGACAACACCGATGGAGTAGGGCAGGAATTCGTTAAGGAAATTCGCCTCTATGACTACAATATGCATTGAACTCTTTTTTGACACCAAGGCTGATGAATATTTTATCAAATAATAAAAATTTATCCAGTTTGGCAAATCCGAGGGTGTAATATGGGTTTTTTCCTAACTGTCAAGTTTCTCATAACTGAAATGCAGTTGAGTTTGCAAGATGCGGGGGTACAAGAGAGAAAAGATTGACAAAGCTCGCATTCCTGTACTGGAGACTGACTGTAAACATCTTTTTTAAAATATATTTTAACAAGTTGTGATTAGTGTTTTGAAAGAAATAGCATACTTAGAAGAAGATAACAGAGGGAAACTTATTAAATAGGGTGATCAGGGAAGTCCTTTCTGAGTTGAGGACTTTTAACCTGAGGTCCAAAAGATGAAAAGAAACCATTCATGGGAAATCCGGTAGGAGGAACAATGCAGGCAGGGGCATTTTGCAAGTCCAAAGGCCCTGTGAGGGAAAGAGCTTGGCATGTTATAAAAGAACTGACAGAAGTCTCAGATGCGTGAAGCATCAGGACCAGGGAGGGTGGCATGAAATGAGGTTGGAGAGATAGGTGGTTACAGGCCTCACAAGGAAACTTTTCTCAAAATATTTCACTATAGGAAATATATCTTATATCTCATTCAGTAAACAAAACAAAATGCACAAAAACAAAACCTACTCTTATAATGTATTATGCCTATGACTTGTTCTATTCTGTTCTATAATTTTATTTTCGAATGCTGATCATTACTGGGGCCCCTGGGTGGCTCAGTCGCTTAAGCGTCTGACTCTTGATCTCAGCTCAGGTCATGATCTCACAGTTTGTGAGTTCATGTCCCATATCAGGCTCTGTGCTGATGGCCCGGGGCCTGTTTGGGGTCTGTCTCTCCCTCTCTCTACCCCTCCCCTGCTTATGATTCCCGCACCAAAATAAATAAATAAACCAAAGGAAGGAAGGAAGAAGAAAGGAAAGAAGAAAGAAGAAGAAGGAAAGAAGGAAGGAAGGAAGGAAGAAAACTCATGCCAAAAACATATAAAATAAAATAAAATGGTGATTATTACCTACTGAATTGATTTCCTGACCAACTAATGGATTTCTGCAAAAATACAGATAAAGTCTTTATAGGCCAGGGTAAAGAAAATTATTGGAAGTCTTTAAGGAAGGACGAGCATGATTAATAAATAAAATCATTTTAACTGCTGTAGGAGGAATGAATTGAAGGATTACAAAAGTGGAAGTGTGAGGATTAATCATGATATTATTGCAGAAGCCCAGGGGAAAGATAATAGTTGCCTGGGCTAGAGTGGTGGCAATCAAGATGAAGAGATATGTTCAGATTCAGGACATATTTTAGAGGTAGAACCTACAGGGCATAGTGATGGATCGGATGGGTGAGGATGATGGCAAAAGATGCATCCAAAGTTAGTTCCAGGCTTCTGATTTTGGTAACCAAAAGAATGGTAGCACTATTTATTAGGATGTGGGAGACTGGAGAACAGGATATGTGACAAAAAATAAAAAACTCTACTTGAAACACATTCAGTTCGAGATGACCCTGATTCATCTAAGCAGTTAATTATACAACTGGAGTTCAGAGAAGAAAGCTGAGGATCAAAAGAAAATTAGAGTTTAAAATAAATAAATGGTATTTAAAGTTACAGAAATGGATGGATTCATCTAGAGAAAATTTGGATATTGAGGAGAAAAGGAAGGACTTCCAAGGAGCCCCCATGTGGAGAAGTGGGATAGAGGTATTAGGAGGAGCCAGCAAAATAGAGCAAGAAGGGCCTACCTTGGAATATGAGCAATGTCAGCAGAGTGCACTGTCCTGAGAACCACAGGGCAGAGGGCTGCAAGTGGGGGAAAGCTGTGTTGAATACTATTGAAGAACCAAGCATAATGAGAACAGCAAACTTCCCATGTGGCACTATGGAGGCCTTTGGTAACCTTGACAAGGGTGTTGGAGTATAGTTGAAGGAATGAAACCTAGATTATACCCTATAACCAAAAATTCCATCCCTCGGTTATTGGAAACAAGAAACTCTTGTATAAGTACACCAAGAGATTCACACACAAGATGGTCGTAACTGCTTTGTTCACTGGGGCAAATAACGGCAAGAAGACACAAATTTGCATCCTTAGGAGAATAGGTAAATAAATTGTGCTATATTCATGGAATGCCATGTTATAGAGTAATGAAAGTGCGTGCTTCAACATAGGTAAACCACGTGAAACTTAATGTTGGTGGGGAAGAAAGGCACGGGAAAACGGTATGATTCCATGTATAAAAAGATTAAAAATACATTGTTTGAGGATGCGTAAGCAAGGGAATGACAAACACAAAATTTATAAGGGCTGTCACCTGACATCTATGAAAATCCTCAAAGATTAACCTGCTTATGTGTTATGTACATTTTAGTATGTATGAAATATTTCTTTAAATATGGCTACCTAGCTCTATCCACTGAATAGGCCTAAATGCATTAATAAACCCAGCAGCGGTGAGTACTGTTAGCACTCAGACTCTAGTCTCCAAGTACTATTTCCTACTGAAAGGAATAAGGATTCTTTGTGAAAAGGGCTGATTTCAGGTATGGAACAAGGCAGTATGCAGTGCAAGCTTGAAAATCTTGTCTTTGGCTGCAAGGAAGATCTTGGGACTGCTAGGGTGTGTCTAAAGAACTCAGAAGCCAACCCAAAGGGGCTCCCGTGGCAAAGATGGGAAAGTTTGAGCACCCGTAAGGATAAAAAATGCAATAAATTGAAAAACACACCAAATATTCTCACCTACTTTTCTTGTATAAACCTACTATTGGGTATCTAAATGGTAAACAAGGGAAATTTTTCTTTTTAGTATTCCAGATAACAAATGAAGAAATGAGAAAATATAACCATTTTGCAACTAGTAATCAATTAATAGACTTAGACATTGTTCATCAACTCCTGCTAACATCACAGAAAGAGAATCGAGCCTCTAGCACCAACTACCAATTTGTAGGAAATGCAGAAGACACAGGAATATCTTAAATTACACCAGAGAGATATAATCTGCAAAATCTATACCATGAAAAATTCCAAAAGACAACATATTTTTTTTCAACAATAGCAATAACAACTGTAAACTGGTAAAGGAAAAATGAGAGATGAAGGAGGAAGCTGTAGATTTAAAGAGATTTAAAAGATACCTCAACCAATTACAATACGTGGACATGGATTCTGGTTCAAACAAACTATTAAACAATTCTGAGAAATATGTGAGGCAATCGGAAATTTGAATACTGACTAGATACTTAGGATGTTAGGAAATTATTAAGTATTTTTATATGTGATAAGGGGACTGTGGTTATATTAAAAATGATTTTTACATTTCAAATGAGTTTGGTTTGGGGATAAAACTGGTTATAAAGAAGAGTTCATTTGGGTTAAATAAAGAAAAGAAACATTTAGTTAAAAATAGCTGATTGAGTGCACTTTTATAGCTGCTTTCCCCAAAACTAGAGTGATAGAAAAGTGTATACTGTATATACATACATGTATGACCTTTAAAGTCGTAAATCTACAAGTACAAAAAATAAAGAGAAAGCAATAGCCACAGAATTTTGGACTAGGGAACGCAATGCCTATGAGGGTTGGGATATACCAAAAACAGACTTAAGTGAAAGCTCACTTGACCTATCCAGCTGGAGAATGTTTGTGTTTTGTTTTGTTTTGTTTATTAAAGATTTTATTTTTAAGTAATCTCTACAGCCAACATGGGGCTTGAACTCACAACCCTGAGATCAAGAGTCTCATGTTCTACCGACTGAGCCAGCCAGGTGCCCCTGGAGAATGTTGGTTTTATCACTTTAATTAGCATTTCCCTAATCAAGAGTGAGGTTGATCATCTTTATTATTGACACATTAGTTTCTTTTTTTGTGATTTGGCTGTTCATATTTTTTGCCTAAATTTCTATTGGGTACTTTGTTTGCAAGTATTCTGAATACTAATCTTTTATTGGTCATGTATGTTGCAAATATCTTCTCTGAAGCTATCACTTATATTTTAACTTTGTGGTGTCTTTGTTCATATAGATGTTTTAAATATCAATATTTTAAATTGATATTTAAAACATCTATATGTTTAAACATCTATGTCTAGATGTTTAAAATTTATCAATATTTTCCTTTATGATTTATGGTTTTTACGTCTCATTTAAGAATACTTTCCCCTGAGGGGCCCCTGGGTGGCTCAGTCGTTTGAGCGGCCGACTTCGGCTCAGGTCATGATCTCACGGTCTGTGAGTTCGAGCCCCACATCGGGCTCTGTGCTGATGGCTCAGAGCCTGGAACCTGCTTCAGATTCTGTGTCTCCCTCTCTCTCTGCCCTACCCCTGCTCATACTCTGTCTCTATGTCTCTCAAAAATAAATAAACGTTAAAAAAAATAAAATAAAAGAATACTTTCCCCTGAGACCAAATGCCCATTGACTGATGAATAGATAAAGATGTGGTGTGTGTGTGTGCATATATATATAATGGAATACTATGTAGCAATCAAAAAGAATGAAATCTTTCCATTTGCCACAATGTGGATGGAACTACAGTGTATTATGCTAAGCGAAATAAGTCAGTCAGAGAAAGACAGATATCATATGATATTTGTGGAATTTAAGAAATACAATGGATGAACATAGGGGAAGGGAAGGAAAAATAAGGTAAAAACAGAGAGGGAGGCAAACCGTAAAAGACTCCTAAATACAGAGAACAAACTAAGGTTGCTGGAGGGGAGATAGGCGGGGAGGGTGGGCTAAATGGGTGATGGGCATTAAGACACTTGTTGGGATGAGAACCGGGTATTATACGGAAGTGTTGAATCCCTCCTGAAGCCAAGACTATACTCGATGTTAACTAATTTGAATTTAAATAAATTTTAAAAATGAGAATAGTTTCCCCTTCCAAGGTCATAAAGATTTTTTTCTATATTTTGTTCTAAAAGTTTTAAGATTTTACCTTTCACATTTAAATCATTAATCCATGTGGGGGTGCCTGGGTGGCCCCGTCAGTTAAGCATCTACCTCTTGATTTTGGCTCAGGTCATGATCTCATGGTTTGTAAGATTGAGCCCCACATCGGTCTCTACGCTGATAACACAGAGCCTGCTTCAGATTCTCCCTCTCTCCCTCTGCCCCTCCCCACCCTAGATAAATAAACAAACAAACAAACAAACATTAAAAAATAAATCCTTATTCCATCTAGGAGCTGATTTTTGTGTAAGATTTAAAGTACAGATCTAATAGCCTTTTTAAAAATGTGAATTGTCCAGTCGTCCCAAGATCATTGTTGAATAGTTCATCATTTTCCCATTAGTTTCAATAGCTTTTTCTATCACATACCGAGTTTCCAAATAATCATTAATCTGTTTTTTTATTTTTCTATTCAGTTTTATTGATCTGTTTGTCCCTAATCTGTGCTTCTTGGTTCGAATTTCTAGCGCATCAAATAAAATCTTGATAGGCAGTTGGGCAAGTAAAAGAAGATTTTGTTTTAGTGAAATTGAAACACATTATTATAAGAGAAAGGAATTCGACTAAGAAGCAGAGAAAGACCATAAAATGCTATACGTTAAATCATCTAGAATGGCCCATTGTCCTTTTCAGTCTTCAGAGGAGAATTAACAACATGGTTTCTTAGAGTAGAGTTTGGGGGCGCCTGAGTGGCTCAGTCTGTTAAGTGTCCGACTTAAGCTCAGGTCATGATCTCGCGGTCTGTGAGTTCAAGCCCCGCATCAGGCTCTGTGCTGATGTCTCAGAGCCTAGGAGCCTGCTTCGGATTCTGTGTCTCCCTCTCTCTCTGCCCCTCCCCTGCTCACGCTCTGTCTCTATGTCTCTCAAAAATAAATAAATGTTAAAAAAAATTTTTTTAAACGAGTAGAGGGGTGCCTGGGTGGCTCAGTCGCTTAAGCGCCTACTTCGGCTCGGGTCATGATCTCACGGTCTGTGAGTTCGAGCCCCGCATCGGGCTCTGTGCTGGCGGCTCAGGGCCTGGAGCCTGCTTCGGATTCTGCATCTGCCTCTCTCTCTCTCTCTCTCTCTCCCCTTCCCCTGTTCACGCTCTGTCTCTCTGTCTCTCAAAAATAAATAAAAACTTAAAAAAAAATTTAAAAACAAAAACAAAACAAAACAAAAAAAACGAGTAGAGTTTGTTTTGGAACAAACTAAACATTTGTGTTACAACTAAAAACTAACAGAGCATTCATACTAGACAGGATAGGAAATCGCTCTTTTGTACCTGATGTGTTTATGCATAGATTTAGTTTTCATCCAAGCTCTGATCAGATATTGGTTAAGCTTTTGTACCAAGGGAACATATGATGAGTAAATCACCTGGATGAGTTACCTGCTATTTATCTACAATCCATTAGTACTACTTAATGAAGGCTATGCCAAGCCATAATTAGGAGAAATAGAGATATTCTGTTTTGAAAGATTTCTAAATTAATGAAACTTACGACTTCCATTAGTGCTTGTTCAAAAGTTGTCTCACAAATATCTGAGATCTGACCTGTATTTGTTCTCATATCCATTTTTCTCTATTCCCCTGCTTTTCTCAGGGATTGCATTTCCCAGGCCCCCTTCTTGATTGATCCTGTTCACACAAATGGGAGGCACTGGCCAAAGATTGGAAGGTAGCAGAAAGGGAGAAGTCAAGCAATCCTCCTTCTTCTCACCCCGCTTCAGGCGTTATCTCCAGCGGTTGCTGTGCCTTCTCTGTGGCTGTAGCTCCTATTGAGCACCACTCTCCGCTGAGATCCTAGCACCCACTGGGTACTTCTTACTGTGGTTCTAGCCCCCTGATGCATGGCCCTGGCCTCTGGGCTCTGATAGGAACTCCCCATCCCATTGCCTCTGCTAAAACCTGGGCTGCCACCCTGTCCTTGTGAGGCCTCTCGGGGCCTTCATCATTTATATAACAACTCTCTGTATTAAAGTCCTTTTGTTCATAGTTCTTAGAGTAGTTTCCATTTCCTGACTGGACCCTATTAGTACACTCTACAAAATACATTTGCTCACCATGGTATAGCATTAAGACGCTATTACATAGTTATCCTGAACAGAGATCCAAAAAAGAGGAATGCAATAAGGTGTGTGTTGATTTTAATTCTTGAGAATCCTGTGGGTTGATTTTCATTCTGTTCTAAACCTTGGAAGCCTCAAATCAATGTTTGCCAAATAGGAAAAAATAAATACATTGGTATTTAGGGGAAGGAAATGTTATTTTTAAGAATCTAAGCTACATATTTTAAACAATAGAGTGCTTAAAAAAGAAAACCTTAAGAATATATAAAAATAAGCCAGTTTCCTCTGAAATACTGCTTTATTTCCTTTATGAAAAAAAAACCAGTCAACACCTACTTAGAAGATTAAAATATTCAATTGTGTTTTTAAAAACAAATTTAAATTTGTAAAATTTTAAAATTTTTATTTAAATTAGGCGGTAAAAAATTATGGGGCACCTGTTATGTGCTAGGTAAGTATTATGCGGCAGACAGGATGCATAAGACAAAAATAATTCAAAAGACAAAACAAAACACAGGAAGAAAAAAAATGTACAAAAGAATGTCTGGAAAAGAAGTCCATGTATAAGATTACCCACCACTTAAGTTAAATTTAACTAACATTTATGTAACACCTATCCTGTTTTATCATGGACTCAGAAGGAAGATTTAATATTAGGATACTAGTGATATAATGCTGGTTTCATTGTTTACCACTTTCCCTTTTGCTCCCCCATTCTGACTACACTAGACTTACTGCTGTTCTTTGAAGCATGCAGCAGAGACAATGCAAGACAATACATAAAAATATAGTACATAAAATACAAGTATAATATATAAAAATAACAAAATATATTGATGATGGGTGCCAAGTTCCTTATTTTTTGGAGAAATAGATATGGAAAAGGACAAAACTAGAATGAACACTTTGGATTGGAAAGGAATTGGAAGTATTGGTGTGAAGGGCGTCTGGGTGGCTCAGTCAGTTAAGATTCTGACTTTGGCTCAGATCATGATCTCGCAATTTGTGAGTTTGACCCTGCATCAAGCTGGGTGCTGACAGCTCAGCACCTGGAGCCTGCTTCAGAATCTGTGTCTGCATCTCCTTTTGCCCCTCCCCCTATCATGCTCTGTCTCTCTTCTCTCTCTCAAAAATAAAATAAACATTAAAAGAAAGGGGGGCAAGCGCCTGGGTGGCTCAGTTGGTTAAGCATCTCAGCTCAGGTCATGATCTCATGGTTTGTGAGTTCGAGCCCTGGATCAGGCTCTGTGCTGACAGCTCAGAGCCTGGACCCTGCTTCAGATTCTGTCTCCCTTTCTCTCTGCCCCTCCCCTGCTTATGCTCTGTCTCTCATAAATAAATAAATGTTAAAAAAATTTGTTTAAAGTATTGGTGTGAACTCATGGATTTCAGCGTGTATAGAAAGATATGAAAATATGTATAAATATAAGATACATACATTCCCTAATTTTGGCCTAGAGCCGTAATGCACCCCCCACCCCCAATACCAATGACCACACCAACTGTCCAGAAGTTGGCTTCTAAATACTATTCTCAACTAAAAGGAATAAGGACTCCTTATAAAAATGGCTAATTCCAGAGTCATTGCAGGGAAAGTAAAAGATGAGCCTGGGATATTTTATTATTCCAGACAAAAAAGAAATACTCAGAGAATGATGGGGACATGTCAGAAGGACACAGAAGTCAATTTGAACAGAGTTTCCATTGACCAAAATGGGAACCATATGAACCACAGAATGATGCTCATAACAGATTATGAATCCATGAGTCCACAATGACATAAATTAACAAATGAATAAGTGGAAGATTTGGTGAAACTTCACACAGTCTCAAAGTACCACTTTACAAAATGCTTATTAATTATAAAGGGAAAAAGAGTAAGTATAAATTAGAGCTGCCTGGCAGACATCACTTTAATCAAGTGATCAGAGTTAAATGGAACAAATAAGAATTCTGTGTGCCTGGACTGCATGGGATGATAACAGAGCATTACCGCTGTGATGTTCCTGACAAAGGTTCCATACCTGCGAGCATAAGGAAATCTCAGACAATCCAGTTTCAAGGGCATTCTTCAAAATAACTTGCCAGTAATTCTCAAAAGTATCAAGGGGCACCTGGGTGGCTCAGTTGGTTAAGTGTCTGACTTCCACTCAGGTCATGATCTCACAGTTCATGGGTTTGAGCCTCTCATCTGGCTCTGTGCTGACAGGTCAGAACCTGGAGCCTGCTTCAAATTCTGTGTCTCCCTCTCTCTCTCCCCCTCTCTTGCTCATTCTCTGTTGCTCTCTGTCTCTCAAAAATAAATAAACATTAAAAAAAATTTTTTTAAAGTATCAAGGTCATGAAAGTGAAAGACAGACTAAGGAACCATTTGGTACTGAAGGTGTCACCACACATCACAAGCAAATGTAACGGGTGATTCTGAATTGAATTTGTTTCCTATGAAGGCGATCATAAGTGTTAATTTCCTGATTTTGATTGTTATATTGTGGTGATGAATTAATAAGGTATTCCTACTGTTAGGACATCAAGTCAGAAATTTAACTCCGAAATGATTTAAGAAAAAGTTCTTTGTAGTATATTTGCAACTTTTCTCTAAGTTTGAGATGACATCAAGATAATATGATGTATACAAAGAAAAAGAATGCAACACTCGCATAATTCTCTGGGTCAGGAATTCAGGCAGGACTTGGGCAGTTTTTGTGCTCTGGGTAGCAAAAGCTGGAATCACTCACTCAGTTTCATTCAACTAGAAGTTGTGCTAGAAGTTCCAAGATAGCTTCACTCACTGGCTCCTCTGTGCTCCTCCATGTGTGTCCTCCTACCTACTCCCTACAGTGTCCCATCATTCAGGTGTCTAGCCCAATCTTTCAGTCTGTTGGATCCCCAGAACAACAGAAGAAAAAACTAGGCCTTTTTTTTTTTTAATCTTTATTTATTTATTTTGAGAGAGAGAGAGGAGGTGCAAAGAGAGGGAGAGAAAAAGAGAGAGAGAGAAAGAGAGAGAGAGAGAGAATCCCATGCAGGTTCCTCGCTGTCAATGCAGAGACCCATGTGGGGCTTGAATCAACGATCCATGAGATCATGACCTGAGCCGAATCCAAGAGTCAGTGCTCAACTGACTGAGCCATCTGGGCGCTGCACAGCTATGCCTTTGAAAGTCTTCTTCACCTGGCTGGTGGTTGCATAGGTGTATTCACTTTATAAAACTTTCATCAGGGGCGCCTGGGTGGCTCAGTTGGTTAAGCGGCCGACTTCAGCTCAGGTCATGATCTCACGGTCTGTGAGTTTGAGCCCGGTGTTGGGCTCTGTGCTGATGGCTCAGAGCCTGGAGCCTGCTTCGGATTCTGTGTCTC
This sequence comes from Paguma larvata, assembly GCA_030068075.1. NCBI lineage: Eukaryota > Metazoa > Chordata > Mammalia > Carnivora > Viverridae > Paguma > Paguma larvata. The sequence continues at coordinate 19,154,965 of CM057840.1, forward strand.
CCTTTCTGCCCTTCCCCTGCTCATACTCTGTCTCTATGTCTCTCAAAAATAAATAAAAACGTTAAAAAAATTTAAAAAATATAAAACTTTCATCAGACTATGTACTTAAGATTTTTGTGTACTTTATAGTAATGATGTACTTCAACCAAAGAAGTAAAAATAACTTATAGATACTCTTTGTACTGTTCTAATTGCACATTCTCCTTTTACCTTTCCAATTAACAACAGGTGATAGGCAAATTTTTCCTGTATCGAAGCTAAGAAAATAACATAAGCACATGTATTTGATGAACTTCCTTTCTAAATATCTACTAAAATAGTCTAGCAAATATAAAATGGATATATTTTGCCTAACCTTGGAAAATAAAGAGCTATCCCACCCGCATATTTCAAAACTCTAGGAATTTTCACCAAGCTCACATAAGCGTGAAAAAGGAGCAACAACTTGTTGGCAGTTACCTTTAACCATTCTTTCTAGGGAGAACCAGAGAATAGCTTTGACTCATATCCTTTTTGCTTGCTAGGAGAACTGGCTGGTTCACAAATATTTATTAGCCTCCCACTCTGGAGGAAACCTCTTTACAGGTTTGCCCCCAGGGAAGGACGTGCCTGGTCCTGTACTCAAAACCACTCAACAAGAGGAAGCCTGCTTGGAAACTTGCTCCAGGGAGATTGCAATCTCTGTAGCCACGGGCTCAGTTCCTGCTCAAAAGAAGGAATCTGAGAATAAGAAAGAGAAATATATTTAAACAAACCCAGTTAAGATAGGTTGTAACCAAATAAGCACCAATTTTTGGAAAATTAAATGGGTGAATTATCCCATAGTGGAGAACAAAAAGGCTAATGGAAATCATTAGATAAAAGGTAAAAACATGGAATGCAGATGTAAGTAATCTAATGTTCTGTTCTGTTTTGTTTTTAATGAGTTGCCAGAAGTACAAATAAAACAACCAAAAGAAATTTATAAATAGATGTGCAGACAGGATCACTGAAAAAGAGACGTACAGCTAGATGTATTCTGATAAAATTTAAAATTTTACAGATTTCAAAAATAGGATAATTTAATATTCTTCAAGAAAGAGAAATACTTATCTACAAAGGAATGATAATCAGACTAATAATAGATGAGTCCAGATGTTCACAAAGATGTATTAAGAAGTATTAGAGCAAATTAAATATCCTTTCATAGAATTTATAGGTTATGTCTTGCAGGAATGAACAACTTCACAGTATTTAGTCTTCCTATCCAGGAACATGATCTATCTCTCCAGGTGTCAGATTGTCTTTTGTGTCTTTAGTAAAACTTTATAGCTTTCTTCATTTTAGTCTTGCTCATGTCTTAGTAGATTTAATCTTTGGCATTATATGGATTTTTTTGTGTGTTTGTTTTGACATTGCTTATTTATTTTTTCATTACATTTTGTAAGTGATTATTACTAGTACACATTGCAAAAAATAATGACCATTTTTCTATCCCATTTCAAAATTTATACTGCATTTTTCTTATCTTATTGCATTGCTTAGTGCCTCTAGTACAATGTTGATACTATCGATCTTTTTTTCCTACTTGCATGGGATTGCATTTAATGTTTTACCATTAAATATGAACTTCGCCATAGAGTCTGGTAGCTCACTTTTATCAAGATATATTCCTAGCTTATTAAAGGGTATTTATAGATGTGGAACTTCTATTGAATTCCTTTTTTTGTCAACTTTTGAGATAATCACTTTTATGTAACTTTAATCTGTTAATGTAGTGAAACTTAGTCTTAGATTCTATACATCTGATGCATCTTTATAGTCCTGTGATAAACCTAATTACCCAAAAGGTTCATCTCTTCATATACTGCAGAATCTAATTTGCTACTAATTATTTAGCATTTTGGGGTCTTTATTCATTAGTGATACTACCTATAATTTTATTTTTGGTGTGCTATAATTGTATTTCAGAGCTAGAACTATGGGTATGCTAGAGTCATAGAATGGGATGGAAAGATTCTTTGAAGCAGATGTTCCTGAACAGTTTGCATAACATAAAAATTACTGAAACTATGAAGAGATTGTATAAAACTTGTTAATTATTTTAGAGTGGTTCTTTGACAGATTCTAATTTCTTCTAAGGTTTTAATATATGTATTGTTTCTACTCCTTGAGTCAAAAGTAACATTTCTATATTCCTATAAAATCATCCATTTCAAAGTTTGTCAAATTACTTTTGTATAATAATTAACAATATTATCTAAGGGTATCTAATCTTGCTTTAAAAAGTTGTATCCCTTTCTGTTTTTAATGGTGTTTAGTGTTTTGTGGTCATTATTTTCTTGATTGTTCTTACCAAAAGTTTTTCTATTTTATTGATATTTTCAATGAAGCAGCTTTTGGTCTTCTCAACTAAGATTACATTTTTATTTTTGGTTTTGGTTCTTCCTTATCAGTTCATTTCGTTGTTCTTTTCTTTTTAATTAAAAAAAGTTTTTAACGTTTATTTATCTTTGAGAAAGAAAGAGAGACAGCATGAGCAGGAGAGGGGCAGAGAAAGAGCGAGACACATAATCTGAAGCAGGGTCCAGGATCTGAGCTGTCAGCACAGAGTCTGATGCAGGGCTTGAACTCACGAACCATAAGATCACAACCTGAGCCAAAGTCAGATGCTTAACTGACTGAGCCACCCAGGCACCCCTCTTTGTTCTTAATTATTTATTGTTATTTATTTGGGTGTATAGTAAAACTGTTTGTGAGCATAATTCCTTACAGAAACATGCTCGTAATCCAAAGCACTTGTATGTCAAAGTGAATTTCAAGATCCATTGGCTCAGTTGCCATCATGAGACATTCGGCATCAAATACTATTCCTATTGCAAGACATCGCTCATTTATCAAGTTAAAATTCATTAGAGGGGTGTCTGGGTGGTTCAGTTGGTTAAGCATCGAACTTCAGCTCAGGTCATGCTCTTGTGGTTTGTGGGTTTGAGCCCCGCATCAGGCTCTGTGCTGACAGCTCAGAGCCTGACCCTACTTCGGATTCTGTGTATCCCTCTCTCTCTGCCCTGCTCGTGCTGTGTCTCTCTTTCTCTCAAAAGTGAATAAACATTAAAAACATTCTAAAATTTATTGGAAATGTTTGCTTGTCTTGCAGAACACTTACAGAACAAGTTACTTACAATACAAGGTATTACTATATTTTGTTATACTTTCCTCTAACTTCTTCTTTTATTATTTTTTATTTGAGAGAGAGATAGAGAATGAGCGAGCAGGGGAGTGGGACAGAGAGAGAATTTTTTAAAAATAAAGCCAAACCTGTTTTTTTTTTATTTATTTATTTTTATTTTGAGAGAGATAGAGCATGAGCAGGGGAGGGGCAGAGAGAGAGGGAGAGAGAGAATCTTAAGCAGGCTTCACTGCTCAGCCTGCACCCCCACACAGGGCTGGAGCCCACCACCCTGGCATCATGACCTGAGCTGAAATCAAGAGTCAATGTTCAATAACTAAACCACATAGACCCCACTTTCCTCTAACTTCTTGGGTGGAATATTTAATGCCTGTATTTTATTTCAATTTTTAAAAATTGTCATCAAGGTAATACATACAAATAGATAAATGATCAAGTAATACTAAAGGCTTATATCAAGAAACAGTAGCTTTGGTGGCCAGAGAGGTTGGGGGGGAGGGTGGTGCTGGTTCCACTGCCAACTGCAGGCAGCCACACCTGTCCCACCTGCCCAGCCATGGCTGGAGCTGGGAGGAACACCACCTGGACAGAGGGGCCAGGCTGGAAGGGTGGGGAAGTCTACTTCCTAGCAAATCATTGGAACAAACATGAGAAATGGCTGCATCTTGTCCTCGTGTGCCATCCAGCCTGGCGCAGAACGTAGGTGCTCCAGGAGTATCTGATGGGCCACTGACCTGAGGCAGGAACCTGGAAGCTTCCAGGGCCCTCCACTCCCCACCCCCCAGGGCTACCTCATAGACAGTGCAGTGCCAGCAGGTCTGCACATGGTGCTTGCACTCATTGCAGGTGTAGACAAAGTGGTTCTAGCTCTGGGTGTGCAGCTCCGCCAGCATGCACATGGTGGACCTCTGGGCTCTGCGGAGTGAAGAAAACTCCAGGTGCTTGTCCCTCATGAGGATAGGGAAGGTGTCCGGCCCATCCATCAAATCGCAGCGGATGGGGGGGTCAGGATCAACGATGGGTGGCAGGGAGTTGGCGGCAGGGCCGGCGATGGCACAGATCACAAAGAAGAGCTGTGAAACAGGCGATCTCGATCTGACTCTGGAACAAGAGGACCACGTGGCACTGGATCAACAGCAACAAACAGGCGAGTCGGGCTGGACGCCAGCAAGGCTGGCGATGCCTGTTAGTTTACAACCACACAGGGTTCCACGATACAGCCCTTGCTTTCTCCTGCTCACAAACCTGTCAGTGGTCCAGCAGATACACTGCTGGTCTCTTCTCCAAGAATGACTACACAGGGCCTAAACTCTACATACTATGTCCTCATTGAATAATTCCTTCAAAATAAGAACAGTCTAGGTCAAGTACTGTGTGTGTCCAGTGGACATTTCGCCTCAAGGTGGTCTACTCTAAAATGCAATCCACGGTTGAATCTGAATCTAATCGCAAGGAAACAAGTCAGACAAATCCAAATTGAAGGATATTCTATAAAACAGTATTTGGCCTTGACTCTCAACAAAATGCTCATGTTATGAAAGAAAAGAAAGCCAGGACCTGAGATGCAGAAGTTCAACCTAATATAATCCTTGATCAGAGCACAAGGAGGTCTTCTTTCTTAGACAGTGCTTGCTCAGCTACAGGCAAAGAAGATGCAGCAAATGTTAACAGTTGGTGAATCTAGGTGAGAGGTGTGGAGGGGGTCCACTATGCAACTTTCTATAAGTTTGAAATTTTAAAAAGTTGGTGGGGGTGGGAAAGATAAAAAAGCAAAATCTTCGTAGTCGTTGCTGCAGACACAGAAAAATTTTTGTTCATTAAAGTTTGAAAAGACACAACCACCATTAATTCCCATAACCATTAGTGTAAAGGCTACAACAGCAAGCTGGTATTGCATGTCCATTTTACATTAACTAGTTTATAACTGTAAACTCTTATTAAGCTGAAAAATGTAGACTGGTACCTTGAAGAGATCAGGAATTTGTGAGCAACGCTATGCAGCTCATAATATTCTACCAGTTTCGCAGAGACCGAAAATCAATGCAGACTGGCTGTAACACTTGTGATATACTTGGCAGCAGTGTTTGCACAAAACAAGAGTCTTAAGATAAGACACATTTCTAGAAAAAGTACATAGGGCAAGAGAGCACACCAAGTAGAGACACCTCTCTAACAGATGCCAAAAATTAAAAGCATCAAGGGAGGACCGTGACATGTATTTGACCTTATAATATTGGGGTTAAGATTGTGGCTCCAAGAAAGCACTCATAAAGCAGGGAAGAGCATTTTGAAAATACAATGTATAGGAAATCACTGAATTTAACAAGTGGGGAATGCCTACAGCAACTAATTCAAGATAGAGACAAATAAAACCATTTGGCGACAAAAAAAAAAATAGTAGCCCTTTCTCTATCACCAACTCTTAACTCCCTAAGAGTGGACATTTTCACTTTTTAAACTGTGTCTTCTGCTATTCATTTCCATCTTTTGAAATTATCCTTATGTTGCTATTTCTTATCAATCTTAGACAGAGTCTATAGATACCTACGTGGTTGAGAATTTACTTCTGTACTTCCCTTTTTCCATTAACAAAAAAATTTTGTTAACACAGTATCCAACATATATGTCATTCTGATATGTAAATACTATTCACTATTGAACAAAATAATGTACTTTGATTATGTGTCCTTTCTGTAAACCTTTCTGGGTTTCCTGCAAGTAATCATTGCCTCCTTTTTTTATTTGTGTAAGTTTTTTCTGTTTGTAGCTCTGTAGTATTCTGTATTATTTTCCAAATACTACTACCATTTGTTTTTCCAAAACACCTAACAAGGTTTCAAATGCTCTATCACATCAGATAATTTACAATTTCCATCTATTTTGCTTTAGTGCCTCGAAGTCCACCATCCTCCTACTCTAATTTGAACCAATTGGCCTCTAGGCCTGGTGTGTAGTTGTTAAGATGGGTATCTCTTTGTCCTTCTCTTGTCGGAAGCCTCCTATTTCCTAGCTCCCACAAGTATCATTGCAGATGTTCAACAGTCTGCTGAATATACTCTAGCTAGATTAAGCCCAAATAAATTTACTTGATCTGTACAACCATTGAAAGAGCTGAAGGAGGAATCTCTAGGCCAACCTTTTCGGACCTCTGCCAAAGTCATACCATAAAACTGGGTAGTGGCTGACTCTGCCATGATCAGGTAGCTGCTTCCACACTGGCTGGCACGAGAACCAGGCCACTTCTGCCACATCAGTTGCCGCCTAAACGCCCCCTGATCAATCAGGAGGATGCCTGGGAATCAGTGTGCCCCAGCCATAGCTGTCGTCTCCGGCACCATGTCTCCTCTGTACAATCTGTATCAGTCTCTATCCTCACATAATTCAGTTCCAAGTCGCATTCTTTCAGAGTGCATCTGCTTGGCCTAATACATGTAATCTGTATCTGGAAGCTTAGCTGCAATTTACATCTAAATTCTGGTATGAATGGCTTTCTGCTTTCCAACCTCTGCATTACAGGAAGGCATTGTGGGGCAAGGGTGAAATAGGCATTGTGCAAACCATTCTAGAGTATGTGTATGTGGACTAGTTTCTTCCTGTACCTAAATCTTCCCATACGCAAGACCATGCCTTCTTCCCACTCCTAAACTTCTAAGGATGGTATTCCCACTTAAAACAAAGTGACTATACTTTGTACAAATGAAAACATCCTTACCATCTTTCTAAAAGAGGAGATCCCAAATCTTGTCAGTCACTGCATCCATCTGGGTGCTTCTCTTTCTTCCTCTAAGTCAGTCACCAACGTCTCATGATAACCTATAATGTGTGTACTAAATAAACTTACCTCTATCAACACACTATATAAAAGCAGAGAAAAGAAAAAGAGGAAAAAGGAAAATTAGTCATTACATAGAATCCTGATTCAGATGCTTGATTTACAACGGGGTTGTGTATGAATAAGCCCATCGTAAGTTTAAAATATCGTGTCAAAAATCCATTTAATACGCCTAACCTACCAAATGTCATAAGTTAGGCTAGTGTACCTTAAGAGTGTTCAGAATACTTACATTAGCCTACAGTTGGGTGAAATCTTCTAATGCGAAACCTATTTTTTAAACTAGTGTTGAATATCTCATGTTATTTATTGAATACTACTGAAAGTGAAAAACGGAATGTTGTATGAGCATAGAACAATTGTGAGTGTGTTGGTTGCTTCGTGATTGTGTGGCTGACTGGGAGATGGGCTCAGTCCTGTTGCCCAATATCACAAGAGGGTAGTAGACTGCACATTGCTAGCCTAGAAAAATATAAAAATTCAAAATTTAGAGTATGATTTCTACTGAATGTGTATTGCTTTAGCACCAATGACTTTATACGTTACTCAGTAAAAGGTCAGAGCCATACGCCCAACTATGGCACATATTAACTCCAACATGCAGACAATCCCACTAAATGTTGTGCCTTTTTCTCAAAGTAGAGTTTTAAGGTACATCATTGCATCTTACCGCTATGACTCAAATAATTGGAATCTTTATTGAGGTAGCAGGACTGTGCATTTTTATGGGACTGTCTACCATTCCGTGGCACACATGACATCTGCTTATCAAGATAACGAAGGTGCACTGTTGTCCACATTAGTGAAAGCAAGCTGCTTTTAGTGTTCTCAGCTTAGATAGAAAAAAATGCATTTATCAGGCAATAGCTGCACATACAATGTAGTATTCTGTTGATGTAATCCAGTAAAGAGAACATAGGTACAATTGTCTCCTCTTCTTTTTTTTTTTAAGTTTATTCATTTATTATTTCTGAGAGGAGAGAGAGAGAACAAGTGGGGTATGGACAGAGAGAGGGAGGGAAACACAGAATCTGAAATAGGCTTCAGGCTCCAAACTGTCAGCACAGAGCCCAGCGTAGGGCTCAAACTCACAAACCGCGAGATCATGACCTGAGCTGAAGTTGGACGCTTAACCGACTGAGCCACCCAGGCGCCCCAATATTTATTTTATAAATAAAATAAAGCAAGCAGGGGAGAGGCAAAGAGACAGGGAGACAGAGGATCTGGAGCAGACTCTGTGCTGACAGCAGAGAGCCCAATGCAGGACTTGAATTAACCAACCTTGAGATCATGACCTGAGCTGAAGTCCAACACTTAACCCACTGAGCCATCCAGGCGTCCACAATTGTCTACTCTTCTTGATTATGCTTATGATACCAGGACCTATCTGTCTTTAGCACAGGTCAATGTCAAGTTTAATGGAGATAAGATGGGGACTACTATATCTTGTTTGTTTCAAGTCTTTTAAACCTTTTATAGCACTGATTTCTAGGATTCTCTTGGGAATGGAATGTAGTATTGCTTTTGATTTGCTATTTTGATTGGGTATTCTACTTGACTCTTTCTACAATAATAGACCTTACTACTTGGATTGGAAGCCAATGCTAGGATCTACCAATTGCTGAGTATACTATTCCAATATATACTCTGGAATAACAGAAAATGATAGGATGGGTTTGTAAATGTCAGGACCCACTGTGAGATGCACTTGAGCCCAACTACATTTATGACCTGACCCTATATATCAAACTCAGCTGAGTGACCATAGTAATGTTCTGGGTTCCCAGGGATTCATGGCAGCTCATAGCCATTGGTGTCCAATAATCCTTGAGGAATATTCTTCTTTCCCCAGTGTACAGTTACTTCAGTAAATGACGCAAGGCCTTTTGGAAAAAGCCAGGAGCTCTGGGTTTGAAATGGACTCACTACTATGGTGAGGGGTCATGACTCAAATCAGGCTCTACATACAAGACTTAAAATGTTTTGTTTGTTTTGTTGGCTGGTTGAGTTGGTTTGATTTGGTTTGGTTATGTAGTGTGCTGCTCAGTTATTTAGTCCTAGGGACTACATGATCAGTTAATGATTGCGGAAGATTTTTGAGGATAAAATTAGTCTATCCTGGGGCACCTGGGTGGTTTAGTCGGTTAAACATCAGACTTCAGCTCAGGTCATGATCTCACAGTTCGTTAGTTCGAGCCCCACATTGGCCTCTATGCTGACAGCTCAGAGCCTGGAGCCTGCTTCAGATTCTGTATTTCCCTCTTCTCTCTGCCCTTCCTCCAGCTCATGCTGTCTCTCTCTGTCTCTCAAAAATAATAAATAAACGTTAAAAAAAAGATTTTAAAAAATTAGTTTATCCCTCCAGTCTTGCTGCCTATTACAGCCAGCATGGCCATTTGCCTCTGTTGTTAACTACTACCAGTTAGCCTTTGCATTCCAAGTTTCTATCATTCCTGTTGAAATTCAAGAACCCATTTAAAGGGCAGTATCTCCTTTCTTCATGCCCAGTCTACAAGGACAGACACTTTAGCATCTCTCAAAAATAGTTTTATTTTGGGCGCCTGGGTGGCTCAGTCAGTTAAGCGGCTGACTTCAGCTCAGGTCATATCTCACCGTCTGTGAGTTCGAGCCCCACGTTGGGCTCTGTGCTGATGGCTCAGAGCCTGGAGCCCGCTTCAGATTCTGTATCTCCCTCTCTCTCTGCCCTTCCCTTGCTCACGCTCTGTCTCTATGTCTCTCAAAAATAAAATAAAAACGTTAAAAAAATTAAAAAAAATAGTTTTATTTCTTTGACCATTAAACTTTGTATGCCCAAGTAAAGGAAATATCCCCTGGGACCTCCTGAGAGCATAAAGGGGATTGTCGAGCAGGTCACACATGATCAATCCACTTCAAGATCCCTGTATCTCTGAGTGTTTAGATTTGTTCTTCTGTATCAGCCATAGTCCTAGGGATGGATCTACCTCTTGAGGGAATTTTGGAAATCTGTGGAACCAGTGGATATCGTAGTGATTAGGAACATTGCCAGGGGCCAGGTAAATAGTAAGTGTCCTGCATTTCATGGGACAGATGGACTCAACAAAGAATTGTACTGCATCCTGCACAGTATTCAGTGGTCCTCCAGATATTACTGTATGTGAAAAATCCATTTACAATAATTTGAACCTAGAGCCTAACTCCATCTAATACCTAAACACACAGCACTTTTGCAATGTTTTAATATACACTAAGTTTTCCGGAAAGCAAGATTCTTATAAATAAAGTTGTTATTATGTCGTTTTTTCAGAACTTTATCAATACTTGTTTCATCATTTTGGAAAAATCCTATCACTGACTGCACTGCTGCTTATGAACTTCAGAAGAATACATCTGTATCATCTAGAGCTGCATAGATCTAATCCTCTGGAGAAGGTGATTCTGAATATAGATGCAGATTTAGAATTACTTTACAGTGTCTTCTAGGAGAGTTGTGCCTAAGCGTTCACACATTGAAATGATACTTTCCTTTTATTTCGTTATATCACAGACTATTATGTTGATTTAAAACATAATATGTATAAGTAGATTATATTAACTCTGAATTTCATTCAAAATAAAGGGGATATTACCAAAAAATATAAAGAGGGGGCATTGGGTCTAAAAGGGTAGAGAATCACTGTTTCCTATAATACCAAGGAATTTCTGTCATCTCAATTTACCTCAGCACAGAACACGGTTAAATCAAAGCCAACAATTAGAACTATTCTCAGCTGCTTGAGTTAGCTCACCGAATCCAGAATCTCTCAGGGATACATGCCAGTTGATAAATTCAGCCCGGTCTAAAGTGATGTTCCTGCCTCCTGATCTAACATCCTTAGAATTTATTAGCGCACATACTCACCGTCCAGGGTTTGGAAAGTGTAAACTAGCACTTGGAAGCAGCCAGCCTGCCTGACAGTTTTTGACTCCTGGCGTGTACCACCCTCCACCTTCCTGCTTAAGATCTATTGCAGCTGATATGACATCTGCTAAAGACTTGCCTTTAATTGACAGTTCCTTCGAAGTCATCACAGGTGATAATTTAAGCTTTTCTTTTTTTTTTTTTTAAAAAAAACTACCAATGTCCCTTCCTTGTCTCATTATGGTTTTCTGATACTGTTTCATAGAAGATATGTCTTCTTGCATTTTATGGAAGAGGACAAAAAAATGGAAATTTCTTTTAATAATGTTCTAGATGATTTTCGGAACTATGTTCTACCCCCTTATTCCTCCCCTTCCCCATTGGACTGTTAGTCAACAAATATTTATGGAGAATCTATTATGTGCTTGACATTAGGTAGGTGTCAGGGCAATAAGACTGGCATTGTCTCTGCTCGCATGGTCTGTTAAAGGTACTGTTTCCTCCTTCTCATTCTGTAGCACTTTTTCATGGTCTTCATTTTTTTATGCAGTCAGATGTTTTCAGACTTTCGTCAATAACAGTGGCAGTTGAATGGATCCTTGTTAATAACAATGACAGTTGAATGGATCCTTTTATCTGATTTTGGATTATATCCAAGCATCTGCTAATTTAATTCCAAGAGCATGTATCTACTGTATGTAAAACATTGTGGTAGAAGAGAGGGCAAATAAAATAGCTAGAATGTACTGAATGCTTAATAAGTGTCAAACACTTTTTAATTTTTTTTAAATTTATTTTGAGAAAGAGAGAGATTGAGAGAGAGCATGATGTGCACATGCAAGTGGGGGAGGGACAGAGAGAGAGAGAGGGAGAGAGAGAGAATCCCAAACAGGCTTTCAATGCAGGGTTCAAACTCATGAACTGTGAGATCATGACCTAAGCCGAAATCAAGTGTAAGGCACTTAGTGGACTGAGTCACCCAGTCACCCCAGGTGTCAATCAACTCTAAGTACTTCGCATGTATAACTTGTTTGGTCCTCCACCACTTTATGAGGTGATGCTGCAATTATTCCCATTTTTAAAGATGAAGAAAAGGAGGCATCGAGTGGTTTAGAAGCTTGCTCAAGGTCACCTACCAGTGATTAAATACAGGTGATGCATACCTGGGGCCAAATCTCTTAACTACTTGCTTGTGGTAAATAAGATACTAAGTTGAAAAATAAGACTTGCTTCAAACATCTTGCCATCGAAGGGAAGCTTTGAAAGATTCTTGAAGTTTTTTAGAATAGCTAGCTCAGGGAAACCTTCTGTTGACCTTTGTTTTCATTCACCCTTTTTTAATTCTAGTGATTCACTTGACCATTCATGAAGTTGTGCTTCTCTATGTCGACTTTTTGATCTTCTTGTTTATCTTCCCTATGAAAATGGAGAATTTCTTGAAGGTAGGAACCATATCTATGTATTCTTTTATCTTCAGCACCTAATAGACAATAGAAGATCACTAAATAAAAGAACTAAATAAATGCTCATATTCAAAATAAGTAGCAGTAATTATTTATACTCAATGTTTATGAATACATTTCACCTAAGGGTCCAATAGTGTTTTAAAGCCTTTGATTGAATAAGGCCTCAATAACATTCTCACAGGAGAGTTAAACATTATTATCCTGTTCCACAATCAAGGGCTCGATTGTCAAAAGGTCAAGTGGCTCACAAGTTATAAAGTCGGTCAGTAGAGGAAAAAACAGAATCTAACAGTTTCTTTTCTTATTACAAAAAGATTCCCCCAAAGTTAAATGAATTCTCATAAGGATGCAAAAAAAAAAAAAAAAAAAAAAAGATCTTCATCAAAACCCAAGCAATATTTAAACAGAAAACATTAATTTATGTTAACTTTAGGAGTACATTATTTTGAAAAGCAACTATAAAGATCATGTTCAGAAACTTCTTTCTATGCTATTTTTGTTTTCTACACATTATTTTAGTAATAAGGGCTGTATCCTCCCATGAGATCTACAGGGCGGATATGAGATAAGCCAGAGATGAGTTAACTTGTTTTGGCTTGAATAAGGAAATGTGGCTGCTCCAGATGCTTCCATGCTCCAAGCACATCGGATCTAGTAGGCAACAGAAACTGGGCTAAGGCTCAAAGAGGGAGGTGGTTTTAGCCAATAACAAAGTCTACTCCTTCAATGTTTCCCTAGACAAAGAATTTTTTAAAAGAAAAATATTATTACAGCATAGTTCTAGATTAGCTCTTTGTAAACAACCTTCAGCGAAGGATCATCCTACAGTCTTGATTTTTTTTCTTAACTATAGAAAAGTTATTTTTACTCTTCAGTATGTTTCAGTGACTGCTTTCCCCACCTCTGTTCATGGCTTCACCATCCATTGAAACGACAAAGCTAGAAACTTCAGATTTATTCTCCATAGCTCCTTCTCCCTCACCCTCACACGTCAATGGCTTTCCAAGTTCTACTCATTTTATTTTCTAAGTAGACATATCTCCATTGCCTCTTCCAAAGGTTGAGCCTCTTGCGGATGACATGAAGGTCTGATAGATGGTTTTCCTGCCTCCAGTTTCCCTCTTCCTATTCGTTTTTCCTCCCAATCTGATAAAGTTATTAACCTAAAAACCACTAATGGCTCACCCTTGCCTACAGATCAGAATACAACCTCCTTAGGAAGATAGTCATGCCCTCCCCCTCTTTATAATCACCTATTTTCTTCTATTTCCTTGAAACCCTCTGCTAACTACAAGTTCTTTCTTGTCATTCCCCAAACATCTCCAACATCTTAGGCTCTTTCATGCTTCGCCGACCCCGCCCATGCTATTCCCTTGGCCTGCAGAATTCTTCCTCTGTATTCATCACATGGCCAACTCCTAGACTTTTCTCAAATCCCAGCACAAATGTGGCCCCCTCTGAAGGATTCTTGATTTTCCTACTTAATTAATCACTCTCGTTTCAGACCCATGGCAGAAACTCCTCCTCCTCAGTGAGTAATCTCGTGATGCCCCACATTTCCCATCTTCTTGCTAATGAGGTGAGGCCACATGTCTTCTTCTGGTCGAAGAGCTATGAGTACAAGTGGGAGATGCCACTTCTGGGCCAACATTTAAGAGTTGGTGCGTGACTTTCCAACTTTCTTTTCTCTCCGGGGAAACCATGGAGGAATTTTGACTAGATGGCAGAACACGAGATGGAAATGGCCCAAACATACCACACTGGGGGAGCTGCTCTGGAAAGTCCTTTGAAACTGCATTAGAATTCATATAAGCAAGATATATATAAACTTTTGTTGGCTAAGCCACTGAGGTTTGGTATTTGTTCATTACCACGGTGTAGCCTCACCTATCTTGACTAATTCAACATTCTGCCCGTCTCTATTTAGCCTTTCATTATGCTAAATGCAATAATGTGTTAATTATTTGTCTCCTATACTATGAGCCCTCAAGTTCAAACACAATGCCTTATTTTGCATCTAACACAATGTTACAACCCAAACTGATCTTATTGAAACTCAAACTCAGTATCATCAAATTTTATCCCCAAACCTGTTCGTCAATATTTCCTATCTCAGTAAATGACATCACCATTAATGCAGTCACTCAATTCAGAATCTGGAATTACCTTTTTTTAAAAATTTTTTTCATGTTTATTTATTAATTTTGAGAGGAGAAGGAGGGGCAGAGAAAGAGGGAGAGAGAATCCCAAGCAGGCGCCTGCAGAGACTAATTTAGGGCTCAGTCCCATGAACCATGAGATCATGACCTGAACTGAAATCAGGTGTCAGAGGCTCAACTGACTGAGTCACCCAGACGCTCCTGGAATTACCTTTCTTATTGTCTTCTTAATCATCTTAAGTCAGGAATACCTAGGAGATATTTATCCTACCTTCTAAGTATGCCTATGCCTTGAATTTGCCATGTTTCTCCATCCCCTTATCCGTTATCATCTATCTCTTGTTGGGATGGTAGCCACCAGCTTCCTAAATGGCCCCCTTCTATTGCTCCTTTGTGGTTCATATTTCAACTGCAATAAAAGGAACAGGTTTTAAAATTTGCAGATATGATCATATTACTTCCATGCTTAAATAAGGCCAGATATATATTAGAAATATATTTTGGTCATCTGAATGACCAAACACATAGATTCGTACATATATATGTAATATATATAAAACATATATATTTCTTATAAATTACCATATTATATTTCCTCTTGGATTTCAAGTGTGTTTGGAGAATAGCCTTGTCTTGCCTGTTTCTAGCTGCTGACACACAATAGGCAGTACAAACTATGTTTCGAATAAATGAATGAATAAATGAATACTTGGAAACTAGCAAGTGCTCAGCAGGTGTTTCTTGAATAGATAAATAGCCAACAGCTAGCTCATATATATTTAAACAAATGTGAATTTCATTACATTCTGAAATGTTTTACCAGCGCATATTTTAACTTTCAGTGCTCTTTCTCTTCTTTTACGTCAGCCCATAGCACTTGCAACCTTTACAATTCGAATCCATGGCTCATTTATTCACTTTTATTGGGGAAGGAGGTTCCTTGCATATTAATTCTTATGCCTTTATGCATCTGAGCTACATAATATCATTTAAAATTTTGTGTTATTTTGTAAGTGTGCTTTGATAATTTTAATATTTATTTACTCTGTCTTCTTGACTGAATTATAAAATCACTTAGAATTGAAACTATGTGGATGCCTAGGTGGCTCACTCGGTTAAGCATCTGACTTCGGCTCAGGTCATGATCTTACAGCTCATGAGTTCAAGGCTGACACCTGGCTCTCTGGCATCAGCACAGAGCCTGCTTCAGATCCTCTGTCCCCACTCCCCCTCCCCCCCCCCGCACCTCCCCCTCCCCGTCTCTCTACCCTTCCTCTGCTCATATGTATTCTCTCTCTCAAAAATACATAAACATCAAAAAATTAAAAAAAAAAAAAGAACTGAAACTATGAGCAGTGTTTTGAAACTCTTGCCTCCCCTCACAACTTTAACCCTCCTGATGCCTAGCCTTCTGCATAAGCAGATCACTTAGTTTTATAACAGTAATTGAAGGACTGGCAAGCGTTAGCCTACAAGATTGAAAGATGGATGGGAGAGATGCTCAGCAGGCAGATAATTGGAATGGATTCCTCACTTTGCCTAAAGGTAGACATGAACTTTGGGGCTGGCACCTAGGGCTTGGGTCAGAGGTGCAAGATACTTCGTGTTCATTGTTTTCATTTTGTTGGGCTCCGTCCCAGCATGCATCCCAACAACTCAGTCAATTACGTTTAATGACCCCATGTTATGCGTAAGACACCTTAAAATCAATACACAGAAAAAAAATTGTTTCTCTGAGGTCCTTTTGAATATACTGAAACTTACGAAAAACCTAAAGGAAACTGCATGTATTCATTCACAAATCCGTTAATGTTAAGATCTAACTTACCTACTTTTTTTCTTACACCCTCCCATCTCTCATTAGTATTAATATTTAAAATAAAACAGAAACAGAGAATCTTAGTGATCTGGAATCAGGTGATCTGGAATATGAAAGACCCATCTCGTATGAATGAAATCAGGCACACATGTGAATTTATTCTTTGTGCATCACTGGCCATTGGCCTGATCCACCTGTGCTAAGAAGGACTCTTCCCTTGGCTGTCCTGGCGTAGCAGTGGGAAACATTCTATTCTATTCTAGCTCCAGTGCTGCTGTGTAATTATATATCACAGATGAGGGGATAAGACTGGTCAGGAGGCAGCCTGATGACAATGACTCTTTCATGCACTCGACTGACATTGATATGATGTGTTTATAATGAGCTATCCAAGATGGAAGTTCCAGAATAAGAAATACTCCACCGTTTGAAAATAATGTAAATCTGTCCTGTTAATTAAAATGATCCCGTACACAAAGTGAGGAATAGTGTTATAATTCTCAGTTCTTACACCTTACTTCCATGAAAATGTTCAGATGTTATACATTTTGAGTGAAGAAAATCCATTCTTAAAATTAGTGAAATTAAAGAAAATTAAAAGAAAACCACAAGATTTCGAAGCTGGAACATAGGCAGATAGATAGGCACATAGGCAATTAGGATTTTGGCATCTTGTTGTTGTGACTACTTGACTTTTCTGGGTTACTAAGTTGTTACTTATACTGGTATATTTTATTTTATTTTATTTATTTATTTATTTATTTATTTATTTTGTTGAAACTCAAGTCATTTTATTTTGGGTCTCCCAGATTTCTTTCTTTCTTTTTTTTTAATTTTATAATAGTTTATTTTCAAATTGGTTTACATATAACACCCAGTGTTCATCCCAACATGTGCCCTTTTTAATGCCCATCACCCCCTCTCCCCCCTCCCTCATCCCCCTTACCCTCAGTTTTATACTGGTATATTTTAGACATCAGTGAATATTAGATTGTGACAAATTTGGGCATATTAAGATATAATTTATTCCTATTTTTAGGTACCACAACTGATGAAGAAAAAGCAGGCTCATCTTCAGTACACACATAGAGTCACATTTTCTGAGATATAGCAGATTCACTCTGTGTCCACTGAAACAAAGTAAAGGTAGTTTTTAACAATGGTATTAGGTCAGCTGCCTTAACATGTACCATAGGCTGGGTGGCTCAAATAACAGAAATTTATTTTCTCACGGTTTCAGAGTTTCAGAAGTCCAAGATCAGGGTATTGCCAAGCTTGCAGACAGCCACCTTCTTGATGTATCCTCACAGGGAACAGAGAGAGAGAGAGGGAGGGAGAGGGAGAGAGAGAGAGAGAGAGAGAGAGAGAGAGAGAGAACACGCACCCACGCATCAGCGAGTGAGCACTCACTTTCTGGTGTCTCTTCTTTTTTTTTCTTTTAAATTTTTTAATGTTTATATTTGAAAGAGAGATAGACAGACAGGCAGACAGAGTGTGAGCAGGGGAGGCGCAGAGAAAGAGGGAGACACAGAATCCGAAGCAGGCTCTAGGGCCTTAGCTGTCAGCACAGAGCCTGATGCAGGGATCAAACTCACGAACCATGAGATCATGACCTGAGCCTAAGTTAGACGCTTAACCGACTGAGCCACCCAGGTGCCCATCTCTGGTGTCTCTTCTTACAAGGGCACTAATATCATCTGACCAGGGCCCCAACCTCATGACTTCATCTAACCCTAATTATTCCCCAAAGCTCTATCTCCAAATACCATCATATTGGGAGTTGAGGCTTTAACATATGAATTTTGGGGTACACATTCAGCCCGTAAGAATTTAAAGGCTTTTTTCTCCCTTTGAAGCATTTCTCGCTGTTGCCATGGTGCCAGTTTCTGGAGTGTGTTATTTTTTACATTCTGCTGGGTTTTTCATTTCTCAGACTTTAACAATTTGCTTTGACCTTCATTTTGTGACATACTGAGAAGAATTCTTTGGAAGTGATTATTTTTTTCTTCTGCTAAGGAATCCACATGGAGTATTTTCACTTACTTGCCTTATATACTGATTTTATTGTATTCCTGCTTCATAGCCTGTAGTATTTTCTTTGCTAAAACTGCAGTGATGTCATAGAGTCCTTTCTAGTCAAAGTGTCCTTTCCACAACTCATTCCAGAATAAGCGACCAGTGCTTCCATTAGCACAAATGTTCAGATGCTATTAAAAGCAGAACAAGGGTGTCTTGTGCCTACAAGGTTCTGCTGACATGCATGCAATAGATATCCAAAAGACCATCTCGATCTTTGAAAGAAAATGTCATTCTTGTATTCAGTTAAAACTCTGATGTCAACTTACTTCCTGAAATGACTTTTCCATGAAATCAGTTTGAGTCAGTATTAATTCTTGCGTTGGAAAAGCCTATCCTGTGTGGTTAACAAATGGGAATAGTGAACACACACCAAAGATCAAAGGTGAAAGTTAGTAGAAAACTATTATTACTTCAGCCAAACATGATTGGAGAAAGGACTTAACGTCCTATACCTAACATTGCGGTGCACTAATACTTAAAAGCAAGTTGAAGGACTCCGATTACCGTTTAATTCACTGGGCCCTTGAAGAAATGTGATGTGTGGGAAGAGGATTGTCTGACTTTGCTGTCATTAAGCTGAGTGGGTTATTAGGTGACCCCACCTGTGGACTTGGATGAAAATAGACCCTTTCCCCTTCATGTGGAACTAACACTGAGTAAGCCTTGTCACTACAGCATATTTATGAAGTCCTTGAGTGCTTTCACATTAACGTTTAACTTCTAAACTTTAATAATTTAGGTTGCAACCATGGAAGAAATAACCTGTGCGCATAACTTGAGGCAAATTGAAGTTTCCTTTCCCTCCGCTGATCTTCATTCTAATGGTCATTGTTTTGGGGATAGAATTAAAACTAAAAAATATGTGTATTTTTGCATAGTGATTTTTGTCCTAAACATTATGGATTGCAGGTTATTTCTGTTATGCGAATGGATTATATTTTTAAATTTTAAAAATTAGAAAGAACTTTATGGAGACTTTATTGATGAGCAAAGCATCCATTCAGAAATAAATGTCTCATCATTCCTGACATAATTACCAAACCTAGGTGAATGTTAATTTGGCAATATATGTGAACTGATGTGTTTGACACTGGCTGTGTCTTTTTATTTTTTTTTTTAAGTTTTTATTCAAATTCCAGTTAGTTAAGGGGTGCCTGAGTGGCTCAGTCAATTAAGCATCTGACTTTGGCTCAGGTCATGGTCTCACAGCTTGTGAGTTCGAACCCCACATCGGGCTCTGTGCTGACAGCTCAGAGCATGGAGCCTGCTTTCGATTCTGTGTCTTCCTCTCTCTGCCCCACCCCTGCTCACTCTCTGTCTTTCTCTCCTTCAAAAATAAGTAAACATTAAAAAAACTTTTTAAACATTCCAATTAGCTAACATACAGTGTACTATCAGTTTCGGGTGTACAATATAGTGATTTAGCACTTCCATACAACACCCAGTTGTATCAAGAGTCAGACACCTAAGGGACTAAGCCACCCAGGCACTCCTTAGTGACTTAAACGTGAACGATAAGACACAATTTCCAGATCACAGCACAGGCGGATATGCTAATATCCTTAAATATTTTAAATAAGAATAGAAATAGCACTAGTCTTCAACTTCAAAATTAGATTACATTTAAATTAGAATTTCTTTCATCAAAGGACACCATTAAATGAAATGGTATAATATCTGTGATTTTTGCTTCAAAATAATTAAGCGGTGATGGGAGGGAGCGAGGCAGGGGAGAAATATGAGAGCCTAACTGAAACAAGATTGGTTGTGAATCTTGTTTTGAAACTGGGGTTTTATTGCATTGTTCTTCCACTTTTATTTATATTTGAATTTTTCCATAAAGAAAAGTTTAAAAACAAGAGGCACTATTAAAGAGGGAAAAGACAAACCAGGGTGAAAGAAGATATTTACAATACATACAACCAGAAAAGGGGCCTATGTCCAAAATGTATAAAGAGCACCTACACAAGGGGCAGCTGGGTGGCTGAGTTGATTGAGCATTCGACTTTGGCTCAGGTCATGATCTCGGGGCTAGTGGGTTTGAGTCCCGCATTGGGCTCTGTGCTGTCAGCGCAGAGTCAACTTCAAATCCTGTATGTCCCTCTCTCTGCCCTTCCCCTGCTCACGCTCTCTCTCTCAAACATAAACACTAAAAAAAAAAAATAATAATACCTATACATGATTAAGGAAAAGGCATTCAACTCAACAGAAAAATGAACAAAAACAAGTGAGAAGGCACAGAAGAGAATTCCCAAATGGTTAAAAAAACAAAGGAAAATGATGTCAGTCTAAGTAGTAATTAAAGAATTAGAAATTAAAGCCATGATTCAATGCTATGTGTTCAATGACACAAGAAATTTATCATTTGCTTATATATTTATAATATACGCACATGCAATACACACAAACATACTGGAGTGAGAGGCCCTCGAGTTCAGCACCAGTACCATAATGATGTTAACCTAGAATGGTGAAGATCAAAAACATCGACAGTACCCGGTGTTCGTGAGCAGGCGGTGTAACCACAGCTCTCATACACAGTTGGTAGGTGAGGATTTTGGTACAACTAGTTTGGAAAAGAGTTTGGGAACATCTACCAGATTTGAATATGCCTATCCCTATAACTCAGCAATTCCATTCCTAGCTAGCTACCCTTAAACGTGTGTGTATATGTGTGTGTGTGTGTGTGTGTGTGTGTGTGTGTGTGTATCTCCAAAGGACAAGTAAGAATTTTGGTAGTAACAAGTAATATTATTCATAATAGCTGGAACTGGAAATGACTGAAATGTCTACAAACAATAGAACGAATAAACAATCATAGTTTATTTACATTATAGGACACCATGCAATAAAGAAAAATAATGAACATTGCTACGTTCATCAATCCAGATGCATATAAAAAACACAAAATACAAACTGCGTGATTTTATTTAAATAGCCTTCAAAATGAGCAAAACTGATCTAATCTGTGGGGGACAGAAGTAAGAATTGATGTCACAGATGGGAATTGTGGGTTAGGGCAGGATGATTGTCAAGGGACAGGGTGGGGCTTTTGGGTTAGAGCGATATTCTGTTTCTGGACCTGGAGAGTGATTATAGAAGTGTTTGTTTGCACTTTGTGATATGAACTATTGAACTGTACCCTTGGAATTTCTGGGTTATTTTGATATGTAGATTGTACTTCAATAAGGATGTCTATTTTTTTTTAATATTTTTTTTAACGTTTATTTTTGAGAGAGAGAGAGACAGAGCATGAGCAGGAGAAGGGCAGAGAGAGAGGGAGACACAGAATCTGAAGCAGGCTCCAGGCTCCGAGCTGTCAGCACAGAGCCCGATGCGGGGCTTGAACTCACAGACCGCGAGATCATGACCTGAGCTGAAGTCGGCCACTTAACCGACTGAGCCACCCAGGCGCCCCAGGATGTCTATTAAAAGAGTAGAATGAGAGGGAATTCTGATAGATGAAAAAGTCACTTCGGTGGAGCAGAATTATGAGTGAATTTTTTTAAAAAAAAATCTTGCTTTTAATTTGGTTGTTACAATAAATAGAATTTGAGTGGTAGGAAAAGTAATTTAGCGCTTGTTCAAATACACACTGGAGATGGAGGCCCTTGAGTTCTGGGCCAGGACCACCATCATTTCAGCCAGAAAAAAATTGTAAAGCTGGTATTAGAACAGCCTCCCAAAGAATCTTGCTCAAAAAGCTGTGAACTTCTAATTTTGAACAATATAATTTCCAGGTACATCCTCCAAATAAACCCCCACAAGCCTATTGCAATATATATCTAAGTAGTTGAATAAGGTAGTGAACTATAAGGCAATTAAATGTTGGGGGGAAAACTGCTAATAATAACTGTGGTTTTGAAAAAAATAACCTCTGTTTCTTCTTCTTTTTTTTAGAATCAAATTTTTAAAATTGAGGTATAATTGGGGCACCTGGTGGCTCAGGTCATGAGCTCATGGTTCATGGGTTCGAGCCCTGTATCCCGTTCTCTGCTGACAGCTCGGAACCTGAAGCCTGCTTTGGATTCTGTGTCTCCTTCTCTCTCTGCCCCTACCCCTGCTTGCACTCTGTTTCTCTCTCTCAAAAATAAATACACATTAAAAAGATTTTTAAATTGAGGTATAATTTATATAACATAGTTTCAGGTATACAACATAATGATTCCATATTTTTGTCTACTGCAAAATTCGTTACCACAATATGTCTGGTTAACATCCATTACCATTTATAGATACATATTTTTTCCTTGTGATGAGAACTTTTAATATTACATTACATTATATTATTACATTGTGATGAGAACTTTTAAGAGCTATTTTCCTAGAAACTTTCAAATATGCAACACAGGTTTTTAAAAATTTTTTAATGTTTATTTATTTTTGAGAGAGAGAGAGAGAGAGAGAGAGAGGGAGAGAGAGAGGGGCATGAATGGGGGAGGAGCTGAGAGAGACACACACACACTCTCCAAATCAGGCTCCAGGCTCTGAGCTGTTGACACAGAGCCTGACGCGGGGCTCAAACCCACGAACTGTGAGATCATGACCTGAGCGGAAGTTGATGCTTAACCCACTTAGCCACCCAGGTGCCCCTGCAATACAATATTATTAACTTTAGTCACTATGCTGTTCTCTGTGGTGGGATGCAGTCCACATCTGGTCAGTAGAATAACAATTTTTGAGATGTGAAGTTCTTTGTTCCTTTGATGTGAAGATTTTGGGTTGGGGAGGGGTTGGGCTTTGCTCCTCATTTTGGGAAATGTTTCCTTTTTTATTGTCTTTGTAAATAAATAAAGTTCTACTTTAAATTTTATAAATTATGATATGTACTTCTCTCTCCCTTTTAAAACTAGCATCACAATATAAAGATGTTTTAAATTGGGTACATGGGGCTGGGTGGGAAGAAAGGGCTTTACCTCATACAAGAGGAATCCTGTCTTTACCTGAGCATGGCCACAGCAGATATCTTATCTTGTTATGCTTGGACCTGTACCAAGGATCCATGAAGGATCTATAAACCTAACACAAAGGATTGTGTGTAGTTAGTGTAACTTTGAAGAGGGATATTGTAATTCTCTTCCAGTATCACATTAATTTTCGTCTAATTTAGAATTCCCACTTGATAACCTAAAAACCTTAAAAGTTCAAGGTAGCGCTTCCTTTACATTCGACAATGATCTTTACACAACAGAAAAGGAAATGACACTGGATAGGGAACCAGAAAGTGCTGGCTCTAGTCTTGATTTTGCTGCTTACTGGTCTATAGAGATTACGGAATCTCTTCGAGCCTTAGTTTCCTCAACTCTGCATGGTTAATATCCGCTACTTCAGAGTTATCACATTTTTTCGAAAAGCCTAAGACACAAGGTAAATATAAGCTAACATCATTATGTTAGTAGTAATAATTGTTATCTTTAGATTGCATTCTAAATATAAAAGATAAAGCATATAGCGTATGTTGATTAGTCTTGGGAGAAACACAGGGAAGTGAAGTCAGAAAGACTAAGGAATGGGAAAACGAACACGTTGGTAATTACAGATTTTTTAAAAGAGCAAAATCTCGATATTAAAACGTCCAATGACCTTTTAAGTTATTTTTCTACGCCACACATTCTCACTTTGGATGGAGTAGACATCTGTTGTGTTTTTCTATCTTGTAACCCGCCCCCTTCTAGCAACAGCAATCTCTTTCCTTGGAGAACTGCTTTTCCCAAACTCCATGGTTTTCTGGTGGGCTGCTTAGTGAGATTACTCCATTCAACTGGCTAGGGGTGGGTACGCCCAGGGATTTGCAGGTGACTCCAGCCAGGAAAACGAGCATCTTTCCTTGACATTGTTTACATAGACCCTGATGGAGGAAATCTCCTTTCTCTGGAGTTCTAAGTGGGATTTTTTAAATCTTGGAACTCTTTTGTCTGTATAATAAACGACTATATCTCCTCACTCTACTTTTCTTGCTGCATAGACACTGGTAGTTGGGAACTAAGATAATCTTTTGAGGGATCTGAAACCATTTCTCCCATATCTTCACCCTGCTTCTAAACACCACATCTGTTTACTATATATTGTAGTTTCTAAGCAGGTAAGAACATGTATTACAGAGTCACAGATTTACCAAAAAAAAAAAAAAAAAAAACCACCCAAAATCAAAAAACAAAAACCAAACAGGTAACCTTGAGTAAAAGAAAATCTCACACACTTTCACTATTTTTTTAAAAAGTTTATTTTGAGAGAGAGAGCACGTGAGAGAGCATGCGTGACAGCATGCAGAGGACAGGCAGAGAGAAAGAGAGAGAGACAGAGAGAGAGAGAATCCCAAGCAGGCTCTGAGATGTCAGCGCAGAGCCCTTTGGGGCTCCATTCCACAAACCATGAGATCGTGACCCGAGATTAAGAGTTGGTCCATTAACCAACAAAGCCACTCAGGTGCCCCACTTTCACTATTTTTTATACCAAATTTAGTCAACAGTAGAATCTCCAGGTACCTAAAATACTTATTATGAAATACTTAATTAGCATTTAAAATTTCCAAATTGTTTTAAAAAACTGTTTCTTTGTTTTGTTTGGGCCTGGTTACATTTTACCTCTTTGTGAAATAGTTATTTCCTTGCTAGCAATAGAATTTAGAAATTAATTCAGAGACTCTTCATGTGCTTTACAAATATCAGTTGAGGTTCTGGTAATGAAATCATGGGGCAGAAGTAATAGCTTAAAGTCATCCTTGGGTATTAGAATCCAAAAGGGAGCTGTGATGCGCAAACATTTATGTTGATTTTGCAACCTTTGGTGTTTCCTTATCTTTATCTGTTTCAACTTGGTGGAAAACAAAAGGAGACCA
This sequence comes from Paguma larvata, assembly GCA_030068075.1. Taxonomy (NCBI): domain Eukaryota; kingdom Metazoa; phylum Chordata; class Mammalia; order Carnivora; family Viverridae; genus Paguma; species Paguma larvata. The sequence goes on from CM057840.1 coordinate 19,180,207, forward strand.
CCTTTTGGTTTGCCGCTATCTAATAGAATATTGAAAATTTCTCAGAGCAAATAAATGCAGTAATATATTTACTTAAATATATTTATTAAAAATATCTGTAGCTTTATTTACAATTAACATTCTTATCTTTGTCCTATATGCCTTTGTTTGTTCTCAAGTACAATATAAGACTGAGAGAGAGTATCATACTCTCTAGGTATAAATGAACATATTTATTTTGCTTCCACTCAAGTATGAAAGGATTAAAAAAGACTGTTACTGACAGCTCCACAACTTTCTTCTCCTAAAGTGGAGATGCCAAAGGATGAGGAGTTAAGAGACTTAGCCATGTATGATCTCCCATCTCATCAAATAAATGAATAATGTAAGTGATTCAGGTACCTGCTAAGTAAGCTCAGCATTTGACAAGTCCCGAAGACCCCACCACTGACAACCAGACCATTAACCTTAAGGTTCTCCCGGAGCTAACACTAACCCCAATCATAGTAACTTAACATTTACTTACTTCATTATTTCCCATCCACACTATCCCTCTATTAAAAAACTACTGGATCCCAAACCGGGTATGGTTTTTTTTTTTTTCTGTTTTAGTTGGATTGGTTTTTTTTTTTTTTTTTTCACCTGGGGAGGGGCATATATTTACTATTCTCACTTTACTATTAAGATCTGGAAAAGTTTAAAAACATCTGTCTCATGGGGCATCCACTACAAGCATCCACTTTGCTGGGAACTCCAAAGATTTAAAGACCATCGACCCTGGCCGTCCACTTTTACAGCTCCCTTCCCGGTCTTTGCTTGTCGTATCAGCACTGGGTAAGTGCCCAGGTTCTGATTTGGGACTAAAACTCATGATCTTCTGGCTCAGGTTCTGCGAACTGAGTCATTCTGGCACGGAGAATATTCCGTGACTCAGCAGGCCCGAAAAGGAGGATGTCAGATCCAGATAATTTCGAGTCTTTTAAAGGCAAGATGGGGAACATAAACAACACAGTGGAAGAATTTCGCAGTGGGTCTGCGTACCCAGGGGAAAAATGTCATTCCATTCCCAGCCCTTTCACTTCCTTCTCTGCCCCAGTTAAACGGCGGGTTACACTTTAATTTAGAGGCAGGAAATTGCTTCAAAAAATTCATTTTGATGCTGCGGACCAGGCCCTTTATTCTCCGAGGACCGTGTCAATTCCCTGGGCACCCCCGGGACCTCTCCTTGGAAAGGTTTAGAGGCGGCCCCGCGCAGCAGGGAGCACTCCCGGGGCGGCCGGCGGGAGCCAGGAGCCCGCGGTCAGCTCCCACCTTCAGGTCCCTCGGGTCCCGGCCCCAGAGTGCGGCCGGTAGGACGCCAGGACGGACACCTGGTGGGGCGGAGATCCAAAGGCCGATTCCGTGTGACCTCACCGACCTAACGTTGCCCCTTTAAGCCTCCCTGCGTTGCCCCTTCCCCGAGCCGGAGTCTTACGGGGACGCGGAGCCTGGAGACCCCGGCGCCCAACTCCCGCACCGCGCTGGCTTTCCTTAGCCTCCCCGTCCCTCCCGGCATGCACCGCCCCGCCGCCCCTCCCCCCCTTTTCTCCTCCCCCGCTACCCCCCCCCCACACGCCCTAGCTCCCCGCCCACCCCTCGCGCCCCTCGAGGCCCCTCCCCCGCGATCGCGCGCCGCGGGCCCGAGCGCGAGATGCCGCCGCCCCCGCCGCCGCCGCCGCCGCGAGTCGCTCGGGCGGACGCTCAGTGCACGGAGCGCGGAGGGCGGGGGAGCAGCTACGGGGGCCGCGGGCGCTGTTGGGAGGAGGCCGGGGTTGGGCTTTCTCCTCTGCCAGACCCCACCCCACCCTGCCGACCCCACCCCCTGCTCCTTCCTCCTCGGGGGCGCGCGCTCGGGCCCGCGCTCGGAAGTCGGGGGTCGGCGCCGAGTGCGGGCTGTGTCCCGAGTGGGTGAAGGAGGCGCGGAGGCGGCGCGCGGGGCAGTGGTCGGCGAGCCGCGCGGTCCTCGCCAGCGGCGCCCACTGGCCGGTCTCTCCAGTACGAGCCGCCGCCACCGCCACCGCCCGCCCCGCGAGTCCGGCCCCTGGGCCCTGAGGCTCAGCCCGCGGAGCGGCCTCCTGGGGACGCTGCTGGGCGAGAGGAACGCGCCCGCGCCCTTGCCTTCACCGTGGCCCAGCGCGCGGGCGGCGGGATGAGGGGCAGCGAGCGGGCCGCGCCGGCGCTGCGGCCCGGGGGGCGGCTCTGGCCGGTGCTGGCGGTGCTGGCGGCTGCCGCGGCCAGCTGTGCCCGGGCAGCCATGGACGAGTGCACGGACGAGGGCGGGCGGTCGCAGCGCTGCATGCCAGAGTTCGTCAACGCCGCCTTCAACGTGACCGTGGTGGCCACCAACACGTGCGGGGCTCCGCCCGAGGAGTACTGTGTGCAGACCGGGGTGACTGGGGTCACCAAGTCCTGTCACCTGTGCGACGCCGGGCAGCCCCACCTGCAGCACGGGGCAGCCTTCCTGACCGACTACAACAACCAGGCCGACACCACCTGGTGGCAAAGCCAGACCATGCTGGCCGGGGTGCAGTACCCCAACTCCATCAACCTCACGCTGCACCTGGGTAAGCGGTGACAGCCTTGTTCCTTTTACTTACCTGGCTCGCCAGCAGCCCAGCTCCCTGGTCATCTCCACCCCCGTGCGGGGCCCAAACAGCTGCGGGCCGGCTCCGCGTCCCAGCACGGGCCACCCAACTTCAACTTCTCAACTAGATCTAGCACTTAACATTCCGCGAGGGCCAAGATGCTTCGCGCTAGCATCTCTGCTTTTCTGTTCTTTCTAACTTAACCGAATTCTCGCTCGCTTGATGATTCGCCATTTGGGCTGTTCTGTCCCTCTTTTTTGAAGCGTTAATCAGAAACTCCTCGCTTTTCTCCCTCCTGAGCAGGCCATCACAGTGCATTCTTGGATCAGAGATAGGAAGGCCCACCTTAAGCACTTTTATCTTGTTTAAATGCCTCTCTCCCACGGACTAAGCGTGATTGCTGTTTGCTCTGTTGAAGAAGCTGGAAGGGGAAAGGGTCTCTAGTGAAGGGAATTTGAGGGAAGCAAATGCCTTTACTACCGGTATGGCCTACGTGTAATTAAAATAGAAATTCACATACTGTTCTTCAGGGTTGTTCAGCTTTAATTAAGGAAAAGCTGTTTCACTGCTAATCCTGGTAAGGAGAAAACAAAAGAAAGTGTGCACTCACTGTTATATCTGGCCACAGTTTGGTCCCTGGGTAAAAAGGCTCTCCTTATTGTCTTTTACTTTGATTCAAAACAAGTGTAGAAATCTTTTAGAAATCAGGAAAAGGATGTATAGAAAACTTTATTGCTGGGTAATGGTTGAAGATGGACATGTTTATCCTAAGGTATCAAAGTCACGTTTGATTTACGTAGGATTTTCTTCAACACTGAAATATAGAAACAAGCAGAATAATTTATTGTTGTGTTTTACAGTAAAATATGCGGAGAAACTGGTATCTGATTTGTAGAGCTTCAGTCCCCATTGCATTGAAAGAATTGATTTTACTGGTCTCTAGTAATGAACTTCCAGAGAGAACATAGGGCCCAAATAGTTCTTTTGGTCATGGTTTTGCATTTTTCTTTCCACTCCTCTCTGGTACGTTAAACTTTATATAAGCGTCAGGATTCCAGAGGAAGAATATAACTTACAAAAAAAAAAAGGGGGGGGCTTTGAAAAGCACAAATTATTGTGTGTGGAGTAAGTTTTAGAAAAGGAGTGTTTAGCACTATTTTATTTCTAGACATGTTATTAGGAAGATGAACTTTGGGAAAATGAGTTCATAAAGTGAAACTGAGGCACCTGTTTTTCAGAGATGGAAAAAGCGAACTGTACTTCAGTGTTTTAAAGGTATTGGAAGTGCGTGGAACCAGCAGTATCTTGGAAGAGGTGCCTTTTCAGGACCCAGCAAGAGACCTAGGGTCTTCTAAAACTTGGTGGGGATGCCGACTCCTTAGACAGCTATATTTTCTTATTGTGATATATTTTTAAGAAAATATAATTTGACCAAAATTATTTTTATTTATTTTTAAGTTTATTTATTTATTTTGAGAGAGAGGGGGGTGGGGGAGAGAGAATCTCATGTAGGCTCTGTGCTGTCAAGTGCAGAGCCTGGTGGGAGGCTCATACCCCAGAACCATGAGGTCATGACCTGAGCTGTAACCAAGAGTCAGACGCTTAACTGACTGAGCCACCCAGGCACCCCTATATCCAATTATTTTTGTTGAAATTTTAACTTATTAAAGTTTCTGTGTTGTATTTTGAATGCCTACAAAGTCTTATTTAACTGTTTTTAAATACTAAAGATTTCAAAGCAAAGGCTTTGCTCGATGTCTCAAAGTGCCTGAGATTCAATTGAAGATTTGTGAATAAGAATCTGTTATGGAGGTGAAAGTTGGGCTGTCAATCTTGGCCCTCTGAGTTTTCTGCTGTGGGTACTGTGTAGCAGAAGGTTATTTCAGGTGATTGCAGAGGTAGGTAGGTTACTCAAAGATTACTTCTCTGTTACAGAGCCGATGTGGTAGGTAAGACAGTTAACAGTCAAGTTAGGTTGTCACTGTTGGGGAGACTATGTATTGATTTTGGGTGATGGTGATTTAAAGGTCAAAAGAAATCTTAGAGGTCACCTAGTTAGGACGCTTACATGACTTTGTACTCTAAAAGTGTTATATTCGTGGACTTGTTTTTGCTGTAAAAGTCTTCAGCTTTTGGTAATAATTCGTGGTAAATGAAGTTCATAAAACTATGGGTTCAAAAAAAGTTATTTAAAATAGTTTCCATATGAGTAGTGTGATTAACTGCAAAAACATTTACTTGAAACTTTTTCGGTAGACAATTTCTAAAATTCGACTAGAACTTATTGTACTTTTTTTGGATCAGAAATGATGTCCTGGAGGAAGTTGTGTGTGATGGAAAAGGGGAGGGAGATTTGTGGGTACTAGGGTTGATGTCTCAGTCTCTCTCCCTCTCCCCCCTGCCCTCCCCATCCCCTTTCCCCTGCTCCCTTTTTAGTGACAAGGATATATGTACACTTGCAGGCTGATCTGTAATTTATAGGCAGGACTTTATGTATCATTGTGTGTTTTCAGGTTCAGCATATTCAGTCCCTAACTTCAGTTACTCCATGGGCTCTAGCTAGCTGTTTCCCATGAATTCAAGTACCATGACTGTTTGTGCATCTATTAAATCTCCCATCCAGTTCAAATTTCACATACCCTTAAGCAAGTGATGCATATTGTGCTTTGCCCTTACAGAGCCTGTGAAACTCGAAGTGAGCAGTGTGAAAGAAGCAGGGCTAGCCAGCACTTTCCTCCCCTCCTTTTTGATGTTGAACTTAAACACAGTAAACTTTAAGCTATCAGACTGCACTTAAGTCGTTATAAGAAACATACATGTTTTGGCATTAATCATAAGTCATTTTTTTATTGTAAAAATAAAAATGACACAGTGAATTGAAACAGTTAAGGATAATGACTAGTGAGTCTCTTCCTCTTCAGTTGCTAAATTGTAGGACACCACCATTCACGGTTTCTCATGCAGTCTTCCAGAAACTTTTCATGCATACACATGTATCTCTAAAATTATATGTTATCCTTTTAACTGGTACCATTTTCGGGTGGTGGTGGTGGTGGTGGTGTGAGGCTTATTTTAACTGATGGCAAGGACCAAATAGATCATTATACATTATCATCACTTGTACAAAAGCCAGGAAAATCAGTGTTGATTCTGAAAGCAGCCATGTCTTAAGCACCATATACAGTAATCCAGGGTGCAAAGTATCCTCAGATATAATCAGATAAAGTTGCTGTGGGAACAAGAATTGCATTTTCTGCCTATTGTGGAGAGAAATCTCAGCTAGGCACCCGCCCTTTTCTAAAAAGAATTCTTATTTTGCATTCAACTTCTGGATCTTCTTTTCTAACTTTCTATATGGATTATTCAACTGCGGTTTAAAAGTTTGGCTTTTGCATTTTATAAGTTATAATAAGCTTTATTAGTATCAGTGGAATAGTTGATAGTAAGATTGTAGCTGAGGATTTGCCTTTTATTACACAGCCTTTTTAATTAACTTGATAGTCCTTGCAGATGGAAACTTGGCAGGCTGGGTCTTGATTTTGGAGGAAGGTAGCTTTCCCCCTTTCTGAAAACAATTAGATTAAGGAAGAGAGTGCCTATAAACCAACTCAATCAAAGTTTATGGAACTCCTAAAATTTACACCAAGACCAGATTTGTTTCCAACCTCCTCTATAAGCTTTGGGACCGAACGGTGATTAAATGATACTTTGTAGCTATATCTTAATATCCTTTTTGTGTGTCTAAATCAGCATAATTGATACATGAGGTTATTACATTTTATTCTGTTTCATCTTTTCAGTGTACGTTTAAAATGAAACAAACAGCTGTTCCCACCCCCTCCCCTCCCCCGACGGTCTTTGCCAGGTAGGTTCTAACTGTGTCAGGGAATAGTTCACTGTGGTGACTTCACTGTGGTATTTGCGTACCCTGAGGGGACACTATTTTAGTTTGTCTCACAAAGGGCTGATTTACATTTTGCAGGTTTCAACTTGAGAAGTTAGGGAGCTCTTCTTTAATGGCCAGCGGTTGTTGAACACAGTTGTGTAAAGTTGCTATGGGCTCTTTTCCTTTTCTACAATTCACTGCTTCTTCTGTATATATTCTTCTTCATGTTTCTAAAGCATTCAGAGAAACAATTTACACATTAGGAGAGAAGTTGGAACTATAAGCCCCCCCCCCCCATTATTTTGTCATTGGCCACATTTGTGGGAGGGTTGGTTTGACTATTTCAATTCTAAATCCTTTTAGGAAGTTGGATATGCCTTCTGCTATGTGCTTCTACCCCCGCCCACCCGTGCATACATTCTCATGTTACTGCCAAATAGTCTGCAAACATTTTTTAAATACCTACTAAATACATTACACAGTACCTGATAGGAAAGTTGTATAAGATTGCAGGTCCCATTTCCAGAAGTTTACACTTTATTAGATGGAATTTGTACCCTGTTGTGATGACAATAATAAGAGTGCCTTCATAATAGTTTAGTTTATGAAGCCATCAGTTTATTTTATCACTGACTAGATTTCTACAACTCCGTGAGGGCAAAGATGAGGATTCTGAGGTTGTGATTGCCAAAAGTCATGGCGGAGAGGTAGGGTTTTGACTCCTTAGTCTAAAGCACTAGCCCCTGCAGCTCTTAGCTTCTGCAACAGATCACTCTCTAAAGAATGACTAGTTTATTCCAGGCCAGCTTTGAAATATAAGTTCATGTGCACAGTGATTCAGAGATACCAGACTCCTTTGCTTTCTCGAAACTTTTATCTCTTTTTCACTTATATTTTGAATTCCCCGCCCCCCCACCCCCGCTTTTTTTCCCATGTGACTCACTCTCCTTGAATGAATTCCTCTTAATCTCAAGGCTTCTTTTACTGTTTGCAAATACCAGTTCTAAACTTGTATCTCTAGGCCAGCTCTCTCTCCAGTCCTAAAGACTCGTTGGACATGGTCAGTTTGGGATGTCTGGAAACCGTGTCCAAAACTATATTCATTCCTCATTGTGTTACCCAACTCATCAAAGTTGAATCTCAATGAGCACACTGCTATTTAACCCTGAGGCTCTTGACCCAGTCTTTGGCCAGGTCTCCCATAAAAGATAACCTGGCTTGATAGGCTCTCGTCAGTAAAATTCTTTGAAGAGCAGACAGGATCCACTGCTGGAGGCAGGACAGTTCTGGGCAACTGTAACCCCACCCCTCTCTTTCCCACCCATCCTTACTCCAGTCTGTCCAAGATTCCACTCTTACCTCCTGTATCCAGCAGTGTGTCTCTTTACTCCTCACCTTCATTTCTACCTTCTTGTAGCTTTCCATTGATTTTCTCCTGATTACTGCAATAGCTTTCTCACTCATCGGTGGTCGGTCTGCCTCCATTTTGCCCCTTCTATTCAGGCAACCACACTGCGGACTGAGTGGTGGTGCTAAAATGCAAATCCAATGATGTCATTTTCCCAGCTAAAATTCTTCAGTGGTTCCTCAAACCTTTAGGATGAAGTCCAGACTCCTTGGCATAGTGTACAAGATACTTGAGGATCTGGGCTATTTTTTTAACCTCTAGGCCTACCTTTTGTCCTTTTACATACATGCTCACGGGACTGCAGCTTTGGTGTGGAACTTTTCTCCCAGGTATCACCACTTTCAGGAGTTCTTCCCCAGTTTCTCTGTCTTCTATCCTTTCCATCCTTCTCTCAGGCATGGATTAGGTGTCGCGCTCATACCACCCTGTAGGTATCTACCACAGCACTTATCACATGGTATTATATGTTTCTTGATTTGCCTGTTACTACTTCTGACCATGGAGTCTTTGAAGGCAGGGTCAGGGACTTAGTCTTTTAATTCATTTCAGTGTAACTAACATTGTTAATTTCTTGCCATTCCTCAGCACCATACAAATTCCTGGATGTACATTGATTCATACGACATTGTCCTGACCTCATGGAACTTGTAGATTGAATGTGCAGACATATATCTCTAGACTGGGATGTTGGCAAATTAGCCTTCTGGCCAAATCCAGCCCAGGGTTGCCGCCTATCTTTGTATGCACTAGGTGAATGTTTTTACATTTTTTCATTCAAAAATCAAAAGAAGAATGAAATTTTGTGACATGTGAAAATCATGAAATTCACATTTTGGTGTCCATAAAGTTCTGTTGCAACACAGTGAATTTCATTTTTTAAAATGTTTTATTTATTTCCGAGAGAGCACAAGTTGGGGAGGGGCAGAGAGGGGGGACAGAGGATCTAAACCAGGCTCTGCGCTGAGAGCAGTGAGCCTGATGTGGGGCTCGAACCTCAAGATCATGACCTGAGCCAAAGTTACATGTTGAGCCACTTGAGCCACCCAGGAGCCCCAGTGAATTTCATTTATTAACCTATTGTCTGTGCCTGTTCTTGTGCTATAAAGGCAGAGTTGAGTAATAGCAACAGATACCGTATGTCCAGTCCCTCAAAACCTAAAATATTTCCTATGTGGGCCTCTACAGCACATGTTTTGTGACTTCTGCCCTAGATCAATGCAGTCAGTGCTTAATATGTTCTAAGCAAAAAGGCGCGAACATTCACTTACCATTTTGATGGAGGCTGGAATCTTTGGGTCTCCAGGGCTTAGCCACGGGTCTGGTGTAGTGTTCTGTAATTGTATGTAAGGTAAGTGAATAAATGAATGTCTGAATTATAAGAAGTCCAGAATACTGTCCATTAATTTAAATTCTTCTCAGCAATATGTGGGAGTTTGTGTTTATTTTTATGGGTGTCATCTCTGTATTTTCTTGAGACGTATGCCACTGTGACAGCTGATATTAAATGTGGTACATGGTTCTTTGGTTTCTATAGCTTTAAAAGATGAACGAAGTTCAGTATGAAACTGACATGGAACTGACAATCTAGGATTGTCCTTTTTGAGTAAAAATTAGACTTTTACGTGATTTGAAGTCATCTAGATAAATAGGTGTATAATTATATGAATAAGCTATCTTTTCAGATTTGAATCGTATGTGAATATGTATTTCTGAAAGTTTAACATTAATATTATGTTTTCTTTAGAAATGGACCTTTTTTCTTTAGAAATGTTTAAACATTTTACTTTAAAACATGTACTCACACTGTACTGTGAGTGTGTGCTGTTTACTTTAAAACAACACTCACATGTACTGTTAAGATACCTTAAAAAGAGTATCTTAAAGGGCACGTGTGGGGATAAGTTACAATGAAATATCTTGTTTCCTTGTGTATGGCACCATTTTTATTTAATTCATCGGGGTACCGTTAGAAGACGGGCATCATGAAATACCTGCAGGATAGCGAAGAACCACGTTATAGTCATTAGGCAGATGAACCTTCGTCCCTTACTTGTGTGGAGTTAACAGACACAGACCTGCCAGATGCTTCTCTGCTGGTTCCAGCTGTCCTTAATTGACAGCTCTGCCGCTCTTCTGTTTGAGTTTCAGAGAAGAGTGTCAGCGCTTGGAGCAGAGCTGTTTGTTTATTTTCACTGCCCAAAATTCCCGCGAAGATGTTTAAAACTAAGGGATTAATCTGTCCCTTCTCTTAAATAGTCGGTTTCACGGGGTAAAGTTCCAAGATGACTGTGCTGGTTCTGTTACCTTGCCTAGCTTGCTTGCTTGTAGATTTGCTAGGATCTGCAAGCATCTCCTATCTTGTAAAACGATAAAGTTAGATGTTTGCGCATTAGATGTTGTGCAGTAAAATTGATAGCTTGCTAAAAGGGGTTACCAGAAAACTCATTTATAGAAGTGTCTCTGGGGTTTTAGAGTGTTGTGCCAGACTGTAGGGACACTAAGTACATCTGCTTTTCTTTCCATGGTCTCTTCCAGGGGGCCATCCTAAAATAACTGGGCCCAGTCAGCCTGGTGCCCTATGAAGCTACATATTCATGAATTAAAATAAAGCAGACTTATCTCTTTCTTAGACAATGGAGCTCTCAGATCTCTTGTGGGAGGAGAACCTTGTGGCAAGGCTGGGAGATGAATTAGGGGATTTACACGATTTCTTCTAAAACTTTAGGAGGTCTGTTCCCTAGGCTCCTTCTTTTACTCTTTGTTTCCAGCCGTGTGGCTGCTTCCTGTTACACCACAGGCAACATTGAATTTTTGTTAATACCGCCTTCTTTGGATTTTTGTTGTTTTATCTTTTCGTTTTGAAAGTTCTTGGAAATATTAATCCAGAATTAGTCTCCACATTAAAAAAAATCTTGAAATAGAATACACAAATGGTCTTATATAGAGTTAGAGACTCGGTAAATTTTGTTTCGTGATGATAAATCACAGAGTGTGTGAAGGTTCCTGTTAACCAAAATGATTGTTCATGACACAGTGACTACAAGGGTGCCTGTCAGTGTTTTCAGGGACGTGGTTAATGACCAGTCCTTTTTGTCCTTCATAGTTCTGACTCTGTGTTCTGTGTCTTGCCTTGGGTGGAGGTTACATAGGTGTATCATACACACGTGCAAATTCAGAGCCGTGCATTCGCTGTTCCTGCACTTCATTGTGTGAAATTATTTCTCAAATTAAAAAAATTAAACTTTTCGGTCAGTTGTACAAAATACAGGTGGTTTTGTTTGTTTCTCGAATGATTTTGGCTTCAAATAGTAGAGCACAGAATCTAAGGCTTAATCATCTAAGATCTATTTCTCTTACTGTCTTTCTGTTCTCTACCAGCAGTCCTTGGCCTTGATAGGTATTAACAGATACTCGTTGGGCGAGTGGACAGATGGTTTTAATTGAAGTGCCTGCAGAATGCTTTCTGGAAAGCATTCAGGTAAGCTTCGTGAAAGGTCTCGGGAGGCGGAGTGCAGGGAAGGGTGCAGGAAGAACGTCTTTGTTCTTCTCACGTACCTTTAAGAAGGTAGTGGTTTTGGGGGATGCTTTTGTGGCTTGAAGTGGTAAAAATCAGAAGTTTGTGGGTTTTGCTCACAGGCTTAGAGAATCCTCTAAGAATGTCTGAGTGCCTTGTGCTTTGGTTACAGTGTCTGGTTTCTATATAACTTGCTATTTAATTTCTGTGCGGAAATCTAAATGTTCCATAAATTACTTGCAATGTAATGTGAAGACACCCATCTTCTTTCCTCTGACATGTTCTGAGTAGTGACTTCCTCTCATTGAGCTTTTTTTAAATTTTTTTAAGTTTATTTATTTATTTTGAGAGAGAGTGCATGTATGGGTGGGACAGGGGCAGAGAGAGAGGGAGAGGTAGAGAGAGAATCCCAAGGAGGCTCCGAACTGTCAGTGCAGAGCCTGCTGCGGGGCTCAAACCCACTAGCTGCGAAATCATGACCTGAGCCCAAGTCAGACACTTACCTGACTGAGCCATCCAGGCACCCCCTCTCATTGAGTCTTTTAGAATAATAAGTTCGAAGCTTGAATTGTATGACTTTCTTAGAAGTTTATGAAATTTTGTGAAGTATTTCTAACTAAGTGAAAAGAGCTACCTACCCAAGTTGGGATGAACTTATTGGATTGTAATTGTAATTAGAGGACAAAGGTCCACTGTAAATAAGGTGACCCTAGTGAGAAAATTCTTCCTTTATGGCTGTTGTAATATGGGTTGTGTGGGTAACAATAGATGTTGAAACCTTTTATCTTCAGGTAATTTGTAATGTGTTTGAGGAGATGAGACAGAAACATTCGTGCATGGGAGCTCCATGGGGGAATATAAACAAAGTAAAAGGAATCCAGTTGAAACGTGTTAACATGCAGAGGGAACACTTGCAAAGCACTTTGAAGCGTGTAGATTGACGTTAGCCAGGAAGAACTTCTTGGGTCTTGAAGAAAAGTAGTGGACGGGATTTGGAGGGTGAGTTGTTTAAAAAAGATCTAAAAGTAACCAGATAATGGTGAAGGAATTGTTTGCTTTTCATGGAGTAGTGGAGACATGCATGATGGGTTCTGAGAAGATGAGGATCCTGAAGACTAGGTGACAAAAGAAAATAAATTACCTTTCACTGAGTGCTCCCTCATACCTTTTTGAATAGTCAAAATAATTGAGAACTGTCCCCCTATGGAAGAATCACGTAAGATGACTAGTGACTTCTCTGAGGTCACTAGTGACGTGCAGAGTTTAGGTTGGGATCTAGACCATTGGCGGGCAGGTTATGCTCTTACTGTGCTACCATGTCAGACCCGGTGAGTGATAGAGAGCCAAAGACAGACCTTTAACTGGGGAGTGAAATGAGAGTATACGAAACCAAAGGTTTCCCTGAGAGGCCTCTACTTTGAGGGCCTGTGGGTTTGGAAGGCCGCTTTTGTTATTTATTTATTTTAAATATTTGTTTATTTTTGAGAGGGAGAGAGCATGAGTGGGGAAGGGGCATAGAGAGAGAGGGACAGAGGATCTGAAACAGGCTCTGTGCTGATAGCAGCAAGCCCGACCTGGGGCTCGAACTCACGAACTGTGAGATCATGACCTGAGCTGAAGTTTGACGCTCAACTGACAGCCACCCAGGTGCCCCGGATGGCTGCTTTAGAAAGGGCTTTGCACTTGTTTGTAAAGAACAGAACATTATTGGCAATGGAAGAATTTTAGGTTTGGGGTGCTTATACTAGTTTTGTAATGTTTAGCTGTTAATGCTTCTAGGAATTTCTAAGGAATTTATTGAATTTCGGAATGAGATCCTGGGTTTTGTCAGTGCATACTGACAGGAAGAGTGTACCACATACCCCATTTCTTGAAGGGTGGTCAGGGGAGTGCCACCTTATCTCCTTTCTGCCTTATCCACGACTCTTTTCTGGTTGCCGAGAACTGCTGAGTTTAGTCCCGTTGCTTACTTTATCTGACATCCTTCAAGATAAGGCTCTGAGTCCATCTCCAGGTTCGATTTCATTTCCATTCTGCTCCAAGTACATTCTAACTCTTACATGGTAGCTTTTTTGTTGTTCAGGTTTGCTAACTAAATAGGTCTAACTAACCTTTTTCTGATTGGTACATAACTAGTGTGATCCTGGGAGATTTCTCTGCCAGTGTTTTCATCATTCAGGCTTAGAAGGTGACACCCTTCCTCTTGATTTTTTCATATATGGTAATTTGTAAATCTGTAACTGTGTATTTAATGCATCTGTCTTATCTGTGTATCTGTGCCTTGTTCAGTGTATATGTCAGTTTCTCCAGAGCATGCTGAGCTAAGGGTCAATTGGGATTCTTAGATACCTTCATTTTTTTTTTTTTCGTGATCGCTGAAGAAGAGGTCATAGTTCCCACTTAGATTTTGTACTTTGTGCTTCTCCCCCACTATGTTCTATCTCCACTTCTTGAACTCAAGTTTCTAGGATTGGTTTTTCTTTACAGGTGTGAGTTGGCTGATTACATTTTAGTCTTAGTGAATCTTACCTTTTCTGCTTTTTTACAAACCTGCTCAGTACACACTGTATTTCTGTGATACATGTGGTTACATCATCCTATCCTAGTGACTAATGATTTTCAAACGTGCATGCCCCTCTCTTACGGGAGGTTGGGTGGGATGGCACCCGTTGCTACATTTGAGGGCTGAGTTTTGGGCTTAAAATGTGCCCCCCCTCTTTTTTGCCAGTTTGTAAAATATGGAAGCATAAATATTTTCTCAAAACTTTTCCATCCATTTTCTTCAAAGAGAATGAAAGGATCCTATTCCCAAGAGAAGAGCTTCATAGTTTTCGAAGAGGGGGTAGTGGTATCTTAATGAAATGAGTCGAACCGCTTTTATTGGGCTTTCTGTTCATTGGCGGAACCAGGGAGTGATGTTTCCCTGCTCTGGCAGCACAGACACTGATTAGAGGGAAGAGTGGTCTGTGCAGATGTTCTCAAGACCTGAGAGCATCCTACTATCAAGAACTTAAGGGAAAAAGGAGAGTGGCTTGGCAATGTAAAATGATTGGCTCTAGATCTGGGTTTTCATGTTAGGGTGCAGTTGCCTTGGTTTAGCAGTTTATCTGTCCCCTGGACTTCAGCGCTGGGGCCCCTCCCCCAGTGGCTCCTGCTTGTCACCGACCTTATTCTGATAGCACTGCTGACCTCTGTCGTTTTGCTGTCACTGAGTTTTCAGATTGTTATTTTAATGCCAAATCTGGACCTGATAAAGATGAGCGTCCTGAAGGGGGGTCGGGGACTGGAGGCAGTGGGAGGGGCGGGGAGGTCGAAACCAAAAAGCAATTGTGGAGTTTAATTGCTTCGGTCACATGATTGCCTTTCATGGGAAGGGGACACGCTCTGCACGGTTGGGTGTCTAGGATTGACTTTTAGAGCATCTCTGTACATGGTTTTGAATTTTTTGCGAATATTTTAGATAAAGTCTGTTCAAGACCAAATTCGTAGATCTCTACTACAGATTTTGAAAGTTTCTGGGAACATCTGTAACACAGCTGTAATAAAATGTGTTTACTTTATCAGGATTGCTTTAGAGGCGCAAGCTGGTTTGTTTACTGCTGTTTTCAGCATTTTTGCCACATGCCAAGACATAAGTTAGCATCAACTCCAGGAGGAATTTGGGGTCATTCAGTTTTATGGCCATTCTAATAATGTTTTGGTTTTAAACTTCTGTCTACTTTAAAGCACTTATATCTTGGCACAAGACCTGGATGGTGAATTCAGGCTACCAAAAGATGGACCGAGTCTGGAAATTGACATGCTTTCCAGATGTTTAGAGAATTAGAGAATGTAGTCATGTTTTCTGTGTTGCTTTTTTAAAAATGTTTGTTTATTTTTGACAGAGAATGAGAGCAGAGTAGGGGCAGAGAGGGAAGGAGACTGAGGATCTGAAGTGGGCTCCGCGCTGACAGCAGAGAGCCTGATGCGGGACTTGAGTTCACAAACTGTGAGATCATGACCTGGGCCGAAGGTGCTCAACCGACTGAGCCCCCCAGGCGCCCCTTCTGTGCTGCTTTTTGTGTTTTCCTATGTATATTTGTATCTGTGCTTGCCTGTGTTTTTATAGGAAAGCCCCTCGGGGAAGGGGGAATCTGCTTTTTGGTTTGGGAAATAAAATAGGTATTAATATTTTTTGCATGGAATATTTTGAGTTGGTATTGCCATTTCTGTGAGAGAGAGGAGCGGCAGCTTTGTTCCCACAAGGGAGATTGTTGGGAAGGGTGGTGGTGGGGTGAGACTCTGGAAGTAGTAACTGAAAACAGACTTACTCACATCTCTAGTGATCTTAAATTATGAAACGGGTCACTAATGCTCTGAATCAGCAGCCTTTTAACCATGCCTGACTAAATAGACCTTGTTTTTGAAATTCACAGCAGTGCCTAGATCCCTGCTGTCTTTTTGTCCATCCTGCTAACACACAGCTGTTTTTGTTCATACATCGTTTTGTGTTCAACTGCCTGGTTACTTCCTCAGGCCCCTTTTATGGTGAATAATGAACACATGGGATTTTGAACACCCAAGCGTGTGGTTATTCAAACAGGAAGTCTCAGGGAAGCACGGTCACCTTGTCAGAGGAACAAAAGAAGCAACTGGAGAGGCCATTGATGATTCCAGGCGGAAAGCATCTGCCAGGAAACATCTGACAGTTTCTGAGACACACACATTCTGCGCCCTACAAATGGGATGGTTTACTTGGAACTTGTTTCATTTGTTTTAAGTCCTTGGCGTATTAAGCCCTAATCTAGAAATGGAGGTGAAAAAAGAAGTAACATGGCGTCGTTGGCATTAAGGACAGGCAGGTGACTCCGCCTGCGGGGGCGGCTGAGGGTCCCGGGGAAGAAGGCGCAACAACTCAACTTTACCCAAAGGAGCAACGAGCTGCGCCCAGAAACGGTAGATGGGACCTGGCAGGGGCTGCCAGAGCTAATGGCGCTGGGTGAAAAAGTGATTTTGTGCCAAGCCTTTGATTATTGAGCACAGGAGGAACATGAGGTAAAGAAGAATGTGGGGCTGCATGAAGAGTGTGTAGCCTAGTAGGAGAGCAAGAATGTGTACACCAGCAAATACACTCTGAGGAAAACCAGAGTTCCAGAAATCCCGCGGGACTGCAGAGGCACTCCCATTCTGGCTGATCGGGGTGAGTGACTTCCCGGAACACTTACCCAGTGACCCTTCTGAGTCCTACCAACCTTTGAGACTCTTTGATTATGTGATAGAGGACTTAGAATGAGTCAAGTAAATCCCGATTTTAGAGTAAAAAATGAAAATTAAACCTGAAAGTTAAAGAAGGGGGGCTCTGGGTTGACAGCAGTTCACGTTAGGCAAGCCAAGTGACGCGACTGCTGAGGAAAATTTGCTTTAGGCTTAATTAGGGGAAGCCACAGTATTCAGAGGGTACTGGTTCTGTTCTCTGTGTGACTGGAGTTCTGCTCTTGGTTCCACAGTCACAGTAAACTTGTCCACACAGCATGGCGCTGTATCTTCTTGATGCCATTCTTTTTTTTTTTTTTTTGGCTACCTTCTAATTGTCCTTTAGAACTTATGGCACATTTCAGCTTCAGAAGATTGTTCTGGTTTCGAATTCCTCCTGCCCCTCCACAGCACCTGCATTATGTTGTTCGATCCATTCATTTCTGGAAATCAGTGAACATTGTGCATGTCCATGATGTAAGAGGTACCATATTGCTTTGTTTCCCCTATTCGAGTTCATTGAGGACAAGACCATTTATTGATTTTTTATATAAATTTTTAAAAGTTATTTGAGAGAGAGAAAGAGAGAGCACACACGAGTCAAGAAAGGGCAGAGATGGACACACAGAGAGAAACCTACTACTAGTGCAGAGCCTAACACAGGGCTCAAACTCATGAACCATGAGATCGTGACCTGAGCTGAAATTAAGAGTTGGACACTTAACCTAACTGAGCCACCCAGACGCCCCTCATTTATTGATTTCTTTTTTTTAAATAATTTATTGTCAGATTGGTTTCCATATAACACCCAGTGCTCATCCCAACAAGTGCTTTCCGCTGTGCCCATCACCCACTCTCCCCCCTCCCACACCCCACCTCACCTCTCAGTTTGTTCTTAATCTTTGAGTCTCTTATGTTTTGTCTCCCTCCCTCTCTGTGTCTTTTTTCTTTTCCCCTCTCCCATGGTTTTCTGCTAAGTCTCTCAAAATCCACCTATGCATGGAAACATATGGTATCTGTCTTTCTCTGACTGACTTATTTCACTTAGCATAATACCCTCCAGTTCCATTCATGTTGCCACACATGGCAAGATTTCATTCTTTCTCATTGCCACATAGTATTCCATTGTGTGTGTGTGTGTATATACCACATCTTTATCCATTCGTCAGTTGATGGACATTTAGTCTCTTTCCATGATTTGGCTATTGTCGAAAGTGCTGCTATGAACATTGGGGTACACATGCCCCTATGCATCAGCACTCCTTGTCTCTTGGGTGGATTCCTAGCAGTGCTGTTGCTGGGTCATCATTTATTGATGTCTTGATTCATTCACCTAACAAATATTTTTTGAGTGCCTATTGTGTGAAAGGCACCACAGAGCGCTGGAGACAGGGCAGAGAGATGACCTACAGCTTAACTTCTGGGTGAAAAGCATGTAGTATAGAAGACCTGATGTGGGGAAGGTTTCATTGACTTTCTTTTTTCCATTGACTTTTATACCCTTAGTGTATAACATAATAGCTTTCTTGTAGTAATAGATGGCTCAAAAGTTTGCCAAATGAATGAATTCTTATTTCTATGAGACTATGGCCATAAAATGCAGATGAAGGTGAGAAAGGGCAGTTTTTTCCGGATTATGCCAAGATAGAGTTTGCCTTTCAGATAGGGTTGAAAATGGACAGGTGGAATAGGATAGTTAGTAATGATGTAGCTTCCTCATCAGCTTTGTTAGGTAAAGACTAAGGCACAGTAGCAAAGAGCCCTAACCATAAAGTAGGTTAAAAACATTGAAGTTTTGTTTCTCTCTCACGTTGTGGTCCTGAGGTAAGTGGGCAGCAGGGTGGCTATGATCCCACAGACATCCTGGGACCCAGGGTCCTTTCGTCTTCATGACCTGCCATCTCTTAGGGTGTTGTCCTTGTGTGTGTGGTGTGGTTGAAGTTGGGTGATGGGCATCTCTGTGTTCTAGATGGGAGGATGCTGCTGATGAGCAGATGCCTACTTCTTAAGACCGAGACCTGAGAGTGGCATACATCGTTGTGTCCTCTGTCCCTGGAGGGCATTTAGTCACCTGGCCACCTGATACACTTGGTGAAGGCTGGAAAACGTAGTCCAGCTGGGCAGCCTTGTACCCTGCCACAGGTCTGGGATAGTGACCGAGAGGGAGAATGGACTTTGGTGCGTGGTTTTGGTATCTGTCACACTTGTACTGGGGCATGTTCTTGCCAGCTCCAGGACTGCGGCATCCTTTCTCTCGCACATTCTGGTCTTTCCGAAGCACCTTGTTCCGAGGGTCTAGAAAAACTGGCAGACGTGCTTTTTGTGGACCTTCATACTCTAGGTCTTCAGAAGGAGACCTGGAGAATAAAGGAGGTGCACACTCATTCCGCTCTCCTCAGTATGCAGCTTCACAGCCCACATTTGCAGAATTCGTTTTCTGCTGAGACATCACCAGTTTTCATTCTCGTGGTCCCCTCTTGGCACTGAGATCTCGCTGTGTTGGTATTGAGTTTACCTAAACTGATGGGCTCTGCGTCAGATCCATCTTGGCGGAGCGTGTCCCATGCAGGATCATTAAGTCTTGATTTGCTCGACAATACCGAGCATGCATGTTTACCTTGAGCTGTGATGGATGAGTCAAAGCTGTTTTAAAATCCAGATGTGTTTTAGGTATGAGAATTCCAGAAGTGATAAAACAGTGGCTATTGTTTATATCACTCTTTGGTCATTTGAACGTTCCGTTTTGTTCTGAAATCTTTATAAATGTATATTTATCTTTTTCTTCAGTATTTTTTCATTGAGGGCAGGAACTGTGTTTTAACCATTAACCATTAACTAGGTCAGCAACTTAGAGCGAGGTGCTGGACTTAGGGGATCATCACAAATTTAGTAAAATGGGTTTGTATTCTATAACACCTGCAGCAGTAGCCCTTGACACTTGAGTGTTTGTGCATGAAACAGATTCACATTTTAGGCTGATTAAAGACCACAATGGCTTCACACCAGTTCAGTTTGTGTTTTGTTGTCAGATGTTACGAAAATGCTCTTATGTTAGGCTTTTTTTAAGTTAAGTTTTTTATTATTTATTTTTGAAAAAGAGAGAGTACAAGCAGGGGAGGGGCAGAGAGAGAGGGAGAATCTCAAGCAGACTCCTTGCTGTCAGCAGAGCTCAACGTGAGTCTCAAACTCACGAAACTGGGAGATCGTGACCTGAGCTGAAGTCAAGACGCTGCTACCCAGGTGCCCCTGCTGTTAGGATTTTTGAATGTAGAATCACAGACATAAAAGATTATGGACTTGCATCACATTTGGTTATATAAAGTATACTACTTTTTATAGATAATAAGATTACTAAAGACTAAAAATTTGGCACATAGTTGGCATTTGATAAATTTGTTATTTAAATAAGTAAATAAGGTCCATTTAACTTTTATTTCCTTGGAAGGATGAATTTTAACAGGTTTATTCTAAGATAATTCAAGTGGTGGGCTATTAAACTATGGTAAGAATATTTAGAAGTACAACTATGGCATTACATAAATGTTTTTAAAAAGTAGTAGTGGGTGGTTGAATTCTAACACAAAAAAGCTTACCTATTTTAAAAGAAAAGTATTTCTTTCCTCTGTGGTGTTAGTTCATTTTTTGTTTGATTATTTTGTGTAAAAATGCAGTTTCATCTCCAGTGTTTATGCACAGTTTTGTTAGGAACCTGGCTGCATTAAAGCCATTTCATTTGAGCTCCTATTTGAATTAGAAGTTAATTCTGCTGTTCATCTTGTTTCATGACGATGTGTCCTTCCTTACTCTTGCCGCCCTTGAGCATCTCCCTATCTCCTGACCTACTTAGTAGGGCTTTTTTTCTTTCTGTTCAGTTGTTTTAAATCAGTAATAAGTTTGTGTCTGCAAGAATCTTCGAAGAATCACTCATGTTGAGGATGCCTATGTAAATGGTTATAAATCATTGCTTTTGCCTGTAGAGTTCTCTCTGTGGTTTTTGCTTCCTGAAAGATTGTGGTGTCCTTGAATTGAAGTGGTGTTTTGTTTTGTTTTCCTTAGTCAAACTCATTGTCTTTATTTATTTAGAGTCCTTAGCTGTCATGTCACCCTTTGCCTAAAATATATCATATTGTCTTCTGGGCTTTATCATCCCAGTTTCTTTTGGAAGGAAATTGCCTTCACTGTAAGTTCATTTCCACATTCTAAAAGGATACACTTACCGCACCATTCTTTGGTCACTTGAGCATACCACCTTGTTCTGGAATCTTTTTAATGTGTATTTTGTTTCTAAATATGAGCTCATTGAGGCAAGGGGCTATGTTTTAAACCATTATTAGGTCAGCAATTTGGAGCTAGGTCCTTGACTTGTGAACCCACAGGTATTTGAATATTCTTTGGGAGACCGTGGCTCTGGACGAGTGTTTGAAAGAGGTGTTTCCTAATCTTTGGAGAAAGACCATAGAGCTGTTTTCTCAAAATTTAAGACCTCATCCTTGTATGGACAGTAATAATAGAAGACCTGCCTGCTTGTTCTGATGAACTTTCTTTCAAGAACAGGAACATAGCTGAAACCAACCATAAAATTGTTTCATTTTAAGCAGCCTCCTCTTCCTTTCCAGGATCCACAATGCCAAGTTAAATACCTTTCTTTTTTTAGAATGGCAGAGTTTCTCAGACTGACACTTTGAGTTTCTGTTTCACTAAGTATAAAGTCCTGTGAAGTAGGTGTCTAAATTCTTTCTTCTTGTCTTTTGAAAGTTATTACAATGTAATGCTTCTCTTGTAAATACTTAATACTGATTGCCAATGAACTTAAGGACTGTTCCTTTAGGGAGAAAATCCTATTGTCGCTTGGCCTACTGGTTCTCAAGTACTCATCAGTAATAAATGGAATCATCTCTGGAGTTTTTTGTATTTTGTTTTGAAATACGTATGGTCAGCTGTGGGTTAGTATGAAGCGATATTTTTGTTTGTAGGTAAATACAGAAGAAAACAGATAATTACCCTGTTTGTGCAGCAGATGCTCTATTTTCTTTTCTTTTTTTTTTAAATTTTCTTTTAGCGTTTTTATTTTATTTTTGAGAGACATAGAGACAGAGCGTGAGCAAGGGAAGGGCAGAGAGAGAGGGAGATACAGAATCTGAAGCAGGCTCCAGGCTCTGAGCCGTCAGCACAGAGCGCGACACGGGGCTCGAACTCACAAACCGTGAGATCATGACCTGAGCGGAAGTCGGCTGCTTAACCGACTGAGCCACCCAGGCGCCCCAGATACTCTATTTTCGTGCACAGAAATCTGGAATAGAAGTGAAAATTTCTCCATGAAGTGGATCAGTAACTGTAGGAGCATTTCTGTCTAATTTACCCACCCCAGGTACCCACTCAATTTTGTATTTTATTCTCTTGCTTTAAAAAGAAAATAGTTTTATCATCCCTAAATAATGTATTGCTTGCTTTTGAGGGTTTTTTTTTTTATGTTTATGTATTTGTTTTTGAGAGAGGGAGAGAGAAAGAAAGAGCACAAATGGGGGAGGAGCAGAGAAAGAGAGAGAGACGCAGAATCTGAAGCAGGCTCCAGGCTCTGAGCTGTCAGCACAGAGCCTGACGTGGGATTAGAACCCACGAACTGGGAGATCATGACCTGGACTGAAGTCAGATGCTTAACTGACTAAGCCACCCGGGTGCCCCTTGTGTTTGAGTTTTATAAAAACGGTATATGTAGGCATCTGCAACTTGCTTTTTTCACTCAGTACATTTCTAAAGTGTAGTTGTAATTCATTCATTTTTGTTCCTTCTGTGGCATTTTATTAAGTGATTATACTAATTTAGTGATTTTCCTGCTGGTGGACCTTTTTGTTGTTATGAGTAAAGGTCTAGGAGCATTCTCATGCATCTCTCCTGCTGCTCATGTGCAAGGATCTCCTTAACTACCTTGATGGGTCATAAAGGTATCTTCAGTTTTATGAGATAATGCACATTGTTTTCCAGAGTCATTGTGTTGGTTTAGATGCTCACTAGCAGTGTTGGTAGGCTGTTGATCAACATTTGGTATTGTGAGAATTTGTAAATTTTACCCATTTGGTGATGGAAAGTTGTTTCCCATCATGGTTTTATTTATAAGGGTAAATATCTTTTCCTGTGTTAATACCTTTCGTGTTCCCTCTCCTGTAAAAATGTCTCCTCATGTTTTTTGACCATTTTTCTTATTGGTTTGTAGAATTCTTCATATACTCTGGATTCTAGTCCTTTATCAGCTAGCTACATATTGTTCTTCTTATTGTCTTTTTATTTTCTCTGTGTTATCTTTTAGACAGAATGTTTTAATCTTAGTGTGATTGAATGTATCAGTATTTTCTCTGGTAGTTATATATTTTATGGAAGAAATCTTTCCTGTATTTTATTTTAGGATCTTCTAAAGTCTAAAAATTTGCCTTTTACATTTAAGTTCTTAATTCACCTAAAATTCATTTGTGTGTTGTCTTTACCTCTAGGGCTAGTCCCTTCTAAACTTATTTTTAAGAAATATTCTGGGGCGCCTGGGTGGCTCAATCGGTTAGGCGGCCGACTTCGGCTTAGGTCATGATCTCACGGTCTGTGAGTTCGAGCCCTGCGTCGGGCTCTGTGCTGACAGCTCAGAGCCTGGAGCCTGCTTCGGATTCTGTGTCTCCCTCTCTCTCTACCCTTCCCCTGCTCATATTCTGTCTCTTTGTCTCTCAAAAATAAATAAACGTTAAAAAAAATTAAAAAGAAAGAAATATTCTAGCCGTCTTTGGGTCTTTGCTCTTTCATGCAAGTTTTAGAATCAGGTTGTCAAGTTCCTGACTGACCTCTATTCGGATCTTGATTGAAATTGCATTGATTTTATATATTCTTTTGGTTGAATTGACATCTTGATAATAATGAGTTTTTCTATCCATGAACATAGTATAATTTAGGCCCTCTTTTTGAATTCTAGTAATGTTTTATAATTCTCTCTACATGAGCCTTGCCTTTTTTTGTTAGATTTATTTCTGGGTATATTTTAATTTTTGTTGGTATTAAATTTTTTTCTAAATTATGTTTTCTAACTCTGTTGCTGATATATAAAAATGTAATTGGTGTTTGTATATTAATCTTTTTTTTTTTAAGTTTATTTATTTTGAGAGAGGGAGGGAGAGCACATGGGAGGTGCAGAGAAAGGAAGAGACAGAGAATCCCAAGCAGGTCCCACCCTGTAACAGTGTGGAGCCTGATGCGGGGCTCAAACTCACAAACCATGAGATCATGACCTGAGCTGAAATCAAGAGTCCGTTGCTTAATGGACTGAGTCACTCAGCACTCCTGTGTATTAATCTTTTAGCCACTAGTTTAATTTTCTTATTCTAGTGATTTGTCTGTAGATTCTTTGGTTTTTAGGTGTAGGCAATCATCATCTGTAAATAATGACAATTTTTTTCTCTTTACCAATCCTTAACTCTTTGTTACTTCTTTTCCTTGTCGATTAGAATAATATACAGAGTTCCTGTGAAACATTCCCCTGAAGGTACGTACTATGATTGTACAACTTTGCTAATTTGATAGATGAGAAACGTTTTTATTTTAGGTTACATTTCTTTTGTAATTGTGGAGGCTATTTTTATTTTGTTGCATAATGTTTATTTCTATAAGCTACCTCACTTCCTTTTTTTGGAAAGAGGTGTATTAATAAAAATTTTTTTCAGTTTAATTTCCAACTTTTTGCTGTTAAACCATTTTAGGAAATGTTTTGGGTATAAGTTTTAGTGAATTAAAATAGCTCTAAAATATGAAATGGAGTCATATACACGTATTACTTTGGTAAAATCAGTTATCAAGTTAGTTGCTATTTGTACTGTTTGGCATGGTAAGTGGTAATTTGGAAAATTAAAACGTTGTTTATAAAATTCACTGAAGATTCGATTAATACATTGGTTCCCCTAAGGAATACAGCAAACTGTTTCAGTGGCAACTCTAGGAAGCACTTATAGAGAGACCCGGGTTTTATTTTGGTCTTCATAAATGAATCATTCTTGATTTCAGAGTTTGATAAATTTCTCAAGCTCCTGAGATGTGTTTGGCCAGTTTTCTTGGTTTTCATAATATTAATGTGGGTCATATACTTTGAGCTCTTTTCCCTCTTTAAGTCTGTCTTAACACACTCTGAAACTTTGTTTATGAATCTGAGTAGATTGAATTTAAAGGTCTTAGAAAAAAGAATGGTGAATCTATGGGATTTTGTAGAATGATTGTCTTGTACAATATATATATTCTCGTATAATATAAAACTTGATAAATGTGAGTCTTTTTAAGTTCTTGTGTCATTCATCTATAAACCCCACAGCAGTGGTTTTCAAAGGAGTGTGCTAACTGTGCCATTAGGGGCATTTAGTGAACAGGAGGCAGGGAATATGAAGAGAGGGGAAGAGAGGCAGTCTTCTACAGCAAAGAATTGCTCAAATCCTGCCCAATTTGGGATTTCTCATGGGACATTTGTGCTATTAAAAAATCCGTTTATAAATATCTGAGCCTAGAGCATAACTTTGTCTTTATACACAAACACAGAGTTTTCTTTTATGTAATTTTGTGATGCATAATTTTCTATGAATACAACCAATATATAAATAAATATTTTTTAAGCTTAGCTTGAGTTCGTACACCAATTAGGAAAGTCATTTCTTAGTCACAAGTGCCTCTCGTGGTGTTCAGTTTGGCCATGCGATTCATGTGCAGATCACTCTGAATTTCTAGCACTCACAGAGGTGATTCTGTGTGTATATTTGTATATTCTTAAGTAGCCTCTTTTTTTCTGAAATATCAAATGTAAAGAAAAGTGTCGATAATATTCGGTTGGTATTTTGAAATTTGCTTTTACAGCTTTTCCTACACAGATACCAACATGCCTACTCTGCCAACATGTTTTTTCTTATGGAACAATGAAAACAGATAAAATGAATATTTTATAAGGAAACATGCTAATAAAGTTGGCAGATATATATCATCCTTCCTCATGTCCTCTGCTTTGACAGTCTGTAACTTGTCCTGACATGTTAGACCTTCCTACTCGGTTCAGGTGATATTCCTCTTTCTCATACAACATATGGGGAGATCTTTCTCTGACACCGGTTTTTATTGCAGTGTCCTTTTGTACCACTGCCCCTTCGTTTTCCTGTATGTCTTGTACAGAAGGACATCCAATCCTGTTTTTAAAAATGCAGACTTATTTGTTGTAATAAGTAGTAGGTACAAGTGTCTGACGGCCTTGTTACTGCCCTCTAGTTTAGTAATCCCTGGGCCTTTATCTGTTGAAATGGGTAGGTTTCCTTTTAATTTCTGCTTTATATTATGGTTAGGGCTACACACACACACACACACACACACACACACACACACCACTTCGAAGTTATATACGTTGTTGGTTATATAATTTATGGATTTCATTTTGGGATGATAAAGGGGAGACCTTACAAAATATTTGTTATAAAAATGAGTCTGATAGGCTTGGGAATCATCGCAGGGCGCATCATCCTCATGTGTGTGTTCTTCTAACCTGTGTCTTGCCTCTGTGTTCTCCCTCCCCACCAGTCTTTTGTACAAGGGAAGCCAAGGCATCTTCCTAAAATACCAAATGTTACTTCCCCAAGAGCTAACTCCTATTAACTTTTTTGGGTGTATACTGTCCCACCAGCTGGAGACACAGTAGGTAGGGGCTGTACCTTAAATTTCTTTATGTCTCCAGCATTGACATAGTTCTTTGTGCCTAGTGTATACTCCAGAAGTATTGGCTGCTATTTTTAGTCTGTTTTTTCTTCCCTCTGATAGAAACTACATTTAGAGAAAGTTCTCCATGTTTCCTTACTAACTCTTCCCATTTTTCTTGTACATGACTGCTCTTTAAATGGGTTTCAACAGTGAATATCATCTTAATATTTTCCATGGTGGAATGGCATGTACACCATCCCTAGATGTAGTGAAGATGTATAGAAATGGAAAGGACTTAATACTGGTGTGATTGTAATTATCCAGAAGTCTTTTTTAAAAATAAGTTTACCTGTGGTAAAAGTAGTCTTAGTTTCCAAGTTCATCTGAAAGGTTATGTCAACACTATATTCTTAATTTTTGTTTTGGTAGCTGTTTTCCTCAATTTGGAATTTGATTTATTGTATACATTTTTATTTCCTGGTGAGGGAATTTGCTTCTTTTCTCCTTAAACACCAAACTCTCTCATTCTCAGCAAATTAAAAGAAAAATCATTCTGGACCTTCTCTCTTCTGTGTCACTTGTATCTATTTTTTTTTTAGTTTATTTATTTATTTAAGTAATCTCTGTCCCCAGTGTGGGACTTGAACTCAGGACCCCGAGATCAAGAGTCGCATGCTGTTCTGACTGAGCCAGCCAGGCGCCCCCTTGTATTTGTTTTTTAACCTGGGTATAAAAAGTTCGGGGACTTACTGAGTCTAAAGTATTGAGCATCTAAGAGTTTTGCTATGGGGATTATCAGTGGTAAGCTAGAGCTGCAGTGGGTAGTATTTTACATATGTTTCTATATATTATTCTTTTAGATTCAGTATTCTTGCCTGGTGCACTTAGCATCCTGTGTGCTGCTGGAGAGTCACCAGTGAACATGGTATTATCTATTAATTGATCAGTATCATCAGGTTACAAAGTTGCCCTTGATCACACTCTATAGGATTTTATTACCTGTTTTATTATATTGCATAATATTTTAAAAGACATTAAAAATTTTTTTTTAATGTTTATTTATTTTTGAAAGAGAGTGTGAGCAGAGAAGGGGTAGAGAGAGAGGGAGACACAGAATCTGAAGCAGGCTCCAGGCTCTAAGCTTTCGGTGCAGAGCCCGACCCGGGGCTTGAACTCACAAATCGTGAGATCGTGATTTGAGCTGAAGTTGGACGTTTAACCGACTGAGCCACCCAAAAGACATTTTTGTCTCTATATATTTAACCCATTTCTTATTAGAAATATAGTTTACTTCTACGTCGTGACTATTGTAAATCGTGTTTTGATGAATTTACCTAACTTTATGTGCCTTTCTGCTTATCTTTTAAGATTAAATTCTTAAAGATGGAGTTATTGAATTAAAACACATGGATATTTCTAAGGCCTTTAGTGTTCAATTCTTAAACTCTTAAGTAACAGCATCTAAGAGTATTGCTGTGGGAATTTCCTTTCCTCTTCTCCTAATGTGAGGTAGTCAAATGAATTTTTCTTCATCTGGATTTTTTAAATCTCTATATTCAGTAGTTAGTAAATTATGGCGGCCTAGATGCTGCTTCGATTTTGGTTGTTTTGTTGGATTGAAGATGACCAGAAATGCTTTGACACTCCTCCCTTTGTGTGTGAGCTGGCCTGTGCTTTGTGTATGCGCGTTGGCCAACGTGGACTAGCAAGTGTGATGATAACGCCAGTTCCAGGCTTGTCCTTTGAGAGGAGTGGCAGCTCTCACCTTGGCCTCCTGGAGCCTTGGCTGCCATTAGAGGTCCAGCTACCCCGAGACTGGCAGGTGTTACATGGACAGGCTCTCCAGTGTATTCCGAGCCGTGTCCAGCCTCCTGCCTGTCCCCATCAAGGCCCTGGGCCTGAGCAGCTCAACTGCCAGCTGAATACTTCCAAGTGACTTCAGTCAACACCGTGTGGAGCACAAGAATAACCAGCTGAGCCCTTCCCCAGTTTCTGATTCTCAAAATCATATGATATAAAATTGGTGGTAGTTACAAGTGACACCACCTTGTGTGCAGCACAAGCGCAGCTGTGCAGCAGTGGATAATTGCAAGAGTTGCTGAGTCTAAAGTATTGAGTTGGAGAGCCTATGCTATTTTTTCCCCAAGAGGAATCAACATTTATTCCTTCCTGGAATGGCCGCTTAGAAAGAACCTGTAGACTTTTGGCAGACACGGTAGTTCTAAGCTTCGGCTAGAGAGCAGTGGGAGGAGAGCCAGAAGTATCCTTAGGCTGTGAGAACTGAAGCTTGGCTGAAGTTTCAAACCAAATTACTATCACGGGACTCTTGTGTCCGAGAGAGCAGACTCTTTTCTGTTCCAAATCCTTTTGTGTCTACTGAACGGGAGGCAGGGGTAGGGACCCATCTTTAAGATGATCTCAAGGAGAGCCATAAATGTCGGTGACCATAAGCCGTGTTCAGATTCTTGGGATCCATAGTTTCCTGCCATTCCCTCGACCAAAAAGCTTCCCTTTCATCGGCTTCCAAAGAAAATATACATCCTCTGGTTGCTCTTCAAGGCACTCTGTGCCGGAGTTCGAGCGCAGTAACCATAGCCCTAACTCCACCTATCTCCCACAGGTGTCCAGTTGGCTGCCTGTGCTTTTTTAGTGTGTTTTCATGTCTTTTCCTTGCTGTTCTTACCTCCAGAGGCGCCGCACTCTCCTCCCCTCATCCTGTCTTTTCCAAACAATGCTGGTTGGTATTCTATTCATTCTGAAGGTTT
The DNA here is from genome assembly GCA_030068075.1 of Paguma larvata. Taxonomy (NCBI): domain Eukaryota; kingdom Metazoa; phylum Chordata; class Mammalia; order Carnivora; family Viverridae; genus Paguma; species Paguma larvata. The sequence continues at coordinate 19,209,305 of CM057840.1, forward strand.
TTGGTTATTTTCTTTTTCTTAAAACATTTTTTTTTAAGTTTATTTATTTTGAGAGAGAGAGAGAGCACATGCACACAGGGGAGGGACGGAGAGCGAGGAATCCCAAGTAGGTTCCTCACTATCAGCACAGAGCCTGATGTGGGGCTCTATCTCATGAATTCTGAAATCAAGAGTTGGATGCTTCATTGACTGAGCCACTCAGGTGCCCCCAAGTCTTTATTTCTTTATTCCTCCTGCTTGTGTCACCCCTCCCTTACCTTGAGCACAGTTAACCTGGGTATTTGTCTTATGTCCGTTAGTAGATTACAAGCCGTTTGAAGACAGAGAAGGTGTTATTTATTTATAATAAATGAGAGTGTTCACTGAATTATTTGGATTATTTTCTATATTTGCATTTTCCTCTCTCTTACTGAAGAGATTTCTTACTCAAAGAATCTACATGAAAGTTCTTTAGGGGTTTAGTGACTAGAAACTTAAGGAATTAATGTCTTGAGACCATGTGGCTTTCCTTATGCAAACATAGGTAAATGAGGCAAGAGGGTTAGACAGCGAGTACTCTGTACTTCCTAGGGTTGGCTGGAGTTCTCTGTAATTCTCTTTCCTGTCCAGGGAGGGTAAAGATCACTCATTTCTGAATGTATTTGTTTGAATTTATGGTACCAGAATGCTATAAATCAAATCTCTTGTTAAGGTTTAGATTTAATTGTATTAAATCTAAAAACTTGAACAATTTGCTCAAAAACTTGAAAAACTTGGTTTCCTTGTCTATTTTTAATCAGTTTTTCCCAGAAATATATATATATTTCCCCATATATGTACCATATGCTGTATGTATAAATGCATATGTATACATATATGTATATGTATATAAGGGAAAGAGCACAAGCAGGGGAGAGGAGCAGAGGGAGAGAGAGAGACTAGTAATAAGCAGGCTCCATTCTCAGCGCAGAGCACAATCCCATGACCCTGGGATCATGACCTGAGCTGAAACCAAGGGTCAGATGCTCAACCAACTGAGCACCCAGGCGCCCCTCCCAGATATTTTTGACTGTAGCCTGTTATAAGCATATTTTCTGTTACCACTTATCAACACATGTAATGGAAACAAGTTTTTTAAATCTTACCTTTTTTCATATATTACGCTCTAATATTGTCTATTCTAATTTTTTCAATTTAATGTTTATTTGAGAGAAAGCACATGCGAGCGAGCATGAGTGAGGGAGGGGCAGGGAGAGGAGACAGAATCTGAAAAGCACGCTCCGAGGCTCCGAGCTGTCAGCACAAAGACCCACCCGGGACTCCAACCCATGAACCATGAGATCTTGACCTGAGCCAAAGTCGGACCCTTAACCAATTGAGCCACCCAGGTGCTCTTTTCTTTTCTTTTCTTTTTTTTTTTAAATTTTTTTAAGTTTATTTATTTTTGAGACAGAGAGACAGAGCGTGAGCAGGAGAAGGGCAGAGAGAGAGGGAGACACAGAATCCGAAGCAGGCTCCAGGCTCTGAGCTGTCAGCACAGAGCCCGACGCGGGGCTTGAACTCACAGACCGCGAGATCATGACCTGAGCCGAAGTCGGCCGCTCAACCAACTGAGCCACCCAGGTGCCCCCGCTCCCCGAGTTCTTTTCTTAAGTTAATCTTTAGAGCACACCCGTGGGGATGGTAAGCTTTTCCATTTTACAGAGGAGGAAGCTGGGGCACAAAGAGCCACGCACCTTGTCTGTGGGGAGCAGTGTGCATGCGGTGGGGTCTGGTTGCAGAGCCCCTTCTCTGAACTGGCCGGTGGTTGATGGTACCTCCCCGGATGAAATGCCTTGTGTAAAATGTAGCCATACTGCTTAAGGCTTTTGGGGACTTGTTAGTCCTTGTAACTCGTCCCTAAAATTTGAGAATTTGAGTGTCACTTCTAGCATTCTAATGACAGTGACACTATACCACTGCCCCTAGGATATTGATGTTCTGGGATTATGTTAAGAATGAAATATAAGTAAGGGCTAAAGTAAGGTCCTTTTGGTATTCCAGTGGACTTGGTTGTTGAAGGGTTCAAGGTTCATGCACCTTGTTTATCTCACAGTAAATCCATGCTGAAGTTTCTCCCAGCTTGAAATTTACTTAGTTGATAAACATTGAACTTTTAAAAACTTCAGTGTGTACCATATGCTAGACCCCAAAACTGGTTCTACGATTACAAAAATGAGTGGAGAAAATTGGGCTCTGATTCATGAATAAGGCATTGACTCTTCATGGACTCCTAAAACCACAGGCACCCGAAAGATTGTTCTTTTCCACTTTATGTCTTCTACCAGTGAAAAAACCGGACAGGTTACCAGGTCCCTTGTTCTTTGCGTTCTACTGTGTTGCCTTCTCTCCTGCTGGCTTATTCCTTTGGTTAGTGAGAACCTTGCACATTCCCTTTCTGATTACCATTTCTTTCACCAGTTTGTGAAATGTGGTGGTGGGAACTTTTAACCACTTACTACTGGTCAGTCTGTGTTGTTGGCACCTGCTAAGGAAGACAGCCCCTAGAAGCCTGTTTTCTCCTTTGAAAAAGCAAGGTAATAATGACACCTATTGGTAGGATTGATGTGAGGATTAAAGGGAGTGAATGCATTAATGGTGTTCACATGGTGTTTGGCACAGGCACAATCAATGATTATTTTTAATGAGCTTAATAAAAGTGAGACTCTAGTTAGGAACATTTCTTAAAAGGTGTATTAGATATTATGAAGACATTGCATTTAAAAATCTGTGTACGAAATGAGAATTGAGTAGTATTTTCATATTTTTATATTCCAGTCTTCTTTCTTTAACGAGACTTGTCTAGAATTGGCCCGGCCCTGTCTCTGGCTGCCCAGCACTACGAGTGGGGAGTGTGGTGCAGCAGAGAGAGCATGGGCTCTGGTGACAGATGGAACTTATTCCAGTCTTGCCTCAGCAGCTTGCTACCATGTGACCTTTGCAAAGACTCCTCAGGTGTAAAATTCCTTAATTTTCTTGGGCATGAAAAGTGAATCATAGTATTTCTTATAGGATTGTAAAATTAAATAGTGAATACAGAACAGGCAGTACAGCCCTTACCACCCTCTGCTGGCCTTGCCTTTTCTCTGACACTCTTTATATTCTGGCTCCTCCCTCTCTCCACTTCCTCCTCGTAGGAACAACCTCATCTCCCCAAACTTGGTGTACTTGTTGTCCACTGGACAAGTGGCACTGTTTCCAAGACTGACGTGAGCCGTCTTCATCCTCGAGGGTTTCTTTACAGCTCCCACCCCACCTTCTGATCGTCCCCTCATGACTTCTCCAGTACCATCTGTTTGGCACCTAACAAACCCCAAGAGGCAGCATAAAGGCACCTCAGCGACCTCAGAGGACATTTCATTGCCCACACTCATTTTACAGATGAAGAAACTGAAGCTCAGGGGAGGTCGTGGTTGCCTAAGATCAGCTTGCCCACTTCTCCGCTAGGGCCCTCGCCCCTCTCTGTGCTCCATCGCAGTTTTTGAGCTTATTTAGAAACAAATAATGAATAAGTTATATATGCAGCCTCTTCTGAGTGTGCTCAGAGTCCGTTCTGTTCACGGTCTCTACACCTATTTTATTTAGGTGGTAGGTGTAATGTTTGAGTAATCTTTATTAAAAATCACAACACAAGTGTTAATCATAATCGCTAATGCAATAATCACTAAGCAGCTACTATGTGCAAAGCTTTGAGTACTATGAACTTTCCAAGAAAGGGAGTCTGTGCCTTTGGAGAGCTCACAGCCTCCTGGGCTGGTAAGAAACCATGGGGATCAGGAAGCTTGTGGAGCAGGACCGAATGTTTTTGGACTTGATAGTGTTCTGCCCGTAAGACAGATGCAGAGAAACATAGATGTGTCTTCACCTAGTTCTCATCTCCGCTTCTCCAAGAGCATTTGGTAGAGGCAGGTATGTTTGTTTATTATTTCAAGGCCACGGTGGTATCCACCTCATAGCTTTCTGGAAGCTGTTAGGGACTTTATTTGGTCAGCTCTCATTCCTTACCATTCCCTTAGCCATCTTTGGTGGAGAAACATTTTATGATATAGGCTGATGTCCAGTTTGATTGGGTTGCCTGTCTCTCTGGGAAACTTCCCAGGCCATCCCACACAGAATAGAAATTCATTTAAAAATTTTAACAGCTGTGGGGTGCCTGGGTGGCTCAGTCGGTTAAGCATCTGACTTCAGTTCGGGTCATGATCTTGTACTCTGTGAGTTCGAGCCCCACATCGGGCCCTGCACTGACAGCTCAGAGCCTGGAGCTTGCTTCAGATTCCGTGTCTCCCTCTCTCTCTGCTCCTTCCCCACTTGTGCTCTGTCTCTTTCTGTCTCTCAAAAATACATGTAAAAAACTGAAAAAAAAAAAATTTGACAGCTGTCACACTATAGCCTAGGCTAGCAGGGTGGGGAAGCTGAAGGTCATCCTCATTCTGTCTGCTGAAGTTTTTCTTATTTTCTCTTCCTTAAAAAAATATTGTGTGCCTTAACCAAACATAGCATGTATTTTTTATGTGCACACAAACACCTGAGAAGTAACTAAATCATAATCGAAAGTCATCTCTAGAAGGATTGGCTCTGGTTTAGCAAATAATAGCAGACCTCATCTCTTTCTAAAAATAAGTTGCCAGTTTATGTCATTGAGTATATTTGACCCTTCTAAAAAGAGGCTCTCTCTCCTCTCTAACATGGGAGGACATTAATTTTTTTTGTCTGTGAGGTAGTTTTCCAAAAGTTCACTACTATTGGCTGCTTCATTTCTGTTTTAATATAGCAGATTCTTGAAAGTATACTTAAAGAGGCAATTTAAGGGTCTTAGTCTCCAGCCTGGTCCATTACGTGGTTGTGAGTGGTCGGTCACTGTATTTCACACTGACAGCATAGGGATATTGGGAGTGATGGAATTTAAAATGCTTTGCAGTTTTCTACATTTTTATGTCTGACTGCTTCTTGAAATGAATGCATTACTTTTTGTAGCAAGGACTCCTTGTGGTTATTTTAATTTGCCTGGCAGGTATGAATTTATCTGGTGTCTTCTTTGCAGTTACTTAATACTAGAGAGCCCAAGTTGTTTTGTTTGTATGTTTTGTTTTTTGTCCCCAGAAGATACTCATCGAAGTGGAGAGTGATGGGTTTGGGGATTCAGGAGTCAGGTGTGTGAATTGGAAAGCCCATTAAAGGACTCAGGCTTAAGTTTTGTAGTTCTTCTACATCTCCCATTTTCCTGTAACATTTTCATATGTCTCAATAGATAAATATTTTATCTTTACTCATACTCATGTTTCTTGTTAACCAAATTATTTCCTAAGACTGTTTATGTAGACTTGAAGTATTTTTAATGTCTCTGGGTGTGGGTGTTCTTAAGTACCTCCCGGAAAACCTCCAGGAATTTTTGCCCACCTACTTGGTTTCCCTGGAGGGTGAAAGGTGATTAGTGGAGGAGAAAAACCTCACAAAAAGCCACCAACAGAAAGCCGCCTACATGTCTGTTAAAGGTAAGATCCACAGGCTGCAGTCTCAGTGGCCCCACGGGCTCTTCAAGCAAGGTGTAATATCCATATGTCATTCTGTTCTAGAACATGTATGGTTTTCTTCCCTCAGAATAAAGTCTCACAAGATTTTCTTGAAAGATAGCTATATTGCGACAGAATCTATTTTTGTTATATGTCTCAGTTTACTGGAAGTTTAATGTGGATAATTGCTTTCATTGTGTTCCCTGTACCGTATTGTTTATCTTGTAATTTTCTAAGAATCACCTGGTAGTGAAGTGGCCTCTGATTCAAGCCTTCACAAGCAAAGCATCTATTCCTTAGAGGAGGCTGTGTTAGGAGGACAAGAAACCTGCTCAGAGGTCAAAAGGGGGGGCTTCATTGTTGATTATTTTATTAACTTGGGCTCGGATTCCTGCTCTGAGAGATGTTCCACAGAAATGTTGATGGAGGTACTATTAATAAGTTATATCGCGGTGGACTATGGCATCCCAGGCCGACTCAGCGCATGTGCCCTGTCATATACCAGCATTTGTGATTTGTATTAACCTCACATGTGTGGCAGGAGAAAATGGAAGTGATCTGAGAGACCAGCTGGTCTAATTCTTCATTTCAGCTAAGGAAGCTAGACAGGGTCAGTGACTTGCCCAGTAAGTTAGCACTTAATTTGTGGCAGCCCTGGGGTTGGGACCCAGATCCCACAGCAACTGATGAGCTAGGTAAGAGAGAAGACACAAATGTGGGGCAGGGAGAGGACAAAAAGAGCACAGTTCAGAGTAGGAGATGTGTGGCACTGTGGGTGGAGACCATAGGATCTGGAGTTAGGTTTGAATGGCTTTGATCACTTCCGACATACTTGGACAAGAAACTTAATTTCTCTGACTGTAAGTTCCTTTATCGTAGAAGTGTAGTGGTTAAATAAGATGATGGTATGAAACATCTGGCCCAGTGCACGGGACCTGATAAGTATTTCATAATGGTAGTTGTGATTGTTCCGGAAGTTTAACGGGGGACGGGGGCATGGAGAGAAGTGTGGGCACTGTTGTATGTAGTAGGAGGTATATGGGGGGCTCTCCAGAGAAACACACTCAATGGCAGATACACATCTAAAGAGATTTATTATGAGGAACCGGCTCATGCTATTAGGGAGGCAGAGAAGTTCCATGATCTGCTTGCTACTGCAAGCTGGAGACCCAGGAGAGCTAGTGGTATAATTCCAGTGTGAGTCCAGAGGCCGAGAACCAGAGAGCCCCAGGTTCTAAGGGCAGCAGAAGCCCGATGCTTCACCTCAGAGGCATACAGGAAGCAAAATGGTGAATTCTTCATTTCTCTGCCTTTTTCTGTTCAGGTCCTCAGTGAATTGGATGATGCCCACGGGCATTGGGGAGGGCAGCCTGCTTTCCTGAGTGCACACATTCAAATGCTAATCTTCTCTGGAAACACCTTCACAGACACACCTAGAAATCATGTTTAATCGGGGCACCCCATGGCCCAGTCAAGTCGAAGTGTAAAATTAACCATCACAGGAAAGCTTTATTGATCTGGAGAGGAGAGTCTTTCAGAGCAAGCCTTTAAAATCTTCACATCTGGCCATGTCACTGCTTAAAATCATCCTTGGAGCCTCATCACGTATCCAGAAGCTCAGGGTGACAATCTGCTTTCCAGCTTTACTTCGGGTGTTTTAGTCATGCTGAAACTCTTGCAGTTCCTGGAACATGGCATGCATTTTCATTTTTTTCGTAAGTAGCAGTTGCGGCTTTAACCTGTCCCTCCACTCCCCATTAGTCATCCTTCAAGACTTAATTCAGATCCCATTTCTTCAGTGTAGTCTTTTGGACCATGGTCTCCCCATCCCACCTTCCTTTATGGTGAATCACTACTTGTATTATGTTTCCATAGTACCCTGTACACAATGTTACAGCAGTTACTAAAGTGTCCTAATGATTTGTTTAGTGTCTGACTCACTAAATAATCATTACGTTCCCTGAGGACAAGGATCAGGTCTTAGTCATTTTTATATCCCTAGTACTAGATTGGTGCCAGCACATAGTAGATGCTCATTAGATGCTTGTAGGTCTGGCATCACCCTAGGCTCAGCTCTCATTATTGCTGCAATAATTTAAAGAGTACCCCAGGACCCAAACTTTCCCTCATTCCAAACCATCCAGCCACTAGACTCATTTTAGGGGAGGTGGAGGAGGGAGGAAAGGGGGAAGAGAGGAAGGAAGGAAGGAAAGAGGGAGGGAGGGAGGGAGGGAAGGGGGGGAGGGGGAAGGAAGGAAGGGGCGAGTTATCCTAATTAGAGATTATCCTAAATTACAGCAGCATGAGCAAAGATAAGGCTGCAAAATTAGCATCATTTTGATGGGAAGAATGAGACAATTTGATTGGAAAGGATTTGTGTTGAGAAGTAAGCTTGTGTAAAAGATAAGAGTATATGATCCCTTCATTTGGAAGGCTTTGCATATGAAGCAGAAGAATTGAGATGTGTTATGGAAGGGAGCCATTGTAGGGTTTTGTCAGAGGAGTGGCGTGGTTACATAGCAGTGTTACACGAAAATGAGTCTAGTGGCTGGATGGTTTGGAATGAGGGAAAGTTTGGGTCCTGGGGTACTCTTTAAATTATTGCAGCAATAATGAGAGCTGAGCCTAGGGTGATGCCAGTGAGAAAGGCAAGAGGAGAGGCATTTAAGACAACAAACCACAAAATTCTGGCAAATCAGTTCTCTTTAAAATTCCTCACATTTTGGTTTGCCAGAGGTTTTGGTTTTTCTCTTCCTCTCTTCAAAAGTAAAGTTTTCTCTATTTGATTCTTTGGGTATTATTGCCTAAAAATTCCACCTCAGTCTGAAACTCTCTACTCTGGTTTTTTCAAAAAGGAACAGAAGTTCTTTCAATAACTTCTGTTTTAGTTTAGGTTTTTTGTTTTTGTTTTTCGGTCTGGGTTCATCTCTGCTGGGCTGTGGGCCCAGAAGGAAACTTGGGAAATAATTTGTCAGTTCTCTTTGGCATTCACAAGATGTTCTCGTAGTCTCCGTATTGGAACATGGCTTCCTGACATTTTGATATGGTTGTCGAGGAGAGTACTTATTGAAAAATGGTGCCCATATCAATTTTTTCTTTCTTTTTAAAAGCATCTATCAAGTTTTGTTTCTTTGAGATATTCTTATAAGGTCTTTTTTTCCTGGATTATGAAAAACATCAAATGGAATTCTAATCAGGCATCAGTTTTATTCTGTACACTGAAAAATAAGTTATCTAAAAGAAAAAGAAAAAAGTTACCTCAATGATAAACCTCCCTCATTTTCACTTAATATCGAGGGCCTGCTCTACTAACACTATAAGAGATGTTATGTTGAATGCTTCCAAAACCTGGTAAAGTAAATATTTAATGATTTACTTTATTAAGGAAAATAAGGATTTAGGCAGTTGTGTCACTGTGCATAATTGGGAAGTGGTGGTGAAGGAAAACCACATCTTTTTGAAGATGCCTAATTGATGCTGTATATTTGCATATGGCAGTTCTCAAACTTCCTTAGTAACAGGACTCTTTATCCAATGAAATAGAATTCCTAATACATAAAATAGATAAGAATAGTGTTCTGTTATATACATTTATTTTATTTGATATACTAGATTTCAGGTTGAGAGTTATGTTTCAGTCTTCAGTCTGTTTTATAATATTGCCTATTTTTATACATGTAAGATACATAAGAATTCTAATAAGAATTCAAAGTCAATATGGATAATTCTAATAGCTTGTTTTTTCCTTTATCAATGTTATTGTTGAAAACACTAATAATTACAATGTAGATCTTTAATTGCTTTTTAAAAAAAAAGCAGTCTGGCAGTTTCAGAGCAGTCTGATTACGCTGATCTAGAAAACTGGAAGGAGAAATAGGAAATTTTGTTTTAAAGTTGAATTACTAATCGTACGTAGTGTTTTCCACGTTTCTTACAGTTAAGTTCATGGTGGGTGGGCAGTAGGGAGCAGGGCAGGGAGTTATGGGATGCCTCCATATCTAGTTTCATTATTCATTGTTTGGCAGAAAACTGTTTTTGAATATACCTTCTAACATTTTAAGATGTTCATGGTTACTTAAAAGACTGTTAGCTTTTCACTCAGAGTTTCAGGAATAGTCACATTTATTTTGTTTTACATGTTGAGTGCAAACGAACCTCCCTGTGGTCCTCACTATAGTAAGGTTAGAGCTCATTCAGCACGACAGGCAAATTAATGCATATGTTTTATGTCAGAGATCGTTAATTAGTGGAATCTATCAACCAAAAGTAGTTCTTTAAAATTCCATAAGAGATTTTTAAATCAACACATTGTCCCAGAGCAAATAGCAAGCTTAAATATGAAAAAGAAAGTTGAAATTGTTGTATATGGGTATAGAAACCTTGGAAAATGACCGTTTCAAAGATGGTTTTCGTGAAATTTTAATGGAATTGCCCATTACTAACTATCTGGAAGATGCTGGCATCTAATGCTTATTACTGCCCATTTGAACATACTTTAGCAATTGCTTTTTAGGAGCCTTGCTACTTCTGAGGTCTTTCCTATCATTGCTTTAAATACTGTTTTGTAATGACTTGTATATCTGCCTTATATTTTTAAAAAAGTGTTTTTTAATGTTTTATTTTTGAGAGAGAGACAGAGATAAAGAGACAGAGTATGACCCAGGGAGGGGCAGAGAGAGAGAGGGAGACACAGAATCTGAAGCAGGCTCTGAGCTGTCAGCACAGAGCTGGATGCAGGGCTGGAACTCAACTGGGAGATCATTACCTGAGCCGAAGTCAGACGCTTAACTGAGTAAGCCACTGGGGCGCCCCTGCCTTATATTTTTTGTAGCAGAAACATGTTACAAAAGGAAGCAAGACAGGCACATGCGTCTCATCAAACTGAATTGTTGTAAAGAGTTTGGTCAATTTCAGACGTGGGCTGAACTCATCATTATCAAAGGGAGCTCTTGCTGAGAATCTTCCCTAGGTGGTATTATGAGATAATGCTGTTCATTTTATTTTCATAATATTATGCTCATCCAACAAACTTAATGCTGTATTATTTCTCCTCCTCCTCTTCCTTCTTCCTCCTCCTCTTCCTTCTTCCTCCTCCTCCTCCTCTTCCTTCTTCCTCCTACTCCTCCTCTTCCTTCTTCCTCCTCCTCCTCCTCTTCCTTCTTCCTCCTCCTCCTCCTCTTCCTTCTTCCTCCTCCTCCTCTTCCTTCTTCCTCCTCCTCTTCCTTCTTCCTCCTCCTCTTCCTTCTTCCTCCTCCTCTTCCTTCTTCCTCCTCCTCTTCCTCTTCCTCTTCCTTCTTCTTCCTCCTCCTCTTCCTTCTTCCTTCTTCCTCCTTCCTCCTCCTCTTCCTTCTTCCTCCTCTTCCTTCTTCCTCCTCCTCCTCCTTCTTCCTCCTCCTCCTCCTCTTCCTCCTCCTCCTCCTCTCCTCCTCCTCTCCTCCTCCTCCTCCTCCTCCTCCTCCTCCTCCTCCTCCTCCTCCTCCTCCTCCTCCTCCTCCTCTTCCTCCTCCTCCTCCTCTTCTGTCTTCCTACTCCTCTTCCGTCTTCCTCCTCCTTCTTCCTCCTCCTCCTTTTTCCTCCTCCTCCTTCCTCCTCCTCCTCTTCCTTCTTCCTCCTCCTCCCTCCTCCTCTTCCTCCCCCCTCCTCCCTCCTCCTCTTCCTTCTTCCTTTTTCCTTCTTCCTTCTTCCTCCTCCTCCTCCTCCTCTTCCTTCTTCCTCCTCCTCTTCCTTCTTCCTCCTCCTCCTCTTTCTTCCTCCTCCTCCTCTTCCTTCCTCCTCCTCCTCTTCCTTCCTCCTCCTCCTCTTCCTTCCTCCTCCTCCTCTCCCTTCTTCCTCCTCCTCTTCCTTCTTCCTTCACTTCCTCTTCCTCCTTCACCATAATATTTGCCTGTCCTATAGCTCATTCTGTGATATAATTGACCTCGAATGACAGAGTACTTAAATTTTTATGGCCAGATTTTAAGTATAAAAGACTGTAAGTCCTAAAACTTTAAATCTGCACTAAGGTATTATGAAGCAAAATGGGTGACATCTTTATTATTGTACAGTTGACTCTTATACTATGGCAAGTGCAGACACCCAGTCTGGGCAGCTGTGCTTAGGCTTTCCCTGGCATTTGAGTGTGACACACAAGGACAGTGTGCTTATACAATTTTATACAAATGGACAGACTTAAAACTAAATTCGCATGAAGACAAAACAGAACTATAAACAGTCTAATTAAAGACACATGTATAAGTTGAGATATACCACAGAGATGAAGAAAGAGTTTTCCCCGTGTCTGCATAAAAACAAATTGTAGGGGCGCCTGGGTGGCTCAGTCGGTTCAGCATCCGACTTCGGCTCAGGTCATGATCTCACAGTCTGTGAGTTCAAGCCCCACATCAGGCTCTGTGCTGACAGCTCAGAGCCTGGAGCCTACTTCGAATTCTGTGTCTCCCTCTCTCTCTGCCCCTCCTCCACTCATGCTCTGTCTCTCTCTGTCTCAAAAATAAATAAACATTAAAAAAAATGTATTAATTAGTGCATTTGGTGGTTAAAATTTTATATGCAGTACATCTAAGTGTATTTATAGTCTTCAGAGAAACAAAACCAATAGACATGCGTACACATATATTTATATATACATACATACACACATAGCTAATATATCTGTGTGCATAAGTCAATACATACATAAATACATACATCTTTGTATATGTATATATTAATTTATTTTAAGGAATTGGCTCACATGATTGTAGGGACTGGGAAGCCTAAAATCTGTAGGGCAGGTCAAGAAGCCAGAAATTCAGATAAGAGTTATATTGCGGTCTTGAGTCCAAACGCTGGACACTCAGCCAAAATTTCTGTGTTGGAGTTGGAGGCAAAATTTCTTCACCTTAGGAAACTTTAGTCGTTGCTTTTAATGCCATTGACTGATCGGATAAGGAGGCCACTTGTGTCATGAAGGGTTATCAGCTTTGCTCCAGTCAACTGATTTAAATGTTAATCACGTCTAAAAAATACCTTTACAGCAACATTTAGAGTAGTGTTTGATGAAACACTTGGGCCAAGATGACACAAAATTAACTATTATAGTGTGTATTTTAATTATGAGTTTTGAAACATTAAAATAGTTTAAAAATTAAATTTTGTTCAGTATGATTTCTTCTTTGGAAGCCCAGAACTCTGAGAGGAATGAAAAGTAGTTTGGTATTGAAAGAGCAAATGATCGTAGCTGGCCAAACTTGGGCTCGACCCCAGCTCTGCCATTTACAATTTGTGAGACTTCGGTCAAGTTTTTTTAAATTTGATTTTCATTTTCTCCATTTATAAAATAAGGTTACTTCATCAGACTACTTTGATAATTAACTGAGAGAGTGCTCATAAAAGTCCCAGTGTAGTGACTAATGTATAGCGGCATTCAGTACATGATAACCTATCATTGTCGTTAGTACTATAGACATATTTATATTGCATTTTAAAGTTTTATATTTCCATTTATATCTTTTACACTTATGCACAGGCATCCTGTTGAGCATGCCGTTGGCATTGTTTACGAGGAGAAAAGGGAATCAAAACAGCATCTTTCAATTTTATTCTTTTTTTAAAGGAGTATTATAATTGAAAAACCAAGAAAAGAAGTAACATTATGACCTTAAAGCGTTGTTTGAAGATTAATGAGGTATCTCCTGAAGAGCATTTGTTACAGAGCTTGGGACTATAAGTTGTTTATTGTGTTTTTGAGCATTGGTATATAATTTTTCTGAAGTCATGGGTTAGGGTTAAGTGCATTCTAAGAGTGCATCCAAACTTAATTTCTTGTTTTAATGTGAGTGTTCATTGAAATGGAACCATATTTGTAGAAAATCCTTAAAGCAGTTCATATTCTTACCAAGAACCTTACCAACTGTTAATGACTTACTGATGGGCTCTGAGATTTTACTCAGAAATAAAAAGTAATTAAAAAAAATTTTTTTTAAATGTTTGTTTATTTTTGAGACAGAGAGAGACAGAGCATGAGTGGGGGAGGGGCAGAGAAAGAGGGAGACACAGAATTCGAAGCAGGCTCCAGGCTCTGAGCTGTTGGCACAGAGCCCGACGCGGGGCTCGAACTCACAGACCGCGAGATCATGACCTGAGCCGAAGTCGGACGCTCAACCGACTGAGCCACCCAGGCGCTCCTAAAAAGTAATTTTTGATCTATAAGGTTTTCAATTTTGTTTGGAATTCTTTTTATTTAGTAAGTACATTTTTAAGGTTATAAAACTACTCGTTTTGATTTTTTTTTGGAATAGTGTGACTCCCCCTAAAGTTTTGTTTGGAATTCTTTTTATTTAGTAAGTATAATTTTAAGGTTATAAAACTACTCATTTTGATTTTTTTTTGGAATAGTGTGACTCCCCCTAAACTTGACCGTACCGCTGCAAAATGTGTTGATTGTGTGCATTTGTTTTTTGCTATAGTTCTGCACTAAGTGTTCTGTCGCTTGTCAGTATTAACCATAATAGTGTTGAGAGTGTAGGATAGCAGAGAGAACTTTGGAATGATCTGTTATTGGAGTCTTCACGTGGGTGCTGCTGTGATAAAATGAATGGTAAAAAGACTTAACTCTATAGCTGTTGCTTTTGATGAATCTCTCAGAAAGAATGGATTTGAGTCCATTAACCTGAATTTCCTATAGCATAATGGAAGATATGGTTAGGGTCTGTTTCCTGGCAACTTGCTGAGGGGCTCAAAGGTTAGACAGGAAGTACCTGGTAACCTGAGGGGCTCACTGGCTAGACTGGAAGTACCTGGTAACGCATAGTTTCTTACTTGAGAGTGGAGTTAAAAAAAATGTTAAAATCTTTTTGCTTAAGATGATGATATATTTGAATGGTTTTTGCATTGTGGTTTTCTTTTTATGAAACATGGCACTGGATACAGTTGTCCTCCTCTCAGATGCTTAAATGAACTCAAAAGTATAAGGTGATTATTTTCAGGAAAATTGAAGTAGCAGCCTGGGATATTATGGTCCTAGGTAAGAAGTAGAAGCCAGTACTCATTTATAGTATGTAAGCATTGGTAGGTAAGGACATCCGTTCAGCTGAGAATGAAGCAGCATACAAACCAGAAAGGTTTTAGGGGTATTGGTGCTCTTCAAATTCATCCAGGCTGGTTAGCAGCAGCCACCGACTCCTCAAAGGAACCTGCTAAGTGCAGGCACTGTGCTAGTATTCTCTGTTTAGTCAGAACTTCTCTAAGAAGTAGGTACTAAATTATCACAGGTCTATAGACACATCTAATACCCTTGGGACAAAACGTGTTTTAGAAGTATGACTTTTTGGATGTTTAGAATATTTACCATATACTTTATACTACATATTCCCCCTCCCTCAGCAGTTTTTGGCTCAGTCCCCCTTAATTGAACGCATGACTATTTCCGTAGTGAAATAACATGAAAATTCACACTTAAGTGGGATGATGACTACAAACAGCCCCCGTGTTACTCAGGTCAAGTTTTGCTACAAATGAGTTCTCTACCAAAGGAGTTTGCTGTTAACTTAAAACAGAACAAAAACTGGTTGATTTGAGGAAAAGGGATCAGAGTTTCTGTTTTTATAGTTAAGAAAGTAATGGCATGAAAAATCATTTTCCCAAGGACACATGAACTCCTGCATTTACCACTATGTCACTGCAGTAGGGAGTTTATGGCATTGCGTGGAATAAACCGATACATACATGTAATGTCATTTCATCTTTTCTCCACCTTTCTTCATATCCTGAGTGTTTCTGAGTTTTTATACATCATTGAGTCCTAAAGACAGTGTAAGTCAGTATTGGTTTTTCCACCTCATTCTTTTCCATCTAAGTTAATGTGCATTTTGACCTGGTTTTAGTGCATTATTGGGAAATTCCAGTACTGCAGGTGAAATTAGGAGATTTCCTATTTTAAATACTTTCAAAGGTTCTTTATAATTCATAGTCTTACTCCATGGTGGTATTTTGTTCATTAGATATTTTCCGTTGGTAGGTTTTTATTAGCCATCTCCTGACTTTGTCTCTTTTTCGTAAAATATAAAAATAGCTTATTTGACAACAAATCAGTGCATGTTCACTAGTTTATATGTAGAAACAACAGGGTGTTTAAGATTTTGCTCAGTTTTCTAAGGGTTCAAAACATACTTGTTAGTGTTTTCCTTGGAAGTTACCTACAATGTAGTTAGTGTTTACTTTCTTGATTTGATTCGGATGGGGAAAATTGAGAAAACTCCGAATAGGCTCAAGGTGTCGGTGGGGAGAAGTTTCTGAGGGCTATACGGCCGAGTTGCCTGAATTCTAATCCTGCTGCCATCTCAGGCTTGTAATACTGCTGGTTTTGAAGGTCTATCAGAAAGATTAAGTGAAGAGATACTTGCAGCGGACTGAGCCTGTCACCTGGTGCGTGCTCAGTGTTCACTGTTACTGTTATCCAGAGCAGAACTAAGATTTTTCTTTTCCTTTTTGTTTTTAATGTTAATATTTGAGAGAGAGAGAGCGCACGCAAAAGTGGAGGAGGGACAGAGAGAGAGGGAGACAGAGGATCAGAAGCAGGCTTTGCGCTGACAGCAGAGAGCCGACGTGGGGCCTGATGACAGGCAGTAAGATCATAACCTGAACTGAAGTCAGACACTTAATCGACTGAGCCACACAGGTGCCTCTTCTTTTTCTTCTTTTTATAATGCTTATTTTTGAGAGAGAGACAGAGACAGAATCAAAGGGGAAGGGGCAGAGAGAGAGGATCCAAAGTCGGCTCTGCACTGGCAGCAGCAAGCCCTATACGGGGCTTGAACCCAGGAATCACGAGGTCACGACCTAAGCCAAAGTTGGACACTCAACCTACTGAGCCCCTTGGGTGCTCCAGAACTGAGGTTTTCTCACCTGACATAATTCTTTATCAGATTTGCACCTAAGTTTAAGCATTTTGTTGTTGATTTCACCTTTCCTCTTACCTTCGAGTAAGTGGCCTTCTCAGCCTTGTCCCTGCCTTCTTACTCCTGAGACCTGTACCATCAGATCCATGACCAGGTGTGGCAGTGATACTCAGTTGAAAAGGTGGGGTGTTCGGAGTGCAGAGACTACAGATGTTATCTCAGAATTGAGGGTATTCAGTTTGTGTTTGATTTCACATCAGATTCTTCTCATACTTTATGTAATGCTCTAGAGTTAAACAAAACCTTTTAAAGTGAATGCAAACCAACTTGAACTAACAATGAAGTTAATTTATTCTCCTTTTAGATGAGCAACTTGTTTGCCACTTAGCTGCTAATTCTGTTGGCTGGCTCTTACCAGGCTGTGTTACTTCTGTGCAGTAAAGAAGCACTGGGAAATAGTGTCTGTGGAGATGGATCTAGGTGACTTCCAAAGGTGAGGCTCTTTTTGATGTAGGAACATTCTCAGCCTTAGAGCAGAGCGAGTAAGGTTCTCGTTAAGTGGAAAGTGTCTTAATAGATGATGAAAAGAGTTCTTACAGGAAATTTATTATAATCAGTAAAAATATGTCCATCATGGTGACTGGAGAGTAGGAACAGATAATGGTTAAATAGCTTAGAAACATTGACGCATTTGAATATTTGTGCCTCAGATGATGGACGGAGTAACAGATGAAATGTGCTTTCTGGGTTGTATTGTTTTATCCTCAGAGTGAGCAGGAAGTGGCAGGGCTGGAGAGAAGTGAGTACTTGCATACACGGTCTTTAGATGTCCTCAAAGAGTTTTAGAAGATTCATTCATTGATAGAGTTGACATTAATTAGAAGACCATTATATGCCTGGTACTGCAGGAAATTCTGAAGATATGCCCCTGAGGAACTCAGCCTAATAGGGAGTCTTAACTTTTAGCGTTTTCTAACACCTCTTGGATTGTATGCCTTCCCTTTCTGTGTACCCTGAGCACTCTTCTCATTATACTGATTCAAGTGCTATAAAACTCCTAGAGGCGAACAAAGGGTAAATTCTTGTGACCTTGGGTTAGGCATTGGTTTGTTAGGTATGACACTAAAAGCACAAGCAACCAAGGGAAAAAACAGGTAAATTGGACTTCATCAAAATTAAAAACTGTTGTGCTACAAGGGATATGATGAAGAAAGTGAAAAGATACCTGGCTGAAAGAAAATATTTATACATTATCTGTCTGATAAGGATCTACTATTGAGAACTTAGGCCCTTCCAACTCAACAATGAAGGGATAAATAACCCAACTATAAGATGGGCAAAGGATTTGAATAGACATTTCTCCAAAGAAGATATGTAGAGAGACAATAAGTACATGAAAAGATGGTCAACATTATTAATCATTAGGGAAATGCAAATTCAAACCACAGCAAGATACTACTTCACGCTTGCTAGGGTAGCTATAATTTAAAAAAGGAAAAAGATAACAAGTATTGGTGAGGATGTAGGAAAGGAAGGACCCTCATGCATTGCTGTTGGGAATGCGAAATGATGGAGCTGCTTCGGAAAACAGTTTGGCAAAGTTGAGGTAAACAATCCTCATCGGACCCAGAAATCCTCGCCAGGTATGCTGGATTTATATGTCAGTCTAGCTGGGCCATGGTACGGTGGCCAGGGGTTTGGCCAAACATTATTCTAGGACCTTTCTCAGGGGGTGTGTTTTTGAATGAGTTTAACATTTGTATCTGTGGGCTTTGAGTAAGGCTTCATATTGTGGGTGGACCTCATTATTGAAGGCCTTAACAGAAAAAAGACTGATGTCTCTTAGGCAACAAGGAATTATGCTAGCAGACAGCCCTCAAACTCGAACTGCAACACTAGTTGTTCTTTGGTTCTCCAGCCTGGGAGAACTGCAGTATCAGCTCTTATGTGAGTCTCCAGCTTGCCAGTCCACCATGCAGATTTGAGGCTTACCTGCTACCATAATCATGTGAGCCAATTCCTTAACACAAACGTCTCTTTGCAAATATGCCTGTCTACTGGTTGTGTTTTTCTGGAGAACTCTGAGTTGTACAGTACCCAAGAGAATGAAAACCATGAATTCACACAAAAACTTGTACACAGTGTTCATAGCAGCATTATTCATAATATCCGAAACATAGAAACAACCCAAATGCCCATTAACTGATGAGTAGATAAACAAATGTCGTATGGCTATAAAATGGAATACTATTCAACCATAAAAAGGAATGTAGTACACACACACACACACACGCACTCTCACACTCTACAACTTGAATGAACCTTCTAAACATTGTACTTAAAAAAGTCAGACACAAAAGGCCACATATTGTAGGATTCCATGTCTATGAAAAATTCATAATAGGCAGTTCCATAGAGACAGGAAGTAGATTAGCATTGCTAGTAGCTACGAGGAGGAGGAATGGGGAGTGACTGCTAGTGGGTATGGTGTTTCTTTTTGGGGTGATAAAAAGGTTCTGGAATTGAATAGTGGTGATGGTTGTACAGCCTTGCGAATATACTAAAAAACACCGAATTATTGAAGTATATATTTTGGGTGAATTTTATTATATGGATTATATATTGATTTTAAAAAGACCTGTTCTCAAAGAGTTTTCACTAATATTGTACTTGGCACATTAATCTAAATCTCCTGGGCTTTGTACATTTTTTATTTACGCAGTAAATATTGAGTTAATACAGTTGATATGTCCTACATTCTCTAGGAAATAAAGAGATACATCAAAACACAGATGCCAGCTTATTATAATAATAACCTGTATTTGTGGATAGATTTGTCACTTATAAAAAATTTTTACATATCTTATTTGATCCTTACTCTACATAGTCTTGTGATTTAAGTAGGATAGAGTTAATTGGTTTCTTATCTGTTTTCCAAAATCTCTTCATACTTCTTACTATGACATCTTTCTTCATAGTAGTATATCTGTTTACATGTTCTTCTTAAACCATTTTTTATCTTGGCTGTCAGCTGATAGGATCTCAATAAATGCACTGTGACTAGAATCATTTATCCCCATTTTCTAGTTGAGAAAGTCAAGATTCTGGGGTCGAAGGGACAGGCTGGACAGGCTTATCTTCCCACCCTCGGTGGGGGCATTTCATTGCTTTGGGGTGGAGTCTATGCTGGGATCTTTCCATTTTTCCTTACTTGACCATGAACAAGAAAGATGATTATATGCCACAACAGAAGCTCTACAAGAGAAATTCTGAGGCTTGGAAGTAAAGGCAGTGAGTTGTGAATGGAGTTGTTGTTCTTGTTGTTTTTGAGTTTTTTTATTTATTTATTTTGAGAGAGAGAGAGAGAGAGAAAGAAAGAATTAGCAGGGAAGGAGCAGAGAGAGGGAAAGAGACAGAATCCCAACAGGCTCTGCACTGTCAGTGCGGTGCCAGACGAGGGAGTCAAACTCATGAACCGGTGAGATCATGACCTGAGCCAAAATTAAGAGTCAGAGTTGGATGCTTAACCCACTGAGCCACCCAGATGCCCCATGAATAGAATTTTGAATGGAGTTGGTAAAGCAGGCATTTAAATTTTCTTCCTTCCTTCCTTCCCTCCCTCCCTCCCTTCCTTCCTTCCTTCCTTCCCTCCCTCCCTTCCTTCCCTCCTTCCTTCTTTCCTTCCTTCCTTCCTTCCCTCCCTCCCTCCCTCCCTACCTTCCTTCCCTCCCTTCCTTCCTTCCTTCCTTCCTTCCTTCCTTCCTTCCTTCCTTCCTTCCTTCCCTTACCTCCTTCCTTCCCTCCCTTTCCTTTTCTTTCTTTCTTTCTTTCTTTCTTTCTTTCTTTCTTTCTTTCTTTCTTTCTATTGAGAGAGAGAGGGCACAAGTGAGCAAGGGCAGAGACAGAGAAGGAGAGAGAGAGAAACCCACAAAGGGCAGAGAGAAGGAGAGGGAGAGAGAGAAGTGGAGATCACTTGATGTAGGGCTCAAGCTCATGAACCATGAGATCATGACCTGAGCCGAAGTCAGATGCTTATTAACTGAGCCACCCAGGCACCCAGAGGGCATTTTTCGTCTCATAACAGAATGCTTTTAATGTTTTGCTGTTGAGTTTAATACAGACTGAAGGCTTTTTATAGATATTAGGTTAAGGAAGTTCCCTTCTCTTCCCATTTTGAGGTGCTGGAGGCACTGGAGAAGAATGCTCATCAGACACTCGTTATTTTTGTTGGTTTTGCTAAGCTGGGAATGTAGTCTACCTAAAATGAATCATTTGAAGGCAGAAATTGGAGATACAGTCTCAGAGCCATTATGGTGACCAGAAATGTTTTAAAGAAATCATGATCTCAACATTGTGCATTCTCTGCTTTAGTGATACCTGTTTGAATACCTTATACCTGGGGTTTAAAGGTTTTTAAAATTATATTTCAAGAGTTTGTCAAAATTTATAGCATAAACTCTAAATATGGGTTTTGGTAGTAAGAGAAACCTGAGTAGGCTTCAGTTTGGGCACATTTGGAGAGAAGTACTATGTGGGGTGTTGGACAAGGATTCAGATTTCTACTGTGTCACTTCAGGATGGTATAACATTTTTAGGTCTTAGTTTCCTTAAATCCAAAATACTGGGTTCTTTTGGGGAATAACCTGCCATGAATCTGGTAGTTAATCTTGTGGTTCTGGGGTATTTGAAATGGTATCCAAGTGATCAGTTGTAGTTAGAAATCGTGATAAATCTGGGGCGCCGGGTGGCTCAGTCTGTTAAGCCTCCAACTTTGGTTCAGGTCATGATCTCACAGTTCGTGAATTCTAGCCTGGCGTCGGGCTCTGTGCCGACAGCTCAGAGCCTGAAGCCTGCTTCACATTCTTTGTCTCCCTCTATCTCTGCCTCTCCCCTGCTCGTTTTCTCTTTGTCTCTCTCAAAAAATAAACATTAAAAAAATTAAAAAAAAAAGAAATTTTGATAAATCAGATTACTAGAAAGCTTATCAATTACTGGGTGAACCATGGGGAAATTTCAGCAGTATTCCCGTTTTAGAAAGATTTCATAGGGAATGGCTAGATAGTAAATTTTTTTGTTTGCTTGTTTTTAAAATTCATATAAACTCTGCCTGGTTTATGTATTTTAAAATTTAATTGTGCGCTTTCACATTACAAACTATGTTATACCTGTGTCAGGACTTTAGGTCCCTTTGTACACAGGCCAATAGGCATATTTTAGCTTGTCTTTCTTGACAGCTTTTCTTTTTTTTAATTCATTTTGGGAGAGAAAGGAAGAGAGAGTGGGGTGGGGGGGGCACAAAGAGAGGGAGTGGGAGAAAATCCCAAGCAGGCTCCACGCTGCCAGCACCGAGCCTGATGTGGGGCTGAAACCCCCGAACCCTGAGATCATGACCTGAGCTGAAGCCAAGAGTTGGACGCTCAACCGACTAAAGCCACTCAGGTACCCCTCTTGCCGGAATTTCAAAACAGCGTTGTATGTGTCTGGGAACAATAACTGTGGACTTTATCACTGTTGTACTAATGCAATGCATGTTCAAGTAATACAGATGAGAGCTATTCATCAAGATATATAAAACCTAATGATTAAATGGAGTTTGATGTTCCGTGTATGGTTAGAAGTAGAAGTGAAACTAGGAGGGCACATTCCAGATAGAATAACATGGGCAAAGGCTCTTAGTCTAAAAAGAGAATGGCCTCTTTGAGTACAGGTCTTCCTTGACCTACACTGGGGTTATGTCCCAAAAAACCCATTGTAAGTTTCTAAGTCAAAAATGCATTTAAATATACTAACCTACTGAACGTCATAGCTTAGCCTCACCTTCCTTAAATGTGCTTGCAATATATACATTTGCCTATGGTTGGGCAGCACCATCTAACACAAAGCCTGTCTTATAATAAAATATAGAATATCACATTTAACTGAAAACTGTACTGAAAGTGAAAAACAATGTGTTTCTGTTGTTGAACCTCAATATCACGTGGCTGCCTAGAAGGTGTGGCTGGCTGCCCCTAACTATCATACGTACACTGGTCTCCTGGGAAAAGATTAAAAATCAAAATTCAAAGTGTGGTTTCTGCTGAACGTGTATTGCTTTTGCACCATCCTAAAGTTGAAAAATCAAAGTCAAACTATCCTAAGTCTGGGTCAGGGACTGTCTGTAACTTAAGTAATCTGGAAAAACACAGTGCCCAGCACATAGTAGACTCTTCCTAAATAGTTACTCTAAAAATGATTGAGTGAATGAACTGATGGATGATGAATGAATGCGCTAGATTGTAGAGTGAGTGTAGGCTTAGGCAAGAGATGTGTGCACTTGGTGGTGAAAATTTCTTATGCCTTATGTTAAGGAGCTTTTCTAAGTCCAGTGTGCTTTGGGAGGTTATTGAAAGATCTGAACAGGGGAACAAAATGACCAGATTTGTATTTTCTAAAACTTGGGTGATTTTATTGTCTAATAAATTATCCTTCCATAGCCCCTTTATGAGGCAAACCCACCATCCAGTAGTTCAGTCTGTGATTCGGTAGTTTTATCAGCATGTCATTTACTCTCTGGGCTATTTCTTCATGTATAAAGGAGGCAGGTAGACTTGGGAATTTTTCTGTCCCTTCCTCCTTACAACATCTGTGATTTTAATTAAGGGGACAGGGAACGTGGCTTCTGATGGGACTTCAGGCCTGAGCCCTTTCTGTCGGGTTCCACATCCTGGCTCTGGAGGCATCTCTCTGGGCTGTCATAGAGTTTAGATGACTAAGGTGCTTTGTGGATGCCCAGATGTTCTGGGATGCTTCCAGTTTTGTGGGTGATGGTAACATCCGTGTGTTCTTCCTTTGTTGTCTGGGTCATGATCTCATGGGTATAACCACCATTTGTATTTATTTGGTCACTTTGATCTCTGGGGTAGTGAGGTAAAAGCTCCTCTTAGATTTTTATAACTGTAGGTAGAATAAATGCCGTATTTAGTTGGTATTTAGGGAAACCTTCCTCTTTGGAGGTGGTTAGGGAAAAAGGATTTAACAATTCCTTGAGATATTAACAAATTTTTTTTTTTTAATTTAGGGGTTAAGGAGAAGATGTGGTTTTAGGATTTTTTAAAGGAATTTAGGAATTTTTTTCTTACTTGAATTCAGTGGGGTCTTTCTTACCATAATGTCACTCTTAGCAAATTTCTTCTGTTAATATGTAAAGAATTAATATATAAAGAACAGTGCGCCTGGTGGAAAGGGTCACTGAACAGGGGGTGGGGGTGAGTTAAAAGAAGAGAAATCCTACAGATGATGACTGGTTGGGTGATAAAGATGTGGGACTGTGTGTTGAAATATTCCCTGTGGTGGTCTGCAAGTTTGTGTGGGAGGCATTTGTTCTCATTTCCTGTTTCATCACACCCTGCCACCTGCTGTGTCGCTATACAAAGTAACAGTACTTTTCAAGATTGCTGTTTAGGAAATGTGTTTTATGTGTCAGGAAGCCAATGTTGTTGTTGTTCCACAGAAGGCTGATCCAGGAAATGTCTCTCAAGGGTCTAAATTTGAAATGTGGGGTGTGTGTGTGTGTGCGTGTGTGTGTGTGTGCGTGTGTGTGTGTTGTCAAGTTAGGGAATTGGTGATTGATGCCGGAGGGACATAATGAGTTAACTTGGAATTGTGTGTATATAGATGTTTTGTCCACACGTGGGTGGAGGAAAATACTTTACACTGTGTTCTGTAGCTATCATCCTGTGGGATTTCTCACTTAAAAATTGAAACTGTATCCAGATACAGCTGTAATTTAAAATAATAATAAGGATAGTACAGTCTGTATTTTTCTCTTTGTGGACACTGGGATGACAGAACAACAGTGTTGCTGTTTGAGGTACACAGAGAGACTCTGTAAATCCATCTTCATATTCAGATTTGGTATTTGTAAATTCACCTACTCCCTAAACTTTATTTGTAATCCCCAAATTAATATTCATGACACTTTTGTGGTTATTTGGGGACATGGGCAGAGCAGTGAAGAGTAGAGTCCCCTGGCAGCTCCTTCTCAGCTAAAGTTAAAATGGTGCTCTTCTTCCTTCAGCTCCCATACTGTAAACAAGAGTCCTTTTTTATTTTTTATTTTTATTTTTTTGAGCGGGGAGAGACGGCACAGGAGCAGCGGAGGGACCGGGGGTTGGGGAAGAGAGAGAGAGAGAGAAGAGAGAGAGAGAGAGAATCCTAATAAGCAGGTTCCACAGAGCCTGATGTAGGGCTCAATCTCATGATCCTGAGATCGTGACCTGAGCCAAAATCAAGAGTTGGATGCTCAACTGACTGAACCCCCCAGGTGCTCCAAGAGTCCTTTTCATGGTCTGTTTAGCGCCATATCTTTCATTTTTGCTTTTTTGTTGGTGATTTTGCTGCCTAAAATGACCTTCAAGTGTCTGTTGTTCTTAAGTGCAAGAAGGCTTTGATGTGCTTTTAGGGAGAAAATACTTGTGTTAGACAAGCTTTGTTCAGGCATGAGTTTATAAGCACTGTTGGCCATGAGTTCAATGTTAGTGAATCAACAGTGTATAATAAATAAGGTGTCCTAGAACAGAAACATACATAAAATGAGGTAATGTATTGATCTGTTGATGAAATGTTATGACTAGAGGCTCGTAAGGACCTAGTCTTGTACGTCTCCTAGGAGTGAAGCCTCAGCATTCACAACTGCTTTATAGAACATAATTACCAGGAATAATGAGAATTGAGTCTGTTTGGAGTAGAAGCTTATTGGTCTTCCTCATCAGTCACATGTCTAGGTGAACATGGGGAATTTCTTTGCTTTTGAAAAGATAAAGTAAAAATCTCTTGAGAATTAAAAGAACTGTTGAATTTGGAGCTAAGAACAAATACTAGTGCGTAGGTAAAATTTGACTTTCTGAGTTCTTTATTTAAAGTTTGGCCTTCTGAAGTCTGTTAATTGGGGGCACCATCTGTGATCACGTGACCACGGTGAGTGTCTGAGTTTTGATAAAATCTTACTACGACACATTCCAGAGATTGGGAGGCTTGGAGACATTTATTTGAAGTGGTCCTTACGAGGTCTGCAGACAGCTCTTGGGCTGTCTCAGACTCTAGGACTTGGTCCTGGCTGACTATGTGTATATGTGTCTGCTTCATTAGAGTGCCTGAGGTAACAGCCAGGGAGCCACACGTTCCACTGGTTTTCAGACATTATTTCTTTTACCGAGACCCTTCTTTATGGGCTATGGTCCTGCCAGAGCAAATGCCTGACTTGAATCTAGGAAATGGTGGGAGAGAATTTTCCCACGTTACTGGTATAACAGCTGTGAGAGAATGGACTTGGGTGTGTGAATGGACGACTTTCGGTAGAACTGGTTAGAGGACAGTCAGATGGACATTGTTGTAGCATCTTTGCTACGTATTTTCTTTTAATAGCATTAGCTGAAGTTTTTAAATTTTTTTTAATGTTTATTTATTTTTGAGAGAGAGAAACAGAGCATGAGAGGGGGAGGGACAGAGAGAGAGGGAGACATAGAATCTAAAGCAGGCTTGAGGCTCTGAGCTGTCAACACAGAGCCCAGCGTGGGGCCCGAACTCACAAACCGTGAGCTCGTGACCTGAGCTGAAATCGGATGCTCAACTAACTGAGCCACCCAGGTGCCCCTGAAGTTTTGTTTTGAGTCCCTTCACAAGTCCGGGCTCTAAGTGGCTCTCTGGCCCTATAGTCTTTCAACTTTCTTGATCAAGCACACTAGTAGAACAGTATTTCTTGGCATATATCCATAATACATGTATATTGACTGATTTTTAAATGCTCACATATGTGCTATAATAATTATGTACAAGTATAGTAAATAGAAAGTTTAGAAGGATAAGATCAAACAAATATAAATACAGTTTCTAATATTTTCTTCCCACACATCCCAGTGGACCATCTTGTTGGCTCATTTTGGATTGCAGTGATCTGGCCTCCCTCGTCTTTCTCCCTGAGATAGGGAATTTGCAGCTTCTAGAGTTAGCTTACTTCATGTATGGTGTTAATTTGTGTAGTACAGTGATTGGAATGAACAAGCATTTGGTCAAGAAAATTCTCATATCCTTAGAGAGTTTTTAAAACTTCCATTTCCTTTAAATCAAATCTTCAAATTCTGGGTGCTTGAAATGTTTTGGCTTGTAACTCTCAGCTGTCTCCTGTGTGGAGAGGAAGGGTGGGAGATAGTGTGTACAGACACAGTTTCTTAATCTCTTGGCACATGGGATGTATGAAATCAGGAGATTCGACATCGTGTTGTCTGGCCAGTTTCTATAAATGCTTCTGCAGCTGTCATAAGCCATGTATCACAAAACCTCATTCTGTCATTTTACCAGATCTTCTGGTTATTATAAAGAGAAAACTTTCTTCCCTTGGCAAGTCCTTTCCAACAGTGAATCTATAATATAAATATGTCTCCACAATGGTTGAAAAAAAAAAAAAAGATGGCTATGAGGAATCCATTCATCATTTGTGAAGCTATTTACTTTCTAAGCTTTTTTGTGATTGTGAGGCACACCTCATGTTAATGCCTTCAATTCCATTTCATTTGCCTTTATCCCTGAGTAGGGAAGGATATTTTGTTTAATTGAGCTTTGTCATTTTTATTTTTTAGCAGTAAGGGCCAAAAGAATGCTGTCATGGAGATTTTGATGAAAAATGAGAAACATGAGGGCAAACACTGCAGTACTTATATTTTGTTCTATCACATGGCCAATGTCTGTTTTATTACCAGGATATATTTTATTTTATTATTTTATTTTATTTTTTATTTTAGAGTGAGAACGAGTGAGCAGGGGAGAGGGGCAGAGGGAGAGAGAATCTTAAGCAGGCTCCATGCTAAATGCAGAGCCCAATGCAGGGCTCAGTCTCATAACCACGAGATCATGACCTGAGTTGAAATCAAGAGTTGGACACTTAACTGACTGAGCCACCCACATGCCCCAGTTACTATTAATTTGTTCATCATCCTTTGGCATATTCGTCCATCACCCTAGGGAAACATTGGAACCAAGCTGGGGTAGTAAGGCGGGAGGGGTCAACCTGCTTTTCTTTCTCCCCTTATTTGGTGATGGTTAAAAACCAGCCTTCATGCATCAGCATCTCCTTACTTCAGGACTATTGTAGATCTTGAGGACGAGACACTGCACTTGTCTCACATTTTGCCTGAGACCACACCAGAGCAAAATCAGTCTCTACTTGTTTTCCTCAATTTTCTGCTATCTCAGTCACCAGTTCATTATGTGAATGTACTCTCTAATTAATGTTACGGTTTTGATCCCTGGTTTTTGAAGATTTGATATAAATTTTGACAGAAAATCACTTGGCATTCAAAACATCAATGCACATGCAAAAAATGAAAAGTTCATATTTCTCTTAGAGACCCCATATGTCCCTCCCCACCATCTATGCTTGTAAATATTTAAATACAGAAAAATATTTTAACTCTATGTCTAACTAATTAAAGAAGGTCCTGTTGAGTTTAGTTATTACCTAGTGATTGACCTTTTCATTATAGTCTCTTGAAGTAGCTTGAAAAGCCAAGGATGTGCTTCATGAGTTCATGAGTTTTGGAAATTGGTGTAATAAAGAGGTACTCTGGAGAACAGTGAGGATTGCTTCTTTCTAATTTAAAGGGAAAAGAAGAAAGGATCTAAAAATACAAACAGGTACACTTGCTGAAAGGTTTGGGGAAGTGAAGCTTTCTTTGAAGTACCTGACAGAATAATTCCTCAGCAATTTTTTCTTTAAACACTGTGATCCCTAAGGGCACCTGGGTGGCTCAGGCAGTTAAACATCTGACTCTTGATCTTGGCTCAGATGGCTTCTTGAGTTCCAGCCCCACATTGGGCTCTATGCTGACAGTGTGGAGCCTGCTTGGGATTGTCTCTCTCTCCCTCTCTCTCTGCCCCTCCCCACTTGCACTGTCTCTCTCAAAATAGATAAGTAAAAGCTTTAAAAAAATTTATAAACACCGTGATCCCAGAAGTAATCTTATTGAGTTGTTTTGAACAGGGGAGACTTATGGTTGTGGGCATTGCTGACTGTTTGCAAGAATGCTTTTTCCCGTACCCTCTTCTGGGTTTTGTCCAGTTGTCTTTGTACTGTTGCTTGTGTTGACTAGCTCTTACCAGTTTTCTGTCTTGTCTCTTTAGAGTTTACTAGTTTGGAGCAATAGAGTTGTATTTTGTCTTTCATTTGCTTGCTTATGTGTGTTTGGGTATTTAATGTACTTGTTTCCTCGATACTTTAGATATGGATTAAAATTATGAAAGATATTGGTTCAGAAAGATTATTCTTAACAAGAACTTTATCATACTTGTTACTTTTGGCTGGTTATGGATCCTATGCATTTCTGCATCTGGAGATAAGGAGTTAACTGAAAAGATATGTATCACATTGGAATGTTAATTGCTTTTTTAAATGCACTTAGGTCTAAAAACTGAAGTAATGAGATAAGATCCTCAAATCCCCAAATCTGGAATCAAGGTGATAAAACTAAACCTGTAATAGATGGAACAGTTTTAAGCTCATTTTCATATTATGGTTAAAAGCAACATTGTGAGATTAAGGGGATCATGACATACGGTTAATGTAAGAAGCTTTGGTGACATCCAAGGGATGTTGAAAAAGGAGAAATGAGTAAAAATTTTAATCTGTGCCCCATTCTGTGGGAAGGAGAGTTTTCCAACTTTAGGTAACTGGTCTGATTATTTTTAGAATTATCTCTAGATCAAAGAAGGGCAGTTTTCTATAACTTGATAGAGCTGTTGCCTAGGAATGCTCAACTCCCATTTATTTGCTCCAATTTTCTGCTTACCAAGCAACCTATTGATCTTGAATTTTTGGTCTTCTGTGAGGACTTGCCCTGTTCAGATACCTGCTTTTATTATTTCAACAACAATAACAAAAAAAAACCCCAACCCTTCCCAAATGGTTTTGTTCAAAAACAAACATGCAGTTGTTTATGGTATAATCAGTTTGGTTGAGTTTCATTAGCAGTAGCAGTTAGCACAAGTCCGTTCCCAAGAGTCTAATCTTTTGATGGACTGATAAGAATTAAATTGCTGAATTTCTAAAGCTGATGATCAGATGATTTCACTTGAAATAACTGACTAGTGTTACCAGTATTTATAATAGATTCCATGGAATTCTGTTGAATGCAAACACAATTTTTTTTTATTACTGTAGTCCTCTTATAATGAAGGGATATCTTATTGAATAATAATGCTATGGAAATGTAAAAAAGTTTTTTATTGTTCTGGCTATTTTTTCACAGGTGATATTTAAGATACCACTGTAGTTTCTTTTTTTTAATTTCTTTTCTTTACTGTTTATTTATTTTTGAGAGAGAGAGAGACAGAGCACAGGCTGGGGAGGGGCAGAGAGGAGACTTAAAATCTAAAGCAGGCTTCAGATTCCAAGCTGTCAGCACAGAGCTGGACATAGGGCTTGAACCCACAAACGGTGAGGTCATGACCTGAGCTGTGGTCAGTTGCTTAACCGACTGAGCCACCCAGGTGCCCCAAGATACCAACATAGTTTCTGCGGCTTGTAGGCTGTATCCCTTATCTTTGGTTACCCATTTCTGAGAGCACTAGATTGAACAGTGAGGAAATATACATGGGCAAAATCTGGAGGCATAGACACTTGTTTTAGCTGTAGATCCCAAGAAGGTTAAATGGGATGTGGCTTATTCCTGGAGTCCTCAGAGGATCTGCCCCCACCTTCCTCCATCTCCAGTTCTTTGCTCCAGCCCTTCCTGTGGAAGCTACCTAAGGCTTCCCTGTTCCCTTCTTATGTTCTCAGACTGCAGCCTTTGGGGTTAGAACTGTTGAGAATACCCTCAGCTACACTTAATAGTCACTGGGTTGAGTCCTGCCTTCTGGGGACCAGAGATTTTGTTTCCTTCTGTTTGTTTTCCCCAGACCCAGTAGCTAGTATGTTAACTATCAACCATTATAGTTTGATTTTTGTTTTTGATACTATGTTAAGAGAGAAATCTATTGGTTAGACTGTGATTTTATTAGTGTTATGTTAGATTGGTAATATTTTATTTTTTAGTTTTTTATTTTTAATCAACTCAGTCCTTATTTGGACTTTAAAAACAGGCCATATGACAACTTTGTGGCAGTCCATTATTCTAAGATTTTAATCCATTTGAATGAAAAATGCCTTGGGAGGGAATAACAAAGTTCATTTGGCTTCTAAAACAAGTCTTTAAATGAAATTAGTAATTCTGTTTTTTTAATTAGTAGACTTTATTTTTAGAGCTGGTTTGGATGAATAACAAAGTCAAGCTGCAAGTTAAGTGCAGAGATGTCCCACGTGATCGCTCTCCCCGTCTATACACACAGCTTCTCTCTTGGTCAGCATCCTACACCAGTGTGGTACATCTGTTATAATTGATGAAAGAAACAACATTGGCTACGTCAGTATCCCCCAAAGTGTTAGTTAACATTGGGGTTCTCTGTTGGTGCTGTGCATTCTGTAGGTTTGGACAGTGTTTAAGGTCCATTACAATATCATACAAAAAAGTGATACTGCCCCAAAAGTCCTCTGTTCTCCCCCTGTTCATCCACTCTCTCCTCCCAAATTCCTGGCAACCACTGATCTTTTTTCTATCACCATAGTTTTTTCTTTTCCAGAATGTCATATAGTTGGAGTTATACAATCCATACCCTTTTCAGGTTGGCTTATTTCATTTAGTAGCGTGCATTTAAGGTTCCT
Organism: Paguma larvata; assembly: GCA_030068075.1. Classification (NCBI taxonomy): domain Eukaryota; kingdom Metazoa; phylum Chordata; class Mammalia; order Carnivora; family Viverridae; genus Paguma; species Paguma larvata. The sequence goes on from CM057840.1 coordinate 19,240,435, forward strand.
CTGTGTCTTTTCATGATTTGGTAGCTCATTCATTTTTATCCCTGAATGATATTCCATTGTATAAATGTACTGCAGTGTATTTATTAGTTCACTTGTTGACGGGCATCTTGGTTGCTTCCAGGTTTTGGTAATTATGAGTAAAGATGCTATAAACATCCATGTGTAGGTTTTTGTGTGGATGTCAGTTTTCACCCCATTTGGTTAAATACCAAGGAATACCATTGCTGGATTATATGAACAGTATGTTTGGTTTTGTAAGAAGTTGCCAGACTGTCTTCTAAAGTAACTATACCATTTTGCATTCCCACCAACAATGAATAAGAGTAGTAATACCTTTTAATCCTAAAGAGACTGATATCCTAAATGTATTTTTGATGACTTCCTTGCAAGGATACCATTTTGGCAAAGGACGGTAAAGTTTGAAGAGTCAGGGTAAGAGGGTTGACCATGGTATGTGACACGTGTGTGTTCATGTGTCATTTACCAGAAGTAATGGAGTATATTTTCCCCAGAAAAGTGGGAGAGCAAGGACTTCTCAACATCCTTCTTTCCAGATTGCCACAGCTCATCCAGAAATTGTCTTCTGTTTTGGAGTCATTGTTGGAAATACAATCACGCTGACAGTGTGATGATAGCACTAATGTTCTCTCATTATAATAGTACTGGTGATGAAAATATCTGTGGCATTTTAGGCATATGCCTGGACGTTCAGAAAGATGTTTATTCTGGTTTATTACTGGATACTGGGGTGTATTATGCTCTGTGCCAACCGTATCCTACTGCTGGGAGTTGAAGTAAAAACTGTGACTTAAAGTCAAGATAGTTTCCTGGTTCCCTCAGCTCAAGCCTTGATGTGGACAGAATCCTCATTTGTCTTGTTAATGGTCCAGTGGGATGAAGGCTCTCTGGCCTTGGATAACACAGCTCCTGCAAAGTTAGATAAATGCTCACATTTCTGCTGTCTGCTTCTGACTTCCAGTATGTTTGCTCTTCACTTGTATGGATGAGGGGACTTTGGAGGAAGCAAAGAAAGGCAACAGTTTTTTGAATTGGTACGAGGCAAATAAGAGAAAAAGATGTTCCCTTCCGTGTTGTTACCGTAAAGAGTATGTTCTATATTCTTGCTCTTTCATTATATTTGTGTTGATGGTTATTGATCTGCCTTTAAAGTTGGCTTTCCTTTTTAAAGTAGGAATAAAATGGTAAGGAGATAGAAGAGTCTCAAGGAGGGCCTCCTTCCACCTGGGTGCCTTATAACTACTCCACGGGAATAGTAAGAATCAAACCCGCATGAGTGGCCGGCCTACCACCCGTATGCTACTCGACTTGTGCCGGGGTCTTCTGGGACTGAAACTTTGCTGTGGGTACTGCTCTGTTGAATACTGGACAGTTCTCATATAGAATCCCCTTTGGACTACCATCATGTTTCTTCCGAGTCATAACATGAAATTTACCATATGGAGTGTCTAAAAGACAACCCTCAATATTAAGATATTTCTTTAAAACAGGCTTATGCCAACTTGAATATATAAACATTTTAGGAATGTAGGTGAAATAATCCGATGGCTATTTAAAATATTTTCTTTATTATCTGTTATAAGTAACATACGTAAAATATTAGGATTGTTTTCCCATATTCTTACATCTTCTAGGACCATTTTATCCCAATTCTTTGCATGTCTTTGACATTAGTGATTGTTAAAGTCACCTTTTAGCCATCAATCAGTACAGTTTCCCAGATCATATTATATTCATTTCCATGAATAAATTATTTATGATAGCGTACTTTAAAAATTTGTGAAAGAGTGCTGTCATTGGAAATGTTAAGCCATATATACTGATTCATGTTATATTAGCATGCATTTTTCAATTCTCTTTTGGTTTATATTTGGAGCTTCACAATATAACTCTTATTCTCCTGCCTAATAAACTACTTAAAAAGCTTGTTATTTACAGTAAAGCTATACCTCCCAGGGATAATTACATAAATTTGGCTTAATCTCTTTGCCTCTTAAAAAACAAAACAAAAATCTTCTATTATGAGTCCTATTCTATATAAGCTTCCAAAACTTGTATTATTTGAGGTCATTTCAAGCTAATTTGATTTCCCCACAGTAATTAGTGGTCTAAAATGAAGTAACTGGGAAGCTTTGTAAGAACTAGAATACAAAGTAGTTCTTCCCTTTCTGAAAGGATAATTTAGGGGAGAAATTCTTTTATTCTATTAAGGCATATGTGGTATGTAGAACTACTCTCAGTCCTTATCTGTACATGTATTCATAGAAGTTCTCTGTGGGTTCCTTACAATGCTCCCTTCTTTTATTCTGGCAATAAGAATGGCAATGCCAGGCATTTTACTCGTCAGTATTCTAAAAACTCATATAGCAAGATGTCAGGAGAAGCACTGAAAGAAAATGCAGTTGAGTATATATTTTATTGATCTATTGTGTCAAAACCACCCACTTATATCTTATCAGTTATTAAGAAAAATTTAGATTTGTCCATAACTGGTTTTTAGAAGTTTATGAACTCGGTCTGCCCTGTTTATGCCTTTGCCGAAACTTAGCACATCCTTCTTTGTGTTGCACTTTGGTTTGTGGTCCCACTAGATTGTAAACTTCTTGAGAGCGGAGACCACATTCATCCTTCTATACTCCATTAACCTCTGGCATTCAGGATGTGCTTAGTAATTAAATTAGAAAGTAGTTGCCACTAGAAAAAGTTTATAAACTTGGTTTATAAATTCTCGAGAAAACTGGTGAGCATCGGTTCACCTTCATGCTGTCCCTCTGCTGTTGTTTTTTTACCACGTAGCCCCTTCCCATTTTCATTTTCCTTTCATTTTTCATTTATATGTAATTAATACTATTAATTGTATTTATTAACATTAATTAAGGTTCTCCCTGGACATTTAGGAACTCGGAGTGTTTGACTTTTAGCACATGTCCACTTCATCTGGCCTTTTATGAGACCCCTAAGAGGGTTGAAAACAGTACTGAGTATAAGCAGGCAAATAAAGTAACACCTGTCTCTCTACTTAAAAATATATAGATAGGCCTGTTTTATGCTAAACTACACATCTATGTTATATGGACTTGAAACTTTACTGCAGTGGAAAGAAGAAAAACAGGAAAAATCTAGAGAAAGCTTCCTTGACTTACCAGCATGGAATCACTGTGCAACAATGTGCTACATGACTGCTTGCGAGTCTAATCCGCCTACATGCGCAAGTCAATGGGGTCTTTGTTCCAGGCTTGCGGAAGAAGGCAGGAGCCAAGCAGTGGTGGGAGTTCAGGTTGGTTCCAGTGTTTTATAGATTGGGCTGATTTTCAAAGGGATCCAGACATTTGCTTTTTCAAGTGAGAGAAGCAAGAGCAGAAAATCCATTCTTTCTTGCTACTGAAGAACTTAATCTAAAACATTACGTGTCATTTGTCCCTCAGCTAGACGTGGACAAAGATGTAGGATTATTTGTTTAGAGCCTGGGGGTTGAACAGCTTCATTTTTTTGTGGACATAAAAACCAAGGGTTCTCTTTTTCTCATCCGAAGATGGAAGCAGTTATTTGAGAACCCTGTGTCCAGTCATTAGAAACTTTTAACCTTAAAAATGAAACCTTAATTTCTGTTATCCTTTGCAGATTATTCAGTATATTCTCCTGCAGCTGGGAATACAGGACTTGACTGAGGACAGAATATTGGCAAAAAGCATGGTGTATGTTCAGAAAATTATTTAGTTCTTTATAGAACTGGAGTTAATTGGAAGCCAGCTGATGTCATCATGTCTCTGATGTCATTTGTATTTGTGAAATCAATTTTTATGCATTTTAAACATTTCTGTAGAATGTCACTGTAAGAAAAGAAAGTATTAAAAAGATCTGGTGAGAGAGGCACCATTGGAAACGTTGCTGACACGTAAGATTGTAGAATCAAGCAAGCTTTTTGGATCTAGATGGACGTTCAAGTTTGTCTTGTCAAAATTCTTTATTTTACAGAAGAAAAATACAGATGTCTGGTCGCTTCTTACTCTCTAGTATAGTAAGTTTCTCACTTTGCATTTTAATTATTTATGTCTTTCCTCATATATCGTACAGAATTACTTTAGGGCAAGGACTGAGCCTTATTTCATGCTCGTTATCTTCACTGCCTTAACCAGCTGCCTAGCATGCAGTCCATTTGAGCATATTTTCAAAAAATGAATCACAGAATGAAGAACCAAACAGCAAATCAATCTTTAGGCTGCTGTCTTTCTCATACAGGATTGCTGCTTATTTTACAAGTCAATATTTCTCTCCTTTTAAAAGACAGTAAAAACCTACCTCAAAGTAATGGGATAGCAGGGGTTAAGACAAGACCTCCTGGTTTTCAAAAGGTCACTCTCGTGCCTGGGGACAAGGAGGGAGACAAATAAACAAAACTTGCAAAAATAAAAGATAATTCCAATGAAGTCCAATGAAAAAGTGCCATGAGCAAGAGATACAGAGGACTGAAGTTCCCAGTATGTAACCAAATGTCTTGTCTTTAGTAGAAATCTAACCCCCAGAGTCAGGCATTAGTCCATCTGTCCCACGGAGAGGATATCCTTGCTGGCACCCTGAAGGCTTAGCCCAGGCTCCTGGTTGAAGTTCTTCTGGAACCAGAACTGCTAAAAAGAACGTCTTTGGAAAGATTGGTTCAGGCAGGATTGGTCTTAAGGATGCCGTGTCAATGAATGAATTTTTAGCCTTTTAGCTTTAGGAAAAGTGGTTTTTCCTTTGATCTTGTTGAAGGCTGCCACAGACAAAGGCTCTTTTTAAAATATTGCCCTGGTTTTAAAATAATTGGAAGAAGGTCTTAAAGGGCATCATCTTAAACTTTGTCAATATCCAGAAAACATCATTTCATTGTAGAATTCTGACCTGCTGTGTGTAATGGATGAGTCAGTGTAGTAAACAAATACTTACTGAGCACCTGGTTTGTGTCAAGGACAGTGCCTGAGGGAGTGCAGAGTAGCGTTCTCCAAATTGTGGGTCACAGCTCCCTAATGTCATAAAATGATGTAGTGAGCCGTAACTAGCATTTTATAACAAATAAAATGGAGGATAGAATAGAAGGTCAAATTGCATCATAATAGTATTGTTTTATCAAACTCGAGTTTTAGTTCTGTGTGTATGTGTGTGTTCTGGGCTGCAGTGTAAGGTGGGGTTTTGTTTGTTTGTTTTTACTATGTGTCATGGTCAGAAAAGCTTGAAAAATCCTTTTGTAGAGGATACCCAAAAAGTGTAGATAGATTACTTGTTTTTGAATAAGTTATTCTCTTGTAGGATAAAAGAAACTTCTACAAAGGAGTAAATATTCAAGTACTGAATTTTGTGGTTTGGTTAGTGAGTGTTGGGTGTTCTGAAAAGTAATTGGCAAGTGTCTTGGAGACCATAGTACTTCAACTAGACATGGAAAGATACGTAGGGTTTGGAAGGAGTAAAGGCTAAAGAATGACTCCAAAGTGAGAAATGGTATGTGGATAAAAAAAGATGGCAAGGCTGAAGTAGAGGTTTTAGTTTACATTGGAGAGTTTTAGGATACGGTTTGAAGGTATAAAATGAAGCACAGTTGTTCAGATTTATGGATACCTTGCAACAACATGCCTGAGGAGTTTGCACTGGATTAATAACTTGCAAAGATCAGTAAGCTGGGGAGTGATAGGATGTAGAATGGGTTTATACAGTATTTTCCCACTCCTTCCCAATTCCTCCTTGGTCCTGGATCTCCTAAGGGAATTTCTTCCAGGTGGGTGTTGGATACCAAGGCTCTGGCATCAGATCAAAGAGAGCTAAAGAGGACTTTGGCTGCTCTCCAGAATGTAAATAGAAAGGTAGAACAAGTCCCATTGTGGTGCGTATGAAATACTCCCTTGGATGAGAACTGAAGCACTGTCTGTTTGAAATATGGTGAAGGATGGATTTGAAGAACACTTCTTCTGATACCACTGCTCAATGTTTGCTCTCAACGTAGAAGGAAAAGCAGATAAGAAAAGCTTATGTTTTTGAAGTACTAGGAATCTGACGACCTACCCGAAGTATGCTATGTAAATACTTTGTGAGATGATCTCTTTGCCTTCAACATCCCTTCACTGAATGTGATTTACACATAATTTATAAAAGGAATTTCAGTAGTGATCATAAAAAGTTTCTTCATGCTGGAGAGGGACACTGAAATTCCTTACTATTTTCAAGTTGAAGAGAAACTTAAAGAAGTCTCTGGAATTATAATGAACATTAAAGGGAGGGTGATTTAACTAGAGAAAAAGCATATTTGAACATGACTATTTAATCCGTAACACTAAATACACCAATAATTTAGACTGACGTCTGGTTGGAAGTTTTGATTTTTGTTGCAGTAGATCATCAGATGTTCAAAACTGAGACTATACTACAGAATATTCAATGTTTAATCTAAGTCTTTAGGAAGAATAAACAGATGCTTGCATCTAGGAGTGCAAGAGCATTTACAAATAATCTAGGGAGATTGCGGGGCACCAGGGTGGCTCAGCTGGTTAAGCATCCAACTTCAGCTCAGATCATGATCTCACGGTTTGTGAGTTCAAGCCCTGCATCAGGCTCTGTTCTGACAGCTCAGAGCCTGGAGCCTGCTTCGGATTCTGTGTTTCCCACTCTCTCTGACGCTCCCCGCTTGTGCGCTCTCTCTCTCTCTCTCAAAAATAAATAAACATTAAAAAAATTTTTTTTTAAAAATCTAGGGAGATTATATATGTTGGATAGTTGGTGGGGGGGCATAATTTAATCAGGAACAAGATAGAAAGTTCAAACACGGCCCACAAGATGAAGGGATGTGAAGAACACAAACTTTGGTCTCTAAAAGATAGTGTGTTGGGTGTGCATTTCCATCCCACTGCAGAGAGGGTGGGTGAATGAAAAATGAAGGGGGTATTCGTTTATACTTATCTTATGAAGGCATCTGCTCACAATCAGTCACTTGTGGAGAGGGTGCCAGCTGGCAGAGTATTTTCATGATGTAAATTGTCCATCCGCTCAGAAGAGCAGAAGGACAAGGAGGCCTGTGTGAAGGACTGAATTCCAATCCAGAGGACAATGGAGGGAGGTCCTCACAGAGATCTAAAGGGGATCTACTCGCATTTTCCACTTTATTTGCAGTTATCAACATGTCATTTTTCCTGCTGTCCCAGCGACGATTGCTGTTTGAGCTGATTTCTCCAGTTCCCTCCTTTCCCTGCTGTTACTGCTCATTAAGTCTCCACTTGGGGTGTGCCCCACCCCTGGAAAAACGGTGCTGCTTTTCACTGTACTGCTGTCTCCTCTGTCTTTCTGCTTGGCTGATTTATTTTTGCGGGCCATACAAGGGCTAAAGGTTATTACAGATGTGATTTTCAAAATGAATTACATCTCCATCTCCTCATCTTTTAACTGCTCATCTTTTTGCCTGTTCATTTGCCAGGAAGGAAACAGGGGGCATTTTTTCTCCCTACGAGGTAATAAGTAATTTTTATATCAGATATATTAGAGTTGTTATTAATCTTGTAAAATTTCTGAATAAGCTTTCTTCATATTTTTTTGTGGCAATAGAGGAAAATTTCAACTTTCCTTGGACCAGATTTTAAAAGAGTATATGCCCTGTAGAAAAGAAGAAAAAGAGGTGTCAGTAGAAATCTTTGTTCTTATGGTTTTTGATTTCTTAGATCAGGTTGGCAAGTGTTCTCTGTGAAGGGCCACATGGTCATGTTGTAGGCCATGCATTCTCTTTCACAATCGCTCACCTCTGCCCTTGTTGCCAGAAAGCAGACATAGACAAAGTGCAAATGAATGGGTGTGTCTTTGTGCCGGTAAAACTATTTACAAAACAGGCGGTTGGCTAGATTCAGCCTGCAGGCTGTAGTTTGTCAACCTTAGACTTGAGCCTGGAAGGAGAAGGGATCAATGACCTCAAAGTATTTCTAAAATGAAAAAAGAATCCACTCCCTACAGATGAGATGTGAATGTTGTGAGAGTATTTAAATCTGGAATCTATGGTCGCCTGGGTGACTCATTCGGTTAAATGTCTGACTTTGGCTCAGGTCATGATCTCGCGGTTCAGTTCATGAGTTTGAGCCCCACATTGGGCTCTGTGCCGACAGCTCAGAGCCTGGAGCCTGCTTTGGATTCTATGTGTCCCTCTTTCTCTGCCCTTCCCCCGCTTGTGCTCTGTCTCTCTTTCTCTCAAAAATAAATAAATATTAAAAATAAATAAAAATAAATGAAATCCAGAATATCAGGTCTGGATTTTTAGTGTTCTTAAAATTCCTCAATCTCAGTCTCCTTGTCTCTCCTCCCCTTTTTTCTTCCCCTCCAACTTCTCCTCTCCCTGTCTCCAATACTAATATGAACTCCCGATACTTTCCTCTTAGGGCCCCCTTTACATATAAATAGATAAATAGATAGACATATGTGTGTATACACACAGATAGCACAGATAATTATTACTGTATGATTTTATATATGCGCAGGTGTATATGTCTGTGTGTATATATATATGTGTGTGTGTGTATATGTATATATATATATATATGGTATCTATTTTTTTTCAATACCTGAAATTTCTTTTCTGAAAAGTAAATATTTCTACACTGGTCTTTAACCAACAGAATATAATACCCTCCCTGAAAATGCCAACATTACCTGATGCAGACTAGGGTTAAACAAGTTCTAGGCTTTTAGACACCGAAGAAAAAGTGTTTTCTTATCTTCCTGAGTGTACTGAAGCAGAAATTAATTCTTTGCTTCCAGATTTGTTTCTTGCCATTGAGAATTGCTGTTAGTTTTGTATCATTTTATTAAATATTAGTAATCATCGGGAAGAGGAAAGAAGTAGAGAAGCCAGAGGGGATAGGGAATTTGGTTTACAGGGAATCTTGACCACTCTCTGTATGGAAAGAACAACACTGTAAAACCCCTAGCAGTAGACAAGCTTTCTCAAAATAGAAATGTGTATTTCCATGTTCCTGGGAAATAGGGCCTTGAGCATACAAGTTGAGTGACAGGAAACTGGCATGGAGAAAAATGTTGGGGAGTTTGGATTCAACTGGTCCAGTCACCCAGCCTCCTCAAATGTGAAGTGAGCAAGCCCTGTGAGTTTAGCATCTGAATGTGTCTTTAGAAAGATGGCTGTTATTCTGGTTCACTGCTCATGCCTGCATAGTTAACACTTGCAGTAAATTTCACCTTGAAGTACTGACATGTGAAAATCAGAGTCACCACTCATGAGTGCCTAAGTTCATTCTGCAGTGCAGCACTAAGGTCAGAACTCCTTCCCTACCTAAATCATTGAAAGGTGAGAACCAAGATGAAGAAGAGTTTACAGTAGGGCAATATTTCTCAAATGTAACTGTACATAAAAACTCACCCAGGTTGCTTTTAAAAATACAGATATGGGGAACTCACCCAGAACCTATAAAAATGGAATCTCCAGAGATAAGGCTCAACAGCTTACATTTTTTTCAGAAGTTTTCCAGGTGATCTGACAGGCGGTTGGTCCTTATCATGGGCCAGGTTATGGGACTACTGTAGCAGGAAAGACTAGACCTGGGCTGGCCCTACTGGGGAGCAGCCTTCCAGAGCTTCTGTGGTTTTGGAGTACCAGATAACCTTTAATCTAGGTACTTACAGTTACTCTTGTTCATTCCATTATTTCTTCTTTCTGGAGGGAAATCTTTGGGAAGTCTCAAAAAACTTTATTATGGACCAAAGTGGGTCTCTTTTACACACTCTCATTCATCAACACCAGGGAAGAGCCTCACTGCTCAGTGTAAGCTCAGCTGCTGCAGTGGATTGTTCCTATTGACATAACACATGCTGCTGTCTTCCCACCCTAGAAAACAGTTTCCGCTTAAACCCATTCTTCTCTCTTCCCCCTACCACTGTATTTCTTTATAGCAAAATTTCTTAGAAAATTGTCTTTATTAGCTGCTTCCAATCCCTTTCATCTTCCCCTCCCCCCACCAAACACACACACACACACACACACACACACACACACACACACACATGCAGGTACACACACATTCTCTGGCTTTCATCCCTATCATTCTGCCACGCCAGTTGTTGTCAAGGGCAGCAGTAAACCTCCAGGTTGTCAAATCCAGTGACCAGGGACTCCGTCTTCATCTTTCTTGGTCTTTTAGGAGTATTTGACTCTGTTGGCCATTCTTTTCTTCTTAGAACATCTTTTAAGACTTGGCCTCTGACGAGGATGCAGGGAAAGAATGCACTGCTGGTGGGAATGCAAACTGGTGCAGCCACTCTGGAAAACAGTATGGAGGTTCCTTAAAAAAATTAAAAATATAATTACCTGCAACCCAGCAATTGCACTACTAGGTATTTATCCAAGGGATACAAAAATGCTTATTCAAAGGGACACATGTATGTTTATAGCAGCACTATTGACAATAGCCAAAGTATTGAAAGAGCCCAAATGTCCATTGACTGATGAATTGATAAAGAAGATGTGGTATATATACACAATGGAATGCTACTCACTGATCAAAAAGAATGAAATTTTGCCATTTGCAACGATGTGGATGGAACTAGAGTATATTATGTGAAGCAAAATGAGTCAGAGAAAGACAAATATCCTATGTTTTCACTCATTTGTGGAATTTAAGGGGAGAAAAAACAGATGAAATAGGGGAAGGGAAGCAAAAATAAGATAAAAACAGAGACCGGGACAAACCATAAGAGCCTGCCTCTTAAATACAGAGAACAGGGGCGCCTGGGTGGCTCAGCTGGTTGAGCGGCCAACTTCGGCTCAGGTCATGATCTCACAGTCTGTGAGTTCGAGCCCCGCATCGGGCTCTGTGCTGATGGCGTGGAGCCTGGAGCCTGCTTCGGATTCTGTGCCTGCCTCTCTCTCTGCCCGTCCCCTGCTCGCACTCTGTCTCTCAAAAATAAATAAACGTTAAAAAAATTAAAAAAAAAATACAGAGAACAAACGAGGGTTGCTGGTGGGGTACTGGTGGAGGGATGGGCTAAATGGGAGATGAGCATTAAGGAGGGCACGTGTTAGGATGAGCACTAGGTGTTCTATGTAAGCGATGAATCACTAAATGCTATTCTTGAAATCATTATTACATTGTATGTTAATGAACTTGGATTTAAATTTCTTAAAAAGATGAAAAACAAAATTTGGCCACTGAAATTCTATTCTGTTGATTTTTTTTCTGCTTCAGTGCCTGGTCCTCTTTGAGTCTCCTTTGCTGGGTCCTTCCTTTCTCCCCCCACCTCTCAAAGTTGGTATGTCCCAAGATCGTGTTGTGTCCTCTCATCTATCTATATCCATTCCCTAGGTGTTTTTATCTAAACCCACAGCTTTCTGTACTATGTGTATGGTGATGACTTCCAGCTTTCTCCCTCTCGCTTGGAGCTCTTCTGAACCCCAGTCTTGTATATATTGTCAGCTTGACACCTCCGTTTAGATGTTTTATAAGTATCTCAAAATATCCAGAGCTGAACTCCCAATTTTCTTGCTCTCCATCCCCACACCTCTTCCTGCCATATATTTTGCTCAGTAAATGGGAGCTTCATCTTTCTAGTTGCTTCCACCACAGCTTACATCCCCCATGCAATCCATCAGTAGGACTGGTTCACTCTATCCTCAGAATGTGGCCAGAATCTGATCACCACTCACTGCTCCCAGCCCGGACCAAACTACCATTATCTTGTGCCTGGGTGATTGCAGAAAGCCCCTCTTTAGCCTACTTGTCTCTCTGTGGTCCCCTCTATCATCTTTTGTCAATAAAGCAACCAGAATGATCCTTTTAAAATACCAGCCAGGTCATGTAACTCCCTCGGACAAGATCCTCCAGTGGGTTTTCGTCTCATTCAAAGTAGAGGCTCAGGCCTGAACAGTGGCCTCCAAGGTGTACATGATTGGCAGTCCCTTCCTCCTGTCAGTTTCTCTGACCTCATCCCCTACACTTTCCTTCTTTTCCACTCTTACTTCAGCCACACTGGCCTCCTCACCATTCCCCAGAACTTGCCAGCATGCTCCTGCCTCAGGGTTGTTTGCATTTGTCCTTCCTAGAATGGTCTCCCCCAGATGTCTGTTTCATGTCTTCGTTCTCAAATGTCACCTTATCCAGGTCAGTGAGGCCGTCGCTGGTGACAGTGTATTAAATGGCACTTCTCCCGCGTGATTCCCATCTCCACCTTGTTCTTCACCGTGTCATTCATCATCTAGTGCATTACATTTTTGTTTTGATTTGTGATATCTATATCTTACCTACTCACTCCCTCCTGCGCTGTCAGTCCTACAAGTTTGGGACCTTGTCAGTCTTACTCTCTGCTCTAGCCCCCTGTACCCAGAACAGTGCCACAATAGGTGCCCAGGAAGTACTTGTTGAATGAATGGAAGAATTTGGACTTGGAATTATCAAGAGCAGTTTGGCTCTTATCCTTGACCTAATGGGTGGCTGTGGTAAGAAATTAAGCAATTGTGAAAACTGAGGAAGATATTTTGGTATTTAATATACTTTATTGTATTTGTAGTTATTTTTTCTTTTGAGGGCAGATACAAATAGTTTGTGATCTAGGGAAAGAGGGGCCAGGTTTATTAGGAATTAAACTAGAAAGGAAAAGGCATTGTAACAAAATGAAGAATTGCATATTCTAAATAGCTTGATGGACTTTCACTTAAGTTCACCTAGCAGATAGTTCTTAAATAAAAGTACACGGTTGGTCAACTTTCTGTGACTTTCGGGGGTGGAAGGTATATCAGTCGATCTTGGTCTGTTATTGCACCACTGTAATTGTATATGAGAATCTCTTCCCCCTCAGATTTTTCTATTCTCTTACCATTCTTTTTTCTTCTGTTGATAAAGGACAAAAATTAGTCAATTCTTAATAGTGTGTGGATGTCACAGAACAAGAAATATCTTCCCACAAATGGTGTCTTTTTTCTTTATATCTTAATAATTAGACATTTTATTGTTTATTTCTGTTTCTTAATAATTAGACATTTTATTGTTTATTTCTGTTTCCTTAGTATTATAATTAACTTATTTATTTTCTTTATGTGACTCCATTAAATTCCACTTGTCAGTTATTTCCTAGTAGTTAGAACTCTATTGTTCAACTGAGTGGATTTTTTTTTGCCTCAGCTTGGCTGAGTGGGAGTAACTGCTGGCTTCATTCCTTTAGCTTGGCTCAAGGATCTCAGGCATGCTTGTGACCCACTAGCCTGAATTAGGATTGGTATTGAGTCTTGTAAACATGAGGTTTGGGTTAATAATAAGGCATATGCCCAGTTCTTGGAATGGAATTTTACTTGAGAATTTTGTTTCTTTTAGTGAAGGTTTCAAATAAAATGATAAAGATATATAAATTGGGATAAATTTATTGTCTGTCTAGATGGTAGAAAATATTTGTGACCTCCAATAATAATTTGCACCTATTTGAAAGTACCCTCCAAAGACTATTTGATATTCTAGTGTTAAGAATCCTCTCTGTTCGCACACGGCCATCTGATGATCTCATATTTAATTAGCATGTTAAGTCAAATTACTTTTGACCCTTTAATTTGCTAAAACATATTTGCTAAAACATAAAACATTTTTCGGGTATTGGAGTTGGGTAACACAAGCAGGAAGATTTTACTTTTTGAAGATTGCTGTACCAGGTTGGTGCCATGGTCTTATTCAGCGATAGCACCCAGTTACCAGTAGTTTGTGTGGGGAGTGGTAGGGAGAGAGTAGAACTATCTTCTTTGGCTTAAACTTTAAATTGGTACTTTATGGAAACATTTAGTTTCCCTTAGAGATTATGGGTTTATCTTCCCCCAAATCATGCCAGTCAACTCAAAGCTTCTGTTTTCCCCTTAGATCCATGTTATAACCATAGCATTACTTTTATTAATAGCCTTTGGTATAGAATTTTAGTTTTTAAAGGAATTCTAAAATGATTATCTTCACTGCTTCTTTGTCTACCTGCTTTGTATATTTGGGACTAAGCTCTCCATGGCCCAGCGCCACTAATCTGAGCATGCCTCTCTCAGGACAGTGGCACACGCGTGATAGGAAGTGCACATTGCGTGTGTTCAGGAGATTTGCACTGTGGAAGCCTTTCGTTTGTTCATTTGGTAGGGATGCTTTCTCAAATTGTAAATTCCATTGCATTTGCTTCAATAAATTCAATTTAAAATGACCGTTTTATACAAAGCTGTGCTGTAAGTTGTAAGTTGTGCTGATTTAGATGTGCCTCACACAGAATTGTCCCCTTGCACTGTTGGCATTGACAGCATTGACTGATTAACAAGAGAGAGAGTATGAAAAAGCACTGAAATTTAAGGGAAAGAAATGGGCTAGTAAGTTTTTAAAAACCATCTGTTTTGAGGATGAGTTTTAGACATTAGAAACTAGCCTTTCAATAGGCAGTTAGGCCTGAGTTTTCTAGCAGTTGGCATGAACTCTGTGCACCATGTCACCTCCACACGTTCTGTGTGTGACTGTTCCCCTTCATGCTTTCCGATCACCCATCTGTGTCCGCTTGAGGATCCCACATTCCGCGTTCACTTGGCCCTGGGTCATCTTGATGGGCCAGGCCGTATTTGTACAATCTGTCTGCCGAGGTGGAACAATAACAGCTGGTCCGCAGCTGTACACGTTGTCCTGGGAACTCTTATTTCAGCCAGCAGTTATCCTAACAAAAATGAAAACGTTTTCAAATAGTTGCCTTCTGTGACCTACTGTTTGTGTTAACTGTTTGGAGAATTCCATTTAGGAGCCTAAGCGTCTGCCATCTCTAATTGACTTTATGCACTACTACCTAATTAAAGTTGTATACCCCTGAGGTCCAGTGTGACTTCAAGGAGAACAATCACTTTCTGATTCTAAGGTGTTAGCACTTAAGAACAGCGTGAATCAGTGCCTCCTAATTTGATACTTTAGAATGAACCAGTTCTCTTCGTTGAATTCAGGCCATGGAAAGGCATTCTGAAGTTTTGGGGAATTCTGTATAGCCATTGTCATTCATTACCTCACTGTACAGGGGGCTGTTTCACAAGATCCTCATGGAATTCTTCTGAGCCGCACAGAACAGAGAGGCATTTATGTTCCCCAGCAGTTAGTGCTTGAATCCAATTCTAAGACAGGAAGGGTTTCTCCCCTACTCAGAGAGATTAGAAATGCTTAACCCACGTAGGAGGCTTAAGCAGAATTCCTTGGCTTGGCCCTGCATGAACAAAAGCTGGATTCTCATTGTTCAGATGCCCCCCCTGCCTCTCGTTCCCTCGGCCAGCCAGAACTGTAGGAATCAGAGCAGGAAGTAATAGTTAATTTTGTGTGCCTCATTCTAAACATCTGTACTTGAGTCTTTTTGTTTATGGAAGGAATGTGGCGGGGAGGGGGGAAAGCAGTAGAACATTCAGAAGCTAAATATTTTCTTGAGGGTGTGTATATCTATGGTTAGTTTCCATGCGCATGAACGTGAGGTAAGTTGAGGGGGGGGGATGTTCTAGTTGTATAGTTGTTGGAATACTTTCCAGACGTCTGCTTACTGATTTTCTTAATTGTTTGGCTTGGCTTCTTTACCTTAAAGTCATACTGCCTACTTTTGCATGCTCCCACAGTATAAAAATAGTAGAGAATCTGGCATTGGACTAGAAATCAGGAGACCTGGTCCTTTGTTCTATTTATCTACCATTTAACCAGATCTTCTTATTTCATCCACTGTGAAACGAGTAGGATGGATAGATAAAGAGTAGTGAGGGATGGTGAGCGAGAGGAAGAGAATGAGAGCGAGTGTACATGACAGGTCTCGACTGCAGCTGTTTAATGGAATAAAAGTCAGCTCCTTAGTTTCCCAGTCTTTGATTATCCGCGACTACAGGTAATTGTGGATAGATAACTCAAGCCTTGACTCTTCTCTATTTTCTGGTTTTGCTTCCCTATTTATTCAGATTAGATCCACATTCCTTGATGTCATTTTAGTCCGCTTTTCTTATTATCCATAAAAGGGGTGTGAAGTGCCTGTAGAAAATTGCACCCAGAGATTGCAGAGATATCTGTGCAAAGTTTGTACCCTGTTCTTGGCAGCCCAGTTTTTGCCAAGCAAGCCTTCTTTTCCTCTAGTCCACTTTCTCTGCTGGTCTCTACATGGCTCTTATGAGGTCTCTACCCTTCTCCGAAAAAATAAAGTCATCAGAACTCTTTCAGCTTCCATTCCTTAGAAGCTACTCGCATTTGCTCCCACATAGTAAGGGTGCAGGTTTTCTCCTGTATGGAGCCAATTCTCTGACTAGCACAGAATCCCATTCTTATTTCCCAGCCTTGTTTCCACATTCAGTCTTTCCCTTTCCACTGACTCGACTACAACAGCATATAATACAACCTCATATCTCCTATCTAAAAAAACAAAAAGGAAAGAAAAATCTTCCTTGACCCTATATCCCATCCCACTACTGTCTTCTCCTTGTTCTCCCCCTCCCCTTTGCAGGATGTCATAGCAGGTTGACTACACTCATTGTGCCTTTATCCTACCTCGTATCTGCCATTCATTTTCAATCCCACCCACCCTGCCCACAGGACTGCTGTCACTAAGTGCAGCAGTGACCTGTTTGTAGCTTGAAGCCAATGGACATCTCAGTCATTGTCTTACATGCATATTTTAACACCAGTGATTATTTCCTCCTCAAACCTTCTTGGCTTCCATGATATTTGTGCTCTTACTTGTCTTCCTCTCTGGCCTCACAGCCTCTTCTGTAGTCTGTGTCTGTGCTTTAAATGTTGATGCTCCTGAGCGTGATCTCAAAAGTCAACTCTCTTCTCACTCAGCATACTTGCTTCATTGGTTTCAATGGTACCCAACCTTCACCATCCATCTACAAGCTAATCTATATATGTAACTCTGATGTCTCTCTTTGGCTTTCAGGCCACTCACATCCAACTCCATACTAGACATTTCCTCTTGTTTAGATGACTCACAGATACCTCAAAACTAGTACTTCCAGAATGGAACTCCTGTCCCCATCCTGCCCTCCACCCCTGCCTCCAGTCCTGCTTAACCTCCTCTGTCCTCTGTTTCAGTGAGTGGCTCTGCTCTCCATTTACTTGTTTGTAAATTAGAAAACTGAGTGTTATTTTTAATCCTTCTACCATATTTCTGGAAAAGAAGCTTTGGCAGTGAAACAACATGTCAATAGGGTAAAAGTAGAGGAGGCTTTCAGAGGTGGCTCCGCTCCCCCTTACCCTCCTTTGGTTACCAAGTTACTACCGAGGTCTGCTTCCTACATCTCACCAAAACCCACTCATTTCTCTCCATTCTAGCTGCCCCTATTTTTAATTCAGCCACTGTCATCTCTTCAGGATTACTGACACATCTTCTTAACTATTCTCCCTACTTTTAGTCCTGTCCCCTCCAACCTAATCTCTACCCAGTGGCCAGAGCGATCTTTCTAAAAGTCAAATTTAATCACATGTTTCCTGGTGTAAATCCTTCAGCAGCTCACCATTGCCCTTAGGTTGAAGTTGTTCTTTAACACGGCCTGAGGCCTGAGGCCAGGCCCGCTCTCCTTCCTGGTGAGCCCGTCTCCAGCCACTCTCTCCAGTTCTCGCTGTGTTACACAACTCCGATTCTCAGTGACCACTCCCCTGTGTTCTCTGCGCTTTCGTACAGCTGTTCCATTTGCCTCGACCACTGATCCCTGTTTGCTTAGGTAATTCCTCTGCATTCCTCAGGTCCTGGATGTCAGTGTTACTTCCTCTAGAAAATGTTTTTTCATCTGCAAGTCCAGGTTAGGTCACTTTCCTCCATGCTCCCAGAACTTTATGCACATGCCCTGTCAAAGCACTCGTCACATGGAATTGCGGTGGTCTGCCTCCACCACTGGACTTACTCTAACTCTGAGGGCAGTGCACGTGGCTGTCTTGTCAGGTGGCATGTGTGAGCTTCCTTTACAGATTGCCAAAGAGCCCTTTTTCTCTTCCAGCTGTGGCCGTGGGTTAGAAGGAAAAAGGCAGCTCTGAAAACAAGGCTTAGTGAGGTACAGCCAGCACCAGCAAACTAGTTTGAGTTTAATGCTAGCAAAGTTGCTTACTCACGTTCTGCCGCCCAGTGCTGTGTCCGTGACAGTAGTGGGAGTGACCACAGAATCCCATTTCTTCCAGAGTGTGGCTCTGTGATGCAGATTTTAGTCTGGAACACAATATACCCTGCTCCATGTTATCTTCTCTCCTTTGATCCAGTCTCCTGCAGGCTGGGTTGTTAAAGAACAATGAGACGTCAGAAATGGAGACAGAGTAGAAAAGCAAAGGTAATCTGTAATCCACAGGTTAGGGAGTAAGCCTTTGAACATCCCAGACCACCTGTCCTGAAGAGAACTCCATTGTTTTACCATTCCAGAATGTCTTAGATTGTCTCTGGAATGCATAGATACTGTATTATAAACCCACACCCTCAATTGGAACACACCTTAACATTTTTGATACAGTAAAGATACAGAGGTTAAATTTTCAATCTTTTAACAAGACGGTTGTAAACTGGATTTTTGTAACCTGTGTCCAGGCAGAATGTTCTACTGCATCTGAGGTAGAAGATCCAGATTTGTGTAATATTTTTTGGCAACTGTACTAGGTAGTCCCTGGTCCAGTCAGACCTTTACATGCGAATATATTCAGGATCCTAATTCAGGAATTTTCTTCTAAACTCTATTATAATAAAGCCTTATATTTGTATGGAGTTTTACAATTAACCACGTATATGTGAGATCTTAGTTGGACCTTCCAACAACCCTTTGAGGTAAGTGGCTCAGGGGTCATCACCTTCATTTTTGCAGAGGAGAAAATGGTGGAGCAGAACTCACACAGCTAGTCATCGAAGGAGCCAGGACCTGAGCTCAGGTCACACAGTGCCCAGTCCTCTGTTCTCTCCAGCATGCCACACACATCTTTGTGTTCAAAATTGTGTGTGTGTTTCATGTATATGGGGGGCTGTTCATTAAACTTCTCTTTTAAGATCTGGACCACCTAAGAAATAGTTAGATATGGCTCATCGTATTAGTTTATTGTAGATAATACTAGTTTTAAAGAATAGAGCCTGGACATGACTTACGTGGGCTTTCTGCTCGTCCCCCTCCCACTCCTCTCCAGCCCAGTTGAACTCCCCCACTTAGTCCTGCACCTAGTAGTAGGACAACAGCGTGTCTCCCTGGCACAGTGGCAGACGCTGTGCAGGACAGGCACGGGGCGTTCAGGCAGGCAGCGGGAGAGTGAGCTGAGGAGACTCCAGGCCACACATGACCATCATTCCTCCCCTAGGGATGAGGAGGTCCGTGGAAGAAAGAGGATAACAGAAGTCTCTCCTCAACACTTCTGAGAGTGTGCAGGAGTTCCTCCTCTGTGAGCTTTGTAGGAGAGGCCTAGAATGGTTCTTCCTGTGGGGAAGGAAAGACTGTACGTTCTTTGAGTGCAAGGACCTTTTATGTAACACATCCTGTCCCCTAAAGTATATAGCATAGGACTGAACATGTAGTTGTGCCCAACAAATACTTGTTGGCCAATCTGTAATCTTCACTATAGCATGGAAGTTGCAGAGGATACATATTGTCAGAGAAAGACCCAATTTGTGAGTGAAAGGTGATTAAAAACAGTTGCATGTTGTCTTTTTGACCTACCTGAACTCACGCTGGCTGGCTGGCAACCAAGGCGTCCCAGCCATCAGAGCACGCCCTGGCTGCCGCAGGGCGCTGTCTGCCTGGTGGCTTGTCCTCCAGAGAGACAGCAGCCCAGTGGTTCTTCCCTTTTGCTGTCCTTCCCTGCTCAGTGCTCAACTCTTGCATATTCTCCTTTGAATGTATTCAGACAACTTCTTTAAACTCCCGTTCTTCTTTTCTCTCTCCCTTTTTTTTTCTTTGTTCAACTGCTAGAGGAATTCTTTTTCTTCATTCCTGTTTTACTCCCTGCCCCATCTCTTAATCACTGTCATTTTCTCTTTTTCAAATTCTTCTCTTAACTTGGTGGATAAGTAGAAGAATGGTGCTGAAGATAGTCTTCCTGCATCAAGAAGTAACATTATAGTTAGTAGAGTGAGCTTTTAAATACCTTGAAAGTTTCCAGAATACCAATCTAGAAAATCAGCAAAAATTTTCTTTTCCACTTTTTAATTAAATTGCTTATGCTGAAGCACCAGCATTAAGAATAAATGTACTTTTTTATTCAGTTTTGCTTTTGTTTGATAGAAGGACAGTGCTACCACTTTTCTTGGCAAACAAAATTTCCACAATGCGTGCCCTAAACAAGCTTTTATGAACCAGCTTATGAACCCAACTATAACTTGTCATTTCTCAGGGAAAATGCCCCCTATTTCCAGGTTTAGAAATGTCTGTTGGACACAGCCAATGTGTCGTGCGTCTGGAACCATCTTCGTCCAGGGTGCACAGGTATTCGTCCAGGGTGTATTCTCTCTTTGTCAAGTTCCAAAGCAGACTGGGAATAGAGGGAATTTCTTTGCTTCTACATATGACTTATGAACTTCGTGTTTGTCTCACAGGAAAAGCTTTTGACATCACATACGTGCGCCTCAAGTTCCATACCAGCCGCCCGGAGAGCTTTGCCATTTACAAGCGCACGCGGGCAGATGGGCCCTGGATTCCTTACCAGTACTACAGCGGCTCCTGCGAGAACACCTACTCGAAGGCAAACCGAGGCTTCATCAGGACAGGAGGAGATGAGCAGCAGGCCTTGTGCACAGATGAATTCAGTGACATCTCCCCTCTAACTGGGGGCAATGTGGCCTTTTCAACCCTAGAAGGAAGGCCGAGTGCCTACAACTTCGACAATAGCCCGGTGCTGCAGGTAATGTATCCGGAAGTTGGCTTAGCCACCAGTTAGCTGTTCCATGTACATACGGGATGCAGGAAGATGGATTGTGTGGGGGACTGCGGTCCCACTTCAGAGGCGAGGGGTGGGGTGGAATCTACCCTAGCAGGAAGGACAGGTGGATTTCATCCTGTTCTCCTGTAGATGCTCAGTATTGGAAGGAAAGTCGTTTTGTTCCTGCTGCCCAGTTGATGTTCTTTGTCCCTGTGCATGTGCCAGTGTAGTCTGGGCTACAACCTTTAGAAGTTTTTTTGAAAGCCAAACAATTTTAACTTGGCTCTTCACTCACGGCGGAAGCATTTTGCTTCTGACCTTTTCAAGAGAGTATTGGAGTCTACCCATTATCTCTTCTCCTGACAAAAGGAAAAGTATTTTTTAATATTCACAAGGGGGAACAACTGAAGCAAGATCTGCGAGCACGCCATCTTCCTTCACTATCGTGCAAGGAAATTTGGACTGGGTCTGTCTGGCTCCGTTGTCAGTCATAAAAACTTCTCATCGCCTAAAAGCACTGTTGTTCGTGACAAGATATAAATTTAGGGGCACATGGTATGGTGCCTGAGCATCAAGATAGAAACTTTTCCCCATTTAAGCACAAAAAGAATTAAAGCTTTCTTTTTTCTCGTGAATTCTGTGTACATATTCCTTGTACACCATAACTTGGAATCTTTCTGTAACACAGAATTGAGATGCTTCTGTCATGTGGCTGAAGTTAACATGTAAATGGGGACAGCCTGTGTTAATTGACCGAGAGAAGAAGACTAGATGTGGGTTTGCAAATGCTGTGTACGTTTTATGAAAAGCTTTGTGATTTCTAAGTAGAGAGTCAACTCATTCTTCTGGTCTTCATGCTTTTGTGTCTTCTCACGCTTACTCTTTGAAATTTATTATATTCAGAGACTTTCTAAATTAGTTGTGTGGTTTCGCATGGTGGCAAAAGATGAGAATCTTTTTATTTCTCTGTGGGTCTGGTTCTCCCCTTCCGTTGTATTTCTCCAGTTTGCTGGGAGTTTGTAAATCTCGATCATGGTAAACTCTGAGGATATGGTGAGCAGCGAGTATGTTTGCAAAGGCCTTTTAGGAACGTGTTTCTTGCATTGGCGATAAGATGAATTCAAAATAAATAGGAAGAATAACTGCTTTTGATAGATGAAAAGACAGAAGACTGAATGTCTAGGGGAGATGCGACCTACAAATTTTTTAAGCTGATTGACTAGCAAAAATTTGCTAGCTTAGTTTCTTACCATCCAGATTATTGTATATTATTGTCCTGCAGAGACAATGGTATAGTCAGTAGGAGAAAGCAGTGATATTATGTGACTGTGGTTTTCTGTCACCTCTGCTGACTGTATACCTTGTCAGCCTGTCTTGAAGCAGTTCCCCAGCTGTAGGAATTCTGATGTTTGCTACTTTTTTTTTTTAAAGTTAATTCTATCCCCGATGTGGGGCTTGAACTCACGACCCTGAGATCAAGAGCTACATGCTCTACTGACTGAGCCAATCAGACACCCCTGATGTTTGCTATTCTTTGTGCCATAGGAATTCATGAGACTAAGTGTGGTGAAAATGCTACGGGCATGTGTAATCGATTTGGTCAGTTGCTGTCATTATGCAAAAACATTATGTGTCTCTGGATGTAAGAGCTCTGGTTTTCATACCCAGTTGCCAAGGAGGGTTCGCTGATTTGACTTTATCTGATAATGACCCTCTCTCCTCATTGCTTCCTCTGCTTCTCTCCAGAAGCTGTGATCTCCCAGATGGGAGAGGAGACCCTTCCTGGTTTCCTTGTATACGAATCTTAGTAAGCATGTTTTGATTTATAATAATCAGCATTTATTGCAGCACTTGCTATAATGTGCCACGCAGTGTTCTGAGCCCTTTAGATTTATCAGCTATATGTACTCATTTAACCCTCATGATAAAAAGGTAGACACTTTTTAAATTCTATTTATTTCTATTTTTATTGGTTTTTGAAAGAGAAAGAGCGTGTACAAGTAGGAGGGGCAGAAAGGGGAAGCGGGGGGAGAGAGAGAGAGAGAGACACAGAGAGAGAATCTTAAAGCAGGCTCCACGCTCAGCACAGAGCCTAAAATGGGGCTTGAACTCCTGAAACCATGAGATCATGACCTGAGCCAAAATCAACAGTTGGCCACTCAACCGACTGATCCATGCTGGTGCCCCCCCCCCACACTGTTTTTGGACAGGTAGACAGTTTTATTATCTTCATTTTACAGGTGAGGCATCGGCATCATTTATGAGGAGAGGTAAAATAACTTGTTCCAGATCGCACAGTTTTAAGTAGGAGAAATGGGATTCAAAACCTAGAAAGTCTAGCTCCTGAGCCTGTTCTTTTTAAGATGCCCATTATGAAAAAAATGACTTAAACCCACTCCTTGAGAATCTTTTATTCAAGGGGAGCTATGATAAAGATGAAGCTCGAAGGAGAGATAATAAGCATTAAAGACAGAGATATGTTTAGCTATTTACATTACAGACAGTCAGACTAAAAGATTCCTAGCATTGTGGCCATGAGTGGGAGTTGTTATTGGAGCTCCAAGTTTGGATGCAGTGGACTCATCATCTCTTCTCCTTTCTAATTATACTTGGAGGCTTCATGGGGATTAGCTTTTATGAGGCCTCGATGTTGCTCTGTATGCCAGGTGTTTGGCACGGGTTAAGCCGTGCTCCTTAATCAGGGGTGTGCCTCCCAGTCTCATGGGGAGCCTTCTGAAAACACAGATGCCTGCCACTCTGCACTTGCTTGTAATGTCTCCACTGCTGACACTCATGTGCGGACCCACGATAGGACTTTGCGTGGAAATGGCATCTTTGAGTGGTCATATATAATATGCTACTCCAAAACTTAACGATTCTAAATGACCATGACTTATTATTTCTCCTGATTCCGTGTTGATCTGGGCTTCCTCAGTGACAGGGCATCTGGGAGCTGGGTTTATCTTTCCCTGTGGCCTTAAAGCTTCAAGGAGACTAGACTCGGCTTCCTCGTGTGATGGCAGAAGTATTACAGGAGAGTAAGTCCCAGTGCACAAGTGCTTATCACACTTCTGCTTGTGTCACATTTGCTCATGTTCCCTAGGCAAAAGCAAGTCATGTGCCCCAGCCTAGAATCGGGGTGGAAAGGGACTACGCAGGGTGTGGACGCTGGCAGACATGATTCACTGGAATCATTATTATAACAGGCTCCATAGATGTAAACATCTGACTAAAATTAGCTCAATGAAAGGGCATTTAGTATAAGGGCTGAGACCTCATAAAACCTAAGGAAAAGCTTAAACTTTCATTCTTGTCCTCTCATTATGGTACACCTTTCAATTTGATCAGTTGTGGTTCCTTCAGATTTGTTCATTTGCTCAGCATATGTGATTTGAGCACCTACTGTATGCTAAGCACCGGGGAAACTGCAATAAACAAAGAAGATTAAGTCCTACCCTTGTGGGGCTTAGAATCTTGGTGGTGGTGGTGGCGACAACTGTGGCGGTGACAGTAGCAGGGCTGGGGGATAATGGTGGAAGGAGACAATATAAATAAAACGGGGCACCTGGGCGGCGTCTGACTCTTGACGTTAGTTCAGGTCATGATCTCACAGTTTGTGAGTTTGAGCCTGTGGCGGGTCTGTGCTGGCAGCGCAGAGCCTGCTCGGGATTCTTTCTCTTCCTCTTTCTCTGCCCTTCCTCCACGTGCTCGCTCTCTCTCTCTCTCTCTCTCTCTCTCTCAAAATAAGTAACTTAAAAAAATGTAAGACAGGAGAGTGAAATAGGGAGTTGGGGTGGGCAGCGATGTTCGGTTGGGTGGCCAGGGAAGGCCTCACAGAGAAGTGACATTATGGGAAGGGTCAGGACGAAACTGCATCCGATCGGTTCCGGCCAGTGTAATGATTTCTTACTTTGTACTTGGATGTCTCTCCCAGACCTGTCCGTAGTGGACTGGGGATGGAGGGAGAGGTAGATGATGGTATAAAACGGGCAGGAGGAGACAGTGGCCAGCATATCTAATACCACCGTGGTGCCCCATGAGCTCTGTGCCGGCTTCTCTGCTGGATTTGGGGCCGTGGGTACAGGGTGTGTACGGAGTGCCTCCTGTATGCTACACCTTTGCAAGTATATTCCATTTAAGCCTCTCAATAGCCTTACGAAGAAACGCTTATTATTCCTGCTTTTTGGGACTCTGAGTGACACAGCTTAGATCAAAAGAAGGGAAGAGTCCAGAAGGAGAAAAATATTAGGAAATTAAGGGAATCTTGAGAATATAGCTGATTTAATGCTAGAAGAGGACATAAGTCACGTGATATATTAACTGTTGGAAAACTTTAGAAAATTTTGTGGCATATATGACTCTCATCTTCAGTCCCTTTACCTTTTTATATTTTTTTATTTTCTTTTTTCCCCTCACAGGAATGGGTAACTGCCACTGACATCAGAGTCACACTCAATCGCCTGAACACTTTTGGAGACGAAGTGTTTAACGACCCCAAAGTTCTCAAGTCCTACTATTACGCAATCTCTGATTTTGCTGTGGGTGGTAGGTAAGTAAATTATTAAATAACTTTGAAAATGACTGGAGCTTTGGTTTCAAAGTGAGTGTAGCAACTTGCTTACACCCATATAAATTAATAATTATGTTATTTCTAAAGCCTTGTCAAATCAGTGCACTTGGTGAATTCTTACTGGGCACCTCAGCACAAAGCTCTGCGACAGGCACTCTGAATGCACCACGGAAGCACAGGACATTCACCTGCTGAAAAGGACTTGACCTTCCAGGATCTTACAAGTGAATGGGGCAGGCAATGTACGAACGTGTGAAAAATTAAACACATGTTTTAGATAAAAAGAGGCCATATGT
Source organism: Paguma larvata (assembly GCA_030068075.1). Classification (NCBI taxonomy): domain Eukaryota; kingdom Metazoa; phylum Chordata; class Mammalia; order Carnivora; family Viverridae; genus Paguma; species Paguma larvata. The sequence continues at coordinate 19,266,147 of CM057840.1, forward strand.
CAGAGAATGAGACAGAACTCTCAGGCTAGAGAAGCAGATGGGAACCAAGCCGGGCCTTAAAAAATGGGTAGAATTTGGATAAGGAAGGAGGATGTGTGCATGGAATTCAGGAGGATGGGTGTACCATGAGCAGAAGTGTAGGGTCGGGAGATTATAGATCTACTCGGCTTAAGGAAAACCTCCTTGGTGAATCTGTGGAGTAGATGGAGTGAAAGCTGATGGAGGCTGTAATCGATGAGAAATTGTGTATTTGTTTGAAGTAGGACTATGATATCGAAACAGTGGTGAAGATTACTTGCAGGCAAGGTGAAAGAAGAGTGCCATCCAGAGAATTTATATTCTTGTTCTGATGCTGTGATTTAGGTGTTAGGTGACAAATACCTGGCATTAGGGTAGTGACAGTAGATTGGAAAGGAACATTTTAGATGGATTTCGTGGTGAAGCAAGAATTATCAGGACTTTAGTCAAAGATGATTTTAAGCTTTAATGATCAGGAGAGTGGTGGTACTATTAATGAAATAAATGAAGAAGATGAGTTAATTTAGGGAGATGATGAGTTGTAGACCTCTAAAATTTTAGGTTCTGGGGGCTATCTAAATTTGTGCATTAGAGTGAAGGATAGGAGTCAGGAGAAAGATGAGAGCTGGGGATATAAATTTAGGAATTTTCTGGCACACTGTAGATGTTCAGGAAAGGTTTTGAGTGTGTTAGGACCAAGTAGTGGAAGCTATGAAACGGATTCTGGCTGTAAGGAAGCCAGTGAGGGAACCATCAGGACACCAGAGCGTGTGTTAGTACTCACGGACACTTCCGTGAGTGCCCAATATGACTGTGCCTGCATCTAAGGGATCCTTCAGGGATTCTTGCCCCAAACAATCTGAGGGAATATCAGGCTGCCAGAGTTCCATACGGTAGTCGAGTGTCTCTTTCTACCTTCAGATCAGGAAAATCATTATGACAGATCACAGCTGACGTTATTGTTGACTCGTCATATGCCTGCACAATCCTTGGCACATAAATAAAGCAGCTTCTTGACCCTCTCAGTAACCCTGTGAAATTCATATTCTCATCATCCCTGTTTGACAGCTAAGGCACAGAGGTTAAGTTACACTGGTAAGTCACAGGGCAGGATTTCAAACATGCATCCTGGCTTCAGAGTCCCTGCTCTGCGTAACCTCTGCACTTGGCTGCTCCTTGACACATGCAGTTGACTTCCGGAAGTGATCCTCCAGATGGCCTCAGAAATTGTTAGAGACTTTCTTCTTATGTCTGGTTAATGCCCCATCCCCGGTTAAATACAGATGGGATGGTTTGGGTATTTTTGGTTTTGTTTTGTTTTGTTTTTTTTTTTTTTGCTTGTTTAATTTTAACTTCTACCTAAAAATTCAGTCATTAGTTGATTTTGCTTAGTTCCTCAGTTTACAGTTTTGAGTGGTAAAACTAAAAAACATTCTGAGGTTGCTTTTAGTTCATTTTTCTGTCTCCATTTCTGGGACTTTGTGGCTGTTTCATATTTCTGAGTGTTCTCTTCCCAGGTGTAAATGCAATGGACATGCAAGCGAGTGTGTAAAGAACGAGTTTGACAAGCTGGTGTGTAATTGTAAACATAACACTTACGGAGTGGACTGTGAAAAGTGTCTGCCTTTCTTCAATGACCGGCCGTGGAGGAGGGCGACCGCCGAGAGCGCCAGCGAATGCCTGCGTGAGTGCCCCTTGGTCTCAGACTCTTAAATTATCTTGAGGGCTTCCAGCGTGGGGAGCAGGAATGGGTGACTTCCCTCTGTTCCTCCTTGAAAGGAAAACTCTAAAAGGCAGTGTTTCTTCCATCATTTGAAAGCATAGAACAGTAAACTTACACGCACATCAGAGGGAAATCATAGACGAAGGCAGTTGGCTATGAATATAAAGTATGCTCGTTTTGTGTTTCCTTTATGAACACGTATTGTCTTGCGTTTCCTTCATGAACACACATACCACGGTGGGGACGGCATCTCCAGGGTTTGGGACTTTGCTTAGATCCCAGTACTGGACAAGTGTGGCCTCCTCTAAAATTTGGTTTCTCTAGGCTTCTCTTTGCTGCACATTTAAAATATTTTCCTGCCAATGGTCATTAACTCAAACAATCAGGATCATTGATTAATATGTGTCGGGTATGTTGATTTCTAGACTAGGACTGCCATTCAAAAGATTATTTTCCTAAATTATTTTTCCTTTCTTTCACAAAAGAGCACTGTAGGGAGAATTTTCCTACTCCTCCCATGCAGATGTGGATGGCTTTGGGAAGAAGAGTACATTCTAGTATTTCTAGAAAAATGTGAAATGAAAAAGATTATACGTTGTTTATCGCTTTGTGATGACTTGGTTTATTTTGAACAGATAGAGAAAGATGTCTCAGGAGAAAGGAACCATGAAACTACATGATTGTGATTTGCCAAGGACTTAAAAATAAGAAACTTTTAGGGGCGCCTGGGTGGCTCAGTCAGTTAAGTGGCCGACTTCAGCTCAGGTCATGATCCCACGGTCTGTGAGTTCGAGCCCTGCGTCGGGCTCTGTGCTACCGGCTCAGAACCTGGAGCCTGCTTTGGATTCTGTATCTCCCTCTCTATCTCTGCCCTTCCCCTGCTCACGCTTTGTCTCTATGTCTCTCAAAAATAAATAAACGTTAAAAAAAAATTTAAAAAAAGGAAACTTTTAAAATGACCTTATAAATATTTATCATCTACTCTCGATGAAGGAATAAGAAAGAAGACACTCCACACTGACTGGAATTGTTGGCAGAAACCTTGAGAAATGACCAATATCTTGACTCATGACTATTTCTATTAGTTGCCTAGAGCAGATTTTTTTTTTTTTTTAATTTTTTAGTGTTTATTTCTGAGAGAGAGAGTGTGAGTATATAGGGGCAGAGAGAGAGAGGGAGACACAGAATCCGAAGCAAGCTCCAGGCTCTGATCTGTCAGCACAGAGCCTGATGCAGGGCTCGAATTCACGTACCATGAGATCATGACCTGAGCTGAAGTCAGATGGTTAGCCGATTGAGCCACCCAGGTGCCCCTAGAGCAGATTTTCTTATCTTCCCTTTTCCTCAGCAGTTCCCAGCTTTGAAGATTAATTGTGCAGCTTCCTCTAGGATCCCTACGTACTTATTTGACTTTCTCTTCTTTTACTGAACTGTAACATGTAGTGTTAGAAGCTACAGGATAAAGGTCTTAACAGAAAGAATGACATGCCCCTAAGATGTGACATTTAAATAAATTGTACACATCTATTTGACAAGTATTCTGTTCAATGATAGGGTCACATTTTGAGTCTATCCAGGAACATTATGAGAAGAACAAACAGCGTATTACCAGCTTACCACTAGCAAACTGCTGGATTGCCTTCTCATCAGCTGATGATGATGGAGACACAGAACCTGGTGTACCTGTGGGTTAGGACAGTATAGATAAGGAGACTGTTCTGCTCCACAGTCCCAGAGCACCTAACCCTTTAGCTAGGGATGGACCAAGTTTGCCTGGGGATGGGACGTGCAGGATGATCTAGAGGGGCTTGAGGGAAGAGAAATAGCAGACGAAGAAGAGGAAGGGAGCTCTACAAGTTACTCAATACAACTCTAATTTTTGGCACCACCGATTCAAGTTTCTAAAAAAGTATTCAAGTATAATCCTATAAAGAAAACCTTATAGAATTATACAGGAGAGGTGAAAAAAGGAAAAAATATATATTCAGATATTTTTTTAAAAAACAACTTTGGGGGCCCCTGCCCTGGGTGGCTCAGTCGGTTGAGCGGCCAACTTCAGCTCAGGTCATGATCTCGCGGTCTGTGAGTTCGAGCCCCACATCGGGCTCTGTGCTGACGGCTCAGAGCCTGGAGCCTGCTTCGGATTCTGTGTCTCCCTCTCTCTCTCTCTGCCCTTCCCTTGCTCATGCTCTGTCTCTATGTGTCTCAAAAATAAAATAAAAACGTTAAAAAAAAATTAAAAAAAAAAAAACAACTTTGGGGGCTCCTGGGTGGCTCAGTCGGTTAAGCGGCTGACTTCGGCTCAGGTCATGATCTCGTGGTCTGTGAGTTCGAGCCCCGCGTCGGGCTCTGTGCTGATGGCTCAGAGCCTGGAGCCTGCTTCGAATTCTGTGTCTCCCCCTCTCTCTCTGTCCCTCCCCCACTCATGCTTTGTCTCTCCTGCTCTCAAAAGTAAATAAAAACATAAAACAAAACAAAAGAAAAAAAAACAACTTTGAAATCAAATAAAACTTTAATGCTCAAGATACTGCCTGTACTTTGTGTGGAATCAATAATTCTGAGAAAAAAACTTAATAGAAATATAATAAAGAATTTCTGTGACTACATATATGTATTCTTAAAATGTAGTTGCATTGCGTAAGGAATGTAGTTGTGTAGGGAATGTCATTGGCGTTGTGGCTCCCCAGCGGATGGCTGTGTCTGGTGACGCTGGGTGTCCTTCAGTCCTGCCTCCATCTGCAGGAGCACTGATCTTACCCCATGTGTCTCAGGTTCCCCCAGTCTGGCTATGCAAGTAGTCTGGCACTTCGAAAGTTAGTGTCTTAATGTATTTGAATCGTCTGAGAGCTGAAAAGTTGAGATAAATTAAAGCCCACATATAAATTGACACCGTGTTTTTGGAGCTGGTATTGAATGAAGAATAAGGATTCAGAAAAAATAAAATTTAACTTGGCTTTTACTTGCGTATAAACAATTGCCTAGAGATTCTAAGTACAAGAATTTCTTGCATTTTATGGTGGCATTGTGGGGTTTTTGTTTTGTTTAAGAAGAAATTTTACTTTATTTTATTGAGAGAGAGTGAGTGAGAGCCTGAGCGGTGGAGGGAAAGAGAGAGAATCTTAAGCGGCTCCACACTCAGCATGGAGCTTGACCAGGAGCTTGATCTCACAACCCTGGGATCATGGCCTGAGACAAAATCAAAAATCAGGAGCTAAGAACAAACTGAGGGGAGGGAGGGGGAGGGGGGGAGAGTGGGTGATGGGCACGGAGGAGGGCACTTCTTGGGATTATCATCAGGTGTTGTATGGAAACCAAATTGACAATAAATTATTCAAAAAAAAAAAATCAGGAGCTTAACCAGCGGAGCCACCCAAGTGCCCCAAAGGCATTGTTTTTTTCATAAGAACATTTCTTAGTAAACTGATAACATAGCCATCTAAACCCTTTATTGACATACTGCTTTTTTGTTTTTAAATGAACGAACGATGCATCAAGTGGGCAGTTTTATTCTACCACCCGTGGGGCCACAGGAATGTGGGAAATTATGGTTCGGTTTTCTTAGAGTCTTTAAAATGCTGTTTGGCAAAGGAACATGGGCTTGACTTAACTCCTATGTTTTGGCCAACAGCCTGTGACTGCAATGGCCGATCACAGGAATGCTACTTTGACCCTGAACTATACCGGTCCACCGGCCATGGTGGCCATTGTACCAACTGCCAGGGCAACACAGATGGTGCCAAATGTGAGAGGTGCCGGGAGAATTTCTTCCGCCTTGGGAACAACGAAGCCTGCTCTCCATGTCACTGTAGTCCTGTGGGTAAGTAACAGGCAGTCAGCTTCAGCCTGGTGGATTGAAAGACAAAATAAGGGCTCCCTGACAAAATAAAGCTTTGTTTCCTAAGCATCTGCACAGGTTAGGTATGGAAGTGTGTACATTATTACACCCCCCACCTCCTCTCTGTTTAACCAAGTTAAACTTTCAGATGATTTTCTGGTGTGTATAAAAGTCTGGGGTTGGCCCAAGTAATGGTTTTGTAAATAATTAGTAACACGATCCTAGAAACCAATTTGAACTTTGACTGTAAAAGGTTAGCTGCTTCGTGAGTTCTTCCTTGTTAATGACTTTGTTTAGTTTACAGTTTTTAGAGGGCTGAACTTTCTCAGTAGGTTGGTGTATGTTCAGAAACATAGAGTGCTCTTAGTCTGTTCTACTCTTTCAAGAGTTGGACCTTTATTTTGTTGTGCGTGTATATACTTAAGTTGTAGATGTGGGCCTTAAGGAGCCTGTGCTTGCCCACAGAGAAGTGACTGGTTTTGAGTATGGTTTATCATTGGGTACAGAGTGCCTTGTTTTTCAACACTGATGAGCACGGTGTGTGTCTGGAAAGTTAAAAGGTTATGGCTTAAAAGGATCTGATTTTGAGGCAGTGAGGATTTAAAATTTGATCTTTATTCCCTCTGTAACCATACAGAGATTACATATTGGGTTTCAGGCAGTGTTTTTAGTTACCTTTTTTATTCTTTGATATATTAATTTTACTTCCGTACGTGGTTGTTGATAAACTCTTTAAATTTTAGGTTCTCTCAGCACACAGTGCGATAGCTACGGCAGGTGCAGCTGTAAGCCAGGAGTGATGGGTGATAAGTGTGACCGTTGCCAGCCTGGTTACCATTCTCTCACTGAGGCAGGATGCAGGTAAGACTTTTCAAAACCGGGAAAAGGGGGACGGAATATAAATGTAGTCGATTCAGAAGAGATCTTGTGACTTGTATCAACAGTTTTCCTTAAAACAATCGTCAACAAGATTCAAAACTTTCAGCCATAATGATGACCCAGGATTGGTTTGTACCAGAGATTAAGCAAAAAAATTTAAGTTTATTTATTTTGAGAGACACAGGGAGAGCACAGATAAGCAGGAGATGAGCAGAGAGAGAGGGAGAGAGACTCCCAAGCAGGCGTGAAGTGTGAAACTGTCAGCACAGAGCCTAACTTGGGGCTTGAACTCACAAACTATGAGATCATGCCTTGAGCCAAAATCAAGAGCCAGACACTTAACCAACTAAGCCACCCAGGTGCCCCTAAACAGAGTTGTTGTTTTTTAAAGATATTGAACATTCTTTCCATGTTCTTCTGGATGACTTACCACCATAAATTACACCTTTTGCGCTATGCCATTTGTTTCTTCCAGCTGTTTCTATATGATGCAATAATTACATGCTCTGTTGCATTCAAAAGCATTGTTGAAAGGTTAGGTGAACAGAGAAAATATAAGGAAATGTAAAGGAAAGCTGCAATTTGGTCTCTGTTGGTACATAAGTCAAGATTTGTCAGCAGGAATTTCTTGGAAAGGAAGGAAGACACCACCATTCTGTTCAGATTGCATTTTACACTGAACTCTATGTTAGAAGACATGCATCTAAGCCACCTTAAAAGCAATATAATTTTGTCTTAGCTATTTTTCCTTGCCTCAGCAATAGAGAATCACAAGATGGCTATTGGAAAGTGTGTTTGAATACCATTTTATTAGCATATAAGAACAAATGGACAATTTACACTAGAAAAACTAAGATAAAGAAGACCGGATGGTCTGTCTGTGTAGATCCCTGAACATTTTTTTTTTTTTTAATTTAAACCCACTTAGTTAACCTGTAGTGTAATAATGATTTCAGGAATAGAATTTAGTGATTCATCACTTCCATATAACACCCAGTGCTCATCCCAACAAGTCATCGTCCTTAATGCCCCTCACCCATCCCTCCCCCCATCCAACACCCCACCAGCAACCCTCAGTTTGTTCTCTGTATTTAAGAGTCTCCTGTGGTTTGTCACCCTCTCTGTTTTTATATTATTTTTTAAGCAGAGTTTTTAGTATCAAAATGTGATAGGTATCCTTAATTGAAACCAAATCCAAATATAAAACTGACTTTAAGACTTTTTGCTTTTTTATGTATTCTTTTTTTTAAAAACATGTATTAACATGTAAAACCAAAAGTTGACTTTAAAAATGGAATTTCTTTCTCATTTCTCTCATTGTTTTACTCCTTTTTCCATCCAATAGGCCGTGCTCTTGTAATCCTTCTGGCAGCATAGATGAATGTAATGTTGAAACAGGAAGATGTGTTTGCAAAGACAATGTTGAAGGCTTCAATTGTGAGAGGTAGCTCATTCTTTCTCTAGCTGTCTTATGTTTTTTCTGATATCATATTTCAAGCACAAAAATATTCCTGATTATATCTTTATGTTTTTCAGGTGCAAACCTGGATTTTTTAATCTGGAATCATCTAATCCCAGGGGTTGCACACCCTGCTTCTGCTTTGGGCATTCTTCTGTCTGTACAAATGCTGTCGGCTACAGTGTTTATTCTATAACCTCTACCTTTCAGATCGGTAATTTAGACCTTCCCTTTTGTGTCCCGGAATTGTGAGACTAGAGTTACCGGAGTTTTTTATTTTTAATTTTTTTAGTGTTTATTTTTGAGAGAGAGTAATAGAGCATGAGCGGGGGAGGGGCAGAGAGAGAGGGAGATAGAGAATCGGAAGCAGGCTCCAGGCTCTGCACTGTCAGCATAGAGCCCGATGGGGTCTTGGACCCATGAATTGTGAGATCATGACCTGAGCCACCAAAGTCAGACGCTTAACTGACTGAGCAACCCAGGTGCCCCAAGACTTACAGTAGTTTCAAAAAAGTAATTTTGAGGATTTTTAGTTAGTGGTAACATTTCATTTTTCAATGTACATTATTTTTTGTTTGGCTCTTTATTTGGCTTTTTAATTTAATGAAACCATATGGCTTTAGAATGTACTGTAGTATAAATTTACATAAAATCAAAATATAGCTCGAGGGGTATAGCATATATAGGTATTGTAGGAGCCATGTATTCAAAAATGTTTATTGCTGACTTTTATATATTTTGTGGTCTATAGAGACCTCAATTCAGGGTGTTTACAATGTGATGGTACTTTCTCATCCTTTGCTTGCAGATGAGGATGGGTGGCGTGTAGAACAAAGGGACGGCTCTGAAGCGTCACTTGAGTGGTCCTCGGAGAGGCAGGATGTCGCAGTCATCTCAGATAGCTACTTTCCTAGGTACTTCATTGCTCCTGGTAAGTAAGACTGGGAAGCCGTCTGGCATGATGTGTGTTCCTGTTTACTCTCATTGTTACATTCTTGCACACCGCTGTGTCTGCTTTCCAGCAAAGTTCTTGGGCAAGCAGGTGTTGAGTTATGGTCAGAACCTCACCTTCTCCTTTCGAGTGGACAGGCGAGACACTCGCCTCTCTGCGGAAGACCTGGTGCTTGAAGGAGCTGGCCTGAGAGTGTCTGTGCCCTTGATCGCTCAGGGCAATTCCTATCCAAGTGAGACCACTGTGAAATACGTCTTCAGGTAAGACAGTCTTCTGTGGAAAATCTGACTTGACCAGAATTATAAAAGTAGTTTCTTTACCAGTCTTACTGAGCCTCAAGGTGTATGTAGAAGAAAAACGTGTGGATGATAAAGGTGATTTCAGAAAAGGAAGCCTGCCCTTTATTTACCTTTCCAGTCGTATCGAACCAACAGACCCATTTCTGACTTGGTTAGATTGTCAGAGCTTTGCATTGTTGGAGGCTTAAATGAATAAGAAATGCTTTCTCAGTACCCAGAATTTTCCGTACAGAGGTTAATGTAGACCTTTCTTTCTCTCTAGGCTGCATGAAGCAACAGATTACCCTTGGAGGCCTCCTCTTACCCCTTTTGAATTTCAGAAGCTCCTAAACAATTTGACCTCCATCAAGATCCGTGGGACATATAGCGAGAGAAGTAAGTTATGATATAATTTAAGAGAATTAAGAACATGATTAGGTAAAAAAGATCCACAGCAATGTAAAAGTTTATCTCTAAAGTCCCAATACTATAAAACCTGATCCTAAAGAAGTGGTATAAACTACCTCCTTGTACATGAATTTTGTGTAGATATAATGCATTTGTTTAACCGCATTCAAGGACCTGGAGAAAATTTGCTAAAACTAATAAATAGCATTGTTTCACAAGGAATAAGCCTAATGAGGCTACTTTAAATATATTCTAAGAATCTTTTTTTTTTTTAATGTTTGTGTATTTTTAAGAGACAGAAACAGAGCATGAGCAGGGGAAAGGCAGAGAGAGAGGGAGACACAGAATCTGAAATAAGCTGCAGGCTCTGAGCTGTCAGCAGAGAGTCCAGTGTGGGCTTGAACCCATAAACCGTGAGATCATGACCTAAGCCAAAGTCGGATGCTTAACCGACTGAGCCACTCAGGTGCCCCTATATTCTAAAAATTTTGGGTGTAATTCTACCAACTCACATTGCTTCATCTTTATTTCTTAGGATGTCTTTAAAGTTTTTTTCCTATAATTTTTTTTTTTTTTTTTTTTTTTTTTTTTTTTAAATGAGGGCCTTTTTCTGTAGAAGGCTAATGCTGTTTGGGCAGAGCCAGTGGTGGTGTGATGTGGTGTGGTGAGTGGCATCAGCAGCTTGGATGTGTTGGTTTTTGAGATGCCTACATGAATATCCAGATGAACATGTCTTCTAAATTGTTAGAAATATGGGTCTGGGGCTTAGTAATAAGTTAGGACTAGAGATCTAGAATTGAAAGGTTGACCACATATGGGCAATAATTTTTAAACTTGAAAATGAGACAAAAAATAGAGAAAAAGTACAACCCAGAAACAGTTATCTAAGGACCATACCCTGAGACTCAAGGGAGAAAAAAGAATTTTAAGGAGGAGAAACAAATTAATGGGTTTATAAAGATGGTTCCATTGGATTTGGATTGGATGGCTAAGGAATCATTGGTGATTTTTTTTTTTAAAGAAGGGTTGTGGGGCGTCTGGGTGGCTCAGTCAGTTAAGGGCCCGACTTCGGCTCAGGTCATGATCTCACAGTTTGTGAGTTCAAGCCCCGCGTCAGGCTATCTGCTGTTAATGCAGAGCCTGCTTCAGATCCTCTGTCTCCCTCACTCCACCCCTTCTCCAGCCTCTCTCTCTCTCTCTCAAAAGAAATAAATATTAAAAAAAATTTAAAAAAATAAAGTAAGGTATAAGGACAACAGAGAGCATGGCAGAAAGTAATTTCCCAATAAAAGCAGGTATTCTTTAAAAAAAAAAAAAAAAAAGGTTGGGGGGCGCCTGGGTGGCTCAGTTGGTTAAGCGGCTGACTTCGGCTCAGGTCATGATCTCATGGTCTGTGAGTTCGAGCCCCGTGTTGGGCTCTGTGCTGACGGCTCAGAGCCTGGAGCCTGCTTCACATTCTGTGTCTCCCTCTCTCTCTGCCCCTCCCCTGCTCACACTCTGTCTCTATGTCTCTCAAAAATAAATAAACGTTAAAAAAAAAAAAAAGAGTTTACTTAAAAAAAAAAAAAGGTTGAAACTGAAGTTATATTGCAGTGCTTTAATGGGTAATTTGAAGGTGATGCAGTAGAATAAAGCTTATTCTTTTAAGAAGTCTGGCTGTGAGGGAAGGAAAAGAGATGATTTATAATTCAAGAGAAGGACGAGTTTAGAGGAAGAGTACTTTTTGGGATGGGAGACCTAAGAATGGTTAGAACTGGAAGCACATTAACCAGTGGGTGTATCTCCTGATCTAACTGTTAACAAAACCCTATAAATAGATTAAAAAGTAACTACGTGTAAAGCAGTAATAGAGGGATGTTCTTTAGCCTCAGGTTGTCAGGTTCTAAGAATTCTGTAAACAGCAAGCGATATTTCATAACAGGGAAATGAACTTGAAACATAAGACTTGTAAAGAGACAGGAGCAGAATGGAAATTAAAGGGAAATAGGAAATAAAGGGCTGCCACCTCATAGGATGTTCCTGCTGAGGCTGTCCCGTGCTCTGTTGGGTTGGATGAACCATTGGTCTAAGGCAATATAAGGCTCCCTCTTTTTGTTTCCTTCTGGAAATGGGGAAGCATTATGATATAAGGCATAATTGCATATTTGCCAAAGTAGCCCTGAGTATTAAAACTTGTATACCAATTTTTCCTATTTTATGCAGGCCACAAAGCATAATTGAGTTGTATCTGTCGGCACATGCTTTCCTTGCTCTTTTATTCCTCAACTCTGCAGTCAATGCTTGCTTTTGTGGCAGAAAACAAAAACACTGCTTAATGGCTATGGACTTAGACTCTTCTTGTGCCCTGCATTCTTGCTCTGATCTTTTCTTGCCCCAGAATATTTCCCAGTGCTTTTCCTTTTTCACATTGGTGATTGAGAGAACTGTAAAATCCAACAAATCTGGTTGTATGTGTGTGTTTAAAAATGTTTGGTGTACTGCCCTTCCAGATACCCCATGAATGTTGTAAACACTGTTTTCTATCAGTTTTCTCCTCCAAAAGATGAGTTAAACTGATAGTTGATTGCCTCTGGAATTTTGTATCTGATTACTTTTTAGCTTTATTAACTTTCCGTAAGCTTTTGGAAAACAGAAGCCAGTTCAGTGATTCTCCTGCCCACACCATACACAGGTGCTGGCTATTTGGACGATGTCACCCTGACAAGTGCTCGCCCCGGGCCTGGGGTGCCTGCAACGTGGGTGGAGTCCTGCACCTGTCCTGTGGGATACGGAGGGCAGTTTTGTGAGATGTGCCTCTCAGGTTACAGAAGAGAAACTCCGAGTCTCGGGCCGTACAGCCCGTGTGTGCTTTGTACCTGCAATGGACACAGTGAGACCTGTGACCCTGAGACAGGTGAGCAGATGGTCTTTGGTGGCTGCTAGACCTCCATCCTCTAGCAGATGCGCGGGAAGGGCTCACGGTCTTGTGTGCTCGCACGCCGGCCTTTTTCCTCATCCCTCCTCTCCACATAGGTGTTTGCGACTGCAGAGACAATACTGCTGGACCCCACTGTGAGAAGTGCAGCGATGGATACTATGGAGATTCGACTGCGGGCACCTCCTCCGATTGCCAGCCCTGTCCATGTCCTGGGGGCTCGAGTTGTGCCGTTGTCCCTAAGACTCAGGAGGTGGTGTGCACCAACTGTCCCACTGGCACCACCGGTGAGTTCCCTCTTCCATCGGCTCTCAGTGTTCCATCCTACAAAAATCATTTGGGAAGAAGAGCTTTGGGGGTTTGCGGACTTTTGTCTGTTTCTTTGTTTCAGTGATTATGGTTTTCTGGGTAGGCGAAAGTTTTATAGGAAAGAGATGTATTATCAATTTATAGAATGCATATCAGATACAAATAATAGCCAACATATTTATGGCTACATACTTCTTGGAGCACTTTACACATTCTGCCTCATTAACCCTCACAACCCCATGAGGTGGCTTTTGCTATTATCCCCATGTTACAGCTAAGAAAACTGAGGCACAGAGACATTAAGTTACATGTCCCAGCTGCATGGCTAGTCACTGGTAGAGCTCATGACCACTACAGTGTACTCCCCCACATGAGAACCAAAACTTGATTTTTAGTTTGTGGGGCTGTCCTGGGATTCTTGATATAAAGTAGTGTTTTTTAAATTCTTTAAATTCTTTCTGTCTTTAAGTAGTCCTTTCAGTGCATCATCACCCATTGCATTTAGTTGGGAAAAAATATTTGTATAGCTTCGGATAGACCTCTGCTCCCATTCTCTGAGTTTCTTTCTTTTTGATAAAAACATAGCTGCTCAAGGAACTGTCATGCTGAGTAAGGACACCTAATCTCACTGATGACCATTCCTCTTTTTCCATTGACTTCAGCCCCCATCTAATAGAGAGGTTCTGGCTAGGCATCAGGTACAATTAAAAACTGTTCAAAAGATTTTGCTACAGAGCAGGAAAATGAAAATAAAAAACACTGACCTAATAATTTGTATCTTTTGTACATCATCAAAACATTCTTTAATCATTGGGAAACATCAAAACACCCCGTCTTCTTTTCACTACTCCACTGACCCCACACTAAGCACCAAGACATTGCAACACGAAGAGATTTAATCATTTGCTTAAGGTAGTTAAGAAAAGAGGTGGTAACTAGTGTTGACTTTCAGGTTTTTTAGTCTTTTCTGTGTGCATGTGTGTTCTAAAACAGCGGCCCAGCAGAGGCTCACAGATGCATTTCTCTGAGCTGGTCTCGTTCCCCACCACCCACTGTGGCCTTCGCTGCCCCTGCTCCAGCCATTATGGGATTCTCGTAGTCCATCAGATGACCCGGACTCTATGGCCTGGCACACATCATGTTCTTTTTTGAGAATGCTTTACTCCACTTTCTTCCACTCAAACCTCACTTTTCTTGGCCAACTCCAATCTTTTCCATGGAGTTCAGTTGAAACATCACTTCCCTACCAAGGCTTTCCTCAGTGAACCCTCCCTGCACTACTACCCTCGGGTTTTTAGGACCCTTTACTCTGCTGCCACAGTATAGATCAAGCATCCCACTTGCTTAGAATCTATTCTTAGATGTACCTGATAAAACGTTTTGGTGAGAGATCCCTTTGCTCATTCTGTTTTGTTCCATTGGGTAGACTGCAAGTTAAGCATTTGGGGATGGTCATTCATGGCAGTGCTAAATAATACAAATGGTGCATTGAGACAACTTGGGATACATGATGGAGAGATGGAGTGTAATATAGGAGATCTTGCAAAATGTTGTAAACCCGTTAGTCTGTAACTAGATGCCTTTCACACAAGACTTGTGAAATATATGTGTTCTCTTAGTTATCACCTGGCTTGAAGGGGATGAGCAATAGCACTTCTTGAGGATGTTAATTGAGGTATAAAAGTCCATCTGAAAAATAGTATAGACCCTGTGAAAAATGATGCCATTGCTCGTTGGTCCTGTTTCCTGCTTTACTTTTTTCATAGTACTTTTTAACCGCTTGATATTCTTCTGTTTACTCGTTTATTTGTTGTCTGTCTTTCCTCTCCTTTACCCCAGTTTAAGCTCCAGCAGGGCAGGGACTTTTGTCCTTCTTCACTTTTGTATCCCCGACATCCAGAATAGCACTTGACATGTATGTTTGGTGAATGAATGCAAATATTTTTTGGATGACGAATCAAGATTGCAGATGCAAGGTGAGGTGTCCCTCATTTAGAAGACTACTGAAGAATAGAAATAACTTCTGATAGTCCCTGAGATCTTCACAGATGAGATCTTCTTCACATTTCTTCTTTAAAATGACCTAGGGTAAATTAATAATAGTATTCCTTTTTCAACACATTTGAAATGTGCCTGACTTTGGGAATGGAAATACAAAGATGAACTAGGGATGGTCCCTGCTCTTTAGGAGCTAAAAGTGTGGAGGGAAACACAGATAATTTTTAGACGGTGTGGTTAGTGCAGAGGAACGCACATAAGAGGGCTAGAGGCAAAGGAACAACACTTCCCCCAGGGAGGGGACGGGATGATAAGGAAAACTAAGGCCAAAAAGGGTATATTACTTGCCCAGAGTCTTGTAAGTAATCCATCCAGGACTTGAACCTACATCCCAGACTCTGTGACAAAAGGGGATGTCATGTTGCTGGGAGATATTTTGGAATGAAAGCTTCCCATGGGCTACCACTCGCCTCTGTTTTAGGTCATTTTTTAAATTGTTCTGTTCAAAACTGGTTTCAAGGTATTTAAGATATAGATCATATCTAGAATAGCCAAATTATCTGATGAAAAAGCAACACTGAAATACTGTCCTGATCCTGGTCTGGAGAAGACTCTGGGGTGGGGGTCTGATAACTATATCAGAGACAAGAAGGGCCCACAGCTTCCTTTCCTCTCTTAGCGTCCTGTTCCTTCCCCGCCTGCCCTGCCCCCAACTACAGTTTCTGTTCACCTCGTCAGTGGTCACCGTTTGCCAAATGCAGGGGTCAGTTTTCAGTCCTCATCTGACCCCATCTCTCAGCATCACTGGCCTCAGTTGACTGCTCACTCTGCCCCAGACATTTTCCCTCTGGCCTTCGGTGACACTGCCTTCTCTTGGGTTTCCTTCTCTCCCTCTCC
Organism: Paguma larvata; assembly: GCA_030068075.1. Classification (NCBI taxonomy): domain Eukaryota; kingdom Metazoa; phylum Chordata; class Mammalia; order Carnivora; family Viverridae; genus Paguma; species Paguma larvata. The sequence continues at coordinate 19,281,817 of CM057840.1, forward strand.
TCTGGATTCTCCGTCGATCACTTCTGGTTCTCAGCCTAAGGCTTCCATGTCAACTCGATCTATATTCTCCCCTCAGGTGAACGAGTCTTGTCCTTCAAGCTTCAAAAGCCTTTCTATGCCTCCTGAAAAAATCTGTCTTCAGCCCCAACCATGCTCTCCCTGAGCGGCAGCTACCTCCTTGCCATCTCCACTTGGCGGGTGGGCTGGAAGCCTTCCATTTGCCCCTTCACATCCATTCTTCACTTTGCTCCACCCCGACGAGGCCTGTGTGCACTACATCAGATGGACCCTGCGTTTGTGCTCAGGCAGGAGGAAGTACATATAGGAGATCGGGGATGGGGGCAGAATATTTATTCCAAGGCCTCCCTCTCCGTAGGGTCCTTGTGGCTTGGTGACCTTAATGAAAGTTCTCAATTACAAGCATATCTAAGCTAAATCTTGGATTTCTTCTTTTTCTCTAACCCCAACCCTGTCCATTCCTAGTCTTGTTCATCTGAGTGAAAATACCACCATCCACCTAGTTGTGCAAGCTAAAATCTTAGGTTTATCTTAATTCTTTCTTTTGTTTCCCGGAAGCAGCCAGCCAGCACTTGTGACTGACTCTGTCTCACGTCTGACCACTTTTCACTGCCTCCACTGCCACCACCCTGGTCCACACCACTGCCCTCTCTCACCTGGAATAGCCTCCTAATTGGTCTGCTAATGAGCCTCTCTCACTCTGCCGCCCTGCAGTCCACTCTCACACAGCAGCTATGGTCGTCTTTTCTAAATGTAAATCTAAAAGGTCACATCACTTCAAAAACCCTCTAATATCACTTTAATTTAAACCAGAATTTTTTACTGTTACCTGCATGATTCACTCTTACTGCTTCCATAAGCTCATCTTGTTTTTCTGGGACATTCTTCCCTTGGCTATTTTTTTCCTCTCTTTCCATTGTCATCCCCAGAATCTCCTCTTTGCAGAGCTTTCTCTAACCACCCAGTCTGAAGTTGCCCTCACCCTGTCACTCTGTCATATTGCTCAAAGTGTTTTAATTTTTTTACGCTTATCCCTATCTGAAGTAATTATTTTATTTATATGTCTGTGGATTGGTCTCCCTCAGCTGCAGCATAAACTTCATGAGAGCAGAGGTCTTGTCCACCATGTTCACCACATCCTCCTGACAACCTAGAACGGTGCCTGTGTAATAGCTGCTCAGCAAATGCTTGTTAAAATGACTAAATGAACAAACCTTTGTTTCTCCAAAAAGTTAGGCTAATTCAGGCCCTATTAGCTACAAAGATATCGAGAACCCAACTTGAGCTAATGCTGATGGGAAGGTGGAAAAGGAAAGAGGAGGAGCAGTGAGTACAGTGTAGTGGAAAGAGTCCAGGATTCTTGCTTTTTGGTTGTGGGCAAGTTACTTAACCTCTCTGTTCCCTTAGCTGTAATAGAAGTGGGTGGCAAATGATAATCTCTTAAGTTCTCTTCTAAATACTCTGATTCTATACTAGTTGACACTGCTCAAACAAGGATTTTTAAAGAAATTTTTTAAAAACTTTTATTTTTTTAAAGAAAATTACTCTGCTTACTCTGTTGTACAGGAAACCTATGGTATTGAGTGACCCTTCATCTTTTTTAATATCATGAACAAAACAAATGAATGTGCCATCCCTTGGGACTATAGAGGTTAATAAACCCTGAGCCTGACTCATTTACAAAGTACTTTTTTTAATGTTTATTTATTTTTTGAGAGAAGTGGGGAGAGGAGGGAAGGGGCAGAGAGAGATGGGGACAGAGGATCTGAAACGGGCTCTGTGCTGTTCGATGCAGGACTCGAACTCACAAACAGCGAGATTATGACCTGAGCCAAAGTTGGATGCTTAACCAACTGAGCCACCCAGATGCCTCACAAAGCACTTTTAATGCATGATTTCAGTTAATCCCCAGGACAGTTGAAGTGAAGTGGACAGAGCAGGTGCTGTCTTTCTAATAAAAAAATGGAGATGTGCCCGGAGTCATTCGGCCCATCTGGCACAGGGCCGGGACTGCAGCCCAGGTCTTCTGCTCTCCCGGGCTGGTGCCCTGTCAGCTGTAGCTGAGGGCTAAACTAGACTCTTTGTGACCAGACCGTGTATATCCAACAGCACCGGAAATGTCTAAGGCCCTTCTCTCCTAGCATCAGATTTGTGTCCTGTCCAGGTAAAAGATGTGAGCTCTGTGACGATGGCTACTTTGGAGACCCTTTGGGGAGAAACGGCCCTGTGAGGCTTTGCCGCCTCTGCCAGTGTAATGACAACATCGACCCCAATGCCGTCGGAAATTGCAATCGCCTGACGGGAGAGTGCCTGAAATGCATCTATAACACTGCCGGCTTCTATTGTGACCGATGCAAAGATGGATTTTTTGGAAATGCCCTGGCTCCCAATCCAGCAGACAAATGCAGAGGTAATCTAGCCATCGGCCAGGTTTTGTCACAATTGTACTCATTTATTCTGAGAATGTGTTGTGTGGTCTCTTTAAATACTTCCAGTTGTTTGGTCTAACACGACACTGTTCAATAGAAATGTCGTGGGAACTACTCCCACTCCTGTAGTTTAAATTTTCTCATAGACACATTGAAATAAAGAGAAACAGGTGAAATTGATTGTAATGATATATTTCATTTCACCTAAAACATCTTCCATACTGTCATTCAGTGAGTAATCAATTAACAATTATCAAGAGGTAGGTTTTTCCCCACACCAAGTCTTTAAAGTCTAGGGTTGTATTACATTCATAGCACATCTCAAGGCCAGCCCCATTTCAGGTGCTCAGTAGCCACAGGTGACTAGTGGCTACTGTATTGGTTCACCTTAAGTGGGAAGAGTCTGTTCGTATTGTTTATACTTTAGTACTTCTCCCAGGTGATTTGCCTCTCCTCCTGTCTCTTCTTCCCCCCTTAGCCTGCGACTGTAGTCCCTACGGAACCGTGAAGCAGCAGAGTGGCTGTAACCCTGTGACCGGGCAGTGTGAGTGTCTGCCCCATGTGACCGGCCGGGACTGCGGGGCCTGTGACCCTGGCTTCTACAACCTGCAGAGTGGGCGAGGCTGCGAGAGGTGAGACACCAGGTGCCTTTGCTGGACGTGGTCTTTGCTTTTTGAGTTGTGAGAAGTGAATTTTTATGAGCTGTATTTAACAGTAGCCTTGATTTTGTCCAGGAGTTCTTTGAGTGCTCATTTCAGGCAGAGTGTCCGTAGAGCCAGTCCTGGACAGTTGTGATTAAGCTCATGGGAGAAAAGAGCAGAATGAAGCTGCCCCCGCTGTGTCAGAATCACCTGAGCAACAGATAAAAAATCACAGGGTGCTTTCTGAGGCGCTTCGAATCTGATCCTCTAGGGCTTGCAGCCTGGGAATTGCTCTTTTCAAAGCTCCTGGTCAGCACATATGCAGTGCCAGGTTGGAGAGCCGCTTTGTAGTGGTTTTAGCAGTGGAATAACCATGGTTGTGGCTTAGGTTAAAAAAAGAGATTCTTAGTGGAACTCCTGAAAATTACTTGAACCTCAGGTGCTTAATAACCCATAACATTTTGTCTTAATAGCCCTTTACATTCTGTTTTCTTAATACAAATTACATCAGTTCTATGCTGAAAGGAGGTGGGGGGAAGGTTTGCTGAGAGTCTGTTTTTCTTTCCTGAGAAATGTCATGTGTTCATTTGCAGGTGTGACTGCCATGCTTTGGGTTCCACCAATGGACAGTGTGACATCCGCACTGGCCAGTGTGAGTGCCAGCCCGGCATCACCGGGCAGCACTGCGAGCGCTGTGAGGTCAACCACTTTGGGTTTGGACCTGAAGGCTGCAAACGTAAGGACGGTTGGGGGCATAGAACTGAAGTCTTCCTGATTCCAGTTAGAATGCAGACTCTGACAGCCTCCGTCTGGGCCCACGGCTTACAGTCAGGGCAGTGCCCAAGCCATCACAGATACTTTAGTCCATGAATGGTAGCCTCATCTCATACTCTGGGGATTGAGAGCTTCTCGGGTTCCTCTGGAGCCACCTGCTTATGTCTTCTTTTATAGCATTTCTGATTCTTTTTCCAGTCTTTTGTCTTAACGATGGGGGGTCTCCCTTTGATTACTGGGCTTTCCCACTGTGCTTAATGGAACATTTTTATCCATCGCATTCTGAGACCAGATAATGAAATCATGAGAGACTCTGCTCACAACTTGTTGGTCGACTCACCGGCTGCAGTTCCTTCCCACCCTTGGGGCCCTTTTGGTTCAGTTACATCTAAACATCTGCTTCTCCCTGGCATAAACACTGCCTGGAGTTAGGCCTCAGAACAGTTTGGTGCTTTGCTTTTTGAATTCCTTCAATTTCTCCTGTGGAATGTAGCATAAATCATTGACCCAGTTCAGAGAACAAAGCAAGTAAACAAACTATAAAATAATGCAAAATAAGTATTGTATTTGGGTTTTCTAGTTCGTTAGCAAGAGAAGCGTTCAACAGCAGAGAGATGAAAGTAGAGAAGAATGTTTGAAGTGCATAAAAGGGCACCGACTAGTTCAGTAGACTAATTTCTTAATTATTAAGTAACAAAGTGTGCCCCCTCCAAGGGATGTACATTTTACTTTAAAACTCACCTTTGCTTTAAGAAGTTCTGTTTTCTCTGCTAAGCAGACTTAACCATTCAAATTCTCATAATCTGGCCTGGTTTTAAGAAAATATCTGGGGCACCTGGGTGGCTCAGTTGGTTAAGTGGCTGACTTCAGCTCAGGTCATGATCTCACAGTTCGAGCCCCACATCAGGCTCTGGGCTGATGGCTCAGAGCCTGGAGCCTGCTTCAGATTCTGTGTCTCCCTCTCTCTCTCTGCCCCTCCCCCACTCATACTGTCTCTCTCTCTTTCTCTCTCTCTGTCTCTCAAAAATAAACATTAAAAGAAATTTTAAAAAATCTACGTATAATGCTAGTACAGTCAGCTTTATTGATATCAATCTGAGTTAGAAGAAAATGCACTCTTCCTTCTTTTCCCTGTCATACACTCTTTTCCCTTTATTCTGCAGCGTGTGACTGTCATCCTGAGGGATCTCTTTCACTCCAGTGCAAGGACGATGGTCGCTGCGAATGCAGAGAAGGTTTTGTGGGAAATCGCTGTGACCAGTGTGAAGAGAACTATTTCTACAATCGGTCTCGGCCTGGCTGCCAGGAGTGTCCAGCCTGTTACCGGCTGGTGAAAGACAAGGTAAGCTGTGCACCTGCACCATGCATTCACTCGTTCATTCAGCCACTCAGTAGACATTGAACGGGTGCTTCCTGTGCCCTTAGCTCTGGAGAGCAGATGATAAACAAGATAGGCGTGGTCCCTGTCTGCCAAGACTTACGTTCCAGTTGGGAGACAAATAATAAAAATTAAAAAAAAAGAAGTCCCAGCTGAGATAAGTGCCAGAAAGAGTACAGAGAATAACGGGAGGAACTACGTTCTATAAGTCCTCTCTAAGGAAATTCATTTAAGGTGAGATCTGAAGAATAAGAAGGAATAAGCTAAATGAGAAGTGACAGGTAGGCTGTTCCAGGCAGAGGGAGTGTGGGATCCATAGACCTCAAAGGTGGAGGTTGTCTGGGGCCTCCTGAATGAGGAGGGGGTGGTTTGTGAGACAAAGACCAGAGAGGTTGGTAGACATACCTCATGTTGTACCATGTCAACCATAGTAAGGAATTTAGATTTTATTCCAGATTCAGGGAGGATGCACTGAAGAGTTTTAAGCTAGGAAATCCGGCTTATATTTTAAAAAGAACACACTGACTGTTATGTGAAGAATGATGGTTAGGAGTGGGGCAGGAAGGGAAGCCTGGGTTGAATTGGCTAAGTATGTGTGTTTGGGGGCAGGGCGTCAGAGGAGACAAGGACAGGGATAGAGAAGAATCAAGGAAGCATCTTGTGTTTTTTGCATAAGGTAGCTAGAGGCATTGTTTACTGAGATGGAGATAAATCTGCTCTCCCGGAGTCAAGAGAAGAAAATCTAGAGTATAGTTTTGGATGTTGAATTCAGAGATACCTATCAGAGAACCAAGTGGAGGCATCAGGAAAGTAATCTAAAACGCAAGGGAGAAGTCGGCACTGGAGAATCATGCACATGTAGTGTTTAACGTCAAAGGAATAGACTTGATAGTTTTTCTCTGGAAGCTGAAGTTTTTCTAAAGAAAAACTACCCGTGTTTTCTGTTCAAAAGTAGACATATGTGAAGTGTGTAGACCTGCACACGTATAGAGTGCCCCCTCGATGATTATTCCTGCAGGAAGTACAGCTGGGTTCTCTGTATGTTCTCCCTGTCCCTTTTCTTGCAGGTTGCTGACCATCGAGTAAAACTCCAGGAATTAGAGAATCTCATAGCGAACCTGGGAACTGGGGAGGAGGTGGTAACAGACCAAGCCTTTGAGGACAGACTAAAGGAAGCAGAGAGAGAAGTTATGGACCTCCTTCGAGAGGCTCAGGATGTCAAAGGTATACATGTTACACAGTGGGTAACTTCTGCCAGATGGCCAATAGACATGGCTCCTAGTTCAAGGTTAATTAGTACAGCTTTATAAAATTCTCAGTTTGTTAAACTATTTGTAGAATATGAATTTTCTTTAACAATCTAAAAATATAAGCACTTGTCAACTTAATGTTTTCAGATACAGCAAGCAAAAACAATTCTCCCAACACATCAGAAAGTATTAGATGTTAAAATTCCAAGTGTTTCGTAAATCTGTTCTATGACAAAGTGTTTTAAAAACAGTTTTTAAAAATTATGAAAGGTATACATTTTGGGTGCACATTATTTTAGGTAGAAAATTTAAACTAGCGAGTCATAATTTATTTTATGCACTGCTTTATTCCTTAGAAAAGACCCTCATATGGAAAAAATATAGTCTTCAAGTATTGACTCTTCTGTTCAATAAGTGAGCAAATGTGCTAATAACATCATGTAAAAGTATATTTTATACTATGTGTATATTTAATGTCCTTTGCAATTATGTCACTTCTCTGTACATTATCTGTCCCATATTATGACAGAAGCTGATTATGTCAGTTTATCTGATCATAAGCAGAGGAGTTGGTTTAAGATTTAGAAAACTATTTTAAAATACTTTATTGACTTTAAAGGAACTTGAGTTTTTAAAACTTTGAAAGTAAGAAAAAGTTACTTTAAATTATTTACTTTTAAAATCACTTTAATTTTTTTTTAAATTTTTTAATGTTTATTAATTTTTGAGAGATAGAGACAGAGCACAAGCTGGGGAAGGGCAGAGAGAGGGGGACACAGAACCCGAAGCAGGTTACAGGCTCTGAGCTATCAGCACAGAACCCGATGTGGGGCTCGAACCCAGAACCACGAGATCATGACTTGAGCTGAAGTCAGATGCTCAACCGTCCAAGCCACCCAGATGCCCCTGTTTTATTTTTATTCTTATTCTGAATTAAGCTTTTTTATAAATTTGGACAAATCTGTTTCTACGTTTACTGAGTGCCTATAGTATAACAGGTATTGTGCTAAACACCAATAATGAAAAGATGAATAGGACCCTTCTCCTTCTATCAAAGTATTCCCCATCTGGCTGAGGTCATGTTTGTCTGGGAGCATCCCATCACTGAGACACAGGTATTCACAGATACTCATAGCAAATGTACATTAACATTAGTACACTTGGAACCACAGTGATTGACTTCTTCATTGAGTTTATGAATCTGCCCATTTGGAGTTAAAGAATCTACCTCTCAGTACAGGTCAACAGAAACTAAATGTAGTCCTTATTTCTTATTGTAGATATCCCTAATATATATAATTTTGATTTTATAAAATTAATGAAGTAAAGAAAGAAGTAATTAGATGCATCTCGTTTTGGCCAGTTTGTTGAGTTTGTATATGAGAGTCCAGAAATTGTTTTATAAGGTAAATTTTTAGAAATTTAAAAATAAAATAAGAGGTTGAGGTGCCTGGGTGGCCCAGTCCTTTAAGCACCCAACTCTTGGTTTCAGGTTGGGTCAAGATTTCACAGTTCATGAGTTCAAGCTCTGCTGTCAGGCTCTGTGCTGGTAGTGTGGAGCCTGCTTGGGATTCTCTCTCTCCCTCTCCCTTTCTACCCCTCCCCTGCTCGTGCTCATGCACTCTCTCACTCTCTCAAAATAATAATAAACTTAAGAGGTCAGTAGTCTATGTTAACTTTAGTCATCTGTTGTACTGTTGGTACGTTTTAAGTGTTAAACATCAAATAAGAAGAATTTAAATGTTTCCTGTTATTCCCATTCTGTGTGTTTTCAGTATGTTCATTTGTCGGCAAAACCTTTTGGCACACATTTTTCCAGTAATGTGTTCTCTTGTGACAAATTCACATCTGTCCTGCCACTCTCATTGGAGAATCAAATGCAGAGTTATCACTAACTGTGGGTCAATTCACTGGAGAGATGGGGTGCCAGTGCTAGGAGGATGGGAACGGCCAAGAGGCGAGAAAGGGAGGCCACCCAGCATTGCTCCACGTCCTGGTGCAGCTCGGTCTAGCTTCCTCCGGCCTGGACTACCTCCTTTCCTCTATTCGAGTAGGAGATCCCACTGGATGGAAGCCATGGCCGTCATACCGTCCCTTGAGCCAGGGGGGAACATAGGGGCTGCTGCTTCTCCTGGCTTGGGGAGCACCGCGGCGAGGCTAGGGTTAAAGTCTGTTCCCACTAAGGCTTGATTCATGGAGTTCCTGGCTGACCTTTCTTACTTGGGTTCAAACTAGCCAAGAATAAGAATATCTTCACAATGATTTATCCTTTCAAACCGTCCCTGAGTATTTATTTGTAGTTTAAACTTGTGTTTTTTCTGCAGCTTTAAAAGGAGATTATATGGTGCAACTAGGTTTTGCAATTTGAAGGCATTTGAAGTGATCCTACCAGTTGGATTATCTATTCCCTTTTCAGTTACTGTTGTTTCTCTAATGAGCTGGCCAGAGAGATTGGTATCTGTTACATTCCTGAAGGTCTAAAGGAAAGGAGCTTTTATAACTTCATTGGCTGCTTATGCTTCCTAAGTCTAAATGATTTTCTATGAAATCAGCGCTTTTTTGTCTTTTGTTATTTTCTTAAAAATCTTGAGATTATTAAGGAAGTGTTTGATCATTCAAGTAGGGCCATTGTCTATAGTTAGGCAAGAGTTTTGCACCACACCAACTTTGTGTGTGTTACAAGTAGCCGTTTCCGAAATCTGTACTCAACTTTATTGATCTTAACCATGACCTCTCCTCTTTTTCACATTCCTTGGAAAGTTTAGATGCCAACTCTGAGCATCATGTTGAACTAAGAACTGGTCAATTTTGAGTAGGACTTAGTGGTTCTCATGTATTAGTATAATCTCATGACATGTGAATTTTGACAGCAACAGAATCATATTCACATGGGCTTACGTTTATCTTTTGATTTATTAGGACCCAGGTATGAGGTTTAAGTTGAATGGGCGTAATTGAAAAACCATTTGAAGAACTATTCAAAAACAGAAATCAGTATGAAAGAAATGACATGGATATTCTAAGGGGTGGGAGGTGGCAGGAAGTCGGTATTTAGTTTAAAATACAAAATGAATTTATTTTTAAATATTTTTCAATGTTTATTTTGAGAAAGAATGAGTTGGGATAGGGGCAGAGAGAGAGGGAGACAGAGAATTCAAAGCAGGCTCTGCACGGTCAGCCCAGAGCCCGATGCAGGGCTTGAACTATGAGACCATAACCTGAGCCACAGTCAAGAGTTACATGCTTAGCCAACTGAGCCACCCAGGTGCCCCTAAGATACAAAATGAATTTAATCTGTCACACTTCAACATCTGTTTTGAACCTGTTTTTAGAAAAAACAGTTTAGAAAAATGTCCAGCACTCAGAGCTGGTAGTGCTTTTAATAACATATTTTTATGGGGGTGCCTGGGTGGCTCAGTCAGTTGAGCATCCAACTTCGGCTCAGGCCATGATCTCACTGTTCCTGAGTTCGAGCCCCACGTCAGGCTTTGTGCTGACAGCTCAGAGCCTGGAGCCTGTTTGGGATTCTGTGTCTCCCTCTCTCTCTGCCCCTCCCCCACTCATGCTCTGTCTCTCTCTCTCTCTCTCTCAAAAATAAATTTAAAAAATTTTTATGATTAAATCTGGCATATCAAAAGCTTTCCTTCATCAGACATTTCTGGGGTGTCTCCTTTTTGCTAATCACTGTGTAAGACTGGGGATGAGTAAGAAAGAGAAGCTCACAGTCAGGTGGGACTGACAGACATACAGTTGGAGACAGTGTTACAAATGTACAGCGGAGGTCCTACTGGGCATAGTAAAGACTGACCAGGGCTGCCGCTGGGCTTGGGGAAAGCTTATCAGAAAGATCTGTGTTTGGAAGAATAAAGTTTTGCCTCAGATTTCATGTAAGATATGCCCCCTGCTTCAGATAATTTACGGACTTTCTTCTGCAATGCCATTGCAGATATAGACCAGAATTTGATAGATCGCCTCCAGAGATTGAATAACACCTTATCCAGCCAAATTAGCCGTTTACAGAATATCCGGAACACCATTAAAGAGACTGGAAACTTGGCTGAACAAGCACGTGCCAGGGTAGAAAGCACTGAACAGTTGATTGAAATTGCGTCCCGAGAACTTGAGAAAGCAAAGATTGCTGTTGCCAATGTGGTGAGTGATTGGGAAGGTGTGGGGTTGGGTTGTAGAAGTCCCCTGGTAATTTGTGGCAAGTCTGTTACTGTCTGTTGAGTGCTTCAGCTAAATTGACTTCTTGTGTCTTGTCATGGAGCGAGAAAGCCACATTGCTCATAGTTGTCATTAAATAGTTATCACGAACTGGATCAAAACCAAAGTCCGTCTGTGTCCTTTCTCTAGCTTTGTTCCTTCTATGGCACCAGGCAATTTAAACTTCCTTTATCCTTTGATGAAAACAGAAATAGTAGTCTATAGCCAAGGAGGCTAATAAGTAAAGATCTTTAAATTAATGAGACATTCTGCTAAACAATACGGATCCAGATTTGATTTTGACACTTGCTTTATTAAATTTAAATAATTCAATCTTTGTGATTAGTGCTTTATTTATTTCCTCTTCAGTCAATCACTCAGCCAGAGTCTACAGGAGACCCAAACAACATGACTCTTTTGGCAGAAGAGGCACGAAAGCTTGCTGAACGGTAACCTCTAGATCCCTGTTTTCATGGTTAAGCTAGATCTTTCCTTACGGTGTGTACTCATCGTCTGTCCCTCCTTTACCCACAGACACTTTTCATATAACCCACTTTGGTGAAGTTTGCTGTCTCTTCTGAAAGGTCATTGACTGTGTACTCTTTCCTTTCAAATTAGAATATTTACTTTGAATATTTGAATATGATGCTTTGGAGGGAAATGTTTGCACATCTCAAAGAAAACCAGAACATTTTTAGATTTTTAATTTAAGAACCTTTAAGTTGGTAACTAAGAAGCTCAGTTGGATTTAGCTTTTATTTTTAAGATTAACAAAAATGTTTAACTCTCAGATTTTAATAGAAAATGTTTACTAACATAGAGTAGTACGTTTGAAAATCAACCCAAGAAAACAGACAATTTCATTCCTGATTTTTTAAAGTTTTTTTTTTATTATTATTAAACGTAACATAGCTTCTTAGGAAAACTTTAAGTTGCAGGAGAGCATTCAATTGAAAAAAACTCTGTTAAACAGGTTGCTAGAATGTAGGCTTCATGAAGGCAGCATGTTTTATTCATCGCTGAGTTCCAGTGCCTAAAACAATGTCTAGGATACAGTAAGTATCCTAGACACTAGGATACTAGTGTACCAGTAAGCACGTTCAATAAGTGCTTGTCGAATGCATTGCAGAGCAGCCTGTAGACCTTGCGGGTGTGGGTGCTTAAGTAAGCCCAACGTTAGAATTTTAACCTCCTTTTTCAAAGCAATTACTTCAGCTTCTTGCTCTAACATGAGCTCTCTTTCTGTTCTTTGTAAATGTAAATGTGTGAGCTGTGTAACTTAGTTCATGGAACATTCATGGTTTCATAGCTAGATTTTCTGATTAAAAGACGACAGCTGAAAACATATGGGAAACTCCTGAGGAAATTAGGTCTTGAAGATAAAATCATTCTGGTGTATTTCATACAGGAATTTTGAAAGAAAACTTACCATGCCAAAAAAGAATGACCACATATGGCAGTATGACACTGTAATAGAAATTTTGAAGCTGACAAAATCTTACAAGTTACCCAGCTGAAATTTGCATTGTTTGGCTGGATTCCCTGTTGACATGTTTCTTTCCATTGGGTTTTGGGTGGCTTTTCCTGGTCAGTAATTAGGTTCCATGTGCAAACTCTGAATAGGTGAAGCTGTTTCCGGACTATATAGTAACTGAGCCAGAGTAAGGATTAAACAGTAGACCAGAGTTTGTGCTCATGACTAGATAAATGAGTCCTTGCTAAGCATACATGGTTTTATAGATAAACTATTCTTAAATAATTATATTTAGAGGTAATTTTTGGAAGAAATACAAACATTTGCCTCTATAAACTTTATAGGAAAATATTGTTTGGAAAATAACCTCTGGCAAAATATCATTTTCTCAGATTGTTGAATGCTATTATAAACTTAGTCCACTGAAATGATTGCAAAGTTCCAAATTTATAAGATTTTTCCAGTGTTTTATAGAGCTCTGTCCACATTAGCATATGTATATATAATAAGGTAAACATTAGCTAAATTCTGCTTTCTCGATTAAATAGTTCTGTTTCACGGTTTATTTTTTTCTTTTACATTATACAGCCATAAACAAGAAGCCGATGATATTGTAAGAGTGGCAAAGACAGCTAATGAGACATCAGCTGAGGCATATGATCTGCTCCTGAGAACACTGGCAGGAGAGAACCAAACAGCACTGGAGATCGAGGAGCTTAACAGAAAGTGAGTGTCATTTAAAAGTGGCTTCTGGCCCTTCAGTTGTTCTTGTAAGCAGCACCATTTCAATGAAAAATGAAATGCTGATGGTTTCGGGGCATGCATTACTGCAATAAGATTTCTTTTGTTAATCATGCTTTTGAAATGGTACATAATTAGAGCAGGGATGTAGAGCCACAGAGATTTTATTTGATCCAATTCCTGTAACAGAAAAGTAACAAGACTAGCCATGATAATTAAAATTCTGCATAGGTGAAAAAAGAAGAGAGAATATAGAGTAAGCTGAGAAAATATACTTGAGCTACAACTGTTTAAAAGGTGTCCAAAATAAGAAAATATGTGGTGGTATAAATAGAAGTGATGAGATGAAATATAAATTTAAGCTATGTTGGTTTTAAGTAATAGCATTTTAAAATAGCATTTCCTCATGGCGCCTGGGTGGCTCAGTCAGTTAAGCATCCGACTCTTGATTTCGCCTCAGATCACGATCTCAGAGTTTGTGAGAGCACGCCGCCGACAGGGCGGAACCTGCTTGGGGTTCTCTCCCTCTCTCTCTGCCCCTTCCCTGCACATGAACACTCCCTCAAAATAAATAAATAAGCTTAAAAATAAAATAGCATTTTCTTTGAAGTTTTAGAAATTGTTGCAGTGATTTGAACTGGAATGAATGCAGTTAACATTAAGGTGCGAGAGCAACTAAGTTTTTCACTCGATCACGTCATTTGTTCCTTAGATATGAACAGGCGAAAAACATCTCACAGGATCTGGAGAAGCAAGCTGCCCGAGTACATGAAGAGGCCAAAAGGGCTGGAGATAAAGCGGTGGAGATCTATGCCAGCGTTGCCCAGCTGACGCCCGTGGACTCAGAAGCACTGGAGGTATGGGGTGGACAGCCTGTCTGCACAGGGAGCTGGCGGTCACTGCCGTCACCTCCACGACATGCACCCTTGCCCCCCAGACACACACACACCCCCTCACAGTCTGGGTAAGGCTATTCTGACTGCGACTATCACTGGTACCTTCCTCCTCCAGCTGACTCAGTGGTAATGTCCAGTTCTGTTTTAGAGATGTTTACAGAACTTACTGAGATAAGGAATCCCGTGATCAGGGCACCTGGGTGGCTCAGTCAGCTCAGCGTCTCTTGGTTGCAGCTCAGGTCATGATCTCAGGGTCATGGGACGGAGCCCTCTGTTGGACTCTGTGTGGAGCCTGCTTCAGATTCTCTTTCTCCCCTGCCCCTCTCCCCTGCTTGCACTTGCTCACTCTGTCTCTAAAAAAGAAAAAAAACAAAAAAAAAACTTGTGAGTATAAACATTAAACAGCAAAGACTCTTCAATGACATTTTATCACTCCGAAATCTTTAATATAAATCCAAATTAGTATATATTTGTATTTATTAGAGCACAGTACACCAAGAGTGTTACTCCCAGGTACAAGAGAGAAATGGAATAAAATGGTTCAAATGAAAAAACTCTTATCAGGATGCTGTCGGGCAGGTGAAATATTTGGGGATTGGTAGTATTTTATTGCTTCTGTTCTCCAATCATGAATCCTCCTCCCAGTTCTGTATAAATTCTTTTTTTTTTTTTTACATTAAACTTGAAATTTATTAAGTTTCACTTCTTACATCTGAGGTGTTGACTTGATTTATTATCATAAAGGTTTAGCTAGGTCTTTTCAGACATCTATATACTGTATGATCTCACATATTTGAAATTTGAGAATAGGCAAAACTAATCTATGATAAAAACCAGACCAGTGGCAGGCTGCATTGTCGAAAAGGGAGGTGGAAAGTAACTGGAAAGAGACACGAGGGAATTTCCTGGGGTGGAAATATTCTATATCTTGATTGGGATGTTGGTTACACAGGGAAATGTATTTGTCAAAGCTCATTGCAGTGAGTGCTGTGCCTTACACTGTGTGTAAAGTGTACCTCCGTTTTTGGGGAAAAAAAAAAAAAAAGTCCATAAAATCTTGACCTGTGCTCCTCTTTTAAAAATATTTATTGAGTCTTAAGTGTTACAGAGTTACTAAGGCTAGCTTTTCATCAGTTTCATTGTTTTGTCTAAAATGTCACAATCTCACTGGCTTTTCACAGAATGAGGCAAATAAAATAAAGAAGGAAGCTGAGGATCTGGACCGTCTGATCGACCAGAAATTGAAAGATTATGAGGACCTCAGAGAGGACATGAGAGGGAAGGAACTTGAAGTCAAGAAGCTTCTGGAGAAGGGAAAGATCGAACAGCAGGTTGGTTCGATTTGCAGGTTGCTTCCTTTCTTGAGGCAGAATTTGAAACCGTGCACGCGGAAGCTGTGTCTGCGGCCTTACCGCAGGGGCCAGGGCAGCAAGGCACAAGGTGTCCGTAGGAGTCAGTTGTCCCCGGCCTAGCTGCTGTAGGCGAACAGGGGTCAGGGTGGTGGGAGAAAGAAGGGCTTTGCCTTGGAGGGGTTGTCCCCTGATGTGCCATGTGTTTGTAGACCGCCGACCAGCTCCTAGCTCGAGCAGATGCCGCCAAGGCTGTTGCCGAGGAAGCTGCTAAAAAGGGACGAAATACCTTACAAGAGGCCAACGACATCCTCAACAACCTGAGAGGTATGACAGGTCACAGCATAGGGGAAATTTCTATGCTTTCTTCCCTAGGGCAATTTCCTTTTTTTTTTTTAAATTTTTACCATGAGATTCTCGGAACATCTATAATATGAGAGATAATAGTATAATCTCATAAATCCTTCACCCGGATTCAACAGTTATGATTTTCACTATACCTGCTTCATCCCCCAGCATCTGCCCTTTTTTATGCTGAAGTATTTCAAAGAAAAATCTCAGAGCTCATGTCATTTCACCCCTTCATACCCTAGTGGGGGGGGGGAGGAAATTTTTGATGTTAGAATAACTCACGTTATTAAGATATGCCAATTTAGCTGGCTCGCGTTGGTAAATGGAGAGGAGTGTTAATTTTCTCTGCCAATCGCATCTCAATTTTTATGTCTTCTTTCCTCACCCAAGATAAAAAGGAAATGCGCCCCGTTCACTGTATAGTGCTGGGCTTGCCTCTGAGAAGATAGCCCATAGGTTCTATAAATATGGAAGCTTTAGAAGATAATGGTTGAGCAGCACCTGGGTGACTCAGTTGGTTAAGTCTCTGACTTTGGCTCGGATCATGATCTCACAGTGTGTGGGTTCGAGGGCTGCGTCGGGCTCTGTGCTGACAGCTTGGAGCCTGGAGCCTGGAGCCTGCTTCAGATCTGTGTCTCCATCTCTCTGTGTGCCTCCCCTATTGTGCGTGCGTGCTCTCTCTCAAAAATAAGTAAACATTAAAAAAAAGCCAAAACAAACAAAAAAAAACGAAGATAATGATTGAGTATATTGGTTCTGGTGTCAGTGGGATTGAGTTAGAATCCCTGATCCACCTCTTCCGTGACCCTTGGGGGAAATTATCTCTTTAATCCTCAGTTCTCCCTTAAAAAATGATACAGTACCTGCATCACAGGCACATCGAAAAGCTCTTAACTCAGTAGCTAACACATAGTAAACACTAAATGAATATGCTTTTAATATTGGTTGCAGTGGTAGTAATGGCATACTCAGTGCATTTTATGAAAATAAACTTCTTTCCAGAAATGTGTTCATTCACAAGAATCTGAAGCCTTGTGCTTTGTTCTTCTCAAGGCTGCCCATGCTGTTTTTCATTTTTCTCTCCTGCCTTTCATTGTTTATAAAACAGAATCCAGTTGCAGCTCCCCGAAAGGTTCCCTTTTGGCTTGTTGAGAGTTTAGTTCAAACGCATTCCTTGAACTTGCTTTATTTTAGATTTTGATAGGCGCGTGAACGATAACAAGACAGCTGCAGAGGAGGCTCTAAGGAGAATTCCTGCCATCAACCAGACCATAATCGAAGCCAATGAAAAGACGAGGGAGGCACAGCTGGCGCTGGGCAATGCCGCTGCGGACGCCACCGAGGCCAAGAGCAAGGCCCATGAGGCCGAGAGGATCGCCAGTGCCGTCCAAAGGGTGCGTGCTTTCCTCTTCTCCCAAACGCTCTTCGCTCATGTACTTCTCCAGTCATTTTCCAGGTTCTCTCCAGACCCCTAAACGCCTAGCAAGCTTCTTCCTCGAATCCAGTAAAATCATCTTCAACTATCCTTGTTCGTTTTTTACTAGGCATTAGAAATAGGTATGTGCATTGACTGAAGAGGGAGAATCATTGAGAGAGCCCTTTACTATTTCTTCTGTTGTCTCAGTGGTAGGGTCGGTGTTGTGAGGAGGGGGTGGCTTCCTGGACTCACAGAGCCCCTTCCACAAAACAAATCATACTCTTCTCACATAAACAGTTCTTTGACATGGACAGCTGAGATTGTTTTCAACCTTATGTAGAGGGCCAAGTCCATCCAACTCTGAGGCCCCTCTTTCAGGCGTATTTTGTGTCTGAGCCCCTCCTATTTAGCTGCCACTGCCAGGATTCCTTCTACTCATCATAAAGAATAATCTCTTTAAGCTGGCTTTTTCCTACTTAACGGTCACAATCTGTTTTATTTAAAAGAGGCTGGAACAGATTCTAAAATTATGTGTTTGAGAATCATATGTGCTTTTTTAGTTTAGAATAGTTGGTTTGGGGAATAATTATGTTTTATAAAATACTATTTCAGAATCATGGTCTTTTTGTACATTATGATAAATTGCCAAGTAGAACAAGGCTGTGTTTCCATTGAAAACGCATACACGTGAAAGCATCTCATCAGTGTGATGTGGCGGCGAGTGCACACCATGTGAATGTTTCCTCATTTGCTAGCCATGTGACTTCAACTAACGACGGCGATGATAGAACAGGAAGTATTTTATAAACTATAAAATGCTATTTATGTTAGGTGGTAAGACTTTTCTTTCATTCTTGTTATTTGGAACCCAAAGAAATGACACCATAACTCAATATATAGTATAATTTACTGCCCTCTTCTTTCTGGATTGCATTTTTGAGCCATAAGATTATAAAAGGTGTGGGAGCATACTTTAGAAAAAGGAAAGGTTTTTTTTGTTTTCATTAGCAGTTATTTATTTTGTCCCTAGAATGCTACCAGCACCAAGGCAGAAGCTGAAAGGACGTTTGCAGAAGTTACAGACCTGGATAACGAGGTGAACGATATGTTGAAACAACTACAGGAAGCAGAAAAGGAGTTGAAGAGAAAACAAGATGATGCCGACCAGGATATGATGATGGCAGGGATGGTAAGCACTTTGTTTTGGCCTATTTGCTCCTGGGCAGAAAGTGAAGGGTGTTCAATAATGAAGATCCCCATCTTGTTAAGAAGTGTCTCTTTCATATTGATTTCTGTTTCTCATTGCATTTTGGGACCAAGAATTGGGTTAGTAACTGACATAGAAGACAAAGAATTTGGATCCCCACCAGGTTGTTGCACAAGAGTCCTGTCCCCGAGCTTCTCTCAGTTAAAAGCAAAACAGTCTTTTACACAGTTGAAGCTTCAGGACATTGCCAAGTACGCATTTATATTTTTGGAGGGATGCTTCATTGATGATACAAAATCAAAAAGGAGTGTGACCAAAAGGT
Source organism: Paguma larvata (assembly GCA_030068075.1). Classification (NCBI taxonomy): domain Eukaryota; kingdom Metazoa; phylum Chordata; class Mammalia; order Carnivora; family Viverridae; genus Paguma; species Paguma larvata. The sequence goes on from CM057840.1 coordinate 19,300,270, forward strand.
AATGTCCTTCCGACTCTTGTTATCCCAGCAACTCGCTCTCCAGGGGCAAAGACCAGTTTCTTGTGTTTCGTTTTTAAAGATGACAAAAGATACCACACTCCCATCCAGTTTATTTTTTTATCTTTTACCTTTTGTGTTGGTAACAAAATTGACTTATTGAATGCATGGCCCAGAAAAACGAGAGTCCATTTTTCTATTTTAAGCTATATATTGCTTTCAGAACACTTTAATGGAGTCACAGTAGAAACATAACTTTTCAGTTCAGTGGGATTACAATCATAGGAGTGACAGACATGAACGTGTTTAATTGTGCACTTTCAGTGCAAGCAAGGGACCTTTCTTCCACTCAATGGTGAAAAACAGACCTTTTACTCTGGTTCATTTTCACCTTGGGACAGAAAGGAGAAACACTAACTCTGTTTATCTAGGCAAAGACGACGCTAGGGAAGTGATGTCAGGAAGAACCCCTGTGCAAATACCTTATTTTATTGTGCTTTTTGGATTTTGTTTTGGACTCTCATAATTTTCTGTAGCAAAGTATGGCCCAAATGGAAATTTCCATCTAGTAAAAAATATCTGTTTCTCCTATGTGCTGGGCATCTCTGGATTTCATATTTAGTATGGTTGTAGAACATTAGACTTAGAGCCTGTTGGAAAAGGATATATTCTTCATGAGCTTCAAAGAAAGGAGAAGATCCATCTTTTGTTTCTTTTAGCAAATAGCTTCTAAGGAGCACAACGCACCCTCACAACACACTGTCCCGTTTATATTTACGTCAGTCCTGAAAGACACAGCATCGAGACAGTGTTGTTTAAATATTTTTAACCAGAAGAGCGAAGCTTACGGTCATCCTGGAAGAGGAGGCTGGAGACCGCAGGTTAAAAGCAGTGGCATTGCTGTCCACAGGCCATAGCACATTCATTACCCCTCTCCTCATATACACACCGAACAGCCTCCCCGGGCTCGGGAAGAATGGCTGTGATTTCAACAGACATTAATCATTTATTTGTGAAGGTTTTTTTCCCTCTTTTTTCTTTTTAAAAATCCTACATTGTTTCTATCCAAAAATGTTGCATTATCTGGAGCCAAAAACTAGGAAAAACAGTCATGTGGTAGGGAACTCAAAGCCACTCATTTATATCCTGACTAGATTTATTTGTGAGAGCATCTGTTTTCTGATATTTAGACACTTCCTCTTCCACTGCCATTTCCCATGACTCATGCACAGTGTATTTGTTCAGGTTTCATGGAATTTTCCCAAATATATTTACCTTTGGTTGATTTTTAAAATGTAGATTGTATTGCCCCAATTTGTGCGGGTATGTGCACAAACGCGCCTGTGCACATGTGCAGTTGCAGGGGGCAAAGGGGTTCTAGAGGGTGTCGCTGGGTTATGAAAATTTTTTGAGAATATAACCTTTTTTTTTTGTACGTTTATTTATTTTTGAGAGACATAGAGACAGAGCGTGAGCAGGGGAAGGGCAGAGAGAGAGGGAGACACAGAAACTGAAGCAGGCTCCAGGCTGTGATGAGCCAGCAGTACAGAGCCTGATGTGGGGCTCGAACTCACAGACCGTGAGATCATGACCTGAGCTGAAGTCGGCCGCTTAACCAACTGAGCCACCCAGGTGCCCCGAGAATATAACATTTCTAATAAGTCTCTAAGAGTGTCCTGAAGGATATATTTCAGTTCTAAAATGTAGTTTTTATACTTATCCTTAAAAATAACTTGTTTCCGCTTGATGAATTATATTATGAATATACTATGTAGTCTTGAGTGAGAAAGCAAGGAAAAGGAAATATTGGTCTTTTTGAAATATAAATACAGTCAGTTTAGGCATGTGGACTGCCTACTCATGATGGTCATATGAATTAAAAATAGAACATTTCACCATGAAGTGAAGATAGGACCAAAAAGAAAAAGAAAAAAATGCTATAGTGAGAGATTGTAGTTTTATGAGTTAGGAAAAAGGAAGCATCTGAAAAATTGGGACTGGTTGGCTGATTGGCAGGAAAAATACTTCAAGAAGATGAAGACATACCATTGGGACTATTGTTCTCCTCTCTCCTTTTCCCTGTACAGGCTTCACAGGCTGCTCAGGAAGCCGAGATCAATGCCAGAAAGGCCAAAAACTCTGTTACTAGCCTCCTCAACCTGATTAATGACCTCTTGGAGCAGCTGGGTAAGTAGCTGGAGAGCCCTTTTAGGCAGGCTCTCGCTTCTGTGGACTGTTTCTCCTTGGGGTCTGGTATAGTTGTCACAAAAGCAGATACTACAGCATGAGTATTATGTGAACTGAAACATGACTTTAGGCTGTATTAATTCAACATGTCCTTCTTCCATGGCATATGATCTAACTACTGGAGTCTGACCATGGCCCCAGGACTTCTAAAGTTAGGAAGATAGGCTGCCAGTGTGAGTGGCTCACTTATGGTCGATGTTTACGATACATTGAACTGCTCATTCTGCTGGCAGAGTTTCTTTAAGGGATTTAGAGTGCAGGATTTCAGTGGTAGAATAAAAGAACACTTTAAGCTGGTGATGACTTCACTGCCTGGCATTCTCTTCATTTGCTAAGTAAAAGGATAACCTGACAGTTTTTTAAAAAGTCAGATTATTTGATTATTCTCTTACTGATATAATAAGGAAATACGAGCATGTCGAAATGCTCTTTTAATCTAGTTTAATAGGGAGCAGACTTCATTATAGGACAGATGTACTTTTGTCACAAGCCTACATTATAAAGTGGTAATACTGCAGCCAATACAGCTTTGTAGCAAGGCATTCTGTTTTAATTTGCTAGCCTTTAAGGTTTGGTCAGTGTATTGTTTGGAGTTTTCTTTTGGAGCAGAGAGAGGGGAAGGTATATTTTTTTTATCTCAAATATCAAGAAAAATAATGTGTTAACAGATGGGTTTTAAAATGACAGGAAGCTAGAGGAGGTAGGTATTTGTGGGCAGAAATAGTTAGATTTTAAAGTTAGTCAGACTTGGGTAGGAATCTTTGTTTTGTTGCCTTGTAAACTGTACAAACTTGGGCAAATCAGTTAACATCTGAGAATCACTGGCATAAGATGGTCTCGTGAGAATTTAATCAAGTACAGTCTGCGTAACGTGCTGATCGCTGCGTGGCTGTCTGCTTTCATTAATTATGGAAGCAATTCTTTCCAAAAAACCCTCTTTTTCTTGCTAATGTTAAAGTGAAGCTTTTGCTGAAATCATTTCAGCATTTCATCCCTGACCATTTTCCCTAGGAGGACTCCAAATAGTGTCTAACTCCTAACGGCGAGGACATGACTCCTAAAACCGACCCAGCTTCCCTGGAATCTAAGAGCTGAGGGCTTAGAGTTCTAGCTTAAAGATTTTTATGTTCATTAGATGGCATTAAAGGACACACAGATTACATATATGAACATGAAAATGGAAATAAGTGTTATCAGATGACCTTCAAAGCCACCCGTGAAGCTTAAGGTCTCAAACACAGCAGCTGTGTATTTAGAAGACATTTCACAGAAACTGTTTTCTCAGAAAAAAACCATCCAGCCTGGTGTCCATTATAGGCTCTGACCTGTCCTTGGTCTGCATCAACCACGCCCTTGTACAACACGAATGATCTACACGTCACCCGTGTAGGCTGACCCTGCCTGGTGGCGGCTGGGGGGCTGCGTTTCTAAAAAAGGCCAGCAGACTCACTTGCGGGGTGATGGGATAACTCGTACTGAACGCATCTGTGGCCTTCTGTGTCCTTTCCGACTCTACAGGGCAGCTGGACACAGTGGACCTGAACAAGCTGAATGAGATTGAAGGTACCCTGAACAAAGCCAAAGATGAGATGAAAGTCAGCGATCTAGACAGGAAGGTATCTGACCTGGAGAATGAAGCGAGGAAGCAGGAGGCTGCCATCATGGACTATAACAGAGATATCGAGGAGATCATAAAGGACATTCACAACCTGGAAGACATCAAGAAGACCCTACCATCTGGCTGCTTCAACACCCCGTCCATTGAAAAGCCCTAGTGTCCTCGCATAGGGCCGGAAGGCAGCACCCCCCGACCGGGGAGCCGTCGTGAGGCCGTAGAGTGCCTTAACACAAAGATGACATTTTTCAGACCCCCACTTCTCTGCTGCTCTCCACCACTGTCCTTTCGAACCAGGAAAATTCACAAAGCTTAAAAAGAAGCAAGTCAGACATCATGAATCAGGAACAGAGGGTTTTATCTGATAGTCTCTCTTCCACGGAAGGCACTCCCTTACCCACACTTTCCCTTCTGAGTTGCTTGAGGACGTGGCACCACCTTACGTTATCGTACGGTGGTGTAAACGCTTCGTGGGAACCGCTCTCTGCCAGGGCTCAGCAAGTAGCCCTCCCTTTCTCACTGATACCAACAGAACTCCTCAGTCTCAGTACTCTTGTTTCTATGAAGGAAAAGTTTGGCTACCACTAGTAGCATCGTGATGGCCAGTATATCCAGTCTGTTGATAACGAAAATGCACCTACATCTCCTATCCCTCCTTCTCTTAAGCAAAAGGAAATAAACATCCTGTGCCAAAGGTATTGGTCATTTAGAATGTCAAGAGCCATCATCAGTGGTTTTAGCTATTTTGTGTATAGGACACTGAGCCATCCACGGGTAAGGATGCAATTATTTAGGACAGTCTCCAGGAGAATGAGGCTGCAGAAGTAGGCTGAACATTTACTCGTATGTTAATAATGGACTAGGAAGATCAACTTTTTTCAGATCTTTGGGCAGCTGATAGATCTGGATGGGCAGCTTGCACTCACCCATAGACCTCTTCTGATATTCCTGTAAGAGGAATTTATACAGAAGTAATAGGGATATGATAACCACTAAAGTCTTTTTCAAAATCAAACTAATTCTTAGAGCCTTTTTAGTACGTTAGTCTTGGAACTAGTGCTGTTAATCCAGGAGAGAGAAGTTGGTCCTAAGATCTTGACAAACACAGAACAAGCCTCCTCGTCCTAGTCTTTCCTATCAAATGGATAAAACTTAGATGCAACTTGTATTGTCAGGATCCCACATACCCGTTTTTCTTCCATTGGGTAGAGATGACGCCTTTGACCCTTATCCTCAATTAGCTTCTGATGTTCTCATCTTCTAGAATCTCTCTAAACTCATAGTTTGCCAAATCCTGGTGGCAAATACTTGCACTCAGTATTTCACACAGCTGCCAGCACCATCTAGCTCCTGCACTTTGTGATTTAAACCCACTCTAAACCTTCCCTCCCAGCGTGGAGGGAAGACCCGTCGGTGGAGTTGCCTAGTTGGCTTCTCAACTCTCCATCCTCAGCTCTGTGGTTTTAAGATCACAGTGTGACAATTCCCTGCCACACAAGCCCTTCCTCCTACCAGCCCACCTTTGAGATTCATATATAGCCTTTAACACTATGCAACTTTGTACTTTGCGTAGCGGGGGGGGAAAGAAACTATTATCTGACACACTGGTGCTATTAATTATTTCAAATTTATATTTTTGTGTGAATGTGTTTTTTGTTTATCATGATTATAGAGTAAGGAATTTATGTAAATATACTTGGTCCTATTCCCGGAATGGCACTGTCTGTTCACTTCTTCACTCCAGTTTTCCTCCTCACTGGCACAACGTGTCTGGATACCTCCTTCCCTGCCGCCTGCAATCCTTTGCATTGCATTTGTTCCCCGTGGCTCTGCTCCTCGCCTTGTGTTTGCAGTATCTTCATTTCCTAATGTTAATATTGACCTGCTTTCCTCCACACACAGCCGCTCAAAAGAGGTACCTCACACCCTCTTCCGCTGCCATCCTGTGACCTTAAACTGCAGCACGATGTCATTCCTAAGGCCCACTCGAGGGCAGGTAGGTCAGGTTGTCCTAATGGGATTAGGACATTTTGCCCAGTGGTATCTTCAGCATTGATGTGGGTCTAGCCAGGAATGAGCTAGAAGTGCCCTGACGCTTTGAACCGGATGGGTCATTTCGATAAGGGAGTACACGGTCACTGAGCGCTCGGAGGGCGTCAGGGACAGTGTATGCAGACAGATGGGCTGGGAGCAGTCAGACCCCTCCGTTCTCCTTTCTGCCTCCTCGCATACCGGAGTGGCCTGCAAGCGTTTCGAGTTGGCCTCTCGCTCGCTGTCCCTCCGCTGCTGCTCTCCGTCTCTCCTGCTGCGGGTGAGGCGCGGCTCTTCTTGCCAAGTTTTCACATCAGTGTTCCCTAGTCAGCTCCTCTTAGGTGGCCACGTCCTAACAGAGACATTTTGTTCAAGGTTGCAGGACAATGACTGTAGACAGACTGCCAAGATGGTTTCCCTCTGGCCCGTGGGTCAGCCTCACACACCAGTAAGTCTCAGGCCACAGTGAAATTTGGGGTTTTTTCCCCCATTTTGTTTCATTGCTTTCCTCCTCCATCTGTGTAGTATATTTTTAAACAGAATTTTATTTTTAAAATAAAAGCTCTTTATAAGGCAATACCTTCATTACACTCCTGCGGTATACATGATTTTATTGTATAGTTCCAGTTATCTGTATCTTACATCATAAAATCGACAGGGTGGCCCCTGCGGAATGCTGGGTGTCACAGGGGACACAGACAGCTGTTCCCTGGAATTGTTTCTTTTAATTCCAACTGTGGCCCTTTTGTATGTGCCTTCACTTTAGCTGTTTGCCTTAATCTCTACAGTCTTGCTCTCCAGGGTGGTGAATAAAATGCAACACTTGGCATTTTTTTTATGTTAAAAAAAAAAACAACAGTATTTTATTTATAATAAAATCTGAATATTTGTAACCCGTTATATTTGGTGTGGCTTGAGTGTGGTACTGGGGACACAGGATATTTTAAAAGGTATGAAGAAGAGAAAGCTGCTCATAATATCTTATTGGGGAGACTTATTTTCTTGAGAACAATCCAGTATGTGTGTACGTATCTGTATAATATGTGTATGTACGTGTGGGCGTATATGTATCTGTATGTGCATATGTTACATAAACAAATAATGTTTGGGTTTTTTTTTACCCTTCTCAGATGGGGCTACTTTGGTGCGGTCCAGAAGTAGGCAGACTTTTTCTGTAAAGAGCTAAACTGTAAATACTATAGGCTTTGCGAGCCGTAGTCTCTGTTACAACTACCGTGCTGTTGTGCACGAAAGGGGCCCTGGACAGTGTGTAAATGCGCGAGTATGGCCGAGTCCAAAACAGGCACGGGCCTGAGGGCTGCCGTTTACCAGACCGCCCCGGAGACGCTCTTAAAACTATTTGGGCTTCTTAAATTAGCAGATGTTAAAAAGTTGTCTTTCTTCCTTTAAATACGCATATAACTTTAGCTAAAGGGGTTCTTCAGATGATGGAAAACACCCTCAAACATAATGAAGAAAAAAAGGAAGTAACGTGCTGAACGTGTGTCAGAGGTAGCTCCCGGTCCCTCACTCCTGGAGGGTTGATCCAACTGGAGTAACCTGAGGCCAGTGAAGTTTGAGGACTACAGACACGGCAGGAAGGCCTCAATTTGTTCTTCTGTGCTCTTGTTGGTAGCCCTGAGTCCCTGTGGATGACATGACCCCTTCCCAGTCACAAATCCTTGTAGCTCTGACCCCTGTAAAGAACCTGAGCTCTTCTCAATTGGACTTGCTCAGAGAGCGCTTTAGAGGGCACTAGTTACTAGCTTTCTTACGTGCCCTGTTCTTAACCCCCATTTTTAGGATGCGACTCAAATGCAAATACATCTTTGTAGATACTGTGTCAGAGTGATGAGTGAGATTTTCAAGATTTGCGCCTATTCCCTTTGTTATTCCAGGGCCAGGAGCTTCTCCAGAGTTGGTATCCACATAATCCAATTCAAAATATCCCCAAGGGTGTACTCCTTAAATAAGCATTCTCAAACCCTGATAAATCTGAATTTACCAACCCAACTTCATTTAAGCTCAAAACGGAGAGCCTGAAGAATACCTCTGACACCCAGGAGAGCCATGAAGTAGAAAGGGAGATGGTACCTGCTTCCTAGGGTGAGGAGAGACCCATCCCAAGGAAAGATCAGATCTCTCTAGGCCCATAGTTCATGGAACCAAAAATAAGACAATTGGACATAGCAGGTAATTTTGCCTGTTCACACTAAGCAGGTTTTAATGAAGTTTTAATCACTGGAGTGAAAAAGTAAACTTCCTAGTAAATAATCTATCAGAGGCTCCAGCAATTCAGAAATCAACAATTAGAGTCCCTGCCTTGTATTTGTACTACGAGCGAGTCCCCCCCAAATGATTCTGTCTACTCTACACAAATGATATTCTAAATAGAAATTAATTATGTGCTTAAGAAAGGGAGATATTTAGCAGAAGTCAAATAAAAAGCTGAGAAGTTCCTGGGTGGGAATTCACATAAGAGAAACCTCAGCATTTCAAGTGTTGCTCTGACACCTCCGTGCTCGTTCTTTCTCTCCCACCCATGTTCCTTCTTTCCCCATCCCATCCCAGGAAAGCCTGAGATCAAGGTGTCGCCTCCTCTGTTGCAATTGGCCAGTCCTTCCTTATGTCCACCACCCCTCCCAGCCTTGTACTGGCTTCTGACATGGCTCTTGGACACATGCTTATTGAGCAGGTGTCTCTCACCCACCTTTTCCCCCCAACCTCCCTCGTACTCCCCAAGATCCGGGTCTGTGTGTTCATGTCCACCATCCTCAGGGCCAGGAAGCATCCCATAAGTAGTCACTGGGTTGTCAAAATGGTCTAAAAGTAAAATCAACCTCTCATTTGCCTATTCTCCCATTTCTGTTACTTGAGCAGAGAGGGAGGTTTACGGGTACTCGTTAATGTCCTCTGTCCCCTCCTGCCAGCGTCATTCCACTCCCTCGATAACTCCCACCTAGGGAGGGATTAACAGAAGATAAGCAAAACTGCTCTCTTTCACCGAGTGGCAGAGCACCCAGCCGGTGTGGCCCGGTCTACAAGGCCCGTCGCTCTGCATCCCAGCCTCACGCCAGTCGTTCCCAACACCATACGTGTGCGCCTGCCAGTTTTACCCACAGCCCCTTTTGTATGTATCTCTGGCTCCTGGCCCACATTGTAACATTAATTCCTTTTCTTCTCCAACTCCTAGGACTGGTTCTGGTAAAATCAACAGCTTGGTTGGTGTTTCATCCTGTTTGCATGTGTACCTTAGAAAGACTGGTAATCTAGGCCATGCAGATATTGCTTATGATTAATTCAGTGTAGTTTGTATTGATTTCTATAAAAAGTTTGAGCATCAGACCCTCGATCAAGAATGTAACCCTCTGATACAGCATTGTTTCCATGAGTACGTCCAAGGCAATTTAAGTGATTCTCCAGGAAATATGCCTGGTCACACCTTCGAGGACACCACTTCATCCTCCCATAATTCTTTCTCACCAAGGCTAGTAACATAAAACTCTACCCGAACTTCAGACTGATACTTTGGAGCCTGTGGCGTATGCCCTTTGTCCTGAGAGCCTTGTTCTTTCAGTAACTAAATGCAGTCATCAAATTGTGCCATGGCAACCCGTGTTAAGGATTTCTAATGCGATTCCTTTCTGAATATTCCGTGCTGGCCTTCTAGGATATAGGATCCAATTTTCCTACTCTTCTCTGTCAGTCGATCCCAGCCATTCCTTGCATGGGCATTTCTTTCCTCCTGAGCCTGGTTTCTAAGTTGTGGTTAGTGCAGAGTAAGCTTAAGTCCAGCCATGAGCACAAATGTCTGGGGAAGATGCACTGTCCTGGTGTGGATTACACGTTCCCGGGTTGCTGAGCCAGCGTCCGAGATAAAGGATCGGGAGAAACAGCTATGATTTCAGTGATTACACGCTTAGTGCGGTCACAGGCGTTTGTGTTACAACTTGCTCATCACCCTTGGCTCAGACAGTCTGCTATCTGTGCTGTCTCAGTCGGGCTGGTACAGAGGCTCAGACTTGGTCGGAGAGATGAGCTTTGCCACAAAGATTTCAGACAGGTCTCCCTCCTTAGGTTCCTGAAAGATAGGGGAGGGACTAACACCATTAGGATATCTTGCATTGTATACTGATATTTTAAAAGGTACCTTCATAATTTTTTCTTTGACTTGCCCCCGATTTGATGAGAGTCTTCGTTTGACCGATGAGGAAATGCATCCATGGTTTTGCTGCCCCATCACCTCAACCACTATTGTAGCATGTTGCTTTATTCTCTCGTGATTTTGATTCGTTTTCCTTTTAAGAACCTCTAGTAGATACATGTACTTTATAATAAGGTTCCTCAAATCCCTTTTTTGGGGAGACCAAGGCAGGATTTAAATATATTATTAGTAACTTGCCCAATATTAAGGAACCAGTTAGTGGTAGAATTATTACTTGGAACCCGATTGTCTTTAAGAATCTGGGCCGTATACACCGCACAGCTTACATTCTTTTCTCATTTCCTGTGATTTTTCTCTTTCTCTTCTCTTAGAATCAGCGATAGGAACATAAAGCTGGCTCACCAGCATCACCTCCATCTAGCTTCCTCTAATGTTAACATCTGATAGGACCATGGTACATTTATCAAAAGATATTAATATTAGTAGAAGACTTAACTATTGAGTTTTGCCTGTGTTTAAACACCTTCTTTTTCAAGACCCCATTTTTAAAGTGATACTGGGGACGCCTGGGTGACTCAGTCGGTTAAGCATCTGACTTCAGCTCAGGTCATGATCTTATGGTTCCTGAGTTTGAGCCCCACATCGGGCTCTGTACTGACAGTCCAGAGCCCGCAGCCTGGTTCAGATTCTGCCTCTCTCTCCTTTCCTCCCTCCCTCAAAAATAAACATTAAAAAAGTTTTTAAAAAATAGCGAATTTTAAAACAAAATGAGAATACTCAGCATTAATACCCAAGCTATGGGGCAATAGGAGTGTGGATGGTTGATTAGTTGATTTTATTTTCATAATACAACCAAGACTGCCCAATGTAGAACGTATTCATAGTTACCTGCAAGAATGCCATTAAACAACTTGCTAAAATGTCCTGAAAGTTTCAAAAGAGATTTTTAAAGACCTTCAGAATGAACACGTCTTCATAATAATAGGCCACGAATTTAAGTATATTAGAAATAGAAAATTTATAAAGATTACATTGAAAAATTATTCCATCATTTCAGCTTACGAAAAAATTACAAGAATAGCACAGTAATTTTTTCAATACTCGTTACTCAGATTCCTCAAATGTTAATATTTACTACATTTACTTTTTCTCTGCTCTCACTCTTGCTCTCTGTGTAGAAAGAACTCTTAAGTTGCAGACATGATGCCTTTTTACCCATGAATACTTTAATGTGTATTTCCTAAAGACAGGGAAATTTCTCACATAACTACAGTACAATTGTCAAATTCGGAAAATTGCCACAGCCATTATTCAGAATGCAACATTTGTGGTGGGTGGAATGATGGCCCCCAAAGATGTCCGCATCCTAATCCCTAGAGCCTGTGAATGTGTTAGGTTGCACGACAAAGGGAGTTAAGGTTTCTGGTGGAATTAAGGTTGCAAATCAGCCAGTCTTAGAGTAGATTATACTGGGTTATCTGGGCAGGGCAATATAATCATGAGGATTCTTCTAATTGGAGGACGGAGGCAGAAAAGGAGGTCAGAGTGATGCAATGTGGTAAGGACTCAACCTACTATTTCAGGCTTAAGATGGAGGCAGGGGCAGGAGCTGAGGAAAGTGGGCAGCTTCTACACGCTGGAAAAGGCAAGGGAATAGGTTCTCCCATAGGGCCTCCAGAAGGGAGCACAGCCCTGCCTACACTTTGAGTTTATCCCAGGAAGATCCCTTTCAGACTTCTAACCTACAGAAATAGAAGGAAATTAGGTTGTGTTGTTTTCAGCCACTAAATGTGAAATAATTTGTTGTGCAGCCATAGGAAACTAATACACCATTTTTCCCAAGAACATCTTTTATGAAAAAAGAAAATCCGGGCGCCTAAGTGGCTCAATTGGTTAAGTGTCCGACTTCGGCTCAGGTCATGATCTCGTGGTTCATGGGTTTGAGCCCCATGTCTGGCTCTGTGCTGAGAGCTCAGAGCCTGGAGTCTGCTTCAGATTCTGTGTCTCCCCCTCTCTCTGCCCCTTCCCTGCTCACACTGTCTCTGTCTCAAAAATAAACAAACATTTAAGATAATTTTTAAAAGGAAAAGACAATCTGAAATCATGTGTTCACTTGTCATGTCTCTTCTACTTCCTTTACTTTGGAGCAGTTCCTGAATTTTATTTGTATTTTCTGATGTTGACATTAAAAAAAAAAAATACAGAGAGTTCTTTTGTAGTATGCTTTTCAATTTGTTATGTTTTCTCTTGATTAGATTCAGGTTGTGCACTTTGAAAGGAAGATCATAGTTGTGATGTTGAATTCTCTTCAATACATTATTGAAATCATTAGTAGCAATGTTAACTTTGGCAGTTGACTGGGGTGATGCCTCCCAGATCTCTGCACTGTATTCTAATACCCCTTGTCATTAATAAGTGTCTTATGAGGACATACTTTGAGACTATATAAATACCCTGTTACTCCTTACACTTTTACCCACTAGTTTTAGCATCCATTGATGATGGCCACCAAATGGAGATTTCCTAATTCCATCATTTTCTATATTTATTAGTTGACATTATACTAAGAGGTAGAGATTTTCCTTCTCCTCCACTTTTTATACGTATTTGTATTTATCTCATGTTAGATTCATGGATTCTCCTTTATTGAATGAGTTACAATATGCTGTTCTTGATATTTATTTTGATCCTTAAAGGTCTTATTTGGCCAATGGGAGTACCTTAAAGCTGACCCCTGTGACCTTTTGATGGTTTCCCTTGTTCGTTGAGCGTTGTCTTATTTTTGACACATGAAGACATTTCTGGCTCATCCTGTACTTTCTCTACCGTAATCCTGGAACCAGCCACTTCTCTAAGGAGCAAAATAGGGTTTCGCTAATTCCCAAATGCCCATATATCCAACTACAACAATAAGCACATCAACAAAAATAGGTCTAATTGATGTAAAAACTCTCAAAAATATAGCTGAATTTCAAACAAGTTGTTTTTTAGGCTACTTGGCTTTAGGGAACATGGCCTGTTCTCTCCCTGTAGATGAGTGCCTGTGTCATGCGTCACTGACAAATATTTCTGGAGCACTCATTGCTCTTGCAGCCTCCCTGCTACTGGAACCCTGGAGTTTTACACTGTGACAAAGTCAATTATTCCTACTTTGAGAAACTTATTTAAGTAGGGGAGGCAGCAAAAAACAAAACAAAAAATAGTACAAAAATAAAGGAAGACATAGCTCTATAAATAGGAATATGTAAGCATGTTGGTAAACAATGCATAGGAATATTATATATTAATATTAGTATATTGATTTTTTTCATTAAAATAATTGCTCAGGACTGTTCTTTTTGGTAAATCTGGGAAGGACAAGTTATATTTGTATGAAAAAGTATAACTTTTAGCCGTGTTGAAGAGAAAATGGTCTGGGAAATGGGCTTGGGGACATTGACTCATATGAAAATGAATGGACAGAAAATTCAATGACGTGCAACTGAGTGGTTGAGTTTTCCTCCCATCCATTGCTCTGTGTGTTGAAGACATTCCAGAACCCCAGCACTGTAGTCTCTAATCACAGGGAGGACTCTTACGCTCTATGTGCTCAGTTTCAATGTTTCAGTTTTTGGTTGATTATTGTTGGCTATCGTCTCAGAAGACCAATAACATAGCAAATTATTTCATTATTTTGAACTCTCACTGTTTATTGAGGCTCTACGGAAGTGCCATTAATCAGAGCCCAAACTAGAACTTGCCATGCTGAGATCAAAAAGGGTACCTACCAAACTATCGGTAGTCTATTGGTGTCTTAAGGAAGAGCTGGCAAAACTAGTATGGACTTTATTGTACTTTTGTGCAGCGTTTTATGAGGGTTGCTTATGTATTAAAATGAAGTTTGTATTCACAGAGGTTTGTGGACTCAAAACAGCTTCTAGAGCAATGGTTCTCAAGGTGAGGTTCTGGGGCCAGCAATGGCTGCCTCGCCTGGTGACTTCTTAGAAATGCACATTCTCAGACCCTACTCTAGTCTTACTGAATCAAATTCCAGGGGCATAAGCATGAGAGGCTACTCTGAGATTTAACAAGCCCCCTCCCAGGGATTCTGATGCTGGCTAGAAAGTCAGAGAGTGCTGTGGATTGACTTTCAATGATTATATCTTCTGTCTGTGTGTTGGACTCAAAGGGGCATCATTTTTACTTTCAGCTACCCTTGCTAGGTTAGCTCTTTGAATTGGGGAGAAAGAAGCTTAGAACGTGTCTGTGCTAATTACAGTGTTAGAGACAACAAATATGGACTCTTCTCCATGCTTAAAACCTATACTAAAACTCTAAGTATTATATAAACATCAAATTGGTTAATTAATCAAAACATTCCTCTTATGGAATACAAGAGTCTTCCTTAGTTCACATGAAGGGGCCCCTGGGTGGCTCAGTTGGTTAAGCCTCCAACTTTGGCTTAGGTCAGGATCTCATGGTGCATGAGTTTGAGCCCCGCATCGGGCTCTACAGTGCAGCGTCTGCTTGGGACTCTCTCTCCTCTTGCTCTCTCAAAATAAATAAATAAACTTAAAAAAAATTTAAGGTAGGTGAGGACTGACAAATTTAAAAATTTTTTTTTGAATTTTAAAAAAATTTTAATGTTTATTTTTGAGAGACAGAGAGACAGAGCATGAGCAGGGGAGGGGCAGAGAGAGAGGGAGACACAGAATCCGCAGCAGGCTCCAGGCTCTGAGCTGTCAGCACAGAGCCTGATGCAAGGCTCCAACCCAACTGTGAGATCATGACCTGAGCCCCCAGACACTTAACCGACTGAGCCATTCAGGCACTCCTACTTAAAAATATTTAATATATTTTTGTTGTAAATATTTATACAAAAAAATATTTTTTTGTAAAATAAAATGATTTATTCACTTTTCTTGAGATCTTCTAAATATTTTTGTCCACTAGGTGTGAACAGGCCAAAAGATCATGGGATATACTAGGCTTTTATTGATTCATAATTATCATCTGATGCTATGAATTTGGCAAGCTTGTTCTGAATGGTTCCCCAAGCATGAAATAAAAGAGAGCCAAGTTCATGTAAAATGGGAGACGCATCTGAAATTAGGATAAGCAACAGATACACCCCAAAACATCAGAAGCTTAAGTCTCAGGCCCTACTGAACGGCCACAATTCACGAACAAGTTAGCTGCGTGCCCTTAGCTAAGTCTCTCAAACTTGCCTATTTTTCCTATAAAGGAGGTTGTCAAAACCTTACGTAATTTCTCAAGTCAGTGGATCAGTACGTAAAAATACAGAATTTAACATAATCTAGTAAACTAAGTTTTTGTAGGGTGGGCTGGAAGCGTATTCAGTTTGGGGGCTTTTTAAAAAAACAAAACAAAACATGATCCCAGATGCAAAAGTAAGTAGGGGGCCGGAAGGGGGCCCATGAATTCCATTACTTCCGCATGGGAAATCCACCTCTGTGTGGGGACTGTATTTTAGGCCAGGGGAAGGCCGAGCGGTTGCTTCCTTTTTGTCACTGTGTCATCGGGTGTGTGCATGACTGTACTTCCCTTCCCCTGCAGACACCTCAGCCGCCGTCTGGCCAGGAGAACCTGTTTGGTGTGCTCACTGCATGACGACAGCGGGTGCGGCTCTGAGGGGAGTGCCAGGCTCTATAGAATGTGCCCAGAGGCTGCAGAATCAGACTTTTGCCAGAGGAAGAAAGAGCGCCCCAAGGCACGCATTCACTGGAGAAACAGTAAACAGTGAAATAAGCTAGCCAGGTGCCCGAAGACCTGAACTCTTAAGTTTACCCTTCTGAGTCTATACTTCGGGGGCCTGTCAGATGGTGCAGAATAATAATAGAGTCCTTTATTCAGGCGGTCCATTTCCCTGGGGACTCCACAGCAACCTGTGGAGTTGTGCTTTTTTATTTTTTTAACGTTTTTATTTATTATTGAGAGACAGAGCATGATTGGGGGAGGGGCAGAGAGAGGGGGAGACACAGAATCTGAAGCAGGCTCCAGGCTCTGAACTGTCAGCACAGAGCCCAATGCAGGGCTTGAACTCACAAGAGATCATGACCTGAGCCGAAGTCGGATGCTTAACCGACTGAGCCATCCAGATGCCCCGATTTTTGCTCTCTTAAGTGGCACACTGAAGAATAGTCTGATCAGAAAACATTGATTAAGCAAATTTTAAACACGTTTTATTTACTGACTCTTGAGCATCTAAGAAACTGTAATGACCTGTCATTCTACATCTATATACAGAGAACCAGCTCTATGTGAGGCCCTGCCCAAGGTGGTGGGGACAGAGCAATGTAGAAAACAGACAAAAACCCCTGCTCATATGGGATCTATGCTCTAGTTTGGGAAACATAATAAACAAAAGATGAATGAAATATGTAAACTTTAGCTAATTGCGTAGCACTTAATATGTTTCAGATGCAGTTCTAAGAACTTAATATTATGCCTACAACCTGATGAGGTGGGTGCTATTATTATTCCCATTTTATGGCTGAGAAAAATGAAAAATAGAGAGATTCTATCTTGACACCCTGAGGAACAAGCCAGGCCTTGAACTAAGTCCTACCTGCATCTCAACCACCACACTATACTGTCTCTAAGTTTCACCAGTGTCTGGTAGGGCAAAAAGTTCTATGGAGAGAAAGAAAGCAGGGGAGGGGGAAAGAAAGGGCTTGATAAGTCGGGGTGGAGCTTGCAATTTTATACAAGATGGTGGAGAAAGCTCCACAAAGATAGCATCCGAGTAAAACCCTAGCCACGCGGGTATCTGAAGAAAGCACATTCTAGGTAGAGACACCAGAGATTAAAAATCCCAGAGTGGAAGCAGCCATGTGGTGGAGGGGGGAGTGAGAAGGAGGACAGTGAGATAACAGGCGGTTGGGGGTGGAGGAGGACACATCACAAGAGACCTTGACGCCATTACAACAAGTACTTTGGCTTCAACTCGGAAGGAGGCGGAGTGCCTGGGAGCTTTTGTAATGAGGCATGATGCGATCGGAATTGTACTGTAATAGGTGTCGTCTGGCAGTTGTGTTTAGACTAGAGATAGGTGGCGATCACAGTCATCTATGCAAACGATGAGTGGATTTGGATTAAGGTGGTTGCAGTGGAGGTGATGAGAAGTGGTCCAATTCTTATTATGATCTGAAGAGAGAGTGAGCAGCAAGATTTGCTGTGAGAAAAAGAGAAGAAAGTCAAGAATGACTTTAAGGTGCTTGGACTGAACATCCCACTCATTTTTTATTTCTGACTCATTTTCAGGCTTTTCTTTCCATATGGGAAGACTGAGGCAGAAGAGGTGTCGGGGGCAGAGTATCAGGAGCTCAGCTTTGTATTACATCTGGGATGTTAATTACCCATCCAAATGGAGATTTCAATTAGGCAGCCGAGCAGGATGTTAAAGAATTCAGGGAACTGTGCAAGCCAGCTAAAGATATAAATCTGAAATCATGGGCAGATGATCCTTGAAGCCATGAGCTAGCTGAGAAAACCAGTGGAGCGACTATAAACAGAAAAGAGGGGAGATCCAAGGCCTGAGCTTGGGTGGTTTCCTCCCCGCCCCCCTTAAGAGCGCACTTCTATGCTTTGAGGTAAGAGAGATGCACACACTATTCTGGAAACCAAGAGAAGTCTTTTTTGAGGAGAAAGGCATGATCGATTCTGACCAATGATGCTGATAGATCCTAGAAGATCAAGGCAGAGAATTGGCTGTTGTGTTTTCCAACATGGAGGTCCTTGAAAGCCTTCCAGAAGCAATTTCAGTGCGCTGGGCCAGGCAAAGGCCTGATTGCAGTGGTTGGAGAGGTGGAGTGAGATTTAACTGCAGCAGTTTCAAGAGAGACCAGGAGGTGAGAAACCGAGGAGGGCAAGTAGAGTCCACTCTTCTGTTGTCTACAAGGGAGACAACTCTATTAGCGAGCAGAAAAATGGGGGAGAAGCTAAAGTGTAACATGCGTTCAAGGGGGGGTTTTGTGTTTTAAGAGGAGAAAAATCCAGAAAAGGCAGAAAAAACAATGATACAGGAGAGAAAAGAATCCTTCTCCAGAGGGTAGAGTGCTGTCCCCAGTGGGGTGAGGGCTGAGCCCTCCTGCTGTGGGTATGTAACAGCAGGGGAAGTGTTGGTTGTGGCAGTCATAGCATATGGCAGAGGTTCTCTTCCAAGTGGTTCAATTCTCTCAGAGTCTTAGGAAATAGGTCATTGGCAGAGAGTGACGTGAGGGAGGAGGTGAGGGAAGATTGAAGAGAAGGGGAAAGTATGCAATAGTCTTCAAGGAGAATTAGGACAATGGGTGGACTAGGGAAACGGAAGTGAGTGCTCAGAACCCGTTTGAGGTTAAAGAGCATGAATTCGATCTATGACAGCCATTCTGGGATTCTAACAGGACTCCGAGGGAGGGATGCTAATGACCAGCCATGGCTTTTTATTTTTCATTTTATTTTATTATCTTTTAATTTGGCCACAGCATTTTAAATGGGTGAGAAGTGCCGGGATGGCAAAAGGGAGTAGGAGAAATGCAGAGACGGCAGGCTCGGTGGATTGCATGGGCTGGGGTGTGATTAAAGTCGGGACACTGGACAGACTGAGCTCCCCAAATCGGAGGTGGTGATTAGAAACTGGGGATGCTTCCAACAGAAGTTCTGGGAGAGGTACAGCTCCTTGGAATGGCAAGACCTAGATGTGGCCGCAGGATCGAGTGGCTGAGTGCGGTGTGTTTTAGCAAAGAACGTATTTGGTTCAGTAGTCCCACCTTCCTCACGGTGTGGTCCTGTCCCCGTCGAAGCCACCTCAGTAAATTGTCCAAAATTTTATTTCTCAAATGGAACTGAATGAAATCTTTGTTCACTGGCAGCCCATAGGTGATGAATGACCTGCTGTGACTCACAGCTGCCCTGACTCTCTGCATCCTGCACACGGACACATGACTAGGAATATTTCATGAGACTCCCTGATAGGAAAGGAGGGGTTTGAGTCCCAAGTGAACATTAGCAGACATCCTTGGGGTTGATGAAGCATACCTGAGTAATTTCTGTGAAGCCAATGTTTTCAGAAGGGATATTTTATTTATTCTGTGCAAATAGCAGATTACTGTATTTCCCTTTGTGGCTGTGATGTGCATTCTTTGAATGGGCCTTCTTTTACGTACACCTCATGAGGCAAAGAATTTGAAGGCCATGTACCCAGAAAACCTAAATCAGAACCCTTAATTTGAATTTTTTTTCAGCAATTGGGTTAACTAAAAAAACAAACCAAAAAAAAACCAGAACAAAAACAAAAAACAAATACCTCAAGAATATAAGCTCATGTCAATTATCTCACTGGAAAAAAATTTAAAAGACAAAGAACTATCCAAGTGAGGTCAAAGAGTAAGTCCAAATTTGGCTTACATTGTCTGTGTTACCTATAGTGCTGAAGAGTAAAAAGAATGGTTAAGAAAGAACAAGATTCTTCTTTAAGAAGGATTGTAATTATCATGCTTTGGACAGCTTGTGTGACAGAGAGGGCATCTAACTTGTTGAGTGAAGGCATGAATGCCTTAGTCTGGAAAATGAAATGCCACACCCTAGGAAAATCTGTTAGCATGGGTTCAGTTAGCCAGAAACCATATCCAACCCCAACATCTTCTTTCCTGAACTTTCTGTGTAATTGAGAATTCTCTTTTTGCTGCCTTTATAAGAAGTGGGAAATTAAAGAGGCTCTGAACTGGCCAGGATAATTTGTTTTAAAAATCTTCATGACGACACAGGAGTTCTGCAAGGGCGTTTTCCTTCTGCTCACTTTAATGGCCTGAGATAAGAGGTCAACACGAAGGGCTGTCCTCGGTGCCGCTGAAAGCAAAGAGGGTAAGGTAGGAACCAGGGCCTCCACCGCTAGACGAATGCCTCTACACGCCACGCCATGAGTGGGTTTGCAAAGGGATTTGTCAGAACGGCAGAATGCCGTGACCAGGGCTGTGCCCGACTTACGTGGGAGTGAGAAACCCTCCGAGTGCATTAGAGGCCTGTTTTGAGGTAAACTTTGAAGAAGTGAACACTTGCCTATTTCTGTAAGCCTATGCTTTGGAAGCAAATTCTGAATTGCTTTAAGAGAAAAAAATATTCTCTTAAAAAAAAAAATAATGGTGGCTAAAATTTGATCCAACAATAATCTTCCCCCATTTTCTTTCAAATGAACTCCAAACATTACCTTTTTTTTTGTTTTACAAGAAGTCTAAGGAAAAGTTCAAGTGGATTTTCAGCTACCCAGCCAATTGTTCTAATTACTTTGATTCTAGGACATGGAATTTAGGAAACGGAAAGGGATTTTTAAGAGCCTGTTGATGCCAGAACAATTTAAAGATGTATGTTTTAGAAGAGGCATAGCGCTAGCTTCCTTTTTGAGGAGGGGCAGGAGTCATGCCTACAAAAGGAGCCTAATGGCCTGGAACACTAAAAGCACATTCTCAGGACATGCTGAGGTAACCAGTTTCAACTTGCCAAAGGATGCTTTTCCACTTGGCTCACAGCTATTCATTCATATTGGTTTTGACCTTCCCACTTGTTTTATTTTTAATTCCTTATTCATTTTCAGGTCTTTCCGTATAGGGTTAGCAAGAAACTGCTCATTCCAGAGCTGGCACTGGAGACGCCGAACTAGACAATTAAGTCAGGGTTTGGAAATCTTGTTTTCTCTTGTTTCCTCCATGTCCAGCTGGAGAACATTCCAAATATTAATACTTAATTACAGAAAGTGGGAAGTTTTAAAGAAATCAATTTGGGGAAAGTTAGCTTTAGACTAGGTTTTAGTGGTGGTTGGTAAAAACGAAACAATTCATTCAAGCAAAGATTACGCTAGAAGAGTTACTTGAGGGGAAAAAACAAATCTCCCATATAGAAGAATTCGAATAATTTATGTAGGTATCCTGCCTCAAGGAAGTGGAAGTTAACTCCCACTCCTTAACTGTGGGCAGCATGTAACTTCCTTCCGAAGAATACAGTACGGAAAGGGGTATAGGGTGACTTTACGGTGGAGAAACCTGGCAAAACTGCTTCAGCCAGGTGACTAAGGTCAACATCAACAGTGATGTCATGTCGATAGCATGTACCCTTGGTACAATGAAATGAAAATGGCACTTGCCTTGGTGGTCTTCCTCCCCAAAACCCACGTGCCCAGTCTAATCAAGAGAAAAATATCAGACGAATCCCAATTGAGGGACATTCCACAAATCACGTGACCAGTACTCCAAACGATCAAGGTTGTCAAAAACGCGGAATGTCTGAGAAATTGTCAAAGCCAAGAGGAGCCAAAGGAGACATGACAACTAAGTGTAACGTGGTATCCTGGATGTGATCCTGGAACAGAGGATATTACGCTAAAAACAACTAAGGAAATCTGTAAGATATGGTCTTTAGTTAATAAGGTATCAATATTGCTTTTATTGTCACGAATACAGCATCCTAATGTAAGATGTAATCGGGGAGACTCAATGTGGAGCAGACGGGAATTCTCTGTACTATATATTTAATTTTTCTATAAAGCTATAGCTTTTCTAAACAATAAAATCTGTTTTAAAAACTCACTTGAGTGAAAGGTAAACGCACTGTTCTCACACAATCTAATGCAGAAAGTCTAACCACGAATCGGGTAATCAGAGCCCTATAAACATGGATTCCACCGTTCAGGCAATACTGTGAACAGAAGTATGTTCCCAAGATCCCAGCTTCCCCATTTTGGACCCTTTCCCCTCATAAAGATAAGAGCTAACACTAACATAGTACTGTGCTAAGTTTCTAGCTCATTAATTGTCTTTTACCTTCACAGCAGCAATACTATGAGGTGGGGGGGCGCTATTATTACCATACTTTTATCCATGCAGAAAATGACACCTAGAGAACTAAAGGACCCAAGCTCACCCTGCCTGTAAGGGTAGAGCTGGGATAAAAATCCAGACTGTCTGGGCCCCAGAGTCAGTGTTCTAGTAACTTCTATCATCACCACCACGCCCCCTTCACTCCTTTTCCAGGCACTCAGGGGCTCCTGCTCTCTTCAGCAGGAATTATTCTTGATTTATGAAGGGCCAAATTTATGATGACCCATGGTGTCTGCCATATGTGTAGACTCCACAGAGAAATGATGGCAGTGGGGGCAGGGTCTGTGAGCCGGGTGGGAAAGCCCCACTCTCTGAAGTGATGCCTGGTTTCTAATTACAGCATTGGCCCCGATCCCATGATCGTACCCCCACAGGGACTTGCAGTGCTACTGAATCCCAGCCTGTAGTCTCTTCTAGTCCTAAACCTAAGGGCTGCACCCATCTGATGTCTTGGAAACAATCCAGCCTTTGGGCATTTTCAAGTGGTTTCTATAATGAGCACTAGGAAACCCACAGGTGTGCCTAAATGAGGATCTGTAAAGCTGAACATACTTTCCCAACCCTATATTTCAAGAAGGTTGACTCCCTTTTATTTACAAAATAAGATAAAATTGTATGTGCCAGCCCAAATGGAGAAGTAGATTCTCTTTCATGTTTGCAAAGATGTACATAAGACTTTGAGAAAGTAACTTGAAACAGCAGCTTCTCAAACTCTGCCCTTCTCCACAAATTTCCTTAAATGGTCGTAAAGTTCACGACTTAATAAAGACCCTTGGAAAGGCTAGTCAAAGAATAGACCCATTCAGTAACTTCATAAATATAGGGGACTAAAAGTAAAAATATTCCATCATGACTTCCTGCTGGAAAAGTCAAAGCTTTAGATCACTTGGAGGGGAGACAGCACTTCCAGAACATGCTGTTTGTTTTATGAGCTTCCTGGGACATGGGGTAATGGCAACGCTTCTCTTTGCCCTTGGGTTATCTGCTTTCTAATGTTTCCACAGGTACATGTGTTGCTCCTATCCTAATAAACAAGAGCTATACATATATATACACACACACATTTACATATATATTTACATATATGTATGTATGTATTTGAACGTTCAGATAGTTGTTCTGGCAGGAAACTGCTCACCTGAAAAATCGTGATACGAGCACGCTCAGGACTGGTTCTTCCTGTGACCGACCAGGCATCTCAAAGCAGTGCCCAGGTTTGAGGAAGTGGTCTTCTAAGACTGCAGCAGGACTCTAGGGAATTCCATCTTACCACTGCTGATGGGAAGGAGATCCGGCAGTGGGTCGGAGTTGTCTGGTTTCACAGAACCAACACATAACTTGCAGACAATTCAGAAACAAAACAAAACAAAACACACCGCCAAGGCGTGAACACAGATCAATGTAAGGAACTGATACCCATCGATCTGAAAGAAAAGAAAGAGGTAGGCCCGCGAACTTCCAAAACTAAGGCTTTCATTCTGAAGCTGGTGTGTTCATTTCTTTTTCAGCTCTGCTCAGAAAAGAACAGGGAGTGGGACTCAACTTAGGGTGACACGTGAGGGACTTATACTGGTCCAACGGAGTCTGACCCTCTCTCCTGCAGCGTTCATGACTCAGGGGGTTGGAGTCAGCTCCAGCTCATGTTGACCCAAGACAGGGGTTGGCCAACTTTTTCTGTAAAAGGCCAGATCGTGCCTATTTGACAATTTACAGACCCTGTGGTCTCTGTTAGCACCTACTGAACTCTGCTGTTGTGGTGCACAAGCAGCGATGGATAAAATGCGGGGGAGGAGTGTGTGTTCTGATGAGACTTTCCAGAAACAGCTCATGGGTAGGATTTGACCCACAGCCATAGTGGGCTGACTTCTGACCTAAGCCAATCGTAGATACCCCATCTGTCCTACCAGTGGTCAGGTACCCGGCTTAAACCAATCTGCATAAAGTACTTTCCTGGTAGTTGTTACTGAATGAGAGTTAGGCATATGACCTAAATCGGCCCAATCAGGAAGTCAAAATCTCAAAGATTTTTGTTTGAAGTCTGGGGGAGAGGGGTTTGGTCTCTCCTCCCCCCACAGGAGTAAGAAGTAGATAATAGTGCTACTAGCAACCAGTCTGCAACTAGGAGGGGAATGCACCTTCAGATGACGTGGACTCTGGATAACAGAAGAGACAGACAGAACTTGGATACTTGAGGACCTCAGTGGACCACTGGACAATTTAACCCTATTACCCACCCAACCTCTGGATTTTCAATTATGTGAGCCTATAAATTTGCTTACTGTTAAAGCCACTTTAAGTTAGGGTTTCTCTTACTTGCAGCTAAAGGCAGTCTATCTGATGAAACATTTTAAAGTAAGTTTTATGACTTTCAAAGGTTTCGAATGCCAAAAAAGTTGACACCTGCTTCTGTAAAATAATTCATTAAAAATAAATGCAAAAAATAGGAAATGAAACAGCTCTTTTTAATTACCTAGACTGGTGAGTATAATGAAAATTATCCAAGGCCTTAGACCTTAATGTAAAGAGTTTATCAAAAATAATAACCCACTTGTAAAATGTAAAAAAAAAAGTACTTTTCATAAGTATCTCATTTAGAAATTTAATGTTCTTTATGCCATCCTTATTACAGTTTATAGGCCCCTGTTTTATATTCATTTTAGTCTTAATTGTATGAATTTATAGCTTTGGTGACCTGCACAATTACTTTAATAAAATAAGGGAACTTGAGTTTTAGAATTGCTTTTCTTCCAAGCAGGTCCAATCTGTATAGTATTAACTTAGTCATCTTCCTAACATTGCCAAGGGGTAATTTAGATAATGTCACCATATTAATATTTAAACTGTGGTATAGAAAGGTAAGTCAGTTCAGTCTTGCAATGATCAACACTATCCACACATTACTCATTCACTAAAAAAGATACTACTGAAGGCCCACTAAGAGCCAGGCAGAGAGTGTCTTAGGCCTTTTGACAACACAGAGTTGGGACTGTCCTGGAGCTTATATTCGGGGGGGAAATGCAGATAACAAACACATATGTCTGATGTGAGGTGGTAAGAAATGGTAAGACACAGAAAGCAATATAAGGAGTAGATGCTGATTGGGGAGAGTTGGGAGATGGTATCTGATCATGGTCAGTTTCAACCTCAGGTGGGACGGGCTCTGAGACAGAGCACGCCTCCTTGTTTGAGCGACAACAGAGAGGCCAAAGGGGTTGGAGCAGAATGAGAGAGAGATGTGTGGGGCATATCACGTATGACTTTACAGGCCCCATGACAACGCTGGGTTTTATTCTGAGAATGCGGGAATTGTTGAGAGTGTCACTAGCCTACAGATTCTCTGACAAACCTAAATATTCCCAGTAATACCACGAGAGCAAAACTAATAAATTCTTGCTATTCATTAAGCTGATTTATAGTCTTAACAAGTAGTTGAGTAGCCATTCATTACGTAGAGTGAAGGGATCGGTCCTTTGTTCCTTTCCAGTGCAGTTTGTTCTACCAGGACAAGGCTTTGAAACTACACTTCATGATCCTATGCTCCTTTGGTTCCCTCCATGCCCAGGGAGGTGTGTTCCTAGAGCACCTGTCTCGGTCTTTCCCACAGGTTATGTAGAGCGGAGTTACGGGACTGATCAAGTGCCCACCATTATGTCAGCCTCAGAGTAGATGCGCTAAGAAATTCACTGTGAACAAGTAAGCAAAAGAACGAGCACAGCAAAATACTGTGAGAAAGGATTCTTTATAAAAATGATCTCAATAGGGGCGCTTGGTGGCTCGGTTGGTTGAGTGCTCGACTTCAGCTCAGGTCATAATCTTGAGGTCCGTTGAGTTTGAGCCCTGCATCAGGCTCTGTGCTGACAGCTCAGAGCCTGGAGCCTGCTTCAGATTCTGCATCTCCTTTGCTCTCTGTCCCTCCCCGGCTCATATATTCTCTCTCTCTCAAAAATAAACAAATCTTAAAAAAATAAATAAAATTCAGTGCCCAGGGGGTGCCTGGGTGGCTCAATCAGTTAAGCATCCAACTTCGGCCCAGGTCATGATCTCATGGATTGTGGGTTCGAGCCCCATGTCGGGCTCTGTGCTGACAACTCAGAGCCCGGAGCCTGTTTTGGATTCTGTGTTTTCCTCTCTCTCTGTACCTCTGTCTCAAAAATAAATGTTACAAAAAAAATTATCTCAATCAAATAAAGCTGTCAGACTTTAATATTAAGCATTTAGCCTAGGGTCATTGAAAAGACAAATTATGAACACTTATTTCCCCTTGCGCGTGTTAAATTTTTTTCTTTAAAAAGATCAAATCATAAAATCAAAATCTGCATTGTAATGACAGTTTCTGAAGATAAATTCCATTTGTAGGCGATAACACCTGAGTTTTCAAGCATGTTCTGGGACAGGAATTGAGAATACATTTATTCTGACATTTTACAAATGCTAAGTATTTTGTTTCTCATAAAATACCCTTCAAATAAAGCAATGTGAATACTCGGCAATAAATGAGGAAATGGAAAAAAAATGTGCAACTTTCCAAATTTTAGGCACAAGAAGGTGAAACTAAAAGTCAGAGAAGGGAACCTCTATCCCCTTTCCAGGCATCTAGTTTACAAGATTTTATTAATATAAAAATGATATTTACCAATAGAAATGCAGGGTCAGAAAATTTTAGATAGCACATAAAATTTCTGCTGGGTAAAACTTAATAGTCAAGCAATAAATTATTAAGTGTTTACTTTGAAAAAAATTTTTCCCATCAGAAGTCATTTTATCTACTCACTAACTTAGTTACAAGTGACCACTGTGAAGGAGGTGCTTGGGGATATGTCCTTTGAAAAAGGAGCAGCAGGGACACCTGGGTGGCTCAGTCAGTTAAGCCTCCAACTTCGGCTCAGGTCATTAACTCACAGTCTGAGTTTGAGCCCTGCGTCAGGCTCTGTGCTGACAGCTCACGGCTTGGAGACTGCTCTAGATTCTGTGTCTCCCTGTCTCTGCCCCCCGCACCCCCTTGTGTGCTCTCTCTCTCAAAAATAAACATTAAAAAAATTTTTTTTATAAAGAAGGGGCACAGAAGGCCTTAGACCAGTGCCCCTAGCCACACGTGGTTATTTACATTTAAATATAATTAAATAAAAATTTAGCTCCACATTCACACAAACCACATTTCAAATGTTCAATAGACATGTGGTTAGTGGTTGTCCCATTAGGAAGCACAAATACAGAACATTTCCATCGCTGCAGAAATTTCCACTGGGCAGCACTGCCTTAGGAAGTACAGACAGAGTAGTCAAGCTGATAGAATCTTTAGGGGCGCCCGGGCGGCTCAGCTGGTTAAGCATCCGACTTCAGCTCAGGCCATGATCTCACAGTTGGTGAGCATGAGCCCCACTTTGGGTAAAAACATGAGCCCCTGGTGAACCCTGCTTTTCTCTCTCTCTCACTCTGCCTCTCTCTGAACCCCTCTGTCTTTATCACTTATGCCCTCTCTCTCCACTAAAAAAAAAAAAAAAAAGGAAACATCAATAGTGTGTGTGGATGTTCAAGAAAGTTACAAAACTGACATAGCAGACATTATTTTAAACTTCCGTTACCTTAGAACCAGAGGTAACATCTTGCTCTGCGTAGGGAACCTGCTTAGGAGAGAGGAACGGGCAGTTTTGGGGACGGAGGAAACTGTGCTGAAAGTAATCTCCTCCAAAGATTGGTGTGGTAAGCAATGTTTTCTAAAATGACTGTAAATTGCCTGGAAGACATAATACATGGTTTAATCTTCCAGAAGGTATTTTGCTGAGGTTGGTGCTACACACCAAATCAGTGCAAAGAAAAGAAACTTTCTGGAAAAGTTTACGAGAACTGGAATAAGCAGAGAGGTAAAATATGAACTTCAGAGAAAACTGGTGTTCATTATTATATTTAAAGGAAAATAATCCAGATTAGAACAACTAAATGATGGTATCTGAATTACTGGCTTCGCATCAAGGACAAAATCACGAATCCATGTAGACGGATCCTTTGCTTCCCGTTTCCTGCTGACGGAGCCCCTCCCCGTAGACAAGGCAGGAGGAAGGTTTTCTTCCTCTGGATGCACATAAGCTGGTGTGCATGGCTTGGCCGAAGCAGCTCTGTGCGGATGTCCGTGCTCTACTCCCCCTGACGCCCGCACACCTCCTCTGCTAGGTGTCCTGGGCGAGGCGTAACCCTGCGAGGTGCCCTGCCCAGGGCCGTCCGCCCCAAACTGACCGCCACCAGTGCAGAAGCCACGGTGCTTCCAAAAGTAAGAAATTTCACAACCTGGTCTCTGAACACACACATGGGAAAGCTTGGCAACATCCTAAAGAGGGCAACCGAAATCACCACGAGGGCAGGATACTAGAGGAGTCTAAAAATGGATTTTTCAACTAAAAAGAGAAAGGGACCTATAAATCAAGCTTATAAAGTCATAAGGGATTGGGGAATGGTTAAAATGGTTGTCTAACAAATCCTGAAGTATTAGAACCAGGGACCATGAAGAGGTCCTTTCAACGAAATGAAGCAAGTCAACTTTATAGAGCAGATCGAGAACTTCTAGAAAATACAGCTATTTAAAAGGGAGAGTTGGTTAACTTCATGGATAATAATTCCACAATATGTTAATAAGAAAACATGAGGATATTTCAGATCCTTTTCCTAAACATTGAAGTTAGTGGCATTGGATGCAACCCACTTTCAAAACATCCACTGGTGCTCCTGTGAGGTGCAGCCTAGGTCCACGTGAGGGGATGCTGATCGGAATCAGCAAGGTGCTGTACATGTTATATGTTACCACTCTATGGGAAGTGTGTTCCAGTGGGAAAATCAACCTAAATGGTTGACTGGTCAGATAAGATCTGGTTCTGAAAAGAAGCTCATTAAATTAATTTTTATAAGTATAAACATATAAAGTTAATAAGAATTCTTCAGCAAATTTCAGCAGCAAACTTCAGCAGGAAAGATTACACTGCAGATAACGTTGAGATGGTTACTTCCAAGATGGGTTTTGTAACTGGGCCCTGAAGGGCCAGAAGATTTAGAATTGCCCTTTCCTTAGAAAATGTTGAATGTAAGATTAAAACCCCAAATGCAAACTGATTGAACAAAAGACCCAAAATTTTACTCAAAAGATTGTTTTATTAAGTTGTTAATTTCAATTCCAGAAAAGTTAACATACAGGGTTATATTAGTCTCAATATACGATGTAGTAATTCAACAATTCTATTCCATAGTTTTCTGCCTAGAGCTCCAAGTAATATATACCCGTGTGTATTTGCGTGTGCGTGTAAAATTTTTAGCATAGATGTAATCCATGTTAAGTTTACCTAAGGCACATAAAATGTATTCGTTCCTTCATAAACAATTCTGCTACCAAACCAAGTAGCCATATTCTGCTTTGGCTGAGATTTTCTAAACTACTTCAAAGGTTATATGAATAGAGGTCCCCGAGATAAAGTAGCAAAGGCATTAGCAACCTTAATAAAGCAATGGCGATGAAATGTTGCTTTGCTGTGTATTCATCTAATAAAAAGCAGAACATTGAAACAATGGTATAAATAACTCAGATCTAAAATATATTCACCTGAAATGGATAGATAATTGAGGGAAATGTGTCATTTTTGTTCAAGTTGTCTGAATCAGTGCATTAATTCTCCTACTTAATCTACGTAGACATATTGAGGCTGTGGGAAATTTTTAGGCTAGTGAGGAGTGTCTCTGGATTTTTCAGTGATTACCAGTAGCTCTCTCCATAATTGCAATGGTCTGACAGTCCCACCTTGTAACCGAAGTCTAATCCAATCCATAGTCCGTCCTGCAAAAGACCCACCCAGGAATGTTTGGGGATTTCTGTGTAACCTGGAGATAGCTCCTAAATTCTGGAGCTCTTTCAGACTGCTCAGACTTTACAGTATGCCGAAAATAATTCCCGACTATTCTAAGGAGTTACTGAGTTACTTAATAAAGGAGCTCTTATGCCTGGATTAAGGTATCAGACCAAGAGAAAACATCACGACCCGGTTGGATGATGTAAAAGGATGTTGTGTAAGAATCTGAAGTCCTTGTACACTGACGAATTACAAAAGGTAATGTGAAAATGAAAATGCATCCCTAATAGCCAAATCTTTATTGCTGCTCTGCAAGAGAGGAGTCCAGTAGAACATAGTATATAAGGACTAGGCATTTTATCTTATTTAAAGGTCCAACTTGTTTTTTAATGGGGAAGTGCGTGTTTATTCAGCGAGAGTCTTAATTTGTTTTTATGTTGTAGTTGAATAATTACTCTAGAGCACGGCATTGGCAGGGATTTGTGAGGGAGCCTGAGTAACCTCAAAACGCAGATCGTAATAGCACCTGCTGTGTAGGGCGGTGGTGACGAATGAATTCTTAATCCCTGCACGGCTCCCAGCACTGAGCTGGACACATGCAGAATATTCAGTATCGTGGTTGGCAAAATGATCATTAGATGTTTAAAACGTGTCCAAAGTTTCCTATCTAAAGACAGAGAATTAGGCTCTCAATGCTATAGAGTTTTTCAGATTTCATTAAAGGTGGGAAAGTTCCAGATTGAAATTAAGAAGCATGTTTAAACACTGTTTTCTGGACTCATTTCTTCCTTTGGGAAGGCATGGGTGGAGATCTCGGATCGAAGGGTGGCCACCTCTCACTTACAGCCTATGTCTTCATGCCTAGAGCCCTTGACCCCCCACCAGTGCCGTCCAGGGGAGAATGTTCACTGTGTGAGCTCCTTCACCTCTCATTCAACTCTGAATATTTACGGATCGAGTATTAGAGTGGCCGAGGAACTACGGGAAGCACATTTAATCTACGAAGCGACATTTCGCAGATGAGCGGGTGACCACATTTCAGTCCAAGAGAACAACAGCTGGCACCCCCCCGCCCCGAATTTACTAAAGTTCCCAGCATCTTTCACCCTGTCATTGTTTCTATGTCTACCTCATCTGATTCTGAGCATGTGTCCCTCTTCTCTCTGCTCCTCCCCATTTGTTATATTGGTGAACAAATGCTAGGTTTGAATATTTCTGTCTGCAATAACTACACCAAAAAAAGATGCAGATGGAATCGTTCTGTGTGTGTAGCTGTTCATTTCCTGCCGACTGCCTGCCCAGGTGTGCCACCAGTCAACCACAGAAAAAAGGATCAATTCCACTTAAAAAGTAGAAGGCGTAGGGTGCTTGGGTGGCTCAGTTGGTTTAGCGTCCAACTTGGGCTCAGGTCATGATCTCGCAGTTCGTGAGTTCGAGCCCGGCGTCGGGCTCTGTGCTGACAGCTCAGAGCCTGGAGCCTGCTTCCCATTCTGTGTCTCCCTCTCTCTCTGCCCCTCCCCCGCTCATGCTCTGTCTCTAAAAAAATAAACATTAAAAATAAAAATTAAAAAGTGAAAGTCATCACTGAGCTCTGGCCTGGCCCCTACTGCTCCCTGAAAAGTAGCTGTGGGAACACTCTCTGTTTCTGCATAAAATGGAAGCCTGCTCCTTCAGCCAGAGTGCTTGCTTCAGAGAACATTGTTTTCTGGAGTCTGGCCAACCTTAGAGGATTTACCCAGACGATCCAGGAAACACTGAACCATTTCCATTTATGGACATTTTCCTTTACCCATTGAGAACAAAGGGGAGTTGGGTTTCCACCCAGCCTCCAATTGTTGTATTTTGTATTTAAAATTTTTATGCAAATGCTGACATAATTAGAGCTATCTGGGGGGAGATTAAGGGCAGGGAATCGAGCCCAACAGTCCTGTCTATTGTTGGCATGTTAACAGCCAGTGCTTCAGTTTTTATCATAAGTGAGTTTGAAAGCGGGTGACATGCCAAACATTCCTTCTGAAAGTTAGCTAAGGTAATGATGGAACTCAAGGCAAAAATCAACATGTCACTTGCAATTCTATTTGGGAGGTTGGGGGTGGAGAGATGACAGTTGTGTGGAGTGATTTACATGGCACTGTAAAAGGAAAAAGTCCCTTGGGTGATGACTGAGCTGCAAATAAAACAATGGACGTCGGGGACTTCCAGGGCCACGCCCCGAGGAAATGCCCCAGTACCTTTCCATCTCTGTAACAGGAGAACTTCTGTGTGGAAGGAACAACATCCCCCCTGATATCGGGGGCCATTCTCTAGATGATCATGGCGATTTGGGGGACGATATGATGAAAGTGCTCACTTCCTAGAACAAAAGTCCAACAGGGGTTTGAAATTTGTGCCCCCAAAGCAAACATTTCAGAACGTCATCTCTGACCTTCTGTAAATTGCCCAAACAGACATGTTTCCAGAAAACGGGTCCCCCTGAAATTCTTGGGTAGTATTTCTACCTGAAACTCTTTAGAGCTTATGAGAACCAGCAGAGCGTTAGGGCGGGACTCTGCGGTGACTTAGTGACAACTTGCGCAGACGGTGCAGTGTTTCTAGTCCGGGTCTGAGTTTGCACATTTGAGCTGAACATCTTACTTATCATATAGATTTTTTGAATTTTGTCTTCTTTTTCATATCAATTTTTATACCAATTTTTATGCCGATACCATTTTTATTGAGTTATAATTTATACACAATCAAATTTACCTACTTTAGGTGTGCAATTTGATTACTTTTGACCATAATTGTATTTCAAAATATTTTTTATCCCCCAAAATGAGCCTCATGCCCCAATGCAGTCCATCTCCTACCCCTCCCAACCGCTGATAAGTTCTTTCCTTGTCGTCTCACCTTTTCTAGGATTTCATATATAATTCCATTTATTATGGAATTTTTTGTTGTCTGGCTTCTTTCACCTAATATAATGCCTGAGATTCGATCCATGTTCTGTATTGTCAGTGGTTCATTCCTTTTTATTGCTGACTAGTACCTAATGATTTCTGTCTGGATTTGGAGAAGAAAGATTTATTTGGGTCATATGGAAAAGCAAATAGACTTTCATTGCCTTTTTGAAAAACTTGTGTTGCCTGAGGTTAATCATAAGAATTATTTAAATCATCTTACTTTTAATCTTCCCTGAAATATAAGATCTTCCTTCCCTGTATTTAAAATGAAGTTCTGGGGCGCCTGGGTGGCTCAGTTGGTTAAGCGGCCGACTTCGGCTCAGGTCATGATCTCACAGTCTGTGAGTTCGAGCCCCGCGTCGGGCTCTGTGCTGACGGCTCGGAGCCTGGAGCCTGTTTCAGATTCTGTGTCTCCCTCTCTCTCTGCCCTTCCCCTGCTCATACTCTGTCTCTATGTCTCTCAAAAATAAATAAACGTTTAAAAAAATTAAAAAAAAAAAAAAAATGAAGTTCTAGTGGCACCTGGGTGGCTCAGTCAGTGGAGCATCTAACTCGACTTTGGCTCAGATCATGATCCCAGCGTCATGGGATTGAGCCCTGCATAGGGTTCCATGCTGAGCATAGAGCCTGCTTAAGATTCTCTCTCTCTCTCTCTCTCTCTCTCTCTCTCTCTCTCTCTCTCCTGCCCCTCTCCCCCACTTGCATGCTCTTGCTCTCTAAAAAAAAAAATTGGGCAGGAAGATCCGAATGTGAAGGAAATTTTGAGATATGCAGCAAAAATATAAATTAACAACATCCAAGTAAATGTTGGCAATCTGGATAGGAACCTGGCTTAGCCCAAGAGTTCCACAGAAGTTTAAAATTACTGTTGAATAGGGGCGCCTGGGTGGCTCAGTCGGTTAAGCTTCTGACTTCAGCTCAGGTCATGATCTCACGGTCTGTGGGTTCAAGCCCTAAGTCGGGCTCTGTACTGACAGCTCAGAACCTGGAGCCTGCTTCTGATTCTGTGTCTCCCTCTCTCTCTGGCCCTCCCCCACTCACACTCTGTTCTCTCTCTCTCTCTCTCTCTCTCAAAAATAAACACTAAAAACATTTAATTACTATTAGTCAATTAGTAGAAGGGATGAAGCAAAAAAACCATCTTATATGGTATTCGTTAGTGATTAAAATAAAGGAAAACTGATGGTGCTCACTGATAATAGCAACCGTTCTATTATAGCTGACTTGTATAGTGCATATTGTATGTCTGATACTTCTCTGAGCACTAGAGAGGCCATTTAATTTTCCCAGCATCCCTACTGGGTAACTGTTCTATTATTATCTCCATTTTAACAGATGAGGAAACTGAAGCTTAGAGAAAACTAAATAAACTCCCTCGAGGAGAGGTGAAACCAGGATTTGGCCCTGGGAATCTCGACTTTCAACCAGTAGAGCACTACAGGAAAATCCTCAAATTGGCAAAGGGTTGTTGATATGGTCTTTGAGTGTGGTAGCAGATTAAGCCAGGGCAGAGGTCTCAAGCCTGAGCCAGACAGGTTGTTGAGACGTGTGAAAAGATCCAGAACAAGGCAATGAGAAGAGATAGGAATGGAGAAACACTGAAGTGTACTGTTCACATAAAAGAGGCTGCTGGTTGGCCTGGTGCCCAGGGCTCTGCTGCCCATTTTCTACTCAGGTCCAGGTGACCTTTGGGGGTCCTTTCAGAGCTAACACGTTAGGAAAGTCAGAAATACTTGTTCGGAGTCATTGTGACTTGGTCATCGATACGGGCCAGTCTGGTTGGGTTGGAAGGATGTTGATGAATAACCACTGGCTGCGTATTGAGTTCATTCAGTATTTGGAATTTGTCTTTTTTTATGGGGCTTTTTAATCTGACCTGTAAACTCTGGAACTAGAGTGCCTAGCTTTGAATCTTGGCTTTGCCACTTCCTGAGCAGTGTGACTCTGAGCTTGCTACCTGACCTTTCTATGCCTGTTTTCTCATCTGTCAAATGGGAAATTAAGAGTTCATGTATCCCATAGCATCGTTTCCAAGGTTAAAGTGTTGTTCTGTATAAAGGGTTTACATCAGCGATTACAAATGGTGGGTGCTGTATGTATGTCAGCTATTATTTCTATGGCTATCCAAAAGTGATGTTAGATGAAAATATCTGTTCCAACTTTTGAGACATAATAAACTCTGATGATCAGTACTAGAAGGAAATTTACCTTTAAGCCTTTATTTTGCAGGGCCCCGTTCCTGTTCTTGCAGGATTGTGGAGGACTGCACAACACTGATGGGTATAAGTGCAAGGATCAGGGACTCGGGGGCATGATTTAAGCCTCTGCAATGTACTAGTTACTAGACAGAAAAAACTAGACGACAGTTACAGGTCTCTAGGAACTGAAACTAGCCGTCATTGGACACTACGAGTTTTGACAGAGAAGAATCTTTATGTTATTTGCATGAATCCCGAACCGAGTGGAAGAGAAGAGTAGAAGCTTGGGATGAGAAAATTGGAGGCTCCTTTCTAGTCATTTTTTTGTTGCTGGAGATTTTAGAGTAGATGGTAGCCAGTGTTCGGTAAACTGTCTCCCTCCATGGTTCTTTGGTGCTGTATCAGATCACCTACCTAGTTCATGGACCACGTTTTGTACATAACCCTCCCACGCTATCCCAGCCCAACCGGTCCCACTTTACATGCATAAACTGAAATTCTTATACCTTTTGACACACAATCAGTTACTATGTTGCATTGTTTGTTGCCTTATGTTATCATCTATAGAACTATCTAGAGAATATTCATCCCTTTAGTCAGTGAACAACATTCATCAGGGGCCTTTGCAGGTCTTGATGAAAAGTGGGGGTAGCTGTTTTGGACGGATTGTGCATATATACTGAGTACCTACAAACCTCTGGTAATTTTTAGATCTCTAGTAGGAACCAAAGCTTTCTCTTTGACAGTTTCTCTTTCTCTTTCTCTCTGAGTTATTGCCACCAGCCTCCTTAGGGATAGGGACAATGTACGATATGCCAGGATTTGCAGTTTCTGGATATCAGTCCTCTCACCTAACACGATGGACTTGGATGACTCTCACCGTGAGTCTCAGCAAACATTTTCTGTGGGCCCACAGAGAACGGTATGAGAAAAATGCTCTAAGATGTAAAAGGAATATGAAATCCGGGTTCTCCTTTTTCTTCAGGCCAGCAGAACATCGGACTGAGCACTGACAGTCCGCCAGCAACTGCGTGAGCTGTCAGGGACCAAGAGTGGTGCCTAGCCTTCGCAGCGAGGCCAACCGGTCAACAGTTGCCAGTGCAGGTGACCAGGCAGTTAGGGGGCCCAGGAGAGGAGCCCTCGGTCCAGCCCGGTGATGGGGAGGGAAGGAATGACGTGCTAGCCGAGCAGGTGGGCTGGGGGAGGCCTGCTGTACTTCAGAGCCCGCAAGGGGAGGCCAGGAGGTGGAGAGCACCCTCTTATGATGCCGGTTTTCCTGGAGGTCTTTTAGACTGGAGCCGATCACTGTTGCTGGCGCGGAGTCTGCGTCCTCGAGCCCGGGTCTCCCGGTTAGGGGAAGGGGCAGGCTGCTCGACGGCTACCTCTGAATTCTGCCGCGGACCACCCCGGGAGAGGAGGAGGGCTGCGGGGAAGCGGGCGCATTCCTCCAGCAGGATCCCTGGGCCGCAGCCGCGGCACCACGCCCTCGGCCCGGGCCAGGTGTGCACCCCTCTCCGGCGAGGGCGGGGGGAGCCCGGCGGCGGGGGTGAGCGCTCTCGCAGCGCGGTGTGCGCGCTGTGTTTGTCTGGCTGCCGAGGGCTGGGTCCTCCTTATTCACAGGTGAGTCACACCCTGAAACACAGGCTCTCTTCCTGTCAGGACTGAGTCAGGTAGAAGAGTCGATAAAACCACCTGATCGAGGGAAAGGAAGGCAGAGCGGAGCGCAGAGCGAACACCACCGGCCGCGAGGTGCGGGCGGCGACCCCTGTGCGGCGGAGGGACGCGCGGCCCGGCCATGCGTGCGCTCTGGCTGTGCGGCTGCCTCTGCGTCGCGCTGCTCCTGCCCGCCGCCCGGGCCACCTCCAGGAGGGCAGGTGAGTCGGCCTCCCGGAGGACACGTCGCGGCCCTGGCCCCGTAACTGGCCTTGCCCTGCACACCGTGACGGCCGAGCGCACCTCCGCGGATTCTTTAACGCTCCCTCCTCCTCCCGCGGCTGCGGCTTCTCCAGAGATGGGGTTTAACGTAAAACCAATGCTCTATACGGCTGTCTGATGTTAAAGTGGGAAGCCAGTAGGTTGTGCCAAATCGAGATTTTCTTTACTTTAAAAATGGCCTTCTCGGTTGCTTTTTGGATCGGTGGGCCCGTTTGATCAAGAACATGCTGGCATACGAATTCTTTTCCCATCATGTGTTTTCGTTGACAGGATTTTGGTGGGAATGTTTTCTGTGAGTGTGACCACCACAAAGACTGAAAAGGAGCCTCTCTAATAATCCTTCTGGAGTTCTCATTTCATCTTTGGGATGGAAATGGAGCCTTAGG
Organism: Paguma larvata; assembly: GCA_030068075.1. NCBI lineage: Eukaryota > Metazoa > Chordata > Mammalia > Carnivora > Viverridae > Paguma > Paguma larvata. The sequence continues at coordinate 19,337,461 of CM057840.1, forward strand.
AGTCCTAGCAACGCTTTGCTTTTGCACAACGGTTACTTCTAATAGTATTCTTACATAGTATTCATTCAACAGGCATTTACTGGGCGCCTATGTCATAGATCATTCGATCTTATCTAGGGTATCCAAGGACTGTCATATCGTGAGAAGTTCAAGTCGTTCACGTAAACAAAACTTGCTGAGAACCTAGCAACTGTTCGCTATACGCGTGGGTCAGTTATGACAACACGTAATGGGTGTTTTCCCTGTCACTTGATTTTACCGATGACATTCCCTTCTTTAATTACCCTCAGTTTTCATGTTTATATTACTTCCTGCACCTGATGCCCTTTTAATAATCATTTCACTAGGTCCAAGCGTCATTTTCACATACGTGAGTGTGTGAACAGGAGACAATGCGCACGTACACACCGAATTATCTCATGCTCTCCATAAATGGCTGGCCTGAATTCTATTTGAAAGGAATGGCTATTTTAGCATATGTTTGAATGCATTGATATGGTCTTTTTTTTTTTTTTTCCTAAAACGGTCTTGGAAGTAACTTCCAACCCATCATCCCTGATTACCATCTTAAAAGCTATTTATGAAAATAATCATGTAGACTAAGTTCCCTTAGAGTTAACCTAGTGAGAAACATCCTTACAGTAAGGAGAGTCTCCGAATATTAGAATTCAAAAGGACTGCTTATGGATCAACTATATCTCTTGGCTTAAAATATGAAAACATAGAAATGGATTTGCACAAAGCTATACCCCAGCTATTGGCAGAGACACATCTGGCACTTGATCCGGAAGTTCTTAGGCTGGAGGCTTTTGGGACCACACTGTAAAATAATAAGGGAGCAAGTACATATGTTTTATGTAATGAGTAATTTTTCAAGCAATTTTCCCATTGGCCATATTTGAGTATATGTGTGTTGTGTTAGCATTAGACAACAGAAATAAATACGTAGGATTTTATCAACTGTTAGAGGAGAGCTTGGACTCTTACTTGCTCAAGAATAAACAAGCTTTGAGTATTCCATTTAGACAAGTAAGAAGCTGTGTTCAGTTTCATTTCTAGATTTTCCCCTTCCTCGGAGATAGGGCTTCATTTTGGAGTTCAAGGACAGTGTGAAAAGTTTAGTATTAGGGTAGAGCATTCATGCTTTTCTGTTCACGGGCTGCCGGGATGCAGTGTAAGTTGGACTCAAATATGGGACTGGCCACTTCCAAAGTGACCTGCATCTGTGCACCCTGTGGGCTGCACCTGCAGGAGCCTAAAGCCATGACGTTGCTTCCTGGCTGTCCCCTTGAAGGTGAAATTATGGTGTTAGAGGTCATCAGTGAGACTTTCAGGGTTGGTCTCGGCTAAAGCACAGGTTTTAGAGTCAGCCTGACCTGGCTTCAAACTTTATTCACTCACTGGTTTATTAGTAAGCATTCAGGCTCCTTGGGTTCTTGGAATCTTCTTCTTTGCCTATTGAATGGGAATAGTCATACTGTGCAACCTTGCAGAGTTGTTGGAAGGATGAGAAATTATTGTAAAGTGCTTTGAAATGCCCGGAACTGCATTTCTTTAAAGACTCTGAAGCCAACAGTCGAGATACGAATGGTGAACTTGGATGTGCAGAGGTTACTAAGCAAGATAAGGACTTCCCTTCAGGACCTCGTGGTTGGTGTGAGAGAATGTGGCACATAGCTCCATCCGTCTGGATCACAGTTCACACACATCACATGACTAGAGAAGGGGCAAGACGTAGATAAGAGCGAGACTAGAAATGTAGCCAAGAACCTGGCTTACGTGCCAGGCTGTGCAGTCAGGACAGTGCCTCATAGGTAAAGAAGAGTTGCGGATGGTTTATAAGCAGGGGTGGGCATGGCCAGATTCATGTTTTAGCAAGGTCACCCACCGAAGGCCTTAGACGTTGGAGTTTAGCTAGGAGAGGGCAGTAAATGTCCACTGCAAGAATCCAAATGAGGGATGACGAAGGCTTTCACTGTGGTGGTGGAAATAGCATTACAATAGGTGTAATAGTATTCTAGAGATATTTAGAAGGTAAAGTTGAAAGAATTTGGTGATCCAGTGAGTGCGTGTTAGGGATAGAAGTCCCGGGACATCATGAGAAATAAGCAAGAGTCCAAGATGGGTCCGAGCCTTCAGGTGAGTGTGACTGGTTAGACAGTGACACCATTAAAGGAAATGAGAACTCTTAAGAGAAGGATCAGATTTGGGAGCAAGGTTGGATAGTGGATGAAGAGGAAGGAATGAGTTCCTATGGGGATTTGTTAAATCAGAGATGCAAGTGGAGATGTCCAGCAGTCCTGGTGAACAGCTGCAACTATGATCTTGAAGTTTAGAACAACAGTTTGAAATACAAAATGGTGAGTCCAAAGATAGAAAGCAGGAAATTACCTGGGACACAGAGGGAAGAGAAACCTCAACACTTATCAAGGAAATGGAAGAACAATGAAGGACAATAAGGAGGAATGAGTCTTGAGGATAGAGAACATGATCAAAGAAAGATCTTGCTAGTCAAAGAAAGATCTACAACAATGCAGGTATAATAAATGGTATTCGGATATAGAAATATAAATATACAAAGAATGAGGATCAACGTGATACTGTTGGATTCAGCCATCAGTTAAGTTTTGAAGCAATCTTTCTAGAATGAGGAGCTCAGAATCCAAGATGATTATAGAACACTAATCTGGTTTCTCCCGTGGCCTGATAACTAGAAGAGAGGTGCTGTGGATAGTGGAAGAGACTTCTGGAAAGGTTTCTACTCTGTCTTGGATTCTGTTACTTAAACTGGAAATGGTACAACATTATGGATAGAGGTGCAGGCCTGGGTTCAAATCCTAGCTCCATCATTTCCCATTTGTGGGGCTTAGGCAAGCTACTTCTCCTGTTACTCAGTTTCCTGATCTCTAAGATGAGGAAAATAAATTGTTGTGATCGTTACATACTAATGCACTTTGCACAGTGCTTAGTAAGCACTCACTTGTGTTCAGTGTTGTGATATTACTAACTCTCCTGCCAGTGCTGAAGGTCAACATATTGCCTTCCGAGTTTTAAGTGGTGAACTTTTTGAAGAGGTTCCTTTCGTTAGCTCAAGAAAGCTGGTGAGGAGCCCTTCTGCTCAGGCTGAAATGAACCCCAAGTTTTACCTAATGCAACAAATGGAATTCCTGATAAGAGACTCCAAGCAGATTGGAATTTCAAGATCAGACGTCATTTCTTATCCTTGCTTTTTGGCAAACACCAGATCTCATCACGTACAGATTCAGCAAGTCTGTTGCTCTCCAGAACATGCCCAAATATACGATGAGCCCTCCAAAAGCCACTCTCCCACTTAATTGGAGAATCTCCCTAATTAAAAAAAAAAAAAAGTTTGGCCAACTTGATTGTGAAAACATTTGGCAGTGTAGATGCAATGGTCACATGTCTTTTTATGTGTAATTTAGCATATTAATTCACAAACCTATTTAAAATCACAATTTATAAAATAATAACTTACAAGTATTGATCTGTAAGTTCACATTTTATGAAGAAATTACATTCAAACTCCACCTTTAGCAGCTAACAGAACTTTAACACAGTTTCTTCTTTGCTTCAGTTTAGGTGACTTGACATATAGCTCTGTGTTTGCTTTTCATGCTGTCATTGGAAAGTACACCATTTTCAAAATGTCTAAAAGATTTAAACATTATCCTTCAACGCACATTGTAATCTTCATAATCATCTTGAAAGGCTTATTTATGACAATTTTCAGCGGGCACAATTGTGAGATAATGAACAATTATGAGGGTTGTGTTCAATAGTCTGGCCTCTTTCTTACTGATAAGTATCCAACGCATTGAGTGACATTTCAAAATAACAAGACTTCCCCAAATAATTTTTTAAAATTAAAAGAAATTGAGAAAGCGCCCTATACTAGGAGAGATTTTGAAAAGACTTAAATGTGACCTTTTTCCCCCTGGAAAAATATAAACCCCCACATTATATTCAAGTATGTGCAATAAATAGGAGTATGGATTTGAATTGGAGTGTAAACTGGAAATTCCTATGAAGACTTAAATTCTGGTGTTCTGAAGTGGGGGTAGCCCATTGGTTTAGCTCCACTGGTCCAAGAAGCTGAAGAAGAATGTTGGTTTGTGATCAGCGTTTATGGGAAAGTCAGGAGCATGAAAATAAGTTGTTGAGGCAATCTTGGGAATACTTTTCCCATTTAAGCTCTTAGAGGCTCAACTATATTGACTTTTTTTTCTAGAAGAAATTTCCAACAAGACTTGAATCATTTATTACAGACCAGTGTAGAAACAGGAGTGCCATTGATTCTGGAATACTCTAATTTAGTCACAAATTAGGCCCAGCAGGTTACTGAATTGTTACTGCGCTGTTCTAATATAACCCCCAGGTACATGATGTAATATCTTAATTATATTCAAAGCCGAGAGCTTAGTCTTTTCTGTGTCTGTGGGTGACTGTATGTCTGTATATGTGCCTGCCCAACAGTCATGTGCTTCCTTATGTCACAGTTAGGAAAGAAGATAAGATTGGTTTTTCTTCTGGCACTGCTCAGTGTAAGGGGTCTAGTCTTTCACGTCTGCTGTATCAGAAGAGGTGGAGATCAGTTGGGGAAAGGTATATGTATGTTCTTGGACTTTTTCAGGCTTGGCCACCATTTACAGAATTCCAGCAGTTTCTTTTCCAGATTTTTATTCATTTTGTGAATATTCACATGCTAGAAAAAATTAAATTGCAGCCAAATCATTTCCCGCACTGATTTAAACATTGGAAAAGTTATGCACATCTTTCGCTGCACTCATGTGGGGCATTTCTTACAAAAAGTTCTGCACATTTCCCCACTTTTTTCTATTACAGCATCACAGTATTTATTTGATTTTTATTAATTTTTTTAATGTTTATTTTTTGGGAAAGAGCAAGGGAGCATGAGCAGGAAAGAGGCAGAGAGAGAGAGAGAGAGGGAGACACAAAATCCAAAGCAGGCTCAAGGCTCTGAGCTGTCAGCACAGAGCCCAATGCAGGGCTCAAACTCACGAACTGCAAGATCATGACCTGAGCCGAAGTCGGACCCTCAACCAACCACTCAACCGACTGAGGCACCCAGGTGCCCAGCATCATGGTATCTAAATGAGAATGGTCCTTAGAGGTTCTCTACAAAAGCCCCTCATTTTGTAGATGAGGAAAATGATACCCAGGCGGCAGGCAACGGAACAGTGCGAATTCTGAGTTCTAGCAGAACCAGGTTACAACATGCGTAATCCTCCTTCATAGGTGGGAAAATTGAGGCAGAGAAGTGATTGCCTTGACCAGAGCCATGCACTTAGGAACAGGACCAGATTTCAGTTGCTAGTTTAATATTCTTTAACAAGATAGCTTCTTGGCTTATTTCTAATTCTTATTAAAAATTTTTCATTTAATTTTCACATTTGGTGGAATTTTGATTATAAGAACATTTCTATGTCTCTAGAAGGGACATCTGTGTCCTGTTTATTTTGAAGTTTATTTGTATAGGTGACTCACAATAGCGGCCTTTCTTTTAAAAAATCAGAGACCCACAGGTTAAAACCAAGCATGAACTCTAGTGTGTGAGGCATTGACAAGAGAACAGATTTTCTTTCTCTATTCCTTTTTTGCTCATCTCTGTCAGATTTTCATGCAGCTTGGAACTGACTAGGTGGCTCGGTTAAAAAAAAAAATAGGACAGTTGAGGCACAAGGATAAACCTTTTTGTCTTACCACTGTTCTTCAATGACTGTTGACATTATGATTTTTTTCTAACATTTATTCATTTTTGAGAGAGAGGGACAGAGCATGAGCAGGGGAGGGGCAGAGAAAAAGGAAGACATAGAATCTGAAGCAGGCTCCAGGCTCTGAGCCGTCAGCACCAGACGCAGGGCTTGAACCCACGGATCACGAGATCATGACCTGAGCTGAAGTCATCATGCTTAACGAACTAAGGCACCCAGGCGCCCCGACATTATGATTCTACACATCCGTATTTGTGTCCAGAGGCTATTTTTCGCTCCCTGTTGGAGTCCATTGGTGTAAGTTTTAGAGTCTTTCAGATCAGGACCATTTCATGGCCCGAACATTAAAAGCTCTGCACGTACTTATTACTATTTCAAATCATCAACCCATTTTGCTTTTGGTGAAAGGGGATTCTGAATGCTGAAAGATCATTTCTCATAGCAGACAGACTGGTCTCCTTTGCAACAGCACTGGGTCCAACAGTAACCCAAAGCTTCTGCTCTTGCCTCACGGGGATGGGGGCAGGCGCGGGGGCTGCTGTCCACAGGAGGGGGACGTTCACGTGCTGAGGCCACAGCCAACCTGCCACGGAAGTGACAGTGCAGTAGCAGCACATTTGTCCGACTGAGACATGAGACACATCGCACCTACTCCCTAGTGGAGGCTTCACGGCCCAGTCTCTTCTTGCATTTTTTTTTTTTTTTTTTTTTTACTTTTGATGGATATATATAAAAAATGGTTGGTCCCCTAAAAGACGTTAACTTCATTCATTCTTCTGATGTCAAGCAAAACAGTTTTAATTTACTGTTTTCAGATGGATTTTTTTTCAAGAATCTAAGGAAGATTCTATAAATGCATTCCATATGTATTTTCCCAACATTGAAAATGCACATGAATTACCATTTTGTTCTTTTGTCAAAACAGAACTGCGATGGTGCACAGTAAGCACGTGCATACCTAACTTGGCTTGTCATCGTGAAGGGATGTTCAGACGGCAAAAAAACTATGGCTAGTTTCCTTGTACAAAGATATATTGTTCATGAAAGCAATGCAAGGTTTAAAAAGGAATTATTTGGTAACTTGTTTTTAAAGGAGCCAACAAATTGAAATGATTGAAAAACCATATTTAATGTATACTCTGAAAAGCATTTCAGCACGAATCAGAATTTCCTTTTTAGCATTTCTTTACCCAGACTCCTTATACACAATTTTTTTTGTCCTCCTTGCTTCAGGTGTCACCTCTAGCTACCCTGAACACTCTAGTGTTATTTCAATTGCTTCTTAAAAGGGCACAAGGATACCTTTTGTTGAGCCGTGTAGAAAATGCTCAATGAATACCGTACTCTTTGAAGTTAGTCAAATATGCTTTGCATATTGAAATGCTTTTCTTTATAGATGGTTTCTTAGAAATACAGAAATTGCTATTTCTTTGGGCACAAGAGTATGGGTATACATAGGGGTATTGGATATTTGCATATGGAATCCTTACCACCGCACACTCACTGAGCTTCCATACTGAGGCTGACACTCGTGGTCTTGGGGTAGAGCCCTTATATAGGTGCCAGTTGTAAGAAAAGGGGAAGGCTCTTCTGTATTCTCGTGTCCTAATCTTCTCTTCCCTTTCACCTTTGAACTCGCTCAGACCGAGCCTCCTCCCATACCCTGAATGCCTTTGCTAGTTAGATGAAAATTGGTGTCCCCAACCTCCCTGTTGGCTGTGATGTTCTTTCCCGCTCCCTGCTGTCCCTCTGGCCCCTGGGAGGGGAATTAGGGAAAGACATCTCCAGGTGTGGTCTCCTGCTGTACACCTTACCAGGCACAGTATCTGCAGTCCACGTGAGCCATTTCCAAGTCTAGGTTGTAATAGGCTATGAATTCTTAGTGAAAGTAGGGGACTCCTTTTAAGCAGTCGTCATTCCAAAGGAAAATGTGGTGACCTGAGTTTCATGGACTCTTGATGAATTTGGACTATTAAGAGTTCAAAAGATTGGTCCATAATTCTAACATCCCCAATTGCCCGTGTGACTGGAACACCGATCTCTATTGTTCCTCTCCTCAGGGCACTTCTTGGTACAATTTCCTCACCCCTGCCTGGGCATTTACACAGCCCGAGAACCAAACGAGCCAGGCAGGATATACGTCAGTGGTTCTGGCTCTGCTGGCTTAAAGGCAGCCATGAAAAATATGAGAGAAAAACTGAGTTCAGTTAAAAGACTCTTAGCGAGGGAAGTACCATTTTGGTTTTTTATTTTAATTAGAAAACATATTGTGACATGCCTTAAAAAGATAGAACTGGAAGCAGACATTCACACATTAAACCACAACATTTCAAGATCGGTTTAAAACAAAGTCTGAATACTTCTTCGTTTTAAGTATTCACCCAACCTGAGAAACGGATTAAATCTTGGAAGGAAAATCCTCATGTAGGAGGCTTTAAAACTAGAAAATACTTAAGAGCATTTTCAGCATCACATGTAAGTACAATATGGTAAAAATATCTCGTCATGTTGAGCATCTCGGGTTTGGAGACTTTGATTTCTGCAAATACAAAGATAGCTACCACTGCCTTTGGGATCTACCTCACTGATAGAGGTCAGGTCGACCTTGCTTTAGACTTCATAAGTAATGTGCAATTTGAATATATGTAAAAAGAACAAAGAATATATTAGAATAGATTGTTTAAACGACACTTTTGAGGTGCCGGGTGGCTCAGTCGGTTAGGCAACCAACTCTTGATTTTGGCTCAGGTCATGATCTCAGGGTGGTGGGATTGAGCCTCACATTGGGCTCCATGCTGAATGTGGAGGCTGCCTGGGATGGTCTCGCTCTCCCTCTGCCCCTCTCCTTTGCTTGTGCACTCTCAAATATATAAAGAACTCTTTCAATAATTGCTTTTGTTCTGAAGATAAGCATTTGCCTGCTTGTTTTTTTTTAATGTGAGTATTCTATTCTTAATGGTTATTTTATTCACTGCTTTCAGTCTAGCTCTCTACATTTGGACTTATTAAAGAGCCTCATTACTTCTCAGAGGTGATGGCAGTGATCTTTGAGCATGAAAGTATGTTTATGGGAGGCCAGTTCTTTGACTCAGAGGAAGGAAATAATATTCAATTGGACAATGGAGGTTTAATTTTTAGCGTAACTGCTTTGAACAAACAAGAGGGGAGACCAGTGGTTGCTAACGTTAGCCCCAAGTCACCTCTCCCCACCATGATGCTTTTCCTTCACAAAGCAAGAATTTTAAAAAGATGAGGAAGACATAAAATGAGGTATAAGTGAATTTTAGAAAGCTGAGGAAGACAAAGCATAAAATGAGGTATAAATGAAATGAATGGGAGAGAGGTGAAAATGTCCCAGTGGGGAGTGTTCTACGAAATTAGGCTGGAAAAGTAGGTAGGGTTAGACCATGGAAGTATTTGTAGCAATATCAAGGAATTCTGGTCTTTATCCTAAAAGTAAAGGAAAGGTATCAGAGTTGTAAGAAGAGAGGTATTGGTAGAATGTGTATTTTGGGAAGGTTTTCTGACTGATAGATAGAGGTGAGAGAAGTTGCTGGGAATTCAGTCCAGAAGGATTGTAGGCAAGAGGTGACAGGGGATTGGTCTAGAGGGCTCTTGTGGACACAGACTTGGGTGGACTTGAGGTATTTAGTGGTTTATATAAAATTTGATGTTGAATAGAATACGTGCAAGTAAGGACAGAGAACCTATAAGAATAGCTTCCAGCCTTCTGACTTGAAGGGCTGACAACTATGAGTTTGGTTTTAAACACATTTTTTTGTAAGAAGCTTGTGAAGCAACCGGCAGGACATGTAAGTGGATGGCTGGTCTAAAGTTGAGAATGAAGTTTGGGCCAGGAAGTACCTTGGCATACGGGTCAACAGCTATCATGGTGATCCAAGCCCTTGACTTGGATGAAAGAAGCCCAGAGTGAGGTCTCACGGAGGCTCAGGGCTGAGCCTGGAGCACCTCCAACACTTACAGTTAGTGTAAGGAGTGCTCGCTTTGGCAGCACATATACTAAAATTAGGAGTTAGTGTAAGGAAAGGAGCCACAAAGACTTAGGTAAGAGTAGAGGACAAGGTCAGAAGCCAAGAGGAAATCTGACAGTACAGTCTTCTAGTGTCCACGGAAAGACAGTTTCAAAAGGGAAAGAGAAAAAAAGATGTGGGGTCTCGGAAAGGGAATGAGGGACACAAAATGCTGGAAAGACAGGGCTAAAGAAGGAAGGGCATGGAGTGCATCTCATCCACAGGAGATCACGGGTAACACTTTCCAAACCCACTGCCCTGTAGCTGAGTCAGCATCCACGCCCAGAGCCCCTGAAATGGAACGAGGGCGGCAGAGCTGTGGGTGAGGGCAGCCAGCACACACTGCCAGGTTCAAACACGACGCTCAGATTCCTAGCCCCTGAGATCTTCCCTCGCGCCAGCCAAGTGCACCCTGCCTGTCAAGGCTGCCCCACCGCTGCAAAATGATCTGGTCTCAGGCGGGCCACACCCCAGGCCCCTCAACCCACCTGGCCCTGGCCTTGCTGTCCTTGGAAAGGGCAGGCTGGGCGTCACTGCAGCCCCTGGGGTCTGGGACCGCAGGTGTCAATGCGGTCTGGAGGCAGTAATAGTTCCTCTGAGGTGAGAGCAACCTGAAAGTCTAGACACTCCTTCCAACTGAAAGGGTCACCTTCCCCTTTCTCTCTGTTCCCATCTCACCCTCCATTTTTTTGGTTGAAACATTAGCTTTTTAAACACGCACTGAATGCCGTGTATAGACAATGAAAGTCTGGTGTGTTGTGTTTAGAAAATTCCATACTGGGTCTCTGGAATCCTGGGACATTTCTGTAGGTTCAGGTTTGTGTTTTGTGCTTTGACTTCTCTTAGAGTCCAACTGCCTGCTTCCCTCCCCTCCATCCACCCACCCACCAGCCACAGTCCTGCGTCCTGGGTTAGGTCCCATGGGGATACAAGTGTAGAAAATGTTATAGAGGAAGAAAGTCTTACACAATAGTGAGGACAGGACAGAAAGTGATCAATACCGGGGTGAGGGGAGGCTGCGGTCCTGTGGGCGGGCAGAGGAGGGAGAAACTGTAGCGGATCGCAGCGGCCCTACGCCATCTCATTTATGCTCTTTGAAAGATCAGCCTGCGGCTGTGTGGATTCAGGGACCGTGGGGAGCAGGTAGGCTCCTGGCAAAGGAAATGGCAAGCCTGGACGCCTGAAGGAAAAAGGAGGCGGTGCTCCCGAGTTCAGGCAAGGGTCTGTGTGTTGGAGCCCAGGGGAACAAGCGAGAGAAAGAGGAAGGAGGTAAAGTCGGAGAGGTCGGCGGGGCCAAATCTACAGGGTTTTGGAAGGAGCTCGAATTTTTAATTTGTTGGTACTTGTGAGAGCACTAAAAAGCACCCTGACCCCACCCGCTGAACAGAGATGGAAATTAGATCACCTCGTGGAAAGCAGAGCATGGTTTGAAGTTGAGAATAGAAAGAAGATCTGCTTCTACACAAGTGATCAGATCGACGCCAACTTGTTACCGTTTCTCGTAATTGCTCGCGGCGTTTCCTCCGGGGAATTTCAAATGAGGTCTTGACGGACGCAGCCCTGATGCTGATTACTCCAAGGCTTCGCCACCGTGCAAGCCTAGGAAGTACCTGCATTTTCAGTTTCCTTTCATTCTCCGAAGGATGCAGCTTGGGAAGAGCCTTTGCCCCGTGCTTCCTGTCCCGACCTGTTGGAGCTGTTCGAGTGAGGGCGGGAGCCTCGCGAAGCGGCCCGAGGGGGTCCGCACACCTCACTCCACGTCTGCAGAGCCTGGGGGAGCGTGGGTGGCTGTGGGCGGATCAGCCCGAGTCTGGCCGGCCAGAGGGCTTCTCTAAGAAGCACCTTGAGGGTCGCGACGGTATGCTATTATAGTGATTATTATAATAAATACTTAAGCGCCAAAGGAGCAGCAACAGCAGAGTCAGACACAAAAACCACCCACACTGAAAGAAATGTGAAAATCTGAGTAAAATGACTTGGTCTCACATGTGTTTACACAGGGCTTGAGGTCAGCTTGAGGAGTCTTCTTGCTGGAGCTGTGGAGAGACGCCTGGCTGACAGATACCAGGATTTCGGGGACCCCGAGTGCGGGACAGAGAGCGGAGAGGACAGAACCTTGCAGAGAGGTCTCTAGCGTGGAAAGCGTACAGGACAAATGAGGAGTCGAATAAGAGTAGTGGATGGGGGGCGCCTGGGTGGCTCAGTCGGTTGAGCGTCCAGCTTCGGCTCAGGTCATGATCTCACGGTCTGTGAGTTCGAGCCCCGCGTTGGGCTCTGTGCTGACAGCTCAGAGCCTGGAGCCTGCTTCAGATTCTGTTTCTCCCTCTCTCTCTGCCCCTCCCCCACTCATGCTCTGTCTCTCTCTCTCTCTCTCTCTCAAAAATAAACAGTAAAAAAAAAAAAAAGAAAAAAGAGTAGTGGATGGGACCTCAGATACGGAGTTCAGTGGAAAAGGGAGAAAAAAACTGCCTGTCTTGATTCTTGGACCCTAGAGGCTTTGGGTCTATTCAGTGTCCGAGAGGAACTTGTTTCTGCTTTTCCTGCTGCACTGATCAGTTAACCCAGTCGGGTCCCAGAACCATGCCCGTCCGTGGGAAAAGGAGGAAAACATGAACAATGTGATGAGTGTTTGACGAACCCCAATATACCTATATATAATCTACATATATCTTATTTGACGGAATAAAACATTGGCAGCTCCCTTTTTGAAATCATGCCGGCTCATGACATCCCTGGATGCAAACACCCAGTGTGGCCTCTTTGTCAAGAGTGAAGTGATTTTTTTAATGTTAGAGAGAGAGAGAGAGAGAGCGCGCGAGCAAGCAGGGAAGGCCCGGGGGGGGGGGGGGTGGACGGGGACAGAAGACCCGAATCTAGTTCCATGAGGACAGCAGAGAGCCCAATGTAGGGCTTGAACTCACAAACCACAAGATCATGACTTGAGCCACCCAGGTATCCCCATGAAGCCATCTGTATTCAATGAGTAAAACAGATGTACATCTCAGTGACTGAGGACGAGGAGGAGCCAGTAAAACAAAATCTACCAGTGAAGTACTTGGGAGAGAAAGATTTATCAGGAGAGGTGAAGAAAATATGCATTATTTGCCTCTCATTTTGTTACATGTGTTGGGTAATTCATAATTGATAAGAAAAACATCATGCCTAGTAGATAAGTGGACAAAGCTCATGAACAGACCAGCATCAAGATAGAAATATAACAGTAAGCCAGGGGCACCTGGCCGGCTCAGTTGTTGGAGCGTGCGACTCAATCTTAAGGTTGTGGGTTTGAGCCCCACATTGGGTGTAGGTTACTTAAAAAAAAAAAATCTTAAACCAAAAGTAAATCAGCTTATGGCACTTTCACTTCCTCACCTCACCCCCTCCACCCCACAACTTCCTGTTTCCTTTCACTGCTTTATGTATTTCTCCTTAACAAATGTCAGGATCCAAATATTCTTTATTACTTATGTTACCTTCTTTCCCTCCTCGCATGAACACTCCATGAGGGCTGGGACGGCTATTGGTTGGTTCACCCGTATCCACACTACATGCTCCATGTGTATTTGCTGAGTGAATGGACCCCTGATAAACACTTCCCAGGCAACCCAGGAAATGTCCAAAACCCTCATCTTTATACTTTCATCGCTTGCTTTTAATATTTTTTATTTTTTGAGAGAGAGAGAGAAAGAATATGAATGGGGAAGGGGCAGAGAGAAAGGGAGACACAGAATCCAAAGCAGGCTCCAGGCTCTGAGATTTCAGCACAGAGCCCAACGAGGGGCTTGAACCCACAAACTGAGATCGTGACCTGAGCCGAAGTCGGACGCTTAACCGTCTGAGCCACCCAGGCGCCCCTCATTGCTTGTTTTTGAGTCAAAATTCCCTGATGGAAAGTAGACAAACTATTTATGAAATCTGGAAGCAGAGCCAGTGGATTATAAAAATGAAAAAAAAATCCTCTAGACAAAGTTGAACAAGGCTAAATATAGAAAGTATAATAAACATTTTTAGAATTTATTCTTGTTTTAAAATCTAGCCAAGGCTTATATTTGGGTCTATTAACCTAAACAAATCATTGCAGTATAAGTTACCAAGAAAGGCTGTTTTCTGGACCGGACTTCTGTGGAGAAAAGCGTCATCTCAAGGAACAGGGAAGGGAGTGACTGCTAAATATTGGTATTTATATTTTTAAGGCACGTGCAGACATATAGGACACACAGAGTCCTTTCAATGGTAGAAACACTTCACGGGGATCCCTAAAGTTCAAGAGAACTTTCAGTCATTTGTTCTCTAAACACACATCAGGGGCGCCTGGGTGGCTCAGTAGGTTGGGTGTCTGACTTTGGCTCAGGTCATGATCTCACAGTTCGAGCCCTATGTCGGGCTCTGTGCTGACAGCTCGGAGCCTAGAGCCTGCTTCAGATTCTGTGTCTCCCTCTCTCTCTGCCCCTCCCCCATTTGTGCTCTCTCAAAAACCAACATTAAAAAAAATTTTAATAAAAAATAAACACATCAAATACCCACGATGACCAGGCCACTGTTGCTATATACTAGGGCTTCAAATTTCTCATTTTTCTAAAACAGGAGATGTGTTTTCTGCCTGTTAGAAAAGCAGAGTCAAGTGCAAAGATTTGCCCTTGGACACAGATTTATTTCAAACAAGTTTAAAACAATTTTTTCGGCCAACATTTAAAAGTCAGTAGATTTCATACATAGAGCCAGATTTCTGTCTTTAGAAACCGGAGTGGAAATGCTGACTGCAGTAGGCAGGATCACTGTGTGGCTACGCTTGGCTGCTTCTCCCTTCAGCCCTGTTGGCAGAGTCTCCGTTGTCCCCAGCCTGGCAGTGCCCTTCAGCAACCAGTGTGCCCAGGGTCGTGGTTAGGCAGCAATCGGTCACAGAATAAGAAGGACACAGCTCAGGCAGTTAAGCATCTGACTCTTGATTTTGGCTTCAGTCATGATCTCAGGATTCGGTTTGTGAGATGAAGCCCTGCAGTGTGGGCCTGCTTGGATTCTCTCTCCCTGCCCCCTCCCCTCCCCTCCCCTCCCCACTCACATTTACACTCACTCACACACACACACACACACACACACACACTCACTCTCTCAAAATAAACTTAAAAAAAAAAAAAGGGCCAGGCTCAAGCTGTATGAGGTCCATTTTATTAAACCAATTGCAAGAATATTCTGGAATTTGAGATAAAAACTTTTTCCCCAGTAGTAAGAATGGGTAATAATTAGTTTTAGGGAAGTTAGTCTAAAATTTGGGAGAGGACTTGAGAGAGACCATGTTTCAAATGCTTCAGTGACAAAAGGGGTCATCTCGTGCAAAAGGAACAAAGTCTCTGCCCTCCTTCTCTGGGGGTGAATGTTCAGAAGGCTCGATATTAAGCGAAGTGCAGTGCAGCTTGGAAACCTTAGAGTCCTGCAGGCAGGGCTGAGGAGCGTCTTCATGAGGTTCTCACGTAATGCAGACACAGGAGGCCACCACACGCCCGGACACAAGGCCTCCTTGGCCCTACTCCAGTCAGCACAACCCTGGGCTTTCATAGGTTTCTCCAGTGGGAGAGGAGTGGGATTTGGCAGTGAGCGAGTTCCAGAGCAGAGTCACTGGCTAGAGATCCCCCTTGCTCGAACTGTAATGTATCTCTCCAGAAAGCTGGGGATTTAAAGGAAGAACAGTTTTTTCCAGAGTAGAGCCTGACAGGAGAGGGGACAGAAGGCAAGGGAGGCATTAAACACCAGATTAAAACAAGGTTGACTATTTTTAAAATAATGCTCTAAATAGATCATGAGTGATCCTTATAAAGTTAACTATTACCAGGAGAAAGTTTGTTCTGGGTCAGAAAGGCACAATTAAAATTTTGTAATTGTTTTGAGACTGCCCTCAAAAGGCACCCAGGGCAGAAGGGGCATTGGCACACTACGGGGTCCAGCTGAGTGACCTCACACAAGGGTCGTTGGCTGCTGAATTTAGCTCTTATACGTGCCTAACGACGTTCTCGGTAATTTCACAGCACATGACAGCTGTGTGGCACATCTGTTCGGGATCCAAAAAATCAGTTACACAAGCATTCGTTGGGAAGATTGGAGTTGGCACCCATTCCGCAAAAAAGAGCTCTGAACTGAGTGCAAGCTTAATATGCTGTGAGTGTAATGAAATGCAGAACTGCGTCCATGGAATTCATATATCCAGTTGTGTTGCCCGCTGAGCTGCTCAAACCGCACTTGGAGGACTGTAACAAATTCAGGCCATTTTAAGAAAGACGTTGAGAAGTTCGAGTATGTTCACTGGAGGATAGTCCAGAAGAATCTAGAAGTCATCCCATGGGAAATGGTTGAAAGACCTGGAGGGGACAGGTCTCCAGTTTAACCAGGAGAGAAGGCTGAAGAGGGAGGTAACGGCAGCGGTCTTCAGACCAAGGGTCAGCCCACAGTGCTTGTAAAGCAAGGTCTGAAATAAAATGTCTGATAGGTAAATGAAGAGAGTAAGTGTGCGGGCGTTTTCCAAGGAAGAACAAGAACACAGTAAAAATTACAGGGAGGGGGGCAGATTTAGAACTCCACAGAAAATTAATTTGGAACAACCAGTGCTGTCTGTGGAGGGGCTGGATTTACGTAGGGGCTGAATGAACCCGTGTGAGCGGTTTCTAGAAGGAACGCCTACATGCAGTGGTCACCAGGTTCTCACGAAGTGGGAGTAGAGGAAGATTCTTGAGAAGCAGGGGAAAGGTGAGAGCCTTGTGGCTGGCCACACTTAGGAGCAAATTCTGTGGCTGCTGCTTAGCCAGATAATCCAGCAGTAGGCTCTTCATCCAATCAACGCGGAGAAGACCGCTCGGGCTGACATGTTCTTGTGAGAAGTAACTGAGCCGACGCAGGCGAGGTGCTAGAAACAGCATGGGCTCTGGAGAGAGGTGTGGGGTAAGGAAGTCTCTCTGGAAGCTCATCAGGTTTACTTGGTCCCCTTTGTGCCTTCACAGCCCTGACATGGCCTGCACAGGGCAGCTGTTCAGCATGTGCGTTGGCACATTTGTTGACTTTTTTTTTTTTTTTTTTAGTCAGTGTTCTGGGTAAGTCATGGCTCTAGGCAGTTCTAGAAACGGACTCTTACTGAGGCCATGGGGCCAATGAAGACAGTGTGCCTGATGGGGGAAAAAAAATGAAGCTTGGCATCAGATACACTGAGCTGGGTTTGAACCTCAGCTCTCCACTGGGTCAAATTACTTAACCTTTCTGAACTTCATTTTTCTCCTCTGAGGCAACACCTGTCTTGTGTGAGTGAATCAGCAGGTGTGAAGGAGTTGGTATTCTTTTCTCATTGGGATCCTCTCAGCAATCCAGGGAGGCAGGGAATGCCTTCTACATTTATAAGAAACAACGTTCAGACAGTTGAAGAGATTTGCCCAAGAAAATAGTTGAATTAGTACTTATTTGGTCCAATTCTTTTAACCTTAAGGCTTATCTTTGTCTTCTCAGTTGTGACTGAAACACTTTTGAGAGTCTGCTATGTGCCAGGAATTATGCCGAGTTTCCACATGTTTCCTCATTGGCTTTTAGGTCCCCCATGGAGATGTCCCTCAATGGGGTGAACTTTCCCAGACACTTGGGAAAGTTTATTCTACATGGGACCCTGGTTCCCTTTGACACCTGGCTTTGGGAAGGACACCCAAGGCACAGTGAAGGGCAGAGGGAGAGACCTGCCCAGTCACTTTAGCTCCTCAGGCTTGGCCGTCACTGGAAGGACAGATATTGTGGATCTTGAACAGAGGACACCATCAACTGTTGGAAAGTTGCACTGGAGTGCACCCGCAGTCCTCAGGTTTTCTCTAGCCCGTAGACTTGTTCTACGGGGTTGCACAGGGTTTTAAAAATGAATTCCTTGCAAATATTCAAATCAGGAACTTTTCCATAATACATAATGAGGGGGCACCTGGGTGGCTCAGTCAGTTAAGTGTCCAACTCAGGCTCAGGCCATGATCTCGCAGTTCATGGGTTCGAGCCTCACATCAGGCTCTGTGCTGACAGCTTAGAACCTGAATCCTGTTCTAGATTCTATGTCTCCCTCTCTCTGCCCCTCCCCCACTAGCACTCTGTCTCTCAAAAATTTTTTTTTTTTAAATCTCCCAATTGATTGACAGATAAAGCACATTTACCCTACAAATACTGCTCATGTCACTAGAAGACACTTCAGCTCTTCACAAAAAAAAAAGTTGGGGGCACCCGGGTGGTTCCCTCGTTTAGTTAGGCGTCTAACTTAGGCGGAAGTCATGATCTCACGGTTCTTCAGTTCGAGCCCCACGTCGGGCTCTGTGCTGACAGCTCAGAGTCTGAAGCCTGCTTTGGATTCTGTGTCTCCTTCTCTCTGCCCCTCCCCTGGCTCATGCACTGTGTCTCTCTCGCTCTCTCTCTCAAAAAATAAACATTAAAAAAATACATAATGCAAGATTTTTAGGTCTCTTGAGGAATGGGCCAGTCAGGCAACCCTGAGCTCACATTCTCCCGACAGCACCCCCCAGTCCCAGCAGGGCTGCTGCTTCCTTTAGGTGGGGCAAAGACTCTCCCAACGCTCTTTTGGCCCATTTCATGTTACCTTACTTCAAGTAACTGGTGTGAACATTTAGTACCCCGTGCATAATCCATATTAATAATATTACCTTTGAGCTTTTTACTAGCGATGTCTTTTCTCCCCCACTTCTGCTCCCTAGTCTGTGACTGCAATGGGAAGTCCAGCCAATGTGTCTTCGATCAGGAGCTTCACAGACAGACAGGCAATGGGTTCCGCTGCCTCAACTGCATTGACAACACGGATGGCGTTCACTGCGAGAGGTGCAGGGAGGGCTTCTACCGACACAGAGAGAGGGATCGCTGCTTACCCTGCAACTGTAACCCCAGAGGTAATTTGCGGCACCGTGGACAGAACTAGAGGGTAGTATGCTGAGTGAAAGGAGTCAGACTGAGAAAGACAAATGCCATAGGATTCCACTTATAAATGAAATTAAAAAAAAAAAAACCCACAAATGAAAAAAAGAATCAGGCAGCCTGGCTGGCTCAGGGGTGACTCGATCTTGGGGTGGTAAGTTTGAGCACCATGTTGGGTATGCAGAGATGACTTTAAACAAAACAAAAAGGCAGAGTCAGACTTATAAATGCAGAGAACAAACCAACCAATGGTTGACAGAAGGGAGGGGAGATGGGGGGATGGGCAAAATGGGTGCAGGGGAGAGGGAATACAGTTCGTGATATCGTGATAGCATCCTATGGTGACAGATGGTAGCTACACTTGTGGGGAGCACAGCATAACCTATAGAGATGTTGAATCACTGTTGTACACCTGAAACTAATGTAACCTTGTGTGTCTACTAAAAGAAAAAAGGTAGTTGGGAAAAAGGGCAATGAAAGAGGGGGGAAGATGGAAGGAGGGAGGGAGAAGCGAGCAGGCCAAGAGAGTGGTGTTCAACATTTAGAACAATGTCCCTCTCTCTCTCCCTCTCAGCCCCTCCCCCCACTCACTTTCTCTCTCCAAAAAAAAAAAAAAAAAATAGGCAGATTAGAGTCTTTCACAGGGATGTTAACAAGAGAAAAGAGAATCAATAAATATGAAATACCTACAAGATGGCTGGTTCAAAGGATTCATTTTGTTGTTTTAAAACATGTCGCCCAGTGCTGTATTCGCACAGCTGTGCGTAGTTCTTGAGTACACAGACGTATGTGTTCTGCTATGTTCATCATGGACGGTAAAGACAAGTTAGTATATATACAGAGGGAGAGACAAGTAGTTCTGTTAAAGCAGCTGAGGTTTTTTTAAAACTACCTTTTTTGTCTATTATCTTTCTTGGCAGTATCTGTTTCCCCTCTTTGTTAGACAGTGTTGAACAGTATGATAAGCGTTAAAGCACCTAATGGGTATAGCCGAAGTGCATGGCAGTGACTCGGTGTAGCTCTGTGAAACCAGCTCATAGCAGCAGCTGAATGAATGTAAAGATGGCAGGTTTAGTCTAGCCAGGAGTTGCTGTTGGGGAGCCTCGCAGAAAACTGGGGGTGACCCTATGCTGATGTGACCCAAACGCCCGTGAACACTTCCCAGTCCACCAGACTTGCTGTTACGGCGTGCTCCGAGTTGGATTTGCTCAGCTTTGTGGCATAGAGTCAGCATCCAGAGTCTTGGATTTAGCAAATCTCCTTGTGAATTCGAAACTTCATAAAGAAAAATTAAAAGGAAAATTATTCCATGTTAGTGGGCATTCAACCCTTCTGAAGAGCCCATATCCCTTTAGGTTATGCAGCTTAGTTGTGAGTCACGAGAGTTGGGTCATCCCAGCAAAATGATCAGTGAGAACGTAATTAGAAATTTAATTAACTTAGCTGGAGAGACTAGCCTGAAGACAAGATTATTAGTCCTTAGGGTAGACAAGGAGCCTGCTGTGTAGCAGAGATGGTAATGAAGGATTTGCCATGCTGTCTCTTCTTTTTCACTCAAGTCCATTGCTCGCCTGGCATTCACGAGCCTGGCTTTTTCTTTGCCTTTAGGGAACAGACATCCCAGGCTCAATGTGAACAGCTTGGTAGACTGAGGAGGAGCCCAGCAAGGATTCGTAGCTTACATGATCGCTAACATGCACTTTTCTAGATGCTTTCATCCAGCAATTAATTTAATCTTCACAAATAACCATACGAAGAGGGTGCTATTATGTCCATTTTACAAATGAGGTGGCAGGGGCTTAGAGAGGGAGGTGAAGAAACTTGTCGAAGGTTGTAGAGCTATGTGGCCAAGACGGTGCCAGCCCCAGGTGTGCTGACATCAAAGTGATAGATTTTGGAGCCAGACAACCTGGGTTCAAGTCTTGGTACTTCCACTACTGCTGTGTCCCTCTGGGCACATCCCTTCACCGCTTGCTGCCCCAGTGTCCCCATGTGTAGAAGGAGGACATCATGCTCTTCCCACCATGGGATTGTGTGAGGATAAAATGATGTTTGTTAGCACATGGTAGACAACTCAATTGTAGTTGATGTAGTTCTTTTATTAGGACAGAGATCAGTGTGGCAATTTCCGGGACGCTGGCTTTTTAAAAAGTTATATTCCACCTTAGAAGGATGTAGAGGTCATGTATTTGATCTAAGACTATTAATGGTTTTTTTATTAACATCCTGAAATCGGCAGTGAGTTTTTCAAATATTTTTTAAAGAGTGGGGATAGGGAGGCCTAGAGGAGCTGACGAATGGCCTCCAGTTTTCCAACAAGCAATTGCAAAAGCTAAAAAAAAGTTCTGTTCTCTCATTCCCTCCACATGAACGAATAAAGCATTTGAATGGTGTCCTTGTATCCCCAACAGCAGACAATTAGATGACCAGGAAAAGCTTCATGGATCTTATTTCCTAAGATCTGGGCAGTGCTTTATACTTTTCCAGGATATTTTCATATAGGAGATCTTCAGCATATGTGAGCGTTACAGACACGAAGGTGGTGAGGCTCCAGAGTCAGAGCTGCCAGCCTGAGTGACATGTTAAGTGACAGACGGTTCCCACTGTGCCGTGTCCCACTACCCTGTGGCTGCCCAGACTCCTAGCCCACTGGCATACACTTTATTCCCCACAGGATTTCTCAGTCTCCCAATCGGCCAGAAGATACGCATCACCTACAGGGAGTTTACTGTAGATTCAATCTCAAATGCAGAAGAACACACCTTACCAAAGAATGCAATCATTCCACGTAGGGGGAGTGAAGCCAACAGCATTGGTAACCCCCAAAGTGATCCCAGACTTTGGAGATTACATCGATTTCTAATATAGCAGCCAGGCGTATTTTCAGGTGATGACTCTGGGGCTCAGCGACAGGGCTGAGTTCTCTTCAACTCTCATAACCACATGCGTAAGCCCTGAAATCCTTTTGCAAATATTTTGAAATTCACTATGTACATGTGTGGTTTTTTCTTCCTATGACACCTAATTCTTGAGACCTGAATGGACAAGGATATTGGACTTGTTCTCTATTTTTTTACATGTCTATGACCCTGACAGTGGATTACTCATACTATAACATTTGGGTAGTTATTGAAAACGTGTCTTAATTTTTCTTAAGGTTTTAGTTTTGAGGGGGGGGGAACATAAGAGTGGGGTAGGGACAAAGAGAGAAGGAGACACAGAATCTGATGCAGGCTCCAGGCTCTGAGCTGTAAGCATAGGGCCCGATGGGGGGCTCAAACTCACCAACCGTGAGATCATGACCTGAGCCAAAGTCAGATGCTTAACTGACTGAACCACCCAGGTGCCCCAAAACAGGTCTTAATTTATAGTTCTTAAATAGTTACTTTAAAATACAAGTGTATATGTATGTGTGTATATATATGTATATATAATATATATATATATATATATATTTAAAGGGTCCTCAAAAAAACATACCCTCTTCGTGTATACTATTTTTTAAATAGTAACCATTTTAGAAGACCTTCCTGAGCCCTCAGATGCACACAGACTATCCATATAAGCCCTAAAAGCACTTATTGGGACACAAAACCAAAACAGGAAGCGATTTTTTTCTTTCAACCCAGTTGTTCACAATCCCTAGGAGCAACTCACAATGTGGGAATTGAGACAAGGGTTTTTATTTTAGTGAGATACTTTGAAAACTCAGTGCTATTTTGGCAATTTCACAGTAGGGACCCATGTACATGTCCATGTCAAGGTTTGCAGGAGGCCTAGAGACAGCAGCGTAAACTACATTCTTCCAGCACCCAATACATGTGAGGCACTGAATTAGGCCCTTTAAATATTTTAGTTCAAAGTTTGCAACAGCTTCACAAGGCATAGGCTGTTACCCTCACTTAAAAGCCGCGATGAGTAAGCAGTCTGCCCAAGGGCACACAGCTAAGTGGGAGAGCTGGTTTTGAAGGGAGAGTTGTTGGATTTCAAAGTCTAGAGGTCAGCTTCTAGAGCAGAATTCTCTAGATAGTGTCCTGTACAGCACCATGTTCAAAATAATAGACGTGGCATGTAAGAATGTCAGTGTTGGGAAACACTGGCATTAAAAGTTAAACCAGCATCATGCCTACTGAATGAAGTTCTAAATCTCTGAAAGACCTAGAATATATCATTTCCCGAACTCTTTTGAACACAGAATGCCTATTTTCAGGAGAGCATTATTAATTTCCCTTAGAACAGTGTTTTGTAGAATGACCATTTTGGTCTACGTGGGCCAAAGTCAAAAGCAAAGTACAGTCTTTTCCATTTTCTAAGAATTAGTTTCTGAAAATTTACTGCAAGGAGAAGTTTTCTTAAGTTGAAAGCATAATTTCCATAAATTGGAATGGGGAAAAAATGTGTTTGTGAGTCCCAGATCAACACCATTTGTGTTAATAACAACACACAAACAACTAATTGTATTAAAAGAGAGGTCTTGGGGCACCTGAGTGGCTCAGTCGGCTAAGTGTCTGACTTAGACTCAGGTCATGATCTCAGTTTGTGGGTTCAAGCCCCGCATTGGGCACTGTACCGACAGCTTGAAGTCTGGAGCCTGCTTTGGATTCTGCGTCTCCTCTCTGCGCTCCTCCCTCGCTTGCACTTGGTCTCTCAAAAGTAAAAAAAAAAAAAAAAAAAAAAAAAAAGATGTCTTCTGTTGAATGTTACTTATCAGAGCAGAATTCAAAAACTCTCCTCCTTAGCTGTGTTGACTGACAGTTTGTAGAGCAGGAGGCTCCTTCGAGCTTTGCAGAGTTGACATGGGGTCTTCCACTAACTCAGTGAACGTCGTTAACGTCTTTCATGTTGCAGAGGGGGCATAAAAGCCTTTATGTAGGCACAGAGCCAATATCTTTATTGATTTCAATTATATCTACCAGTGATTAAAACTTCACAGAATAACTGATTAGAAAGAAAGGAGCAACCGGCTAGTGTCCTGTTGGCTCGATACCGGCTCTCAGAATCGGTTGAGATGTATGGATTGTTCAAGAATTCTGCCAGCAGAGGGACATTGTGAAGCACGTGAGGTACACTTCTAGCACCTTCCTGCTCATCTGTTGCTACCCCCTGGCTCTCTCCCAACAGCCCCGACCTCTTTCATGGCATATATGCTTTCATGCAACAGATTTCTCTGCATCAGGCTCTGTCCAGCGCACTGGGAACAGCAGAGAACATAGGCTGAGGCAATCCTAAGGAAGCAGGACTATAGTAGCAGCGGGATGAATATTTTAGATTTGGGAATCCGAGATTTCATTAGAGAAGTAGTAACTCAGGACCTGAGACCTGAGGATGGGCCAGTCGGGGGAAGTTCTGGGGCAGGAGGATTCCAGGCCAGGGGAGCAAGTGCAGATGCCCCAAGGAGAGAAGAGGTCTGGGACATTCTACCAGCAGGGCTGGGGGCTGGAGCTTAGTGAAGGAGGGTAGGAGGGTAGGAGGGGTTGAGTGTTGTGGGCCATGATACAGAGTTTGCATTTTATTCTGCTTACAGTGGGGATCCAGAGGACTAAACAGATGAGTAATGTGATTGGAATTCCATTTTTAAATATTTTTTAAGGTTTATTTATTGAGAGAGAGCACACACGAGTACAAGAGAGGAGCAGGGGGCAGGGCGGGGAAGACAGAATCCCAAGCAGGCTCTGTTGGTCAGCCCAGAGCCCGACATGGGGCTCAAACTCATGAACTGTGAGATCATGACCTGAGCCAAAAATCAAGAGTGGAGGCTTAACCAACTGAGCCACCCATTTAAAAATGAATTTTTTTTTTAACGTTTTAGTTTTGAAAGACAGGGGCAGGGGGTGGGGAAGAGCAGAGAGGGGGAGAGTCCGAAGTAGGCTCTAGGCTTCGAGCTGTCAGCACAGAGCTCGATGCGGGGCTTGAACCCATGAACCGTGAGATCATGACTGGAGCCGAAGTTGGATGCATAACCGAGACACCCAGGTGCCCCAAAATGAATTCCATTTTTAAAGGAGCACAAGAGGAGGGAAGGGAGACAAGGATGGAGGCAGGGTCCTTGGAGAGAAGACAGACGCTTGAACCGGGGTGGAGGAAGGGAAGGCAGCACGGAGAAGAGGCTAGCTTCTGTAGTCGCGCATTTGCTATTGTGAGCACTTCTGGTCTCTCAGCAACTCAGTCTGAGAGGGCCCACTGACAAGTAAGAGCGTGTCTATACAAAATTAATCGTGGGACAAATGCTCTATGCAGTAAACCAGGCATGATGTGGGGGAAACGGAGATGGCCCAAGGATGAGAATGTCTACCACTCCAGGGAGGTAGAGAGATTTTTGGTTAAGAGACCTTTTCGTACTCAAAAAAAAAAAAAAAAAAAAAAAAAAAAAAAAATCACCTTTCAAGCACAGACCCTTAAAAGATGACTTCTGGCTGCCAGAGAGAAGGGCGAATGTTGCTCCCTTTCTCCTGCTGACTCTCTTCGAAGAGGCTGATGTGCTCATTCACAAGTTTTCCCTCTTCTTGAGATCTTGAGATCTTAAGGACTCAACGAACTTAAAAAGCAGTGGATTACACACTAAATGTTCAAATCAGAGCAGATACAGAAGTAAAACTGCCTTCAGGAGTAATTTCCGCTTCTTGGCCTGAAGGAGCCGTCCTTGGCTGTGAACACTTGCCCCGGGGGGCGGATGCGAACTCGGACAACGTGGGAGAATTGGTAGTGGCAGCAGGTGGTGGTTATTACTTAGTATTCCTCGAGCTCCCATAGGGCCACAGTTGTTTCTAATGTCAAATATTTTCTTTCCTTTTCCCCACCTCGTTGGTTACAGGTGCTCTTAGCGCTCGGTGTGACAACTCTGGACGGTGCAGCTGTAAGCCAGGTGTGACAGGAGACAGGTGTGACCGATGTCTGCCAGGCTTCCACACGCTCACTGATGCCGGGTGCACCCAGGACCAGAGGCCACTGTAAGCACCTGCACCCACCACTGCAGCTTCTGCCAGGAGTGATGACAATTACAGTGACACCAGTGGCCACTTACTTTACCTTGCATTGTGTGCCAAACACTGCTTGAGGACTTCATGTGGATTATGTCATTTGATCCTCACAATAACCCTCGGAGGTTGGGATTATCATGTTATAGAAATTTGCACCCCAGGAGGTTAAGTTTCCCCAATATTCCTGTTGAGGATGGACTGAACAATATTTAGGGCCCAGAGTTTTGACCGTGGAACCCATGTTCTTCACCCTGGGATTGCCCCCCTTTAGGTGAACCAAGATGGAGGTAAAGAGTCCTTCAGATTCTTACCCAGGACCTATTTCAACCCAGTATGGATTGGACTGGAAAAATGTTTCTGCACTATTTTATTCCCCTGTAGTTTGAAGCATCTTCTGTCCCTCTTCAGGTTCTTTTCTGGAAGAGGATGGAGCATACATTATAAACCACCTAAGCAATCCAGAGATGCAGAGCTGGCAGATAGACACTAGGGGATAGGGAGCTTGGTCCGGAAGTTAAGCTGGAGGCTGCCCGCAAAGGATCACTTCCTGTTGGCCCTGTTTTCCAGCCCCTTGCCGGTGGGAGAACGCCCTCCAGCCAGGCTTGAACTGGCCTGGTGACCATGTCCCAAGTTCGCTCACCCATTGGGCCTCTGCACAGACTGTTCTCTTCCCTGCCCCCCTTCTACATGGTCTTCAGAGATCCTTCCCTCAGGCCCAGTGTCCCTTTGGAAATGCTTTTAAAATATGAAGTCGATCACAGCACTTTGCTTGCAACCCTCCAGTAGCTCCCTTTCCCACTCAGCAGAAGATAGACACTTCTTATGCAGGCCAGCAGGGCCCTGCAATGTCCTCCACCCTCTGCGCCCTTAGCTGTGGACTCTCCCTGGGACTTCTCGCCCCCCCCTCCCCTGGCCCCCTGCACTCCAGCCCCACCAGCCTGCCTTCCCTTCTGCAAAGGAGCTAAGCCAAGGGATCTTGGCCCTGGCCTAGAGCACTCCCACTTCCTACGGGGCCACAGAGAGCTTCACGGGCTCCATCCTCACCTCATCCACTCCCCACAGAGGCCTTTCCACCGTGTGTTCTGACTGTTATAGAAAACGAGAGATGTGAAGGATCTGTCCGTCTCTCCCACTGGAATGGGAGCTCCCTGTTGGCGTGGCCTTGTTCACTACTGCATCCCCAGTGCCCCGAGTGGGGACAGGCACACAGACTGTGCTCCCGCTCCGCTCCAGCTGGCCTCACGCTTCACTGCCATCGTTGTTCAAGATCCTGCCCTGCCTGGAGACTCCTACAGGCCAGATCCTATTTTTTAGTGTCCCTGGTGCTTAGCAACCACTAGGTGTTGCAGAACGTCTATCAGAGGGTCCAGTTAGCCATGTGGAGGGGCTAGGACAGGAGAACCTTGGAAGTGAAAGATCAGGACTGGGAAAGGGATCATCAGGGAGCCTGACAGGACCTGGAATCTGATTGGATGAGGAGTGTGAGCATATGGGGGGCGGAGGGGGGAGTCCGATCCAGGTTTGGGCAGGATTTGGAGGAGGTCAAAGAGCAGTCAGAAGAGGAAGCACGGTAGGAAAAAGGCAGCATGTTTGATTTCAGACCCACAATATAGACCCATATGACCATGTGCCCATCTGAGGGACACTAGTTACTAGCCAAAGCACTGGTCTGCGCGAGACAAAGAGATTGCACCAAAATTACATATGGGAAACATGGACTCCTTCACTGAGAAAGCTTTGCAACCGAAAAAAAAAAAAACAAACCCCAAACAAGAAAACAAAACCCGGACAAACTCTGCAATTCCACTTCCAGGAATACACTCAAATATAAAAACGTACATCTCTGCATAGATGCAAATGTTTGTAGCAGCATTATTCATAATAGCTAAACAACCCCAAATGTCCATCAGCTGTTGAATGGATAAACAAAATGTAGTCTATCCATATGACAGAATTGCATTCAGCCATAAAAAAATGAATTCCTGATCTGTGGGTGAACCCTGAAAACCTACTAACTGAAAGAAGCCAAACACAGAAGGCCACAGATTGTATGATTCTATTTACAGATAATGTTCAGAGGAGGCAGATCTGGAGAGACAGCAGGTGGATTTGAGGTTGCCTGGACTGGGGGGAAGGATGTGGAGAGTGATTGCTAAGGGCACAGGGTTTCTGAGTGACGGAAATGTTCTAAAATTGATTGGAATGGTTGTACAATTCTGAGAATCTACTAAAATCCACCGAATTGTATATTCAAAAAATTTAGTTTTGAAAGAGAAACAGAGCATGAGCAACTGGGGGGGGGAAGAGGGGGAGACAGAATCCGAAGCAGGCTCCAGGCTCGGAGCTGTCAGCACAGAGCCCGACGTGGGGCTCGAACTCACCAACCGTGGGATCATGACCTGAGCTGAAATCGGACACTCAACCGACGAGCCGCCCAGGTGCCCTTCAAGTTGTATATTTTAAATGGGTGAATTGCATGAAATGAGAATTGGGTCTTGATAGAAGTGTTAGCGCAAATGAAAGAACTAAAAAAAATAAAATAGCAAGAAGATGGGCTCAGTCATGATGAAAGTAGCCATCACTGAACGATAGAGAAGCAAATGACAAAAAAAAAAAGTGAGCCAAACAGCCAACAAAACCAAGCTAAACTACCTGGTTTAGTGATGAATTTGGTTCACAGCTGGCACAATCCCCTCCCTCTCCTTAGGGTTGGGTAGCAAAGAGTTCAGAGACTGGCTGTCACAATCAGAGCAGCAGGAACACAGACAAGTGAGCCCTTACAGGGTCAGAGGGATTAGCAGGGACCTGGATGGCCGAGGGAGGCCTCAGGGAAGATGAAGGACTTACTCAAGTTGGTGAGATTTGCTTGTGAACACTTGAAGTTGAAGAGCATTTGGAAACCCACCCCTCATTTTTTCTTCTTTCCCAGAGACTCCAAGTGTGACTGTGAGCCAGCCGGCATCTCGGGGCCCTGTGATGAAGGCCGCTGTGTCTGCAAGCCAGCTGTCACCGGAGAGCGCTGTGATAGGTCAGTGTAACTATGGCCCCACAGACACAGCAGGGAGAGTCACTTGGCAACGAGCATGACTTTTCATCCTCCAAGTGCAGTTATAGAAAAGGGACACTTAAATGCTGACCACCTCTGTCCTCAAAAACTTGGCTTTTAAAAAAATACCACTGAGCCCCCAAATCTCCCTAGACTCCGCGATTTTGCTGTGGGCCCCTTCTGTTTACACGGGCCGCAGAGGCACAGGGCCCCAGTGAGTCCCCTTGCCAGCTGACTCCGAACCCCAGGTGCTCCCATACAAAGTGGTATGCAATAATGAGGTCACGTGACTCAGCTGGGCCCCAGAAAAGGCCTAGCCTAATTAAGCACGTTGGGAAAATGCTCGTAAGAGGAAATATCTCCGTGTATGGCCATATATAACCACTGTGTGCAGAAAAGGAGCCGCCCAGGGATGGGACGGTGGTTACATGCACACACATGAGCTGGGAGAAGACGTAAGAGCCCTTTGGGCCCCAGCCATGTTGGGGCAGGTGGTGCAGTAAACAGCGATCCAGCCGCAGTCACTGCTCGCAGGATATTCCTTAAGGACAGACTGCCCAGACTTAACTCTTCCTCCTCTAAGATGGTTGTGAGTCAAGCACAGTGAGCCTGGCCCCAGAGGTAAAGGCTTTCTTCTCATTTCCTTAAAAGTAAGAAAGCAGTCCTTTGGCATTCTGACCATCACTTATACCCGGGCAGAGAAAATTCCAGATACAGTCCCAGCTTGTGTTTTCAGGGAGTTCTTTGGGGTTGAGGTGGGGGTATGGAAACACAGCTTAAGTGTTAAAAGAGGAGTCACTTGTTGAAAAGATTTTTAATTTCGAAGTGTAGCACAGGAATAGAAAACCACACAACACAAATGTTGTCACCATTGCCAATTCTAAGAAATAGACCTTCACTAAAAATGTGCCATCTCAATGACAACACCCTCCCTCCTTTCTAGAAGTGACCATTATTCTGACCTCTGGGTAAACACTTCCTTACTTTTCTTAAGTTATTACCCAAGTACATCTCCAAACACGGTTGTTTAGTTTTGCCTGATTTCCCTCAGTTCCTTCCCCTGGCTTTCTGTGCCCCTCCCTTGCCCCTTCCTTCCTGTTTAATCCCTTTTAACCTACAGGTTTCCTCCATAAAAACCATGATTTTTTTTTTAAGCCTTTGGTCTGTAGAGAAAAAAAGAATGCGTATTTATTTACAGCTTCTCTCTGGAGCATTTACTGTTCACAGTCAACCTGCTTTTCTGTGATCTTGCACAATAAACAGACTCCCCACACAGTGTCCGGTGGATTAGACCACATGACTTCGAGGCAGATGTACCGGGTTTGAATCTTGCCTCAGCCACTTACCAGCTGCAGGGCCTCCAACAAGTTTAACCTCTCTGACCTGGGTGTCCTCATCGAAGAATGTTGGAAATAATTCTAGCTCATAGGGTTGTACTAAGGATTAGCCTACATATTAGAGAAGATACATAAGGTGCCTAGCATAAGTGCTAAATAATTGAAACTATTATTGTTTGTGTAGAAGGATGTAAGTAACTCAAATGGAGGAGGAACAAGTCCTCCCCAGCTTTTCCTTCTCCAATGAGACCCGCCTAGTCGCTGTGGTCCTCCTCAGAGGGGGCCACTGGCGGGTGGGACGCCAGCCTACATCTTGTTTCTGTAGAGAATCCTCCTTTTTCATACCCCTCACCTGCTCCTTCCCCCGCGGGCCAGAGTCCAGGTCAAGGGCAGGGATGGCGGGCAGCGCCCCGTGTTCTTATGTGGGTCAGGACAGCTGAGCGGGTGCTGGGACCCCGGCATTTGCCTTTCCCTGCCTGGCCTCCAACCTCCCATTCTCGCCTCCACATTAAACACTTGCTCTAAGACAGGGCCAGCTCTAACCTACCCCTGGCCCTGACTCTGTCCCGCTCCTGGGACCTCCACTCAATTCCTCAGCAAGGATGGAAAAAAACATCCCTAAGTTTCCAGACCACCAAGTCAAATGTGATTCTGCTCTACCAGAGGGACAGAAAGTGAATGTTCATGCTGGCTCAGTGGGCGGCTGTGACCGTCCATCAGGTCTGGGAGTGAGGGTGGTATGTGTTACTTAGGATTTCCTAGCTCTGGAATTAATAGGGCCACGTGGGAGAGAAAGTAGGAACATCAGTCATATTCTCTATGCGAAATAAGTAACCCCTAACACTGTCCTGGTTTCTAAAATGCTGCTACAGGTGTCGACCAGGTTACTATCACCTGGATGGGGGAAACCCCGAGGGCTGTACCCAGTGTTTTTGCTATGGGCATTCAGCCAACTGCCACAGCTCTGGAGACTACAGTGTCCATAAAATCATCTCTACTTTCCATCAAGGTAAAGTGTTCTGTTTCTAGAATTTTGTTTTTAACCTCGCATAGAGCTTCGTGCTTACAGACCACCTCTTCCTCGTCACAGCATGGGGCACTTGAGTACCTTTAGCATCTCTTCTAGCTTTCAACATCCATTATTTTTGTCAGGGCAAACAAGGCAGATCCTATTGCCTTGAAGAAGTTAGGTCCGAACAGTTTACTCATAGTAGCATATGAAAAACTTAAACAAAACCAGATTTTCATGTCCCTGCATTTCCCATTTCCATGTATTTTAAAGAGTCTTTCATGTGGATTGGGGGGCGGGGTTATGTGATATTAATAACACTAATACTGTTTTCACATGTATTACATGCATTAATATAGGTGAAATTAGTTATCAAGCTACAATAAAGCTACAAAATACTATAAAAACATAGCAGATGGATAGAATTAACTTTGAGTTTCTTTTTGAACACATTAGACCCTCTTAACTAAGGCCAGACCCTATTTATGTAAAAAAAAAAAAAAGGTACAAATTACAAGCGGATTACAACATGTTCTATTACAAGAATCAGACTCAAAGAAGTCAAAGCAGCTGCAGGGTCAGAGCAGGTGAAGTTGAAGCCCATGTAGAGAGGGGCCCAGGAAATTGAGGGCTGTACATGAATGTGGAACTATTAAGAAAACCCCACTAGCTATCCACCTCTAGGACTTTTTGGCAATCAAGTCTTATCTTGTTCAACCCAATAGATGAGGTCTGTCCGAATGCAGAGAGGTTTTATTTGTGTTCCAGATGTTGATGGCTGGAAGGCTGTCCAAAGATATGGGGCTCCTGCAAAGCTGCAGTGGTCACAACGCCACCGAGACGTGTTTAGCTCAGCACGACGATCAGACCCTGTCTACTTTGTAGCTCCTGGTATGTATTGTATTTTTCTTATACAGGTCAACTTCTAAGAGACTCAAAATCAGGATAGAACAATGGAGGTAGAGAATGTGAAAACCAGATCACTTAGTGTTCAAAACAGCAGTATCTCCAGAAGATGGTTGGAGCTTCGGCCCTATTGACTAAGTCATGGCACAAGAGAACAAGACCGTGTGGGAATGCAAACTGGTGCAGCCGCTCTGGGAAACAGTATGGGGGTTCCTCAAAAAGTTAAAAATAGAACCACCCTATGACCCAGCAATTGCACTACTAGGTATTTATCCAAAGGATACAGGAGTTTGGTTTCGAAGGGGCACATGCACCCCAATGTTTATAACAGCACTATAATCATAGCCAATAGCCCCATCAGTAATAGCCAAAGTATGGAAAGAGCCCAAATGTCCATTGATTGATGAATGGATAAGGAAGATGTGGTACATATAATCAACGGAATATTAGTGACACAAAAGAATGAAATCTTGCCATCTGCAACTACATGGATGGAATTAGAGTGTATTAAATCAGAAAAATAATTCAGAAACAATCATGATTTTACTCAATGTGGAATTTAAGATACGAAACAGATGAACATAAGGGAAAGGAAGTAAAAAATATAAAAACGGAGAGGGAGACAAACCATAAGGGACTCCTAAATACAGAGAACAAACTGAGGGGTGCTGGCAGAGTGCTGGGTGGGGGGGAAGGGCCAAAGTGGGGAGGGGCAGTTAAAGAGGACACTGGTTGAGATGAGCACTGGGTGTTATATGTAAGTGATGAATCACTAAATTCTATTCCTGAAAAAAATATTTTTTTATTAAAAAAAAGAACAGGACTCTGTATCAGGCAGCTAGACCCTGGCTGAAGTTCCTACTTTAATCAAATGGGAAACTTCTAGGCTTCCCACCAAGACAAAACAAAGACAGTGGTCAAATCGGTGGATCTACTGAGAAGCAGGTGGAAAAGTGAAAATAAGGCATTTCTCAAAATTTTAACCCTTTGTAAATTAAAAACGTATTAGTTCACATTAGCTAGGCAAGTTGTCCTCTTAACCTTTCAAATGGGAATAGTACTACCTCCAAGAGCTATTAACATCAAACGTAAAGATGTCTATGAGCTATAAAGTGTTATGTAACAGATGGTACTATTGTCAACATACCTCAGATCTTTACATATCATCTAATATATGGGATGGTCTTATAACGAGGCCCTCTTAGCATTTCAGTAACAAATGCTCCTTTGTAGCCAATAGCCGTATGGCCATGAGCAGGCTCTTCTGGAAGGGTGGTGGTTTGGGGCAGGGTGGTACACTGACAACACAGGACTCCCACAGAAATCAACATTCATGCAAACTTGTTTGCTCGTTTGCTTCTCCGGTTTCACGCTGATCTCAATCTTTCCAAATTCTGTTTCACAGCCAAATTTCTTGGGAATCAACAGGTGAGCTATGGCCAAACCCTGTCCTTTGACTACCGTGTGGACAGGGGAGGCAGACACCCATCCGCCCACGATGTGATCCTGGAAGGTGCGGGTCTGCGGGTCACAGCTCCCTTGATGCCACGTGGCCAGACGCTGCCATGCGGGATCACCAAGACTTACACATTCAGGTAAGAAGAGGGACTACACTTGGGTCAAATAGTACAAACTGTGACTCGAGTCCAGTTCCTTTGTTCATTCATTCAACAAGCTTTTCTGAGCACCTTTCACGTACACCAGACATGGTATATACAGAAACAGGACGTCCTTCCTGCCTTGAAGCCCCCGACAGGCTAAGAAAAAAAAAAACATTACAGTGGGACTTGGAAGTGACCAGATGGACAAAGTGGGCACAGGTATTCTGAACAGAGGAGGCACATGTAACCCACATTGGAGCGGTCAGGGAGAGCTTCCCAAGAAAGCAGGACACATGAACAGTTTTCTAAGGGGAAGAAAGAAGGGTGGGGGAAGGTTAGCCAGGCAGAGGAAATAATCATGCTTGAGGAAGTTTTGTGTAGTAGGAGATTCTAAGTTATGCATGGTGAAACAGCCAAGGAAAAAAAAAATCTGAAAGGCAAGCACAGGGGCTGGTGATCCGATGCAGCCAGATACTGGAATGCCGTATCAAGAAGCCTCGGACGCGGGCAGCGGAGAATGTAAAAGCCGACTCTTGAAGAGTAAGTGAGAGGTGCTCAGTTAACAAGTCATTTAAACAAGACTAAAAACAAATGGTAGCTCCCTGGAGGGTCAGGGCTTCTTGAAATCACAGATGTCCCAGCTATTAAGTTTGGTGTGGCCAAGAACAGGAAGCGGTCTCTGAGGACTTAGACCGGTACTGGATGCCATGAGCCCTGGAGCTGGGCTTCCCACACTGGGGTGCCCTCCCATCACTGCTTGTAGGGTGCCTGCTCCCCACCCCCCCACTCCGTGTAGGGGAGAAACTCCAAGTTCACGCCTATAAGGATGCAACTACCCATCCTTCATCCCGCGCTAGGCAGGACTGTGAAAGGGCCTTAGCTGTTCCCACATTCTTGGGCATACTTTGTATCCCGTATGTGATTTATAAGAAATGATAAGAATTGTATTTTTAAGCTTTTGGCTTTAAATCCTGCAGGTTAAATGAACGCCCAAGCAGTAACTGGAGCCCCCAGCTGAGTTACTTTGAGTATCGGAGGTTACTGCGTAACCTCACGGCCCTGCGGATCCGAGCCACCTATGGAGAATACAGTAAGCAATGAAGGGAAATGAATTCCTCTCAGAGTTTTAATTTGTTTCAGCTTTCTAAGGTGGTGACGGTCTCCAAACAAGTAGGTAAACCACTTGATGATTTTGACCGGGAATCTCTGATTAGGTCTAAATTTTTACGTTCTAGAAGTTGTTAAAAGTAATATTTCTCTAAAATTTAAAGAGGTTAACACCAACGAAGAATGAAATGCTACTTTGCTTAAAAGTCTCAGATTTAGGTGAAAGCTGATTATCTGAAGAAGAGAATCTGCAACAATTGGGCACGTCCCCTTGGCTAGGAAACGGCACCCACAACACAGCCCCCTAACTCCTGGAGTTCCTCTGGGATTATACTCGGGACCACCATGTTCAGACATCACACACTTACTCTGTTGATTTTTTAATTTTTAAAAAAGTTTTTTGATCTTTATTCTGGAGAGAGAGCACTAGCAGGGGAGGGGCAGAGAGAGGAGACACAGAATCCAAAGCAGGCTCCAGGCTCTGAGCTGTCAGCACAGAGCCCGACGCGGGGCTCAAACCCACGAACAGCAAAATCATGACCTGAGCCGAAGTCGGACACCCAAGCGCCCCTGTTAACACCTTTTATTGACCTTCACACGTGGGGTACTCCTAATCCCAACTGGAATTATTTAAATGGGAGTTTGAGCTTTTTCTGAACTTAAACAGGAGGCCTAGCTGGCATGCATAATTTCTGTATCGTTAATGCAAAAAGCAGGAAGAAGAAATGGTGTGTATTAACAACTTATTGAATCTTTACTTTGAGCCAGGCACATAATATATGCAGTTGTCTCATTTAATTTCACAACATGGGAGGTAGATACTCCCATGTTGCTGTTCCTTCTACAGTTGAGGAAACACAATTGAAAAGAAGTTATGCGACTTGCCTAATTCACACAGCTGGTAAGGGTGGAGCCAGAATTTAAACTCTGACTTTTCTGAAGTGCGTCAGTCATGACAGACTGTTATACCTGTGGTGTAGTGAGTGACCACCACCCACCTTTGTTAGGGTGGTAAGAAATCTAAAACCCAAAGAGGCCTGACTTTCGATCTTTAGACATCACCACCTGCTACTTCTAACCTGTTCTGTGTTGCAGGTACTGGGTACCTGGACAACGTGACCCTGATTTCAGCCCGCCCCGTCTCTGGAGCCCCAGCACCCTGGGTTGAACAATGTGTGTGTCCCGTTGGGTACAAAGGGCAGTTCTGCCAAGATTGTGCTTCTGGCTACAAAAGAGATTCTGCCAGACTGGGGCCTTTTGGCACCTGTATTCCGTGTAACTGCCAAGGGGGAGGCGCCTGCGATCCAGACACAGGTGAGTGAAAGGACACCTGGCCCAGGTGACTGGGGTACTGTCAGGGGTCTGGGGGCTCCCGAGGAAGAGACAGAGCTGCGTAATAAAGACCATGCCGAACTCCTTTTGGAGATAGGAAAGGATTAGGAAGGTAGGGGGCGGAGTCAGACAAGACGGACAGGGAGCTTTATTGCACTGGATCCTTTTCATTATGGAAATGCCACAAGGTTGTGGGAACGGTACTAGGTTACAGGAAATGGCTGTCATGGTTCAGTGCTGGGGGTTGGTGTAGTTAGTGTCGAGTTTCAAGAATTGTATGGAGATCAAAGGCAATGGCAGGCTCTGAATGAATGTGCCGACAAATGGTGTCAGGCCGTGGGGGGGGGGAGGGGCGTTAAGATATGGATGGAAAAGGAAGCCATGTCCACCTAGCCTAGGAGAGCCAGGGCGAGATTCGGGGTCGTGGCCGTGTTTGGAATTGGTACTAGGGCAAAGCTGAATGCAGGTGCTCACTTTGCCGAAAGCTACAAAAAGGTTTTGGTTCCTAAGCTCTGTCTCCCGTGCCTCATCCATATTAAAGGAAGCGTATTGTTTTACCCTGCTCACTTCTCTGCCCCCTCCATTCTTGCTCTGCCTCCCAGGAGACTGTTATTCAGGGGATGAAAATCTCGACATCGAGTGTGCTGACTGCCCCATTGGTTTCTACAACGACCCACACGACCCCCGCAGCTGCAAGCCGTGTCCCTGCCGCAATGGGTTCAGCTGCTCTGTGATGCCCGAGACGGAGGAGGTGGTGTGCAATAATTGCCCGCACGGGGTCACTGGTAAGGCCGGCGGCCTGCTTCCCCTGTCCGGATGCCATGGGTTCACATCACTGCTCTTCCAAAGCAAATTCTGGGGAATTAGAATTCCTTAGGGTTCACGTAAATGGGCTCATTCTAAAGATACTATGCCTGAGAGGTGAACTGAGGAAGGGCTGTGCACGATTCTGTATGGTACACATGTGTGGTCAATGCTGTTTTAGGAGGTTTGTAATTAGGAGGTGAGGTTTGCAGATGAAATATGTGGCTTAACTAAGTTTTACAAAATGAACCACGGTACAGAAGGGAAACTTAGTGGCATTTTAAATGTGCCTCCTCTTGGGGCACCTGCATGGCTCAGTGGAGCACATGACTCTTGTTCTCGGAGTTGTGAGTTTGAGTCCCATGTTGGGTCAGAGATTACTTTAAAAAAGTTAAAGTCACATTCCTCTGGTCAGTCTGAAAGAAGAGTTCATTCTTCAGCAACACTCAGTGGTATTGCTGTCAATCTGACTTTTCCTCAACCATCTAGTTAACCTGCAGGAAGCTTCCTGGTGGGGCTGCTGTGCTCTAACATCTGGGACCACCACGGAGCGGGAGAGCTGACCCTGGGCACCTGCCCCTGTCATCGTTCTGGGCTCCAGGGTGGGAGGCTCTTCCGGACGGTGACTGGGACCCCAGACCCCTGCGCCTCTTCTTGCCGCCAACAGGTGACCACTCGGGCTTGGGCATTGTTCCTTCCAGGTGCCCGCTGTGAGCTCTGCGCCGATGGCTACTTTGGGGACCCCTTTGGGGAACACGGCCCAGTGAGGCCTTGTCAGCCCTGTCAGTGCAACAACAATGTGGACCCTGGTGCCTCCGGGAACTGCGACCGCCTGACAGGCAGGTGTTTGAAGTGCATCCACAACACAGCCGGTGCCCACTGTGACCAGTGCAAAGCAGGCTACTTTGGGGACCCCTTGGCTCCCAACCCAGCGGACAAGTGTCGAGGTAGGACGGCATCCCTAGACAGGTTGGATGGGGGGGGTGGTGTGTACACATGTAAGAACAAACCAACTGGGCCAGCAGCAGGTAATATGATGTTACTGTGGTTTCTCTGGCCCACGAACAGTTTGGACTTTCCACCTATCAAAGGCCTTAAGGCCCCTGCAGCAGAGTTCTGGAAGACAGAGCTAGAGGATGCCAAATGGGTTAAAGCCCTGGGGGGGGGGGGGCGGGAGGGGGAAGAGAAGCAGAGAAGGTCAGGCTTACATTCCTCAGTGGAAGAGGAGATGAAATGCGGCCAGGTTGTATGCCCGATTCCAAGGCTGGCAGACAGGAAGTGCCGGCAAGCCTTACAGGACAGCAAGAAATGACCCGGAACTAAGCCTGAACACACTAAGGTGGCAGCAGGGGTGGGGGGGGTGGGGGCGGGGTGCTGTGAAGCAGTTTAGAGACCCTCTCAGGAAGTCAGTAATCGATGTAGACAAAAGGAACAGTTTCAAGTTCTACCAGGGGACTTGGCTTCAAAGCAGCAGCTATTTAGGGCTGCTTCAGATCAAAGCACCAATGTGCACATGGGTCCTCTTGCTCAGCCCTTCCTTCCAGCCTCAGCACGTGTTCTATTCAAGGAGCAAGTTCAGTTCTAGGGAGCTGGCCTGCCCCACAGACCCACCCTCAGTTGCAAAGGTCCCAGACCAGCCCTAGTGCCCAGAACTTGGGCTTGTTTATTGTAACAGAGCCCCGAGGGCCTCTGGGGATCCAGACTGGAGGACTCCCAGTTCCTCATGAGGTCTGCAGGGAGCCCAGCCAGCTGAGTCTCCAGCCCTGGAAATGCCTGAGGATCTCTGTGCAACCCGAGGCTTCCACCCAGGGGGCACAGATCCCACCTGCCCTAACCCCAACCCTGTGGGTCAGCTCCGGTGTGCTAGAAAGCACCCCATGATAGGAAGGGCCCACATGCTATTTGCAGTACTGAGTTCTAGTGGGGTTTTGTTGTTTTTGTTTTTTTACCTATTGTATTACACTGTTTACGCCAATTAATCTGAGCCTCAGCTTCTTCATATGAATATTTAACTGACAGTGCTTGCAAATAAAATAGCATGAGAAAGTACATTGTAAACAGTGTAATTCTAGCGATAAGGAGCTATTAAGAGACTTCACTAGCTTTAGACCATACATTTCTTCACTCAACTAGCTTTTGTCAAATACCAAGTACCCGATATGGAACTAGATACTGAGGGCATAGTGATGAGTAAGTCCATTCCAGCACCCAAAGAGATCATATGCTAATAAGTGACAAAAATACGTAAGCAAATGACACATATGTGATATTACTATGTGCCAAGTATTTTGCGAGCACCATGGCGCAACCAAGACAATCACTTTACCTCCCTTATTGCAATACCCTCACCCACCGTTATATCCTCTGCTCCTAGAACAGTGTAGCACATAGTAGGTGCTCAATCAATATGAATGAAGATATTGCCTTTTTTACACTGCATTTCCTGTATCAAAGGCAGCAGAGCAAAAGGAAAAGAGCATTGCCTCTTTCCAAGTTCTCATTCTGGCTTGCCATTTACTTGCTGTGTGACCTAGGACAGATGACTTGAACTCTGAGCAACTTTTATGAAACAGAGGAAAATTACATCTGGTATACAATAGGTCCAGGAGAAACATTATTCCTCTTGAGGAAAGCTAGAGTGCCTGCAGAATATCCAACAGCCTTAGAACTTAATGGGAGGAAAAAAGCACCAGAAAGGATAGACCACTGTAGTCCCTCTTTATCCACACATTCGCCACACAATCTAGAGGATTCCTAAGATCTATATTAGAAATGTACTTGGAGGGGTGCCTGGATGGCTCAGCCGATTAAGTGTTCGACATCAGCTCACGATCTCATGGTTTGTGAGTTCAAGTCCCGCGTCGGGCTCTGTGCTGAGAGCTTAGAGCCTGGAGCCTGCTTTAGATGCTGTGTCTCCCTGTCTCTCTGTCCTTCCAACTTGTGCTTTCGAAAATGAATAAATGTTTAAAAAATTTTTTTAAATGTACTTGGAGACCTAGGCAAGAGATGAATCTAACATGAAGTGAATTGACAAGGGCAAAGGATTCTTTGCCATTGGTGACTTGATCCTTTTCTTTGCTATACCTCCAGTTTCTAGAATTAGCTGGATATGAATGCTTTGTTTTCGGTTTGTCTTTTATCTCTAGCTTGCAACTGCAACCCAGCAGGCTCAGAGCCTGGGGCGTGTCGAAGTGATGGCAGCTGTGTTTGCAAGCCAGGGTTTGGCGGCCTCACCTGTGAGCATGCAGCATTAACCAGCTGTCCAGCTTGCTATCATCAAGTGAAGATTCAGGTGTGCATGCTCCCCAACTCTCACCCCCTACTGCGTGGGTCTGTCACAGATCTAGGACACTCCTAGTCTCCTGGGGATGAGGGTGGAGATTACTATTTGTTGCTTTAAAAAATTGCTATATTAAAATATAGTAAGGTTTCAGATTCTCTTAAATATACCGTTTTCAGAAGTACCCTTTGGCAGATTCGGTCTCATTTGGTACACTTGATACCTTCGTGAATTTGCAAGAGAACCTATCCTCACCTCCGTTTTCACTAAGCCAAGTCTGAAGACATTTGCACTTTTTCCAGTCACATGGCCAGGTGGAGCCGAGAATCCCACCAGAATTCCCCGAGTTCAGTACTCTTTCACTTACGCCACTTTCTA
Organism: Paguma larvata; assembly: GCA_030068075.1. Classification (NCBI taxonomy): domain Eukaryota; kingdom Metazoa; phylum Chordata; class Mammalia; order Carnivora; family Viverridae; genus Paguma; species Paguma larvata. The sequence goes on from CM057840.1 coordinate 19,377,947, forward strand.
GTTGGGGTTTTTGCAAGAGAGGTCCTTTGTAAAACGAAAGAAAAACAGAAGATACGCAGAGTCTAGCAGGTGTCAAGGCTGTTCAAACAAGAATGGCCCCCAGAAATTTCTCTCACACATTCCAGAGAAGGACATTGATGTTATTACTATTTTGCTGGGGCGAAAGGCAGAGGAAGAAAAGGCCCAAAGAGAACCCCAAAGATAGAACCGAACTTGCTTTTCAAGTTTATATCTTTTTTACCTGCCCTCTGTAGCACTTTGTTCCAGACACTGTTCTAAGCCCTATACACTCACTTAATCCAAGTAATAACTCTAGGAGATATTCTATTATCCCCATCTAATGGATAAGTGACTTGCCAAAGGTCACACAGCTAATGAGTAGGGGGGCCAGGATTCAAACTCAGAATCTAGGCTCTAGAGTCTTTAGCTACTATGAACTGCTAAGCATTTCTGGGCTTTTAGCTATTATCCCTGAGTACCTGGGATTGGATGGTGATCTCCACTGTCTGTTCTGATCCTCCCTCCTGTGTGGTTTCAGATGGACCAGTTCACGCAGCAGCTCCAGAGCCTGGAGGCCCTGGTTTCAAGGGCCCAGGGCAGTGGTGGAGCAGTGCCCGACACCGAGCTGGAAGGCAGGATGCGGCAGGCGGAGCAGGCCCTTCAGGACATTCTGAGAGAAGCCCAGATTTCAGAAGGTGAAGGCGGCCAACTTCCCTTCAGACAGAAGGGAATTCATAATCTTCCGTGGGTATAGTTCAGCAAGTGTCTCTGCCCAGCACGTGCAGAGCTAGGACAGTCTGACTCCCGGGACCTGAAAGAGGGCAATAGAAGAGTTGCATGCATGCATTTCCTGGGTTTTTGCCATTTTGCCATAAGCCAACGTCACTTTTTCAACCCTGCATCACGTTGGATTCCCCTGTGCCGACTGCGAAAGTTCTCATCCCTCTCTTCCTTACTGGTCCCAGGTGCTATTAGAGCTCTCAGTCTCCAGCTGGCCAAGGCAAGGAGTGAAGAGAACAGCTACCGGAGCCGCCTGGAGGACCTCAAGAGGACCGTGGAAAGAATTCGGGCCCTGGGCAGTCAGTATCAGAACCGGGTTCAGGATACTCGCAGGCTGGTCACTCAGATGCGCCTGAGCCTGGAGGAAAGCGAGGCCTCCCTGAGAAACACCGTAGGTGTTGCTGGGTTAGGGTACGGAGGATCCCTGCTGTACCGGGAGACCCCCCTGCAGGCTTTGTCTCACAGTTTTAAGTCCACCTGACGGACAGCTAGACTATTTTCTGGAAACAGACACACCTTTTCTTGGTGTTATTTGGCTTCTTGTAATTTGTTTTACTGCATTTATGTTCTGCTTCCTAGCTCATTTCTCGCTAACCGTACCCTCCTGTGGGCCCAACTCACTTCTCCCTTCTCACTGCACACCTCCTAGCTTGTTAGCTCCCAGCGGGCAGGATTTAGTTTTGTTCATGTTTGCATTAGCAGCCCACGGCATAGTGGGAGGCTGTGAAAGGTTTGCTGCATGAATGAATGAACAAATGAAAGAGGAGGAAAGGTGGGAAGGAGGAAGGAAACCGTGAAGACGAGATTCTGAAAAGGGGGAAAAAAGTGTTGCCTGTATGGTTTCTTAATAGTGTCATTTGTAGGGTGGTAGAAGGGAGATTTGAACGAGTGCTCTTCTCTCAGTGAGAGGGCATGGTGACAATGTCAGTGGGCGGGTGAAAGATGAATAAAGGAAATTGGAAAACCATCATATGCTGAGGAAATGAAGGATTTAAAAAATAAGGTTTTTTCCTTATTACAAAAATATTCTATTGTAGAAAACAGAAAATAAAAATCCTCTATGCCATTAATAGCCACCATTGAAACTTGGTATATAGTCTATTTAAATACATATGAAAATACATATTAACATGAATATATTTTTAAATGCATCGATATGTATAGTTTTTTTGAACTTGGATTTCTACTTCTCTGTACTTTTTTAATGTAATGATTATGGTGACGAGGGACTTTTCAGGTGTCAGGGTGTAGAATGTTGTGTGGCTAACGACAACGAGTTCTAACAGGACAGATGCAGAACCTGCTTAGGTTTCAGGGCTGAGTGTTTAGTCTTAACTAATTCTTTTTCCAGAACATTCCTCCTTCAGATCACTACGTGGGGCCAAATGGTTTTCAAAGCCTGGCTCAGGAGGCCACAAGATTGGCGGACAGGTGAGCAGACCCCAGCTTCAGACTACCTTTTCAAGGCTAAACTTGAACACAAGACTGTAGAATATTCAGGACCTAAGCAACACATTCCATGCCTCCCGCCTCCTTTGCAGCCACTTCCTTGCCTCTGGGCCTTTTTTTTAACTTCTTGGCTTTTATTGTATGTAGGTGGCCACTGGGCACGGTCATTTGGCAAGTGTTGGGGGTGGAGGTGTTTTTTACCACAGATTTTTCTATGACTCACAGTGTGGCTTCGGTGTGTGTCAGATGTGATTTTTTTTCGGCCCCGTGAAATGAATCAGCCTTTGGAAAAGAACTCTCTGCAGCTTTGAGGGACTCCCAGGCTCCCACATCGAGCCTGGGAACAAGTAGCAACGAGTTGTTTTGCTAGCCTGTGGGGGCTGAGGCTGTAGATGGGGAGCCTCCTCCCGAAAACCGGCTCCGCAGGCCGCGGTGATAACAGACAGCTCCCTAGTCCTATCCTGACTAAATCCTACCTAGTTGAAGAGGTTTGGTTTTTAGCAAGAGTGCTCAGCAGGGGGGCAAACTCTGCTAATCCCAGATGGAATTCCATCAGTGAAGGGGGCTGATTTGTTTTTGTAGCAGGAGTTGCCTCCAGAGCTGGTTTCTCCTTTTTAAATATCACATTCTAAGCATGGGGGACTTTTATTGACAGGTTCTGTCCCCTCTGGCGGAGGGCCCAATGTAGAGTTGCAGCAAAGTAGAGTGGGGTGGGGGGGGCGGGGTGTGGGTCTTGGGTGAAATCAGACCTTGGCGTTTCTTGCGGCACAGAACAGTTTATAAATATTTTATCCCCCTCCCCTGCCCCGGGGTGCTCGCACCCGTCTCCACGCCCCGCTTCCCCCTGGTTCCATCATAAACGGAAAATATCACCAACCATGGTCTAAGACGTGAGCTCCATATCCAGAACACCTTCAGTTCCCCTAATTCCGTCTAATCTGGATCAATTTACGTTTTAGCCAAACCAGTTCCCTTACTCCTCTCCCTTCATTCAGATAAAACACCTAAAGGAAGCCTTGTGATATGAAAACTCAGCTTCTGTTTTTAAACCTTCCAGCCATGTTGGGTCAGCCAGTAACATGCAGCGGCTGGTAAGGGAAACCGAGGACTATTCCAAACAAGCACTGTCCCTGGCACGCAAGGCTCAGCGGGAAGGAGGCGGAAGTGGCGGCCTGGAGGACTCCGCGGTGCAAGGGCTCATGGGAAGGTGGGTTTCTACGGGTCCTCACACAGGCCAAGATAATCTGCATCCTTCTGGGGCGTGGTGCATACCAGGTGTGAGGGATACCATGTTTCGTTAATATTAATCCTAAGGGACAAGAGAATGAGTGTTGATTTAGGGGAAAGCACATGCCTTTACCGCTGGAAGAAAAGGATGATTAAGTAAAATTTGTTTTAATTGAGAGATTGCAATACTGGGGGCGGGGGGGGGAGTTGTGGTTGAAGGATGTGAGTAAACTCATCTGATGACATGGGGGATGTAAAATAGGTTATCAAGAAGTGGGAAACTTGGGCTGAATTCTTCTCACTTAACCTGTATAAACTTCAAGGCTTATGTTTCCATCAGAGAGGGACACTCATCTGGCACCTAACTAACTTCATTTGGTTCTTCTGGTAACTCCAACTTCCATACTTTTTATAGGACAGGATGAATGTTTGTTTAATAAGTGATTCCTCAAAGTTCTTTCTCCCCACCCTGCAGGTTGGAGAAAACCAAGTCCCTGGCCCAGCAGCTGTCGGGGGAGGCCACTCAAGCTGACATTGAAGCAGATAGGTCTTATCAGCATAGCCTTCGCCTTCTCAATTCTGTGTCTCAGCTTCAGGGAATCAGTGATCAGTCTTTTCAGGTGAGGGCATGTACTTTATGTACTTGATAATTATGGGCCACAGTGCTGGCTTCTCTGGAGTTCCAGAATATCGTTCCATCAGTCAGCTTTTCCTCCATGTGGACTTTTCTTGCATTGTATTAGGGAGAGTATTCTTGTTAATCATTTCCTTGTTCTTAAATTGTAGTCTTTGCGTCTGACAAAGCCTTAGCCCACATCCTGAACTCCTTAGTGGTTAAAAATTTTGTATCTTTTCCTTAGTTCTGGGGAAGTTAGTTCAAGATAAAGCTGGATGTTAACATTTGGGTCCAAACGATACTACAGCTTTATGTACAGCCATTCAGAAGCCTTTTGTTCTCAGTTTTACATTGTTTCTGTCATCAATTCCTTTAACGGTCACGTACTTATTAGATTAAGAGTCAGCTTTCCACCTATGCAAAAAGCACTCAGTGGTTCCTAGGAAAATGTTTCCGTGCATATGTAAACTAACACGTAATTAAAAGAAAACCTGTTTGATGCTTGGGGAAACTGCTGCCTATCATTAGGTATATTGCTTCATTACTATTAGACTTTGCTCTTATTTTCAAACAATGATGCCAGCTCCTAAGGCGGCTGGTGTGGTGACTGATGGGCAGGAAGTCAGACTCCATTTCTTTGAGTTTACAGGTAGAAGCGAAAAGGATCAGACAAAAAGCAGATGCTCTCTCAAGCCTGGTGACTAGACATATGGATGAGTTCAAGCGTGTGCAAAGCAATCTGGGAAACTGGAAAGAAGAAACCCAGCAGCTCTTACAGAATGGAAAGAATGGGCGACAGGTATCCTTTTGTTAATTCATTCACTCAACAAACAGGTAATGGATGCCTACCATAAGTACAGCAAGAGGAACCATAGAAAACTCTGAAGATTATGGTACCTTATAGATGGAGTAATTAAGATAGAAACAACTTGATCGAATTCAGTTCCACCCAACTGACTCAGCCCTCAAACCTAGGAATAGGACTCAGGCCTGTGTTCAGTTTTGGCCTTTTTCTACTAGCTCGGCTTTAGGAAGTATCTAGAGTATAAAGTTATGATTTGCAACAGCATACTTCTCTCAGATGGCGGACCTAGAGTTTGGGACTGTTCTCAAATGGGATGTGTTGTTAGGTTGTAAAGTTTGCTGTGTCCCAGATTGTGGAGGGCTTTGCAACAGCACTGCTAGCCTTTCTGGTGAATCACAGAACTCTGTTGTCAGGACGAGAAAGGCGTTGGAGGGATTCTGCTGGCAGGAATGCTTTCCCCTCCGTGTAGGTTACATTTACTCTAATCTTATTCTATTTGCCTGTTTACAGAAATCAGATCAGCTGCTTTCTCGTGCCAACCTTGCTAAAAGCAGAGCCCAGGAAGCACTAAGTATGGGAAATGCCACTTTTTATGAAGTTGAGAACATCTTAAAGAACCTCAGAGGTAAGCATTTCATGGTTCAGGTCACTTGCATATGTTAAAGGTATAACCAGGACTTGATTTTGAATCCCTACATCTCTCTCTAAATGACAGGTACTTTGGGGTATTAACAGGTGCTTAATATCTTTAGAAAGAAATTGTATTAATATTGAATGTAGTGGAAAGAACGTAACTAGATGTCAGAAGGCCTGAGTTCTGAATTTTGCTGGGCTGAGTGGACTGTGTGACCTTAGGCAAGTTTCAGCCTTTCTAGACCCTAAGTTTTTTTTTTTTTTTTTAAAGGGAGAAGATTTAAATGATCTCTAAGGTCCTTCATAGATCCAGCATCCTACTACCAGGCCTGATTGTTTTCAATGTAGTATTAGGGGCACCTGGGTGGCTTAATGTTCTGACTTCAGCTCAGGTCATGACCTGACCGCTCAGAGCCTGGAGCCTGCTTTGGAGTCTGTCTCCCTCTCTGCTCCTCCCCAGCTTGTGCTTGGTCTGTCTCGGAAATATTTAAATTTTTATAAGATATAGAATAAATGTGGTTGTTTTGTGATGATAGAGCAAGCTTTGTCACAATACCTAGATCCCAGGAAATTTGTGCCTTTTGTAGGTTTTGTTAAAGTTTCAGGTTTAAGTACAAAAAAAAAAAAAACCTTTCTAAAGTCTTGGGATCTTCCTCCCAGAAGGAACCTCTCTACCTCTTCTATCCAACCTCCAATCATCATCGACAGCTTAGGGTTTAAGGCTGACTTGAAACCTCGGGCTTCAAAGATTCCACCTGATTTCTGGGGTGCCTGCATGCCCCAAACATCTGACAAGTTTAGGTCGTGATCTCACAGCTTGTGGGTTTCAAGCCCCATGTCAGGGTCTTTGCTTTGAGTTCAGAACCCGCTTTGGATCTTTAGTGCTCTGCCCCTCCCCTCCTCGTGCTTACATGCTCTCTCGAAAACAAACATTAAAAAACTCTACCTGCTTTTGATCTACTTTGGGGTCTTAATACTCTTGCAGTGGTGGGGACCAAGCACAGGCTGATTGTCAGTTTCTCTAAGCAAGGACCTAATCGTGGCCCTTTCAATACCTCCTTTAAGATCCTTTCTGCTGGATAAGGAGGAGCACTAACAGCCACGACTTCCCCTACTTTTGCCCCCAGACAGTAATAACACTCTTCTTAGATTTTTTCGTAAAAACTTTAGCCCCACTCATCTTCATTTGTAAACTTTGTAAGTCACTTTTCATCTTCATAGCAATATTTTGTTTTCATTTCAGAGTTTGACTTGCAGGTTGAAGACAGAAAAGCAGAAGCCGAAGAAGCTATGAAGAGACTCTCGTACATCAGCCAGAAGGTTGCAGGTGCTAGTGACAAGACCAAGCAGGCAGAAGCCGCCTTGGGCGGTGCTGCTGCCGATGCCCAGAGGGCAAAGACCGCAGCCGGGGAGGCCCTGGAAATCACGGACAAGATAGAACAGGTAAACAGAAATCGAAGTGCAGGCTAGCATGAACAGCTCCAAATGCAAGGGTGGTGCGGAAAGAGAGACAGAGTGAGCAGCAGGCTTATTTTGATCCCTACAACTCAGAGTCCTGTGGGGGCCCACAGCAGCGCCAGGTCCACGCAGGCACCCTTCACAGACTACAACCCTAGCGTTCTACCTAACTCAGTAAGAGAGCAAGCGCAGAATTGAGTACGAAAGAAACTAGCGTCTGGGAGGAGACAAGAAACCGGAATGGGGCTTGAGTCTCCGTATTTATCGAGCTCACACGATATCACCCACGTGGTGAACGTGAAGAAAACAAGATCTTACGCACATGAAGGTGGAGAAAGCAATCAGACAGTAATCATTAACTTGTGTGGGTAAGAAGCAAAGGGTCTGGGGGCAAGCGCTGTTTGTGATGGAGAGACATCGTATACTGGCGTCAGATGGAAAGTAATTTCCTGCAGGTGATATAACAAGTTACTTGTGGTCCCATTACACTTTCTCGTTGGCTAACCTCGGGCGTTTTCGCCCCGTTGTGGCGGCTCTCCGCCCTAAGCTTTTTTCTAACCCATTTATGTAAGTAGAACCTATTTCCCCACAGGCGCCCCTTTTGTTGATTGATTCGCAAGGCTGTCATTGATTGAGAGCTGGAGCCTTCGTTTGCAGCTCCTTTTTTGGACAATGCCATGGGGAGAGCCATCCGAGATATACATATATTTATCAACTATTGTATTAGGTTCCTAGAGTTGCTATAACGAAGTACCACAGCCTAGATGGCTTAAAACTACCGGAATTTATTGTCTCGCCATTCTGGAGACTAGAAGTCAGAAATCAAGATGCCAGCAGAGCCACATGCCCTCGGAGACCCTGGGTAGAACCCTTCCTTGCCTCTATCCTAGCTTCTGATGGGAGCCGTCGATCCTCAGCGTTCTTTGGTTTGCAGTGGCGTCACTGTACTCTCTGCCCCTATCATCACGGGCGGTTTTTCTCCCTGGGCGTCTCTGACCCTGATATGGACACCGGTCAGGCGGAATTAGGGGCCCACTGTACTCCAGTATAACCTTACCTTAAGTCATTGAATCAGCAACAACCCTATTTCCCAATCAGGTCACGTTCTGAGATACAGGGGGTCGGGACACCCACAGATCTTTTTGAAGGACACAGTTCAACCCCATAACAACTATCATCAATGTTTGATTCAAGATTATGAAATTCTGGAGTTCTAGGTCCCTTATCTCTCTTTTCTATGTCTAAGCTCCATATATCCTTTTTTTGTTTTCCCCTTCCCACAATGTGCCAGCGCTGTGCTTGCTGCTAGGGATACGGAGATAAGAAAACCCCCGTCCTCTTCAAGGAGCATTCAGTGTAATGGCGAGAGACAGACCAGTTACACTGCAACCCACATGTTAAATGTATCATAGAAGTTGTGCTTTTCTGCTGAAAGAGAGCTTCTTACCTCATTTAGGCATGACTTCTAGAAAGCCCAGAGGGAACTCTTAGTATCTCGACTATTTGACCACTTGGTAATTTGCAAGAATAATTTCTAATTGTAAGTCCCTGAGGGTAGAGACCAATTTCATGTACCTCTCTTTACATAGCTTCTAGCACAGAGATAACTGCAATTTGATGCTTAATAACAGCTTATTGGTAAAAATACTGATCAACTTTGTCCTAATAAAAACAAAAGTCACAGCTGTGGCCCATTCATTCTCTGCGCCTCAAACTCCACTGTCTCTGGGATCCTAGTAAAGTCACTCAAAAGACTGTGGCAGCAAAGACCTAGCACAGGAAATGATGTGAATTTCTCCACCCTCTGAGTTTTCCTAAATAGTTTTTTTTTGTTTTTTTTTTTTTTGCATTCACTTTTTGGTGTGCATTGACCTGACAGGGAATCAGTGTTTCACTTCTGCCCCTCCTGGTACCTACGGCTATACCCTCAAAATAACTTGTTTCAAGCGGAGCTTGGGGAAGGGTGTGTCCGAAAGTCTGACTCTCCCGTTGTTCATCTAACTGACCCCATCAGGGCCTGGCTGCAGCTGTGTTTTTTCCGTATTTGTCTCTGGGATGTTTTTGTGCCTCACCCCTATCTCTCCTCCCGTCCCTGGCTCCCTTTCGTCTCCCAGGAGATAGGGAGTCTGAACTTGGAAGCCAATGTGACGGCAGATGGAGCCTTGGCCATGGAGAAGGGACTGGCCACTCTGAAGAGCGAGATGAGGGCAGTGGAAGGAGAGCTGGCCAGGAAGGAGCAAGAATTTGACCTGGATATGGACGCAGTGCAGATGGTCAGTCTCCGTCGTTTTCCATGGGAGATCCCTCTAAACTTGCCAATGTGAGAGACACCCTTTCAAGACTGGTTTGTATTCTTTTTCTTCAGGTAATTACAGAAGCCCAAAGAGTTGGTAACAGAGCCAAGAATGCTGGAGCTACGATCCAAGACACGCTCAACACGTTGGACAGCATCCTACAGCTAATAGGTGTGTGGAGTATCCAAAATCTTCGAGCCCCATGTTTCAGGGCTTTGCCCAGAAAACTAGCTAGATCTAGCCCTGCTGAATGGAAGTCTGATACCATAAGGGTATCAGAAATTTGCTTTCTTTCCAGGCCCAGAGACTTTCAGCACATGACTTCACATATCCTGGACTCTACCATCTATAAGATGGGTCAATGAGTACCTATTGCCCTTGGAGGTGAAAGTCTGTAGGTCAAAGATCTGGCTGTCTTTAGGGAAGGTGTATTGTGGCTCAGAGAGGTTAATCGTGTCCTTCAGATCACATAGTAAGTTGTGGAAGCAGTATATTCAAACTTCACAGCTAAAGAGAAGGCTGGACAGTTTGGCAGTCCTGCTAAGGATTCTGGCCTTGACCCTGAGAAACTAGTGGACAGTTTAAAGCAGAGTATTAACATCACTGTATATTTCAGAAAGGTCACCAAGTGGCGTGCAGGAGTGAGCCAAGTGGCGTGCTTGGAGGTGGGTTAGACAAGAGGCAGAGTGAGACCACTTTGGAAATGGTGGAAGGAATTGAGAAGGGAGGTGACCAAGCCTGAGCTCTGATGCAGTAGTAGAAGTGAGTGGGGGAGCTTCTCCCGGACTGTGAAGTCAAGAGTCACTTGCTGATACTGCTGTTTGTCCATCCCAACCCGCAGTCTTACCTTGGTATAAGCGGGAACTTGACCTGCCTGGTTGATAGCCCATAAGAAATGTAAAGATACTAGGTAAAGAGATACTGCAAAATTTTCAGATAAAATAGATTTAATGGCACAGTGTGGCAACAGTTCAGATTTGCCCACAGTATCCCTCCCCCGCCCCCCGAAGAAAAAACTGATTAAGGTTAAAAACTGATTCTGGGTTGGGAGAACTGATTTTGAGCCCTCGTTTGGCCTGGTTTGTCATGGTCTGCAGCAGATAGGGAAGAAGGGATTTGATCATGGATTCTAAGGACATTCAGGAAAAGGTTTGGTCTTACTTTTTCAATTCAGTAGGACAACTTTAACAACTGATTTTTCTGCAGAGTGCCATCGTCACCCTGGCAGATCAGTATTGCCTGTGTTGTTGTACTAATGAGTCTGCTTTGTGGTCCCCAAAGAGTAAATACCCTCTTAAGGGTGAGGGGGGAAAAAAAAAACCCAGTTCCCCAGTGGAGATATAAGCAGCTTTGTTTAGGGTTCTGAAAGAGGTAATGCAACTAACAGGGCCCTTCAAGAGAAAATGAGAGCATGGGGAGAGCAGGCTGTTGGAAACCTTAAACATTTACTAGGGATCAGGCACTATGCCGGGTGTTCTCTGCTGTAGTATCAGTTAAGCCTTTTAAAGGTCCGGCGAGGCAGGTTTTATTTTTATTTTTATTTTCACAAAGGAGTAAACTGAGGCTCAGAGAGGTTGATAATGTCCCATGGATCACATAGTAAACTGCGGAGGTGGGATGTGAACCGAGGGCTCTTTGATTCCAATGCTCCTGCCCTTTTTGAGCAGATGGTGCTGCCTCTCTGAGGACGTGGTCATTTTGTTCCCAAGCTTACTTAACTTTCCCAGCATGTCATAGAACCCGAAGTTCTGGCATTCTCCCCTGCTCCTAGGTGAAGGTCTGGTTTACTGGATCTACATTTTTGTGAGGGTGTTGTTTCTCCTGTTTGCTCTCTGGAGTTCTAGAACAGTAACAGCTTAATCTCAAGGTGTAATAAACAGACAGTCAAATGCTAACACTGCAGCTCAGATATGTGAGGCAACCTGACCTTGAGTTTGAATTGACCAAAGGCCACTCAAACCCTATTCTGATCAAATAGGTTTGGCCAGGTGCCCTTCCTCCTGGCATCATTTTTAGATTATTTGTGGGTAAAACCTACCCTAACAAATATGACTACATTTCATATTGGAAATAAACTCATCTCTAGCTAGATTCCCACTGTTTCAGGCCAGAATGAAGTCTTACATCATTTCCTCACAGCTGGAATTTATCCCCTGAATAGCAAAGCATACCTTGGCCTCTATAAACCCCAAAACCCAGCCAGTTTCTAAAGGTCTTCTAATGGAAAACAGCAAGATATTTCCCAAGGATAGTTCAGTAAACATAATTTGGAGTCGATTCTGATCCTAGGGTGAGCTGTGTTGTGCAGACACCTTGGACAGTACTCATTCTCCTATGACCTTCAGCCTTCATCTTTTCAGAGCATGAACTTGGCCCTAAAGTGAAAGGAGAAATCCAAGCTTCATATTGCTTAACTATAGAGCTCAGAGGCTTGAACTGGGCTGTTCATAACTAGTAACTAGGCTGGCTCTCAGGATACTTTCTATATTATTCCCAATGTAAAATAAGCCTTTTAGATGCATGGCATACTATTTTCTCTGGGCAGGTGGAAACAGGTTTTTGTTAAGGGTGTAGAAGGCCCATGTGTCTTCAAGGAGATCTAATCGCAGTTCTTCTATATTAACTCCTTTCTCATTCCCTAAAATAGATCAGCCCGGCAGTGTGGATGAAGAGGGACTGATCTTATTGGAGCAGAAACTCTTCCAAGCCAAGACTCAGATCAACAGCCAGCTGCGGCCCTTGATGTCAGAGCTGGAAGAGAGAGCACGTCGGCAGCAGGGCCACCTCCGTTTGCTGGAGACGAGCATAGATGGGATTCTGGCCGATGTGAAGAACCTGGAGAACATCAGGGACAACCTGCCCCCGGGCTGCTATAATACCCAGGCTCTTGAGCAACAGTGAATCTGCCATAGAGATTCTCAGCTGAGGTTCTTGGGATACAGACCTCCGGAGCCATCTCATGTGGTTGAGGTGGGATGGAGACATTTGAACGTGTTGAATGGGCATGCTCAGGTCAACTGAACCTGATCCCATCCCTGAGACCTTGGCCAGATAAATGTCTTATTGCATCAGTGCGACACTACTTGCTTCCCGATGCTGGGCAATGAGGCAAATAGCATTGAGTGTGAGACTGGCCAAGGGCCCGGACCCAAAGGGTAGACTGGATGGAAGGGCAAGCTGTATGGGCAGGTGTTTCCCTTGGGATAGTCACAAACTGAGTCCTGGAGAATGGACAGTGTATGGAGTATGCTGCTGGGCTATACTTAGCTTATTCTTTGAGTAATATGACCAAAGGAGAATTTTTTTTACTTTGCCCACCCATACAATTCTTGCTAATGTCTGAACAGAGAGGGAAGTCCAGTCACACTGTGGCCAGTGAAATCCTATTACCTTGTAGTATGCAACTACAAGTTTCTTGTTGACCAGAGTTCCTCCCACTTAACCACCCAGTTTACCAACACGTCGTCCACTTTCAAGCTGGAAGAAGTGAGCAGTGGTGGAATGACAGGCTGTAAGGCTGGTCCAATTGGAGCAATGGTACCTGTTTGGATCCTACCACCTTCGATTTCTTCTGGGACATAGAAGTGCCATCCTTTCTCCAATGATGCCATGGGAACTTAGAGACTACTTTTTTATTAAAGCATTTCTGACCAGCAAAGCAAACACTGGGGAAGTACTTACTTTTGGGTTTCAAAGTTATAGAAAAATGTAGCTTCTGCATTGAAAGAAGTACAATTATCTAGAAGATGTGTTAGTCCTAATTTAATCCCACTTTTCAAACGCTAAAAATTATATGTGTCTATGTGTTTTATTTTCTCATTCCCTCTCCCTGTAGCAGAGAATGTTCCTACTCACACTTGAGCTGGGTAGACTCATCCTTCATCCTTCCATCCATTCCTCCATCCATCCATCCATCCTTACAACATATATTTATTGAGTACTGTGTGTCAGGGGCTGGGGTACAGTGGTGATGTGGTCTCTGCCCTCACAGAGTTGATTGTCTAGTAAGGAAGACAAACATTAAAAAAAATAAATTTAAACTTACAACTCTTGTTCATCACAAATGACTTTTATTGCAATAACCCCCTGGTTTGCAACCTCGTTTCTCAACAGAACATGTTGCAAGACACTCCCATGGGGGCTCTTGTGTTTGGCAAAGCTGGGATGGGTCTGGGTTGTGCACACTTCTTTGCATTCCAGCTGTCACTCCTCCCCTTTCCACACCTGATTGCAACAGACCGTTGAGTCATAATAACACCACTGGGAATTGCTGGAAAAATCAGAGACGCTTCCACCTCGGCTTGGAAGACTTTGGTTCAGCCTTGCCTCTGTATCTCCTTGGCTTTTCATGGATGTGTTTTTAAATAAAGAACAATTCTTAGATGCCTGTAGTCAGTTTCTAATTTGTCAAACTCTAAGCCTCAGATGGAGGTACTGAAACAGTAGAAACCAAAATGTCACAGAAAGAGCAATGGGTCCTAGAGTTTGGATTTTTCTGAACATCTTCTTTTGTCCTTTCTGACCATGAGAGCACTTTATGAGAGTTAATTGGTGCTATCTCCTAAACGTAAAAAAGACTTATTTCTGGAACAACCTGAACAGGGTGGGGTTATGATTAATATTTTTGTCTTTTTTTCCTTCAGCTATGAAGTTAAGGTAAAATCAAATAGTTTGTGGTATATTGTCATGCTTTTTAATAAATTAAAATAGAATAAATTCAGATCCTGAATTGGCCATCTACCCAAGTAGCCAAGGAAAAAGATTCTGTTTCTGTTCACATTAATCCCACAAATTCTGACAAGTCTAATCACTTAGCTTTACCCTCTGTAGAAGTGAATTTATTATCCTGTCTTGGCATACTCAATCACATATCCTATAAATCTCTCACTGTAACTAACAACTAGTGCCTGGGAAACTTATATGTATTAATTAGATTACTATATCACATCGACCTAAAATGTAGCTCAAACACCATAGACTTTTTTTTTCTTGCTCTCATAATGGACAGGGAGAAAGTCGGCAGGGTGACCCTCCACATAGTCATTCCAGGGACCCTGCCATTTACAACATGTGACTTCTAAGGTTACCCTGGGAATCATTTCCATTCCAGTGAGTAGAAAAGGAAAAAGACACGGGAGTGGGAGACATCCAGAAGTTTTTTGTGTGCCAGGCCTGGGAGGGAATGCAAGTCACCTTCTCTCACATTCCATGGTCCAGAACCCAGTTTTATGACCACATCTGACTTGCAAGGGGTCTGGGAAATATGGTCACTTGGTAGGAAGCCATGTCTCAGTGACAGTCCTACACTATGAATGGGAAGAATGCATTGCTAGTGATTGGCAAATATGAGATTTGGCAGTACATGTTCTAGGGACCTTGCTGAGGGATTCCATTAGTTAATATATGCAATTATAAAACTATTCCTCAATGGGATGAACCATTAAGAAGGTCATAGAATGTCTTCCCTGACAAATGGGAGAGGATCCCTGAGTAGAGATGGGAAATGGAAAAGTGACTCATAGGACTCCCTTGGTATAGACATGATTCCATCATTTCTGTGGACCTGACAAACTGTCCCTAAGAAGAGGGAGGGGGTGTGTGGCTGAGAGATAGACTACTCAGGACTTAGCCTCTGTTACCAGTCTTGTCCTGACCCTGCCAAATTAAGGGAGCTGTCTTTCCTGGTTCTTATCAGTATTCCTAATTGGTAGTGAAAACTCTCTTGTACTTCTCCCCTGAGAGTTTTCTGATTAATTGTGCTGCTGGTAGGCTATTCATCATCATCGACACATATCATCATCTACTTTGACTCACAGGGATTTCTGTTTGGAGATGGGGGTAGGAATGAAGCTGCCCACAGACTAGCTTCTTAGCAGATGTATTTCTGATCTTCTCCCAGGATGTGGTTTCTTGTCAGTACTCTCGAGAGGTCAGAAAAAAGGGTAAGAAGATACTCAGTAATGTCCAATGTTTGGAGTGAGGCTCAAGGACCAGGAATATGTTTATTATGTCTACTTTTAATGTTTTTGCATCGTCATGGAAATGTTGTGGATTCTCGCTGTGGTGAAATTTTCCCACCTGGAAAATTTTTTTTTATTTTTCTTTACACTATGGACTACGTGGAACTTCCTAAAATTTCTAACATCTGAAGTTTACTTATGGGTCATAAGAGAAGAAATGTGTATGTACATGTATGTTCGTTCACAGTTAGTGCATATATTTTAGAAGTTCGTGTAAGTTAGCAAATTAAACCAATGTTTATGCCCAATTTTAAACAAGCTTTCAACATTCCATACTCTCAGGACACAGAAAAAAAAATGTTTAGGTTTGTGGCCAAAGTAGCAAACATAAACACAAGTAACCAATTTACAAGGCATATCAAGCATCATTATGATGTGCCACCAAACCCAGATGGATACGCACAAAGCTAACTAATCCTAGTCTTAAATAATAACAACAAAACACGTAGAAAGAACCAAAATGATTTTTTTAAAAATCACAACTAATCTGACAAAGTCCTAAAGGGAAATTGCTATCTTACCTTCTGAATCACGACTGATACTAGCTAAAGACTAGATCTATACCAATACACAATATATGTCACCACTACACATGAAATAAGAACTAAGAGAGCAGAACTGAACAATTAACAAATTATTCATATTTTTTGCTTGTTTACATTGCCCGAATTGAGAGGTTAAGGATTTGTTTTACTCAAGATCTCTTATACCAAAAGTGAGTTATTCGAGTTGAATTTTTACAAATACATTTTTGTTTCATAAAGAGCTAATTTCGTTAGGGAGCCTAATTTAACCAAGATGAGACAATGCAGATTAGGTAGGTTCTAAGATCTGATATCTTTTTTTTTTAACTGAAAACGCTTAGGCACGATTCACAACTTTGCTAATTATCCTTCCCCGCTTATAATCCTTGGGCATGGCTGATATTCTTTCATATTACACATGCGGCATCAGCTAAACCAAACAGAAAATCTCTGCTCTAAGAACATTTTTGCAACTGTTGGCTCGTGTCAAGTAAGACTATGACAAAAAAGTGATTAATTCTTCAGCTCCACAGAGAAGATTCTGGACAAAGACACAAGACGAGTAGCATTGTCTTATTTATTAACGTAATTGAAACATTTCGCTGATAAAACTTTTGTCCGTGACTATTCTAGCAACAAAATTTTACTCAAAATATTTCACTGTGAAATGGTATTGCAACTTTAGTGTAGTTTTTATTAATGAATTGATTTTCATAAAGCAAGTCTTACTTTCAAAATGGCAGACTCAGTGACCAAAAGTGATTCAGAAAAAAAGCTTCCCCTTCCCCATGCCAATCCTTGAGACTGTTTGGATCAAACTGAGTGCTGGCCCTGGCCTAGACCGAACGGAAAGAGTGTAACTCATTCCTAAGTAACTGGAACAGGCTAATAGGATGCCCCAAACTTCCACGACAAAGAAACCATGTGAAGATTGAGTTCACTGGGCAGCTATCAGAAGGTGCAGACTGGATGAATCGGACCACCTTGCTATTCCTCAGGTATCCTAATTGGAAGAGTTACAAAATCAGTCCCTGTGTCCATCCACCCCATCTCACCCGTCGGCCTTCCTGAAGTAGCCTTGGGAGAGATCCTGAGCTTTTCATATTCTACTGATTTATTTTTGCATTACTCTTTTGATGAATGGAATATAATAACATGCTTCTCTTTCTTAGTCCCCTAAAGTGTGTGTTTCTATCAGTTTGGGTGAGTAGATTTGGGCTGTTAAAATACAAGTCACGACTCCTTGTAATTCTCTGCCTTTTGCTGCAGTTTGATTATTAAGTCTCACTTTCTACTTAATTAGAACAGCAAGTTCTTCTTTCTGAGAAGCTGAAGCATGAGACCAGAGAACGCTGGGGAAAGTTGGCCAAGCGGAGATGGGAAGAATAGCGTCTCTAGAAGCTCTAGCTCTGGGTTTCAGGCACTTCAGTAAGAGACTTTCCTCCCCTGTTCTTATGTACATTCAAGGAAAATGAAAGCAAGAAGGCCCCAGAGACTGCCTGGGGTTGGGGGTGGCAAATGAGGTACCAGGTAGCAGCACAGAAACCCCCAGAGGGCCACTCCTTGAGGTGAGAGTCACTGGCACACTGGCACAAAGGGTTTCCCTCCTGCCTGTTCTTACTCATATCAGCCACTTTCAGAAGCACAAGAGGGATGTTTTTCATTGGTAGGCAGGAAATGAGGCTCCTGACCTCTCTTAACATGATCATTGCACCCCATGCCTGTCTCAAAATCTCTGAGCCATACCAGCCTTGAGTTGGCCTTTGTAGGAAGAAGTGGGACCCCAGAGGGGTAAGTCAGGGCCTAGAGGTCATCCTTGTGACACCTGGGGCACTGCTTCAAATTCTGAGTCATTCCAGTGCCAGCCTTTGCAGCATCACAGCCACAATGTCCTGGCCTGGACTGAGAAAGGGTCTCTGACCTCCCCCGAGCAAATGAAGAATGAGGCAGGTTGGAGAATGGACAATTCTACCCAAAAGGAAATTCACGTTTCCTTATATTAAAGGAAAGCTATTTTAATACAACCCCCGTGATCTACCAAGATAAGATCTGCCCCATTTCATTCCAGACATCTTTATTGCCCCTGTTCTTTTCCTTCCTATGCACCTTCCTACCCCCACATCACGTGTACACAGCCAGCCCAGTTGCCTCTCATGGGCTGTGGACCACATGGAGCTTGACCACAGAGCCCAGCAGAATAACAGGGTGCACCAAAGAGACAAATGACGCCCGGTTTTTCTCAGATCTGCTCATGTAGATCCTCATAAAAAACTCTAACCATAGATAAACTCCGCATCCTTAAAAATGCTATGTTGCCCTAGGGAACCCAGTTTTCTTCTCCTGGCTTAAGACGGTTTTGCCTTGACAAAGGTTCTTCTGTCTCTCTCTAGTTAGGTCTTTCTTAGCCTTCCATAAAGCAATCCTTTCTTGGATTCACAGGGTCACTTTTTGGGATTTCCTCTAAGCTGTTGCTATCTCTTGATTTCTAAGGGAAACCCAGCTACGGCCTTCCTCCCCTCCCTCAGGACTGCCGTACGCAATGTCCTATATAGGAGCACCTGGGTGAGACACGATTTAAGAGAAAGATGCCAGATAAAGGCTGAAAAGAGTAGAAGCCACGTGTTACCTGGTCAGTATCATGGGGAACTGGAGGGACAAAGATAATGGGGTGTGATGACTCAAGGGTCAGGGAAATATTCTTTTGCCAGGCTCTACACTTGCTGTGTGACCTTGAGCCAGCCATTTCGTCCAGCAGATCTCTGCTCCGTCATCTTTTAAAGGAGAATGCTGAATTGACTAATCTCTGAAGTTGTTTTTTTTTTTTTTCTTTTCATTTAGGATTTCATGATCCTTAACCAAATACTGAAACCCAGGAATAGGATCTTCATTCCCTCCTCTGGAGAATATTTCCATAATCCAAGGGGAATAACACCCTCCTAGTTGCCGCTGTACATGCTCTTCTGTTGACTCCGGTTCCTTTTCCTGGAGACTATTGAAGAACGTAACAGACGTGAAATGCGTGCGCAAGAATGGCGTCCCCGATGTCAGATCTCACCCCACCCCTCCTGGACCATAACTGGCACAAGATTTTGATAAAATTATCCTGCTCTTTGGGGACCCATTCCATGAAGACAACCAGAAGCCCCAGAGCCAGAGACTAGATGAGAGACACAGAGCATAAGAGAATAATTTTCTTTTGGCTCTTGAAACGGGCTTGAATGAGACCCGAACAACTCAATAGAACAGTCTGTCAGAACTGTTTCCAGGAGCAGCAGAGGAAGGTAAGAAATTAGAAAAAGAATGAAACAGTTTAGTGGCTCTCGATGCCCTCCCCGCCATGATCGCTGTTCTGTGAACCCATTCCCCTGCCAGACACATTTCCTCAGGCGATGACTATGGTTTCTGGGCTCTGCAGGAGATATGAGTAGCTCCAGAAGCAAGGCCGAGTAGTGTGTCTCCAGAAGAAACCGACCTCAGGCACCGGCCGTGTCAGCACAGTGAGAGTAGGTGAGAGCCATCAGTTCCCATTAGGGCAACAAGACGCTCTCTCCTTGCTCATCCTGGACTTCTAGCATGACAAAAACATTTCCCAGCCAAACAGGCAAAAAATAATTCCGATTAGCAAAGATCTCTAGGGTTGAGTGAATTCCTAGCATATTTTATTTCAGAAATGACTGCATCCATAGGATTTGGCCTTGAATATGTGTTTCTTTTCGGATGCAGGAATGTAGCTAGGTATGCCCTCCAAGGGGTTAGGTGGTGACCTAAAACTTCCTTGGAAAGGCTGGGCTGGCAGGGAACCCACTCTGCCATCAGTCACAGTCCAAATGAGAAACTGTTCAAATGCCACCAGGATATGACGATAGGCTCTGTGTGATCACAGGCTCAGAGCATCAGGAAAATGATCTTCCAAAGCTAAGGAAATGGACTCAAATTCTTCTGAGAAACCCTACTATTCCCAGACTTGCCTCCCAGGTTTCGGAACTTGGAAGCCTCAGTCCTGACCCTAGACTGTTGCTGTGTGTGGGTGTCTGGGTGTGGGGGAGGGTGTGAGTGGGTAGGTGGGGGAAGGAGTGTCAGGAAAGTGGAGGGGGCCTGGCTTTCTTTACCGGTGTGGCCCTCACACGTACTGAGCGCTGAGGCTGGCTACAAGTCCTATCAAAAGGGAAGTTAACCCACAGGAATGCATCGAGACTACGAACATAAAGAACCACGCACACAGATTTCATCCAAATTCTATGAGGAGTGAACAACAACAAAACAAAACAAACAAAAAACAACCCGAGAAACAAAACAAACAAAAAAAAACCACACCAAAAAACAATAACAGAAAGAGAAAAAGAAAAGAAAGAAAAATAGCCCTTCGTGGTAAAGGGCATGCTGGGAAGGCGAGAGCCAGAGCCGCCTCCCCAGAGCATGCTGGGAGGACGGGCCCCCGGAGCCGCTCTCTAGAGCATGCTGGGAGACAGACGCCAGCACATCTCCAAGGACTGCACTCCCCCCAACTCCCACCCTATTCCCTCACCCACCCCCGACCCGGAGACTAGAGGAAAGTCTGTCCAAAGATGACTGCTGAATAGGGTATGCCGTGGTTCTCTGCAGGCCCCCACACTGTGGAGGGTTGAGTCAGCAAGTGGGGAGAACAGTCAGGATGAGGAGACGGAGCAACAGAGAGGAAAACGGGGGACTGACAGAGACTGGAGGGGCCAGTGTGTTGGCGGAGGACGAGGGGAGAGTGGAGCTGAGCGCCGTGTGGCCGCTAGCCTGAGGCGTTGATGTACAGCTGGCTCTTGAGAATGTAGTCAATGACCGGCTGGGACAGGTAATCCACGACATGTCCGTCCCCGTGCTGCAGGGCCAGCCTGGATGAGAAGAGACGGTCGTCAGAGGACACCCTCCCCGCAAAGCAGGAGGACTGGCCTGCCCACTCACCATCAGGGGAAGGGTTTACCCCACACCCCAGTGTCTGCCCTTGCCTTTGCTCCGTAAATGGTTTCCCTACAGGGGATGGGAGGGGGGTGGGGTGGGGGTGGGGGAGTCACTTGCCCCGGAATCCCTCCGGCACTCCAGTGACTCCATTTCACCCCAGCTCTGCCATTTCCTAACTGAGGGGCCTTAGGCGAGTTAATTAAGCCTGTCCGTTCTTCAGTTTTCTCCCCTGTAAAACGAGGGTAATATTTGGGCCTACCTCCTTCAGTTAGTAAAAGGTTTTGAAAAAAATAAAAGTAAAAGGATTAAATGCATCATTATGCAAACCCTTTAGAATAGTCCAAACACACCGTAGGTATTTCAAAGTGTTAGCTATTATTCTTATTTCACTCCTTCGTGTTTCTCTGCATCATGAAAACGACTCTCCTGATTGACCGCTTCTTTTCCTTCCTCCTGGAGCACTGACAGAGAAGGCGACTTCCTCTGAGGCCCTTCTCACAAGCCCCGGAGGCTATGGAGGAAGGCACTACCAGGTACGAAAGGGTTCCAGTAATATACTTCAGGTTTCCTCACGGCTGTGCTCCAGCCTTGGTCCGGCTGCTTCCTGTCATGGGCATGTCAGCCCCCAAGGAGCTATTTGTAAAAAATGCACACTCCTCCAGAAATCTAGATTCTAAAAGGCATCTGAGCCCTGCCCCGTGAGACCTCTTCTGGGGCTGGCTCGAGTGTTTTCAATGCACACACTGTCCTGATCTCGCAAGCAAGCTAGGTCCCTAAGCGGCTCCCTGAACAGTTCACAGGGAAGCGTCTTGAAAAAGGGGCCTATGTCTGTGGTTTCCAAATGCTAATCCCGGCTTGCTCAGAATCACCCCGGACGCGGATTCCTCAGGCCCATCCACCATAAATTCTGATTCAGTGGGATTGAATGGGACACAGGACCTTGTGGGGTTGTGTAAGTTTGAGGGGTGATTTTATCGTGCAGCCGCATTTGGAACCAAATCCTCCTCTCGCCTCATTGGCCATTGCCATTGGGTTTCAGCTCTCACCTCACAATTTGATGCCACTCTTTAAGTATTTACACACGTGCACACAATGTCTTTCCCACGTTCCCTTGAAGCGAGGTACAGCTGTGTGGCTGAGGGATGCAGGGGGAAGTGGTGTGGGCAACTCTGAGTCACCTTTTTAAAGACCAAGCCCGTGCCCCTCCCAGCAGTCATGGCAGCAGCTGTGGGCCCACAGATAGAGGCTTCACATCCCGGAGGCCAGAGATTCAATCTCTTTTGGCTTCAGCAGGAGGGCAATAAACATTCCTCGTACTTAAACTGTGACCATTTGGGCTCTTTTCGTGATAGCAGCTTAGCCCATACTCCTATTAATACAGTATTTCATAAATACTTCAAACTAAAGAGTCTCAAACTAAAAACATCCTCTTCCCTCCACAAACCAGCTCAAACTAGCCAAGGACCTGCTTCCCTTTAAAAGTAAAAGACTGGGTGGAGGGGGTGGTGCCTGGATGGCTCAGTCAGTTAAGCAACCAACTTAGGCTCAGGTCATGACCTCACGGTTAGTGAGTTCAAGCCCCATGTCAGGCTCTGTGCTGACAGCTGGAGCCTGCTTTGGATTCTGTGTCTTCCCCCCCCCCCCCACCTCTTTCTCTGCCCCACTCCCGCTTGTCCTCTGTCTCTCTCAGTCTCTCAAAAATGAATAAACATTAAAAAAAACTTTTTAAGTAGATCACTGGGGACAAATACATAAAGTCCTCAAAGAAGGCTGAATACCAGGCAGCAGGTGTCAGTGAATGTGAGGGTGAACTTGAACTGAGGAAAGTCGTATAAAACTTGTAAGGCCATTTGACCAAGTTCCCTCTGGCTGTTTGTCAAACGTACCTGCTCTTGGTTGAGCTGACAACAGACATAGGATGGTTGATGTCATCCTTCACCACCATGATGTTGTTCTGGGGATAGAGCAGAGAAAGGGGGTTGCCATCTCTTTGTGCTAAACTCCTTGGGTGCCCTCATTCCTCCAGCCCCCCAGGCCTCTCAGAGAAGGAACACGCCACAGAGCTACAGCAGCTGGGAGATGAAGGACTCACTTTGTATTTGCGGAGTATTGAGGAGTGATTCATGATCCGGTCTGTGTCAGCTGCGTCCCGGGGCACCACCACAATCCCAAAATCCCCCACAATCACCTCCATCTGAAAAAACAGAGAAAGCATCCTTTGGTGAGACCATGACTCCAACCCCTACTAAGGAACTACTTAGCAGGTGGAATGATCTTCCTTGTGGAACCACAAACTTTTAGCCCAAAGCTTGCCTTCTCACCCCTACCAGTCAGCTCCTTCAAGTAACAACCTGTAACAGTGTTTGTGGAATGAGTGGGAACTTCGCCTGGCACACAGAAGATGCTGAATAAATACCTCTAGACCGAATGAATAAATGCACTCCTGCATGTCTGGGCAAGACCTCTCCAAGTCCTGAGGCTCCTGTTGGGTGCATTACGCTGAAAAGTAATAGGAATGACACATAGTCCATACGTGGCAGACACCGTCACAGGCCACACAGGTCCCGCTGCCCAGCAAATGTACCCCAGCTCCCAGCCAGACTACTAAGAAGGGTAGAATGCTCCCTGACTCACCCATGTCAAAGGTGCTGGGGCTTAAGGGTGATGAAGAGCACGAAGGGCTGGGAATGCCTTTATGTCCACAGGCAGTGATAGGAGATTATTATGGGGTCACTTGAGATCTGCCTCTGATAAGTGCTTGCTCCCATACTGAGAAATGAAATCTTTTCATTCAAAAAATGTTTTTTTCTGGTTACAGACACAGTATAAGCTTGAGAAATTCGGGGGGAAAAAATTCACACAATCCAGAAAACTACTCTTAATATAGTGTATTTCTCTCCTGTGTTTCCTTCTCCACAAATGAGTGTATATATCTACACCTGGATTAAACTGAAAAAATTAGTCATTTTCCTGTACTTTTCACTTAGCATTCTATTGCGAGCTTTTTTTTCACATTGTTAAAAATTATTTAAAAACAAAGTTTTGGCAGTCTGTATACTTCATTGTACTATGCTATACATGACAAATTAAACCAATCTGGTATTACAAAATGCATACAGTTACTTCTGACCTTTTGCAAGTATACATAACACTTTGTTGAAGATCTTTACATCTAAATCTTTCTCCACTTCTCTATTTCCTTAGGATAAGAAGTAAAATAATTAGATGAAGGGATAAAAACTGATATATATGAACATATTTATGATATAGGATATAGATGAACATATTTCATGACAGATTTCAAGCTCGTAAGACATATTACCAAGTTGCTTTCTGGAGACTTGTGCCAATTTTTATTTTCAAAAAGCCTGAAAGTTACGGCATTTAATAGACTTGGGTCTAGCCCGGGCATATTACTGTTTAGATCTTGCCAATTAAGGATCCCAGATGGGGAAAGAAGGGAGGGGGAGACAGGCTGCTTCTAAGCAATGCAGCTCATTGAGCAAGACCTGCTCTAGTGGCAAGGGACCCAGGTTTTTTTCCTCCTAGGAAGTGCCACAAAAACAGACATTATGGAGTACTGTGGCCACTTCTCTATCAGACAATTTCTTTATGAGCAGAATTCCACTTCTAAGTCTAATTCATTGATTATGGTTGAGTATGCACATGCACACCTGTGCATGTGCACACGTGTCCTTCAGTATTTCCATCCACCTTTACCCTACTTTTCCCATTGCTTACAACTGGAGCTAGAGTCGCAGCAGGAACTCAGATGTTGCTGAGACAAAAGGCTGGTGGAAGGTACCCTGGGAGGGGAGGCTGTGGAGAGAAGTTAGAAGCTATGTACAGAGCATCAGAGCCCCCAATGGGTCATGCCATTTGGAAGTTAGCAGAGCATTATACAGCATGCTGCGTCTATCCGTAGTGTTCCGATTGGGCAAATTGGCACCAAACCAGGAGTGTTAGGGATAGCTGAGCAAGGAGGTGGGGGTAGATCCAGCTCCTCCTCCACAGCTTTAGAATATTGCCCTGAGATCCGCTACTCAGAAGGTAACCAAGGCACTGGTTCCCAAACGTGGCTGCACATTTGAACCACCTGAAGAACTTTTAACATTCTTGAATCCCAGCTCACACCCAAGATCAATTAAATCAGGGATCTCTGGGAATGGGACCCAGGCATCAATAGTTTTTTAAATTTCTCAGGTGATTCCAATACGCAACCAACTTGAGGACTGGTAGTCCGAGTTCACTTAAAACTCCAGAGGAAGTGGTAGAGTAGAGAAAGAGAAGGGATAAGAGGAGAGTACACGAGAGGAAGGGGAGAAGGGAAGGGAGAGGGGCGAAAGGAGAAGAGGGGAGGGAATCCATCTAAGTTGGTGTACATGGACATTCCTCAACTGCCTGGCTATGTAGATGTTTCCAGAGACCTGGTATTACACGGCATAATACCTTCAATTTGATTCTGAGAACTTGATAGATGTTCCATATATGATGCATGAAAAAATAGGGCTGTTTGAAGTGAACGTTCTCATTGAAAGCATGAAAACAGTGGTTCTGAGCAGAGTCCGGCCCCGCGGGGGATCACCCTGTGGGTGACATTAGTGCAGCTGCTGCTTCCCACTCAGGAACTAATGATCTGAGCACCCAATCAGTAACAGTGCCAGATGGCTCAGTGGGTGGCAAGCAGATGGAGACCTTGCTGCTTGAGATGTTTTCTTTTTCCAGAAACAGGTGACAGACCTGCCCCCTGGGGATCGCAGATGGGGCAAGGGAGACAGGGTCTACGGACAAGACACACAGCTTAACCACATCCAAGCCACGTTCTGCGGGGGTTTGGGTCAGAGACTGCAGATCTTTTCTGCTCCTTTGGCCAGACCCTAGGGCACTGGGTCAAGAGGGAGTTTGTGTGTGCATTAGGGGGTGGGAGGGGGGTCACATGCTAGAGTTGGTGATGTGTGCCCTCAGTTCCATAGGTATCTATCTCGTGCAGGGACTTACCTGCCCTTCCCATGCCACCCCCAATCCCTGTCTCCTGTCTTCACCTGGCCTCCCTCTCCAGGAGACCAGGAGACCACCCTCTCCCGGTTTCCTCCTACCTCAACAGCTGCGATTTTGGGTCTCCCTGTGCTGGTTCTTTCTTGTGTCCCATACCTTGACCCATTGGAGTCCCCCCAGGCCTCAGTCCTTGGACCTCTTTCTCTCTCTCTGTCTTTTTTTTTTCTATCTATACTCATACTTTTAATGATTTCACAGGCTTTAAAGACTGAAGGCTCCCAAATTAATACCTCAGCACAGATTTCTCTCCTGAACTTCGAACTCATATATTCAGCAGCCCTTTCAATATGTAAGTAGTTACATGGGGCATCTCAAATCTAAAATGTCCATGGGCCCCTGAACCCTCTGACCCCAATCAGCAAATCAATCAATCCTCATACCCACCCCCCCAAATGCATTACCTATAGTTTTTTCATTTCAGTAAATAGAAACTCTTTTCTCACAATTGCTCAGGCCAAAGTCTTGGCATTTTCCTTGATTGCTCTCTTTCTCTCAGATCCCACATTCCACCTAAAAGGTAGCCCAATCGATTCCATCTTCAAAACAAATCCAAGAATCTGCTCATTTTTCACCATTTACATCAAGTATACCCTGGCCCAAGCCTCCTTCGGTAAGTTAAATAATGGCCCCCAGAGATAACCAGGTCCTAATCTCTGGAGCCTGTGAATGTTACCTTATAAAGCAACATATATGCAGATGTGATTAAGCTAAGGATCTTGAAATTATCCCGCATAACCCAGGTGAGTTCTAATGCAATAACAAGTGTCCTTACAAGAGGGAGGCAGAGGGAAATTTAACACAGAAAAGAGACGATGTAAAGAGAGCACTGAGGGAGATTCAAAGATGCTCTGCTGTTGGCCTTTAGGATGGAAAGAAGAGGTCATGAGCCAAGGAAGGCAACCAACATAGCTCAAGAAGCCAGAGAAGGCAAGGACATAGGTTCTCCCTTGGAGATTCTGGAAGGAATGCAGCCTTACCGACAACTTGGGTTTGGCTCACTGAAACCTATTTGGACCTCTGGCTTCCAGAAGGGTCAGAGCATAAATGTGTGTGGTTTTAAGCCACTAACCTGCAGCAACAGGAAACAAATTCATCCCCATTGCCTCTCGCTTGATTTGCTCTGGTCTCCTTATTTTTCCCTTGCCTTTTTCAGTCTATTATTCCCAACAGCCAGACCGAAAGTATTAAAATAGTATTAAAATAGGAGCAATGCTGCTCCTTGACTCAAAACTCTTCACTTAAATATCACCTTCTCAATGAGAGCACGCTATTTAAAGACCACGCTATGGGGCGCCTGGGTGGCTCAGCGGTTAGGCATCTGACTTCGGCTCAGGTCAGGATCTCACGGTTTGTGGGTTCGAGCCCCTCGTTGGGCTCTGTGCTGATGCCTGGAGTGTGCTTTGGATTCTGTGTCTCCCTCTCTCTCTGCCCCTCACCCCATTCACACACTCTCTCTCTCTCAAAAATAAACATTAAAAATTAAAAAAAAAAAAAAGACCACACTATGTACACAGTCCCACATACTACCCACACCTGCACAGTCCCTACACCTTCTTAGGTTTCACACCCTCCTTAGCCTTTGTGTCCACCTTAGATATGTATTTTTGTTGGTTAACCCTATTTTTGTCTCTTTCTCTCTCTCCTATAAAGGTAGCCTCCAGGAGGGCAGGGAATTTTGTGTGTTTTAGTCATCGCTGTTCCAAGGGAAAAGAACCTGGCACTTCAAACATGCTTAATAGATGCTGTTGAATAAGTAGGTTCCTGCAGAGTCTTGTCTGGCCCCCATCTCCGAGGCATTAGCCGATAAAGTCTCCCTGTCTTGGGATCTGGCGAGGAGCCCATGCTACCGAAGGAGCTCTGGGAGACCCAAAGAAGTTACAGGAAAGATAGCCTCTCAGGTCCTACGATAAGCAAGGGTGAGCTTACTTTTGCAGGTTCTCAGACTTGAGAGAACACTCAGATTGGTGAGTAGAATCACCTGGAGCTTTAAAACTCACAACAAAAGCCCCAGGGACCCCAGGGATTCCCCCAAGCCTTACCCCAGGGATTTTGATACAACACGTCCAGGATGGGCTGCAGCCTCTCTCTTTACAAAGCTCCCTAATCCTTCTGATGTGCACCAACGTTGGGGAAATCGTTGCTTTAAATCACATTGACAGTTGCCTCAGCTGCTAATTCTCTGGCTTGGTTTGGGAGGAGGTCAAAATGAGAGACTCATGAGACAAGCACCTCTGAGGATTCCAGCAAAAATGAGGCTGTCACTGTGCCCTGGGGAGTGGGGGTGGTTGGGGCAGACATCTGACCCCAGGAACCAGAAGTGTGCTCAGGCTCTCCCTGCCCAAGGAGCCCTCAGGAGTGTGCTCGGGGCCCCTGGAATGGAGCTGTTATTCGAGCATGATGGGACTAATGTCTACTGCATGTTCATGAAGAGTTCTCTGCAGGTCTTGCCTTGGGGGTGGGGAAGTGGGTGTGTAGCCAGGGTAGCAGAACTGTCTTTGGTTGGTAAGTCCCTTTCCTGGTGGTGGCCAATGTGATCCCATACTGCCACAGTACAGTTGGCAGAATCAGAGTAGAATCTTCTTCCCCACCCCCAGCACACAGTGGCCCTCTCAGTTTAGCTCTGGTCTCTCATGTCTGAGGTGGGGGTCTGTGACATTCATCCTGTTTCAACTTCCTGCTCTCTGGCACAGACTTTGATTATATCTTTTCATCCTCTGGTCAAAGGCTCCCCAGGGGAGGCAGGGGTGGGGATGGGGAGAGGAAGTGGGAGGGGGCAGACTCTGCTTCCCCAAATGTGGGGAATCTGAAGGAAGGATATGAGCCATGTTGAGGCAGGAAGCCACTTGGCCTTGGGAAAGAGAACACTTGTAAGGACCCAGGCGGAAGATCTCCTAGAAGGAATGTGGACTTATCTAGGTGGCTGAATTTCAAGATCTGCACTGTTGAATTTGGGGAATGCTTTGAGTTGGGGGTTCCCTGTGTTCTTAGCCAAGTATTTTCCTGGGCACCAGGAACAGAGAGTTGAACAAGACAGATATGGCTTCATCTCCTGGATCGATTACTATCTAGCAGGAGGCATTAAACAAATGACTAATTATTTCAACCATATCTCTTGCTATGAAGGACAAGGGCAGGTTACTACTGAGTGGCTAATATCTTCTAGTGGTTAATGTCTTATGGGTAACTGGTAAAAGTTTGGGCCACATCTCATGGTGAACTTGAACTATCTTACGGGCTAAACTCCTCCAACCAAGCCATACTCAGGTACCCTTTCACTTTTTCATTCAACAAACTTTTACTGAGTGTATAGGTGAACGGGGCACTATCCTGGTGTTGCCAAATAAGACAGGCAAGTATAGTGTACTCATAGACCTTACCTTCTGGTAGAGAGAGACCATAAACAAAAATGTAAATAAGAAAACACGAGGTGGAATTAAGTACGATATTGAATGTAAAACAAAATGATCTTCAAGCTGAAACCAAAATGACAAGAAAGCACCAGACTTAGAGATACCTGGGGTAAGAGCACTCCCAGTTAGGACACAGCTAGTAGCCCTGAGGTGGAAAAACTATTCAAAAACAAAACAAAACAAACAGATAGGACTGAGGCACAGAGAAGTAGGAAAAGCAGACAAGAATGAGATCAAACAATGATGGAATTTCATTCCAACTGCAAACAGAATCCATTAGAGTGTTTTAAACAAAAGGTTTAACTTCCATTGACAGTAGGATCCAATTTACATTGTTTTACCCAGGCAAGCCTACCTGGTTAGATTCCCCTGTAGGATCAGTCTGAAATCAGGGTTCAGAATCCTGACCATCTCCCCCAAACAGTACTCTCTTCTCCAGGTATAGCACATGGGCGACTTGGGCCAGCTTGTGTTTCTTCTCCAGATAAGGATGTTCACAGGGATGGACATGGGATGCTCATGGATTTGAACCCACTCTGGTCTGCTTTAAAGGCACTTTCTGCCACATTAAACCTCTTATAGATCCATTTACTAAGACTCACATTTTAGCAAGTTGAAACTTTTTTGGTTTGAAAATATATTCGATCTTATTTTTCCTCCAGGTTTACCATGGGTTATTCTCAATTCATTACTCTACAACGCCCCCTGGAGTATATAATTTTGTATACTTCCAACTGGGTTGCAAAAGCTGCAAGGAGAGGTGTCCAGCAGAAGCCACACAGTGGGTTAGGGGCTTCTGAAATATGCCCCTCCCATTTCAGTAAAGAATCCTCCACCCTTGTTCTGGCCTCTCTTCCTCTCTAGAGGGAAATCAGGGCAGAGGTTAGTATGATCAGAGATGAGAAAGTAGGAAGGCATTTCCACAATGGTTCTCTTAAGGGCAAATAAATGAATGATCCTTCAGAGGGGTTTCCCAGAGGAAATTATCCCCATCCCCATTTCCAGTTTGACAGGGGGTGTGGGAAGGCAAGAGACTCCAGACTCAAGTCAAAAGCTTGAACTCCAAACCAACACTATCTTTCACACGAGAACCAGAATCTCCCATGGTAGGAGCTAACCCTCCTTCCCCAAAGTTCCCTGTTAATTCGACATTGAGTTTTATCAGTGTGGGGGCCTAATCCCCCCGGGGTGGAAGTGTCCATCAGGCTTCCTGGCTGGGGCTGGACTGTCTGATAAAAACCATCTGAGCCTGAAAGACCAAATGTTTGTCTTTGCTCTATTAGTCCTGGAGCCCTGGGATTTCTTCTGGAGTGGCTAATGCCCGCGGCTCTTCCTCTGTTTATTTTCTTTGGTTGTTTTCCCATAGCTGGTGGATATAGGAAGCAGTTAGCCCATGGCTGGTTGGCTGGAAAAATGTAGAACACAGCCAATCAGAGCCAGCCTGTAGAATGCTGGGTTTCAAGAAGTACAAAAAGGAAAACAATTTCCTCGTTGGCATACCTCTGGTGCCTACTGTTCCACCTTTAGATTTTCATTCCTTTTGGTTAATTATTAACCCTTGCTCATTGAAAATGCAAATAACATTCAAAATCGGCTATTACATTTAATCATTGAACTTAATATTTTTGCCTGTTTGCCAAAAAGTCAAAAGTTCCTCAAATAAAGACCAAGATAAACCTCCAGCCAGGACCATCTCCCCAGAAGCTCTTTACATTAGAACTTTTACAGACTTCTCTCAAACTAAAAAGCCCTTCTCTTTCCACCCACTTACCCCAATCCTGCCCATCAAAACCCATCCCAGTGCTTCCCTCTTACAGCCTGCTGCGAAGTATATATACATATATAATTCTTCTCATTGTCTGTCCTTTACGATTAGGGATCTGATGACTTGTGTCAAGTTGGGCTCTGCTATTTAACAGCTATGTGGTCTTGGACACGTCACAATCCATGTGAGACCTGGCGTCCATGTTCGTACATGTGATTAGAGATTCCCCTTTACAGGAGTGTGCTAGGGGTTGACTGAGCTAATCCATGAAAAACAGTCAAAGCATTTATTGTCTATCTCCCCCGCTGGAAAGTAAAGTGCACACAGTGGGGAACTTTGTCTATTTTGTTTTCTCTGCTCATTGGTAGGTGCTCAACGAATATTTTAAAACCAATAGATGAATAACAACCAACATTTATTGAGTGCTTATGAGGTTCAGGAACTCTCCCAAACTTTTTACAATTTTATTTCACGTAATATAAAAAACTAATATATTGTTAGACTGCAAGTGCCTTAAAGACAAATAATATGCTTATATTCCTACTGGGCACTCAGTAAGTATTCACTGAAAGATCGATTGAAGGAAAGAATGCTTGAACTGGAATTAATTTGCCGGACCGCCTTCCATCATAATATGATGGACAAAGAAGTTGACAACATAAGAGCCCTAGCCAATGGGTTTTATTGGGGGGAGGGAGTGAGCGTAAGTTTCCTGGTTCACAAATGTGCCAATGGCTGACCCTCTGTCCTCTGAACTTGACTTCCCACAGATCCTGGTTCGTGCTTGGATACCTGCTTTGGTGCTGGTGCCTGGATGTGGCCCAGCAAAGATCAGGTCCCCTAGGGGAGACAAGCTCTGTAATAAAAAACCTGGGGATGGGATGGGCTAGCAGGCTACGAGGCCTGGGTGCTGATCCCCAAGGCTGGTGCAGGAGCCTGGATCTTGAATTCTCTCAGGAACCAAGAATGAAAAAGCCAACTGCCAGGCCGCACAAGCAGCTCTTTTGTATTCCATGGAGAGAGACTTGATGAATATGTATGGAATTTTCTCCCCCTGGAATGCAAGGGGAAGGGTGTGTCATTGGTCAGAGAGGTCAGAATCACTGTGGGCTAATGGATCTTTGTGCCTAATAGGAAATACCCAAGGGATGTGTTAGAGGTGGGGTTGTTCCTTTAGCTGTGTGATTAGATTTCTGGGTGGAGAGCACTGCTTCCGGAATCCCAATTGAAAGAACTAGATGGATTCCGTGGAGAAGAAAATAGAAATGGTGACTGAGCTGGAGGATGCCTTGGTAGCCCTGCTGCGGGACAGACCAAATCAGCCTCTTCCCAGCCTGGCTGGGGGCAAAGCTGCGCCACAGCCCGCTTTGAGCTTTCCTTACAGAAGGGTGGAGAGACTCCTATTTCCCCCAGATCTGTCTGAACTGGTGGTTTCTCTACTGCCCTTAGAATCCTGAGGCATCTGAAGGACAGGCGAGGCTTGGGTGCGGAGCCAGGGCCTATGACCTTCCCAAGGAGCTTGGCTCTCCTCCCCACCTCCCGTCCCCAGTCACGGGCAGATTCAGGGGTTTGGGTTCATGGTCACTAAACCGAGGTCTGTGGCCAACAAGTATCACTTGGGATACCGAGCAACGAAGAACAATGTGTTCTGATAAGGCATGAATGAATGAATGAATGAATGAAACCTGGGACAGAAGCAGGTCTCATAGACCTCATATCTGGGAATCTCATGGTTAGGAACTGAAAACCCTAAAATAGAGTCCTTCCAGGCAAACTCCAGAAGGTAGAACTTTCTAGTAGAGCAAGCGGGACTCACCCTGTACCCATCTTGAAAGTAAGACCTTCCTTTTCTAGACACTGAGATCCAACCATCCTCAAACAAAGCGAGGGGAATAATCCACCGGGTTACTAACTAGTTTCATGCTCCCTACATCCCCTTCGGCCCAGCCCAACCCTGTTTCTAGCAGAGAACCGAACCAGTTACTGGATCCTGCTCTCTAAGTTGCAGAGCAGAAAACAATGTTTTGCAGTCAGTGGACTTAAACTCACTAAAGAGATTTTGCTAGATATCCCGAGGAGGAGAGAAAATAGGAAAGACACCTTTAGAATAGAAAGAAGAGGTTCTGCTGTTCCTGCCCACCGCACCCCCACTTCTAGAAAGAAGCTAGAGATCTGTGAGAGCCACTCCCTCCTCCCTGCTCCCTCCCAGGGACAAAACCTCAGAAGAAAACGGGGTGTGATCATCATTAGTAGGCAGGACCCAGTGCTGGACTTCCATACTCAGCCACAAGCCCTGCAGAATGCCACCACCTTCAAGTGACCACAAAGGCCCAGACAGGGACCATATCTGTGGGGAACCTGATGAACTAATGTTTGTGTTCAGGGCCCACAGAAGCCTTTCAGGTTCTGCTAATTAGTAATATAATAACTGAGACTAACTTCTCATCAGCCCTGTGGAATAGATTTGGACTTGAATTTTAATTTGATTTAAATAAATCAAAGGTGATATTTCTAGCACACCTCTTTTGTGGGTTGAGATTCACACTCGTTATGTAAGGAAACAGCTCCTTGAATTTTTTTTTTTTTTTTTTAGGGGACAGAGGACTTGGCTGAGTGGGGATGGGGAAGTAGAGCCTTAGGTTCCAGAAAGCTTCTGGAGTGAGCTTTGAGCGCCCCAATCCCTGCTTCAAGTGCTGTGGACTAGAATTCTTACCACCCACACAGGACAGCTGTGGACTCCTGCTGGCCCCCTTGTTGTGCCCTCTGGGAGTAGTGAGGCTGGCTGCTCTAGGTCTTCAGAGTAACCAACCAAGGGGGAACACAGTTGAATAAGTAAGGGTCTTGCTCCATCTTCACTTCCACATTCCCAGTAAATCAACAGCTGTTGGTTTCTCTAACTTTTTGTCTTAACCAACACGTCATTTCAGCACCAGAGCCCAATGGGAAGAGGAGAGACCTGGGGGTCCTTCTCTTGAACTTCAAACGTCAGATCTGACAACCGCAAGAGCAGCCATTTTGGAGAGAAGGCAGAGGACCTGGAATCAGCGATCTAACTGTGAGGAGCGGAGAGAGACCAGCCGTGCTTGCAGGGCCTCAGATACCCTTAAGTTTCAGGCTCCACCAGGCCCGGGTCTGCCCCTGAGAGGGGGCCCTAGAGATTCCCTGCTCATGTAAGCAGACCTGCAGGCTGCTCCCAGTTGCCGAGTTCACCCTCCCGGACTTCCCAGGCCTCCCCGAGGGGTGCGCCCCCCGCAGCTGCCCGGATGTGTCTAGATTCTTGAAAGAGCTCTGCTGAGCTCTTGTACCAACTTGGGCCACATGACTGTTTACTTTCGCAGCACCTTGTGAAGTAGAGAGGAAAGTAAAAGTTAATTAAGCCACTTAATCCAGAACCGAAAAGAGGTTTAGAATTTCACCTCCAAGAAATGGTCCAGGGGTGGAGATGAAAGGCCCACACAGTGTAGTTCCCCTCTGGCAAACTCTCCCACCCCTCCCGTTCCCCCCACAGCACTTCACCGGGAATCTGTGTACGTCTATGAGGCTCTTTAGGTGAATTTGCTTAGGAATGTTTATCGCATGTGGCTGCGTGTCAGGCACTAGGCTAGGCACTTTGGCTACACAATCTCATGTAATTCTCCCCAAATCCTATGAGGCAGGCACTATTATTACACCCGTTTTTAGAGATGGGAAAAACTGGGGCTCAAAATAGATTTTGTCATGAGTTGGTTGGAATAGAACTGGAATCTCGAGTCTGGTCTTGAATGCTCCCTCTCTTTCTCCAGATATACATATATATGTGTGTGTGTGTGTGTGTGTGTGTGCATGAAAAAAATTCATATGTATTGCCACCTGATACTTGGGGTAGGGACTGTATTGCATATTTTTAAAAAGGTTAGAATGTGATAGCTCACATTCTATAGATCTACAAATTTAAAAAACACAACCAAGTTTGTACTATGTGATGTTAACTAAACTTACTGTGATCATATTTTGCAATATACACACATCTCAAATCATTGCGTTGTCCATCTTAAACCAATATAGGTTACATATCAATTCTACCTCAATAAAACTGGAAAAAACTGATGCCCGGAGAGTTGGGTGCTTTGCATGGCGTCGTGCAACAAGTTAATAAAGAAAGCACTGGGTCTGGAATTACTGCCTTGAGAATCCAGTTTGCACAGGGCTCTGGAATTGAGAGCTAGCAATAGCTCAGGATATGTGACGAATGAATTAATGCAAGAGCAAGAATGAATGTACTTATGAATCAGCTGGTTTATGGCCATCACCATCAGATCTGGCAACAAAAGAAGTCGATTCAGCTTCTAAGTGGTACAAGTTTAACTTCCTGTTTCCCTCTATCCCCAGTCAATTGCCAGAAGGATCCTACTGAGCTTTTGCCATTCACACCTCCCCTCCTGACCCCTTTTTTCTTATTGAGGGAATTCTAGGGTGGTATTTACTACCCCTTCAAAAGGAATCAAAGGAAAACAAAACACACGATAATCTCAAAGGGATAAAGGCTTTTTTAAATCCCTTCCTCCCCCCACCAACTGCCTCTGCCACACACATACACTGCAAGTACTACTTGGAGAAGTATGCTATGACTCCAATTGCTTTCTTCCCAGGGGCTTTAAGGAGCAAGCACGAGGAGGGAAGACCAGAGGCTGAAACCCAGCGCGCCCTCCCCATCCTTCCCATGGCAGCTGTGTGTGGTGCTGCCATCGTGCTGCTACTCACATCTGCCTCATTCCAGAGCCCCGGGATGCAGAAGGACTCCAGCAGGTCACTGCCACACAGCAGCAAGATCCGCAGCTCTGAGGAGGGGGAACAAAGTTTGCAAAGGGTAAGTGGAGGCTCTCAGCCTTGCTCCTGAGAAGTCACCGATTCCTGGGGCTCCAACACCCAGCTCTTCCAGGCTCCCGACGGCCCCACGGTATGTGCAGTGCAGAAGCTTTTGCCTGCCACTCCCCCGGGTTCACTCTTGTCCCCTGTGGGAGGAATTACCCATTCGGGGAGGGTCTCGGTTTGCCTGGTACTGAAGAGATTTTGGGGACATGGGTCTTTCTGTGCTAAACCGTGATAGCTGGGCATCCTAAAAGAGACGGAAACAGCTATGTGCCTTCTCTAAGGTCGAAGGAGCTCTCTCTTTTGCTCCATATCGAACTCACGTGTCAACAGAGTTTGACTTCTCTGCCCCTGTGCGTTATGCAGGATTCTTCTTTCATCACAGATGCCGACATGATGGGGGGTCTGAGGGAACCCTGAGTGTACCCATGCAGATGTCCTCTCTTTACAGGGCCACTGTGGTCAGCAAAGGGCTTGAGAAGCGAGGCTCAGCCCGTCCCTGCCCCCGTCCCAGGGGCACTTCCTGCTTATCTGTTGTTTGCCTTCCCTCCTAAAGCCCGCTCTGAACTGTCCCAGCAAGGCCCGTCGGCACAGGCAGCAAACTGACCTACTTACTAACACGGATCAATGGGGAGAAAAGAATCCTGAGATTCTCGGAACCACTGAGGGAGGGAGAGACCTCTGCCAGGGCGTGGCTGGGGGTGGGGGAGTGTTTCATCCCTAGGCATCCTGGGCCCTCCAACAAGAGGCCACGGCTGTGGGCACCTTGTCTGAAACAGTGAGACAGCCCTGCTCTGAGCCTTCCAGAGACCGCCGCCTCCCTGGACCCCTGAGGCTGAGAGATGCCTGGTAGGTCTGCCTGCCTGAGACCCCACAGTCCACTCGGGGACCTGACGAGGACTTTCAGAAGGCGACCTTGCCCCTGCTGCAGGAGGCTCCAGATGGCACAGAAAAGGAAGGCTGCTGAGCTGACGACAGTGCCAGTATCTCATTGTCCCACCGCGCAGCCCCTCCTCAGGGAGCCCTAGGGAGCACTGGGGTCTGAACTCCTAAATATTCCTGCAGCCCCTCCTTTCCTCTTCTCCAAGCCAACCTGAAGCCCAACCATCTGCTTATGTGCAGGGACCTTAGCTTGTCTTATATCCTCAGGGCCCGGCAGAGTGGCCCGCACACGGTGGGTGATCGGGATGTACTGCGTAAGTGAACGACAGACAAGCTGACCACAGAGGCCATGGAGGCAAGCTGCTCAGAGCCTTCCGGGCAGACTGGGCTGGCTGTGCTGACAATGATGGCCTTTGTTTTTGCACCATGGGGGTTTGGGGGAACATGCTTGTCCCAGCCACTGGTGTCTCCCTCCTTCCATGTTATGCCATGGGATTTCTGGCCCAACTCCCTGTCTGTGGAGATGCACCAGCCTTCGTATGGCTGAGAGGAGCCAGACTGGGCTCATTCCTGGGATCCTGTTGTTCCCCATCCCCCACTTGGGACCACCGAGTTCCAGGTCAGTCCTCTGTTGGAAGAGAAAAAAGCTGAGGCTCTATAACTCTGATTGCCTAAAATTTCAGTTAGATGCATTGTCCAGAGGAAGTGCTGGCCCTTGGCTTTCTCTTTCACAGACTCCCACATTGAGTCTGTGGTTCTCAACAGGGGCGGGGAGTTTTATCTCCTGAACTTGGCAGTGCCTGGAGACATTTTTGGTTGTCAAGACCGGGGAGAGGGGTGTGTTCCTGGGGTCTGGTGCTCAGAGGACAGAAATGTCGTCGCACGTCCTACAATGCACACGGCAGCCCCCACAACACAGAACCGTTTGTTTCCAAACGTCAATGGTCCACAGTTGAGAAGGGCTGCTCTACAGCCACGAAAATGAATCTCTTTTCTATTCCCAAGCCAGGCACTCGCTTTCCCACTTGAATATAATGTTGGATTTTTTTTTTTTTAACGCCAAGGCACAGACAGGTAGAAAGTGGGGCCTCCACCACTTCTTGCAGGACCAGATCCGATGCATTTGTCACAGACCAAAGTCCCTAGCAGAGCCTGGGATCCCACGGATGGCCGCTGGAGGGCAGCAGCGATTTCTCCTGGTTTATTGCGTGAGATGAATGCCAGCATTTCCAGGCCACAAAGCCTTTGGTCTGGGGCAGCCCCCAGGAGCAGAACATGGGAAAGGAGCCCTTCGTGCTACCTGAGTTAAGAGAAAGTGGCTTTTTCTTTCTCATGAGGTGCAAGGGGATTTCCAAAAGGTGCCTCCCGGTACGGCAGTCTGGAGGCAGGGCAGCCTCGTTCCACCTCCTCTCCGCTCCACCTTCCTCCCCTGCTCACCCCCATCCAGGGAGCCAGGGCCAGGAGGCAGAATCAGCACTGTCCCGCCACCACCGTCCCTTCCCAGGAATCCTGGCTACGTGAAGCCCAGACCCTGGGGCCCTTCTGGCTCCCTGCACACTAAGGCAGTGGCCACTTGTACCGCACCAGGCCACGAATCTGTCCTGACAGCTGTGGCCACCCAGCTTTTCTTTCTTGGAAAGAAGAGTAAGATGGGGTGCGGCTAGCCCTGCCCCCCACAAGGCTGCAGTGAGGTAAGGAACTCGAGGGGCTGGCCACGCAGCACACTATGCAAACCCCCATTGGCACTGCCTCTCTGCAGTGGCGGGGAGCTCCTGGCAGGTGTGGCCTACCACACTGGGTGCTGGGAAAGTGCCAAGGACACGGCTGAAGCTTGCCACCATCAGTTCTTTCTGGAGCAAGGAACCAGAGAAACATACATGGGACACAGTTAAAGGCTAAAGACCGCTCTGAGCTTGGCCGCTGAAGAGGGCTTCTCCGGGAAGGTAGTTCCCAGCCAGGAGCAGAAATGCGGGGAGCGGGAGTGTAAGACTTTGCACTCATCCTTGACATTGGAGGTGTTTGGGATTTGTGTGGCCTTAAGACAGTGAAGTGCTGGTAAATAAAGGACATTGAAATACAGAAAATAATTCAGAAGTGAGGAGGTTTAAGTAGCCACTATCTTTGTTGTTAACACAATTTATTTATTCATTACCTACTATAATTTAATTTTTAGCATTGGCTGCATGTAACAACCAGTTGGCCAAATTCCTGAAACTCTTAGAGATGGTTCTAACAGAACAGCAGGAGCTAACTCAGGCACGCCACTGCTCCTCAGATCAGAGGACGTGACCCCCAGAAGCCCCTGGAAACGATGTCACACCGGCTGGGCCTGCAGGGAGGAGAACCTGCCTCTCCAGGCACAGTCCTAGGCTCGCAGGGTCACGGCAGGAACACCTGACCTCCAGCCCCAGACGGAGGAACACCAGGAAGGGATGGCCTGGAGTATCTTCCCAGCTGGAATTTAAGATTGAGCATGTCTGCTGGACACCAGGCTGCCCCTCGTGCTAGAGCGCCAAGCATTCCAGTTGTCACTGACCCTCCCTGTCACCTGGTACCGTGCCAACACTGGCTCCATCCTGACATCGGTCCGTTCTTTCCTCACCTTCACACACTTTGTCTCTCACCCACCCTGGAACCTTGGAAAGAATTCAGTTTTCCGGTTTGCTCCCCAGGGTTACGCAGGACTCGGCTCGTTCCCACCGACGGGGCAGCTCCCTCCCATCTGACAGCTCGGTGTAGCCACCGTCCACCTGCTCTGGCCTTGGGCCCACACACGCCCTCACACGCCCTCTTAGCTTCCCCCCGAGCCTTGGGGGAGGTTGTGGCGGTGGCTCTCAGCCCCCTCTCCTTGTTCTCCAAGCTCACAAAATAAGGAAGAAGATAAGGAAGACGGGAGCTCTTCTGTCTCATGCGATGTCACGGGCAAAAGAACGGTCTCTCTGGGTGGCACGGGAGCCTGACGTCCATGTGTTTTGGATGAGAGAGAGGAGGCTCTGAAGGGAAAACTGCCAACCCATCCTGTCCTCCCTCCTGGGACCTGGCCAGAGAGGAGATAACTAAGAGCTCGATCTGGCTTGGAACAGCCATTCGGAGAGCAGACCCTATTGCGAACAGAGCCCGGGGATTCCAGCCTCTCCCCCCCTCACTCTGCCCCGAGTAGAGGCAGGAAGCTCCGAGCGTTCCCCCTTTTCCCGCCACACTTACCAATCTCCTCGTACCGCATCACCGTGCCCAGATTGGCATTCTCGTCTAGGGAGGAAGGGGGGGACGGAGAAGCATTAGGGACCTGACTTAATGCTACCCAACACACGGTCCACCCAGGGGCCTCCTCGGGAGTCTGTGGGGTGGGGTGGGGTGGAGTAGGTGGGCGCAGGGGGTCATTGCCTCCCTGCCCCGGGTGGAGGAGGGGGACATCTGAGTACAGCGAATGGAGAGAAGTCTGGCCTGATATGGTGAGAGAGATCTCCTCACGGTCCAGGGCAGGAATTCACGTCTCTGGGACTTTAAGAATTAGACACCTTCTCTGGGAAGCCGATGACAACACACACGCTCATGCTGAGCGCCTTCTGTTTCTTGCTGTATTTTAGGGAGGGAGTCCACAAAAGCAATGTCCTCTCAACCTAGGGAGACAGCTTTTAGAGTCACGAGGAGGTGGCCCTCTCTCCTTAGCGGCTACCCGGTTCAAAGACCAAGCAAAACAGCACGTTGAGATTTGTCACGGGGCAGATACAGCAAACGCCCGTGGAAGACGAGAAAGACAGAGACTTTGACCTGTGCTCTTAAGTGTGCAATGCCTGCACGGGGGTTCACGGTGCGCACTGAACAACAGAGGTGCCACCTCGATCCCCTGTCTCTTTTCCTCCTGCCGTCCCTCTTAGTTTTCTCTTCAAAATGCCAGAAAATGGAAATCTCAGGAATGGCAGAAATCAGCCCTGAAAAGTCAAAGGAATGAGGTCCGGACCTCAGCTCTTCTGCAGAGTTGAACTGGGGGACCCTGAAAGAGCCCCACGGACTTCGGATATTCTCGTCCCTTCTGAGTCCTTGAGGGAACAGCCAGAAACAGAAAATTAAGGAAAGAGCGTGTGCGTTTGTAGCCTATCGGCAAGAGCGCAGACACTCCCGGGGCTGGGAAGACCAGAGGGAGGGTTCTGGGCCCCTGAAAACCCTTGGGCATGTGGCCTCATTCTGTGTGGGAGACGGGAAAAGAACACATCACCGCTGAGGTCTCCCGGCACCCTGAGGCCAGGTGGGTCACACCCTCAGGGGTCCCCTAACTGCTTGGCACCGCGGGCCTGGGGCCGTTCCTCTTCCCCACTGTTTTCTCTCCATCACTGCCTCATAAATGGTCATCCCATGACCGGTGCTGGGAGGCGTTGGCTGAATGAGTGAAGGGAGGGGACCAAGAAGAGACAGGGCGGGGGAAAGAAGGTCCTTGCTCCCTTACCCACAAAGGTGAAGCGCTCCACCGGTGGGCGGACACAGCAGATCCGGCTTAGACTTTCTCCCACCTTCCCCAAGATCTTGGCTACGGGAGAGAACAAGACAGACGGGACAGAGGGAGAGAATCGCTCACAACTTAGAGCCCAGCGCTTGGGCCACTCAAACAACAGGGCTGCCCCGGAGGGGGGCCGGGGTTGGGCGGTGGGAGGCAGGAGGGCAGAGACAAAGAACAGAAACATGACGGCCAACACTCCTCCTCATTCGCAGTCCGAGGCATGGGCATTTTGAGCCATAGACTGGAATCTATTTTCTGCTCATGTTTATTATTCCAATGTCGAAAAGTTGGAAAATAGAGAAGAGGAAAATATATGAAGAGGAAAATTTAAAAAACACCCATAACCCCACCCCTGGAGATTACCACCACTAACATATTGGTATATTATTTCCCTTCCTTCATTAAAAAAAATATATATATATATTCTGCAACTATGTTTGCATGAATTGGATCATCGTCTGCATTTAAAAGGCAGAGAGGCTATTGGCTTTTTTTCAGTTTTTAATATGAACCTTGGCCTTCATTCTTTCCCATGAAGATAGACTTTATAATAATCAGACATCCCACTCTGGCTGAGAGCGATATGGTTTCAGATGACCTCTCTGGGCTGTAATCCAGAAAAGTTTTCCAAGCCCCCACATGAGATCTATGAAATCCTGGCCCTCTGTGGACTCCCTTGTTTCCAACAGACTAATATGGTAAGAGCTTATGGCCTCTAGCTTGAAAAGTAATACCAGGATCTGTCTTTTACAATTGGTCTGATAAAATATATATATAAATATATATTTATATTTATAAAATATATATATATTAGAAAAAAAACATGGACTTTGGAATCGGATAGTCCTGAGTATGAATTCTGGCTTTTTTACTTTTAAGCTGTGTGGCCTTCGGCGAGCCACTTACCCTCTCTGAATCTCGGTTTTTCTCTTGGTAAATGGGAACACGAGATCTATATCACAGGATTACTGCATTCAACGAGAATCGGTGGAAGGCACTGAACATCGCGCAGGCCTGCGGTGACAGGTGCTGAGTAAATGTTGAGGCCCTTGCCCTCCGCCACTGAAGAGGTGGCTGAGAGCGTGGGATTCTGAATGCAGATGCCTGGGTTTGACTCCTAGTCTTGCTGCCTCCTCACCGGGTGACTGTGGGCAAGATCCTCGACCCCCTTGGAAGAGGCCGAGAAAAATGCCGCCTCTTGTATCTTTAATTCCCAGTTAAGGCAATTATATTTATATTTAAATATAGGAAAAAAATGCACACCAACATCCCTGTCTCTCTCGGTTCTCTCTCATTGCGACTATTTCTCTCTGATGCTCTACTTTAAGGCCCAGGGCATCCGCATCACCTTGTTAAGAATGCAGATTCTCCTCCCCCTCCCACACCCACTAACTCAGATTCTGGGGAAGGGCCTAGCAACCTGGGCTTCAGCAGGCCTCCCAGGTGACCCTGATGTTTGAGAACCACGGCCCCACCCCCGTGTTCCCCTACCTGCAGTGGGCTTGGTGGACACATTGCTGTTCTGGTAAATGGGCTGAGGGGTCTCGTTTTGGGGCTGTCCGATCACAGGCGTCATGGAGGGTGTGTTGACATTGGAGAGGATGCAGCCAGTCACCCGCTGGAGGAAGGGAGAGGGACAAGGTCAGTGTCATTAGCCAAGTTACTTGAAAAGCATTTCCCAGTTACCTCCCGACGCTCGTCTGCTCGTCTATTATGGGGAGGCCACTCAGAGCTGAGGGAGAGCATGGTGGTGGCAGGGGAGGGTTCTAGACCCAGCCGCACGGCGCAGTTGCGCTAGGCTGGCAGGAGGCGGGACAGCTCAGCACCGGAAAAGCATGGAAAGTACTGTGGCACAGACACTGGTTCAGGATTGAGCTCTGCCCCCTCTGGCTACGTGACCTTGGATAGTTAACTTCTCTTGAACCTCAGCTCCAGAGTTGAACATGGACCGGCCACGTAGCTGCCTTTCCAGGCTGTGGGAGGATTAACACATGTGAGCATTTGCAAAGCATTTGCCCACGGAGTATTTGGCCCATGGCGGCCGATGTCGTAACCTTCTGCGTAACGCACATACCTGCCCTCCCCGCCTGCTACACGGGGCTCAAATGAGGTCATGTCTGCAAGAGGGCTGCGTGAGCTTGGGAAAGGTCATACGGACACCAGGCACTATCACCACCTGCCGCCTCCCCAGGCCAGAGATGCCAAGGAGGGGGCCGAGTGGGAGAGCGGTGCCAGGCCGAGCAGGCTGTGTTTGTGTTGCAGGAAGAGGGGGCGGGGTTCTGGGCACTCTCCCCGCTTGCCTGCCAGTGTGAATACACATTCCAGAGCCAAACGGAAATTCTGTGTGTAGGATCCATTGTCCTGTGTTATCTGGCCCACTGCTTCCCTCTGGTGCCGCAGAAAGCAGAGAGCTGATAAGGCAGCATTTTTCACAGCTGCAGAAGCAACCCCCCTTCGCCGCTGTGGGTGGGAGGCCTGCCACCGGCCGGCTGAGAAACAAAGGATGGATTTTCAATCCGTTTAGCTTCACGAGGGCCATTGCTGATTCAAGGTCCCTTCCCTGCAAGCCAGCATCCCACCCCCACCCTCTTTCTGGGTTACGGAGTCCTGAGGCCAGAGAACCCCAAAGCTGTGGCGACCCTCAGAAGCGGCCCCTTCCACACAAGCAGGGCAGCGCGGCGTCCTTCGGAGCCCCGGAAGGGCAGACATTTGTTTTGTGGGGCGACCTGTCCCTTCTGTGGTGCTCCTGACAGGAGGAGGTCGCAGCAGCGTTCACTCACATCTGGGAGCCAGCCGAGGCCGGGACAGCAGGGCCTCCGCAGCCTGCTTCGTGGGATCTCTGCCCAGCGGTGGCTGGTGGAGTGGAAGGGGCAGCCTGCCTCCTTTTTAGTATTATTTCACCTCCAGAAAAGAAGAGGCCACATTATCATTTAATAACTGGTCCAGGAGCTGAAGAATTTCTCCCTCCCGCTGCACTGCACCGTTAGGCCCCGGGGACTTGTTCTAGGTAAAGAAAACGACTGGCCGCGTGCCCGGTGCTGCCCTCATCAGCCCTCCTCGGGCTCTCAGGTCCTCAGGGGCCTTTCCAGGCACAGCCTTGAGTCACCTGTGAAGTATGCCCTGTGGCCGTCTCTCCAGCAGGAACAGGCCTGATGCTAGCACTGAAGAGATGGGGAGTTATCAGCTCCCACTCCAAGGCAGGGGCTTACGTTCTCTGCCAGCCTGTGTCCCTGCGCCGTCACTGCAACAGCTGGACCCCTGGCTGAGTGCCTCTGGCCCAGACTCCTGCCCCTGGGCGTGAGTGACAAAGGGAGGGTTCAGGAAGCCCAGGCATTTAGACAGCAAAATAGCAGCCAGGCGTCATGGCTGGTGGAGCCAGGTCTCAGTCACATCTGCAGGGTCCCCGATTCCTCCTTTCCATCCTGGAGCCTGAGGCTCCTGTGTGCCTAGAAGGAGCACAGCCCCCCAGCTGCCCCTCTCCCCGAGCCGCCATGTAGTGTGAGAAATAAACTTATGTGAAGCCGCTAAGCTTTTAAGAATGTTTGTTACCACAGTATGTCTTGGCCTATCCTGACTGATACACCCTTATATAGTAAGATGGGGTGTCTTTTCCTCCTGCCGTTGTTGAGAGCTGCACAGAGGAGTGAATCCCGGCCACCCTGTCTCAGAGTCCTTTCAAGGGGACGGGAAAAGACTCGGGAAGTGTGTGAAGGGTTCTGAAAACAGAAGGACGGGAAAATGGGTTTTCTTCAATTCCAAGAGGACAAACCTAA
Organism: Paguma larvata; assembly: GCA_030068075.1. Classification (NCBI taxonomy): domain Eukaryota; kingdom Metazoa; phylum Chordata; class Mammalia; order Carnivora; family Viverridae; genus Paguma; species Paguma larvata. The sequence continues at coordinate 19,422,910 of CM057840.1, forward strand.
TAGATGAAGCAACAGTTGGCTGGACCCTTTCTCTGCCCCTCTTACTCCTGACTCCCTGGCTGGTCGGGAGCCCTAAACTCCAACGCTATTAACGTCAAGCATGGCTGCATGGTTGGTGGAGGGGGAGGTGATGGGGGCTCGCTGACGGCTCCCCAAGGAGAAGGTTCTGGCCCCCACTGACAGAAAACACAGGTGGGTGGAGGTGCTCCCTGAGTCACAACAATGCCATCTGGGCTGCCGTTTGGGTCCGGGGAGGGCATGGCGGCTGTGCCAGCGGAGGGGAGCGGGGTCCCTTGCGTCTCGTCTCGGGCGGTAGGCTTCCTCTTTCGGGTGGCACTGCTCTTCATCCGTCGAGGGCTGGTATTGACCTGGGAAGTGTGCTTTCTGCATATTCTCGCCAGTGCTGCTGGCCGGCGTGGGACTCGCTCTAGCCTGGCAACCAGTTCTTCAGTCACCACAACCTGGGCACAAGCCACTGAGCAGGGACTGTGTGTCCTCAGATAGGTTGGCTCACCTCTCTGTGCTTCCTTTTTATCCACTAATATAACACGGATCCGGACACTGTCTGCCTTGAAGTCTTCCCACTGGAGTCTCCTTAATCCCACCTTGGATTTGCTGTCGGACGATGAACCCCACCCCGAGTCATGCTGAGCAGGGGAAGCAAGACAGGCAGGGTGCTGCTTGGGTTCCGAGTTCGCTGCCCTCCTTCCTGCTGTGCTGGGCCTGCTTTCCACACCGCTGGCCGGGAAGCAGGAAACTGAACCAGGTCAGTAGGCCGGCAGCAGCACCCTGGCCCGGCCCGTCCGGCTTCCGGGGACCGCCCACCCCTCCGCCGCAGCCCCGCTCACCTTCATGAGGTCCCGATGATGTTCCAACACACTGCAGGTCGTCTGCCAGGTGTCCTGATAGCACTCCCACGGGTCCACCCTGACATGACCAGAAAGAGTTTTCCCTGGGTTTCTGTTCTCAACACTCTTTCCTTAGTAGTTCCTTCCAGAGACCATAGCTCGGGGTGCTTAGCAGACCTGCTCACACCGTGTACTTAGATCCCAAATCGGAACAAACGTGGGGCTGAAACACCTTCCTACCCCTCAGCTTCCCACTCTGTAAAACCAGAGGAGTATGGGGCTTTGGGAAAGTTCTGTTGCCTTTTGGCGCTCACTTTCCCCACCTGTGAAACCACCACGGTAACTCTCTTGTGGGGTTATTGGAAAGGCCCCAGGAGTTTCATATATAAAGAGTCTCACTCTTGTGCATGCCCACAAGATGGAAATTCTCCCCTGAGCCTTCTAGGACTGAGATCAGGATGAAAAGCCAGGCCCTCTCGAGTGGTGGCTGCAGATATCTGAGTTGGGGAATCGCGCCTGTCTGCCTCCCTGTGCAGGTGGTGGGGGGGGGTTGTGCGGGCACGGAGGGGGGGTGTACCAGCCAGACCGAGAGGCAGAGACCTGCACGCCGGTCTGCCCCTCCTGCACACCCGGATGCGAGATGAGCAGGGACCCAGCCCCAGACTGATGCAGCACTCGGGCTTAGTTGCCCACTTAATGAACTGCTAAATTGGGATTTTTCTCGAACATTTCCTTAGCAGTCGAGCATTCCCTGCCCACCTCCCACCATGCACCCGCACCTAAGCTTCCCAGGGGTAAGATCTCACTAACTGAGAACCCCCGAGACTCAGCTGGTATGGCAGGCTCCCCGTGCCCCCGACCACCGCCTCCCCTGAGGCAGGCAGACACCCGACTGGGAAGGCTGGGGACCCGGCCCTTATCTCTAGAGCTTCCTGAGCCTCGCTAGTGATCTCAGTTCTTGGAACTCTGTCTTTTCCCAAGTGCCTAGAGCAGTGCAGAGCAGGCAGGAAGGGCTGGGTGAATGTTCGATGACCGAATGAAGCAATTATTTCAGAATCTTCTAATCACATCCAATTGGAACGACCTACTACCCAGTATTTTCCCCACCGGACCCCGCTGTCCCCAGGAGATCAGGAGCCACAATGTGAAAAGGTCTCGCTTCCGTCCCTGACTTGACCACAGATGTGCAGTACACACTCAAACCCCTCGACTCCTCCGGGCCTGTCTCTCACCAGGGAAAAGGCAGCTGTCTCTCTACCCAACCTACATCTTCGGAGGATGAGACAGTCTATAAAGGGCAAGTGTTTCTCACACAAATCACTGCATACAAACGGCAAGAATCACTATCTAATTACTACCGTCGCTTCCCTTCCTGCTCTCCTTCCCGCCCAGCCCATCTCTTCCCCCTTATTCTGAGGTCAGCCTTCCTTCACTTCCCTCCTTTCACCGAAACCTCTAGGTGCTGCTTATTTTTTCCAGGGGGGGAAATTACAGTACAAACGATGTGCCATTATTTTTTTTTAAAGCCATTTTCTCATGCAAATGATAACCTTAGGAACTTTGGGGAGCGCAATTAGCATAACTCGTGGAGGCTTGCTTTAATTACACTGCAAGCAGATGACGGTGTCTGCCATCTTAGTGAGGACTGTGCCGAGTAGGAGGGAAAGGCCTTGAGCGCTCACTGGCGGTGCCCCTGTGCCACGGTCAGCCTGGAGCACTGGGGAGCCCGAGTTCTGGAAGGGGAAATAGCCAAGGCCAGGGACCACTCCCTAAAAGGTGGAGAGAGTTCACGGGAAGTAACTGGGGAGGAAAGTGGAGAGGCATTTCGGATTTCCTGGCCAGGCTTCACCCTAAATCTAATGATGCTTCCGGAATACTCCTGGATCCAAAAGTTCCAGGGCAGAATCAACACTGAGGCTCCCCTCTTCAGTTTGGCGGGCGCTATGGCTCGGTTAAAAAATAGAGTTCTCAGTTGGGCCGCCTCTGACGGTCTGTGTAATTATTACTGTGCAGGGGACTAACGTCTGGCCTGGCCTCTCCACCCCCGTGGGGCCAAATGGCTGAGGGGACCCTTCCTCTTTCTGCACTCACTCACCCCCCCCCCCATGAGGCCCAGGGCCTCCCACCTGATCCACACACACCAGGGCCAGCCCTACCTGATCCAGTCGGAATTCTGGACGGCCAGCTGACACATGATGAGACGGTGCCGGCTCGACACAAGGCCCTGGGGAGCAACAGAGCAATCACTGGGGGCTGGCTCCACTCCCCACAGCCGCCCTTGAGACGCCATCCCAAGCCGGCCCATTATTCGAGGGCAGCCATTTGTCAGCGGTGACAGGGAAGGAGGGTGTGGCCCCCCTGCGAGTCCATCTGCCACAGAAGGACGGAGGGGCGGAGAGGAAAGAGAAGGAATGGAGGGCGCGAGAGTACATCACTCCCGACGGGGTCAGGAGGTGGGCCTCTTGGATGAAGTGGCCAACCTGTGCCTGGCACAGGGGTGAGACTTAACCGGGCAAGCATTGCCCTGTCTCAAGACTCAAGCTGACTGGTCATGCGACCTCCCCAGAGCCCACCAAGGTGTATCTGGGGACGGAGGGGGATGGAAACGCCGGGAGGGCCCCTAGATTTTCCAGGACACGTGGCGGGGGGGGGGGGGCTGCAAGGAAACGAATTTTAAATCCAATCGTAAGAGGCATAGATAGGTTTTTTCCTCCTAAAATCCGGGAAGGACTTGCCCAGCCCATCACCAGCTGCCAGTTTGGCATCCACGCCAACTCACACTTGGCCCCCAGCGGGTGTGCCTTCCCTGCTGCTAATGAGTGCTGACTGGGCCTGGCGGCGCGCGCAGCCGCCAGTCACGGTCACCGACAGCTGCTCCTGCCAGCTGCTGCCCGGCACCCACCCGCCCGGGTCTGAGTGTGGTCCAGAGACGGGAGCAGGACGCCTGCTATCAGGCATCTTGTGTTTGTGGGAAGCGGAGATGGCAGAGGGGCAGCAGGGCAGCCAGAGGAGCCATCGGGTCAGAAAGGGAGGGTGAAGGAGGAACCCACCTGTTTTCCATAGGAGTCGTGGACAGGAGAGACAATCCCACCAATCACAATAAACCTTCCAGTTTTGTGCAGGTAATCCCTCGCTCTTTCTAATTAAGAGAAGAAAACCACACATTATAAAGAGGAAAGGTGTGGTGGATGAAAGGTGATGGTCGAAATCCATATGTTCCCTCTCTGTGGGGCTTCTGTCCTTACGGCTTTCTTGCCATTTAAATGGAAAGTGACAACTTTGAAAGTTACGTTGGTGATTTAAAAAGGTTATGGGGCAAATTCTGGCCCCCAAAGCAAAAGGCTTTACAACTCAAGGGGATTCATCCAGTTTTAAAGGCCCTCTGCTGGAAGAATGGGCCGCTTAGAGGGATTTAGAACAATCACCTCACTGAAGGCCACTCCAGGGACAGATTGGAATTTACGCTTGTGATCACGCAGGAATTCCAAGATGGAGGCGTGACTTAAAAGGAAGAAGAAGGAGAAGAAGCAGAAAGCAGTAACCGCCACCACCTTCTTATAATATGAAATGTGGGCTGATTGCCTCATGTCAGAAGAGAATAACCACCGAAACAAATTTACAAGGCCTCCTGCACAATTAGGGAGAATTAACAAGAAAGGCATCATTATAGTTGATTGAGAAAACTTCAGTCACAGAAAAGCCTTTTTTTCCTTCGGAAGGAATTTGTGATGCTGTCTTTTCGAGTTTACCGGACAAGCCCAATGTCATTTCCACGAGAAAACCTAGAAAACCAGGAAGGGGATGAAAATTTTGGTTCTTACTTCCAAAGGGGTTCAGGGTGCAGACCCAGCAGGGCCCGAGCTTGTACCGCTGAGGAAACGTGGCGAGGGTTTATGTGACAGGTGAGGGATTAAGGGGGTCTTGGGTAGCGAGGCTGGCCGTATAGTTTACAAGCAAGTTTCCAGGATCTCCTTGTTGGCTCTCTTACCGCTTAAACATAATTCTCATCACATTTGCCTTTTTTTTTCTTTCGATGCGAAATCTCTTAGTTTCATAAAAAAATACTTAATGGACTTCATTCTTTAACAAAGCTTTGAATTTAAAGGATAGTTGAGCGGATAGTACGCAGAGTTCTATATACTTAGCCCGCACCTTCTTATCTTCCCCCAACACGGTTTTCCCGATTATTAACATCTTGCATAAGTGCGGCACGTTTGTTACACTTGAGAAGTCCACACTGATGCCTTATTATTAACTAGCTATAGCCAGAGTTCCCATGAAGAGACACTCCGTGTTGTAGAGTCTTTGGGTTTTGACAAATGCATAATGGCCTGTATTCACTACTGCAGTTGCGTAGAGAATAGCTTCCCTACACTCCAAGTCCACGGTGCTCCACCTGGGCATCCCGCTCCCTCCCCCAACAGCCACTGGTAACCACTGAGCTTTTTATCATTTCTCTAGTTTTGCCTTTTCCAAAACACCAAGCAGTTGGGATCATACACAATGTAGCCGCTTCAGACTGGCTTCTTTCATTTGACAGTATGGAAAAAAAGAATGTAACATTTATGTGCAGGGTTTTGCATGGATGTGGTTTTCAGTTCGATTGGGTAAATATCTAAGAGTGCAATGGCTGGGTCATATGGTAAGAGTATTTCTTATTCTCCAAAGGTTCACAATAATGGAAAAACAGAAGGCTTCCTGATGGATCCAGTGAGAGGCCACCCTGGCGAGTTCTGTAACTGTGGCTTTCAATGTTATTGCTGTAGCACTCCCACAGGAAGAAATGCATTTTATATCCTGGCATAATACGTACTTATGTATATGTATAATTAACTGAAACAAATATATTACAATACCCTTAACTACAGCAATGCACGCTGATATTTTCCATGTATTCTATTCTAGCAATCATACATTTAAATAAAAATCTGATCAAAACCTTTTATTGTATGGCAACCTACAGTTTGAACAACTCTGTGCTGAGGTGGAGATGTTAAGGGCAGAGGATAAAGGGACAACAGAGATTAAGTTTGCCTTTCCAAAGCACTCAAGCCAAGTGGTTTAGTCTTAATGCACTATGTTGGTCTATAGGAGGCCTGTTAGGGGTGAGGGTGAGGGAGGGGTACTATTGACCAAGTAAGTTGTAATCAAACTTCAGGGGGCCCTGAAAGTCATGCAAGGACTACAAATTTTATGCCAGCGTTTGCTATTTGGTCAACAATATTCCTTGGACCACTTATGCTCGAATCATCAGGAGAAGGTTATTAAAATGTAGATTCTTGGGTCTTAGTCCAGAGTTACTAAATCAAAATCTCTGGGGTTAGGACTTAAGAATCTACATTTTCAATTAGTGTCCCCTGGTGATTTTTCTGTTCTCTGAAACTTGAGAACCACAGACACATAGACAATAATCATAAAGTGGAGAAGGGTAGACCATAGAGAATCATGGAAGACAATTAAACAGGCAGGTGGCATGCTCTGAGCTGGAAGAAAATTCATTCACAGAAGGGAGAGTGAAGGTGGTGAAAACTCCTATCTTAAACAAGATAGTGATTCCCAGTGGGAAACTTGGGGTCAGGTAATGAGGGATGGAGGAGGGAGACAACCCATCAAAACTTTCCAGAGAATGTCCAGGGACCACAACGAGTAGGATTTCCTTCTCTCTTCAGACATTTTTGTTTGCTTTGCTTCAGGGGCTTTGCAGACGGATGTGTCAATGCCTGTGTCATCAACCTTTGTAGACTGTACCTTTATGATTGTACTAATAGTACTCAGCGATTCACTAGCTGCCTGATTATCCCCTAACTTGAATGTGATGTCAAGCAAGAAAGAACTGGAATCCAATGAAACACAAGTGGCCAGGAACAGATACGATTATTCTCTTTCCTTGTCTCTCAAACAGATTCCAAATGACTGAAAAGTCTGCCTGGTGACATCTGACTCAGGAAGTGTGGTTTTTGTGGAAACCACACTGAACTTGGAATCAGAAGACGTTTAGATCTTGGGTAAGTCACTTCGTTTCTCTGAGCCTTAAGCTTCCATATCTGTAAAATGCCTTCTTTGCAAGGTTGCTGCGAAAATCAAATCAAATTCTAAACACAAAAGTGCGTAACACCCACATGGTTTTGCTGGGGAATTCTACTAAACATGTAAAGAATATTAAAAACAAAGCTGCAGGGGCGCCTGGGTGGCTCAGTTGGTTAAGCGGCCAACTTCGGCTCAGGTCATGATCTCACGGTCTGTGAGTTCGAGCCCCACCTCGGGCTCTGTGCTGACGGCTCAGAGCCTGGAGCCTGCTTCAGATTCTGTATCTCCCTCTCTCTGTGCCCTTCCCCTACTCATACTCTGTCTCTATGTCTCTCAAAAATAAATAAATGTTAAAAAAAAATTAAAAAAAAAAACAAAGCTACAGATGGATCTAATATAAGACATGCTAACTATAGTTGATAACTAAAATGGTTTTAACCCCCGATTTTAATGTGTGTGTGTCTGTGTTTCCCACACCGCGAAGCACTTCTCAGACACTAGCGGGTATCCTACAATCCAACTCAGTTCTGACACTATCTACCTAGAGATAGGATCAGTCCCCGTAGGAAGGGTTCAGTCCTACAAGACTGCCCCCTCCCCTTCAGATGCCAAATTGCAAGGCCAGGTTGTCACCTATACTTCTGACCAACTGGCTATAAATCGGGGGTTCCCCCAGCCACTGCCTTGGGGCTGATTAATTTGCTACAGTAGCTCATGGAACTCAGGAAGCTCCTTTACTCTCTCAGTTTATCATGAAGGATATTAAAGAATCCAAATCAACAGCCAGATGAAGAGATACATAGGCAGGGCCCCAAACAAAGGAGCCTCTGCCTTTGGGGGCTTTGGGGCCTCATGGTGTTTAGGATCCAGCGTGAAGGTATGGGGAAGCGTTCTGGTTCCCCAAACTAGAAACTCTCCTAATGCCCTCCTTTTCGGGATTTTATGGAGGCTTCATTATATGGGCATAATTGATTAACTCATTAGCCATTGGTGATTGATTCAACCTCAAGCCAAGTCACCTCCCCAGAAATCAGGAGGCGGGACTGAAAATTCCAACCCTCTATTTATAGCTGGTTCCCCAGGCCACGAGCCTCCATCCTTGGTGGTTTCCAGAAGTCGCTTCACTAACATAAACCTGGTTGTGGTGGAGAGGGATTTGTTATGAATAACAAGACACCCATTTCACCTTTATGGTTCTGAAGCATTTTCAGGAACTGTGAAAAAGAGACAAATATTATAACAAAATATGCTCTTCTTGCTCTTATCTCAAAGGCTTTGAGAGCTGTGGGCCAGGAACTGTGGATGACGACCAGATATATGCTTTTTATAAATCACGACATCGCAATAACATTGTATTGTATAATTGAAATTTGCTAAGAGAGTAGAACTAAAATGTTCTCACAGACGCAGAAAGTTACTATGTGAAGTGATGGATGTGTTAATAAGCTAGATGCGTAGAGTCCTTTCACAATGTCTATGTCTATCAAATCACCAAGATGTACACTTTAAATATCGTAAATTTTACATGCCAATTATACCTCAGTAAAGCTGAAATTTTAAAAGTGAAACAAGTTTAGAATCTCTTGCAGAAGATAGAAAAAAGAGGAACACTTTCCCATTTATTTCATGAAGCCAATATTACCCTGATTTCAACACCAGGCAAAGAGAGCACAAAATATGCAAAAATCATTAGCAAAATATTAGCAAACAGAATCCAGCTACACACAGAAAGAATAATACACATGGCCAATCGACATGTATTCCAAGCATGCTGTCTCAATATCTGAAAAATCATTTAATGTGACTCCCCAAATTAACAATATCAAGAAGAAAATTCACATGATTGTATCAATTGATGCAGAAAAAGCAGTTGACAAAATTCAAAATTCATTCATGATAAAAACTCAGAATATGAGGAATAGAAGGGAACTTCCTCAACATAAGGAACATCCTTAAAAACCTGTACCAAATGTCATACTTCATGGCAAAAGATGGGATGCTTTTTCCCCCAAATCAGGAACAAGGCAGGGACATCTGCTCTCGGCACTGCTATTCAATATAGTATTTGAAGGCAAGAGAAAGAAAAGGGATAGAGATCAAAAAGAAAAAAATAAAACAAACCACAATGATCTCTATTTGCACATGGCATAAAAGTCTACTTAGAAATCCTAAGAAATCTACGAGTGAATTCTTAGAATGAATATGAGTTCAGTAAGACCATAAGACACAATATCAACATAAGAAAGCTAATTGTATTTTTATATGCTAGCAACAAACATGTGGAAACTGAAATTAAAAACACAAGACCACTAATAGCCACTCAAAAAAAAATAAACACTTAATAAAAAAATCAAGGAAGACCTAAATAAATGTAGAAACACACCATGTTTATGTCCAAGAAGACATAACATAGTAAGATATTATTTCCAAACCAATATATAAATGAAATGGACTTCCTATCAAAATTCCGGCAAGATTTTTTTTGTGTGTAAATATAGGCAAAATAATTCTAAAATGTATATGGAAAGATAAAGGAACTAGAATAGTTAAAGCTTTTTTTAAAAAACGAGAAAGTAGGGAAATCAATCTATCCAAATTTTAAGTCTTTTTATATAGCTATAGTAATCAAGACTGTGAGGTATTGGCAAAGAGACAGACACATAAATCAATGAAACAGAATACAGTCTAGAAATAGCCCCACATACGTATGGCCAACTGCATTTTGACAAAGGTGTAAAAATAATTCAATAAAGGAAGGATAGTCTTTGCAACAAATGGTGCTGGAAGAACTGGACAGCCAAAGACAAAAAATAAACAATAAAAAAACCCCTAAGTCAACCTAAATCTCTTACCCTATAGAAAAGTTAATTCAAAATGGAGCATAGATTTAAATTATGTAGAATAGAAACTTTTAGATGGAAATGTGGGAGAAAATCTTTGGGGACGGGGCTTGGTGAAGACTCAGACATGATGCTGAAAACACAATGCATGAAAGAAAAAAAAAACAATAAATCAGACTTTCACAAAATTAAAAACTTTTGGGGCGCCTGGGTGGCTCAGTTGGTTGGGTGGCCGACTTCGGCTCAGGTCATGATCTCGCGGTCTGTGAGTTCGAGCCCCGCATCGGGCTCTGTGCTGACAGCTCAGAGCCTGGAGCCTGCTTCGGATTCTGTGTCTCCCTCTCTCTCTCTGCCCCTCCCCGCTCATGCTCTGTCTCTGTCTGTCTCAAAAATAAACATTAAAAAAAAAAATTTGCTCTGTCAAAGACCCTGTTAAGAGGAGGAAAACCAAGTTACAGACTGGGAAATTCCACATATTTGAGGATTCATGTCTGGGATATAAAAAGGACTCTTAAAGCTCAATAGTTTAAAATAAAAAAAAAACCTGACAATCCAACTAGAAAATGGGCAAAAACATGAAGAGACATTTCACCGAAGAGGACACGTGGATGGGAAATAAGCACATGAAATGATGTTCACTAGCTCGAAGCATCAGAGAAATAGAAATTAAGACCATGAGGAGATACCACTAATTCACCCATCAGAACGGCTAAAAGAAAAAATAATGACAATACCAACTACTGACAAGGACTTGGAGAAACTGGATTTCTCATACATTGCTAGCGGAAATGTAAAAAGGCCAGCTACTCTGAGAAACGGTTTGGCAATTTCTTAAAAAAAATCCCAAAAAACTAAACACACTTAATCATATAACCCAGGAATTGTACTCCTGGATGTTTTTCCAAGGGAAATAAAAACATGTCTACATAAAAACCTATTCACAGTTATCCATGTAAGCTTTATCTATAATAACCAAATGCAGTAAATAAATAAAATGTCCTGCAGTAGGTAAATTGTTAGGCAAACAGTGGTTATCCATACCGTGGAATACTACTTAGCAATAAAAAGGAACAAACTAGCAATACATACAACAGTTAGGACGGATCTCTAGGTCATCATGCTGTGTGGGAAAAAAGCCAGTCTCAAAAGGCTGAATACTATATGATTCCATTTACATAACCTTCTCGGAAATTATACAGATTAGTGATGGCGAAGTGTTAGGGACAGAGGTGGGGGCAGGGAAGGGAGGTGGTGTGACTAGAAAGCTGTAGCTCCAGGGAGATCTTTGTAGTAATAGACTCATTCTGTATCTTAATTGTGTTGGTTACATGAATCTACACGTGTGATAAGATGACATAGATCTGTAGATACACTTTACACCAAAGTCAATTTCCTCATCTCCGTATTGTACTGCAGATACATAAAATGTAACCAGTAGGGGAAACTGGGTCCAAGCATGGGGGAACTCTCTGTACTATCCTTGCAACTTCCTACGAATCTGTAACTATTTCAAAATAAAATGTTTTTTAAACGTTTGGCGTAAACTATAGAACACGGCACAATTGTAAGGCGGCCGTGTGCAAATCCAGGCAAATGACAAGCAAACTCATGGGGCTGGGTCCTTCTGAAACTTTATCTCTGCTCAGCCTTTTCCATTTTTGTTGCTGGCTGGATTCCAAGCTTTTGGGTTGTTATGGCTTGGGAGGTATTGTCCAAAGCAGTGTTTCTCAAACTTTGACCAGCCTGTGACTCCTGGGGGAGATCTTGTTAGAATGTAGATTCTGATTCCAATGGTCCGGGTGGGGCCTGAGATCAGGGCCGGGATTAGGGTGAGGGGAGAGGGGCAGCGTCACTCAAGTGCAGGGTCAGATCCTGCCTGCATTTAAAATTATTTTATTTTGTTCATCATAGATTTTTTGCAATAATTTTGATTTTTTAAAAAAAATGTTATTTATCTCCATTACTGAGTTTTTGGGTGCTCCCCTGAAATTTTGCACTGGAGGGAGCTCTCCCCTTTGGCCTCACCCTACTCCCAGCCCTGCTGAAGAGTCAGCATTTGTAACAAACTCCTGAAGCGACGGCTGCTGCTGGTCTATAGACTTATATTTTGAATAGCGAGGGACTAAAGACAGACGGGGCAGCCCCTGCGACATTAGGGTACCCGCGACAGAAGCTCTCCTCCCTCCCCAACTCCACCACCTCCTCCACCTTGCATGATAAGGGCATTTCTGGGATTGGCAGGTAGTTTACTGGCAAAACTATAGCTAGAGCCTGGAATTTCATTTCATGCCAAGCTTCCCAAGATGTGGTCTATTTTTGCCTCTCGGTTCTGCCCCAGAGGCAGAGCCAAATCCCTCCAACATTTTACACTCAGGGCCAACCCGCCCTCCATCTGGCCGACCCTGCTTGCTCCTATATTCACAGAGGAGGAGCCCACCGCCACGGAGTAGTCTTGCGGATTCCTGCCCTCGGCACCCTCCTTGGGGTGCTGACAGTCTGCTGGACCCTCCAGCCACGGACAGACACAACACAGATGATTTGTCCATTAATAATAATTCATGAGACAGACATGTCTCGTCTGCCTCCCGGCTGCTCGGTGAAACCAGCTGATGGGTGTAATCTACTCTCCTTTTCCAGAGAGTTAGTGGAGGAAACACTGTGGGCAGGGCATCGATACTAACTGCATTTTTCCTTTCCAGCTGCAATTAGAAATGACCCTTCCTGAGTTGTATTCACCGCCGGAGCTGCCTGAATTTTTCTTGTTTGTGAGTTTCACAATCGTCGTCTGGATGTGTACATATTCTAAAATTTAGAGTGTTTTATTTTTTAATTTAAATTTGAGAATATTTATTGGATCATGAAGGAGGAAATTAAGCAGCGTTCTTCCCGCTCAGGGGTTGAAACTTGTTTTTCTTTTAAAGGAACCATCCCTGTGGCCTAGCAAACTGAACCTTGGACATTCTTAACAAAAATTTAGTATTTCTCATGTTCAAGGCTCTGTGCCAGGTGCTGTGGGAGACATAGAGAAGTAAAAGACATAGTCTCCACTTCCAAGGATCTTTGGTTTTTGATGCCGGGACACAGTAGGCTCTGCTTGGATGATGGATATAAAACTGAACAGAAGCAACATTAAAATGCTATCGAATTTCATGGGAGAGAGTGATCCCAATGGGATGGGGCGGCCTCCTAGAACAGAGGAGACTTGGGCTGGGTCCTGACAGTAGAGAAGAGGAAGGTGTATTAACCGTGTCTTTTTATTTTTCTGTTTTCTGATGCTGGGACCTTTGGAGCCTTGCTGGCCCTTGAGAGGCCACTGCACCCAGGGTCCATCAATTCCTAAAGACGGGAAACAGTGCACCCTAGAGCTCACCTTTCAAATGCGAACTAACCGGTTCAGAGCCCATACCCACAAACACACCCTCTGTGTGGCTCTCTTGCTGGTCCCCTCCCCACCCACCTGCCCTAATGACCCCAGGCCAGGTACCAGACCACTAGAGACAGCTCCTACGTCACAAAACCACTGAAAGTCTGCATACTGGCCAATCGTAAGCCCAAGCCCGAACACCCTGCCTCCCCACTTCCTTCCTGCGGAAACCACAATAAAGGTTCTGGCCTGTGTTTCCGGACTCCCTCCACGTCCCGACTGGTGCCTCATCTGCAGCAAGGCACGTCCTCTCCTCTTGGGATCCATGAGCATCAGTATCTTTTCAGCGGCCAAGGTCTCCTGATCTGTTGGCTTTGCCACACCCAAATGACAGTAAACCACACATTTTAAAACAAAACAAAGAAACTCATTCCAGGGAGAAAAGGTGAGGCGAGCAGTTGGACTGAATGAGGAACAGAGTCTCCAGGTCCCACCGAAGGCTCTATAGCTTGGCTTTCTTTGCCTGAAAAGCAACGATACTGTTTTCATGCCTCATCACTAAGGGCGTCTTACCCTCCCCCACGTGACCTGGACATCTTCCTGGGTCTCTCTCTGCTCCCAGTCCCTTCAACGTGTTTGGGAAGCAGAGAGCTGGGTGGTCAATGGTCCCCTGGGTGGGTGAATCGGTGGATCACACCAGGTCCTGTCTCTCTGAGATCTCTACCTAAGCCGTAAGACGGTGTTCCAGTGAGCATCCCACTTGAACCTGAGAGAAGTACGAAAAGCAGCATTGTCTCTGACATTGACCCACGGAAGCCCACCGGGCCATTCCTTGGTCACCGCTAGCTGAGCGGGCTGTGGGACCCCTGTAATAAGTGCAGGCTAGTTACGGACCCAGTCTCCAAGGGGAGCAGTTGGCTTAGCTCTTCCTGGAGCTGGCCAGCCCTGCCCCCAGCTGGCTGTGCACAGACGCTCGACATCATACCTCAGCAGAACTGGCGGAGAAGATGTACAGCCACCAGCACAGTGGCCCCTCCTCTCCTCGCCCGGTACTCTTGACTATGAGAGAAGCAGTGAAACAGGAAGCCTCTTGAGGTCACGAGAGCACGCTTTTTTCTTCACCTGCTTACTCCTCTCTCTCTGACTCAGGAAGGCTACATTTCCTGAGGCGATGACGACGGGGTCCCCAGGTTTGGGGTGCTCTTCCGCCCAGTCTCTGTGGCTGACCAGAAGAAGCGGTGGGCGGGGCGTGGATGCCTGCGGGAGTCCATCTGAGGCCCCCGAACAGACCCGTGTGCAGGACAGTCCTGCACACCCTGACCAGCTCCCCTGGACACAGAGTCCAGTTCTCTTGACCGTCTGTCTGCTTCCACCATCTGCCCCCACCTCCGGTGTACACACCTCAGGCTGCCCTAATTCACCGGGGAGGGTAATGCTTCCCAGACCCCCTTGCACACCTGGATTTCCTCTAGTGCCTGGATTTTCATTCACATGTTGGCTTTTGCAGCCCCTTCTGCGTGTAAGCCTGAACCGGCTACTGGGAGTAACAGGAAGCAGCATGGCTCCCCTCTCATGACTGCTCATCTCACTTGCTCCACTACCTCTGGCTTGGGAGAAATCGTGTCCCTTTGTCTTCACAGCTAGAAAATGATTTATGACCCTCACTTCCACGGCCGTCACTTCCCACACATCGTGCCGGGGCAAACCTCTCATGTGTCCCAGCTGCCAGGTGCCCACCCCAAAGTCTGGCCTCTCCATTTGAATCCTGTCCGCCGGAAAGGCTCCCCAGATCCCCGCCTCCACTCTTTCCAAACCACACTTCTTGGAATTCGCCCATTATTGGGAATGGTTTTTTTTCTATTTATTTCTTCAGAAATAGAAAGCTAAATATACATGTAAAAATATGGCATGAACTGGTTTCCCCTTCAGTGAGACTCCTAAACACATGGGAGAATTATTTTAAAAACCCACAGACTGTAATACTAAATATAACCGGGAGGGCGGGAGGGTGGGGATGGGGGAGAGAGGGGAAAGGCGGGGGAGGGAATAAAGACAGAAGAGCACACATGATGTAAAAATCCCATCGTAGTTTTTTTTGACAGGTTTCTGTCACTTGCAGGGAGTCGGTGCTATTTTTAACTACACGGCTGTTATTTCCCACTTTATTAACCATTAACCTTTTTGAACACAAGTTCGCCACACAGGCTTCTTATTTAGGGATAATTCAGGCTCTGAAGTAGAGTTTATTGAGGAAATAGCTTTGCTTTTATCGAGTAAAACAAGTAGAGAGCGGCAGGCAGAGAAAGGCCCCTTTTGTAGAGACGTGGTCCTGCGGGGGCTCTAGGGCCGGCCACACGCAACGGGCCAGCTTAAAGGTTAAAGGTTGCTTTCCCTTGAAGAGTGTTACTGGAAAAACACTGTGTCCTATACAGCTTTTTTTTTTTTAATTTTTTTTAATGTTTATTTACTTTTGAGAGACATAGAGTGAACAGGGGAAGGGCAGAGAGAGAGGGAGACAGAGACTCTGAAGCAGTCTCCAGGCTCTGAGCCGCCAGCACAGAGCCCGATGCGGGGCTCAAACTTACAGACCTCGAGATCATGACCTGAGCTGAAGTTGGCCGCTTAACCGATGGAGCCCCCCAAGTGCCCCCCATACAGCTTTCTTACTTGTGTTCATCTTCCCTCTCTACTTTCCCATGAATCGGTAGAAATACCTTCCTGAATCAAGGGCCCCCCAGCTCTGGGGAACTAACTCTCCAGGCTCTCCCGGAACTTTCCTATTTTCAATACTAAAGTCTCAGGCGCCTGGGTGGCTCAGAGGGTTCAGCATCTGGCTTCGGCTCAGGTCATGATCTCACAGCTCCTGAGCTCGAGCCCTGAGTCAGGCACTGTGCTGACAGCTCAGAGACTGGAATTTGCTTCGGATTCTCTCTCTTTCTCTCTCTCTCTCTGCCCTCCCCCCCCCAAAAAAAATAAATCAATACTAAAGTTTCCATGCCCTGGCAGGGCTCGAAGTCCCCAGCAAAGTGAGATGGTTGGTGTGGCATGCCGAATGACAGCCCACGTCCTAATCCCTGGGACTTGTAAATATGTCACCTGAACACAGCAAGAGGGACCTTGCAGGTATGACATAAATGAAGGAAGGACCTTGCAATGGGGTGAGATGGGGTGGTGAGGCTGGCTTCTCCAGGTGGGGCTGGTGTAATAACTGAGAGAATGCCGAAGGTCAGACTCAGAGCCGATGGGGCAATGGAAGGAGGGGGCGGTGGGAGATTCGAAGGTGCAGGAAGGGACTGTGACCCAGGAGGGTACCTGTCCTCTGGAAGCTGGAAGGGGAAAGGAAGCAGACCTCCCCCAGAGCTTCCGGGAAGAACCAGAAGACAACGGTTTTAGGACTTTCAGAGCTAGAAGATAATAAATTTATATGTTTTGAACCGATAAGCTTGTGGTAATTGATGGCAGCAGCAGTAAGAAGCTGATACAGTTGGCCACCCTTCTTGAACCTTAAATCAGTGAACCAAGGAACCACACCATCTTGGTCTACATGTGTGGAACCAACAGACAAGTATCAGCTCCTGCAGAAGTGGAGAAAGGAAACTGGCTCACGGAAAACGCACCATGGACTCTTCCAGTGTCACAGAGAGAACACAGTTTTAAAGCAATTTCATCGATATTTTAGAGTTTTCTCTTTGAAGGAAACTTTAAGTAAAGGAATGTATAATAACCTATGAACAACCAAAATCAAGCCTTTGAAATTCCTTAAATTAAGACACGGAGCCTACCTAGGAGGCAATAGAGCATAAGTTTATAGACTCTAGGTTCAAATCCTGTTCCAAGCATTACTAGCTGGGTGACCTTGGGTTAGTTACTCAATTGCTCTGGCCACTGACATATCTCTTAACTGGAGATAATGTGATCCAGCTCACGGGGTTGTCTGATGATAGATGTAAAATAACACCAGCACCCAGGAAACGTTGGCCATACTTTTCTTTCTTGGGGAAGTCTAACAATTCCTTTGGGGAGGAAAGTTATGAGATAATAGACAAAATATAAGACGTATTGGTCTCTGCACCTGGCGTCTGGCACAGAGCTCCTAAAACCCTGGTAAATTCCTGAGTGATAAGAGGACTGGGAGCGTCTATTGTTCTAATATCTGGTTTTGACCCCGATTCCCGACACACAGTTCCTACATCCTTTGGAATCTCCTGGGTGATAACAGTGTCTTATGTTCTAAATAAGACGACTCTCGGTGCTCCCGGATGGGAACGGGTCAGGGGAAAGATCCAGCCATGATTAGAGGCTTGGGATTTTCAGCCCTCACCTACTCCCATCCCTCGATCTTCTAGAGAGGGAAGAGGGAGCTGGAAAAGGAGTTAATATTTGGTCTTCTGATGTGAAGAAGCCTCCATAATATCCTGGTGGTAGGGGGTTCAGAGGGCTTCCCAGGTGTCGAACACAACGTGGGGAAGGTGACACATCTGGACTCCGTGGGGCAGAAGCCCCTAAGCTTGGGCCCCTCCTAGACCTCACCCTAGGTACCTCTTCATCTGGCTGTTCTTCTGTATCCTTTACCATACCCTTTAATAAGCTGGTAAACGCGGGCACCTGGGCGGCTCAGTGGGTGAAGCCCCAGACTTTGGCTCAGGTCATCCATGACCTTGTGGTTCTCATGAACCCCACATCGGGCTCTCTGCTGTCAGCATGGAGCTTCAGACCCTCTTATCTCTCTGTGTCTCTGCCCAGCCCCCACTCTCTCAAAAATAAACATTAAAAAAAAGTAAGCTGGTATATATAGGGAAGTATTTCCCTGAGTTCTGCGAGCCACCCTAGCACATGAATCGGACACAAGGAGGAGTTGTCAGAACCTCCCATCTATAGCTGGGTGTCAAGAGCACAGGTGACAAACCTGGGCTCACTACTGGCTCCTGAGGTGTGGGGGACAGGGGCCACGCTCGTGGGACTGAGCCCTTACCGGCGGGATCTGGTGCTATCTCCAGGCAGATAGTGTCAGAAGTGAGAGAAGTCGTAGGACACCCAGCTGGTGTCACAGAGAATTTCTTGTCTTGGGGAAAAACCTCCACACAACTGGTGACCGGAAATGTCAGAAGCTTGAGCCACAAAGGAGACATCCGGGGAAGAGATTCCTAGTAGGGAAGAACCGAGTTTTTCCCTACATAAGAAGGTGGAACGCTGAGGTTTTTCCTTGTTACAAAAGTGACGGTGGGACGAGAAAAAAATCAAAAACGCTTTTTAAAAACATATGCAGCGTACCATTGTAGGGCTATTAAGTGTAAGTCTTCCTTTTGTCCTAACACTCTTGGTGCCACCCATGAGAGATTTTTTTGGTGCTGGATGCAGCTTGTCCTGCCTTCCCTTAGAGAGAGCAGATGCACCCCGCTAGGCTTGAGAAGCCAGTTCTGGAGAGCGAGTGTCTGACTATTCCCAGCCCCTGAATTCCCCTCTCCTTACGTGCAACCCGACAAAGGGTTCCGAGTAATGCCAGACAAGTCAAGACTGGGGTTGGGGCCGTGCCGCGCTTGGGCAGATGTCGACTCTCTTCAGTCTCAGCTGAGTGGCCCGGATGTGTTTGGATGATGGATGGGAGAGAAGGGCGCATGCAGGAAATGTCAGGCTGGCCCACCGCTCTCCGGGTTATCGACCGCGTTCTGCTGGCGGCTGGACAGAGGGGCTTTCTGCTGCGATGGATGAGACTGCTTTCAAAGGTTTCATTTGTCTCTGGCAACTCTCAGAGCTCACAGAGGGTTTTGCTGCCTCTCCCCGAGCTGACCCGGAAGCATGACCCCAAGGGACATCAGCAGGAAATCATCCTAAAATGGCCTTCAGGATCGGGATGTGAAATCAGATACCTTTGTTACATATTCCTTAAGCTGACTTTTTTTTTTTTTTTTTATAAATGATACCAATTAGTGTCAGTGAGAATGAGGGGGAGTGTGCACTCTAACACACCGCCGGTGGGAGTATAAATTGATTGCCTTTTAGGAAAGTAAGATGGCAGTTGGCATCTATCAAAATGACAAATGGGCATGACCTCTGACCCGGCAATTCACTTCCAGGCATCATTACGTCAGAAAAAAACCTGCGTATGCGCACAGAGGTGCGTTCGAAAGGATGTTTCACTTCAGCCTGATTTGCAATAATAAAAAATCAGAAATAAATGTGGAAGCTATCAGACAAATTACAATACATGCATCCAAAGGAATGTTAGGTAGCCATCAAAAAGAATGGGTTGGCCTATTCGGTCTGACAAGGGAAGATCTCCAAGACACATTGTTAAAAATAAATTCAACGATGAATTTCGAAAACAAATTCAAGTCACAGGACAATACCTATAGTACGGTGGTGTTTGAATGAAACTATATGCATGTAAGATAATTTCAGGCAGTGATAACGAGAGCAGTGAAGAAAATAAAAGGGGGAGGGGAGGTGGACACTGGGTGGTATGGGCGGGCTTCTCTGCAGAGGTGACATGGAGGCGGAGAGGTGAATGACAGGGCACCGGCCACACAGAGACCAGGAGGGAAAGTGTGGAAGACCGTGGGGCCCAGAGGGGACAAAGTCCAGGCTGCTGCTGACCTCAGGGAGGCTGGAGGGACACGAACCGGGAAGGGCCTTGGGAGCGGGGAAGAAGTTCGGGGTTTTATTTTAAGTGCTTGGATGGTTGTAAGTGGGAGAATGATATTTTTTGAAATGTTTGAAATTTTAAAATTTGAAATGTTGACAATTTTACAATTTTCAAAACTGTGGAAGCTCATGTGGCTCTTGGGCAGAAAAAGAATTGTCGGGGGAGCGAGAGAGGAGGTAGTGAGACCAATTAGGCGATGATTACGAGTCCAGGGGAGAAATGACGGTCATGAACCTGCAAACGGCCAGGCCTCCCGTCTGAAGGAGCCACGGTAAATGGCCTCTTACAAGGTGTTCGATAACCAAGACATTATTTTAAAAAATATAAAGACCTGCGTGAAGTAGAGAGGAATATTACAGTAGGATTAAATTTTGCGATGCCTGACTAATTATGAAGATTATCTTGTTAGGATCATATTTGATCTGGTCAAATCCTTTCGCTAGAGCATGGCTTTGTATTCGACAACCTGATATTCTATCGTTAGTTTATGAGGTGGGCAGCAGTACGGCTCCCCCAAACCCAAGAGTTGAAAGCAGACCCCAAGAACTATGAAAACCTGTGGAAAATTCCTAAGGAAGCAGTAAATCCCATATTCTCATGCTCTTAAGTATATTATGCATGTGCTTAAGCATACTTCTCTCTCTGGGTTTTGTTCCCTTTTTTTAGCTGAAGTTACAGTGCCCCCTAGAAGACCAGACTTGATATTCTCATCCTAATTTTAGGCACAGCAAATATTTTCTCTTGGATGAACCCTCTGAGCCCTTTCCTGAAAAATTAGGGCGGACGCCTAAAGACTCATGGAAATTCACCCTGGGCGGTCCACAGCCCTGCTCTTCGGAATGTACAAGATGAACTTTGTGACCTTCTGCCGGGAGGGCAGTTCTAATTACAGAGCAAAGAGAAAGACTCCCAGGAGCAGGTAAATGTGCAGCCAATCTGGACGGGGCCCAGACGGACGCTCCCAAACATTCTTAAGATGCCGTATTTCTAATGATTGAAAGACCTTGGAGGGGAAACCTGGATCTTACCACCTCTAGGTCAGCTTCCCGTACTGCCCTGATCCTGAGACTGCTCTCAAAGACTCCTGTCCTAACAGCCAGCACAGAACATGACAGAGTCCTAAGACTTTCGATCTAGGTCCTAGAGTCATGCCGCAAACCCTGTCTTCCAGAATGCCTCCCACATCAGGTCACAGTTCTTTCTCTTCGCTCCATCAGCCCAGGCTGTCAAGTGCCTTTAACCTGTTCTGGTCCCTCTCCTGTCCCCGGTGGTTGCTCAAGAAGACCGGAAGACCACCCTTCCTAAGACAGTGCTAGCTCCGTTCATGACGAGGTTGATTTTGCTCTCCAGGGGACGTTTGGCAATGTCTGGAGACAATTTTGGTTGTTGGGTTGGAAGAGGGGGTACGACTAGCTCTTAGCTGGTAAAGGCCAGGATACAGCTACACATCCTACAGTGCTCGGAATTATCTGGCCCACCGTGTCAACAGGACCAAGACCGAGGGACCACGTTCCAGATACATAAAACAAGGCCTCTGTCTGAAAAGTAAAGGGGAAACTAATAATGCTAACACAGGTGGAAGAATTACAGCCCCAAGAGAAGGAAAACAAGGGCATTGAGATTTCAGAGTCCCCCTTTCCACCCTTTCTGGCACAAGGGACCGTTTCTGGGAAAAGTGACCAAGTCAAATACCATCATGACAAAATGCCCTCCATGACAGGAGGATGTCCAAGTGACCCAGGAGGGTTGTTAGGGATTAGTCCTGAGGTTCATGTCACCCTGAGGCTGTATATCCAGACTCACCTCTGTCTGAGCGAAGGATGGTGCTTCTGCTCAGGATGGTGCTTCTGCTCAGCTGCCTTCTTCCCCTCTAGCTGCTCCCATCCCTTCGCTTTTGCAAACCGAACCTCAGCCTGGGGAGTCACGCATCTAAGCTCCAGGAATCCCCCTGAGCTGACAGAATGAATGGTTTCTGTGCCCAGTGGTTAAAAAGCACAGGAGTTGGGACCGGGCAGACTGAGCGATTTAGGGAATCCTTGGCCAGAGATCAAGAGAGACCCTTTCTCCTTGCAGGCCCTAATTAGTTCTTGGTTCCTTATGAAAAGCCGTGCGGGAGTAATTCAGACAAGCAACAACAAAAGGATTTTGCAGCCATCTATTTTCTAGGCTCAAAGCAATATTATATAATAATCAGGTACAAATTGCCCTGTTTTCTTGGCACTCTGCTGCTAAAGAATTTTTTTTCTTTCTGGAAGTTCAAATGGCAGGGACCTGTTGGCACTGTCTTGGCAGGTGTGGACAGAAAGGCTTGTCTCTAGCCAAGCTCCCTGGAAAGACCTGCCTCCCGCCTCTCAGGTCAGGGGACCGGAGGGTCTGCTTTGTAACCTGATGATTCAGAGCCATGAAATGCAGTTACTACTTTTCTCATGCAAAACCTGAGAAGTGGGCAAGATAGTTGTACAATGCATTCAGACTTCTGGCCCCCTACACACACACACACACACACACACACACACACACACACACACACAAACACACACCCCTCTCTTGGGGTTCTACCCAATTTAACCAAACAGATTTAGAAATTTGGGAACATACTATGAAATAGGGAAAGACAGAGAATCACTGTTTCTAAGCACATGGTCACAGATTTGTGTTGTTTATTAAAATATTTTTATTTTTACATAACTTCGGACTCAGAGACAAGTTGCAGAACTCACATACGCGGTACCATTCACCCAGATTCCGCATTTGTTACTATCTTCCATTTGCTTTATCATTTTTCCTTTCTGCATATTTAGATTATTATTACTTTTTAAATGACTCGATACCAAGCTGCCTCTTTGCTCCTAATACTCCCGCGTGTAGGTCCTAACAAAAAGAGCACATTAGTGACAGTTTATTAAGCTCGTCCTTTTCCAGTTGAAGGACAGCTGAACAACTGGCAAATGGCTTCAAAGTCTGGGCCTGCAGGGTGGGATTTTCCAAGGGTCTCCTGCTATATCTGGGTTCAAATCCTGGCCTCGCTGCTTTCTGGCAGTGTGACGTCGGATACCCACTCAAGTTTCTTCATCTGTAAAGTGGGGGAAATGCTGGTATCTCTTTCATAGGTTGCTGGGAGGACAAATGAACTAAGTCACCAAGAAGACTATACACAGACAGGTTTAACACATGCGTGAAACCATACACAGTAACAATAGTCTTCATGGTAGCTACGGTCTCCTTTTCTTTCCACTTCTCCCTTCCTTGAGTTTTTTAGGATTATTGTGCTCCAGTATTTCTCCAGCCAGTGCCCTTTGCTATGAAGTCCGGTCCCCCTGTTTTCACTGGCAGGGATGGCATCAAACATGTAGTCCCCCACATTTCTTTCTCTCTCTGATAGTTCCCCTCCCCACACACCCACATCAGTCTTCTGTTCATTGTAACCATGACACATCTAGAAATTTATCAGCATACTACAGAACAGAAAAGAACAGAACTTCATTTCTTATAAGGTTATTAAAATACTTGTGCTTTAAAGTAGGACAACCACATATATATATACACGATGGAGTATTACGCAATCAAAAAGAACGAAATCTTGCCATTTGCAACTACGATGGAACTAGAGGGTATTATGCTAAGCAAAATTAGTCAGAGAAAGACAGATACCAAATAACTTCACTCATATGAGGAATTTAAGATACAAAACATGAACATAAGGGAAGGGAAGCAAAAATAATATAAAAATGAGGAGGACAAAAACATAAGAGACTCTTAAGTACAGAGAACAAACTGAGGGTTGCTGGAGGGGTTGTGGGTGGGGGGATGGGATAAGTGGGTACGGGGCATCAAGGAGGACACTTGTTGGGATGAGCACTGGGTGTTATACATAGGGAATGAACCACTGGAATCTACTCCTGACATCATTATTGCACTATATGCTAACTAACTTGGATGGAAATTTCAAAATAAATAAATAAATAAATAAGGGGTGCCTGGATGGCTCAGTCAGTTAAACATCCGACTTTGGCTCAGGTCATGATCTCACAGTTCGTGAGTTCGGCCCCGTGTCAGGCTCTGAGCTCACAGCTCAGAGCCTGGAGCCTGCTTTGGATTCTGTCTCCCTCTCTCTCTGTCCCTCCCTTGCACACGCTCTGTCTCTGCCTCTCAACAATAAATAAACATTGTAAAAATATTTTTTTAATGTTTAAAAAAAATAATAAAAATAAAAAAAATAAAATGTAGGACAACCATAAAGAACTTAGCATGCGTGGTGATTTGAGTTATTTACCGCTGAAGACAGGGAAATCCCTGGCTTCAAGGTATTTGGGTCAACCAGCTGTACTTTCCTTCCCTAGGCATGGATAATTGGGTATTTGGTTAGGAAGGAAAAAAAAAGAAAACTAATATTTAAAGTATACCTACTATGTCCCCAGCCCTAAACAAGTTGTTTAGATATTTCCACTTTCAAGCATTTCTTTTTAAGACATAGACCTTTTAAAATCCAATGACAACAGCCTAGATCAATTAATCACTAGCTACTCTCAATGGGAAGCTCCAAAGGCAAAGGCTAGAAGAAATGCCTCAAAGCAGGAAGTTGTGGTTTGGCCCCAGCCATCGCTGAGTTTTCTCTCCAGGGATCTGCCAGGGGTGCAGGTCCTGGGAGCAGGGTGGCTATTGCTGAGGCACAGCCTGGGGCCTCGTGGTGAGGCCCCCTCTGCCAACAGCGGCTGCAGCTGAAGGTTGAGCAGCCTTCAACGTGTCCCACATGGCACCTCCTGCTTGTCTCCAGAGGCACCCAAGCACGCTCTTACACGCCGGCAAGCCTGGCACAGCTCCTTTAGGATAAGACCCCAACTCCCAAGTGGACCCCTTTCAATCCGAACCCTGAGGCTCTCTCCCGCACCTCCGCTCCTGCCTCAAGCATGCCTTTCCCCCCCAGCGACAGGGATGCGTGAACACACCCACTGGTGTCTTCACCCTTGTGTTTCTTCTGCCTCAAATGCCCTACTCCAGCTCGGTAACACCTGACAAAGGACTGTGGGTGACGCTTCTCTGGCCTCTCCAGGACCTGGACCCTCCTCATCACTTAGACATTAGGCAATACTCAACCGGCGCTGGAGATGTATAGAGCATTGCACTGAATTACAAGAGTGCAGCCACCTTGAGAGCTAGAATTACCAGTCTAAAGGTGAATTTTTCACATACAAATATAGTAACTTGTTAGAAAAAAAAAAGTTTTGTGAATTTAAATTCCTAACATTACCTCATAGAGATTTCAAGAGATAAAATAATAATTAGGTCCTAAACAATTTTAAATTAACACTTCATCCGAATATACCAACCAATTAGTTTTTCTCTTGTTATCTAGAACATTGGTTTACCTCAACACAAAGATGGGAATGATGATAAAAAAAATAAGAGTATATTCAATGGACTATCCACCCTACTGTGTTGCCTCTCTGTGCCTGATTCTGAAATTACATGGGGCAGATACACAGATAGAAATAAAATACTTCTATTTATGTATTTTTTAAGTTTATTTATTTATTTTTGAGAGGTGGGGAAAGGGCAGAGTGAGAGAGAGACAACCCTGAGGAGGCTCTGCACTATCAGTGCAGACACCCATGAACTCACGAACCATGAGATCATGACCTGAGCCAAAGTTGGATGCTTAACCAACTGAGCCACCCAGGTGCCCTAGAAATAAAATACTTCTCTACTTGCATTTAAAAGAGTTCATTTAGGGGCTCCTGGGTGGCTCAGTCGGTTAAGTGTCTGACCTTGGACCTCAGCTCAGGTCATGATCTCACCATTTGTGAGTTTGAGCCGCACATTGGGCTCTGTGCTGACAGCTCAGAGCCCGGAGCCTGCTTCGGATTCTGTGTCTCCCTCTCTCTCTGTCGGTCCTCCTCTTGCACTCTGTGTGTCTCTCTCTCAAAAAATAAAAAAAATAAAAGGGTTTATTGATATCTCCACTGTTTTAACGAAGTAAAGAATAAGTATCAAGGGGCGCCTGGGTGGCTCAGTCGGTTGAGCGGCCAGCTTCAGCTCAGGTCATGATCTTGCGGTCTGTGAGTTCGAGCCCCGTGTCGGGCTCTGTGCTGAAAGCTCAGAGCCTGGAGCCTGCTTTGGATTCTGTGTCTCCCTTTCTCTCTGCCCTTCTCCTGCTCTATGTCTCAAAAATAAATAAACATTAAAAAAAATTAAAAAAAAAAGAATAAGTATCAAGTTGCCCGATGGCACAGCATTTTCACCTTGGTGAACACAAACACACATCATGCATGTTCGGTGACATTTTTAGTAACTAGTCCAACACTTCTTTAGTGGGCACAGACTACCCGGCATGTGTACTGTATGTGTGTAGGTATATGTTTAACTCAACCCAAATTAAAGACATCGTGTCCAAACTGCTTTTGAAATATAAGAGTACCCCAAGGACTGAGCCAACCACAAATTCAGAATCACCAGTCTTTCATTTTTGGTTTGTAGAGGTCTTTTTCTCCCTAGCGACTCTCGAAATAAACCACCATTCCGTGGGAGCGGTCAGTCCTGTATTGCTCTCCTTGGGCTCACTCTGTGCCCATCCTGACGGCATCTACGGATTGGGGTGCTTGAGGCAGCGAGGCAGCCTTCTTCAGAACTGGCGGGGACATCATGGAGTCCTCCCTACCCCACCCCATGTGCTGCATTCCCCGGGGACCTTCTCCGCTAGGATCTGGAATTTACTTTGACACGGATCAGAGAGCCAATGAGGAGAGAGCAGGGGGCTGGCCCAAGGGTCTGTGTCACCTGGGAGCGGGGGAAGGGGGCGTGTCTATCTCCCTGACTCCTCCACACCAACAAGGCCACTCCGCCACTCCCCTGGATGGGAAGTGAGGGGGGAGGGGGCCATTCCTCGCTCCCTTGTAGGCTCTCTAGCTTGAAAAGGGAGAAGATTCATTCTTTCTGACCGTTTTCTCTTTTGTGTCTGAGAAGATCCTGTGCCGAGCCAGACAGCAATCCCAGGTTCTCTCCTAGGCTGCAGGAGCGCCAGCCCCACCAGCCCGCGGGGCTCCCGAGTCTCCAAGCTGGCAGGGCATGGGTTCCAGGTAGGCCATCCCGGCGCGTGGACACTTTGTGTTCTGGAGGGCAGGAGTGCGTCTCATGTGGCTTGCTGCCTTACCCGCTCCGCCCCCAGCCCTTACCGGAGCATCTTAAATATTACTGATACTCCAATATTCATAGGAACATTGCATAGCAGGCAACGTATGTTGGGAATAGCCCCTTGTCCCACTCCCCTTCTTCCCACTCGGAAACCTAGGGCTTCGCTAGCAGCGTCGAGTCCTCCTGCAGGCCCCGGCTCTGCATTTTGGAACTCTCATTCAGCATCCCGTGTTCCAGACCTCAGCGCCTCCCTCCTGCCCTCAGCTGGATGTTACATAGTATCCTGACCCAGCCAAGCACTAGACGTGTGTGTAATTTCTAAATGTTACCTGATCCGAGTCTAACACATACATGTGAGCAAGAGCCCTCAGCTTGCCTCTCCAAAGGAGCGACTCTAAAACAGTCATTTCGGCAGTCCGTGTCGAGGTGGGGGAGATCCCTCGAGGTCGGAGCCCATGGGTCATAGCTCAAAAGTGGCAGCCACAGGGCAGTGTGACCAGGCCAGTCCGCCCTTCTGTCGCAGAGGGGAGGCCCCGCTTACCCTGCTGTATCTCAGCCCCAGACCCCCAGCCCCACCCTCAGCCCGAGCCCTGGCCCCTCTGCATTCTCTGATCCCTACTCCTCCCCGCCTGCAGTCAAGCCACCTCTCCAGTCTCTGCAAACAGAAAAGCCCTTTAGAGTTGACTCAGTTTCCCCCTCACTTTATTGACAGACAGGTGAAGACCCAGAGTACGGAAGCTAACCTCTAGCTCCAGAAAGGGATTCATGAACCCCCACCACGAGGCAGTTAACTCAAGGGCTTTCGTCACTGGTCAGGAGACAGGCGCCTACCCATGACAATGACAGGAGCTATTAAAAAAATTTTGCCTAGCGTCTAAAGTAAAAAAAAAGAATTTTTTTTGTTAGCATCAACTGTGAGCCGGATATTGTACTAAGCACTAGAGATACGGATAACTCCCCCAGTGTGAGGGAGAGACACGTAAATAGACAAATACAGTAGTGTTAGGAGTTGTAAGAAGAGTCGAATCTTCTGAGTGTTTTTTATGTGCCGGACACTGAGGATGGGCTTTACAGTTCCTAATTATTTTAATGACAGAGGGAAGCTCGCTGAGCTGTGGAGGCTCCGAGCTCCAGTGATGGAGGTGGGAAAGTGCGCTCTAGCCCTGGGCGGCGGCCGCTCTCTGCCTCCCCGGCAGGTCAGGTCGGGTACCCCAGCGGCAGAGCCTGGGCCCCGAGCTCCTCCCACCTTGGCTTTCCCGGGCCTCCATCCCGAAGCCCTCCAGCCTGCTTGCAGACTCTGGCCTAGCCTGTCTGAGAAAAGCCCAGGCCAGATGAAGGAACAGGGCCTGCCTTTGGAGCTGGCTCCCGATGTGAGGGGAGGAGGGGCCATACTGAGGCGATGCCCACAGGAAAGGAGGAAGTGAGCTGAGTTCTGGGTTTGGAAGCTAGGTCAGCTCTGGAAGATTTATTCCTGTTCCGCTTTGGAATTCTGAAACCAGAGCGAGGTCATCTTGTCCTCCCTGAGAAAGGAAATCTCCCCACAGAGAGGGTGGCAGGGGAGGAACTTCTGGGGCTGGCACGTCTAGAACAGGGCGGGGAGGGCCGGGAGGAGAGAGAACATTGCACAACCCTGGGAAAGTCCTAAGTCCTTCCTGCATGCATGGGCCGGCCCCCGGGCTCCATCTGCTGAGGCTGTGGACACACTTGACCAACAGGCCGCTGATCTATGCTTCCACCTTGCTGGACGTCCTCAATCAGCCGCAGGAGCAGAGGGTGTCCGTGTCCCAGACACAGAGCTGTGTGGTCTGGGGGCTGGGTGCCTGAGGCGGGAAAGAGAGAAGGGCTAAGAAGGGCAAGTCCGCCAAGGATTCTTAAATCCTGTTGTTACTATTTATTTAATCACTGCACCCACCTCCATGGGGGATGGTATCTTGTTTTTTTAGTTTTTATTTGTTTATTTTTGAGAGAGGGGAGGGGCAGAGAGAGGAGACAGAGAGAGACTCCCAAGCAGGCTCTGCACTGTCAGCACAGGGCCCAATGCGGGGCTTGAACTCATGAACCGTGAGATCATGACCTGAGCCAAAACCAAGAGCCAGACTCTTAACTGACTGAGCCGCCCAGGAGCCCTGGGGAGGAGGTGGGGGTATCTTTAAGCGCAGTTTACAGATGAGAAGTGAAGGATTTGCTTACTGAAATGGCAGAGTCAGGAATCCCACCAGGTCTGGACTCAGACGCCCATGCCCTGAGGACACAGGTGTGTGCACACCCCCGCATGATACCCCCCAGGGCTGCTACGGTGGAAACCACTGAAGTAGAAGTCAAGATTGACTTGCTCTGGTCTTGACTCCACTGGAAACCGGTTAGCGGCTCGGGGCTTTAGTTGACTCACCTAAAAGAAATCTGCCCTGCATCCTTCCGTTCCACCAATTCTGAGTACCTCATCTGTGCCAATGACTGTACCGAGTGCCAAGAAATACAAGGATTTATAAAATCACAGTCCTGCCCTCGAGTAGATTGTATGACAGTGGAGGGAGAAAGACTTTTAAACAGGTGATTTCAGAGCAATGCCTAGCTGCCCAAGTGGTTGTAGAGTTTCATGAGATGGCACGTGTAGACGCTGAGCAGAGCGCCCTGATTTTCCTGAGATGGAGCCAGCTCCCTTAGAAGCCGAAGGAGAACGAAGAGCAGGATGGGAAACTTCCAGAGTAGCTCAGGGCAATCCCTCCGCCCTCACCAGCGCCTCTCTGCACAGCAGGCCGGGGGTGCCTCTTGTTTCCACCTGGCGCGGTGATAGTGCCATTCTTCCTTTCCTTTCTTCCCTTCTTTCCTCCTCCCTCTCCCTTCCCTCTCTGGCTCTGTCTGCCACTATTCTGTGATGGTCCCAAAGGAGTCGTTGATGGGGCAACCAGCAGCATACTCCTTCCGGATCGCACTGGAGTTAGCAGTCAGGGCATCTCCCCAGCGGTGGGGTTGAGGGTGGGGCCCAACCTAAGAAGACCTTGGGGGACAGTTTTCCAGGACCTGCCCTGCACCTGCGGTGTGGAAAGTCCCTATCCCCTCATTCCTGTTTTCCTGGACCCATCCCAGTGCGATAGGAAACTGATTTATACATCTCTACTAATGGCCTCTCCCCTTCTCTGCCTGTGGAGCGGAGCTCTCGGGAGCACGGTCTTCTGGGCCGAATTGGGGTAAAGAGGGACCACGCCGGGTGGATTGGTTTCCTCTGGAAAGGAACTCTCTGGGTTATTGGTGGAAGAAAAATAAATAGATCCTCAGTGAGATGAGAAGGATGTGAACCTTCGGGGCTCGGGGACAGTTTTGGGGAGTGTGGAGGGAGGTGACGATCCTTGAGAGGTAGCTGTATTCAAAATGTACATGGTGAGAGAGATTTTTAAGTGTTGCTCTGTTTTGAGCAGAACCCCTTTTGGTGTTCTTTGAGCAGTTTTAGCCGAGATTCAAATTTCTCCTTGAATGACTTTTTGGCTATCCAAAGATTGTTTCTCTGAGTATATCGCCACGTCGGGACTGGAGCACCAGGCAGCTACGCTTTGGGTGGGTTACACCAACGCTCACAGAACTTCAGCCAAAGCCACCTGTTCTAACCTCTTCATTGTATTACAGAAAAGAAACAGACTGGAGCCAGACAGGCCTAGTCTGTTAGTTTCTCACCTAATATCTTGCCCAAGGAGCAAAACTGCCCCATTCTTCCTGCCGAAAGGGAATGAGGGAGATGGGTGAGCGGAGGAGACAAAAGGAGAGGAGCGAAGAGACAGAAACCGGCTCCCTCCATTTCTCTCGTTGGTACATCCCCATCCCCTCCGCCCCCATGCTGGCAAGAAGTTCCCTCCTCTCCCTGCCTTTTTAAAGCGACATGGCTTTGAGCAAGTCACGTCATATCTGAGTCTAACTACCTGGCAAGGTTGTTAAGAAGTGCATTTGGAAGTGTCAGTCGACCTGTAAGTATGCAACGAAACAAAAATGTCCATTCCTCCTCCCCACCAGAGAGAGCCGGGCTATTTCAAAGGACTTCCCTAAGCCTCCTTCCCTACTTTCAAAAAGGATGCATCCTTTCCTCCCAGGAGAAAGGCCAGATGCATACATAATAAAGGGCTTCCTGGGAGAGCAGGGCAGGGAGGGAGGCAGGTGTAGGAGAGAGTTTATTTATGGGAGGGGAGGGACGGACTTGAGAGTGGCCCGCCAGAGCAGCTGTGGTGTGTAAATTATATGAATGGAAAAAGAAATAGGATTTTAATTAACATTACCGGGACTACACATTCAAGTGCCTTTAACATCCTCGACAGTAAAGATGGAATAACTGGTAAATTACCAGCGAACGTTAAGCGGCCGTTCCCGAATATGACACCCTCTGAGACTGTACTATGTGGGCTTATGGGTTAGGAAGGGGTACAAATATAAGGGAGTGTAGTGTCATCTGACTGTAGGACCCTTGAGGGAGATAAACATGCTCAGGTGTCTGGGCCCAGGCTCTCCCTAGACCCGAGCGCGGTGGGCCCCGAATTCTCCTTCCTCACTAACCTGTGTTGAACCTGCAGACTTGATGCTCAAGGAATAACTGCAACCACTTAGGGCGAGACAGCTCCTTCTCGCCTAGAAATTTCCTGCTCCACCCACCCCATCCAGATGGCCAGACCTTTCCCTCCTCCTACCTTGACTCCTCCCAAGTTGGGCCTGTCCCAGTCCCTGTCCCCAGCTGGGACCTCCTACACATCAGCGGACTAACAGAGTTTGCAGAGCGAGCAGAGCAGCTGTCAGGAGATCACTGATCCTCCACCCGGGTCCCCAGGGCCCCTGGAACAGCCATCTGGAGCCTCAGCTCTTCTCACCCAAACCACGAGGTGAGACTTGCAGGACCACACAGCGAAGCCTAAGCTCCACCTGAACACTTGAGACTATTTAAGGTCCATTCCCCGGTTTTAAATGCCATCTGTCTGCAGGGACGCCCAGGTGGCTCAATCAGTTGAGCGTCTGACTTCAGCTCAGGTCATGATCTCACCGTTCATGGGTTCGAGTCCCAAGTTGGGCTCTGTGCTGACAGCTCAGAGCCTGCAGCCTGCTTTGGATTCTTTCTCTGCCCCTCCCCTACTGGTGCACTGTCTCTCAAAAATTAATAAATGCTTAAAAACATTTTTTTTAAAATTTTTTAGCGTTTATTTATTTTTGAGAGACATAGAGACAGAGCATGAGCAGGGAAGGGCAGAGAGAGAGGGAAACACAGAATCTGAAGCAGGCTCCCGGCTCTGAGCCATCAGCACAGAACCCGACACGGGGCTCGAACTCACAGACTGTGAGATCATGACCTGAGCCAAAGTCGGCCGCTTAACCAACTGAGCCACCCAGGCGCCCCTTAAAAACATTTTAAAATACCATCTGTCTGCTGACAACTCCAAAATATCACCTTGCACACCTCTCTCCTGAGTTTTAACCTCAGAAATCAAATTATCTGCCTGACATCTCTCGCCTGGATGTCTCTCACAAATATCTCAAACCTGATACATACACAACTAGACTCTTGATATCCATCCCCAAATCTGTACCACCACTCACCACCTGCTCCCTCCCTGCAACAATGACACCTCTGGGGAGGTATCCTTGGTTTCTCCCTCCCCCATAACCCCCACCCCTCACCCCATCTGAC
The DNA here is from genome assembly GCA_030068075.1 of Paguma larvata. NCBI lineage: Eukaryota > Metazoa > Chordata > Mammalia > Carnivora > Viverridae > Paguma > Paguma larvata. The sequence goes on from CM057840.1 coordinate 19,455,416, forward strand.
CCATCAACCGCCTCTGAACCCCACCAGCTTCTTTCCATCCTCACTGCTACCACCATACTCCACGTGACACTCATCCCTTGTCTGGATGACCAGGGGGGTGGAGCTGAGAGGAGATGGGGATTGGAAAGGGAGCGCGTTTAAACAGAGACTGGAAGCCAGCTCAGTGCTGCCCCCGCCCCTCATTACCATGGCATGGAGTCAAAATCGGCAAAGTTTGAGAAGCTGAGAATGGAAAACACTCGACCCCACTACCTTCTGCGACCCTGGACAAAAATTTCAGTACCATCGAGGGATGCACTGTTAATGTAAATGAGCAGATTTAGGCAGAGAAAGGGCCTGGGTTACTACCTTCCCTGCCATCTTCCCCCTGCCCCGCCCCATTATCTTTTCTTCATATAAGATGGGGAGATCTGGCCACTGCCTATGGGCCAAAGTGGGACAAAGGTTAACTTGGGAGCCTGATGGAAGGGTCACATAAAATGTGCAAAGGGACCCAAAGTCAGAAGCTTCAGGGCGGATGACCAAACTGGGGACCTGAGACGGGGCAGAGCGTTAAGAGCCGAGATGAAGGCAGAACTTGGACAGGGTGACCTCTCAGCTCCCCTAGAGAAATGACTTCACGCTGTCCAGGGCAAGAGAACAAAAGCCAAGCTACGTTAAAACAGCAGAGGCCAGCAGAGGAGCGGCAAGGGCCAGGTGCCCTTCCTTCAATATCACAAAGATACATATTTCTGGAATTTTGAGCTAATCCAGGGAGAAAGAGAGAAGGAAAAGGGAGGAATTCTGGAATTGGTAAAAGGGTGTTAAAAGAGAGGACCAGAACTTACTATGTCATCTGTACTGACAAGAGGAAATGGACTCTTGTTAGCTGAGTTTCGTCATAGAGAAATAAACAAAATTAAGTGTCTGCACACTGTACTGTTCAAAGCGGGAAATTTCACACTAGTGGCATGACAATCCAATATTTCCCTTGCTTGAAATCCAAATCCAAACCCCTTACTTTGACCCAGAAGGCCCTGCACAGTCTGGCTTCTATCTTCTTCACCACTCCCATTTCAAGCCTCTCTTCCTGGACCACACTGAATGCCAGATTCTCTGGCTTTCCTTGAATTCCTTTAATACTCTAAGCCTTTTTCTGCCTTGGAACATGCCCTCCCTTCCTCCTTTTCGATCCTTCAAATGGATGCCGCCCTCTCTGGAAAGTCTTCTCGGACCCCTTTCTAAGCGCGTTCTTGTGTCTCTGCCGCTTGCTTCCATCTTTTTAACACTTCATATTGTGCTTTCTTCTTTCTCTTTGGTTTGCTATCTGTCTCCCCTAGATTTAACCCCCCTGAAGGCAGGAACGTAGACTTTTCTTCCATCACCATTATGTACCTAGTTTCCGGTACTGTGAGCAGTAGGTTCTTGATAAATATTTGTTGAATGAATGAAAATTTGGGTCCCTAGAACCCACCTAGTAGCGTCTACCCCAGAGTAAATGTGGGTTCATTGACTGTGGTCTAACTAAGAAATCCTCAGGGTTACCCAGAACCAGGAGTCACACCAATTCTCTTTCTGGGTACAGAGTATATGATCAGGGGCCGCTGGCCCAGGGTATCCCATTTCACCATGGTCCATCCTGGTCTTTTGCCCCCAGCACATCAGGACACCTAAGTCCAGCCCCTTGACTCTCCAAGTGAGAAGCCTGAGGCCCCGTGAGATGATCTGACTCGACAGTTACTTCCCGCTAGGACTGACGCCCGCATCTGAGCTTCCCAACCACTAGCCAGGGCTCTTTCCCTACCTCAGGAAGTTCTATTCTATATTCTATTTCTTCCTCAGTGCAGGTAAAAGGATTTTATTCCCTGCTTTCAATTGAATGCAAACACAGCCACCTTGTAAAAGGATTAAAATCCATAAATACTCTGGAGAGATACATACATTTATCTGCATGAAAAAAATGGAAAAATGAAAAGTGTCATGTTCTTTAAGGGACTCTGGGCTATCTTTACTGTTTTCTTTAAGCTAATTTAATGCTTGATGGTTTGGGGAAAGTGCACCAGAAATCTCTGAAGGATGTGTCTAAATAGGCCCAAAGTATTACACCTGGGCCAGAGCTACTCTAAATAAAACCTTCTTTCACCTTGTATTATTTCCCCAATGACGCAAGCCTGATCAGCCTATTGTTATTATTTTGGGTTTTTTTTTAAGCGCAATTTCAGTGTGGTTTGCATATTAAAAGAGTCGTCACCTTTTCTTCCTCACAATCAAATAGTAGTTAGATCATGTGTTACGACCATCAGCCCTATGTGGACAGTCTGTTTTATTTCCTCACTCTGCCCATCACATAATACAATTCTTAACACATAGAGGTGGGCCTATGGGTGCTCAAAAAAGAAGTACATAAATATTTATTGAGCACCCGCTATATCCTGGGTGCTAATGGTCAGTGGTGGGCCAAAGGAACATGTCCCTGCCCTCATGGAGCTTATAACCTGGAGGAGGGAGTCAGAGAAGACCAGCATTTATTTTGAAGTGTACACATAAACACCCACATACATGTAAATTTGAGAAACATGAACAGAATTCAATAATCAGGTAATGAACAGAATGAAATAATTAGGAATACAAGCAACAGGGGAGAAGAGCTACCTAGATATGGTTGTCAGGGAATATAGGCTGGAAAAAATAATTTTCATCTGAAGTATGAAGGAGATGGAGGATCCAGGGGCAGAGATTTAGAGGCTTAGCATTCCAAGTGGACGCAACAGCATGAGCAAAGACTCTAAGACAGGGTAAAGTTCAGTGTGCTCCAGAACATAAAAAGTCTAGCATCGCCGAGTGGTTCTGCAGGCAACGGGCCATGTTGGACGTTACTGTAAGGGAAAGGTGACATCATTGAGGTGATTTAAGAAAGCGACATGGTTTCACTTACATTTTAGGAAAGCATTCTAGGCTGTGAAGAGAATGGATTGAGAAGCTAGAGGAGGGGTATTGCCATGGATGAGGTAAGAATTGACGGAGTCAATGGAAAGAGGAGGAGGGACTCAAGATATACATTGGAGGAAGAATTACGAGGTTAGCTGAGCATTTGGCTCTGGGGGATAGGGAAGAGCTTGGATAACCAAGTGGATGGAGGAGACTGGAGAAGAATCAAGGTAAGGAGATGAATGGAATTAGTCTCCAGTCATAACACAGAGAGTAAAAGGGTCTTGGATGGCTGCCCCCATTACCACTTTCCAGCAGTGCTCATGTTCTATTTCTTTCTTTCTTTAATAGGAAAATAGAAACAGAAATTGGTGAGGTGATTTATCTCCATTCACATAGCAAACTATGGAGATGTGTTGGCATAAGAATCAATAATCCAGGAAGCCAAATAGCTGTATTTGCATCCAACCCCCACCCCTTGCTACCTTGACAGTTCGCATTTACCATTGCCTCTTACTGTCTGTGTTCCGACAATCTTACCAATTCAGAAATCTGCACACTGCAGAGACTAGAGTTTCCTAGAATGGTTTACCACGGAGTGGGTGGTAGGGCTGAGTGGCTGAAGAAGAGAGGGGATATTTATTCAGCAGAACAGAGCTCTCAGTACCCACACACCAGGTGATTGCTCTGTGCACAAGGACATTCGTGAGTCATTCGGGCAGATCTCTTGGGATTGGTGCCTGGAGAATTGGATATAAAAATAGTCCTCTTGGCTGCTGGTTTTCTTCTTTTGCCCTGGGAAGCTATTGCTTTTCCTCCCAGCTCCTCCCTGCCCCTGTCTGCTCCCTGGCTCCCCTGGGTTTCAGAGGAGCTAGCACTGAACACTCCCCTTTCTCACTTAACATCCTCTCCAAATTAGCAAGCCGCTCTCTTGCCAAATCTCGAGGACAGTGGCTCATCAATGTCAGCTGCCCACACAGCTTGCATGACAGAGAAGTTGCTGCAGCCAGAATTCAGGGCCAGCGAGCAGAGAGGCAGGTGTCATGTGAGGGGTTTATCACTCGGTCCTGGAACTGAAGACGACACAGCACTGCAGCTGAATCCCAGCTGCTCAAGCACACTGAGTTGGCTGGTCGTTGAAAAAGGTGAGGGGCCAGACACCCCAGCCTGGGACCCTGGCTTCCTCTCCACCCCTCTTACCTACAAAGGCTGTGAAGGGGCTAAGCTTTCTTTGGAAATAGTCTGAGGCTGAGATCTGCAAATCTGGACCCTCAGAGAGCATTTTGGAAAGTGCCTGTGTGGTGCTACTCTAAATGTCAACAAGCATTTCTAGAAAAGTCCCCTTCCATGATTCACCATCTCTGCCTCCCTGCCACTCCTCAGATGTTCTTGCTCAATGGTCCTCTGTCTTCTAGTCCTCCCTGCGGGAGGCAGAGATCTGTGCTACAACCTGGGCAGCCCCAAATGGGCCAGCACCGCCATTGCCGATCTGCCTACCAGGTTTGCCATCAGAGCCTGCAGTCATCCTGCTCTGGTCTAAGAGACTCGTCTCCTGGTGCCCTGCCTACATTCTTCCCAGCTCCAACACATAGTGCCACTGGAATGCTGTTCCACAGTAGTAAACTCCTGCCTCCTGTGGAAAGATCTTAAGGAATGTTTGCCCAACTTACAATGTCTCCTATACTGACCCGAGAACTCACAGAGACAGGAAGCTGGCAGCCATCTTGAAAAATGTGACCTTGTTCTCCACTCCACTCACAGTTGGTTGGACTAGAAGGATGAAGAGGAATTTCCCCCTTGGACTGGAGGAGAGCAAGAGAGACAGAAAAACATGGAGACAGACAGGTTTGGCCCTTCTGTGAGGCCGCGGTTGGCCACCTTATGCTGCAAATCTTGAGGTAGAGAGGTCACGAGTCAGCAGAATGAGTGAATGATGTATTAGGTACACAGAAGAGGTAAAGATGAGAGATGACTATACTTCAAGGAATCTCCCACGGCATTCTGAATGTGGGTTTCTAGCCTCCCTGAAGCCCATTCTTGCCCACAGGGGTTCATGATTATTCTAGAAATCCCCTCTTCTCGCTCAAGTGATTTCTGTCCCCACCATCAACATGGATGAAAGCAACAATAATACTGTTATATTTCCTTAATTTTAACATGCACCATGAGCATTCAATAATTTGTGTGCGTGTATGTATATGTGTGTATGTGCTGTGGGAGAAACACCCCATTAAAAATAAGTTGGTATGACTTATTCCAATTTTAGGAACGTTAAACATGACAAGCATGCATCTTAGCATTGAGGAAATAGGACACTTCAATTTTTAAATCTCTGATCCTGGCTCTTAATTAGGTAAAACGGTCCATTTAAATGCCTCATTAAGCTATCCATCTTTCCAAACAAGGCTGCCCACCCATTGCCTTTCTGCCAAGCGTGTTCATTTCCCTCCCTCGCTCCATCTTCCTCTAGGGATCCCCAGCGTGAGGTCCAGGCAGCTGCAGGGATGGCTTGGCCCAAGAGAGACGAGCGTTCTACGGAGGGCTCGTAAGCATTCAGTGTTAGAGTGGTCATCAAGCTAAAGAGGTAGAGCTAGGACACAGAGAGCTCGAGTGAGGTGCGCGGGGACATGTGGGCAGATCCTAGAGCCTCCAGGCTGTGTTCTACTTGCTCCATCAGACATGTCTTCCCACCCAAAGTGGGGAAGCAGGGCACCCAGCAGGGAGACAAAGGGAGCCAGCATGGCGCCAGCATAATGGGTGATTAAGAGCATGAATCTGCTTCCAGAGTGCCCAGGTTCAAATCCCGGCTCCACCACTCCCCAGCTGCACTGGCTCTGGCCAGTGACTTAACAACTTCATGCCTCAGCTGTCTTATCTGTAAAATGGGGGGTAAGAACAGTATCGATTGCATTGGGTTGTGACAGCATTATAATTAATGTGAGTAGAGCATGTTGAACAGGGCTTGGCACAGTTGAACAGTGCTCTCTCTATATATGCTTATTAAGTAAAATCAAGCAGCCTCTGGAGATCCAAGATCTCATGAGGGGTCTGGGGGTAGAGCCATCCTGGGGTGTCAGGTGGACACTGCCCCTCAACACCAGGGCTGGGTTACAAAAGTAGCCAGGTGGAGACCCACAGAAAGGGAGATAGGAAGGAGGCTGGCTTGCACCTTGGGCTGCATCAGCATGTAGTCCATCACCTCACCTACCACCGCCCTCCTCAGGAAAGCTCCATATTCTAAGTGTGCTTTCGCTAGCGGTGCCCTTGAGAACATTGTTGGTGGCGGTGGGGCCACACGCTGACTGGCCAGTTCCCTCTGACTGGCCAATTCCCTCCGCCTCTGGAAGCTGGGCCTGGTAGGAGGACAGGGCTTCAGAGGCTCCTGGTGGAGGAGGCGGTGAGCGCTTCCTGAAGCCTGGGTCGGCCTGGCCCGCAGCAAGCTCTAGAAGTGTAGAGCTGGGTGACAAAAGGAACTCCTAAGCCAATGGGACATTTCTTACTAACCCCAAAGCATCTGAGGTTTGGGGTTTGTTTTTTGTTGTTGTTTCCCAACCTGCATCTTCAAGGATTAATTCAAACAGGGACAGCGAGCTGAAATCAATTCCAACTGGCAGTGCCCCTCCCTTCGATGCCCCCTCCGGGGTCTAGAGGAAAATATGCCCAGGAAGGTTTTCACCCCTTCAGGGCTCAGGGCTCCCAGTCTCTGTCTAAGTGATCCCGACATCTCATTCAGATCTTTATTCAGCCTCTCAGAAATGTAGAAAGAATCTCTTCTGTTTCCTTCCTTTGCTAGGGCGCTCCCACCTTCTCTTCCCTCCCTCCCACTTCCCTAGGTTTGCTCAAGGTCCGCACTGGATTTTCAGGCAGAGAGACGGAGCTGGGGTCCCCTCCCGCCTGAACCCGAGGGCAATTCCAGTGAAAGAACTGGGGCGTGGCGGGGGGCAGTGGTGCATGGAGCACTCACACCAGAAAGAGACAGATGTCCATCACAGCTGCTGTCATAAAACATGCACAGCAACCAGGGAGGGGGCCGGGCGGCGGGTGGCCAGGACCCGTTTGCAGCTCACAGCTGGGGACGAGGAGAGGAGGGGGAGGAGGAGGGTGATGGGGAAGCCAGAAAGGGTAGGGAAGGGAGCTGGCAGGGGACCCTGCTGCATAGACAAGATGAAAGGAAAGCAGATACAGTGGGGCTTGAGTGGCAGAAGGAAGCAGAGGCAGGTTTGGCCCAGGGGCGGGCCCAGGGAATCAGGGAGCCTGGAAGGAACATGCCTTACCCCATAATGAAAAGCCACCAGGCTTTCTTTTTGACCTCCCTTCCTCTCTCTGTTGGGTTCTCCTGAGGCAGCCTCTTCAGATGGCCAGACGCACCCCGCTGACAATTCGGGGCTCCCCTTCCCGGGGGAGCACAGTCTGCCCCCCCCTCACCTAGGGAACCCTCCTGCCTGCAGCATGCCCCGTCTTGCACCTGTTTGCAACTCTCCAGATTGACCCCGTGTCCCTGGGGAAGAGCTCTGCCACAACACCGCAGGTGCCTCGCAGCCAGGAGTGTGGCTCTCTGTTAGAACACTTTATGTTACTGCAAACGAAGCGCCGATGGGCCTTTTCCAGAATTTGAATGCAGGGCCCAGATTCATAAAGTTAAGCCTAAAGAGAATACTTTCTGTATTATCTGATCTCACCACCATGAAATTTTTTTCCCAAGACAACTTTATCTTATCTGACTGTCTTTTGGGGATGCCATTAACCCAGGAGGTGTGACAGTTAAAGAATAAGAGGCAAGATATGATATTAATTCCTGAGAATACGCAGTGTAAAAGGCACCAAGTGCTGAATAAATTAAAGTTCTAGTCATGCAGACCGGAACCAAAGGAGGGGAAACTGAGGGCAGCTACAATGGAGAAGAGACTTAAAATGAGCTTTGGGACCTGCAGGAGCAGGTGGGATGGAAGCGACACGCGACCAGCTACTGTCACCAGCCAGCCCTGCACCAAACGGGGAAAGAAATTCGAAAAAGTCAAAAAGACTTTCTGTCTGCCTTTGAGCTTACCTGAATGACAACCTGCTAGCTAAGCCCTGGAGGGCCTCCCCAGAGTCACTTTTAAGCGATGCTAGCCCAGAAGGAAATTCCATGACTTCCTTGAATGTGACCATTTCTCTGGGGATCCAAACTCATCACGGAATTTTCCCAGCCTCACACAGGTCTGGGCACCCTCCCCACCCGCCCTCCCCGCTGGCTTTGAAACCTCTGCACATTTGCCCTCATTGTGTTTGCAACAGCGACAGCTATCACTCTATCAGGAAGTCCATGGTAATAGAAAATAAGATAATATGGGAGAGAGGTGGCCCTCCGTCTTATGACTGGGCCAGGCTGTGATGTGCTTGTCACCAGGTGATGTTGGGACAGAGCTGAGATGCAGCCAGCCCCCGCTAAAAAAGGACTCTACCCAGTTATACAAAATTCTTTTGGGGAAAGAACAAAACCCAAGAGGAGGCTGGTACCCAGAGAACCCTCCAGAGAATGCTTGGAGCTGGTTTAAGTAAATCCTGGAGATCCCAGCACTGAGAGGTGTTACTGGACATCTCCAGATAGACCCCAAGATAGGCCCTTAGGCCAAAAGAAAGCTCAAATTAGGGGTGGGTTGAGAAGGTCATCTCTGCCAAGGTAGGCAGAATAATGGCCCCCTAAAGATGTCTGCATCCTAATTGCTAGAACCTGTAAACACGTCACCTTACATGGCCAAAAGGACGTTGCAGAGGTCATTAAGTTAAGGATCTTGAGATGGGGAGATTATTCTGGATTATTTGGGTAGACCTTAGGTAACATAAGCACCGTTGTAAGAGGAAGGCAGGAAGGTTAGAGTCTCGAAAGGAGATGTGATGAGGAAAGCAGAAGTCGAAGTAATGGGAGGCCATGAGCCATGGGATGTGGAAGTTTCTAGAAGATGGAATGGGCAAGGAAATCAGATTCTCCCTTAGAGCCTCCAGAAGGGAAAACAGCCCTCCTGATGGATTTTAGACTTCTAAATTCCAGAAATGTAAGGTAATATATGTACATTGTTTAAAACCATCAACGTGTGGCAATTTATTACAGTGCTAATAGAAAATAAGTACACTGACTAAGGTATTTGACTTCCCCATGACGCAGACCATTTCTGGGTAAGCCTGAAACATGGCCCTCCTCTGAGCTTTCTTCACAGAGACTCTATGGCTCGTGCTTCCCTCTCCTGGCTAATTAATAATGCTGTCATTAGTTCTGTCATTTCTGGCTGAGAAATTGTTCTCTCCAGTTCTCTCAGGGATCCGCCAGTGGCATCTAACTGTTCCCAATGGTATGAATGCTGGAAGGAGAAAATGATAAATACGAATCTAGAGGCTTTGAGAAATGTGCATGATGGCTCCTCCTCGCTGAACGAAGAGGACACTGGAAAGGATCCCCTCCAGCAGATGAGCTTCTCCAAGGTTCCTTCCCACCACACTCGGAGCAACGTATTACATGACCATGCCACACAAACTATGGTTTGCCTTCACACAGTACCGTCCTGGGGACACGCGGGGCCCAGGGTATGTTGGAAGGACAGGCAGGTTATGAGTCTGGGCCTACTCCATCCCCCATGGTCACCTAGGCAATCGGTTAACAAATGTCAACAGAGACCTTCTGTGGTCTTCTGCACAGCCTCCTGAAGGAGGTGTTTGTCTCTATTCCCCACTGCAAAGACACAATCCCATATCGAGATTCACTGAGCCCCGGTTGGAATAAGTCACTCTCTTCTGTTCCAACTTTGCTACCATAGGCAGCGGCTCTCAGGCCTTAAGGCCCCATGATAGAGTTGCTTCCTGTTGCATTTCAACACAGTCTGCGCTTTCCATGAAAGCCGACTGACACTGAAAGCCATATTTACTAACTTCATGCAAATACACCCAAGAGTCTATCTCTGCCTGCTCTTGCCATAAGCCCTGGGGTGAGCAGCTGAGGTGAGCACAAGAACCCTAGCACCTTGGGTCCCAACTCAAACACCCATGGAGGACTGAGCAGGAGGGGTTGGGAGGCTCCAGTGAGGAGACTCTGGGCCCACTTCCTGTTTTCTCTGGTCAGTGGGGCAGGAAGAGGTCACATGTATTGTCCTCAGTGAAGAGAATTAAGGAACTGGAGCACGGGGTGGGATTAGGTGGTCACAAAAGTGTGATTCAGCCATGTCTCCCACCTCCTTACCATGTTGATTAATAATAATTATCAAATATAACCTGCCAACCACTTTACAGATGCGCCCTCATTTAACTCACTCTACTGTCCTGTTATTCTCATTTTACTGGGCTTCTGTGAAAGGTCACCAAACAACCACAACCAAAATGACAACTCCCAACAGGACAGCTTTCCTCCTCTTTGTTAGATCCCATTTCTGTTAACAGCAGTACCATCCACTCAGATGTCTAAATAGAAATATCTGATAGAAGCCACATGGTCCGGTCCTACTCTACACCTCTCCACCTAATTCATCCCTATGTCCTGGAAAATCTACATCTCTGGCTACAGATACAGGTGGGAAGGAGATGGTCCTTCACTCATTAATGTAAAATGTGAATGAACCACCACTGTGGTCATCGCCTCCATGTCCCCTTCTGGGGTGCTGTGATTCAGGGTCAAAGGGCTCTTCTTCTGATCCAAAGGTGATTTTGCTTGAAGATATTTCTGATCAGGTCACCTTCAGTTACAGCATAGCTATGTCTCCTTGGGATGGACATTTCTCCCATCTGTATAATGCTTTCCTGAAGCTTGGGGGTGGGGGGGAAATATAACTTCCCAGAAGGAACCACACATACATTCCTCTGGAAGCCTCCCCTTGTATTCCAGGATGAACTTGACCATACCTTTCTCTGTGCCCCAACACACGCTCAAACATACCTCTTTTTGTAGTCAACCCTAAGTAAGCTTATTTATTCCAGTTTATTGTTTTTATGTTTTTACAACTAGATTGTAGGATCTCAGAAGCTAGGACCTGGTTTAACTTATATTTTAACCCCCAGACTAGCCAGTGCCTGGCATATTATAGGTACTTATCAATGCTTGTTGGAGAAATGATCTGTGAATATAAGAAGCTGCCCTGTCCTCCGTGCACAGGATGTTCTTAAGAGATGAAGAGGTTTACAGAGACACAGAACCTTTCATAGCAAAGGATCTGAACTGTATGAAACTTGCTTCTGGGAAGAACAAAAGCCTAGTGAGAATAACTCCCTGAATTTATGTGATTTCCTCTAATACCAACTTTATTCCCTGCCAACAGACTTTAAAGTCTCCTTAAATCCGTACAGTGAACTTCTGTTTGTTGGTTTTTAACCAGCATGAGCACTGTGGTGTTACTAGAGCAGTACCATGATCAAATCTAAACCTCCCCGATTCAATTCAGAATCAAGCTGGGGGACTCGAATGGGCATGGTAACTATTAACACTACGAGTCACTCACTGTCGCCTTCACTTTTCACTTACTCCTTACAGCAGGCTTTTGTTACACACGGCAGACTGAATATATGCGTTTATTTCCACTCTTTTAAAACCCCACTAAAATGAAAGTAAAGGAACAAAACAGTAAAAATGTTAAGGACAAAGAACATGGGAGGAGAGATAACACCAGATGAAAGATACCCATAAGTTTTCGGAAGGTGAAAAATAGACGCATGAGTGGTAATTGACATAGCAGAGTGGAGAAAGTCAAACTTAGAGTCCTAAAGCTAATTTACATGATTGAATCTAAGTCAGGGTTTGAAGCACCATTACCTTAGAAGCATGGAGCTGAACACAGAATAGGGAAATTTGGTATAAAGAGTGATTAGACGCCCGCACTCCCTAACCTCTTCCATGTCGTGTGTTTATTGCCTCTCTCTGATCCTAGCAGGAAACTAGAATAGCTTCCTCTGGAGCAAATAACCCTGAGAAGTTCTAGACTTTGAGAAACAAGGCAAAGTGAAGGGCAGAGGGGAAGTGCTTTCTGGAATATAAGGGGATTAAATGAAAGTTTCCATGCTAAATAGCAAAAGTTTCCAAGCGAAGAAGCTTCCTTTCTCATGAGGTTCCCAAAACAGTGGAAGACTGGTTTATGCTCTTTAAGCAGAAGCCTGAGGACTCCTCTTTGGGGAAACTGAGTGGCTCAAGAAGAAAACATGGACAAATATTGATGGAGCCACCCTGACATGTCCATAAAAACCACTAGTCAAAAGGCTCCATCTCTGAACCAGCGAGCCCCAGCGTATGGATGAACGGTCAAGGATCACCAGTCATTTGAAGAAAGCATCCAATATAAGGGAGGAAAATCAAAATAAATGATGGGGCAGGGGAAGAAACTCAGAGAAACAGAAGAAATGCAGAAAATAGAAAAAAAATGTCAAAGGTAGTATAAATATCATCAGAGAGACATAAGATTTTGCATCCATGAAGATGAGAACGCTGTAACAAAGAAACAAGTATTTATTAGTTCATTTGGTAGATACTTACGGTGCCTATTTGTGCACAGCATTATCCCAGGTGCTAGAAACAGCAATGGCCCTAGTATGGAACACATTTAACAAACCTGCCCTCTCAGAACTTCCATTTCCATGGAGAGAGATAGATAACAAACACAGAAATAAGTAATATATAGTATGCCAGCTGCTGGCAAATGGTATGGAGAGAAAAAAACAGGGAAGGGAGTTAGGCAGATCTAGCAAGGAGGGATTACATAAACTTGAACATAAGGACCAGAGTCAACCTCACTGAGAAAGTAACATTTGAACATAAGAACAAGGGAGGTTAGATAGCAAACGTGAGAACATGAAAAGACTCTTGCCAATTAAAAGTATCATGGCCAAATATTAAAATTCTAAGAAAAGTGGGAAGATGAGGTTGAAGAAATCACATAAAGTAAACCACGAAGACAAAGAACAATAGGAGAGAAAAAGAAGGTAGAAGATCAATTCAGAAGATCCGATCTGACTAAAAGGTATTCCAGAGACCCACATACTCACTCACGGTCAATTGATTTGCAACAAAGGCAGATCGATGGGGAAAGAAAAGTCTTGTCAATAATCTTTGCTACTAGATACATGTATGGGGAAAAAAAACCCAGAACTTCAACACCTAGCCACAACGTTCACAAACATTAGTTCAAGATGGAGCGTAGCACATTTGTCTAAATATAAAAGCTAAAACCGTCAAGCTTCTAGAAGAAATACAAATAAAAGTGTGACCTTGGAATAGGCAAAGCTTTCCTAGGACAGAAAAAAATATTAACTACAAAAGAAAAAGTGATAAATTAAACTTCCAACAGAATTTAAAAGTTGTGCTTATGAAAAGATACTTTAAAGAAAATGAATAGGCGAACAAAAAACTGGAGAAAATACTTGTGATGTGTAACTGAGGACTTCTATTTAGGATATATAAACAACTACCACTCAATAATAAGAAGACAAACAGCCGAATTAAAGAAAAATGCATGAGAACTTGAACGCACATTTCACAAAAGAAGATAGACGATCGACCGAGAGCCACATGAAGAAGTATTTGACGTCATTAGGAATCAGAGAAAAGCAAAATAAAAGTACAGTGAGATACCACTGCACACCTGTTCTTTTGAAAAACAAAGTAGTTTTAAACCTTTTTATTTTGAAAATAATTATAGATTTACAGGAAGTTGCAGAGTACAAAGGGGTCCCATGTACTCTTTCACCCAGTTTCTCCCACTGGTTACATTTTACATCACTTTATACCGATTTGAAGACCTACAGTTAAAAAGACTGACGAAGCCAAAGCTTGGTGGCCCTGTGGAGGAACTGGTACTGGTGTGGTTGTAAAATGGCAGCCATTTTGAAAAACGATTAGGAAGTTCTTTACAAAGTTAAACAGTTACCATATGACTCAGCAATTCTATTTCTAAATACTTACCAAAGCGAAATGCCAACATATGTCCACAAAAATACTCCTACAAGAATGGTTAGAGCAGCTGTGTTCACAATAGCCCCAAACCAGAAACAGCCCAAACGTTCATCAACAGATCTGAGAAACAAATTGTGGAAGACTGGTATAATGGACTACTCAGCAATTTAGAAAGGATAAACTATGCTACTCTTCTAGAGCACAAATAGATCTCGTAACATTGTGTAGAGCAGAGAACGCCAAATGCAAAATAATTCGTAGAGAGTAATTCCATTTTTGTTAAGTTCCAGAATGCAGAACTAATCTACAATGACAAAAATCAGAAAAATAGCTGCTTGTGACGGATAAGGGCTGTATGGACACAGGTGTAAGGACAACTTTCTGAGGTGGTGGAAATGGTCTATATCTTGCCTAAGAAGTTGGTTACGCGGGCGTATTTATCTATCAAAATTCACTGAAGTGTACATTTAAGATCTGAGTTTGCCACTCTATATAGATTTTACCTCAGTTTTCAAGGCTGAAAAGAAATGGGGGGTGGGGAAGCATTTCCACAAGGAGAGAGAATGAGATAATGGAGGGAAGGAAAAAAGGAAAACAAAATACAAATTATATTTTTACTTTAAAATCCTCACATCACTATTTGATATATTACTTATGTTATTATCATAACAAACATAACAGAGATTTTATAAGTAAGACCCCGAGACATAAAGAGGTTAAGTAATTTATTAAGACGTAAGGTCCTGAATTTAGGTTTCCTTACTACCAATAAACTTAACCACCTCCTCTCTGCAGCAAAAATACCATATGTTTGAGAAGCATCTATAATGGAGACTCACTATCAGTTTGTGGGCCATTATAATTATTCCTACAAGAGTAATGGACCAAGGATTCAGCTGAAGCTTCTCTCTTTTGGCAACAAGCATTTCCTGCTCCATTTTTAAATTCTTAATCACTTAGATATCTTGAGCCATCAATACTCTCGATCAATTTGCACTATTACTGCCATTTTCCAGAGGTCCAAATGCCTTGTAGACGATGCTAGAAGATGTTGCAAACCAGGCTTCTTTATGGAGAGAGGCTGAGCTGCAGGTTTAATGCCTGTTTAAGGGGCTGCTCAAGTGTGCACACCCTTGTAGGGCTCTTTATTTGCTAGTGCAATCTAAGGAATAAGCTGGTAATTTCTCTTATTATGGGTATCAAATAGGTCCCTCCCTGAAAAAAGTATATTCCATGAGCTATAAGAATGGCAATGTTACAGGATACAGCTAGAAGAGTGTGCGTAAGTCCAAAAAATCATAACCCACCCTGGTATAGGTATCATAAACTCGGATCTCTTAAGATGAATAAAGGCACATCAGGAAGCTGAAAGACACTCTGTTCTATTTGGGCTCAGAGGTCGTTCATTGCAAGCTTTCACTTCATACATGAAAACCTGAGGTTCATTGTGTGTTTGTATGGGGTTGGAGGACAAGAGAGAGAAATGACAATGGGGAATCGCTGCTAGGATCTTGGGTTCGTGTCCTGGTTTTCATGTATTAGACGTACAGTCTCCATCAGGCTCTTAACCGCTCCTCATTTTCTCTTCGGTAAAATGAAGTCAGAGAATCTGTCCCGACCACTCACGTGGTCTCGCGAGAATTAAATGGAACGGGGCTTGAGAGGCCATTTTGTCAATGCTATATTAGTGTTTGCTATCACTGTTGCCCAAGTTGGTAAATGGAAAAGGGAAACCTAGAGCCCAGGTCTCTGGAGTGCACCCCATCAGCTTGAAAAACGGCCTCTAGACCGCTTATTCATTAGTGACTCAGGAAGCGGCACCTGGCTTCGGGTGGCCGCGGAAGAGGAGGGCAGCTGGGCAAGAGTGTGCTATGGGCAATGCAGCTTTGGGTCAGGGCAAGGAGCAACTAGAAATGGCCCCACATCAGGGAATTTGGCCAGGCACCCTGTTTTAGAGACTTCCTTGCCAGTCTCAGGCTAACGATGGTAGTGGGGTGCGGCGGGGAGGGCAGAGCTGGGAAGAGAGATGGAAATGTTTCAGGGCATCAGAACCAAGCACCTCTATTTCACTGTTGGCTGAGCGCACAGGGTCCCGCCAGTGGCCCCTCTTCACGCAGTCCCTCCACAAGGGCTCCTCTGGGGACAGGCATCCCATCATGGCAGGTACAGCAACTCCTGTTCCTGAGATCACAGTTCTAAGTCTTCAGGGATTGATGCCCAGAGTAAGTGCTTGGATACTGCTTTGGGTAGAAGCACAGTTCAGAGGAATCCTGAGTTCAAGTCCCAAGGCCATTATTCACAAGCTGAAGCTTCCTGGGAAGAGATCCATCTTCTCTGAGCTGCAATTTCTTCCTGCTTCAATTCGAGGTAATAACAGTACTTCTTCATAAGGTATTGTGAGAAAGGTAGTAATGCGGATTAATAGTAGTTAAACACTTACTGTGTGCTGGGCACTGTTCTAAGCACTTGACAAGGATTATCTCAGTTGTCACACGATGCGATTTCGATAACTGGCCTGGCAATTATCATGGTACCTGAGAGGTACCATGTGCACCAGTAAAGTGACACTGCTGTGAAAGAGCACCTTTGTCTCTGCCTTCTGAGTGGCCCAGTGGGTCCCTGACGACAGCATGTCTGCTGGGCTAGGGGGAGGAAGGAGGGTTGGAAGCATTCATGTCTGGGACACATGGGGAGGTGGAGCTGTTACTACTATTGAGGGTCAGCATCCTGAAAACCCAAACACTTGAAAGAGGAGTGGCCCCTTTGACCATCAACAGAGCCAGGTGGGTTGATTAGAATGATTACAATGAGCAGAGAGCCTGGTGCCATCGCCTTCCTTAAGGTTGGCAGTGGAGCAACCTGGAAGGAGCCTCAGACCAGAGAATCAGACTGCCTGGCTTCTCCCTTCTTGGGAGCTGCCGCCCGCAGGGGGCCAAAGTGCTAGAGGGCAAACAACTGTGCTAGCAAACCCAGCCTCTGACCCCGGCTTTCACAGAAGGCATGTCCTCAAATACAGATAGCTGGATGGTTCCCAGGAGGCGAAGTGGCTTGTACCGATGGCCATTTGGATCCTGCCACTGTTTCCTCTGTTTAGCTGCTTCTCGTGGACAGTGAGACTGGGAAAGTTTCCCAAATACCTCCTTGACTTAGGTGTGAAGATATCTGCCTGGATGCTGGGAGATACTTGTCCTTCCAGGCCTGCCGCACTGGGCCGAGGAAGTGTAACTCAAGGATGATTTGCATGTTGTTGGTTTAATTGCAGCATCTGACAGGTGCCGTATTGGCAGGGTGGCAAAATGATTGTGACCCAGAAGCCCCACCTAAGGACCCGGATTTTCACTGAAGGCAGGTAGTGGTTGCAGAGAATAGTGTCTTTTACCTGGGGTAGGCTGTAATTCACAAAGGCTGTCTGCATGTGCTAGTCCATTAGATGCTGTTGACAAGCTGTAAGCTAAGGCAAGACTTGTCCTCATTTTACTGCTGAGGAAACTGAGGTTCCGTCAGGCTAAGTGACTTCCCCGAGGTTGTGCATTTAATGGACAAGTGAGCAAGAACTTAATCTCAACTCTGTTAACTCCGCGTCCTTGGCCCTTTCTTCTGTGACACACCGGACTGCTCAAGTTGGTAGGACTGAATACTGTGAGTCAGAAGGCATTTCACTGTGATTTAGTTTGAGATTCCAGGAATTCAGGGTCTTTATTATGTACCTACCAGTCAGTCGTCCTGCTTCTGAAATGGCAACCAGAATATTTTCAAATAGGATAAGTGAAGTGCTTTGGGACAAGTGGCCATTCGTAGTAGGCACCCAATAAATGTTAATTGTTGTCAAATATGATAAACTGTTCCCTTCGATTAAGGTTACTTTCTAGACTCATGTATTTAAGATTGATTTCCATCAAGAGCACTCAGAGGAAAGCATCTCAGAAGCCCACTGGAAAATATATCAATATACTGATATTCCCTTGATTTCGTTAAAGTGCTTTTTGTCTGGACACACAATTATCAAATTAATTGATGGAAACCAAGCTCCGTTCCTTTTGGATGGCTTGCCCCAAAGACATTTACATGGGGTGGAATCCCATCTCTGAATTATCGGGGGTTCCTTATAGACCACTTGCATCCAGATGATTATTTTATCTTCCTTCCTCTCCTCTCTGTTGCCCCTTCTGTCGTGTAGGGCCTCTGCCTGCTGCCCCATATGTGAGCAAAATCTGCAAAGCATTGTCTCTGATTGGGAAACCTCCCACACTGGCAGAAAAATCTCACCAGGAGTGGCCCCATCCGTCTTAGGCTTGCACTTCTAGCCCTGAGAGAGAGCTTCACAAAGTCCTTTCTGGAACAGGCTGGAGGAAGATTGAAACCACCACGACACAGAAGGCACACTCTTATCTGTTAACTGAGGGGCAGATCTTTACGATATTTCTAAGAAGGAGCTTGATGCCCCCTCTTCGTGCCTGTCAGGTTTTTCAGGGTTTGGTCCTGCACCCTGTACCTACTTTACACTCTCTTGTTTTTCAGACCATGATTTCAACAGCCACCCCTATGTTGTTAATCCAAATCCACAACCCCAGATAGCTCTCTCTCTCTTGGTATTCAGACCTATAATTCAGATGGTCCCTTGACTTAACCTTTGAATATTTTAAACTCATCTCAAATTTATTTCAACCAAAATATAACTCAAGATCTGTTGTCTTCATATCCTCTCTTCCTGCTCATTCCTATTTCAATGGATGTCACCGTAGGGCCATTGAGGCCATCGTGGAGGCTAGACGTCTTGGACTCCTTCCTCTGTTAATCCCCACGCCCAATCACCAAGCCCTGTCTATTCTTCTTTTTTTTTAATTTTTAAAAATGTTTTATTTATTTTTGAGAGTGAGAGAGAGATAGAGTGTGAGCAGGGGAGGGGCAGAGAGAGAAGGAGACACAGAACCTGAAGCAGGCTCCAGGTTCTGAGCTGTCTGCACAGAGCCCAATGTGAGGCTTGAACTCACAAACCTCAAGATCATGACCTGCGTCAAAGTTGGACACCTAACTGACTGAGCCACGCGGGTGCCCCAATTCTTCTTTCTAAATTCATTTAACCCTGATTGACGTCTCTGATTGACGTCCTCTCTTCTTTTTCCCCTCTGCTAGTACTCATGTTTATATACTCATTCATTTGTTCTTTCATTTGGTCATTCATTCATTCAACAAATATCTACTGAACAACCACAATGTTCTCATCTTGCTGGTCTTAGTTTGGCTGTCATCTGCTCAGAGTGACGTTTCTTGACCGTCTGTCTAAAGTTGCTTCTCTAAGTCATTCTTTTCATCATACTGCCTAATTTAATTTTTTCACAACATTTAACGTCTTCATTTGTGTTTTCATTTATTCTCTGTTTATTCCACTAGATGGCAATCTCTATGATTGATATCAAATATTTTATCTTTTTTATCATGGTATTCCAAACACCAAGAACATGGTAAATGCTCAATTAAAATTACTTCAGTGAATGGAGACTATGCTTAGAGATAAGGCATTTGCTCCTAGTCTATCTCCCTCCTGAATTTTTGCAAAAGTCTCCTTATATGTCTACTGGTTCCCTCCAATCTCCCCTACAGACTTCAGAAAGAGTGATTCTTTTTTCCGACTCCTAAGCCTGATCTCATCACTCCCATTTTAAATATTCCAGTGGTTCCTCACAATTTATTGCACAAAAACTGAGCTCTTTGGCATTAAATAAAAGGTATTTCATGATGGGGCCTCACCTACCCTACCCAGCATCTTATCCTGCTAACTCCCAACCTCAGCCCCAGCCAATACCCCTACTTTCTGTAAACTTCAGCAGTTCTGAGCTATTGTTCTTCAAACAAGTCTTGATATAATCTCTCTCAGAGTCTTTGCCCATGATGTCCTGTGTCTAAAATGCCTCTTGTTGCTTACCTAGAAAACTTCTACTCATCCTTCAAGCCTCAGATTAAGTGCTACTCTGTGAAGCTTTCCCAAATCTTCAGGCAGGCAAACATCATCATCATCATCACCATCACTAGCAACAGCATCATCTTCATCATTATCATTAGTTACCATTTATTGATCAATTATTATATGTTAGCACTGTGCTAAATTAATTTAATCCTCACACAGCACAATAAGGTCAGCATAATTATCTGCATTATAGAGGTGAGGTTCATAGGGGTTCAGTAACTTGGCCCAGCTGTTACAGTAAGGAATAAAGTAGGACTCAAATCCAAGGCTGCCCAACTCCAAAGAGATTGGTTTCAACCACCATGCTGGGTTCTTTGCCATTGTTCCCACTGGTCTTTTATATACCCTGATGATAACATACATCCTATTTCCGTATCATTGAGCATGTCTGTCTCCTCATAACACGGTCAGCAATTTGAGAGCACAAATTCGACTTCCATCTTTATATCTGCAGCGCTGTGCTTAGAGCTGGCATTTAGTAGGTGCTTTATGAATAATAAGTAAGTGCATTAACGCAAGCTTTCTCAGCCTCAGCATTGTTGATACTTTGGACTAGATAATTCTTCCTTGCAGGGACTGTCCTGTGTGTTATAAGATATGTTAAAAGAAACAAACGGCCCCAAATGAAGTATTTTGCTAAACCTCAGTAAGACTTAATCCCTAACTCAACCGCACTTCTGACCTCTTCCAGGAGTGGAATTTTTTTTTTTTTTAATTTTTTTTTTAGCGTTTTTATTTTATTTTTTGAGAGACATAGAGACAGAGTGTGAGCAAGGGAAAGGCAGAGAGAAGGGGGGACACAGAATCCAAAGCAGGCTCCAGGCTCTGAGCCATCAGCACAGAGCCCGACGCGGGGCTCGAACTCACAGACGGCAAGATCATGACCTGGGCCGAAGTCGGCCGCTCAACCAACTGAGCCACCCAGGCGCCCCCCAGGAGTGGAATTTTAAACCCATCAGTTTAGAATTTCCCGATCAGCACTAGTGAGGTTACCTGCATGATAAGACCCCTGCCCCTCCCCTTGACCTTGCTTATACCAATCCTTTCTTTTCTTTGGCTAATAACCTCCACGCCTGGCCTTATGTCTGCCTTGTTCTGTCCTTCCATTTTGTACAACTCCTTGGAGCTCCCTTCTGTCCATTAGAAGGCATGCTGCCCGATTCATGAATTGTTAAATAAAGCCAATTGGAACTTTAAATTAGTCAGCTGAATTTTAAACATTTTAACAGATGTTTAGCAACATCCCTAGCCTCTACTCACTAGATGCCAGTAGTTCCCTTCCTAGGGAACAACCAAAAAAAGTCTAGCGTCTTCTGGGACAACAAATTGCCCCAGATTAAGGACCACTGTGTTGGGGTAGATAGTAAATGACCTGTCAATTGAGAAGCTAATCCTCATTATCTCACCTAACTCTGCAGTCCAGATTGTGAGCAACTGCTGGTCTCCTGAGGGCCAACTTCTAATCGTGATCCTGACATCAAAATAGATCTCAGAGTTCTCCATCCCAATCCTAATAGAAATGAAATAGATCTAATCTTCCATACAATCTGACCACTACGCACCATTAATAAAACTAAACCTCATTTTCACTTGGCCCTCCTGTCACTGAAGTACTCCGGCAGAGCTAAAGAGGGAATTCCTTCAGTCCGCTCAGAAGCTACTTCCTCCATGAAGCCCTCCTTGATCTTCCTGGTCGGAACTGACCTTTCCTTCTTACAAACGACCATAGCACACCCTGTGTAGCTTCTTCTCTGGCTTTTACCACTTTCTTCTGTGAGTGAAAGCTCCTCCTCGCTGTAGCGCACAAACTCCTGGTTCATAACTTAATAAGATGGGAATAATACCTCTCTCATGGGGCTGTGGAGAGGATTAAATTAAATACATTATTATATGGAAAATGCATGGGAAATTTCCTAATACATAGTAAGCGTTCAAAAAACGTTTGTTGCTATTAATTATAGCTTCGTGTCTTTGAAGCACTTAGCGGTCTGCTGTGGACGTAGGAATTTTAAAAAATATTTTTGAACAAATGAATGAGTGCAACAGCGTGGTTCTTTGAAGATCAATGTGACGGCGCAGCATACCGCAGGGGTTCCCGTTCCACCGCAGATGTCTGGATGGGAGCTCTCCGTTCTCCAGTGCCGCTATGCTCCACCTGTTAGGTGGGCCCCAAACATCCTGTTCGTTTACATCGGTTGACCTCACCCTTTTTATTTTTATGGCACTACTCTGTGAGATGCTAACACTCTCAGAAATGTGGCTACCTTCAGCGGTGACTCAGGGCGGGAGGAGCGAATGACAACATGTATATTGAAAATCGTTCCCAAGAGAATTCCTGCTCCACCTCCTTTCACCCTCCACACCCCATATTAAAAAATGTGCCTTTGGGGGCACCTGGATGGCTCGTCGTTTGAGCCTCGGGCTTTGGCCCAGGTCCTGATCTTGTGGTTCTTGAGTTTGAGCCCCACACTGAGCTCGCTGCTGTCAGCCCGTCAGCCTGTAAGTGCAGAGCCCACTTAGGATCCTCTGTCCCTCTCTCTCTGCCCCTCCCCCACTTGTGCTCTCCCAAAAATAAATAAACATTACAAAAAAGAAAGAAAGAAAGAAAGAAAGAAAGAAAGAAAGAAGAAAGAAAGAAGAAAGAAAGAAAGAAAGAAAGAAAGAAAGAAAGAAAGAAAGAAAGAAAGAAAAATGTGCCCTCGCTTGACTCTCGTGAAAAGACAGGACCTGTATGTAAAATGCCCTGCTCCTTTATTTTCCCAACAAGGGCGATACGTTCTCTCCTTTTCAATCCAGTCCAAAGTTTAGTTAAAACAACGGCAACCCAGCAAAGGCATCTTTTAGAGGTTTTTCAGTCCCTTGAAATAATAAGCAACGCGGTTTGTTTGTTCCTAATCTGTGTGCGTGTGCACGCGTGCATGAGTGTGTAAGCGCAGGCACACGTGGCAGGGGGAGTGGAAGTCATTTATGCTCGCGATGGTGAGTGAGTGAGTGCTGTTAAACCATTTCTGTCCCCCTCGCCATAAATGTCCATCCAGGGTGCTTCTCTGCAGACAAGGAGTAGCACCAGCTGCAAAAAATGTTAGTTACAGAGATATTTGTGTTCTTTGCAGCTAAGACCTATGTCCTGATATGCATATCCGGGAAACAACATAAGACAGGGAGACGGAGGGAGAATGATCGAGAGAATGTATATGTTTTGCCTAATGCACCAGACCATCCTTGCAGCCCAAACGGTGTTTGGAGATTTGCTGGAACAAAGGGTCTTTCCCGGTACCCGGACGATAAGGAGCATCTCAGCAGGGTCCTTTTCTTGAACAAAACAAACCCCCAAACTGTTCTCCTTCATGTGTTCCTGCCACGCATTCCAGATACAAGGAAGACACTATGCTCTTGGAGGCCTTGGGTTTTGGCGAGATCTTGATGCCCAATCTACTGAATTCACTATTTAAATCCCGATCCCTTCATCGGCCAGTGAGCACAACTTTTCCTCGAAAAGACAGCCTCTGCAGAAGACCAGGAGGCAAATCCTTGGAAGTCATTGTAGATTCTCCTCGTGTCTGCTTAGGAGAGCCGATGACGCAGGTTAGGTCCTTGCCAGGAGAAACAGACACCGCTGTGAACACAGGGTGGACCCATGCTGCCCCAGGAAGGTCTGTTGCAAAGACCAAGGCAAGCAATGAGAGCGTCACCCATGAAACTCCTGCCAGGTAGATCCCGACCCATGGGCCCTGGCTCACCTGCTTCCTGATCTATGCCGTACTGCACACTGGTTTCTGGTATTCAGAAATAGCGCAGGTGAAACCTGTCGTGTGGATTACGCTTCCCCCAAAGGACAGAGCTCTGCTGGTTTGCAGTCCTGAATCATCAACTTTCAACTTACACCACCGCTCTGCACAGCAGGATTGAAAGCAGGTTTGGAAATGTTCGCCGCCAAGTATAGGTGCCTCTGCTCTTTCAGGCAGCCTGGGAGGAGCCTGGGAGCAGCTGTCCACATGCCAACAGCTCAAACTCTCTGCCCGCTCACAAAAGGACCAGGCATCCTTAAATGGTCATACAGACCGAGAAGGGGCCGGACAGCTCTCAGGCAGCTCGGATGTGAAGGCAAGGGAAGAGAAAGAAATGAAAAGACTTTAAAAGCATTCTCTTTCCAGCCCCCGCTGAGAATTTTAAATGCCTTCTCCTCTGACATTTTTGAAGTCTGCATTTTATTGTCTGTTTAACTCACCCAGCCAGCCTCTGGGGCAGGCGAGAGCTGTGTTGTTGCATGTTTGTGTCTAGCACTGAGTGTGCTGTTGGCTCTCGGGGAAGAAAATAATAAGCCTAAAATCCCCTGCACCGGTGGGTGGCCTGGGCCCAGAATCTAAAAGCTGAGGGGTGGTATGGAGAGGACAGGAGATTCCCAAAGTTGCAAACGTAAATGCTGGGGAAGGAAGGGAACATCAAATACTGATTTCCCGCTGGAAATGTATCTTGGCCTTGCAGATGGGGAGCCTGGGGGGTGGGGGGGTGGGGGCGGAGAACTGAGAGGTTTACCCTTCCAGGGTGGAAGGCACAGAAACCATCCCAGCGTGGCTCTTGCCAGAACATGCGGTCTCAGTCCAAAATAAGAGGTCCCCTGGCTGGGATTGGCAGAGTATAGTCTGGGGCTCCTAAGCTCAGCAATTTCCCAGACTTGCCTGTGGCCCTGCCCTCCCAGGCTACAATCACACACATTCATGCATTCATTCTCTCTACATTTGTTAGATTCCTGCTCTGCACCAGGCGTCATGCAAACACCGGGCACAAAAAAGTATATGAGATACACACAGTCCCATGTGGAGCTCCCATTCGGAGGGGCATGGTTGTAGAGAATGGTAAGTGCTATGAATACATACATTGAATAACATGATAGTCAGCGTCCTCCTTCTTTGCCCCTCCCTCACACGCCAAACAAGGGCCATGACCTAGACTGTCCAGGAGGACAAGGGAGTCCCCTTTTCTCACCAACTGAGACCAGGGCACTGTCCCAGTCAGTCTTGGTCAGTTGGGAGGGAAAACTGAGATAAATCCATTCAAAGACATCCTGCAGTTTGAAGGTCTTGATGATAGAAGGAAGA
This sequence comes from Paguma larvata, assembly GCA_030068075.1. Classification (NCBI taxonomy): domain Eukaryota; kingdom Metazoa; phylum Chordata; class Mammalia; order Carnivora; family Viverridae; genus Paguma; species Paguma larvata. The sequence continues at coordinate 19,480,287 of CM057840.1, forward strand.
GGGATCCCAGGGAAAGGAAGACCGAAGGAAAGAATGAGACCCTCCTTTTATTACCACGATTTCATAGCTCAGAGTCTGGAAGTTATCTTCAGTAAGGGATATACATGTCTGACTTTCAAAGGCCAAGGCTGATTTGTCAAACTTCACTTTTGTTATTAGGCTTGATTGCAGTTCAACTCCTGGAGTGAACGATTGTACATCTGGACAAGACTATTGGAAATGGAGTAGAAGGAATTCTTTATGGACACATTAAACAAAGTTGCTACAAGAAATAAGAGGAGAAATAATTATTTCCATTAACTGCATGTCTACCGCATGCCACACATCACGTGTAATTTCATTTACTCTTCGTGAGCAGTCCTTCTGGGTAGATACGATTTCCTCTTTTTTACAGCTGAGTGAACTAAGGCTCAGAAATTAAGTACCATACATGAGATCACAACGCTATTAAATGGTACAGCTGGGATTTGAACAATAAGCTAGTTTACTGAGTTCACGATAAATTTGGAGGAAAAATTCCCCAGTTCCAGACTCGGGTCAGCAAAAAGAGCAATGAAATCTCACCGTGGAATCTTGTTTTGAGGGTTGGGTTGGGGATGGAGATCCTTGGGAGCCATGTCCCACCGCTGTGAGCAGCCAAACAATTATCCTTCAAAATGTCCATTTTCCCCTTTAGAAGAGGGCTGCATACTCCAAATCAGTGCTCCAGTATCTGGGTCCTCTTCTTGGGAGGTCTTGTTCTTTGCTCAGCCACTTATGTTGTCATCTGTTACTGATTTCATGTAAAATGATTTGCATTATAAGAGGAACCTTCAGGAGACAGTGCTATTAACTAAATGAGGGTCTGAAACCATGGTGGGATTTTTAGACACTCTGATAAGCCTCAGGGGGACCTCGCAGCAAGATATTCCCTTCAGGAGCCCCAGGATTCAGCTTTTTCCATTAAAATAGCAAACACCTAGAGCCCTGGATAGACAGGAGTCATTCTAAGTGATTGAACCAGCTCCAGGGACGCTGAGGACACAAACTGCCAAGTCTTCGAAGGTCTGGACCCTCCTTCTCTGTGGAAACTATACAACAGGCCAGCCACCCATTCCTGATGTCATTTATTCTTCTCTTTTATCCCCGGTGACACCTCGAGAAAGAAAACCTCATCCACAAGGCAAGTGCTAGACACACAAGGTCATTGACAATATCTTCTCATTGGTTCATCCTTTCCAGCCTAGGGTCTTTGCTGAAATAAACGAAGCCCCAGAGGGCGGTGAGCTCCATAATGTTGGTAATATTCAAGTCAAGGTGGGCTGGGGATATGGCAGAGAGATCTTGTGGGTTTTTTTTTTTTTTACTTTTTAAAAAAAGTTAATTTATTTATTTTGAAAGAGATGGAGAGGGAGAGAGCATGGGAGGGGCAGAGAGAGAGGGAAAGAGAGAGAATCCCAAGCCTGCTCCACACTGTCTACGCAGAGCTCTCACAAACTGTGAGATCATGACCTGAGCTGAAACCAAGAGTGGGATGCTTAACTGATTGAGTCACCTAGGTGCCCCAGGAATTTGTGTTTTAAAGTGTTGGATTGGGAGAACTGTTGGTCCTTCTACAGTCCTGGAGGAGCTCTAGTGAGATGTCTGTAAAAATATAGAAACTGGGAACCCTTGGAAAGGGACTATTGACAGTCAACCTATGCTAAGAGAACATCAATAAATCAGGAGACAGGGTGACCAGGATGTGATTTGAGTGGACATAATTGCAAATGATTTTCGCATTGAGACAGTTGAAGCCCAATGAAATATAATATGTTACTGACAGGGATATGGCCTGAGTGGCTCCACATAAACCGAAAGGAACAGAACTTATCAGCATTTACTTTCCCCAGGCTGTCCTAGGAAGGGAATGGCTAGCTCAGGGGCATATGAACATTCTGCTATAACACAAAAATATGTTGCTGGGCAGGGATACTTCAGTAGGAGCTTCTGTCACAGATAAAAGATCATTCAAGGTCATCCACTTCCCTTTGCTCTAAAGCTTTAATCACTAAGTAAGCTCCCTGACATCAGTTCTATCTTTCAAATACTCTGACATTGGATAAGAGACCTGAGAAATCTGGTCTCTGAAATGGAATATCCCCCATTATAAAATGCAAATGGGGACGTTTGAGTTTATATGTCAGTTTATTGCAAACCTGGTTATTGTATCAGTCTACGAAGCCTGGACCTACTAAACAAATGGCTGGTTGCAGGAGGACTCGGTGACCACGCCAAGGTCCTGCATTATGAGATACCTCACCTGAATGAGGTTGGAAAGTCTCAGGTAGTTCTGTGCTCACCCCTTTCCAGCTCTGATACTCTGTGATTTGAGTTGGCTGACTCATCCTGAGATATAGCCTGAGGGTCTCCGCAGGGCCTCGATCTGACCAGATGAGCAAGGCAGCATGAAGAGGGGACTTGGAGAGGAGGGGCCATTTTTTCTGAAGCAAATCTCACAAAGAGACAGAAGAGCCAGAGCAAAGTTTCTCAGAGATCTTTTAGAAACAGAAGGATCTTTTCCATTCATCCTTTCCTTCTTGATATTTCTCAGAATAAGAAAAGTTGGAAATTGTCGTAATGCCCTGAGAAAGACTTTTAAGCTAGTAAAAACATCTCAAACCATTGGAGCTTTAAAGCCTACCATTCCCTGGGGATGGTGCAGTGGACAAGGGGAAAGACACAGTACGAGATGGTGCTTCTAGGCTTCTATCCTAAGACGACATCACCATGCGGAAACCCATCTGAAACCCTATCAAATCCCTGCAAACCAAGTCATCACAGATATTTCCAATCTGAGATATGAAAGTGAAGAAATACAACAGGTTTTTCAAAGAGCAGTTGACTCACCCCCATACTGTTAGGTGGCTGGTCTCAAAAAAGAGATGGCATTACCATTGCCATGGGAACCTCCACTTTGACTCACTGGTATTCAAACCTCAGCTGGAAACATCCTGTTCCTGTCCCTAATTGCAGCTCATGACCTACTTCTATGTGCTTGAGTGAGAGGCCTTGGTAAGATACCTGGGAACCAGGAAGCCCCAACCCCCTGCTCTGGAATTGGCTTCCCTCCCTCCCTGGCAGGGAGTAAGGCATTTTGCTCCGTTGTTCAGTGTTGCCCCAGTGAAATAAGGATGACAATATTAAGATTTATTGATGTTTTAAGAGTTTAATAGACAGAGCTTGAAAGGGATACGACATCTGTATATATGGACAATCCTTTCTCCCCACTATGTTTGTCAGATTGGGAACCAAGGCCCACGGGTTTTGGTCAGACTTACCGGAGCCTTGCCCTTATCTTCAGATAGCCTACTGCCACAGCAAATACCTTAACTAGCCCAAAGAAATGGCAGATGAATATAGACTGGTTTGATGACAAAGAGAAGAGAGGGGAAAGGGAAAAGGAGGATGAAGGGTGAGGTCAAATGAAGACTGTCAGTGGATGTGGGCACAAAATTTTCATCACTTTCTCAGGAAGGTCATCAGATCTACCCTCCGCTATAATTGCATCCTACTTACCTGTAGCCATCCTTAACTATTTTCTTTTCCTCTCTCCCACATCCAACCCATCACCAAATTTTAGCCATATAACATCCAAACAGTATCCCAGATTTACCTACTTCTCTCAGTTCCTACAGGCACCCTCGATATCCAAGCCACCATTTGTGGGGGGTGGGGTGGGGGGGGGCTGGACTTCTATAACAGCTTCCTAACCATGCTCCCACTACCACTTCTTGCTTTTATCTAATCTGTCTTTCATATAGTGGCAATAAGTTAAATTTAAATCTATAAAACACATCACTTTTTTGCTCAACAAAGGCTTCCCACTGTGCTTAGCACATAAACCGTATAAACCTTCTGCCCATCCACAGAGCCTGATGATCTCTCTGACTCTTGCCCTTTTGACTTTGTCTGAATGGCTCTCCCCCCACCCACCATGGGCCCACCACACCGGCCTCTTTTCTCCAGCTCACCATGCTCCCTTCCTCCTCATAGTCCCCGTGTTCTTTCCCCCACTCTTTCCTACCTGTTCAGATCTCAGTCTAAATGCCATTTCTCCAGAGAGGAGTTCTAAGACTCTTCTGACCTGAGTTATGACTCTCTGATACACTCTCCCAGAACCCCGTCTATTTTCACCCCACAGAACCTATCTCGGTTTCTTATCATACATTAGTGGTTCTCCAAGTGTGTTTCCTAGACCAGCAGCACCTGGAAACTCATTAAGAATGCAAACTGAGGGGCACCTTGGGGGCTCAGTCAGTTGAGCGTCGACTTTGGCTCAGGTCATGATCTCACTCATGGGTTCAGGCCCCACGTTGAGCTCTGTGCTGACAGCTCAGCTATAGCCTGCTTCAGATTCTATGTCTCCCTCTCTCTCTGCCCTTCCCCTGCTCATGCTGTCTCTCTCTCTCTCTCAAAGTAAATAAATGCCAAAAAAAAAAAAAAAAAAGAATGCAAACTGGGCCCCACTTGAGACCTCCTGAATCAGAAACTAAGTGTTTTAACAAATCTTTGGGGAGATTCTGATGTATATGAAGGTTTGAGAACTAGCGCTATATTGTTATTCCTGTGGCAAATTGATTGACACCTGTCTCCCTAACTTGAGTGAAAACTCCATGAGGTCAGTGGTTGGCATAGAGCAGGCACTTAATAAGATTTTTTGAGTGAATGAATTAATAAGTATGCATTACAAGGGTTCACTGGGAGAGATACTATTGTGGCCAAGATCAGAAACATAATCCCAGAGTAGGCTCCTGAAGCTTGCTTTGTTCCATAGACTTTAACGGCTAATCCGATAGCCAGGTACCAGCCCAGACTCTGCTCACAGCATGTTTCTAGACCAAATATGTTATGCTGTTGTTCTAACCCATGGAGCCCCTGATGGAGAGACAGCAGATCTCCTGCCCTTCCTCCAGCCCTACACACTTGAGGAAAGGTTTTTGACAACCAGAGTTGTGCCATTATTTTCTCTACCCTTTAAATCCTTCTTTTGGAAATCTCAGAGCTACACTGAGGGAACACAGGTTCAGCTCAGTCTTTTGAGAGCAGGACTGTCTGCTTAAAAGCCAGAATTAATGGAGAACTGTTCCAGGGAGGACTAAGCACGTGAGAGTAGTCAACTCACAATAGCTGGCAGGTACTGAGCATTGACTATGTGTCTTGCCGCCACAGAGAAATGCACAATTCCGTATCATCCTCAAACAATGCCATGAAGTGGGCTCTTACTCCACTTCACATATTTGTTTTCAAATAAGCCTTAAAGAGATTAAGTATCTTGTCTTGTATCACTCCTTTAGTAGTGGTGGAACCAGGACTTAACCTAATTTTGTCCAAACACTCCTTGTTCTTAAGCATTGTACTATGCTATTCCCCATTAGAGAGAGCCACAGACTCTTAGAGCCTCTTCTGGGGCAAACAGCCAGCCTACTGGGTGCATCTGAGCAGCTTGTTGGCACCAAAGACTTTCCACTCAGCAATGCCAGGGAGTGCCCTAGGTGCTAGCACACCACCAGCCAAGTGTGTGGTGTAGCAGGTACCTGCTAAATTACAGAGTGCAAAAATGTAGCATCATTACCATCTGCGTGTATCCTGGATCTCAAATCTTTTGTTCAAACTTGTGCTCAGACCTGACTCCCATTAGACCATGGACCCCACTCAGAGCAGACCAGAGACAAGACCAACTGGAGAAACCGTGGGCTTGAGTCAAGTGGTTGTGACTATCTGCATTCACAGTAAACAAACAAGCAGAGTTAACTAGCAAGGAAGTGAGAAATGTTCACCTTTGAAAGGTGCTAAAATTCTTTTGGGCTGCCAGGGGTTATTTATGGTAGCAAAAGATGGTTTTTTCTAGATTAAACTGTGTTTGTCAGAAAATGAGCCTCTATAACCCAAACAACTTTTTTACTAACAGAAACAGGTCTACTGTTACAATTCATAGCCAATATTCTGTTCAGTTTCAGTACCCACAGCGGTCTGGGTCTGTGCCATGTGCTATAGATAATATAAAAATTAATAAGACATGTGTTTGTCCTAAAAAGCTTATAATTGATTACAGGGGACGGTTGGGGGGGGGTGTGCAGAGTGTGAGAAGCAGAAAAAGTGCAGTAAAGTAATCTATGGCAGAACCTAGGTGCCAAACCCAAGTGCTTGGGTGGCTCAGGGAAAAGAGACATCAAATTCAGTAGAGTATTTCAGAGGTGCCCTCATAAAGAACACGATTTTCTGAGCCGGGCCATAAAGATGGGGAGGAAAGAGGGAGGGCTCAGGCAAAGGTGCAAAGGTGAAAACATTGCGAACACATTTGCACCATCTTGAGCTGAGTGACCAGACTAAGACCAGAGATCTGGAACCAAGAGAGCAGAAAGGGCGACTGGAGCTACCAGAGAGGACTGTGAGTTACACCTGCCTCATCGCTTTTCCTCCCTTATCCCTTGGTCTGACAATTTTAGTTTCCTAAACACGCCGAGTCTAGAAGATTTCTATAATCTTCAAGCACGCCACGAGTGTGCGGCTGGCCTCTCTTTCTGCCTTCTCCCATTCTGCTCCTCCTTTCTGGATGGCAGTACGTTGAAAGGTCCAGGGCACACACTGAAGCTGATGCATGCCCCTTGCCAAGCCTCTCCTAATTCACTCAGGCTACGCTGCATGAATGATCCAAAAGTAGAAGCATCCTGATGATGTAAGGGAAGGGGAGTCAAGACATGTGGCCTCTGATGTCTCCGCCACTTGCTCTGTGGAACCTTGGGCAAATGACTTAACTTGTTGGTTCCCAATGTCCTCAATTATAAAATAAGATTAGATAAAGTGGTCTCAGAAGACTTTTCCCATAATAAAATTTCCCGACTCCTTCCATTTTATCATTTGATTTCTCTTTGAAAGGGACCAATCCCTTCTTTCTGAAAGGAAGCATCACATAATCAAAACAAGATTTAATAGGATAGCATAAACAAAATGCTTAAGGATTGGGAATAGAGGGGAGGAGCTTGAATTACTTGAATATAATAGTAGCAGGTCAGTCCCTGACTGAAGGGGAGCAGATGTGTGTGTCTCACAATACAGAACCATGCAGGTGTTCATGAGAACAAAGCTTACGCAAGCAGGCTGGCAGCAAACAGCTGTGCAGAGATGGTACAATTAAAGTGTCATTATTTGTTGGGTTGTTCAAATATACTTACAAAATGTTCCGTCTTGATTTTTCTTTTAAAAAGGTGTGACTTTCAATACCAATTACAGAACATATGGAACTGATTTCATCGTATAGTTCCTTTTATTATTGTAATTTTAAAAATTCTATTACATTTCCAAAAATATCCTTTCCTTTTGGAAGCGGGGGTAGGGCATCTCCTGGTCCCTTCAGGCCTCCTCAATACCACGCTACCAAAAGTTTATGTTAGTTAATAAGAACTTTTTATTTTTTTAATTAAAAAATTTTTTTAATGTTTATTTTTAACATTAAAATAATGCAGAGAGAGAGGGAGACAGAGAGTCTGAAGCAGGCTCCAGGTTCTGAGCTGTCAGCACAGAGCCCGACGTGAGGCTCAGAACTCACAAACCATAAGATTGTGACCTGAGCCCAGGTCGGACGCTTAACCAACTGAACCACCCAGGTGCCCCAAGAACTTCTTTGTAACACACATATAGTGCTGCCATTAGGAACCTTCACACAAGGAGACAAATGACTCTTTGGAAATGGGAATCCCTTTATTTTCCCATTTCCAACCTAACAGATAGGCTGGAGAAGGAAACATAGCAGAATGTGAACCTCCAGATTTGTTTGTCAGCTGGAATGACAGCTCATCCCATCTTATGAGTCTGGTTGTTCTGGGATAAGAACAGAAGAACAGCCCTGGGAAGCAGATGCCAGTTGTCCTTGTTTCTTAATTTCCTGGATCACTTTATATTTTGAGCCATGCGAGCTCCGAACTCTGCCCTTCCTCTGGGTGAGGCTGCACTGGTCTTGGGTCTATCTTTTTCCAAGTATGGGAGAACAGGACAGAGGGCATCTGAGTCATTTGTAAGGGATGGAGATGGAGTCAGTTCAGGCTGGTGGGAACATGTCCCTTGGGGCTGTCTCCTTCCTGTCCCCTTGCCAAGATCTGGCTCAGCAGTGGGAGAGATGTGTGAGACACAGTCGAGGTAGGATACAGGTGTGGTTTAAAGGCAGGAAGCACTGGAAAGCATTTGTTCTGGGAACTTTAGCCTGGATATAAAATTTTTCTAGTTATTCTTCCTACAGAGGGAAGATAATGACAGTGTTTTTGCTTCCAACATTCCAGCAGCTTTCTTCTTGTGTCCTTATTGTCTGTCCCAAGCACACCCTTGTCCTTATATAAAGTTAAGTATAAAACACTGAAGTTTTGCTGGCTTACAGCTCTTTTCTGGTGGGCTGTTTAAATCCTCTAGTTATTCTTCCTGTCAAGAGATGAGTCACACCACTGTCCCCTGTCCTTATTTCTGTATCATTTCTGCTTTGCTCCCAGAAGCCTATATGATACATTTCAGGCCAAAGCTAACTGGATTTCCAAAAACCCTTGGAAAAAAGGAAATATGAAACCCATTTCATAAATGAGAAAGCTGCATCTCAACCAAGGAAAAACAGCCCTGTGGGGTTGACATGGAAAATTTGAGGCTGAGTAAGATGAGAATGCACGGCCAACCTTCGCTCCCTGCGGTGAGATGATGGACATAGCTTGTCTTTCCACATCTGGGAAGATGTGACCGCTCGTCTCTTCCTCTTCCTCTCTCTCCTGAGCCCCAGATCCCACCCACAAATGACATTCTCAGACTCCACATCGACAAACGAGTTTCCCTATCACCTTCCAGTCCCCTGGAGGAAAGTCCTGCTGGTAGAGTCCTGTAAATATCACCCATCCAGGGAGTGCCTGGGAGGGAGGAATCTGAGAAGCGCCCCCTGCAGGGCTGGGGTCTACAAATGCCTGCCAGGTCATCTATCAAGATCAAATTACAGCAAATTTGCCCATAATGGAAGACAGGCTGAGAGAGCAAGGTAATGAGTTTGCAAAATTGGCACTATGCCCCTCACTGCAAAGACTCTGGTCTGTGGGCTGCATATAGAAGACTGACTTTCTGGATTTCCCAAGAATTAAAATAAATACAGATATCCCTGGGTTGGGTTTGGTTCCCTACCCCCAAGTACAAGGGTTCTTTTATTGGAGAAAGCATTAATATCAGCTGTGTTTTCTTTTATTTTAAAAAGTAATGCATGATTGTAAAAAGTTCAAATATAAAAATAAGGGAGAGTAAGAATATCCTTCCTCTTTCTTTTTTTTTTTTAAATGTCTCTTTTTTCATTTATTTTTGAGAGAGAGAGGAGGGGAGAAGCAGCGAGAAAGAGAGAAAGAAAGAATCCCAAGCAGTCTCCATGCTGTCAGTGTAGAGGCGGATGCTTAACCGACTAAGCCACTCAGGTGCCCCCCCTTCCTCTTTCTTTACCCTCCCCCTTTCCTAACCGCACCCTGCGGAGATAACCATTATTTTGACTGTAAATCTGTGAGAGACCTTTCTACCCTTTTAGTAACAGTCTCTAACCTCAGAGCCATGACCATGCATGTGTACAGACAAGGCAATAATAATCATCATAATCATAATTGCTCTGCACATCGAATGTTTCCTATGCGCCAAACACTGTTGTCAGCACTTTTACATTCATAACTTACTACATCTGCACACCATCCCCGTGAGATGGCAGAGGCAGGATTCAAACCCGGGCATCTGGCTCCAGGGTCTGGGCCGGACATAACTCACTCTACTTACTTACCCTTCCCATCTTGACGTTATCCACACCTGGTCAGCCACTGCTGTGCCCTACTCTCAATCCAGTCCGCTGGCCCTTAGCTTTGGAGTCAGACAAATCTTGGCACAAACTCTGTTTCTACTACTCGCTAACTGTGTAACTTTGCGCAGTGTTCCTAACCTCGCCGAGCCTCAGTTTTCTCATCTGTAAAATGGGAGACTAATGCTTTCTGAGGTGTCTGTGAATAATAAACATGATAAATCCTAACACAAATGGCAAAGGACCTGCTACATTCTAGGTGTCGGATAAGTATTTTTAAATAAATGAACAAAAGGAAGTAGCAACACTGGTCTCAGCTCTGCACTTCCGTTCATTTTACTATTGGATTATAGAAGATGGGTTGGGTCTCCTATTGACTATATACTCCCAGCAGCTTGATCTCTGTGAGAGAGATGAATATTATTTGTAATGAGTGACGTATCTCACACCACAACCAAAGGGAACATCTTTTTGGTCGGTTATCAAGAACTTCACTTCCAAGCCTGTCATGTTCAGACACTCCCTGCAAGCATTCTATTGCTCATTTTACTGCTAAATTCTGTATCTTGGTAGCATGGGCCCAATGAGTTAGAGTTTTGTTTTTTTTTAAGTTTATTTAGTTATTTCGAGAGACAGAGAGAGACAAAGAGAGAGAAAGACTGGGGGAAGGGCAGAGAGAGAAGGATAGAGAGAGAACTCCAAGCAGGCTCAGCAATGCCAGCGCAGAGCCGGATGTAGGGCTCGAACCCATGAACCTCGAGATCGTGACCTGAGCTGAAACCAAGAGTCGCGTAACCGACTGAGCCACTCAGGTGCTCCTACCTGACATTAGCTTAAACCAACTCTCTAGCCTCAGATACATATTTTGTAATGGCTTTCTTGAAATTTAATATACTTATGAAAATTTACCATTATTTTTAAAGCGTTCAATGAAGTGGTTTTTAGTGTATTCACAGAGTGGTGCCCTCATCTTCATTGTCTAATTCCAGAATACTTTTATCACCCGGTAAAGAAATCCCATCCTTCTTAGCAGTCTCTCCGTCTCCACCAGCCCTGGCAACTACAACTCTCTATCTTCGTGGATTCGCCTGTTCTGGACCTTTTGTATGAATGGAATCCTGCGGTGTGTGGCCTTTTGTGACTGGCTTCTTCCATTCTCACAATTTATGTTTTCAAGGTTGATTCATATTATAGCATGTATCAGCACTTCATTTCTTTTATGGCTGAATAATATTCCATTATCCAGATATTCCACAATTTTATTGTGTATTTATCGTTTTTTTGAATTTTTTAACGTCACAGGTTTGCCTGTATTTGACCTGTATTCGATTCTAGCTCCACCACTAAGCATGTGACCTCAAGCAAGACTAGTTTATTTCTCCGAACCTTAGCTTGATATCCATAACGAAGACGCCAAACCACTCTCCCAGGGCTAGTATGAAGAACAAACGAGATGCAAAAGCATCAAGCAGAGTGGGGTACGCCAAAGACACTCAAAAATGTCTTAGACTCCCTCATCATCCCCCCCCTCACTGTAGACATGTTTCCCTCAGGAAGATGGACTTGACTCAAGTGGACCAAGTGCAACATGGCAAGTGGAGTGGATTGAAGTCCAAAAAGCAAGGCCCCCAATGTGAAGAGGCTAGTGAGTTTATGATGAGGTCCCCTCCACACGCATACAACAATGCCTCCCCTTTTGGGTGATGGGTGACGTGGCCCTGCTGATCTCTGCATGAGATCATCTGAGCAAATATAAACCAGCTCAGCAGCCTTAAAAAAAAGGAGGACAGAGACAGTTATAAAAGAGGGATTGTAACCCCTTATTCTAGCACCAGTATTCTATACAGTCGCCACAATTTTGAAGAGCAAGACTTTAAGAATGCGTAGCTTGAGAGGGCTGGGTGACATGACATTCAGAGTCTGGCTCTCCATAAAAGCAAGTCTGGCTCTTGCTTATTAACAGTCTGGTAATGCACAAGGCCTGTCATTTGTTGTTCCTCTAATGAATGGATAGGCTGTTTCATTTCCTGATGGACAACCTAGTAATTTCAGTCTCCTGTTCCGAGCCTTTGTCTGGCTTGTTCCATGTGCATAAAAACAATCTGCTTCCTTCTGCTATCATGTGCCGTCTCTGCATTAAAGTTCAGCTTGCGGGTCATTTCCTCTAAGTAGTATTCACTATTAAGGGAGTATAAGTCCTGAATGAGTGGCCAGACTGATAACCACATTCAGTCATAATCCTGCAATCATTTACTGAGCATCTACTATGTGCAAAACATCGTGCTATATAGTGGATGTGAAAGGGACTGTGACATAGTCTTGTGCCTTCAAAGAGCTCATCATGCAGTAGGTGAAATGGGCATATAAACAAATGTTTACCAATAACATTGTATTTCAGTGATTGCCCTAGAGCAATTTTCTTTATTTTTAAAAATTTTTTTTAAATCTTTATTTATTGTTGAGAGAGAGACATAGAGTATGAGCAGGGGAGGAGGAGAGAGAGAGGGAGACACAGAATCCAAAGCAGGCTCCAGGCTCTGAGTTGTCAGCACAGAGCCTGATGTGGGGCTCGAACTCGGGAATGGTGAGATCATGACCTGAGCCGAAGTTGGATGCTTAACCGACTGAGCCACCTAGATGCCCACCCTAAAGTGATTTTCATTGTGGGAGTACACAGGGTAAGATTGGAAAAATAGCAGACACTGAAGTTTCACCCTTCCTTGTGTATCGTATGGCAACCCCTCCATTTGCATACAACCAGTAGAAGGGAAGAGAGAAAAACTACACATGCTTTCATTTTTGTGTGTCAACGCATACTCTAGAGAAGGGAACCAGCAGAGAAGCAATGAAATATGACAGATTCTTTTTAAGTTTATTTACTTGCTTTGAGAGAGACAGCAGGGGAGGGGCAGAGAGAGAGAGGAGAGAGAGAATCCCAAGCAGCCTCTGCACTGTCAGCACAGAGCCTGACACCAGGCTGATCTCACAGACTGTGAGCTTGTGACCTGAGCTCAAATCAAGAGTCGGACGCTTAACCGACTGAGCCACCCGGGTGTCCTGAAGTATGTAAATTTTTAAAGTTATTTTTATGAATAGAAATAAAAGGAGAAATCACAGGAAAGTATTCAAATCAATTGACAGTATACTTGTGTCCCACAAGTAGAAGCTGGAGGGAGGAATTTTAGGCAAAGAGAGAATGTTCTCTGTCTCCCATGTTCCCTGACGAGGGCTTTCGTCTAAATCGTGCCCCCTGACAGGATCCTCAACCGTCTCTAGATTTCTGTTTGCTCATATTTAAAACGAAGAGGTTGAACCAGCAGGTCTTGAAGATTTCTTACAGTTCTGACAGCCTGTCAGAGTGGGCAGTTTATTCGCGTGTTTATTTTTAGCCGAGAGAAAGGAAGAAAACAGGAATAGCAGGAAGAAATGGAGGTATCTTCGTGTTTATTTGGTTGTAGAGGACTGTGGAGGAGGGAGGAGGACCCTTTCCCTTATCTTTCTTTCTCCGTGGTCAGGGCAGAACCACAGACGTGCCCGGAGCCCTATGGAAACAGAAAGGAAGCTGAGGGCAGGGTAAGAATTGGGGAAAGAAAGAAAAGGTCCAGGCAGCAGAATTTTTCGAGATTATGAAATGTTCAGGTAATCGTTTGTGGTCACCAGGCTTTCGTGTGACCGAGATGTGTGTGTCAGGAATGGGTTTTTTAAATAAATGACAGTGACAGGGGGCCAGCAGCCCCCAGTAGCTGCCCAGGACGTTGTGCTATATAAATCCCAGGTCCACGGCTCCCTGGGGGATGCCGGTCACGATGTTTGTGCCGCAGGGATGGATGAGGCGGGATGCCAGTATCACTCTCCAGGCACAGACTGCAGCGAAACCACCCCCGGCTCACATCTCCAACTAAAAGCATTTAGCCGATTTCCTTTCCCTCTCCGTCAAGAATCTTTTATCCCCTTATTTATCTTGATCACATATATACAATTCTTATTTTCTCTGATGCCCTGCTCGACCCCCAGTCAAACTTCAACCGCCAGAGCAAACAGTTAGCACCTCCTTAGCAAGAAACCCAAGGAATGGCTTCCAATCTACTAACTATATACACGGCACAGATGGTCATTAGGCAGCTCAGCCCCTCTTTCTGGCCGCCTACGTTGGTTCTCCCGCTCCTGTTCTCATTCATTCATTCAACATCGAGCCTCTCTAAGCTGCGGAACTTGGGCAAGTCGCTCACCCTCTCTGTGCCTCGGTTTGTCATCTATAAAAAGAAGAATAGGATGATAGAAAAAGACTAATCACCTCGTAGGATCATTGTCAGAATGAAGCGAATTACTGTATGTGTAGTGCTTATAACAGTGCCTGGCACATTCGAATTGGATATTAGAGTTAGATATCTTCGTTATCATTACTTGTTCATCTTAGTCCTTCACAGCAGGCTCAGACACTCTGCTGGCTTGGAGAGTCCTAGGTTGATAGGAACACACGGTAGTCGAAAATAGTAACCATATAAAAAGTATTATCATTATTAATATTGAAAGGAAATGCATGGGAGACGTGGAAAGGAGGTAGAATTGAACAGATATTAACAAAAGAGATGCCAGAAGTGAGAGAGGGGAAGCGTGTGATGGAGTCCAGGGACAGAGGCTGATGCCGCGGGCACACTGAGTGTGGCTGACTCAGGGACATGTAAAAGACACACAAGGGGCGCCTGGGTGGCTCAGTCGGTTGAGCGTCTGACTTTGGCTCAGGTCATGATCTCGCGGTCTGTGAGTTCGAGCCCTGCGTCGGGCTCTGTGCTGACAGCTCAGAGCCTGGAGCCTGCTTCGGATTCTGTGTCTCCCTTGCTCTCTGCCCCTCCCCCACTCATGCTCTGTCTCTCTCTGTCTCAAAAATAAATAAACATTAAAAAAAATTAAAAAAAAACAAAAAAGACACACGGGGGGCACCCGGGTGGCTCCGTTGGTTGAGCGTCTGACTCTTGATTTGGGCTCAGGTCATGATCCCAGGGTCGCGGGATCCGGCCCCGCGTTGCGCTCTGCACTGGCAGCGTGGAGCCTGCCTGGGATTCTCTCTCTGGCCCTCCCCTCCTCAAGTGCATGCTTTCTCTCTCTCGCCCTCTCTTTCTCTCTCTCTCTCTCCCTGTCAAAAATAAAAAGTAAAACAAACAAACAAACAAAGAAATAAAAGACAGACGAATATCCAGGGCTTGTGCTAAGACGAGAGATGCGGAAAAGGGACAAGAGACCGTAACTCTGGAGCCGCGAGCTGGAAGGGCATTGGAGAGCCGTCGGGCCAGGTGGCAGAGGCCTCTGGGTTCAGAACTGGGTGAGCGTCGTGGCTGAAGTGAACAAGGAGGGGTCCTCGGGGGCCCAAACAAGGACACAAGGACCGGGGAGTCTTTTCTCCTGACTGCCCCCCACCCCCGCCCTGGTCCAGGTTGTCTGCAATTCACCGAGCTGTGTGCACCGGTCGATAAATGTTACTGCTCTGGCCTGAGCTGCAGTGTCTGGGGAGAATCGCACGCAGGAAGTGTGAAGGAGCTCCCGTCCCCAAATGCAGCAGGACACAGGGGCTTTCTCCTGTGCGTGTCTGCTGTCCCTCCTGGGTTCCCTCACACCTGGCTAGCTGTACCCTGGTCTGAAGTCTAAGCGCTTTGCCCTCCCCCCCCTCCCCCGCTGACACTCCATAAATATTTGTGGGCAAGGCCGGGAACACCCGAAGCACCGTCCTCCTCTCAGACATACTGTGTTGATGCCATCTAATTGGATGTCGTCCTCAGTGGGTTCATAATTCTTTTGTTGTAGCTTCACCACCAAATTCAGCCTCACGTCAGAGCCCGGCAACTCACCGAGGGAGTCCGTGCAAAACGGGGTGATTTAAGCCAGCAGTGTTCCATTTATAACCTTGCTGCTTGACATGGGCAGTGAGAGCTCTTCCATTAAAATGCACAGTCACCAGCCCATCCTGACAGCTGCCGGATCGCGCACAGGGAACCGCTCCAGACGCTGGCTGTGACGGCGCCTTCGCATGCAGCCCTGAGCCAAGAGACAGGTGTTGCCACGAAGCTCTGCCCCTGGCTTCGAGGACCCCCTGGAAAAGGCGAGGCGGGAGCACAAATGTGCTCCCCTTGACGCAGCATTTATTACGGGCTCTGTTCTAAGTGTTTGACGCGCATTATCTCATTCAAGCTTCCCCCAAATCCTTTGCGGAAGGTACTCTTTTTTTTTTTTTTTTACATTGTTTAAACTTTTCAATTTTTTTTTTTAAATTTTTTTTTTTTAATTTTTTTTTTTTTAACGTTTATTTATTTTTGAGAGACATAGAGATAGAGCGTGAGCAGGGGAAGGGCAGAGAGAGAGAGGGAGACACAGAGACACAGAGTCCGAAGCAGGCTCCAGGCTCTGATGAGCCATCAGCACAGAGCCTGATGTGGGCCTCGAACTCACAGACCGTGAGATCATGACCTGAGCTGAAGTCGGCCGCTTAACCGACTGAGCCACCCAGGCGCCCTAAACTTTTCAATTTTTTTAATGTAAGCTCTGCAGCCAACATGGGGCTTGAAGCCAGGACTCTGAGATCAAGAGTTGCATGCTCTACCAGCTGAGCCAGCCCGGCACCTCCTCTTTTTTTTTTTTTCTTTTTCTTTTTTCTTTTTTTGAATTATAAAAAAACATACCGTTGTAACTATTTTTAAGTGTACAGTATGCAGCATTAAGGACATTCACATTGCTGTGCAACTATCACCGCCATCCACTTTCGAACTTTCTCACCTTCCCAAATGGAAAGTCTGTACCCATTGAACACTAACTCCCTAGTCCATCCCTCCCCACCCCCAACCCACCCCCAGGCAACCACCAACCTACTTTCTCTCCCTGAGAATTTGACTAGGAATGATCATGGTATCCTTATTATTACCTTCCTTTCAGAGAAGGAAACTGAAGCACAGAGAGTTTAAGTACTTCGCCCAAGATAACACAGCTAGCAAACAGAAGAGCTGGACTCCGAACTTGGGCGTTCTGGCCCTGGAGCCTGCTAAACCGTGTGAAAGAGAATACAAGTCCCTCTGGGGAGACAGCAGAGACTTGTGTCCTTAGTGCCCCATCTGTCCGAGATACACGGCTGCACCCGGACCAGAAGCAGAAGAGTGGCAAACCTCTTCAGGTCCGGGACTCAAGGTGCGAGCGAAAGAAACTGGGGTGATTCCTACTGCTCACTTTAGCCTCTCGTAGCACCGCCCACCACCTGTGCGCATGCGCGCGCCACGCAGGCTGTAGTGGCAAGATTCTGCCTTTGGGATTCAGGCAGACCTGGGTTCCGGGGGCAGTAAATCATCAGGCAGGCCCAGTTCCTGACCCGGAGTGGAAACCCGGTCACTGTGAGCTCTTGTCCCCTTCCTTTTCCCCTTCACCTTCTGCAGAGAGAAAACCGAAAACCCTCCATGAACATGCTGGAGCCCAGCCAGCCCGGCTGCTCAGGTTAGCAAGTGTGCTGGGGAGAGAAGAATGAGGAAGGGGAGGAGGTGCGGTTGAGGGGAAGGAGTGGTTAGGACTTGTTAATCCTGGGAGAATGAAATCACAGCCCCAGAAAAATATGTGCCGCTTCTTGCCCCTCAAGTATTGGCAAGAAAACTAGGACGATGGGGTGCCTGGGGGGCGGCGGGGGGCTCACAATAATACTGACGCCGTGAAAGGTCCAACCCCTGCCTGAACTTCCATCCCTCGGCTAGCAGGCAGGCTGGACAGCTCCTGCAGAGTACAGCGCAGCTCTGGGGACACCCAGAGTCTTATGGGGTGCAGCACGCAGGGGGTGCTGGGTAAAAATCCCCCGGATCAGCAGTTGGCTGCAGTGCCTAGCACGAGTTTTTACAGTCCCTTAGGAAGAGCAAACTGCCTGGAAAAATATTTTAGGATAGATTTCCCCATGCCTTCCATGGAGGTGGGGGGGGTGGAATGAGGAAGTGGTGGGGGGTATGGAGGGGTGTTGGGGGGGAAGCAGAGGGTAGGGAGAGAGAGACGGGGAGAGAAAGAATTCAACTGATGCTTTCAGCCACCTGGAGCCTGAGACAAACTTCCTGGAACTGTAAATCCAAGGAGCTGAGAAGGCCTGAAACTCTGTGGTGTTCTGAGCTCTACTGAGTCTGCTGGTGGCTGGAGAGGAAGGAAAGGGGGGAAGCGGGCTTTCCTACTTTCTTTTCTCTTTTGCAAGGAACTTTGAGATTAAAGAAACAAAAGGTGACCTATGAATGCTCTGCCTGCTTCTGCTGAGAAATAATGGGCAGTTCCGGAGGACGTTCGGAATTGGTAACAAAGACATGCTTCTCCAGGAAACGGGCTGCTGGACGTTGGCTGGTGAAAAAAATTAGGAGAGAGACGCTTAGCAAGCCAGAAAGACAGAGATGAAGCAGAAGCAGAAACAGCGGTGGTTGAGAAGTAAACTCCACACTACAGAAAGCAAGGGAAGAAAAGCAAGGAAAGGAGGGAACGGCCGGGCCAGGGGGCGGACACTGATTGAGGGACCGAAAAGCAAGTGTTCGAGACAGAGCTGGAAGACTGAGACAGAGACCAAGCCTCTGCCTTCAGATACGGAAGATAAACTATGATCCGCGTGGGACCACCTGCGCAGAACAGCAGAACAGATCCTTCCCGTTCCTCAACATAAAATAGACGTTTTCGTGAGACTGAAGTTCAGAACCTACTGCAAGATTACTTGGGTCCCTGTCCTTTCCAATACTTTGCCTCTGCAAACAAAACAGCAAACAGGCCCCCTCCCTTTCATTTAATGGCCTGATCATTTCCGAGGAGATGGTGGAAATCAAACTTCCAAAGTGCGATTCTGGGAAATGACCAAGCTGAACAGCTGGGTTTAAAGGGAGGTGATTATAGGGATGGCATACTTTGGGACATCAGGAAAGAACCTGACCCTGCTGCTGTCTGAACGGCTCAGCCTGGGAGTTGGGGCAGAAACAAGTATTGAAGGTTAATTCCCCAGGTTAGTCCCAGGTGGAGAGACCCTCCATGGGTTCTTCTTGTGAACCGGAGGGCTCAAATGTCTTTCATCTTCTGGGATCCATATGGAAGGAACATCTCCTCTGGGGAGGCCACAGAGTCCAGGCCCAGATGTCGCCTCCCTGGAACTAACAGTTTCTAAGCAGCTGGCCACCCCCCCCTCCCCGCCGAGTGTCTGGGACGGTTGCTGAGGCACCTGACCCTGGGTCAGATGAGAAGCCCCCGGGCTGTTCCCTCCAGCTCAGAATAGCTTCTCTGCTCACCCCACTGGACACTTCAAATGATCATTTCCTGGTCATCCTTGACAGGAAAAGCTCAGACAGCATGGCCAGATAAAGTGCCTGGCTCTCTGTTTCCAAAAAGGCAGGATTCTCTGTGTGAGGCAGACACCTGGAATCCCGTCCGTGGAGTCTGATGGCAAAGGGACACTTTACACGGGCTTAAAGCACCACCAGATCTTCTCCCCTCTCCTCCCTCCAGACACCTAATGGAGAGCCTGAGCAGAGACGTAACAGGCTCTCACTGGCTCGGGACAGCCCCACGGCTGACCAGCCCCCATTGGCCTCTTCTACAATAACTCCTGGGTGAAACGCTTCCGAATAGCCACAAAATTTCAGAATCACCAAAGAAAGCACAGATGTCCAGAATAAGGATCCATGATTATTCTAAGACTTCTGCCTTCTTGAAGATAGTTGAACTCTACTCTCTATTAATAATGAGAAGGACTTCCTTTTATTAAGAGCTCACCATGTGCCACTTTGCTAAATACATTTCAGGTGTAATTTCATATGACCCTACACGATACTCCAGGTGCTGGGTGGTATTGCCCCTCAATTATAGGGATGGAAACTGCAGTTCGGAGAATTTAAGTAACCCTTCCCAAGGTCACACACCTAGGGATGAGCGGCATGCTTTGGTACCACTGAAAATTTTTAATAAGAAGCATTAACAAAATTTAAAAAGCATAAGCGATGGGTTCATCCAAAAGAAAACTTCTCTCGTGGATCTGTTTTCACTCCTGTGGCTTGAGGCAACCTCGCCTGGGCGATTTGGCCTCACCTGGCAGTTTGCCCGCAAGAGGCCAAGGCCTGAGCACCTCCTACCCTCTGGAGAAGAGCCTTTCTCCCCACAGTTGTGGGGGACCGTCGGTTTAAATCAGGCCAGAGTCACAATCCTTCATTCCAGAAGGGACTGTGATTCACATCTGAGCTTCGGAAAATAGCGTTCGTTTAATTTAAAGGGAAGAAGCAAGCACAATAAATGCTCAGATGCTGATGGATTTCTCCAGACTTTCATTTGCATTACTTTTGCTTTCAGAGCATTTGATTTTTTTTTTATTTTATTTTCAAACTGTGTTGTACCGCATGCAAGGAAAATAGATTTACTTAATCTGCATCCTGTGATTTCATTGTTTACTGGTGTCAACACCAAATAGCTAAGAAAGGAAGATCAGATGGCTTTCTGTCTTCTTCCCTCCAGGAGGCAGGAACGAGAATCATCAAGCCTAGGACATTTAGAGGCTCGTACAGTCTTCAGGGCTGACAGTCGAGCCACATGTCACCTCCCCAGATCCTCCCTGGGAGCCAGACAAACCCTAAACATATGCAACCAGGAGGTTCTTAGCGCCCTCCCTGGGAATAGGAAGTGTGTTGTTGATGTTCCCAGTGTATGTTTAAGCACACCCTGCATTTAACTTGAGCCCTATGTTCATTGACCCATAAACGTTCCATCCTAGCTTTTCACAGGGGCAGAGAATCAGGCCTTCCAGGACTGGGGGCAGGGAGGCCATTTAGCACAATCGCCAGGGTTTCCTCACTTGGTCCCGCCCATGGCTGGCCTGTCTCCACAGAGCTGCCATTGTAATGTGATCATACCGCTTCCCTATTTAAAAGTCTTCACCATTAGCTACTGTGATAAATAAGCAAACAAAATAACCACAACCCATGTCTGATGCTGTCACTCTCTCATCCAATCATTTGACAAGTATACATTAAGCACCTGCTCTGTGCCAGCCACACTCTGATTCTGGCCAGCCTCTCCAGTCATACCTTCCAGTCCCCATTTCCTCCACTCCATACACCTTGTTCTCGACGTTATGACTTTATATTTCCTGAATCCTGACTTGTCCTCCCCTGTGCCTCTGCCCAGGCTGCTCTTGTGTGACCATCTCCCCCCCTCTGTATCCAGACATCCAAGTTCTGTCCAGGTTCACGGACAACTCCAGAGCCACTTTCATTATGAAACCTTTCCAGATCTCCCCAAGTCAGCATCAGTCACTTGTCTGCCACCTGCCGTCCCCCATCCCCAGGACGGAGTGGCTGATCCCCTCTCTGAGCGTCTTGTCCACCCATGCTCTTTCCACATCTGTTATTTCTTTACCCCTCGGTAGTATTATTTCTTTGCAATCATCCATCAAAGCAAAACCCATGCTTATTCTCCTCCTGCCACCTTAAGTCCCAAACAAAGCAGCCACTCAGGGTATTTATGAGTATGTGGGCATATGAACAATTTCTCCTCTGTTCCCACGGCACTCTGTACCCTTAATCAGGTCACTGATCACACTGTGCTTAGTATTATAAATACCCGTGTACATAATAATTATAAACCACTTAAGAGCAAAACTCTTGTCTTATTTATCCTTATCGCCTACAGCATCTAAACAAAAAAACTCCTTGGGGCGCCTGAGTGGCTCAGTCGGTTGAGCTTCCGACTCTTGGTTTCGGCTCAGGTCACGATCTGATCCCCGCACCATCGGCCTGCCTGAGATTCTCTCTCTCCCTCTCTCCCTGCCCCCCTCTCTTTCTCTCTCTCACAAAATAAGTAAATATAAAAAAGAAAAATATAAAAAAGAAAAAAATATAAAAAATAAAAAACCTTCCTTGCTCAAAGTGGGCACTCACTAAATGCCATTAAGATGAAAAGAAATAAAAGTAAATGTTGCATCCTTCCAGGGAGGCTTAGGGAGGTGCTGGGGGAGGATCTAAGGTGCTGGAGAAGCATGACAGGATGTCAGGTCAGCTCGGCTACTGTTTACTAGCAGCGTACACACATATGCGTACATATACACACATACATACAGCACCATCTATGTGTATGTACCTATATTATGGTATTAGTAATTGATATTAATCATTATCATTAGCTGAACACTTATTAAGTAGGCTACATCTGAGGGTCAAGTTAGAAAAACGAAGGTGATCGTGACACGATCCTGGTTTCCAGGAGGTCACGACAAGAATACAAAAAAACAGAGCGGCATGAGAAGATAGCCAAGCTCTGCAGCAAGTGCACGGGCACCAGGCTGAGGACTGTGCTGCTCCGTAGCTAAGCATCCATTGATCTGTGATGACACAGGTAAAAGATTGAGTTCAGCTTACTGAGTTTTCCAAAGGGCTAAATTCATTCCAAGTAAAGGATTGGTCACTATTCCAAGACTACATTATCAGTAGTTGACAGGGGCTGGGGAGGAGGGATATGAAATGTTCTTTAACACTGAAATGGTGTGATGGCACAATGAGAGCTTTTTGGTCTGAAAAATAAAAAGCTGAGAACCTGATGTTGATTCTCCCGATGGGATTTGTTGTTTTAACGTTACCATCCCAGGAAATCCAAACCTGGAATCCACTGTTCCCCATATAGAACTTTATGACCTTGAAGATGTATTGGACCTCGTGGTGGGTAGTGTCGTGGGTAGAGTGAAGATAAGCCTTGGAGGATTTTGTCCAATAAATACCATGGCCCTGACTCCCGGGGCCCCAGCAGCCCCTTCCATCCTGAGGTACAGTGGCAGTCTCTTTGGACTTAAGAACTGTTTGGGATCTTTAACTTTCATAAAGAGGACTCCGATTCTGCTCGGAGTTGATTGTCAAAAATAAGGTTTCCCTTATAAATTATTTTCTCCAGGAATCCCAGCAAAGTCTTCCAAGGAAGACTTGGGGAGAAAGCTCCTCTCACGGTGCTGGCTGAGGGGGAACAGCCGCCATTGCTGAAATTCTACCTCCCTTGTCTTCTCTAAGGAAGAAAATAGTGAGCAGGAAGGGCAGGAAAACAGTAGTCTCCGGACATTGGCGGAAACTCGCTGAAGGCAGGGTAAGGGAATAGGAAAGAAAGGGAAAACTCGACCCAGTAGAGGGGCAGGAATGCATGCCGGCTGCAGCCTTACCTCTGGAGGAGCGAGAGCACTTGGGAAAGCTGCAGCCTTGAGTCCCAGATGGACAGTGCCTGCCTACAGCTAAGGCTTAATCAGAACGCCAGGAATCGCCCCTCCGCATACTCATCTTCTCTACACTAATAAGCATCAAGTAAAAGTAACGCTGGAAGGTAGCCAGGAGAGCTACAAAAGGCAGATTCTCACTGGGTAGCAGTGCCATGCAAAGAGAGAAATTCAGGCACGAAGATTAAGAGTTAAGTAGTGAATAGACATTGACCAAAAACTCTTGTAAATTAGTCCATACCATAAACAGAAGCTACCGTTAGAGGAATTTGAAGACTTTGGCACACTAAGTGTAACTCCAGGAACAACAAACCTAAACAGCCTAACTGCTGACTAGGTTAACATAAACTCCCTACACTAAAGGTCTACCAAAAGGAAAGGTATATTCATCTTCAAGCATAAAAAAAATCAACTCACCTTATTATCTACTGTATTATACAATATGATTGACTTTCCACAAAAAATTACAAAGCATACAAAAAGTATGCTTTCCACAAAAAATTACACAGCATACAAAATTTTTCCACAAAAAATTACAAAGCATACAAAAAGTAAAAAAAAAAAAAAAAAAAAAAAAAGCCTAAAGAGGAAAAGCAATCATTAGAACCAGATTCATAAATAATACAGAGGTTAGAGCTATCACATTAGGGATTTAAAATAACTGTGATTCATGTGTGTTAAAGGCTCTGGTGGAAAAAGCAAGCAACGTGGAAAATCAGATAACTTCATTAGAGTTGAAAACTATAAGAAAGAATCCATTGAAAATACTAGAAATAAAAAACACAGGAACAGAGATAAAGAATGTTATCCATGGGCTCATCAGTAGACTTGACGTGGCTGAAGGAAGAATCAGTAAATCGGTGAACCTGAAAATAGGTCAAGAGAAATTACCAAAACTGAAAGAAGAAGAAGAGAGAGAGCAAAACAAAACAGACTAGAGATCTAGGAGATGTGAGACAATATGAAATACACAGTATTAAATATATATGTATTTGGAATCAGAAAAAGAGAAAAAGAGAGGGAGTGGACAAAAGAAATATTTGAAGAAATAATGGCCAAGAATTTTCCATAACTAGTTAGACACACCAAATCATAGCAGATCCAAAAAACTCAAAGAGAAACTTTTGAAGGCAACCAGAGAAAAAGACACTTTGTCTCATTACCTGCATAGGAACAATGCTAAGAGTTACAGCACACTTACTGTCAAGCCATCTAAGCAAGAAGACAATGGAGTGCTATTTTGAAAAGCAAAACAACAAAACAAAACAAAACACCAAAAACCAACTCTTAATTCTATACTCAGCAGAAATAGCTCTCAAAAGTAAGGCAGAGGGGCGCCCGGGGGGCTCAGCTGGTTGAGTGTCCAAGTCTTGATTTCACCTCAGGTCATGATCCCAGCGTTGTGGGATCAAGTGCCACGTCAGGATCCATGGTGGGCGTGAAGCCTGCTTGAGATTCTCTCTCTTCCTCTGCCCCTCCCTCTTCCCCGCTCACATACACTCTCTCTCTTTCTCTATTAAAAAAAAAAAGTAAGGGAGAAATAAAGACTTCCTCAGACAAATAAAAACTTAGGGAATTCACTACTAACAGGCCTACTCTACAAGAAATGTTAGGGGCGTCTGGGTGGCTCAGTCAGTTAAGTGTCCAACTTCAGCTCAGGTCATGATCTCACGGTTCATGGATTCGAGCCCCTCATTGGGCTCTGTGCTGAGAGCTCAGAGCCTGGAGCCTGCTTTGGACTCTGTGTCTCTCTCTCTGCCCCTCACCCATTTGCACTCTGTCTCTCAAAACTAAATAAATGTTAAAAAAAAAAATGTTCAAAAAAAAACAACGAACGTTAAAAGAAGTTCTTCAGGCAGAAGAAATATAAGTCAGAAATTTCTACAGAGGCACTTGGCCGGCTCGGCTGGTAGAACATGCAACTCTTAATCTAGGGGTTGTGAGTTTGAGCCCCACATTGGATATAGAGGTTACTAAAAAATAAAATCTTTTAAAAGAAAAGGAAATAAACTTGAATCTACATAAAGAAATGAAAAAGGAAAAACAATTTTTTTCCTACTTTTAATTGTTTAAAAGGTACCTGACTGTTTAAAGCAAAAACGGTAACAATGTGTTGCTACAATGTTTGTAGCACAGATAAAGAGTGAAATATACAACAACAATGGCACAAAGGATGGGAAGGAGGAATTGTTATAAGGTCTTTATATTTCACTTGAAGTGGCATAATAGTCTTCTAAATTGACTCAGATTATTTTTAAATGTGCATTATAAGCCCTAGGACTATCACTAATATAAATAAGTCAACAGAGAAGACAAAAACAGAATTAAAAAAAAATCCTAATTAAACCTAAAGAAGGTAGAAAAATATACATAAGCAAAGAACAACTGAAACAAACAGAAATCAAGAAGCGAGATGGTAATTTGATAACATGGTTCTAATTGAACCATATCAATAATTACCTTAAAGGTAAGTGATATAAGGGTGCCTGCCTGGCTCAGTCATTAGAGTTTATGACTCTTGATCTTAGGGTGGTAAGTTTGAGCCCCACATTGGAGGTAGAGGTTACTTAAAAATGAAATCTTAAAAAAATAAAAAGAAAAAAGAAAATAAACATAACATAAACATACCAGTTAAAAGACAAATATTGTCAAATTGGATTTTTTTAAAAGATCCAATTCTATACCATCTTCAAGAACCCCACTTAAAATATGTTAAAACTTAAAATATATATAATATAAATATAAAATATAAAACCACAGGTTAAAAGTTAAAGGGTACAGAGGGGCTCCTGGGTGGCTCAGTCAGTTGAGCATCTGACTTCAGCTTAGGTCATGATCTCACGGTTTGTGAGTTCGAGCCCCACATTGGGCTCTCTGCTGACAGCTCAGAGCCTGGAGCCTGCTTCAGATTCTGTGTCTCCCTCTCTCTTTGCCCCTCCTCAGCTCACACTCTGTCTCTCAAAAATGAATAAACATTGAAAAAAAATACAAAATAAAAGTAAAAGGATAAAGAAAGAATTACGCAAACACTAACTAAAAGAAAGCTAGAGTAGCCATATGCATTTTACACAAAGTAGACTTCAGACCAAAGAATATTATCAGGGACAAAGAGAGATAATGATAGAAGGGTGATTTCAACAAACAGGCATAACAGTCATAAATGTGTATGCAGCTAAAAACACAGGTTCAAAAACAAAGGTCTGTCCTTGAGTGGTAACAGAAGCCACCTGTATTCTAGGATCCGGCCACAGACTCTCTAGCTTTAAACTCTCTCAAATATTAGCAAAATATATACTCATTATAGATTCAAAATAATTTAAAGTATTTTTTTTAATTTTTTAATGTTTATTTATTTTTGAGAGAGAGCGAATGTAAGCTGGGGAGGGGCAGAGAGAGAGGGAGACCCAGAATCGGAAGCAGGCTCCAGGCTCTGAGCTGTCAGCACAGAGCCCAACATGGGGCTTAAACTTTCGTGGACTGTGAGATCATGACCTGAGCTGAAGTCAGACACTTAACTAACTGAGCCACCCAGGCGCCCCTAATTTAAAGGATTTCTTGAAGGATAAACAATCCATCCATTTCTACAGTTATTTTAAATTTTATTTCCTAATCTAGCCAAAAGTTGAAAGCTGTGCACTTGAACTGCACTAGTTTAGTCCCTTATGGACTGTTTTCTTAATTGCATTTTGATGTTCTGCCAGCAACATGAACTAAGAGATGTTAAAAGAAACAGTCCTATATAACTCCTTATTGGGTTTAACATAGGGTTATTGTTGAGAAAGCTGTCCTTTAGATCACACAGTGTTCTCTGCCTAAGACACCATGACAGAGTGCCTGGGTGGCCCAGTCTGTTCATGTCTGACTTTGGCTCAGGTCACCATCTCGCAGTTCATGGGTTTGACCCCTGCATGGGACTCTGCACTGACAACATGGAACCTGCTTGGGATTCTCTCTCTCTCTCTCTCTCTTTCTCTCCCTCTCTCTCAAAATAAATTAAAAAAACATTAAAAAAAGAAAAGAAAGAAAGGAGGAAAAGAAACCATAAGAAAGATTTTGCTCAAGTTTCAGAACTAGGAAAATCTCTATTTCTCTGGTCCTAATTCCCTATTTCCTTTGGATGCTGGAAATTTAATAAAAGGCAAATTTTTAGCCCATGAAATTTATGGCATGCATGTTTATACTAATTTTACCCCTAAATTTATTTTATTTTTCCATCTTTGCTTTCCCTTCATCCTAATTTTTCCATTTGGTTATTTTTATTTAGCTTTGCTTTTACTGTATTTTTCTTTTAAAATCAATTTTATTGAGGTATAATTTTCATGCAATAAAATAAACGCATCTTAAGTGTACTTACTATTCAATGAATTTGACAAATATTACCATGTTGTTTTCGTTAGCTATCTGAAAACAGTTTTGAAATAAGTAAAGGTAAAACATAAGTATCACAAGGCAGTCTGTGCTAAGCATTATCATAGAGATATAAACAAATTACTATGGTAGTATGAGAGAGGCTAAAATATTCTGACTGGAGGGCGCCTGGGTGGCTCAGTCGGTTAAGCATCTGACTTCAGTTCAGGTCATGATCTCACGGTTTGTGAGTTCGAGCCCTGCATCAGAGAGCTTAAGCCCCACTTCAGGTGAGCCCTACTTGTCTTTCTCTTTCTCGCCCTCCTGTCTCCTTACTCACTTGCACCCTTTCTCTCTCTCTCAAAAAAAAAAAATTTTTTTTTCTTTTTTTGCAAGAACAAAGAGCCTTTATTCGTGCTAGCTCAAGCTCAATCTCCTACCTGCACTGACGCAGTGGCGGGTCGAGAGAGAGAGAGAGAGAGAGAGAGAGAGGGAGCAAAAAAAAAATTCTGAATGGAGGGGTAATGATTGGGGGATAGTAAATCTTGGGATAAAAGTCTTATTTTAAAAACTAATATCTCACTTAGATTTTAAAGATGAAAATGCAACAGACAGAAGTAGCAGGAAAGGTAATTTGGAAAAGGAAATATCTTGAGAAAAAGAAGGAAGCAGAAATACAGGTACTGGTTCCGTCTGGCTGGAATAGAAGGTGAACAGGAAAGAGTATGGGGAAGTAAGCCTCTAACTATGTAGCAGGAGGTTCTGAAAGCCAAATGGTAGCTTCTTATATTACTGTGCAGGTAATAGGGAGCCATTGAAGGCTTTCAGCAAAGAAACATAATAAGATTTGTTTTAGAAAGATCAGTCTGGAAGCAGTGTGAGGACCGGATGGGGATGTTGGGACCAGTGGTAGAGAAGACAGTGGGGGAGCTTCTTCAATGGTCCAGGAGAGAGATAGGGAGAACCTGGACCAGCCAGTAGGAGATGAGAGGGAAATTAAATGGGATGCCGGTGTGAGGAAATCTCTAGGAAGGGTCAAAGGATTCGTTGTAAGGATGACAGAGAAAGAAATTGACTTTATAAATGACCGGAGGGACAGGCATTCACATAATTCCTGTTCTAGATGGAAAAGTGGTGGGTCCTGGTATTCCCTCTCCCAACCTCTGCGAGCAGAGAAAGTCCAAGTTTCCTACCCAAAACAAGGGAGGCGGCTGGGAGAGGATAGCCCAATTTAGGCCAGTCATGGAAGTCTGTTCCTTTCCAGTTGACTTGAGCCAGTATAATATATAATAACAGCTACTATTTTACTTCCATAAAAAAAGATAATAAGTCACACTTAAAAATTAACAGTTATTCTGTATGAGGTATTGTTTTAAGCCCATCACATGTTTTAACTAATTACTCCTCACAGAGTAGGAGTAGGAACTACTATATACCCAGTGAACGAATGAGAGAATTGAGGCACAGAGAGAATAACAAGAGTCTTGCTCCATATCACATAGCTGGTCAACGGCAGAATCAATATTCAAACCAGGCGTCTGATTCCAGAGTCCAGGCTCTGTCCCATTATGCGCTAACGTTGATGCTCCGCACTCTGTAATAATTTCCCAAATCATATCCTCACCCAGAGAGTGAGTGTCTCTCACTGCCTTGAGGTAGAAAGCGCTGATATTCCTGGCTGAAGTGAATTGCAGAAATGTGAAGGAAGGCATTGAAGATGAAAGTCTATGGTACGTATTTGGTACCGTGTCAGTCACAAGGTATGACAGAGCAGAGTATTGGGCAAGACGTTGTATATAAACTGTGACCAAGACCACAGCAACGTGAAATAGATGCAACAAAAATATTGTGAAAATCCCAGCCCCTGGGTATACACGTACCTAAGTGTGCTTGCCTATGTGGAAACTGTGAGCAATGGATGGTGGAGGTTGACTGAAGCAATAGCCTACCGCCCACAAATGGCAGAAACTTCTGGAAAACCATTCACCAACTATCTAACCATCTAAAAATACACCTATGAAAGGCAACTTTGGAAGGAGGCAGGTGAAGTTCTAATCGAGATAAAACAAACTCGAAGCATATTCCTGGTTTATAGACGTGATGAACTTGCACAAAGTCTGTGAAGACAGAGGCGTGGCCCCGGCACAAAACCAAAGTCACGCAATGTAAACAAACAGGCCAAGCCCAGCTTCCCGCCCTCCCCCCCAAGAAGCCTTTACATTCAAGTTGCAGGCCCGTGCTCCATTCATCACCTCATATATGAGATTTGGCCACCCATACGTTGAGACGACAGATGGGAACTATCTCAATGTGTGTACATAGTTGGAATCAACAAACATTAAAGTCTGCATATGGCATCATTTGAAATTTGGACCAGCTCTCTAAGATATCGGAATGATCCTTTACCACAGGAGGAGGCGTGACACGTATTTGCTCATTTATTCATTCAGGCGTTGCGCCAGGGACTGAGGTCATGAACGAGACACGATCTCTGTCCTCAAGACACCTGGTTTCTAGTTAGAGACCCAGACAAGTAAATGGGTGCAAATGAAGCCAGGTGATGGGGCCTGGGTGCCTCGAGTACAGAAGGAGGGCACCGAGTCATTATGTCAGGGAGGCACATACCTGACGCCCATTGTGAGGACTGTGCTAGGGAATTGAAAAACAACCACAGTCAATGCTACGTTTGGGTGCTTGTAGAAAACAGTTGATGAAACTGGCAAAGAGCAAGGCAAAGAAATTCAACACACGTCTAATGATTAGTCCTGGGATAAAACTTCATGATAACTGAAGTCGGATGTTGTATACAAGCTTTTTTAAAATTATCTTTTAAAAGAAATATAAGTGTTTTGGATATTTTTCATAGCTAAGGTCATAGAATATTTATATAAGTATGTATCCTGCCTTTTCTATTTGACCTTATTGTGTCAAAATTTTCTGCGCAAAATTAAAAATCCTTTACTAATAAAAAAAGCAACATAGTATTAGTTACTTTGTGGAAATTATGAATAGCTAGCTATAGGAAAAATGAAAATCAAAACCACCCTTATGTTATGCAAAAGGATATGTGCAGCCTAGGATAAAATTGTGTTACATGCAGATGCAAACAGGGCTTCATATCAAACCACTTAGACAAATGTGAAGGTATTGTGTCCTGGAAAACTAGTAGACAATTTTAAAATTCACTTAGTAGTGACAAAGACATGGATGCTGAAAATGCCTATGATGAGTTTGAATAGAAATGATGAAATATGCATGAAAAAAGGCAATATTTATAACTGAATATACTATTTCATATGGTATATAATGTTAAATATGCAAGAGTAAATAGGTACATGAATTAAATGTTATTTTATTTTGTTTTTTAAATGTTTATTTATTTTTGAGAGAGAGAGAGAGAGAGAGAGAGCGCGCGCACAAGCAGGGGAGGGGTAGAGAGAGAAGGTGACAGAAGATCGGAAGCGGGCTCTGTGTGGACAGCAAGATCGTGATCTGAGCCAAAGTCAGATGCTTAACCGACTGAGCCACCCAGGAGCCCCTTAAATGTTCTTTTAAATGTCCTCTGTAGCCCTAAAAGTTTGTGTATCTATGATGGAAAACACCTATCTATTTTTTACGTCTTCTTACTGAGAAAATACGGAACATTCTTGATTTGGAATATATACTTGTAGGTAATTAATTCACTTAGGTTTTCTTGACCAATCCCTGCGGAGCATCTAATAGCTAGATAAAACTAGTTGGGGAAAAAATGAATAACTCAAACTGTTACCGTTGCTTTGGGTATTTAATGTCAGGGTAAACGCACCTACATTATAGCTGAGAATAAACCTGGCTTCCTAAAAATCCACAATAGTTCCCCGTTTGCCTGCAGGGTAAAGTCTGACGCCAATAACCTTAACATTCACGTGCTTCCACAATTTGTCAGCTCATGTCTCCACACTTAACCTCTTGGCCTTGACCTCAGGCATTCAGTCTTCAGGCAAATCGCATCACCCCGTGCATCAGTGTCATCCAAATGCCAGGCTTCTGTTCTTTTGCTCATGGAACTCTCCCTGACTTGAATGCCCTTGTCTGCCATTCCCAAATAGCTACAGCCTCCCCATCTCCAAGGTCCATCTCAAATACCACTGCACTGTCGCTTCCTACGCCTCAAGTAAAAGTACACCTCTTTTGGAGTGCCTGGGTGGCTCAGTCAGTTAAGCATCCAACTTTAGCTCAGGTCACGATCTCGTGGTTCGTGGGTTTGAGCCCCACATTGGGCTCTCTGCTTGCAAAGCCGGCTTTGGATCCTCTGTTTCCTTCTCTCTCTGCTTGTCTCTCTCTCTCAAAATAAATAAACAAATAAACATTAAAAAAATTAAAAAAGTAGACCTCTTTTCTGAAAGTCAGCACTGGTGGCCTTGCTTGGGAGGCACAGGGTGGTCTTGAGGGTAAGTGAGGTGACTCGAAATGCCAACAACGAACACCGAGATAACACCAGAATAATAACAGCTAACTCCGACTCAAAATCTGCTGTGTGCCGGGCACCCCTCTAATTACTATACATAAGTTAATTAACTTGATCTTCCTGAGAACTCCATGAAGCAGAGACAATATTATCCACAGTTTACAGAGAAGGAGACGACAGCCTGGTTTCAGGGGGTTCTACAGAGCTGAGAAACCATGCTCGATCATGATGCTTTTCTACCTCGGTCAGGAGTTCCAGACAAAGGAGGCCAGCTGTGGGCGGGAAGACAGGCTGGTAAACCGGGCGACACGGAGGCACGCATGTTTACTTGGGTGAAGCAAAGGTCAAACATGAGGAAAGCAGGGATATAACAAAGTGAGGGCACAGAGCGGAGTTTCTACAAGGTTTTCTCCCATTCTAGACCAATTCCAGGAGCCTAAAGAAATGCACTCCTAGGGTGCCAGGGTGACTCAGTCAGTTAAGCGTCCGGCTTCCGCTCAGGTCATGATCTCACAGCTCATGAGTTCCAGTCCCACATCAGGCTCTCTGCTGTCAGCGTGGAACCCGCTTCAGATCCTCTGTCCCTCTCTATCTCTGCCCCTCCCCCACCTCAAAAATAAATAAATATATGTATTTTAAATACACTCCTGCCAACTGCATTGGCAAGTTTATAGCAGTTTAGCCACCTCATCACTAACAAACCTGGCACATCTCCGCCATTAACCAGATGCTCCTTGAAGATCCGTGTTCGATTCGCTTACCGTAGGACCTAGAATTGGACTTTGTGCATGGTAACGAATCAATAAAACTTTGTTAAACAAATGTCGGAAGCCATTAGTTCTCGACTCTCGGTTCTCTCTTAACAAAGCAGGCACGTGTTAAAAATATTTCAGGAAGATTTCTATTCTACCCTTTAAAAAGAATTCTCTGTGGTATTTCTTCCTTACAGCTCTTCCTTGTTCGCTTTTCATTGTCGGTCTCCCCCAGCTAGTATACGAGGGCAGAGACTGCCTTCTTGTTTATTGCTGGATCTTTGGCACCCTAAAACAAAGCCTGGCACAGAGACTGAACTCAGTAAATATTCATGAAGCGAATATTTGAAAAAGAATAGACTTTGAAGATGCTCACCAGACCCTTGTGGGCAGCCTTTGTTGATGGCTTTGTTGTGGGCAGCCCTGAGTTAGCGCGGCAATACTATTCCCTTAGCCTCGAAGCAAGCGCATGTCACGAGGCACAAGGAAAAGAAAGGGTTTTGCGGGAGGCAGGCTGGGAGACGGAGGAGAGAAGCAACCTCACACAGAGCACAGCATTGTTTCTTCCTCAATGTCCACTGGGCATCTCTGTGCGCAGCAAGCTCCTGGCCTGCCAGCTGGCCGTCCCTCTACCCTTCCGTGCAGCCCCCCTTCAGCACTGTAGGCATCCGGCTGTTCTTCCTCCCGGATCTCTGTGCTCCCCTTGGGCCTGAGCAAGGTAGGGTCTCGGGTGCGCCTCCTCACACCTGTGCTCTCTATATAGTAAGACATTCTCCTTGGAATCCATGCTCCTCAGATGGAAATAAGGGAATTAAAAATCATTTTTCTTGTTCACAAATATCTTTCTTTTTTTCTGCCCCATACAAAGACCTGAACTGGAATCCAAGTTGATTTTTTTTAATGTTTATTTATTTTTTGAGAGAAAGAGAGAGAAAGAATATGAGCGACGGAGGGGCAGAGAGAGAGGGAAACACAAAATCCAAAGCAGGCTCCAGGCTCTGAGTTGACAGCGCAGAGCCCGATGCAGGGCTCAAACCCATGGACTGTGTGAGATCACGACCTGAGCTGAAGTTGGATGCTCACCCGACTGAGCCACCCAGGTGTCCCTGGAATCCAAGTTTTTTGATTTTATAGTTGCGTGACCTCAGTCAGGTCACATAACCTGTTCACCACCTTGGTCATCACACGTTGTAAACATGGGGATAAAACTGACTGACACTCCATGGGCTATTGTAAGAACTAAATGGGACAAAATAGACAATAGTACCTGGTGCAGAGTAGGTATTAAAGAAAAATGTTGGGGGGTGCCTGGGTGGCTCAGTCGATTAAGCGGCCGACTTCAGCTCAGGTCATGATCTCACGGTCTGTGAGTTCGAGCCCCACATCGGGCTCTGTGCTGATGGCTCATCAGAGCCTGGAGCCAGCTTCAGTTTCTGTGTCTCCCTCTCTCTCTGCCCTTCCCCTGCTCACGCTCTGTCTCTATGTCTCTCAAAGATAAATAAATGTTAAAAAAAAAAAAATTTTTAAAGAAAAATGTTGGGTGTTGTATGGAAACCAATTTGACAATAAATTATAAAAAAAAAAAAGAAAAGAAAAATGTTACTTCTTTTTTTGTCCTTAAAGTAAACTCTCGACTATCCAAAAGGACTCAAGAACCAAGGAGCGTTCAGGTTTTACAGAATCATCATAGAAACTCATCACTGTAGGGCGCCTGGGTGGCTCCGTCGTTTAAGTGTCTGACTTCAGCTCAGGTCACAGTCTCCTGGTTTGTGAGTCCGAGCCCCACAGCGGGCTTTGTGGTGTCAGCATGAAGCCCACTTCGGATCCTCTGTCTCCCTTTCTCTCTGCCCTTCCTCCACTCATGCATGCATGCTCGCGCTCTCTCTCTCTCTCTCAAAAATAAATAAACATCATAAAAGATTAAAAAAAATGAAACCCATTGCTATTTGGAACACTGCTTCCATGGTCCCAGGGACAGAGGACATCGATAACACAGGGCAGCTCCTGTGAGCAGCGGTGCTGAGAGAAGGCGGTGGAACATCACCGCTTTCTCTGTGGGTGCTGCTCGGAAACCAGAGGTGACTGAATAGGGTGAGCGTGGACATCACTATGAAAACAGCTACTCAGACACGCCAGTGGTAGCATGCAGACCTTAATGAGCACGATGAATATGCTTTAGGGTTTATGGTGAGAAAATGCCCCAGGCCAAGGTCTTCTTCCCGCCCCGATCCTGTAAGCACTCCCTCAGCCCTCAGCTTCCTTTATCATGAGGGAGCCGAGCCTGAGAAGACATCCCGGCCTGCCTTTGCCGCCGTGTGGGTAAGGCCACCTATGGGAGAGCTATCCCTGCACGTGATGATTTCCTGGCCAGCCCATCATAACTGCCTTACAGACACTTGCTAGCTGCTTGATTCTAACCGTAGTCAGACAAATTATACTTAAAACCAAAATGGAAGACTCTTGGCTGCTGTCTAAAAGGTAGTGTGATTCAAGGGAGCATTTGGAAGTTTTAAAAAGATAAAATAAGTCAGGCTAGGAATGCGTGGCCAGAGAAACCAAAGGCACTTTGGCAGGGAAAAATGTAAAGGTTAGCACATTTATCTGAACAACAGAAATAAAAAATTCCTCTCCCAGGCCTGGATTGACTCCCTAACTAATGATGCGAGGGAGAAGTTAAGCCATGAATGCTGCATACGTTTGGAACATTTTGAAGGTCATCTGAGGTCAGAGCATAGCATTCTCTGCCCCCCCCCTTTTTTTTTATGAAGTCAATTTTTGAAAAGACTATGACAGTCTGATAGCTCCCACAACCTGGAATCATTTGAGTGATGCAAAAGTGAGGTTTTTTTTGTTTTTGGTTTTTTAAAATATTTATTCATTGGCGGGGGGTGAGGTGGGGGGAGGGAGAAGTAAAGAGACAGGGAGAATCCCAAGCAGACTCTGCTCTACCAGACGCAGGGCTCATACCGATGAACTGTGAGATCATGACCTGAGCCAAAACAAAGAGTCAGACGCTTAACCGACTGAGCCACCCAGGAGCCCCTACGAGTGAGTTTTAATTCACTTAAAAATTAATAAAAACCTGGCCAAGAAATTTTAGGGGCGGGATAGGGACGGCTAGTATTCTGCAGCACAGAGCAGCCCTGAGTTCTCTCACACGAGTGCAGCGCCGAAGCCCTTAGAGAAACACCCGCTCTACATCGGTTATGTTCTGGTCCTGCTCCTGTTGCGTTTTTTTCTTCTCTCTTCGAACCCCAGTACCTGCCCCCTCACCCTCACTCTCATCTGATGACCTTTCCCCTACTTCGCTGAGAAAGGAGGAACTCTCAGAAGAGACGCTCCACACGCTTCCAGCACCATATCTATCCACCTTTCTGCATGCGACTCTATATCCTCTGCTTTCTCTTCTCCTACGAGTGAACTATCAGTGCCACCACCCAAGGCCAACTCCTCCATTTTGCCTTGACCCAACCCTGTTACTTAATCAAGAACCTTCTTCCAAGATCTCTCTCCTCTCTTTCTTGTGTTATCCATTTTTCCATATCCATTGGACGATTCGCATCAGCGTACAGATTTGATGTTATTTCTCCTATCTCGAAAAATAATACAAAATAAAGACGTTCTTTTGACACGTGGCGGCCTCCAGTCATACACTCTTTCTCTGTTTCCTATCAGTGGCACTCCTCAAAAGAGCATCTAAGTTTGCTCTCTCCTCTTTCTTTCTTATGTTCACTCCATCCAGCTTCTGCCCCCACCACTCCAGCAACTCTGCTCTTGTCAAAGCCTTCAATGGCCTCTGCTTTGAGACACCAGCAGTCAGTTCCCAGAGCTCATCTTAGTTGACCTGTCAGCCATGTTTGATGTGGTTGATCTTGCCCCCACCTTGAAGCACCAGTTTCACTTGACTTCCAGGACCTCACAGTGTCCTGGTTTCCCTCTGCCTCTGTAGAGAGCAAGATGGAGTCCCTCGTGTCAACCAGTAATGTAAGCAGCCAAGGGCATTGTAGTTAAGACCAGAGATCGCTGAGACCAGCACAGGCTGATGGCATCCAGGACTGATAACCCGCAGAAACAGAGGAGGCCTACAGAAGCCCACGGCTGATTAAACTCCTTTTAAAAGGAGGCATTTTGCAGCAAATGGTAGATTCTCCAAACGCTGACCCTTTCATGTCTGATTGCATCAAAAAAGGCAACTTGCAATGAAGGCTCTGCCTGATTGATCTCTGAACATAACAAAGGATTTTCCTCTGCTTGAACAAAATAAGCCATACATGTCAAGAGCTGGCCTGGACCAAGGCCTCATCTCAACTGTGCGCTCACAGACTGACTTCACATTTGGTTTGTTAACTTCCTGCCCCTTGTTGTGTCTTGTTGGTTGTGTGATTTTGTATTGTGCTTTGCTTTGTGTGACTTGAACGAAGCCAAGTTAAATACATAGTGAGATGTCATTGAGTTTGGAATCCTGGACCTGCTTTAACCTTGCTTTACGATCGAATAAAGCTGACATCGTGGAAAGACCCAACTCGTATGTGTGCCTTCATGGCATGTTCACAAAGGCGTCATTGGCTGTCTTTCAAAGTCAATGTCGCTCCTTTCCCTCTACCCCTCCCACCCAGTCCCCAGTCCCTAAACACTGCAGTGCCACAGCACTCAGTCCTTGACTTCTGCCTTGTGGATACTCACCCTCTCAGTTCTCTCAGCCAGGCTAGTGGCTTTAAATATAAGCTAGGTGCTGATGACTTTTGAGTTATTTATTTATTTGTATTTTGGGCTCCTGCTGGTGTATGGTTACTCACCATCTTCATTTGAATATCTAATCATCTTCACGGAAGTGACATACCCAAGGTGGAGCCCCTGACATTCCCTCCCAAGCCCGCTCTTCCCACAATCACCCCACAACAAAACATGGCGATTCCATTCTTCCAGTGGCTCATGCCAAACTCCTCGGCTCAGCCTTCATTCTTTTTTTTCCTCTCACCAAAACAGAGCTAATAGTAAATCCTATTGGAGTTTCCTACAAACTACATCTAGAATCTTATCTCTTCTTCCCACCTTTACCTCCTTGATCCAAACTACCCTCTTTTCTAGATTACATTTAGTAGCTGTATCACTGGTTTTCCTGTTACTATTCCTATCTCTGATGGTTTATTCTCATTGCAGTCAGAATAAGTCAAGGGAAGTCAGATGATATATCATCATCAAGACCTTCAAATGTCAAATCCACAGTCCTGACAAAGTCCTTCATGGTCCTGTACAATCAGGCCATCCATTATCTCTCTAGCCTCATCTACCACTCTGTCTCTTCCCACTCCGAGCATATTGGTTTCCTTACTTTTCTCTTGGGCTTTTGAGAGATGCACTCACATTAAGGCTTTGGAAGTTGTTCTCTCTGCCTGAAATGTTCTGACCCCAGCATCCCTATGGCTGAATCCCTCATCTCCTTCAAGTCTGACCACCCTTCAAAATTGCAACCCCCATGGGGCATCTGGGTGGCTCAGTTGGGTAAGTGTCTGACTTTGGATCAGGTCATGAGCTCATAGTTCATGAGTTTGAGCCCTGAATTGGGCTCTGTGCTGACAGCTGTGTGCCTGGAGCCTACTTCAGATTCTGTGTCTCCCTCTTTCTCTGCCCCTCCCCTGCTCATGCCCTGTTTCTCTCTTTCTCAAAAATGAATAAACGTTAAAGAAAATTTTTTTAGTAATAACTAAAAATAAAATAAAATTGCACCTCCCATCCCTGGTCCTCCCTATTTCTCTATCGTGCTCTTTTTCTCCTCTTTTGCACACTGTGGCATTTATAAACCTAACACGTGACATAATTATTTATTTTGTTTATTGTCTTTCTGCCTCTTCTAGACTGTAAATGCCATTAGAGCAGGGATTTGTATCTGTTCTGTTCTCCGATGTATCTCCAGCAATTGGACAGATGCTTATACATACTAAGCACTTAAAGAAGTATTGGTCGTGATGATGTTGGTAAGCAAAATCATAAAGAGCAATTTCTGGAAATTGTACCATCCTTCACTGCTCCAGAAATTAATTCAACTCAAGAGGGAGATAAGTTCATTCTCAGACTAAATATACTTTTGCTACATCAAGATTATACACCTTTAATCATAATATCATAAAAGTAATAACTCCTACTTATATAGTGCTTTGCAGTTTACAGAATTCTTGGCCCCGTATAATTGTATTTCATCCTCAGGACAACTCTGAAATTGAACAAGGCAGAGTGTCAATCCCACTTTGCACATGAGAAGGGTAAGTCTCAGAGCAGTTAAATATCAGCTTCAGGGTCACCCACCCAATGAGAGCAAAACTGGGATGAACCCACGTCCCCTGAGTCCAGGATCAGGGCTATTGCTGCTATACCAGTCAGCCTTTAAAGAGACAACTTGGGGGCGCCTGGGTGCTCAGTCAGTTAAGCAGCAGACTTTTGATTTGGCTCAGGTCATGATCTCACAGGTCATGAGTTTGAGCCCCATGTTGGGCTCTCGTGCTGACAGCGCAGAGCCAGCCTAGGAGTCTCTCTCCCTGCCTCTCTCTCTCTGCCCCTTTCTGCTTCTCTCACTCTTTCTCTCAAAGTAAATAAATAAACTTAAAAAAAAAAAAAAAACAACTTGTTGTATACAATCAGGCCATCCGTTACCTCTCGAGCCTCATCTACCACTCCGTCTCTCCCCACTCCAGGCACATTGGCTTCCTTATTTTTCTCTTGGGCATTGGAGAGAAATGCTCACATTAGGGTTTCTGCACTTGCTGTTTCCTCTGCCTGGAGTGCTCGGATGTGTACTGACAGGATCTGGGACCTTCACTCTCCTAATCTGATTCTTGATTTTTCTTCCACAAATATTGAGTTCTTCCTCTGTTCCAGCACTGTTCTAAATACTGGGCATACGGTACAGGCTAAATAAGACCCGGATAAGGTTATGTTCTCATGGGGTGTCTATTCTTAGAGAAGAGATATCAATAAACAAATAAACAATTAAAGACCCCCTAAAATATGTCAGGGGTGATAGCTCTCTGAAGGGAAAAGGATAAAGGTCAATGCGGAGTAGAGATGCGCTAACGTCAGGGACGTCCAGCAATAACTCATTAACATGTTACCCACAAATCCTTCCTCTGGCAGCGGGGTGGACAGTGCTTTGAATTGTTGGGTGGAGACCCTGAAAAATTCTACATTTAAATAACATAGATGTGCACGAGTCCCACTCTAGATGCTAGGTAATTGGGGTGATCTTAAAGGTAAACAGAGCCTGGGCGTCAGTTTCAGAGGCCAGCACTAGGACAAACAGCCCCAAGTTATAAGAACTCAGATTTTGCTCATGACAGAGGAGCTTTCTAATAAATAAAGCTGCCAGCAATGGAACAGACTGGAAATGAGCTCTCCGTCATGAAAAGTATCCAAGAAGCGACTGAATGACCTCTGAAGTCTCTTCCAACTACAAATCTGATTATGGTCCATTCTGCGGAGACTCTGTCTACCCTAAGTCGCCATTAGTTCCAGTGGGTGATGGGGTGAGGACAGGTGCAGAAATCTGGCCCTAGATCCTCGTTCTCTTGCCAGCCCTCAGAGAGGATGAGCGGTCACTTGACTGTTGGCCCTAGATCTTTCCAGCAGCAACGAGAGCGGACCGTCCTGCAGGGAGATGAGGGGCGCAGATCCTCGCCCCGCAGAATCTACCAAGGGCTCTCATCTAAATGGGGTACTCTGTCCAGCAGGCAAGGGCAGGCTGCCTTCGACGCTCACTCTGTGCTCACTGACAGGTAAGCCACCAGGGATTACAGACAGGAGAAGAGCAAATTGTGCTGGACAGGAGGCCGCCTCCCCAGTGACTTCTGGATGCTCGCTGGCAATGCCCACACTTCTGCAGGTCTCTCTTGAGATCTCAGCCCGCTCACAGCATAGACTGATGTCAGTTACCCACACTCCCTTGCCTTTCTGTCATTTCCAAGATCCCCCACTACTATTGGCAAGCGGACCTCCAGGGTGACTGCATGTTGGCCCAGGCAAGACATCACGGGACAGACGCTGAAACAATTCCTAGTATTCCCCACATTCATTGTCACTTACTGTGGGCCGGGTCATTCACTAAAATCTCTATATGTGACAGGATGGGCTATAGTCTTTACATATGTGGCGTGGGCATACTTGGAGACCTACAGCTGGGCAGAGTCTAACTAGAGGCTCTTGCTTTCTAAGTGGGGCAGGCAGGCTGGCTGAGGGGTTGAGAGAGGCAGGAAGCATGACAGAGAGGCCGCTGGGCCAGGGAAGCCAAGCGCGTTTTGTGGGAAGGACTTGGGATGGTGGGGGCAGCCGCTTGAAGAAAAGAGATGCACCTGCTGCCATCAGGGGAAGAACCAAAGTTTCTGTCTGTAGAATCGAGCTGCGACATTTTAGAAATTGGTGATTTACACTGGAACCCCTTCTACCTCTTTGTAAAATATTGAGCGAAGTCTCCATCGCTCAGTCCTTAGGGACCGGATCTGTGATTTTGCAAGGGGTGAAATAATGCGCCGGGGCCCACAGCGAAAGCCAGGCAGTCACACGAGGTGGCATTACAATATATTCACTTTTGTTTTATTTAATGCCCACGATAGCCCAGTAGGGTAGGGATTATCATACTCATTTTACTGTGTCAGGGGAGGGAGGTTACTGGATAATTCCTTGTAGACACTCTTGCCAACTACAATGTGAAAGGGAAGAATTTTACAGTTCCGTCTGTCCACTCTGACCCTGCGCCTTACAGTTAGCAGAGAGGCGGGGGGCACCTGGGGGGCTCAGTCGGTTAAGCATCTGACTATTGGTTTCGGCTCAGGTCATGATCTCGCGGTTCATGAGTTCAAGCCCTGAGTGGGCTCTGCACTGACAGCGTGGAGCCTGCTTCAGATCCTCCGTCTCCCTCTCTCTGCCTCTCCTCTGCTCATTCTCTCTCTCAAAAATGATCAAACATTAAAGAAAAAGTTAGCAGAAAGGTGAATACGGCTATTTCACTCCATTTACGGTTGTCACCCAGAGCCCTTCTTGATTTGTTCCCAATTTTCTCCTGCTTCTGAGCCGAGCCCTTCTTTCAGCTCTTTTCTCTGTCCTTCGGGAGCTCCTTGGAGCTCTGCAGACTCCTCTGGCCCTTGCACACTTGACTGCGTTGGGCAGGATCCCCAGCCCTGGCCCACTTGGTAGATACAAGTGCAGAGGAGGCCCAGCCTGTTTCCGCATTGTCACAGCCTCGAATCCAGTGCTCAGCATCCCTTCTCGCTCAGGAAATGAGCAAGGCAGCATCTCGCCACAGTTTAAATAGTAGCCAGAATCGCAGCATCTGAGTCTACGTTTGTGCCCACTATGTATTTGCTGTGTGACTTGACACAAGTTACCTAACCTCTCTGATCACTAGCTAAATGGGAATGATAACAGGATTGTTATAAGAACTAAATGAAGTAAGAGGAGAAGAGCATTAAAACGGTGTCTGGCATGGGGCACCTGGATGGGCCAGTTGGTTAAGTGTCCAAATTGGGTTCAGGTCATGATCTCACAGTTAGTGGGTTTGAGCCCTATGTGGTAGGGCTTTTCCCTGACAGTGAAGAGCCTGCCTCAGGTTCTCTGTCCCTCCCCTGCTTGCATTCTCGTTCTCAAAAATAAATAAACATTAAAAGAAGAAGATAAAATATTCACAAATTTAAAAAAAAAAAACAGTGCCTGGCACAAAGTAAGTACTCAATAAACATTAGCTTATGTTATTTATAGTGATTATTTATTGGAGGGGATGAACAGGGTTGGTCACAACATAGGCCAGAAAAATTCCATGGTATTGGGGAGGTCGGGCTACTGTTGCTCCCTGCTTCCTCGGGGCAGGAAGAATATCTGTGGTTCCATTTCCCACAAAGGCCTTTGGGCACGAGCCCTCTGGGGATAGGTCGAGCCTAAGGAGAAGGAAGGGAAAGGAAGCTGAGAGATCACCTAATTGACAAGTTGGGTTTTCTTTCCTCTTCCCCATCGTTTAAATTTCCAAAGTTCGGACTTTACCTCAAAGCCATTGTCATACGATAAAAGAATTCCTCCTAAGCCATTCATTTCTTATTCCTTTTCCCCTTCCCAGCCTTTTCAAACACTAAGTGTTTCTACAGTTCTTTAAACAAGCAAACAAACCAAAAATTTTTTTTATCGCAATAGACCGAAATAAACCAATTTGCATCTAAAAGAAACGCAAGTGTGTAAAATGGCTGTGGGCCGCGTTGAGTGGGAGATGGGAGCCAGTTGCGGGCCAGCAAAGCCAGAAAAACATCGTTGAAGTACCCAGTTGGCCACGGTGGTGAGAGTCCCCACTCTGGAAACCGTCCTTACCAGCTTCCCTGTCCGTGGCCAGAGCTTCACACAGCCACCAGCGAAACCGTGAAGAACCAATCTGAACAAAACCAGAGCAGCCCGGAAGAGCAAATTCCATATGGAGAAGTCGTTCAAACCTCTTTTATGAATATTCAGAGCTGCTAGATTTACCGGGCAAACAGGGATACTGGGCCACAACATTCCCCAAGGGATTCAGCGGGAAGTTCTTTATTCACTACATTTAAATGCAAATAGTGACAAAACTGCATGACAATACACTTCGAAAAGTTGATTTAAAACAACACAAGGGAAAGATTAAGGCACCAATAAGAAGGATCTTATTTTAATTT
Source organism: Paguma larvata (assembly GCA_030068075.1). NCBI lineage: Eukaryota > Metazoa > Chordata > Mammalia > Carnivora > Viverridae > Paguma > Paguma larvata. The sequence continues at coordinate 19,523,527 of CM057840.1, forward strand.
TCTACAGAGGTTAAAGTTAGGCCAAACAGAAGCTCAGAATTCAAATGTTAGCCCAAGAGCAAAACTGTCACCAAACAGAATTTGCTTAATCATTTTCCTCCTCTTATGAGGAAATGGAAGAAAAAAATTCCCACTTTTTTTTGGTTGTTGTTCACCAATGACATCTATAACCACTAAGGAGGACTCCTGATTGCACGAGCTTACCTCCCCAAATTGATAACAATACAAGCAGAAGCCCAGAAACTTGGTGCTTAGCCTGTGCTAATATATATATATATATATATATACACACACACACACACACACATATATATATATACACACACACATACATATGTATACATATATATACATATGTATATATGTATGTATGTATATAATTTTTTTTTAGAGTGAGAGAGAGAATGCAAGCCAGGGAGAAGGGCAGAGGGAAAGAGAGAGAAAGAGACAATATTAAGCAGGCTCCAAGCTCAGTGCAGAATATGACACCGTGATCGATCCCACGACCCTGGGATCATGAACTGAGCCAAAATCAAGAATCAGACACTCAACTGACTGAGCCCTCCAGGTGCCCCTAGCCTGTGCCATATGGAGGGTAGAATGTATACACTTTCTGGAAACAGCTCCCAGACTCGTCTTCTGATTTATGAGAAGCCCTGGTTATTCAGAGCCCCAGTTTGGGTCTCCCTGATGTAGGAACATTTAACACAGGCATTCAAGGCTTTGAATGACAAAGGATAAGGAGCTGAATGTTGTAGGTCATGGATTAATGGCCCATTGTGTCCAGGGGGAGTTCAGTTCTGGAGGGGAGCCTTCCAGGCCCCACATGAGAAAGATGGGAAAGGCCATAAATCCCTCGCCGTGAAGGTAATTCCAGTGATAAAGTGTCACTTCCTGTTGATTAGGGTGAAGGCATTATTGTATCTGCTCAAAGATGGAAATTAGACATTGTCTCCCCTACTCTCCCATCTGCAACTGAAACAGTCAAGCAAACAAGCATGAAGCAAGGAGGAGAAAGATCTAGTCTGTTAATGGAGGTCTCATATAGACAGAGATGCAATTATGTACTAGGTGAAAGGCTCTCACCTTGAAACAATAGGATGTCTGGGATTTACTTCAAAAAATATAGGGCAAAGGTGGGGAATTGTGTCTAGGTATCAATGACTCAAGATGGGCAAATAATTGATCATTATTGAAGTTAGGTGACAGGTACTTTGGGGTTCCGCATATCTTTGTTTACCTTTGCATGTTTGAAAATTTTCATAAGAAAAATGACTTTTTTATTATTTGTTTTTAAATTCCACCTGCCCAATTTAAATGTGACACTGCCCACCTCTATTGGAACAAAGTCACCATTGCTGGGAACAAGAGCATTTCCGCCATTCTTATGGGGAGCCTTGGGAATAGGGTAGCACCAATGACATAACCATGACAGGAAGAGCTAGACAAGATAGGAAGAAAGTTCAGAGTTCAGTCTCCAAAGCAAGACTTTTAAACATGGATGAGAGCTTATTTGGAGCTCTCAACAGAACCCATTAAAAAAAATAACATACCCTGCAATGAAATATCAAGAAACTTGATAACTCAAGAATTCAGAGACTTCTAGTCTCATCCCTATCTGGGAACCTGCAAATTTCTTTCTTTCTTTCCTTTCTTTCTTTCCTTCCTTCCTTCCTTTCTTTCTTTCTTTCTTTCTTTCTTTCTTTCTTTCTTTCTTTCTTTCTTTCTTTCTTTCTTTTTCTAATGATTATTTATTTATTTTGAGAGAGAGACAGAGAGCTTGAGCGGAGGAGGAACAGAGGGAGAGACACAGAATCCAAAGTAGGCTCCAGGCACTGAGCTGTCAGTACAGAGACCGAAGCGGGGTTTGAACCAACCAACTGTGAGATCATGACCTGAACTGAAGTTGGACGCTTAACCGACTGAGCCACCCAGGCGCCCCTTAAGTTTCTCATTCTAAAGGCAGCATGTCATTCCCAGTGTATGGCTGACATCTCACATAGCTAAGCATGTGTGCTGACCTGCAAAGTTCCAGAAGATACCACATCTTGACAATATACCAGTCAGGTTTTTTGTTGTTTTCAACCAGCCAAATCTTTAAATAAATTGGACTAATTTGACAGCTTAGTCTACTAAATTGATTGATTACTCGGAATACCAGGACATTGTAGCATGCAGGTAGCAATAGTTTGTCTTACCTGATTCAATTAGAAAGAGATAGAGCCCCATAAATAAAGGGAGTGACCAGTAAGCTAAGTCCAATAATAGACATGACACACATCAGGCCACATTAGAATGTAGCAACATGAACTGGACATAACAGACAATGAAAATCTGTTCAAAGAAAGAAGATGAGCCAGGGTGTTGTGAAGACTAGAAACAGTAATGGATGCCTCGCTGAAAGAACTAGAGTTTTTTACGCCCAAAGAGAAGGCTGGTGACGAGGACAGAGTAGCTGTCTTCAGCTATTCCAATGTCTCACAAGTAGAAGAAGACAGATTAAAACTCTCCCGTGGATCTCAAGGGAAAAAAACTAGGAAAAGAACTTCCAACACAGGAAAGTCTCAGGAAGGCCAATGTCAGCCTAATAGAGGGAACAATCTTGAAAAAAAGTAAAACCATGCCAAGTGCTATTTGACTGCTTTGGACAACAGTGCCTTCCCTGGCCCGGGGAGATCTGACATGGAGTTTGGACAAACACTGGCAAAGATGTTTTAAAGGGAATTTCAGTATGGAAGATCTGCATTGATTTCTAAAATCTCCTTTGAATGGGGATTCTGTGATTTCTGAAGATGGAAACTTACAATCAACAAACCAGGTTCTCTGTTCGTTTTGCCTGTGGGACATAAACAACGTAGAGGTTCCTTTGCCAGGTGCCTTGTGCATAAAACCTTTTTCAAACTGTGAATAAATAAAAATAAAACTTAACTCTTCTGCCGTCCTCCAACCTCCTCCACCTCCCTGAGAAACCACTCCTAGATGTACCAGGCATCTGACTAAAGCGTCCAGGGGACACTTTCAGCAGTCACCTTCATCCTTGACCCACATTTTCACTCCTGCGAGTTATTTACATAATAGCTTCCCAAAGTGACTTGTAGGTTCCCACTGTGGGTATCTAGAAAGGCTATACTCTGGGATACAATTCCACTCTGGGACACACGAGCCTTCTCATCTTGGGACAGCAAGCATCACAATTTCGAAGTCCCTGAAGAGTGTTCTGTTATTCGTCCTGTTTCCTGACTCTGTCATACTTGATTTGTTCTCCTGTATTTGCTGGTTCCCCAAATCTTGTCTGATTTCTGATCACATATAGTTTACCTTTGAGCATTCTAAGTATTCCTAACAGGTTGGCATTCTAAATACTCCTAACGGTTCAATCATTCAATTATTTGGTAAATATTTATAGAAGCTTTTATGTGCTGAGAGCACTGTGCTAGGCACCCCAGGAGATACAAAATGCCATATGACCCTGGCAAGGGCCTAAACCTGATAGAGACTATGAAACATGGACAGAAATAGCTACACCCCACAACACAATGTGCTAAGTGCTATAAGAGAGGTACAAACCAAGTGCTATCGGAGTTCACAGGGAGGTGAGATGCTGCAGAAAAACGAGATGTGACTGCAAGAGCAGCCTGCAAAAGCCTGATGCAACTGCCGTGCTAATCTTTTACAATCCTCACATACAAAGTCTATAAAATATTAGATTTAAAGAAGGAGGTCGCTGCGAATCAGGAAAAGGATGTTCTGGGAAAATACATCCAATGTTCAATGGCAGATAAATGCCAACAGTAGCCAGAGGGGCTAATCAATGTCCAATGTAAACCAAACACCAGAAAATCATCCTCATTGTGAACACGGTCATTTACTCCGTGAGCTGGAAAAATTACAATTATGAAATTGAAACTACGTTTACTGCTTAAACAAGTCTTTTCGGTGATTTAGTTTAGACCGAAAATTGTTCATTAAAGAGTTCCTCTGGGTAATGGGCTTCAACCGCATTTTATAGTTTTGGAAACCTTTAGATTCACTCCCCATTCCAACCCCCAGAGGTAGGTTATATCAGGGATAGGCAGGCAAACTTCTGGAAACGGCCAGACAGTAAACAGGTTAGGCTTTACCGTTCGTAAGGTTTCTATCACAACTGCTCACATCTGCTGCTGAGTATGGCTGTATGCCAGTAAGATTTTATTTATAAATTCTAAAATTTGAATTTCATAACATTCTCACATGTCATGAAATATTCTCCTTTTACAGTTTTTTTTTTTCCAACCAGTTAAAAATATAAAAGCCATTCTTGGCTTGGAAGCCACATTTGGCCAGCAAGCTATAGTTTGCTGACCCTGGGTTATATCAATCACTCTATTTACAGATGAGAAAACAAAGTCTAAAGGAGACTAAGTATATTCCCAAATCAATAGCAATTCAGTTTATTAATGTCTGTATATAGAGAAATAATGAAGCAATAGGAAAAACTAAGACATCTATCCCTTCTTTATCAACACTACTCAGGGGCACCTGGGTGGCTCAGTCGGTTGAGCGTCCGACTTCAGCTCAGGTCATGATATCGCGGTTTGTGAGTTTGAGCCCCGTGTCGGGCTCTGTGCTGACAGCTCAGAGCCTGGAGCCTGCTTTGGATTCTGTGCTTCCCTCTCTCTCTGTCCCTCCCTAGCTCACTCTCTCTCTGTCTCTCTCAGAAATAAATAAACATTTAAAAAAGTAAAAAAAAAAAAACAAACACTATTCACAGCATGGAAAAATCACATATTATCTATAAACTTTGATTCCCAGGGCATCACAAGTAAATAATTTTTAAACTGTGCTTAGCCAGATTGGTTCCTGGTAAGAAAAGCAATTATAGTTTAAATTTATATGTATAATATTTTATTGTCTTCCTTAATTTATAATGGGTAGCAGCCTCTAACTTAACAACAACGAAAAACATTTGCCTAGAGACCTTGTAGTTCATGTGACAAACCTCACACTGCTAAATATTTATCAGCACATAAATATTTCAAAAGAAATGTGAATAGTTATTGATGTAGTTTAATCTCACTGCTGCATGGAATGAGTATTCTACCTCTCTGTGGGTATCAAGATGAAGGGTTGGGAAATGTTGAAGAATAAAGCATTGCAAACCCAACCTCCCACTAGAATGTCACTTACTTGAGGATTTAAAACGATGTAATACTAAATTTCAAAGTCATGGAAACCCATAGTTTTATAGCAACAACAGAAATATACTTGCTCAAGACCTCCTGAAAGGATGAAAGCTAAAAACAAGTGTCAGAGAAAAGGATCTCTATGGTCTTGACTCTCCTGACAATTAAGCCTATGGAAAAGAGAGCAACCACATGATCCAAATTCCACCAAATTATGGAAGATGAAACTAGGGTGAGTCAAGTTCACCAAATCTGAGAGTATTTGAACAATGAGGGGCTATCCCACTGATGTACAGAAGGCACAGGTTTGGAACCTAGGTGAGAACAACTTTCCATCAGGGAAGAGGTTGGTTGTTTGCGTGGTTGTGCCGTAGTAGTATTTTTCCACTTGTATTCCTTCAGTGGTTATGGCTTGTGTAATAGACAATGATTCCATTTCCGAAAATAATAAACAAGATCTTTTTTTTAAAAAAAAAAAAAAGGAAAAGCCTTCCTTCTTTCAAAGAGTGATATAGAAATCACTTAAAGATACTAGGATAAAATCACAGTGACGGGACACTGACATTTGGGACGCAAGGCCTCACCTCTGAACTGTAAGCCCTTGCCCATCATCCTTCAGGGGCTCACCAAAAGTGCTGGGTAGAGCCTGTACTCTTTGAAACTCAACCGTGTTTTCTGGCTATCTCATCTCCTGCCCTTCCTTGTCCCCATGCATACCCAGTCATCTAGCAAGCTCCCTGGAGTTCCCTCAATGCGTCATGCCATTAAGGGCATTTTACCCATACCCTGTGCTCAGCCCAGAATGCCATCCTCCATCCTGTCCACTGGGCAGCTCCTACTTTCAAGCTCACTCTCACTAATACCTGCTCTGATGGCCTTCCCACTGTGTCTTCTTCCTCTATGTTCCCACTCTACCTCATTCTCGCCTCTTTTATAGCACTTACGACTTGAAGCGCTATGTTTAGCTTATATCTTCCCAGGGGCATGGGGAAGAGTGCCTTTAACTGTCACGTCCTTGAGGCCTAGCATGGTGCCTGAGGCACCTTCATAACTCAATAAACTAAACCTTTGTGAATCAACTGCCACTGAGTCCTCTCATAACATTTTGCCCTTCCTGCCACAAAGGGAATACAGACTTGAGGTGAGGGTGTTAGGTAATTATAACGCTTCATTCATTCACTCATTCGACAGACTTTTATTGAGCATCTACAATGTGCCAGGGACTTTTCTAGGAGTCTGAGAGACATTAGTAAGCAGAGTAAACCAGGATCCCTGCCCACAAAGAGCTCACATTCTAGCTGAGGACTTTAAATAATAAACTTATATTTGGGCAAAAACTTTGAGAAGGAGAGTGAATTAGATATAGGGATATGTGAGGGAAGGGTATTATAGGCAGAGAGTACATTCAGCACAGACTGTAAGGTTGAAGCAAGGAAGTCATTACGGTTGGATAAGAATGAGGTGGAAAGAGCTGTGTTATGGTGGAAGGGGGGCGGTGAGGGAGAAAGGCGGCATATCATGGAAAACTTATAGGTCATTTTAATGCCATTGACCTTGAATGAGAAAGAGAGCCATTGGAGAATTTTGAGCAAAGGAGCAACATGATCTGACTTAGATCTGACTTACATTTAGAAAGGATTGCTTTGGCTATTTTTGTTGAGGATTGAGTATTGGGGCCAAGGGTAAAAGCAGGGAGATCAGTTAAGAAGCTATTGAAATAATGCAGGTGAAGGAGACCAGTGGCTTATACCAGGGTTGTAGATGTGGAAAAGTGGCTGGCCCTACTTGTATTTTGAAGACAGAGGGATCCCAAATCACTTGCAGACGTGCATGTGCTGTGCAAAGAGAGAAGGATCAAGAAGGTCCAAGGTTTTTGACCTAAGCAACTGGAACAAGAGCAAAACCGTATGCACTTAGTCTTATCTGGGGGCTATGCTTCACTCACCCTCCTACTGTTTGGTAAATGTGAAATGAGGTCAACACGTAGCAGCATGGCTACCTATGTAGAAATAACATAATGCAGAAGAAAGTAGAAAAAAAGAGTGCTATTTAAGCCGCCACTTCCATGGGTTAGCCTCTGAGTCTTGCTCTTTTCTACCTCTTCCTCTTACCCCCTTTATCTCCACAATTACAAGAATGTTCCTGAATGGCTCACTTGTTCAGAACTAAAGAGAATTGTGTCATAAATTTAACATAAAACAGTTTAATGGTAGTAGAGTTTGAAGAAGCTCAAAGAAGGTAGCCCCATAATTATTCAAATGATAATGTGGAAGATGATGATGCTAGTAGTGGTTAAAACACTTGACTTTGTTGCAAAGTTCATAGATGATAGAGATATTGTACAGTATAAGAGATGGAGAGAGGATGTCAATGTCAGGAGGATGGCCTTGGTCATACCATATAACATCTTTTTGGGGTAAGATAAGCCTGAGGCTATTTGCCAAACTGTATCCAAAAAAAGCAAATTTGTTTCATGCAATTGAATGCTTATGATTTGAAAACCTTTGGCAATGGAAAACTTCCTTGTAAACTAATGCATTTACATATGTTGAGATATGGAACAAATCCATAAATAAAGTAATGTAATTCTCTATAAAATAAATTCCTATATCTTAGTTCTTAGGCTATTATATTGAGTCATTAGGAATTATTTTAAATGCCTTGTTTAACCAAAATTTTGTGTGTTGAATACTGTCTTAAAAAGGTGGTATTGAAAAAATATTTAATGCATTCCTTTGGGTCCTTAGGATCGTTTTGGTTTTTTTACTGTTTATTTATTTTTGAAAGACAGAGACAGAGACAGAGTGCAAGCCAAGGAGGGGCAGAAGGAAAGGGAGACACAGAATCCACAGCAGGCTCCAGGCTCCGAGCTGTTAGCACAGAGCCCAACACGGGGCTCCAACTCACAAACTGTGAGATCATGATCTGAGCCGAAGTCAGATGCTTAACCGACTGAGCCATCCAGGTGCCCCCTCCTTAGGATCTTTTTGAGCAATTCAAGATGATTTGAAAACTTTTAAAAAACGAACAAGAACTCTACTAGAAAGTGTATATTTTATAATATCATTAAATACTGATTAAACAATCACTGTATTCAGAACACTGCATCTGTGGCTGAAAGGACAATGATATTATAAAATCTGCACTTGCATCTTTTTTTAAAAAATGTTTTTTAAAAGATTTTATTTATTTTTTTAAAAAAATTTTAATGTTTATTTATTCTTGAGAGACAGATTCAGAGCATGGGCAGGGGAAGGGCAAAGAGAGAAGGAGATACAGAATCTAAAGCAGGCTCCTGGCTCTAAGATGTCAGCACAGAGCCCGACACGGGGCTCAAATCCACGGACAGCAAGATCATTACCTGAGCTGAAGTCAGACACCTAACCAACTGGGGCCGCCCAGGCGCCCCCTAAAGATTTTATTTTAAGTAATCTCTACACCGATGTGGGGCTCAAACTTACAACCCAGAGATCAAGAGTCGCATGCTCTACTGATTGAGCCAGCCAGGTACCCCTTAAAGAAACACTTAAAACTGGGTTTTCATTCTCTTTCCCAGTCATCCATATACTACTTTCACAACTATTGCCTATCAATAGAAAAATAACAAAAATGCAGATAATCTATCTAGTTTTGCATTTTCCTTTCATGTCTGAGGATATCTCTGAAACAGAGGAGTCCAAACTTGAGAATTAGCTGGTATGATTCTTAGTTTGCCTCCACATTTCTAGGCAAATTTCTCCACATTTGGCTTGGTCTAACTTTAGAAATGTATAGAAAAGTTTCTCTTGAGATTCATAACATTTTAAAGGATATTCGTACCAAGTAATAATTCGTACTTTTTCCTAAAAGGCATACAACCCTCTAATTCTAATAGTTCTGAGCATATTTTAGAATAAAAGGCTTAGACATGTAGAATAAAATCAAGTAAAAAAAAGGGAAGAAAAGCTGAAAATGAATATTACTTCATTTCAAAATAGTTAGAACATGAACCCTCCTGGTTTTATCTTATTCCTTGGTTTGGGATGAATTCTAGATGGGATATTTGCCTTTCATAGTTAGTTTGTGTCCACATGAAGCTCAGTTAGTCAATTCAGCAGGAGAAAGTAAATCAAACCACCTGTTCATGTGAACAAAAATGTCTAACTTTTTTGGGCATTATTCTCATGTCATGAACAGACACAGCTCCTGCCAGTGAAACCACCATGATTGATCCATGAGTTTCCATTACTGGACTTTTATTTCATCAATGAGTTAGAATGCCCAAGTTCACTTTAATATACTATCACAGCCTTCATCACAGTGGCGGGCAAGTTCTAGAATGGTCTTTTGAACTGCATTGACTATTCCCAATTTTACAACCTCAATATTAAAAAAGAATCAACTTTAGGATCTTGATTTTCTCTGGTTTCATCCTTTTAAAAAAGTCAATACATCCTTTTTTTATCTTTTTATTTCCATAATGTTAATGAATTTCAATATTTCACACATGATAAACTTTAAATAATCTAACTAGAACCTACTGGGAGCTTTTATTAGAAGATTCAGATGTCCCAGCTAAAAGACACTTTGAATTTCAGTATTTCCTTCTTTTGCATCACTTGGTTAGAATGCATATTTCCAAAATTTTAGAGTAAGCATGATCTTCACTTTCCTCACATACCCTAAACCAGCTTCTCTTCCAGTGTTCTTTAATCGTCTACTTTGGACAGAAACCTGAGAGTTACCCTGTTCTACTTTGCCACCACCCACCCATCAAGTCACCAAATAAGTATTCCTTTTACCTCTCAAATATTTTCAAATACACTTACATTCCATCCCAGATATCACCAACTTGAGTGAGGTGACCGTCTCTTCTTGAGCTCTGTATTGCTGAAATAGCTGGTCACTACATTTCCATTCTTACCCTTCACTAATCTATTCAAAGTTCAATTAAATTATAACTTCAAAGATACAGTTATGACATTCCTTTCTTTAAAACCTATGCAATGTTCTTTCATTGTCCTTGGGATAAATTCTTAATTCCTTAACATGACCTACAAGCTTTCATAATTGATTAGACTTCCAACTACCTTTCTAGTATTACCTCTTACTCCCCTTCTCCTTGAACCATCCTAAACTTTCCTTTGTTCTAATAAGTCATGGCTTTCTGTCTTACCACCCCAACCCTTGTGCATGGTTGATTCCTTTATCTGGAACAAGATTTTAAACACTCATTTGTTTTTTATTTACTCAACAACTATAATGGAGCAAAGACTTGTTATTTGTAACTTTTGTTAATTATACTATTATGGAGAGCCTACCCCATGCTGGGCACAAGGAAATCAATCAATAATGAAACCACACATGGTTTGTGTTCTAATATTGCTTAAGGTCTCACATGGAAAATAGTCATTAAGCATATAATGAGATGAGAGTTATGTCATGGAAAGTATTAGGTGATGTGGGATCAAATGTCAGGGTAACCATACTTAATTTAGAAGTCAGTGGAGGTTCCCCGAGGAAGTACCATTGAAGCTAAAATCTGAAGAATGAGTAGGTATTAGTTGTGGTAACAGAAGAGTGAGGGAGGAAAGAGGAGGAAAGAGTGGTGCAAAAAATGGTCCAATGATACAGTTATGTGGAAAATAATAGAGTGCTAAGAAAAGAAATAGCCTTTCCTTGTCATAGTATAAGATATTGGGAAGAGATATCTTTGTCGAATATATTTTGTTGGCTGCCTATACTGCCAAGGAAAAAATTCACAAAGTTCTCATTACCCTTTGCTAATAACTAAATTTAGGTGACTTTCTTTTCATAGGTGGTGTTGCAACTAAAGGAATAAAGAGGCATCTTGGATGAGAGAGAGAATCTAGATATCAGAAAACTAGTTTTATCTTGACTTTTGCTTATGACCTTAACCAAATGACTTATATCTGTACCTCTGCTTTTTCATTTGTAAAAGGGAGATGATAATATTATCTAGTTTAACTTGCAGGGTAGGATCAAATAAGATAACGGTGCCAAAAGTATAAAGCACCACTTTGTGCTGAATGGTCATTTTTTATAGATATTTTAAGCATATTAAACAGTTTCTCTATATCAGTAGCAACTCAAATTCATTTTTCTTATGATTTCTAGTTATAGCAATAGGGACTGAATTTCCAGTTCCATAATAATTAAAAAGCCCTTTCATTACCTTTGAAAAGGAACAGAATTGGATCATGTCTCTTTTCAAAAGACCCACTTGTTTAAAGTAAAAATATTTTGAAGTAGAAAAAATGGAAAACCCAGTTATTTTTCAATCATCAAAACCAGAATTCATTTCTATTGTGAGTGTTTCAATTCCTAATTTTTTATGGCGAAACTTATCAGTTCTTTCTTATTTTTCTATTTAAACTTATTATCTGATTTCTCAGGCATGAATTTATTGACAAACAGAGCAATATAAATGCAAAGAAATTATACTGAAATGTAATCTCTACATAATTAATAATTAAGATCTTAGATGTTTAAAAAAAACCTTCTAGGGGTTCCATGTTGAGTGTCCAACTTGATTTTGGCTCATGTCATGATTTCATGCTTTGTGAGATTGAGCCCCACGTCAGGTTCTGCACTGAGAGCATGAAGCCTGCTTGGGATTCTCTCTCTCCCTCTCTTTCTCAGCCCCTCCCCTGCTCAAGCTCCCTCTCTCTCAAAACAAATAAATCAACATTTAAAAAAAAAGTTAAGAGGCACCTGGATGACTCAGTAAGTTAAGTGTCTAACTCTTTATTTTGGCTCAGGTCATGATCTCATGATTCCTGAGTTCAAACCCCAGATCAGGCTCTGAGCTGACCACATGGGTCCTACTTGGGATTCTCTCTCTCCCTCTCTCTCTCTCTCTCTCTCTGCCCCTCCCTGTCTCATGATTTCTATCTCTTTCTCTCTCTCTCAAAATAAATAAATAAACATTTTTTTAAAAGTTAAAAAACACAAAAAAACCTTCTAGTGTCATGTTAGTTTCTTATATAACAAGGCAGACCCATGAAGTAAAACACTGTTAGTTTATGAATTTATTTTGCCAAAAATTTACTTATCTCTGAAAACATTTTAGCTGTAATTAAGTAGATATGTATCAAATATTTCTATCATAAATATTAAATTTTTCTGTATGTTTCTATAGGCACGATTAGGAATATCAATCTCCCATTCATCAACATAAAAGGAAAAGCTCATTCTAAAATATTTTACACATATTGAGAACTGTAAAAGTGAAGAGTGAGTTTTCAGTTCTGAACATCATATCTCTTTTTGGTTATAATCTTTCTCTTTTTTCTTTGGTAAGCAATTCGATTTCAAAATACAGGAGGTCTATTAAAGATGTCTAATTTTAAAGTCCTGTTTAGGTCTTTAAAAAAAATTCTGTTACAAATTTCAGGCACCTTAAAGAAAGTTTGACAATTTTATTGCATTAATTTGTACTGTGTGGAGAAGATTTTAAAAGCTATTTGAAAGGAGAAAATATTTCATGGATAACTGGCTTCTTTAGAGATGGTGAAAAGCTCTTGAAATGTATATTTACGAATCTCATTTAGTTGATGTCCAAATTAGTTCTAATCTCTGTTAGTATATGTTTGAAGGAAATAGAGTTCATGGAATTATGCAGTTAGACCAGTGAGCACTTGTTCCTGCATTTGGTACGGTGCAAAGATCTCTGCAAGAGGAATCAAGAATGTGGGGTTCAAGTCTCAACTCCACCACTCACTCTCCATATCACCTAAGCCACATAAGAAAGTCACTGCCCCTCTGAACATCAGTTTCTTGTTTGTAAAATGGAGATCATGAAGCCTTTCTGGTAAGTTTGTTATTAGGAATAAGTGATACCGCATATAGAAAGAAAGAAATCACAAATTTTTTCATGAGCTCAAAGATTCCCATAAGAGATTCTGCAAAGAATAGTTTAATATGTATTTTGTGTTCTTGTTCTTGTTTCCTTTTCATATGTATATGTGCTAAATCTTTCATTAGGTTATAAGCTCCTTATAGCCACAGTGAGCATACCATATCCTCTTTTCATGTAGCTCTTCAGATTATGCATAACTAATGGACACTTATAAGGCTTGGTTGACAGATATTCTCTCTCTTATCCCTCAGTCCCAGTATCAAGCAAATAGTTGCCACTGTCAGAAAGTCTCCTTTCACCTATACTATGTCTAAACCTCTTTGCTGTAATCCATGCCTATTTCCAGATATTCTATCCTCTAAACTCATGGAGAATTGGCAGGTCAGCACCGACTTAACAAAAACTTTTATCCCTGTTACCAAACTCTTTTCAGCTGCAAGACAGAATCTTACGTTCTCAAGTTAAATCTATCCCTCCTGCAATCCAAAACAAGTGGAATTAACTACTTTAACCCCAGGAAAAAAGGCAGAGTACTGGCTGGCTCGCTAAAGATTTCTAGAGCCAAGGAGTTCTAGAGGAAAACCCAACAACCCTGCCTGGGCAACTGAGAGAAACAAAGTACAGTGGCATAAAATGGCTAGAGGAAATATGGACAGAGAAGAAAGGCAAGACAGGGATAAAGGCACCAATGAAACTAGTGTTCCCAGGGCACGGATATTCCCTTAGAAGAATGAGGAGATGCTCTGGTCTATTCTGATGCTTAAACAAAAGTCTTTATTTATTTAACAGGCAACTTAGCATTATCTCCCAATAAAACTCTTTTAAAAGCTGAAGGGATGGGGAGGAAGGGATGGCTATCTCTCAGTCTCCCTCCTTGGATCCTACCAATGTGCATACCTGGTCTCCCCTCCGCTCAAAGTAGTTCTATATTCTTTTCATGAGGTTTTTAATAATTGGGCCCGGTTCAACGCACCTTTTAGGTTTAAGGGAAGAGTATTTTTATTCAAAGCCACCTCGCCCAGTCTTTACCGATACGACGTGGCTTTCATTAAGCACCCCTACGAGGGCTCACGCAATCCTCCCGCTCGCGTAAACACGTGTGCCCAAAGCCAGCTCCGGCTCGACCTGAGCTTCAGCACCGCCGCCTCTGGATAGCGCCTTGCAGGCAGGCTGGCTCCGGGCCTCCCACCCATCTCTCATCCAACTCGAGCTCACCTCACTCTCTCTCCTCCACCCGTTTACTTCAGTGCCAGAAAAAAAAAGCACCTCCAACTTCTAACCTCTACTCTATGCCTGCTTTTAAAGTGACCTCCGCGTCCCTCTCTTCAGGGTTTAAACGCGCACGCCCCCGCGCCGTTGGGTCCTACCAGAGCAGCAGAGAAGCCGTGTCCACCGGTGGCCCGAGATCTCCAACGGGCACCGATCACATATCCCTTGACCCTGCTCCCAAAGCAGCAGCCAGGAGCTCCTGCTCGCTCCCTTTCTCTCCACGCCCCAAAGCCTCCAAGAAACAAACGCGCAATGAAGCGCCCTGCCCCCGCCCCAACTCGCGCGCGCACACACACTCACACTCATACACACACTCGCACGCCGCAAGCCTTCCGGGTGCCATCGCCGCCCTGGGCAGAGCCTCAGCCAACTTGGGCCCGGATCCATCAACACCGGCTGGCTCGAAAAGGGCTGCCCGCAGCGGCCGCCCCGCCCCCTCCCCTTCCTAGGCAGAGGGTCCCGGCAGCCAAGCCCAGGCTGGCGAGCCCCCCACCCCCTTCACTCAGCCATCCACCTCGCGCGGGCAATATACGGTCCACAACCCTCAAACGTTCGCCCCTGGGCCGCCCTGAACCATTAGCCAAACCCTAAATTAATCTCCTTGAAGCCCCAGCCCTGCTACTGGTGTGATGTGTGTGAGTGTGTTTGTGTCTCCAAGGCATATACATCATTTAACTCCTGCGAGCTTTCCACCCATCCTAAACAAACAGCACGTTATCTCCAACCCCCTCCTTCCTTCTCCGCGTCCCAACCTCTGGCCCCCACCCTGATCCTCACCAGCCAAGTGGCCAAACTACCACACCACCGCACCCCAGTTCTGGAACCTCGACCTCTCATCGGGTCCAAACCCAGTCACCTCCGGCCCCTCCCCTCCCCCACCGCTTTGGCCCCCAGCGTCCCGGGTCTGGCCGGTGCAAGAGACGCCTGGGAAGCGCAGTCTACGTCCCTTCCCAGGTGCCCGGAATAGAGGGGCTGACCTCCCACCAGAGGGATCTGCCGGCGCATCCCTCCAGAGGGGCACACGCCTTACGGTTCTGCCGCCCTGGAAAATACAGGTGCCGGGGAAGGAGAGAGGCGGAAGCAGCCTCCGGGGGTGGGCGGGAGGACTCACCGAACATCTGAATGTGCCCTTTGGTGATGGGATTGAAGCTGCCGCAGGCAAGCAAGATAACGTGGGTCTTGGTGGTCTCGGTCATCTTGCGGGTGGGTCCCTCGCGCTGGTCCAGGGGTCGCCTCTTTTTTTGTGTCTCGATATGTCTGCAGAGGGAGAAAGGAAGGCGAGGCTCCGGCGGTGGATGCTGTGGACTCCAAGGAGCCGCTCCAGACGCAAACCGCGTCACTCCCCGCCTCCCCTTAACGCTTGCAGCTCCGGCCAGATCCGAAGCTGCTTTTGTATTGCTCTGCTCCGTCCTTCTCTTTTCTTTTCCTTTTATCCTTTTTCCACGTCTCCGGTCGTGGTCTCCCGCCCCTCCCTTTCCTCGCCCCCACCCACCTCTCTTCATCACGCTCCTCTCTAGTGTTTCTGTAGGTAAGACGTAGAACCCCGAGCCCAGAGCCATGAATACTCACAGCATGGGGAGTATTCTTTCTCTTATCTCCTGACTTTTTCTCCCACACGCCAACATTTTTCTGTCCACATCTACTTTCTCTAACATTTCTAACTCCAAAAGTGTTTGATCTTAAGATCAAAGGTTTTTTTTTTTCTTCCTCAAAATTTTTAAGTGAGAAATGACAATTGTTCATGTCAGGAGTACAGATTTCTGTCTTTCTTTTCCCCCATATCTGATGATTTTTGAACTGTTGAACTGAGTCCAGATCTTGACCTAGAGATTGCCAAAAAATTGGGGAAATCTGAATTCTTCCCCTAGAATAATGGACTTTGGGGGGGTAAGGGGGGAGGTCGAAGCAATAGTGAAAACATGGATGGGGCAGAGTTACTAAAGCTGTATTAGGAAACTACTGTGATCTTGCATAAGCTACCAAATTTGAGACAAAGATTTACCCATCCAACAAGTTTCTTGAGTGCTCGCTATGTGTGGGGCGCTGTTATAAACCCTGCTGATAAAGCAAAGTCCTCCTCTTCTTTCTGCTGGAGGAAGACAGACAATAAACAGAGGATGAAAATATTTTTTTAATGTTTATTTGTTTTTGAGAGAAACAGACAGACAAATAGCATGAGCGGAGGAGGGGCAGAGAAAGGGAGACACACACACACACAGAATCTGAAACAGGCTCCAGGCTCTGAGCTGTCAGCACAGAGTCTGACCTGGGGCTCGGACTCTGAACAGCAAGATCACGACCTGAGCCGAAGTTGGATGCTTAACTGACTGAACCATCCAGGCGCCCCAGGAGGAAGATATTAAATGGCGATTGTGCAATGCACGATAAGTGACTGCCATTCACTCTCTGACAGAACAAAAGGTGAATGGAGAAGAGGGGACCACTTCAAATCCAGGAGTCAGGAAAGGCCTCCCTGAGGAGGTGAAATTTAAACTCCAGCCTATGTGACAAGTACCTGCTGGTACATATATTTTGGGACAGGGAAGGGGTTTTTGTGCTCATAGATGTGGAAGAAGGCCAGTGTGACTTGAGTTCATGAATAAGGGGGAAACGCTAGGAGACAAGATTGGACTGTGGATCAGAACAGAATCGAGTGGGGCTTGGGATGCTTTTCTAAGTCGAATAACAGGAATGACAGAAAGAAACCATTGGAACTTTAAGCAGAGGAGTGATGAGTAATTTACATTTTTATAAGATCACTCTGGCTGGCAGGTGAAAAGTGGGAGGGCGAGGCAAGCATTTAGGAAATTCTGCTGGTAGCCTAGGCAAGTGGAGTTGTCCTTGGACTAGGATTTATAAAGGTGAAGTTGATGAGAAGCAGGCAGCCTCAGGACAAGTTTCATAGACAAAGTTTATGGTCTTTGCATGTGGATTAGGTGTGTGGGATGAGGAGAAGAGAATTCTAAGAAAATGTCTAGAAATATGTGTTAAGCAAAAGAATGGGCTGAAATTGAGAAAGTGGGGAAAGGAAGTTTGGAGGATAACTAAGTGTTCTATTGTGATATAGACAGACTAATAATTCGTATTTTTTAATGGCCTTTTAAAAAGTTGAGGTATAACGGACATACTACATTGTATTAATTTTAGATGTACATAATAATTCTGAATTTAGACGTCCACAAGCACAAATATTTACCTTTCCTAGGCTTCGAGATTCTTGAATAAATTGCTACCCTATATTAGCAGGTTGATTGTTGTTTCTTACCCAAGATCATGTAAATATTTGTGCAGTAAATATTTGCTAAATTATGCTGAATCGCAAATCGACCCTAATGTGCACAAAATTTCTAGTTCAGATAGAAAAGTCCTATGAGTTGATGTATGTTTATAATGGGGTTAGTATCTTCCCTGGCATGGGATGCAGATTAGTGGGGTAGAAAGAGCAAGAGATACTGAAGGGAAGCTGACATGGGTATGAAACTCTGACACTAGCTGGGCAATTAGCATAATTATAGTTAAACAATAAATATTTATGGAGTGTCTGCCCTGTGCCATGTGCCCAGTACTTGCTTTAGGGACTGTGAACAAAACACAGTCCCTACTTTAATAGAGCTCACATTCTAGGGGGGGAAACATAATATAATATATAATGGCAATAGACCACCATCCATGGTCAGGGATGGCATCTCGGTTAAAATGGTATTTGAGCAGGGACGTGAAGCAAGTGAAGGAATATGTCTTTTGGGGAAGAATATACCTGGCAGAATAGCAAATACAAAAAGCCTGAAGGAACAGGAATGGTTGGGAGTGTTCAACAAGCATGCCTCATATTGCCGGAGAAAAGAAAGAAAGTGAAAAGTGGTAGAAGACAGATCAGAAAAATTGAACAGACACATAGATAGGGCCTCGTAGCCATGGTTAGGGCTTTGACTTTTTCAGAGATAGGAAGTCACTGGAGGGTTTTGAGTGGAGAAGTGACATGAGCTAACTTACACTGGAAAAGTATCAGCTTGGTAGGAGATATAAGTTCTGGAGTCATCGGTATAATTTTATATTTAAAACCACAGGATTAAATGAGATCATCTAGGGAATAACAGATATCTAAATAAGAAAAGAATTCCTCAGCTTCAGCCCTGGGGCACACCAAATTAATAATAGTAGCTATCATTGAGTATCGCTAAGAAACCCAGGCACCTAAGCTGGTTACAGATGTTAATTCATTTAACACTCAGAGTAACTCTGATTGTGAGTTCATAACTCTAATAAGTTCTACATGGAATTTATCCCATTTTAAAGATGAGCATAAGGGAGAGCAGAGAAATGAAACAATTCATTCAACTCGTTCAGACAATGAGAATGTATGCAGCCAGATTTCAACTCTAGTAGATTTTGATTGAAGGCCCTACTCTTGATCCAAGGCCTCTGTCTCATCGTGTTTCACTGCTATACTAACCACATTCCTAAAAATGAAAATAATGATACCAAGCCACTGAGATATGAGGATTCCTGGTGATGGATGTAGAATATGTAGCATATGTATATGGTCAATCGGTGACACCTATTTTATAAATGAGAGAGAGGGACTTCTTAGAGATTTGAAGAACAGATTGAGAAGTGCTCTGCCACGTCTTTAGGTTTTCCCTTCTTTATCCAGAAGAAATGAACAAATAGACAACAAAATTCAGTGTTAGCTTGCTGGAACGACCAGACACTCAATGCTACAAGGTAATTTTATTAATTTTATTTTTTAAATTTCATGCTTCCTTTTTTTTTTAAGTTTATGTATTTATTTTTGAAAGAGAGAGAGAGAGAGCATGAGCAGGGGAGGGGCACAGAGAGAAGGGAAGAGAGAATCCCAGACAGGCTCTGCATTATCAGCATGGAGCTCAATGTGGGGCTTGAACTCACGAACCGTGAGATCATGACCTGAGCCCAAACCAAGAGTTGGATGCTTAACCAACCCAGCCACCCACGTGCTCCTACAGGTTAATTTTGGTAAGAAGAAAGAAAACACAGCCAACTCAGAATCTCCACACAGAATAGTGGTCAGTAAATATTTACTGATGAATTAAGATAAAAAATCTTTTTACCAGCCCAGTGCCCACAGAGTAACGATGAAATGTGAGTGTGTTATACAATGCAATAAATGTTTTCAATCTTGTAGGTTATGTCTTAAGTAACAGTTTAAATTTTATTGATTGAATTAATTGGTTGTGATTCTAATTGTCTCTTGTCATTTTCCTTATGCTTATATCTAATTTCTGCATCCCCAAAAAGGGCTCTGGAACTGGGATATAAAAGCATGGATGGGGCATCTGGCTGTCTCTGTCAGTACGGCATGAGACCCTTGATTTCAGGGTCGTGAGTTCATGCCCCAGGTTAGGCATGGAGTCTACTTAAAAATAAATAAAAATTTAAAAATCAAAAATAAATAAAAACATGGAGAGCAAATCCTGGTTCTGCCACTTGTTAATTATTTGGCTTTGGGCGAGTCATTTATTGCTGACTTTATCTCGTCAACTGGAGATACTATAAAATGTTCCATGTGTACTTTACAGGGGTGCTATCTGCATCAAATAACACCGTGTGTGACTTACTATTTAAAAAGGATACTACCATCTTTAGCTTGTACTCTATAGTTATTCCATACAAAATACCTATTGTTTTTCAGTGTTTAGTTGTTTCTATTGATGGCTTCGTCGAGGAGGTTTCGGGAGGTTCTGATCATAGAGGGTAATGGCTTTGGAAATGTGCCAGTAGTGTATATATTAATCAACAAAAACAAATAGCCAAAAACATACTAACAATGAATTTATTTTCAGGGAAGATTCCAAGGCTAGTTCATAAGATATAGAAATGGGAATGTCAACTCTTGCATGATACATGTACCTTAATATATATATACAGTGATCTATTCTCAGGAGTGCTTATTTTAACCTTGGTGATATAATTTGGTCCAATATTTCAACTTTCCAACAGCTGGGTAATTGTTTTAGGCTGAAAAGGAAACCGAGTCGTTCTCCCACAGCCAAAATCTTGCCATCTGCTCCAACCAGTTCAGTTTCCACATGGGTCAAGATAAATAGTCCAACCCAGAACTTTCCTTGCTGTAAATATCTCTTCTGATGAGCAGGCGTAAGTGTATATTGGGTCTTATTTGAAATGCACACATGTAAAGTTGAGCAAAGTGGGTATGCATGCTCCCTTCTCTTCCTATTCACCTAGTCTGGATTAACCATCCGTTTACATCACAAATCAGGAGGAAACCATTCCATGTTTATGAAGCTGGTTCCAAGGTAGCATTAGGGGTCATCCTTTATAGGAAGAGCAAAAAGGCACACACATAGATGTGGCTTTTTTTTCTTCAAGTTTTTAATTTATTATTTATTTTCGAGAAAGAAAGAGAGAGTGTGAGCAGAGGAGGGTCAGGGAGAGAGGGAGAATCCCAAGCAGGCTCTGTGCTGTCAGCATAGAGCCAAATGCGGGACTCGAACCCATGAAACTGTGAGATCATGACCTGAGCTGAAATCAAGAGTTGGACGCTCAACCTGCTGAGCCACCCAGGTGCCCCTAGACGTGGCTTCTTTAGTTCTTGACATAAAGTCAGAGAGCGAATATTTATTTTATGTTTTCCCTGTAAAAATATTATTCTGAGAGAATCATGACTCTTTGGGATTCTCTACATTTTCTACATTTATATAATTCTCTCTCCTTTGTTTTCTCCACTTTTCTTCAAGATAAACATCTTCAGGGATCAGCTAAAATGATTGGCATTACTCTCCCCATCTTTTCCATAAGCAAATATTTTTACATCTGTGAAGTGAAAACTTCCCCTAGATCAAAATTCTCCTTCTTCTGGCTCTAAATCCCCAAAACCTCACTCAGACTTCTAATTTCTCTAATCGTTCACATTATAGTTCACAAATGAAAAATATTTCCCAAATTTAAAGCCTGGTTATCAATTACAAACATGGCAATATCACTGGCACCACAAGTGAAAGAGAAAAAGTACATAGGTTTTTATAACTGATAAGCATCGTCTACCATTAAAAATAAATTTCCTCAGCTAGCTCAGGTATTTGCTAATTTATTCACCTTGCCTTCTTTTGGATGGTAGGTGGGGGAGAGTATAAATCATTATTTTCATCCTGAGGCTGAAGATCTCACAACTTATCATAAAATTTTCCCAAGAGCAGAAATAGGAGATAGAAAAATCAGTTCTAGCAGACTAAGAAAGAAGTATCGTTGAGAAGTGTAAGTATTCCGTGAAATGACATCTGAGAATATCTCTGCCTCTCTCCTTTACACCACGCAAATGGAAAACACATTTGGCTCAAGGGAGTGCTAAATAAAAGATAGGCAACTTAAACTACAAAGTATGCTTGCCCGTGATGTCACTACCTCACAATTCGGTTAAGTCGGATCTAATCTAGAATTCCAATGCCGTGATTCCCCAAATCTATGAGATCTAGAAAACGACAGTGACACAGCTGAGCAACTCTGACAACTTGCCAGTACTAATTAAACTGATTTCAGAAGAAACAGAGACATAAGAAAAATTTGTACCACTTGGACCTGTTAGTTTGAATCTTCCCCACCTGTATTCATTTTGTTGGTGGAATCGAGGAGGCTCAAGGTTGGTCTGGTACATTTTCAGATTTTATAAGTTGCTTGTTTTTCTCAGGACTATTTTAGAAATCCATAACAGAAACTCTATTCAAACTAGCTTAAGCCAAAGAGAGATTTTATAGATCTATGTGAGAAGGAAGTTGTTTTATAGTTGTTTATGAGATGGTCAGCCAGGTAGGGTATAAGAGGAGACACAGGAGGCACCTGGGGGACTCAGTCGGTTGAGCGTCCAACTTCGGCTCAGGTCATGATCTTGTCGTTTGTGGTTTTGAGCCCAGCGTCCGGCTCTGTGCTGACAGCTCAGAGCTTGGAGACTGCTTCGGATTCTCTGTCTCCCTCTCTCTCTGCTCCTCTCCCTGCTTGCATTCTCTCTCTCTCTCTCTCTCTCTCTCTCAAAAATAAACAAACATTAAAAAAAAAAAATAAGAGGAGACACAAGAGAGGCCCAGGAAAACAAAGTTCAATATCCTCACAGGTTCTATAGACAAGAGACAGAGACTTGTCATGCAAGGGCCACAGGAAAAAAACACCAGGATAGTCAGGAGGTGGAAGATAGGAATGTCAGATAGAGCTTAGGCCATAGACCTTTATTTCCGTAGAAAAGGCAAAGCAGGGCAAGGTAAGCAGTTCAGGATAGGCTAATTTGAATAATTTGGGAGGGCTTTGGGCTGTAGGGGTGGTACCTAGTTGCCTGGCACCTGGCCCTAGGATGATGAAGACAGAATCTTGCCTCCTGGAGTTCAAGGGCCAGATGGAGAAGGTCTGGCTCTGGAGGAGTTTGCATATCAAAGGTATATACTCTTTGTTGGGCTCTTTTCTATCTCCAAGAAGTGACTGCCTCTGGGATGGGCAATTTCTCCCCAGAGAGAGAGAAGTTTCTTTTTGTTGTTTTGTTTTGTTTTGTTTAAACAAAACATCATAATATATCATAGATATAACAAAAGCCTAAAGGGTAGATCTAGCTTTAGGCAAAGCTGTATCCAAGAGTTCAAAAAATATCATCAAGACCCCATTTCTTTCTCTTACCGTCTTTCAATTTACTTTCCTTTGTGATTGCTCTATTTTCAGATGGGTGCCCTCCCCATCAAAGCAAGGTAGCTGCTGGCATCCTCAAATAACATTGTCTTTTTTTTTTAAGTTTATTTATTTATTTTTAGACAGACAGAGACAGAGTGAGTGAGTAAGGAGAAGAGTAAGGGAAAGAGAGAGAATCTCTCTCCCAATTTGGGGCTCAAACTCATGAAACTGTGAGATCATGACCTAAGCCCAAACCAAGAGTCAGACACTTGACCAATTGAGCCACACAGACACCCCATCAGATGACATTGTCTTACAGATCATAATCTCAGTGAAAGAGGGCACCTCCTTCCCTGGAATGCCAGTAAAGGCTTAAGGAAGACTCTCGTCATCCTGCATTCCTCTCGTACCCATCCCTGATCAATCACTGTGATTAAAAAGAGACATATTCTAATTGGCCAAACCTGGGTCATGAAAGGTTTGAAAAGGAAGGAAAATGGGAAGGAGGCCAACTCTATCCAAATTACTTGGCTGGGCAGGATTGCTACAGAGCATGGTAGACAAATTTGGCAAAATTATGCCCCCAACATTGCTATAAGAAGAAAATATATAGTGTAGACATCAAGTTCAACAATCTGATTGAAGCCAGAAACATGTCTTGTTAATATTCAGAACTCCAATTTCTCATAGCGGGTAGGCTGAGATTTTTTTTATTCCTATTCTGAGTTACCTATCTTAAACTAAGAAAAGGACTGGCCCAAATAAACCCCAACAGGTACTGGTAACACCTGCAACTACACGATCTGTGCACTTTTTCTTTCCCTCTCCCCGCAGGCCATGGCAGTGTGGTTCACTCCGTAAGGAGTAAAGTCACTCCTTTGAGCAGATTATCATGAGATGGAAGTAGGCATCTGTGCCCAAAGCCCTGTAGGTACACTCCTGAACTTTTTGGCCCTAGAAAGTCAGAAATGACCTTTCTCAGACTCCTTTGCAACTAGATTTCTGGATACTAATTAAATTCTAGCAGGGCAATGCCCTTGTGTGAGGTTTGGAAGGCAGAAGTGAGGCTAAGGCCATCTTGCCATTGCTCTTGCTGCTAAGCAACGCTGTTGATGTTCAAAGCCACAACCCATATTCCAGTAGTCCCCAGATCTTAGTCGCTGAAGTTGTAGGCATGGAGAGGCAGCTTGGCAGGTGACCTCTGGACTACAGCTGTCATGATGTGCCCTTACAATCCAGACCCCAATGGTGGCTCCTAACTTCCGTTTGCTTAACTCTTCCAGTGAATTTCATAAGCTCTTAATTCCTTGTTTTTAATCCCTTTCTGCTTAAAATACCTACAATTGTTTCTGTTTCCTGAATTGAAATCTGACACACCCCCTTAAATGCTGTATCTAGCTGTACCCTCTTTTTGTGCGGGCAAGAGAAAATTATATGTAAATGCGGTTATTTGGGAAATGTAAATACGCAATGAAAAAGAAATTGATTGACAGGAGTTAGAATAATGGGTGAAAGAATTATAGGTTTTGTGCATGTGTATTTCATGAGCAGGGGAAGGGAGAATGTGGGAAGGATGAATCAAGCAGAATGACGGATAATGACTAGGAAAAGAGAAAGATGCACAGAGGACCACAGCGTTCTACAAGGGACTAACTGAGCACAGTTGTGATGAATACATTTATTATTATTAAGAACTTGATCTAATAATTGCTTACATGTGTGGAGCCATTTAACACACACAGTGCTCTTATATGTGTTATTCTACTGGATCCTTACAAGGAATGATTCTGTGAGCTAAGTGTTTGCAGGCCCTCTTCTGGATTTTTCAAATGAGGAAAGAAAGCAAGGTTCAGGAAGTTTAAGTGACTTCTTCAGGGTTGTAGCCAGTTAAGTGTCCAGATCAGAACCTCCAGGCTGCTAGCTACAGAAATTAGTTTAGCTTAAGAATGAGGGAGATTTGGGGAGCCTGGGTGGCTGAGTCCGTTAGGCATCTGACTTTGGCTCAGGTCATGATCTCATGGTTTGTGGGTTCGAGCCCTGTGTTGGGCTCTGTGCTGACAACACGGTGCCTGCTTGGAATTATCTCTCTCTCTCTCTTGCTCTCTCTCTGCCACTCCTCTATTCGCTCAAACTCTCTCTCTCAAATAAATAAACAAAAAAATAATGAGAGACACCTGGGTGGCTCAATCGGTTAAAAAGCCAGCTTTGGCTCAGGTCATGAGGTCACCGTTCGTGGGTTCAAGTGCTGCGTTGGGCTCTGTGCTGACGGCTCAGAGCCTGGAGCTTGCTTTGGATTCTGTGTCTCCCTCTCTCTCTCTGTCCCTCCCCAACTTGCACTCTCTCTCTCTCTCTCTCTCTCTCTCTCTCTCTCTCAAAAATCAATAAACATTAAAAAAATTTTTAAAAAGAATGAGGGAAATTTGAGGATTTCAGACCATCAAGGAGAATAGATATGCTATTTTTAAATCTGAACACAAAGGCTACAACAGATCCTAGTCATAAAGATTCTTGCCTTTCTCAAGATTAGAAGGTGCCTCTTCTTTCTTGGCCCCAAGTTTCTGAGACGTGGAACGTGTGCAGCCTGACCGTGGGACTGAGGAGCAAAGTGGATTCAGCCTCTATACTGGGTAATTTGGGCATTCCGTGGACAGTCTTGGCTTGATCCTCCCATATTGTAGTAAAGTTATTCTCGCACTTAAAAGTCTGGCTGAGTTGTTATGACTCACCATGGAAAAAGGCACTGGGGTGAAGTGAGAGACTAAGTTTTAGTTCTAAGGTAACATTTAAGACTGAATACACTTTGAGTGCTCCTGTCATGACTTACACGGCGACTGGGACACAGAGGGCCCCTGACGTTTGTGTCCACCTCCACTCTCGCGCTTCTTATCACATGGGTCAATCCTACTTTAAGGTGCAGATAAGCAAGGGGTCTTGCTTGGGTGTTAGTGAGAGCTACCTCCACTGGGGCAGTGTGATACTCAAACACCTGGTCAGAAGTGCCAAGGGAGAGGGAAGGATGGTCATCCAGAGGAACCAAAAGGAGCTGCCTCCATGATTTATTTCTTCTGCCTGGAGGACACTAGTATCTGGTGAAAGGAAGATAGTCCTCTGTCCTTTGCGTGACTAGTACCACGATAAACACGGATGCATCTGGCCCTGACCTTGGAATTCTAGGGAAGAGGAAACACTGTCTTAGGGGGACTATAGAGCTTTTTGCCCAGGTCTGATGGCACTTGCCCTAGATTAGCCCCTGTCTCCATAGATGCAAGCAATAGTCCTGTTAGGGTTAGCTGGGCTTCCAGCTGCCCCGGAGAGAGGAGGAAATGAAAGGAAGGGAGGATCTCACCTCACTTGCAATTGTCTGTCAGAAAGGAGGATCTAAAGGGACTTAAAAAAGAGTGCCTGGGTGGCTCAGTCTATCAAGCATCTGACTCTTGATCTCAGCCCAGGTCATGATCCCACGGTTCATGGGATGGAGCCCTGTGTTGGGAACCTGCTTGGGATTCTCTCTCTCCCTCTCTCTTTCCCCCTCCTCTTCCCCCATGCACTCTTTCTCTTTCTCAAAAATAACTAAATAAACACTAAAAAATAAAGGGGACTCAGAGAAGGAGAGGAGAGTGTGGGAACTGAGAGCTACTCTACATGGATATGTGTGTGTAGGAATTTCTTCAATTTCAGTAGCTGTGCTCTAGAGAGAAAAGCCCAGAGGAAACCATAGAACGTTGGAAGTCCGTAAAAAGTACTCAGTCTTTCCCCCCTCAGCTTTACTGAGATATAATTAACAAATAAAACTGTGTATATTTAAGGTGTACAGCATGATTTAATATATGTATATATTGTAAAATGATTACCAAAACCAAGTTAATGAAGGGATCCAATGCACTCTCAGTTTTGATGCTGACCAATGGCCATGTAGGTATTTGAACTGAAGCCGGAAAGATGCACCTAGAGGTCCCAAGCTCTGCAAAGTCTGAGATTTCATTTCGTAAAGGTGGGGGGGTGCATTACATGACTCACCTTGTGATTAATGTTGTCCTTTTGAACTGCCCTTGTGCACACGTCCATCAGCCTGCAAGGGCTACACATTTTTCTCCTGCCATCTCTCTGGATGGGAGTCCATCTCAGTCTCCACACTCCTGCAAGAATTGTATTAAAAATAAAAATTTTTTTAATGCTTATTTATTTTGAGAGAGAGAGAGAGACAGAGTGTGAGCAGGAGAGGGGCAGAGAGAGAGGGAGACACAGAATCCGAAGCAGGCTCCAAGCTCTGAGCCGTCAGCACAGAGCCTGACGTGGGGCTCGAACCCATAAGCAAGATTATGACCTGAGCCGAAGTTGGACGCTCAACCGACTGAGCCACCCAGGCGCCCCAAGAATTGTATTTTTAAGTGAAGGGAGGAAAGTAAATTACCAGGTGAGCTTAAAAATCATATTTTCTGACTTTTTATTTGAAACCTGGGTGTGTGGAGGGGGTTGGCAGGGATTAGTACAATTTTTCGAGTGAGGAAAGGGTTGGAGTCAAATGATTTGCCCTAGATCATTCATTCAATAGCCACTACACGTGGCAGAGCCAGGATGGACCGGGGCTGTCAGGGTCCAGGGTCCACTCCTATTGCAAGGCCCCTATTGCCTTTTTGAAGGGAGACTGTGGATCGGGGTACGCACCTTCCTCTATCAATTGTAGGACAATCGAGTAGGTGAAGGTCTTTTGACTCTCAAACATGGTAACTAGCCTAGACAAAAACAGAAGGCTATGCCAGCTTACCTTGAAGCCCAGTGACATTTCCAGCTAAAGGCTGAGCACAACAACCTGTCCAGAAGCGACTGCCAGCCAGAGTCCCACCAGTTGGAATTCCGGTGGTATATAGGGCAAGCAAGGCAGCGCTCACTGCCTGTGATCACCAGCACCTGTGCTCTGCTTCCTCCCACGCCGGCCCACCTCTGCTGGGGCCTCCTTTTCCCTCCTGTTGTAAGACTTCGAATGTGTTCCGGCTCAGCCGGCCTTTGAACTTTCTCCTGTTTCTAGGATCTCTTAGTCCCAGGGGACATCTTTTTTCAAGAAAGACTTCCTGACAGAAGGAAAGCACAGGCCATGTGAGCCCCCAACTCAAGGCCGTCCGTGCATCGAGGTGGTTTCCCACATGATCTCGGCAACTTCATCACAGTACAGGAAATGGTGTTCCCCAGTAAGGGGATCATTTCCTCATCTAAATGACACCGAAAAGGTTCTTTGAAGTAATCAAACTTTGTGTAATAAGAAATGATGGGTCTTTTGCTTTCTCAGCCTTTCTGGAAAAATGCAGGAGGCATAATGTGGACTTAAATGAAGTATGCTGGGGCACGTGGGTGGCTCAGTCAGTTGGGCTTCAGACTTGATTTTGGCTCAGGTCATGACCTCACGATTCATGGGTTCGAGCCCCACGTTGGACTTTGTGCGGACAGCTCAGAGCTTGATTCAGATTTTCTGTCTCCTTCTCTCTCTGTCCCTCCCCTGCATTCTCTCTTTCTCTC
This sequence comes from Paguma larvata, assembly GCA_030068075.1. Lineage (NCBI taxonomy): Eukaryota > Metazoa > Chordata > Mammalia > Carnivora > Viverridae > Paguma > Paguma larvata. The sequence goes on from CM057840.1 coordinate 19,551,976, forward strand.
AAAAATAAACAAACATTTTTAAAAAATGAAGTATGCCCCTGAAAAGGAGTAGCTTTCACAATGCAATGGATAAGAAGCCGCCTTGGTGGCTGATTGCGACATGTTCTCTCTTCTCTTACCGTTGTGCTCTTCAGCAAATCCAGGACACTGAAAGAAAAGAAAGTACTTTTCACATGAGAATGACCTGGATCAGCTTTAATTTATCAACCTTGCGAATGGAATTCAGAGGAGGAAGAATGAAGCCTGCTCAAGCCTTTTCCTAAAAGCTCTGCTAAGAAAAAAAAAAGACAAGTTTGGACTTTTTCTTTCTTTCTTTCTTTTTTTAATGTTTATTTTTGAGAGAGAGAGAGAGAGAGAGAGAGACAGAGTATGGCGGGAGAAGGGCAGAGAGAGAGAAGACACAGAATCCGAAGCAGGCTCCAAGCTTCCAGCTGTCAGCACAGAGCCTGACACACGGCTTGAACTCATGAACCATGAGATCAAGACCTGAACTGAAGTTGGACACTTAACTGACTGAACCACCGAGGTGCCCCTAAGATGGACTTTTTTAAGCAAAAAGTGAGGATTGGTATATTCGTTTGAGGTGTGTGTTGGGAGAGAGGGAAGTGTCTTGCTCAGGCAGCATAAAAACAATAGTTTACCTGGAAATTTTTGTTATGAGACATGTGAATACTATTAAAAATAATGTAACTAAGGGAAACCAAGGCAGAAAATTATGCTATATATTAGCCAGACTTCATATTTGTAAATCCATAGTTACACAAGAGATAACTAAGGAGTGGTTATTTGATTATCGATGGATTTCTTGTTTTAGAGAAAGAGTCACAAATAGGATTTCCCTAAATACCAAGAGTCCTAATAATCGAATTATTAGGAAACTAAACTGAAAACTAAACTATTTTGAAAAGCCGATGTCATGTTCATTTGCTTAAGTTTCCTTTAGTTGCTCCCCTTTTTTAAATGTTTTATTTATTTTTGAGAGAGAGTGAGCGAGTGAGCAGGGGAGGGGCAGAGAGAGAGGGAGGCTAAGAATCCAAAGCAGGTTCCCAGCTGACAGCAGCTCCCTCCCATGTACACGGCCCACCGCCATGAGGTCATGACCTGAGCCGAAGTCTGATGCTTAACCCAATGAGCCACATAGGCACCCTAGTTGCTCCCTCGATTAACCACTCCTCCACCCTGCATACACAAAAAATACATGCACTAAACAGGGTTGCAAGGGGAATGTGGAAAAAACACGTTTAGGAAGCTTGACAGGCCCATTTGCATACAAAGAATATATTTATCCCTGGGGATGAGTGTTCATTCCTTAAAGCCTCTTCCAAAGGATTTGTTTTTGGATTTCTCTGGCTAGCCCCGTTTTCCTGATAATGTGTAGTTTACAATGATACATGTACAAGTTACTAAGATTATTCTATTATTTTTAAAATTTCGAACTGACTCGGATTTATCTTCTTTCCAATTAGTCTGAATGAATGAATGTGATAGTATAAAGATTACAAAGTGATTCAAGAAAAATTCCAGAGTCCATGAAAAGGGCGGTGGAGATGCTTTTTGCTCACTAGGTTTGGAGGTTGCCTTTGAAACAGAAAGTGAAAAAGAGTCTTTTCTTTTATGGGTGTGGTAGACACTGTTGGTTGCCAACTCTTCCTTTTTTTAGGTGGTCATTCCCACCTGTCTTTGAAGCCAGTGTAGCTACGTGACCCAGTTCTGGCCAATGATACATGAGGGGAAGCTGGCTGGGGTGGAAGGATGGATTTATTTCTGTGAATCATTTTTTTTTAAACAATTTTTCTTTTAAAAAGTTTTTTTAATGTTTATTTATTTTGAGAGAGAGAGAGAGAGAGAGAGCAAGCAGGGGAGGGGCAGAGAGAGAGGGAGACACAGAATCCAGGCTCTGAGCTGTCAGCACAGAGTCAGATGCGGGGCTCTAACTCACGGAATCGTGAGATCATGACCTGAGCTGAAGATCATGACCTGAGCCAAAGTCAGACGCTCAACCGACAGAGCCACCCAGGCACCCCACTGCTGCAAATAATTTTTATTTCTGATAAAAACAGAGATGGAGGTTCAATACTATTCTGTGAAGATGTGATCTTGGAGCTATAGCAGCAATTCTGTTACCAGGGGATGACTATCCGAGGATCAACCTTCCACACCCAAGGATGTCAGAGTAGAAAGATAAAAAAAACAAATCTTTAATGGCATCGTTGAGCCACTTCCCAACCCTGGAACCATCTGTCTCCAGATAAATGTGTTCATTACTTAAGGCAGTCTCTGTCCCACGCTCTGTGACTTGAAGCTATATGTATCCTGACTAATACCACAAACTCGGCAAAGGATTCTTCAACTTGGGTGCCATTACCCCCATTTGACACCTCTGTGTAAATTAGAAAAGTTGCCTCTTCCTTTAAATGGACTTCAGGTCCCACTTCCTTTGCCAGGTGCCCTGGTCCCATTATCGATCACCAAGCTGCCTCCTTAGGAGATACATGGGAGGGCTGCCTCTCTTCGAAGGACTCAGGTTAAAGCTGCCAATTCCAAATAAGGGGGAGAGGGCTTTCTGTCACTTGTGGACTTAATTTGATTTTTAATTGGCTAAAATTTGGGCTGCTGTTATTATTATTGCTTTTCATTTTATTTACTTATTTATTTCTATTTTAATCACATATATATATTTTTAATTAATTTGTTTATTTTGAGAGAGACAGAACACAAGTAGGGGAGGGAGAGAGAGAGAGAGAGAGAGAGAGAGAGAGAGAGAGAGAGAATCCTAAGCAGACTCCACACCATTAGTGCAGAGCCCAACTTGGAGGCTCGAATTCATGCAACTGTGAGATGATGACCTGAGCTGAAATCAAGAGCCGTACGCTGAACTGACCGAGCCACCTAGGTACCACCTACTTTTCATTTTAAACAATGAATTTGTTTTTAACTCCAAATCCAATATTAAATTGTCCATGATTCAACACTGCACCCCAAAATACAATTCTAGGGAAAATACTAGTTAATACAAAACTCTTTTTTTTTAAGTTTATACTACCAACACTTCTGCTAATACTCTGTTAAAACTGGGCTGATAAAGACAACGCTGAAGCAATATATCCACTTGCGGTATGAAACTCTTACGGTGCAGATTATTTAATTCTCCTACTCCTTTATTTAAACTACTAGAGACACTTCTTTCGTGTGAAAAAGAAGGCTGGCATGACATAATTTAGCTTTCACTTGATGCAAATAAGAAATTTACATACTAGGTCAGCTGCTACTAATTAGCTGGCACCATGTCATTTTCATCATGGTTAGCAGAATTTCAAGTTATTAAGTAACTTAAGCTGAAGTATTTTTCTATGAAAATGTTTCCTGTTATTATCAATGCAAAAGCTTAGTTTTGTCTACATAACAGGTAAACTTAATCAACACGAGTACAGCACTGTATGCAGGAAATTGTCATTTTGACTTTAAGACATGCAAATTAACAAAAGTCTGACATGCTTTTCCACTAATTAAATACTATATGCTGTTACTTTAGATATTCATTGGTACAAACGCAGCTAGAAACAAACATGAGGACAAACACTGTATGACAAGATCCAGAATAATCTCATGTTAGAGGATCATAAAATGTAGATGCAACATTTAAAAAATCCTCTTTGAAGTCATAGATGCATTTGAAAACTTTGAGATAACTCATTTAAAACATCTAAGCTGCCAGCATGAATAGACAAAGCAATCATCACAAGTAAACTCAGGATATAGATGTTACAGTTAGACCAGGGAATAATATACATGATAGATAACATATAAAAATATATTTATATATAAAATACATATATATTTATATATTTTTATATATATGTATTTATATATTTATATTTTATATATGTATTTTATATACAAATATATTTATATGTATAAAATATGTATTTTATATAGAAATATAAATATATTTATATTTCCATATTACATATAAAGTATCTATATTATATATACATGAAGTAAATATAGTTTATGTAATTATATATAAATATATAAATAAAAATAGATATACATATGAATATATAAATATGTGTATATATGAATATATATGGAAAGAGAGAGAAGAGTCATACAACTCAATTTTAAGATTTACTGTAAAGCTATAGTCATGAAGACAGTATGCAATTGGCAAAAGGAGAGACGTATAGATCAATGAAGCAGAAAAACCCTGAAATGGATTCACTGAAATATAGTCAACTGATTTTTGACAAGGTGCAAAGTCATTTCAATGGAGAGCGCATAATCTTTCCAACGAATGGCACTAAAACAGTTCAACGCACATATGCAGAAAGGAAAAAAATAACCTCAACACATGCTTCACACCTTATCCAAAAATCAACTCAGAGTGGACCATACACCTGGATGTAAAATGTAGAGCTCTCAAGCTTTTAGAAGAAAATATAGAAATTTGCATCATCTCGAGTTTGGTAACTGGTTTTTAGATATGACACCAAAAGCACAACCCATAAAAGGAAAACATTGATAAATTGGACTTACTGAAATTAAAAACTTTGATTTTGAAAAAAAAAAAAAGAAAAAGAAATGGTTAGAATGACAAACTACAGAGTTGGAGAAAATATTTGTAAGTCATATGTACAATAAAGGACGTATAGCCAGAATATAAAGAATTGCTATAACTCAGCAAGAACACAAATAACCCGATTAAAAAAAAAAGACAAAAGATACTTTTCTAAAGAAAATATACAAATAGAGAATAAGCATATAAAAAGATGCTCTAAGTCATTAATCATTAGGGAAATGCAAAGGAAAACCACAATAGATATCTCCATTACAATGGCAAAAAAAATAAATGTTTTAAAAAATACTTCAAAAAAAATTTTTTAACGTTTATTTTATTTTTGAGAGACATAGAGACAGAGCGTGAGCAAGGAAAGGGCAGAGAGAGAGGGAGACACAGAATCTGAAGCAGGCTCCAGGCTCTGAGCCGTCAGCACAGAGCCCGACGCAGGGCTCTAACTCAGACCGTGAGATCATGACCTGAGCTGAAGTCCGCCGCTTAACTGACTGAGCCACCCACGCGCCCCAAAAATAATTTTTTTTTAAATTGATAATCCCTAAGGCTGGTCAATATGTGGTGTGACAACCACTCAGTGATGGGTTGTGGAAACGCAAAACTGCACAGCTAGCCTGGCAATTCTCAGCAAAGTTGAACATGCACTTGTCATATGGCCCAGCAATCTGAATCCTAGGTAATTGTGAAAGTGAATTGAAAACTTGTATATACAGACATCTGTAAATGAATATTTATAGAAGCTTTATTCATTATCACCCAAAACTGGAGGCGGCTGAGATGTCCTCAGGAGGTGAACAGATTAACAACCTGTAATACATCCATACAGTAAACTACTACTCAGTGATTCTGGAAAGATGAACTCTGGATTCACACAACATAGATGTATCTCAAATGCATTTGGTTGGGGCACCTCGATGGTTCATTCAGTTAGGCTTCTGACCCTTGATTTCTACTCAGGTCATGAGCTCACAGTTGTGAGACAGAGCCCTGAATCAGGCTCCTTACTGAGCACAGAGCCTGCTTAAGATTCTCTCTCTCCCTCTTTCTGTCCCTCCTCCCCCTCAAAAAAAATTGTGTGTGTGTGTGTTTGGATTAGTAAACATAAATACAGACCCTTGTCTATCGCCAAAGGGCTTAAAAGGGCAAGAAAAATTGTGTGTGTGTGTGTGTGTGTGTGTGTGTGTGTGTGTGTGTGGATTAGTAAACATATATACAGACCCTTGTCTATCTGCCAAAGGGCTTAAAAGGGCAAAAAAAATTGTGTGTGTGTGTGTGTGTGTGGATTAGTAAACATAAATACAGACCCTTGTCTATCTGCCAAAGGGCTTAAAAGCAATGATACCATATTAGCAATCACAGACTTTGCTTTCTAGATATCATTCTCTAATAAAAAACAAAAAACAAAAAAACAAGGCTCGTTGAAGAAATGACTGCTTCGAGGACTAGGACAAGGAAAATACAAGTCTGGAGCTTCTTGTAGTGTACAAAGAAAGGAAGTGTTAATAAATAAATAGAGAAAATGAGGGAGCGAGGGAGGAAGGAAAAGAGGGAGGAAAGAAGGAGGAAGAAAGGAAGGAAAGAAGGGGGAGAGGCCATGATTAGAGGTATCCAAGACCACTCAAAAATGCAGTGCTCTGTTAGCGGAAGAACTCACAGGATTCAGTTGCACCAATGGCTAAAGTCTATTTCAACAACACTGTGAGGTTACACAGCAGATCATTAAGTGGGGAAAGATGCATTAAGCAGAACATGGAGAAATCCATCCACGGCTTTCTATCCCAGTCCAGGAGGGGGCAAACTGGGTGTGCTCCCTTTTCTGGTAGTGAAAATGCAGTGGCATGTACTTAAATGTTTCTCCTAGGGAAGCCCGTTGGAGACTCAAAGTTGAGGGTTTTTCTTGGGGGTAGTGTTGGCCTGGCAACTACAACCACCCCAGTCTCTCAGAAGGAGGCAAGTGTTCAGTGGCTTAAATAGGCAGAACAAGTTCAGCAGGGTATAGAGCTTTTCATATCAGTATGGGGATCTTGAATATCAGTATGGGGAATTTTTTCACAAGCCAAGTTTCCAGATGTCAGCCAAGGACAACCTTGCAGGCAGTAAACATAGCAGCCTCTGACCTATGTTAGCTCTTTCCTGTACAGGGCATATCAAGACGACATGGGAGCCAATCCAAAACTACCCCCAAAGCCAAAACTGGAACAATCCAAACAACAAAATAATTAATCACAGTTTTGGATTATAATTCAAAGAATAAAAGAAATATCCGTGAGTCTATACTGACATAAATAAGAAAACAAATAAATTAGTGGTGGCAGGGTGTATATGAGGGGAACCAAAACTTTCTTACAGAAGGATTTCAAATAATACATGTGGAAGGAATCAGGGATTTAAAAAAAATTTTTTTTAAGTTTATTTTCAGAGAGACAGAGACAGTGTGAGTGGGGGAGGGGCAGAGAGAGGAAGAGATGGAGAGTCCCAAGTAAGCTCTGTGCTGTCAGCATAGACCCTGACATAGGGCTCCGACTCACAAGACTGTGAGATCATGACCTGAGCTGAAACCAAGAGTCTAAGGCTTAACTGACTGAGTCACCCGGGCGCCCTCAGGGACATTTAAAATAACCATTGACATGCCATGGTAATAACTGTTGCAGTCAAGATCCCCTAAAATTAGAATCAGAATATTTGCTTAGCCTCAAACTATTTTACCAAAAATATTTATTAGTTATTGGGATGGTTGAAATGTTTATATGACCACAAATTCTTTGATAATCATCTTTCTAGGAGGTAAAGCCTAATTCCCTTACTCTTGAATGTGGATTGGACAGACGTATTGATTTGTTTTTTTTTTTTTAAAAAACGAGTATGCATAGAGAAAAAGTAATTTTACAGTAGAGAAACCTGGGATACACCATTTTAACCAAGTGACCAAAGTTAACATCATCAGTAATGTCATATTGATATCATGTGCCCCTGATATGATGTGATGAAAAGGGGACTTCTCCTCTGTGATGTCATTTCCAAAAATCCATAAGCTCAGTCTAATAATGAGAAAATATCAGAGAAACCTCAATTTGGGGATGTACTACAAAACACCTGACCAATAATCTTCAACACTGTCAAGGTCATGAAAAACAAGGAAAGACCAGGAAACTATCACAGATTGAAGGAGACTTAGATGCGATGACTAAATGTTAACATGAACTGGATCTCAGAACTAAAAAAGTCATTAATGGAAGAACTGGTGAAATTGGAATGAAGTCTGTAGTTTAGTTAACAGTATTGTACCAATGTTAATTTCACAGTGTCACTCTTGTACTGTGGTTACATAACATGTTAACACAGGGGAAACTGGATGAAGGATATCCGTGAACTCTCTGTACTGTATTTGCAACTCTTCTATAAATAAAATCTAAAGTTATTTAAAAAACAAAACAAAAAAATTTTTAAGCGTTTAGGCTAGCACACACTAGTTGTTAGCTGATGTTAGCTTTTCTTAGTTAATTTACTTGATATCATCCCCAGAGGGTGATAATGCTGGGAAATTTCTCATTGCCTCTACTCCAGATTGAGAGAGTTTCTAAGGATGACTGATTTTAGTGGCATTTATGAGCTTGGGAAACTTCATTGCCCTTTAAATGAATAGTATCATGATGGAAAGTTACTAGGCAGACAGTTCTAAAAATCAGTGCTTTTGGTCAACCTTTGAGTTGCTGGTAATACCTTGGTTTTATTGTCCAGTGGGTGGAGACTGGTTTCCAGGGTGCCAATGTGGCTGGGCAAGAAGTCGGTCTGGTCTGTGACCACTCAGGCAAGATGAGCTACCTACATACACCCCTACAGCCGGCTGTAACCCTACCGCCCAACCCTACTGGACTGTGTTCTTGAGGCTGTTTGGAAGTATGTGTGTGACCCAGGATGCAGGAATCAAACCAACACTTTGAGTCAGAAATACCTAAAAATGGGACAGTGTGAGAGTGTGGCAAGTGTGGGGCTGCTTGCTGGCCCGAAGGGCTCTAGATATTACCTCAATGGTGATCAAGCGAGAGGCTGGTCAAGAGTGAAGGGGCAGCTTTGGAACACGGATATTGTAAGCTGTACTGTAGTCCCACCTGGGCTTCACCCTCCAGTAAAATGCTTGTTTTTCTCTCATTGGAAAAGAGCTTTGTAGTTTTACCCTGGCTAAACTCCTTCCTCGGTGGATTTTGTAAAGCTCCAGTAAAGTCGTTTTTGCTTATTATTTATGTTCTTACTCCCTTCCAGAAAGGATGTACGATGGCTTATTCACCAAACAATTTTGCTAACCCTAGGCCTCCATTCTTTTCCAGACCATCTGTTCCTCTTCACCATGAAGTCATAGTACTAAATTTGTGACAGTACAATAATTTCCATGGTAACAGGATGTGGTCTTCACCACTGAATCCTGATTTCACTCCGACCAACATCAAGCAGCAGGGGGACTGGGGAGTGTACGCTGACATTTTCTATTCTTTTTCAAGTCTAGTTTCTCTGAAGTTCTTACTTCTGATTCTAAAATCTTAAATTCAGCCTGGATGTGTGTTTTTGCAGTTGACGTATGAAGCATTTGTCCAGTGAATGATGAGATATGCAAGCCAAAAAGTACTAAGTTGAGAAATATCAGACAAACCTATACACCCAATGATGTATAAACCTGCCTGAAGGTGGGATGCTTAGCAAAGTCCTGGTTTGTAGAGAAGACGCGAGAACAGGGAATCCATTTAAAAGACATGAAACTTCTAAGCTAAGAAATTTGCTTTGATGACTGTGATAAGCAGTGGGAGGCAGCTGACCTAGTTCCTACTCAATGGTTTCCTTATCGCTTAGCACAGTAAGACAAAAAAGGGTCTTCCCATGTGAGCTCAGACTGTCTGATCAGAAAATGCTAGATAGGCAGCTTTATGCATATTAATGACCAATACCTGGATATTTTGCCCATTTGTTTTCATCTCACAGAGCCCAGTTATACAACCTTTGGAGAACTTAGAACACCATTTGCTATGTGTGGAACTGACTAAAAGGCATGACCTCTTAAGAAAACTAGTTATTGGAGGGGCGCTGGGTTGGCTCACTCGGTTAAGTGGCCGACTTCAGCTCAGGTCATCATCTCACGGTTCATGGGTTTGAGCCCCGTGTTGGGCTCTGTGCTGACAGCTTAGAGCCCAGAGCCTGCTTCAGATCTATGTCTCCCTCCCTCTCTGTCCCTCTCCCCACATGTGCTCTGTCTCTCTCTCTCAAAAATAAACATTAAAAAAATCCAAAAAAAAGAACTAGTTAAACTAGTTATTGGATTTCAGAAACAAATTTGGTACATTAATCTAGCAAGGATTGTCATATTGGGACTTTGCTGGACATACTACATAACATATTATATGTGTGATATGCATATATGTTACATATTTATATGTATGTAACAAAAAAAAGTGTATCATATAAGAATGGACTATATTCCCTCCATTTCTGTTCTCCCCCAGCATCCTTGTTCAGTTGATGGGGTAAGTCGGGGAAGGTAATGGGAAGAAAGGGTGATAAGAGATAGAACTGGAGAAACTAAAGTGATTTACATTAATTTTTAAAAAGATAAGAGATTACCCACGGTGGAGAAGCTGTGGAAGGAAGTAGAAAGGGACAGAGAAAGTAGGGTAGTGAGGGATGAGGGAGTGACTGAAAAGCAAAGAAGGGGTATTTAGACAGCAGCCGCTCTGTGGCGTGGGGCTTTGGGGCAATAAATAAGGAGGATGTTAATTAAGTTCTAGTTATGTGGTGTGATTCACTACTCTGCTCTGTCTTCAAGACTTCAGTGAAGATAAATTATCCTGCAAAGCTCTCTAAAGATGGATCTGTGATTCTTTTGAAAGAGATGAAATATTCAGATGGAAATTAAGGCTGGAGTAAGCCCTGGTTTGGTTTTACTAATACATCTATATTTTACTAGACTCTCTTGAGGAACATAATCAGTTGTACCACCAACTATGGCCATCTCCTACCTTTGGCCAGAGATGGGCGGCGTTCTATGGCCTGGACTTTCTAACCCTAATGAAATTTAATTTTAGCTTTATAGGATTTGGAATTTAGTTGAATCAAACATGGAAGGGTAGAAAAGTCACTATTATTGCTTTAGGGAGGCCTAAGGCCGAGCCTTAGACCCAGTTTTTGAGGCCTAAGAGAAGGCGACCAGATTACAGACAGCATCATGATACCTGCAGGACAGGCCTCACTGACAGGGAGATCGTACATTCAGGTCTGCTCCTGTCTGCCACTGATCTCTCCGAGTCTTACTGCAGATTCTAATTACTTCAGAAAATGCAGAGCCTCCTGCTGGTACTCATGCCTACCTAGAATATGGTAACCACTGGTAAAGAAGACCTTCATCATTACTTTGATGTCATCAACATTTCCCAAGTATGAACATCACAATGGAGGATATGGACTGATTCAGGAGAGGGTAAGGTAAGACAAGATGAAGGGGACCATCAGGATAGAAACTGGGACCAGGAGAAGAGTAGAAAGGATTAGCTATTCCCAAGAGTCCTATATAACATTGGTCCATAAGAAGTGCTGTGATTTAAAAAAGGGTTCTGTGGGAAGATAATTTTGAGCACATTGCATAATATTTTTTTCCTTTAGGGAAATATACACTTGCATGTTACAGGCTCTAAGAAGTCTCGCCCAGAAAAAAACAAATCCTGCTTAAACTACTGTTGCTCAAATGTATTTAATCATGACATACATTATGTTAGCAACAAAATCTATTAACATCCAAAGACACTAGTATTATTCAGAACATACGTTGATTAATATTAGGGTAGATGTGTATGAAACCATTTTATAACCGGTTATATTACTCTTATTTATTTTTTAATTAAGAAAATTTTTAAAAGGTTTTTTAATGTTTATTTTTGAGAGAGAGAGAGAGAGAGAGAGAGAGACAGAGCATGAGTGGGGGAGGGGCAGAGAGAGAAGGAGACACAGAATCCGAAGCAGGCTCCAGGCTCTGAGCTGTCAGCACAGAGCCCGACCCAGGGCTTGGAACCACGAACTGTAAGATCATGACCCGAGCCAAGTGGACGTCCAACCGACTGAGCCACGCAGGTGCCCCATGAAATTTTTTTTTAAGTTTTATTTATTTATTTTGAGAGAGAGCATGAGCAAAGGAGGGGTAGAGAGAGAGAGAGAGAGAGAGAGTCCCAAGCAGGCTCAATGCTGTCAGCACAGAGCCCGACACAGGGCTCAAACCCACAAACTGTGAGATCATGACCTCAGCCAAAATCAAGAGTCAGACACTCAACCGACTGAGCCACCCAGGAGCCCCTGTAACAGGTTATATTACTCTTATGGCTTAAAAAAATAGTGAGGGACATAAATCTATTGTCAACCTATAGTCAACTGTGACTTTTGACTTTCCTGTAATTTCAGTGTAGAGCCTTACTCTACTATACACTCAGACACTGCTTCATAAAAACGAGGTGAGGTTTGTAAGATGCATGCTTTTCTCCATTTCTCGTAAATGCTCGCTACCTTCATTATTCTGTCACTACACAGGAACTCTCATTTGGCAAATCTCGAGGGTGTAATCCTTTGCAGGGTTGTATGCATCAGAGATTTTTTAACTCCCTCCCACCAAAGCCAACCTCATTTCTCAGTTAACTTTCTGCTAGAGAGAACCTATGAATAACCCCATTTTGTTACCAGGTTAGCCAGGTTAGATATTTGCATAATAGGGGCTTGCTGAAAATATGCCTTTACCCTAAAAAAGAAAGCTCAAGGTAGGGTTTTTCAGAACTGGAGCAGGTTAACAGGAGGAAATGTTTTGGGTTAGATGGATCTTTAATGATCCATAGATTGTACCACTTGAGAGTCGCTTCTTGTCTTTACACGGGGACTCAATCTGTAGTACGATGTTCTATTTGAAGGAGCTTGACTGTGTTGTATATTTCTGAATTTTCAATAGTCCTAGAATTGCTGGTGCAGTGTTTCATATGTAACATCGAGTGTGGGGAAGTGTCTGTTTATGCTTAATGAATAAATAAATGCCTATCTGCATGGCTGGGGATTTTTTGTTTTTAATTTTTATTTTTAATAGATAATGTACTCACATGATACAAAATGCAAAGGGCACAAAAGAATATATCATTAAAAGTATATTTCTGTCCTTTTTCTGTCCCTCAGTGATCCCATTTTCTTCTCCAAGGCAATCGTTATTACTAATTAATTAAATATCCTTCCATGATATTCTATGTATTTACAAACATATACATATTTTCATTTTTCACACAGATGAAAGATGGCTACTATTATGTAAGAAAACCCAAACCACATAGAGAAGTCATGTGTAAGTTCTCCAATTTCCAGTTCCAGTAGAGTCCAGTCTTTGTCACTGTAGCCTAGACATAGGAGTGAAAAAAAAACCCAGTCATTCAAGTGACTACCAGCTGTTCAAGTGTTTTCATCTGACACCCTGAACATCAAGAAGCTGAGTCAAGCTATCCCTGAATTCCTATCATACAGAATCTGTAAGTACAATAAAATGGTTCATGTTTCATACTGCTATGTTTTGGAATGATTTGTTACACAGCAATTCATAGAACACATGAAGGATGCAACTGATTAGCAGTGTCAGAGAATAAAAGACATGGTGGAAGTAATATTTGGAGAGATGATACTGAGAATTTTCTAAAGTTCTTCAGATGAAAGCACATATTAGGTGCAAAACGATGAAAATAAATTCATACCTAGATGTGCTGGAGTGAAAAATGCCTAACACTGAGAATGAAGAGAAAACTTCCAAAGCCACCAAAGAGAAAACATAGATTACCCATAAAAGAATGACAATTAGATGCCAGAATTCTCATCAATAACAACAAATACCAGAGGCCAATGTGTTAATATCTCTAAAGCATTAAGGGGGAAATAACTGGCAACACAGATTTCTATACCTAGCTAAGCTATAATTTAAGAATGATGAGGGGCCCCTGGGTGGCTCAGTCAGTTGAGCGTCCGACTTCGGCTCAGGTCATGATCTTGCAGTCTGTGGGTTTGGGCCCCGTGTCGGGCTCTGTACTGTCAGCTCAGAGCCTGGAGCCTGCTTCAGATTCTGTGTCTCCCTCTCTCTCTGCCCCTCCCCCACTCATGCTCTGTCTCTGTCTCGAAAATAAATAAATCTTAAAAAAAAAAAAAAAGAATGATGAAATAGAGAAATTTTCTTTCAAAGTTGAGTTTACCAACAACAAATTTTTATGGACCGAATTAATAAGGCATGTATTTTAGCAAAAAGAAAAGTGGATTAACAATGAAATTGTGGTATTAAAAAAAAACAAATGTTAAATGCAAAAACTGAGAATTTAGACTGATTAATTATACATTGATTGTATAATACCTGTTTTATGTTATGTTGTAACAAATATGGAACTAAAATTTTAGATACCAAAAACTGCCCAATATATTTGATAGCTAAAACTCAGTCTTATTGGAACAATAGGATGATTGTATTTAAAAAATTATAAATTGGGTGCACCTGGGTGGCTCAGTCGGTTAAGCATCCATCTGACACTTGATCTCAGCTCAGATCATGATCTCACAGTTCGTGAGTTTGAGCCCCACATCAGGTTCCCCACATGGAGCCTGTTTGGGATTCTGTCTCTCTCTCTCTCTCTCTGTGTCCCTCCTCTACTTGTGGTCTCTCTCTTTCAAAATAAATAAACTTAAAAAATTAAAAAAAACTATAAATAGGAAATTAATGGTTAAGTATTCTTTTATAAATTTAAGAGCAGCTGCTTGTAGTACAGACAAAATATAATCTGTAGTTTCCAAATCATTGGAGGTAAAAGAAAAAGAATTAAAAAAAAGGTTTTCAATCTAACAAAGCCAGAAAAGGCAAACAAACGGGCCAACCAAAAAAACAAGGAAAAAGCACTGTGACAGAAAATTACAAGTATATGCCAGGAATGACCCAGACAATTTCAAATAGATCATATTTTCAATAACTGAACTTCCCAATTAATAAAAAGGTCAGGATTAAAAAACAAAACCCCAAGTATATGCTGTTTACAAAAGATCTGCCAATAATTAAATAAGAGCAAAATTGAATATAAACAAAAGTTATAATAAGCAAATGCTAACCAAAAGAAAGCTGGAGTAGAATATCGGTATCAGACAAAACAGTTTAAAGCAAGTAAGGGGCGCCTGGGTGGCTCAGTCATTTAAGCGGCCGACCTCAGCTCAGGTCATGATCTCACAGTTTGTTGAGTTCAAGCCCCGCGTCGGGCTCTGTGCTGACGGCTCAGAGCCTGGAGCCTGCTTCAGATTCTGTGTCTCCTTCTCTCTCTGCCCTTCCCTTGCTCAAGCTCTGTCTCTATGTCCCTCAAAAAAGAGAAAAAAAGCAAGTAGGTATTAATAAATATTACATATTGATAAAAATTACATTATATTAAAAAATGAAAAAAAAATCACCAAGAAGTTCTATCCAGCTAACCCTATAACTAGGAAACTTTTAAAAGGTAACAGAATTTCAGGGAAAAAAAATAAGTAGATCAACAAGTGTGTTGGGAATTTTTAATGGATCATTGTTAGAAACTAACAGATGAATTAAAACAAAAATTAAGTTGAGGGGTTGGCTACACTTTTAGTGTTAATTTGCCTTGTGTGTAAATTGTCATTTGCAGCCCATCTTAAGTGGTAGCTTTATTTGTCTACCTACTCCATGTAGCCCCCATGTAGACCCGAGGCCTGGTCCCAGCCCCCGGTCTAGAACTTCGTGTCTCAGGGCCCCTGTGCCTCATCAGGGATATTGCGGAAGAGGGCTGGAAAGCAGTCCGGCACAAATCCTGAAATTCCTCTGCTTCCTTTCACTGACAGGGACAAGCAATGGTTGGTTGCTTTGTTCATTTGTTCATTTTGTTTTTTAACTCTAGCTTAGGGTGCAAGTCATAGCTTCTCCCAAATCCCAGTTTCACAGAGAGTCTGACTAAAGGGGCCATATTCTGTACAGGGTGCCCTTGCTCTCCATTACTCTGAAGGATTCAGAGTCCTAGCCAATTTCTACCTGCTATCAGACCCAGAATATCAGGCCATAACTCTATTCATTAACCCAGTTGTGTTGCTCATTCAATCCTGATGTCCAAAGATAATAATCTTGTCTTTTAATTAAAAAAATGTTTTTATGATTGCAGTTCTTGAAGAAGATGTAGAAATTCAGAGCATGAGCTCACAATACTATTCAAACTGTTTTCCTATGCCGGTGTGGGTGCGAGGAACTCTGTGGTCTTGCTACCTTCTTTGGCTTTACACAGTAATGGGGATTGAGGTTTTTGTTCTATTCTCAAATGCCAGAAACCTATTTAGAATATCTATAAATCTCCTCAGGAGATTCTGGTTTCAGGTGGGAGGCAGAATACAAAGTTTCCTTGTTTTTTGCTCTCATCTCTGATTTTCTGCAAGCGATTAGAAGAATTTTTTATATATTCTGGTGCTGAAAGCCTTAGTCTTATATCATCAGTCTTTGTCTGGGATTCTTTAGTCTATACAATTTTGTAACCTTAAGTTTTGAAATCCATGAGGGCAGGAGATAAAAGAAATAGGGGTGAGAGTAGGGAGAGGAAAACCCCACAATGACAGTCTCATTATTATTCTACTAGAAAAGAGATTTTTCCCTTTCTGACCTTGTGTGCTGAATCTATCTTCTCCTGTTTCCTCAGAAGCCATGCTCCTGTCTACTGTAGCCTCTCTGATCTATTGTTTTCTATTCTGGATCCTTTCTTGCTGAAGTCTCTTACCTCCATAAGACAAAACTTCTCCTAGCTCTCTCATTTCATAGGCAAGCTTTATGAAACCCTTCAAATATCTTTCTTACCATCTACATGCTGATGACTCCAAATCTACAACTTTGGCTCAGATTTCTCGCAGATTCTCCAGATCCACAAGACTTTCTCAACCCCAGACAACTGCAGTTCAATATGACTAAAATTCTTATCTTCACATGCATACGTCTCTCCTACTGATTTCTTATGTTTTCTATTTTCATTCGGTTTCCCAAGCAGAAACCTGGGAGTCTCCTTGATTCCTCTCCCTCCCTCCCTCCAATAAGTAGCTAAGTCTTTTTCTTTTAATATATTTTTTTTGGTTTTGTTTTTAATGTTTATTTACTTTTGATAGAGAGACAGAGTGTGTGCAGGGGAGGGGCAGAGAAAGAGGGAGACACAGAATCTGAAGCAGACCCCAGGCCCTGAACTGTCAGCACAGAGCTTGACGCAGGGCTCAAACTCACAAACCGTGAGATCATGACCTGAGCCAAAGTCGGTGCTTAACTGACTGAGCCACCCAGGCGCCCCTCTTTTAATATAATTTTTAATGTTTCTTTTTGAGAGAGACAGAGCAAGAGCAAGGGAGGGACAAAGAGAGAGGGAGACACAAATCTGAAGCAGGCTCCAGGCTCTGAGCTGTCAGCACAGAGCCCGACGTGGGTGCGGGGCTCGAACTCATGAAATGTGAGATCACGACCTGAGCTGAAGTTGGCCACTTAAATGACTGAGCCACCCAGGTGCCCCAGTAAGTGGCTAAGTTTTGTCATTCTACTTCCATTTAAGGAATTTTTACAGCTATTTATTAGGTATCACTAGAGCCATAGTGATAAAATGAATTAAAGACGAGGTTAGGTCGTAAAATTTTTTAAAAAATTGAAATGTCATTAGATTCAGGGTAAAAATACTTTCAGTAAAGAAATTATGATTCGTATTGCCCAGTGGAACATAACGTTTGAAAAAAATAAAAACTTGCAAGAGATTTTTAGATTTGGTTACAAGGTTCTTTGTGATTTCAGTTACCAGAGAGGTAAAAAAGGACTTTCTGTAGAGTAGATAGTAGTTTAATAACTATCTGGATTGTAATGTTTTGTATTTTTTTGTTTTAAAATTAAAAAAATTTTTTTAAATTTGTTTAATGTTTATTTTTGAGAGAGAGAGAGAGAGAGAGAGAGAGAGAGAGGGACAATGTGAGTAGGGTAGGGGCAGAGAGAAAGGAAGACACTGAATCTGAAGCAGGCTCCAGGCTCTGAGCTGTCAGCACAGAGCCCAATGTGGGGCTTGAACTCACAAACCATGAGATCATGACCTGAGCTGAGGTCGGATGCTTAACCAACTGAGCCACCCAGGCGCCCCTGTTTGTTTTAAATGGTGTTTTCACTCTTACCCAAATGGGTAAAGTAGGGTGACATTCCACTTTGTAGTGACAGGCTAAATTCAAATGATACCTTTTGCTTTAGAAAATATCAGTCTTTAAAATGGCAGGACACAATTTCTTTTGGTGTATACCAGCCTCCTTCATCTGGATCATTATACGGAATCATCTCCAACTGTCGTAGATTACACGCAGCAAGACCAGAGGTGTCCCATGCAGGAGACAGAGATCATTGAGTCTGGAAGTATATTTTACTTTTTTTTTTTTTTAAGTTTATTTATTTATTTTGAGAGAGAGAGAGAATCTCAAGCAGACTCTGCCCTGTCAGCACAGAGGTCAAGATGGGGCTCAATTTCACAAACTGTGAGATCATGACCTCAGCTGAAATCAAGAGTTGGACACTTTACTAAATGAGCCATCCGGGTGCCCCGGAAGTATATTTGAGAGGTCACCTTTCTTGTTTTTAAGACAGATTGGGTATCTAATCTCTTAATATCTCACATGGAAAGTAGATCCTAATAGTTAGGTGTCTCAGAACCATTACTACCACCCACCAGGCAGTGTACTTCTTTGCTCATCCATCAACTCTTCCTCTTCCTCCAGACTTTATGGTCTTCGTTTGCTTTCTCACCCATAAATAGAAAAGAAAAAAAAAAAAAGCACAATGCTGAGGTTCCTGACTGGGTGCATTCCAGAGAAATGTGGAAATTCAGGTTATACATAACAGGGAGGGGTCAGAGGTGTGACCTATAGTCAGGAAGAGAAGAGTAAGAGTATATAAAGGTAAAAGAAGGCAGCCCAGTTAAGTAAAGGTTTAATTTTGGATATTTATTACTTACAATGTTTTTTTTTGGGAATCCCGTCTAGGGAATTCCATCTTTCTCAGGCTGTGATGGTTCCCACTGGACCCAAAATTACCAAAGAGGGTCAGTAATAATGCATTTCAGAGATGACCACCCCCATCAGTTGTTGTTTGTATGAAAGTATTGTACCTGGTAGTGCATTAGGGTGAGCCTTAGGAAATGCCCTAGGAATCGCTTATAATAAGATCTTTGTTTCAATCACCAGGATGTGACAACCTACTACATTTGTCTTTCATCTATCTCCTTTTCAATTTCTAATGTTCCTTTTAAACTCTGTAATGTGGTGGATAGCTCAGGCGTTCTTTAAAAACAATGACACAAAATGAAACTCCTGACAATAATAGCAACAGCAACAGTCTAATCTACTTTACTCTTTGGTTGATGGGAGATCCTGACATATACGAGAAACAAAAGCCACCCATAAATAGTTTGCCTCACAGAAACAACTGCTATTAATATTGTATTGTATTTCTGACTGTATTCTATACAATTCTATCTCAAGTCATAATTTGTTTTTCAGTTTTGTATCTCTCACGTATATTTTAGTCTATAGTATATTTATACTTTATATACTTCAGTGTTTTTAGTCTTTACTATATTTATACTTTTGGCTATAGTTTTCCATCACTTTTCTGGACAGTTGAACTGTATATATTCCTTTTCCTGCCAAGTAATAGAATTGGAAAAAGTTAACTCTGCAAAATCTCATTCCGAAGGACTTTGTAGTTGACTGGGACATATAAGTGGGTTATCTGATTGCATGCCTGTACTTGATCTCAAGGTGGAATGATTCCAAAGACCTCTACCACAGATTATTACCTTGTAACATAACTATCCCTTTACTTAGTTGTCCTCTAAACCTTAAAATATGAGAGCAAGACTGTATTGTTCATCATCTCTACCCCAATGATGAGCATATGACCCAACACAGAATATTCTCCATATATTTTTGAAGAGGAAACGAATGAATAACTGAATACTAAAATTCTAGGGAATCCACAACTCTACAAGTTTTCTCCTCAGTATCAGGATATATCCAGATTTTCTCAAAGTAAATTTAGTTCAGATTTGTCTTTTTTTTAAATATTTTTTTAAGTTTATTTATTTTTGAGAGAGACCAAACATGAGTGGGGTAGGGGCAAAGAGAGAGGGAGAGAGAGAATCAGAAGCAGGCCCTGTACTCTCAGCACAGGGCCTGGCGTGGGACTCGAACTCATGAACTGTGAGATCATGACCTAAGCCGAAATCAAGAGTCAGACGCTCAACTGACTGAACCAATCAGGCGCCCCTAGTTCGGATTTGTCTTGAAAGAACAGTGAAAGACTAAGAATTGATCATCAGTTGAAAGTTCCTCATAGACCCTAAACTTATAACTCAACCTAAGACTCCTGCTGTGCTTTAATGCTAAAATTAGGCTGTCCCACAAATACTTATAGAAAATTAATTTCAACTTCTTTCTACAGCTAATAACCTCCTGTAACATCTAGGCCACTGCTGCCTACACTTTGGAAATATTGGCATTCCAACATTTGGCATTCACTATAGGCTTGGTCCCACCACGGGACATTGTCAAAGGGCTAAAACTATGCATGTCCTTTTGGACAAAGGACTGGATTACTTGAGGTGGGAGCAGTATAACAGAAAGCTTACAGCCATTGGCTGAGAGTGAGAGAGTGAGAGAGTGAGCCAGAGAGCCATTCCAGGGCTGTTAGTTTTGCAGAGGGCAGGGGAAAGCACAAGCAGCTGGTTTTGTTCCTGATGAGCCTCCTTACCCTCTTCAGCTTTGATGGATTTCGGATCTCGTCTCATTCCAACGAAAAACTGCTAATGAACTGAGACATCCTCTGTAAGGAGATGAAAGCTGTTTTTCCTCTTGGCAAGTTATGCTTGGTCATATAATACAGCTGGTCATATGATATTGAGGCAGTGTGCTAGTACCTCTCTCTCTACAAATGCAATTCTACATTTCCTGTCCATTTTTTAAGATTAAGTTTAACCTACATTAATTAGAGTGTGAAGCTGACTGAGTGAAGCTCGGTTTCATCCCATATGCATAATAACAGCAGCACCACCTGTCGAGGGCCTAGGAAGTGCCTTGTACTGCTAGGTATGATACAGACACTATCCAACTGCACTTGGACGATCTGCCGCCAGAAACAATTTCAAATATGTCGTTTACAGTGAAACTGCATGTGGCCCTTTCCTTAGCAAATTTACATTCAATTTATTTAGCCTTATCCCAACACACGGGGGAAAAAACAAACGAACAACAATGGGGGCGCCTGGGTGGCTCAGTGGATTGAGCATCCTACTTCGGCTCAGGTCATGATCTCATGGTCAGTGAGTTTGAGGCTCAAGTCGGGCGCTGTGCAGACAGCTCAGAACCTGGAGCCTGCTTCAGATTCTGTGTATCCCTCCCTCTCTGCCCCTCCCCTGCTCATGCTTTGTCTCTTTCTGTCTCAAAAATAAACAAACATTAAAAAAATTTTTTTTGGAAAAAAAAAAAACAATAACAATGCCAGAAATTTATAGACACTTTTCTGGTGAGAGATACAAAGATCATTGAGTTTTCTATTCTATTCTCTGAGTCACTTTTCTTTGTGAATTTTTAAACCTAATTTTTCTCTCCTATTTACCAATTAGCTGATATCCTCTTTTTTCTCTTGCCAGCTTCCCCCAGCAGAGTTTCTATTTTGTCACACAATAAAAGGGTTGACTGCTTTCCCTATTTTCAAATCTGAAAGCATAAAAGTTAAATAAAAATGATTTGGATATTGAAGACTTCTTTTTCTACACTGAAGTGTGGGACTTTGCTGCAAGATAATTGATGAGTTATCCATAATCTTGTAAGTGTGCTCTTTACTCATTGCCTAAGTAAATTTCATTTAATTAAAGCTTTCATTTTGTTAAATATCACAGCAGATTTCAGTTCCCCAGATGGGTTGAAGGCCCAGGGAAGTTCTTCTTTTTACTGCTTAGGGATTACTTCTATGTTCTGTAGTTAGGTGGCCAGGAATTTTAAGCATTTATATGAAAGTCACGGTCTAAATTTCTATTTTTCCCCCAAGATTGATTGATTTAACAAACATTTATTGAGCACCCCTTGTATCAGGCACCCTGTTAGGGGAGTGAGTAAAACAGTCATTGTGTCTGCCCTCACAGTCACAGTGAGGCTTACAGAGCCGACTGGAGGGAAGATACATGGAACAAAAAGAATTAAGATCCTGACAAACGCCATGAAGAAGGCAGGGAAGGGTGCTGGGGGACTATGATTGGGAGAGGGGGTGGGTAGGGATGGTTATTCCAAAGAAGTTCAAGTTTAGGCTTGAAGGATGAGAAGGGAGAAGAGTGGTCCAGGAGAAAGAAGGGAACAGCTTGTGTGAAGTCGCTGAGTAGAAAAGACTGCTGTCCACTGAGAGACCTGAGAGAGCTCAGTGTGGCTAGGGTGGGGACACCAGGAAGCGTCAGAGAAGAGGCAGGCGAGGGCCAGACCACACAGGTCATCCTAATGATGGGGGACTTTATTCTAAGGGTAATGGAAAACCAATGGAGAATTTAAGCCAGAAAATACAAACAGTTTTAAAGCTTACTATGGTGAATACATAGAATACAAAAATATATTAAATTTACTATTCAATTTGTTCTGGAATGCTCTCGTATCTAGCAATCCAATGAGAGTAGGAATTCTTATTAATAAGGGACAAACTGTCTAGATTTCTGACTTGTAGAATTTTTCTGAGAATGGCAGAGACCCCAGAAGAGTGAAGCAGAGCAGAACAAGCCTTGGGCACGTGGCCTTGGTATGCCTCGAAGCGACAAACTTCCATCCTGAGTTTCTTTATTTTCCATCTATATCATATCTACCTTGACTTGCAAATAGAGGTGGTAAAATAATAAAGATGGGGAAAGGCCGCATGTGGCTCCCCAGGGTTTGGAAGAAGAGCAGATTTATGGCAAAGAGTATCAGCATCACATTCTCCATTTTTAAAAGTAGTGGTCTGCCCTGCAGAAATTAGGAAAGTTACAGACTGTAAAATAGTAATAAAAGATTTTTTTTTTCTTTTCGTTGAGCGTTTTAGGGGGAAAAATGGCAGCTTCTGGGTAATTCTGGGTAACAGATTTTGACATGAAACACATTGATTTCAAACTAGGGACACCACGATGACTTCTGAAGTACTGTGCCCGGAGTAGCAGAGAGGTCCAGGAGCACTACAGCCCTTGGACAACATACAGGAGAAGAGACTAAAGAGGCTAACGTTGAGTTTTCTTTTTTTTTAAACGTTTATTTATTTTTGAGAGAGAGAAAGACAGAATGTGAGTAGGGAAGGGGCAGAGAGAGAGAGAGAGAGAGAGAGGGAGACACAGAATCCAAAACAGGCTCCAGGCTCTGAGCTGTCAGCACAGAGCCCGATGCGGGGCTAGAACTCGTGACCCGAGTCATAGTTGGACGCTTAACCGACTGAGCCGCCCAGGTGCCCTTAGTTTTCTTTTTTAATACTCATCAGTTTTCCCTAGGAGAACTTCTTCTCGTCTTCTCCAGATGGTTGGTGTCCATTAAATTAGCAGATGAGATTTTAAGGTGTGGCTCTTCCCCAGAGGTATTTTCTAATTGGGAATTGGGAGAAATTCTTAAAGATTAATAAGGTTTCCCTCAGTCAGTATTAGGAGAATGGAGCAGGAGAACGCACTCTACCATCCTCTGGTGCCTCAACACCTCCACGACCACAAGTTTCTTCTCTAGGACCTTGGACTACAAGTCCTCCTGACTGTTTTCCAGGCTCTGTGACTCCCTGGAAGGAGTGAATGAATAAATAAATACTTGGCAAACTGTTTGGGCAAGGCTGCTAACCTTTGGTCTACGAAATCTTGAGCAACAAGAGACCTGAGTTGAAATGTCCATTTGTAGCTGACTCACTATTTGAAGAGAATGAATCACCCCTTTGATTGAATCACTTAGTTCCGTAGACTGAGGTAGGATCCTGAAGACAGCACGGACCTGCTTCACACACTGTGTACTTGGCTGCTGCAGTTGGTAAGTCATTCTACTCACCGAAATAGAAACACATTAAGTACCTAATTGTGCACATGATTTGGAAACATTCAGAATATGTAGGCTACAGATTAAAATAAATTAGTGCTTGTTATGGTTTCATGGATCAGGAGAGATATCTATTATTATAAAAAAGGGAGGAGGCTGGCTGTGTATTAATTATCAGGTTACCTAAGCTCTGGGTAAATGAGGCAGGAATGTTAAGAGTAGCTTCTCAGGAAGTATGTGCTGTCCGGTTGAAAACTGGACACTGTTTACTTGGGCCAAAATGCAGTTATGTTAAGCTCGTTTTAGGGATAAAAGGCTATTTAAAAGTTTCAACTTTCTAGAATCTGACTCACAATGTCCTGATACTGTATTCTTTTTGTGATCAGAATCATCGTTAAAGAAATCTATCTTCTAGCACTGAATGAGAAAAGATTTGGGTGTGTGGTCAGACCTAGGAGTATTACATAGACTGGAGAAGCTACCATTTAAAAAAATGGTTTTATGCTGCAGTAGTTCTAAATTATTCCTTTTAGTTTAATAGAAAAGAGTGAGAGGGCAAAAAGAAAATTAACATTTATCAATTGCCAGTGTTATATGTCGGTTATACTCAGTCACATAGAGCATCGTTAAAGTTTATAAGAAGCCTATTTCCATTTTGGTCAAGGAAGAAACTGGAGGTTAGAGACCCAGAGGGAAGAGTTGGAGCGCACACGCAGGTCTGCTGGCTTTTGCTCTTTCCACGAAATCACTTAGGTACAAACTGAAAAACTTGAATCAGGCAGGATTAAGAGTTTCTCTTTGATTTCTTTTGGTTTAGATGCAATCTATATCTGCAGGGGAAAGAAATGAATAAAAGCTATTTTTACAGAAACTTACATTCTACAGAACTTTTCAGGGAGGACAACAGAAAGAGATGAGATTGGAAAATGTACATTAAGCAGTATGTCAATTCTGGGCCACAGTTTTCCTGAGTTTTATTGATTTTCAAAGGTTATTTTCAAGATGGGCATTGGTGTCTTACAAACCTACAAGATGTAAATGTTCCAGTTCTACCTAGTTTGTAGGGGCACTGTAAAGCTATTGAAGAGTCTTACAAAATTGTTAGGAAAGCTGCTATAAAATACAAAATTATTTCTATTTCTGACCCTCCTCTGTGTACCTGGGGTACTTTGTTCTTACCTTAATTACTGCCGCCATCATACCGCATTCTCATCTTTTCTCCATTCTCTGGTATCTCTCCTGGAAGGTAGGTTTCTACGAGACAGGGGCAGTGTCTCTTTCACCACAGTATCCACAGTAACCGGGACAGAGCCTGAAATATAATAAGTGCTCAGTAAATGTTTGTAGAAAAAACAACAAAAGGAGTCATCTTGTTGATCCCGGTTTTCTTATTTCCAAAATGAGAAGATAGTAATATTCTCCTAGACTGCTTATCAGAAGTGTCATGACATATGCTCAAACAATGTTTATTGGACCTATGAGCCACAGACATAAAAGGTGTTACTGTGATGATTAGCAATACATTTCAGGAAAGAGATGTAGGGTATTTTAGGTAATATGTGGTAGTAATCTCCATCCTTGGGCTCTAGGGTTGAAGGAAAAGCAGTACCTATACCAGAGATGAGAACAGTATTTCACTAGGTGGCTCTCTTTTCCGTGAGTGGGTGGCGCGTTGGTGCAGGGGAGGATCACAGGGGGCATTGTACAGCTGCAATCACCATGCCTCACACCGCATCACAGTAGGCGGCAGGAGGGGCATAGGTTAGTTTCTATTTCATTTAAGATAATCTACCTTTCTGATTTATTTCAGAGTAGCCTGTACTTTCATTTTCTCCAAACGTATACATGATGTTCCAGAAAGACATTGGTCTAGTTTTTTTTTTTTTTTACCAAAAAGACATTGGTCTAGTTTTTTAATAGGTGTGTTCTCAGGGAACGATCTTGAAAGTGCCTCCTTGCCTCGCATGGAAGACAGCAGGAATCAGTAACTCAAATGGAGCTAAACCCAAACAGCCCATTAAAATCCTGATTTAAACTATCTAGTGAGGGCTGCCTTCCTGGGGAGTGTGGAGAGGGGTGGGGGTTTATACAGTTGCACTGTCTAAAGTACTTTGGAACAGCTGGGTATGTACAAGACTCCACAATACCAACCGAAATATTATTTGTAAAATGTCAAATAAGTCCTTCAAGCCATTAGAACGACTATTTCTCCAGCTACTTCTCACACTCCGTGCTATCATTGACCTCATGCTTTATTTCTGGTTTTTGACCCCAAACCTGACACGAAATACACATAACACTTTCAGAAAAATTTGTTTTAAGATTGAAAATCCTGTTCCTGGATGCCTTTCCTCGGAACTTCGCGCCAGTATCTATCTATGTTCTTCTCTATTCTATTTTACCGCCCCAGGATCCAAGGTCTCGATACTTTTACCCAACGTTTCCCTCTGAGACCCAAAAGACACAGTAACAAGTTCTAAAACAGAGCCGACCCAACAGAGAAGTCTGCAGAGGGAGGAGCTCACAGGACGGCCTTCGATAATTAAGTGGGACCCCTACTGGGGGGGGAGTGCCTCCGAGAGGGACGGCGTCTCATCATGTCCCTAGCTCTAAATGCTAGAAAACCACTTATTAGTCTTCTAGGAGTGTTCCCACTTTTACTCTGGCTTCCCCGCGGCAGGAGGAGGCTCGGTTGCCGAGGGTGTGTATTGGGTGCGCTTTGGGGGAATTCGGTAAGGGGTCGACCCGCCAGGAAAAGTCTGATGTGGTCCCTGCGCAGCAGGAGAGGAATCTGGGTCGTCGTGTGCCGTTCTCCTCCCTTAGGGACCCCGTCCTGGCGGGATCCCGCCTCTCTGAGCCGGAGGCAGTCCTGGGGAAACCCCTCGCCCGCCTCGAAGCTTCGTGCCGCCGCCTCGCCCTCCTCGTTCCAGTGCGCTGCTCGCCAGCCTTCAGGCCCGGCGTCTTCCTCGCAGGCCCGGCCCTCTCCACGCCCCGCACGGAGAGGAAACTGGAGGTGGTTCCAGCCCGCAGGCGGGTGGAAAAGCCCACGGTGAATGCTTCTGGGGCCCCCTCATTGTTGCGGGAAGGGGAAAGAAAAGAAATGAACCTCACCGCCCAGTAGATCACCCGGATTCCCAACCCTGGGGAGGCCTTTAGACGGAAGGGAAGTCCAGGGGGAACCCTGGGCACTTTCCCGGGAATCCATTCGCCAAGGGAGGGTCACCCAGTCCGCACACATTGGTTACTATGACAATACAACCACAGCCTCCAGTTGCCATGGCAGCTGCTTATCCAATCCGATTGGTTCCCTTTCTCTCCCTCCCTGGGCTCCACCCCATCCCCTCCAACAGCCTCCAGGGGTGCAGGGGGAGGGGCCGCAAACAAGGGGAAGGGGTTCTTAGCGTCACTCTCCGGGGCCGCGAGGGAAGACTAGAGTTGAGGGACTGGCGGGCGGAACTGTAGGAGGAAAGGGCAGCGTTTCCGGTAGGAAAGATTGGAGGAGTGGAAAAAGGAAGAGAGAAATCGGGTGGAGTGGAAAGACGGGGGAAGACTTTGAGTGTAACCCCTGGTTGATTTGAGCTCGATGTTCCTGGTGAGGTCGGGGTTGCCCCCTCGCGCGGGAGAGGGGTGGGTTGGCCGGAAGCCGCCAAGCGCCTCCAGCCGGCCGCTCAGCAGCGGTACAGGGACCTCGCAGGTAGCCGATCCCAAGAGGAAGCGCTACAGAGAGGCAGAAATCACCCGGAGGGACGGGCGCCACTGAAATCTCGCGAGAGGACCCCCTACTTCCTTCCTCTGCTTCTTCCTCCTCTTTCCCCCGCCCTCTTCCCTTCTCCCTCCCCTTCCCCCTTCCCGGGTCGGAGTGTCCCTGCGCCCCACGGGCAAGAGCAGCAGCGAGAGCAGCTCTCCCCGCTCCCTCCCCCTCGCCTCACTCACCCCCACCCCCCCCGCCGAGCGAGGAGGAGCCGGAGAGGAGGAAGATGGCGGCGGCCGCCAGCACCCGCGGTGCCGCGGGGCCGCTTCGAGGAGCCTGAGAGACCCACAGAGGCTTCGCGGGAAGACGCGGCGGCGGAGGATGAGCCTGCAGAGCGCGCAGTATCTCCGGTGAGTGCAGAGGTCGGCCCCGGACGTGGGGGGAGCGGGTTGAAGGTTCGAGCACGGAGCAACAGACACAGAGGTGGTGTGTCGGCGCGGCGGGGGAGTTACTGTGTCCTCTGGTTCCCCGGCGGGGAGGCGGGGGCTGCGAGGGGATCCTCGGGGATCCGCGGGAGGGGGCGGGGCGGGCACACTCACGGGTGCCTAGCCCCCGCGGGCCGGGCTGAGTTCCAGCGTAGCCAGCTCGTCCCGGTGCCGGGAAGGAGGTTAGGAAAGCGTGAGAATGTGTGTGCGCGCGCGCCCTCGGGGTCGCGGGCTCGCAGGCGAGGCGGGGCGGGCAGCGGCGACCCCGAGTGGAGGTGGGTGTGGAGTCTGATCCGGGTGTTGGGGGTAACGTTGTGTGGTGAGGGATTGGCTGGAGCGTTGCTTGGGGAGAGGACGAGGGGGAAGTCTGCACACCTGGTGGGGGGGTGGAGGGGCGGAGAGGGAGGGAGACCTCTGGAAACCCGAGTTTGTTCTTTATATTCGGGCTAGAAGTATTGAATAATAATGTCATCTGTAGTTAGTTGGCGGGGTGGGGGTGGGAACATAAAGAGGGGGAATGGATGAGGAAGTGAGGAAAGAGGGAGGTACTATGGACGCGGTTGGGTTCCCCAGAAGAAACTGAGTTAGAATTAGTGTAGTCAGATGATACCATACTGAGAGTCGTGTACATTCATTGAGAGTGTTGTAAGGAACTTTTATGTCGGAGGTAGAGTGACGCATGGGTACAGAGCGTGTGCGAGTATGTGATGGCTGTCTGGGGTGGTGGAAAGGAAGCGACTGATAAACATTTCAGGAAGGGGAAGATAGATACATTACAACCACGTACATGCTAGTGAGAGCATACTGAATGGAAACACACCAGCAGCCAGGAATGTTCCGCGGAAGCCGAATAGGAGCTGGGACGTAGAGGTAAGAGTATCAAAATTTTGATGGCAGAGAAAAACAAGGTGGTTAGAGTCTGAGATTAATTGGGGAGTTGCTGCTGCTTAGAAAAGGGGAAGGAAGACCTTAAAACGGATCTTTTTTGTCCATCAGGAGCAGAACTAAGAAAGGCAGGCTTATGGGAAGATGTTTAAAAAAAATGGTTTCATGCCTTGAAGAAGAGGGAATAGGTTGTGGTGGAAGTCTGAAACGAGCGGTAAAATCACTTTAACTGTTTAGTGAAGTGAAAATACCTCTGATTGGCTTCCTAAGCATATTACAAGAGAAGGGTAGATAGTGATACAGGAAGGCGGTGGCTATTGTACTTATGAAAGTGGTAATAGTTTCTTTAAGCAGAGTGTGGAAAGGAGAGAAGGATGAGATCTTTGAACGCCTGAGTAGAACAGAGACAGAGTAGAACACACATGTGTGCCCAATGACTTACTATAGGGTAGTTGGAATGATATCTGTATATTATAGTTCTTTTTCTCCACTATTATCCTTTTATTGTTTAACATATCAGATACATTTAATAAATATAACTCTGGGAAAGATGTATGGTAGATGTTGTAGAGGGATGTGGAAACCATCAGGACAGTACTTGATTTTAAGGAATTTGCAGTTTAGTGTATAGGCAAGTAAATTAATAACAGCACAGAGTGAAATATGGCAAGTATCATAAAAGATACCAAGTGTCATTAAGACTTCAAAGGCAGGAGATTACTTAAGCAATTGGGGGGAACCAGGAAAAGCTGCCTCTGTTCATTTGCTCATTCATACGCTCGTGATTCATCAGTCATTTTGTTGATCACCTACATGGGAGGTATTGTACCAACTGCTGAGAACAGAAAAGAACTCCACCCTTTTCTTACAGAGTTTACAGTTTGTTAGGTTTCAAGGAGAAAATGGCACTTAAAATGGACCTTAAGGATAAACAGTAGTCTGACAGGTGTGGACTGAGAACAGGGAATCCAAACGGAAAGACACTGAGCAGAGATATGCAGATAGGGAGGTGGGGGGCTGGGGAAGGTGTTCCGTCTGGTTAAAGAGAATATATAAGGTGATGCAGCTGGGAAAACTTTTAATAGACTTCTTTATAGAATAAGTTTGATCCCTTCCTTTCACAGATGAAGAAAGTATAGATAGCATAACGAAGTTGAAATCATTTAGGACAATATAGCTGGAATGTGGAAGCTCTGTAGCTCACACGTAGGTCTTCTAACTCCGTATAGCCATACTGTGTGGCCTGTCTGGGTTCATCCATTCTTTCCACAAATATGTATTGAGAGCTTACTATATGCCAGTCACTCTTCCAGCCACTGAGGATACAATGGTGAATGCAAGAGTAAACATAGGGAGGTATATTCTGGTAGAATTAGGCCATCAATAAACGTATGAACAGATAACTATGCCAGGTGGTGACAAGAACTAGGAGGAAAAAGCAAGATGTGGATGTCTTTTATATAGACAGGGTGATCAAGGAAAGCCTACTTAATAAGGTGCCCATATTTGAGAGGGTCCTGAATCATGATCTGTAGTTTATAGTTAAAGTGGATGGACAATGGAGAGTCTGAGATGATTTGTTTCGAAGAGCATTTGCTTGCTCATAGACGGTATTAGGAAGATGACTCTGTATAGTGTAATCGTGGGCAGTTAGGACCAGAAATAAGGCAGTAGAGTAGAAAGGTATGAAAAGCAGACTGGGGGAGAGGTGATAATTTTAATGGGAAGATCAGTTGGTTTTGAGAGGCTTCCGATTTAATGTGTTTTCTATTTTGTAAATTAGCATGGTAGGAAAGACTTATCCTTAGGTTGTGGAATCAGTGGTAGACAACTTGAGATGAGTTTAGTTCTTTGAAGAAGGGAGAAAAGAATAAGAAGGAACATTATGTTTAAATAACTTATATTTTCCCGCTAAAGTTGAGTAAGCAAAACTGAACAGGCATGGGACTTGGAGTCTCTTAAGGATTCCTGGGAGCCAGTCTTTTCTCAGTCTTGCACATAAGTGTAAGTAAATAAAGCAAATCTTAGGGCTGACTGTAGTCTGGGACTTAGAGGGGAAGGAGTAAGAAAGAATTGCACCAGCCCGAATTTCCCTCTTTCTTTTCTTCAGATAATTATTCCATTTAAAGTCTGCTGTGAGGAGGCTAGAGACTGTCTTCAGGGAAACATCATGTTCACTTTCTTTTCTTTGTTGGAAACCAAACCTTTTGGTTTTTAGACAACTTGGGGAGGATGCTAGACATTGCTGAACAAGTGTGGTTGGAATATAACAATTACTTTTTGTGACCCTTGACTTTAGGGAGAATTTTGTTGCCTACCTTTCTCAGTGGTGTAAGACCATGACTGGGCAGTTTTTAAACTGCATAGCTACAGATCTTTCCTCATGGAGATGAAAATTAGCTTTGTATCAGCTGGATTCATTTGTTGGAGTCAATGAGCTGGCGTGTCTGGCATTGACATGTGCGTTGTTGGTAGCAAACCAGGGAGTAAGGTGGCAGTTTCAGAAGAGTGAGAGAGGAGGATGTGAGGTATGAAGCACCAGTAAGATGAAGATAGAGAATTCAAAATCCAGGGGCCGAATTAGTCTTGAGTTGCAGAAATAGAGCAGAGATGATAGGAAAGAAAACCTATCTCCTAAAGAATATCCTTGGAAATTTATTTCTCGAAGAAAATTAAGTCTTTTTTGATTTATGGCAAAATAGAAAGATCTTAAAGACTTTGACACCTCTGTTGAGTGAAAGAAAATGGAATATTGAATATTGTTCATTTAATAAGGGTAAAGATAATCCATGGATTAGGTAGTAGGGGATTATAGATCATACTTTAAAAGAATAGTATTTTAAAGGATAGAAATACAGAAATTAACATATCAAAGTTGGAAATGCAGATATGGGGAAAGTATTGATGTACCAGACAGGGAAAACATCATTAAAGTCGTTTGGGAAGTTGGGAAAGTAGAATAAACATAGCCAGAAGGAATACCAGTCAAGCAGGTCAAATCCTGTTATAAAAAGGTGGCACAGGTGCTACCGAATGACATCTACTTCTGTCACTGTACTCCGTCCAACTCTTCTTTCCTTCCTTCTTTCCTTCCCAATTCTTCTGTTTTTCTTTCTTCCTGTGCTGTAGGTTTGCCAGGGAGATCCACTAAAAGTTGATCCTTGGTATTAGACCCCTTCACAAGAAACATCTACAAATTGTCTGTTTCATTAGAATTTTTTTTGCATGGTACTTCTGCTAGCAAAGAGGCTGCATTCCACTGGCACACTTTGTCAGAAACTTTGTTGCCAGAGGTAGAAATAATGTAACAGACACAGGATGGTTTTCTGAGACTGCAGAAAAAATAGTTGTCATTTAAGCACTAATTAAAATAATGGGGGGCACCTGGGTGGCTCCGGTTGACCTTCTGACTCCTGATTTCAGCTCAGGTCATGATCCCACAGTGTGGGAGTTTAAGCACCACATCCAGCTGTGGGGGGGCTGACAGTGTGGAGCCTGCTTGGGATTCTCTCTCCCTCTCTCTCTCTCAATAAATAAATAAAATAAGTTTAAAAAAAACCAAACCTTTAAGTCCTAATTAAAATAATCCAATATGTTGTTAAGATAAAACGTGTCAGGGTAAATCTTGGGACAGAGGGAGATAAAAAAGGTGGAGATAAAGTAGCAAGCAGAGCTTTATCCTAGCCTGGCTCCCGAGAGAGGAGCAGGGAAGTTAGTGGGAGCAATTTGGGAGGAAGATGTATATTAAATAGGGTCTGGAAGATTCTGGTAATTCTGGGCTGGGTATTCACTGTCTCTAGAAGCTTCAAGATATAGCACATACTGATACTAATTCACATGGTCAAGAAGTCTTCCCCTGCCCTAGACCCATTCATGTTTTCCCTGCGTATGATTTAAATAAAATAGTTCTGGTCCCCAAAAATCAGCCAAACATGGCTGATTTATCAAACAAAACAAAAATTGTTGGAAAAAGTTCTTCCTCTTGAGGCTTATAACTCTATTTTTGTTACAGTGGTGTTAATGGCATTTTACCTGCTTGAATGTTGACTGGCTAGATTATTTTGACAGTTAATTTCTGCTTCCCTTGCGGTTTCAGTTGGATTCAAAATGTATACTTCCTGTCCTAGACTATGTTTCACTGCTTTCTAACAGCTGCTGTGTTCTACCTTCATGGTAGATGAAGCAATTGCTGAGTTTTTGTTTTGTCTTTTAAGATGCTGTTCACTAGTGTAGCAAGTTTCTCTTGAGGCAGTTTTGGGGTGGAGGTGGTTCAGACTTTGAAAGGGCTAGTTTGTTTTATAGTGGAGAAATACTGTTTGCAGCCTCCAACTACGTGTCTCATCCTGGCTAGCTTGGATTAGAGATGAGTGACATGAATGAGTACCTGAAAATTCAGGTGGGTTGTTTTCCTGATTGATCTTGTTCAGAGAGTAGATTATTAAGCACGTATGTTTTGGATAGTCGATTAGTCATATATCTGTATGTGGGTATTTTGGCAGATGGTCATCATATGTTGTCATTTAAGTTTTATAATCAAGCTGCATTTTAATTTAGTTGAATTGTTGTGGACAGATTTGTCAATAGTCTAGGAGATTGTAACTAAGGGGGGGCTAATCAGCAGCTACAGGAATATGCAGAGATGGAGTTTTGGCAAACATGTGACATGGTAAGTGAAAACTTGTAACCAACTCCTTTCTTTGTTAACATGTAAGTGGAGCTCCTTAGTAAGGTTGTTTTCACTGTCCCTTAGACCCAATTTTTAGTCAGTGGGAAGAGTAGATGTTTAAGAAATTGTTTAAGAAGATTTTAGGAGTCTCAAGTAGACTAAGTAACAATTTTGTTTCAGTTTTCTTCTTTGCTTCATTTAGAACAGGGTTTCCTAATGATGGCACTTCACAGACATTTCAGATCAGGCAATTCTTTGTTATGGGGATTAGTCCTCTGCATCATAGGATCTTTAGTAGCATGCTTGGCCTCTACTGGGTGCTGGTATCATTCATCCCCATTTGTGACAACCAGAAATGTTTCCCCATGTGACCAGATGTTCCCTGTGAGTGCATATCCACTCCCAGCTGAGAACCATTGATTCAGAAAATACACATAAGAGGGATATATCGAATATGCACAACATCAGTTCGTTTTCTTTTCTCCTTCTTCAAGCCACAGATTACTTCTTAGGCTTTCCTGAACTTTTTTCTTTTAGGTGTAATAGGCTAGTTACCATACTTTTAAAAACGTGTACGTATTGGGTGCCTAGGTGGCTCAGTCGGTTAAGCGTCCAGCTCTGCTCAGGCCATGATCTCATGGTTCGTGGGTTCTGGCCCCACGTTGAGCTCCATGTTAACAGTGCGGAGCCTGCTTGGGTTTCCCTTCTCTCTCCCTCTCTCTGCCCCTCCCTGACTCATTCTTTCTCTCTCTCAAAATAAATGAATAAACTTCAAAAAAATTTGTACTTATTTTAATGTATTTTTGAAAGTCTGTTTTATTTTATTGGCAGTTAATACTATGTGCAGAGTGCAATTATAGGGGCTTTGCCTATGGGAACTCAAAGATACTGGAGAAAGGCATTTAACTATGATAGCAGATAAACTGGAAAGTGCTAGGATGGAGAATGAGGTACTGTAAGTAAGTATAGGGGAGAACTTTATTCCAGCAGAGGTGGAGGTGGGGTCAGGAAGGTATCTTGGAGGTGAGATTTGATCTGGGGTTTGAAAGATGGATGAGACTTTCAAAAGTTGATACTAGGAAAATTGACATTCCAGGCAGGAGGAACATCTCATAGCTTCTTTACTCCAAATAACTTTTTAAAATATTTTTTATGGTTTATTTATTTTGAGAGAGAGGGCGAGCATGAGTGAGGCAGGGGCAGAGAGAGAAGGATAGAAAATCTCAAGCAGGCTCTGCAGGGTCAGTGCAGAGCCCCACACCCCAGGCTTGATCTCCTGAATGGTGAGATCATGACCTAAGCCAAATCAAAAGTCAGATGCTCAACCAACTGAGCAACCCAGGCGCCCCGACTACTAATAAATTTTAAACATTTCATTTACTCCCATTTAATACATGATGTTGGTATTCTAGCCAGGCCTTTCTAAGTTTTTCTTAGATAAGGTAGGTGGTGGACAGAGAAGTAGGGATGTGGAAGTGGTAGTTCTGAAGACTTGATGGCTGGTGTAGACCACAAAAAGGGAAAGCCAGTTTGGTTAGGTAGAGTTCTGAAGAATCCCTTCCTTCACTTGTGCTCTTGATGATATACCATTTCTCCAGAACTTTATTTCTGTTTTTTGTCTCTCTTAATCTTTTTAAGTATTACCCTTAACATTCTTTTGTGGGCCTCTCCCAGTTTTCTCTGAAAAATCCTTTCCTGTTTTTCCCCTTAGGGTCTCTCCTTCCTTATTGAAATTTCTTATGGCTAACCATTTCAAGTTTGTTCTATACTGTGTTTTCACTTTTATTTACTCTCTACTTTTCCTTAATTCTTTATAATCCAGTTATTTTTCCTTAGCACTTTATTGAAATTGGTATTTTCAAAGGGGCCAAAGAACTAATGGCCAAATTCATCCACTGTTTGTTTTTCTTTACTTTTTTTTTTTAAGTTTATTTATTTATTTTGGGGCACCTGGTGGCTCGGGTCATGATCTCATGGTTTGTGAGTTCGAGCTGCACATCAAGGCTCTGTGCTGACAGATCCATGCCTGGAGCCTACTTAGGGTTCTGTGTCTCCCTCCCTCTCTCTGCCCCTCCCTGCTTGTGCTATGTCTCTTTCTCTCTCTCAAAATAAATTAATAAACATTAACAAAATTTTAAGTGTATTTATTTATTTTGAGAGAGAACACACAGGCATAAGCAGGGGAGGGGCAGAGAGAGAATCCCAAGCAGGCTTGAGCCTGATGTGGGGCTTGATCTCAAGAACCGTGTGATCTAAGTCAAAATCTGGAGTTAGACGCTTATCCTACTGAGCCACCCAGGCTCCCCTTCTTTCTCACTTAATACTGACAGTTTTGTTTCCCTTTTTCTCTCTCTCTGTCCCTCTCACACACATCCATCCATCCCTCCCACAAGTAAACATTGAGTTTCTGCCAAGATAGATATCCCAGGTCCTGGGGGATAAAAAGAAAATCTATTGTCAAGTAGTTTTAGCAGGCCCACGAACAAGTACATAATTATCACATAGTTCATAGATGCTATGAACATCTATGTATATAGCATAAGGCCCCTGGTATATACACAGTTGTGTATATGTGTATATATGGAAAGTTCTTGAAGTCCGTTGTTAGCACTGGGATTCCATGATTCTGAATATCTTGTCTTTTATTTTATTTTGTTTTTCTGGTCAGCTTTGCCCCATCAGTGGCAAAAAGAAATGCATAGCCCTATTCCTCTTTTTTTTCTTCTTTCAACATTTCTTTTCTGCAGATACCACATCCACTCTTGTCAAATCATTATATGTTTGTTTATTTTAAATGTTTATTTATTTTTGAGAGAGAGAGAGAAAGATCACAAGAGGGGTAGAAGAGAGAGACAGAGTCCTAGAATCTGAAGCAAACTCCAGGCTCTGAACTGTCAGCACAGAGCCCAATGTGGGGCTCCAACTCACCGTGAGATCATGACCTGAGCCAAAGTCGGCTGCTCAACTGACTGAGCCACTCAGGCGCCCCCATTATTTAAAATCTATCTATTTAGTATAAATTATTGTGTTAGATCCTAGGGAGACACACTGGTATTTTTTTTTTTTTTATTTTTTATTTTTTATTTTATTTTTTTCATTTTTCAAAATCCTTTTTATTTTTCGGGGTATTAGTAAGAAGATCTATCCATGCAGAGCGAAAAATAAAATCAGATGAAAATAAGCAGCGGCCGAAGATGTCAGGTGCGTGAAGGTCCGGAGTGCCATCCTCACGGAGACATATCATGTCTACCCTTCAGAGAGTTTATAAACTAATGAAGGAGGCATAAGCATGAAGTAATACATAACAAAGTGTAGTCAAGTTTAGTAGTTTAGAGCTTGATCTCTGGGGCAGAACTGCCTGGATTCAAATCACAGCTCTACCACTTACAGTCTGCGTTACCTTGGACAAGTTCCTTAAGCTTTCTGTGTCTCAGTTTCCAGATCTGAAAAATGGTGATAATAACAGCATTTATCTCATAAAGTCATAAAGATCCAGTGAGTTAACTGGCAGAGTACTTGGTACGGTTCTGGCATATAGTAAGCACTGTGTAAGCCTTAGCTATAGATAATAATGCCTGAAAACTTAGCTGATAATTTTGCATATCTGCCTTCTGGACATTCCTCATTTTAGAAGTCTTTCTGTATAGCAAACTTCACTCTCTTAAAGGTAAACTCTGTAATCCTTACCCTTTTCTTTGCACCATGTCCCACATGTTTCCTCATTCTCGTCATCATGTTGCCACTTTGCCTCCTCCCATCAGGTTTAAAATCTTTCAGTCATCTTTGAGTTCTCCCAGTGTCTTCAGACTGTTCCACACATCAACTGCTCTGGGAAATGTTGTCTTCCTGTCTTTTCTTTTTATGTCTGGCACTGTCAACTTTATGCCTTTACTGTCGAAATAGTCTTCCAACTGATACCTTGCGTACAGTTCTCAGAAGTAGCAAAAAGAAAGCATTGACGTTGGGTTTTTAAACCTTGCGCACAAACATCTCTGGGTCTTGATTTCTTTCTCATTAAAATGGAACTCTGATCTCATAAAATTGCTGTCAGTGTTAAAATAATAAAAGTTTATATATTTTTGACAGATTGGCAAATTCTGGTTCTCTTTCACACTCCTCACTTGTCCCTCTGCCAGTTAATCTATTGCACTGCTTTTATATTAGTATTCCTGCAAAGCATTTGTATGTGCTTTCCCTTGCTTCAACTCCATAGTCTGGCATTCCGGGTCTCCCATAAAATGGCCCTCATCTGCCTCTGCCAAATGATACCTTGTTATGTTTTCATAAGAACCAGCCAGCTAGCCAGAGTGATCTACTCATTGCCTCCTAAACATGGTTTATCTGTTCCTGCTTTTAATCCCTTTTCCTAGGCCATTTCCCTGTAGAAGGTACCATCCTGCACTATCTTAACTTAAGCTTTACCTTCTCTGTGAAGACTTCTGTGCTCTGGTGATTTCTGCATTCTTGAACTTTGTAGTATTTCCTGTCTCTTAGTCATTTGGTATGTATAATTTCTTAAATTTGTAATTATTTCTTTTTTCATATAAGTGAATTATCTTAGGAGCTAGACTATGACAGAGACCATATCTCAGCATTTTTAAGTACACAGTGTACCATAATGGGCGTTCGATAAAGTTTTCATGCTTTTTTGTTTTGTTTTTGCCAAACACTTATGGAATGCTTACAAATGCCAGTGCTAGGCTCTGAGAATGAAGAACGAATGAACTGATTTTTGTTCTTTAGGATAATGGCCTCCTGGAGGAGATGGGTGTTGCACACATATTTCAGTATGATGTGATAAATACTATGTTAAATGTTTTCAAGGATGCTAGAGTACATTGAGGAACTTTTATTGCCTGAGGAGTTCAGAGGAAGCTTCCAGAGTTGAATCTCTGAGCTCAGTCTTAAAGGATGAGTAGTAGGGGCGCGTGGGTGGCTTAGTTGGTTAAGCGGCCGACTTCGGCTCAGGTCATGATCTCGCAGTCTGTGAGTTCGAGCCCCGAGTTGGGCTCTGTGCTGATGGCTCAGAGCCTGGAGCCTGCTTCCTCAAATTCTGTGTCTCCCTCTCTCTCTGCCCCTCCCCTGCTCATACTCCGTCTCTATGTCTCTCAAAAATAAATAAACGTTAAAAAAATTTTTTTTAAAGGATGAGTAGGATTAACGAGGTGAAGAAAGAAGGGAAGGACATAGCGGGCAGAGGAACAAAATGCCTCTGTTAATAAATGCCTGGGAGCAGTATGTTTGAGGAACTCTAAAAAGTTTGGTATTAGGAATGTTGGAGAGTTTGGTTGATGTAATCTGCGATCAGACTAGATGTCAGTTCAGGGTATAGTGTAGAAGTTAGAGAGATTTCTATTAACCCTCTCTCATTCAGCTTTTTGTTTGGGAGTCTAAGGTTCTTTTTTCAACAAGTCTGGTCATTAATCTTATGGGAGCAATTTGTATTTGAATGGCTGATGTTTGTTGTAACAATTCCAACTAGAACGGGCAGACACAAGAGAACGATAGATGCCTACAGTCCTTCCTTTGAGAAACATAAAGATTTAAATTTCCTTTTCTTAGCTTTGAAAGTAATTTCATCTTAGACAAAAATTAGTTATTTGGAGTTCTGTAGGAGATTAGAGTTTTAGTGAATACCTGTAATTCTGAAAATAACTGAATTGATAGGACTTACTTTCTAGAATCTTCACTTCTTGAATCTAGACATGGAATAGAGGTGGATGCACGGGAAGAAAGACTACTAGGGGGAAAAAACAAAACGTTGGAGACCCTTTTTGATGATTAACATTTTATTCTCACAGTTCTTGATGGCATTTTTCTTTCTGTAGTGTCTGTCTTAAGTAAGAAGCATGATTCTAAAATCTATTATATTTAAAGAGCTACTGTATTTAATGTGTTAATATCCTTACTTTATTTCCTAAAACTCCATGGATTCACTGAACACATAAGTTGAGTGCTTTTTCCTTCCCTTCTCTTCCCAGAAGCCTAATATTTCAGTGCAGTTAGTTGGGTTAGAGCAAATTAGAATGTGTTTTATTAGTACTATCTCTTAGAAAGGTCATGAATTATTACCTACGTTTTTATTAGGTGAGATACTATGCATTGATGAGATATAGGTAGAAAGATAATCAGAGTAAAATGCAATTGGAAGATGCTTTTCAAAGAAGAAATGAGTTAAAAGGTTTGCTTACTTGGGACACCTGGGTGGCTAAATTCAGTTAAGTGCCCGACTTTGGCTCAGGTCACATCTCACAATTTGTGAGTTTGAGCCCTGCATGGGTCTCCGCATTGGACTCTGCACCGAAAGCTTGGAGCCTGGAGTCTGCTTCGGGTTCTGTGTCTCCCTCTCTCACTGCCCCTCCCCTGCTCACGCTCTGTCTGTCTCTCTCTCTCTCAAAAATATTTAACTTAAAAAAAATTAAAAAAAGGTTTGCTTCCTTGAAAAAAATATTTTAATGTGTATTTTGAAGGGGCGAGGGGCAGAGAGAGAGGAAGACAGAGGATCTGAAG
Source organism: Paguma larvata (assembly GCA_030068075.1). Taxonomy (NCBI): domain Eukaryota; kingdom Metazoa; phylum Chordata; class Mammalia; order Carnivora; family Viverridae; genus Paguma; species Paguma larvata. The sequence goes on from CM057840.1 coordinate 19,591,872, forward strand.
CAGACTTTGTGCCAACAGCAGCAAGTCCATCATGGGGCTTGAACCAACTCATCAACCATGAGATCATGACTTGAGCCAAAGTTGGATGCTCAACTGAGACTGAGCCACCCAGGCGCCCCTTACTTGACAATTTTTTTATTGATTGTGGGAAAAAATAAAAAGCATAGTGTTAAGAGAACCACCACAGGATAAATTTGAATATAAAAAGGGCATCTACAAAATTTCATGCACATGCACACTTATAGTTTGTGTTATTTATTTTATTTTTTAATGTTTATTTATTTTGAGAGAGCGAGAGAGACAGTGCAAGTGGGAGAGGGGCACAGAGAGAGAATCCCAAACTCAGGAAACTGTGAGATCAAGAGTCAGAGGCTTAACCTACTAAGCCACGCAGGCACCCCTAGCTTGTGTAAGATATTTTAAAGCAAAAGTTTTGTATTTTAGTATTGAATTCTGTAAAATATGTATTTCTCAAACTCTGTTTATTTTAAATAATTAATACTATTTGGTTGCCTGAAATAATTATTTTTGCTTTATTTTATTTTGATTTTTGTTTTTTTAAATGTTAATGATTTATTTTGAGAGAGAGAATGTGGGGGCTTAATCTCATGACCTTAGACGACACCAAGAGTCAGACACTCAACTGACCGAGCCACGGATTTGGTTTTTAATGGAAGAGAGTCAGAACATTTTAAGAAGCATAACTCAAATGTTAAGGCATACTGGTCATAAATTCTGGTTTATAATAGGAAAGAAAAAGAAAATGTTAAAGATTAATTTAAAAAAATTTATTGCTTAGGTTGTTTGTAACTCCTACTTAAGGGTCTTTTGGTTTCCTAAGAAAGCAAGGTGGTGTAGGAAGTTGAATGAGCAAGGCCTTTGAATGAAGACTGGCCCAATTTGTGTTTAGTTTGTCCTGAGTTCAGATGCCAGCTCTGCTGTCATGGCAATGTAACCTTGAACATCTCTAGTTTTAGGTTTTCATTCTGTATTTTCCTTTCTGTAAAATGACAATGATAGAATTCTTGGGAGAATTACATGAGAAGATGTGTATATAAAACAGCATACTAAAGAGCCTAATTTATGCATTGTATTCATTTTATGTGAATGTAGTTTTTGAATTGGGCAGGTGCAAATTATGCCTTAAATGGCTATAGAGTGGTTGAGTGATCTTTACTGTGAAGTGGGCTACTTTATTCCTCAAGGGTACTGTCTTACATGTTATTAGTGCTTTATACTTTTCAAAATACTCTTATATAATTATCTTCTTAAGCCTTTGTATACAGTAACTTTGTGTAATTCGATTGGCATATTGTAGAGAGGGAAAACAAGACCTAAGTTATCTAATTAGTGGCAGAGTTGCAGTTGGCCTTAGTCTGCTCCCTCTTTGTCCACTGCTCATACTTGGGCAGTGCCCTTAAAAATGAAAAGTTTCCCTTTTGGTATCTGTTTGCCATTGATGCTGTCAAATGGTGTAATGTATGTAATTTAGATGGCTTACAGTTAGTGATTACAAATTCATATATTAAAAAGCACATTTCTTAAGTTACTTCACTTGTTTAAAATTTCAGGTGCTAATATAGATGTGATTCTTGCCACTTTTGGCATCCAGAAAAGTAATACATACTTGTTTGAAATAGAATAAAATGAACCCCAGAAAAGTGTAAGAGTGATCATATTATCATGAAAGAGAGTGCAAATCATCGTTAGGACAATAGGCATAAATCTGGACTGTTCCAGGCACAAAGAAATTTATGGTTACTCTACCATCCAGGGTTGTGTCACTTTCCAGGTTTTTTTTATATGTATAGTAATATATATTCACATACTCGTGTATTTGTATGTATGCATATTCTTTAATAACTGGGATTGGGCTATGTCATCTTGTTTTGTAATCTGGCTTTTTTTCACTTAACATTTTATTAAAGACGTGTTTATAATTATATATCTACAGCATTGTTGGAAACATCAACATACTGTTTTGTATGGAAATACCATAGTTTTCTAAACTGATTGCCTAACAGTGAAAATTTGTGTTATTTCCAATATTTTGTTATTTTATTAAGTGCTACAATGGACATCTTTGTACACACATATCCTTGTGTACACTTATGGCATCCTGAGTGACAGGGTATGCACATTTAAAAATATTTTATTAGGCGTAGTGGGCAGAACAGACCTCCAACTCCCTAGAATATGTCTGCGCCCTTATCCCGGGAACCTGTGAATATATTCTGTTACATGGCAAGGGGGAATTAGGTTGCTAATAGCTGAGTTTAAAATGAAGAGATTATCATGGGTTATTTGGTAGGCCCAATGTAATCGAAAGGATCTTTTAAGTATGGAAGAAGGAGATAAAAGATAGAGTTAGCATTCTGCCAGAATGGAAGGATCACAAGCCAAGGAATGCAGGCAGCCTTGAGAACCAGGTAAAGGCAGAATCCTAGAGCCTCCCGACAGCAACACGGCTGTGCTGACACCTTGATTTTAGCTTACTAGGACCCAGGTAGGCTTCTGACTTTCAGACCTATAAGATATTTTGTGTCATTTTAAAGCCACCACATTTGTGGTAATCTGTTACAGCAACAAAAGGGAACTCAATACTCATAATACATAGTACAGGCTACCAGAAAGTTTGTACTGTTTATTCTGGCCCTGACAGTGTTTAAAAGTACCTGTTTTCTTACATCCTCACCAGTACTGAAGGTGTCATGCATCTCACTTTTTTGAAACACACTCTTTGATGTATTTATTTGTATTACACAAGGGCAAATCTGTCCAATATTCTAGTGTTTCCAGAACATGAATTCTCTGGGAAATTCATAGGGGTTAAGATTCTCCATATTTCCAAGGCAGAATAAATTTAGAAATATTGGGTTACACTGGATTCTTTATATGGGATAGGGTTATCTCATGGGCTTTACTTTATTCATGTGTTACTTTCCTTTTAAAAGTAGCATGGTGAGGGGCGCCTGGGTAGCTCAGTTGGTTAAGTGTCCGTCTTCGGCTCAGGTCATGATCTTTGGTCTGTGGGCTCCAGCCCCATGTGGGACTCTATGCTGACAGCTCGGAGCGCGGAGCCTGCTTCAGATACTGTGTCTCCCTCTTGCTGCCCCTCCCCCTCTCATGTTCTGTGTCTCTGTCAAAAATAAACAAACATTAAAATAAAATGAAAGTAGCACTATGTTATCAAAAAGTTTAGCCTGATACTCCAAATGAGAGCATTGGCCAAATACAGCACCGAAAAGTATATGGCCTTTGTTTCTGACAGCCCCCTGGGTATGATATTGGGTGTGTGGTCTTGGATAAGTTACCTGACCTTTTGATTACAGTTTATCAGTAGTAAAATGGAGAGGATATGTTTTGATAAAGAATAAATGAAGTAACAGCATAAAAGTATGTAACATGGTACCTTGTTCCTAGTTTATTTTTTTAAAAGGCAATAAATATGGTTATTGTTATTAATGTTAGTACTGAGAGTGTATTATTTGATATATAAAAACCTCACATTCTTGTGGAGCAGTTTTCTGTATTATTGTTAATAGATTTCTTCAGTTTTTTTCTCTATTTGAATTTACATGTTCCAAGTTTGGAGACTGTGCTAAGAACAGGATCAGGGACAGTCCAATGAATACATGTGCATTTGACTTATAGCCATTTTATTTTTAATCTGCTCAGAGAACTAGGAATAGAACTTTACTGTAGTAATTTATTTAGATGATTGCTTTTAAGGAAATTGGGATATAAGGGTGCTGTGATGGATGTTATAAGCTGTCTTTTTAAATATAATTTATTGTCAAATTGGCTTACTGATATAAACTGCTTTAAAGGAGACCATTCCAAGAGCTTTAAATGACTTTTCTATCTATAACATCATTTCCAGTAGAAGGCAAATTTTTTTTCTGAGAGGCATCGTGACTTACACTGTAACATTAAGAGTATGTGTGGAAGAATGGCAGGATGTAGGCTTAAAGAAGTGGTCAGGTGAAAGTTATCAAACTCAGTGCAGTTTAAATTTGATTCTGAAAGCCGTGACAAATGAACACTGGGCGTTATATGGAAACCAAGTTGACAATAAATTATTTAAATAAATAAACATTGAAAGCCGTGGCAAGTCATGGAAAGATTTTAGACAGAAAATGATAGAATCAAATGGAGAAAGACCACTCAAGTGTGTTGAAAGAGGTGATTAATTAGGAGGTGCCAAGTGAGAAATGGAGGGCCAGATGGAGTGACTAAATGTTATACTTTATCTTCATACAAGATCCTGTTGAAATAGGTGCTTTTCTTGATAAGATGGGAGTTACTTTTCTTTGGGTTTATACCCAGACGTGGACATAATTTCTTTCTTTATGTTAATTAGGTCAGTTCACCACATTCCCAAGTGAGGTAAGATGAAAATGAGAGACAGTTTCGAAGCTAGGAATTGTGGCCTGGCTGTGCACTGGGAAGTGTGGTTGAAAGTGATACCAAACCAATAAAAAGCTTTCAAGTTTTCTGCTCTTCTAGTTGTTACTGCCTCTGTTTCTTCACATATGAAATGACAATTAGTCTTTCCACTATTTTTGGCAGCTGGTATGAACTTACAAGTGATGACAGCACTCAAAACCATGAGTAATTTTCTCTCATTTTTAATGCTAACAGGGAATTGCTTTCTTCTGTGTGAGGATTTACTTGTTTTTGTATTGCATTTAGGAGATGCTCTGATTTAAAGTATACCCTTTAATAAAAATCTTTGTGAAGCTTTGATAGGGTATTTTGAGTTAATATTCTTTATTTTAAATTGTTTTGGTATGTTATTTTATGATTTTGTTAAAAATATTTTTAGGAATCATTCGATCTATTTATTGTTTGAATGACTTCTTAATGTTTGTGCTCTCGACCCTCTGCCACATGGGTCCTCAGTGAGCTTCCAGTCACCTGTAACTTGGTAGTGCTGACATAACTTTTTGGTTTTTTTTCGGTTCTGACATGGAGGCTTGTATAGAGTAGCAGTGAGGTGTGATAACTTATGGAGAGAGGTAGCTGGTTTGTGCATTTGACATGATTAATAAGATGAAGCCAACAATTTTATTTTGTGCCAGACACTGTTCCAAACATTGTGTATTAACTGGACCCTCACAGTACCCCTGTGAGAGGTATACTATTGACTTCATTTTATAGAAGCGCAGAGAAGCAGAATAGTTGAGCCCAGGGTCATGCTTTTAACCATACATCATATGTGCTATACCTCTATAGTTTTATGTTTTTAACTTACTTAGGATTGTAGGATTTTGTTTGTATTTTATTTTTGTTATATTTATATATTTATTATTAGATAATATACGGTAAAACCTTGGTTTGCAAGCATAATTTATTCCAGAAACATGCTTTTAATCCAAAGCACTTTTATTTCAAAGTGAATTTCCTCATAAGAAATAATGGAAACTCAGATGATTCATTCCACAACCCAAAAATATTCATATAAAAATCATTATAATACTGTAATAAAATATAAGATAATAAAGAATATACAAAATATAAAGAAAAATAAACAAATTAACCTGCACTAACCTTTGAAAACCTTCATGGCTGGTGTGAGGGAGACAAGAGAGAGGAGAGTCATTGTGTACTGACTTTCACTGTCACTAACAAAATCGCTACTATCTATTGGCTTGATGGAATCTTTTTCTTTTCGTGCAACTTTAACAAGGAACCTATCCAATGACACTTTTGCCTCCTTTTGAGGATTTTGCAAAAATCCTGTTTAACATTGCATTTTCGTTAAACAAGTTCATTGCTCGCACTGCTACAGCCTTATTCAGGTGGTGCTTTTCTACAAAATTTTGCACTGTTTCCCACATTTTACACATCTCCCCAGTCTCATTTGAAGTGAGGGATTCCTCTGCCTTTTGCTTCTTCTCTTTCTGCAGGCGAGATGCAGATGTAGACTTCTTATAAAATCTTGCAATTTCGGCCACTCGTATACCTCATTCGTACTTGATGGTGATTTGCTCCTTCACCGTAATCATCTTCTTACTGCCTTTCTTTTCAACCTTTTTCTGTAGGGGGAGCATTGCTTACGCTCACACGAATGTTGACTACAGTACAGTATTAGTAAACTCTTGTCATATATTGTATTTAAGGTAACAGACAGTAAGGCAGCAGAGGAAAGGGTCTCTATCTGCAGGCAGCCTGACCTAGAATGAAGCAAAACATTCCTAAGCTTACTCTAGTATGGAAAAGCAAAGGACTGTCCATAGGTGCTTTGAAGTGATAAAGAATACACTAGCACCAGTTATGGACACCTTCCAACGTTCTGAAAAATCACTGATTTCTGCCAAATACCACAGCCTGAGACTGAGCATCTGAGCATCGGAGATGGATCACCCACAATCCCGCAGCAAAAGAGAGAGAGAGAGAGAACCATCGTCTCAGTTGTGATCATGTGACATTTGGCATCACGTACTACTCGTATTGGAAGACAGAGCTCATTTATCATTTATCAAGTTAAAATTTATTAGAAATGTTTGCTTATCTTGCAGAACACTCAACAAAACAAGTTACTTGCAATCCAAGGTTTTACCACATTTGTATAAAACATTTAATATGCACAAGTATATTGTATGTGTGGTATGTACAATATGAATAGACTTAGCAATCTCAACCTTCCTAATGCATTTATTTTTTGTAGAACAATAAGGGAGAGGGCAGGATAGTTCTGCCAGAAGGGAAACAGAGGGGGAGACTTTTTCTTTTATGTTTGTAATAGATGAATTTAAACTGCTTTGAACTCTTACTGACTAGTTGGCCTGCTGTTTTCTCATAGCTGTTCTTCCTACAGTCTCTGCCTTCAGTATTTACTTAAATGCAGTATATTACCCAGGACCTTTGGGAATGTTGAGAACCATAAACTGCGGGTGAAAACACTTCTGACCCATCTGGGCTAATAGGACAAGTGCAGAATGACTTGCCAGTTTTGTAACTTAAGTACAGAAGATTGGGATTGCCTTTTCCTTATTGTCTTGGTTGACTTATTACACAGCGGTGTTCAGGTGTTGGCTTCTGACAATAAGGAATATAATTTTACGTGTATGAAATTCAAATCTCAGATAATAAGTTGCTTCAAAAGGAAAATTCAGTGTGACTTCTTAAAAGTAACAAATTACTAAAGCTTTCATATGTGGCCTGACATCTTTCAATTTACCATTTTCCTGCTTAAACACGTAGTCAGCTGAGACTGAGAGAGTATAAAACTGTGTTTAACACTAGAAAAGGGACAACCTTCCTCTACTTATCTCACAGGCTTAACTTCTTTTCATGTGACTTCACCTTCTCCTTGAAAAGTTACTTCTTCCAGAAAGTCTTTCTTTGAATCATCTTAGAATTTTGTCAGGTGAATGACCAGATGTTTCTCTTTATTCTCAGTACTCCTTCATTGGTAACGTCACTTTGTGTTTGTTCACCATTTTGTTCCCATGTTAGCATTGGAAGAGGGGGCTTTCCCAATTATCTTGGAAAAACTTTAGAGCAATACTGACAATTAGTAAATGTTGACCAGTAGCGTATGCGGTCATATTTATCGCAAACATTTTGAAATGTAGTAATTTCTCAGTCAGAATGGTTGACATCTCCGTTTTCAAGATATGCTCGTCTGTATCATTAGTATTATTCTCCATTGTGATATAAACAAAACTAAGCAGACTTAGACATTGAAAAGAAGCAAAAACTGTGTCATTGTCTTTTTTTTTTTTTTTTACCGTTTTTATTTATTATTGAGAGACAGAGAGAGACAGAGCATGAGCATGGGAGGGGCAGAGAGAGAGGGAGACACAGAATCTGAAGCAGGCTCCAGGCTCCGAGCTGTCAGCACAGAGCCTGACATGGGACTTGAACTCACAACTGCGAGATCATGACCTGAGCTGAAGTCGGGTGCTTAACCGACGCCCCTTAAGAAATGCTAATAGATTATATACTTATAAAGATGGAGGAGAATTAGGGGAATATGTCAATTAAGTGAGCAAGAGAAACAACTGGCTCATTTAAGCACAAAAGGGTTAGAGGCCTAGATTCAACAGCTGCTGTGACACATTACCACAAACTTGGTAATTTAAAACAACACAGATTATTATCTTCCAGTCCTAGAGGTCAGAAGTTTGAAATGAGCTCCACTGGGCTAAAATCTAGGTGTCTTTCTTTCTGGAGGTTATAGAGGAGAATCCATTTCCTTGCTTTTTCTAGGTTTTGAGGCTGCTCACATTTCCTTGGCTCATGGCCTCCTTCCATCTTCAAAACCAGTAATCCTTTCGCTGTACCCTTTGCTTCCTTTATCACATCACTTCTGACCCTCCTGCTTCTTCCTTTACTTGTAAAAATCCTTATGATTATACTGGACATCCCCAGTTAATCCAGAATAATCTCTTCTCAAAACCCTTAATCACATCTGACTTACGTAAATCCCTTGTACAACAATGTAAGGTAACATATTCACAGGTTGTGGGGATTAGGATATGGGCATTTTGGGGAGGCCACAATAGCTATATAACCTGGAGTATACAACCTTAAATTCAGTCTGTGAAGACACTCCTGTGCAGGACTTTGGACTTTGGACTTAGGTCCTCTCCATAACTTCTATTCCTGATCCATGCCTCACATGCTGGACCACTGATATTGGGAATTGGATGTAGTTGATCTTGCTGTCCAGGATGGACTTGTCACAGTCACTCTTCTCTCACTAGCTGCCATTTACATGTGGGGTTGGTGTGCTCATTGAGAAGTCTCATTCATGTGTCTGTACCCTAGCTGCAAGGGAAGCTGGTAAATCTAGAGTGGAAGGTAGTTTCTGCCTTGTAAGTTGGGGAATTTCTTAAAAATAGGAGGGGAAATTCAGATGTGGGGCTCTAAAGAAGCATGCCAACTAGAAAGAGCATGTAAGTACAGTGGAGAGTCATTGGTAATGGGATTCTGTTCATTTGATAAACTTTGTACCAGAGACGTACAGATGAGTAAGTGACATGTCTGTTTCCATTCTGGTGCCAGCCAGAGCAGGAGGGGAAAGCCGTGTGCACGTATGTGCCAGTTCTGTAACATAAATCAGTGCTGATTTCTCTCAGCCCTTGCTGATAGGAAGCCAACTGTGTTTTATGAAAGCTTTTCATTTTTCATTTCCATTTCATTCTTTCACCTCATCAAAAATTGCTGTCACCTGTACCTTTGCCTTTTGAATGGTGACATGGAGGAAGGTAGGCGGGTTTTGAGGCTTTCCTCTTTCGCTCTAGTAGTTTAATCAATAACTGGTATTGATATCTGCCTGTGCAGTCCAGAATGGTAGCCACTAGGAAAATGTAGCTGTTTAAATTTAATTTTATTTAAGTGAAATAAAATTTAAAATTCAGTTTTTCAGTCATGCTAACCATATGTCAAGTGCTCATGTGGCTCGTGGCTACTGAATTAGCCCATGTCTATCCTAGTGGTGATGCATGGTTATTGTTTTGAGAGTCAATCAGGAAGAATGAAATGTTTAATAAGCTCTTTTTTAAATACCCCTGATAAGGTTTTCCTTTTCCTATAATGCTTATATGAGTTCACAGTATCTATTCATTCACATGTATTATATGTTTACTGATAAAGCAAACTTTGCAAAAGAAGCATAATTAACTCAAACTATAGTTAGAAACTCTGTAGTTTCATATAGGAAATTGAAGCCCAGAGAGACCAAAAAGGTCAAACAGCAGAGTTAGAAGGGGCTTGTATTGTTTTCTCTCCTCTCTCTCTCTCTCTCTCTCTCTTTTTTTTTTGTATTGTTTAATTCTACTGAATGCAACTTAAATGCCTTGGGTGCTAAGTACTGTGTTAAATGTTAGGATACTAAAAAGGCTAGCTGTTCTGCCCTGGCTGGGCCTTATTCTCCAGTTCTTGTTGAATTTTTCAGCTTGGGCTGGGCAAGGGAGGGCAAATGGAACAATGTGGAAAAGGGGCCTCACACGCCTATCTAGCTTTTCCCAGGGAGTCTTCTCAGGCTGGGAAGTGGTTGGTCTGAATGGTTGGTCTGGATGATTTTTCCTTAGCTAAAATCTTAATAGTTTCAGGAGTTAAAAGTCTTTTGTAATTTCTCTTTCATATTGCTAAAATAATTGATCCTCTCATGTTGCTAAAATAATTGATCCTCTCATGAATGGTTTATTCCTGCATGGCCCAGTATAGTAACTACTAGCCACCTGTTGTTATTGAGCACTTGAAATGTGGCTGGTGTGACTGAGGAACTAAATTATAATTTTTATTTAATTAATTTAAATTTTAAGAATTTATACTTCATTGAGTTGTCAGAACAATTTGGCTATGTAAATCTACCTTTCAACAGTAAATTTTATGAATTTAAATACCGATCAAATATTTCTGGTAATGAATTACCTACTTAGTTGACAGGTGTTGTAATTGTAAAATATATGCAACATTTTGACAACTTAGCATGAAAAGAAAGAATTTGAAATTTTTAATAATTTTTATATTGACTACATGTTGAAATGCTAATGTTTTGGGTATGTTAGATTAAATAAGATACATTAAATTATTTTCTCCTTTTTCTTTTTACCTTTTTTTAAGTAAAAAATAGGTTACATATGGTAAATATGTGACTCACATTATATTTCCTTCTATTGGCTGGTCATAGTATAGACCATAAGGAGTTAACCATCAAAGGATTTTTACTGTTAAAAAATTTCATGTGTGAAATCCTATTTATAACCGTGAGGTTTTTTCTTAATATATACTTTAAAAATACACAAATAGGGGCACCTGGGTGGCTCAATCGGTTGAGCATCCAACTTCCACTCAGGTCATGATCTCGTGGTTCATGAGTTCAAGCCCTGCATTGAGCTCTCTGCTGTCCTGCTCTGGATCCTCTGTCTCTTCTGTCTGCCTCTCCCCCACTTGAGCTCTTTCAAAAGTAAATAAATGTTAAAAATAATTTTAAAAAATACACAAATAATATCTTAGTTAACTGCATTCATTCAACATATTTATTCAGGGAAGATTAGATAACAAAGCACTCTTCCCAGGCAGTTTTGGGGTTATAGTATGAGTAACTATTGAAGAAGTAACAAGTTAGAATGTAGTACGCATGATAAGGGTTGACTTCACAAAAATGTCTTAGAATGTTTTATGAGGGGTATTGCATCTCCCCCAAATAGGAAGAATTTTGTTAGGAACAGGAGATGGATATTCCAGGCAGAGAAAATATAGTGTTTATTCCCCCCCACCCCCCCCAAAAAAAGACCCAAGAATTGTCAGAAGCATCGGGAGCATAGTTCATGAAGGAGTAGGTATAGGGAGACAAGATCAGAAACTAAATTGGGGGATACTGACTGGCAGTCTACTTAGTTTGAGCTTCATGGATAAATGGAAATTCATTTAATATTTTCAGTCTGGAAATCGATGTGTTTGGAATTATTTGGTATCATATATTTGGGAACTCTGTGCAAGAAAAGTCATGGAAACCATTTGAGGAAACTGCCAAAATCCATGTAAGAGATAATGAAAGTTTGAATCAGAATACTGAGAAATATCTAGGAGAGATAATACATGGTTATAACCAATGGGTCATTAGTAACTGATTACATATGAAGGGAGAGAGGGAGAGTCATTGATGATATTGAAGTTAGTTGTGGCGAAATGGTAGCACTTTGCATGGAAATAGGTAATAAAGGCATGGGGTTGAAGGGAATATTTAATGAATATCCATGCATAGATGCCAAATAGGCAATTGGAACGGGAACGTAATCATGAGCTGGGTTGGAAATAATTGATTTTGTAGTTGTCTTCAATAGTGGTGACACCGGAACCCACAAACTGGGAAGGAGTGATAGAGGTGTGTGGGTATCAGGGTGAGATCCTTAGGGAACAGATCCCAGACAATAATAAGGTCAAGTTCTGTTTTTTTTCCTTCCCCATCCTTCCACCCATCTCTTCTTTGGGAACGATCAACTTGTTTTCTATAGTTAAGGGTCCAGTTTTTTGGTCTCTCTTGCTCTCTCTCTATTTTAAATAGGTTCGCACCCAGCACAGAGCCCAATGCAACTGGGTCTTGAATTCATGACCATGAGATCAAGGCCTGAGCCGTGAGGGGTGCCTGGGTGTCTCAGTTGGTTAAGCATCTTGATCTTGGCTCTGGTCATGATCTCATCATGGTTTGTGGATTTGAGCCCCGAGTTGGGCTCTGTGCCAATGGCTTGGAGCTTGCTTGGGATTCTGTCTCTCCCTTTCTCTGTCCCTCCCCACCCTCTCTCTCTCTTTCCCAAAATAAATAAACTTTAGGGAAAAAAAAAAAAAAAAAAAAAGACCTGAGTTGAGATCAAGAGTCAGACTGTTAACTGACTGAGCCACCCAGGCGCCCCCCCCCCCTTTTTTTCCCCTTTGGTTTGTCTTGGTTTTTCATTCGTTTTGTTTCTTTTTATTATTATTGTTATTTATTTTGAGAGCAATGCTTTATTGCCAAAAAATGCTGTCATCTGAACTTCAATCGAGTCATAATTTTTTTTGCTGGTAGAATATCTTATAGAGTATCTTGTCTTGATATTGGTGGCTGCTGGCTGACCAGGTTCGTGGTTGCTGAAGGTTGGGTTGGCAGTTTTTTAAAATAAAGCAATGGAATTTGCAACATCGATTAACTCTTCCTTTCACAAATGATTTCTCTGTTGCATGTGATGCTGTTCGATGGCATTTTACCCACAGAATTTCTTTCAAAATTGGAGCCTATCCTTTCAAACCCTTGCTGCTTTACCAACTATGTTTATGTAATAGTCTAAATCCCTTATTGTCATTTCAATAGTTTTCCCAGCATCTTCACCATAAGTAGAGTCCTTCTTAAGAAATCACTCTTTGCTCATCCGTAAGAATCATCTCGTCATCCATTCAAGTTTTTCCATGAGATTTGCAGCAATTTAGTCCCATCTTCAGGCTCCACTTTTAATTCCGGTGTTCTTGCTCTTTCCACCACATCTTATTCCACTAAAGTCTTGAACCCCTCAAAGTCATCTGTGAGGGTTGTAATCAGCTTCTTCCAAACTCCTGTTAACGTTGATATTTTGACCTCTTCACGTGAATCTTGAAGCTTTTAATGGTGTCTGGGGTGGGGAATCCTGTCCAGAAGGTTTTCAGTTGACTTTGCCCAGATCCATCAGAGGAGTTACTATCAGTGGTAGCTATAGTGTTATGAAATATATTTTTTAAATAAAAAGTTTTGAAAAATCTCAATTACTCTTTGATTCATGGCCTACAGAACAGATATGTTAGCAGCCATGAAAATAACGTTAATCTTGTTGTCCATCTCCATTAGAGTTCTTTGGTAACTAGGTGTGTTGTCAGTGAGCAGTAATATTTTGAAAGGAATCTCTTTCTGAGCAGTAGATCTCAACAGTGGGTTTAAAATATTCAGTAGGGATGCCAGGGTGACTCAGTCGGTTAAGCGTCTGACGCTTTCGGCTCAGGTCATGATCTCATAGTTCATGAGATCAAGCCCCATATTGGGGTCTGTGCTGACAACGTGGAGCCTGTTCAGGATATTCATTCTTTCTCTCTCTCAAAAAAAATAAATAAACTGTATTGAATGTTCAGTAAATCATGTTGTAAACAGATATGGTGTCCTCCAGGCTTTGTTGTTCCATTTAAAGAGCACACAGGCAGAGTAGATTTGGCATAGTTCTTAAGGGCCCTGGGATTTTTGGAATGGTCAATGAACATTGGCTTCAACTTCAAGTGACCAGCTGCATTAACCCCTAACAAGAGAGTCAGCCTGTCCTTTGCAGTTTTGAAACTAGGCATTGACTTCTTCTCTTTAGCTATGAAAGTCCTACATGGCATCTTCTTCCAATATAAGGCTCTTTTGTCTACATAGAAAGTCTTGTTTAGTGTAGTCATCTTCATGAATTATTTAGCTAGGTCTTCTGGATAATTTGCTACAGCTTCTGTATCAGCACCTGCTGCTTCACCTTGCACTTTTATGTTATGGAGCTGGTTTCTTTCCTTCCTTAAATCTCATGAACAAACCTCTGCTAAGTTTTCAGCTTTTCTTCTGCAGCTTCCTCACCTCTCAGCCTGCAGAGAATTGAAGAGAGGTAAGGCCTTGCTCTGGATTAGGCTTTGGCCTAAGGAAAGCTTGTGGCTAGTTTGATGTATTTAGACCCCTCAGACTTTCTCACATCAACATTAAGGCTCTTTTGCTGTATCATTTATGTGTTCAGTGGAGTAGCACTTATAATTTCCTTCAAGAACTTTTTTTTTTGTGTGTGTGTACAACCTTTTGGCCTGTCTTGGCTTTCAGCATGCTGTCCTCACTCATCTTAATCATTTCTAGCTTTTGATTTAAAGTGAGAGATGTGCAACTCTTCCTTTTCATTTGAACACTTAGATGCCATTGTAGGGTTATTAATTGGCCTAGTTTCAATATTGTGTCTCAGGGAATAGGAAGGCCAAAGGAGAGGGAGAGAAATGGGGGGATGACCAGTTGATAAAGCAGTCAGAACACAACATTTATTAAGTTCATTGCCTTATGTGGGTATGGTTTGTGGTGCCCCAAAACAATTACAATAATAACATCTAAGATCACTAATCACAGATTATCATAAAAAGTATAATAATATTGAAAATTTTTTGAAATATTGTGAGAATCACCAAAATGTGACACAGAGACACAAAGTGAGCAAGTGGGGTTGGAAAAATGGTGCCAATAGACTTGCTTGATGCTGGGTTGCCACAAACCTTCTATTTGTAAAAAACACAGTATCTGTGAAGTACAATAAAGCAAAGCACAATAAAATGAAGTATGCCTATATGCTGATTCCAAAATGAGTATCTGTAATCCAGACCATTCCTTTAAGCCTAGACTCTACCTACCTACCAGTTCATTTTCTTGGATGTATAATAATCATCTCAGAGTTATTGTTTGTCATTGTTACCAAAAACAATAGCAAGAGCTTATATAATAGCATGTGTCAGGCACTGTTGTCCCAAAATGAACTGTTCCTTTCCTCCTATACCTACTTGTTTCATCTTCCTCTTGTTAGCAAATGGCAAATCCACAATTCTAGCTGCTTAGGCTGAAGACCACGAATCATTTTTTTAATTCGTTCTCTTTTTTTCCCCCTTCACTCAGCAAATGCTGTTGCTAGTCAGAATCTGATCACAACCATCTCCACTACTGCCAACTACTCCAAGTTAGTTAATTCTCAATATAGCAGCCAGGCGGAACCTGATAAAATCTAGCTTAGATCATTTCACCTCTTTGCTCAAAATCTCCAAAGGTTTCGCATGTCTCAGACCATCTAGGTCAAGTTGGATGACTCAGTCAGCCGTGGCCCAACCTGACCTGAATGGTCCAAGACAAGCTCACTCAGATACCTGGACCCTCAACTGAGATGACTGTTCCTATAGGTAGAAAACTGGGTTTGTCGTCCTTAACTTCATACCATGATGGTGGTGTTAGCAAAAGGGCAGGCTCAAATGCACAAGTATTTATCAAGCCTGTTTGTATCACATTTGGTAAAATCCCCTGGGCCAAAGTCAGTCACATGGTCAGCCCAGGATCAGTGTGTGAAGGGAATTAATAAGGTGCAGATGTCAGGTGGTGTGTGATTCTTTGGGGGCCATTAATATTAATATAACAATCGTCCATAGGCCTTCTATGACCTGTTAATTTATTAAATTATTAATATTTGTTAAGTTATTTGGTTTTAACATAACACCCCTTTCTTCAGTCAGATAGGAAAATAATAAAGAAGGAACCTGACTAGGTAAAACTGATGTCTGAGATATAAGGTAAATAATGGGTTTTTGGGTAGAAAAATCAGATTCGATTTCTGTGTATCTTGTATTTTTAATTTCAGAGACCACCAAGAAGTAGAGAATACTATATATAATAATTTATAGGTTCTTTTATTTAATTAAATCAGACAGCATCTTATTGCTAGCTATTTGAGTTAATTAACTTGTCCATTTCACATATTATCCCCCTACTCCACATTGGGAAGTAGTGCTTTAGTTTTGTTTAGCCTTAATTTATATGGTGTTTTACATTATATAAAGGCTGTTTGCTCTTTTTTTCAAATATAGTTTTTGTTCCATGTCACCTATCAAAGGATATAGTCACATACTTGTTTTCTTCAGATCACCTCTTTGTACTTTGTCTTGTCATGTTGCCCCTATGTCATTTTTTCCTCTTTTTGCCATTTCCAATAAATCTAGGCTATTATTACATTGATACTCATTTTAATTCTAGTGTCTAAGCATATTTTGGCGTTCATTTTTCTGCCTTTGTTTGGAATTCTCTTAACTTTCTCTTACCATTAAAAGTATGTGCAAGCATTTACTTCATAATAACTTCAAAGATAGTCTTACCTGCTCATTTGTATATTCAGATGCTCATTCTGTTAAAAATTGTTTTTTCCTTTATTTTTTTTTACCTAAAAGGCATTTAGTTTTCATTTTTAATGTATTAAGTAGTTTAATATTCTCTCGTATTTTATTTCCAGAAGGTACAGAATTGTTACATAGAATGCATTTTTTTTTCTCCAAAGGAATTGGGTCCAGTAGAGTTGAAACCATTGTTTTGGCATACCTCATCTAATGTAAAAGTTAAGATGCATGGAAGTAGCCTTCTGGTTTTTAATGGCTTAATCTAAATTTAACTCATTTGGGTTGTTGGATTTATCCATGTCGTATTGAGGTTTCAGATTTTGTATTTCTGTAGAAATATGTAGTGTACTGTATGTACTATATAGATTCTAATGTGTGGAAAACAATCTGAATTTCAGAGAACCAAGTAAATGATCATGGACTTCTCTAATTGACTATATAAAATAGTAGATTTTTTGAACTTAGAAGTATGTTATATTCCTGGTTATCAGATAAAAAATCTTTCAAATTGTTTTCCTGGAAGACTTTTGAGGCTATTGTCAGTTTTGAGAAACTTTGAACTTTTAGAGTCTTGGCCTTTTTGAGAGACTATTTTAGCCCAAATTAACATAAGTGTATTTGATACACTTTAGTTTGGCAGGCATTATTAGGCACTGGATATATACAGTTGCACAGAACAGTCTGTAGTTGAAGAGACATTTCATCACAGTGCTATGGGTGCTGAGATAGAAGTGGGCATTAAATGTACTGTGGGTGCTTGGCCAGGCCAAAGCCCTCCCATAGAAGTCGCTGAGGCTTAAGTAAGAGAAGCAGGGGCACCTGGGTGGCTCAGTCGGTGAAGCATCCGACTTTGGCTCAGGTCATGGTATCTCAGTTCAGGAGCTCGAGCTCTGTGTGGGGCTCTGTTCTGACAGCTCAGAGCCTGGAGCTGCTTTGGATTCTGTGTGTGTGTCTCTCTGCCCCTCCCCTGCTCGTTCTCTCTCTCTCTTCTTTCTCTCTCTCAAAAATAAAAACATTTTAAAAGTTTTTTAAAAATAAAGGGTTAACCAGACAAGGAGGGAAAAAGGAGGGTATTCCAGGCTGAGTAAAAGCATGAATAAAGATACTGAGGAACAAATAGCTATGACCTGAAAGTAATTTAGTTTTATTGGGTCATAAAGTATAAAATGGGGAGCCATGGGACCTCACATGCTGTGCTCAGGAGCCTGGTTTTATCATGGGGTATTTTCTCAGGTTTTTCCACTAAAGTACAACTAAACTCACCAGAGATTGAATACATGCTTTCAAAGTAAGGAGACAAAGTCCACATAGACCTCCTGCGTGCTTGAAATTTCTCTTAAGACGTGGTGGTGGTGTTTTTTTAATGTTTATTTATATTTGAGAGTGAGAGAGAGACAGAGCATGAGAGGCAGAGGTGCAGAGAGAGAGAGGGAGATACAGAATTTGAAGCAGATTCCAGACTCTGAGCTGTCAGCACAGAGCTCAACGTGGGGCTCAAACCCACAAACCATGGGATCATGACCTGAGCCAAAGTCAGACGTTAAACCAACTGAGCCACCCAGGCGCCCCAAGACTGGTGTTTTATAGTTAAAATATTACTGATAACTTTGTCTTCTATTCTAGAGTTGATTAGTTTGTGAGTTCTTAGCTTCAAATTCCTAATTCATAGAATGAGAATAATAGCACTTCTATCTTGGGATTGTTGGGAGGACTAATAATAACTATAATGATAATAACAATGACAATAATAGCTAGTATTTTTTGAGGGCTTACCAAGTAACAGGCCTAAGTGCTTTATTTCTATTACATCCTTTAATCCTCAAAACATCTCAATGAGGTAGGTACATTTATTATCTCCTTCTTACTTGTAACAGAACTGGGGCATAGAGAAGTGACTTTCTTAAGGTTATACAGCTAGTTGGTGGCAGAGCTTGCTTTGAACACAGTTGTGAATACAAGACACTTAATTATTCCATTATACCTCCATTCTTTGAGATCATGCATATGGAACATTGAGCACAGAATCTGCCACATAATAATTGTAAATGGAAGCAATTGTCAGTAGCCAGTAATATTTACTTAACTTACTTTGTTCAAATCTTTGAGTTGAATTGATGTCCTTAAGGAATTTTGCTGTGTTTTCCCTGTGGCTTGCCTTACTCCCAGCATGCAGTTAAATGCAGACATTGTGACACACACACCCAAGCTTTTAACCACTACCCTTTATTGCTTCTCCTTCCTCTTGGGTCTGTCTCCTTGTTAAATTTTAAATCCATGGCAGGGACCATATCTGTTTTGTTCATCATCGTATACCCGGTCCTTCACACTAGATCTAGTACATAAACATGACTAAGTCTTTGTTCAGTGAGTGCATAAAGATCTAAAAACTGCCATTTTTAGCAGATCTTAGAATTTAAACATCATTCGTACCACCTGTAATTGTGGTTTAGTTGCTTCACATGTTTTTCCTTTGGTAAGCAGTCTGGTTTGGACCAACCATCTGCTCCCGGGTTCTACAGAGCACTCTCACCTTGGAACTACAAAAGCCCTGCTGTAGCTGTATTTGTTTGTCCTAATAGAGATTGCTCAGGTTTCAGACAGAGAGAGGGAGGTTAGATATCATGAGATCTAAAACTAAAATGTTAGAAATATAGAAAACAATTTTAAAATGTGTATTCTAAGAAACTTGATACAGAAAGAAAAAAGCTTTGATGTTTTTCATTTGCCTTTGACATTAAATCATTTCAAATAAAGAGAAAATAATTTTTTTTTCAAAGGAGTTCTCTGTTACTGTGGGTTAACTCATATTTTCCTCCTCTCCTCTGTCTAGAATGTCTTAAACCATTCTACCTTATGAGAAATTGGATGTTCTTGCAGATAGTCATTGTGGGAGAAAACGTTTCATTTAAGTCCCAGATGAGGACCGAAAACTTGAAATCAGAGGAGCATCTGAAATCAAGTAATATTAGGTAGGATAAAAATTACAAGGGATTTCTTCATGTTTGTATTCCTTTTAGAGATGTATGTTAAAGTATGCATATTCTATGAGCACTAATAGAAGAGTTAGAGTCTTTGTGAAGCGTGTGCTACTGGCCAGGATGGGAGAGGGGAGCACTAATGTTTGTTTTTTTTTAAACTTATGTGGCTTCACGAGAATTTTGGCATACGTTTACTCTGTCATGAGCACTCACATCTTGTAGTTGAAAGAAATTTTTAAAACATTTACTAACATAAATGTAAGACATTTTTATGTTTATGTATGAGGGCTCTGAATATTTATGGTAAGTGTAGGGACATGTGATCCATCTTCTCGATTATCTCTTAGTATGAAACTCTCTCTGTTTTGGGTTACATATATAGCAGCTCATTTGAGTGCAGGGAGCATCAGCTCTGTTTAGTTTTCTGTGTCTGCAGTCCAGCCTCCCCGATGCAGATAGAAATAGGTAAATGATTGCATGCTAGGGAAGACCTCTCTAACCACATGGTGAGTTAGAAACTCTTGTCACAGCAGCTTGTAATGACAGTTATAATGACAGAATGTGTGAAGGTATCTGATCTCAGAGATGCGTCTTTTAAATGAAAAGTGATAGTTGTCTCTAAAAATTGATACCATGACAGTGACACCCATAGCCAGGCCATTCCAGAAGATCTGCTAGAACCAGACTAGAGGTGGAAACTAAGCTCTGCCACTTCCTAGTCATGTCACTTTCAGCAGGTTATTTAACCGCTCTGTCCTTGTCTTCTCATCAGCAAGATGAGGATAATCTTACTACTTAATGATAGATTTGTTTTGTGAATTAAAGATTTAATAGTATATGAAAGCATGTAAACAGGACCTAGCAAATACTAAATGATCAAACTCTATTATCATTAGGCTGTTAGTTAATTCTTAACAGATGAGTTTAGAGTCTATAATCAATTATCATGACATCACTGTATTTTATGGGCTGCTTGATGTGTTATCAGGGCCAATATTTAAAATGTATTTGTTTTTTTGTAATCAAAACTAATGCTTGGAGAGGGGCAAAAAAGAAATTAAGAAATTATTTTGCAACTTTGATGTATCTACCCCTGGTTTCATTTTCTGTACATACTAAGAATGTAGTCCTCATGACATGTAAAGTTTCTCTTTCTTTTGTCATTTAGCATTATATGGTAGAAGATGACATAGGATTTTTGATCCCCATCTTGAAATGTTGTCTTTTTCAACTCTTTGTGCTGCTCCAGAAAGGATCCTATGTCAGAAACCAGATTAGCAAAACTAATTTGGTCATTGAAGTATTGTGTTCTAATCAGAGTGCGGTCTTCCCTCTTAGAGTTTTCACTTAGGTTCTTTTATGTAACTTACTGGTTGTCTTATTTATTTTTCATTTCTGAAAGGGAATTTGTTTCCCTCTTTTACAGATGAGGAAATTGAAGTTTCTTGGAAAGAAGCTCCAGACCTAAGTCCTTTTTATTCTGTATCATTTTCCATTGCATGAGATTGTTTCCTGTAGAATGCACATTTTACTGTTCATTTAACAAAATTTTAGTGAACAGCTACCATATACCAGGCATTATTCTAAGTATTAGGAATACAGCCTTGAGCAGTATCTTCTTCCTTACTCCCACTGGCTCTTTTCTCTAGTTGAACGGTAGGCATGTATCTTTATCCCTGTACTCAGCCATAGTGTATTGAAATCATCTGTATATGTCTTTGTATCTTCCACTTTATATCGAGTTCCTTAGAAGTAGTGCCTGCCATCATTAAAGCTAGCGTGTATATTGTTATTTTGACTGTTTAGAGTAAAAGTATTTACCTGTTTTAATTTGCGTTTAGTTGTATATGTTTTCATATTAATTTTTCCATTGTGTCTAATCCATACACTTCTCATTGCTTTTTCTCAATTCTTTGCATTTGGTAAGCCTCCCTTTCCTGTTCATTTTGTAATTATCCTAAAGATTCACCATTCTCTTTTTAGTTTTCATCTCCCACTTAATTCAGCACTGATCTCCTCTACTCTGTCTCTGAATGTGAGGTAGCGTGTGTAGGTGAGAATTCTCTCGACCTCTCCTCACCCCTCACTACCCCCGATTCTTCTGGCACATTTCTGTCTGACCTTACTGCCCTCCAGTTGCATCCTGCCTCTTTTTCAAAGCCAGTCTGGCCTCCTGTCTTATTATTCACATTATCATTTCCTTACATCTCTTCCAGAGTTTTCCTCTATCAGTTTTGTTCTCATTTTCTTAAGTCTTTAACCTATTCCATTCTCCTAGCTTCATTTCTTCATTTTAAACACGTTTAAGGCCCTACCCTCTTCCCTTTTTCTTCAGTGCCTAGCATTTTAAGAATTGACCTAAACTACTTCTTATTTGTTCCTCGGCTCCCTGCAATTTGACATCGTCTCTTCTCTGACAGGGGTATTACTTAGCCGTTATTTCACCAAATCCAACCCACTTTCTAGTCCTTATAGTAATCTGCTCCTTGAAAATGAGTATAGGTCTTTCTTGCTGACTTCACTTAGCATAACCTCTAAGTCTATCCATGTTGTCTCAGATGGCAAGATCTCATCCTTTTCTGTGACTGCATGATATTTCATTGTGTATACATGCTAGATCTTCTTTATCCGTTCATCTGTTGATGGACACTTGAGTTGCTTCCATATCTTGGCTATTGTAAATAATGATTCATTAAACATAAAGATACATACACTTTTCAGGTCCGTGTTTTAATTTTCTTTGGATAAATACCAGTAGGCATTATTGGATTATATGATATTTCTATTTTTAATTTTTTGAGGAACCATATGATTTCACTTACATGTGGAATCTGCAAAAACAAAACAAGTGAATAAACAAACAAAAAGCAAAATCAGACCTATAAATATAGAAAACAAACTGATGGCTGCCGGAAGAAAAGGGGATGGGGGGGACAGGCAAAATAAATGGGTGAAGGGGAGAAGGAGATACAGGCTTCCAGTTATGGAAAGAATAAGTCACAGGAATAAAAGGTATAGCATAGGGAATATGGTCCGTGGTTTTGTAGTAGCCTTATATTGTGGCAGATGGTAGCTACACTCGTGCTGAGTAGAGTGTAACAGAGTTGTTGAATCACTGTATTGTACAACCTGAAACTAATGTAACGTTGTTGTGTCGGCTGTACTCAACAAAGGATGAAGATTGAGAGCTAGTTTCTCCCTTCTGCCATTCTGGACAATTAAATTTTTCTTATAGTTTTAACTACCATCAGTGTGCTGGTCATTCCAGCAGTATATTCCTAGTTTTAATGGCTCTTCTGTGCTTGACACTTAATCTCTAAGTTCCGGCTTATACCCATTACTTTCTCATATACCCAGCTGACCAAGCTAACAATCTGGGAAGGATCTGGACTGTTTTCTCAGCTTTGTCTTTCCTTCTACTGATTTTACTAACAGGCATTTCATGAATCTAGGTTTTTCTGTCCCATCTGAATTGTCACTTCCTCCCTTCCAGACTTGCCCTTTTAAAATCCATCTTCCGGGCGCCTGGGTGGCTCAGTCGGTTGGGCGACCGGCTTCAGCTCAGGTCATGATCTCACGGTCTGTGGGTTTGAGCCCCGCGTCAGGCTCTGTGCTGATGGCTCAGAGCCTGGAGCCTGCTTCCGATTCTGTGTCTCCCTCTCTCTCTGCCCTTGCCCTGTTCACGCTGTGCCTCTATGTCTCTCAAAAATAAATAAACATTAAAATCCATCTTCCATACATGTTGTTGTAATCTTTTAAAAATGCAGTTCTGACAATGCTGTGCTCCTGCTTAAAACTCAGCACTGGTTGCCTATTATTTACAAGACAGGGTCTGAGATCCTTAACGTGTCATGTAAGGTCTCACAGTCTGCCTTGGTTCACCAGCTCGTCACCTGTATCTTCTTACCTTGTACTTTATGTTGCAGTCTCCCACCTTCACTGACTTCGCTTATCTTTATTGTGCTGTTTTCTGTGCCTAGAACAACTACTTATCTTTTGATATTTCCAGAGAGGATTGGGCTTTAATAAAACTAGATACACAGTTTCAAATAATAGAAATTGTAGGGTAAATGTTGTAATGTAGAGCATTGGAATAATGTCAGGAGGTTTGAAAATTCATGACAAACTATAAAGTGCCATAGGGAGAAAGCAAATTAGTGTTTTTGTTTCTTATTGAGACCATCTCCTTTAGGAGCAACATCTTCCCTAAATATCCTTCTCTATGTGAAATTCAGAAGTAGAGCAATATGATTTACTTTTTATTAATCCTGTGAGACTCGGTGATGTCTTAGAGATCTGTAGATTGTGTATTTGTGTGCTTGCATGTGTAGGCTCACACTTACCGTATCTAGCCTATTATTTTGTACAAACAATTATGATACATGTAATTATGTATATGATTATAATTGATGAATACTGTTATTATTCCAAATACTCCTTAGTACTCTATGAAGATAAATAAACATATTAACTTGAAATAAAATAAAACCCACCGTGGCTTTTATTTAAATTTCAAAAAAAAAAATTTTTAGCCTTGCCTCCTGAAACAAAAGAAGCTGATTCGCTTTTCCTTAGCAACTATGAGTTTAGAAGATGTTGGATTATTTTCCTGTATTCTGCTTATAAGAGAAATAGGGTTGAGAGTTCAGGTAGAAGGAATCTTCCATTGTGTCTGCCCCTGATTTGGAGATACCTTATATTTTAAACCACAAGTTTTAATGTCTGTTCTTGAGAAAGATTATCTTACTGTATATGTTATCTTCCATTGTTATGTAAGTACCATGTATAATCAAGGTGTTTGTTAAAGAAGATAGCCATTACTTTTAGTGTTTTCTTCTCTAATGACATTATAAAAAATTATTATAAAATGTTTAAGTATTGAAAGCCCCAGTTTTGTGGGCTGTTTCTATCAAATATTGCATTTTTTTCTTGCAATCTTGTATAGGAGGAACTGCGATGTAATGGTTAGGAGTTAGCCTGTGGAACCAAACTGATTGAGTCCACATGCTACCTTTACTACTGACTCGATAACCTTAGACTTGTTATCTAACCTCTATTTCTATGGGTTTCTTCATCTATAAAGTGGGGGCAGTAATAGTACATAATATAGATTAAATAATTAATTTATATAAAGCCCTTAGAACATTGTCTGACAATAGTAAGTGCTATATATAGCATTGACTATTTCAGTATCTAGTGCATTAGAATACATCGAATGTATTTATAGATCTTGATGATCATGTAGTCTCCAAGAATATTGTTTCAGGTTGTTAGCTTTCAGTGCATTTGTTTATCACTGAATGTTTCAGATTTTATTCAGTTTTTAAATGACTTTTTCTTTCTTATTGCTTGGTAGAAGTGCTTACTTTCTCTTAGAAGTGACACAATGTGCTTACTATTTCAGAAGCTTTGTATTTTGTAACTATTTAGTGCTGTTATGTTATTATTAAAGGAATGATGATATTTAAGGTTTGAATTCTTGGTTCATTCATTGTTTTCATTAATTCTTTCTGCGTAAAGTAAGAATAAAAAGAAACTCATGTTGCCAGAAACTTCTACCAAGAGAAAACATTTAAAAACTCTCTCTTTATATAAGCATTGTCCATAAAGTATATCAATCTTTAACATTATGAGTCTTTAAAAAAACCAGTAGTTCAGTTGAGGTATAGTAGTTTTTCTTAATGAAGTAAAGGAATCAAATAGCCAATTATGTGCCATTCTTTATGAAAGCAGTTGGTATAAGATCACATGTCTATTGATTTGATTTCTTGTATATTATATACTATATAAAAAAATTGTGGAAGGGGAGAATAGGGATTCCTCTTGTGAGATAAGAATTCTCAGTTTAACACTCTCTTCTGTCTAACTGGGTACTTTTGGTACGCAAAAAAAGGGAAGAGTTAGTAGATAATCATATATAAACCTAACAGGTTTTAAACAGGTTTCAGTTTAAGGCCATCAAAAATATAGCATGGCCGCGACATAGTAACTTTACTGTTTGTTACATGAGACTGTATTTTTTAATTCAGTTCTCTTTGTAGCAAGATTACAACATTAATAAAAATAGATCTGTAAAGAAACTATTGATGATTCCTCATATGGAAAAACTATTTGGTTTGGGAACTATAGATATTTTACTTCTCATTTTTTGATCAAGTACTCCCCAGAGCAGGAGAGGCAAAGTTTACTGTAAAGAGGACAGATAATAAATATTTGAGGCTTGGTGGGCCATGTGGTCATTGTCTCAACTACTCAGCTCTGCCCTTGTAGCAGAAAGCAACCACAGACAGTTCGTAAAGAAATGGGGATGGCTGTGTCCCAGTGGTTTATTTACAAAAAGAGATTCAGAGTGAAGGAAGGAATTTCACCCATCGGCTGACTGATGCACTAGAATATAAAGTTTACTTCTTATGGTCCTTTTGATTAAAAATCTCTGTTAGAATTTTATTTTCTCTTTTAACAAATCTTTTAATTTAGACTAGGTAACTTAAATGTTAGTGTTTAGTTGACAGAGTCTATGTTAGCTTCTTATGTCACAAAATTTTTAAATGCCAACTTGAAAGAAGTAGAAATAACTGGACTTTGGAGTCAGAAAGAACGAACTTTGTACTTAATTGTACCTAATTGCTTTGTGACTATGGGCAAATAATTTTACATTTCAGAACTTCAGTTTCCTTGTTTGTAGAAGAGGAATACTAGATATCTTCAGGTAGTTCGATTTTCCATTTAGCTATCTTTTCATCCATTCAATTTAGCAAGATTATTTCAGTCATTAATATATGTCTTTAGAACTGGTAGAGAACTGTACATGGGATGAGCACCTCTGGTCATACTGAGGAATCAAAGCTTCTGAAATTTCACAGTGCTTTAACATTTATGTCACACCATTTTTATGACATTGTTGCAACTTCTGTTAGTGCTTAAAGTTTTAGTTACACAGTTTCTCTTGAACAGATTGTAGTATATAAAAATATGAAGTAAAATTTTGATGTTTGTTTATCAGTGGAAGCCTTCTGCAGAATCGCTAGATTTACGTTAGACATTATTAGACTTAATTATTTTACCTTATTGACAGCCTATAATAGAAACAGACTGTAAATAGTTTCTGTTATATGCTCAATAAAATCTCTGAAAGAAAGTTGGTGTCCTCATTAGGCAGATGGTAGCATACTGAAATGATATTTATAAGCGGATCTTGTTTGGAATGAAAAATAACCTTTAGACATATGATTCTAAATATAATATATCTTGTGTATACTTGAGTGTAAATTGTTTAGCTAATGTCTGGAAGCATAGTAAAATCTATTCTTTGTAACTTTGCAGCTTAGGGACAGAATGGAAACATTGTTGAGTCTGGTAAAGATGCATATAATTAGCACTGGCTTTTTCAGTGTGAGGTTCATAAATTAGTGCCCCAGTAGGATGTTGTATTTGTTTGTTTGTGTGTTTGTTTGTTTTGGAAGGGTGTGTTCTTTTGACATGGGTAGGATAGGATATATGGCATTCTTCTTTTTTAAGTTTTTTATTTTAATCCTGTAATTAACATGGATTGTTATAGTAGTTTCAGGTCTACAGTATAGTGATTCAGTAATCTATACATTACTCAGTGCTCATCATGATAAGTGTTCTCTTAATCACCTATTTTACCCTTCCCTCTGGTAATCATCTGTTTGTTCTGTATAGTTACCAATCTGTTTCTTGGTTTGTCTGTCTCTCTTTTTTTTCTTTGCTCATTTGTTTTTATTTTTTAAATTCTACATGTAAGTGAAATCATATGGTATTTGTTTTTCTGACACTCTGACTTTCCTTGGTATTATACTCTCTAGCTCCATCCATATCATTCCAAATGGCATACTTTCATTCTTTTCATGGGTGAATACTATTCCATTATACATTATATTATACCATATCTTCTTTCTCTGTTCACCTATGAATGGACATTTGGACTGCTTCCATAATTTGGCCATTGTAAATAATGCTGCAGTAAACAGAGGGGTGCATTGTATCTTTTTGAATTATTTTTTTGTATTTTAGGGGTAAATACCCAGTAGTGTGATTACTGGAACACAGGGTAGTTCTTTTTTTAACTTTTTTTAACTTTTTTTTAATGTTTATTTATTTTTGAGAGAAAGAGACTGAGTGTGAGCAGGGGAGGGGCAGAGAGAGAGGGAGACACAGAATCTGAAGCAGACTCCAGGCTCTGAACTGACAGCACAGAGCCCGATGTGGGGCGCGAACCCACAGACCGTGAGATCATGACCTGAGCCGAAGTCGAAAGCTCAACCAACTGAGCCACCCTGGCGCCCCCTTTTTTAACTTTTGTAGCAACCAACATACTGTTTTCCACAGTGTCTGCACCAGTTTGTGTTCCCACCAACAGTGCAAGAGGATTCCTTTTTCTCCACATCCTCACCAACACTTGTTATTTCTTGTGTCTTTTTTTTTTTTTTTAGTTTATTTATTTTGAAAGAGACAGAGACATCATGAGTGGGAGAAGCGGGGGGAGAGAATCCCATGCAAGCTCCGTGCTGTCAGCACAGAGCCTGACGCAGGGCTCAAACTCACAAAACTGCAAGTTCTTGACCTGAGCTGAAACCAAGAGTTGGATGCTTAACCGCCTGAGCCACCCAGGTGCCCCCAGCGTGTGTTTTTTATTTTAGCCATTCTGAAAGGTGTGAGGTAATACCTCATTGTAGTTTTGGTTTGCATCTCCCTAATGGGAGTGATGTTGAACGTCTTTTTTTTTTTTTTTTTTTTAAGTTTGTTACTTATTTTGAGACAGAGAGAGAGAGAGCACAGGTTGGAGAGGAACAGAGAGAAAGGGAGAGAGAGAATCCCAAGCAGGCTCTGCACTGTCAGTGCAGAGTCCAGTATGGGGCTCAGACTCACAAAACTGCAAGTTCTTGACCTGAGCTGAAACCAAGAATTGGATGCTTAAGCGACCGAGCCACCGAGGCACCCCAGTGTTGAACATTTTTTCGTGTGACTTTTGTGCATGTGTATGTCGTCTTTGGATAAATTTCTGTTCTTGTCTTCTGCCCATTTTTAAATTGGATTATTTGTGTTTTGGGTGTCGAGTTCATGTTCTTTTTATGTTTAGGATACTAACCCTTTATCAGACATGACATTTGCAAATATCTTCTCCCATTCAGTAGTTTGTCTTTTAGTTTAGTTTTTTTTTTTTTTATTGTTTGCTCTGCTGTGCAGAAGTTTTTTCTTTTGATGTGTTCCAATAGTTTATTTTTGCTTTTATTTCCCTTTCCTCAGGAGCTATATCTAGAAAATGTTACTATGGGCAGTGTTGGAGAAATTACTACCTGTATTGTCTTCTAGGATTTTTATGGTTTCAGGTCTCACATTTAATTTAGGTCTTTAGTCTATTTTGAGTTTATTTTTGTGTATGGTATTAAGAAAGTGGTCCAGCTTCATTCTTTTGGTGCTGGTGTTTCCCGACACCATTTTTCCCCCATTGTGTATTCTTTCCTCCATTGTTGAAGATTAATTGACCATATAATTATTTATTTCTGGGCTCTCTATTCTGTTCCACTGATCTGTGTCTGTTTATTTGCCAGTACTATACTGTTTTGATTACTGCAGCTTCGTAGTGTATCTTGAAACCTGGAATTTTGCTTTTCTTTTTCAAGATTGTTTTGGCTATTTGGCATCTTTTGTGTTTCCATATAAATTTTAGGATTGTTCTAGTTCTGTGAAAAATACTGTTGGTATTTTGGTAGGGATTGCATTAAATCTGTAGATTGGTTTGGGTAGTATAGACATTTTAACATATTTGTTCTTCCAGTCCATGAGCATGTATCTTTCCATTTCTTTGTGTCATTTTTAGTTTCTTTTATTAATATTTTATAGTTTTCAGAGTATAGGGTTTTCACCACTTTCGTTAAGTTTGTTTGTAGGTACTTTGTTACTTTTGGTACAGTTGTAAATGGATTGTTTTCTTAATTTCTCTTTCTGCTGCTTCATTATTAAGGTACAGAAATAAAACAGATTTCCATATTATTGGCTTTATATCTGGTGACTTTACTGAATTCATTTATCATTTCTAGTAGTTTTTTGGTGGAGTCTTTAGGGTTTCTATACACAACATCATGTCATCTGCAAACAGTGAAAATTTTACTTCTTCCTTACTTATTTGGATGCTTTTTTTTTTTCTTTTTGTCGTCTGATTGCTATGGCTAGGTCTTCCAGTACTATGCTGAATAGAAGTGGTGAGAATGGACATCTTTGTCTTGTTCCTGACCTCAGGGGAAAGGTTCTCATTTCTTTCCCCATTATGATGTTCGCTCTGGGTTTTTACTATACGGCTTTTATTATGTTAAGGTGTGTTCCCTCCAAATCTATTTTATTGAGAGTTTTTATCATGAATGGATGTTGTCCTTTGTCAGATGCTTTTTCTGCATCTGTTGAAATGATCATGTGGTATTTATCCTTTCTCTTATTGACGTGATGTATCAGATTAATTGATTTGCAAATATTGAACCACCCTTGAATCGTGGGAATAAATTCTACTTGATCGTGATGGATAATTTTTTTAATGTATTGTTGGATTTGGTTTGCTAGTATTTTGTTGAGGATTTTTGTGTCTATATTCATCAGAGGTACTGGCCTGTAGTTCTTTTGTGTGTGTGTGTTTGTGGTGTCTTTATCTGGTTTTGGTATCAGAAATGAAGAGAGTGAATGAATTTGGAAGTTTTCCTTCTTGTACCTTTTGGAATACTTTGAGAAGAATAGGTGTTAGATCATCTTCAAATGCTTGGTAGAATTCCCTTGTGAAGCCATCTGGTCCTGGACTTTTGTTTTTTTGGGAGCTTTTAATTACTGATTTAGTTTCTTTGCTGGTAATCTTGGTCTGTTCAAATTTTCTCTTTCTTTCTGCTTTAGTGTTGGTAGGTATATGTTTCCAGAAATTTATCTATTTATTCTCAGTTGTCCAATATGTTGGCCAATAATTTTTCATGATACCTATTGAAATTATTTGTATTTCTGTGGTATTGGTTATTCTTCTTTCATTAGTATTGGTTATTCTTCTTTCATTAGTGATTTATTTATTTGGGTCCTCTTTTTTTTTTTTTTAATGAGTCTAGCTAGAGGATTATCAATTTTGTTGATCTTTTCAAAGAACCATCTCCTGGTTTCATTGGTCTGTTCTATTATTTTTTTAGTTTCTATATATCCTTTCTTTCCTACTCTTTATTATTTCTTCCCTTCTCCTGGTTTTGGGTTTTGTTGTTGTTCTTTGTCTAGTTCATTTAGATTTAAGGCTAGGTTGTTTATTTTAGTTTTTATGTATCATTTCTGGTCTATATTACTTCCTTCCTTCTCGTGGTTTTGGGTTTTGTTGTTCTTTTTCTAGTTCCTTTAGGTTTACAGTTAGGTTGTTTATTTGAGAATTTTCTTGTTTCTTAAGGTAGGCCTGTATTGCTATCAACTTCCCCTCTTAGGACTGCTTTTGCTGCATCCCAAAGACTTAGGGCCATTGTATTTTCATTTCATTTGTTTCCATGTAATTTTTTAATTTCTTTTTTTCTTTGTCAACCCCTTCATGGTTTAGTAGCATGTTTTTTAACCTCCATATATTGGTGCTCTTTCCAGATTTTTTCTGTGCTTGATTTATAGTTTCATAGTGTTGTGATCAGAAAAGATCCATGGTATGACTTTGATCTTTTTGAATTTGTTGAGATTTGTTATGTGGCCTAATATGTGTCCTACTTTGGAGAATGTTTCATGTGCACTTGAAAAGAATGTGTATTCTGCTATGTTAGGATGGAATATTCTGAATATATCTGTTAAATTCATCTGGTCCACTGTGTCATTCAAAGCCACTGTTTCCTTGTTGATTTTTTGGTTGGATGATCTGTCCACTGATGTTAAGTGTTAAAGCCCCCTATTATTATTGTATTATTATTGATTAGTTTCTTTATGTTATTAACTGTTTTATGTAGTTAAGTGCTCCCATGTCCGGTGCATAAATATTTACAATTGTGTTACCTTGTTAGATTGTCTCCTTTATTGTTATATAGTGTCATCCTCTGTGTTTTGTTATAGTCTTTGTTTTAAAGTCTATTTTGTCTGCTTTAAGTATTGCTACCCTAGCTTTTTTTTTGACAGCCATTTACATGATAAATGTTTCTCCATCCCTGTGCTTTCAATCTGCAGGTGTCTTTAGGTCTGAAATTAGTCTCTTATAGGCAGCATATAGATGGGTCTTGCTTTTTTTATCCACTCTGTTACCCTGTGACTTTCGATTGGAGCATTTAGTTTGTTTACATTCAGAATAATAATTATAGCTAAGTATTTATTGCCATTAACACCCAAAGCAAACAGTGAAGCTTGGTAATATGAATAATGGAATTTGATGTGATGTTACACTTGAGGATAAAGTATAGCTATTTATTTGTATTATTCATTTATACTGATAGTTCTTATATGGCTGTAGTTACCTGTATAACACCCAATTATGATTCTGTTTGACAACTTAATTTAGAAAAAATAAATATTTTTTAAAGCTAAGAAAATGAAAAGGTTCACGTTATGTTTTGATGAAACTAAAACTCACAACCAATATTAAATACCAAACATTTACAGTAAAAATTTTAGAACCTCTGAATATTCTCTAGCTTTTATATCCAAGTTTGTTTTTAGAAATGGAAATCTCATTAGTTTATATACATAACTTTTTAGAGTATATAAACATGATTTATCCTTTTTTCTTTCTTCACTTAAAAGATATTTATTGAATGCCTACTGCATGCTAGGTGCTGTGCTAATAGGCATAAGGGTTGTGATGATGAGCATTCATAACTTTGGTGATATGTACATGTGCAGAAAAAAATAAGTGCTTTGAGAGTATAAAATAGGAATATCCTTCATCTAAGTAAGATTTCTTGAGAAAGTTATGTTTCTGAGACAAAGAATAGTAATAGTAATTAGCCAGACAAAGGGGGGAGAGGTACTCCTAGCAGAGGGACTCTTCTTTACTAGGCCCTAAGTATGAAGGGAGCAGAGCGTGTTGGAGAAGCCAGAAGCCCAATAACTAGAGCACAGAGATCAAGGAGAAAGCAGAATAATGGTAGAAGCAGAGTGCAGGCTCTGATTTTTAGAGTGCAAAGAACTTTGTAGGACACTTCAGTAAAGATTTTAGTTTTTACCCTAAGAGCAATGGGAAATCATTAAAGCGTTCTAATGGGGCAGTTGGTATGATCAGAATTTGCATTTTGAAAAGATCCATCAGACAACAGTGGGAGAACAGAGTGTAATAGGGCAAGAGGGAAATGGAGAAAAGTTTGGTGGCTTTGCATTAGTCCTAGCAACGGATGGTTCATAACTTGAATGTGAGTGGATGAAGAGGAAGTAAAGGGAAACCCACACATTCAAGATATATTTAGTTGGTAGAATTCTCTGGAGTTGATAGATTACCTGGGATTTGGGAGAAAGTTGTCATAGGTGACTTTCAGGTATCTGCCTTTCACAATTGGAAAGCAGTGATACATTTGGTAGAGCAGAAAACACTAGAAAGAGAACCAGGAATGGGGTTGGGGGAGGGTCGTGAGTTCAGTTTTGGACCTCTTGATTCCAGGCAATTCTTGAAGAATTTGAGAGAGAGAGAAAAGAAACAGCAGCCAGAGGAGGAGAATGCAGGACAGAAGATTTTAAAACTGTGACAGACTTAGGCATGTTGAAAATACTGAAGAAAAGGAAGGATCCAGTAGAGAGAGAGGTTTCAAAATTATTGAAGGAGAAAGGGGGTAATTCAAGGAGCAGAAGTTCTTATTAAAGGCTAGAAGGAGCCTAC
The DNA here is from genome assembly GCA_030068075.1 of Paguma larvata. Taxonomy (NCBI): domain Eukaryota; kingdom Metazoa; phylum Chordata; class Mammalia; order Carnivora; family Viverridae; genus Paguma; species Paguma larvata. The sequence continues at coordinate 19,625,043 of CM057840.1, forward strand.
CCAAGTGGAATTACTGGTCTTAAATAAGAGATGCAGTGCCTCTTGTGTTTTAACAGGAGAAAGAAGAGGGTTGTGTGAACGTAATGTTTAGTAACTGGGCATTGTTTTTCCTGAGATGGGACCAGCCTTTACTGAAAGGGGTCAGCAGTCAACGTCTGAGGAAAGTAGGGATTTGGAGATAGTTACAGTGGTTAGTGAATTGACAAACATAGAATTTCCTGGCTGCATTGAGGGAAGTTTTTTTGTTTAATGAGTATCATTTAATATTATCTTAAATATATCAGATTTGGGGGAAAGCCACAAGACTGTGAGCTCTACTCATAGAATTCATGGTGACCCTGTATACTTTTAAGCTATGGCATCAGTTTGCAAAGACCTAGCACTACTCTAAATATTAAAGCAGAGACACCATTTGCAGTGTCACGAATAGAGGTCCTATACATCTTTAATGTAGTATATGATTTCACCTAACTTAACTTTTAGTGTTATTTATGTTGAGTAGGCCTACTTTGTTTCTAACCAGTGTTCTTTTTTCCCTTTTTTTAGGCAGGCAGAAGTCCTGAAGGCTGACATGACAGGTATTGGTTGGCTCATTTGGCTTTCACAGCTTATTTTATACCATTAAGGGAATTAAGGGAAGGGTCTCATCTTTCCTGTATTACTCGTTGCACTGTCCTAGTTGCCAAAAGGGATGATGACTTACATATTTGCTTTAAATAATTACTGTGTTCGAACTTTGAATTTTTTTTATGTTTATTTATTTATTTTGAGAGAGAGAGAGAACACATGCGCGTGACCCAGCAGGGAAAGGGCAGTGAGAGAGGAAGAGAGAGAATCTTAGGCTCTGTGCTGACAGCTCCCCTGATGCGGGGTTTGAACCCACAAACCATGAGATCATGACCTGAGCTGAAATCAAGATGCTTAACCAACTAAGCCATCCAGGCGCCCCTGAACTTTGAATTCTTACTTAGATGGGCAAGAATTTTATATAATCTGTGCTACATTGTATTGAATATTAGTTAATTTAATTCACGTAGCTGTTTAATTTTTATGAACTATTTGTCATCAATTTAAGATATAGAAGAAAGAATTCATATATCATATAAACAAAAATACTTTATGGTATTAGCTTCATGTCTTCCTGTTTATAATTCTCCAAACTTGACTAGTAAGTAAATATGAGAAAAAATATTTGTAGGAAAACTCTACTAAAAGTCCTTGAAATTGAGTGAACTGCCTTGCCACCTTTTCTCCCTTATCTTTTTTGTTTTGAATAGCCAGGGTATTTTTGAAAGAATAACTGAAAGTCACTAGAAGGAGTAGATGATTTTAGATGGCACTAACTATGGTAGTGATTGGTATGCTCTGTATAGCAGCATAGTCTGTTCTAAAGTGTACAAAGAGATAATGTGATGATGGATCTCATTCTAATTTTTGAGGACTTTAGTTCTGCAGTGAAATCCACAAAGCGTTAAACCATTAAAACCAGCATTCTGGCCAGAATTTACAATCTAGAGGAAATAGTTTCTTTAGAGGTCTTTTTCTCAACATTGTAGGCTAATGTTGATGTTGATGCTAATGTTTTAAGAATTTGTGGGTAATATTGTCATCTTGTTCAAGATAAAAAGAAAAAAAATTCTAAAAACATTTTTTACAGGTTTACTTCGTATAATACCTCAGTTCTTGCCATTATTTACGTAGCTGTTATCATCTTCCTTACTATGGATATCAGTGTCAGCTCTGAGGCACTGTATTATGCTTTTGTCTTGTCGTTGTAGGCATAATCTGCATTATGTGAGCACAGTTGTGCATGGAACAGTGTTAGGCTGTCTATACCTTTTACTTAAGTAGTGAATACCCTCAGGAAGTCGGCTTAGGGTTTGGCTTTTTTATAGGGAACATTTGGCTGCCTAGAAACATTAAGATGATTGAATAAATCTATAAATCTATTTATTTAGTCCTAAAACCTAATAAGGGACCAAGAAGCCAATACTACACCCTGTTTTGTTTTGTTTTGTTTTGTTTTGTTTTGTTTTTTAATAGCAAATTCTTGTGAGGATTAACTCAAGTATCCAGGAGATTTTATTTGCAGAATTAGAGAAGAGTAAAGATTATGCCATTGTGTCACAGTAAAATACTAAATGTAATCAGAAGCCTAATTGAAAAGTCTGTTATTAAGTTCTTCTGTTGGGGCAGTTCACTGTCAAAGGCTAATGTGTCTTGCAGGACTCTGGCAGACAGTAAGGCCCCTATTGAGTAGTATGTTTTGTCATAGCCTGACTTCCTGATTTCATCTTTCACCCAATCTCTCATTTGGCCTCTTGAGCAGCTTAATCACCATGTGCTGCGAGTTCTCATTTATGTTAAATGGCAAGTATGGATTGCTCAAAATCCACAAGTTTCTTGGCAAGCAGTTTACCAATCATTAAAATAACCCTTACTGTTAGGGCTTTATCAGGTTGACATATAGAGAGTTTGGAATAACAGCAGAATGTGCAAACAACTGCTGGATTGTGAACAGACATGAAGATTCTATAAGGACAGTTGTGAGAATGATTCAAAATAAAAAGAAAAAACCTGCTCTGGACAAAGAGAGACCGTTATGAGAGTACACAGAACCGTCTTGGCAGTTCATCATTTCAAATGGGGGGACTTTTGAGGCATATGGCTTCCTGTGATATGAATACCAACTTCATATCATATCATTTTGAGTAGAAATTCAAACTAAAGCAAAGGGTGCACCATTCGGGTTTTTTTTTTTAGCCGCTTTCCATGCTGTTATTTCAAAGCTAAAAGACACAAGCATCTTGAACCAGATTTAGTCATTAGCCAAAGGGTGAAAGTCACTTTTGAAAATGTAGTAGTGTAAAACTTCTGCAGCAATCTGTGTATGAAGCAGGCTGTAGCCTTGGGGAGTGGAGAGGGAAGGAGTCATCCGTGTAGTATGATGGTTTTAACTAACTGTTTTTCTATCTATCTGCTGTTTGTTTTGTTTGTTTTGTTACTCAGATTCTAAGCTGGGTCCAGCTGAGGTCTGGACATCCAGGCAGGCTCTGCAGGACCTGTACCAGAAAATGCTAGTTACTGATTTGGAATACGCTTTAGACAAGAAAGTAGAACAGGATCTGTAAGTACTATCATTTGGGATGTCCCTGTAAGATCAAGAGTCTCGCCAAGAGTTTAGAATAAAAAAGAACAATTTGGTTGTTTGTTCTAAACCTATTTCAGAGTAAGCACTTTCAATGAAAAAAACTTCTAATACTTGTGATTTTTTTGAACAAAATATTTGACCATTGTTATTACTTCAAATAGTCTTAGGTAGCAAAAGGAGAAATGCTTGGGGTTGAGTTTTAGGGCATATCATAAAAACAAATCTATATGTATTTCAAGTACTAAGAGGCGATGTTTGGATTCTCTGTATGTATTCAGTCCTGCATTTAAACCATGGTTAAAAAAGAAATTCAATAGTAAACTTTAGATAAATCTTCTTCGGTAAATGTGATTCTGTAAATTTCTTCCAAAAGGAAAGTGTGTTTGCATTGTAAGGGAACTTCTTCCTTTTGTAAAATAGGTATTTCCTCCCCCCCCCCCACCCCATAAAACTAAAGAAAAATTTTGTATATTTAGGCTATTCCACTTGTTCTTTCTATGAGAGGTGAAATGACAGATGACCAGATTCCCAAGTGAGTAAATAAATGCCTTTTGTGGAGGGCCTTGCCTTATAAATCGGATCAAGGATATTAGCCTGATGGAATATTAAAAATCAATTAAGAATATTCTGTTTAGTAATGCCTAGTACCCTAAGTTGTGGTGAAGATTAGTTTTTCCTATCTTGTACACCTTTCTTAGATACTTTATATTTTTAGGAGTTCTAGTAATAAAAGCTTAATCACAGCTACTCAGAATCCATATCTATGATATTAGAGGCAAGGATAAAATGTCATCAGAAATACTGAGGGAGTGATTGTCCTCATGAACCATTAAAAACGCAAGTGCCCTAGAGTCTCAAAAGTTGACGTTGATAAAGAATTAGGTACTTTCCAGGTAGGTTTTAGACCTTTCGTCTGTGTTCGCTCTAATCAATCAGTAATAATCTCCCTCCCTCCTAGTTCTGTCCACCCCCCTCCCCCACTGTGGTTTCCAAGTTAAGGAATAACTGTATTTCACCCTAACTGAATATAAAATGATTCTCTACACAGCTTGATTCATGATAAACATTTTATAATAGAATATTGGTATGCCATATTTCAGCATTGTGTTTTTTCCTATTTTAAATAGCCAAAATTGAAATGTCAAAAGATGAACTTATATTTCAAGCTGTGAAGAAAATATTTACCCCAAGAGAAATAAAGCATTAAAAAGAATTAGAACAGAGTGCTGTGGGAACTAGATTTTATGGAAATAAGAGATATGGCTTAATATTTAAAAATATTTTTCCCCTTATACATGTCACTTAATAGGATATGCTCAGTTATTTCTTGGCACAGCGTATGGCAATTTGTTAATAGCTTACTTTTACTTTGGTCTTGCGACTGGTTTTGTACTGGGATTCCTAAATAGGCTCTAACTAACTCTAGTAGTTCTAAAAGATTAATAACTGAAGCCACAGTCTGATTATTCGAACATTTGGTAAGTGTTTACTAAGGTCAGTTGACTTCTATTGCATGTCTGGTCTTGCTCAAAGAAGAGCATAAAGTTATTTAAATAAGTGAATAACTTTAATGCAGGTTTACTGTCTAGTGTGTTATAATTATAACAAACAGTTCTTTCTTGTTCTCAGGGGGACCAGTGTCTGCCCAGTGAGTCACTGCTATACCAAATAGAATTACATTTTGTTTTCAGCTGGAATCATGCCTTTAAGAATCAGATCACAACACTACAAGGCCAGGCAAAGAATCGAGCAAACCCGAATCGGAGTGAAGTTCAGGCAAACCTTTCTCTGTTCCTAGAGGCAGCTAGTGGCTTCTATACTCAGGTGAGTTCTACGTTGTATATAACTTCTCCTAGGATTAGTCATGAATGTTCTTTGTACACATCTTGTTATTCAGTAAACACTTTTTGTTAAAACTATGTGGGCCATCCAGGAGTTGATCACCTGTAATTTCAAGTGAATAATATCCCAAGTCGTTGACCATAAGACCTTAAAACAAAAAGATTCAATCAAACAAGGTTGATGTTTTGGCTTAAAGGTTGGAGATATAATTGTGTGAGTAAAACAAGGGTAATGAGAGCCATATCTTAGTGAAACAGCAAAAGTAGTCTGTTATAAGTGGTATTAGAGCAAATGTGAATTTATGGGTATGGGTATAGTCATTATGAAAGTAATAGCTATGTTGTGCCAGGCAAGCAAAATTTGTGATATCAAGTGAGTTTTCATAGTATTATGTGTTTAGTGGAATTTATCTGAAGCTTTAAATGCTATTAAGCTACCTAAGAAATGGAGTAGATTTTCCTCCATTTTAATAATTATTAAGCTGTTATTTATCATCCTCAGAGACTTCTCTTGTTCTTGGTTACATCCCGATAAAACTTCTAAATCGGGCGGGTTAAAGAATACACAAATCTTTCTAAACGATGAATTTTCTTTAAACAGAGTATTTTAGAAAACTTCATCATCTCATCCGTTTGTAGTAGCATTCATAATTTAATTAATAAAATGCATATAAACTCTCATCTTAGAATGGCAGGACACAGTTTTGAAGGTCTTAGACTAAAAGAAATCTTTGGCCATTCTCTGTGCTGCTGCCTGACCATTGCTGCCTGTATTTTGGCTCCATTTTGGTTTTACCATATCTTGGAATGAAGGAAAAGAAAAGGAAGTTGTCACGTAGTTAGCCATCATCTTACAGAGATTATTCGTTTTCCTTAGACTAAAACATTCTTCACAGTTGATCACTGAAAGAACTAAAGTATGGTTCTTATTTTCAAAATTCATTTTTAAACTGATGCCAACTTCTAGCAGTAGAAGTTGGTATTTCTGGAGAGAAGGATTGTAGTCTGTCCCTAGTCCTTTAAGCAGATGTTAAAGATTAATTCATTCCACAAGTAGACTTTTAAAAGCCTGCTGTTTGTAAGGCACGCTATAGATACTGAGGATATGGAGGAAAAAGAGATAGTCTTTTCCTTATTTTAAGGAGATATCCAGTCTAAATGAAGAGATACATACATTAATTAATAGATATTCCTTTTTGTTTTCTAATTATAAAAACAATGCATACTCATCTTAAGAAATTTGTAAATTACACAGAAAAAAATTTTTAGGTCTGTTCAGGATAAATTACTACTTTAATATATATCCTTCTGATGCTTTAATAATTTTGTACATAGTTGTACATATCCAGTATTATTTTTAAATTTTTATTTATTTTTGAGAGAGAGAGACAGTGCAGGTGGAGGAGGGGCAGAGAGAAAGGGAGACACAGAATCTGAAGCAGGCTCCAGGCTCCACAGTATCAGCGCAGAGCCCAACATGGGACTTGAACTCACAAGCTGTGAGACCATGACCTGAGCTGAAGTCGGACACTTAACTGACTGAGCCACGCAGTCGCTCCTGCAAAAGTGTCTATCTTGATGCATGCTTGCTAGCGTTAAGTGTTTTCATTAAAAGTGAATGCATGATTAAATGAGTGATGTACACTTATTAGATGGAAAATAATTTTTCTTTTAAACTTTAATGTTTGGGTTATTAGTATTGAACTGCATCCCTATTTTATTAGATATTCGTATTTTATGTAAGTCCTTATTTGCTTTTCCTACTCATCATTTGGACCCTATTTTTTCATGGTGATTTGTCTGATTTGCATTGAAAGATATTAATTTTTTCTGGTATTTTTGGCAGACACCTTTTTCTCCAGTTTCTTCTTTTGTTCTTTCATTTAATTTAGAGTTACCAGGTTGTTGTTGTTGTTGTTGTCGTTTTTTGTTTTGTTTTTTTTTGGAATATAGCTGCTGCTTTGTCCATAGATCAGTGGAGGGAGTATGAGCATTCGAGGGACAGAGTGGGGGGGGAGGGAGAGAACTCAAGCAGGCTCAACACAGGGTTTGAACTCATTGTGAGATCATGACTTCAGCCAAAATCAAGAGTCACTTAACCGACTAAGCCACCCAGGTGCGCCAGATCAGTGGATATTTAGTAAGGACGGTAATATTTTTATCTAAAGGAACAAATAGATATTATAATTCAAATCTTAAAATTTGAAAATTAACACCAATATTTTAGAATAATGATAAATTATGACATATCTGTAAAATGAAAATTTATGAAACTATTATAAGTTGATGTTTATGAAGTTTTTTAAGATGTTGAAAAGTTGTGTTATTATTGAGTTATAGTTTGACTTGATATGTTAATCAAGGAATCTCAGCTCAGAGTATTAACAAAAATATTATCCCCTATTCCCACATCACTACTTTCAGCTATGCTTTGCTGAATTCCAGATTTCTACCATAACTTCTTAGAAAGATTTCATAATATTCTGGTTGCTTTTAGGTTTTTGAAATATGGTCTAGTTTTAAAACTCCAGTCTGATTCAAATCTGTATTCCTTCCCCTCCCTTTTCAGTAGAAAGTGGAATTTTGAATGAACACAGCTGAAGCGGGGGAGCAGTAGGGACCCTGAGTAGCTGGCCGTGGTGGAGGGAAGAGGGAAGGCATCCACATGCTACCCTATGTGTTTGTAATAGCCATTATACAGATTGCTTTATCGCCTAGGAGCATGATTCTTGGCCTTTTTATGATGTGGTGTATATGTAACATATTTCCAAAGCTTTAATTGCACATTGATAAGTCTGCAAGGAAGGAAAACAAGAATCATCATTTTTATTGAGGGAGTATGGTATTTGTAAACAAAATTTTATAGGCAGGTAAATAATAAACTCATTCAAATTATTTTATAACGAAAAATATATGGCTAATCTAATTTTGAAAAAATTTTTTTCAATTTTTATAATCATTGATTTTCTCTACCTGCATTCCTTAGGCAGTGGTTGAGCAATTACAACAATTGTAGAATAAGTATTAATAAACTTTTTCATATATTAACATTAATAGGATACTTTACTTGCATTTTCATGTTGTCTTGGTTTGATAACTGGAACAGTTAATGGTATTGCTAACAATGATGTTTTATACATCTTTCTTGATTACATACTGTAGCACAGATTAAGCCACCAGACTGAGGGTATAGACCAAGTCTAGGTAATTGTACAATGTAGGCCAAGATGAGTTTTGAATTTTAATCTTCGAGTGTAATTGTAAGCCGTTGGAGGGGAGGCAGGGGAGTAACATGATAAAGTTTGCATTTTTAAAAGATTGTGTGCTCGCTGGGGGGGCGCCTGGGTGGCTCAGTCAGTTGAGTGTCTGACTTCAGCTCAGGTCATGATCTTGTGGTTCATGAGTTCGAGCCCTGCACCAGGCTCTGTGCTGACAGCTCGGAGCCCGGGAGCCTGCTTCAGATTCTGTGTCTCCCTCTCTTTCTACCCCTTCCCTGCTCATGTTGTCTGTCTGTCTGCCTGTCTCTCTGTCTCAAAAATAAATAAACATTAAAAAAATTAAAAAAAAAAAAAAAAGATTATCCGGGCTGTTGTATGGAGACTGTTGTATGGGGGTTAGGAATGGAAGCTAATTAAGATGCTACTCTGGTAACAGAAAGAAAGTGATGGATTTTTGAAGACTAACTGATACACTTGCTTGTGGATTGGATTGGATATGTGGAATCAGGGTAGGGGAGTAGTCAAAGATGGCTTATCAGATTGAGCAGCTAGTTGACTAGTTGTACCATTTACTGAGATGGAGAATACTGAAGTGAAAACATCTCTGTCCATGTTAAGTTAGATAGCCTATTTGGCATCCATCTGAGTGCAAATGTCAAATAGGTAATCGGATAAACAAGCTTGGAGCTCAGTAAAAAGGTCAGGTCTGGAGTAAAATTTATGATTACAATGAAGAACCCTGCCTTAGACATTAATGGTTGGTATTTAAAACCATAGAACTAGGTGAGAACAAGTTAGCACAAGAGGAGCCACCGTTGCAGTCGTAGAAAATCAGAGTGGTGACTTGGAAGCGAAGAGAAAAACATTTCAGTTAGAAGAGTGATCATCCCTGTGGAATGGTGCTAAGAAGTCAAGTAAGAGGATTACAAAGTGACCAATTAGATTTGACAACGTGGAAGTCACTGGTGACATTAACAAATACTATATTTCTTCATTTCTAAAATGTTTTGGGGGCACCTGGGCGACTCAGCCGGTTAAGCCTCCAACTCTTGATTTCAGCTCAGGTCATGATCTCGCCATTCGTGAAATCATGCCCCATGTCTCCATGCTGACAGCACAGGGCCTGTTTAGGATTTTTCCTCTCTCTGCCCCTCCTGTGCATGTGCGTGCTCTCTCTCAAAATAAATAAATAAGCTTTAAAAATAATTTAATCATATTTTAACATCTCTTAATTAGGGGTCAGTTCATAAAAGATGATATGTCACTATTTAATTGACGATTTTTTTTTTCTCTGTGTTTCAATATATGATACTCAATTATGGTATCTTGGATTTGGTGAAATGTGACTTTGGTAAAGTATGGGGATAGGAATCTGATTGGAATGGTTTGAGAAGAGATTGATACATGATTATCCTCATTTATATTTTCTGTGAAGATGTTTTTACTTCTTAGCTGTCATTTTGTGACCCATTTAAAGCATGGTACCAAATTCAAGCCAGAACCAAATTCCCGAAGTAAAGATGGAACAACATTCTACTGTAGGTTTTTTTAAAAAACATCAAAGAATTGAACAAATAATTGTTACTTTAAGAAACTGGGAGTCAAAAGTATTATTAAGTTTCTGTAGTAATTCGAAAGGTGGTGTTCTATACCTTCATAGTTAGTTCTCCATTTTTAGCCTAGGGCGAGGAGCCAAGGGGCAGTGGGATAACGTAATACTGAGTTTTCACAGAGTAATTGCCAAATAAGTTTTGCTCAACTTATGAAACATCTGTTTTTCTCCTTTAGTGCCACCTTGTTTCTGCACCTAAACCAACTAGAGCTCTCTTACCCAGAATCTTTGAATCAGCAGGAACTTTTCTGGTATCTCCACTTACAACTCCTGGGTTCAGGCAAAATTTTATTACAAGACGTTCCATATGGTCCTCTGGCCCCCTTTGGCTTATTTTTTGCAAACATTCTTTTTTCTTCTTAATAGATGTTTAGCCTTGCCTGGTGTTCCAGTCTGTTCTCTACCAAACTCTGTCTTCTGCCATCTGCCATGTTTCTTCTTGCTGTCTTCTACAGTCGTCTGTTTTTGGTGTCTCCCTCCACCCCATTTTTGTTCCTTTCCTATATTTCTTGCCTTTTATATTCCCTGACTCTAACCATTCTGAGCATTAACTTGTCTACCTAATTTTTCGTTAGCTAATTTCTTGCCCATTACAAATGTACAGGTATAAATAAAGCTGAAATAGATAATTCCTGTGCCCAGGAGGAAAGAGTACACAAAGAAAGGGTACAAAGAATTTGTATTTGGTTATGAAGTGGTTTTTATCTTAGAAAAAAAAGTAGGACATTTCAAATCATGAATTGGGTCCTCAGGGTGTCTTATTTTATATTATGAATTCTGCACGTTAAAAAGTGTGGTGATAGAATCAAGGTATTTCTAATTCTGTAACTTCAGTCAAATCACTTGATATTTCTGTTGCTTTCATATCCTCATATGAAAAAGTAGAGCTTTATCACTGTATATACTATATTGCTGATAGTTTATTGCCAGGATAAGTGAGACAAATGTATCAAATAAGCTAGGGAATGCAGTTTGCTATAAATGTGGAGTATTCACTTGGCTTATGCTAGCTCTCATGTTTGATATCCCTCGCTCCCTTCCCCTGCCCCTTCCTATCCTCACGTTATTTATCTATCTTGCTCATTTGGCTGTGAGCTCTTCAAGAACATAGATTTTCTTATTCATCTCTATTATCCCTGTTGCTTTCCATGGTGTCTGATACAGTAACCAAATATTTGAATGAATATATTTAAGTGAATATTTGAATTAATGGAATAGAATACAAAGAACTGTGTGGGGCCAAGAATGAAACTCTTGGGGAACAAGATGGAGGGAGAAATGCCTTTGAATAAAGGAGACTGAAAAGGAATGATTTGTAAGACCGAAGAAATAAAAGCAAAGCACAGTGATCAGCCATAAGGTTAGCTGTTTTAAATGCAGCAAAGAGGTCCAATAAGATGATGACTGAAAAGTGTCCATTGTATTTGCTTATTAGATAACTGGTTGTCATATGGACAACAGTTTCAGTAGAGTGATGGTGGGATGGGAAGAGGGGTTTGTGTGGAAGGCAGATCATGATGGATTAAGGAGTGAACTGGAATTGAGAAAGCAAATAGGATACATGTGGATTCCTTTGAAGGAGTTTGGTTAAGAATAGGAAGAGACATTGAAAGGTTGGTTATTGGAGGAGGAATCTGGGGTCATGGAGGAGGATGTTTTGGTTTTGGATTGTTTTCTGTGGGCAACACTTGGTATTTGTAGACCATAGCAAAGAAGCATGCGAAGTTAACAGTAGATGTAAGAGTGAGGGGATGATAGGCAGGAGGCAGACAGAATGAAATAAGCATGCTCAGGAAGAGGAGTTAGTTCTGACGAGGAGGAGGTACCCCTGATAGACTAGAGGAAGGAAGGAGGAAGAAATGGGCGCTCTATGTAATGTCAAAAGTCCCTTGCAGATCTGTATCAGATCTATTGTGTATACAAAGATATGCACTGACCCAGGGCTTAAAATAAATCTCAAGGATCTCCTAAAACCAAACAAATAATGTTGGCTTGCATTTAAGTCATATTTGTTGTTGTTGTTTTTTTTAAAGGTCTAGTCTCTATTTATTTATTTTTTTATTTTTGAGAGCAGGAGAGACAAAGCATGAGTGGGGGAGGGTCAGAGAGAGAGAGAGAGAGACAGAATCCAAAGCAGGCTCTAGGCTCTGAGCTGTCAGCAGAGAGCCTGACGCAGGGCTCGAACTCACAGACCGTGAGATCATGACCTGAGCTGAAGTCGGACACTCAACCGACTGAGCTACCCAGGCACCCCTTAAGTCGTATTTGTAACCACTCAATCTTTAATGGCTTTTGTGTATTTCTAAGAGAAATAGTAGGTAGATAATTTCTTGGAGTTGCTTGCTGAGTAGGACCGAATACCCTATTCAGGTAAAGTCTTTTAAAATAAAGTTTCTGTTCCTTTTAGATGCACATCTTAGATTGCTCTAATACTTAAGAATTTAAAAGATCTGATTTATAATAAATGTTACTAGTTATCCTATCCTGTTTTCTTTGAGTCTTTGCTCAGGTCTCAGTAGTATATGGTATTAAGTATACACCTTAAAGTATACAGACTTTACTGTTAGAGAGCACTGCTGAACTTACCAGTTCTGAGTTATCACTCAGTTTTGCTCATGTTTTCCTTTTAGTTATTACAAGAACTGTGTACAGTGTTTAATGTAGATTTACCATGCCGTGTGAAGTCTTCCCAGTTGGGAATTATCAGCAATAAACAGACGCATACCAGCGCCATAGTGAAGCCACAGTCTAGCTCCTGTTCCTATATCTGCCAGCACTGCCTCGTCCACCTTGGAGACATTGGTGAGCCTTTGGTGTGAAGGAATTGCTAATATATTTGTTTTCTTTAGTCATAGAAAGAAGCTTTTTTCCCTCAAACAGAGCATGTATACACAATTTAGTTTGTCATAAGAAGAAATTACAAATTGTGTATTAAAGAATTTACATTTTTCTCAGTATTTGGGGATTGGCAAAGCATCTTGAAGGTATTAACTTTCATATTAAGATTTAAATTTTATTCAGACTTCATGCAGATGTAGGCAAATGGATAGCCAAAATGTAATCAAAGCTAAAGTTTTCGAAGTGGTGCCATAATGTTTTTTAAATTACAAGTCTGTACTCTTGGAATTGCAGGGCTTAGAAATTCTTCCTTCTGAGGCTAGATTGTCTTCTTTCCTTCCTATATCCTTCTTATGATATAATTATATCAGTATATTAAAACCTCATTTTTAATGGTTTCCTTTTTACAGTTAAATTCGTATTCCTATTCAGTGTGTTCTATCTGAGAGTGTTATGTAACTTATTCTTGTTCATCCTTTTAAGGTGACCTAAAAGGGTTGTAAAACAAATTAACTATAGGATTATGTTTCAACTGTCCTCAAATAACAAGGAATGGAGAACATTACAGCTTTAAGTTCGAAGATTTTAGATATCTTGATGACATATAAATCATTGACTCCATGAGGGGTCACATCAAAGTAAGCACCAGGTTCTGCACAGAGATTCATTGAATAGTGTATTTAGGTGTTTTTGCTTTCAGTGTATTCTGTGCACACACATCCTTAATATCGCAGTAGGTATGAGACATTTCAGAATCACTTATGAGATATTGAAGAAATACATAATTTTAAGATCATATTGTATAGTGTTTTTTGTTTTGTTTTGTTTTTAAGTGCCATATAACTCACCCCTTCTTGGTGGGCCGGCTCCAGGTCACCAGCATAGTCCATAGTGGGAGCTGGTGGTGCATGACACTGGAGGACCTGAAAATGGGGGCTAGGTAAGCTTTAAAATTGGTTCCATGCTGAATGTCCCAAATAGGGAAGGCCAGACGGACACTTCACACACAATCCTATAGTTAATTTGTTTTAGAGTATTTTCTGTCTTTAATTATCTTAAATTAATTTTATTGTGTTTATTATCTTTAGAATTGAAAACTGTAGTTGTCTTGGAAATATTACCCTACTAGTTTTTATATTTATTCATTTGTTTGTTTTTAAACTAAATTTTCTTTTTCTCCTCTCAGCTCGATACAGAAACCAGACCAGCCAGGCAGAGTCCTACTATAGGCACGCGGCTCAGCTCGTCCCCTCTAATGGTGAGTGGGCCTCTCACAGCAACCTGGGGTTGACTGCGGTACTTGATTCTCTGTATGTAACAGGATGGAAAATGAGGCTCATCTTCCAGTTTTTGAAAGCAAAAGAGTTTGGAGTTTTGGTATTAAGTTTTGGAGATTTGGTATTGATTGACCTGGAATTTTGGTCATAATTTTTTCTTTTCATTGTGTATACTATATAACCAGAAGTGAATTTTTTAAATAAAACTGTTGTTGTCAGGAAACCACTATAAATAGAATCTCCCCTAATGGGATCTCAAATTGTTTCAACAACTTTGGCTTCCTTAATTAATTACCTCTTAATGCCACCATTTCCTTACTAGAAAAATTTATTATCTAAGATATAGTGCTTGTGTTTTTCGATGGCCCCAAAATCAACATTAGCAGTGATTCTTGTTTGGTGAAATAAATCATTGTCGTTAAGCCAAATTGAAATTCTTTTAGATTCTAAAAGGAGCCCCTTTCAAGCAGGGGTGGCAGTAGGGCACACTGTTTGTTTCGTTTTGTCATTGGCTGCTTTCCCACGACAGTGGCAGGGGTGGTAGTTGTGATTGTCTCTTAGCCCTACATGAAGTCTTACTTAAACTTACAGTGCTCTCTACCCTAATTATGTGCTTTTTAACCTATACATAGTATGTGCCCTCGTGGGAGTGTGCTATTTTGAATTATGCCCACTTGTAATGAGGTAGTTATGAGATTTACTTTATAAAATACTCCCCATTATTAATTTACAGGCTTAAAAACTGATCACCTGTATTCTGATAGCAAGACTGTGCATCTTAGGTTACTTTGGAATCTTCACTTTCTCCTTTAGGTCAGCCTTACAATCAGTTGGCTATCTTAGCTTCTTCCAAAGGAGACCATCTGACCACAATTTTCTACTACTGCAGAAGCATCGCTGTGAAGTTCCCTTTCCCAGCTGCCTCCACTAATCTACAAAAAGCACTTTCTAAAGCACTGGAAAGGTAAGACTGATTTTTCCAGGACGACTTTGTGTAATCTGGGAGCCTTCACCCGTCAATCTGATAGCATACAAGAACTAATAGTTACCTATGCTTCTCTTCCATTTGCCTAATTTCTCAGCATGCCTACATTCTTCAACATGTAGATATATTTTAATAGTTTTGCAGGTAGTCATTGCTGAATTTCAAGCAGCCGGCATCTGCTTTCTTCCCAGTAGAGGAGTACAGGCTGCTGAACACTCACAACTCCCCTGAGTGTTTTGCAGATGAAAACTTAGATGCAGAGTCCTCTCCTTGTGTATCAGGTGCTCAACTAATGTGTTTTTGCAGACCGAAGCCTCTTTTAAGAGGTGTTAGCCATTTTACTGCTTAAGATTCATGGATATTTTTCTTTCATTTCAGCCGGGATGAGGTGAAAACGAAATGGAGTGTTTCTGACTTCATCAAGGCCTTTATTAAATTCCATGGTCATGTGTACCTGAGTAAGAGCTTGGAAAAGTTGAGCCCGCTTCGAGAGAAATTGGAAGAACAGTTTAAGGTTAGATTTCAAAAATAGAGAACTTTTTGTCTTATCTAAATCAGGAACCATAAGATTTGGGGGAAGTTGACTTCTAGTTTTTATGTCATTACTTAGCTGTGAACTGTTGGTTAAAAGTAAATTTGAAGCATATGGAATTTTTGCATACAGCATCCCCTCAATGTAAACAGAGATGCCATCTATAAAGAAATGTAGCAGCAGTGTTTTCACTAAGTAACTGCCATTTGACAGAGAGTACCAAAGTGGGGGGAAGAAAACCAAACAAACTGACTCCTCCTTCCTTCTCAATCAAGCACCTTTCTTTCTTAGTTTCGAAAGTACTTTTGATGGTTTTTATTTTTTTAGATATCATTCTGGTACCTGCTTTAAAATATTTCTATTCTGCAACCTGGGCTCATTATTCTCATTGTGCTTTGATCCATCAGGATTTGTGGTAGCTTGAAGGAAAGGAATGAGAATTTCATTCAACAGGAATATATTTTATTAATTTGTGTAAGGAGATAAAATTAACCTTTGTTCTATTTATATATATGAAAATGATCTTTATTAGAATATTACATTAGAGTAATAACTCTTTTTAATTCATTTATTCAACAAATATTTGCTTGTCACTAGGATCAATAGCGAACAAGATAGTCTTAAAGAACATTTTATATTTCTTGGTTACTTCTGGGTATCTAAACACTTGGGAAGTTTGTCTATAACTGCTTTATGGTTTTATAAGTATTATAAAAGTAACCGTTCCAGAGATGGTAGAACTTAGATAGTTAAGAGACCTAAATTAGCCAAATATAGTCAATGTGAAGTAGTTTTACAGATCATTTTGCAGTTGACATTTTTTATGTACAAGAGATTGTACTAAATACCTATAATAGAAATAGTTTGTTTTAGAATAAGCTTTTAGAGTCTCCTGCTGTTTTCTGCTTCTTTTAGTGACCTATTTCAACTTTTATCCCATGATTTACAGAATCGGGTACAAGAAAGGAACAACTAATTTTTATGCCCTAAGCTATTCAGCCTGTAGAGAACAAACAAGTCTGAATAATTTCATTATAAGTGGTCAGATAGATGAAGGATTTTTTTTAAATAACTTCTCGTTTTTTCTGAGGTCAGAACTAAAATTAAGTCATTAATCTTAAAAAGAGATCTGTAGGGGTTGCTAAGGATTCTCTTTTGAGAGCTCAAAAGTCAGGTTGACAGTCATATTCCTTGAATGGTTTAGGTAGAGTTATGTAAACTAGCAGGGGATTGGACCAGATGACCTCTTGAGATTGCTCCTGGCTCTGTTTCTATGAAAGATCTACTCCCTAAATGGGGATAGGGGAGAAGCTACCTTAATGAGGTCCTCTCTATATGTAAGTCACTTTGGTCTAGAGCCTAGTCAGGTTTGCATTTGATTAAACTTCAAACATTAATATTCAAATATGTATTTCTGTATATAAAGTTTGGGGGGTATTAGGTGGGCAGTTAAAAGGCGCTTTGAAGTATCGTTCCAACACTCTAAAATTAAACATAGTATGAGGCAGATCTATTTTTAACTTGACTCATTACTGAAATACCAGAAGAACATTGTTGGAGTGAAATTTTAGCATAGTTGAGTAAATAATTCAAAAGCATTTCTAAAGCATATGTAGATAATTAGTATCCTCTACGTGTAAACTTAAGTGCGTCTGTCTAACTAGTAATCTTTAGCTAGTAAGCAGAGATGTTTACCAAATTGAAGTTTATTGAAAGATTTAAGGCCTGGTTTTAGGAGGTGAAATGCAAGCCTTATAAAAATGTTAAATATATGCTGGTTTTTCATGGTGTTGAGTTCAGTAAACTCCACAACTGCTGTTGAAGGTGTCTTTGAGTAACAGTGTGTCAGTTCCACTCTGATTTTGTTCCTGGTGAGGCCTTCTGCTTCCTACAGTACAATCTAAATTTTGTAAAAATATAATCACATAATTACACTTTTACTTCTAAAGATGTGAGTTATTCTTTCTCTAAGTACTTACTGAGTACCTATTGTGAACCCTATACTTTTCTAGGCTTTTAGAGGTGGAGGGGAGAGCAAGACACTGTGAAATTTTACGTCCTCATTTGCTAGTACTTAGGATGGACTCTTAGGCATTAATACTTCTTTGCATACACTAGAAAATCCTTTAAAAAGCTATGTTTGTCTTCTATAGGACATTGCCGCCTAAAATAAAATGCCAGTGGATTAATAGATAGTCCTAAGAAAAAATGCTCTTTGAAAAATACAAATTAGTATTCTCGTTTTATGCCAATATTATATATTTGTGTAAATGGTCAGTTTATCTAAAATGTTAGATATATAGACTGAGGAGAAGTTTTATGGGAGAATTCAGGAAAAGAAATAGAATTTGGGGACATTTTAAAGAAAGGAAAGGAAAATGCTCAAAGCCTTTGAAAAAGGAGTGAGCGTTCTCGATGTAGATACTGGTGTGGCAGGTGGCAAAGAGGCTGAGAGACAGAGTAGTTGAAGTGAAATTGAATGGTATTTTCCTGCCGTGATAATGTGGGAGATCTTGCTAATAGAATCCTAAAACTTACTCTGAATATTTCAGGTTCTTTATGTACATAGAAAAAAAATCTCAGAAGTTGCTGGACAAAGACAGCTTTAAATTTCTGAGGTAGTAGGTAGGATCTCTTGTCACTGATGGTAGAATCAGAAGTAAGATTGTCCATTTCCCACTGTATAAGGCTAATGACAGTGAGGGGGGGAGGTCGGCTGTGGCTAAAGTGTAGGGTGAAGCCAGGATATCTCTAATAGCTATCAGCTTTATTAGGAACTTGTGTTTGAAAAATGTTTTCTATGGGAATAATATAAAATTGCTGCAGATACTAAGGTAGAAGGGTGATTAAGTTGAAGCCACTGGCTGAGAGCGTGTGTGTGAATTCTTAAAATAATCTGGTCAGCAGGTTGCTGTAAACACATAGTTACTAAGTTAAAGGAATTTGATGATGAAGATCATATATGTACTTTTCTAATAGGAAAACATATGAGTGTTATAATTTGTAGAAATGCCTATATCACATTATTAATTGTTTTAGTATATCATTTACCCTGTGTTCCAAAGTTCTTGCTCTATACCTTGTTTATAAATAAGTTTCTTTAAATGTGTTAAGCCTTTGAAAGAGTAAATTTTATGACAAATTTTGTAAGTCATACTTTATGGACCAAGAGTTCAAAAACATTTTTTAGTCTTTTAGTTTGAAATTTTTCTTTTTTTACTATATACATCTACTTTCTAGTCATTGTTCTAATTTAATATTTTGCCATATATGCATCTCACATAAAACCACTTCTAATGGATTAAGGTGTATACATTTATTGACTGATGCCCAAAACTTTTCTTTGCATCATATTAAAAAATATACAGTTTCTCAGGGGGGAAAAAAAAAGTACTGTGAAAAACGGCAGAAAGAACTCTGTTATGTCTGGGCTAATTCCTTTCAAGGCAAAGAGTCAGCATGAGAAACATCAGACCACATCGGACTTGGTTAAAATCCTGGGATTAAAAGCTGATTTGAAGGGGCACGTGCACCCAGTATTTATAGCAAGAGTTATCAATAATAGCCGAAGTATGGAAAGAACCCAAATGTCCATTGACTGATTAATGGATAAAGAAGATGTGGGGTGTGTGTGTGTGTGTGTGTGTGTGTGTGTATATGTGTATACATACACACAATGGAAAATTAACTCAGTAATCAAAAAGAATGAAATCTTGCCATTTGCAGTAACATGGATGGAACTAGAGTATGTTATGCTAGACGAAATAAGTTAGAGAAAGACAAATATATGATTTCACTCATGTGGAATGTAAGAAACACAACAGATGAACATAGAGGAGTAGAAGGAAGATAAAAACAGGGAGGCAAACCATAAGAGACAAATACAGAGAACAGACTGAGGGTGGCTGGAGGAGAGGTGGGTGAGAGGATGGGCTGAATGGATGATGGGCATTAAGGAGGGCACTCGTTG
This sequence comes from Paguma larvata, assembly GCA_030068075.1. Taxonomy (NCBI): domain Eukaryota; kingdom Metazoa; phylum Chordata; class Mammalia; order Carnivora; family Viverridae; genus Paguma; species Paguma larvata. The sequence goes on from CM057840.1 coordinate 19,644,467, forward strand.
GGTGGAGCACTAGATGTTATATGTAAGTGATTAATCAGTAGGTTCTACTCCTGAAACCAGTAACTACACTGTATGTTAACTAACTTCAACTTGAATAAATAAATTTAAAAAAAAAAATAAAGAGTGGAGATGTTGACTCATCCATGACTCCTGGCTCTAAATGCAGACCACCAGTTCAGTTCTTGTGTTGAAGGTGGCTCCTCTTCTTGATAATCTGTGTGATATTTCTGTCTTATTTTACAGAGGCTGCTGTTCCAAAAAGCTTTCAACTCTCAGCAGTTAGTTCACGTCACTGTCATCAACCTGTTTCAGCTTCATCACCTTCGTGACTTTAGCAATGAAACAGAGCAGCATAGTTATAGCCAAGATGAACAGCTGTGTTGGACACAGTTGCTGGCTCTCTTTAGTGAGTATTAAATTTTTAATTTTAATTAAAATCATTTAATTTTCTGTGCTGTCTTGTCTGGAAAGCATAATTTTAGGCATTTTAATCATCACAACAGAGTAATAGTGACATACAAAAATGTGTCCTTTATTTCCTAATATTGAATCAGGAGGCCTAAACCCTAAGTTCTATCCTTTTATCTCCTTATACTCTCCCATCATCAAATATATCTGTACCATTTTTTAAAAGATTTTATTTTTTAAGTAATCTCTACACCCAACATGGGGTTCAAACTCACAACCCTGAGATCGAGTCACACACTCCACTGACTGAGCCAGCCAGACACCCTTGTAACATTTTTAACATGGGAAAAAAAGCCTTTTTAGAAAACTGAAATATTCAAGTGGGATACAGCAGAAGGGATTCAGTATTAAGTAGGATACAGCAGAAGTCTTATAATGATAGTTTAATTTGGACTGGTACATTGTTTCAAATATCTTATGCTTTCTGAATACATTTTTTTCTTTAAGTGTCTTTTCTTGGCATCCTGTGCAAGTGTCCTCTCCAGAACAAGTCTCAGGAGGAGTCCTACAATGCCTATCCCCTTCCTGCAGTCAAGGTCTCCATGGACTGGCTGAGACTCAGACCCAGGGTCTTTCAGGAGGCAGTGGTGGATGAAAGACAGTAGTAAGTGTCTTAGAATTTTGTGTTAGCTTGTGTGGTTTGTTTATTTGATATTCATAGATACGTAGAAACCGCCTCTAAAACACAACATCTGAACAATGGAAGACTTTGTGTTTTCCACCTACTGTCTGGAAGTTGAACTGAAGACCTCTTTGTATGCTTTTCATTTATTTGTTTGAATATCTTGTGTGAGGCACAGTCTTAAGGATTTCTGACCCCCTGTGTGTTCCCCTTCCATTCCTGGTTGCCATCACGGGGAAAAGGCATTTTTCACATTTCAAAATGAAATTGAAGTAAAAACCAGTTTGTTTCTTACCCATTACAGTATGCTTCAATTTTCTGTTTAGAAGTTGAAGAGAAGTGATTTTTACTTTTTCCATTATTTTCTGTACATAAGCTGTTTGATACCACCTTACAGTAACACTGCTTTTGAGTTTTATTTGCTTGTTTTGAGCATAGAAGATTGGGAATTATTTTGGCTCTCACCATTTTGTCTGTAATCTTTACTCAGAATAATTCTGATGGTTCTTAGGAGCTTTTGATTTTATGGTAACAAATGAAAACTTTCAGTTTACCTTGGTATTTTAACAATGTATGGACTTTCTCATATAATAAAGAAAAAGGCGTAGTCAGTACTTTGAACAGGGGATGTGATTTGACTATGCTGTACCCCTGCCCTGTCACAGATTAAGAACTAGCAATGGGTTCCACAACTGATACCGTATATGACAGCTCTTTCAAAGCATAATATGTTGTTTCTCTGGTCAGCGTGTTCCCAGTAAGTGTCCATATCAGTGTTTAAAACTGACGGCTGATTTTCACTGATTGTTAAATTAGGAGTCTGGGAAAGGATCTGCAGTGGTAGGTCTATATCGTGCAGATTCGACCCTTCCGGTGGATCTTTTACCTGGGCCTCTCTGAAAATAGGTGTTAGGAAATCATACAGCCTTTAAAGTGCTGAAGCAAGGGGGAAAAGTACATAAAGTCTAGGCCCTGTAGATAACATTGTCGTGTTGGTGTTCTAGTATCTCCATTTAGACAAGGTCTGAACTGTCTGTTTAATTTACAGCATTTGGCCCTGGCTAATTTCTCTTCTAAACAGTTTCCATCCCCACGAAGAGGATCTGTCGAGTACTAATGGTAAGGACTGCCTTAGCTTGATGTTGTCGACATTGTTCTCCGTCACCGATAGTAGGCTTAAGGCCGGGAAGAAACATGCTTCTGTTGTTGTTTGACTTTAAGTTCAGTAACTCAGAAGGGACTTGGAGTGCTGCGGTCATCATGAGTAAGTGGGAGGAAGCAGAGGTAATGCTCTTCCAGTTCTTTCAGCAGCATATTCTCCGGTTTGAGTAAGAGTCCGGAGAGCACGATACCTTTAAATTCTTTCCATCTTCTTCCCTTCCTCCTCATTTTTACTATTTTTTTAAAAACAGAATTAATTTGAAGAACATTACTCTGTTAAAGTAATATCTGCCTATATTATAGAACATCTGGGACGTACAAACATTAAAAGTACACAAGTTACCCATGGTTCTCTCATACAAAGATACTTTGTCCTGTTCATATTAGAGTGTATTTGGGGGGACCTTTTTCTTAGGTGTACATATACACACCTGCCTGTGATTGATATCAGATAAAGCTTTGTGCCTGCTTTTTAAGTTAAGTTAACGTTATATTGTTAGCATTTTCCTTTACCATCTCAGCATTTGAAATGTGGTTTTTTTTTTTTACTGACTGCATAATATTTCATCATGTGGATATGCCATAATGTAATCATTGTTCATTTGCTGTACAGTTTTCCACATTATAAATAGTTCTACATGGAACAGTCTGTAGTTAACTCCTTTCTGATTATTTTACTTGCATCAGATCAGTGCTTCTCAAGCATTAATTTGCAAATGAATCACCTGGGGTCTTGTTAAAATGCAGTTTATGATTCAGCAGGTTTGGGACAATGCCTAAGATTCTGCATTTCTTGCAAGATCCTAGGTGATGTTGGTGTTGTTTTTCAGTACTTTGAGTAACAAGGAGAGCATCTAAATGGTGGGATTACTGATGAATTTTAAGGCTGCCGGGGGAAAAATAGACCATTGTATCCATCCCGCTTAGCATTGAGTAATAGGGAAGTATTAGGGGATAGTGTCTAGTGCGCAGAGGTAACCTGTTTTTTAAATAAAGATGTTTCACGAGTCTTGATTTCTACCCTTCTGTAGCTACACCACTTCCAGAGGAGTTTGAGTTACAAGGATTCTTGGCTTTGAGACCTTCTTTCAGGTGGGTGGCAGCTGAAGGAGCTTTATTTCATTATCAGTGATTACAGTATTAAAATTAGGAATCAGGCTTGGGTGTAGAACTTTTGTTCTGTCCCAGCTTTGTCTTACTTTCCTAACAACTAAAAGCAAAATTTTTAAATACGAAATGGATTTGTGTATGTCATGCCTTTAATTCCTGTGTAATACCAATAATGAGAGCTTTTACAGATATATGGGAAAGGAAAAGAAAATTGCTTCTCCTAAGTGATATTTATTCACTGGATTTTTTATACTTTATTGAAATTAGAGGGGAAGTCTCAAAAATGGGAACCGAAATGCACACGAAAGGATATTGCTTGACATTTTTCATGTCATTAATAATGACAGTGATTTGTTTTTCTGGTCATTTTGTCTTCTCCTTCACGGAGGAAGAACTTTTTACTCCTTTTCAAGTTGAACTCTTTGGTGTGTGTCCTTGATCCTATCTTTTCCTGTCTCCCCACCTGTTACCCTCTCTCTGCGTTGTGTTTCCAGTGTCTTTTTATTTTTTGTTTTTTAACAGCCAGTTACTTCCTTTTAGCCTACTAACATTCAGGTATTCCCTGTTCGTTTTAAAAAGTAAAATTCACAACCCTTTCTTACTCTGATGTTGCCCTATCTTTCTCTTCATCATCAAACTTTTTTTTTTTTTAATGTTTATTTTTTATTCTTGAGAGCACAAGCAGGGGCGAGGCAGAAAGAGAGAATTCCAAGTAGGCCTTGCACTGTCAGTGCCCAGCCCAACACGGGGCTCAAACCCAGGAACTATGAGACCATGACCTGAGCCGAAATCAAGACTCGGACACTTAACCGAGACAGTCAGGCACCCCCATCATCAAACTTCTTAAAAGGATAGTGTGTGCTCCCCTTACTGACCCTACTTCACTCCCAGTCATTTCTCAGCCTCCTTCAACTTAAATTATCAGTGCGTTCCTGGTTACCATTGACTTCTTTATAATTTTCATCCTGTTTAATTTTCTCTAGCATTGAGTTTATTAATCCCATTGCTATATGAAGCCTCCTTTTTCTTAGCTGTTTTCCTTAGGTCTACCCATCATATTCAGTATCTTTCACTTACTTTTGTACCATATCACTCAGAATATTGTCCTCCAGGTTCTCCCCTGCCCGTTCCTTCCCGTTTTTATATTCTCCCTGGTGATCAGATCCATCCTTTTGTCTTAAACTTTCATCTCTTGGATAGTAAATAAGTCCAAAAGTTTCAGTTTCTGACTTTTTTTCTGACTCATATTTTAAGTCTGATCTCCTTATGCATTTCAAACTTTAACATGACCCAAAATGAGCTTATATTTTCCTATTAAGTCAGCAAAAAAATAATCCTTCTATATTTATCTGTGTGCCATTCATTATCCACCTATATGAACTCTAAAAAAAAAAAAAACTCCTTATTTCCATTCATCTTTCTCACCAACTCTTTGTAATTCTGTGTTTAAAACGCCTTTTAGACCCACCTCCTCCTATTTATTTCCCTGTATAGTATAGGCTTTTATCACCCTTAACCTGCAGTATCAAAAGCTTCCTAATCCACCTCCCTACTTAAGAGTCCCTCTCTGGTAGCTCGTTTCTGCCCTGCTTTCACAATTATATTTTAAAAATATAGACCTGTTGAAGTCCAATTAATAATGTAAAGACTTCAATTCACTCATCCCCAACTGTTCCAGTATTTTTTTTAGCTTCACGCCCAAGTGCTCAGTTTCTCAGTTGTATTTTCTGCCACCTCCACCCTCTTGCCCCCAATCCTAACATACTATACATTCACTATGTCCTGTTCTTGAGTAACTCTGTTTTTATTCCCCCGAGACTTTGTTCATGCCATGCCCAGAACAGCCCCCTTTGCTCTTCTGCCCTCCCCTTACTAGCCTGTAAACACTTCACACACCTGCCAGGGTCCAGCTCAGGTAATAACTTAATCTGTAAAATCTTTTCAGATTTTAGCAGAAGGAACTAGCCCTCCTATTAACTATGCTTATTTGCATGGTTTTTCTTATAGTACTCATCAGATTGATTTATAATTATTTCTTCCTTCTCTAGATACTGTTTCCCTGTCTCATTTATCTTTGTGTCTTCAGCATCTAGCCTGCTGCCAGGCAAATCTTAGATAATTTTAAAAAACAATACTGAGTTTAATGAGAAATCTGAAAATCCTTATTTATTTTTTCAGGTTGATTTCTCTTTCTACTGTCAATGAGCATTTTGCTCTATGTATTTTATGATATATATACATTTTTCTGATTTACAGCCACCTTAGGTAGATAAATACCATTTGTTAGAATAGGCATACTCGGAGACCCTTAGCATTGCAATGTCATTTCAAGCAAGTTATACAGAATGCAAGGTAAGTGTTGATGAAAACACTTTATTCTTACAGTAAAAGTATCTTTCCTATCAAAAGGTTGTGATTTATTTTAGTTCCTCAATTAGAAAGTAAAATCTGAGTAAAAATATGCAAATGCATATTGTCTTTTTTTTTTGCTTTGTTTCACTGTATTGAAAATCTTTGGCAGCATACATTCAAATGCAGTTGATTATGTCTAGTAGCTAGCCTATGTGGGAAAATCCAAAACCATTGCTGTTAAATAGGTGAGCATGGTTGCCTGGGAAATACCTTGAGAAGTTTAATTTTGTATAATTTGTTTATCTTGATTTTAGGAACTTGGATTTCTCCAAAGGCCACCAGGGTATTACAGGAGACAAAGAAGGTCAGCAGCGACAGATACGACAGCAGCGCTTGATCTCTGTAGGCAAATGGATCGCGGATAATCAGCCACGGTATTTCTGATCAGATAAACTTACACACCCCACATGTGTTTTAGGCTCTGTTATAATGCTATTGATGATAAACTCGTAAGTCAGAATGTTGGTGACAAAACAGCAAATTATGACCTTGGTGAGCATGAGTATACTCTTTAATCTCTGTTCTCCCCATTACACTGCCTAGTGTAGAGAAATAGGCATTGCCTCCCTTGTTAGTCATGAAATTCTGCTCTAGTTTGTAAATACCTGTGTAAATCTAACAAAATTGTATGTTCGCAGTGACAGTGATTTGTATTGACAGGGTCGTGGTGGTCCATTTCAGTCAGGGCAGACCAGAGTCAGATAGGTTTCTAGTTCTGCCACTCCCTGAGGTGTGTGTCCTTAGGATCACCCCAGGTGATTCTGACCTTTCCAAAGTCAGTAACTATTTCGGATTCATTTTTATGTTCAGGCTCCTGTCCTACTGTAAGCACTTAAATGGTTGCATGCTTGAATGAATTTAATCCCTCTGAGCTCTAGTTTTCACACCTATAAAATAGGAATTACAGATCGCCACTTCACGGGTCTGGTCTGGGGCCTTGTACTTAAGACATGCTCAGTAAATATAGCTGTAATTACTAGAAAGCATTAAAGGGGCATGGGAATGTGTGGTGATGTTAAGCGATAGGGAGAATTCGAGTTTTTCTGTAACAGTTTTTATGCTGTATAAAAATACTACACTGTAATATCTTGCTGTCTCTAAGTCTTTAGACTGGGAATGTACTTACTTGACTGTTGGTCCATACACAGTCCCATTGTTACTGTTTTTTGGGTTTATGGTTTTCATATGTGGATTTATTTTTACTTTTTTAGGCTGATTCAGTGTGAAAATGAGGTAGGGAAATTGTTGTTTATCACAGAAATTCCCGAGTTAATACTGGAAGACCCCAGTGAAGCCAAAGAGAACCTCATTCTGCAAGAAACATCCATGATAGAGTCACCAGCTACGGACGGGAACCCAGGACTGAAATCAGTGCTGTCCACGGGCCGTAATCTAAGCAACAACTGTGACACGGGAGAGAAACCAATGGTCACCTTCAAAGAGAACATTAAGCCGCGCGAAGTGAACAGAGACCAAGGAAGAAGTTTTCCTCCCAAAGAGGTGAGAAGGGACTATAGCAAAGGAATAACTGTAACTAAGAATGATGGAAAGAAGGACAACAACAAGAGGAAAACAGAAACCAAGAAATGCACCTTAGAAAAGTTACAGGAAACAGGAAAGCAGAATGTGGCAGTGCAGGTAAGCTGTATTTGAACTGTAACGCAGGTAGAGGAAGGCTCACACAAAAGGCAAGAGTTTCCATTTTGTTCCTGAAGCCTTGAGAATTGGCTCTTCTGGAAGCTCTAATGTGGCACAGTCAGGTCACGTAAAGAGCTGCGGTGGTTACCCATAGAAATCCTCATGTGAGTGAAAAAAATCTCAACCTGATTTGACATTTCTGTCAGTCCTTTCAGTTAGGTGGTTTGAAATGACCAGAGCTCTCAGTTCCACAAGGAATTCTGTTTGCTTTGGAAGGTGTAATTGCCATTTGTCAGTGTTCTATTGGGAGACGTAGGGACTTGTACAGAGCCAATAGGACCAAGGATATATTCAGGTTTATAGGGTTTTTTTTTCAGATTCACTAAAGATATTCCTGGGAAAAGATGAGACTTTTTCTTGACATTGCTACCTGTCCCAGCCAGTGGCATGATATCACTTTAGTGTTATCCTGGCTCATGGGGATTTGTAAAGCAAGAGTTTAAGTCTCTTGCTGGGAAAAAGTAAACACCATTCAATTATTTGTGACTTTGTTTTTCTTAAACCTTTCCAGAGAGATAGGGATGATTTCATATAAATGGAAACGATCTTTGCTCTGTGCTGGTTTCATCAATACCGTTAACATCCGAACAAATACCTAAATAGCCATTTGATTTGTTAACACATTTTGACAAATGTATTTGCAGCAGGCATGAGGAACATTACATTATTGAAGGCTGCTTGCAAATACAAACAGTGCCTTCAGTGTATTTCACCTACAGAGGTTTTTTGGGAAAGAGAGAAATAAGAACATAATAGTTGCGTTTTAAGATTAATATTAGGGAGAGAAACAGAGAAAAACATGGTAGAAATTGAGAACAGGCATGGGGAGAGAGAAAGGTGCTTGGAAAAGACCAAGAACAAGCCAAATGAACTGTAGAAATCCGGAGGACCGGTGTTGGAGGGGTGAGTCCAGTATGTCCTGCTGCTTTCCTCTGCTCTCTGCAGCCTCTCCCATGGGAGCGAGGGCCAGGCTGAGCATCTTGTTTCTGGCCTCTCATCCCCCTTAAACCTGCCTCCAGATGATTAAAGACAGCCTGACAGGAGTCCGTTTAGCACCACCCTCTGTACCTCATCCTAAGTTCTCTGTAAATGTTACCTGTTTTCCTTTATTTTACTCATGTTGAGCAGTGCATGTGACGTCGTCTTCTCTGTGGCTCATTGTGTAGGACGTTGGGGCCTGTCCCTTACTGCTGACGGTATCCTTATTCTAAAGGGGTGGTAGCTTTGAGGGTGGATGGTGGATGCCTGACTGGTACGCCTAAGGCTACCCAGGTGAAATTAAACTGGGCCAAAGTCTCTCCCGTGTAGGTTAATCATCATTATTAATTCATAGTCCATGTTTGTTGTCTAATGAATTTGAGTAGAAAGGGCCTTGGGGCCTGAGCCCTTAGGTGGCTTAAGATTATAGGCAAGTTGGGGCACCTGGGTGGCTCAGTCGGTTAAGCATCTGACTTCGGCTCAGGTCATGATCTCACGGTTCATGGGTTCGAGCCCTGCATCGGGTTCTGGGCTGACAGCTCGGAGGCTGGAGCCTGCTTCAGATTCTGTGTCTCTCTCTCTCTCTGCCCCTCCCCTGCTCATGCTCTGTCTCTGTTTTTCAATAATAAATAAACATTAAAAAAGTTAAAAAAAAAAAAAAAGATTATAGGCAAGTTTTTTTAACCTGTTGGGATCAGATATCTCATTTGTGAAATGAGCTCTCAGGTCCTTTCCGTATTTAGTATTTTTATGATTTTGTTTGAAGCAAAGTTATGACACCAGTATGACACCAAGCCCTTATATCTTTTATTGACAAATAATATGTTTTGATTTTGTTTTCCCCATAAAATCTATTTAGGTAAACTTAAATAACCTTTGTATGCTTTTTTTTTTTTTTTTTTTTTTTTTTTTTTTTTTTTACATAATGGGGTTTTAAATTCTTTCTTAGAAATGCTTCTTTCTGATACATTTGAGTTTCAGGTTATTATAGTTTTGCTTCTGTTGGTCATAGGTGAAATCCCAGACAGAACTAAGAAAGACTCCAGTGTCTGAAGCCAGGAAAACACCTGTAACTCAAACCCCAAGTCAAGCAAGTAACTCCCAGTTCATCCCCATTCATCACCCTGGAGCCTTCCCTCCTCTTCCCAGCCGGCCAGGTAAATACACATTTTCTACTTTATCTCATGTGCTCCTCATTGAGTAATTTATACTCTGTTAGAGTTACATTACTAAACCATAATGTTAAAAGGTAGAAGGAAGTTCTGTTTTCTCTGAAACTTTCTTCTGATCTTACGAAGTTCTTTTTAAGCTGTTTCTCTGTAGTGTATATACAAATGCTTGTGTGTTGTCATGAAGGACTTCCTGTCACTAAACAGAGCATTGAAGAAACCACCTTTAGAATACTCCGCTTGATTCAGTGGATAGAAGTGGCAGCCAGTCTTCTATATTTAATTCTTGAAGTCAAGTTAAAGACTGATGCTTGATCAGTCTTACTTGATGGCTGATTCCTGCCTTCCATAATTTATTAGAAGACCTCTTCTTCTACCCTACCCCACCTTACCCCCAAATGACTTATTTTTGCATTTCTTTTGCTAAGTGTCTTTAGAACTAAAGCTGCTATGTTCTTCTATTTTGAAGGGTTCCCGCCCCCAACATATGTTATTCCCCCTCCTGTGGCATTTTCTATGGGCTCAGGTTACACCTTCCCAGCTGGTGTTTCTGTCCCAGGAACCTTTCTTCAGCCTACAGCTCACTCTCCAGCAGGAAACCAGGTGCAAGCTGGGAAACAGTCCCACATTCCTTACAGCCAGCAACGGCCCTCTGGACCAGGGCCAATGAACCAGGGACCTCAACAGCCACAGCCACCTTCCCAGCAACCCCTTACATCTTTACCAGCTCAGCCGACAGCACAGTCCACAAGCCAGTTGCAGGTTCAAGCTCTAGCTCAGCAGCAATCCCCCACAAAAGTCGTGCCGGCTTTGGGGAAAAGCCCTCCTCACCACTCTGGGTTCCAGCAGGTGAGTTACAGTTGTGTGTACAGTGCAGCTGAGATCTGGAGGAAGGGAGCCTGGGAATGGTCCAGTGTTCGGTTAATTAGAAATACTACTTAAGCTTTCAGATGCTTCTGCTATGGAAGGATTATGAGAAAAAATATGCTCTCTTTGCTGTTTAAAGAAGTTTAGATGTTTCTCTTTCTCCTTTTGTAAAAGATCATAGACCTTAACTACTGTTCTTTGCTTCTGCTTGTTAACTTTGTAGAAAAGAACTTTGTATAAATAATTCTGTTTGAACACGAACTACAGAAGGGAAATAGAGTCATAATCTTGATAAGGTATCAAGAAAGCTATTGACACCATTCTTAAATATTGTCAACCCCACAGCACTTGGGGCAGGAAGGGGGAACACACACACACACACACACACACAACACCCACACACGGACACGCGCACACACACACACAACACCCCACACACGGACACGCGCGCACACAACACCCCACACACGGACACGCGCACACACGCATGCACACACACTTTCATTTGTTCATTAGACCTCGTAAATAATTGAGTTGAAAGAGAAGGTAAGTTCAGTGCCCATCATCTGTTCCGAGAGTGCTCCGCGTATTAAAAACCTAAAGGGTAAAGGAAACTGAGTTTTGTCGGTTGTAAAATTTCTCGAGTTCATTCTGCGATTTCTTGAGTGTTGAATGTAACATTGCATTTTATCTTCATGTTGATGACAAGCATCTCTTTTTTAGTATCAACAGGCAGATGCCTCCAAACAGCTGTGGAATCCCCCTCAGGTTCAAGGCCCATTAGGGAAAATCATGCCTGTGAAACAGCCCTACTACCTTCAGCCCCAAGACCCCATGAAACTGTTTGAGCCGTCTTTGCAACCTCCTGTAATGCAGCAGCAGCCTCTAGAGAAAAAAATGAAGCCTTTTCCCATGGAGCCATATAACCATAATCCCTCAGAAGTCAAGGTCCCAGAGTTCTACTGGGATTCTTCCTACAGCATGGCTGATAACAGAGCTGCCACGGCACAGCAAGCGAACATGGACCGCAGGGGCAAACGGTCCCCGGGAGTCTTCCGTCCAGAGCAGGATCCTGTGCCCAGGATGCCGTTTGAGGTGTGTGTCCTTTCCCGTCACCAGACACAGCGGAGATAGGTGTGGGGCTGCGTATCTTTTGAATTTCTGAAGCAGATGTTTGTAAAGGCCACTCTGATTCATTAGCACCACGGCGCAGTGCCTGGCAGACCGTGTGGCTCTTGGTCCCCTCCTCACGCTTGTATGTTGGATCCCGGGAAGTGAGGGGCTCCGTCACCAGTGTAGACTGTCATGGTCCGGCAGAGAAATCATGTGCAGAAATCTTGCACACAGCATGTGGGGGAATTTTGAAACAAAGCTCCTCTCAGCTTCGCTGAATCATCGAAGTTTAAAAATAGGTTTACTAGGTATTTAAACAAATTGCTTTCTGAGAGGAACAAAGTCAGCGAGTTATCTCCGATAGTGGAGCTCCCCTTCCTCTCCCTCTTTATTCACGAGAAACAGGTGTGTGTGTATAACTGGTAAAAAGGAGCTGTTTCTCTGTTAGCCCAAGATACAACGCTAACCTCTGTGCTGCATGGGTGGCATTGTTGTCCTCACTGACCACGTTAGCCTTTGATCACTGCTCCTTGACTGTCTGTCAGTGGTTTTTGCTTCTTTCTATTGTCTTGATCTTTCACTACCACTGTCCTGTGTCACCTTTCAGAGCTTTTTCTTTGCACAGTACCGTCTCCGTGTGATTCTTCTCCTTGGCCGTACTTCCTCCGTCGCCTGATCGTGCTACTTACTACTCCTTTGTGCCTTTGTCAGCCCTTACTGCATCTCACTGTGATCCTTTCTGTCACTAGGACCCCAAGGGCTCCCCTCTGCTTCCTCCGGACCTGTTAAAGAGTCTGGCTGCCTTGGAGGAAGAGGAAGAGCTGATTTTTTCTAACCCTCCTGATCTTTACCCAGCTCTGCTGGGGCCTCTCGCCTCTCTTCCTGGACGGAGCCTCTTTGTATGTATTTGACGTAATTCTCGCTCTAACCCCAGCTTCTCTCCTGAGATTTTATAGTCCTTGGAATAGATGATTTCTTTTTTTCTGGAGCTTTGAGCTTTCCTTCTTTACAGAATTGTGCAGTTCATTTCCTCACTGCCCAAGCTAACCTTCAAACAGCAGTAGAACATGGCGAACCCTTTCTGACTCCATAGTTCTAAATCTCAGAGTCCTAGCTTTGTTGTAAGTGTTATTCAAGGCTGGTTATTCAGGGTTTTGCGATGCTGGCAAATTAACTTACTTTTCAGGTGGTACTTCCATCTAAACCCAGCAATTTCAAGGATTGTTCAGTCTTGCTTAGAAGCAGTGAGATTTTTCTTCATATAAAGTGGAATATATTCTAGATTTTTTAGTGACATTATCGAAGGGTATGTGGCTCTTTTCTGTTTGGTTAACTAAGAGCCCTGACCTAAATTCAGAGTGAGATTCATAAACAGAATAACTAAAAATGAAGAGAATTCTGTTTAGAAACATTGTTGAAGTGCCATAAATAAGGGGATACAGAGAGAAATAACTAGAATGACATAAAATAAAGTCTTATTTATTGCTTAGTGGTATCTTTTAAAAACAATCCTCTAGTATTTCAAAGGATGGCCTTCTATATGCTCATCAGTGTACGTTGCATTTTGTTAAGGTGGGGGAGCCTGAAAAAAAAAACGGGAAGACGTATACTACGAAGTTTTTCTTTACTCCATCTTAACAAAACATAAAGACAATTCAGAGTTTTACTTTTTTGCTGTTTCTTTGCCATAAACATGAGGCCAGAAAACATTGATAAGGTTAAAATGCATTGATTTTAGGATTAGGAGAAATAAAAGCTTCACAGCTCTCATGCTAGAAGCTGCCATCCCTGGCGCTTGAAGTTCCCATAAGAATCTGCCTACGTGAGTGGGCAGAGAGACTGCCACCTTTCCCCCAAGGGAGAGAAAACTACGAGATCCCCTAGAAACTTAAGGAGAGCGCAGTGACGGCACCTGGGGGTTTGTGGGAAACCTAACCTGCTAAGCTGTTGGCTCCGTGTGTTTGACCTTTCTGGCCGCTTCTCTGCTCGTGGGGCTCGAGGGCCAGGGGGTGCCTCTTGGACAATTCATTTCCAGCTCCCTGCTTCCCGCCATGTTGCCCCTCCATTCAAAACGCAGCTGATGGTGGAGCAAGTGGACGTGGAGGGGCAGTGTTTTAGGGTTGTTTTTTCCCCATGTTTACAAAAAAAAATCCTTGACTGTAATACTGTCTATATTTAACATTGTTAATGATCCAGTGTGTGTGAAAATGCCTTGCATGTAGTAGATGTTTAGTAAGTGCTTTGCTGACTGACTGTTCAATGACAGTAAGCATCAGAGATTCAGCTTTTTTTTTTTTCCTGGTAGTTTTCTTAGAGCCAATACAGCGGCTATTTTAACATGTACCACAGATAGCCGTTGAGGAACCATGTTGACAAAACCAGTTGTCAAATGGATTTGAAAGCCTTTAAGTCATTAATGTGAGTGTTTTAAAAATTGGGGGAAAAAACTGCCAGATCAGTTCAGCGTCTTGTTTTGGGAGTATTTTAAATCCATCTCTTAACCAGGGGATTCAGGAAGCTTCCTGCTAGTATACACTCAGAACTGCCATTTTCCAGCGTCCCGGGTCCCTGCCAGGATTTCCGTGCTAGGTTAGAGGTATTGATCTGGGAGGGTTCTGTCTGACTTGCCTGTGGCAGCTGGCGCATAGCTGGTGTCATGGTAGGAACAAGTAATTCACATCTGAGCCCGATGTTGTACACGACAGGTAGGTACAAGTATGCTTAGCTGGCGTTCCTCTACTCTGGTTGTGTAGGAACTTAAGGTTAATATTGAGAAAATGGAAGGCATAATTTAACTACTTTTTTTTTTTCTTTCTGGGACTGTGAAGAAATCCCTGTTGGAGAAGCCCTCAGAGCTCATGTCACATTCATCCTCTTTCTTGTCCCTCACCGGATTCTCTCTCAATCAGGTGGGTAAATGGTGAAGAATCCTGCTTTGTGCTCTTATCGTAGGCCGGTACTTCCTTTCCCGTTCTATTTCAGTGCCCCTAGCTTTCCCTTTCCTTTCTCTGCCATGTATTGCTGCCTTCCAGATTTCATATCCTCTCTCTCTCTGATTCGGGTATATGAGATCCTTGTTTGTTATAAATTTGAACCCTTTAACTTCTCATTGATAAGGAAATCCTTAGGTCTCTGTTGTGCAGCCAAGTGAATTATTCATACCTTTTAATCTGGGTTGTGTATATAGATAGAGAAAATAAAGAGTGAGGGGAAATGAATTTAAAAGGGAAACCAAAAGACAGAAAAGTCTTCAAAAGTTTGTCTTACTAAGAAAAGCTTAAGGTGGTGCACCTGAGTGGCTCAGTTGGTTAGGGGTTAGGTTAAACGTCTGACTCTTGGTTGTGGCTCAGGTCATGATCTCAGGGTTCCTGAGTTTGAGTTCCACCTCCTGGGCTCCGTCAGCATGGAGCCTGCTTGGAGTTCTCGCTCCCTCTCTCTGCCCCTCCCCCACTCGTGTGTGTGCGTGCGGGCACACAGACGCACATGTACACTTTCTCTCTCCTTCTCTCAAAATAAATAAACTTTAAAAGAATAAGAAAAGCTTAAAGTGTATCAAGAGTTCATGAACATAAACATTGCATTTTCTTAAATCTCTTTCCTTGGAGTGAGTTTATAACTTGGTGGTCATTATCTTTCAGGAAAGATACCCAAATAACAGTGTGTTCAATGAGGTATATGGGAAAAACCTGACGACCAGCTCCAAAACAGAACTTAATCCTTCGCTGGCCCCCCAGGAGACATCACTCTACTCCCTCTTTGAAGGGACCCCATGGTCTCCATCACTTCCTGCCAGTTCAGGTATTAACTCGTCTCTAAATTACAGACCTTGAATTTTAGTACACTCAAATTGATGATGAATCAGTATGATTTTGCAATTATAAATATATTAAGCTGTTTTGTTTTTTAAGTAATTTCTGGATGAAATTAGGAAAAGAGCCTGATGAGCCAATTCATGTAATAAATGCCACTGAAAAAGCTTTTTTTTACATCCATAACCAGCAGAGTCAGAAGGGAGAAAAATACGGGTTTTATCTTAAGATTTCCAGCTCTATTTAGTTTGGTTTGTAGATATTCATTCATTCTTTGCTGGAAAAGTTGAACTTTTTAAAATAGAGATTTTTTTTTTTAAATCCCTATTTTATACCTGGAGTTTGATTTAATAGTAATTCTTAAGGTTAGGCAATTAGAGAAGACCAGTAGATACTTATCTGAAACAGACATCCCAAAATAGTGCATGCACAAAGTCGTCTGCTTGGTTTTGCTTTCTTTTTTTTTTTTTTAAAGCAAAGAATACACCTTCGATACCTGCAGTCAGACAGGTTAGTGCATCTGGCAGAGTGCCTTTGGGGGCCCTTATTTTACCTTTGTCCCAAAACCCTGTAGTTATTTTTAGTAGAATTTAAGTGATCGGATCTGTGGAAAACTCGAGTTCTTGGTATGTTTGCAAAACATCTATTTAATGTCTTATGTTGTTTTATTGTTGTTATTTAATAGATCATTCAACACCAGCCAGCCAGTCTCCTCATTCCTCTAACCCAAGCAGCCTGCCAAGCTCCCCTCCAACACACAACCATAATTCTGTTCCATTCTCCAACTTTGGACCCATCGGGACTCCAGATAACAGGGATCGGAGACCTGCAGATCGGTGGAAAACTGATAAGCCAGGTGAGGTCCAGACTTCCTTGCCCAGTGAACGTGAAATCGCTGACTCTGCCCTTCTCTGGTGTTTGGTGTTTGGTGATGATAGGACATCTTGAATTCTTCTTATCTCTTTGCATCCCTCAGCGATGGGGGGGTTCGGCATTGATTATCTCTCAACAACGTCAGCCTCTGAGAGCAGTTGGCATCAGGCCAGCACTCCAAGTGGCACCTGGACAGGCCACGGCCCCTCCATGGAGGATTCCTCTGCTGTCCTCATGGAAAGCCTAAAGGTGAGTGACTTTTAGAAATAAGAACCGTGAGAGAAGTTTGTGCTTTTGCTCACGTAAGTAGCTAAGCTCATTCCTAAGGCCCTTGGAACGGATTGACCATACCACATACCCAGTAAAGTCCTAGAAACATGGTCTGCCTGAGAAGGGTCTCGAATAGGATGTTTTTTTAATTTGTGAATTCTCTACTGATAAAATAGTTATGAGAGAATGGGGGACAGAAACAAAGGTTTTAGTTGCATTCTAAGGTCAGGGAAATTCGGATTCATTTTGGAATGTTTGATTGAAGCCTCTTGTGAACAAGTAAAGGAAGGGAGTCTAATTTTGGAAATGTTTTGTTTGCCTAAAATCTTTATGGTGAATATTCTGTGGTCTCACATGGCACTGAGTTTTAGTAAAAAGTACTTTTTATTCTGGTTTAAAATAATCTGGTTAAAATAATGGGAACTGACTGGTCTTAAAGAGTCTGACTTCTTCTAATGGCTGGATCTTTTCAGGCAGTGGGGGATCTTGGGACATACATGCCTTTATATTTGGCAAGGATTGAAAAACCAATCCCTTTCAGATATGCAGGCATTTGACCTCCTCTGACAAGCTCTGGGCTGTTTTTCAGTCTATCTGGTCCAGTTCCATGATGCACCCTGGACCGTCCGCTCTGGAGCAGCTGTTAATGCAGCAGAAGCAGAAACAGCAGCGGGGACAAGGCGCCATGAACCCTCCACACTGAGGCCAGAGCGGCAACCCTGGGAACCAAGGCTCCATAAACCATGGCATGTTGGGTTTGCGGGACTGGCCTGTACAGTCCCCTGCAGGTGGCAGCCCTCTCTTCTGTCTCTTGCTGTCGAGAGGGTGTAAGTGTTCCACCAGCGCGCTGAGTGTGCACGAAATGTCCGCAGTGCAACAAAAAGAAAAAACCATCAGGAACTCTCCGTCCCCCCGGGGCCTTCCGGAGGGAGAGAGGAACTGCTGTTTGTCTTCACTCAGTTACCTGATGTCACCGCCTCTCACCTTCCCCGTCGTGCATGCCCCCAGCCACAAGGGAAGTGAAAGCTGAGAAGGGGAGGCAGATGGGAGAGGCCAATGGGAACTTCTCAGTCCTTTTTTCCTCTTTGGGGAATAAAATAGGAATCCATTAATGATTGCTTTGCTGACTGAGAATGTAGTTGAGATTATTCCTGAACATCTTTTATTATTGTTATTACTCTCGGTAGTATAATGTCACACTGAATTCTTCCATCCACAACGTGCTTCTTCTAGTCAGTGTGTAGCAAGGAAAAGCCCCACTCGCTGCTCCTGCGAGAGGTTGGTGGTGACAGGATGGGGGAAACGGACCTCTTCGGCCAGTGGCAGTGCTCCACAAGGGAGAGTCCGAGGCCTCAACTTTCACTCAGAAGGTTCTGGCGGGCCCTCCTCTGGCCTGGAGACCCCGGCAGGAAATGCCCTTCACTCTGTAGGTGCTTGAGCCCCGATCGAGGATGCAGTGTGGGCGGTGGTGCTGGGCTGGACTGGCAGGTGACTGCTGTAGGGTTTTAAATTAATGTTTTTGATTCCTGTACATTTTACCGTAGCGTAGCGAGCAGTCTCACGGAAGGCAGGCTGGTCCATTCGTGGCCTGACACATTTTAATAGGTAGAAGCTTTCAGTGTGGTTATTTTTTGTTCGATTGGTTTTTGTGACCCCATCCTGCTTACCACCCACCTCCTGCCGTCCCTACCTCCATCCCTTTTCCACCCTGTGCTGGATGCTAGTAATTGTTTCTGTTCCTAATGTGTACAACATCTCGCCAAGAAGCAACAGCGTGGGGTCCGGCATTTGGGGCCCAGAAGACAGTCTGCGGAGGAAGGAGGCAGCGGCAGGTCTGCGAACGCGCACCGCAGGCCAGGCGCTGGCCCGGCTGCGTCCCCGACCTCCACTTTCAGAGTGAAATTCAAGGCAACACGGACCACGTGTGCGCTGCGCACAGAAGAAAACACAACGGAGTCCATTCTGGAAAAGGCGACAGGAAAATAAACTTTTATTTGGTATTTATTAGAAGGAAAGAGGACTGAAAAATTTCTTGTGTGGAAACAGAAGGACAGCATTTCTGTTCCTGGAAGAGTAATATTTTAAGGGGAAATTATGGAAACAATCTAAATGTCCAATTGCTGTGGTAGGGTCTGTTTCTGGGAGGTCTTTCCTTTGTGTGTATGTGTGTGTGCGCGCGCGCCCGTCTGCTCTCCCAGGGGGAAGGGGAGTGCGTGTGAGTGTATAGAGTCAGCGTGGACTCACGAACTGGAAAACGGCTGCAGAGCAAAGCACAGCCAGGAGCCCTGGTTGTCACTAGAGTCTGGGCAACCCCCAGCCATGAAAGGGGCGAGACGAACGCTCGTTGCTCTTCAGAGAGTGGTTGGAGCCCCGTATGCTAACATTGTTGCTCTTTCAGTTTGACATGGTGTGGGGGGTTTTTGTTTTTTGTTTTTTGTTTTTTTTTTTTGAAAGGTCTGTAAGGGTGAAGCCCCCCACCCAATGCAATATGAAACCCTTTGTGCTTCTCCCTGGCCCCTTCCCTGTGTCCACCTCTCTCCCATTCCCTCCTTCCCCCCTACCTTGACCCACTCTGTGTGAGCTCTGCATTCAGGCAGCTGTAACATTCCAGTGTTCGAGCTGTCCCTGATTCTGCACCCCAGACGAGCTAGCCAGGTTCACGCTCTCACTCCCGGGACTGCCCGCGTCCCATCTACAGCCCCGTTTCTGCATGAGAATTTGGTGTTTGGAATGTTTTCTGATTCTTGGGGCGGGGTTCCTCGCCTGATCATCCTCAATGTGGAGTAATGAGGAGGGAGAGGAGAATCTTCATCAGAAACTGGTTTTGTGTAGTAAACTTTCTCTTCTGTTTTTTTTGTTTTGTTTTGTTTTTTTGTTTTGTTTTGTTTCGGTCTGTCTGTGCAAGACCTGCAGCTGCTGAAATCAGCTTTGCCTTTAATTAAACCATGTTCTCTCCAACCAGATCCGTGTGTACATGGCTTCTTTTCTAACCTAAAAACATTCTGCTTAAAGAGTAAGTCTTTAAACTACTCACAAGTCACCTAGGGGAAGGCAGAGATGATGGTCAAAGACTAAAGATGCTTCAGGGTTATTTTTACTTTTAGTAGCATTCCAAACCAAAGTGCATTGTTACGGAAGGGGATGGGTAGAAAGAAACTGATTTATCAAAGAACTGTGACAAAGAGTGCAAAGAAGATAACAACCCTCCATTTTTATCTCTATTTTTAGTGTTAATAAAAGCCACAGTAACCCTCTTTACAAAGCCACACATACTGTACAAGAATGAGAATTCTTGTAAAGAACTCCAGGTCTCTGGAGAGAGAGGAGTTCTATGTATTTGTGGAATCCTTCACCCAACTTAACCCTGAAAAATCAAGCCTTTTGGTTAAATAACCAAAATAAAACCATACATAGAATTTTCCCATGTAAGTTAGTATAGTACATATAAAATGTTAACAGGATAGGTCTCACCAGCTGGCTTCCAAACTCTAGTATTTTAACTCTCAGTGGAGTTGAACATTGTAGTCCATGGGAAGCGATGAGACTTAAACAAAATGTCAACGTGTCATCTGAGTTACCTGTAAACTTACTTCAGTCTCTATGAGTCTGACTGTAGTGGTACAGGGATGGGGGTATTTATACGTAGGCCTTGGGCCTGCACTCCGAGTCTGGCATTTGTAAGGTTTTTATTGAGGTGTCACAGAAGTGCATGTGCCAATAGCAAGTGCACAAGTCTGTGAACTTTTACAAAGTGAGCACATCTGGGTAGGTCAGCGCCCCAAGCGAGAGACATTATCGACACTCTAGAAGACCGCCCTCTGCCTCATGTCCTTCCAGACATTTCCACCCACTTACCCCAGCCCACCCCCCCACCCCCCGCCCCTGGGTTATATCATCGTCCTAAGTTCTCACACCATTGTCTAATGGGTTAAATTTTCGGGGGGAAAAGTAGGTTAGTTAACACTTGCAAACAGTAATGTCTTCTGCAGAGGCATGCTAACCTTCACAAACTGTAGTTCCTCCTCTCCAACTTGGTTGGTTCTAGAACATCCTAGACTCCTCTAGGAGAGCTTTCCATGTCTGTAGTTGCGTGTTCTTCAACAAAAGCTCTGGGGAAAATGCCGATCTTCCCTTTGCACTCTCCTTCCAGCCAGTCTTCGTTCACTGATAAAAGGAAACATATACATTGATTTCTGAAACCAGTACAGGAAAATTTCCCTCTGGAAGTCCATATGAGAAAGTGGTTTGAGGGAGGAGTAAACATAGGAGTTCAGACTTCATCTCGTTGGTTTCTGTCTTAGGATAATGGAGGAAAAAAATACAAAAGAATCCATTGGATTTTTCAAAAAGGAAAATAAGATGAAGAAAATTGAACAATAAATCTTGAGATACAATTTTTTTTTTTTTAAAGGGAAGAGTTCTGTCCAATCCCTGTTAGGAATCTTTATGTCCTTGTCCATAGAAAGGGACATCCCATAAATTAAATAGTTGACCTTTGTACAATAACAAGTTTGAACTGTGAGAGTCCACTTATACACAGATATTTTGATACAGTACAGTGCTGTAAATGTATTTTCCTTACGATTTTCTTAACATTCTCTCTAGCTTTATTGTAAGAATACAGTATATACTACATATACAGAATATATGTTGGTCGGCTGTTTATGTTATCGTTAAGGCTTCTGGTCCACAGCAGACGATTGGCAGATTCTATGCAGATTTTTGACTGCACCTGGGGGCTGTGGGTGGCACCTCTAATCCCTGTGTTGTTCAGGGTCAAACGTTTATTAATAATGAAAGTCCACTAGTGAGTGATCAGAGAATTGAGTTAGAGCTAATAATGGGCTTAGGCCATGTTTCTAAAATACATGGGTTTTAATGGCTCCAGTTTTGAGCCTTTAGTAAGGTTATAGGCACTATACTAGATACACATACACTCAGACTTCATGATAACTCCATTGTAGATACTCTCCCCATTTTATTCCCAAAAAGGAGACCTGGAGAGATTAATATCTCATTCAGGGTTTTTCTGCCAATAAATACCAGGGATCCTAGGTTTGACTACTCCAACGCCCATCTACTAGAACACAAAACTAGTTCAGAAGTTCATCTTTGATGTAACTAGATCAAATGCTGCGTGGATCCTGTCCCCAGAAACTGCTTTAATTAATGTGGGGTGTGGCCGAACATCCGTTTTTGTTTTTTTGTTTTTTTTTTTTTGTTTTTCTAAAGATCCCCTAGGTAATTCTAATTGCAAACCACTGTCTTGATCCTTGGCACTTAGCGTGTGAGCGAGTCAAGGACCAGATCATCTGCTTGTCTTGGATCCTAGGAGGATTTTAGAACCCTCAAGGGGCGCCTGGCTGGCTCAGTAGAGCATGCGAGTCTTGATCTCGGGCTCGTGAGTTTGAGCCCCACCGTTGGGTGTAGAGATTACTTAAAAATAAAATCTTAGGGTTAAAGAAAAATGGCAGAATCTCAGGGCCCACCCAAAACCTGAGTTGGAATTCATTTTAACAAGATTCCCAGGTGGTTCATATTAAAGTTTGAGAAACACTGAATGAAGCCATTTCATAACTTGAATATGATTGAACTCCTCTTCAACCCCACTGTAAGTCCACTGTTTATCATACCACTTAAAGGGCAAACAGAATTCAGCATAAAGTTGCAAACGGTTTTATGGGTACTTAACTGAATTAAACCAATTTAGCCTTTTGTACATGTCACGGTACGGAATATGCCACCTTCTTTCTCAGCATATCTACCTAGAACGTTTTTCTGTGTGTTCTCTAGTTTTTAATCTCATCCCTACCCCATCCTCCCACCAGAAATAACGTCAATGAAAAACTAGACAAAGTAGCTAGTTGGTTGATATTGATACTTAAAAAATGGTGCTGGGGCTGTGCCTGGGTGGCTCAGTTAAGCTGAAATCAAAACGTTAGCTAATCCTGCCATTTGTTGCTTCCCTGCCCAGTGGAGCAGATGGAAAGGTGGAACATTTCATTTTGCTCCCTTCAGCTGAAAACTAGGAGGGAGATTGAAAGCATTGGCTAAAGTTTGGTTTGTAGATAACTGGTACTTCTTTCTTCCCTTTAATTTATTTCTGCCAACAAAGAAATTGGTTTCTGTCATCCAGGAGTAGTACTTACCCGTTGATATAACCTGGATTATGTCCCCTTCCTGAAACTCCAGGTCTTCTGGCTGGGTAGCCTCATAACTGAAGAGTGCTACCACTTGGCCTCCTTCCTTAAGCTGAGGTTCTGTTGTCTGCTTATTAGCTTCAGAGTTTTCACTTTCCTTGGGTTCCTCTGGAAAGCCTTGGTCACCCTGAAATAATAGAAGTCCAGTGAACATTGACCATCCCTAAACAAATCGGCGAGATGTCAGTGTAGCACCTGGGATATAAACTCATAAAACCAAATTTGTGATCAGTCCCTAGCACAGACCTAATGTGCACTTTATGAATATTGGATGGTCGGATAAATGAACCCAAAAGGTCTGCAGGACCCTATACAATCTTAAAATCTTACAGAAACCTCACAGTAATCCTGAAAAAGAATAGGTTACTACTTTGCACTACCTAGGTGTCTGACTCCGAATCCAACACCCTCTCCCCAGCGCCCACACCACTAGGGACTTTGTTAGAAATGTACATTTCTGGCCCTGTACCAAACCTATCATTAAATCAGAAACTCCTGGGATTGTGGGGGCCAGCAGTCAATCTGCATTTTTACTAATAAGCCTTCTAGGTAATTCTCACACTTAATAAAGTTTGAGAAGCCCTGCGGAGCACCAGAACGTCTTTCCAAGGCCATGAAAAAGGCTTTGTTTTCTGATCTATGTAGCTACACATCCTAGTCACCATTGTGGTCATTTTTGATTCACAAATGTTGAAAAGAAGAGGGGTGTAATTTCTGGAGAAGTGAATCAGGATCAAACAAATCAATATTAGAAACCCCGCTAGGGCAAATGCTGTACTGACTGTTCAAAGTTCTCACTTCCTAATGTGGTCTGTTCCGGCCTCGGCAGATCCCTTTTACAGAAGGGCCATACGGTGAGGTGGAAATGGCCCTAACGGAGTCCCACGGCCTGGGTCTATATCCTGGCTCCACTGCTCTCCCACTGCGTGTCCCTGGGCAGGCAGTGGAACCTCCCAGAACTTCAGTTTCCTTACCTGAAATTGAGGCTAGAGGACTGAAGTGACAGGATGTAGACTGGTACTAAACAGTCTGAGAGCATGGGTGTGTACACACACACACCGGCATTTAAGCTTGGTGAATGGTAAGCGTTCCAGCACAGAGTAGATACTGAAATGATAGTTCATTTTCCTGCTCTTTTAGTAAGTGAATGAGAACATCCTGACTTGCTACCAACAAGAGTAAGCGCCAGTGATGAAGAACGTTCAAGCAATGACCTCTGAAGCTGGACTGAGGGCCAGAAAGACTCTGTGCTGGGAATTTGGGGAGAGTGAGGCCAGCACAGCCACTAATGAGACTGGAGCTCTCTTCAAAGGACAGAAATCAACAATAATTAAACACAATAAACCTTTGAAGTGAAGTAAGTCACATATAGGGCACAGCTCCTAGGCAGAGTCCTTTCGAGACAATACCGAAGGGATTAGTCAACTGAAGACCTAGGATGACCTTTCAAACTTCCAAAGGACCCTTGCACTGGCACTTACTCACCCGCCCCTGTCCAGGGTCCTGGCGCCTCGCCTCTCAGCCAGAGGCACCAGCCAGTCCGCTCCAGTGGTCTTACTTCCTGAAGGCAATTTTCTGAGCTCTTAGATACCACCAACCTGGGGCTAGAGCTACGGGGCCTTCCTCCAAGCACCCCTTCTTTACTTCTTCCTCCCCCACTCATTTTTCTTTCTCAGCAAACGTGTCTTTGATTTCAGTGAGAATCTACCAGAGACCCTTCCATGACTAAGCAGAAGCCTCTGCCCAGCTTGGGGGGATGAGGGTGGAGAGGAGGGACTCTGCCCACACAGGGCCCAAGGTCTGGGTGATCTGGAATAGCTTGGCCAATGTGGTCGTTTTCATAGTTTCAAAATCCATTCGCAGGTAAAAAAAAAAAAAAACAGTAGCTCCCCAAAGGGTACACACATGACCTGTTGAATTTTGTACTGCCTACTAATGTAGCCACAGATGTGGCTGTCTGAAATTGCTAAAGTAGGGGCTCCTGGGTGGCTCAGTCAGTTAAGCTTCCTACTCTTGGCTTTGGCTCAGGTCATGATCTCATGGTTTTGTGGGTTCGAGCCCTACTTTGGGCTCTGCGCACTGGCAGCATGGAGCCTGCTTGGGATTCTTTCTCTCTCTCTCTCTCTACTCCTCCCCGGCTTGTGCTCTCTGCTTCTATCAAAAAGTAAATAAACTTTAAAAAAAACAAATGCTAAAGCAGGAAACAGGTGAGTCAGGGCCGGGGGTAGAACTGAAGTTGTCAGAAGGACCAAGGCTTTTGGCCAGTGGAGACGGCAGTCTCCTTGACTGTGTTAGGACTCCCCAGTGTCAGGGCTGTGGACGGGGAGCTGAGTACTCAGAGGAAGTCCGCTGGCCGGCCAGCCTCACAGAGCCCCCTGCTTTGCTCCTATGCCCTAGAATCATCCATCCCAAGCAATCATTTATCCTACTTTCTCCCCTGCTCACAAGCTCATCCTAGCACAGCACGTGCACGACTTTCCGTCATGTGGCTCTGTTGCCTTGCGACCTGTCTCCCAGCACTCTCCCTGTCGTGTCCAGTAGCACTGACCCCCCTTCACCCACTGCCGACTCTCTGGCTCTTCCCTCTGCAATTCCATATGTATAATGCACCCTAAGTTCCTCCACCTTGCTAATTCCTGTTTACCATTTTAAGACGAAACTTCAAGATGATTTCGGCATCATTTTCTCTAGGAAAATGTCCCTTCCTTCAATCTTCCTTCAATGTTTTTGGGTGAGATACCCTCCCATGTGCTTATAAGACAGTATGCCATTCATGCGCCTCCATCAGCACAACTGCCCTGTGTTTCCTCCCAAGAAGAGCCTATGTCTTACTAGTTTTCTTTTTAAGCTTATTTTGAGAGAGAGAGAGAGAGTGTGTGTGTGCACGCGAAGCAAGCAGGGGAGGGGCAGAGAGAGGGAGAGAGAGAATCCCAAGCAGGCTCCCTGCCGCCAGCACAGAGCCCAACCCGGGACTCTTAACTCATGAACCGTGAGGTCATGACCTGAGCAGAAATCAAGAGTAAGATGCTTAACCGACTGAGCCACCCAGGCGCCCCATGTCTTATTAGTTTTTACATCTCCAGTGCCTAGAGAGCAGTAAGTGCTCAGCAAATGTTTGTTGAAGAATAAATGTCACCAAACACTGGAAATAATCCAAGTATCCACCAAGAGGTGAATCAATAAACAAATTGTAGTATTCATACAATGGAATACCATTTAGCAATACGATCAAAAGAAATGGACTATTATGGGGCCTGGGGGGCTCAGTGGGTTAAACATCTGATTTCAGCTCAGGTCATGATCTCATGGTTTGTGGTTCAAGCCCCACATCGGGCTCTCTGCTGTCAGCACTAATCCGGCTTCAGATCCTCTTTCCCCCATCTCCCTCTGCCACCCACCCTACTTGTGCATATGCGCGCATGCTCACACACTCTATCTCAAAAATAAACATTAAAAAAATGGACTATCAAAACATAAAAGTATATATAAAAGTGGAAAATTAAATACTGAAATAGACAATGAAAAAAATTTATACATACAGTATATATATTTAGAGGAATATATATACTGTACCATCCGCTTACATGAAATTACATAAAAGGTGAAAACAAGGATGTTGGCGTGTTGACAGAAAGCAGAGGGATCCTTTTTGGGGCTACGGTTGTGGAGGGAATTAACATCACCAACAAAAAGAAATGGCAACTTTTCCCTCCGGAGACAAAGGGACGGACAGTCAAGAGTGTTAACTTCTAGCCACTACTTCTAGCCTCTAACTTTGCTCCTAACTCCCTTCGCTCTTACTGGCCAGCCAGCTAAGTCTTTTCTAGGCCCTGAGGTCCAGGAAAGGTGTTCAAGAATGTAGGCAGGCCCTGGAGTCCAAAGGCCCACCGAGCCCTGGCTCCTCCACCGACTGGCGGTAATCTTGGTCAAGGTGACCTCACTTCGCCTTGTCTCCTAAATTATAAGATGGGATAACAGTTCCTCCGAGAGTTACAGGGACTGTAAGAACGGATACGCGGCGTGCACTTAGCACACCATACAGCACACGGGAAGTTCTTCATAGAAGCTTCCTATTAGCAGGACGTTTATCCAAGTCCTCTCTTTGAACTAAATGCTCATTATTACCTTCCAGCCTCAAGAGCTCTTCCCCATGGAAACTTAAAGTGGAGAATGGCTAGGAGCTCAGCCTCAAGCTAGGACTTCATTCCTACCGTGCTTGAGAGTGATGGGCCTAAACCCTCGGATCAGTTACAGGTGGTGGCAGAGACGACTGACAGGCTTTCTGGGCATTCTGGGGCCTGCTCTTCTCCTGTGGGGACCCCTCTCCTGGCTGCATCCAGGATGCAGGTGAAAGGGAGACAGAGCTGTCACCCACCCTATCCTCAACACCAAACATGGTGCCCGGCTCACCGAAGGTGCTTGGCAGATGTGGGATTGTCATCGAGGAAGTGGCCCCGTACAAACACGACCTCAGGTGCCCTTGGGCTCGCTGTACTCACCACTGTGTTCTCACACCACAGGGTCAGGCTGTAGTTTTTCACTTGGGCCCAGGCAGCCTTCATGTTGTCTTCTGAGAGGGGCACCAGCTCATGGCTGTCCTGAGGCCGATAGCTGGGGAGAGAGGAGTGAGAACCGCATTGGAGAACAGCAATACAGACCCTCTCCTCCCCCCC
Source organism: Paguma larvata (assembly GCA_030068075.1). Taxonomy (NCBI): domain Eukaryota; kingdom Metazoa; phylum Chordata; class Mammalia; order Carnivora; family Viverridae; genus Paguma; species Paguma larvata. Next base: position 19,671,890 of record CM057840.1, read on the forward strand.
AGGCCGGTGTCAGGGCCCCGACTGCACCCCGATCCGCCACCTTCAGGGACTCACCTCAGCTTAGTGTGTTCCGGCCGGAGCTCCAGTTTCTTAGACACCATGTCCCGGACCTGGCTGTAGGGGAGCCCGGGCTGCGTCTCCATGACCACCGTGTACTTGAAGTGCACCTTGAGCGTGTAGGGCATGGGAATGCTGTGTTGTACTTCCTGAGGGGAGAGGAAGCAAAGAGAACTCGTGAGTGTCTGAGGCCTGTCCTGAGTGTACTCATGGGGAACACTCCGTGTAGCAGGGAGAGGCCAATAGCTAACAGTAACGTGACAGTAACATGAAGGGCTTTCAGAGAGCCCCTAGACCCCTTCTTGCCTGGATAGGAATTCCTCTGAGCCAGGAGATCTGGCCCATGTGCTAAAGGCCAGTGGGAAATGTGTGCCCTGGGGCAGGGAAGGTTGTTGAGGGGGTCCCTAGCCCAAGGACTGTGTGTATGGTGGTAGTTCCTCCACCCTTCCTTTGGGACTCTCCGTACTCCAGGGAGACAACCTTATGGCTTAAGGTTTTCCTTTCTCTAGCATCTGAAACAGTGCAAGGAGAAAAGGTTACCTTGGACTCTTCTTTTTCTTTCTGACCTAAATGGAGAAGATAAGAAGTAAAACAAAAGAAGATGGTGAACGAACACTTTGGGCCAGCCCCTGACTTACACAGAATGAACCCTCTTAGAACAGGACACCCAGCTTCTTACCTTTAATCGCCAGGGTGATTCTTCACCTTAATAAACGATGGGGGAAATCCCACTCCAGGGAACTGTGCCAGGTGAAGCCCAAACACACAAGTGAACCCAGTCCCTGCCTCCGGGGAGCAGACAGGCAAGTGTCAAGGACCAGCCCATCATGGGGTTAGCAGGGACCTCAAAGTCCAGTTTAACCAGTAGGCTCTGAAGTCGTGAAAGCAAGATGAGCCAGGAGCCATGAGAGGCAATGTTAGAACCACTTATTTTACCTTGTCCTTTATTTTTGTGTATGTTTTCTAAGGTGCATAATCTAATATAACAACATGCACATAATTTATAGAAGAGAAATCTGCATAAAGATATTAGGGTACATGATTGAAAAAGACCACTGATCTCAAACCCGGCGAATCATTAGACTCCCTTGGGAAGTTTTTTCCTAGAAATACAGATTCTGAGGTCCAATTCCAGTCCTAAAAAAATCAGAGTCCCGTGGGGAGCCTGGGTTGTTCAGTCAGTTGGGCATCCAACTTTGGCTCAGGTCGTGATCTCGCTGTTCCCGAGTTCGAGCCCCACGTCAGGCTCTGTGCTGACAGCTCAGAGCCTGGAGCCTGTTTCAGATTCAGAGTCTCCTTCTCTCTGTCCCTTCCCTGCTTGCACTCTTTCTCTCAAAAATAAACAAATATTTAAAAAAAATAGGAAAATAAAAAGAATCAGAATCCAAGGCCTAGGAATCTATACTCATAAAATCTTCCTAGGTTAATATGGGATCCTGGATGGGACCCTAGACAGAAAAGATAAAAAAGCTACAGAGGATGATCTGAGGGGTAATCGGAGAAATTTGAATATGAAACCTACACTCTATAATATTATATTAATGTTCGATGTCCTCGATATAATAATTGAGCTGTGATTACGCGGGGTGAAATGCCTTGAGTCTGTAACTTCCTTCCAAGCGGCTCAGAGGGGAGAGAGGGGAGCGAGGCAAGTACATGGTGCAAAACGTTAACAATTGGTGAGCTTAGGTGAAAGGTCTTCTGGGGTTTATTGTGCTACGCTTTCAACTTTCTATCTGTAGGTTTGACATTTTTCAAACTAAAGTCGGAAGTGTGGGGAGTGCCCCAAAGGGCTCTAGTGGACCGGCTGGCATCGCGCTCATCCACCCGGGGTCTGGACCGCCGATTCAAGGCATCTCTTCCAAGCACTTATCCAGAATTAATGCTTAAACTGTATTAGTGACCTTACTTCCCCAGGCACCCCTCTCCACACACCGGGAGAATGCCTTTTCGCTTCTGCCCTTAGCTCTTTGTCTACGCCTCGGGGCTCTACAAAGCAGCTTGTTTTCCAGATAGACCTCCTTGGACATTTGAAAAAAGCCACTCCATCCCTCTCTGAGGCAACACGTGCAATAACTTCGACCTTCTCTGCTGAGACGTGGTTTCAGTACCTAATGACTGAGGCGTCTGGTGACTACTTGAGTTGGGACACTCACTGCCCCCACCAGAAACCAGCTACATTTACCCAAGCCCCGTGCATGCTCTGGAGCAGGTAGGGAGAAAGGACATCTATTTCATATGTTTTGGGTGGGTGGGTGGTGCAGGAGAGATTGGGGCCCTAGGACTATGTGTTCATAAGCTGAGGGGCATGATGGGAGGAGAAGAAACCAGAATCTCATAGAAGGCTGAGAGAGCAACTGTCAGGAAGTGGCCTGGAGCGTTCCTGCACCCGGGCCAACGATGTTATTCAAGGACACTAACCTGGTGGCAACTGGGGTCTTCCAGGAGCATTAGAACTGGGAGGAGCTGGGATATCAGACTCCGGGGAGGCTTCCTCCTGGAGGTGACAGAGAGGGTGAGAGCCTTCATTCAGACAAAGTTCTTAGGTAGGAGTGGGGGAGGGGGAGACCAAATGGAAAGGAGCCGGATGCAAATGGCTTCCTAAAAGTTGGAGGGGTGGTAACATTCAGGGAGACTAAGGAAGGGGCTAGTTAAAGGGGAGGTAGGTTGGCCTGGTGGAAACAGTAGAAAGAAGAACCCACCTCTACCTAAGAGGCCCTTGCTGCCCAACCCCATTGGAAATCCGCTGGAGAAGAGGTAGGCCCCCAAGTCTTGTGTTAGCTCCTCCTCTCCCTCGACATCTTGCTCCTTCAAAGGAGAAACTCCACTTCTCATTTGTGTGGGATTTAAAACATTTCAAGCCAGCTGGGTATAGTAACTCTGACCAGGGAGGGCCAAGCCCACAGAGGACAACCAGCTGCACAGTCTACAGGGAGACCAGTTCCCTGCCGTCAGACAGCTACAGGGCAGACCCACCAAGACCACTCACCAGGCCTGGCAGAAGGGCAGGCCTTTGAGGGGTGGTGGGGAAGCTGGCAAAGCCCACTCTCTGAGCCCGTGCTCTAAAACAGATTTCTCTTTTTTAATGGGATTTCCCCCGTCAACACATTGACTGTTCTTCCAGGTGAAGAGAGCTTTTCTAGGAAGACCTAACCTTCACGTACTACAGGCTTTGGGTCTCAAGTCATCCCTGACCAGGAGGCGGCAGAGAGGGGGGTGCGCACAACGGGTGCCTCAGATGTCTCCGCTCAGCACATCTGGGTGTTTACCTTCACCCCGGGGCTCATCTCTGGGCAGCTGGTGCCAACCCCAGGTGGACTCGGCACTAGTCAGTGAACAAGGTCAGCTCTTTCTTCACACCGCCCTTCCCCCCTCTACAGAGAGGCCTGTCAATTGTGGGGCAGAGGCCGGGGGTGGGGGGAAACGGACCAGGCCTTGGCACCACATTACCTGGGGCTGCTGTTGAGGATGGATCCGCAGCTCAAGTGGTTCAAGGTAGTTGCAGGGAACCAGCCCCTTCTGCGGTGTGGCATCGCAGAATCAGAAAGAGGAAAACAAAAGTATACTCATCAGAACCCACCCATAGCACCCATACCACCAAAGACCCCGGAGATGCGGGGGAGGGATGGGTGTATCGGCGAAAGGAGGTAGCTGGTCGGCAAATGAGGTAGCAGCCACTGCTCCTCAGAAAGCTCCGCCATTGGCCGCCAGGATCCCACGGCCAAAAGAACCGCCCCTGCATCCTCTGAATACCTGCCCGTTGAACATGACCGTAGCCCAGTTATCATTGCCCTTCTTCAAGACAAAAACGATGTTCCCTGGCATGACCTGCAGCTCCTCTGGGGTCTCAGGCACAAACCCAAACAGCACACGGTGGGCTTCCCCTTCCAGAGCCCTGCGGGGGGAGACATGAGATGCGGTCCTCTGTCCAGCCCTGGACCATGTCCCGCCCATGCCTCTATGGGAAAGGCAACGATGAGGACTTGGGGCCAGGAGACATGCTCCGGGCACTCTCTAGCTCCATGTCTAGCTGCCTCTGGGACCCTGAGCAGGACCGAGCAGGACTGGGCAGGAAACTGCCTATGAACCCACTCCGTGACCCTAGAGGCAGCAGGACAGGAATGAAAGACACAAAACAACACAAGATACCCAGGCATTGCTCTCCTGCCCCCCTTCCCTTCTGAGGAGGAAGCTTCCCGGGTGTGCTTGGCCAGCCCTCTAGTCTGGGCCGGGGTGGATCGGGCTAGTGTGGCAAGGGGAACCACAGGCAGAGGGTAGGTGAGGGCTAGCTGGGCGAGAAAGGGGCGTGGGGAGGAGGCAGGCCAAGTCCCCTGGGGCCACAGCCAGTGGGCCAGGCACACAGCCAAAAGGCAATGAAGAGCAAGAAAGCAGCTGTGGTGCGGGGGAGGCACGTGAAGGTGTCCCGAGACCACCCAGCTGTGTGCTAGGCAATGTCATTGTCCCTCTGGCATTTCAAGATCTTCTTTGCTCTTGGAGGTTCTGGGCATGCCGTCTGTGCCACTTTGGAATGTGTGACATCGGGGCTGGCTTCAGGGCTGTCCGATGCACCTGCTCTGGCTGGTGGCTCCCTCTCACTCCCCACCATCCCCTTCCCCTCAGCCCTGCTTTCTGTTTCCAAACAGCAGGCTATTTATGTAGGGGAGACAGATTCCTCCAGCAGACAGAGTTAGCAATGAGTTCACCAACCTCCTCACTTTTATAGTTGCTGGTGGTACTTTTTTTCATTTTTGAAAAAAAATCTTCTTTGTTGGGTCGGGGAGCCAGGCTTACTTCCTAACTTAGAGGGAATTCTTAAGAAAGCTGTAAGTTGTGTCGTTCTTGGCTTCTCATCTTACAGAAGAATGGCTTCTTTTTCTTGAGTTGTTCCTCTTCTCCAGAGACCACATGCCCAGAGGGAGTGAAAAACGCCCACGCAGGAAAGGACGCACCACCTAGCTTCCCGCTCTGCTCGCCCAACTCCCAAAAGCTCTGGCGTCCCCCTCTTCCGAGGAAGCTGCTACTGTTGCAAAATGGCTCCCTGGCCTTTGGCCAGTGTTCTGGCCCCCGAGACATGTGTTCCACAGACACTGCCACCCTTCGGCAGTGCCCCTCGCTATGTGGGTGGCTGTGCACATTGTCCTGGGGGCACAGGGACACCATGAAGCTATAGCCAGCTATGAAGCTGTGAAGCTATGTCATGAAGCAGGTCATGAAGCTATGACCCCTATGGTCAACTCTACCACAGTCCAAGACTCCCATCCCTCCTACATTGCTCCATTCTAACCCTGAAAACAGAAAGAGCCCATGTTCTAGGCTAAGTTCCGTAGGATCTAGACCCTGACCCCGGCTTCATCTTCTTCACCCCTTGCCATCAGTTCAGGCTTGGAGCTCAGATATTCTGCATACTGATCTAAATCTAACTTACCTGAAGCTCTCTGGGGTTTTGGGTCTGGGTGGAGGTTCAGCTGCCTAGGGAGCATTCAGGAGAAATGAAGAAGGGAAGGACAATAAGGGAAGGAGTGGGGGAGAGAACAGACTGTTAATGGTAATTCGAGCCTTCTTCCAGACCAGAAAATCGAAGAATGCATTTCTAACTTGCTCAGAACACTCTCTAGGGAGCAGGCACAGCGTATTTGACTAAACACTGGAAAATCACACCTCCCCCCAGCCGCTGGGTACACTTTCACTAGCACAGCAATTTATCTGGAGCCAGTTCTGGTTTCTGGAGAATTTTAGCTGTCACAGAGCAACATGGCGTCACAAAGGGTGCTCTTGACCTTGAGCCCTGTCCCTTTCCTAGGAAAGTTTCCAAAAGCTCTGTTCTATAATTAATGTCTGCTATATCACGTGACACTTGTGGGTATTTAAAATCAACTCAGAATCCACTGACCAGGCGGGAATCTCCTTTCAACATGTTCCCTGTTCTACACTGAGTATCATGGAGCCCACTGATCTGGGCTCCTTCCTCATTTTGGTGTCTCTGGCTCAGGGGAGCCTTCACAGGGGTTTTCTTCAACTTCATTGTAAGAAACAAATCAAAGGATCCTGAATCTCTCTAGCTTCCTTTGCTCATATGACCCTCCAGAGCCCCAGCGTTGGTCACATCCTAGGCTAGCAGCCGTCATTCTGACCCCGGTAGGCTGTTGGCGCTGCTGTCCGAGTGACCAGGTGTGTGCAGCCGAAAGTGTGGGTGTCATGCTCAGAAACCCTTCCCTGCACTAGTGCTGCCAAGCATGGCTCTAGTGCAACAGCTCAAGTGTCCTCCGCCTGTCTTTCCTTCTTCCCTTCACAAGGACGGAAATGCCTTCACATTTCTAGACCTCCTGTGTCATTCTCAGTCCATCTCTCTGAGCCCAGACTGGGCAGAAAAATGGCTGCCTCTCAGCACCTGTCACATTCCTGAGGGAATCCCCTGCACGTAGGCAGATGCGTGGAGCTGGACCAGCCCATGGCCTCAGACCTCAGGCCCCACAGAGTCCCCTACTAGGCCCGGCGTCTGAGAAGAGGCATCGTCAAAAAGCCTTCTAGAACCTGGCTTTAAATTTCCTGAGAGAATAGTCCAGGCTTCAGGAAAGCCCGTCAACAGAGGCTCTCTTAGAACATAGAGAAGTGAAAATCGACATTGGGGGGAAGCAGGAGGGTTGGTTTCTGGGAACTTAAGGTTAAGCCTAAAACAGCCTCATTCTCCTGACAGTCATGGAACCCATGACCAAGAATGGCCAGGAGGACACCGTCAGCAGCATTGAGAGCTCAGTTGAAGGAGCTCTTAAAATGAGGCAGCTCAGCACAAAGATTCTCCCCAGCTGGATGTTTCCAGAGAGCTCGGGGGACCTGGATCCAGGGAGAAGGACGGGACTGCCTTACCTGTGGCTGCAGAGGGGCAAACCCCGAGAAGCTGTCTTGATCCACCACTGATGCCACCACCTGCAGTCAAGGGAGGAAGTGTAAGGATCCTGCCAGCACGTTGCCCCGAGCCTCATGGTTTTCCCCGAGATCCCCTCCTTTCTCACACCCTGGATCCTTCCTCACTGGAGCCTGGTCCCAGGCGTGGACAGTGACTAAGGGTTGGATTGTTGACCAATCCAATCCTTCCAGAAGCTGAAGGAACCAGTGCCTGCCCAGCCCTGCTAACTCAACAGGTTCCCACTCTAGCTCGCTCTCTCTTTTTTTTAATTGAGGTGAAATTCACATAATATAAAATTAACCATTATTTATTTATTTTTTAATGTTTATGTATTTTTGAGAGAGAAAGAGACAGAGCATGAGCAAGGGTGGGGAGGGGACACACACACACACACACACACACAGAATCCGAAGCAGGCTCCAGGAAGGGCTTGAACTTGAGAATTGTGAGATCATGACCTGAGCCTAAGTCAGATGCTCACCTGAAGCATACAGGCGCCCCTGAAATTAACCATTTTAAAGTGGACGATGCAGTGGCATTTAGGACACTCACAATCACACCACCTACCTGGTTCTGAGTAATTTTCCTCACCCCAAAAGAAAATGCCACACCACAAAGTGGTTGGTGCCCATCCCCCTCCTCCTCGCACCTGGCAATCACTAATTTGCTTTCTATTTGTGTACATTTACCCATTCTGGATCGCTCATATAAATGTAATTATGTAACATGTGGCTTTTGTGTCTGGCTCCTTTCACGTAGCATGACATTTTCAAGGTTCATCCATACTATGACTTACATCCGTACTTCATTCCTTTTTATGGCTATTCCATTGTATGGCTACCTGGCAAGTGGCCTATGCATTCATCCACTAATGGGCTGAGGGGTGTTTCCACTGACCCAGGTGCTCCTGAGCTCTGCTACTCTGCCGGAGCCAGCCAGCCAGTCAGCAGGCAGCGTTAGCCCTACAGATAAGTCAAAGCCAAGTACAGGTTTGGAAGGGGACTGCTAGCTCACTCTGGCTCCTTTCTGAGAGGATTTAAGACCTGGATTTAAAGGAGTCCAGTTTACAAAGGAGTGTAACCATAGGGCTATGGAAGCGGGATATCAAGAGCATCAAGCCAAGAGAATGCCGTGCTGGTCCGTTTCGCTAACACGTTTTCTGCACATTTACTGAGTGCCTCGTAGCTGTGTTTTCTTTCCACTAGTGCAGCCCCCAAGCCCCAGCACACTGGGACTAACCCTGTGGCTCTCACCCAGGGTCAGGCTGGAAGAGACGGATAAGAAGAGCTTGGAGACAACAAGCTAGAAGCATTTGCCCACCTTTCTGCAAGACTTCCACACTGAAGCAGTCTCTCGCTGCCTGATGACCCGGGAAGCACCAGGGAGGTGCCCTCATCCCAGGAGTCTGTCCCACCCTGGTCCATTCAGGGTCCACCGATAGGAGACCCCGGGGAAGCCGGGTGAGCCTACTTACTGTCGCCTTGCCGAGGTAATCCTTCTTGGCCAGCTGAGCCACTTGCCTCTCATTTGGTCGAAACAGCCTGCCCTCGGGGATCACCACTGGCTCATACAGCTTCTGTTTCTAGAACACAGAGAGCACGGTATTTCCTCACTTGGGAAATGGAGATAATGATGCTAGTCCTGCCTCCCTCACTGAATGGATGCAAAGATTCACTGAGATAAGCCTCACAAAAGTATTTTTTTCTAAATGTGTCAAGACTGAACTTGTTATCATTTCAGAGTGTCTAAGGTAGGAATAGTCGGTTTCCATATCGTTTTACCCCGAGAGGCCGTGTGGACGTCTGTCCGTGTTATCTGCTCAGCACCCTTTTTCCCTGGGGGGCTGCCCCTCTCCCACTCTGTGTGGATCAGGTAGGGCTGCCACTGAGCACAGGGGGCACCACAACCACAAGGAGGCCCAGGGCCCAAGCAAGGCCCATCACAGTGCTCCCTTGGGACTAGTCTCTGCTGACCTGGACAGGCATAGAAAGACTGACTTGAGCCCTCTTCTCCTTGATGTTTTAAAAATCTGATTTAAGACTCGTTTTATCCCAATAAAACTCTGTGACAAACTATGGATCGTTTTCTCTATTTGTTCATAGAATCAATGCATTTTTGTTGAGAGCCATCATGTGCTTGGCCGCGAGGACTCCGAGGTGAGCACAGCTTCTGGTCTCCTGTGCTTGGATCCAGCCTCCAGTCCCCTGCTCCCCCGGTGCCACCCAGAGCTCCACCCAGAGTGTGGCAGGCGGCAGGGCTCTGTGGTCCCCAATTTTAGGCCTTGGCTTCTCAGCACTGCCAAATTCAAGATCCTACATGGAACTGTACCCCAAGATCCATGTAACCCAGAGCTCAGAGAAGATAAAAGCCCCACTTCTGAGGTTCCTCAGTCACATGTCCACTGAAACAGATACAAATCCAGTGAAAATCCTCTTGCCAGCCCACATCATCCATACACTTACCCAAACACATTCCATGGCTTTGTCGATTTTAGAATGTCTCGGCTCAGACTTCATGCTCATGGCCAAAGCTAAATGTTCCTCAGCCTTTTTCCACTCCTCCTTCTTGGCATACATGAAAGCCACATTATATAACACCTAGAAAAGCACAGGCCATAACACAGAACTTGAGGCTGCTCCAAATCTAGGCACCAGGGAAGAGCTTGCCTGTATCTCCTGGAATGTTGCCTGGCGGCATTCCTTCCTTTCTTAGCTTTCCTGGGAATATCTAAAGTATAACACAATCAATCTTGTTAGCAAGTCATGCCCAGCCCAAGGACGGTATTAAGAAAACATCACGTAATGCACAAATCCAACATCATGTGCATTGTTCTTTCAGCAACCAAATAGGTCAGGAGGGAACAAAAACCATGATGTTGTTTTAGTAGCGAGAAGAGTGATGTGCTCAAGGCCCCTTCAAGAATGGGGAATAAAATCCCTGCATGCGGCCTCCCAGTCCAGCTCCTGCCTCTGAGCCTAGGCTGAAAGCCTGAACAGGTGCAGAATGGGGAGAGAGAAGGTTCCAGATGTATCGTCTTGCACCAGCACCAACAGAACCCTGCCTGAAACATAACAAGACTGCGGTATAGTCATCAGGGCAGGAGGAAACTCCATGGCAAAAGAGCAGTGGAGCTAGAAATGACTCAGCACAAAGCCCGGGCAGTGCTTTCCTGGGGACAAGACGGAACAGCACACTCACCAATAATCATGATTTCCCAGGTCTTAAGTTGGGTGGTAGGTTCAAGAGTGTTTGTTTATTATTATGCCTTCGACTTACACATACAATCAAATCATTTTTTGGATGCATCAGCAAGATACCACAAGTACTTGATGAAATGAAATAAAAAGACCCTCAAGCGAAGGAAAAGCGACAGGGAGTGGAAGATCAAGATGGCAACTAATAACGCGGGTTTACTTTCCTTCTTTTTCAGGACAGTGCAGCAAGGTCTTACAGCACCCGTCACCGTGTGCAGAATGACCTAAACAGCCAGGAGTTGTTTTCAGACGTCAGTTCTAAGAGTCGCAGCCTGATGCCCCAGGTGGAGTGGGGATGGTTCGTTGGAGCCTCAGAGAAGATGCACAGTTGGTCAACTGAGGCCTAGTAGAGAAGGGGTTTGCTGGCCTTCTCTCACGTGTGAAGGCAGTGAGATGCCCCAGGGCTGTTTCTGGTATGTGGCCTCAGCTTCACTGTAAAATGGTGACAGTGACTTTGCCTGCTTCCAGATTGTTGTAAGAAATAAATGAAATCATTCATAGAAAGCTCTGTTTCAATTGCTTGGTGCATGGTGGGTATTCAACACATATTTCTACTCTACTCTTTGCTGTACTATGTCGGGGCTTGCTGGAAGGCTGAGCAAAGAAGGGCTTTTATCCCCTCAAGTCCTGCTTGCCTTCTCAGGGAAAGTAACAATGCCTGCATGCTTTAGGGGAAGACCGCAGGGCTGAGTTTTGCAGACTGATGCCATCCAGGGATTGTGTTTATAATCAAAAGGCTAAAACTAGGAAGGACTCTGTGCTCTTGGAAATCGGTGCTGCCTGTTGGAGACGGTGTCATTGTCATTCTCCTTCTTATCATCATCACTGATGCCACCTACTGACCACCCATTGTGGGCCACTTTATCTGCATTATCTCTAAGCCACATGAACCACCATAAGAGCTGTGGCCTCACTTCTGGGCTTCCATGGTTTTTCCATTGCAGTTCTCTTGTCCCGACCTCACTACCTCACATTACACATGACCATGAGCTCCCGGGTGCTGATGCCTTGTCTTGGGGACCCCTGGACCTCTATGCCCAACACTAGCAAGCACTAGAAATGTATACGGAAATACATGGATTTATTAATGACTGTGGATGAGGTAAGTACTCAGTCCTTCTTTACAGATGATAAAGGAGCCTGAGCCTCAGAAAGGACATATAACTTACCTAGAATCGTACAACGAGTAAGCACTGGGCTGGGATTTGATCCCTATCTACCTGATTCCAAAGTCTTTGCTTTTAATGCTAGCCAGCTTCCAAGATGGCCCCCAGTGATTCTCATTTCTTGGTCTTCACCCTCGTTTCCTCCCACATCCAATGGAGCCGATGCGTATAGCCAATAGAATATTATGGAAATGAGGGGGCGTGGCATTTGAAGCTAAATTATAAAAGACATTGACCCTCCATATTACTTTCTCTTGGAACACTTCTTTCTCTGGGGGAAGCCAGCTGCCATGTTCTGACAAGACTCAGATAGTGTTATGGAGAGTGTCATAAGGAAAGACCTGAGGCTTCTTGCCAACAAGTAACATTAACTTGCTAGACACGTAAATCAATTTCGAAGTAGACCCTCGAGCCCCAGTCAATCTTTCAGATGATGGCAGTGCTGGCCGACATCTTGACTGCAACTTCTTGAGAGCCTCGGAGCCAGAACCACCCGGCTACACCGCTCTTGGATTCCTGACCCCAGAAACTGAGAGAGAATAAATGGTATTGTTTTAAACCACTGCATTTCAGAGCAATTTGGTATTCAGCAATGGATAACCATTACACTTCCCCTAGCAGTCTGCCTTCCACATCCATAATTTGGTTCAGGGCCTCATCCAGATAAAAAGAACAGTTTATCAAGGCAAGTACAGATGGGTGGCAGGATTGTTTCCATGGAGTTAGCGGCTGGTGCTGGGTGATGGGACCGGGAGCAAGCCCAGAAGCAGAGATCTAGATTCCCTTCCCAGGCTGTTTCTGAGCCTCAATGAGCTGTTGCCTTCTTCGTACACACTTGACTGGCCCAGCCCAGTGCTGGCCATGTGCACAGGAGGAAAGGAGAACTCAAGTCTGCTAAAAATTCCTATTTGGTTCTCTGCAAACTTCTCTTAAGACCTTTTCCTACAACAGGTTTTTGTGATTCCATGACTGGAAAAGCCTGAGACTCTTCAAAAAGGATGGTGTGATTTCGCAGAAGCCAGGATTCTACCCTGGTGCAAAGAGAAGGGGTGGCCTTATATGCAGGGAAATGACTGGACAGTCCCCCGTGGCGTAAGCAAGGGCTTTAGACCCTGAAAACTCCCACTTCACCTGCAGAGAGGCCCCTGTAGCCTATCTTGCCTGCCCCTTGGTCATTTCAGCTCCAACCACGGGGAACATTCCTCCCATGGAATTCTGCTTTGATGCCAATGTTTTATGATCCTTTTTCTAGAGCTGCTTGGTCTTCCAATCCTTTCATCTGTACAAGTGGCTTTCACTGGGTGGGGGTTGAGGGGTGACTGGAAATGTCTAGAGATATTTTAGGTTGTCGGATGGCAGTGGAGGGGGTTACTGGGATCTGATGGCTAGAGGCTAGTGATACCGCTAAACCAACCCCAGTGCCCAGGACAGTCTCCTACAACAGAACAGTATCTGGTCCAGTGCATCAGTAGTGGCCCCATTCAGAAACCTCACTCGAGAAACTGGCCGAATGCCAACCAGTGCTCTGAAATTCCCAAAGCCTCGTTTCCCTAGACTATGAGAAGCTGTTGGCCTGCTGCAGGGCTGGGTGGGGGCACATGTCCCCAGGGGCCTGGGCAGCTGTGGACTCTATTATTAGCCCTGAACAACCCTGGGAACGCTTGGCTTCTCCTGCCTGAGAAACTAACGCAAGGGGACATTTTTATCAGCAATTCGTCTAAATAAAGATCTGATATTTGCAGGGATTTTAGATTTTAAAGCGGGTGGTGTATATTTGGAGTTTAGGAGAGGCGAGGGGAGGGTTGGTTGGAGAAAGCACACGAGCCTGTGAAGTCAGAGGCAGTGATGTTTCTCCCTTTTGGTAATACAGAAAATAAGTTATCCTTCTATGGAAACCTTCCCTGAATTTGTGCTTTGAGCTGTTCTTTGAACTAGGAAGGACAGATTTGTGCCAAATTATCCTCACTCTTTCCTTGGGTATCAACCAAGTACATGAGGCCAGACCATTAATAGCAAAGAGCGTGGTCTGTAACTTGGAAACAGAGCAAGGTCACGGCAGGTCCTGCATGGAGAGCGAACCCATGATTTTGGATTTGTTAGTGTAATGCTGAGCAAATAGCTTGTCAACCTGAATTATGCAAATTATTATGAATTCTCTCACAGGCCAGCACACTCAGGTCCAGCCTCCCTTCAGAGAGCCAGCATGCTCATTTCTGCACGGTCCTTTGAGCCTCACATTAAGAAAAATGCATGCCTCAAGGGATACAAAAGCAAAAATGAACTATCGGTACCTCATCAAAATAAAAAGTGTCTGCACAGCGAAGGAAACAATCAACAAAACTAAAAGGCAACCGACAGAATGGGAGGAGATATTTGTAAATGACGTATCAGACAAAGAACTTATCAAACGCAACACCCAAAAAACAAATAATCCAGTGAAGAGATGGGCCAAAGACATGAAAAGACACTTCTCTAAAGACCTCCAGATGGCCAATAGGCACATGAAACGATGCTCAACGTCACTCATCATCAGGGAAATACAAATCAAAACCACACTGAGATCCCACCTCGCACCTGTCAGAATGGCTAACATTAACAACTCAGGCAACAACAGATGCTGGTGAGGATGCGGAGAAAGAGGACCTCTTTTGCACTGCTGGTGGGAATGCAAACTGGTGCAGCCACTCTGGAAAACAGTATGGAGGTTCCTCAAAAAATTAAAAATAGAACTACCCTATGACCCAGCAATTGCACTACTAGGTCTTTATCCAAGGGATCCAGGTGTGCTGTTTCGAAGGGGCACATGCACCCCAATGTGTATAGCAGCGCTATCGACAACAGCCAAAGTATGGAAAGAGACCAAATGTCCATCGATGGATGAATGGACAAAGATGTGGTATATACATACAATGGAGTATTACTCGGCAATCAAAAAGCATGAAATCTTGCCATTTGCAACTACGTGGATGGAACTAGAGACTATCATGCTAAGCAAATTAGTCAGAGAAAGACAAATATCATATGACTTCACTCATATGAGGACTTTAAGATACAAAGCAGATGAACATAAGGGAAGCAAAAAATAATATAAAAACAAGGAGGGGGACAAAAACATAAGAGACTCAAATATGGAGAACAAACAGAGGGTTACGGGAGGGATTGTGGGGGGGATGGGCTAAATGGGTGAGGGGCATTAAGGACTCTACTCTTGAAATCATTGTTGCACTATATGCTAAGTAACTTGGATGTAAATTTTTAAAAAATAAAAAATAAATTAAAAAAAAAAAGAAAATGTATGCCTCAATAACTGGAGACTCCAGGATGAGCCTAAAAGTATCAATCTGAGGCATTTCTTCTTTCTTTTTAATGTTTTTTTTTTTTTAACATTTATTTATTTTTGACATAGAGACAGTGCATGAGCAGGGGAAGGGCAGAGAGAGAGGGAGACACAGAATCCGAAGCAGGCTCCAGGCTCTGAGCTGTCAGTGCAGAGCCCCACATGGGGCTTGAACCCACAAACCATGAGATCATGACCTGAGCCTAAGTCAGACGCTTAACCGACTGAGCCACCCAGGTGCTTTTCTTAAGGGGAAATCAGAGTCCCGAGGCACAGGAGCCTTTCCCGAGCCCCCAGGGGTTTCAGCAGATGGCTGAGTCTCGGAACTGTCTGCTGTCCCTCAGCCACCACGCACTCCTGCCCAGGCTGGGCCCTTCCTTCTTACCTCACAGGCAAACAGCTTGAACTGCAGCCCCAGAATCTTGTAGTCTATCAGCTGGTTCCCTCGAAGCTGAGTCAAGGCCTCTTTCAGGTCTTTGATAGCTGAATCATAGCTGCGGGAGAGAGAGGAGAAGCAGTCCAGGGCGCAGAGGAGTAAATGTGGGATCGACGGGTGACTGCTTCCCTTTTCTGACCCCTCTCGCAGGGACAAGAAGGCTTTCCAATCCCTTTAGGCCTGCTCTAGTTCTTTGCCAGGTCCCAGGCCTCCCTACCGCTCAGTGAGTGGCGCCCCGGGGGGTGGGCATCCCCGCGTCCCTGTCCCTCCCCCAAACCGCAGTCTCAGGATGTCACAGGGATTTTCTTCTCTGTTAACTGCATTCGACTCCCACCTTTCTAACAAGCAGCTTGTCACTTCCCAGTAGAGCCCTCACCCTCTCCTGAGAGCCCCCGGCAGAGCCACCACCTGCCGTCCCTGAGTCACTTTGGAGCCAATCTGGAGAACTGTTCACTCCTCACTCCCCATCGCCAGGCCAGGCGCAGCTCCAGGACCCCTTCCACAGCCCACGACATCACCCTCCTTCCCGGAGCTTTCTCCTTCAGCTTCTTTGGAGTCCAACTTAGCTCTTGGCTTTGTAGCCTCTTTAGCCTCCTCCCCCTCCCTCCCTCCCCACACGCTTTAGAAAAGAGAAGAAAGAAACCACCAATTAAGCCAGATGGCATTTCTCAGGCTGCTCCTGGCACTGCCCCCTTGCTTCGTTGGATTGGCACTGTGCTCACTGCCTCAAGGTGTACGGGGCTGCTGTCGCTGGATTTGTGATGGAGAACGGGGCTGTCCACATCAACGGTGCCCACCTTGAGGTGGGCGGGACCCAGACCAGGTCTCCTTGGCTTGTGCCTGACTTCCGCAGACGCCCTGGGGAGGGGGAGCCCCCGCTGGGCTGCAGGGAGTAGGAACTGCAAAAAACAAGCCGCCGCACTTTCCTATTGCCCTGGCCCGGCAGGAATAAGCTTCGCTGGCTGGTTGTGGGGAACAGAAACCAGAGTGCCAAGGCCACGTGTGCGCCTTCCCTTGAAGGTGAGCCTGGAATTTGGTCGCAGGCTGGCCCTGTGGTACAGGGCGGGCACCCCAGGACAGGGGCCACAAGCACGGGACCAGATCCATCAGTCCTGCTGTTAACCGGGAGACCTTGGCAAAGTCCTTTCCTGGCCTCAGGTTCCGCCTCAATAATAGGAGCGTAGGAGCGCCTGGGTGGCTCAGTTGGTTAAGTGTCTGACTTCAGCTCACGTCAAGATCTCAGAGTTTATGGGTTCAAGCCCTGTATCAGGCTCCAGACTCTGAGCCTGCTTGGGATACCCTCTCCCCAGCTCTCTCTCAAAATGAATAAACTTAAAACATTTTTTAAGATACTTAAAAAAAAAATAACCTGAGTGTATTATGTACAGGAGCCTAGTGTATTTGAGGAGCATATAATGGGGGAGGTTGCTGGGGTGTGGTCCAAGACCTAATTTCTGGCATCAAAACCACTTGGACCTGAGTCCTAGCTCTGCCTCTCATGATCTGGTCACAGAGAAAGTTATTGAATTTGTCTGAGTCTGTTTGCTCATCTTTACAGAGAATAATCGTAGCCCGTGCCTCCCAGGGTCGTTGTGGGAACGAAGAGAGATGTGCTCAGGACAGTGCTTGGCACACACAGATTTGCTATTATTATTATTAATTATTTTAGCTTTAAAGTTCTGGGGATTAAATTCATATGCCGATCCTTTAATGTGCGCAACACTGTATGGTGAATTAGGTATCATCCGGAGGTAAAACCCCACAGTTGGAACCGTGACCTTGGCGGGCTTCGGGCTGACCCAGAGGACGGGTTGGTCTGACTGTCCCAAGGCGTGTGTGCCCTGAGGGCTGCGGCGGAAGCTAGTTATTCCGTCCCCCTTGCTTTGAAGTAACTCACACAGCAGCGGGGTCTATTAAGAGTAATGAAAGAAGACGGGTTGGATCTGAGCCAGGAGGATGGCCGTCTCTGACACGTCCTTGCTGTTCACGCAGACGATGGTAAAACCCGTTAAAAGCATGCAGCCACTCCTTAAAAAGCAAGAAGCAGGTCAGGTCATTTCCATGTCCTTGCTGACAATGCAGAGAAGGGGGAGAAGGCAGGCATCCCTGTTTCTTCTAAGTTGGGGGACTGGGGGACTGGGGGACTGGCTCCGATTCACAGAGCCCAGAATGAGGGGGCAGGCAGAAACGCAGGTGTCCTGTTTCTTGGGCAGATGCAATTTCCAGCATGCCCGGGCGCCTGCGTGTGAGGTGTGAGGTGGCGACAGGGCCTTGGAGGGCACGCTTGGAGCGCCGCCAGCGTTCACCTGCACCTGTGCCTTCCTCCCTGGCCAGCTGGCGCGCAGGTGGATTTCAGTGCTGCTGTGACGCAGCACTGCCTGCGTCTACCTGAGCTCGACACAACCCTCAGAATTCTCCCGTCCGGTCCATCAGGTTCTAAAGATCCAGGCCCCGGTGGGAGGGAGAGAGAGAGAGAAAGAGCTGACAGATGATTCAAAGTGCTCACTTTGTGTTAAAAAAATGGGGCGGGGGAACCCCCTGCTGAATGTCTGATTTCAAAGCATCGCCCTAACTGCCTGCTGCAGGCCTCACCTCAGCCTCCGCTTGTTTACCGGGAGTGGCCCCCCTGGGGCACCGTGTGCTTTGACACACAGCTCTGTGTCCCATGCACGGGCTCTGAGTAAGCTCAGCGTGGATTCCCTAGGAGCAGTCAGCCCCGTGTGCCCGTGGGCCGTGCGCTGCAGCCCCCGCCACCTCCGCGGGCTCTCTTCCGTGCCACGTGGCCCCCACAGCGTCCCCTAGGAGGCCAGGGTGCGGGCAGCTTCCTGCGGGTGCTGCTGGGCCAGGCTGGAGTGCTTTCTTCGCATCCACCCAACTGACACCATCCCGGGCTCCTTGGCTACCCTGGACCCAGAGTCCCCATCCCCACCAGGGAGGGGCTCACGGCACGGCAGCAACCTCACCAGCTCTGAGCCCGAGAGGGCTTATAACCCTCGTTCCTGTCGTACTCCCTGTAAAGGCTTCTCAGGAACCACTGACGTTCCTGATTGTTCCTGCACCACCAGTGCCCAGACAGTCCAGAATCCGGCAGCTCCTGCACTCGTATCCAGGATGCTGGAGAATTCCAGCCAGCTGAAGTCAAAATGTGAGACATCTCCATGCAGGGAGAGGCTCTGTCGGGCCGTGTCTGCGGGCCGGCTTCATCTAAAGGCTTTGCCGTTCCTATCACAGCCCTAAGATTCAGGAGGCCCAGGGTCTGAACTGCAACTTAGAGCTCCGTTCCCCTTCCAAAGGACAGGGCTGGGTCGGACAGCTGACGGTCCGGTCCTAGTCGGCACTGAGGCACCGCCCGCCTTCCCACAGATGCACTCAAACTTCGTTCTCTGCAACTTCGTAATGATGGGAGAGCCAAACGACAACACGCGAAAGTGGGGGAAACCGGAGAGAAAAAAGCACGCATAACATGACCACCGGAAACAAGTCCCATTGTAATCTGGGGGAAGTCCTAACCTACTCACTAAGAAGTAATTTTCCTGGGACCCCATGGCACGTATTTCAAAATAATCTCTTAGAGCACTTTCCCCTTCCTGCCCTGTGTTTTAGTTATTAGTGTTTGTGACCTGTTTCTCCCCTTTAATTTGTAAGTTCCTTAAAGCAGAGGGTAGATTTTGCTTGCTTTTGTTTAATTAACTCCATAAACATTTATTAACTACTATGTTAGACACAGAAATCCAAGAGTGAATAAAGATTTCTTCTCTCGAGAAACTTGCAGCATAGTGGAAGAAACAAATATATAAGCCAATATTTGTCATAGAGTACACAGATGTTATTTTATTCTTTTTAAGTTTATTTATTTATTTTCAAAGAGAGAGAGAGTGAGCAGCGGAGGGGCAGAGAGAGAGGGAGAAAAAGAGAGGCAAACCCATGCAGGCTTCACACTCTGGGCACAGAGGCCAGTGTGGGACTCGAACCCACAAACCTCAGGATCCTGACCTGAGCCGAAACCAAGAGTCGGCGCCCCCGCAGATGTTATTTTAAGAGGCGCAGAAGAGGCTGCACCTGGGTGGCTTGATCGTTTAAGCATCCAACTCTTGGTCTCAGCTCAGGTCACGATCTCAGTTTGCGAGTTTGAGCCCTGCATCGGGCTTTGTGCTGACAGTGGGGAGGCTGCTTGGGATTCTCTCTCCCCCTGTCTCTCTCAAATAAATAAACTTTAAAAAATAAAGTAAAGAAAAAAAAAAGGCAAAGAGAGCGGTTGCTGCCCTAGTGGTTGAGTGTGGCTCGGGCAAACGCAGGCAGGGGGAGCGAGTGGGTGGGCAGCAGCGGGACCGCAGAGGAGCAGGCCAGGGAACTTGATCCTTTAGTATGAGGATCCCCTGGAAGTTCTTTTTTTTAATTTTTATTTGAGAGAGAGAGAGTGAGCACGTGTGCACGCAAGAGAGGGGCAGAGGGAGAGACAGAGAATCTTAAGCAGACTCCACACTCCACGTGGAACTCGACGCAGGGCTCCATCTCATGCCCCTGACCCTGAGATCCTGACATGAGGCAAAACCAAGAGTCATATACACTCAACCCACTGAGCCACCTAGGCGCCCCCCACAGGAAGTTCTTAAGCAGAGCACATTTCTTTCTTTCTTTTTTAAATTTTTTAATGTTTATTTATTTTTGAGACAGAGAGAGACAGAGCATGAGTGGGGGAGGGGCAGAGAGAGAAGGAGACACAGAATGTGAAGCAGGCTCCAGGTTCTGAGCTGTCAGCACGGAGCCCGATGCGGGGCTTGAACTCACAGACCACAAGATCATGACCTGAGCTGAAGTCAGACGCTCAACTGACTGAGCCACCCAAGTGCCCCACATTTATTTCTTAAAGATCACTCTGGAGCCATTTTCAAGGTCTCAGCCTTGAAAGAGCAAGGTGCTGTTGAGATCCTCTGGACGGCAAGTCTGTTTTCCTTTCCAGGGCAACTTCAAGAAACAATCCAAAATGACACCTAGCCAAAATGACAAAACGGAAGAATTCTCCTCAAAGGAATCTACAGGAAGTAGTGACAGCTCAAGAATTGATGAAAACAGATAAAAGCAACATAACAGAACATGAATATAGAATGATAATCAAAACTAATCGCTGGGCTTGGAAAAAGCATAGATGAATGCAAGGGGTCCCACGCGGCAGAGTTTAAGGACCTTAAAAATGGTCAGGAAGAATTAAAAAAGGCCTTGGATGAAATACAAAGCAAATTGGAAGCAGCCACAGCATGGATTGAAGAGGCAGAAGAGAGAGTAAGTGAATTAGAAGATAAAATTATGGAAAAGAGGAAGCAGATAAAAAGAGAGAAAAGCTAATCCAGGAACAGGAAAGGAGAATTCGAGAGTTGAACGATGCACTCAAACAAAACAATATCCGTATCATAGGAGTTCCAGAGGAAGAAGAGAGAGAGAAAGGAGTCGAAGGGGTACTTGAACAAATCATTGTTTAGAACTTCCCCAACATGAGGAAGGAAACGGGTATGGAAATCCAAGAAGCACAGAGAACTCCCTTGAGACATACCTTGAATAGACCTTCCGCATGACACATCATAGGAAAACTGGCAAAATATAAACACAGGGAGAGAATCCTGAAAGCAGCTAAGGACAAAAGGACCTTAACATACAAAGGCAGACACATAAGGGTTGTAGCCGACTTATTTACAGAAACTTGGCAAGCCAGAAAGGAATGGCAGGATATCTTCAATGTGATGAGTAGGAAGGATATGCAACCAAGAATCCTGTATCCGGCTAGCCTGTCATTCAGAATTGAAGGAGAGATCAAGGTTTTTCCCAACAAACAAAAACTGAAGGAATTCATCACAAATAAGCCAGCATTACAAGAGATCCTGAGGGGCACTCTATGAAGGAAAGGTTGCAAAGAACACAAACTACCAGAGACAGCCTTACAAGCATGAAACCTACCTATAAGCCCATATTTTTCAATATTAACACTGAATGTAAATGGACTAAATGCACCAATCAAAAGACATAGGGTAACAGAATGGATTAAAAAACAAGACCCATCTATTTGCTGTCTTCAAGAAACTCATCTTAAACCTGAGGACACCTTTAGATTGAAAGTGAGGGGATGGAGAACTATCTACCATGCTACTGGAAGTCAGAAGAAAGCTGGAGTAGCCACACTTATATCAGACAAACTAGACTTTAAAATGAATGATGTAATAACAGATGAAGAAGGACATTATATAATAATCACAGGGACCATCCGGCAGGAAGAGCTAACAATTATAAATATCTACGCACCGAATTAGGGGGCACTCAAATTTGTAAAACGACTAATTACAAACATAAGCGACCTTATCGATAAAAATGTCCTAATAGTAGGGGACCTTAACACTCACTCTCAGCATTGGATAGATCCACAAAATAGAAAATCACCACAGAAACAATGGCCCTGAACGACACATTAGAACAGATGGGCCTAACAGACATCTTCAGGGTCCTTCACCCAGAAGCAAAGGAATTTACATTCTTCTCAAGTGCACACGGTACATTTTCCAAGATGGACCACATTCTGGGGCACAGGGAAGCTCTGAATAAATATAAAAGAATTGAGATCATACTGTGCACACAGTCAGACCACAATGCTTTGAAACTTGAAATCAACCACAGGAGAAAGCCTGGAAAATATCCAAAAACATGGAGGCTAAGAAATAACCTACTAAAAGACGAGCGGGTCAACCAAGCAATCAGAGAAGAAATTAAAAAATACATGGAAACAAATGAAAATGAAAATACAACAATCCAAACACTCTGGGATGCAGCAAAGGCAGTACTGAGAAGGAAATATATTGCAATCCAGGCCCACCTTATGAAACAAGAAAAATCAACAACACAAATTCTAACAGCATGCCTAAAAGAACTAGAAGCAGAACAACTAAACAAAGATCAGGGCACAAATTAATCATATGAAAACAGAAAAAGTAGTGGAACAGATCAATGAAACCAAGAGCTGGTTCTTTGAAACAATAAACAAAATAGACAAACCTCTAGCCAGGCTTCTCAAAAAGAAAAGAGAGAGAACTCAAATAGATAAAATCATGAATGAAAAAGGGATTAATACAACCAATCCCTCAGAAATACAAGCAATCATCAGAGAATACTATGAAGAATTATATGCCACCAAACTCGGCAACCTGGAAGAAATGGACAAATTCCTAAATAGCCACACGTTGCCAAAACTCAAACGGGAAGAAATAGAAAATTTGAACAGACCCATAACTGGTGAAGAAATAGAATCAGTTATCAAAAATCTCCCATCAAATAAAACCCTGGACCAGATGGCTTTCCTGCGGAATTTTGCCAGACATTTAAAACAGAGTTAAATCCTATCCTCCTCAAGCTGTTCCAAAAAATTGAAATGGAAGGAAAACTCCTGGACTCATTCTATGAAGCCAGCATCACTTTGATTCCCAAACCAGTAAAGACCCAGCAAAGAAAGAGAATTACAGGCCAATATCCCTGATGAATATGGATGCAAAAATTCTCAACAAGATACTAGCAAATCGAATCCAACAGCATATAAAAAGAATTATTCACCATGATCAAGTAGGATTCATCCCTGGGTTGCAGGGCTGGTTCAATATTTGCAAATCAATCAACGTGATACATCACATCAACAAAAGAAAAGATAAGAACCATATGATCCTGTCAGTAGATGCAGAAAAAGCATTTGACAAAAGACAGCACCCTTTCCTAATAAAAACCGTTGAGAAAGTCGGGATAGAAGGAACATACTTAAACATCATAAAAGCCATATATGAAAAGCCCACAGCTAATATCATCCTCAATGGGGAAAAATCGAGAACCTTCCCCCTGAGATCAAGAACACGACAGGGGTGTCCACTCCCGCCACTGCTATTTAACGTAGTGTTGAAAGTCCTAGCATCAGCAATCAGACAACAAAACAAAATAAAAGGCATCAAGACTGGCAAGGAGGAAGTCAAACTTTCACTTTTTGCAGATGACATGAGACTTTACATGGAAACCCCGACCAAATCCACCAAAAGCCTACTAGAACTGATCCATGATTTCAGCAAAGTTGCAGGGTACAAAATCAATGTACAGAAATCGGTGGCATTTCTATACACCAACAATGAAGCAGCAGAGAAAGAGAAATAAAAAAGCTAATCCCTTTCACAATTGCACCAAAAACCATAAAATACTTAGGAATAAACCTAACCAAAGATGTGGAAGACCTCTACACTGAAAACTATAAAAAACTTATGAAGGAAATTGAGGAGGACACAAGGAAATGGAAACACATCCCATGCTCATGGAGTGGAAGAATAAATATCGTTAAAATGGCAATACTACCCAAAGCAATCTACACATTCAATGCAATCCCAATTAAAATTGCACCAGCATTCTTCTCAAAGCTAGAGCAAACAATCCTAAAATTTGTATGGAATCACAAAAGACCCCGAATAGCCAAAGTAATACTGAAGAATAAAACCAAGGCAGGAGGCATGACGATCCCAGACTTTAACCTCTACTACAAAGCGGTAGTCATCAAGACTGTATGATATTGGCACAAAAACAGACACATAGACCAATGGAATAGAATACAAAACTCATAAATGTACCCGCAAGTATATGGCCAACTAATCTTTGACAAAGTGGGAAAAAGTATCCAATGGAAAAAAGACAGCCTCTTTAATAAATGGTGCTGGGAGAACTGGAGAGCAACATACAAAAGAATGAAACTAGACCACTTTCTTACACCACTCACAAAAATAAACTCTAAATGGATAAAAGATCTGAATGTGAGACAGGAAACCATCAAAATCCTAGAGGAGAAAGCAGGAAAAAGCCTCTTTGACCTAAGACGCACCAATTTCTTACTTGACACGTCTCCAAAGGCAAGGGAATTAAAAGCAAAGATGAACTACTGGGACCTCATCAAGATAAACAGCTTCTGCACGGCAAAAGAAACAACCAACAAAACTGATAGGTGACCAACAAATACGAAAAGATAATCCGCAAATGACATATCAGATAAAGAACTAGTATCTAAAATCTATAAAGAACTTATCAAACGCCATACCCAAAAAACGAATAATCCAGTGAAGAAATGGGCGGAAGATATGAATAGACACTTCTCCAAAGAAGACATCCAAATGGCAAACAGACACATGGAACGATACTCAAT
Organism: Paguma larvata; assembly: GCA_030068075.1. NCBI lineage: Eukaryota > Metazoa > Chordata > Mammalia > Carnivora > Viverridae > Paguma > Paguma larvata. The sequence continues at coordinate 19,696,243 of CM057840.1, forward strand.
GTCACTCATCATCAGGAAAATACAAATCAAAACCACACTGAGATACCACCCCACACCAGTCAGAGTGGTTAAAATGAACAAATCAGGAAACTATAGATGCTGGTGAGGATGTGGAGAAACAGGCGCCCTCTTGCACTGTTGGTGGGAATGCAAACTGGTGCAGCCACTCTGAAGAACTGTGTGGAGGTTCCTCAAAAAAATGAAAATAGAGCTACCCTATAACCCAGCAATAGCACTGTTAGGAATCTACCCAAGAGACACAGGAATGCTGATGCATAGGAGCACGTGTACCCCAATGTTCATAGCAGCACTTTCGACAATAGCCAAATCATGGAAAGAGACCAAGTGCCCATCAACTGATGAATGGATAAAGAAGACATACTATATACATACAATGGAATACTACACGGCAATGAGAAAGAATGAAATCTGGCCGTGTGTGGCAACATGGATGGAACTGGAGGGTGTTATGGTGAGTGAAATAAGTCAGGCAGAGAAAGACAGATGCCATATGTTCCCACGCATAGGCAGGCTTTGGGAGACCTAACAGAAAACCAGGGGGGAGGGGAAGAGGGGAAGGAAGGGGGAAAAAAAGCCACAGAGAGGAAGGAAGACATAACATAAGAGACTCTTAAAGACTAAGAACAAACTGAGGGGGGGGGTTGGGAGGGGGGAGAGTGGGTGATGGGCACAGAGGAGGGCACTTGTTGGGATGAGCACTGGGTGTTGTATGGAAACCAAATTGACAATAAAGTATTCAAAAAAAAAAAAAGATCACTCTAGAATAAGTAAAGTAAGACTGGGGGATGAGAAACCAGTTTGGAAGTGATTGCAGCAGTCCTGGTGAGAAAGGAGGGTCTAAACCTGATGGATAAAAATGGACGGCTTTAAGAGATATTTGAGGAGTCAACTTGACAAAGTTTGGGAAAAGAGACACGCTGGGTTGATCCCAGGTAGAGAGTTAGCAGCTGGCTGGCTACAGGTGGAGGTGAATGCTGTGGGAGAGGGGGAGATCCCTAAAGGTTCATGTGTGGATTTTTAGGGGGCACCAAACCCCCCTGAAATTGTACATAGAAGTATGTATGTGCTTGTGTGTACTTTTCTGCAAAGATAGCCCATCAATTCTGCCATTTAGCAACCGTTGCTATCGAGATAAGAGGGCAAAGGGTCAAGAGCAGGGTCTTGGGAGGTGGGGACACTAATGCCTTACGGACTGAGCAGAAGAGTCAGTTCAGTGCAGAATAACGGCTCATTTATATGATTTCCTCAGGAGATCGTTGATGAATTGAAGATAAAGTCTGGTAGATTTTTCTCTCAGATTTAACTATTATCAATGATCAGTTACAGCCTAATTGAATCCTGGGTCTCATTCCTGTATCTTTCTAAGATGTCTGCTTCACTCAAAATCCAAGCCTTTCTGGGACTTCTGGGCATTTTTGTGTAGAAATTTCTACTGGGAGCCTTCCCTCATTGCCAGTTGTCTCCCCACATTATAGGCTGTTAGAGCTAATTAAAGGACAGCCTTCGAGGTCATCTCTTGAGATTTAAGATCAACTGGAGGGTTTGTGCTCGGGCCTCCCTGCTTATTCCTTCCATCTGGAGAATATAGGGAGGAGGGAAGGGGGAACAAGAAGGAGAAGGAGAAGAAGAAGGAGAGAATAAGAAGGGAGACAGGCAGGACGCCACCAAAAGGTCAATGCTTGTGTATATCCTCCTTCAATCCCAGGCTTTCTCTCCCTAGATAGCCTCTGTGTCTGTCATTTTTCTTTGGGGAGGACTTTGCTCCGGCCCTTCCTCATTCAGGTAATTGCATCTACAGCTTGGAGGTCCTCTGAGCCTCTTGTGGTTGCCCCTAGCAACAGTGAGCACAGCAGCTTTCTAGGTGGTTTCTTTTTTAAAAAATTTTTTTTAACATTTATTCTTAAGAGACATAGAGACAGAGCATGAACAGGAGAAGGGCAGACAGAGAGGGAGACACAGAATCCGAAGCAGGCTCCAGGCTCTGATGAGCCGTCAGCACAGAGCCCGACGTGGGGCTCAAACTCACAGACCGTGAGATCATGACCTGAGCGGAAGTCGGCTGCTTAACCAACTGAGCCACCCAGGAACCCCTCTAGGTTGTTTCTGAGAGATCCTATGATCCAAGTCCAGGATGAGAGCCCAGCCATCCCCCAAGACCTGGCTGTCCTCTGCTCTCTGGCCTCTGCCCCACCAAGGCCCTGCCCTACCTGCTGAGTGCGCGCATGCGCATGCACGCGCACGCACGCAAACACACACACGCACGATGCCACCCACACCATGACCTCCCCATTTTCACTGTTTGAAAGTTCTTCCTTAGGCTGGGCCAAACTCTCCTTCCCTAGAACTTGTGCCCGTTAATAGAACAATTTCTACAAAGGGAAGTTTGCCATCGCCTAAAACATTTTAAATTGATGCTTAGAATATTTTTCCTTTGTTATCTGTATGTCTGTTTTGGGGGTATTCCGAGGGGAGGAGTGGAAATTGAGGTTAGCTTTCATTTTCTATTTAGGTGGTGTTTTACTAATGAATTTGTGTTGACTGTAAACATACCAGAAATACAGATAGAAGACAATGGAAATAGATAGAAGACAATGGAAATCCCTAAAATGTCACCAACCCAGAAAGAACTGCTACCAGTGTTTTGGCCTATGACCTTCCAGACCATTCCGTCGAACAGAAATAGAATTGTGTTATACATATTGAACTCTGTGTTTTAATTTAACATCTACTGTGAACTTTCCCCCATATTAATATATAAGGTACTTATTTATCTGTATTAGTCTATCCTTATACATATGTTAGTAGTTTGCATTGTCATTTTGGTGGCCAAACTATATTTCATTGAATGGATGAAACCAGGCTTTTGTAAACACATTCGGTAGAAATACAGGAGGGTCTCGATGCGGTTTCAAGATAATCCTCATTGCGTGATAACTGGATACCTCCTCCTAGTAGAGCATCAGGGGTATTCTCTCGATGGCCAAAATATTTACCACCAGCACTGCCCAAGCTATGACCCATGAGGGATGCCGGTGGGGCATCAGACCAGCTGAGTGGAAGACCCGCGTTAAGTAGGCTCATTGTGCACGGAGACACAGCTGATTCGTAACTGGGAGGGAGGTAGGCTTGCCTCCCTCCCTGTTTCCCTGCGGAGGGCTTCCGCCTCATCCTGACTTATTGCAAAACTGCCCAGAGAAGGTCCAGTCACACTTCCCAACAGAGGCTGGAAAGCTACTTCGCAAACACCAAGCCCAGCAGTGCCCAGACCCCGTCCGGCCTTCTCTGCAAACTTCCCCAGCTTGTGCAACACTAACCACTTACTTCTCCATCCGGTAATAGAGCATCCCTCTCTGGAAGTAGGCCACTGCCAAGTGCTTGTCTCGGTTAATGCTTCTGGTGAAGGCCTGTGGAGAGAAAAAGGATCCGTGGGTGGCCAGGGAGTCAGGCAGTGAGGAAAGTGAGGGGAGCCCCGAGGGAGAGGCAAGAAGCGTCATGAGAATGGTCGGGGTCTTGAAGGTGACAAGAGGTCAGACACCTCTGCTAAATGGAGATATTAGGGACGCCTGGGTGGCTCAGTTGGTTAAGCATCCGACTTCTGCTCAGGTCATGATCTCGTGGTTCCTGAGTTTGAGCCCCGCGTTGGGCTCTGTGCTGACAGCTCAGAGCCTGGAGCTTGCCTCGGATTTTCTGTCTCCCTCTCTCTCTCTGCCCCCTCCCCGCTCATGCTCTCTCTCTCTCTCTCTCTCTCTCTCTCAAAAAGAAAATTAAAAAAAATTTAAAAAAGTTTAAATGGAGACGTTCATCTCTGCCTTCTGACAGCATTAATAAAATTAAATATGAAAACAAAATGTTATAGACAGTATTATACTTATTTAGTAAATAAATATTATGCAATCAAAATAGTAAGAAGAATGCATGTAAAATGCCGGTAGTAAGGACGGGAGCAGGAAACCAAGTAAAGGCACGGAGAACGAGGGGCCCAGAAGCTGCAGAACAGGAGGACGGAGCTACACGGGGAGAGGAAGGCCGGCAGTGAGCCAGCAGGGAGGGACCCCTGCGCGGATGAGGCCCCGCCGAGGTAAACAGCTCCCTGGCAGAGCTGTGCCCGGACCAGCTGCTACGCTCGGCCCATCTCTCCTCCCGACAATGTGCACTTTGTCTTCAGCAGCCGCTGGACTCTGGGGTGCTATTTGCTCAGCCTCTGAGAAGAGGTGGGGACTGAGGTCCTTCCCTGGCCAGACGTGAGGTCCACCTCTGCTTCCATCTGCCTCCCTTAGACCTGACCTGAACTTGTCAGCCTGTGTGGGCATTCCAAGTAGCTTCTCGCCTCTCTCACTGCCCACTGGCTGGTCACGACCAGCATGGCTAGGAGAGGAGCTGGCACTCTAGGGGTGCTGGGGAGTCTGCCCTTACCCCCTTCCCAAGACTGGCCATAGAAGAGGGAAATAGCATTTACACAGTGGTGTGAAGTGACATGATTTAATAGTTGGTGCCTCGCTTAATCCTCATGTCTGTCCCTCTCAGGAAACCGGGAGCCAGAAGTCTACATGACTTGCCAGAGACCAAGGTCTAGAGAGGGGCAGAGCTGGGATTCGAACCTAGATCTTCTGCTCCCAAATTCCAGACCCTCTCCAGCTTCCCCTGACCAATCCAAAAAGTGATCACTGAGAACGCTCGACCCCACACCAGGGAATACGAAAGAGAAAAAAACATTTGAAGAAGATGCCACGACACCCCACAGCGTGCCCTCGGCAGACATCCTTCGTCAACCCCGGTATGATTTCCTTCCGTCGGCCTCAGAATCCTAAAAAAAAGTGCCCTGGACAATTAATCAAAATTGTCACTTGAGAAGAAACCTATTTTTCTTAAGTCCCTCGTCTCGATCGCAAGGCCGGCAAACCTCACACCGCTAAGGGGCTTTCTAACCCACTGCGTGTGAAGCACGGAGATGGAGAGCTTGAGGCCAGCAGGAGTTCATAGAAGAAAGCAAAACTAGGGGAGTCTTCATAAAGGCTCAAGAAGGACTCCAGAATGACTTGAATTTAATAGATGGACAAGAAAGGAAAGCAAAACCCATAGCTGGTGGTTCCCAGCCCAGAGCCCGAGAGAACCACCTGGGGAGGTTTAAGAAACCGAGGCTGCTCAGGGCCCTCCCCGGGGATTCAGTCAGGATCCCTGGGGGTGGGGCCTGGGCAGCTTTTGTTCTTTGAAAGCTCCCAAGAGGTTTCTAAAGTGCAGCCCGGGGTTGAGAACCAGTAATTACAGTAGCACAGAGGAGGCCCCAGGGAGAGGGGAGAGGGGCCTCCACTCACCTTCTCCGCCTCGGGCATGTTTTGCTGGATTGTATGCACGCAGCCAATGTTGAAGCAAATCCTGGAGTGGGGGTCCTGGACTGCGGTGAAGGCGTCCAGGGCTCCCTTCCAGTCCTTCTTGTCAGCTGCCATCACCCCTTCGTTCCAGAGGCTGATGGCCTCAGCCAGGGACATGGTCAGGTGCCGGCCGGGGGGAACCCCCGGGGGGCTGCCAGGGGACAGAGAGAGGGCAAGCTGGTGTCTCCCTCAGCTGGGCCGCTCCCAGGCCCTCGCTCTCCTGGCGCGGTGCTCAGAACGGGGTCCAACCTCCCTGAAGACAACCTCTCAGTGTTGCAAAGGCTCAGGAAATGTCCCCACCTTTTGGCAACTGACGCACAACCCTAACGTGAGAGAGAAAAGGAAAGAGACGGAGAGGGAGGGCGAGTGGGGGCGGAGTGCGGAGGAGAGGAAGTACATCAGATACTGCCTGCTGTGGGTCACTTCCCCAAAACGCTTCTGCTCCGTCTCCCAGCTGTCCTCTCTTCTACCCGCTGCTTCGGGGCAGCTTCCGGTCAGGCTTCTGCCCCCAGGCACAGGGCAACCTTGAGGAGTGGATGCACCTGCTTGGGCCTCCATTTCCATACTGTTATTAAATGAGGGTGTTGGGGACACCTGGGTGGCTCAATCAGTTAAGCCTTCGATTCCAGCTCAGGTCATGACCTCACAGTTCATGGGTTCAAGCCCCGTATCAGGCTCTCTGCTGTCAGCACAGAGCCCGCTTCAGATTCTTTGTCCCCCTCTCTCTCTGCCCCTCCCCAACTGGTTCTCTCTCTCTCTCTCTCAAAATAAATAATAATTTTAAAAATGAGGGTGTTGGATGATAGGATAGTTCTTTTCAGTCTTAAATGAATTCCTTGCTCACTTTCTCACACCCTCGCAGACTGTCTGGATAGATTTGTTTTTGATCTTGAGCAAAAACAAGCGATTAACAAATTTCTGGGACAGGACGGTGTTGGGTGTCCACCTGGATCTGAGATAACTTTTATGAAAATGTAGGAAGCTCAGAGCGGACCAATTTCCTACAAAGGAGGCATTCTGTGTGGCAGGTGTGGATAATAAAGTCAAAAAATAAGGAGCAACAAGGAGCCAGATCAGCTCGTTAAGTGTCGGACGTTGGCTCTGGTCCTGATCTTCGGGTTCGTGAGTTCGAACCCCATGTTGGGTTCTGTGTTGACAAGTGCAGAGCCTGCTTAGGATATTCTGTCTCTCTTTCTCTCTCTCAAAAATAAATAAACATTATAAGTTTTAAAAAAAAATCAGGAGCCAGATACGACAGTGAATCATGACTTCTCTCATCCTTCTGTGAAAAACTGAAGACAGGAGGAGTCTCACTGATAACTGCTTCTAGTCTCCACGAAAACAAATTTAAGATTCCTTGCTGCTCTGGAAAAGGAAGGATCGATGAAACCTCCCTGGAGAGTAACTGGGAGCAGAAGTTACAACCAATTCGACTCACTCAAATCCTGACTTCTTGTTAATATGGGTTCAAATGCATGTTTGTGAGGATCAACTATTGTTCTGTAGTAACCAGAAGAACTCACCATTGTCACTAAGCTTCCCCAAACAGCCCGAAGACAAACTTTAAAAATGTACCTTCCATAGGGCTTGCAGGACCAACTGTGAGAATGGAGAAGACGTGCCTGTGTCTGCACAGAGCGTCCCCTGTGTTTGGAAGCCCTTCCTGCCTCACTTCTTTGCCCGGCAAACCCCTGCTCATTTTTTTTTTTAATGTTTATTTATTTTTGAGACAGAGACAGAGCATGAGCAGGGGAGGCACAGAGAGAGAGAGGGAGACACAGAATCCAAAGCAGGTTCCAGGCTCCCAACTCTGAGCCATCAGCACAGAGCCCGACGCGGAGGTCGAGGTCATGACCTGAGTCGAAGTTGGCCGCTGACCAAACCACCCAGGCGCCCCTCCCCTCCTTTGGACTACCTCTTCCCTAACACTTAGGTTGTATTTGTTGCAATTTATTTCTTCATCTGCTCAACCCTTAGATCCCCTGTGAGCTGGGCCATGTCTTCTCATGCTAGGACCCCCCCGAACCAACGTTCAATAAATGATGAAGGGATATCTCAAAACGACGTTAGAAATCATTGGCAAATGACCAGCAGGTGGAAGTAATACTGGAAAGAGATACTGTGACTCCAACCAGTGAATAATCAAAACCTGATTAGCATGTGTGTTGATTATTCCTAGGAAGACCAAGTGGTTTCACACTGGGTGTTATATGTAAACCAATTTGAAAATTAGTATAATAAAAAAAAAACTTTTTAATGTTTTTTTTATTTTTGAGAGAAAGACAGAGACAGAGTGTGAGTGGGGGAGGGGCAGAGAGAGAGGGCGACACAGAATCTGAAGCAGGCTCCGGGTTCTGAGCTGTCAGCGTAGAGCTCGTCATGGGGCTCGAACTCATGAACTGTGAGATCATGACCTGAGCCGAAGTCAGACGCTTAACCGACAGAGCCTCCCAGGCTTGGAAAACTAGGTGGTTTCGTAGCTAAGCTAGACTTTAAACTTTTTTTGTTGTTCCTTATTGTTTGATGTTATTATCCTGGCCTGCCACACAGAACTCTCCTTCAGCTGACCCCCATGACTTTTCTAGCCTTATTTTCTGGATTGTCCCTTCACAAAGCCCTACAAACTCTCCCACTTGTTTCTGTCCCTGTAGGTCTGCATTTCCTGCCTCTTTGCTTTGGCCCAAGCTGCTTCCTCTCATGTCTGCACCTTCAGGCCCACCTTGCATAGTGTCAGCTCAGAGATCACCTGGCTTCGGAAGCCAGAAAATAATCAGGAAATAATCAGTCTCACCCGAAAGCCCCCAACCTGTGATCTTACCTTCTCCTGCGTGACGCTTAATCACTCTCCCCCAGAGAAGAGTTATGTGTGTGCACGTGTGTCTTGGTCCCTCAAACAGACCGTCCACTTCCCGGGGACAGTCCTGGGACGGCCCAGAGCACCGGCAACGCTGTTCAGGCTCAGCTCTGCCCACGTTCCCTCCATCCCTCCTGTAGCAGAGCCTCTGTCACTTCCCACCTCTCCTCGTCCCCTCCGTCCATTCTCCACACTGCAGCCAGACTGGTGTTTTAGAACACAAGTCAGATTTTTCACTCCCTAAGAAAAAAAAAATCCTCAAGGCAACCTGGCTGTATGCGTCTGTGACAACATCCCTCACGACCTTGTGACATGGGACCACTTAATCAGACTACATGTGTGTGTGTTACCATATATGGAAGACAGAGAAGTAAAAAAATATATGTTAAAACACCACACCGCATGGTGTTCGGGGCTCTGTTCTTTGGGTACGAACCCAGCTGAGCAGTGCTGGCAAGAATACAGTTTCTTCCTGGAAAGAAAAGCCTGCGTGTCACGACTCTCTGTGCTTGAATCCTGCTACAGGATCGCATCGTGCCCCTGTGTTGAAACCTTCACGTGCCTTTCCATTGCTCTTAGGGTACAATCCACACTCTTCCTGCTGCAGAGAGGACCCCCTGCCTGCTGCCCCACGCTCTTCCTGGGCCGTTTTCCCTCCTCCACTCCTCTCTCCCAGTCCCGTCTCCTTCCCACATTCTTGAGTGAGGCAGACCTGTTCCGTCTGCCCAGAATGTTCTTCCCCCAGCCCGCTGCCTGCTCCTCCTAACTCATCTTGCATGTCCTCTGATGGCCTTTCTTGACTGGGACCTCTCTGCGATCACCCTACTGTGTCTCCCAGCCATTGGTTCTATCACGGTGTATTTCGGGGTTTTATTGGTTTGTTTTTTTAAGTGAGCTCTACCCCCAACATGGGGCCAGGACTCACGACCCTGAGATCAAGAGTCGCTGGCTGTATCGACTGAGCCAGCTGGTGCCCCCCGTCACAGTGCTTGTCTCCATTTGTAACCACATATCGTCTGTGAGATTGTTTCTGTGGCCAGTGCGGGAGCAGTCATTACTACCGTCCTTAATTACAACAGCTATTGATACTGGTAGTAGATGGCCTTTTCAGCCATCTTCATTGCCCTTCCTCCGTTTGGTAGAACCCCACTTTTTGTTCAAGTCTCCACTCTCCTGAGGCCGTGTGCTCCAGAGAAGATAAGCCCCAGTACTGCCCCAGGGAGTGGGTTCTGACTGGTTTAGACACAACAGGCCTGACATATAATTCTGGTTAATAAGACATCAGGAGAAGTCAGCTAAGGATTTCTGGGAAAGATTTTTTTCCTCTTTAGGTGAAAAAAAAAAAGACACATGGGAAGAAATAGTAGCTGTTTCTCCCCTAGACAGTGTTGTGAAGATGTGCTTAAAACACTGGCAGCTTTCTTGTCACCATGAGGAGAGCCAGCTAGGGTTGTTCAAGCCAAAGTCTTAAGGAAAGGAGGATGGAAAACTAAAACAAAAAACTGGATCTTTAAATATGTTGGTGAGTTCCTAAATTAATCCATCTTAGAGCTGACCTACCTCGAGACTTCTTGTTTGGTGAGATAATAAATATATCTATTGTGTAAGTCATTTTAATGGGGTTTTCTGTTAGTTTAAAATACTCTGACAGAGGAGTCTCTGGCTTCATCAGAGGAGTGTGTGGCTCGTGATCTCAGGTTTGTGAGTTTAAGCCCTACGTTGGGTGTATAGATTACTTAAATAAACAAAAACTTTAAAAATAACAACAACAAGAACAACACATTCTGACAGATACTGCACTGTATTTGCCTCCCTAGCACAGCACTTGATATAGTAGGTGTTCAGTAAACATTATTACTTGAATAAATTTTGCTGAGACATTGTTTGGATAACCGGGTGTCAGCCCAGTACCTTTGAAACTACTCCAAAATTCTGAATAAGCAAGACTTAGGTCTGAGTGGCTAATAGGTCACAAAACTCATGTTGCATGTGGGCATTCAGCTGGAAGTTAATGTTCCCAGTGCTTTCCTTTCTCTCTGAGGGAGAAGCCTGGGAAATCTAACTTTTTATTTCTATTATTCCTTGTCACTCAGCAGTTACCTCCTCATCCCCACTTTTAGCATTTAGTGTTTAATTCTTCCTTAACTTTTTAAAAACTACATCAGATTTCTCTCTCAAGCTCTTCAAAGGGTAGAGCCATATCTCAATTTTCCTTCATCTCTGTTCACAACTATAGAACGAGGCACCTGGTAGGTGCAATATAGACTTCTGCTAATTGGGTAAATGATTCAAAAGCTAAGAAAAATTGAATCCTATTTTTAAAATACATAACTTTAGAGTTTTTCAGTGTCACTTAATTGTATAAAGTGAGGTACATTCATAACAGTAGGGAAAAGTATATTCTTTCTATGACCCTAACTCTAACAGCAAGTGAATATTTACAGTGAGTACCACACAGGAAACCCTCAGGTAGTGGGTAGGGAGACCTCATGTATTGTATATAAACTTGTCCTGGATTTCACAGGGAGCATACAGAAAACCCAGCATGGGTCCCGTTGTTTAGAAATGCTAGTCGAAAGCCTCAGTGTGAAAAGTTTTCTTTCTCCAGGAACACATCATAAGTCGTCCTATCAAATCTACCAACATATGAGTTTTCTATTGTTGCATGACAAGTTACCACAAGTTTGGTAGCTTAAAATAACACACATTTACTCTGTGTGTTTTCATGGGTGTAGAGATTCCATGGGTGTGGAATGTGGCCATGACTTAGCTGGGTCCTCTGCTCAGTGTCTCACGAAGTTGAGATCAGGGTGTGGGCTGGGCTGCATTCTCATCTGAAGACTTGACTGGGGAAGCATCTTCTTCCTAACTCCCTCATGTTATTAGCAGGATTGCAGTTATAGAATACGCGATGCTTACTTCCTCAAGGTGGAAATGGAAAGAGAGTCTCTACTTCATTGAGTCTCTGACTCAACTAGACCTAGACCTCCTTTTAAAGGGCCTGTCTGATTAGGACAGGCCCAATTGAATGGAATTGGCCTTTTCAATCCTGTGTCTTCTCCCCATAGCACCCATCCACTAAACGTGATCTAGCCAAAGCCAGGGATGCAGTTTGCATCTTCCTTGGACAGGTTCAGTACTCCATGGGTCTTTTTCTCTCTTGCTCTCTCTTTTGATCAATTTAAAGCCAACTATTGGGGAATCTTAATTAGCTCTTCAAAATCGCTTCACCTTTGCCATATTCTTTGAGTTAGAAGCAAGTCACAGGTCCAACCCACTCAAGGGGATCCTCACAAAAGGGCAGGGGTCACTGGGGATTATCTTAGAGTGCAGTCTTCTCCTTACCTGACTCACCAGCTAGGTTAGTTATTCTCTATCTCTTCTATTGTGTATTCAACCGTATATGATTGTTCTTGTTTAAATTAATGTCTTCCAACTAGATTGTAAGCTCTAGGAGCACAAGACCTATGTCTGATTTTTTCACTCTATCTTTTGTACCTATCGCATGGTAGATTCTCAAAATATATGCTAAATACCATGCTGTGGAAGGTGCTTTTAAATTTGCTGTAATGATTTAGTTTGGTTGGTCACATATATCCATCCTATCATCAAAATAAGGGCATGCGTAATGTCTATTCTTTTAAAGAAACTTCACATTAAGCACACTAGAGATGAGAATCATTTTCATCTTTGTACCCTTTGTACACATAATATCTAGCACCTCCTTAAGTAGGCAATCAGTAAAAGTTTGATGAATGAATTGGTGAATGAACACATAATAATTGAAGCTCTGAACCCTGAGTTGAACAAGTAAATACACTGGATCCTCAGTATAAAGTTGTTCTTTGACTTTTTTCTGCACATATGAATCCTGCTATCCTTTAAGGGCCAGCTCAGATTCACCTCCTACATGAAGCTTTCCCTGACCTAAGTTAGTCCTAGCAATTTTCATTTTTTTCTGAATTCCTATAGTATATATAGGAATGAAACATAAGCACTCTTTATTACATAATCTACTTTCTTCTTTTTTAAAAAAATTTTTAATTGTTCACTTCTTTTAAGACAGGGAGAAAGACAGAGCATGAGTGAGGGAGGGGCAGAGGGAGAAGGAAAGAGAGAATCCCAAGTAGGCTCAAGCCCAGCTCAGAGCCCTCAGTGCAGGGGACCTAGCGCAGCCCACCCCCCCACCCCCAGCATGGAGTCCAATGCGGGGCTTAATCTCACCACCAGGAGATCATGACCTGACCCCAAATCAAGAGTCAGATGCTCAACCGAGCCACTTAGGCACCCCTGAACAGCATGATTTCTGGTTGGTTGGACTGTGGTGGGCATCTGACAGGCTAGACCCATTAGGTTTTGTCTCCTGTGAATTGGTATTCAGGACCAAGAGACAAGGACCTGGAAACATGCCATATAAACTTAGGAGCTGTTGTTCTACAATGTTCTAGCATGAGGTCCAGGAAAGCAAAGAAAGTCAGTCTGCAAAGAAACAGAATGAAGCAGATGCCGAGTGAGAACCAGAGACAAAAGGCAGAGATAGTGAAACCCGGTGACTTTCTAGCCCCTGATTCCAGGAATTGCTGAGCCCCACTTAGATTTCTGCCCTTAGCCTCTGGGAGACATTTATAGACCCTTATAATAAATTTCAATGTTTGCTTAAGTTTGCTCTAGTTTTGTTGTATGCCAAAAAGAAAAAGAAGAAAAAAAAAGGAGATTTGGTGAATAAAAAATTAGAAAAGATGTGTACCACTGGCCCAAGACTCCGAAACAATCAATGGCAATGAGAGATGGAAGATTCTTAGCAACAAACACAACCACGTGGTAATCAGGGATCCCAGTGAAGAAAGAAATGGAGAGGCACTGGGACTCCCCTGGGAATTCTCTCAGAGGCCGGACATGCACAGGTGATGGAGGACGTGGCTCTTGGCCAAGGAAGAATCCAGTGCTGGGCAGAGAGATCAAAGGCAGAGTACAGAGGAAGTCGAAACCCAGGGTGAGCTGAGGCTGCAAAACAAAACAAAACAAAACAAAAAAAACCAAAAACTAGGGACAACACAAAGAGCTCCTTAGTGTCTGAGGAAGAGCAGGGAGGGTCACTGCTTGGTGCAGATGGCGTCATGTTAACAGATGTCAAAGAGAAAGCAGAACTCCTCAGCTCCTACTTCGCTCCTGAGCTACACAGAGAAGGAAGACCCAGAGAGAGAGTGGTGAGAAAGCTGATAGCTACTTTAAAGAAATACCTGCTATCAAGCCCAGATTCACTAAATCCCAGGTACGGAAAGATTTTGCAAGTAGGATCCTTAAAATCTTATCTCTAACTGAAGCACGGTGAAGACTGGGATGGACACTAGAAGCCAGGCTGGATGGGTAAGTGTGATTCTGGATTTCCAAAAGGCATGAATTCCAAAAACAATATCAAAGATTTACCAGTGGATTGCTAGGAAGAATTCTAAAATATAGGTTATTAAACAGAGGCACTTAAAAACCAAAAGGGAGCTAAGACTTCTAGGAACTAGCTTAAGTTTACTAAGAACAAGTCAGGTGAAAGCAAACTCTTCATTTTTTTTTTTTTTGAGAAGGCTTCCCTGATTGGTGGGAAAGTTGTCATATGCAAATATCAGAAACGTATTTGGCCAAGATATTCCTAAGACCAAATGATTTACGTAATTCAGTTGGCTAAATATTATATCCATAGACCCTTCTTGAAGTATCAGTGTCAACTTTTGCCTTTAACCTTTTAATAAACTTGATCAGAATTGCAAATGACTCAGACCTTGGAGAGAGAGAGTCAACATGTACAATAACAGAATCAGAACTAAAGTATTGCCTGACTCACACTGGTTCACAAAAAAACTCCAAGTTGAAATATGATAGGGATAAATGTAAAGAATTACTCCTAAGTTCAAGAACTTAACCGTCCAATGATGGGAAGAAGACAACGCTTAAGAACAATGTCTTGGAGGGGCGCTTGGGTGGCTCAGTTGGTTAAGTGTCTGACTTCAGCCCAGGTCATGATCTTGCAGTTCATGAGTCTGAGCCCCACATCAGGCTCTGTGCTGACAGCTCGGAGCCTGGAGCACACTTCGAGCTCTCTTTGCCCCTCCCCTGCTCATGCCCTGTTTCTCTCTTTCTCTCAAAAATAAAATAAATAAACATTAAAAAAAAGAAGAAGAAGAACGAGATCTTAGAAGAAGCCTAACCATTTGGGTTGACTTTAAGTTCAATAGGAGTCAGCAGACCCACGTCCAATCGTAGGCTGCATTGACAGAAGTGCAACCAGATGCAGAAGTGCGGTCAGATGGCTCTTGACTCGACCACGCACGTTGAGACCTGAGTGATCTCTCTGTTGACCATCACAGGAGATCGGCACCAACTTTCTAACTTAGAACATACTCGCATACGTCTTCTATCCACAGTGCTCATTGTCTGTCACCCAGGTCTCCCATCCTGATCTGGCTGGTGCTTACGTCTCTTTCCCCAGAACCCTTGGCTGAGATGAAAGACTGTCTGAAAGGTCCTTAGTTCAGTCCCTTTTCTCTTTTGGTCACAGCTCAACTGCCAAAGCAGACATCGCTCATTCTTCAGAAAGGGGCACAGTCCCTTTCTCTGGGGCTCAGATCTCCTGGGCTTCCGGGCAGTAGCAACATGGACTTCATTAACAGATGATAAGTCTAAGAGCCCTTCTTAATGCCAGGGTTCTATCACTTCCTTCTTCGCGCTGGGGTTGGCCTACCTTGCCCAGGACTTTCACCTGCTTGACAGTGCGCCCCCAGGCGTGTGAGCGCTTGGGAGCAGAGTGGAACCCATCAGAACGGTGTTTCGCCAAGCGAGGACACGTACCATCAAATGGCTTGCACGATGATTTTAGGCAGTGTGTAGATGAACATTTATATCATAGCAATTGTTGTATTATTATTTTAATTCATTTAATTCTTTGGATAAATAAGACATTCGCATGGTTCAAAATGAACGAACGTGGAAAATTTTCTTCCATCATGGCCGAATTCTTCCTATCCAGTAGGAATCACTTGTAATTAGTTTACTGGCATGCCTCTCTCAGAAGAGATTTTAGGCTTCTGCAGGTGTAGACCTCCTCCCCTTTTATGCGCGTACCATTTGATGCGCACTTCTGCACTTTGGGCTTTCTCTTCACAATGGTTCCCTATCAGGGCGTAGAGAGCATCCTCCTTCTTTGTGTATGGCTGTGTACTTTTCCTCCATATAACCGATCTTCTGTTGAAGGTTGTTTCGAATTATATGCTATCATAACAATGTCACGACGAGTGTTCTTATATATATGCCCTTTCACACTTCTGTGAACATGTTCATAAGATAAATTGATAGCCGTGAAATAGGTGGCATGGAGTGTTTTTTGTTTTCATGTATATTAGAAGACATGTGTAGCTAGCACACCAAACACAATTTCGCAGTTCCTATATTTTATAATGAGGCTCAAAAATTTTTTTTAATGGTTATTTATGGTTGAGAGAGAGAGAGCACCTGGAGAGAGAGGCAGGAAGAGAGGGAGACTGAGGATCCAAAGCAGACTTTATGCAGATAGCAAAGAGCCCTTTGTGGGGCTTGAACCCACAAACTGTGAGATCACAACCTGAGCCAAAAGTCTGATGCTTAACTGACTGAGCCACCCAGGAGCCCCAATGCTAAAAATTTTTAAGTAAGTTAATGAAAGAAACATCCTAAGTGAATTACAACATAGGTGAATTGAAAATATCACTAAAATTTGTAAGTGATATGTATATGTGTATATATATCGCTTGTATATATGTGTATATATATATTTCTCAAAAATTATATTTATTTGTATATATATATTGGAGAACGCTGACCTAGTAGGAACTTCCATCTTCCATCTTCCATCTTCCTGACTCGAAGCTCCTAAAAACTCCATTTTATGCAGAGTTCGAAGGGGAAGAGGGGAGAGCTTCGGAGTCCAGAAACCTGGGTTTGAGTGTTGACTTTCCTCCGGCTGGCTGTGGGTCTTACACCCTCTCGAGGCCTCTTATTTCCCATCTGGGAAGGTTGGAGTAAAAATACAGAAATAATATAGTAATAATACAGTCAAGTGTGTGGAACACAGTACTTACTTGATACATGGTGTTTATTACAATTCAGCTATTTGGAGTGAATTGGGGGAAGATAGAGAAGTCAGAATCTTTGTTCTGCTTAGCACCTCTCCCTTTCGATGCTCCTCTTCTAGACAAAAAACATTATAGGGGCGCCTGTGTGGCTCAGTCGGTTAAGCGGCCGACTTCAGCTCAGGTCATGATCTCACGGTCTGTGAGTTCGAGCCCCGCGTCAGGCTCTGTGCTGATGGCTCAGAGCCTGGAGCCTGCTTCAGATTCTGTATCTCCCTCTCTCTGCTCTTCCCCTGCTCACACTGTCTCTATGTCTCTCAAAAACAAATAAACGTTAAAAAATGTTTTTTAAATAAACAAAAACAAAAACAAAAACAAAAACATTATAATGGCAGCTAGAAGCCCCAGGCTAAGAAGGCCCCCCATGCTTGGTTTCATTCCCTTCTGCCACCGTTTTGAAATTCTTTTTTCTTTTTTTTTTTTTAATGTTTATTTATTTTTGAGAGAGAGAGAGAGAGTGCAAGCTGGGGAGGGACAGAGACAGAGAGAGGGACAGAGAATCTGAAGCAGGCTCTAGGCTGACAGCACAGAACCCGATGCGGGGCTGGAACCCACAAACCATGAGATTGTGATCTGAGCCAAGAGTCTGATGCTCAACCAACTGAGCCACGCAGGTGCCCCTACCATTTTGAAATTCTTAATAATGCTGAACAAGAGTCCTCATTTTCATTTTGCGCAGGGCTCTGCAAATTCTATCACCAGGCCTGTGTATAATGTCAGGGATGCATGGTCTCCTCCCTTGTACCGTTACCCTGACAAACCGTCTTCTATTGCTCTTGAACACCCACTCTGTTGGTGCCATCTATGAGGCCAACAGGGCCACCTGTTGTGGCCTGGGGCCCCTCTGCGGACCCCTTCTGTCATAGTCCTGTATCTATCACAGACCTCCTCAGACTGAGGACATTCCCAGCATCACTCTAGGGGAGAGCCTTTGGGAGCCTAGTTCCAAGTTCTCCCCAGTTTTCCAGGAAGCCTTGACTGGTCGGTGTCAGGGTTTGGAGGTGGCTCAGTGACTTCTGTCCCCATGCGTGCCCCTGAGATCTGCGGAAGCACTTAACCACCTGACGCCCTCTCTCATCCTATGTTTTAACCAAGAAGACATTATGGAATCGGAAGCCCTAGACTCAAATCCTGGGTCTGTCAGGCACCACCTAAGCAAACTTTCACAAATCACTCTAGTTCTCAAGAGCCTCTGCCTCCTCCTCCGCACAAGGGCTATGAGAACAGTGTCTGACTTGCTGATTTGTCCCGAGAGTGAAATGGAATGCCATAGGAAAGTGCCAAGCAGCTGCCAGCAGGCAGTGGGTGCTTTTGGGCTTCCAAATCTATGACAGAAGACTGAACGGCCTTTGTTTGCTTTGCGGGGTGCTGATGCTCTCCTCTGGCATTCCCGCCCTCCTACTCCAGGCTGATGTGAGCAAAAGTCTCATGGCGTGCTGGACACCGCCTCCTCAGCCAGACCCTGGATACTCAACTCCACCTCTGTCCAAGCTCTGAGCAGCTTTCTCTCAGCTTCTGCTCTGCCTGCTCTCGGCCCTGTAGCCATTTCCCCCTTAGAACTGCTAGCACATAAAAACTCCGCAGAATGGTTTGTTACACTGAGATGCAATTAAAGCCACAGCGTTTGTGACCCTCTGTCCAGGGTTATTGCTATAGAGGTTCCCTTTCACACTTTTGTGTAAAAGGACTTCCTGCTTTAGAATCCATTATGATTTTCCACAAACAGAATTTTTCATACTTCCTTCTCTCCCTCTTTGGATTGCCTGTTTACAAGCCATAGGCGAGACATCTATTCATTACAGCCGTGGGTCTTCCAGACTCTTGCCCTCTGCTTCCATCCCTATCCATCAGGGCACAGAAGTCTGGAAGGCAGATGGGGAAAGAAGATGTTTTGTAGGCTGGAGCCGTGGTTCCTAGCAGGGCAGGGAAATGTATTAAGAAGTTATTGCCGTATGTCAGGCAGAAATGATCATGTTAAGGTAGCTGCAGGAAGAGAGGATGGGTGTGGAGAAATGCCAAAGACGATGTGGTCTTGCACATGGAGATCAAGCTGAGGAGGGATCGAAGATGAAGGAGTCCCCGGTGTCTCCAGCAGGAGAGGTTTGCCACAGGAAACGGCACTCCTCTGCTTTATCCAAGTAACTGTCCAATCATGCTTCTGACCCTCTTGTCTCTCCAGAGCCTAAGTCTGAGGTCGGCTGTGAGGGCCTTGAGAAAACAAAGACTGAACTTTAGAGAATTCCTAGTTAAAGCAGGTGGAGCTGAGGAAGGCCAGTAAGAAAGCGTTCAGAGGGAAGAGCAGGGTGATGCCGACACACACGTCAGGAGATGGAACTCTTCAGGGGGGGAGGTGAGCCGTGTGGGATGCTGCGGAGGGGTGATGGACGCTGAAGGCCAAGCTTAAGGTATTAGCAGAGCCAGGAAGGACACAGGGGAGGCAGAAGTCAGGTCGTGAGGAGCTGACGACACAGGGCGAGGGGAGGGAGTAAAGCGCAGGCACTTCGAAAAGGAAAAAGACGGGGCGCCTGGGTGGCTCAGTCAATTGAGCATCTGACTCTTGATTTCAGCACAGGTTATGATCTCACAGTTCGTGGGATTGAGCCCTATGTGGGGCTCTGTGCTGAGTGCATAGCCTGCCTAGGATTCTCTCTCCCTCTCTGCCTCTCTGCTACTCTCTTTCTTTCTCAAATAAAAAAATGAAAAGAAAAGAAAAGAAGGGGAGCCCCCCATGTAGTGGGTGTTGTGTTCTGAACAGGTGGGGTGTTACAGGGAGAAGAGAGCGGGTCCTTGGACTGCAGCCCTCCTCTCTTCTCCTCTGTGTCTTCCTTGCACTGGTCTCAAACCCCATGCAGGCTCAGTAGTCTTCCTGAAACCTTGGTCAGTCTGTAGTAACACCTTTCCACTGATGAAATGCTTTTTCTTCTCCTTTCTGCATAAGCTCTAGCTGTCTTCTTCCTGAACAAAACTGGCAGCTAAATTAGGCTAAACTCCAACTCATTTCCACCAAGCCACCAAATAAGCCACAAAATGGCTGGGGTCCCAGAAAAGTGGTCAGTGTTAGGGAGCAGGGACTCAGATCTACTCAAGGGGTTGAAGGCTGAGGCAAATGGTTTCCAGACGTTTTCCACATGCACTTCCTCTCTTCTGGACACCACGTTTGGATGCTGGACAGGTCCCAAAGGATCTGGAAGAGAAGTAATCACTGCAACAAGCCAGCGGAAGTCCTCCCCTAGTAAGTGTACGTAAGTGAGAAGTACAGGGGGTCCACCTGGGTTCCCACTTTATCTTAGAGAAGGTTCAGGAACAGAGGGCTGAAACCCATGACCAGCTGGGAGTATTGGGAGTATCAGACCTTCATCAAAAAGTAGGAGGACCCACCCACCCGGCCCCTTCTCCTACCACCTCTCCTTCCCAGTGTTGCCGTCTACTTGGTGGCTCTCCCAAGATGGGCTCCAGTCCATATTTTGCAAGCTTCACCCTGAGGACAATTTTGTGTCTAATTGCTGTAGTTGTAGAGCCTGGGGATCCTTGAGGGGACAGGAGGAGCCCTGGCCATCAGCCATAACATCAGTTCCTCTCTACGGAGCTCTTTCTGTGCACCAAGAAAGCTTTAGGTGCCCGCGGTACATCGTTTCATTTACTCCTTCCGAATACCCACTGATTCTAAAAGAAGCTGGGTTTTAGCTTAGGTGACACATTCAAGGTTTCAGAGCACATAGATGATCGGGATTAAACCCAGTGTCTGCTGACTCCAGAGCCAAGGTATGCTCTGTAAAGAAGACGGAAAGAGAAATTGCCGCCTTGGAAGCTTTTCACCTATTCTGCTGACACTTTGGCAATTTTTTTTCTTTCCCAGAATCCAAAGGGCATCAAAGATATTTCAGCTGTAAACTTTTTTTTTTTTTTTTTATTAACAAACAAACAAAAGCAGGGACGTTCGGTTTTAGGAGCAGTGCTATCCTGCTTTGAGGCAGGGAATGATTTGACCTTTAGAGGTCTCCTAAAATCCCAGCCCATGATCTGATAGACTCAAGCCCTTCACTGACACGAGTATAAAAGCTGTCACTTCCTGCTTTAAAAATCACCTGCTAGGCCTCCAAAAATGGAGTCTCCCTGGTATGAAACTCATCATTGTGGGAGAAGCAAGCTCTGTAAGAAACAGCTGGGCTGGAAGGGACTGAGGGCAGAAGGGAGTAAGGCCAGACCCCAGCAGTGGGGGAAGAGGAGGTTGGGCTGGAGAGGTGGGGGTTTCCATCAGCAGGAGGGTGGGCCCGGGCCTTCTGCCTCACAGCTTTGCCCTCCTAACTTCGGAAAAGCTTAAATAAACTGGAAATACCTCCTCACCTTGTGACCTCAAACAAATTTCCATAAAAGTAAATAAATATAAAAACAGCCAGAACCTTAAAAAAAAGTGTCTGAGGGGCACCTGGGTGGCCCAGTTGGTTAAGTGTCCAGTTCTTGATTTTGGCTCAGGTCATGATCTCACGGTTCATGAGTTCGAGCCCCACGTCGGGCTCTGCGCTGACAGTATGGAGCCTGCTTGGGATTCTGTCTCTCCCCTTCTCTCTCCGCCTCCCCTGCTCACGCTCTCTCTCTCAAAATAAATAAATAAACTTTAAAAAAATGAGGAATTTGGAATTTGGAACCCCTGGCAAAGTCCTGTGTTGCTTTTTTTTTGTCAGCTGTGGAGCTGGGACTCCCAAGGAGCTCAGCCTGGAGCACACGTTAGCTGCAGCTCCATCCAACCCCTTCCTCATTGCCCTGGGCCCAGGTAACTTCTCAAATGCCGCAGGGCCACCTCAAGAAGTTCGGGAATTCTTCTCTGGCTCAGGCTGGGGCACGTTGGCAGAAAGGTGGGCAGGGGAGCAGACGGCTCCTGCTGGGTGCATCAGGATATGGTGAGCCCTAGCTTTCCTGAGCTGATTTGTGAAACCGCGAATACAGGACAGCTGAAGCCGTTAGCCAATGTCACATGGAGGATGAAGGAGCTTCTATGCCCAGAGAAGAAGCAGGTGGATTCTTGCTCCCTGGGGATTTCATTTTAATTCTGGAAAAATCCATGTTATCGGCTGATGCTCCAGTGAGCTGTTTTCTAGCGTGGAGCAGAGACTCCTCAGGCAACTGCTCACTCTGGATTCTGCTCTAGGATCTCTATAGCAACCTGGGTGCCAGTCGAAAGACCCAGAAACTCGGCAGGGCCCTGCTTCCAGGCCCGAGGCAGAGCACCCGACAAACAGTCCACAAACAGGAAGTGTCATTTTGCAGACGGCATCCCACTCCCACCCCCAAGACGGAGTTCTGAGGCATAAAAGACATGTTTACTTGACAACGAAGTAGCTTTGAAAATCAGAGGTTTCTGCTCGATTCTAAGAAAATGATAAAAATAAATTGGCCCCTCATTATTGTCATTTGATATTGTGAAATGTTCATATTTTAAATTTGGCAGTTCAGGGTCCAACAGTCCCCTTTCATTTTGTTAGGGCGAAAGGTCACAATGCTGTATCTTGGAACTCACTGTGTTCCAAACTACATTATAATCATTTTCTTATCAGTCTTCATACTTGTTGTTGTAACTGAGAAAAGGAAGGGTTGGTGTCAAACTTCATTAAGTCCTCACATCATTACAAAACCCCAGCCTGCATACTCTGGTGGCCTGGTAAACAAAGGCTAGGTCAAGATCTTTGCTCTGAAGGAAATTACGTGTGGTTGGAGATAATAAGAAGAGCGAGGGTTAGACGATCGGGGCCAATCCCGGGCCAGGGGAACCTAAGCTCTGCATTGTGTGGGCCAGACACCATTTCCCAAAGTCGAAAAAGGCTTATGCTTAAATTCTTAGGACTTCGAACACATATATTCAAATTAATTCTGCCTTCTTTCCAAATTAAAGTGTTCCGGCAGATTGGCTGTTCCGATGTGCCATCTTCCGTGAACCAAAGGGATTCCTTTTTCTTTTTTGGCTGCCTTTCAGCCACCTGGTTTTCAATAAGATTTTCAGCGCCTCTTATAATGTGTGAAATTCTAACACCTGTCCAAGACCTCAAACCACTCTTCTGGGTCCAGTTTGCTAAATCTGGAGCCAGAATTTGATTGGTTATCATTATCGCTCTTGCTTGAGAAATGATTTCCCAACCATGTAAGCACCCGAGTTGGGGTTTCCGCACTTCGACTGATTACTCCATGCTTCCGCTCCCCAAGCACCCATGTGGGAAGCCAAAACCAGAGAATCTTAGATTCGTTTGCTCTCTGTGAACTTGAAAAAAATAAAAACCAACCAAACAACCCACTTGTTACCTCTGGCCAATTGATC
This sequence comes from Paguma larvata, assembly GCA_030068075.1. NCBI lineage: Eukaryota > Metazoa > Chordata > Mammalia > Carnivora > Viverridae > Paguma > Paguma larvata. The sequence continues at coordinate 19,718,950 of CM057840.1, forward strand.
CCAGAGTTCAGCTGTTAGAACGGAACCGTGTGTGTCCAGGGGGAACAAGGGGGTCTGGGAGAGGCCACAGTTCGGCTGGGAGTGGGGAGGGGCGGGAGAGAAGGGGTCCGGGTGTCCAGGTAGTGGGTCCAGGCTGGAGGAAGCCGTTATTCATAGCATCTCTTTTTGGCTTGCTCCATGGAAGGCCATTGGGGGGTACTGGTTAAACAAACTGGACCTTCTGTCCCTCATCCAGCCTCTGGGTGTCTGCTGAGTCACACTCAGGGGTGAGGAAGTACAAATGGCTGTGAAATGAGCCTCATCATGTGGTTTTCTTTTCCTAATTTGGGAAACAAATTAGGGCAGGCCTGGGCACCGGGGCCCGGGAAACAGTTTTCTCTCTTGGCAAGGGGAGAGGGGAAATCTAGTGCCTTCTATATTCCCATTTGGTGTCTGAGCCGACACTCTGGATGACAAAATCCGAGCCACAACTTCTCTCTCGTTCTCACTGTTTTTCTTTTCTTACCTGTCCCAGTTAGGACACATATGTGATGTCTAGGCTTGGGAAATGCATCTTTGTGATGAGAGACGCAGAACACAGGCAAAAACATCCACTCCAGGCCGTCATGCTTTTGCAGCAAATGTGCGTTTCCCCAGCAATAGAGATGTGCAAAAAAAAAAAAAAAAAAAAAAAGTCTGCCTTTTTTCCAAACTCTTTATTTTTAATTCTCTTTTTCTTCTGGTGGCAGAAAACAGACTTACTGAGTTCCAGGCGTACTCAGACACTTCAGATTTAAACCCCCTCAAGCCCCCTCCTCTGAAATTCCCAAACTTTTCTGGGGGGCCTGTTATTTATTTATTTTCTCCCTTTGAAGCTAACTGCGTCTGAGAGCCCATGGCCTTTAGGGCCTCTGCCACGAGTCCCATCCAGCCCGTCGATCTAACTTGAATATCTTCTCAGGGGCGGCGAGGGGGCAGCAGGGAAGATGGCGGCTGGAACAAGTGGACGGAGAGTGCAGGACTGGCTTGGCCAACATTCTCCATCCCTCCATCTACCTTTCAGCGTTCCACGGGATAATTCCTTTTGGATTTAAAAGCCAACAATCCGTGCCCTCTTCTCTGGCTTCCACCATGATAAGCCTACTAGGAGACAGACGGCAGCCTCTTGTTTCTCCTTAGGAATGAGGGAAAGTTCACCAAATAAAAGGGAGGGTGAGGAGAGGAATCGTCCGTTAATACTTCCCGATATGACATCGGCACATGTTGTTATTGTGCAGACGCTCTTTCTCTGTTACTCTATCTCTTAGACTATTGACTATTCACAATGGTTGCACCATTGTTGGGCAAAGGGCTCGGGGCCAACACTGGCAGCTTACTTGGTACAGGCTGGGACGCGGGGCAGAAGTCCGTAAGTCCTTTGTTCTCTTAGCATCCTGAGAGGTGTGGTTGGGCGGGGCGGACAGGACAAACCGTGGGACTCTGTCCCCTATTGCCTCTCCTTTCCCTTCTCTTCCCTTTTTTTGTCTCCCTTTTATGATGTCCCCTTCCCTCCTTTCTCTCTCTTGAAGTATAATTTACATTCAGTAAAATACACACAGAGCAAGTGTACAGCTCAGTGAATTGTCACCTGTGTCATGCACACATGTCATCGGCCCTAGGGAGTTTCCTTTTCATGGGAGATCATGAGTGCAGCCTTATAACTAGGACAAATAGAGCCTGAATTTGCACACAAAATGGTCTGGCTTTGGGTGTTGGCTGCGTATAGGGGTTTCTGGCTTTTGAATTCTTCTGCTCCTTCTCCCCCAGCTCAGATTCCTGGCTCAGAAAGGCTCTATCAAGGAACCTTCCAGCCCCAGAGGCCCAGTGGCTTCCCCTCCGTTTCCGGCTCTGTGCAGTCTCGGACAGGAGTGTGGGTGGATGTATCACTCACACGAGTGTCTGCTCCAGACAAGGAGCTGGCTCTTGTGGGGACATCTCAGGATCACCCTGCTTGTGACGTGGGCTCAGCTACGTGGGTGAGGCCCACACAGCTTCACATCTTGGTCAAGTACTAGCACAGAGACATGATACGGAATCAGAATCAGAATCAGCTGAGAATGATGAATCCAAGGTCTTTCGGTTGCAGCCATGGCCTTTCACTCTACTAGTAGAATTTTCCCCTCTGCTGCTTTTTAGCGCTTCCTACAAAGAGCAGGATCTTTGATCCTCTCAAAAGGCAACAGACCAGTTCCTCTAAGGACTCTACTCTGAAAAATACCATCGACTTCGGAAAAGTTGAAATTGGCACAACCTTTCTGAAGACCATTTTGTCACACTCTTGTAATACCCTTCGAATCAGCATTCTGCCTCTAGAGACCTGTGCTGCTGAAATAAGCGAATGTGCAAATACAGTCCTTACCATACACACGCATATGCAAACTGTTTATAACGGGTAAGAGTTAAAAAAGAATCTAAGTGACCACCAGTAAGGAAAGGATGAAATAGATGATGGTATACGTGTATAGGAATAGAATGAAGTCGATCTATATTGCGCTGATACTAAAAGATGGCCGAGCTCCCATGAAGTAAAACAGTACAAAGCCGAACAAAAACCTAAAGAAGAGTTTGGTACCTTCTTGGAAAATTAATAAGAATATGATATTAGCTGGGCATGTTGGTGGCTCAGTCAGTTGAGCACCTGGCTCTTGATTTTGGCCCATGTCATGATCTCATGTTTCGTGAGTTCAAGCCCCACATCTGGCTTCCTGCCGACAGCATGGAATCTGTTTGGGAGTCTCTCTGCCTCTCCTCACTCTCTGCCCCTCCCCTGCTCATGCATACGCTCTCTCTCTCTCTCTCAAAATAAATAAATAAACTTTAAATATATGATATTAACCCATGTATTGGAAAAGGGGAAAGAAGTGTATACCACAGTATTAACATTAGTTTTTCTCTGGGATATGGGAGGAAAGCTAGGGAAATTTTATTTATAGTTTTTGTATTTCGATATTGCTGGAATCTTACAGTGAGGTTGTATTACTTAAAAATTTTTTTTTAATTTTTAATTTTAAGTAAACTCCACACCACATATTGGGGTCAAACTCACAACCCCAAGATCAAGAGTTGTATGCTATATGGACAGAGCTAGCCAGGCACCCCAAGCACATATTGCTTTTCTTTTCTTAATTTTTTAATATTTATTTTATTTTTAAGAGAGAGAGAGAGACAGCTGTGAGTGGGGGAGGAGCAGAGAGAGAAGGGAGACACAGAATCTGAAGCATCTCCAGGCTCTGAGTTGTCAGCACAGAGCCCGATGCGGGGCTTGAACCTATGAACTGTGAGATCATGACCTGAGCCGAAGTCAGATTCTTAACTGACTGAGCCTCCCAGTCACCCCCAAATTACTTTTGAAATCAGAAAAACTATAGAGTTTTTAAAAATTTATTCTTAAAAAAAAAAGACAAATTTTTGAAACTGGTGGGAATATAGAGTATTTTTCCCATGACTGCTTCCAGAAACTCTAGGTTAAGCTATCCATAGAGTTGGTCCCAAAGGGGAGGGAAATAGGAAAATTGGGATAGAATGTAAAATGGAAGTCTCTGACTGAACAGAGAGATACACCCTAACTCAGGGGGGCTAGCGGGTGTAGGAGGCAGGCCAGGGCCCTGCGTGATCCCAGCTTCCTTCCTAGTATTCCCTTATGTAATCCCCTCTCCTTGAATGTGAACTGGACGTATTGATTCACTTCTAATGAATAGAATCCAGCAAATAAAATAAGAAAAAAAAAACTAAAATAAAAGAAAAAATTAAAAATAGAATGAATAAATAAACACTTAAAACACTAAAAACACTTAAAAAGAGGGGAAAAAAAAGAAGTGGGGCTGTTACTTGAAAAGTGATTGGGATGTTATTTCTAAGATTAGGCAATAAAAGGCTGTGACTTCCGTCTTACTAACAAGCTCTCACTTTCTCTTCCTTGCTCACTTCGATGAAGTCAGCGGTCATGTTGTGAGATGCACTACCGGGAGGCCCGAGTGGCCAAGAGGGCAGCCTCTGGGCAACCCGGTGAGACCATGAGGCCCTTGGTCTAACCACCAGTGACCCAGCCTTAGCTGAACCTGGAGATGAGGGCGGCTCCTAGCCCCACACCTTGATTGTAGCCCCGAGAGAGACCCTGGGCCAGAGGGCGCAGCTGAGTCGTGCCCCAATTCTTGACCCCTGGCAACTGTGAGGTGACAAACGCATGTTGTTTTAGGTCTGTTAAGTTTTGTGGTAATCTGTTATGAAACAGTCGATAAATGATGGCGTAGGAAAACGAATGTGACCTCCTGGTCCCGTGAAAGGGGCAGAGGCTTTGGCGAGCAGCAACCTGTTAATTAAGTCTGTATGAAGAGAACTTTTTGAGACTTTCACTTGAATTTCTGAATTTGGAAAAAAGTATCGTTCTAGGAGAGGCAGAGAAACCTTGGGGAATGCTGCCCTTCCTTCTTTGCATAAATGTTTCATGCATCAAGCGTCTGCAAAGGCAAGAGTTAAACAGAGGTGTTTGTGGTAGCCACCTCCGAGAGGGCTTCCAGTCAGCCATGCCTCCAGCTAGTCATTTTTTTAAAGTTTATATATTTATTAAGAAAAAAATTTTTTTGGAATATTTATTTTTGAGAGAGAGAGAGAGACAGAGTGCGAGCAGGGGACAGGCAGAGAGAGGGAGAGAGACACAGAATCTGAAGCAGGCTCCTAGCTCTGAGCTATCAGCACAGAGCCCGACGCAGGGCTTAAACCCACGAGCTGTGACATCATGACCTAAGCTGAAGTCAGATGTTTAACCGATTGAGCCACCCAGGCGCCCCAAGTTTATTTATTTATTTTTTGAGAGAGAGTAGGGGAGGGGCAGAGACAGAGAGAGAGAGAGAGAGAAAGAGAGAGAATCCCGCACCCTCAGTGTGGAGTCTGATACAGGGCTCAAATTCAAAAACTATGAGGTCATGACCTGAGTTGAAATCAAGCTTCAGTCAGTCACTTAACCGACTGAGCCACCCAGGTGCCCTGCCTCCTGCTATTTGTGCCTTCGTGTAGCCCTACAACAAATCGGAGCTGACCCGTGTGACCTAGAGAATACGACTGTATGTGACATCCAAAGTTAGGCCACAGATCGCAGACGTGGATGGTTTTCTCTGGTGGAAGTCAGCCGCCGTGTCATGAGGACACTCCGGAGACCCTACGGAGAGGCCCGCGTGCAGAAGAACTTCCCAAGAACCAGCAGAAACTTCCAGCCTTGTTGGGGAGCCACTTTGGAAGCACATCTGTGGCCTCAGACAAGCCTTCAGATGACAGTAGCCCCCGCTGAGCTCTGACTACAACCTCATGAAAGACTCAAAGCAAAAGATACTCAGTAAGCCACCACCGAATTCCTGACCCACAGAGACTATGCGAGGCAGTAAATGATTCTTGTCGTTTGAAGCTACCATGTTTCACAGTAATTTGTTATACAGCAATAAGCAATACATTTTTGGTCATTTTTATTCAACGTTCATTTATTTGACCAATATTTTCTGTACATCTGCTATATTATCCGGCAACTGTGCTAGACATGAAAGAAATATAGTGAGCAGAAACCGACACAGCACCTGTTTTCATGGACCGGGCTGTCTAGTACTGATACGGATAATCAAATAGTCATACAAATAAATGTAAATCACAAGAGTGTCCAGTGCTACGCAGGAAAAAGACTATAGCTACTCATGGCAGTGAGGGGGACCTAATTTAGATCAGATAGGATTTGGAAAAATTTTCCTGAGGAAGGAAATTGAACGAGGAGTTAGTTAGGCGAATGGGAGGGAGAAGGGAAGGGCGTGCAGGCAGAAGAAGCGGTGTGTGCCAAGGCCCTGTGCCAAGGGAGCATGGTGGAGAAACTGAGGGGAGGCCTCCATGGCTAAGGCCCAGAGTCTGAGGAGACAGAGGCCAATCCACACAGAGTTTTGTGGCCATGCTAAGGAGTCTGGAAGTTACACTAACAGCAATGGGAAGCATTTGAAGCCTTTTAAGAAATAGAGAACTAGAAAATGATTTTGATTTTAAAATCTTTGATTCGAGAAACTCTGGCTGTGTAGAGATGGAATGGAGGGTGTCTGTGTGGCACCAGTTGGAGGTTGTTCGGGTAATCTCGGCACTGTTACCATCACATGGTGTGTTTACAGTTCCTAAGCACCGTCAGCCTTCTTAGGATACTTCAAAAAGAGTAAGTTAGGGGCACCTGGGTGGCTCAGTTGGTTGAGCTTCTGACTTCGGCTCAGGTCATGATCTCGCGGTTCGTGGGTTCGAGTCCCGCGTCTGGCCTTGTGCTGACAGCTCAGAGCCTGGAGCCTGCTTTAGATTCTGTGTCTCCCTCTCTCTTTCTGCCCCTCCCCCACTCACACTCTGTCTCTCTTTCTCTCTCGAAAATAAATAAAAATTAAAAAAAATAACAAGAAAAATAGAATACTATATTAAAAACAAAAAGAGTAAGTTATGTAGACACGATTCTTGGTCTCTCAGAGTCTACCTGCTAAAAAATCAACAAGAGCAGGGGCCAATAGGATGGCATGCAGACATAAATTGGCTGGAAGATTGATAAACAGCTCCAACAAAGACCCACCTCAATCAGTCAATTAGTACAAAAAGGAAATGCAACTAATATTTCTTGAAAATCCAATACGTCAGAGATGTTGGGCATTCTTTATGGATTTAGGCCCCACAACAACTTTATGCTGTAAATGACACCATGTTTACTTTACAGATGGAGGTCCAGGCTCAGAAAGGCAAAGTGAGTCGACACAGCTTGCTGGGTCTGTTTGCTCCAAAGCAAAAGCTTGTTTTATTATGACATATCACCTACATTTCTTGTAAGACTCCATTCGTAGTCCTTCACGCGGTGGAAAAAGTCTTGTTTATAACCAGACACCTAAACTCTAGTTGACCACTAAAATGTTTATATTTCTCCAAGCAATGTAATTCTCTGAGCTAGCCTCATTAAAATGGAGACAATGATACCTACACGCATTCATTTATTCATTCATTCATTTATCATTCAACGAAAGGTGCCCGGTCCTTCAATGAAATATATGAGGGACCCAATTGCATACAAGTTTTATACACTGACCAAAGGGAAATAATCCATGGACCCGGCCCTAGAAGAATCTATATATGAAACTGACATTTATTAGCTTGTGAAATAAGCATCTCCTGTTCCTAAAAACTTGTCTTCCTTTATGTCCATCCACAGAGTTACAAGAAAAGTTTCGTGTTAGTAAAGTGTGATCCATGCTACTCCTCACAGTTGATTGGTTCTTGACTCAGGCTGGGCCAGTCAGAATCCTTCTCTGGGACTTTGGAAGGGGAACTGAAAAAGAGAAGTCAGTTTTTGTCTGGATGTCTGAACTTTAAGACGGAAAACTTAGGGGGCTTCTGATGGACATGTGTTGTTACGTCACTGGTAAAGGTGAGGAATCCGGTTGGTAATAATACGAAGAATGGATCAGACCTGCAGAGAAAAGTAGATACAAGTTTAGGTGGTTGGTATGTAAAGTTAAGCAGAACTGCAGTCAGTATTGTATTGTACAGCATCAAGGGGCACCATTTACACAGATTTCCTATGAGTGGCACCCCTTAGAACATGACTGTGTAGCACGAATGGCGATCCTGCAGTTGTGATATGAGACAGCCCTACTTCTTTTTTTTTTTTTAATTTATTTGAGAGAGAGAGAGAGAGAGCGAGCAGGGGAGAGGCACAGGGTGAGAGAGAGAGAGAGAGAGAGAGAGAGAGAGAACCTCAAGTAGGTTCCATGCTCATTGGGTGGACCCCAATGTGGGGCTTGATCCCACCACCCTGGGGTCATGACCTGAGCCAAAACCAAGAGTCAGATGCTCAACTAACTGAGCCACCCGGGCACTCCAAGAGAGTCCTACGTTTAGTTGGGGATGAGGCTGTAGATAAAGGTCAAGCCAAAGAAGTCAGGTATTGGATATCATTGAATGGCATGTGTGCTCTCATTCTGCTCCCCCAGAACCCACTGCAGTCATCGCTAATTGTCATGGTCTGCCTTCCCGCTGGCCCCCGACGTGTCCTACTCAGCGCAGCACTCCAGGGTCACCGTCAGCAGCATGTGCTTGTGCATATACTTCCTGGCCCAACAGCTGTACCACGTCATTCATAAGTGACTTTGTCTCAGCGACAGATGTTTTCCCTCTGGCTAGAATCAACATAGAAGTTAAGGAAATCTTTTGCTTCTTATCTGAGGACCCAGAAAATTTGGAACCATTACTCAATCGCTTAGTGGTACAATGGTATCAGTTAATTAACTTGATTTAATACCAAGAATGAATAAGATTCCGGAATGCTGATTGTGTGACTTCTGACATCATGCTGTTCCCTCTGCCTGCTGTTTGTTCCCTTTCTCTTCTGGTCTAGCTGGCAAAGTCTTACACTTTGCAAGGGTAATGGTTACATTCCTGCAGCTTTTCCCTAACATTCATTCTTGGAGGGGTAATTGCTCCCCATTTGCTAGTCTGCCTGACTTCATTCCTATCTCTTTTCTGGCTTCTTTCCTATAGAATTGCGGTCGTTGCTTCAGTGTGTCTGTTCCCTAGAATCTATCTTCTGAAAGATGAGGATTGGATCTTCCCTACTCTCGGCAGCCCCTGGCCTGTAGATATTTGATTGAATGACAGTGAAATATTCTGGGTACTTTTAGCTGTATATCTTTTTTTTTTTTTTTTTTTAAGTTTACTTATTTTTGAGACAGTGAGGGGAGAGGGACAGAGAATCAAAGCAGGCTCCGAGCTGAGGGCAGAGACCCTGATGCGGGGGTGGATCTGAACTCACAAACCCTGACGTCATGACTGGAGCCAAAATCAGAGGAGGCCTAACCCATTCCGCCACTCAGGCGCCTCTAGCTGTATATCTTAAGAAAAATACCCTCAAAATCTGAGAAAGGCGACCGCATTAGTCAATTAGGAGCTACGTGGGATTCCCGCACGAGGACCAACGCATCATTAGGATCCTTTGATTTTCAACGGCAATTGTTGAAAAGGAAAAAAATAAAAGCAATGTTTTGCAACTAAAAAAATCTAAAATTTAAGATCACAGAAACAAGCACGGAAACTTGGGAACATTTTTATCTTTTGATTTTGGAGCTGGGAAACCTTTAAGTATGACTTGAACCCTAAAAGCGATGAACGAAAAGATTAATGAACTCAATTATATAAAAAGAAAATAACTTTTTTTTCCTTCACGGTAAGAACCATTGTAAAGACAGACAAACTGTGAGAAAATATTAAACATTCCTTTTACAAACAAAAGGCTGATATCCTTGGGAGAAAGAGCTCCTCCACGTCAATTAGAAAAAGATGCTCAAATGAGCAAAGAAACAAATATAAAACTGAAGGAAAGAAAACAATATCGGCCCTTGAGTATATAAAAAGATGCTCAACTCCACTTATATGAAGAGAAATGCAAATATATGAGGCCATTTTTTTTTATTCTGCAGATTTGCAAAAATAAAAATGTTTGATGACAAACACATAGGCAAGGTAAAGAGGTGGAAAACAGACATTCCCCTACACTGCCAGAGGAAGTGTAACGGACAGACCTTCTCAGGAAGGCAATCTAGCCTCTACTATCTACCAAAGTTATAAACGCACATCCTTTGACCAAAAATGCCACTTATAGGAATTTTCTATAAATAGGCTTGACCGTATGTGTAACGGCTTTTGGTGTGTACGATGGTCTTCAGTCTAGCATTTGTAACTGCAAAGGATCAAAAACCACTGAAATCAATAGGCAAGTGGTTAGGGGAAATTGCGATACATGTATTTATACAGTAGACTATTATGCAATCATGAAAAAATGAGAAAGTTATTTATATACTGATAGGAAATTATTAACAAAATATACCGTCATGAAAAAGCCAGGCACAGAACACTATGTATACTATGCTAGTATTTATGTGAACAAAGGAGGAAATATTATCCAGGTATTTGTTTGTAACGGCATACACTATATTTGGAAGGATGTCCAACAGTTTTGTAATATCAGTTGATTATTATAAGGGGACCTCGGATGGGAGGAAAAATTACTATAGCACATCTTTTTTGCCTTTTGGATATTGAACCATATGAACAAATTACTTATTTGAAAATAAATGGATAAAAAAGAAAATGAATAAAATTACAAAATCGTAGGTCAATGAATACTTGGTCATCAAAATTGAAGAGAATCTTAACTTAGGGGTACCTCTGCAATCTCGGTTCCATTTTTGGATAAACAAAAGGAAGCACGATTTTATTCAGTGGTATTGTCCATTTATGGCATTCCTCACCCTAGGACTTGATATTAGAAAATTCTAAGTAAGTAGAGTCAAGAGAGGTGGTGTAAGTTAATGAATACTATTCAATGATTTTTACCGTTCAGGGAAGGAAAAAGGATTGGGGCACAACTCTGACCTTAAGGGTGATACCACAGAATAATGAAAGCTGTTCCATGGAAATTCCCTTGATGCCACTGCCAGGCAGATGTTGAGCTGGAATTCTGACCCTCAGTCACTGTCTCTGGTGACTTGCAGAGCCGCACACAAAAAAGACCGCACATGGTACCCACCGTGGCCTAACTTCTGCTTCAGGCTGATAAGTTTTCTGCCTAAATGTCCATTGAAGCCAAATAAATTTGTGATTGGATCTAGGCTATTCGAATCCAAGGAGGATTATTTAACTCTTTGCATGGTTTGTGCTTCTAGTATGTTCTCCTATCGAGGCACCCTAGGACCTGAGCATATACCTTGGGATATCTTGGAAGATTCCACTCAGTCAATATGATACAACAAATAGATACTCGGTGAGCATCGACTTTGTCATGGGATTGTGACTAAGACCCAGCTATGACTTCAGAGAGGTTGCACAGTCTGGCAGAAAGTTCAAGAGGGTGTGTCCTCGAGAGCCTGAGCTAAATGCTGGGCTGAAAACTATGGGTCTTAGGACGCTGGGCAGTGGGATTCGGGTCTCGTATACTCTTCAATTTGTCTTTCATATGTACAGCCCTTAGGGAATTGTTTCCTAGGCCGATGTAAACACAGATAATTTATGTTTATTATTGAAACATCCAAGTAACATAAATGACGAAATACATGGAAGTGGAAGCGGCATCCCCTGTCGCCTGTGGTAGGCTCATCACCGTGAGGAAGCAGCGCCACCTTGAGGCAGATGCTATGCTGTACTCTGGGTGTCCCAGACGGGTCCAAGAGGCACCTGCATGGTTGTGCACAGAACGTTGTGAAACTGGGTTTTTCACATATTTGATTGGTGATACTCGGCCGAGGCGGAGATGGGGTGGGGGAAAGGTCCATGGAAGGACTACGGATAGAAGAAGCCATGTTTAGAGCACTCCTTTCTAAAATGTGCAGGGCCAGTTCGATTTCTTTGTTGGGCTCGTCTTCCCATTCCCAGTCACTTTGGTGCTCTTTTGTACTTTTTTTTTTTTTTGTCTCTAAGGCGAAGTTATTTGTAAATCTAAAGGAAAAGAAATTATTCAGAGATTGGTCTGAGACTGTGGGTTATTTCCTCAGTTGCTGTCCGGAGCAACCTATGGAAATAAAACCCGGCATCTCTGCAGTTTAGGAATAAGCAATTTAAACATTTGGAGTCGGTTGGCGAATTGTGGGAGGGCTTTACCTGAACTGCGATCTGCCTGAGCACCACGTACTTAATCAGAAGAAATGACTCTGATCACGTGCCTGGGCATGAGGAAATGAGGGAGGAGAAGTAGAGAGAGGACAGACAGGGAGGGAAGGCAGCAGCCGCAAGGATTGAAGCCAGAAGAAAATAATTAGGGAAAGGAAAGCATAAGGAAAATGGAGACAAGGGGAAGGCAGACGTAGGCAACAGCGAGTTAGAATGTACCCCGGTCAGGGTGCCTGGGTGGCTCAGTCGTTAAGCATCCGACTTCGGCTCCGGTCATGATCTCACAGTCTGTGAATTCGAGCCCCCGTCGGGCTCTGTGCTGACAGCTCAGAGCCTGGAGCCTGCTTCGGATTCTGTGTCTCCCTCTCTCTGACCCTCCCCCACTCATGCTTTGTCTCTCCTGCTCTCAAAAATATATAAAAAACATTAAAAAAATTAAAAAAAAAAAAAAGAACGTACCCAGGTTCACACATACCCTGCTGGAGGCTGGCCGAAGTGCACGAAGAACACAGCTGTTGTTGAGGTCACGCCGAGTGGTGCCTTAGCTCCTGATCCACGTGAGTCTATGGTTTTTCTGATTCTGATTTCCTCAAGCCCAGAGTTATCTCGGAGGTGCTGACTTCCCAGGATTTCTCCTGCAAAAAACTCTAATCTTCAATTGGCTTGGAAACCAGAATGAACGCACTGCAGGATCGTGGTCTAAGATAAGCTGACAATCTGGGGTACCTCCCCAACGGGGCACCGGGCAATTATAATGGTGGTGACCAAAGGGATTCTTACGTATTCAATTAAGCAAAGAATGTTCAGTTATGACCAATAATCTGGTGAGCTTGGCTAAGGAAACAAGAGATTGGGGTTCTGGTTCTTGCTAAATGGAATTACGAAAAACTAATTAGAAATTTGTTAGTTAAAATACATCGTCTGTGGAAACATGGGAAACAGAGAACATATTAAAAATATTGCATGAAGAGCAAGGCACAAGAGCACTGGCACTCGAGCTTCGCATGCTCGGAGAAGCCCTCAGCCACTTTTTTTCAGTGGAGTCACGTGTGTCTGGGTGTTGACCTCTAACCTCACAGCCTTAAAAATCATCAAAAGGCAAGTAAAATTCGCAGTGAAAAAACAGCTATGTTCTGTGTGCTTCTGAGTAAGTAGGTCCTTTGTTGTTGTAGCATCTCTCCAAATCTGCTTCTGGCTTAGACACCTGTCGACTTTGACCTCTCTGAAGGGCTCCTGAGTGGACTTTACCTCCATAGTAGCCCCCACACATGAAGGTTTAAGATTTCTAGAGAAAACCCCAATCTTCATTTGTCCTGGAAACATCTGTATTCTCCAAACATCGGACTTGTGATAAAAGTGTGGTATAACCTCGGAGTCAGCCAGACAGGAGTTGGAATTCTAGTTCTGGCGCTTACAAACCATGGGATCTTCTATATATTTCTAAGCTTTGGTTCTGAAGAGAAAATATATGAGGGGACTGACACATAATAAGCACTTAATCAAGGGTGGCTTTTATGTCTTAGTCCACTAACTCTCACTCCGAAGCTTGCTTTGGATTTGGAAATTAAAAGCCGTGGTACTACCGCATGCTGGGGACACTGTGCCTTGGCTTCCTGCTATTTGTGTTAGATCTGTCGGTGTTGGATTTCATATATTTTATAAGCTCATGTAACTGGGCCACATGGACCTGGGCAGGATTACTGATGTTTCAATGTTAACGGACTACTTTTAAATGCTCTAAACACAACCGGCATTTGAAGAAATGTTCGAAAATACTTGGAGGACAAAACTATTCATATCTGCCTTTATAAGTTATTACTTACTATTACTTTTCTTTCATGATGCTTAGGAACACAGTAAATGCTTACAAAATAAGTGTCAATTTGTACCATCTACGGACTGATTGCACGTTACTGAATTTCCTTAAGACTCGTTACCTAAATGGTGCTGTTACCTGATGACCAAAAAGGGTGTGGGTGTGCCAAACAAAGGAAAATGGCTAAAATGAGACCATAAAACCACGGAGACACAAGCAGAAGAGCTTGGAAGGTAAACAGCTACTCTTGTGTCCAAAGTGCCCCTTAGCATTTGTATCTTTTACAACTCGCACCGACTGTCCCCTTTCCACCAAGACGGCCCACGATGGTGTGACCTGGGCTGACATTCACCGAGAGAAACCCACGGAGACGGTTGTTGCAGCTGGCGTCTGTTCTGATCTAGTCCCTATGCTGTACTGGTGGTTAAGTATATTCACTGTCTCCCTGGGGAAAGCTGAGAGGCTGGCCGACTGCACACACCCATTTTTGTGACTATAGAATATGGAACGTCCCCATTTTCTCTAACACTATAGTCATGAAAATGATGTTAAGGATTTTGCAAAAAAGGATTGCAATATCACTTATGTCTTCATTCTGAAGTTTGTGCAGGGTTATACTGTGCCTATTTCACCACTTATTGTTTAACTTTGTTTAACTTCCAGCCCTCTGAATTGCCGGGTTTTTTTTTTTAATGGTTATTTTTGAGAAAGAGATTGACAACGCAAGCAGAGGTGGAGGAGAGAGAGAGAGGGAGACACAGAATCCCAAGCAGGCCCCAGGCTCCGAGCTGTCAGCACAGAGCCCGATGTGGTGCTTGAACCCACGAACTGTGAGATCACCACCCGAGTCAAAGTCAGACACTTAACTGACTGAGCCACCCAGTGGCATCCAGTCGGGGCCAGCGGTGTGAGGAAGGGTTGAGGCTGGGAACCTCACTGGCCAGCACACTCCGGCTCAGGTCCTTGGGCAGGTGCTCCAGGTGCTCAGCGAGCAGCCAGAGGGGCAGCCAGGGGGCTCAGAATCATTCCAGAGGCTCCACGGGGCTCTGAAACCATTAAGGACACCTTTTCTCCACTACTTTGTATCTGAATAAAGTAGTTTTAGAAACTGTATCAAATTACCTACTGGTAAAACAGGAAATCTTCCCTCTTAATTAATCACGCACTCACAGGTATTAAAATAGGAGAAAAGTAAATTATTCAACACTGACATTTTATTTTCTGAACTTTATCATTTTTACAAAACAAAAAGCAGGTATCAAAAACAGCAAAGAGGTTATACACTTTCCCCACCAGTTTTCACGTAAGACGGTGATTATGAAACTGGTGCCCAATGTAAATACGAAACACAGGCTGACTTCCCTCTTGGTCATGTGCATTCGGGTGGTTTGTTTTGGAGTTACTGAAGAATAACTTTTTATAAGCACCGGTCATTTTTTGAGAACCCATTTGGTTTGTCCAACAAGTAAACACTTTTCGCTGTGTGGCATTTTCCTTTTTTAAGAACCACTGAGCTAAAATACAGAATGTGTATGAGTCTGGATCTGAACCGAAGCTTTTAAGATCCTATTTACCCTGAAGAACACTGAAGACATATATAGGGTGTATCGGATACTAGTTATAGACCTCATAATGTTTAAGGCAGCTACTATAGTTCTAAAGGAATCAGCATTTCATTCAGAGGCTGCCCAGAGTTTGAACTTCATCAAAGTTTTCCTGTCTTTTCTGATTTGGAGTAGTTTCCCCAAATAGGGTCATATTATTAGAACAAAGTTTTATGCTCAGGCCGAACAGGCTCTGGCATTTCACAGATGCATTTTTGTAGAGCAAGACTTCTTGCTCTGGACCCTGGAGACCACGGAGAAATCGGGAAGCCATGACTACCGGGTGCAGAGAGGAAGCGGCATACTTCAGCTCACGTGATCTGGAGGTAAGCAGAAACACAGCTGGAACTCGGTAGTGCTGTGCGTCCACCACTTTGTTCCAGAAACACATTTTGCTTAAATAAGGGAATTATGGTCCAGTTTTGCAATGTTAATAGCTGCCAGTTTCTCAAAGGTATTTTTTGTAAAGATCATTTCCTGGCTAGCAAGGAGTTAGGAAACTGGCCTCAAATTCAGATCAAATTTCTCGCTATTAGTCAAAAACAAAACACCTCAAAAAAAACAAAAATGCAGAACAGAACAAAAAAACCCCCCACCAGCCAATAGGGGTTAAAATTGCACAATTAAATTTGAAGGCAAATTATACTATATACAGACAGGTATACACATCACCGGAATAGTTTTGAGAGCGTGAAACACTCCTGTTGAAATGCTTTCTCTATATTATCCCAATTCTCATGAAAGGAAAATTGATATGTAATTTCCTTCTTTACAGATATGAAAAAGGAAGCAAGAAGGCAAAGCTGAGAGAAACAGATGCTACCCCCCAGGGCAGCGGTGGCATTTGGTTGTTTTGGTCTTTGTACCAGCAACTCCCACACCCACAGGAGAGACCCAGACCCTGCTGGGCTACACAGTTTTCCTTGCAGTCAGCACTCGAACAATGGAGCCCACTCCTCCGGCAGCAAGTGCCTAAAACAAACCAAAATGTAAATATTGACAGAATCATAAAGGGTCAGTCCTCATACCAAGTAGAACATTTTTCCTCAAGAAGGAATGTGTGCAGCTACCGATTTTGAATTCCTTAATTTTCATAAATATTTCTTGAACACCTGTCACGCCCGAGGCACTGCTCTTGGCACCGGGGATACAGTCCCTTCCCTTACGTACGTGCTAGTCAGATACGAGTTGACATTCTAGTATGTTGTTTTCAAATGACAGCATGTTCCTGCCTAAAATAGGTGCTCAAGTGTAAATTTAGGATATTCATTTTGTTCTCTTCTTAGCATGGGCAGGAAGAAATCCAAACTGAGGTCAACTGTCCTAGGTTCCTTTAGATTAGCCAGTTTGTCAGATTCTTTTTATTCTCTCAAGCTAAGAATATATTATTTAATAGCTAAGAACTTAGGAACTTTAATTTTGACTTCACCTTAAAAAACTGGAAGTCGTGACTAAGCATCAGGAATTTGAAGCTCTGGTTTCCTTACTGAACACTTTTATGTACCGGGTGCTACGCTGCGTGCTAGGGCTCTACTGGGAAGGGACAGACATGCAGAGACCGTGTTACTGTAATACACTGCATGAAGTGGCGGAAGTGTGCGCTGGGGCTGAGGAGGCACTCGGGTAGAGAGAAAATCATGAGCAAAGGTCTGCGGATGTGAAACAGTACGGGGTGCTCTGGGAAACCGTTCCGCGTGCTCAGGGAGCACAGGGGCGAGAGCCTGACGAGGAGTGGCCGGACTGGGAGCTCGGGCTTTATTCTGCAGGTGACTGACAGGGCAGATCCGGGTTTTACGGAGGGCGCTCTGGCGACCGGGTGGGGAAGAGATTTGAGCGAGGTGAAACTGGCAGCCGGAGGCCTGTTTCGGAAGCTACAGCAACAGACGGGGAGAGATGCTGTGAAGAGATGCATTAGAGGTGTATCTGAGTAGATGGTTGGAGAAGTATTTAGGAGACGGATTGGCAAAAACCAGTGAGTGATGTTAGGAAGCAATTAACGTGTGCCTCAGTTTCCCCATCCGCCAAAAGGGGAATAGTAGGAAGCTCTCCCTCCGAGTATTTTTATGAAGATTAAATGAGTTAATATTTATAAGGTGCTTGGAATATAGTGAGTGCTCCATCAAGGTCTACTACGATCCTGAGACTAGACAGGAACTAGGCTGCTGGGGTTTTTAAGCTGGTTCCTCACCTCTAAATTGAAGATGACAAAAACGTTTATATGCCTCACAGCGTTGCTGTAAGGACTGAATGAAACATAAACTAAGGGTCGGTGCCTGGCAAACGGAGCGTGTCCCCGAACCGGATGGCCACATACGCCATTCTCCAAGCGGTACACTGGGGAGTGAGAGGGAACCACTCATGATTATGTTGGGAAAACAGGCATAAACTGAGGCCACCGGGAGGTTTGGTTACCGTGTCCATAAATGTCAGCTCTCTCTATCTGACAGAGCGGGAGCGACCAAGTGACCTGCCCAAGACTCATCAGCAAGTGTTACCACCTGTTCTTATTTCCGAGTGTGCGTTCACCCAGAGACACAGACATTAGCTTCTGGAAAACCTGAGTGCTGGGAACTGCTAGATAGTAGACAACATACCCCTTCCCTGTGGTTGGTTCTTTTTAAATGTTACACTGTTTACATTTATATTAATGTTACCTAAGTGTTGGGTGTTAAAATTACCTTACCAACTTTTAAGCTAAAGCTAAAAATTCCCCTTAACTATTTTTTTAATGTACAGTGTGCCAACATCTTACACTGCAGAATCAGATGCATAAAAACAGAAAAAAATACAGGAATTCTTCATCCCACCTTGGATTACCCTCCCTCCCTCCTTTCCTTTCCCTTTCTCCTCTCCTCTCCTTTCGTGTTTTAAATCGTATAGCATATATAACATACCCTTTGCTACTCTAACTACCTGTAAGTGTAAAATTCAGGGCATTCATTACATTCCCAGGATTCTGCAGTCACCACCACTGTCTACTTCCAGTACTTTTTCATCACCCTAAAGATAAATGCTGCTCCCAGTAAGCAGTAACTCTCTATCTTCCCTTCTCTCCAGTCCCTGGTAACCTCTAATCTATTTTCTGTCTTTCTGAATTTACCTAGTCTAGGTATTTGATGTAAGCGGAATCACACAGTATTTGTCTTTTTGTACCTGGCTTAATTGACCTTGTGTAATGTTTTTGAGGTTTGTTAGTACTGTGTCATGAATCATAATTTCCTTTACTTGGTTGTCCAATAAACAAAATGTAGTATATGCATAAAATGGATTATCTGTTCATCTGTCCATGCACACTTGGGTTGTTTCTACCTTTTGGCCACAAAGAATTCTTGATTTTTATTGTTTTATTGTAACCTTTAAGGTTTTGATTTAGTTCAAAGATCAAGATTATATTAAAGGAGCAATAATCATTACTGAATAAATATGTGTTGCAAATCAGAATCTCTTAGGACCAAGGCAGTAAGCATAAATCTACCTTTCGCTTTCGTGCATTTATTTGTAAAGACACAGATGTATAACCAACGAATCAAAGTAATCGTCCAGATGAGAGGAGCTGTCGCTGTTACTATTATAAAGGAGCCAGTCACAGAGGTTTAGAATTCCTAACTCACCTTTTCATGCCACTGCAGTAACACAGCACTGCTGTTGTCAGAGGGGCTCTCGAAGCCTTTATAAATGTACTTCATTAGAAGGTCCACACCATTCTTGTCCAGGGACTGAACTGCCTTTTCAATATCATTAGCTTTAAAAGAGATGAGCACCTTCAGGACGATGCTGCCTGCTCGGTCCTGAGGACAAGAACAGAACAGAACGCTTAGACAGACACGTGTGAACTGGTTGTTCTACAAAGGCCGCACCGAGAAGGTGACATTTAAGACCTGCATGACATGAAAGAAGGATCCTTGGGGGTATCTGAGGAAACCATTTCGGACAGAGGAAAGAACTGCTGTTAGGGTGTGTTCAGGGTGCTCAAGGAATAGCCAGAAGAGCTGCGGTGGCCAGGGTGATACGGTGGGACAGCAGGACGGATCGGAGGGGTGGGGGAGGGCGGGCCGTGTAAGCCCTTTGCTAAGAGAAACGAGAAGGCATCGGAAGGCTTTGAGAACAGTGATATAATCTGACTTGTATTTTAACAGGATCACTTTGGCTACCACGTTAAGAATAAGCTGAGGTGGGATAGGTGGGGGGCAGGGGACAAGGCAGAAGGAGGGAGACTGGTTTGCAAGTTACTGCAATAACATAGGCTGGCTTTGGCTAGTATGGCAGCAGTGCGGGGGGGGGGGGGGTAGATTCTTGATGTATTTGAAAGAGCACCGAGAGGATCTGCTTACAAACAGAGGTGATCATCTGCCAATTTTATTAAACCCACATTTCAGGTTGACTTCTGGAACTCAGAAAAAGATCTGAAGCCAAAAAACAATACGCTTTTCAGAAAACTTAAATTTTAAGCACCATATCTACAATCAAGACAGATGATACAGTGATCTCCATTTGTAATGTTTTTTCTTTGATAAAAGGCTGCTCCAATGGGAAAGATCTATTTTCACCCGTGAAGCTAAGCAAAGAGAACACTTAATTTACCCTTCCAACAATTCACTTCTCCTATTCAAGAGAGAGCGATCTCTTAGGCATTCCTACTGATCACGGTATTACAGAATGTTTCTGCCACCTATTGTTGTTTTCAGTTTAAAGACTATGCAAGTACCCAATTTAGAAAAATATTCTTACAATTCTCCACCCACAAACGGTGATAAAAACTCAGCCCCATAAAAGCAGAAGGTGGCAAAATTGAAATTTCAATGACGTTCCTCAACATTTTCAAAAACCAGAGAAATGTTTCCTTATTGTTGCCTAGATAATTATCATGCGTTTGCCCAAACTGTTACTAATATTCAATAAAGAGATCCTCAGGGCTCCTGCGGACAATGGGTGCAGAGCCCTGGGCTTTCATTTTAAACACTAAGTACATGGTCTCAAGAATCCCTGAAAGGCTGCTGCCAGGAATGTAAGTCGCGTTTCGCTGCAGGGCAGTTTGGCAATACCGCTTGTACCAAAAGTCTTAAAATATGTGCATTCTAAAACTCAGCAAATCACTTCTAGGAAATTTATTCAAAGGAAACAAGAATTTATGCAAAATTGTTCATGTCAGTATTGCCGACAAGAAAAAAAACGTCAATAATCTAAATATATGACAAAACGAGACTGTTCATATGTAAACTGCATCATGTCTATATGCAGCCGTTAAAACAGATGCCTATAGAAATATATTTATTGCCAACGTAAGATAGTCCCGTACATTGCCAAAAAAAAAAAAGCCAGTTATAAAACTCCATTTTTATTAAAACAAAATACTAACAGAAAAGCTCTATAAACATATAGCAACACCGAAAAGCAATAACCAAAGATCTCTGGGCAGTAGGATGCCTAGTTTTCTATAAACATTGAATCCTTGTACAATTTAGACAAAATTTTGAAAAGCAACGAAGCAGAATCTCTTTACTTTGTAAAAGTTTTGCTTCTTCTTCAAACCTTTGCTCAAATTCAACCTGAGTGGCTTCCATTAAACACATCAAAATGATCTCTTTTTATCATAGCTCAGTATCAGAGCACTAATTTTTCATGTCAATTTTTACCTATCGAACTGCGCTGTAAGCTCTTCTATGCAAGAAGACAGTAAAATATTAATAGTTAAAATATTTGTTGATTTCGTGACACTTCTGAGGATTTTGGAAAGAATGCTAAGGTATCAGCAGAGATTACTGTGTTGTCCGCGACTCACCTTCACCGCCTGACTCTTGGTGTTGATGGGGGGATTTTTCAGAGCCGCCTGTAGGGCAGCGGTCATGTTTCCTGTGGTGCAGGTTAAGGGCAAAGCAGCAGAGGGCAGGCCTCAGGAAAGCACTGGTTCTTAAGACTTGACTTTTACATGGAAAAATTACCACGGTCACTACTACGTTCAGTATTGGAAAACTCAACATGTTGGTTTCAAGGATGTCAATCAAAGGTATAATACTGAAAGCACTAGAGAAGGTAATAAGTAAAGAGCAGCTCTTGCGTGGCTCTAATTACTAAATGAACACTCTGATAGCCTTTCATTTTCCAATAAGACACACATGCAAACATCGTCCAACGTTGTATTTAAAAAAATTTACGTATATACGTATATCGGAATTATTAGGTCCCAAAATGAAACACCTGTCCTCAACCAAAATATTTTATGTGACTGTAAGTGGAAAAATAAAGACCAAACTTTTGCTAGACTTATATTCTATATTAACCGAAGTGCTGGTAGAAAATGGTGGTGATTGTTCTAGCAATTGAAATGATATACATTAGCAATCTCTCGATATTGAAAAAGCATCACAAATGATCTAATAACTCGATGACCTTTAGGCAGCAGCTTAATTTTTCTGTTTTGGACATTTTCTCATATTTCATAAAGGTTAGTAAAACTGTCTTATGTCGTACCTATTAAATTTAGTCTCTGGAAGCACCAGTGAGTTTAGCAAGTACGAGGCACGGAAGGCCAATCAGACTGTCAGAATATACAATCATTCCCCTAAAAGGAAAACCACAGAGTTCGCTTGTTCCTCTATCTGTAGTGCCTGACCAAAGCTGGTCTCTTTTGGTTGTAACAAGAGAAGAAGAGACAGTATCTTTTTATTTCATACAAAGCGGATCCATTATGTGGATACAGCAGTACCAGTTAACAGTTATCACACATCGACCTAAGGTTAGTTTCACAAAACATCATTTATCCATCACAAAGAATGTTTTCAGACAGAATAATGTTCACTGCTTATGTTCTTGGGGGGGGAAAAAAGGGTCTGACAAAAAACAAAAAACAAACCAAAACCAAAAACACAAGCCCTATGGCTGGTGGTAAGCTGTTATTTTCAAGGCTTAACGAACTTCTAGAAAAAGCATGCCTTTTGCAAGATTGAATCATTTTTAAGACCCAAAACATTTAAGCGTTTAAATAATGCAAAATAGCAACAGCTGACTGAGAAGGTTGTGGAAATCAAAGAAACATCTGTATGTTGATAAATGTTTAGTGCAGAATTTTAGGTCCCTTTAAGACCAGATAGAGTTACAACCAAATATTTTCACTCATATTTCCCCATTATACTTTAATAGGACATTGATGAGGAAAGGGTTTTAAAAAGTCTTATCTTATGAATACATTAAAGAATAATTAGAAATGAATGAATTCAGTAATTGAAAATCTCTAAAACTACAGCTTTGGTTGTTGCAACATTTACATTTTTCGAAAACATATCTGGTGCAAATGCTCACTCAAATTATGAATATTCAAGTATGCAAAAACAAAAACCAGGAACTGACAGCCACATTTTAACTGAAATGGAAACGACTTCAGGATTACAAAAACGATTCTGCTTCTTATAAGTGACTCATCGTCTATTTTATTCATCATCTATCTTATTCACTGGGGTTTATTTTAAATATTTCCAGGGATTCTCCATATGCAAGCCCTGTCTTTCCATTGTCCCTTGCTTATCAGCAGGTAAAAGACTCCAAGCTTCCTTCTTGGGAGTTGGTTGTTTTGGACTCGCTCCCTCTCCCCCAGTTAACAAATTCTTTATCTTGCAACCTATATATTGCCAAATTCCTTTCTCTTAAAAAAAAAAAAAATAGCCCACGGGCTAAAAGGACAGAGGGGCCTCAATTGTGCAAATCGCCCTCTCCCTGCCGGCAAGGAATAAACTCTCCTAATGCTGCCAAAACCAAACCACCACAACGGAAGCAGCCCGCTCCTCCCAATCAGAAATTTCTGGAGCTAATGTGGCCCCGGCAGGCACCGTCCTGGGAAGGACAACTTAGGCGCCCCCCGAGGGCCACAGAGCAGCACCAGATGCCTCCCCCCTCTACCCCCCGCCCCGCGAGGGCGCGGCCGCCCCGCCAGTTCCCAGGAGGCAGCAACTCCGGCCGCAACCTGAGGAATCCGGGCGGGGAAGGCGAGCCGGGAAGGGGAGTTTCCCAGGGGGGACCCTGAGGTCCCGGGGCGACTCGATTAGAAATGGGAGCGTCCCCTGCCCTCTCAGAGTGGTGGAGCCCAAAGAGACAGGCCAGCTCCGCGCCCGTGCCCCGGGAGCAGCCCCGGCTTCGCAGACCCTGCTGGCGGCGGGGTCCAGGAAAGGGGCGCGGTGGGGTACGGAGGCCGGCAAACGCAAGGATATTGCCGCAGGCAGGAGTCCACCTCGCCTTCGTCGGGCCCGGCCTGCCCGTCGCCCCCGTCCTCCTCGTCCACGAACTTGTTCTCGTCGTACTCATCCACGTCCACCTTCCGGAACCGGGCCGACGACACCGTGTTCTTCGACATCCCCGATTCGGACCGGTGGCAAAAGCCTCTTCTCAGTGCTGCCTCTACCTGGGTAAGCGTAGCCCACCCACCAGGAACCCGCAGGCTGGCGCCTTCACTTCCCTCTTCCGCTCTGGGGCGTCGCCGGCAGCCTGGGCTCGGGCGCTTCTGGGCCTGCGCGCTGGCGGCACTCCTTCCTCCTCAGCTTCATGCTCTTCTCTTGCCTCCTACGCCGCCCCCACTCTTTCCCGGGGAGCGCGCGCGAGGGAGGGAGCGCGCTGGATACAGTGCGCAGGCGCGGGTTCTCCGCAGGAAAGGGGCGGGGCTGGGTGGAAAAGGCGGGGGCGGGAGGGGGCGGGTCAGAAGGGAGGGCCGAAAGCTGTGCCGCGGGCAGAGCTAGGAGGCGATTGGTCGTCCGAGGGCGTCACGTGATCCCTAGGGGGTTTCCATAGCAACGCTTCTCTGCGGTCCAGCCTAGGGGGTCTTAGGTTGGCGGCTATGGGCACTGGGGGCGGGTGGCTTTTGCTGCCGCCGCCGCTGCCAGCGACCCGTCGTCGGGGTTCTGCGTGAGGTCCGGCTGGCCCGGACTCGCCTGTGGGGTGTGATGGACTGGTTGCCGGACCAAGTCCCCTGCAGTTGGCAGGAGTATGGGGCGGAGTGATGCACGCCCGGGCTCCCAGCTTCGTTCTAGTTGTCAGAGAGACATCACTTCGGACCGTGCGCTGCCCGTGGCTGCGTTCCCGAGCCGGGAGCCCCTTTCCCGGGGTTGGAACTACGCTGCGCGGCCGGCGGGAGGTCCCCAAGGACGGAGTCGAAAGGTCATATCTTATCTGTCAGTGCTGTGTACAGCATCCCGACCGCACCTGCAGAGCCGGAACTAGGTATTATAACCATTTCGAGGGAGGGGGATGTTCTGGGCAGGGGCTGGCGTGACAAAACTGGGGTGAACCTGTGGAATTTGGGGGTCAGTCACTGACATCTTAAAATAAGTGGTTGTTGGGAGCAAGAATGCTAGAAAAGGAGAGGGGCGAGTTATGCTCTCCGGTGCTGAGGAGATAGAAAATGTATAAGGATTAATACGATTTAAGACTTCTATGATCCTGCTAGGCCAGCTTTTTAATTACATTTGACATCCTCATTTCTGAGAGCAAAGCTCTTACTGAGGAGGGAAAGGTACTAAAACTAAGGAAATGGTAGTTGTGGTGTGTGTATAACACTGAAGTACAAATATTTGCAGAATAAAATTATTTCGGACATTTAGTTGGACACTGCTCAGACAGCTTTATGTTTTCCTGACATCCTATCTAGTTCAATTCCTTCTGTAACAGAGATCTGGCTGTTGCCCTGTTAATACCCCAATCTTTGGTTTCCTGTGATGTATTGAAAAGAGCACTGGACTTAGAATCAGAAAACCCTGGCTCAGGTCTTGACTTCCACTCATAATCTATTTGATTGAGATTGACACTTAAAATTCTGAATTTCAGTTTCCTTGTGAAAGTGGAGCTAATAATGTGTACTTCACAAGATTTTTCTGAGGATTAAATACAGGAAAGTGTTTTGAAGCTCTGAAATTCTACATAAATGTAAAATTCATGTTACCTTTACCATTGATTTCGGCACTAGTCTTAGGAATTACTTAGTGATATATCATGTTTTCTCTTGCTCCTGGAAGAGATCAAAAGATTCCGGAGGGCAAAGTCTTGGCTTATATTTATTTTTGTATCTTCCTTTACATCTGATATCGTGCTAAGCATGCAGAAGGTACTCAATACATTCAGGTACTCAATTATTTATTGATGAATGAATGAAATGTGAAGGGCAGTAGTTTGAAAGTCATCACGCTGAGCATAATGAATCAGTAAGAAGAGGAAGAGAGATCTTAAAATCAAATATTTGTTGGACAGATAGGCATACGTATGTATATATGAATATCTATATCTACATCGACATGTATGCATATGTATATATGTGGAGATATATATAGAGAGAGGGAGACAGAGACAGAGACAGAGAGAGATGACGAGAGTTCACAGGAATGGAATGCATCCTTACCTCTTGGGAGGAAGAAGCAATATGGCATTTTTCTCTTCCCAATTAAATCACCCTTCTAGAAAATATATCATTTAGGTGATAGAAGTGACATTTCTTTATTAACATTCAAGTTATGAGCAAACACACTGATAAAAACTCCCCCAAGGACTGTTTTAAGAAAGCAAAGGAAAATTTTCTACCTGTTGGTACTATTTATTTTACAAAGTCATATACCAAAGTGTAAGACCATTACTACGGTGAGTGGCATTATATAACTTCGAATAAAGATTTGTTTTAATATTTCTTCCTTAGTTTCAATCATTTGCTAACTTTAGAAAGAGCCAAACAATACTTGTTTTGATGTTAAAGATGATTGTACTTTTTGTTCCTCTCAATGAAGCTTTTCTTGAAGAGAAAATGAAACATTAGAAGTGCCGTTGAGAGCAAACGGAAACAAGATAAGAGCTAATGTGGAAACAAGAATTTAAGAGCTAATGTGTCCCTTCTCTCACATTTCTCTTCTTTTGTATTAGGTCTTATTTAGGAAATGTCTTTATTCTCTTATTTTAGAACTGGAAAAGAATCCTGGGGTAGAAATCAACTCAAGGAGATCGTGAAAGGAATTTAAAGAATCGAGTTGCTCAAGGGTATAAGTGATTTGATTACTCAGAATTTTGTTCTATATGTCGAATGTGTTAGATATAATTAATTCTCAGCCGCATATTGCATAATACATTTGAGATGTAGTAATATCCAAAAAGTGCTTTTCCAGCACAGTATTTTTTACTGTCTCGCAATGATAATTACTTAGAACATAGTAGGCATGCAACACATTTTATACAATGAATTAATAATCTGACAATTTTGCGATCGTATTTAGACCGAGTATTTCTTTTCTTTCCCCCTAAAGTTTATTTATTTTGAGAGAGAGAGAAGGAGTGCATGTGAGTGGGGGAGGGGCAGGGGGAGAGGGAAAGAAAGAGAGAGAATCGCAAGGAGGAGAGCTCATGACCTGAGTCGAAATCAGGAGTTGGACGCTTAACCGCTTAACCGACTGAGCCACCCAGGTGCCCCAAGTGATTGAGTATTCTTAATGGACACTTTCATTTCCTCTCTACCGCAATCAGCTGAACATTAAATCGTTAAAGCTTTAGGGAAATGCATGTGTGGGTATGTGTGAAAGAACCTGTCCTTAATTATCTTGTAATTACATAATACACGTTATTCAACTTTCTTGCAAATTATAATCTTTAATGTTAATCATAATATTTAATTCATTTTAGGTAATATTATTCTCTGTATTTTAATTTTAGAAATAAGTGTTGCTCCCAAAGGTTTGAAGACATCTTATTTATTGTCCCAGTAATCTGGTTTGGTTCAATACTAAAGTAAGACTAATTCTGAATTTTCTCGAGGTTAATGCTGCATGATACTGTGTAGCTCCTTCTTATTTTCAGTGATAATGCAAAGAAAGAAGGATCTTTTTAATTAGAAAGGATTTTGATAAAACTATCTTATAACACATCTTTCCCCCCTCCCCTAAATATTTTAAGCTGAGTACTCTACCTACCATGTGCTTCTTTTCCCCAGCCTTGCCACTAAATACCTAACAAACCAAGACATTGTATCCTACAGCAATGAAATGAAAGTGAGGCCGGTGTCAAACATGTATTTTATATGTATAATAAATAAGCAAATTTCAATTCTGGCAATGATGTAATACTACTGTTCTCTAGCAACATAATACAATATAAAAAGATCTTTTAGCATGTTACCTACACTGTAGTATGGCCTAATGCCTGTACATAATATCCAAATGAAGTGGTTCTGGATTGAAACTACCAACCTCCCAAACTGGAATGTTTGTTTTGTGATTTATTTTAGTTTTACATAACTTTATGATTGCATACTCAGGTAGAGTAGATAGGGTAAACTATTTTATAATGGAAACTTTATTTGTTTATATATTAGTACTGCTTTTTTTTTTAAAGTTTATTTATTTTGAGAGAGAGCGAGAAAGTATGTGTGTATGAGTGGGGGAGGGGCCAAGGGAGAGGGAGAGAGAGAGAGAATCCCAAGCAGGCTCCACATGTCAGTGCAGAGCCTGATGCGAGGCTCGATCCCACAAACCTGTGAGATCATGACCTGAACTGAAATCAAGAGTCAGATGCTTAACTGATTGAGCCACCCAGTGCCTCAGTACTAATATGTATTAGTACTTCTAAGATTAAAAAATCTTTTTTTTTAAATTTCTTTTTTTATGTTTTATTTATTTTTAAGAGACAGAGAGACTGAGTGCAAGTGGGGGAGGGGCAGAGAGAGGGGGAGACACAGAATCTGAAGCAGGCTCCACACTTGATGAGTGTTTATTTTGTGTTAGGCTTGGTAAACAGTCTCTTTATTTGCATTACTTAATCCTCAGAGTAGCTCTAGGGCCTAGGAATTAGTGTTTCCATTTTATGGATGAGGAAATTAAGGCTAAGAGAGGTTATATAAGTCAGCCAATGAGTTATATAGCAAGTAGCAGACTGGTATGGTAATTAGATGTGTCACGTTCCAAAGCTTGTGCATTTAAGCACCACTGTCTGCTTTCAGTAAGTCTTTCTCATTATTCCCAACTATACTGCTTACCTTTGTGCTAAAAATAAAGATATAACTATTAGGGTACAAATAAACCCACACATAACTTTTCAATAGCTCGAAGTGAAGTATAAACTGTGAATTTAAAAAATCTTGTTATATTACAACGATTTTTTAAAAATATATTTGTTTTTCAGATATTTCTGTGAGCTTTCCCCACCTTATGTCAGTATTTTGAGGCTAGATACAGAGCCTGTTACCTAATATTTAGTCTGTCATAAAAGATGTCACTTTTTTTTAGTATATGAAGAGATCTGTAGGTGTCGATGAATAATTCCACTTAATTTTTTAAAAATTGTAGCAA
The DNA here is from genome assembly GCA_030068075.1 of Paguma larvata. Taxonomy (NCBI): domain Eukaryota; kingdom Metazoa; phylum Chordata; class Mammalia; order Carnivora; family Viverridae; genus Paguma; species Paguma larvata. Next base: position 19,747,329 of record CM057840.1, read on the forward strand.
AATATAACATAAAATTTACTATCTTAACCATTTTAAGTGTACCTTTAAGCGGTATTAATTATATTCACATAATTGTACAACCATCACTACTATCTCTATCCAGACCTTTTGGAAGTTGGACACTTAACCGAGTGAGCCACCCGGGTGCATTTTTTGGTTTAGTTCTTTTGGTTATATTCTTAGAAGCTGAGTTTCTGGATCATCTAATTCTCTTTTTAATGTTTTAAGGTACCATTTCCACTTAATTAACAAAATAGAGTAAGGAAACAATGTTTCATTGCCTCAGGTGTCTGATTTGGTATATCCCTTAGAGTCAGGGACATCAAGGTAAGGTGATCCAGGCCTTCTGTTTGGTATTAGGTGGTGGGTAACAAGGAGTGGGGGCTGGGATTCAGAGCTACTTATGTTCTGCAGCCCAGCCCACCCAGCCTCCCTAGCTCCCATAGTCTAAAGGATGCCTATGGATACAGTAGTCTGAGCAGAACTGTAGAAAGACAGCAGTGCTGGTAAAAATGGGTATTGATTTTTCCAGGCATTGTAGTGAGTCCATATTGGTACTATTTTGAGAGCCATTAAAGCATAGTGATTGAGCACAGGGGGATTCTGGAGCTAGAGCTTCTGAGTTCGATACCAGCTCAGCCTTTACTACGTGAGCTTTATGTGCCGCGATTTCCTTATTAGAAAATAGATATTATAATAATACCTACCTCATAGGATTATTGGGAGGATTAAATGAGTTAATACGTGTATCTGCTTAGAAAAGTGCCTGACATACAGTTCTCACTAAACGTTAGGTACTCCTAATATTATTTTTAATTAGTATAAGTTACCATGTAGCTTTCCTTAAAACCTTTGGAAATAAGATGAATAGCATGATATTCTTTGAGCTAAACTTTTTGGATTTCATGCACTGTGAATCAAAAAAAGATAAGTAACAGCAGGTTAAAGAGACAGGATTTGCTCCCAGGTCAGCAGGATTAGGTTGTAGCTTGATAGAGCATTACCATCTATAGAGAATCGATACTAGTTGGGGCACGAGTTGGATATAGAGGCTTATGTTGCGTCTTACCATCGTGACCCACTTAAACATGGTCCAGGGCTCAGGTGCTCTTGGACAGATCCCACCATTTCAGGGATGGTCTCCCTGGTAAGCAGACTCTGATAGTGTTAAACACTTAACTCGAATAATGAACCCCTCTAATCCACAAAGCAACCTTCCTAGGTAGCTTCTCTGAATGGAGAGGCTGTATAGGCTAGGCAACTTGAATTGTCTGGTTGCATATCCAGTTGTAAGTCTCACTGGAGATCAGTACATTAGCTTTCTGTTTTTACATGTCAATCTTGGGAGCTTTGTTAATCCGGGTCTGCCCTGGTTAATAGACCCATTCTGTCTGTATTGACTAAGTAGGTAGTTGAGCCTACAAAACTGAGAGCCAAATCCTGCATCATGATAGATTCATAAAGGTAATGTTCCCCTCATCAGTTTCTGGGGATATAGCCCCTGCCTCTTTTAGATCACCATGCCACTACCTGCTTTAATTTGTTGGCTTATGTTTTTATATTTAAAAATATTTTTTAGTATTTATTTTTGAGAGAGAGAGAGAGAGAGAGATGGAGTGCAAGCAGGGGAAGTGCAGAGAGGGACACAGAATCTGAAGCAGGCTCTAGGCTCTGAGCTGTCAGCAAAGAGCCCAACACGGGGCTCATACTCTCGAGCTGTGAGATCATGACTGACCTGAGCCGAAGTCGGATGCTTAACCCACTGAGCCACCCAGGCGCCCCTGGCTTGCATTGTCTTTATTGGAATTTCCATATGTGTGGCAGCAGTGGTAGTTCTTCACTACCCTTATTGCCAGTTTGCTGAAGAGAGGTGGAACATTCCAACTTTTACTTTTCCCTAAATCCCTGGGCCAGCCTGGCATGGTCAAGAACCCATTGTGTGATGAGCAAGAAGTGTGATCACTGCATTGTAGAAGCTTACTCCATGGAACTATTGTTTTAGTACAAGCCATCTTACAGCAGATAGAGCTGAAAGGAACCTTAAATATGAGCTAGTGTCTCTTGTTTTATCAGTGGAGAAATAGAGACTACTTGTCGAGGGCCATATATCTTTATGCTCTCTTAACAGTCTTGTGTCTAAGGCTTGACTGTATTGGCCAAGACTTGTGACCTGTCAGTAACATTCTTCCTAGCACCAGACTTCTCTAACTAGTACAAAAATTTAACTGCCAAAAGGCACTTTTATTTCCTATAGTTCGGATAACATTTCTCCCTTTGTTATATGCCATTGAAATCCAGGTTCACATTTGAAATACAAATTCATCACAGATTTCAGGCTATGTTTTTAAATGAATCCTTTGCAGGCTGATTGATGTTATGTCTTTTTGACCACTTTGTAGATAGATTTCATGGCTACTACTTGGATCTACTTTATGTACGTAGTATGTACGTATGTACGTATGTATGTATGTATGTATGTATTTAAGAAGCCTGTAAGGTGGGCAGGTCCTTCCCAACTGCTGTAGGGCATCATCAGGCAGCCTGGCAAGAGGCTTCAGAGCTGGTACCCACACCCCTCAGTTGCCCATGTGGATAGAGATGCTAAGTTTGTCACATTGGGTCTTTTTTTTTTTTTTGTACTTGACATCCCCAATTATAGACATATGATTTCATGATCTAATAATAAACTTCAATAGTACCATTTAAAATAATAATTACTGTATACCTATAATATAATTATATTCCAATTATCCTATACAAATTTTCACATTAACATTAGAATATTCTTTTTAAAAAATTTTTGTCATGTTTATTTTAATCACAAAAGGAATTTCTATTCTAAATATTTTTCTTTTCTTTCTTTGCCTCCTTCTCCTCCTCCTTCTACATGGAATATTATGTCCATTAAGCTTTTTCTAATGGCAAAACCATCGTAATAGCTTAGCATTACTTCTTACATACATTAAGAAAAAATTGAGTAGCAATTTACAAATGGATATACATTTTTCTCATAATGCATCTTTACATATTTCTAAGAGGAAAGTGAGGCAGCAAATGTGGCTTAAACACATGTGCTTTAATGTACATGCTCAGATGGTTAGTCAAGGAACACTTCCTAGAAGAGTATTGTGAACAAGATTTTAAGAGAAGGTATAGATATACACTGGCGAAAAAGAAAGGTTCAAATAAAAGGGAAGTAAAACAAACACATTATGCGTTGGGGAGCTATATCAGAAGAAGGGAGAATGGATGCTAATAATAAAAAAAAAATGTCCATTGCAGGATGGTTAAGCAAGTTCTTGGCTCGAATGGATAAGGAATTTTGGGAAGCGGTGATTGGTAACATTGCTGAGGTGTAGATTCACACTCTTGCTACCCACCCTTTGCCTGAGTACTTGGCTAGATTCTAAGGGAAAACCAAAGAGGGGAGAGAGACGGTGATTGACCTGTCGGAACTTATATTTTTGCTGATGAGACAAGGCAACTGAAGGTAGAGAAGGAGCCTTGGCGGCCGGTTAGGGCGGCTTGGATTTTATATGGTGTGTGATGGAAGGAGCCTTTGCGGATTCTCATGTGTCATCCTGCCTCTGTCATCTGCTTGAGCTGGGAAATAGCACATTGAGCAGGTGACTAGGTTTCCAAATCAATTTTTGTCACTATATATAATCAATTAGCAAAAGAGTCCCCCCCCAAAAAAAACTCTTTTGAACCATTTTAGAAAAAGAAATGGGTGCCTAAAGTCTTCTATCCATGATTAACAGTTAATGGAAGATCAGTCGTTTGCTTATGCAGCCAGCACTTAATGTCAGTAACTTTAGGCTGTTTTCCAGTTTTCCAGTAAATTTTTATACTGAAACCAACTTAGGAAGCTATTTAGTCCACGGGCTCTTTTCTTTTTGGTGGAAAGATGATGTGGCTACATAGAGTAGAATAATGAATAACATTTCCTTTTCCACACCAAAATATTAGCAAGGTACTAATGGCTCCATTTTGATACTGTCACTTTCAAAATAGATCATGTTGCTTATGGAAACGTTTTGGACTATGTTAAAAGTAGTGTAGTTTTATCATAGTTGACCCGGTAAAGAATTCAGGTTTTGCTTTTAGAGTATCAGTTTATCTCCAATCTTCGATCAGACCTAAGAGAGAAAGTTTTCAGCTGTTTTGTTTGCTATCTAATAAGTCCTCTGGTAGTTGTTTGGTCTCATGTTGTAGAAATACAGATTTTATTTTTTTCCTTTCTTCTTCTTCTTCTTTTCATCTGCCTCTTTGGTGCTTGCTAACTGCTCCATGATTTCCATGCTCTCCACTGGCATTCCAATGGGAGGGCTTCTGAGGTCCTTGGTTTCCTGGAATGACATTTGAGGCATATTTAAGTGCCTTACGATATTCCTGGGTTTATGTGGGTTTTGACCCACATGGATCGGTGGGAGGTCTCTGAAAGGCACCAGCACAAAAACGACAGGAACCCTGAAGTCTGGGGTCAGATTGGGTTGTGGCTGTCCATTAGCCACTTGAAAAGACTGTCCAGGGAAGACATTGTTTAAGGGGTAGCTGTCTAAAGCTACCTGAGCTTTTAGGATCTGATTCTCTTTGGTCTGGGGAAGAACATCAGTGAAATACGGTCTCACTCCTGTTATGGCATTGATTTCATATGCGTTGTGCCTGTCAGCCAGTGCTCTCCCAGTTAGAATGGGCTGGAAAACAGTTGATCCTGAGACTCCACTGACAAAGTTGTTGAGGAGAGAATGCCAAATTCCACCACTTATTGGGCTCAGAATGACCTGTGGCCATAAACTGGCCAGGCTCCGGAGAGCTTCGCGGTTCCAGGCTGAGGCAGGAAATTCAGGCTCAATGTGATAGAGCTGAGAAAAGTAAACGCTAAGAGTAACATCTGGATACATTATTAAGAAATTGTACATTTTGCTGATGCAGCAGTGGTCGGCTTCGTTACAAGGGGAGTTGCTGGAGTACAGAATGATATGCCTGATGGCGTTATTATTGCGTATGGCTGAGTCAAGATAACCATTCATCTCAAATAACATTGATTCTGGATGGGTGTTATGGCCAGTGCAACTGCTAGCGTGACCCTTTTGCACCAGGCTCCCAGAAGAAGTTTTTAGTTCATAAAATGTGAGGTGCTTTGTTTGAGGATATGCTGGCCCATAAGGGAATCCAAAAATCTGATAAAATTCTGTATAGGGAACTCTTGCTTCTTCACCTGTCCGAATATGGTAAGGACAGTTCGAGCAATCTAGAGAGAAGCTGAGCCAATAATAAGGTTTTACTATTGTTCCATGATTTGCTAGGTATTCTTCATATAAGGGCTCCATTGCTAGTTTTACTGTCTTCTAGCTGCAACCCTAAACAAGGAAGAGAAATTATATATAAAATCAGTGCAGGAAAAAATGAAAGAAAATGCATTAACTTATTGAGCCGTATTTTTCTATAAAGGAGGTATAGCACAATAGCTACAGCATCTTTGATTCTAGAACGTACTGCTATGTACCCATAGATTAGAAAGCTCAGGATTCATCTCTCTTCATTGAGACTCTTGAGGAGTGGGGAGGAGACAAAAAAGAAAGGCATAATTACACTTTTACCTGTTTCATAGATCTGAGGCAGTAGAGCAACTGGGTTAACAGTGCAAGTTCTGGAAACAGACTGCCTTGTTTCAAATCTGGGCTCTGTCTCTTACCAGCTTAGTGACTTTCTGCAAGTTGTTTAAAGTCTGGGAGTCACAGCTTCCTTGTCTTTAAAATGAGGATAAAATAATATCTACCTCCTAGGATTTTCTTGAGGACTGAATGATGCAATCGATATAAAATGCCTTATTATGTGCCTGACACATATGAAGAACTCGATAAATATGAGCTCTCAGTAGCAATAGTACAAATCCCAGGATTATCTAGATGATTCTTATTTATGAAAGTCTAAAGAAACAAGCAAAGGTTTTGCAGTTTGTTCATAATGTTCTTTCTTTGTCTCTTTTCTGAATGATATTATCTAATTATCTGCATGGGTTTTGAGTGTGCCTGCATTTAAAATCAGCTATTTCTTCAGATCATTGGCAGTAAATTGGAGGCAATTATCCTTTTGGGAATGGGATCATGGGGTCTATTTTGCTTAATGGTAGAGACTTCTCGTAGGAATGCCACTAGATTATTCTTTGGGTCGTGGACGCTTATTCATTGCCATTTGAGAGTTGTATTTCCAGTGGGTGGGTCTTGTTGGAACATTTTGGAAACCTTACCATTCTGGAAAGCACATATGGTCCTTTAGGGTATTTAAAATAAATAGTTTCTGGGATGTTAAACCACACAACTTGAAATCTTTTAAGTTTCATTTGTTTTTTCCTTTAAACAAAAATTTCTGTTATCATTATTCCCAAAGAGCAACCTAGGGCATTATAATATAGTTTTAAGAACATTAAAAAAAATTTTTTTTTAACATTTATTCATTTTTGAGAGACAGAGTGTGAGTGGGGGAGGGGCAGAGAGAGAGGGAGACACAGAATCCAAAGCAGGTTCCAGGCTCCGAGTTGTCAGCACAGAGCCTGACGCAGGGCTCGAACTCTTAAGTAGTGAGATCATGACCTGAGCCAAAGTCGGACACTTAACCGACCGAGCCGCCCAGGCATCCCTAGCTTTAAGAACATTAAAAAAAAAAAAACACCTTTTTATTTCACAAGTATTACATATTTGTTGTAGAATCTTTTTAAAAATACTGATACTTGAAGGGAAAAATAAAAACTCATGTCGCCGTGTCTCAGTTACATTCAGTTAACATGTCCCTTCCTTCCAGTCTTTTTGCTACCAGTATGTTCGTTATGCACAGCATAAATAAAATCATGTTTTGTACTTTGCTTTTTCACTTAGTATTATGTCATTAGGATTTCCCGTGATATTAAAAAGTCCTCAAATAGCAATATTCCTGGCTAATTAGTATTTTATGACACAACTAATATGTAATCAAGTATTCAGGCGTTTGCCTCTTTTATTATAAATAATGCTTTGATCAACACTTGTGTAGATAAATTGTATTTTACTTTTCTCTAATGTAGACTACTAAAAGTTGTATCGGCTCAAGCTTTGTCAGATTGATTCTTGGGAAGGTTTTCCAATTTTATCTCATTCTCTCCCAGTGGTGTTTATCATCTACCACTTCCTTTGTCGATTTGAGAAGTGAGCATTGATATCCCTTTGTGGTTATAATTTGTAGCTTTTCAATTCCTAGTGAGGCTGACCAGTTTTTTCACATGCTTATCGGTCTGTAGTATTTATTCTTCTGTGAAATACATTTGATCCTAAGCCCCCTTTTCTGAGGTATTCCTGACTGATTCGTAAGAACCCTTTTTTAACCGACTGAGCCACCCAGGCACCCCAAGATCTCTTTATGTATTAAGAATATTAGCTGCTATAATTTTTGCAAATATTTCACCTGGTTTATAGAGCCATTTAATTATGCTGATGGCATTTTTAATCATATCGAATTTTACATTATTATTGGTATACTCTTTACCCTTAAGATTTATTTTTTACTATTGTATTTAGAAAAGACTTCCCTATTAAAGAGGAGTTAAATCCCCAGAGATTTTTCTAGAATATATATCTTTTACCTTTAACTCTCTGTCCAGGCAACAGAATGGACAAAGTAGAAAATTTATAAGAGATAAACTGACCATTACAAAACAAGCAAAATGTATTTATCATTTTCCAAATGTAATGTGTCATTTCAGAAGTACTTATTATAGCCTTTCATGTGGAAGCACTTTGATCAACTTCTTTCTTCCTCAACCCATATCGTGTCCGTCCCTGTTCTTCTGGTGCAGCTGAAGCCTGCAGAGTTCCTTTGCTAATTCTATCCAGGGCAGAAAATATTTTAGGAGCCCCAGGCCTGCTGTAGATGGGATGTGAGTTCACTCATGTCACCATTATCTTAACGGCTGTACCGGCAGTAATTCTGGACGCCACATACCCACCAAATCCCAGGTCTCTCCTCATCTCTGTCATGTCCATTTAATCCATCAAAGCAGATGTTTGCCTCAGTTTCCTCTTTAGTGCTGTATTTTCCTGATGCAACAGAGTCCCTGCCCTGAGGCTTCCTAGACCTTGTATAACTCCTCCTCAGGGCCCTGCATTCTTCCTGCTTAGTCCTTGGCACTGAATCCGTTGCCTGGAGCCTGACATCAGCTCCTGCTTGATCCTGAGCATCGTTTTCTCCCTGGATCTCCTCCTCTTTCAGCCTTCCTCATCAGACCAGGTCTCTGTGAGTATTAAACCTTGCTGAAACCAAACCCGAACTGTCACTTGCTCCTGAATATGGTGCCCCGGCTGTGGTCTGCTTTCGGTGGCACACCTGATTTCCAAGTTACTACTCAAATGACAATTTCAAGTCACCCATGATTGGGGTACAATGTTACGGAAGTAGTATCAAGAGGCCCTTTTCTGCCTTTGTGTTTTGAGGGTGGGTGGGATGGGTGGAGTTAACTGTATGGAATGGTCCCAGAATTACCCTTCTGGGAAACAGAAGTCTTTGTGTCTTTAATAAAGGCAGTATGGAAAGTCCTGATTGCTTTTCTAAGCACTCTTTTCTTTCACTCCCTCTCCCATTTTAGCCAGGAATGGTGCCTCATTACTGTCTATAAGGGGATCTTGAGGACCAGTGGCCTTTATATGTAATGGAGGGACCTCTGGAGTTTCAGTCTTGCTAAATGGCTTTTCAGTGTTGACCAGCTGTGGTTCTCTATCAGCAAAGTCTTCATTTTTTTCGGAGGATCTTTCTTTCTTTTTTATCGAACGCTTCACGAATTTGTGTGTCATCCTTGTGCAGGGGCCATGCTAATCTTCTCTGTGTCGTTCCAATTTTTGTATATGTGCTGCCAAGGTGAGCACCAGAGGGTCTTTCTGAGACTGTTCTTTGATGACCTTCATCTGAAGCGGAAGCAGGAAAGAACCCCTGCCCCTTTGAACTCTTACAGACTTTGTGGTATATATGATCAGCTTCCTACTGATCACAGACTGTCTTGTAATATTACCTTTTGGTATCTGCTCTTTCATTCTCCCCCTACCCAGGCAGGGGCATGCCCTGTTCAGCCCTGGGCCTACCTTAGGAATCTTAGTTGGCTCACAGGCCAGGTTGGCTAAGACTTGTCTCCCCAGCATCCCGTGTCCCTAGTAGCCGGTCCATTCCCCCCCCCCACCCCCCACCCCCCACCCCCCTCCCCGCCGGCTGTGTGCTGCCCTCTGTAGAGCAGGTCTACGGGCAGTAAGCAGCAGAGATCTGCAGAACCCGGCTCCTTGCTTCTGGTTGTGAGTAGCCCCTGGACCGCGGCCCTGGGACGACAGCCTTCCTCAATTTAACACAAATGAGACAGACATGAGGACAATCTGCTCTCTTTTCACCCAGCTAGGGTTTAGTGAGTACTGGTAAAGCACAGTTTGCACTGGAGTAATTGGAGAATGGAGTTTGCCCTTCCCAATCTGTGCACAATCTGTTAGCAGCTAAAAACAAATGTTAGCAGTTATAATTACCATCGCTTTGTCTCCAGGCTTGGATCACATTCCAGGTGTTCTAGAAGATGGTCCGTTTCCTTTCTTTTCTCTTTTAAGTACCATGCCCTGTTGTGAGCGGCTTCAGAGGGCAATTGCGCTGCAAATCTTCACCTCTTGTATTGGCTCAGGACTCTTTCGAAGTTTGTGTCTAGCAGTTCCTTTGAACTTTGCTGTCCCAAGTTAGAAAGACCTTGCTGAGGTGTGGCTGCCTCTAAGAACACTGTTGAATTGGTGCCATGGTAACGTTTGCAAAGCAGCTACTGCTAGGATACGGCTCTGACACTTAGTACTTTATTTGCATTTCAAACCACCTGTTCCGAAGATGAAAATATACATGAATGCATATTCCAGTCTGGATAAAAGCATACTATCTGACTATTTAAGCGAACGTCTTGGTTTTTTTTTTTTTTTTCCCCTCCCTCTGGCTGTAAGAATCAAGCTCTGAAGTCATGCTCCTCAGCGTCTTTGTCCTGATCCAGAAAAAGCACCAGGCCTCGTGTATGGATACGATTTGTTGGTTCTGTTAACTATGGAGGCATGAGGGCCTTTTCTTAGGAGGCTTGCCCTTCTGGGAGAGGGAGGCACCTATGAAAGGGAGCAGAGACTTGACCTCCCCGAAAGGAGGTGCTTTTTACTATTAGGTCCACAGTCCCTGAAGGGAGAGCTCTTCAGTTTGTCCAAACCTGGGTTATTATGTGCTAGTCTGTCTCCTCTTGCACACTCTCTGGGAGACCCTTCCTATTGGTATGTGTGTGGTTCCCTCCAATTTAAGGCAAACTTTGCCTCCAGATCAGTTGTGGCCTTTTCTCTATAGTTAACGGAAGAGCCACTCAGCCTTCCCCGCTCTGTTCCCTTGCTTGCCTTCGACTCCACACCATCTCTTAGGACATGGAACTGGTCGATAGTCATGATTCACTGTCTGCGGCCACTGTCAATTATTCCCTCTTTCCTCTTCCTCAGGCCACTTGAAGGAGCCAGTGGTGATCACTGATGTGTATTTCCATTAGCTACCTCCAAAAAGTTCTCAAATATGTACTCTGCCCATCAACGACAATGGAAGCATCTAGAAGGCTTCTGCAGCAGTGTTATCACTCTTAACTGGTTCCTCCTTCAAACTTCCAGTCTCCACAACAGCAACTGTCCTTTCTCCTCTAGGGGGCTCCTTCTAGTTGTGATGTTTCACGTCGATCTCTGCCTTTTAAGCGTCTCAGGTGTGTTCACTAACTCCTCCGCTAGTTATTTGTCAGTCACATTTTCTTCCGTGTGTTTTTTTGGTGCGTGCCCACTATCGTACCCCGTTCTTTCCCCATCATTGGCCGCGGGTCGTACCTGTGTCATTCTCACCTCCTGCCTCCATTTTCATAGTATCTCCTAACTCAGTGAACTTGTAAATATAAAACCAAAATTTTATCTTTTATTTAACATTAATAAATGACATCCCATTTAAAAATATTACCTTAAAAACGAGCCTCTATCCACTAGTATATTTACCAATTGCATTTTTAGGTCATTTTAGGGATGGGCAATCCCGTGTAGCCCCCATTTTTAAAAACAGCTCTATCGAGGTGTAATTGACAAATAAAAATTGCGTATATTTAGTGCATACCACTTGATCTTTTGATATGTTTATATATTGTGAAATGATCACAACACTAGCTAATTAGCATATCTATAACCTCATAGAGTTATCTTTTGGTGTGGAGGGGTGCTGTGTGAGAACATTTAAGAGGTACCCTCTTAGCAAAATTCAAGTATACAATATGGTGTTATTAACTAGTCACCCACGCTATACATTAGATCTTTAGAACTTAGTCGCCTTGCATAACTGAAACTTTATGCCCTTTGACCAACGTTACTCCATTTTCCCTTTCACTAGCCCCTGGCAATCAACACCTTACTCTAGGCTTCTATGAGTGTATTTTTAAAAATTTGAATTAAAAAATTTTTTTTAATGTTCATTCATTTGGAGAGAGAGAGAGAGAGAGCGCACATGCGTGTGTTGGGGAGGGGCAGAGAGAGAGGGAGACACAGAATCTGAAGCAGGTTCCAGGCTCTGAGCTGTCAGCACAGAGCCTGATGTGGGGCTCGAACTCACGGACTGCGAGATCATGACCTGAGCTGAAGTAGGTTACTTAAATGACTGAGCCACCGAGCTGCTCATGTGAGTGTATTTTAGATTCCACATATAAATGACATTATGCAGTGTGTATCTTTCTATTTCTGGTTTGTTTCATGAAACATAATGTCCATCAGGTTCATCCACGTTGTGGCAAATGCCAGGATTTTTTTTTTTTTTGAAGGCTGAATATTTCATTGTTTGTATGTACCACATCTTCTTAATTCATTCATCTGTCTATGGATATTTAGGGTGTTTTCATATTTTGACTGTTGTAAATAATACTGCAATGAATATGGGAGTGCAGATATATCATTGAGATACTGATTCCAGTTCTTTTGGATAAATACCCAGAAGGGGGATTGCCAGATCACGTGATAGTTTATTTTAATTTCTTGAGGAACTGCCATATGGTTTTCCATAATGGCTCTACCAATTTATATTCCCACTAACAGTATAGAAAGGTTCCCTTTTCCATGTCATCGCCAGCACTTGTTATCTTTTGTCTTTTTGATAATAGCCATCTGAACAGGTGTGACTGTGATATTTCATTGTGGTTTGGATTTACATTTCCTTAATGATTAGTGATGTTGAGTACCTTTTCATATACTTGTTGGCCATTTGTGTATCGTCTTTATTTATTTTTATTTATTTTTTAGCGTTTATTTTATTTTATTTTTTGAGAGACAAGACAGAGTGTGAGCAAGGGAAAGGCAGAGAGAGACAGAGACACAGAATCCGAAGCAGGCTCCAGGCTCTGAGCCATCAGCACAGAGCCCGACGTGGGGCTCGAACTCACAGACGGTGAGATCATGACCTGAGCTGAAGTCGGCCGCTTACCCGACTGAGCCACCCAGGCGCCCCTGTGTATCGTCTTTAAAAAATGTCTGTTCAGGTCGTTTGCCCTTTTAAAAATCAGATTATTTGGTTTCTTTTTGCTATCGTATATGTTCCTCATATATTTCGGGGATCAGCCCCTTTCGTTGTTTGCAAATGTTTTCTGCCATCCTGTAGGTTGCCTTTTCACTTTGTTGATTAAGTTTCTTTAGCCATGCAGAAGCTTTTTAGCATCGTGTTGTCTCATTTATCTAGTTTTGCTTTTGATACTTTCCCTTTTGGTGTCATACTCACAAATTTATCACCAAGACCAATGTCAAGAACCTTTTTCCTATGTTTTCTTTTTTAGAAGTTTTACAGTTTCAGCTTCTATGTTTGTCTCTAATCCATTTTGTGTTGGTTTTTGCATATGGTGTGATATCAGGGTCCGATTTTATTCTTCTGCGTGAGCCACCATTTTTATGACATCTGTTGGGCATAGGGAAATCCCAAAGGAAGATCAACTTTGCAAAGCTCCATTTAGATTGCACAGAATGATTTTGAAAACTGAATCTAACTATGAGATGAAGGACCTTGAACATGGGGTTCCTTCTCACAATTCTTACTGCTAAGCTGACATGCACTGGAAAGGAAAACATTGAAGAAACATCTATTCCCCTAAACAAACTCCTTTCTTCTGTCTTTCTTTGTTACCTTGCCACTTTTCATCTTCATTCAGATGAGTTATGATGTATATTATGTGTATCAAAGTAATATGCTATTATAGTGAAAAAGCTTTACAAAGGCAACACTCTCGTACACCGACATATATTTTTTAAAAGACCTTTTCTCAGCTTAACATTCCAAAAATTGTTTCTAATCTATGTTCTGGCATCCCAATTTGGGATACATCTAACTAAGATGGTTTGTATGTTGCTAGTTGCTGTCTGTAAGGTGATTTTAATAATTTGTTTTATTGCCATTTTTCTTACTTTTATTTGAGTGTACTGTGCCCAATTAATTATATAATTCACTGCTTTCATAGCAGTTTGGTTGATACTGAATAATAATGCCCACATTCATGTAACAGTAAGAAACGCTCTAAACTGAAGGAAAAAAGCAAGCATGAAATAAAGGAGAACAGATAATCCAGGAGATTTCATGAGGCCCACTAAGGGATTAGGTAGGAAAAAATGGGAGAAGACAAGTGTCAGAGTTGAGAGGAAAAGACAAAAAAAGCAATGAATGTCCTAGCTTGGAATCAGAAGCGGAAAGGCCACAAGGTGGCAGCACAGCCTTAACGGTGGGAAACTCTTGGACAAGCATTAGTTTGCTAAAACCACATGCTTGCAGAATTACTCCATGTTGGTTTCCCCCATTATCCTAGGTAAACACCAACAAATGTTTAGAATCAAAGGTAATCATTGAAACTTAAGCTGAGGAAAAGTGCAGGGTAAAGGCACCATCTTTACTCCCAGAATCTGCACAGATGCTCTAGAAATGCTTCCAAACTATCTGTGAGGAAGGCCCAATTTAAGTTTACACACCATCATACACTAATCATTTTGTAAAATTCGATGAAAGTGATTCGATAGAAAAATGAACAAAAAGATGTCGAGATCATAAACTCATTTAAAAAATAAGCCATTAAAAATCTAAAAGTTTAAATCACATTTCAATAAATGGAAACAGAGCGCTTGTCCAGTTTTACTTGTGTTGCTTGTACTTTTGATGTTGTATTCAGGAAATCATTGCTAAGACCAATGTTCTGAAGCTTTTCCTGTATATTTTCTTCTAGGAGTTTTATGGTTTCAGAGTTTATGTTTAAATCTTAATACATTCGTGTGTGTGTGTGTGTGTGTGTGTGTGTGTGTGTGTGGATGGTATAGGAAAAGGGTCCAATTTCATTCTTTTGCATATGAATTTTCAGTTTTCCTAACACCTTTTGTTGAAGAGACCATCCTTTTCCCATTGTGTAGTCTTGGCACCCTTATCAAAGATCATTTGACTGTATGGGCGTGGGTTTATTTCTGGGCTCTCTATTTTGTCCCATTTGTCCCTATAGATAAACAGAACAAATACAATATAGGAAAAAAGAAAAAAAATACCAAAACTATACGTGTTGTTTCTTGAATGTATATGTGCAGATGACTAATATAGAGACTCACTATTGCTGTTATTATACTCTACAGTTATATTAAACAAAAAGTTTTTGAAGGATATAATACATATATATTTTCAATGTTCTATAGATACACATTTAATGAGCATCATATATATCCACTTACAAAATTATAATTGTGACCAACCAACTTGCTTCTTGCTTGTTACTTCATCTAGTCTGGGCCCAATCAATGATAACACTATTTGCAGGGTATAATATATATCCAAACTGATTCTGTGTTCGTTTTGACAGCATTATAATAGGGACAGTCAGTTTCAAGAGGCACGCCGGTAGGAGCAGAGGAAGAGATTTTAAAGCAATTTCACAAGCTCAAGTTATTCATTTTTAGCAGTTTTAAAAAATAAAGCAAGCGATACTGTATTTTCAAAATTCATCAGTAGCCAGTTCCAACAATTTATCCTATAAAGTTATATTAAATTTATCTTTCAATGAAAGGACAAGTTAATGGTTCCATGAGTTTCTTATGCTTAGATACTCTATCAGAATTATTATGTGTTGCACCGATGATAGTTGTGAAAATTATGAGGCATGATATAACAATCTCTGGAAGGTCTGCTGTTCCACACTTGTAATATTTATGTTGACTTTCAGTCATCTGCTGTTGAAAAACATGTTGAATTCTTCCTTGTTTGAAATTATTAAGATTGTTAACATATGATTTCAGACAAATAGGCAACCGACTATCTAATATACTTTATCTTTAAAAAGTTGGGCCCTAACTTAGTTTCTTACCCAGCAGAAATTCCGAGAGTTTATTCAACAGTTCAAACATTCTCTCCAGAACCCTCCCCCTGGATGACCATTGTCCCCAGCATGGGAAGCAGCTGTTGATGAGTCAGCTTCCATGTTATCACATAAAGAGAACGGCTTCAAATGTAATACATTAGTCTTGATGTAATTCATAGTTTTTACTGTGTAAAAACACATTATTTCAGGTGACTTTTTTTTCATAGTAAGATTTTCTCGATGAAGGAAATAGTGTGTTGCTCTGCATCTGGCTCAAGTTCCTTAATCTGCGCAATTATTCTAGAACGTTCTCCCATGCAAGATTTAAACTCTAAATCTCTTTTCTGATATAAATCATGCAGGGTCATCTACAAAAGTTTCTAAATGTGATTTCCTCTCAGTTTGTGGACTTAACGTCGTTCACCCTGGTGAACAGTTTATGGATGCGCACAGGTTCTCAGACTCAGCTTCGAATGACATTGCTTTCATGTACTTCTTCCATTTCATTGTCACTGTTAGGTAGTGATTCTACTTAACTGAGTTCACTGAGTTGTAGTTAAGTTAATTCCTCTAGCTATCTTATAATATAAATCATAAAGAATTTAAGGAGCAACTGGTTGGCTCAGAAGGTTAAGCGTCTGGCTCTTGATTTTGGCTCAGGTCATGGTCTCATGGTTGGTGAGATGGAGCCCTGTGTTGAACTCTGGGCTGGCAGCGTTGAGCCTGCTTGGGATTCTCTCTCTCTCTGAAAATAAATAAATAGACATTAAAAAAATAAATGATAAAGAATTTAAGTGAAAATGTCATTTGTTAAATAGAGATTAACATTTACTGAACGCCTGCTTTGTGCCAAAAATTTTATATGCCTTACATCTCTAAGAGATGCGTGTTATTACAATTTCCATTTTACAGGTGAAGAAACTCAGGTTCAAAGTGTTTAATGCCCAAGAGGACATAACTAGTAATTGGTAGAACTGGGCTATGAACCCAGAACACTCTAAAACTCTTCTTTATACCATAATCCCTCCCTCACGTCCTACTTTTTGAGAAAAAAAAATCAAATTTATGATCTAGCCTAAGGATAAATGGGAAAAATCAAATTTCAAAAGTGAGACAATGATAAAGTCAAGGAAGAGAAGCAAATATGGTAAAAGTGTGTCATGATGAAATGATAAAAACAACTGAAAAACAACCGAAAAATGTTTCTATCAGGAGGAAAGAAAAATTTTTTTAAACCAACTTCATTGAGGCACCCATTCTAAGTGTGCAATTCTATGAGTTTTGACATATGTATATATTCATGTTACCACCATGACAATTAAAATATAAAACATTTCCATCAACCCCCAGTTTTCCCTGAGTCCCTTCCTTACCCGTCAATCACTCTTCCTTATGGCTCTAGGAAGTATTATTATCTTTTTGCTGTTACTAGAGATTAGATATGTTTTTTTCCTCAAGTTTCACATACATGAAATCATAAAGTATGAATCCTGGCATCTTTCACTTGTTGCTCAATATGTTTTTGAGATTCACCCACGTGATTGTGTATAATATTGAATAATATTTCATTGTATAGATATGCTGTAATTTACCTATTCATCTGTCGATGAACATTTGTATTGTTTCTAGTTTGGGGCTATTATGAAAAAGGTGCTCCGAACATTCATGTCCAAGTCTTTGTGTGGACCTATGTTTCTGTTTCTCTTAGACAAACACTAAGAGTGGAATTACTAGGTTGTATGGTAAATGCATCTCAACTTTCTAAGAACTGCCAAACTGTTTTCCAAAGTAGTTTGTTGTTTTATATTCTCAGGAGCAACATACGAGCATTCCAGTTACTCTACGTCCTTGACAACACTTCTATTGTCAGTGAAAGGAAACATTTGACATCAATTTAGAAAGACGAGTTTCTTTTTAGCTTGTTTGACAGGAAGGGAATAAACAGTGGGTGGGATTCTGTAGTACTTCTGTTTCTTCATTTGATGACTAACCTGTAATAAATCTCCAGGGGCACCAGGCTTATCAAGAAACTTGATATTTAGCTTCTCACTGCTTTCAGCTCCTCTTGAACCAGTTTCTTCCAAATGAAGTCGCTGATAGAGCTAAGCTGAGCTCAGTTCAATCTCATCCTTCAGCTAGGACTAGAGTATGTGGAAGTGGAGAGAAAATATTATAGCCAAAGACACAATAGGTAGAGGATATGGTGAGCTCTGAAAATCCTCCAAGTGCTTGCTGTTAAGAAGTCTGTTGTCAAGTCTAATTGTTTCTTTGTAGATACAACTTTTCTCTGGTGACTTTTAAGACAGTTCCTTGCCTTTCCTATTTTATAGTTTTAACATGTGCTTAGGTGTGGATTTAGTTTTATTTCTCCTACTTGAAATCCAAGTTTGGTGGTTCTTATTTTTCATGAATTCTGGAAAATACTTAGCCATTATCTTTTGAAATATTTGTATCCTCCATTCTCTCTTTTCTCTTCTTTTGGAACATTGATTAGTTATATATTGAACCATCTTACAAAACTCTTAATTTTCTGCTGTAATTCCTATTACGCATCTGTCAGTACTGCATTCTACATATTTTCTCCAGATCAATCATCTAGTTCTCTGCTTTTCTCTACAGATCTGTTAATTTGCTATTTAATCCACTTAAATTTGGGGTGACTAGGTCACTCAGTCGATTAAGCATCTGACTTAGGCTCAGGTCATGATCTCATGGTTCAGTGCAGAGCCTGCTTCTGGATCCTCTGTCTCCCTCTCTCTCTGCCCCTCTCCAGCTCATTCTCTGTCTCTCTCTCAAAATAAAAAATAAACATAAAAAATATATAATCCACCTAAATGTAATCCATTCATTCGTTGTTTTTTTTTTTTTTAAGTCACTGAATATAGAATGGCCCAAATTAACAACTCAGGCAACAACAGATGTTGGTGAGGATATGGAAAAAGAGGAATCCTTTTGCACTGCTGGTGGGAATGCAAACTGGTGCACCCACTCTGGAAAACAGTATGGAGGTTTCTCAAAAAATTAAGAACAGAACTATCCTATGACCCAGCAATGCAACTACTAGGTATTTGTCCAAAAGATACAAAAATGCTGATTCAAAGGGGGCACATCCACCCCAATGTTTATAGCAGCACCATCAACAATAGCCAAAGTATGGAAAAGAGCCCAAATGTCCATTGACTGATGAGTGGGTGAAGATGTGGTATATATATACATATACACAATGGAATATTACTCAGCAATCAAAAGGAATGAAGTCTTACTATTTGCAACAACATGACTGGAACTAGAGTATGTTATCTAAGCAAAATAAGTCAGTCAGAGAAGACAAATATGATATGATTTCACTCATACGTGGAATTTAAGAAACAAAACAGATGAACATAGGGAAAGGGAAGCAAAAATAAGATAAAAAGAGAGAGGGAGACAAACCATAAGAGACTCTTAAGTACAGAGAACAGGGGCACCTGGGTGGCTCAGTCAGTTAAACCTCCATACTGTCTTCCAGATTGGCTGCACCAGTTTGCATTCCCACCAATAGTGTAGGAGGGTGCCTGCTTCTCCACATCCCCACCAGCATCTATAGTTTCCTGATTTATTCATTTTAGCCATTCGAACCGGTGTAAGGTGGTATCTCATTGTGGTTTTGATTTGTGTTTCCCTGATGATGAGTGACTTTGAGCATCGTTTCATGTGTCTGTTGGCCATCTGAATGTCCTCTTTGGAGAAGTGTCTATTCATATCTTCCGCCCACTTTTTCACTGGATTATTTGTTTTTCGGGTGTGGAGTTTGGTAAGTTCTTTATAGATTTTAGATACTAGTCCTTTATCTGATATGTCATTTGCGATTATCCTTTCCCATTCCGTCGGTTGTCTATTAGTTTTGTTGGTTGTTTCCTTTGCCGTGCAGAAGCTTTTTATCTTGATGAGGTCCCAATAGTTCATTTTTGCTTTCAATTCCCTCGCCTCTGGAGATGTGTCGCATAGAAAATTGCTGCGGCTCAGGTCAAAGAGGTTTTTTCCTGCTTTCTCCTGTAGGATTTTGATGGTTTCCTGTCTCACATTCAGATCCTTCATCCATTTAGAGTTTATTTTTGTGAGTGGTGTAAGGAAGTGGTCTAGTTTCATTCTTCTGCATGTTGCTGTCCAGTTCTCCCAGCACCATTTGTTAAAGAGGCTGTCTTTTTTCCATTGGATACTCTTTCCTGCTTTGTCAAAGATTCGATGGCCATATGCTTGTGGGTCCATCTCTAGGTTCTCTATTCTATTCCATGGAAAACATTTTAAATATAGAGTATCAACAAAGCCCATTTGATTATTTTTGTTTATCTGGTTTTGGCGTTTCCCCCCAACTTTATGGGTAAATATAATTGTATATATTTAAAGTGTAAAATGTGATGATTTTATATACATATGCATTATGGACGGATTACCAAGATCAAGTTAATTAACACATTCATCACCTCACATAGTTAACTCTGGGGTTTTGTTTGTTTATTTTTGTGGTGAGAATGCTTAAGGTCTCATGTCAGTAACTTGCAAGAACATAAGTATACAATATCAGATCCTCAGAACTTATTTAAGTGATAACTAAAAGTTTGTGCCCTTTGACCTCCATCCTTCTGTTTATCCTTCCCCCTAACCCGTGGTAACCTCCATTTTACTCTGTTTCTATGAAATCAGGTTTTGCTTTCTTTCCTTTTTCTTCTTCGTTTTTTTCTTTAAGATTCCACATGTAAGTAATACCATAGAGTGTTTGTCTTTGTCTGGCTTATTTCACTTAGCCTAATGCCCTCAAGGACCGTCCATATTGTTGCAAATGGCAAGATTTCCTTTTTTTAATGGCTGAATAGTATTGCACTGAATATATACCCCCCATTTTCTTTATCCACTTATCTATTGATGGACATTAAGTTGTTTCTATATCTTGGCTATTATAAACAATGCTGCAATGAATATGGGAGGGCAGATATGTCTTCAAGATACTGATTTCAGTTTTTGGAGATATATACCCAAGAGTGGGATTGCTGGATCATGTGGTAGTTCTATTTTTAATTTCATAAGGAACTGCTATACTGTTTTCCATAATGACTGCACTAATTTGCATTTCCACCAACAGTGTATAAGGATTCCCTTTTCTCCACATTCTCATCAACATTTGTTGTCTTTTGTCTTTTCGATAATAGCCATCTTAACAGGTGTGAGGCCATATCTTATTGTGGTTTTGACTTGCATTTCCCTGATGATTAGTGTTGTTGAACACCTTTTCATGTGTTCAGTTCAGATCTTTTGTCTATGATTTTATGCTATTGAATTCTGAGTTCTTTATATATTTTGGATCTTAACTCCTTGTCAAGTATATGGCTTATGAATAATTTCTCCCATTCTGTGGGTTACTTTTTAACTTATTGATTGTTGCTTTTACTGTGCAGAAGCTTGTTAGTTTAATGTAGCCCCACTTGTTTATTTTAGTTTTTGTTGCTTGTGTTTTTGATGTCTTATCCAAAAACTCATTGCTAAGACCAAAGTCAAGGAGTTTTTTTCCTCTATGTTTTCTTTTAGGAATTTTATTGTTTCAGAGTTACATTTAAGTCTTTGATACATTTCAAGTTATCTTTTATGAGTAGAATAAGATAGAGGTCTGGTTTCATGTAGCTGTCTAGTTTTCCTAACACCATTAAGAGGCTGCCCTTTCCCAGTGTGTGTTTGGTGCTCTTGTCAAAGATTTGTTGACTATATATGCATAGGCTTATTTCTAGGTTTTTTATTCTGTTCCATTAGTCTATGTGCCAATACCATACTCTTTTGATTACTATAGCTTTGTAATATAAATTGAAATCAAGACGTGTGATGCTTCCAGCTTTATTCTTCTTTCACGAGATTGCTTTGGCTATTCTGGGTCTTTGTGGTTTCATGTAAATTTTAGGATATTTTTCTATTTCTGTGAAAAATGCCATTGGAATTTCGATAGGGATTGCACTGAATTTGTAGACCGCTTTGGGTAGTATGGATGTTTCAACCATACTAATTTTTCCAGTGCGTGAATATGGAATATCTTTCCATTTATTTGTATTTTTCAATTTCTTTAATCAATGTCTTATAGTTTACAGTGTACAGATTTTTTACCTTTCAGGTTAAATTTATTCCTATTTTATTGTTTTCAATGCTATTATAAATGGAGTTGCTTTCTTAATTTTATTCAGATAGATTATTGTTAGTGCATAGAAACACAAATGACTTGTATGTTGATTTTGTATCCTGCCATTTTACTGAATTCATTTATTAGTTCTAACAGGTATTTTTGTGTGGAGTTTTTAGGGTTTTCTACATAGAACACTATGTCATCTGCAAACAGAGATAATTTTATTCTTCATTTCCGATCTAAATGCCTTTTATTTCTTTTTCTTGCTTAATTGCTGTGGCTAGAATTTGCAGTACTATGTTGAATAGAAGTGGTGAGAGTGGGCAGTCTTGTCTTGTTCCTAACTTAGAGGAAAGGCTTTTAACTTCACCACTGAGTATGTTAGCTGTGGATTTGTCATTTGTGGCCTTTATTTTGTTGAGGTGTGTTCCTTCTATACCTAATTTTGAGAGGCCTTATCATGAAAGGATGTTGAATTTTGTCAAATGCTTTCTGCATCTATTGATATGATCATGTAATTTTTATTCTTTGTTCTGTTAATGTGGTATATCACATTGACCTGTGTATGTTGAACTATCCTAGCATTCTAGGGATAAATCTCACTTGATCATGGGGTATGACCCTTTTAATGTGCTGATTTGCTAGTATTTTGTTATGAATATTTACATCTATGTTCATTAGGGATATTGGCTTGTAATTTTCTTTTCTTATAGTGAGTGTCCTTCCCTGGATTTGGTATCAGAGCAGTGCTGGCCTCATAAAATGAGTTTGAAAATGTATCTTCCTCCTCAGTTAGGTAGCCTAAATTTGAATCTTGTGTTTGAGGATGCTTCCTGTCCGCCCTTTCCCTGCCCCTCCCATCACACACACAGGAGTCTATGCTGAGATAGACAGGTTCCTTGTCATCTATTTTTATTGAGGGAGTAGCACTTTGAGGGCTATAGAAAGAGTCTCTGTTCCACTTTTCACTTTAAGCAAACCCAAGGCTTTATCATCTCTTTCTATATGGCTATAAGCACTCAAACTTTTTGCTTACCAGTATCAACAAATAGTCTCTGGACAGTCTGTGTAACATATCTATGTTTATGTTCTTCCCTTGATTGGTTCTACAATTTCCCTTACTTCTTTGTGACTTACCCATGCGTTTAGAATCTTTGTTATATTTTATCCAACAATTCTAGATTTTTCCGTGTAGTGAGATCACAGTATTGCTAGTGTGGACTGTGAGTCTATACCTTCATGGCCTGCTCCTTAAACTCATCCTCCTGTTCACAATGTCTGTCTGAATCAAGTGTGAATTTGCTGTCTTTGGACAAGCACATTGGGTGTCCACCTGGCAGACAGACCTCTGGAGCTTGGATGTATTTCCCTAGACTGTGCCTGGCCTGGTTTTGGCTTCATCTCGATCCAGCTGGTCTATGTTGCCAAGGTCCCAGAATGCTTTGAATTCCAACCTACCTGAATTATGTCAACCTCTATTCTTTTTCTTCTGTTTCCAAGTCTCTGTCTTCACTGACTTGCCAATCTTCAGTCTGGTTTCAGTTTATTTCCTGGACTTATCTTTCTACAAAGGACTCTATTTCTGATTTGAGAGTTTGTAGCATAGTTTATAGCAATGTGGGAATGGGTCCAACTCAGGATTCATATTTCTAAGATGTCCAGATGGTCCTAACAAAAAGTTTCTAACTTTCCACTTCATTTTTAAAACGCTTAATTTATTGAGTATATAAATTCCAGAGACTTTCTGTTACTTATTGATAGTACATGTACCTACTGTATTAATTGAAGATAAATACCGAATCACTCATTTTGTCAGAAGGAGGAGCTTACACTCTTTGATTTAATTTTATTTGTTTAATTCATGAGTAGCCATCTCCCTGTATGCCAAACCCAACCAGCTGTGGTTATATTGTGGTTATTATAGTCCTTGTACTCTTTAACTCTGAGACCTTGTAAGGAAATTGAGATGGCAAAAACCATCCAGAGAACTCTTGGCAGTATTGGATGGATCATTTACCCCAGTTTGGACTTTCTTATTTTTATTAGGGAGCCCTGCCAAGATCACCACCAAGACATCACTCTAACTCAGAGAGCAACCCCTAGTCCTGTGCTAGCGGTGTTAGCATTTGATTATGGACAATGGCTTTGAAGGTTAAACAAGGTATCTGGTAGCCAAATAGCACTGTGTGCTCCTAATGAGCCCACAGAAATTACGAGTTGAATGGTTGGTCAGTAGTCTAGTTAAATCTTTATTAGTTGTATCAATTGGGGTTCATGTTGGTGTCCTTCATTCAATCATTTTGTCCTTATTTAGATTTTTCTTCAAACTTTCTCTCTTGCCTTTCTTGGCAGTATCTTCAAAAGGAGTCAGGAGGCTCTTCCAGAAGTTGCCTTTGAAGATTGTTGCAATGTGTATACTTGTCAAAAAGGATTGACCAAACCCTTTTGAAAGCTATTTTACACATCAAGTCCTGAGCCAGTCTCAGCTCTTCTGTTCTGATCTGATCATCCAGAATGATCTAAAAGAAAACCATCAGAGCTAATTATAGAGCATAGAGTGATTTTCAGATGCCTTTTTTATTTCTTTTTCTCATGCAGGGTACTCAGGAATCTTGCACTCTGGATGAACCCAATTTACATTTTTGTTGGAACTGGGAAAGTAGGGATTTAGACTTTATTTTGAAGGCAAAATTCTTCAGTTTATGTAGGAAACACTTAAATTCTATATGGTTTTATTTCTCCCTTTTCTCTTTGTTCTCTTTTTTCTTTTCTTCTATTTCTCCTTTCTTCCCTTCTTTTCCCCCTCCTAACCTTTTTCTTTCCTTTCCTTCCTTCCAATTTTCATTTTTTACTTATGTCTTGGTAGCTTGGAACATACCTGAATATTTTGGAAAATGGACATTGTTGAAGGGAAAGTATTATTTTTATTACAAAAATGTGATTTAGAATAATGAGATGTTGGGTTTGGAAAGAAAACCTAATGTTCTTTTATTTTAGCCATTTAACTAATATTTGAATCCCTTCTATTCTGTACACAACCTATGATGGGATACCTACATTACCAACAGTGAGAGGGAATTCCCTTTGCTCTGAAGTAGCCCATTGCAACTTTGAACAGCCTTGACAGTTACTTAGTTATTGTTCTGTTGACTTAAAATCTTCTTTTCTGTAATATCTATCCACCTCTTTTTAGTTTCTCTCTTTGGAAGGATATAAAACGATAATTTTCAAGTTTTAGACTGAAATCCAGGGTTGTGAAATAACTTTAGTTGGACATGACCATCATTAAAAGAGAAAAAGAGGAGGAGGAGGAGTGGAGGAAGATAGGGAGGAGGAAGAAGGGAAGGAGGAAGAAGGGGAAGTAGAAGATGGGGAAGAGGAAGAAGGGGAAGAGGAAGAAGAAGAGGAAGAGGAAGAAAAGGAAGAGGAGGAAGAAGAAAAAGGAGGAGGAGGAGGAGGAGAAGAAGAAGAAGAAGAAGAAGAAGAAGAAGAAGGAGAAGAAAAAGAAGAAGACAGCGATGAAGGAGAAGGAGAAAAGGAAGAGGAGGAAGAGGAAGAAAAGGAAGAGGAGGAAGAAGAAAAAGATGGAGAGGAGGGAGGAGGAGGAGGAGAAGGAGCAGGAGGAGGAGGAGGAAGAAGAAGAAGAAGAAGAAGAAGAAGAAGAAGAAGAAGAAGAAGAAGAAGAAGAAGAAGAAGGCGACGGCAGTGATGAAGAAGGAGAAGGAGAAAAGTACGAGGAGGAAGAAGGAGAAGATGGAGAAGATGAAGATGATGAAGAAGAAATAGAGTAGAATGGAAGTAGAATAGAATAGAAAATATCAGAGAGTATCTTAAATAGTAAGGTTTTCATGAAACCTTTGTCTTGATTGCATAATTAAGTTATTTAATCATATAATTAACTACATATGTGAGCTGAATCTCAGTGATTAAACAAAGTTTGAGAGCTACTGAATAGAGTCTGACTTTTCTTCCCCATGACCATCCATATAGTTGAGCTGTTCTCATGTCCACCACCCCCAAGTCTTTTCTCCTCTAAACTAAACAGTTTCTTTTGCTCATCCATGTGTATTATGGTCTCACGTCTCCTTGCCTGCCTTAATACACCCTAGTGTACCTAGTTGGTATGAACAATATGGACCTCGAATCAAAACCATGTTTCTAGCTGTACTCTGACTGAAACAGAGGCAAGCAGGACTGTTCTTTTCCTGGTTAGCAGAATGCACTTCAATACATTTCGTGCATCCCAAGACTGTATGTTGTTGTGGTTAAATGCACGGACTCAGGGGCCATTAGTTTTGGAATCTATCTGTTCGGTTAATGTAAGCCTTAGGGTAAGCTGAGTAGTAACCTTGGGCAACTTATTTAAATTCTCTGTGCCTCAGTTTCTTCATCTGTATGTAGGATAATAATACTCCAGAATATTTTTGTGAGTATTAAATGAGTTAATACATGTGAAGGATTTAGAATAGTTCCAGGCATATGGTAAGCACTTAGTGAGCTAATATATTTTTAAACCAGTTAACAACAAATTGGACATTTCATTCACTCAAATGTGTAGAGTTTGAGGGTGTCGTATAAATAGTGCGATCATGTGCTCCAATTTGCCGAAGGCAACCCCAGTTTGTACCTGTTGTCCTAGCATAAGTAACAGTGCCTCCTTTTGCTCTCAAATGTGGCCAGATAGGAACTCATGTTTGCTTATTCTGAACTATATTTTTATAGTAGGAATTTCTCTAGTTATATGCGTCCCCACCCCCTGCTAAAAAACCATATCTTCTCTCACTAAGTACTTGATCAATTTTGGACTTATGTGGAAGATCTTATGTTTTTTTTTTTGTTTCCTTCCTGTGGAAGCCACCTCAATTCTCTGCCTGCAAACCCTCATTCCCTCTTTGACAAGTGGCTGAACCAAGATTGAAAGCAGGGCCCACCTGACTCTAGAGGCCAGGCTTTCCCCGCCCTGGGAAATGACTTAGGTTTCAGTTGGCCCATTATTCTGTTCTGTGAAGACCTTTTGGTTTCTGATTAAGTGATTCAGAGTATTTATTAATTCTCTCAACTTCATATTATTTACACATTTTTTATTCATTCAACGAGTATTTAATGAACTCCCATGGTGTGGGTCCTGTTTTAGGAGCTAGGGATGGGGTAGGGGACCAGCCAACAAGTTCTTTCTCCTAGAGAACTGATATTCTTCAAAGGTTTCTTTGTGCCTTAATCCAAATCAGGCACAAATTAGGGTCAGGAGAAGAGGATTTACATAAATCTCTGAGACTTTCTTCTGGATTAAAAATATATATCCCTTAAAAGCAGCATTTGGCAATCATTTATCAGATAATGAATCTGTTTGTACTATCACTCAATCTGTATTTCTTCTTCTTGTCCAAATGATAGTAGAAACCTACTGCCAAAAGTCTTTTTCTTGCTATACCATATCTGTCATATTGATTTATTAGTCTGCTGTGAGAGCAAGAAAATGGTTTGGACTAACTCATTCCTAGTGACAGCCCCATAGCATTCCCTAAGTGACTGTGTATTGTAATGCTCTGTTCTAGAGTGTTGTTGTGGTCAACAGTTCTGTAGTTTGCAGAATGTGCATTCTCTGTTATTTTGAAAATTGGGACTTCACTTCACCAGCTTCTTCTCATTTGCTAAGATTCCTTAAAGATACCTACTGTTGGCTCCGGGATCTCATTTGCTAAATTCTTTCATGTCCTAGAGTGTAGTCTGGCCAAGCCAGGAGATTAAAGCTTCTTTAGAGAAGCTGGATGATGCTTTCTTAAAATCTGACTCATCTTCGCATTCAGATCCCTCTTGTGAACATATGTATATATTTTTAACGTGTATTTATTTTTGAGAGACATAGAGACAGAGTATGAGCAGGGGAAGGGCAGAGAGAGAGGAAGACACAGAATCTGAAGCAGGCTCCAGGCTCTGAGCTGTCAGCACAGAGCCCGACGCGGGGCCCGAACTCACAGACCGCAAGATCATGACCTGAGCCGAAGCTGGCCGCTTAACTGACGGAACCACCCAGGCACCCTCTCTCTCTCCCCTTCCCTTGTGCGCTCTCTATCTCTCTCTGAAAAATAAATTAATAAATATTAAAAACAAATAAAATAAAGTTATTTTACTTCCACAAAGATGAAGTTATGAAAGCAGATGTAGATGAGGTGGGACTTTGTGGGGAAAGAAGAAATAATGTAAGGAAAACTGCCTAAGCATCCGCAATGGCTGTTCCTTTGCTTTTTCTTCATAAAAATGAGGTAAAGATTATGCAGCTGTGGGTGGCCTTCCAGGCAGTGAAACACGGTTTTTGCTGTGAAATAGACTGGGGCACCAAAGGCCAAATTACATTCTTTGGAATTATTTTCTCAAGCTCCATAGATTCACATTCTTCCCTGCCATGATGCCGTGACCAGTGAGTTTAATTTTCACTAGTTCCTATCAGGCTTTCTTTCTAAAAGGTTTTGAGGCGATCGACTTACTAGCAAAATTAAAACAATTATTTCTATAACACTAACATTATCTACTACTGAACAGGGACCCAACTGTCGTCTGTTCACTGCCACACTATTAGCTCTGAGTACCATTCATGACATGTCGCCACGTTTAATTGCGTAAATGAGTGAATTGGCGTGTGGCAATCTCCATGTTAGCTTTAAGAGGTTCTCTATATCACTCGTATTTCTTTTATTTTTAGTGAGTTGAGAAGCTACTTTGTATCCCTTTTTTAAGATTTTTCCAACAACAGGATTCCTTTTTTAGACTTTTGATTTTGGAGAGGTTTTGTTGGTGAAGTTCAGTCCTGGGACTGGCTGTTCTGGTGAAGCACAGGAGGAGCAGAGGAGGGCATTCGCAAGGGAGGCAAGAGCTGCTCAGTGTCGCCGTCAGCCCCCTTTTCCAAGCCCGAATAGTCACAGAAGCCGCTGGGGGAGGGGGGCGCTTGCCATATTGACACTTCTGGTTCTTATGTGGAAAGACAGGAGACTTCAGTCCCGAAGTGGACAGAAGAGCCTTTATAAGTAAGTTCTAAGCACATCACAGGGGTGAAGTCCTAAACCCATAATTTGCTCCTTGCCTCTCTGCCCTTAGGATGTTAGTAGCAAGTTCCTTTAGCAGAACTGGAGACTGAGTGTTTCCTTTGGAGAACCTTACTTCTTTCCACTTAAATTATAATTATCATCTGAAAGTACACCAGTGTTTGATTTAAATATTTTTATATTTACATTTATTTATTCATAGGTGTTTGTTTTTGAGAGAGAGATTGAGAGAGAGAGCATGAGTGGGGAAGGGGCAGAGAGAGAGAGGAGGATAGAGGCTCCAAAGCTGTCAGCACAGAGCCCGATGTGGGGCTCGAACTCGCAAACTGTGAGATCATGACCTGAACCGACGTTGGGATGCTTAACCGACTGAGCCACCCAGGTGCCCTATTTACATTTATAGGTAGTTATATATTTGAAAACCTCATGTAGAGAACTCGATTTAGAGTAATAGCAATTAGGGAAAGATACGTAGTCAAGAATAGAACACTCTAAGTTGGCTGAGAGAATTTTTGCCTGCTTGAAGTGTTTAAATTTTCTTTAGTTACTCAAGAACTTTAACTTCATTGATAACAAAGATTTTTCAAGTTTAGCATAAAACCTGGACAAGCAGTCCTGGTTACGAATCAGCAATGCCATCCAGTGCTTACTACCTTGAATTGGAAGCGCCAGCAGGAGATGTGGGGGACTAACTTCTACTCTGTGTTCGGTGACTACTTACATAGAGCGTAAAAAGTATTTCTCACCATGTTAAGACTTTTAAGTTTATATAATCAGCAGGAGTTTCCTTTTTAGTTCATACATGGCAAAGACTAGTTTCCTCCAAGGTCTCCTTAGTGTTAACATTTTTTAAACATATGGTAATACCAAAAACAATAGTTGTAATTTCATAAAGACTATATGAGATCTTTTCTGTGGTAGCAACTCCCTAGGTATTCCAATAATACATTGGATTATAGGTTAAATTGGATAAATCTATAACGTAAATAGGGTAATTAGACAAAAGAAGCAAAAATGTGGCGAGAATATAATCAGATAATAATCTCGCTCTTATACTTATCGCACGGCAATACAGTAGTTTTGTGATCCTTAATTTGTCTGGTATTTAAAAAAATTATTTCCAACAGTTAACACACATTGATGGGTTCAATAAAAAAAAAGTCTACCTTTCAAGTGTATATAATAGGCTACGTAAACGCATGGGATCTTTGAAATTTTTAAAACCTCAGCACTTGTATTCAGTTGATAATTATTTTATTTTTTACTTTACCAACATGCGTTAGAGTTTAGCAAGAACATCATCTCGATCACTTTTATCAGTCACTTGGTGACTCTAAGTTCCACGTTGGAGCTTCCAGAAAATAGTCCATGAGTTGCTGTTTTTTTCCTCTTCGTTATATATGTCATGCCAAATCAATATTATTTTCAGGAATCGTAACTATTTATTATATTATCCTTTTATGTTTTTCTTTTTCTAATTATGAGAGTAATAATGATAAAATTCTAAGAATTAATCATTCTCTATAAACTCAGTCCTGGAAAAATTCACCGTGAATAGTGTAGCATATTATTTTCAATTGCTGCTTTTTTGCAATTTGCATTTTTGTTAATGAAAATCTTTTTGTTTTCCAATGGGCCAGAGGCAGGGGCATCCTATCTTTATTTTCCTCAGTGGCACTTTTTTTTTTTATTAAGTTTATTTGTTTATTTTGAGAGAGATACAGTGCCAGTGGGGAGGGAAGAAAGAGAGGGAGAGAGGGAATCCCAAGCAGGGTCGGTACTGTCAGCACAGCCCTGACATAGGGCCCGGACTTGGAAACTGCGAGATTATGACCTCAGCCAAAACCAAGAGTTGGACGCTTAACTCACTGAGCCACGCAGGCGCCCCCTCCATGGCAACTCTCTTTAGGGATTTTGCTGGCAATTTGTTTTGCTCCTCTGCTAAGGTAACTGGTAATTTATTACCATGGTCAGGAAGTTTGCATTTTCATTCCTGGTTTTATTGTTTCTGTCTTCCTATGGTGTTGATTTCTAGGGAGCTTGACAACAACATGTATTTGCGTAGTGCTATGCAGATTTCCTAGCATGTTCAGATATGTATGGACCTACGTGGACAAGTTAAAGACTTTCCCCAAGTTAGCTAATACCTGGCAAAGCCACAGTTTGTACCTCTTCTGATTATACATGTCCTGGGGTAAACTCATCCGGTCCCATGACTTTAAATACTATCTGAATTCCTTTGATTCTCAAATTTGCATTTCTAGCCCTGACTTCTCCCTTGAGCTTTCGACTTGTATATTCAAGTGTCTTTTTAGTTTTTAAAGAACATCTCCACTTCAATGGCACCTCAAACTTGAGTTAGCAACAAAGAGGATCCTTGATACTCCTCCCCCTATCCTATTTCTCTCAAGGTCTTTTCCATCTTAGCTAAGGTACCACTGGGCAGCCACTCATCACTCAGGCAAAAATCTTGGCATAATCCTCGATTTCTGCCTTCATCAAGCTGGACATCAAATCTATCAGCAAGTGCTAAGTCTAACTATTTTTCAGCAGCCTCCCTTCCTCTCGCCTAGGCTACTATAATCACGTCTCAACTGGTTTCCCTGCTTCCCCCTGCTCCCCGTCATCTTGTTTTATTTTTTTATTATACTTAACAACTTGACAATATATGATATTATTTGTTTATGGGTTTGTAGAGCTCACATTCACCTCCAGAATGTGAGCTCTACAAGGGAGAAACTTGTCTTGTTACCGCTGAAATCCTGGGGCCTAGAGCACTGCTGGCAACAGTGAACTTCATGTTGAACGAATGCATGAGTGCCTGGGCAAATGAATGAATGAAAGAAATTTGATTTTCTTTCAGTGGTTGGGGATTCAGGAAAAATTACACCTTGGCCAATTTCTTAGGGCTCTTTGATACAATGTTGAAAGAATCCAAAGAATTTTTACCTAAAAAATTTTTTTTAATGTTTATTTATTTTTGAGAGAAAGACAGAGTGTGAGTAGGGGAGGGACAAAGAGAAAGGGAGACACCGAATCCAAAGCAGGCTCCAGGCTCTGAGCTGTCAGCACAGAGCCCGACACAGGGGTCGACCTCATGAACTGTGAGATCATGACTCAACCACCCAGGTGCCCTGAAAGACTTTTATTTAGTGTTTTTGAAATTGATATTAGAGTCTTATAATCTTAAAAAAGATCTTTTTTAAATGTTTATTTATTTTTGAGAGACAGAGAGACAGAGCATAAGCAGGGGAGGGACCGAGAGAGACACAGAATCTGAAGCAGGCTCTAGGCTCTGAGCTGTCAGCACAGAGCCCAATGTGGGGATTGAACTCACAAACTGTGAGATCATGACCTGAGCTGAAGTTGGATGCTCAATGTACTGAACTCACAGGTGCCCTGAAAGACTTTTATTTAATAATGTGTTTTTGAAATTGATATTGGAAGTCTTATAATCTTTTTTTTTAATTTTCTTTTTTTAACATTAATTTATTTTCGAGAGACAGAGAGACAGAGTGTGAACAGGGGAAGGGCAGAGGGAGAGGGAGACACAGAATCTGAAGCAGACTCCAGGCTCTGAGCTGTCAGCACAGAGCCCAACGCGGGGCTTGAACTCACAAACCATGAGATCATGACCTGAGCTGAAGTCGGCCGCTTAACCGACTGAGCCACCCAGGCACCCCGGAAGTCTTATAATCTTAAATAAATTTTTTTAATGTTTATTTTTGAGTGACAGAGAGATAGAGCATGAGCGGGGGAGAGGCCGAGAGAGATACAGAATCCGAAGCAGGCTCCAGGCTCTGAGCTGTCAGCACAGAGCCCAACGTGGGGCTTGAACTCACAAACCATGAGATCATGTCCTGAGACGAAGTCAGGTGCTTAACCAACTGAGCCACCCAGGTGCCCCAAGTCTTATAATCTTAAATATATGATATCATTTGTGCCTTATTGCTTGTGTCCTGTGTTCCCTGTGATCTTTCTGAGAAGGATTCTGTGGAAACCCAAAAAGGAAACCAATTATAGTTTTCTGGGAGAGGCCTGGCCCAATAAATGAATGGGAAGAAATTCTGCTGGTTGGGAGAGGCATTCATTATGCACTCCCACAGTGATACAAAAGAGAAGAGAGAGAAATGAATGCAAAGCATCTTTATTTGCTCTGGACTGCCCTTCTTCCAGTAAGGTTAACTGTGAGTAAAGAGGAAATCGATATTGGGCTGATTAATGCATTTTTAAAACTGGAAACTTAAAACGATGGCCTAAGGATACTGAAATACTATTTTTAAAACAAATCAATAAGTATTAAGAAATGCAAAGCAAAATGAAAGAAAGATGGGGAGAGAGATCGATTGGTCATTCTATATCTGGTGCAATGGAAAAGATTTTTTGTGCGTCAATAAGATCTGGGCTTTGATTCTACTCTTGCCACTAGCTGGCCTTCCGTCCTTGGGTGTGTCGCTTCTGGAGTCTGGGTTTGTTATCTCTCTTGGAGGTTTAGGGTGATCACATGAGGTGAATCTTGGGAAAGAATTCTTGTAAGTATAAAGCATGATACAAATATAATGTTATCATCCTGATCATCATTATTTGCCTTTCTAGTATGAGGATCCGGGTCTTCATTCTCTTACTGGCTTCAGTTTTGGGGGTCCTAGGACTCTAAAGACAACGAAGAAGCCAGTGAAGATCGGAACTCAGATTTTTGTGAAACAACTCAAAATAATTTTAAATGTCTTTTCTAGCAAATTTCTTTTTTTCTTTTATAAAGTCATATTTATTTTTGAGAGAGACGGAGACAGTGTGAGCTGGAAAGGGCCAGAGAGAGACACACACACACACACACACACACACACACACACACACACACACAGAGGGGGAGAGAGAGAGAGAGAGAGAGAGAGAGAGAGAGAATCCCAAGCAGGCTCCATATGCCAGCACAGAGCCCAATGCAGGGCTTGAACCCACACAACTGTGAGATCATGACCTGAGCTGAAACCGAGAGTCAGACGCTCAACCAACCAAGCCACTCAGGCGTCCCTAGAAAATTTCTGCTTGTTTCTTAAGCTGACAGTTAATTGTGTATCTGATATTAGCAACAACAATAAAAACACCTTTTGTGTAGCCCCATCAGTGAGGCGTTGCATCTTTATTATAAACTTGTGAGCATCCTCTAAGATCTCAGATATGAAATATTCTTTGGATATATTGGGGGAGAATGAAGGCTTTCATGTCTTTAAAAGCAATTATAGGTGAAGGGCTCTGAAAAGCCTTAAGTGCCAGGAACGGCACCTCTGCAACCAGTTCTTGACTTTTTTCTTTCCAACTTTTTTTCTTTTAAAGCCAGACTATTGAGCATTTTAATATCATTAGTATTTTAAAAATAAAATGAGTTTAGCAGTGTTATTAATCTTTCTTTGTAGAGGACAAGGCAGGAAAGTGAGCCCGAAGCAGTATTATTGCATGTTTTATTAAACGAGTCCCATTTCCAGATATTGGAAAGCATGTTTGTAAGTGTTCTGGAGAAAAGTAATTTTTTTTTTTAATTCAAGCAGATTGTTTTGTTTTAGAAAGACTGAAGATGCAATATGTGAATCATATTTGGATGTTGAAGCGGGATATTAAGCTTCGCAGTAGAAGTGATTCCGCGGATGTTAATGCCCAAAGAGAGGTTTATAAAGCCAGCAGACAAAGAAACTGAAACTCACTTGGAGAAGTAAATGATACAGGAATGGAAAAGTTGAATATGGCTTTAAAACCATTTTTTCTTGATTTATTTTATCCCTTGAAGGTAGGCGGATCATTAAAATTAAAATTGTATTCAAAATCTTCTCTGTAAAAATATGTAACCTAATAAAATGACTGTTGAGTCAGTCATTGGATGTCCGTCCAAACCCATAATTTGGACTTGGATAAGGATTTCCAATTCAAACTAGTAAACTTATTTAATATTATGAAATTCATATTTGCTAGGCAGTGCACCTTAGTCAATCCTTAAAAATAAATCCCTGTTGCTGAGTTCAGGTAAATAATCCGGAAGGTGAGGCGAGTTGGCATTATCGAAATGGAAACTCATCCCTGAGCTGCCTAGGGAAAGTGAGGAGGGGATGAAAGAGACGTGTTATTTTCCATGCATTTGGCCTTTGCGTTTGCTGTTACTCTTCTGGGATGTCTTTCCCATTCTAGTTCATCTGGTAAATTCGTACTAATTCTTTCACCATCCATTTCCAGCATCCTGTTCTCAGTGGCAACTCTACGAACCCCTCTAGGGAGAGAATTGCCTGCTCCTCTTTTACTGCTGCCTTCTGTGCCCCTGTTACTGAATGGTTCATCTGCTCGCATTTTGGTCACTTTTGTATTTCCAGTGCCTAGCTTCGTGCCTGACACATAGTGGGAACTTAGTAAGTGGTGGCTAAGCGATGAACGAAATGGTACGTGATAGCCCCCGAGCTCTGCATCACCTAGATTTTGCTCAAAAAGATCTTCTTGGCCCCATCCTTCTCCTTGGGCAAAGTAGCAGTGACGGGACAGCAGCTACCAGAGGATAAGTAGGTGAGCAGGTTATTTGAAAACTGTTGTTTGTATATGTATATGGGCAGTTTTCTATGGATAGAGTTCAGCTTTTAAAAATATAGATGTAGAATTTTAAAAGAATGCCAAATTTTATCATTTTAATCAAGAAGCACTTTAACCACTTAGCTTTTGAAGAAGTCTTAAAGAGAAAAAGGAAGAATTCAGGGACTGGGGAGGGAAAGAGAGAGAGAGGAAAAAGATTCAGGCTAATGCTTGAAGAGGCAAAGTAATAATATAGGTATTAATATTTATTAATGATATTTTTCCGAAAGTGTATCAGTAATCATGAGGCATCTTTAACTTATCAAAAGACATCATCTAAGCAATGAAGGCCAAAATCCTGGAGCCAATACCACCAATTTCAGAGAAAGAAAATACAGCTGACCTTTGAATGATATGGGTTCAAACTGTGTGGGTCCACTTATATGGGGAATTTTTATAGTACAGTACCAGAAATGTATTTTCTCTTTCTTATGATTTTCTTAATAACATTTTTTCTCTAGCTTACTTTATTGTAAGACTATGGTGTATAGTATAAATAGCCTACAAAGCCTGTATTAATTCACTGTTTATGTTATTGGTAAGGCTTCTGATTAACAGTATGCTATTAGTAGTTAAGGTTTTTTTTTTTCATTAAAAAATTTTTTTTAACGTTTATTCATTTTTTTTTAACGTTTATTTATTTTTGAGAGACATAGAGACAGAGCGTGAGCAGGGGAGGGGCAGAGAGAGAGGGAGACACAGAATCTGAAGCAGGCTCCAGGCTCTGATGAGCCGTCAGCACAGAGCCTGATGTGGGACTCGAACTCACAGACCATGAGATTATGACCCGAGCTGAAGTCGGCCGCTTAACCGACTGAGCCACCCAGGCGCCCCCGTTTATTCATTTTTGATAGAGAGGGACAGTATGAGCGGGGAGGGGCAGAGAGAGAGGGAGACAAAGAATCCGAAGCAGGCTCCAGGCTCTGAGCTGTCAGCACAGAGCCTGACGCGGGGCTCGAACCCACGAATCGTGAGATCATGACCTGAGATGAAGTCAGCCGCTTAACTGACTGAGCCACCCAGGCACTCCAGTAGTTAAGTTTTGGGTAGCCAAAAGTTATACGGTGAGCAGGGATTGGCCTCCCAACCCCCACCACTTTGTTCAAGCATCAGCTGCACTCAACTAAACACAAATGAAAATTTATCCCATTGGTGTGTACGTGAAAAAAATACTAGATTCAAAGGCAGACAATTCTATAGACTTGAGATTTATTATTTTTTTTGTTCATCAGTGTCTTTAATTTAATCAAACTAAGTTTTTTTAAAAGAATTATTCTATTTAACCTTTTGAATTTAAAGACATGTCTAAAAATCAGTTTCATAATAAAAATTGAACATAATGAACTTGACTTGGTTATTTGCCAAAGATGCAGATTCTTTTAACGTTGGATACTCAATATAAATAGAAAACATTCAGGTTGAAGTCCTTTTCCAGCCCATTGCCAACGGGAGGTTAGCATACTAACCTTTCACCAACAGGAATGATGGATTTCCACTTCTGGTTTAGTGAACACTTAACTATTGCAAACATGCTTTGAAGTGATAGCTCTATATGTCATGAGCGTGAGTTAATGAGGAAGGAGAAACATATGAGAAAAATAAGTCTGTTCATTTGTTTTTTGGCTTATTCCACAAAGGATTACAATGAAGAAGGATTTCATATTATTGGTTTATGGGACTGACAAGAGCTCAGTAATCGAGGAGCGAAGAAGCTATACATTTATGCAAACAAATAATGCAACGGGATTTTTCCATTATTCCTTTTTTTAAGGAAATTAATTTGATAATATTTAATGAAGATAGTAATGTTGAGAGAGGGAGAGGACATATAAGCCTTAATTATATCAAATATCGGTAAACCATATTTTTACATAGAATTCAGTTTAGCTGGAATAACTGAGCAATTTGATGATGCTGGACACTTGTTGGTTTAGATTTATTGACCCTGAAAAAGTGCATAAGCAGTGTTAATTTAATAATGTTAGATTTTAATAGCCTTAAAATCATGTATTAAGAAAGATGTTATGGGGGCATCTGGGTGGCTCAGTTGGTTAAGCGTCCCATTTCGGCTCAGGTCATGATCTTGCAGTTTGTGAGTTTGAGCCCTGTGTCGGGCTCGTGCTGACAGCTCAGAGCCTGGAGCTTGTTTCAGATTCTGTGTCTCCTTCTTCTCTGTCCCTCCCCTGCCTGCATTCTGTCTCTCTCTCTCAAAAATAAACATTAAAAAACATTAAAAATTAAAAAAAAATACAGGATAGAGCAGAAAATGCTTGCAGTGAAATAAAAAAGACCTTTGTATTATATAAGAGATAAGCGATGGAGCCAAGTACACAAAATCATCCTAGAAAGCCACAGGAAAGCAGAATTCTTAAAGGTGCATGATTTACATGTTTCTTAGCTTCCTTAGGTTGGAGAGTGCACACGTTAAGGTTTTTATATGGAAGTTGAAATTATTTGATTTACTAAGTTTTTTTTTTTTATCCCTCTCTCTGTTTTTTCTTAAATAGATCTTTTTTTTCTCCTTTCCCTCCCTCTTTTCCTCCCTCCCCCTCTCCTTCCTTCCTTCCTCCTCCTTCCTTCCTTCCTTCCTCCTCCCTCCCTCCCTCCTTCCTTCCTTCCTTCCTTCCTCCTTCCTTCCTTCCTTCCTCCATTTCTTGAGTTAAATTCATGGTATCTGACATGATGAAGTGGCATGCTAGATTACATGGAAGGGGTATGAAATGAAGGGAGTAAGAAGCTGGTCTGGTTTGCTCCAGTCGCAAGCAGCTGAGCCAGAATAAAACCCAAGCTAGAAGCCTGCTACTCACCAGCACACACCTGTGACATCCAATGTCCTCCCCAGTTCTGACAGTATTACGCATTGTTCCGGAGCCAAGCATGTGGTTTGTGTTAGAACTGAACCAGGCTCCAGAAGTTGGGCGCACGCCGGAAATGACCAGAGGGCCCTCGGGGTAGCAGTACACCGATCTTGAACTTTTAAGGTTATTTAGGCGGGACCTCCCAGGATTTCTCTTGTCCAAAGTTAGCCCGCTGTCCCTTTGAAAGAATAAATTTGTGTCTTCAGCCCAGACCAAATTTGAACCAGTCTTCTAGAGATTTAGAAGGGCTAGTAAGGCAAGGCTTAGAACATGTGGCCTCTTCCCTCAATACTGTCTCTTTAACTTCTCAATTTCTTGGCAACCTGATTTCTGATTTTCTGAATGGGTGTTCCTCTGGTCATTTGCCCAGGAAATAGCTCTGGATGAGGGACCAGTGGAGGGAGTTTTGTATCTCTTGGGAAGGGAAAGGCTTAACTTTTATTTCCAAGACCACGGGCTGCATGAATTCTTGGATGCGGCAGTCCCCAGGAGAGTGTGCTGTGCCGAGCTGTGGCTAGTGCATATAGCTGCACAGAGGCAAGGGCGAGCTGTGCACAACAGCCTCCCAAGTCTGCTAATTCCAGACTGAGTGAATGAAAGGTTAGTTTGAAGTTCTCGATTCATATTCTTTACATTAAACATGAGTAATCACTTTTTCTTTCAATCTTTCCCTAAGTTGTTCTGGATTTAAAGATGCTAGCTATGAGATAATACCAACCAAAATTCTTGACATCTGCCAACCCTGACTTAACTCTTGCTTATGATCATTTCAAAATAAAGCATTTGTCTTGTAGCCGGCGTGAGAAGATATTGTAGCGTGTTGCTGGTAATAGATTTCTTGGAGTTGAATCTTTGGGTATAAGATTTTTGTGGTTTGCATTCACCCTCTGACTTTTAGATCCCGTGGTCTCATAGTAACTCAGATTTGCAAATCTGGGTACCACTGGGCCTGCGGGGCTATCGTACCTGACTTAACTGTGTATTTAAATGTAAGGCTAGAGCTAAAGCTAAAAAAGCAGATGGATTTGGAAGAGGAGATTGTACTGTTTTGGGGTCACGTGTAAAGCCAAGAAATTGCTGGAGCAGTTCCGACAGGGATTTCAGGAAAATAGGCTTGTAATATTTCCACTTCTCTCAGCTTGCAGTCTGGCTGAAAATGTAGTAAGATCAGCCTTTTCCAAAGGTCCTGGTATTTCTGCAGCTGTTTTCAGAAAGCCTTGAAAATGAACAGCAAAGCAGTCCACAGAATCTCAAGTATCTGTGCCCCCGTCGCCAACGTTTTAGGATGATCTAAGTGGGAAAGAGTCGAAGCCACATAAATGAAGGTGTGTGTGACATGGTGCGTGTGTGGAGGCCGCCCTTTCAGATATGATGTCACGCTGATGGCACCCCCCACCGCACCAGGGCAGGGAGCACTGGCTCAACTACAAGCAAACCAGAAACTAGGAGCTCTGCACATGATAGGTCTACTTTCTACTATTTTAGGCCCTTTTCGTTCCATTAACCTGAGTCGCCTGGGCCATCTGTCTAGGTTAGTAAACATCTCAAACTCGCCAACTGGCTCAGCCAGCCCAGTCATACTGTGCCACTTACTGTCACTACTGAGAAACTGTATTTGCTGGGACTTTTTTTTTTAAGTATATTTATTTATTTTGAGAGAGAGAGAGCACAAGCAGGATAGGGACAGAGCGAGAGGGGAGAGAGAATCGCAAGCAGGCTCCACAGATCTGGTGGGGCTCAAACTCACAAACCACGCGATCATGACCTGAGCTAAAAATCAACAGTTGGTAGCTCAACTGACTGAGCCTCCCAGGAGCCCCATTGCTAGTACTTTTAAAGTATTTTAAATGAATGCTTCCAGCGTCATCATTCTTGGTCTATAGGAAAAGAAATGTGGGTTCAGAGAATTTATGTGACTTGTGTAAATCATATAAACAGACCACTGGGTCGGAAGAACTGTAGAGCTGTAAATTTTGTATCATTAGCTGCTAGCTTTCAGGTGGTTGAAGCTCTGCATATATGTAATGTGTATAAGGAAGTTTAAAAAACTAGGAATGATTTTATTGTATTGGATTTTTAAATATTTTTGGCCACATATGTGGCCCAATATGTGAAGCCATAGGTTCTATTTTTTAGCCTAAATTTATAAGGGCAGCTCTCTAATAACTCACTACTTTCACGTTAACTAGTAACACCAAAAGACTATTTATGATGAACACAAATATTTGAAATCTGAATTTATGTAGTCAGTTGGAGCTTCAATATCTGGGTGTATTTTTCAGTCTTGTTGATTGCCCACTATTGAAAAAAATTCTAAGAGATAAATTCTTGCCATATAATTTTCTCTACAGCTAAGCTTACTCAGAACAATCTTTAATCAGATTGACCCGGAAGCTTGAAAAATGATTGATAGAAAGTTTCTGGTCTAACTTTAGTCACCATGTGACTCCCTAAGAAGACCCACTCTTCCTGTTCTCTCTTCAACTCAGTCCAATCCCATCTGTTGAAATTGCACTTGTCAAGGTTCCTAGACCTCCATGTCTGTCCATAAGTTCTTCGTGTCCACCTCAAAGGACTCATCAGCCGCATTCGATCCTCTGGATCATGCTCTGCATCACTCAGCTTCCGGGTCTCTCCCTCATGGCTTTATTCCTCCCTCACTGGCCACTTGTCAGTTTTCTTTCTGCTCCCTCCTCATTGTCCTGACTAGTTTGAAGTTTTCAATCAGCCTTTCCCAACCACGGTTTCTTATCCGAACCACATAACATGTGTAACCATTCCAAGGACTGTTTCCTCTGTTTTCCCAAGGTAAATAACTCACACTCTTCTAGATGCATAGGAGGGAAGTTAATTTGTTACATACAATGGGTGTCACAGGCAATTGCCTCAAGTTTTTCACAGAATCTCAGTTGAGAAGGGTTGCCACGCTCAGTCCACAGTCGTTAGGGATCTGATCCACTTTCATGGCTTCAAATTCCATCTGTATGTTGACATCTCCCGAATTTATATCTCCAGCCCAGACTTCTACTGAGTAGAACACAAGGTAGACTCTTCTATACATCTATTCAACCCGTTGTCTTAAATTTCTAACTGGCATCTAAACTTAGCATGTTTAGATACAAAACCTGATCTTTCTCCCCAAAGCTGGTCCACTCATAGTTGTCATCAATGAGACTCTACATTTTAGAGTCCTCTCTGACCTTCTCTCTTTCTATCACGACTTACATCCAGTCTTCTGCAAATTTTATTGTGTCTACCTTCCAAATACATTCCATATCTGACCAGCTTTTCCAGATTTTACTTCTATCACCTTGATCTAAGCCACATCATGTCTTGATTTCACCCCATTTCACTCATGGCAAGAGCTGAAGACCTTACAATGGCATGCAAGGTATATATTGCCTCTTCCCCGACTGCGCCGGTATTTTTTCTGTTTCTACAATATGACTAGGTAACTTCTACCCAGGAAACTTCCCTCTGCCTGGAAGGTTCTTCTCCCTTTCCTACCCTATTCCCATGGCTTACTCCCTCTCTTCTTTCAAGTCTTTGCTCTGATGACACCTTCTTGGTGAGGCCTTTCCTGGCCAATCTTTTTAAAATCGTAACTTCCCCACCCCCATCACTCTTTACCCCATTCTATTGCTTTTTTCTCTCCATTGTGCTCTAGTATTCTGTATGGTTTGCTTATTTATTTTCCTTGTCTAGCTCCCCTACTAGTGTATAGGCTCCTTGAAGGCATGGATTTTGTCTGTTTTGTCCACTGCTATATGCCAAATATCTGGAACAGAGTCTGCACAGAGTGGGTGCTTAAGAGATGGCTGCTGAACGAATGATGGGGAGTGTTCACTGTGAAGATATGTGAGAAATGGAATTTTAGTCAATTTAAATTCTCCTTGTATTGCACAAAATACCTCTCAAGTATATCTGATAATGTTATGAGATATTCAGTAGTGTCCTTAAAAAAAAATCTCAAATACCTTCTATGCCCATCTTTTAAATATTACTCAAAGATCCAAAACTGTCTTTGGATTTATATGTTGAGGCCCAATTTGAGCTTTTTCTTTTT
Source organism: Paguma larvata (assembly GCA_030068075.1). Taxonomy (NCBI): domain Eukaryota; kingdom Metazoa; phylum Chordata; class Mammalia; order Carnivora; family Viverridae; genus Paguma; species Paguma larvata. The sequence goes on from CM057840.1 coordinate 19,789,438, forward strand.
AATGTTTATTTAGAGAGACAGAGAGAGACAGAGCACGAGCAGGAGAGGGGAAGAGAGAGAGGGAGACACGGAATCCAAAGCAGGTTCCAGGCTCTGAGCTGTCGGCAAAGAGCCCCATGCAGGACTCAAACTCGTGACCAGTGAGATCATGACCTGAGCTGAAGTTGAATGCTCATCCAACTGAGCCACCCAGGCACCCCACAAATTTGAGCTTTTAACTGCATGCTGATACTTCATCTGCAGTTGTAAGCAACGTGCATTTCAACCCTGCATTGCCAAGTGCATCTAATCGAGCATATGAAAAATAACCAGGGTCACGAGCATTCTCAGGTCCGTTTTCTCCCTTTCCCCAGTCTGCTCTGTGCTGTTGGGGCAGGGAGGGGCTCCTCCTTGGGCATCCTTCTGTCTGGGTTGGGCCAGTAGGAGGCACTCGTAGATGATGGAGGGAAGCAGGAGGGAGAGGCCAGCATCTCCTCTCTCTCTCCCCTCCCCCCTGCTTCTGCGAGCTCCACTGGCAGCAGCAGCTGAGTCCACTGTTGTGGCCGCAGCTTCCATCACGCGACCCCAGCCTGGTGTTTCGCAGGAACAGCTCATACCAGCACAGGAGGGGCCAATGCTGTGCGTTTTTTCCCAACTTCATGTTTAGTGATATCGCGTTGATGCCTTAAAATAAGCCGTAATGGGAGTATCTTCACCTCAGAAATTGCAGACTTTACAAATGGGGACTTTCCTCCAACAGACAGCCTTTGTTAAACATTTACCAGCACCCCCCTGTCGGCCCAGCTGCTGGGTTCTGGTGTACTGTACTTCTCCTTTTATCTCTTCAGTCAAGCAGGGATAGTGGCTGTCAGCCCTTGCTAATCTCTGGAGTCTCCTCCCGTGTAAGGAACTGTTCAGGACACCGTTCCTTGATTGCTTTCGTAAGGAATTCTCTGTGCTAAATTCCTTCCTTTTGTGGAAACAGGAAATGATTTCTGTTTTCCTGTAAATTGACTGATACGATACATAGCTAGAGCAACAATGCTCTGTTTGAGTGACCTCAGGGAGGATCTTTAGTAGCGACACACACACGGTCTGTCTTATCTGAAATATTTATACTGTTGGCTCGCTTGGAAATAGAAAGCACTGGAACACCCATTTAGTTGAATTGTGAAGATTTTTACCTTCTTATTCATCACAAATGTTGTGTGCCCATTTTTGGATACTGTGAATTGTGACACCTGGCCCATGGTACCAATATTTCTGAGGCAAGGTGGCCTGGTCGTCTAATACACTCACTGCAGCGTCGGTAGCCCAGAGTTTAATAGGGTTCACGTGTGTTGCTGTGTTTTGCTCTGAACGATAGTTTAAAATTCATTTTTCACTGTTTGCTACTGCTGTAGACTGATTAAGCATCCTTGAAACTATGTTGCACCGTCATCTCTGGTACTGCATCTAGGGCCTGTTCCAGCATTGCCCCCAGCCATGGACTTGGACTGTAGTTCCATGTTTTATCTCAGTGCCCACCTTGGAGTGGGGGAGTCCACTCCACTTGGAGTGGAGTCCCTGAGGAGTATTGTAGAGAGCCCATCTTTCTGTATTGACATGTTTTATTCTGAGTGGAGCAAGGAGGGGATATAATGAGAAAAATGCGTTGGTTTTGATACTGTTCCATCATCTGAACATTCAGCTCAAGTCTGACGTGGGTTGTGTTAGGCCCACCCCGGTTTTTCCTAGCCAGGGCTCCTGGCTAGACTGGGTGTGCAGGCTGTCCTGGCTTCATTTCCCTCCCTGCCGACGGGCTGCCTCTGCCCTCCAGCCTTCGTCTGAGTGCCTGAATGTTTGCTCTGCTCTCACATGCAGTCCCCATCCTTTAGTTTTTATAACTGGCCTTCTGACATCTTGGTCCCTCCACTTGGTTCCCATTTACCTGCTTATTCATCTGTTCCTTCCTTGATTCTTTTTTTTTTTTTAAGTTTATTTATTTATTTTGAAAGAGACAGAGACAGTAGGAGTGGGAGATGGGCGGAGAGGGAGAGGGCTCTGTCAGCACAGAGCCCGATGTGAGGTTCAAACCCACGAGGCCACGAGATCATGACCTGAGCCAAAACCAAGAGTCAGATGCTTAACTGACTGAGCCACCCAGGCACCCATGTCCCTTCCTTGTTTTTTTTTTCTTAAATTTTTTAATGTTTATTTATTTTTGAGAGAGAGAGATTGAGAGAGAGCAAGCAGGGGAGGGGCAGAGAGTGGGGGAGACACAGGATCCGAAGCAGGCTCCAGGCTCTGAGCTGTCAGCACAGAGCCTGATGTGGGGCTTGAACTCATGAACCAAGAGATCATGACCTAAGGCTTAGTTGGATGCTTAACTGACTGAGCCACTCGGACACCTGCCTGCCCCTCCACCCCCACTCATCCTTGTTCTTAATTATCCTTTTCCCAAAGCCTAAAGATCTGTCCCAAATTCCATCCTGAAGCCTGGGCTGTATCATCTGTTGAGACTTACTTGAAGCTTATGGTCTGCATTCTGGGCTTTCTCTGGTGTCTGCCTCCCAATACTCTGATGCCCACCTGTTGAGACAGTGCCAGCTCATATTGTTTGCCTTTGCCATTGCCATCCAGACCATTATAGTTCAGAGGTGGTGCTTTGCCTGTCAGACTGAACCTCCACTTATTCATTGGACTATACCAGTTCTCTCAGTGGCTATGGCCAGACTAAATCTATGTTCTGATCCCTCTTCTCACTCCCATCCTCAGCCTACTCAGACCTGTACAAAGTATAGGAGACTACCCACCCAATTAAGTGCCATGAAAAACCAATGGCACCACTTAACACTGGGCTTCTCAGTCATGAGGAGTGGGTATATGGGGAGAAAGTAATTGCAAGTCTATGATGGTGGCTTTGTCAAGTTAGTTCCACTGTGTCCAGCCCTTGAGGGGAGGATTCTTCTGGTCAGATTTCAACTTTGTAGTACTAAGTTGGGAACATCTGTATAATATTAACACAGGTCTCATGTGAAGTCTTGCCATGTCCCAGGAAAATGGGCAGAAAGCAGGTTTCAAAGATCTTAGGCCACAGATGGGGAAATTGAGACTTGGATTAATCAAGTGTCACCCCTGAAATCACATAGGGATTTGCTGAACAGATTCTATGCTTAAGTTTTGGGGACTGCCAATCCATTAATCCACAGGCTCCCAACCTTTTGATGAAGAAAGAATGATCTTCAATTCCCTGAAGACTTAAAGTAATTGAATATAAGAGCAGGCCTGGGAGTGAACTTATAGATTACCTGGCTATTGGTATAAACCCTCATTTTTGAGGTGCTGCTGATGAAGCTCACGAGAGAATAGAAGGTATACTCCATATCCCTACCTTGCTTCCTTACCCAGTATCATGTGATTGGAAGAAATGGAGAGGCAGAGCAGGATGGGGCATGGGCTATCAGGAAAGGTCTCAGAGCTACCTTAACCTAGTGTGCAACCAGGTTTATTAAATGGACACAAGTCAATGGGAGTGAAGACGGAACAGTTTCCTGCCCCTCCCCAACCCCCTTGACCTTCAGTAATGTTATGCTCTTCCTCTTCTTTTTTCCACTTCTTGTTTTTTTTTTCTGGGTCTCTTCTGGGATCAGTGGTGGAGGTAGACAACTAGAAGGAAAGGGACAAAACCCTTTTGTGTCTCTGGATGCTGCTTATCCAGCTCTTTCCTGGTCCCCGATGTTCTCGACATGTGTGACATGCTTGCATATATCTTCTCTCTCTGTGGGCCACGCTCCTGAGTTCTTTGGAGGCCTTTCGTTGGGGACCTCTCTGCTTCATTGTTCTTTGGTCCTCTCCTGTGCTCCTGCTCCTGGAGGCTTACCCCATAAAATCTATTACTGAGTCAGCCCTTTTAGACAGAGTCCCTTCAGTACGTCTCAAGCCTGGGCACCCTTTGCAATGTCCACTTGGATCCTAGGAAACTCAGAACTCTTCCTGTTGAGAGTGTAGCCTGCTGCCCTTTTTCTACACTCTGCTTTTGCAGTTTGGCTCCTGTCCACCTCTTCAGGGAGAAGCAGGCCTAGGTTCTGTGTCCAAAGACACTGATATTCTAGACAACAGCTGTCAGTTTCTCCCATGAACTGCCCCTGGGTGCAGTTCAGTGAACACTTGTCAGTGGGGGTATGCAGCCACTTTCAGCCTGGGTGAGCAGTTTTCTGGGAGCCCTCTAACTACCCTCATCCCCCACTGCACTTAATGGGTATGTAGGGGGGTGTATGTAGGAATGACAGAGCAACACCACAGAGAGGACTGAAATATTACAAACCACTCTTACTGGGTCTCTCCATCTCCCTCTTGTGGTTACTAAGGTGTAATGGTGAAAGTCTAGGGGCTCCTTAGACTCCCCCTTGGCAAGCCTTGGAAGGGAATCCATTACACATTCTTTTATAATTATCTGGGGAATCTGCTCTACCCTCAGTTGAACCTGTGAGGCCCAGTGGATTCAACAACCACCTTGAGCTTTGCCCTGGGGTGCTGTGTCAGGTGATTCATTAGCTATCTCTCAAGGATCTACAGTGTTCCCAGAACTCTGGGAATGGGTGGAGGAGGGAGATGGGAGCAGAGGAGAAACAGAAGACAATTACAGTTGACCTCTCTGATAGCAAATAGATACTGTTACACATCACTTTATCTATCCAAGAACTAAATGGTTAGTTGCAGATGTGAAATGCTGTGTGGTCTTGTGTAAGCCTCTCAGTTTTCTCACCTATACAATCAGAATATCAGTCCAGATTTACTTGACAGGGCTTTTCGGAGGATTAAAGTATTCTAAGTCATTTAATTAAAATGATCAGAAAGTATTTTCCAAATTTGAAGAGTTGTGGAAATGAGAAAATTACTTAGCAAGAGCCCAAGTCAGGAGCTTGAGCTGTCAGCCATTCCTTGGGCAGTGGTAATCTCTTGGCGGGAACAGGCCTGGGAGGGGCTTTGACAGACATTGCACAGAGCTAGTTGAAGAAGGCCTGATTGACACATACTTATTATTTTATCTTTGTAAAGCTGCAGTGTGAGGCCCGAGACAGCGGGAGGAGGCCGTGAGGTATTCACTTGACAGCCTGCCATTGTCAACTCTTACGGGAGGGAGACGTCAGTGCCTAGAAGGACGACAGCCTTGGGTTGTAAGTGGTTCATTTTTTTTTTCATTTAGCTGCAATAACTCCTGCTGATGATTTAATACTGTGATTTTGGAACTCTCCCTGTGTGCTGAAGTGAGTGAGTGTGGGTGCACGCTCATGCATTCATGTGAACAATTCTTAGTCACTCGCTTTGTGATTACCACTGGGCCACATTCTTCACTGGTGTCTGAGGCTTGGTATAAAACAAATTTTACTAGGATGATCTGGTGTTTTGGACAAGGAAGCCAACACAGTAAGTCTTACAGTAGTTTAGTTTATGTCTCATTGTTGTAGGTGTTGGCTGGTAGCAAGGGCAATTGAGGATGGGGGTCTGATGTGGACCTTAATCCCAGTTCCCAAAGTAGAAAAATGTGTGGAAATCAGGTTTTCTGGTCCTATAAAATAGAACTGTTTTGTGGAATTCTTATAAGAGGAATAAATTGGGAAGTCCCTGCTGAATCTTAATTTTGTGACTGCAAGTTATAAAAGGACCCAGGTTCCAAGCATTTGAGATATTTGTCTCTGTTAAGTGAACCAACTGTGAGGAGGTAATTTGTATCAGTTGACATTGAACAGTCTGTGACACAGCCATGACCTGCTTGGCCTGCCTTTACCTTTAATGACTGGATGCCAGTGGGATGGATGGAGGTTTTTACAAGACACTTTATTGCCCCTTTTTTTTTTTAATTTAGAAGTATAGTGCCCCATTTTTAAATGATCCTTTCAATTGAAATGTTACCTTACAAATTCCAGAACCAGAGGTAAATTAGTCACTAGAACGTGATTTAAATGAATACATAGATTTTGTATAGTTTCTTTACCAATGTATCCCCAGGCCCTAGACCTGAGCCTGGTACATGGAAGGTACTTAATAAATGTGTGTATATATATATATATTTTTTTTTTAATATATATTTAGAATGCTTATTTATTTATTTTGGTAGAGAGAGAGTGCAAACAGGGGAGGGGCAGAGAGAGAGAGGGAGAGAGAGAAACCCAGGCAGGCCATGCATTGTCAGCACAGAGCCCATTGTGGGACTCGAACCCATGAATCGCGAGAATCAAGAATCAGACGCTCAGCCTGCTGAGCCACTGAGTGCCCTAGTAAATATTTGTTTAATGAATGACTCAATCAGAAATGGGGATATGGCCTGCCATTGGGAGTGACTCCCGGGTCTTGGTTACTCCTTGCCCTTTGGGGTCACCTGTGTGGGTGTCAAAGTGCTAATACTGCTCGCCACAAAAATATGGCATTTATTTCCACCTCAGTGATTTTCTGTGAAAACACTACCCAAAGTTTCTTCCCCCTTTTCTGTAAATATTTCTTGAATGAATGCATATCCTGATGGGAATTTTACTTCTTTTTGGACAGATATTAATTTATTTCCTTGTTTCAGTTATCGCTTCATTCATTATTTCATGTCCCTGTGATGTTTAACGTAACCTAACTACCAGGTTTTTCATTTTTTTTTTTTTTTGTATCTGAGTCACATTAAATCCTTTGCCAGAGAACAAGGCAGTTCAGCTTTCTGATGCCATGTACAGTTTTTGGAAGGTGGTTTGTCTTACTCTTTTGCAAACTGAGGACCACCTCAATATAAAGATTAGATAGGGAATCTATTCCACCTACTTCTGCTTTGCTGGCATACGCAGAAACACTCGATGCCACAAAATCACAGGGACAAGAGCTATACACTCCAGAATTAAGGGAAGACGAAGCTTTTGATGAGACATCAGTGAACAGATAAAATTTTAGACTGAATAATAATAATCTTAGCTTAGTTATGTAATTTAGGCCCCTTGGTTTCCAGCTGAGAAAGCCAAATCCCAAAGGGGCACAGAGCAGAGGCGTGTAGGAACTAGGGTTAAGACCGAAGGCCTGACCCGCAGTAAGTTTGTTCCACGATACTGCCGCAGCAAGCCACAGGGAGCCAATGTCTTTTAATTAAAAAAAAAAAAAAAAAAGCTGTGTATCAAACGATGAAAGCCAGAAACAAGAGGACAGACATTAACAGTTTTTATCTTTGTACTGCATAGCCCCCAGGCCGCCCAAAAGAGCTTCATGGGTCATCCTCAGTGAGTCTTGGAAGGCACTGGAAGAACGACTGCTGTAAGGCTGGGGATAGGGAGTTGGAAGCAGTATGGTGGGGTTGGAAAGGGGCTGAACAGGGCTGGGGTGAGAAAGCTGGGGTTCTGATTCCGATCTTGTTGCAGGAAAGAAACCGACATTTATTGGGCCACTACTGTATACTTTTTATCTTGTTTAATCTAATTACCACTTTGCTAAGTGGGTATGGTTATTTTTATCTTAAGAACGAGGAAACTGAGGCTGAGAAAGGTTAGGAAACCTACCTAAATTGAGGTCATACAACTAAGGGTTGGCAGGTGTGTGTTTGAACCCTGGTCTGTATTGTACTGCCCAGAAGTTATCATCAGTTTCTCCTTCTAGGCCTCGCTGTGAAAAAGTAATTGGACAACCTCTGAGATTCCTTCTAGGTCCCCAGTTCTGGAGATTCTTTTCTTTATCCTGTTCTTTTTACTAATTTTTTGCTTTGAAGATTTAATTTACCCACTTTCCCTCCCTTGTGCCCCTCGCCAGCCTGGATTGTGAACTGATACAGAGATTTTCACTCATCTATTTCTCAGGATAGTGTGGTAAGAGGACCGCTGGAGACTGCAGAACTCTCTGTCCTCGAGGGGTAAGCCTTGTTTCTCAGGGTGCTATGATGCTACTAGCGTCTTCCATGATGAGGGAACGGGTGCTATTGACACTTTGTTTTCACGTTACAGCGCCACAAAGCCAGGAATCGCTACTATTTATCAGTTAGTCCATGCAACCTTTAGCCCATGGACCAAACTGTTATCTCCATATACTAGAACTTTTACGTGCTCGCATTTTAAGACGGGTTGAAGTTACTCATCAGAGCAAAGGAGAGGAAGGGTGGTGTGCTATGTAGAACCTCGTGTAGGCTGTTCTAACAAACAGGTTCCAAAAGGTATAGTGGCACCAGCATAACAGAAGTTTAGTTCTTGTTCAGAGAGAGTACTAGGGAAATTAACAAGTCAGCAGCGACCCCAGTTTGAAAGAGGCTCTTTCATCTTTAATATTCGGCTCCTGAGGTCACCCTAGGGGTTGTCTCCACTGCAGCCAGTTGGGGGAGAAAAGAGCATGGGAAAGTGCCACACGGGAGGATTTTACGAGCCAGGCTAGGAATGGCCCACATCGCTTTCATCAAATTCCTTTGCCTGGGACTCAGTCGCATGGTGGCACCTCTCTGCTAGGGGACTGGGAAATGTAGTCTCCGGCAGGAGGGCTCACTTCCCAGCACTAACCCCACACAGTTGACAGAGAGACACACCTTTGCAGAGGATGGCTAGCCTTCTGTCACACCTTGTACCAAGATCAGAAGATCTGTATTCTGGTACTGGCTTTCCTGTTAACTGGCTGGTAATCTTGTCTTATCTGTAACATGAGAGAGTGAAACAGTTAATATCCAAGATAGCTTTTTCCTTTAGAATTCTGTGGCTTCGTTTGGCTATTTATTTATTTATTTTTAAATCTCATTCCACGGGAAGGCAGTTAGTTCTTTGCCTGGATGCAGTGATGGTGCCTGGACACAACAGAACTTCTCTCATGCTGAACGTCATCCTGGCTAAGCTGCCAGCCAGGGCTAGGGGCTCATTTGAGCCCATACTGGGATATTACTCACTGAGCGCAGTCGGCATTGATCCATGGGGGGCAGTTCGCTGTACTACAGGGACCTTCTAACTGGGACGTGTGTGCCCCTAGTGTACATGAAGGTGTTCTAAGGCGTAGGGTGTTGTCGAGTTTTAAGGGATCGGTTATCTATAACTCTCAATGTTTATATGGTTCCTAAAACTGATCAAAGAACATCTACAGTTAAGGTGTTTCATCAGTTCTGCCTTCTCCCCCTCACGAAGAAAGGTCTGCTGCTGACTCATCCTGACTCTTAGACAGTGCACTGTTCCAAGTGTAAACACCTGTAGGGTACCAAAGTAGTTTTTTGAAATAATTGGCATCACTTTTGTTCAAGACATTAAACATTCTTCCTGCAACTCTCTCACTGAGACATACATTTCCAGGGGTGCCTGGGTGGCTCCGTTGGTTAAGTGTCCGACTCTGGGTTTTGGCTCAGGTCATGATCTCAGGGTTTCGACTGAGTCCCGCATTGGGCTCTGCACTCTGTCAGCGCGGAGCTTACTTGGGATTCTCTCTCTCTCCCTCTCTCTCTGCCCCTCCTCCACTCATGCTGTCTCTGTCTCTCTCCAATAAAAAAGAAATTTTAAAAAAAATTAAGAAAGAGACATACATTTCCAATAAAAGTTTTGCTTTATATGTGTAATAATTATTTCTGAAAATGTGCATGTATTTACATCGTTTTGATCAATGATGTACTATTAATAATTGCAAATACAACAAAGAATATATTATTTAACTTACAGTCACAGAAATAAAATTTATACTTTATTTATATACAAAATAATTTAAAATTTAAAACCGTTTTACATTAAGATAAAACTCTATAACCAAGGTGAAACAGAAATACAATTTCAAAGAGCTAAAGGAACAATTGTGTACTTGAAATATAGTGATAATTGAGATAGACTCTGCTTTCATGGTGAATATGCTGGTGGGGGAGACAAAATGTAAATGAATTGGTAAATGTACAAGACACTTTCAGGTCATGACAGAGACTAGGAAGAAGTAAACAGGAGAGTCGGTCCAGGATAGCTGTGACATTTGGTACATACACAAGAGATGTGGTCTCTGTTTTTGAACAAATACATGCTTCCAGTTGCGGGGAAGGAGTGGGTAGGAAGGGGAGCACAGCTCATTTATGTGAAAGAAGATCTCGTGCACATGTATTTTAAATGGATGCTGGCGAGGATCAAATTTCTGTGGTATTTAAATTCCACTGGACTCATTTAAAAGGGTGATTTCAGTTTTACTTTAAAATATTTCTAAGCTTACCACATAGCAGCTATTACATCATTTGCAGGCATTTATTTTATTTTAAAGGCTTATTTATTTTTGTGAGACAAGCATAAGTGGGGGAGGGGCAGAGAGTGGGGGACAGGGGATCCAAAGTGGTTGCTGCACTGATAGCACAGAGCCCGATGCGGGGCTCGAACTCGTGAACCATAAGATCATGACCTGAGCTGAAGTCGGATGCTTAACCGCCCTAACTTGCAGCCATTTAAACTGACAATGAGATTTTTTATATCAATTTAAAATGTTTGGCAATAGGGTACCAAGATTTTTTGACAGATACATGAGCAAGGAACTTTTAAGACCTCTGCTTAAAATACGGGCTTTGAGTTTAGGCCGCTGGGGTTGAAATAGCGGATCCGCTACTCCTGGTTGTATAAACGAAAAGTCAGTTCTGTGAGCCACAGTGTCTGCATCTATAAAACAGAACCTTCCTTACACAGGGGAAAATTTGAAGTTTTAAGTGAATAATGCAGGTAAAGTGCTCACCTGAGAATAACGACTCAATAAATGTTATATTATAACTTTAGTATCATCTGTGTAGGGCTGAGTCAACTCTCTTATCTCATACGGTTGCAGAGCAAGCTGAAAGGCACATCATCAAATCTAGTCCTTTGCTGAGCTGGGGTAGCACCTAGAGGCAAACCATCCTATTCATGTAATTCTTTCCTAATTGCTTCATGTGTCACAGTCCAAAGCAAGTGATTATTTTTCCTATTTTACTGATATGGAGGCTGATGCTCAGAGGGTTGAATAACATATCCAAGGTCACTTACCTGGGAAAGGTAGAGCTCGTAATGATGGAGCTGCGATTATAACTGGGTCTTTATAATTCCAGAACATATTCTCTCATTGGTATACTGTACTGCCAATATTATAGTATGTGCTTCTCATATTTACCCTGAGTTCTGAACCCAAAGACCGTATCATGTTTCTGTTCTAAATGCTAGTGCTCCTGGCCCAGTAGTTAGTACTTGGCTGTTTGCCATTCCAAGCATGTGAGACACTTACAGTGTAGGCATGCGCTTCTGCTGGTCTTGTTCTGACTACCTGTGGTCTCTACTCCTTGTAAGTGAGGAGAGAAGTCTGAGGAAATTGGGGATTTTTCCTTCTCTCTTCTTCAGTGCCCATGTATCCCATTCTAGGGTACAGTGAGATAAAATCATGAGGAGAGCAGCCCTGCCCCGAGGAGAAGCTGAGGGCTTTATCTCCTGATGCCCCCAATGGGCCTTTATCTTTCGTTTTGTTTTTTTTTTTGTCTGTTTTAAAGCCCTTGGGACTTTATGCGACACACCTGAGGTTATTAGGGAAGAAGTAAATGTTTGCAAAGGGCGGAAGACCTTAGAAGCAAGCTCACAGGACCTGGCAGAGTGAAGAGAGGAGAAGCTGAATGAAGACGGTGTTGGAAGAAGAGAGGATTTAGAACTATCTCAGGGAGGGGGTGAGAAAAGAAACTGGAGGATGAGTATGAAGTGTGATCAAAAAAGTCACTTTAAACTTTAAGAAAATAGAATCTACCGAAAGCAAACGGAAGGATTCACTAAGATATATAGCAGAAGGAAAAATGTGAAATGAAGGGGAAAATGGGACTGGTAAATCACCAAGGAGATCTAGCAAGGCCCTTAAAAATCATTAATGGAAAACTTAATACCAAAATTTTAGAGTTAAAAAAAAATACATGCAAGTACAGAGCTTGCCTGTGTGTGGGTCCTAAAAAAATACCACAGAAAAACCAACTCCTTTACCTCTGGCACCCGCACAAACATGTGTGCCCTGCAACGAGACCTTTCATGCCACCCTGGTACTCCCACTGGGCTGTCCACTTCCCCATCATACTACTGACCTCGTCCATATTACGAGTGTTTAATTGGCAATCTCCCTTTATTCATTGAATGTCCCTCCAAGTCAAGGGACTTCAAGGGACTGTGGCTTTTTTGTTCGTGTAATATTCCGGGACCTGGTGTGTGGAGAATGGATTGGACAGGGAGGAAGTAGGAGTTTATGTAGCGATACTAAGGAAGAAACAGTCTTGGTAAAAAGTTAAAAGGTGGCTTGATTTGGGGAGTCGGAGGCTGCAGCAGAAGAAAGTGTCTGAGACTTTTTTTTTTCCCAATCATAAAGGAAGAACTGCATTTTATTTTAATAAAAGTATATTTTGATACCTTTTTGGGGTGTTAATTTCTTTCTTTTTTTTAAATATAATTTCTTGTCAAATTGGCTAACATACAGTGTGTACAGTGTGCTCTTGGTTTTGGGGGTAGATTCCCGTGCTTCATTGCTTACATACAAGACCCAGTGCTCGAGGCTTTGAAGAGATACATTGCAATGAGAGATCAGGACTCTGTGATTGACTGGATGTGGGTATTAAGCAAGGTGGAGGTGTCAGCGATGATCCGGACAGAGAGCTCTGCATGGGCGGTGGTGTAACTGTCTATAACAGGACACAAGAGGAGGAGGAAGCTTAAGGAGGGAGAGAAAAAACCTGAGAGGCCTAAGTAGAGAGGTTGAGTAGTTGGCTGTTGAGTTGGACATGAAATTGATGTCTCCTTACCCTGCTTCTCTAGACCCGACTTCTTTCCTGATTGGAGATCTCTGTTTCCAGGTGCTCACTGAACATTTTCACCTGGAAGAGCCACGGGCTGCTCACACTCGGCAAGTCCAAATTCAATCTGTCATCTTCCTCTAAAGCCTGGTTCTCTTTCTATAATCCCAGTTCCTCAATGGGAATTACCTTTTCCTGCTTCCTCTGTCTCTTTCTGACCTGCAAATCCAAAACACCCGTGCTGTGTCAGTCTTTTTGACTGTATAGTTCTTGACTCTGTTCTCTCATTTCCACTTCCACTGCTTTGCAGATGCTCATTCTACCCCTGCCCATTTTAATAGCTTCAAATTTGTCTCCCTGACCCTAAATAACCATAAATATCAAACTCCATTATATGTCAGAAGGGAAACTTCTGGCTTCTGGATATCTGTATATACCAATCTTATCTTCTTCCCTCTACCACTCAGCAACCCAAACTTTGGATAACCTGCTGTTATCCAAATGTGTGATACTCTTTAATGTGTGCACCCTTACCCATGTTGTCACCTCTCTTCAGAATGAACTTTCTCCATCTCAGGCTACCTTGCCTGCAATTTTCTTAGGTCGGAATAAGTCCTTCCCACCCTACTCTTTGGTCAGTTTAATGTCACCTTTTCAAAGAAACCTCCACTGTGCCTGCAGTTTAGTTTAGCTCCCCTGTGGTTACTCTCAAACAGCCCATTTCTTTTTCTTCAAGGCACTTATCACAGTGGCAATGATATTACTTATGTGTTCATTCATTTAATGACTGTGTCTCTCACTAGATGATAAGCCCTCTCGGGGTAGGTCTGTGAACATTTTGTTTGCCATTATGATTCCAGCATCTGTGGTAGTAGTTGAAGGAATGGATTTAGATAGAATCATTCAGAGAGAGAATTTAGAGTGAGAAAAGAGTGTCAAGACAAAATACTGGGGAATACCAGAATTTAAGGGGCCGGACCTGCAAACAGAACCCTTGAAGAAGTCTGAGAAAGAGCACTGCGGAAGGTAAGAGACCAGAGCGGAACAGTGTCATGGAAACTGGTGATGATGAAAACTTCATGGAGGGAAAAATTGATAGGATAGGACAGAATGTTGCAGAAATCTGCAAAGGTAAATATTTAAGGGTGTCTGTGAGATTTGTCATCTTAGATGGTCTTTGGAGATCAAAACGGAAGTAATTTTCATGAAGTGGTGGGGCTAGAAGCCAGATTTCTGGGAGTCAAGTTAATGAGAGGTAAAAAGTAGAGACAATGAATGTATACTGTTGTTTCTTAAAAATTTATCTTTGAATTGAAGGAGAAAAATTCATGGAGGCAGTTAGAAGAGAATATAGATTTGAAAGTGGATTTTTTTAAAAGAGAAAAATATGTTTGCAAATTGTAGGGAAGAGTAAGTGAAGACGTTTGAGCTGAATATATAAACTAGAGACAGGATAATCGTGGAAAGTGTCTCAGACATCATGGAGGGCTTAGAGTACATGTACAGAAATAAGATTTGGTTAAGAGGAGACAAATCTTTGCTTATGAGGGTGGGATATGCAATAAATGAAGAAAAATAAAAAAAAATAAGAATAATGTGCATGTAGATGTATTTGTATGTTAGGAAGGAGATCTGATGCCAAGAAAATTTCTGCATTGTGATTCCTATAACTTTATGAAGGTAGAAGAAGGACGCAGGACACCTGAATGGCTCAGTCAGTTGAGCCTCCAAGTTGATTTCAGCTCCAATCATGATCCCACGTTTGTGGGATCAAGTCCCATATTGGGCTCTGCGCAGAGTGTGGCTCCTGCTTAAGATTCTCTCTCTCTCTCTCTCTCTCTCTCTTTCTCTCCCTCTTCTCCTTCCCCCACTCATGCTCTCTCTCTCTCGCTCTCTCTAAAAAGAAAAAAAAGAATGCCCATCCATTCTTTATATAGAAAGGTGATTTCATGATCAAGTGAGATTATTCCAAGGATGTAAGGATGGTTCAACACCTACAAACCAATTGATATGATACATGACATTAATGAAATTAAGGCTTAAAATCATACAATCATCTCAATAGATGCAGAAAAAGTATTTGTCAAAATTCAATATCCATTTATGAATTAAAAAATGTCAACAAAGTCAGTATAAAGGGAACATAACTCAACATAATAAAGGCAATGTATGACTAGCCCACAGCTAATATCCATGCAAAGCTGAAAGCTTTCCTCTAAAATCAGGAAAAAGACAAGGATATACAATCTTATCACTTTTATTTACATATGGGAAGTCCTAGTGTCCTACCCAGAACAATTAGGCCAGAAGAAGAAACAAAAAACATCCAAATCATAGAGGAAGAAGAAAAATTGTCACTATTTGCAGATGACCTGATATTATACGTGGAAAATCTTAAAGATTTCACAAAAACAAACAAACAAAAAACAGAACTAATAAATTCAGTAAATTTGCAGGATCCAAAATCAATATACAAAAATCTGTTGTGTTTCTATACACTAATAACAAACTCTCACAAAGAGAAATTAAGAACATGATCCCATTTACAGTTGCATCAAAAAGGAATGATATACCTAGGAATAAGTTTAATCAAGGAGATGAAAGACCTGTGTAGCATCCATAAACTGTTACAGATTATCTGTAAGATATTAATGAAAGGAGTTGAAGAAGACACAAATAAATGGAAAGATTCTGCTCATGAATTGGAATAATTAATATTCTTAAAATGTCCATACTACCCAAAGCAATCTACAGATTGAGTGCAATCCCTATCAAAATTCCAGTGGCATTTCTCACAGAAATAAAACAAACAATCCTAAAATTCAGAAATTATGCAAGTCAGAAGATACTAGTATATCCTTAAAGTGCTGGACAAAATTTTGTCAACCTAAAATTCTAGACCCAGTGAAACTACCTTTAAAACATGAAGATAAAATAAAAGCTTTTTTCAACAAAAGAAGCTATAGGAGTTTGTGCCAGCAGATCTGCATGACCAGATACTGTGTATAGTTCTTCAGGCAGAAGGAAATGATACCTGAAAATGATACATAAAGGGATATGAAAATGGGGGGTAAATATCAAGAAGGTTTTTTTATTAATAAAAATTTCTTAAATGATAATTAACTGCCTAAAGCAATAATAATAATAATAATAATGTATTTGGAATTTATAACACGAAAAAGCAAAATGTATGACAATAGCATAAAGGACAAGATGGGGAAATGGAGGTATATTATCACATATTCTTACATTGTATATGAACCAGTATGATATTATTTTAAGATAGACAGAAATAAGACAAAGGTGCATACTGTAAATCCTAGATGAATCTGTAGAAAATAAAGAGATGTAGTTAAACAAACCAACCATGGTGATAAAATGGAATTAAAAGATATCAAAAGAAAGCAGGAAAATGGGAAGAAAAACAAAGAATGAATGAGATAAATAGCTAAATAATAGCAAGACGGTAGATATAAACACAACCATATCAGTAATTTCATTTAATGTAAATGGTCTAAACTCTGTAACAAAAAGCCTGATTGTTGGATTAGATGGTAAAAACCCCAATTATATGTGCTCTATAAAAATTTCTGTCTATATATAAAGATACAGATTAAAAAGGAAAGGTTGGGAAAAGATAAAGGTGTTTTAGTTAAGTTAATAGAAAAAATAGACTTCAGAATAGGAATATTACCAGGGATAAACAGGGATATTTCACAATGATAAAGGGGTCAGTTAAGAAGGCATAGTAATTTTAAATGTTTATCTGCCTAATAACTGACTTCAAAATGTGTGAAACACCAATAGATCTGAAAAAAGAAAATGACAAATCTACAATTATAATTGGAATTTTCAGCACTCTTTTCGGTAATTGATAGAACAAGCAGACAGAAAATAAACAGGGATATGGAAGATTTAAATGACATTTTAATCAGCATGGACTAATTGACATTTATAGAACATTTCACACAGCAAACACAAAATATGCATTCTTTTCTAATACGCATGGAACATTTAACAAAATAGACCATGTGCTCAGCCATTAAAAAGTCTCTAGAAATTTTAAATGATTGAAATTATATGTGGTATGTTCTCTGATCACAATAAGTTAAATTAGAAATAAGTAATAGAAAGATACCTGGAAAACCTCAAAACATTTGGAAATTAAGCAGCATAATTCTAAATAATATATAGTTCAAAGTAGAAATTGCACAAAAGCTGGAAGATGTTTTGGACTGAATTGTAAAGAAAACTTGTGTTGTCTGGTGAAATGCATCTTAAAGGGAAATCTATACATTTAAAAGTTTGTATTCCAAAAGGATAAAACTCTACAAACAATAGTCTGAGGTTCCACCTTAAGATAGAAATATAGGAGGGGCGCCTGGGTGGCTCAGTTGGTTAAGCTTCTGACTTCGGCTCAGGTCATGATCTCCCAGTTTGTGGGTTTGAGCCCCATGTTGGGCTCTGTGCCCACAGCTCAGAGCCTGGAGCCCGCTTCAGATTCTGTGTCTCCTCCTCCCACTGGCCTTCCCCTACTCGCACTCTGTCTCTCTCTCTCAAAAATAAATAAACATTAAAAAAACTTTTAAAAAGATAGAAATGTAGGAGAAAATTAAACCCCAAATCACCAGGAAATAGATAATAATACAATGAAATAGAAAACAGAAACATAATAAAGAACATCAACAAAGCTGTTTAAAAAAAACAAACAAATTATTGCTAACATATCACTGGTGGAACCTGAATGATTGTCCCTAAGATGAAGAACAAGACAAGGATGTTCGTTCACAGTCTTCACTTCTGGTCAACATTGTATTGGGCTTTCTTACCAGTGCAATAAGACAGGGAAAAGAAATAAAATGTATATAATTTAGGAAGCAGCATGCTGCAAACCCTCATTAATCTACCAAAAACCCTGCTGAAACTAATAAGTAATTTTAGCAAGATCTCAGGGTACAAAATCAATTGCATTTCTGTATATTAGCAATAAACAAATAGAAACTGGAATTAAAAAATAAGACAGTATCATGTGCAGTAGTATCCCAAAACATGAAATACCTAAAACCTCTACCCTAAAAACTAGAAATATTGGGGCGCCTGTGTGACTTAGTCAGTTAAGCATCCAACTTCAGCTCAGGTCGTGATCTTGTAGTTCATGGCTTTAAGCCCCACATCAGAGCTTGGATTCTGCCTCGGATTCTGTGTCTCTCTCTCTCTCTGCCCCTTCCCTGGTCTCATTCTGTCCCTTTCTCAAAAATAAACATTAAATTTTTTTTTAAAACCTAGAAATATTTCTATAAGAAATTAAAACCTAAGTGGATTGACTTACTATGTTTATAGCTGGGAAGACTTAGTATTGTTATAATTTCAATTCTCTCCAAATTGATTTCTAGATTCAACGAAATACCAGTAAAGTCAGTATTGCTATAGAGTCAGTATTATTAAAACATCACTTCTCTCCAAATTGAGTTATAGATTCAATGAAATCCCAATAAAAATCCCAGCAGGCTTTCTTGTAGAAATTTCCAAGCTGATTCTACAATTTATATGAAAATCTAAATGCCTAGAATAACCAAAACGATTTTGAAAAAGAAGAATAAAGTTAGAGGATTTACACTTACTGATTTCAACACTTACTATAAAGCTAAGGTTAATCAAGACGGTGTGCTATTGGTGTAAGTTCAGGCACGCAGATCAATGAAACACAATAAAGCATCCAAAAGGAGACTCCTGTAAGTATGGTCAGCTGATTTTCAACAAAGATGCCAAGGTAATTCAACATAGAAAGGATTCCTTTTTCAACAAATCGTCTGGAACAACTTATTATTTACACTAAAAAAATGAACCTCACCTCTTAGTTTATCACACACAAAGATTAACTTCAGCTGGATCATAATCCGAAATGTAAATGCTAAAACTATAAAACTTCTAAAAGAAATTTTATAATCTTTGCATAGGCAAACCTTTCCTAGGATGCAAAAAGCTTAAATGGCTATTACAGTAGTTCAGGGAATAGAAGCGGATTCTTTATTTGTGGAAGGCGGTAATTTCGAATACGTCTGGTGGAGTACTCTACTCAGTGCAATGTTTTCGAATGTCCTTCGGCATGTATACAATTACTTCTAAATTGTACGCATGCACTACTATTCTATCATTTATATGAATTACAAAATGGAAAAAAGATACGATGAGGTAAACATATAAACCAAGTTGTAATTTTTCTCCTGTACAGCAGTGCATAGTCTTGGGTACCAAGTGGGGTGTGCGCAGTCGCTTTTGTCACGCTTGCCGTAGCATCGTGGACCAGAGAAGCGGTGGATCTTTCTCACCTTGGGGCAATCTCACTGATCTTTCTTTCCTTCTTTCTTTCTGGGATCTTTTTTCTTTTTCATTTTGGAACAGGTAGACAAGTCATTTCATTACTCGGTGTGAGCAACATTGTGCAACTTTCTTAATATCTGTAGTGCATAGCCCTAGAAGGTCATTATAATTCAAACGGAGCAAGTTGTTAACTGTTTTCGCACAAACTTTGCCTGTGATGCAAAGTAACTTCCCCGTTACAAACTGGCCAAGACAGAGAGACAGGGGCTGGACGCAGAGGGAAATATGTGCCTGGTCTGGCCCCACAGGGAGGATCACGAAGGAGCTTAGTTGATTTTCTTCACTCCCGCTTCTCCCTAAGATAAGGGTGGGAAAAAGGAGAGTGTTAGATTGGCTCAGTGGCGCGAACTAAAGCATCAGGGACTCTTACATTAAAAATTGATGTCACTGCTAATGTGTTGCTTGAGTGTATCCAAAGTCCTGCCTTTCTATTTCAATTTCCTTTTTGGTTATGTGAGACCAGCTATGACAGCCTGTTATGCATGGAAGGCTAGTGTTGCCAGATTTTAATTTAGGGAATACAGCACTTATTCTTGACGAATTGGTCCAGGAGGAACTGCAGTGGAATCTAAACAACTCTGGAGGTCCGTGGCAAGGAAACAGAGGGAGAGAGATTTAATCAACCTTCACCCAGGCAGCCTGTTGACAGATTTCTAGACTGACTTGATCAATGCACTGACTTCCCAAGTAAGACCTCAAAATTATTTGGACCGATTTCACTATACTTTAGTCTTCTCAGGATGTTATACTTCTGAAGCAACTAGCTTGGGGTTCCTTTTTAGGGTGCACAAACGAATAAAAGATGAACACGCCACGTTTTCTTGTGGTCCAGACTGAAGTGCGAAAATGGAGTGAGCTTAAGCTTCACTGGCCTGTGAATCATTTGTTCAGTCTACAATAAAGTTCACCATTAAAATCTCTCTGATATCCAGAATCAATGTCAACCGCAATCAAATTGGAGCCATGAACCCAAGAACGGCATTCACTTGAGCTGTAAATCCTAAACCCATCACCCTCCAGAGCAGAAGCAAAAATGAAGAAGTCAGTGAGTACTGTAATAGGTTCCATATGTTATTTTAAAGAGTCTTAAAAAAAAAAAACAACTTAGACTTACACATCACCATGGTTTTGTAGCAAGAATTTACATATGTGAATAAGAAGTGAAAGCACTGACAATGTCAATTTTTTGCTTCTGTTTTCTGCCACTTTTTAAAAACAGGGAGGGAAGTGTTCAGTTAGCCCTGGAAAGGCAGCCCTGGGGCCACGTGATGGGCACCGGAGAAAGTGGAAGAGTTGGCAAAGTGGACACGAAAGGAGGAAGGAAGAAGCGGACTCTTGGCTTCGGTAGATAAAGAAGCGTAGATAAGGAAATATAGATTTCAGACACCCCTCTTAGCTCTTCCCCTGCTACCCGGGTGCAGAGGGGTAGTGTTTCCCTTGAAGCATGGAAGTGACGAAGCCAAAATTTAACAGGGCCACATCTGCGAAAGTTTTGAAAGGCCATGACGGAATGGAAAGGGAAGCCATGTTCTTTGTCAGACAGATCTGTTTTCAAATTTGCATTCTGCTGTGTGATATTGGGCAATTCACTCAGCTTTGCAGAGCGTCAGTGTCCTCTGATGGGGAATTAATACTCCACTCACAGAGCTCTTGCTGTAACGCGCTCGTGCGTGTCTGACACTTACCCTCTCGTTTGAAATATATCGGTGACATGTATCCTATCATTTTGAACTATTCAAAAAAACCCATTTATTTATTTTGAGAAAGTGAAAAGGAGAGAGAATGGGTGCATGCATGTGAGCAGGGGAGGGGCAGAGAGAGAGAGAGAGAGAGAGAGAGAGAGAGAGAGAATCCCAGTGCAAAGCCGGACACGGGGCTCCATCTTACAAACTGTGAGATCATGACCTGAGCTGAAATCAAGGGTCAGATGCTTAGCTGACTGAGCCACCCAGGTGTCCCCAAATATTTCTTTTCTCTTCATACGATTACAGACTTCGCAGTGATGGATTAAGAACGCCCAGCATGTAGACTGATAAAAGGAGCACATATGTTTATCTATCTTTTCTGTCACTGCCTCATACACACCTGGCACACTGATTAGTCTACAGCTAAGTAAAGTTAGGAACTTCCCTTCCCTCCTGTGTGTAGCACGGTGCTGAGTGGGGTTGAAGCAACCTGACCCTCATGTTCCTTAAAAGTTTGCCATCTCACTGCAATAAGTCCCATTGGCCCATTGACCCCCTCAGCTAGGACGTCAGGGATGCTAAGTAGTAGATTTGCACAGTTGCTATTGTGCTAAGAGGTCTGAATCCAAGACTCGATCTCATTCTGTTTCTACTTTGGTTTATTGGAGATAGAAAGGTCAAGCTGTGGCAATGAAAAAAATGGAGGAAGCAGAAAGTCCCATGAAAGTTTAAGAAGGGAAAAAGAAAAGAAACTACAACCCAGTTGGAACAAAACGGTGACACAGACTGAACTGATCCTGTTTCTCCTCAGACAGGTGCTGCCGTGGGTTTCATAGTGGCCCTGCCACGAAAACCGACACCTGACCGAGGTCGCAAGCCCCGCATTCCATCCACCCCTCATTTCTTGCTATCAAAATGGAGACGTTTCACAAATTTGCTATCAAATGCTGAATGCGTGTATAAAAGGGCTGACAAAATGAGCCAATCAGACCACGACCACATCTGTCAAGGCTCTAACCCTTAACCTCAGCGAACACGTAATCTAGGATCAAACACAGAAACCCCGCAGATGTATACAAGGCATTTTGTGCGGCCTTTGAAAAGACTGTGACGGATGGCTGGTGCTATTCTGCAGGCCTGATGAGAAATCCAGGCTTGGCTCTGCTAGGAATATTTGCAATTTTAAAGAAAAAGTAGGTTCGAAGTTAGTGACTATTTAATCCATCCCAGCAAGGCCTGTCCCGCAGGCTGAGTTGAAAAATATTCCTCCTGACTCATTGCTATGCAGAGCAGTTTTCAACTCCGTTTGGAAATTTGTTTGGGATTTGAGAATAGAATTTGGTTTTCAGTTGTCTCATCTAGGCTTAATATCTGTTGTTTCATCCCAATAATGTGAGGGTTCTCTCCTTAATGACTTAATGATTTAATTCAATAGATGCCTCTCAGCCATTACATATACACATGAATGCAGGACCATTTTCTATGGTATAAACTTACAGAGCTTGACTTGAGACAAAAACAGAAAAACAAAAAGCAAGCATACACATACAAAACATACCACGGAAGAAATAGAGAAGTTGAGAGTCCTTACAGAGTTTGCTGAAAGACTATTTGAAAACAGTTGAAAGTATTGAATGAAAATTATTGAAAGTAATGATGGCATCTTTTCCAATATACATGAACCATGGCCAACACAGCTGCATTTACTGATGAAATGTCATTATGCCACGGCAAGCTCAAGGCTTTGGGGAAGGTTTCTTAGAATTCCACAAGATATGGCTTTGACTTTTTGTTGTGTTTGTCCGAAGCACACAGATCCCCAGGGGATAAGCCCACAAGATCTATGCAAGAGCTTAGACTCAGGAAGCAACATCTCTAGTGATTTCTCCTCCATGTCATTGTCCCTTTAATGTTTCTGTGTACATCTGGGTCATTGAGTTTTTGATCCCCCATGGGATAGGTTTACTATGTTATATCGTGGGTACAGATCACAAAAGCTGGGAAGAAAGTAAAAAATGTGAGCCGTTGGGCGAACTCTCCCTAAGACAAAGCACACAGATTCCTCCCTCCCCCGTGCTGGATGAACCCTGGACCCATTCCTTTGGCCTTAGCATCACTTATGGACATTTATGCCTATTGAAGAGGTCAGGATCAGGGAAGGAACAACATAGATGAAAATGAAGATGCCACCCTGATTATAAAGCTTCCTGTACCTAGTTAGTCTAGCAAACCGGTTCTGGGTATTTAGCAGTACCAACTAGATTTAACCATTAGTACGTGAAACTAATCAGAGTCATCTGTGTGGGGCAAGATGTGATCTGACCTAATGAAAGAAGAGTTGTAATTAAGAATATATGGGGAAAAGAAAGAATATATGGTATATGTAAAAGTCATAGTGTCCTTGCTACTTAGAGACTGAGAAAGAGAATAAGGATTGGCCCGGTGCCAGTTCACTGTACATGCCTCTCCCAGAAGTGTTTTCTTGAAAGAGATTTCCCACCCCGTTCTCCCCCCACCCCATCGGGACCTGCCATTAGCCTAGAGCCTAGTGAAGTGACTGTAATTAAATAGATTAGACTTCTGGTTTTGGTAAAGTAAAAGATTGAGAACAGGCTGCTCTTTAACCTGAGAGGTAGAAAGGCCAATCTACTGGGAAGTCAGTTAAAATGATTTTGTGTGTTAACTGATAAACTCAACAGACTTCCTTCCCTGAACGTAATATTTTCAGATTTTCGCATTACTCTGCATCCTTGTCAAGATCTCACACTCCTGGGCATTCAGATTTTTCACCATTTACATCATGCCCTTTTGTAAGTGGAGCACTGACGATTTGAGTGTGGCCGTCTGTATGCCGGGGAAGGCATGGCTCTGGGGGCAGGACAGCTTGACAGAAACTCTAGGGCTTGTTCCTTAATCTCTTGGGATCTGAGCTTTTCCCAGGTTGTTCTGAGGGTGGACGGATGCTTGGGTGCAAGACCGGTGCCCGGCATGGCGAATGCTGTATTGCTGTGGGATTGCTCTCGGTATCGTTAGTACCTACAGGATGGCTATGGCCTGAGTCAGCCTGACTTCTTTCGACTCAAAGATAAACATTAGCCCGTGACTATTGAACTGTGATACTCCCCTGACGGCTTTTGCATTTTGCCCTCATTCAGCCAGTTGAAGCTGGAGTCCACAGAATTGTGAAATGTTGAAGCTGGGGACCATCATGTGATTTACGATTTCATCTTGTTTTAAGCTTTCAAGCAACAGAATCGCTGAGCTTTTATTGTAATAAAAATGTGGGCCAGAAAAAATTCAGTCCCTTAGAATTCTCTCTCTCTTACAACGCAGAGGGAGGGATTCTTCATGATCTCAGCCTCTTTTCTGTTTAGGTATGCTCCCTCTCTCTCCCTCCCCCACGTCTGCCTCTGCAGATCTGTTTCCAGACTGCCCACACTGAATGGAGACCAGGAAGGGAGCCCAGCTGTTTTCCTTGTGTTGGCTTTCTGTGCTGAGCAGGAATTGCTGAGCAAAGAGCAGCATTTCTCCAGGGAGGTTCACAAGGGTAGTCCAAACCCAGTCTGGGGTTTTTCTTTTTTTTTCGAATTATTATTCAAAACTTCTGCCAAGTACTATCAGCGTGTGTGTAGGGGAAGGAAGGAGGGTAGCACACAAAGCCTGAAGTGCAGTTGGACCAGTCTTTAAAAACTATCAACTTGAATGAGGCAGGAATGTCTTGCACTTCTTCGATTTCTACGTTTAACAGGAGACAGTTGCTCGCAGGGAAAGTCATGTCCGATTCCATGGACTGTTGTGCAACCTTGCTCAGTATTCGGTAAGGCAGCACATAATTAAAATTCCTTTGAAAATGGTTGCCCAATGATTGACATTTGTTCCCAAATACATCATAATAGTAAATGCTTAAGCTGTTATTCCAGTGAAGTTTTTTTTTTTAACGGAAGGAAAATAAAATGTCTTTTTTTTTTTTTTGAAAGGGTGATTGAGCTTTTTTTTTTTTTAAAATTGGAGGAATCGGATACATTTATGACTAGTCAGACTGGAGTAAATTGAGAAGAGCAAAAGAAGGCACTATGCAGAATTCAAGGGAGTTGCCTACTAGAGACTAGAATGCTCTTGAATTTCCAGAGACGAAGAGATAATGACGACCTGTTTCCCTTCTAATACGTTGTCATGAACTGTCCCTTCAAACGCAACCAACCTTCAGTATTGCTTTGAAGCAGTCTGACGTGCCTGCTTCCCCAGGACGAATGCTGCTCAGTGCTAGAAATCTCTCTATGCCATGACTCCCTGGAGTTCTTCCTGTCTGATGTCTCTCGGTGCTCCAGTCTTCATTTCTGCATGGAAATCCTACATTCCAGACAGCTCGTTTTGTCTGTGTTTTCAGAAGGAAAGGACCCCTCTGATGCGCTCCCACAACCGGGAAGGCTGTAGCTTTAAGACCTGCATGGATGCCCCAGTTTATGGATACTACAACAGCAATCACGGTTTGAGAAGACTGCCACCAAGCCAGGATTTGGATGCTAAGCATTGTTGAGCTCACCCAAACACCAACCTTACAAAGCCTCAGCAAACTTAGAGTTGACTACATGTCAGAGGATTTTGAATTGTTCCTGAAGGATTACTTCTCGGGTATTAAATCCACGAATGCCAAGGGGCTATGATAACATCATACTGTTTGTTTGATCTTTTTTTTTTTTTTAATTTCTATTTGTTATTTTTTTATTAATAATTTATTGTCAAATTGGTTTCCATATAACACCCAGTGCTCATCCTAACAAGTGCCCTCCTCTGTGCCCATCACCCACTCTCCCCCCTCCCACACCCCCCTCTCCCCTCAGTTTGTTCTTAGTCTTTGAGAGTCTCTTATGTTTTGTCTCCCTCCCTCTCTGTGGCTTTTTTCCTTCTCCTCTTCCCCTCCCCCCTGGTTTTCTGTTAAGTCTCACAAAGTCCACCTATGCGTGGAAATATATGGCATCTGTCTTTCTCTGCCTGCCTTATTTCACTCAGCATAATACCCTCCAGTTCCATCCATGTTGCCACACATGGCCAGATTTCACTCTTCCTCATTGCCGCGTAGTATTCCATTGTATATATATACCGCATCTTCTTGATCCATTCATCAGTTGATGGACACCTAGTCTCTTTCCATAATTTGGCTATTGTCGAAAGTGCTGCTATGAACATCGGGGTACACGTGACCCTATCTGTCAGCACTCCTGTATCTCTTGGGTAGATTCCTAATAGTGCTATTGCTGGGTCATAGGGTAGTTCTATTTTCATTTTTTTGACTTTTGAGTAGTGAATGCATGCATCATGTGGGAAAAGTATAATATGTGAGTGACCCATGGAAATCACAATTTTCCACCAGTGTATTTGGTAGTATAAATCCAGTTCTACTAGATTCTACTAGAAAAATACTTCAGTTCTACTAGAAAAATACTTCAATGCATACTAGTTTTGCTTTCCACATTTGGGAGGGGGTGAGTACTTTATTTTATATCAGTAGGGGGTCTCAGCAGCCTTATAGTCTATTTATTCATGTTAAAGATGAGGAAACTGAGGCTGAGAACAGTGAAATGGTTTGCCAAAGGATTACACTGAGGACTTAATGATTTGAACAGTGGTCTTCTGACTGGAATCCCAGTGCTCTTTGTACTATGCCATTCTGAACCCTTTAAATAAAACTAAAATCCAAAGACTATTCTTGATACATAGACTTTCAGGTGGAAGAGTTGACGATAATCACAGATAAAGAAACCTGTCTGTCTTATCTGGATAGGTCATGCGCTCATTAGGAAGAAGAATGAAGACGGGAGAAAGTAGGAGGAAAGAAATGGCAGAAACACAAGTAATCATGGGAAAAGACTGGAGCAAGGGCAAATACCAGACATTTTCAAGATTAGAAGAAATCTGAATCAAGTTACAAAATCAAAAGATTTCTTCAGGCAGAAGCAAGGGTTTATGTGTGTAAAGGGAATAAAGTAGAAATACTGTTTTATTAATGCATATGATGGAATCTGCAGGGGCAGACGGAAGCAGAGCCCTAATAAAGGCTAGAGATACCAAACCATTCCAGTAAGGTTCTGAATATTAAATGGCTTCTGCATATTCCCTTCCAAAAATACGTAAGGAGGAGCGGGAGGGAAAAAGATAATGATTTAGAGGGATGTCTCATATATTATTTACTGAGATCGGCAGGAAAGTCAAATTCAATAAAGTAGAGATTGATTTGTCAAACAAAGTCCAGCAAGGGGATTAGTAAAATAAATACAGATTTCAGTGAAATTGTGCCCTAGCCCTTATTTTTTAAAGCCATGCTTCAGAAAGTTTGTATCCATGAGAAATATGGATAATTTTTATCAAATGGCAAGAACGGGCAAATTTTTATGTGTTTAGATTATCACTTAGTATTTATGTTGTTGAGATTAGCCCCTGAGAAGCTGCTTACTTACTTTTGGCACTTAATGACAGTTTAGGATATGAAGTCATCAACTGGGTCCCTTGTTATGACCATAGAAAATGTTACGACCTCCAGTCAGTGATTATTTTTGAAGGAATGGGGAGAAATGGTATTGCATATTATATATGTGTATGCATATATATATACATATATATAATCATAAGCATAGTATGTAAGTATTTTAAAGGGAAAATACAGACCTTAAGAACACAAAATTTAAAGACGTTATTGTAAGGAAATGTGTATTTTCTCGTTGATAATAATCATGTAGTTCTTTTTTGACTATTTATATAATCATGACGACAGGTTGTTATTTTTACCAATTTGTAACTGCTATCAATTTCTTGTAAGACAGCTAAGGTTTGTAAGTATTGGTTAGAATGATCTTTGAATTTAACCAAACTGAAAAAAACAAAACAAAATAACTTTTGGCTTTGGTGGGAAAGTTGGGGCTCTAAGATTTGAAGCAAAGTGACCTCTGGAACCCTCACATAGCTTTTCTCATCTGCAAATTGTTTCTCAGTGTCAAGTGAAAGCATCTGTCTTCCATTGCACCAGACTTGTCTTCCCCGTTCTTATTTTACTTTCCTGTTTCATGAAGTAGAGACAGTTTACAGTCGTGACCCTTTTACAATTAGAAAAGGCATTTCTCCAGCAATTTTGTTTTTAAGAATTTCAGGTAAATTTTACTTCTGTATTCTCTGATCAGATATTTGCCTTTGTATACATACAAGCTTCTTTTCTCCACCCCATCTCAAACTTAGAGTGATCTCATCATCCAGTGGTTTAAAATTTTTGTTTGTTTGTTTTGGGTATCAGGTATTTTAGGATGACAGTTTTTCAAAACTGAGTTCCAAAAAAGTTCATAGGCTTATGATATTTTAGACCAACTATTAAGTGGAACTGACGATTCTGCCTTTAGGTTTATAGTGATTCCATCTTAATCACTGAATGGCATATATTAGTGGTATTTGCATGGAAGGTGGATTGTAAGCCTTGACTGTGTATTTTTAAAAAGAAGGCAGGAGTTCAACTCTAAGATATGCAGTGTATCAGAGATAGAGGGTCTGCATATGCCTCTTGTTTTAATTCTAATGAAACATAGCCCCACTACGTAGGCTTCTAGCTCATTTTAGGGAAGTAGGAAACCTATAAATGTATGAATTGTTTAAAGAAGGTATGGAGTGGAACTTTGGATTTGAAAAGGAAAAAGGTGATCAGCAGCATGATTATCTGTGTAATTTGGGGGCCCAGTACAAAAGGAAAATATAGGACTCTTTGTCCAAAAATTAAGACGTTCAAGGCAATGATAAAGCATTTAATCAAACGCGGGGCTCTTCTGAGCATGGTCACACCTATAAAGCCTGCCCTGGTCAGAAGTTTGAGATGGGGGTGGGGCGCCTAGTTGGCTCGGTTGGTAGAGCTTGTGACTCTTAATCTTGGGGTTGTGAGTTCGAGCTCCACATTGGATTTAGAGATTATTTTATGAAAAAGAAGTTGAGATGGGAGTAAAAAGGAAAAGGAATGATCTGGTTTTTTTCCAAGCTGTTTCTCTCTCTGTATCTTTTCCACTCTTACCTGGGTACTCATCAGATATGACCATCTCTCAAGTGGGTACTGTTGGATCAGTTAACTAAGACACTGACAACTTAACTTTAATTCGTGGAGGAAAGAGCAGGAGGGGGCGGTCTCATTCCTTGTTCTCATTCTACCAGTGATGACTGGGTAGGGGCGGGGTGAGGGTTGAAGTTCTGCTGAACTGACCTAGGAGACAAAGCACAAATGTAGGAACTCTGTGACTTTCTCACAGTGTCTTAGATGCTCTGCAACTAATTTTTCAAGGCCGTAAGAGGCGAAGTCTATCTTACAGGGTTATTGTACAGAGTAGAGACGGCGTGAAAAGTCCTAGCACAGTGGCGGGTATGCACCGGGTGCTCAATATATGTTACATATGTGGTCTCTTTTGTTTGTTTGTTTGTTTGTTTGTTTGTTTTGTTATGAGTGAGGAGATGTACTGAGGATGGATGAAAAGACCTCAAGTCTCAGATGCGGTGGAGGATCTCGAAATGCTTCAAGAGCCTCCTAGGAGTTGGCTGCCTCTCCGCTTCCATCCTTAGTTCCCCAGTGCTTTGTAAGGGTTTAAAACTCAGAACTGCATCTTTGCTTCCCAAACAGGGCAAGAAACAATCTGTGGGAAGTCAGTACACAGTAGAGTTCAGTCTCCGACACTGAAAATTTGCCAACTCTCACCCACACTCGAGCGATGAGAAAGCAGCTGTGGGCAGCAGGGGAGTGAAAGCCACGGGGTCACTGGGATACATTAGGCTTACAGATGTTCCATTGTTCACCCTGAGATTTTGTAGCTTGTCTGTTTTGGCCATTTGGGTTTCCGTGATATGCAAAGGATACAGCCAAAGCCATTTTATGTAGTTTTTCCACTTTGTTTTGATTTATTATTTGTTGTTTACAATATTATCTCCAAAACAATGATGGAATTTCCTTCCCTGCTTATCTGGCCTGTTTCCATTTTGCCTGTTTATTTTAATTTCCTTTTTTTGGACTGAAACCTCCACATGACTTTCCTTTGTTTATTTCCTTGCATGTATGTGTCAGCATCATTTATTAGCATGTCCTCTCAGATGAACTTTGTTCATTAGTTACAAAGCTTTTATTTCCTGGTTCCTAGTAGGACTGTATTCAGTGCTCCATGTTTCCGAGTATCGCATGATGGTTTGGGTTAGCAGTTTCCTCATCGGTGCTCTCTGCAAGCGGATGGCTTGCTTTCCATGGACTCTCGACAGAACACGTGAGGCAGGGAAGCAGTCTGCTGCAGAAGATGCTTTTCTCAAATCTTCCGTCAATCAACCCTGCTCTGCTTATCAATGCCGATTTGGGTTTCCTTGTATTTGGGCAGTAGGTTATGTAAGCATAAGACCTGCTTTCTGCAGACATGCTCGATTCCTTGAAGACATTCTCATGAAAACTAGTCTGTTGTTAACTAATGAGCAATTACAGCTTGCACTATCAGCTGCTCGGGGATGCATGATGAATGTTAGACTGGGCTCTTTCTTATGAAGAGCTTACAGCCCACTAAATCCATAAAAAAGTGAAAGAAAAGAGGTAATTCGACTTTTACATCTGTTATTTGAATATATTGGATCTGCTGCCTCATTTTCTCTGGATTCTCATGATTTACTGAATTAACTAGTTCATCAAACATCTGTTTAGTATTTACTCTATACATGACACTACCTCTAGTGTCAAGATGCTTTAAAAGACCAGAAGGTGGAAATAGAGTTGAAAGCAAATAAATAAAATAAAGGGTAACAGGAGGCACAATAGAAATCTGTCCAAAGTATATACAGAGAGTAACTGAGGACGGAAGGTCTTTATTCTCTTGGAGGACGGGTGGGAGAAGATGTCACAAACAAAGGCGAAAGGTACTGGATATATCTGAGTTCCGTCCATATCTTCAAATGGCTGAAACAGTGGCTGAGGATGCAGCAGTGTATGGTGGGAGAAGGGAAGTAGAGGAAACCAGACATACAGGGCCGTGGTTGCCATTTTAAGGAGTTAGGATTTTATTCTCTAGGGAGGAAAAGTTTTGGGTGGGTGGAACATCTTTATCAGATATACTTAAAAAAAAAAAAAGGATCCTGAGAATGATAGATTCAGCGGGACTTGAAGGAGGCAAGGAGACTCCTTAGGACAGGATAGAGCTGAAAGATTTGTCAGGGAAGTTAGACTTTATAGAATTGGTGTCAATTTTAAAATATTGTCTTTAAAGCAACTGCTGATGAAACTGAGGCTGAGGAGTGTGATGTAGCCAACAGATATTGAGGAGAATATTTCTCTGTGCTTCCACTGCAGTTTGAGAAGGTGATTATTGTGGCATTTGTCACACTATGCTGTAAGTCACCGTACTGTGATTACTTGTTTACAGCTCCTTCTGCCCTGAGACATTAAGCTTCTTAAGGTTCATGGGCAAACTACCAAATTATTTGTGCATGCCTAGCACGGAGCCTTATATCGAGAAGCACTCAGTAGATGTTTGAAGACGAACAGTCCTGACACCAGAGCCTCCTCCACGTGCAATACCTGGCATGGAAACACGAAGATTTCTCTCAGGCTGTCTTACAGCTGCCCGCCTCCGTCTCGCCTCCCGAGGGGGCCAGAGCAAAGTGACAACTAGGTATACTGGGCAGGTGATGCCTTTTACTTTGCTCTGAAATTTCTATCACTTCATCATTTACCAAAATGCATCCCTGCCTCCAGAAGCCTGCTTTAAAATAGCAGTAATGAATATTTAAAGTATAAAAAGTGGCCCTAAAAGTTGATGCCTGTTGTGACACTGTCTTCTATGGTCTCGCCATCCACAAATCAAGCAGGATAATTTGCCTTCGTATCTTTCTTTTATGGTAATTCGTGTTTTAACCTGGATCACACTTTATTCTTCCATGCAGGTCCGTAATGCCTCCTGCCTGGCTCTTCCAAGATGGAGGAGAAACCGGTGGGAGAGCCTACTCAGGTGGCGTCTAAATTCAAACTGTCTGCCAAGGGAGAGAGTGCAGGACAATGGCTGGTGGAGGATCATGCTCGGATATGGGAAGTTCTAAAGACAGAGGAGGTAAGACAACTCTAAATGACTCAATTGGTACAGTGGTGGATTTTCTTAGACTTGAGACTCTAATTCTTCGTGTAGTCACCCCACAGGCCAGCTTGGCAAAGTTTTCTTCAGGGGCCATTGGCACACCTCTGCCCAGTGAACAGTAGGTCGAGAGTGTGTCCCTTGGACATAACTCCATAGTGATTTAACTCAAACAGGTGGCCCTGACAAGTAGGGCTTCAAATACCCAAGTAGACATTCTCCTTGTAGAATCCCACCAGTCCTAAATGGGAAATCAAAACAGAGTGAGAAAGTTAATTACTAAGGATCAATCACAACATGTGGAATTACATGAATTCATTGTTTGGCAGCATAAGGCTAAGTGTATCAGAGCTCTCTGGTTGCATGCAACAGAAATTAACTCTGACTAATTTAAGGAAGATGGGAAATTATTGGAGGGTATTGGGAAGATCACAGAATTGATGGAAGGCTGATGAAAACTGGGTTTGGCGCCTGGGTGGCTCCATCAGTTGAGCATCTGACTCTTGACTTCAGCACAGGTCATGATTTCACCATTCATGAGATCAAGCCCTGTGCCAGGTTATGTGGTGACAATATAGAACCTGCTTGGGATTCTCTCTCTCTCCTCCTCTCTCTGCCCCTCCCCCTGCTGGCATATGTAATTTTAGATCTATCTTTTAATTCACTAATTCTTTCTTCAGTTGTATGTAATTTTCTCTTTAAATCAACCATTGAGTTTTAAACTTCAGGTATTCTATTTCTTACTTCTAGAAGTTCTGTTTTATTCTTTTAAAATTTTCCAGTCACTTCTTTTAGTGTCTTGCTATCTATTCAGATCTTTATTTTCAAAGACTATTTGTCAAGAACTGTAAAGGCTATGAAATTTTAGGCTATTTGCAAGTTAACTTGCCAATGTAGTGCAGATACTAAAAGAAGACACGAGACTCTTGTCTCAGAGACAGAAGACTATTATGTGCAGAAGAAATAGTAGCCAGAGTGTCAGCATGTTTGTTTTTGTTCCTTATGTCACAGATCCTCTAGGGCCTATATAACTGCCTACACAGGAAAAGATCGCTGACTTTGGGAAACTTTCCAATTTATAGTAGATAGTAAGTAAGCCTGCACTTTCTCCTTGGGGGAGATATTACCTTATCCTTTAAGGTTGACAATAGGCTGCAAACACAGGCCTGAAAAGTGGTCTGGTAAAGATCAGGCAGGCCTCGATCTTTTGGCCTACAAAACAAGACATGAAGAAACAAGAGAGACTCATGGAGGAGTGTTTCTTAACAATATTAAATATAATATTAATATTAAATATAATAAAAATAATCTTAAATATAATATTCTGAGTTGGCAATGCTAATAACTGTGGATCTTGTTCTGCTATGTGTTCTTTCTGTTGGCTTTTGCACACGATGTTTTGTTTCTTTGCGGGTTTTATGATTTTTGACTGTGGATTCATTTTTCTTGGAATGAAGGGAGTTTTTTCTGTAGAGAATTTGCATTTGCTTCTGGGAGCACTATCAACCAGAAGTTAGTTTAAAGTAAATTCTTAGCTTGAGGTTTTTCAGACTACTCCATGTGAATACAGGCGGGAAGCCTGTGGACGAGTATATTTGTGGCATTAGTTCCAAGAGGAAATGGCTCCCCCTTCCCAATACACCCCTGCCCCTATTCATTTTTAAAGCAGCTTTCCTGGCACTGTTGTGGAGGGCACATCATTCTGAGTTCAGCTTAATGTGGAAGGAATAACATTTTGGGGTCCTGGTTTTATGCAGTGGAATTCTCTGTAGATTCTCTCTCTTGGAATTCTCTGTAGATTCTCTCTCTCCCTGGATTTTGTCTGTTAGTTTGTGTGTTGTTTAAAGTAATAAACCTATATTAGTTAGAGGAACACTAATGCTGCATCAAACACAGTCAAAATTTTAAGTGGCTTAACACAATAAAAATTTATTTCTTAATCATATGATAGTCCAATACTTGAGTTCATTCTTAAAGGAAAAGCATAAATTAGCCCAGCAAATGGGATTTTAGAAGAAGAATGGGAGAAAATATTCCTGGAAGAGGGAAAAGTGTGTAAAGGGCAGTATTTGAGAGAATGTACTGCAGTTTGGAACATTTGTAGCACAAAAGGAATGGCAAGAGATGAAATCAAGAGGGACCAAATACTGAAAGGTCTTATGTACTCCATTCAGAAATTGTCTTGTGGGCCTCGGGGAGTCAATGAAGAGTTTTAGACGGTGCTAGTGACAGGATTAGATTTGTTTTTTAGGGGGCGCCTGGGTGGCTCAGTCAGTTAAGCATCCGATTTCAGCTCAGGTCATGATCTTGTGGTTTGTGAGTTTGAACCCGGTGTCGGGCTCTGTGCTGACAGCTCAGGGCCTGGAGCCTGCTTCAGATTCTGTGTCTCCCTCTCTCTCTGCCCCTCGCCTGCTCATGCTCTGTCTCTCTCTGTCTCAAAAATAAGTAAAAACATTAAAAGATGTTTTTTTTAAAAAAATTCATGGTTTAGAAATGTGAAGGATGGCCTTGAACACTTCCAAACCCTCTAATCCACTTTGGTCTTTCTTTTGTATCTACGTTGTACTAGTCTGTGTTCAATGGGGAATTATGTGGGGTTGTTCCTTTTTCAGGATAGGGACTCTCTCTCTTCAACTAGACAGTCTGTCCTTGAGATCATGTTCATTAGTTTTAATTCTACTGCACTCTAAACCCAAAGCACTGGCATACTGCTGGGCACGGGTTGAAATAAAAACCTGATGATTAATTGATGAGTCGTTTTCATAGCATTTATGTGATCCTATAATCATTATTTCACAGTAATATGTTGTTTCTCTAAATTGTAACATCCACCATAATATTGCCATCTGTGAGTACAAAGGTGAATCATATGATTCACCGTAAAACAGCGCTTAGTAGTGGTGATTTTTTTTTTTTTTTTTTTGGCCGTTGCTGATTGAATTTACATTGAGTCATCTACCAAGCACGGGACTTGTCTGTATCCAATGTTTTACATTTGTGACAAGCCTGCCAAGATAAGCAATGTTGTCCGTGGCTGTGGAACAGAGATGTTCTCTGTGTGAAATGAAACTAGTGAATGCCTGTATGGAGACTGGACATGTGACCTCTTCCTCTCTATCCAGCTCAGGAACGGGGCCCCACATTGTAGCATCATATTCTTGGAGGAAGAAATAGTAATGTGTTCATCATGCATGCTTTGGAGATTAAATCACATTCATCTGAGGGACAGGAAGAGAGAGAATTCAAATACAAAAGTAGATGACAATTTGGATGAGCATTAGGGGTGCATTGCACTAATCTTCTTAGAACCAGATTTTTGTTGAACCTAACGGCTATGGTTCGATTACAGAGCTAGGGTTCTTCTTTGCGATTCTGAATGCATGTCTTTTAAGCTCCGCCACAAATTTTAGTATGAGGCAAAGGGATAGAAATGTCCTGCTTAGGAAGTTATTAATATATAAAAATGCCTTGAAGTATTTTTGCTGGAATGAATAAAGTAGATGTATCATCAGTAGCGGGAAATGGAATTTTGAGACTAAATAATATTCAATTAGGATCTGTAGGACAGGGAAAATATCATTGATTGAGCACCTTCCTGGGTCAAGGATTATATATAGTTGGCACTTTCGTATTCATCAATATGTTTCATTGTCACAGCCAAAGGTATATTTTTCATAAGGATTTTGAAGATTAGAGGTTAAGGAATGTGCTCAAGGGTACATAGCTGGTAAGAGGCAGAGTAACATTCAAACTCCAGTTTGTCTCTCTTCATTTGTATACTCTTACTTCCTCATGAAGTTGTCTACCAAAGTTGTTTAAATCAGTCTGATTCTACGTTTGGTTTCCTTGCCCAGACTTTAACTAATCCTGGCCAGGGTACACAGCATCCTCAGGTCGATGAATGCTATGAAGCTTGCTTTCACAGAGCTTGGCTTTGCAACGTCTGGTGGGAGTAAACACCGATGTACCCGCTGAGTCACAGCTTTCTTCCATGCCTCAGAGTGTTGTCCCAGTGTGTGTGACTGGGCTTCCATATTAGTTCCTCATATAATATCCCAGAATCTCATGGAGGCTGCACCCTGCCCTTAACTTCATCCTGTTGAAATGGAGCCCTAAAACTCTGCTAAACTCTTTGTAGCTTTCTTTTCTGCACAGCTGAGTTCTGCTCCACGTACCCCAAGCTGTTGATTGGGGTCCAATTGTGAACAGTCTGATTGTTTGGAACCTGCATATTTTCACCCATTTCCTGAGCTCTTATCATTTCCTTGTACATTAAAATCTGTTAGAATCACATCAACGTTTTCCTATGCCCTCGAGAAACTGCTCACCAAACAGGCTATTACCAAGGGGCACACACTTTTTATCAGGGAGGCTCTCTAGCTCCAATCTACCAAGTTTGTATCTTCTTATTTTTATCCATTGGCTCTTGTTGCCAGAGCCCCATGTTGCCCAGTGTAAGACTGTTTGAGTCACGGCACGTGACATTTGTAATAAGTTCCACAGTCTAAGCCACAGGGTGGGGGTGGGGTGCAGGGGGGATATTCTGGATATCAAACTTTTCATTGTAGTTACATTTCAGTGTCAGTGTAAAAAGGTGCTTGTGTACACCTCTTCAAGGAAGATATCCTTGACCCCTCTGGTCAGGGTTAGCGACCACACTCTGTGGTCTCGCAACACTTCTGCTCATCTACCTCGTAAGACCCATCACATGAAGGATACTTGTATGTTCATATATTGCTGTCTCCCAAACTAGAATGTAAGCTCCCCAAGGGCAGGGCCTCTGTCATATTCACCTATATATGCCCAGTAATATTCACAGTGTTTGGCCTATAGTAGGTACTTAATAAATATTGAATACAGAGAATATACAGAGGGACTAAGAACGTGGATTCTGGAACCAGACTCGCTGTGTGAACTTGTCACATTTCTTAATCTCTGCACTTCAATTTCTTCATCTGTAAAAATGATATAGTAGTATGATCGTTGTGAGAATTAATTGAATTATAATGTGTATAGTGCTTAGAACAGTGCCTTCTACATAATAAGCAATAGATGTCAATAGATGTAGACTTTTATTATTGGGGAATGAATCTGTGAGGGGGGAGGAGTACAAAATGTTCCCCCATGTTGGCCTATCGATTGTACAGTAGTTGCTTTTACTTCCGCTGTCTGAATTTAGGATTTCCCCCTCATTCTGGAAGTCCCCATACTCCAGGATCCTTTCTAGTGGCGAAACGACTATAGAAACTTGAACCGATAGACACAACAATAGCCTGACTCTAATGAGACCACCCTCAGTAAAGTTCCTACAGAGTGATCCCTCAGGCGGGAGGACAGTCAACCCCAACTGAACAGCATTGTGCTGAGATACACAAATAATTCTGGGGTAGTGGTCAGGTGTGTGTGTTTCAGAACCACTTAGCTCTCCTCCCTCCTTACCCTGTGTGTGAGGTGTGCTCCTCAGCGGCAGTGTCCACGAATCAGAGAGAACGGGCTGGGGGTCCTAAACCTTGTGTGGTACTGGCTGCTGATGCAGGTCGCTCGGGTCATGATTTGAATGGGAAGACCAGCCAATGGTCTCAGACGATGAAATAAGACGGGATTGATATGAAGACCGCTTTCTCCTGTAAATATCTTGTAGACACTTTGCAACCAATTTAGCCTGCTCCATTTGGCTCCCAGTTCTAGAACACACCCTGCCTTCACCATGCCGGACGTGAACATTTCTTTGTATTTTGATACAGAGAGATGGGGAACTCTAGGTAAATTTAGAAAAGAAGGAAGGAAGGAAAGAGGAAGGAAGGAAGAGAGGAAGGGAGGGAGGAAGGAAGGAGAAAGAAAGAAAGAAAAGAAAAGAAAAGAAAGAAGGAAAGGAAGGAAGGAAGGAAGAAAGAAAGAAAGAAAGAAAGAAAGAAAGAAAGAAAGAAAGAAAGAAAAGGAAGGAAGGAAGGAAGGAAGGAAGGGAGGAAGAAGGAAGGAAGGAAGGAAGGAAGGAGGAAAGGAAGGAAAGGAAGGAAGGAAGGAAGGAAGGAAGGAGGAAAGGAAGAAGGAAGGAAGGAAGGAGAAAGGAAGGAAGGAAGGAAGGAAACAAGTTTCTCCAGGGCCTCAAAGTCTTTCATTCATGGGGCCTGCATTCATGGGGATCTTAAATCTCCAAGAAGAAGTTTGCCAAGCAGTTCTGTTTCAGGCCATTGTTTTCCACAATGTGTTCACTGTAAACTTCAGGATCTCTCTTTATTCCCTTGAAAACCCATTGTGTCAGGAGAAGCTTGGCATGAGGCAGTAAAGAGGCAGGGGATGGGGGAGAAGAGCTTACCAATTGGAATCGTTCCCATGAAAGGGAAAGGAAATATCTTCAGTTCTTTAAGCTTATCTTCCCTCTGAGGGGGCAAATACAGGGAAGAAATGACTTATTTAAATTTGTTCTTGGATTATAAAAGTAGGGTGTTTGGGAGAGGTTGCATATCTTCCCACAGCAGGGAGTAACTATTTTAAGGTCCCATCCTTTGTCAGGGGTCCCCTGAGAGGAAATAGTTGAAAATCTTCACTAGGAACTCTTCCTCTATGACCTGGAATCTGAGAAATTCACCTGACTTACTTAACGGAAATCTCAATCTAGGAATCTCAGGAAACTTTATAGATGAAGGAAATTTCAGTGAAGCAAATACTGGGGGGTGGGGTGTTGCTGACTGGAAAGGATTAGCATCCTTTAAAGAATTTCGCTCCGACGTCAGTAGCCCAATGTCTTTACACATCATGCTGTTCTCTCCATTTAGAATGCCCTTCCTTCCCCTTTCCTAGCTAATGTATGCTCATTCTTCAGGCTCTGGGAATTATCCTCAGTCGCCACAGACCATGTTATGTGCTCTTGTCATTTTTCCCTCACTCTTTTTTTTTTTTTAAAGCCCTTGGTGTCCTCTTTATGGACACTTGTCATATTATATGGCAAATGCTTATTTCAGAGTCTTTTCTAGTGTACTATGAGTTCCTAACGTGAGAAATTGGGTCTGTCTTATTCAGATTACATCACTGCAGTGTTGAGATGTTTGTTGAGTGAATGAATGAACAAAAGAACAGACAGATAAACCACCATCTCGCATTTTGGTAAGAGCATCTGAGAACACCTAAGTGACCGAATTTTTGGGTGTGTGTGTTTGGTAGCGTTTTCTCTGATATAAAAGGGCAGACTCAAGGCCCAGAACCACACATTGTATTCTGTGGCTTGTACTTGCTGATAAGAGAGGCACAGTACGATTTTATTGGATTTCTGAGAAATAAACAACAGATGCATATAGTAAAAATACAGTGACAATAAAAGCAAATAGCTTGATGAAAGGAGTGCTCAGCAAGCCCAATACCCTCTCCGCCCACTCTTGTTCACCCTTATGGTCAAATCGTGTTTACAAACGAACTCACTGTGGCCTTAAAACTTCCATCTTAAGTAGGATGAATGCAGCCCAAGAACAGATCTGAATTGTTTCAAAGTAAAAATGTTGATCAAGGAAGCTAAAAATGGCAGAGACTGGAAACATTGTGATGGAAGCATCATGCCATCTCAAGGTGGGAGGAGAAGTTATTTTGAAGGCATAGTTGCGGGTGGGAGATCTGTGAAAGCAAGCCAGAGCCAGGATTTCAACAGGGAGTCCAGTAGTGTTACAATTTACTAAGAGAAGTCCAAACTGCTGACAACACTGAGACAGAAGGCGAGTGATTCCCAAACACATAGGACTTCTTGGCAGAAATGTAGCAAGCCTCTCGATACAAAGTATACACACAAGGACGAACTATCACTTTTGGGCAGGGAGCTAGGTGTCCCTTTTCTTTTTCTTTTTTATTTTTAAGTTTATTTTTTATTTATTTTTTTTTTGAGAGAGACCAAGACAGTGTGAATGAGAGAGGGACAGAGAGAGAGGGAGAGACTCTCATGCAGGCTCATGCTCCCAGCGCAGAGCCCGACACGGGGCTGGAACTCATGAAACCTTGAGATCATGACCTGAGCTGAAACCAAGAGTAAGACGCTTAACTGACTGAGCCATCCAGGTGCCTGATGGTGGCATCCCTTTTCTGAATGGAGGCAGGGTCCACAAGGAGGAAGATGCAGAGGCTTAACTGTGTCACACTGGCACTATAGAGCCATGCAGGTGCTGACCGTTAAGCAACCAGTAGAATTTGAACTGAGGGGCAGCTGCGTGACTCAGTGGGTTAAGTGTCCAACTCTTGATTTCAGCTCAGGTCATGATCTCATGGTTTGTGAATTCGAGTTCCGCGTTGGGCTCTACGCTGAGCAGAACCTGGTCGGGAGTCTCCGTCTTCCACTCTCTCTGCCCCTACCCACCCCTGACAAAATAAATAATCTTAAAAAAAAAAGAAAAAGAATTTGAGCTGGGAGCTGAGAGAAGGTATGTGGAGAAAAGAGCCACATTATTCATCCCTAGGTTTCTTTCTTTTTTTTTAATTGTGAGCACAAAAACACAGGACACCGTAGAAATCCTAAGTGAGAGCCAGTTTTCAAATGACTCTTAAACATCGAGTCACCATGTCAAATCTTTTCACATCACAGCCAGTCATTGTAGAAGCAGGAGGAACTTTCAGGGGCCATCTAGTCAGAATGTAGCGTGCCCGTTAGTCGTCCTTAACCAGTGGGGGCGCCTATTCAGTCTTTTAATGCTATTTCCTCACTGCTTCCATGGTCGCGTGTTTCTTTCGCAGTGGAGAAACATCCATGGCATGATGCCACCGCTTAATTCTTATTCTTCGGCTAAATTAACCAGGAGGCTAGTAAATGCGATGCCCGGATTCGCTTAATTTTCTGCACGTTTGTGAGATAGCAGCACATGACCTGTAGTAAGCCCTTAATTGCCATTTTTAAATGATTGGATACATACCATATGCGAAAGTATATTTCTTGCTCAAAAAGTGCAAGTTCCTTCCAGACATGGTAGGATTTGAGGATGCAGGCGATAAAGGGGGAAAGCCTCATGGCTTTTGGATTTAGCTAGAATTTGGTTTGAATGTGGGAGTGACGTTTACTGGATGTAATATCTTGGGCAGTAGTTAACCCTCTATGCTACAGTTTCTTCCTCTATAAACTGTGGATAATATTGTTTGGGGGAAGGTTGAATATACAATATCTATGAACCATCTAGGACAGTGATTGGGACATAGCAAGTGCTTGATAATATTATTTCCATTTTTCTCTTTCTAGTTAACTCAGGACCAATCACAGAACCATTTGAGTTTCGGCCCATTGGAAAGTTGCGGATAGAGTGAAATTAATATGCAAAACTGTTAACATCTGTCGATTATAGATGGTGGTAATAATGATTGTGTCTATTTCTATTTCTGTGTACGTTTTACTATTCTGAAAATTAAACCAAAAAGAAATAAGTAAAAAATAAATAAAATGACAGATGTCATTGAATAAACCACCTAAAATAAATTAATTTCTACATTAGTAAATATAGAATAGTGAATTGAGTTATTTGCTCAGTAAATACTTGCTGAATAACTAGCACGTACAGGACCGACGCCTTGTGGAGTTTACGGTCCGGGGGAGTACAGATTAAAACGGACATAAAGGCATCATATATGTGATCAGGGAAATAAAGGGGAGATACAGAGTTGTAAGGGAGCACGTATGAGGCACAGTTTGCCTGAATTTGGGAGGCTAGGAAAAGCTAAGAGTAATTAATGATGCGTACAAGTACGCGATGTACAAAACAAGACGTGGGGAATGAACTGGATGAAGTACGCCAAGAGTTGCAGGCGGGGAGGGAAGTCCTTTGCACACGAAGAGGGACAAGCACGTGCAAAGGCACGGAGGCTAGAAGGGGCGGGGGATGTGAAGAGTGATTCAATACGGATGGAAGACAGGCTTCAAAGAAGGGGTAGGGGGAGATGCGGCTCGAAAGGAGGGCAGGGGCAGATCATGCAGGGCCATGGAAGTTTCCTGCCTCCTGGGGAGAGTCTGCCCACCAAAATATCTAGACTTTTGTCTGCCCCTGTGGGTGGCGGTCTCCATTTTCGTACTAATGTTCTCGGTGCTCAGGAACTGATAATTCAGTGCTTGAAGTGCGATGGAAGGCCGTGTTTTCTGGGGAGCCCGAGATCATGCCGCTGCTATTTTTAGTGGACACAAACGTACTCCAACTGCTTCAGGTGAATAAAATGAGTACAGAAGTTCTGTTTCTCATATATTTTCAACCCAAGAACTCCCACAGCTGGGTCGGAGCTATCCTGAGCTGCATTGCATTTCTGCCTGCCATCACCAGATTACTAACCGTGGGTTGTTTGATGTCCTCCCAGACTGAACAGAAAAACAGACTTGGAGATAGCCTTTGGGAACCTAAGTTGTAAGTAGATGAGCTTTGTAATAAAAAGTTAACACTGTCATATTTTTCTTGGACTGCTGGTGTCCTCTTGCATCAGATGGATTAATGTTTGTGTCCATGATCTTGAGGTTAACTAGAGTTTTTGGAAGTAATAAAAATTTTACGATCTGCAAGGTATTTCTTTTTACAAAACCAACGGCCTTTGTCCCTGATTCTATGGAGCTAGCACAAATAGCGTTTGGTTTGGAGAGTCTGGAACACTGTTGCACTGGGGCAGAAATTAAGAAGAGTCATTACATTCTAATGACAGTCATTCACCATACCTGATCGTGTTCAGACACAGGACCATTACACATGGTTCCATAATGGAAAATGAACGGGCCAGACAATTCGGTGTACACAAACCATCTGGTGACCTTGCCAGTGACTCCTCGGGGAGGGAGTTGATAGGAAAACTGATGATCTGAAGTTGCGATTTGCCCAAAGTTGGAGAATAACATCATTATACTCAAATTCCCAACTGTTGCTCCACGAAAAACAAATTGGTTTTTCCCAATTGTGTAAGATTCTCAAGCGTTCTAAGCTTTGCCAACTCTGGTTGCATGATAAAGCTCCTGGCTGCTTTGTTTTAATTTGGGAGTATACTTTTTATTGTCACTTGAATTCTTCATGACGACAGTCTTCCCTTCCTTCACTCCCTGCCTTGACCTGCCTCTTCCCCTCAATAATATCAAGAGAATTAGCATTAAATTTAAAAGTGGGATGTTTGAAGGAGTAGATCATCTTTATAGTTTGTTACATGTGTCCAAGAAAGAAAATCCTTAAGCTATATGCTCTGGGTAGCATTTTTTTTTTCCTCCAGTTGCATTTTTTTTTTTCTTATTTAATGTGATCAGTAGTTCAAAGCAGAATCTATTCTTGGCTCAGTTTCCACCTCACTAGTTATGACTTTTAGATGTATATGTGGAATCTTGTTCTCAGAGGAAGATCTAAGGAGACCCTGTTAGAAGTACGGGGTGAACCACCATAAGGCACAGCTGGTCCAAATCAGCACGAGGCAGCACTAGCTCTGGGTTATTGGCAGAGCCTGTGTTCAGGATTAAATAGTAAAGGAGAAAAGGGGCCCTACACTGTAGGGTAGAGAAGAAGGGGAAAGCTAGGGAAGGAGAAGGGGGGATATCAAAGATAAATGAAAGAGGGAAGACATTAAAAGAATGGGGGTTTTCCTAGTGACCTCATAAACAAGTAGTAAGGAGGAGGAACCACATTGAATGTAAATGGTGTTCATATATAACCCTTCATGGTTTGGAGAGATTTGGGGGCATCTTATTTTAGAGACTATGTTCCAGGTCTTTAGGGGGTAAACAGAGGTAACTGTGGATAGCTCGATAGCTAACTGGGTAAGATTCTTGAAAGAGGTCCTAGAAAGGGAAGCGGGTATGGATTCCATAGCTCAGATTCTCTGCCCACGGTCTAATTTGATGTATGGCTGGCATGGTTCGACCATGCCTTAGATTTTGAATAAAGATATACATGGTCAGCATAAGTCTCTCTGGGTAGGGTGACACACTTTCTTAGATCATTAAAGACAGGCTCAACCTGCAGAGGATTAGCTATAGCTTACCCTGAGGCCTGACTTCAGTACTTCTTGTAGACAAATAAGCAGTGATAGGTGATGCAGGTTTTGAAAGAGAAGGTTCTGTTCCAGCCCCCCGGCCGAACTGTATTCCTGGCACTGTGGATCCGAGAGCCTCCAGTAGACTTCTTTCCTCAGTCTTTCAGGAGACACCTGTAGGTGGCTGAAAGCAACAGAGAAGGCAAGACTCCTTCCTCTCCCAGTGAACAGACTCGTGCTCCAAGGGAGCAGCAGTAGCTGCCCGTTGTCTGGAATCAGGGATCAAAAGTGGTGATTCTTATTTGCAGTATTGCAAACTTTGCTTATCTTGAGATCAGAGTACTTAAGGTTGCAGATGTGCTCAGATTTCAAGGTATGTAAGATGGCCCCCAAGGCTAATTCTAGGTCAAGGGGAGTGTGTCAGATAGTCCCCGAGGCTAATTCTAAGTCTTTATATGTGCTTCAGATACTGGTGGATATGGTATTTCAGATAGTCTTTATGTGTGCAGATTAC
This sequence comes from Paguma larvata, assembly GCA_030068075.1. Taxonomy (NCBI): domain Eukaryota; kingdom Metazoa; phylum Chordata; class Mammalia; order Carnivora; family Viverridae; genus Paguma; species Paguma larvata. The sequence goes on from CM057840.1 coordinate 19,833,763, forward strand.
ATTGGACACTTCAAAAACAAGGAGAGAGATAAAAGCCTGAGAAAAGACACTGTGTATATTTATTTCTTTTTATGAGTGCTGGAAAGGTATCACTGTTGGGTTCTGTGACCCAACTGGGGAAAAAATAAAGGTATTTTATGTATACTGTGGGGGTGAAAGGGAAGAACTGGGGCAATTCGAGGAACTATCAATTTATAGAAGAAAAAAATCAGTATCTAATTAGCATGAAAAATGCTCAGATCAAATAGTGACTAACATGTTCATTAAATTTAGTTTTTATGTAAAACACTTAATGGGATATAAAGGGTACAGAATTTGGTTGCGATTTCCTCCCTGGGGGATATCTGTAAACGAATAGCACATTCTTTACTTGCTAAAGGAAATAGTTTTATTTTAAGAATTACTAAGTGGGGAAAATGGGTTTGTTGTCAGTAGGACAGCTTTCTTAAGAAGAACTGGGAGCTTTCTGAATATGCAGCTATTTTCTGTCTGATGACCAGCCTGGCAGTGGCGTGGGTCATTGAGGTCTGGTTGGTGTTATTGTTCTTGATCTCTTTGGAACAAACTCTAGGTGATGTAATTTTAACACGGCTGGTATGTTTTGTGTCATTGTTCCAGGAGCCTGATACATTTGAACTAACACATCTATTTTACTTTGGACCAGTACCCCTTGCCATCAAGGGCATCCATTTTTGAACCAGATGTTTGGGTTGAGGGATACAGGATGTGGCCACGAAACAGATCAAAACTAATTGGCCTTCAGGGTAAATAAGCTCATGACCTTGGCCTCATTAGCCCTGTGCTTAATTAGCTGAAGTAACCTGCCCTGGGGGAAAGTTCACTTCCCTGAAGAAGCTCCAATGCTTGGAAATTATCCAACAATGCTTGTAATGTTGCTGACCCACCCTTTTCTGCCCTAACAATGAGTGACTGGATGGTTGAGGGAGAAGAGGGGAAAATTTTGTGCCTACCCTGGGACTGGTGATCCTGGGATCAGCATCAGGCAGAAAATAATAAAGTCCTGTTCTTTTTAAAAAAAATTTTTTTAATGTTTATTTGTTTTTGAGAGAGAGAAACATTGTGAGCAGAGGTAGGGGCAGAGAGAGAGAGAGAGACACAGAATCTGAAACAGGCTCCAGGCTCTGAGCTGTGAGCACAGAGCCTGATACGGGGCTCAAACTCACAAACTGTGAGATCATGACCTGACCTGAAGTCGGACACTTAACCGACTGAGCCGCCCAGGCGCCCCTAGAGTCATGTCCTTTTATAGGATTCGTATCTAAGCCAGCATCGGTGGATATTTTACTCAGATAAATGTTGACAAACTTGCTCTGTAATGAAAGCCAGGGAGGTGGCTTTGGGCCAATGGAAAACCTCCAGGTGTGTCACGAACGTCATGTGACAGGTGAGACTTACCATGCAGTAGACTCTCTGGAGTCTCCATCTCGCCTTATCTCTTCACACTGCTGGGATAAGCAATTGCATGTGCCACACCAACCAGGCCCGTGAAATGGATTGATGAATACAAGTTCAAGACTGCGTGCAGAAGCATAAGGTTTTCTTTTTTCCCCTCAGGCCCGGGAAAACAAAGGAGTCGTGTCATTCAGTAGCAACAGCAGCTCTTGAAGGTCTGTTCTCGAAGGCTGGTTTATATTCTTCATCCTTCAAGGCTTGTTGCTAAGGAGCTTTGACAATATTCTCTCCTAACATCTCTCTTCTATGCTTCTGATTGGCCACTGGGGTGGGGAAGGGATAGGAGTGTGCCTTTTGAGTCTTTCTGGAGGCCTGGGATGACACTCTGGTCCCTCGTATTCTCGGGCAAGGGCTGGTTCCTCTTATCAAAGTCCCTTTTCTAAAGTACAATAAGTAGAAAAAAATGAAATTCAATTAAAAATCCAGATGAGGAAATTATGACTCTTCTTCTTTCCACTTCCCCCTCCACTCCAAAGCACAGTAAACACTTTCTGCAGGGGCCAACTTCCTCCTCTGTGTGGACAGGAATGCTTCCTCTTCAGCTCAGCTGGCTGGGGCATTATTGACCGCTCTGCCAATAATCTTTTTTCCTCCCTCGTCGGCCACACGCTCAATTGCTGTTGCAGACACTAGCATAGAAACCCCGTAAAATAATAATAGGGTATTATATTTTTAATAGTGGGGAGCACAAATAAGAAACCGAAAATGGTCCCTGATCTCTCTCCCAAATGGCTCCCCGCTACCCTCTTAAGCCATCTCTCCACCGCATCTCAAGGCCTTTATCCAAAGGTAACCACTGCTGACCATTTCTCGAGATTCTTTCTCACACACGCCTGAGTGTCATTATGTGCCCGTCACCACCTATGTGTGTGTATTTTAACACATAAGGCATCACACTATACACACTGCTCTATAGCAGGTCTTTTCTCCTCCATGATGGATCTTAGAAATCCTTCCACATTGGCACGCACGGACCCATCTTGTTCTTTTAACCAACCCGTAGTAATCCATTATATGGATGTGTCCTTGTACCGATGGACATTTTGATGTATTTTTAAAACCGTCACAAATAATACGTCCGTGACCATGCTCGTACTGATGTTTTGTTGAAATAGTCTGTGGGTATCCACAGGATAAATTCCTAGCAGCGACATTACTCGTTCAAAGGGAAGGTATGTTTTTAATATTGGTGAGTATTACCAAATTGTGCTTTAAGAAGGTTATGCCCGCTTACACTCTCAAATAAATATCTGTTTTGGGTAGGAAGAAAAATAATGTTTTCTCAGACTCTTGTAGCTGGTTTCTGTTTCTATTCTTGAAGCGCTCTCTGTGTTTTAGCTTCTGGACATCGGATACATAAAGAAATGATGCTCGCGTCATCTCCTAAAGGATCCATCCAGCTACGAAGCCAATCAATAGAGTAATTCTTGTCCCACACTTTAGAAGTGTGCGGGGGCAGAAGGGGATGTGGGTTCTAATTACGAGGACTGTCCACTGGTGGCACTCTATCTCCGTATGCCTGCCACAAGGACACCCAGGCTTCAATTCCTGCAAGCATCTGGAAGATGAGGCTTCGCCATTTCATGCCAGCATTTCATGCCACCAAACGTGCTGTTTGAAGAGGTTATCACCAGCTCTGCTCCCCATCAGATCTGTGAGGCAAGAGAGACTCTTCTTTGATGCTTCTAATGGAAACTCGGCACCTATAGCTTCGTCAGGGAGATGGAACTCATCATCCAGATGGGGAAGCAGAGAGGAATGATTAACCACTTGAAAGCACTTTGAAGCATGTTTAAGCAGAGTTCAATGCTTCTTCATAAAACCCGATATTTTGATGTCTGGCTAGCATCATAGGACTCTTGACCATGGCCTGGGATTTGACACTATATATTTTTACAGTTGAACAGGAAAATTAGACATGAAAGCCACTCAGATGTCCAATATTAGAGAATCATGCAGGTAGTGCAGACATTGTGCTGGGCAGATTATAATTATTTTATTTGTAGATGGTAACGTGCTGTCGTTACCATACAGGGACTCGGTGAGATTGTTGTCATGTTTTCTAAAGTATCTGGAGGTCCTAAGAGGAAAGCTGAGAAAACAGTACAAATAATGGTGAGCAATCTGCTAAACTCGTCCCCACCACACTGTGGCACACACCTTGGCGACGTGAGGTGGTCGAATCTCCGTGTCTCGATGTACCGCCATAGGGGGAACAAGAGGTTGAGTTTTCTGCAGGGTGCTAGCGGTTGCTTTGCCCACCTCAATCGTAAACAGAAACACCCACTTGTGAGGCTGGTTTTCCTACCCAAGCCTTCTCCACTTCCACTGAGTTTTTAAAACATAACCAGTGGCGGATGTAGCTCTATTCCCTGGGTCCTCAAGTTTCCTTGTGTCAGTGCGGAAATTTGTCGTGCCCCCTTAATCGCCCTTGTGGACAAAGGAAGGACTGAAGGGAACTGAACTGGGTGACTGAATTTATCCCAGCTCTGTTTTGGGGAGCCATGGAACATTGGGGTAGGGGAGGGGGATACTGAGAAGGAAAGAAGGAAGGAGGTGGGAAGGAGATTAAAAGTAATAACTCCAGGGGGACCTGAGTGGCTCAGCTGGTTAGGTATCCAATTTGGGCTCAGGTCATGATCTCACAGTTCGTGGGTTTGAGCTGGAGCCTGCTTCAGATTCTGTGTCTCCTTTTTTCTCTGCCCCTCCTCATCTTGCACTCTGTCTTACTCTGTCTCTCAAAAATAAATAAATGTAAAAAAAAAAAAGTAATAACTCCAAGAAGAGGGGCAAAAGGGAAGAAAATAAGGACCCATATATATATAGAATAATATTACTAGCTAAGGGATTCTCAGTGAATTTCCTTAAAGTCTACAGGGACAAGGGGCCCTTATCCCCTATGTTTCAGGAATGATTTGATTAAGGATGCTAAGCAGGCACTTGGAAGTGGGAGCTTCTTCACTTATAATCCTTGATGGACCATTACTCATTTTGCAAAATTAAGCCAAATCTTTCTTTCCCACTTTCCCTCTCTCCTAGCTGTTTTGCTTTGCTAAGTAATCAGACATGGATCTTATTCCCAAGATGTTTATTTATAGTCTTAGAGAGATAAGACATTTAAAACAAGTAGGAATGCAATAAAATCCATAATTGAAGCCCAGATAATGAGCCACAGGAGTTCAGAGAGGGGAAAATGTAATTTCCAGTCAGAGTGGGGAGGAGATTATGACTGTCATATTTTTAGACTTAATATTTATTAAGAATTCCTCAGTCAATGGGGACAGAACGGGAAAAGGCCCTTTCCAGGCTGAGTGGTTGGCAGGAATATACCAGGGAGGTATTTAGCATGAGGCACGAGTAACAAACACCAATTACGTGATTTTGACTGGAGTAAAGGGTACACACGTGTGGCGAGAAAGATGTTTCAGTGGCGGGGCAGGGCTCTCATCTGCAAGACCTTGAAACCCAATTGTCCAGCTCACGACATTGTTAGAAACAGCCTGGTTCACTGCCAAAGAGGGTGAACTGGCAGAGGCTGGATCTGCCCACAGGGCTGGGGCAGGAGTTGGGAAGGAGTCTGGGCTGACAGACAAGGCATTGGAAAGGGTCCGCTTGGGAGTACGGCAGCAGATGACAGGCAGTCACCGAGGCAGGGAGAGCTGGTGTTGCGAGGTAGGTGACAGATCCCCAGGTTGGGAGGTGCTGGTGCTGGAACAGGTGGCCCTGAGAAATGCGATCAGGAGTGAGCGAATAAGAAAGCGTGTCAGCAGTCAGAAGGCTCCAGCTGCTACGCTCAGGTTTACGGGCCGACTTCCAAGCCCTGGAAGGAGGAAAGAGTGGAAGGGAAAGCAAGAAGCAGGGCCCCCACCCCAAAGGGACCGGGCAGATTTCCAAGCCGGGAGTCAGACCTGGAACGCGGGGCCTGCCCGGCAGCGGGCGTGGCTCGTCGCTCTGTTCCAGAGCGCTGAGCGGAGCTCTTCTCATTCCTTCTGCAGAAGGTCATGACTGCCCTTAGATGTGGGTCTGCAGGTGGGGGAGAAGAGGCCCAGCTGTGCGGAGGGGAGGACGCAGATGCTGGAGAGAGGGCAGGGTCCGCTGCTGGCTAAGGGGTTGGGGCTTTATTTGGTAGGCAAAAGGGGACAAATGGAAAAAATTAAAACAAGGGAGTGTCTTCATGAGAGCTGTATTTCAGGAAGATTAGTTCGATGCCAGTGTGTAAAATGAACTAAAGTTAAGTGGGTCCTTACCTGTAACAGATTTCTTCTCTTCCTCTTCCCAAATACGCTTCTGTCCACGCCTCTTTCTAACACCGTAGGTTAAATAAACTATATTGTTAAAACTAGTGTAATTAATTAATAATATACCAATTTCATCTGTTTCTTTTTATGTTTTTAATGCGGCTCCTAGAAAAGTTAAAATTATGTGAGTGGCTCACATTCTATTTCTATGGGGGCAGTGCCCCTCGAATCCTTTCTCCCTGTCACAGTCAGATCATTTTAAAATACAAGTCTCTCGGGGCACCTGGGTGGCTCAGTCGGTTAAGCAAGCGACTTCGGCTCAGGTCATGATCTCACGGTTGGTGAGTTGGAGCCCTGCGTTGGGCTCTGTGCTGACAGCTCGGAGCCTGGAGCCTGCTTCAGATGCTGTGTCTCCTGCTCTCTCTGCCCCTCCCCATTTATGCTCTCTCTGTCTGCCTGTCTCAAAATAAATAAAAACTAAGAAATTAAAAAAAAAAATACAAGTCTCTCATGTAACTGTGCTGTGTGGAACCCTTCGATCGTGTCCACAGCCCCAGGATCAAGTCCAGACTCTTCAGCATGGCTCCCAAGCTCTCCTCATCTGATGCCCACCTTGTCTCTTAACTACCCCTCCCCACTGTACTCATCCTTCCAGCAGATCAAACCCACTCAGTTTTGTCTGTGAAATTGCTTTGGTCTCCTCAGCATTCATGCCATTCCTCTTCCTGAACTGAGCATTTCGCTCCTTTCTCATCAGCTAACTTGTGCTTTTTTTTCCATTAAGTCTCAGCTTTAGACATCCTGACTCCTTGACTCTAGAACAGGCACCTCTACTTGGTCCAAGGGGCCCCGCCATGTGCCTGCTCCGTTATAGCCTTCTCACATTCTCGGTAAGGTCTTCCTTACCTGTCTCTCTCCTCCCTACACTGTAAGTTCTTTGAAAGCAGGGACTCCGTGTTGATCCCCACAGCATGTCCAATGCCTAGCTCGGTACCTGGGGCATAGCAGCTGCCTGCCTGATTGTATGACTGAACAAATGGGGCCATGATGCCGGGCCGTATGATCCTGAATCAGGATAGTGGCACTGGGAATGAAAAAGATAAGGCATTCGCGAAAGAGCCTGTAAGGACATAATTCTTGAGTATCAGCAACAGTGTGAATGTACCTCTAATTACTAATGGGTATGAAGAACTACCAAACTTTATAAGGTGTCAAAAGTCCTAAATAATAGAAGCAAAGAGGCAAACGAATGTTCTAAGAACAAAAGTATAGTTTTCTGTTATTTTATTATTTTTTGTTATTTTTAAAAATTTTAATTCCAGTGTAGTTATCATATAGTGTTAGTTTCCGGTGTGCAATATAGTGATTCATCAATTCTGTAGGTTACTCAGTGCTCATCACGGTAAGTGTCAACGTGTACTCTTTTGAAAATAGCATGATGTTTGGGTTCAAAGACATGACTCTTGTATTTCCACCGTCTTTGTAGTCTTGACATTTCAGTTAGGTTATAAAATAGCGATAGTACTTGTACTTCTGTGGTGGTTGTGAGGATTAAGGAAACTAATATGTGTAAAATCACTTTGTAAACTGTAGTGACAGAAAGGTTTAGACAGTTACCAATACAAAAATATCGATGCCTTCAAATCGGAGATATTCATGCTATGGCGACTAAACCCTACTTAATCTCGACCCACCGCAAAGCATGTAAACCTCAAATAAACGGCCCTAGCACAGAAAGGCTCAGATAGTCACACTAGGTGAAGTTACCCATTTCCGCCAGCGTGACTTAGGGAATGCTCTGGGGAGAGAGTGAGCCAGAGTTGCAGTGGTGTGGCTGGGCTGGGTGGCCTCCTCTCTCTGCCTGCTCTGTGATGACCACACTTTTGACCTCTAGGCTGGGGTTCACCCCTTTCCTCTTGCTCGGATTGTTCTCTTCGCTTCTGGCCTGCTTCCCTAACCCCCTTTCCCACCATCTGGGAATTCTATTCGTACTTAGAGTCTGCAGGAGGCTCCCAGTCTTTAGCATCTAAAGTTGCTGTTTCTTACCTCAAAAGAGAGCCCACTGTCTGGTCTCTCTCCCATTCCCTGATTGGGTATAACGCTAACAGTGAGAGTTTCCAAGGTGGGGCTCGAAAGATGCCCTTCCATCCAGCCTCTATTCTTGCCCCCAGACATGTGCCAGACATTTCCCGGGGGTGCGCTAGGATGGCCATTCTAAGTGGGACGAACTGGAACGCTAGCGTTCTGATTTGGAATTTAGTCTGGACGGTTCCACAAAGGTCCATAATCATCCCCTCCCCTCTGGCCTGCTTACTTTGTTGTTTGCTTGTTTGCCTCCCTCACTTTAGATCCAGGGCCAGTATGTGCAGTTCAGTGCCTTACACATAGGATGTGCTCTGTTCAAGTCATTAAAATAGTTATTTATTTACCTGACCCTTCGCGGAGGATTTTTTGAGGGATTATGGGATTATATAAAATAAAACAGAAGCAAGCCTCGTGTTTCTGAGAGACATACATCCAGTGGTACAGGATGCTAGTAAGATGAGTTAGTGCTCACAAAGCGAAGATATGCACTATTTCTTTACAAGGAAAAGTGAACAGCCTACTTGACATGTTTCGTGACCTAGTGTTTGATCTGTGATTCCTCCAAGTCTGGGCCTTCCCCTGTTCCGTTCCCTCTGCCTGGATTGGTCTCTCCTCCACCCGCACCCCACTCTTCTACTACTTCTAATTCTATCTCGGCTTTAAGATCTCACCTTAGAGGTCATTTTCTCTGGGAACAATTCCCTGAATCCTATAGGCATAGCCCTAAGAAGGAACAGAAGGCCCCAAAATCAGTACTTTGTACTGGAAAGAGATTAAATTCACTGTGGGCGCAGGTTCCAAGGATTCCAGGACAAAATTGGACCTCCCAGGGTTTCATCATGACAGTGAACCACGTGGACCAGGACAGCATCCTCGGACGGCGGAACGGGAAGCTAGACAAAGCCGGGCTCTGACCGTGATCTCAGAGAACGGAGCTGCCATGCCAGGCCTGGGCTGCCTATCGCTGGACTGTTTTGCAAGAGAGAAATAGAATTCCTTCTCGTTTAAAGTGTTATAAATTTGGCAGCCCTTTCTGCCCATGGGCCCTGTCTCCATGCTTTAATAAAAACCACCTTTTTTGGGTGGGGCATCAAATAAATAAATAATAAATAAGGTGTTAGGTAAATAGTACCTTCTTAGGGTAGCTTGAGCCTGGTATAGATTTAGGAACTAATCAGATTGAGGGATTTCTTGCCTCTCGCCCAATCCCCGCTTTACCTGCAAGCCTTTTCAGGTGGGGAAGGCCACAAACTTAGCACAAGTTGGGCATGTGTGCCAAGAACAACACCAGCTGGTCTTCATGCTAAGGTCATACGGCCTTCAGCCAAGGGTGGTGTGGTTTCCGGAGACACAGGGTGTGTTAATTTCACAGGAGGGTATCCTGGCCAGTTACAGGAGAGAAATTCCTTTGTATAAATGTAAAATATATGACCTATTCGGCTATAAGAAAAAAGTATCTTACTCGTTTTCTCATCAGGTTGCTACGTAACTGACAATCGTGCCATCATTTCTTTACAGTGCCCTCCTGTTATTTTGGAGAGACATCATTATCTTTTGTGATTAAAGTTCAAGAGGAAGGCCAGCCTACCAATTCTCCCTCCAACACACACACACACACCCACACACCCACACACACACACACACACCCCAACTAATGTTCCACCTTGCACTATATCCACCCAAACTCCTCATTCCGCAACACACACAGGCATACACACGTGCACGCACATTATCTCTGAAGGAAAAGGGGAGGGAAACGAGGGTAGGAGTGAGGGCTGTGGGCAGCTCTCTAGAGCCCCAGGTGTTCGCCTATCTAGAAGATCCCGAATAAGCCAAGGTAATAACTCCACCCCCTCTCCTGCCCCAAATTAAACACATTTTCGTTCTACAGACCTCACTTCATGTTTTACACAGAGCAGGATCGGTATGGATTAGCATGAATTGATTCTGCCAGCTTAACAGGAAAATAACAAGAACCAAAGATCCGTCTAAATTTGTTCCTGGCAGAGGCAATCTATGAGATATTTTCTGATTTTTAAAAAGACATTATCTAATTGATATACAATCCACAACCAACTCTCTAAAGTGGTAACATTCACTTTTCTTTGTGTTTTTGTGTGTTTCTGTGTGAGTAGTTCCTCTGTTTGCAGCGTATTAGTTAATTATTGTTAAAAGTCATATTTCTGTTATATATGGTTTTCTTTTCTTTCCACCTTCTCAAAAGTTCTCCTTTAAGGCAGAAACTTTCCATTCTTGGTTTCGTCCAAAAGACAAATATTTCTGGGAAAACACTGCATTTAAGCTATTCAGCAATCCTGGTGTTATGTAACTGACCACAGTAAGACTTTCAATTAACTTTGGTTACATTTTATTGAAGAGTGTCACAGAATAGAATAGCCGGTGATAAGTTTTGTAAAATATTTGTATGTTTTTAAACAGGGAAAACCCTCTTAAAATATGTGTAGCTTGTTGCGATATTCACAGAAGATAAATCGCTTGTCATGGGAAGTATTCTAAAGTCTATTGACTGTATTCCAAGTCTGACTTTCGTGTATTTGAGAAGTTTTAATCACAATGAGCTTCCTTTCAGCATTAGTTTCCATAACTCAAGCTCTCCTCGTTCTTTCTTTCCCTCCTGCTCTTCTTCTCTCTGGTTATTCTAGTTTGGTGTTCAGTTGTGGGTGCATCTTGACACTGTTTAGATTCTGCTTCTCCTCCACTGCGGAGGAATCGTGTGAATTCATGCTTTTCAAACAGCTTCCTGTATACGTTACAAACTTGCAACCACTCTCTTCGTTTCTAGTCTTTACCGTTCCTTCCTATCACTCTTCAATAGCTTTATTTTCTTTCTCCCCAGAACCAAACTGGTGATATTTTTTTTTCCCCAAAGCAGAAAGTCCTTGCCATTTTCTCTTTAATTTAAAGTCCCCTCGACAATCCCAGTGTGCCAGTCCTAAAGCCTTGCAGGTCTATTCTTTCCCCTCTCGTTTCATTGCAACAGGCTGCCTATCGTTAAGTTGCAACATCCATTTTTCCAAAACGTCAACCCTGATTCATTTCTTTAGTTCAAAGGCCTTGTCTCAGCCTAGGTGTTAGCTGTTTGGCATGTACTTCACTCTATCGCTTCCAATCAGACCGCTGTACCCCCGTGCTGTCTCCCCCCAGCCCCACAACTCCCCTGTGGACAAGGATTATAATTGTCGAGTTCACCCTCTGTTTTATCATTTCGATATCCTCTTAAGAAAAATTCAAGAATCTCTGCCACGTGGCTAGTTTATCCAAACCTTGTGTCCCTTGACCGTATGATTCTCTTCTCCAACCGAATGCCATCCTTGACCTGCCATCTCTCCTACCGAACGTCCTCACTTCTTCCTGCTAGTTCATGTTTCTCTTTTTCTTCAAGGGTGGTGGTTAACACAATCTCAATAAAAACTCTAATTACCTGTGAGTCCTTTAAGAATGAGTGCCTCCTGATCGAGGTTGTTGGTGTCCTCTCAGTGACGCGTTGCTCAGTGGGCCTGTTCTCTTAATCTGCGCGTGCCGATCTGTGGCTCTGTGGGTCATTTTTCATTTTATCCCTTTATGTCCTTTCTCTGCTTTCAGAGTAGAAACAACCTTAAGGTAGAGACAATGTCTGAGCTTTATTTATAGCACGCAGCCACAGTTACAAAGCACTTACTGAATGGGCAGCATGGCTTTATGCGTCTGTATCTAGCAATCGATCATAGTTATTTACTGAGCATCTGTCATGTGCTAGGTGCTGTGGGAGGTGCTAGACCACAAGGAGGAGAAAGAATTAAATTACCTCTGCCTTCATGGAGTTTGGGGGAAACTGACATTTATCAAAAGATCATACAATGAAATGTAAAATTATGACTGTGGTGACAAAGAGGGGACTGCGGTGCCACGAGAGCATATAATAGGGGGAATTCGACCCAGTTGGGAGAGCTTCGAGAAGAGGGAGGGGTCTCCCCAAAAGGGGAATCACATGTGTAAAGCCTCTGTAATGGACGGAGACCAGATATAGCCAAGATATTGAAGGAAGGCTGGTTGCTGGAGCCTAGAGCATGTATGTCGAGAACGTGGGAGGAGCGGGAGAGGTAGGCAGGGGCCAGCCTGGGCAAGACCCTGCGGCAAATGAAGAGGATTTCGGTTTTTATCCTTAGCAATGGGGAGCCGTCAGAGGGATTTAAGAATAGGAGGGGATGCTACGGTGATTTGAAAAGATCACTCTGGTCACTGTGTGGAGGTAGAATGAGGTGGGCAAGAATACCGGGCACAGAATCTGTCTGTGCTGTGTAGCAGCTCAGTAAATGGTGCTCAATGACTGAACAGTTCGTGGGGCCTAGAGTTGTTTCTAGGTTCACTGCATCTTGAAGTTTGAGCTTCAAGCTGCAAAATCTTGAGTTCCTTGATGTGTGGGTCCGAGGTGTAATAGAATCAGCCTCCTTTGGCTTCTGCAGATTGTTGATCTGACAAATAACAACAGACAACATTAGCTCAGAATTTACCTTGGCGCTGGATACTAAAGGCTTGATGTGTATTATCTCATTTAATTCTCAGTATGGGCCAATGAGGAAGGTGTTTCGTGTCTCTATTTTGTATGGATTTAGAGATGTGAAAGACCTTGCTTCAGAGAGGAGTGATGGATGTAGGACTCACATCTCGGTGTTTCTGACTGCAGCCGTCACTCTTAGCCACTGTGTTACAGCAGTTCTCGTTCAGTTGAGCTTTCGGTACTATTTCAATACCATTATTATAGAAAAAGGATGTTCCTTTGGCCCTGAAACAAGATATGATTAGGCTGATTGCCCAGAAGCTCCTTCCAGAGTCTTGGTCAAAGCCCTACATGGCATCAGGTCACCATTCTCCACTTTGGAGGGTGTTTTATTGTATATTACGCAAACCTGGCGTGAAGTCTGAGTTGACTGTTGCATGTTTTGATCTTTTCAACCACGTGAATAAATCTCTGTTGTCCTTTTTTCTTTTATAGAAATCCATAATTAGATGAGGTAATCATGCTCATTAGCCCGAGTTACAAATAGTATTCCAATAACCAACTTCTTCCTCAGGCAAGCGTCATCAGCATCAATTAAGAGTAACTGCCAGCAATTGGTAAACTATTAGTTGAAAAATGTTTGCTGTCATGGTCAGAGGGGTCCTTTGCCTCTGGCCTTGCCGTCTGTTCAGTGCTATTGTTTATGTTTCTTCCATCTCCACTCTTCTGCCTCCGATGGCAGTCTCTTCTTAACTTGTGATGAGTCCATCTCAAATTGGCTTGTAATTCACTTGCCTCAATAAGAAAATCTAATAACAGAGCATTAAGATTTTTAACTTACAGTATCTCTATGATAATTAGTAAAATTACTTTGGGGCCTCGGAAAATGGAAGCAAATCATCTTTGATCAAGCATGACTGGTTCTTTACTCTTTGCAAAGGCAAGGTTGAAAGTTCAAGCAGAGAGGAGGTGAATGGGACAACCCCAGTTAGCAGAGCTAGGAACAACCATAGCAGGAAGCCCTGCTGATAGTGGGGAGTTGAATATGGAAAGTTATGTTTTAAATTTTTTTTAATGTTTATTTATTTTTGGGAGAGTTGAGAGAGACAGAGTGAGAGTGGGGGAGGGGCAGAGAGAGACACACAATCTGAAGCAGGCTCCAGGCACCAGGTTCCGAGCTGTCAGCAGAGAGGCTGATACGGAGCTCGAACTCATGAACTGCGAGATCGTCTGACCTGAGCCGAAGTAATATGCTTAATGGACTGAACCACCCAGGGCGCCCCATGAATATGGAAAGTTCTTTGATGAACAACAGGCCGGAGAATAGGAAGAAGCATTTCACAGAGATGTTGAAAGGGTTAAATTGTCTGCAGTTTGACAATACATGGATATTGTTGGAGGAAAGGAGTCAAGAGTTAGCAGATGTGTGTGCTTATGTCCTCCACCAAAAGGTTTTAGGGAACTGCGATTCGCTGAAGATACGGCTTGTAAACAAAATATTGCAGAGGCTGTTATTGATTTCGGTCACACGTGGGAAGGGTCTCAAACTCTGCTCAGGTAAGGGCTGTGGGCAAGTTGGCGTGATGTGCACCCAGCACTCCTAAGTACGGAAGGAGAATCCTGACCTCTCGCTTTTTAGATTTCTTCACATACTTGTTGTTGTTGCTATTATTATCGACTGGTCATAGGACATTATAGTCTAGCATTGAGTTTGAGGACAAAACAAAGGCCTTCCCATTTCTTACCGTCTTATGCCGATATTGCCATCTTCAAGACAAGTTTGTCAGTACTTATTTCCACGTACAGGGTCTATTACACTTGCACTGCCTTTATTTTTCTATCACACAGGATAACTTACTATCCAAGCAAACAAGCAAACTCGTAAAGAACATGCCAAGAACATGTGGGGGTAGGGAGGGAAGGAGATACATTTTTTTTTTTTTGAAAGACATAGACACAGAGCGTGAGCAGGGGAAGGGCAGAGAGAGAGGGAGACACAGAATCCGAAGCAGGCTCCAGGCTCTAAGCTGTCAGCATAGAGACTGACACGGGGCTCGAACTCACAGACCGCAAAACCATGACCTGAGCCAAAGTCGGCCACCTAACCGACTGAGCCACCCAGGCGCTCCCGGAGATACATTTTTATTCAAGGCCTCTTATATCCCGAGAACTCGATTAGGTGTTTTATACGGCATACTTTATTCCATTAAGTGCTTTACATAGGAAAGTTTATTTAACACTCATGATAAGCTTGAAGGGGACAGATGAGGACACTCATGCTGTGCGAAGTGAGGGTCAGACACTTGGCCGGAAGCCTCCAGAACTGAGATTCAGACTCTGGCTCTCAGATGCCCCCTCATTTATCCAGGCACATATTATAATCTCTATGGCATGCTGCCTACGCAAGTATAGTTTTTGCATTTTTCACTTTTTCTTGCAGCCAGAGAGGTAGAATAAAATCCAAGTGTGGTGTCAGAAAGGCCAGTGAATAGATACACGAATGAATGGAATATGTAAACTACATATTTCCACTCGTAGTAGATACATTCTCTTAAAGAATCCGCTGCTTATATTTGCTTTTCACCAGCTCTCTGTTGGCTCTGGTGAAAACGTAAAGTAGGAAAGTTTTGTCCTCTGATTTCGGGTTCTTCTGTGTATCTTCCCTGTCCTCCTGTGATATCCTAGGATCCTTGTATTGCTACTGACTCATCAGTGACCACCAAATATGGCCACCGAAAACTATTGGTAGCAGTATGCTATGCTTTAAGGATAGATCACACACATCAAATTTTTAAGCGTACAGCACGTCATGTTAACTGGAAGCGCAATGTTATACAGCAGACCTCCAGAACTTTTTCATCTCGAATATCCGAAACTTTATACACGCTGGGCAGCAGCTCCCTATTTCTCCCTTCCCCCAGCTGCTGACAAGCGTCACCTCTGCGTTCTGCTTCTGTCAGTCTGACTACTTTCGATAGCTCACACAAATGAAGTTATGCAGTACTTGTCCTTCTGTGACTGGCTTCTTTCACTTAGCATTATGCTCTCAAGGTCCATCCATGCTGTAGGCATATGACAGGATTTCCTCCTTTTTCACAGCTAAGTGCTATTCCATTGTAGATGGGTACATATCACATTTTCTTCATCCATCCATCCATTGATGGACAGTTAGGTTGTTTGCACATCTCGGCTATTATGAATAGTGCTAGAATGAACATGGAAAGGTAAGTATCTCTTAGAGATCCTGATTTCATTTGTTTAGGAGGACCACCCAGAGGTGGGATTGCTGGGTCAGGAGATAGTTCTATTTTTAGTTTATTGAGGAAACTCTGGAATGATTTGCATAATGGCTGTACCAAATATTCCTGTATACCAACAGTATACAAAGCTTCCCTTTTCTCCACATCCTAGCTAACGTTTTTGTTTGTTTGTTTGAATAATGGCCATCCTAACAGGTGTGAGGTGATGTCTTATTGTGGTTTTGATTTGCATCTCCCCGATGATTGGTCATGTCGAGCATTTTTCATATGTCTGTTGGCCGTTTGTATCTCTTCTTTGGAGAAATGTTTACTCAACTCCTTTGGCCATTTTTCAGTTGGTTATTTTATTTGTTTTTTTTGTGTGTATTTTTTCCTGTTGATTTGTTGAAGTTTTTTATATATTGTGGATTTTAACTCCTTATCAGCTGTGTTGTTTGCAGATATTTTCTTCTGTATGCTATGTTGCCTTTTTACTCTGTTGCCTGTTTCCTTATATATGTAGAAGCTTTTTAGTCTGATCTAGTCTTGCTCGTCTATTTTTGCTTTTGTTGCCTATGGTTTTGGTGTCATATCCATGAAATAATTGCATGACCAATGTCATGAAGCTTTTCCCCTGTCATGAAGTTTGGCGGATGTCCAGTTTACCCAGAACCATTTGTTGAAGAGACTGTCCTTTCCCCATTGTTTGTTCTTGGCATCCTTTCCAAAGATCACTTGACTGTATATATGTGGGTTTATTTCTGGGCTTTCTATTAGATTCCATTGGTCCATTATTTGTCTGTTGTTATACCAGCTCCACACTGTTTTGATTACTATAGCTTAGTAATATGTTTTGAAATTGGAAAATGTGACACCTCCAACTTTGTTCTTTGTTCTCAGGATTGCTTTGGCTTTTCAATATCCTTTGTGGCTCCATATGAATTCTAGGATTTTTTTTTTCTATTTCTGTAAAAAGTGCTATTGCGATTTTGTTAGGGATTACATTGAATCTGTAGATTGCTTGGGGTAGTATGGATATTTTAACAATATTATGCTTTCAAATCTATGAACAGAAGATGTCTTTTCATTTATTTGTGTCTACGAGTGAATTTTTAGAACTAATAAACGAATTCAGTAAGCTTGCAGGATGACGGATCAGTGTATAAAAATCAATTGCATTTCTGTATACTAACAACCAACAATCCAAAAATGAAATTAAGAAAACAATCCCATTCACAATAGCATCAAAAAGAGTAAGAACTTAGGAATAAATCAAACCAGAGATGAAAGACTCCTACACTGAAAATTACAGAATCTTGCTGATCTCCTTTTAACAAAACTTGACCTGTCCTCCTCTTAGGACCCTGCTAGGTCATGGGCAGGCTAATCTGGTAAATAAATTCAAACTTAATTATAAATGGCTTACTGGTTTATCCTTCCCACATATTCGCCAGGAGTGTTTTAACTCAAAGGCATGTGTAATAAGGTAATACTGTCTGAGCTGCCTACAGGTAAAATAGTTTTAAATGAATGTTTTAGAAATTGTAAAATGCAGTGCACTTAAGGCATTATCTAGTATAACCAGACCTGTGTGTGTGTGGGGGGGTGGTGTTTAGCATTTGAACAACATCACATATATTGTCAGGTATAAATACAGTTATTCTCGGAAAACCTCTCTGAGATTATAATGTAATTTGGTAAGAAGACATGATTTCAGGTTTCCCCACATTGCATGCATATACAACTTTTCGGTGAGTCTGGAAAAAAATACAGTTTGGGAAGAGGTGCAATAATACGGGAATGGAACTTCTTGGCTACTTGCCATGTGCTAGATAATTTGCATACATATTTCATTTAATCCTTTTTCAAACTCTGCGAGATAGATGTTTGTCCCTTCTTACAGAGGAGGAAACTATGCCTCAGGGAGGTAGTGCCCGAAATCACTTTTTCTTTCTTTCTTTTTTTTTTTTCCTTGAGAGAGAGAGCACAAGCAGGGGAAGGGTGGAGAGAGGGAGAGAGAATCCCAAGCAGGCTCTACACGGTCAGTGCAGAGCCTGATGCAGGGCTCAAACCCACAAACCGTGAGATCATGACCTGAGCTGAAGTCAAGAGTCACATGCTTCATCGACTGAGCCACCCAGGTGACTCCACTTCACTCATAATGTCAGCAGAGGGTTTGAAGCTGGATCCACTTGCCTTGAAGCCTGTGTTTTCACTCTACACCAGGTGGCCAGCCAGGGAATTGGTGAGAAGAGGGTGACAAGATCTGAAACCTGAGCGGGGCATTATGCCCTGTCTGGGAAGGTTGCACGGGACAGGCAGGGCTGAGAAACTGCTTAATATCCCTGAAATGAAAAATTTTCAGTCATCTCCAAATTTACACTCCAAATCGGGTTAAAGTAGTGGTGAAATTAATCTAATGGTTTGCTTAACTGTCCTCAGGTGCATCTTGAGGTCTTTGCGATGACGGACTAGGTGGGGTCTCTAAGGGTGGACCGGTGGGGCTGAGGACGGCCTAAGGAGGAGGGGGAGGTAGGGTGTCCACCTGATTTTCCTCTAGACACTGGGGACACTATACTGGTGATCGCAGGAGGATCTAGTCTATGTGCTTTCCTTTTTTGCGTTTTGGTTTTTTTTTGAAATTATAGAAACAACCACTTCAGTTTTATAAAAAGAGCATTCACGGTCTCCACAGTTACCGAGCTGGGAAGGTTCTGGTTGTTTGAGAGAAACTTGGCTGAGTGACTTCAAGATGTTCTCGAATGTCCAAAATCCTTTTGTTTCTCCTTGATGCGCTTTCACTGTCATTTATTCCGCTCCCCCGGGAACATCGGTACACACGACTCTCTAGCTTTGCAGCTCATGATATATTTATTATGAACCAAATCCTAGCCTTATGCCTTAGCATGGCAATTCGTGGGAGGTCTTTAAAAACAAATTTAAAGGTGATTAGATTCAATTAGTGTAAGATGCGCACTACACTTAGGGTTTTATTTTTTGTAATTGGCGTGGAATTCTGTCACGTGCCAGTTTGATTATATTATCATCCGGTATTATGCTGTTGATTTATTAAAACTGGACCTAAGACGGTGTTATAATCTTTTGTCCTGGTAGCAGATCTTTCTTTCTGTCATGACAAAACTCCCTCCAGCAGTCTCCTCATGTAGGGCTGGGTCCTTGCTGTTACTATCCCGCTGTGTCCCTACAGTAGGGACAACTCAACGGATGGCTGTCTCACAAAGACTCACAGAACCTTCAGGGCCACCGATGGCCCACTTTCCGCGCTGTCAGCCCCAGCAAAACCCTTTCCTCCGTTGTCCCCTTCCCACCCACGATGCCCAGTTATTGTGGATGAGCCTTATCATAATGGGTGGTAGGAAGAAGTCCAGAGCAATTTCCTGTTGGCAGCGTGCTGATGCACGACCGGGTAGGGCCCCTGGGCATGGGTTCTGGAATATCCTCTGACCATTTCTTTTTTTGTCCCAGTGAAAAACTTCCTGACTTCTAGTACTGCCCCTCTCTTTGGGGGCCGCTCTGATTTAATCTAAATCCAATAGGTAACAAAAGTTTTCCTGACCCTCTCCTCCAGTCCTTTTGGCTCTGCCCGCTCCCCCTTTATCTCTTAGCAAAAGAAGAAGACACACACTTGGAGCCCCCATACCGCGCCCGGTCCCTTCTTGGCACCTGGTGACCGTCCAGGAAACCTGAGCACCTTGAAAGGCTCGTGTCCCGATCGCCTTCGGGGCTGGAGAAACTACTGCCTGCTAACTTTCTGCATGGGATTTGAGAAGGGGAGAGTGTGCTCGGAGCACAAACAGGAAAGCC
This sequence comes from Paguma larvata, assembly GCA_030068075.1. Classification (NCBI taxonomy): domain Eukaryota; kingdom Metazoa; phylum Chordata; class Mammalia; order Carnivora; family Viverridae; genus Paguma; species Paguma larvata. The sequence goes on from CM057840.1 coordinate 19,853,121, forward strand.
TGACATCACGGAGCGGCGGAGCGGCGCGGGGAGGAGTCTGCGGCGCCCTCGCTCGCCGCGCTCCCTTTGTGGCCCGAGTCGCGCGCACCGGCGGCGGCGGCGGGGGCAGCGCGCGGGTCTGTGCTCGCTCGGGGCGCGGCGGGCGCGCGGGCGGAGGGGCTCGGGGCGCCGCGGCCGCGCCGGCCGACACCGCGTTGGGCCCGGAGCGGGGCGCAGGATGCCGCGGCCGCGGACCGGAGAGAAAACTGAGAATGAAATTGCTTTGGCAAGCTAAAATGGTAACGCGAGCTCTGCCTTCTCCCGAGGCTTCTCTGGTGGGGAATCTTCTGCCGCTCTCTCGGGGCGTGTTTTGGACTCCCTCGGAGCGGACGGGGCCATCCGATCCCCTCCTTGGGAGCCGAGGCTGCCGCGCTCCGCTTTGTACGCTTTCCTCTCGGCGTGTCTTCTTTTCAACGACACCTACTTTGTCGGCAGTTGCCTCTGGTGTGTCTGGGCAGATGTGTGTCGGGAAGGGGAAACTTTTAAGGACCGAGGACTGTTAGCCGGGGCGAAGCCGGGAGCGCTCCCGCGCCCCGGCGGCTCTTTAATGCAGCTCGGGCCGGAGCCGGGGACGTGGAAATGCAGGGGGTCGGCGCGCGCCTTTTACTTGCGGCCGCATGATGAGGTGTTGCTTTTTCCGCACTTGCCAGATTATTTTCCGGAAATAAACACTTTTTACCCCCGACCCCGCTAACTTTTTGGGTCCCAGCACAGCAAGAGGAGAAAAAGACACGGAAGCATTTCACTTCCAAAGGAGTCCAGGCTCTTGGCATCTTAGACACTTGTTTGTGCCTGAGTTTCAAATGTAGTATGCTCAAATCACTGAGCCACTTATAAAAGTAGTACAGACTTTGTACCAACGACTTATTTTTCCTTTCACTTAAGCGGGGGGTGAAGGAGGCGTTAATCAGGATTAAATCACAGTGTCTTAAAGAAGGAGAAAAAAAAAAAAAGACTTAAACCCTCCCCCCCACCCCCCAAAGCTATGTGAGTGAGTGTAGGAAAAATAACTACACGGAAAAGTCCGGGAATCTTGATACCACAGGAAAGGGCTGGGGTCCAAGAAAATTTCAGCATTCCCTCTATCGCAATGTGTCTTGTATTGCTCTGATTGTAATATTTATTTTGAACAGCCCATCTTGTGCCCCGAGTGCTGGTGTAAGCAGTAAAGCAGCTGGGATAGATTGTGGTTAGCAGAGAGGAAAAAAAAAAACACAACTCTTTTTCTTTCTCTTTATCCCATCCCCTGGCAGAGCTCGATTCAGGACTGGGGTGAAGAGGTAGAGGAAGGAGCTGTTTACCATGTCACCCTCAAAAGAGTCCAGATTCAACAGGCTGCCAATAAAGGAGCAAGATGGCTAGGGGTGAGTAAAGCTGGAGACGCTGTGAACTTTGGAGCTGCAGAGTCTCTTGTTCTGTGAATATCATTATTATTTAGCAGAGGCAGGCTTTTTTTTTTTTTTTTTTTTTCCTTCTTCTTTTTCTCTTTTGGCCTTCAAAAGGAAACTGCCAATGGCCGAATGTTTGCACTAGCTGTTCGGGTCTGTTTTTGTACTTAATGTTTTCCAAAGCATCTTCTCTAGGTTTGTCAATAATTCAGAGCCTCTTAGAAATCTCGAGGCTTTTGGCAAATAGCGTGGGGGTGGAGTGGCAGAAAGTGACACGCAGTAACAAGGACCAGAAAGCAGCGCTCTGTTAGACAAGGGCCATGAGCAGTTTTGCCCAGATGGCACCTCTTTCTCTCCCTGTCCTCCCCCCACCTTGATGCTGATGGCCCCTCTCCTCCGGTACCTCTTCCACGTAACCAGGATTCTCAGGGGACAGACCATTCCAGATCTGCTGCCTGCGGTGGGGGGGGGGGGGAGGTGGTGGCCGATTTCCCATCGTTACCTCCTTTCTGCAGCCCGCGAGGAGACAAATGCACACTTAGTGTCCACGACTTCGTATGTAGCGTGCACTCTGTGGAGACTCACTGCTTCCAGAAACAAGGCTTTTTTTCCACCAAGGTTCTAAAATCTTGGCTGAGATCATGCGAGTTATCTGTTATCACCTAGTGGCTCCTTCAGCACATCCCAGTGAGAAATGGAAAGCTCGGCGACAAGGATCGCTACTCGGGCAAATAGCGACATGTGGAAGAACGAAGGAATTCTTGATCTGGAGACAGAAGTCATCCTTAGAGAGAGAGCAGTGAGAGGGTGACACAAAAAGCCTCGAGAAAGAAAATCGCGGTAGGCTGGCTAGAGGGGAGGAGGTGTGGGCTCACCTGGCCTCGTGCAAGCCGCACGCGGGCTTCGCAGGGGATGGGCCTGAGAGCAATGAAGGTGGGGCACTGGTGTCTAATCTCTACTGGCTTTGGGTTTCACAGAACTCAGGGCTGGAGCAGCATTCGAAGGCGAAGGCGGGATGTGAAGGAGGACAGGAAACGAAAGTGCCCAGGGCCTCACGTTAAGACCAGAGGTGACATGTTAACTTTTTACTCCCTGAGTTTAAGGCAGGACGGCCAGCAGCCGGGATATCCTCCCCTCCGGGTCCGCTGGCCTGAGGACACAGGCGTTCATTGCTTTGGGCTTCCCCAGCTGCCTCAACTCAGGCCTTTCCTGCTCTGTCCTTGGGGCCGAGGTACCTCCCAGTAGGGCAGTGAACTGTTAGTCACTGTGGCCTGGAAAGGGAGGAATCTTTTCTTTGAAGACCAGAGGTCTTCACTTATCTACCGGGAACCTTGCTCGGAATATGATTTTCATAAGCATTAGGCGCCCCCCACCCCCCCACCTCCCGCAGCGAACATGATAGGGAAAGCAGAACCAGAGTTCTGGCAACTCAGCACTTTGGTTTCGGGGGGTTGTGTGCTTGCATTTTATTTAAATGTGGTATTGATGCGGTATGGCTTGTCCAGGTATTTCAAAATGATTCACGAGTTCTAAACCAGCTGCCTTTCAAAGGGTCATTACGTTTCCTGATGCTGGGTTGTTCTTCTCTTTCTAAGGGGACCGATGTTGCTTGGGTGACAGTTTTAGTTTTCAGCCAAACACAACAGCACTGAATGACTGGGTCCGGGGGAAATGGAGGGGTTAACTCTGTAGGCCCCAAACACACACAGTATGGTTCGCTGAGATCTTCATAGTTATGTCGTGATTCTCACTGACTTTCTGTTGCTGGACTCCGCTTCTCTTCTCTCCTTGCTCTCTGTGTTCTCAAATGTATACAGAGTTCAGAAGTTGGTTCACCCTGGATTTAGCAGTAGAGCTGAAATATCAAGAGGGAGGACAATGTGAAAAGATTTCTCAGAGTCGATAGAAGAATCTGTCCCTTCCCCTCCATTGCAACAAAGTGTGACTTGTGGCTACCCTCCCGGACCTCAAGAGCACGTTCTTAGGAACTTTCCAACTCTGACCCCACGTGTTTCCTTGTCTGAGGTGTCCTGTTGGGAAGCTCTGTTTCTGTCCTTGGAATTCCAGACTTAATTAAATGCGACTCAACCAACTGAGCCATAGTAATTACAAAACCCTTCTTTTTAGGACTGAGTGCTTCTCCGTATTTGTTTTCCTACATTCCAGTAGCCCTTCCAAAATTGTCCAAAGCAGCCAGTTTTAGAGTGAACTAGATTGAGGTTGAGGGTATTACTGAAGTATGTCAATAATCTTATGAGGAAGGTGGCATTGTGATATCTCGTCCCCACCTCCCACCCCCCCGCCCCCCAATCAGGAAACTAATGTCTAGAGAGGTTAAATTGCTTTTTGGGTCACATAGCTAGGAAGTGGTAGAGGTTAGATTCGAACCCAGTTGGTTAATCCCATGCTGTCAGGAGCTGCCTGGAACTTTCCGGCCATTTCCATAATAGTGGAAGGGAACATTGGCTTTGAAGACCAAAGATATTTATGGTGTACATTTTACCAAGATACTACCCGTAGTGCAGGATTTGAGTGATGAGACTTTCTCTTCTTTACATTCTGAATGATCTTTTGAACCACAAATTGAGATACTTGTTGTGAAGATATGTATCTGATTGATAAGCTCTCCATTTTGGATGTATAAAGTTTGGTGCACCCAAGAGATGTAGGAGATTATGTACCACACGAGGGCGGGCGTAGCTCTCGTTACACGTCTATAAAACTTATTTAAAAAGCCTAAAAGACGGAGCACAATTTTTGTATTTTCTAGTACCCAGATCTCAAAACATAATTAAGATTCAATTTGGAAAAGGTAGCAAAAATAATTACACATCCTTATATGGGAAGCATCATACCATCCAAAACATTTAGAACATTCTTTTTTGGTTTGTTTGTTAGAGTTTGTGTTTCGTTGGTCTTTTGAAGTAAAACCCTCTGCCTTTGGTTGTAAAATACACAACAGAGTCTGGCTCGGGCCGGGTTTGCTTCTGCGTATGGCTGCAGCTTTGCCTCTTGACAGTGAGGGTATGTTGGAAAACTTTGAAAAACCAAATAGTAGTGAAATACTGACCCCCTTTTCCCCTTACAGTAACTTCTTAGCCTAGGATAACTTTTCCCAGCTATAGCCTTCAAGGAGAGACGGCTCCAATTATATCATAGAATCATAAAAATTTAGGATTGGAAGGGACATTAAAAACTCATTTCATCCAACCATTCAATTAGCTTGTAGAATGTTCAGTGATTTTTGGAAGAGCAAATGGTTGAAACTGGTTATTTTTCTTTGGTCTCAGTGTTGTGGTTTGATATGGACAGTGCTACGTAGAAACGACTGGAGAAAACATCAGTATTCTCTGGAAGCAGGAAGTGTCCCATTTTAGGAAGAGTAACTCAAATGGACAGAGGATAAGGATCCAACTGTTGGGGAAGGGGGCTTTGGTGTCAGGAGCCCAGTCTGCTGTCTTCACAATAGGACAGATGTAGGGCACAGAAAAATGCATCAAGCCTAAGATAAATTCAGAGTGGGGATGTTTGTGTCATAAGCAGGATTGGTAGCAGTGGGTCACCTCAGCAAGGTTTGTGGGGCGTGGAATGGTCAGTGGGTGGTCATATGGCTTTTCTCAGTTTTTTCTGTGGTTATGCGGTCGCCGTGGTGGGGCCCTAGTTCCTCCCTTCCTTACGTCCCGTATTTATCAACCTGCCTCCCACATAGGCCCTTGTTAGGTTGAGCTGAAACGCTTGATATCTGGGAGGCTGGTAAAGATAGAACAAATTAAGACAGGAGAAAGCAGAATATGTTTAGAAATAAAGGGAACTGGAAATCCGCTATAGAACCTAGTGTTTAGGATGAATTGTGGCCAGTCTGTGGGTCATATGGGTGCAGTGGCGAGATAAGCACTCGTCACATCTGGATCGAGAAGTCGACTCCCGCTTGGATCCATTATTTGGCTTGACTCTACCTGATAGTTTGGTGGTGTTGCTATCCATGTCACCTTCAAATAGTTCCTCAAGTTTTCAGCTAATTTCACTTATGGGCGGGTTCTCCGATCTCCCACGTCAGGAGAAGATACTTCTGCATGTTCCCGAGCATTCTCTAATTCTCTGTCATGCATCCACTTCACTCTGTTGTAACCGTCTGTTGTTTTCTTGTATCTCTCACTAGACAAAAAGGTTGGCCAAGTGTGAACTGTGGCCATCTCGTTGGCAGAAACTCAACGAATGTTTGTTGAATGAATGGATCAAGCTTCATCCTTTTTTGGGAGACTAATATTATCCTGATAAATATGAATGTATGGGTCGTTCCTTACTTAAAATGCAATGAACACAAAGATGTTAGCTTATAAAGAAGAGGAGGGGCGTGTAGAAGCGAGAAAAATCAATTAGGTAATGATTATAGTTCTCTTAACATTCTTTCCAGAACAAAGCAGGGCACAAACAAAGGTAGTGATTATTCATTTTAAGAAAAAAACTCACAGTAGTGAATTAACTAGACCATTCCCCAGTGCCTTTTAAAAGCAGTAGACGCCGTTGTACTTGTCTTATTGCTGAATGTTGAAGAAAGAAAGGCAATGCACGAGTTAAAAAGCGTTGGCAAGCATTACAACTGTGTGTGGTTGGGAGGCTCAGGGGCGGGACTTTAGAATTGTAAGGAGATAAGCCCTCGAGGAGCCCTTGGTTTACAGTTGGTCATCCATGTTTCCATCTAGGAAAACAGGCCCGCGGGTTGCATTATTCTTGTCTAGCAGAATGTTGAATTTAGGCTTTAGAAAGTAAATTTCAAAATTTAGCAGCCGTCTGTAAATGAATCAACTCCTCTTTTTCATTTGACCCTGGGACCGTGTCCCTAAAACAGTCTACTAATAGGGCAGCCTACACAAGAAAATGCAGTCCATTTCAGTTGCCTGAGATAGCGTTATAACTCTGGATCCCTTCACTGCCTTACAAATCTCTTGGGATCTGCCTAAGGGATATTTAGCATGTAATTAAGAATATCCAGGTCAGTTCAGCAATTCGGGTGACACTCAGCCGAGTTCCAAATACGTGTCTCCCCGCGGCAAATACATAATAGGATAAATTTAAGAGGGACATTAACTATACTTATAAAGTATACATTCCGTTAAATCAATAATATGAACATATTTTATTCTTGTTTCTGTGAAATTAGAAAGTTTCTTGAAGTTTTAAATTTAGAAAGAAAGGGAGAGCAATATGACAAATCGTGCTTTTCTCCTTCAGTGCTTTGCTGAAATTTGTCCCTGCCCCGTCTTAGTTTAGTTTCCTTTGTCCATGGCGTATGTTCGTTTTATACCTCCCCCTTCTAAATAATTAGAATCTCATAGGGACTGTCTTACACATTTTATGTTAAAAAATGCCACAGCAAGACGGTAACATTTCTACCATGTTATGCTATGGGACAACATGATATCGTATCTCATGATATGAAAAAAAAGATTTCTGTAACAAGAGCAAGGAAAGTATTGGTTAAATGGTGGGGGGAGGGGGGAGATACCAAATGTTGCCTCATTCCACTGGAAAAGCTCAGCGAGCTCCAGTCCGCGTTGCTGATGGGTGTGGCTATCTCCACAGTCGATTTGGAGTCTGCAGTTTTGGGCGCTTTCTGGGTCCTCTGCTAGTAAACGCATCCAGGATGAACTTCCTCACTGCTGGTGTTGCACGTTTGTTTGTATGATTCTGTCCTCTGTTTGAGTCAGTTAAGCTAGCCTTCATTAACGTTCGTTTTTCATCAGAAACCTACATTATGCCAAACACCATGTTAAGTCTTGGGAATCCAGACTTGTTCTGAAAGAACTTACAGGTAGTAGGGAAGACAGAAACTTAAACTGATTACAACATATTGAGGTCAGTATGATCAGTGCCATGCAAGAGATCTGTGTGTTAGGGGAACCCCGGAGGGGAGCAAGTAGATCAGGGGAGAGGTGGGGGGGCCGGGCACTCCAGGAAGGCTGCATGGAAGAGAGGGCTCTTTAGTGGAGAGTCAACAGCTGAGTAGGTGCTGGAGACAGGCCTTCCAGTCAGAGAGCACAGGGTGGAGGAAAGCATGGAGGCCGGAGGGGAGACCACTCCGTGTGAGGCTCAGCATGGGGAAGAGGGAAGGACACCTGGTTCCGGGAAGGTGACAGGAAAGGAGACTAGAGAGAGAGGCTCAGCCACTTCACCGAGAGCCCATGAGCCCCGTGAGCCCCGTATGCTCCGTATGCTGTGCTGTGGAGTTGACTCCGCCCTGAATGCTCGAAGTCACCTAAAGGCCTTCAGCAGAGCGACAGGGCCAGATCTGCAGTTTAGCAAGATGACTGACAGCTGAGGGGTGAATGCGCTGGGAAGGAGCCAGACTCCGGTGTGGGAGGGGGAGGAGGCGAAACTGGAGGTGAAGTGAGGATGAGGGGGGATTGGGGAGGGCAGTCTAGGAAGGAGGAGGGTGGGTGTGGGGGATGGGAGGCCTGGCAGGCAAGGCTCTGAGGCACCCTGGCTTCAGAGAGCTTGTCAAAGACTGGGCTCGCTGGGCTCCGCATCATCCTCTGCTCCTTGGGTGAAATGTCTGTCCTGCGGACTTCGGGTCGGGACTTCCTCCGCGTATATGCTAGCAGATGCCTTCTTTCCTGTCAGAGAGGCCCCGCGGACCTCAGCAGACCCAGGCGTGCCTGATACGTCCTGTCCAGAGACAAAATCTCAGTTAGGCTCACTGTGGGGAAGGCCGCAAGCCGAGCTTGGTTCTCAGATTCCAGAGAACTTTGAAGAGCTGGTGGTTTCTCTCTCTTCTCTCTTCTTTCTCTCTCTCTCTCTCTCTCTCTCTCTGTAAGACTTCTGTTTCCCTACACACTAAACAAATTAAATCTGTAGGCCACAGAGAGAGAATAAATATGGAACCCACAGGCCTATGATTACAGAGCTATATTTTAGACAACAGCAGTTAAAACTTATAATTTTCATGTTAGAGACACAAGAAATTTTATGGTTGGATGTCTTGGCCTTTTCCCTCTCCCTGTTCACTGCCTTTAACCCCTCTTTGACACGGTTTGTCCTGGTTGCTGGCACCACTGTTCGTGGAGGCTCAGTCTGATGGCTACTTCCACTCACGTAAAAGAAAAAAAATGGTCAGATCTAATGTTTTCCTAGTTTACCACGACCACAACCTCAACCTCTCTCTTCTTCTTTCTCAAATACACACACACGGCCTAAATTAAATTGTCTTTTCACATTTTATTTTTTAGGATCTCCTGCATCTTCAGAAGGCCTCTTTTTTATATAATTATTCAAAGTCTGACTTTGTCATGTTTTTGCTTGTTTTGCCCTCAATTGTGTCATTTTTGTGATTAACTTGCACTATTTAGGAGCTGCCTTTGGTGTAAAACGAGTAAACGGAGGAAGGAAGGAATAAAGGTAGGGCAAGCTTGCCACATGAGGTAGAAGACACCACCTGGGAGGGGGCTCAGGCAGTCTTGTGAAGAGAGTCACGTCACTCACCGCTGTTCCTTTTGGCTTAACGTCGTAGAAATGCCTGCGTCTTTCCACCAACGCGGCTGCACACTGTGTCCCTGAGGTTGGGGCTCCTCAAAGCCGTCTTCTCCTTTCTGTCCTGCAGGGCGTGACTTTGAAGGGGGTAGGATGCTGTGTTGTTCATGTATTTTCATCCTCAAAGGCTCATTACCCTACGTTTTCTAGCATTTCCTTGCTTGCGTGCGTCTGTGGTCCGTTCATCCGAATTCGTTTCCACACGGTTCATCTTGTCCATGTAAAGTTTCCCAGACGTTTTCTGTTTGTTCACTCCTTTCAGCAGAGAATTGAGCAATTCAACGTTTTCCTTGATTCCGTTTCCTGCTGATTTCAATATCCATTCTCCTCTTTTATAAAAGTGAAGCCAAGGCTGAGTCTTTCCAGTTTCATAAGTCTAAAGAAAACTCGAAAACCAAAACAAAAAACTTTCCTGCTAAAAGTAGGATGTCTTTGCTCAGGAATATCCACTGAGGCTCTCTGGAACCCTCCTGTTCACACTCTTCCCTAGTTATTACCCTTGTCGTGCCAGTAACTTCTGTCGCTGCTGGCGATGAAGCTAGAATATGTGGGCAATTTTTATCTAACAAAAGATCATTTAATGGATTTAAGTAAAAATAATCGAAACTGGATTAGATATTGGCTTACAATAAAGTGCTTTTGTACTCGTGACTTTTCCAGTTAAGGCTACAACACTTGAAATTGTTTCTTGAGCTAACTGATACTCCTAAATAGAAAATTCAGGAAACCGGAAGCATTTGGTTAGCTTGCGAAGCACACGGAAGACAGTTGTTATTTTCTATCTGCACGCTGACCGCCTCCCAATGACACTACACAATGAGTCGATCTATTTTAAAAACAACTTAACCAAGTTGGGTTTTTTTTTTTTTTCTTTGACAAAGCAAGAGAAAGGGTGCAAGTGAGCAAGGGGCAGAAACAGAGAAAATCCCATGAAGGGGGGAGAGAGAGAGAGAAAGAAGCAGGGCGCACCCAAAGTGGGGCTTGTGTTTTTTACCTGAAGCGGGGCTCGAGCTCACCCAGTGTGGGACTCGAACCTCACGAACCGTGAGATCGTGACATGAGCTAAAGTCAGATGCTTAACTGAGCCACCCAGGTGCCCGTGAGTTAACCAAGTTTTAATAAGCCAGAGCCATCCAGGCCTGGGTGGGGAATTCGCTCATGGTTCTTTCTCCTCAGTTGGAGCCTTGGCAGGAGCTGACACCTCCTGATGGCTCTTCTTTTCCACAGAGATTTTCAGCAGGAGCTCTGGTTGAGGGAGGTCCCAGAGCATTGGTGAAGGGCCACTAGTCAGTAATATTGTAGAAACTTCGACATGGTGACAGAGGGTAACTATGCTATTATGGTATTTCACAGTGTATATAATTGTCAAATCACTATGCTGTACACCTGAAACTAACATACTATTGGATGTCAACTATACTTCAATTAAAAGAGAGAGAGAGAGAGATAGCACTCCTGTGCTCGGAACCAGGCAGACCTGAATTCAGAACTTGTCCCTGCCACGGGTGAGCTGTGCAGGCCTGAGCCGTGAAGTCACTAACCCTCTTTACATCTGACTTGCTCACCTGTTGGAAGGACATCAGCACTACCCTCCTTCCTGACGGGGTTAATGTGATTAGTGAATGAGTTATGTATGTAAGGTGCTTGGCGTGGGGCCTAGGATACAACACGCACTCATTCAGAGTGTGGGGCTCTCATCGGGACCCTGCTGTCAGAGCCCGTCTTTAGAACCCTGCCGTGGAAATTTGTAGAAGCCCGGGTGCCTTTCTTACCTGTGTCCCCTGAAGCTTGGGGTTGTACCTAAAGCAGATTGCTTAAGAAGTGGTATTGGGAAGGCTTCCAGGCGTGTGCCCGACATCACTTTCTCATCCTGCACATCTGGGAGGAATGGCCATGGCAGTGTTTAGTAATCCTTGGGTATTGGATGGAATATCTATCGTGTTTTCTCTGTCCGGCTGCTTGTACCATGAAGGACAATTATTGTTTGGGCTCCAATATTTCACACTTAAAATTCCTAAGGTTTTCCTATATAGTTAATTGATTGGTGTGCTTCTTTTAATGCTTTAAAAATATTTTACTACTCAACAATTATATTTGATATTTCTGACCACGAAATAGGAGGGGAGGAAACCACTTTTCTACATTGGTAAGCATTATGCTCGTCATTCCTCGTTGGGCATAATTTTGGGATGTTAGCACATTGCACTTGCACCGTTTGAGCTTGGTGGGTGCAAATAAGTCAGTGCCACACACCGATTAGCTGATGTGGTCCTTGAGCCCCAAACCAGGAGTGAGCTGGATTGCTCCTGCAGTGGTCACATGGCTCTTTAAATCTTCGATTTTCTCATCTGTGAAGTGGGGAAAATACCTGTTTTCCCTTCTGCCTGTGGATATTGTGAGGATCATACGAGTTAATGTATATAAAAGTGCTTTTTTAAAAAATATTAAAAATTATTTTTTAAATGTTTATTTTGAGAGAGAGAGAGAGAACAGTGGAGGGGCAGGGAGAGAGGGGGACGGAAGATCTGAAGTGGGCTCTGTTCTACTGCAGAGAGCCCGATGCGGGGTTTGAACTCATGAACTGGGAGATCGTGACCTCGGCCCAAGTCAGACACTTAACCGACCGAGCCAGTCAAGCGCCCCTATAAAAGTACTTTTTAATACCCAGATTATTATACTAATATAAGGATAGTCATATTGTTATTTAACTTAAAGTCATTTCTTTTTTTTCCTCTCTTTCCTCACCACCTAAGTGTTTGATGGACATATGGTCTGTTCCTTAGTCTTCTCTTTCTTCTCTCACTCCAGAGAGAATCTTTTCTATATTTTTTTTCTTCCCACTTGCCATTTACTTTAATGATGTCTCCGTGTTCAGCAAGGAGTAGACTTTCCTTTGGCACTACTGTTGTTCCTACCAGTGTTCTGTGCGCACTGAAAATGCAGACAAGCCTTCTCTTTATAGACTGGTTGTGGGAGGCAAAAAATACCTGTCTTCACAGAAGTCTAAAGATAAATGCAGTGAATAGTTTACCTGTGAAAACTTTCTTCTTTCTCCTTCTTATTCTCTCCAGGATGGTTTGTTTATTTATTTATTTGTTTATTTAGGTAATGGCTATTGGTTTTGATTCTCCTTTCCTTTCTGGTACTTTTAATTTGGTGCAGGGAAGGGTGGTAAAGTTAATGCCCCAAGGAATGGAAAGTGCTTCCAGCCTTCCAGAGCTGCTGCAAAATCAAAGCTTGATTCGAGGCCAAATACTGATGTGGGACTTGAACTCATGACCTAATGCCAGAGGCAAGAATGTTACTAACTGACCCACTCTGACCCTCGTAAGATGTAGGCATTTGAAATCCTTTCTTTGAGTAGTCCTATTGTTGCTTTCTGTGGACTTTCCTCTCTTTCAGCCTTTTCTGACAGCGTGCCTGGCTTCCCTGTTAGGAATACAATTTTAGTTTTAAGATCTTTTTTTTTCTCACTGCCTTTCCATTTGCTTATTCCAGTTGCTTCCTCCTTGCTTTCCATTTCTCCTGTGTGAGTTCCTTTTTTGTTGCTGTTCCTGTCCTTCCTGTCCTTCTTCTGGATTAAAAATAGCCCACAGGGTCTCTGGCTGCTTGCCCATGAACCTGACCTTCCTTCTATTCATATAGGGATCCCCCTGAGCATCTGAAGATCCTTTGCTCCTCTCTCAGGATACTTGAACCCCAGCATCCATTCCGTGTTATTGGCACATATTCTCAGCTGACTTACGGGCTAACTGACCCTTGTACTCAGAGCTGTAAATGAAAGTTAAATCTCTTGTACGAAGATGCTGAACAAGTAACTTGTTCACATTAAGTGTTACTGATAAACACTGAATTCTCTCTGCATCGTGCTAAAGGAGATGGGACTCTTGTGCGCTGACTCAAGGTACATGTTGAACATTCATGTAATGTTGCGTGACATTGCAAAGCAGTGACTCCGTGATCAGCTGAGCTCCAGGAATCAGCTTCCATCCATCTCGCTGCTGCGGGCGTCCCAGAGGGACCTGCTGCCATTTTCCTCCCACAGAAATGTTTCTTAAGGAGCTAAAGTTGATTAAAATGTTTCCTCATGAACATTCTTTGATTAGCGTTGGAGGATTGTGATATTCTTTACAAAAATGATTTTCTGTCCAATGTTGACTAGACAGGAGTGTCTGCCTGAGGGATAAAGCTTGTGCAACTTTGCACCGCTGGGCCAAAACGTGCCGACGGGCGGCAGCTCTGATTTCAGCTCCGAGCCCTAACCCAAACTCCTTGTTTTGCTGAGAGTTACAGCCCTCCAGCTCCCTATGCGGTTATATCTCAAGAAAAGAACTAGCCCTGTTCTGACTTGAGAATCCAGAGTTACGGATTCCATTATCAACAGCGACAGCCATGTTTATGTGCAGCTGCGTCTTCCTCCTGTCACTGCTTATGCCACTATCCGCCTGAAGTGCTCTTCTGTTCCCTGATTGACTGATGAACTCCTGCTTACCTTTCAAGTCCCAGCTCAAATATCGTCTTTACTCTTCTACCCTTCCTGATCCCTTTTCTGGAATAATTACCCTTTCTTTCATCTGGGTCTCCTTAGTGCTTTACCAAAAGCTCTATTACAGCACTTAACACAACGTATCCTTTTATTTTATTTTTCCCCTTTGCCCTGTTCATTTGTGCACTTCAGCGGTGGGGACTGTATTTAATCAGGCTTTGTTTTCTCATCACCTGGGACCATGTCTGAGCCACACTCAGTACCCAGTAAGCATCTCATGAATTGTTTGACCTTATCTCTATTATAAAACATGTATCTTTTGACTTTTTTTTTTTTTTTTGCCGTTTGGGAATGCTGTGAATCCCATTTTCTGAAACAAAAAGGAAAATATTGAATAAGCTAGATTCAATATTTATTTTAAACTTCAACTAATGACATAATAAAAAAGGAAGGCGCTGCTTTTCCCTCACTTTTGTTATCATCTTTTTAAGTGTATTTATTTTGAGAGAGAGAGAGAGCAAGCAGGAGAGAGGAAGAGGAAGAGAGAGAGAGAGAGCGAGCGAGCACCGAGTGGGGGAGGGACAGACAGAGAGAAGGAGAGAGAAAATCCCAAACAGGCTCCACGCTGTTAGCACAGAGCCAGATGTGAGACTCAGTCTCTTGAACCATGAGATCATGGCCTGAGCTGAAGTCAAGAGTCAGATGCTTAACCCACTGAGCCACACAGGTGCTCCTTGTTATCATTTCTGACTACGTATTTCATGATCTTATGAAACTTAGCTGTGATGGTGACCTCTGTAGATGGAATGACATGGTATTTAGAGCTTTAATCCATAAGCTTTGTGGTGACATATAGGTTTGAGTCATGGGTCAAAGGTAGACTTTTGGGGACCCAATTTCTGTTTTGAATTTCAAAGTTATTTTACTTAGGGTTTTTACATATCCCGTGTCTTAATTTGTTGGTTCCAATTTGCTTCAAGCTTGCGTTGACCCGGTGTCAAGCCACTTTGACTGTGCTCTGTGCAACACACTTTTGTAAAAGGGTCCGACATCCTCCATGCACATAAGCACCAAGCTTATGCACGTGATGATGAAATCTCACTGAGATCTCACTGAGATCTCACAGGCTTGTGTGTAGGGCACTTTCCCAGGCTGTGCTCTCCTTACCCACTCACTGGCAAAAGGGACTTAAAGATAGGCGACATAAATTATATGTTATTATATAAACATATTATCTGCATACTTTTCAATTTTCACAAGTAAAACTCAACTTCCTTTGCTCTCTTTTACCGTCTCCAACTTCCCTCTTCTCTGTGGCCTTGCATTCTTAACTCCTGTATTTCTTCTTCAAGTGAAATAGAAAGTCTATGCTGAAAGTTTTCAGAATTGTAGCTGTTTTTAGGTGTTTTCATTAAGACTGTCCTGGTGCCGTTGGCTCTGGCAAGATCAAGTTTTCTGACTGCTTCTGATCCTAATTGCCTTTTTATGGGGTGTGCTTTCTTTATCTTTTCCTTTGTATAGGGATTCGGTGGCGTGTATGTTTGCTTTGGACAGAAGGAAGCACCTTTTATTTTTTTGGTTGAAGTTTATTTATTATTATTTGAGAGAGACAGTGCAAGCAGGGGAGAGGGGCAGAGGGGAGAGAGAGAATCCCAAGTACTGTCAGCACTGTCAGTATGGAGTCTGATGAGGGGCTCAATCTCATGAACCCTGAGATCGTGACCTGAGCTGAAATCAAGAATCAGACGCTTAACCGACTAAACCACCCACGCACCCCAGAGGAAGCACCTTTTCAAGCAATTCTTAAAGATATTCTTTTTTTAAACCTTTTTTTAAAATGTTTATTCATTTTTTTCTCTTTGAGGGGCTTTAAAATAATTTTTTTAACAAGTTATTGTCAAATTGGTTTCCATACAACACCCAGTGCTCATCCCAACAAGTGACCTCCTCAGTGCCCATTACCCACTCTCCCCCCCTTCCATACCTCCATCAACCTCGGTTTGTTCTTAGTATTTAAGAGTCTCTTATTTTTTGTCTCCCTCCCTCTTAGTGTCTTTTTTCCTTCCCCTCTTGCCCTCCCCCCTGATTTTCTGTTAAGTCTCGCAAAGTCCACCTATGCATGGGAACATGGTATCTGTCTTTCTCTGACTGACTTATTTCGCTTAGCATAATACCCTCCAGTTCCATCCATGTTGCTAAGCATGGCCAGATTTCATTGTTTCTCTTTGCTGCGTAGTATTCCATGTATTATATATCCCACATCTTCTTTACCCATTCATCAGTTGATGGCCACTTAGTCTCTTTCCATGATTTGGCTATTGTTGAAAGTGCTGCTATAAACATTTGGGGTACCATAATGTTTATTCATTTTTGAGAGACAGAGACAGAGACAGAGTGTGGGGCAGGGGCAGAAAGAGTGGGAGACACAGCATCTGAAGCAGGCTCCAGGCTCTGAGCTGTCAGCACAGAGCCCAGTGTGGGGCTTGAACCCCCAAACCGTGAGATCGCGACCTGAGCCCAAGTCAGACGCTTAAACAAGTGAGCCACTCAGGTGCCCCATCAAGTTATTCTTAAAAAAAGTGATACACCGTTATATGTATTTTTTTAAAAAGAGAAAAAATCATAACCCTACTGCTCTAACAGCGCTGTAACAGTCGTTTATACATTTGCTCTTAGGCTCCAGTGTTCGTCCACATAGTTGCCATCATGCTATTAATTCAGTTTTGTAATCAGCAAGATACATTTTTCAGAACAAATTTTTCCAGAAGTTACTTTCTAGTTTGAATCTTTTGTGACATTTGTCATATTTCTGACATCACAGACAACAGAATGCATGTGGACTTTGTGTCGGAGGAGTTTCAAGGTGATAGTCCTGATGATTGGTTAATAGGCTTCATTTCTGTTCTTTTTCCTTGCGACATCTTCCATCCTTTGTCAGGGCTCTGGAGCTTTCCTGGGGAGCAGAGTGAGGTGAGAGCATGTGGGGAGCGGACTGCACCCTTTCTTCTGTTCCACACCGTGGTGCGTTCTGTCTGGGGAGCCGAGGACCACAGCTCTCTAGGGCTACACTATTCAGCGTGGTAGCCGCTAGCCACCTGTGCCTGTTGAGCCCTGGACACGTGGCTCGTCCAAATCGAAATGTTCTGTCCATGTAAAACCCATCCCGGATTTGGAAGACTTAGTATGAGGACAGTCATGTGAAATAGTTCAGCGAGCTTCCGCAGTGACCACATGTTGGAACGCTAATATTTTGATGTAACGCATTAAATAAAATACGTTAAAATTAATTTCATCTGTTTCTTTTTACGTTTTTAAAATGTGGCTACTAGCAAATTTAAAATTACATGTTGTGACTGGTATTCTGTTTCTATTGGTCAGTTGTTTTAGGGCCTTATGTTTAAAAAGGCAGGATGTCGTTCATTAGTGGGGTCTGAAATCAATTCAGTGGGTCAAAAATTGGTATTTTGAAATTGGGTCAGGATGGAGAAGAAAATATCAGAGTGGCATTATTGTGAAACTTTTTGTCTTAAATGTGTGTGCCTCCTGTGTCACTTGTCAAATGTATCTTTTTGCTATGAATTATCATTAAAAAGGTTGAAAACCACCGTCCTAGGGTGGTCCAGCTTAATTTAGAGCATTATCATGCAGCCTGGTCTCTCTGTACAAGGACAGGTTGGTCCCGGGAACACCATATCAATTTTAGGTCTGGTTGGCGGAAGCTCTCCTGGCACTCTTCAGCCAAACCAGACCCTGCATGAAAGTAAACCCGAGCATTGAGGCTCATCCTAAAAGCAGTAGCAACTTGGGACCGTCCCAGAGGAAAGGCTGAACTGAGGATAGCTGAGGTTCGCTGTCTGAAGTCTGGACCTGTGTGCCCAGCACTGAAGTGTTCCTTGAGCCTGGAGTGACACTGTCTGATTAGTTTCTTCTTGGGACTTCCTCAAAATTGTCTCCTGGGTGGGGATACTTTCTAAGAAGCAGGGTGGTTTCTTAATGACTTTGGAGCCAAGCTGGGTTGGCCAAGGTTCTTTTTGACCCTTAGATCTTCCACCCACCATGTCCCGTTGAACTCAGAAGAGACTGTATTCTAAGACCACATCGGTCCCCTTCCTTCCTGAGAGAAAACAAGATGTAGGGGCAGTTACCAGGGCTCTGCCTACGACTGGGTTCTAAATAAAGGACCCTGAAAGCCACAGCGAGAGGGGGAGAGGGCTCCAGAAATGAAGTTTATGGGGTTGCATGGGCCTTGTATTTATTCTGAAAGTTGTAAAAATTCTTTTGGGCTGACCCATTTTTCCTTTCTTAATTAAAAAAAAAAAAATTTGGCAGGCAAGAGGAAGAAATGTAAAACATGTGACTAATGCTTCAGCTTTTTCTCCTGGAGCCAGATTCTTTAAAATTATACCTTAGACATGCTTGATGTTTTAAAAACAATTGCCCACAAAAGCCACCAAACATTTGTTTCTGAAACTTGGAGACTTTAGATGGCATCG
The DNA here is from genome assembly GCA_030068075.1 of Paguma larvata. Taxonomy (NCBI): domain Eukaryota; kingdom Metazoa; phylum Chordata; class Mammalia; order Carnivora; family Viverridae; genus Paguma; species Paguma larvata. The sequence continues at coordinate 19,871,054 of CM057840.1, forward strand.
TTTTCAGGAAAGAGTCCAAAAGTGCAATGTTTAGGAGTTACTGAACCGAAATCTTTTTTGGAGATTTTGCCCTGGTGAATTAGATTATCGTAGAAACTGGCAGAGGGCCAGGCAGCCTTTTGCCTTTATTTTGCTTGAGTATTTCCAGTCCTGTTGCTAGTCACCCAGAAATTTTGAGGGAGTTAGACTAAATGGCCTTCAAGATGAAAAGTACTGTGATTCCAACAATGCACCGAATCAACAATAAGGAACTGCATTTATGCTGACCTCTTGTCGTTCTGTGCTTATCACGAATCATTCATTCATTCATTCATTCATTCCTTAGTCATTTAAATTTGAGCTCATACTTTGTGCCAAATATTTGCTCTTGGCCTTTGAAGCAAACTCACAGAATTTGAGAGTACCGATCACAGTGGATATGAGGGTCTTTAAGCCCCAGTTCCAGCCTCCCTCTATAGTGTTATTTCCTGTGTCTCACCTTGACACGCTCCCTACTTTAACCTAGTGAGGCTACTTCCCTGATCTAGGGTCTTCTTTCCCCACTGTTGCCTCTTTCGGAAATGTCTTCCTTTCCCCAAACATTCTTCTGTTTAAATCCCAGCCATCACTCAGATTCCAGCTCGCTTGACCCTTCTTCCATGAATCCAACTCCATTTTCCCAAATGGTGGTAAATTATCCCTTTCTGGAGCTCCAGCACACTTTGTACTTCTCTTGTGACACCACCTGTAATCTTCTGGTGGTTGAACCATACGAGATTGCCATATCTATACGTTAAAAATGGTTGAATATTGGCAATTTTATAGGGTTCTTTTTAATATTAGGCGTGTTCATGTTTAAGTCCCTTCAATTAGGTCTCTTTGCAGATGTTTTATACTCATGACTTAGGTTCATCTGAGATTCCTTGGTCTTTTTAGTTTTGTAATGTAAATTGTTGTTAAACTATGTCTCATTTAACCTATACTTGGTGAGTTGATTTTGTAAGGTTACGAGTCGCTGACGGATAAAAGTAAGACTGCCAAGGCAAAGCATGGTCTGAGAGTACACTTTATTGCAAGCACCCTCGGGCGAGGTTCTGCGACTCGAAAGAGAGGAGTCGGGGAAGTCGCGCCCGAGGTTAGGGGTTTTTAAGGGGTTTGGGGGTGACGCTGAAGTTGACTACATATTTTTCCTTATTAGGAAATTCTGTCTGCTTGTCAAGGTCCTATTGGTCTGTCGGAGTTTGGGGTGGAGGTTTAGGTCCCTGTTAGGTATCGGATTCGTGAGAGTGACGTGTCCCTCCTTCAGGGTTGTGGCGGGAATGTTGGCCATCTTGGGTCGGTTTCCTGGGGATGACGTGTCCGCCTCCCAGTGCTGTGGCGGGAACTTCGGCCATTTTGGGTCGGTTTCCATTGTATGGAGCCTTTCCTCCGCCCTAGCCCAACAGATTTAAGAAAATCTAAATGTAAAAGAAATACTTATTTTTGTTAAATTTCATTTTGTTCGTTTTAGCTAATTGTTCTAGTTTTCTCCAAATCTTCTAAAATTCTGATTCAGTAAGCCAATGTATCAGCTGTAACTCTCAATTAATTTTAATAAGGTTTCATTTATTAAAATGATCCTTTAAATGATACAGTCAACATGGCCAATGACAAAACCGTGTTATATTTCCGGAGACAGTCCCGACTCCTAACAGTGCTCCACAGTTAACATTGCTTCACCATTTAGCATTCCGTGACTATTTGATTTTGATACACATCTAGCCAACCCCACATCTGTTCAACTCCTAGAGCTCCATCCTATCTGTAAAGATCTAAGGAGAGAGTTGGTGGAATAGTTTTTTGAATCTGTGAGCATGTCCGTAGCATTCCAAGTTCCTTGCCTGGGGTCCGAATAAGATGGAAAGTTAGTTTGATGTGATTTTTTTCTTATGATTCATGTTTGCTCCTAGTGATCATTGCTTACAAACCATCTCGGATATTGGCAACAACGGTTGGCAGGCAAAGCAGTCCATTGTTTCCAGTCTACCTTAATTCCTGTCTGAAAATTGTTATGTTTTCTTGTTGCCAGTCTTTAGACACTTTTATGATTCTGTGTTTCTGTGAAGATTCCATTCATCAATATCATGATCATATCTGCTGGTTCTTTCAGAGCCCTTTCGGGTTATTTATCTGGCTTTGGAGGCACAAAATTACTTAGAGGGCTAAGTGCTTTCATATTATCGCCTTCTCCATCTTGGGCTCTAGTTTCCTCTTTACCACGCTGGTCCTACCCTTTCCAATTTGAAGATTATTTGCCTTGATAGTGAAGATAGAAGCATAAGGGGAGTGAAGTAGTTCTCTTTTCTCTGTTATCAGTTAGCATAAGCCATGATGCCCTCCCCCCCACCCATCAGCATTGAGCCTCTCCCTTCCTCATTCTTGCTCCTAATACAGCTGCAAAAAGCCCTTTTACTTGACCTTGCCATTTTTACAAGACTCAGTTCATTAGGACCGTTACCTTTCGTGTAACTGTGACTGTGGTTTCGATCCGTGCTATCCTAAGTATACAGCCTTAATCATGGGGCCTTCTTTCTACCTTCAATAATTTGGAAGTCCCGTATGACCACCTCGATTTCTTTAGTTGCTTGCTTATGTTTATTTCATATTTGGAACGTTGGTCCTACTTTTCTTGAGTCCTCTTCACTGTTAGAGAAGGTTTATACTAACTTTGAAAAAGCATTGTTTTCCTAATGCTAGGGCTAGATGTCTGACACAATCACTTTCTCCCAAGGTTTCTATCAATTCTGCAGCAATCACTTTTCATGAGCGCTCACAAGTGTGTCTGTTTTTACTTCCTTCTATCAGCAAAGTAGATACAAACCCAGGAGAAAGTATCGCTGGTTGTGGTGCCTGCATGTGCAGTGAGAAGGGGGAGTCAAAGGCGGTTCTAAGGGAGCAGTCATGTCTTTAGCAGAAACAGGCATTCTGGAAGGAAGAGCTTCTTTATGGTGCTGGTGGGAGGGTGGGGGCATGCTTATTTCAAGTTTAGACATGGCGTGCCGGAGCCGTTTTGTGATTAGAAGAGATTCGGGATCAGAGGGGCGTGTTTGGGTGCCATTCACATGTAGGTGGTGAAGCAGTGAGAACGAATGATACGGAACATGGAACAAGGCTGAGGGCCAAACTTGTGTAATGTCACGCTCAGGAGGTGAGAAGGCAGAGGGTGGTTAGCATGGGAGTCAGAAAAAGTGTTAGGTAAGGGGGAGAAACAGGCTAGTAATTCATTATCGTAGTATACACGGGAGGTTAGAGTTTTAAGATGTTTAGAGGCTTAGGTCCCCTACAAAACAAGAGTAATATCCTCTTGCTTTTGGTTATTTCAGCTTTCCAGAGCATATGTAAAACCTGAAAGTTAATGAAAAAGTTCGAGTAGCTAAACTAGCTCTCACTCTTTAGGAAAGACCATCATTCTTATTACATACCATGTTAACTCCTAATACTTAGCAAAGTTGGCTATTTATATATAGTCATGGTGAAGTTTTTTGTGTACAGTTGAATAGATGTAGCACATTTGAAGAGAGCGAGCAGACACCCTCATGATGATAACACCGGCAAGGCCAGTGGAAGGTTGTGTTCCCATGGCAGCTTTCAGTGAGGCCTCACCCTCCACCCCTGCCATGCACCCCTTCTCACCAACAGCTGCCTAGTATACCCTTTCATTTGTTATAGATGGATCGCCTCGCCCCTGCATTAGAATGCGAGTTCCATGCTTTGGGTGTTGGTTTTTCTTCTCCCCTGCTGTCTTCCCAGAGTCTAGAACAGCACCAACAGATAAAAGACACAAGACATATTTGTTCAATACATGAGGGTAAGACAGTAAAGATAATTATACGTGCATGTGACCTAGAAAGCTGTAGGTGTTGGGAATTAGCCTTACGATGTCCGCGTCTCTAGGAGCAGAGACCATAGTCCCTGGCAACACTGGCGGCCTACTGGGCCACGAATGAAAAGTTAAATTATGCTCAGGATGTTCTACTTCTGGAGGCAGAAAAATAACACATTTCAGAAACATTTCCATCAAATAAATAAAGATTTTTAAATAGTGGTGTTTAAAAGGTCCCTCATAAGGAAAACAATTCCTTCTGTGTTGAACTTAAATTTCCCCTCGTAGGATCACTATTATGTGATTTAAATGTACGGTTGACCCCGGAACAACACAGGGGTTAGGAGCACTGACCACCCACACGGTGGAAAATCTGTGTGTAACTTTTGACTCTCCCAACACTTAACTACTTACAGCCTATCGTTGACTGCAAGCCTTACTGATAACAAAGAGTTGATTGCACATATTTCGTATGTCATCTGTATTCTATATTGTATTCTCATAATAAAGTGAGTTAGAGAAACAATCTTATTAAGAAAATCATAACAGTACTGTGCTGTATTAATAAAAAAAAATCCACGTGGAAGTGGACCTGCCACAGTGGAAACCTGTGTTGTTCAAGTGTCAACTGTACTACTTTCTTAAAACTTCGATTTTTCCTTTTCCGCATTCACACCTTGAACAACTTGCTTCTAGATCCCCTGGATGTTAACGGTTAAGGTGGTGCCTCCTTCCTTCCTTGGCCCAGAGGTATGGAATTAGCGAGATGTTAGGGCTACAGGGGAGTATGTGGCGCCTAAGCTTCCAAATGACCAAACTAGAAACCGTCTCCGCTGGTTTTGCTTCCACACCGACCACTGCTTTATTGTGACACCAGTGGCCTGTTTGTGCCTCTTGTGCTAGGTGCCCATCGGATCAGGTAAGTAGGTTTGAAAAATGCTATTATTTCCTCCCCAGTTAAGACATAGATGCACAGCATAGCTCTGCAGTCCGCGTCTTGCCTGGCCACCGTCCACACATTCTACCCTTTTCCACAGTTGCCTTTTAGTCCTTGACGAAGCATTTTTTTTTTTTCTGATTCCCCTTTTTTTTTAAGTATTTACTTTGGACACAGTAACTGTGCCCACAATTTCCCTGGGTCAATCTAATTTAACTTTTTTAACCTTACAAGCTCTGGAAGCAACCGAGGAGAGCTTTTCAATGTGAAGGGGAAGTCCCCCTCCCACCCCCCTTTAATTAAAGTGACAAGGCACTATGACATCGTGGTAGCTATTCACAAAGCTCTGCTCGTTACATAATATAATGGTCACCCGTGGCCAGATACTTAACCCATCTCACATTCAGGACCATTGTGTCCACTTGCCGAGACAGTACTTCCTTTGTTTAGGCAAATAAGCAGCTAATGATTATTAGCTTAGCTATGAAGTTAAATCACATTCCTGGAAAGGGAAATGTTGCAGCTTTTTTTTTTTTTTTTTCGTTTTCTTTCTCTCTCTCTCTCTCTCTTCTTTTTTTTAAATGAGAGAGGCGAATACGTTTTTGAAAATCCAAACACAGTTACTGCTGGCCACGTGAGCATTACACCTCTTTGACGAGAGAGGTTTATATTTTGTTTGATTAAGACGTATATAATCTCTCATGGTGACTGCTCTCCTGATAAAACGAAATCTAAATATTTGCCTTTAAATAGTTGTACTGATATGGGACAGCTAGGTCCTGATTTGCCTACCCTGGTGTTTTTCATCCCTCCCAGTAACTCACGAGGGAATTTTGACTTGCTGTTGAGTATAGGACCCAAGAGTCTGGGGTTCATTCATAGCACCTGGCATGGAGTAGGCGCCCCCATTTGCCATAAGTGGAATGAGGAGTGCATGGGGGACCCTCAGGGAGCAGATGGGGGGATTCTTACCTACCAGAGCCATCTGGCGTTGCTACTTCAGTGTGGCTCTGGGGTGTAGATGTCTGGGCTTGACCCTGGCCTCTGTCAGCTACAAGTGATGTGACTGGGTGAATTACTTAGCCCCTTGAGCCTCAGTGCCCTCATGTTTAAATTGGGGTTGTGTGGGGTTCAAATGAGATTGTGTGTCCGAAAGAGCATTGATATTAGAAAGGGCCACACAAACAAAAGGTAACAGTATTCACAATCTGGATTTTTCAAGTCAGAATTGAACTTGTATGGTAACGCTGATTAAGGTTAAGTGTTCACCTGGTCTGAACTTCAGTCAGGAACAGTTCAGAGTTGGTGTATGCTTCCACGCTGAGTAAAACTAATGTCAATCGATGACCATGGGAAAAGAATAAAATTGGTCCTTTGCTACAGGTAAGGAAAGAAGGGAGTTGGAGAGGAGAGTGGTAACACCAAAATTTTAGAAGAGGGAATTCGTGCCCAAGTAAAAGCAGAGTAATTTACTCTAATCATGGTTTATTTCATTTAACGATCATTGGAATTCCTCTAGGGTTGCTTCTGTGTCCTTTATTTTTTCTGAGAGAGAGAGAAGGAGAGAGAGAGACTCTTAAGCAGGCTCTACACCCAGCACAGAGCCTGATGTGGGGCTTGATCTCATGTCCTGAGCCGAAATCAGGAGTCAGATGCTTAACCTTAACCGACTGAACCACCCAGGCACCCCTGTTACTGTGCTTTTTAATCATTAATTTTTATTATAATAATCTGAGACTTACCACAGGTTTCCCAGTTACAAGGATTTGGATTTAATAGTTTGGAGGTTGGGCCTATGAATCTGCTTTTAAAAAGTACCCTAGATGATTCTGGTGTAGGTGGAGCATGGCCCACATTTTGAGAAACTTGCCTTCTCTAGTAGTCTTCCAACTGAATCCATTTTTTCTTCCCTGCAGTTAAGTTTAATGACCGAGGTAGCAAGTAGGCTTGGTTATAAAGTGGAATCCATCATCACTAGCATTCTAGGATGAGATCTTAGGACACTTCTTTGCGTCAATAATAAAAATTATTGTATAAATAGAGACCTCAAACAATAGTCTTGGTGTTTGAGGCTTAGCACCCTGCATGGCAGAAAGGAGAAGTTAAAAGACTTGAGATGAAATCTTTATTTACATGATGTCTTTCATGCAGGAAGCATTGGAAGCTTCTTAGTAGTCCAACACCTGACCAGTAAACTTTTCCCGGTGTATTTACCCTCATATCATGTAGCCGGGTGATGAGCTTGTGTGTTCATTTTCTCTGATCCTCCCACTTGGAATTGTAAGAAATGAGAACAAGTACACATTCCCACTCTCTGTTTTCAAAGCAAGTAATCGGCTCAATGGCTTTTACGTCTGATAGAACAATGAAGGCAATGTCAGTCTCAGAGAATGAGAGACCCTGGTTACAAGGAGTTTGATTTGTGATGGGAAAGGAATTCTGGAGAAAAACCCAATGACTTCAGTAATTTTTATTATTTTTTTTTTAAAGCTTATTTATTTATTTTGAGAAAGGGAGGGGAGGGGCAGAGAGAGAGGGAGAGAGAGAGAGAATTCCAAGTAGCCTTTGTACCGTCAGCACAGAGCCTGATGTGGGGCTCGAATTCACGAACTGTGAGATCTTGACCTGAGTGGAAACTAAGACTTGGATGCTTAACTGACTGAGCCACCCAGGCACACTGACTGCAGTGATTTTTAAAATCATGATGATCAAGTATGGAATTAAGTGAGATTCACAAAAAGCTCAGAAATGTCATTTTGATAAATTCACTTCAGTTCTCACCTACTATGAAGAGATCTTTGTTTACCTAAGATTTTTAGCTCAGAGGATAGAGTTTTGTATTTTTCAGTACATCTAAGGAGTTACCTAGGGCTTTAATTCAGATTTCTAAATAATTTGCAATTTAATTACATTAATTTGCTTTTCATTCATTCCTACAGACATGTACTAGCATTCATCGTTAGACCTTATCCTGTATCCCAGGGAAATATTAGCGGACAAGACAGATAAGGGCTCTGATGTTGCGGAGCTGACAGGCAGCAAACACGTAAACAAGTCAGTGCTGTTAAGAAACGAACTTAGATCACGTAATCTGGCCTGGCAGAGGAAGATTGGTGGCGTGACACCAGGGGATGGTCCTGGGATGGGGGAGGAGTGTTAACTGAGGAGATGCTCCTGATCCGAAGGAGTGAATGAGGGCAAGGGTCCACCAGGAGAGAGGCAGGCTGAGTGGCATTTTCGGCAGAAGGAACAAATGCCGAGAATGTTAAGCGTGAATGAACGCACTGTATTTTGAGAACTGAAATACCTGTGGCTGGGGTTAGAGAGGGAAGGGGATGGTTTTTGGTGGTCAAGGAGGTAGGTAGAAGGGGCCTCGTGGGCCCTGGTGGAAAAGTCGGCATATTACTCCAAGTGTTATGGGAAGCCGCTGAGAGGTTTCAAGAGCAGGGGAGTGACATGATCCGATTTGTTTCCAGAAGTTCTCCGTGGATGCCGTAAGAACAATTTAAAAAGGCTTTTGCTTCAGCAGTCCAGCTAAGAGGTGATGATCAAACATTACATGCTTTTATAGTAGATGTACAGACTTTTCTTATTTATACGTTCAGACTGTTTTATTTGACTGCGTTTGGAATAATCAAGGAAAGCTGTGTAGGGAATGCAGTGTTAGATCCGTCAGATGAAAAACTCATCTCTATCTTAAAAACATACATTTCATACTCATGAAGTGCTTATTGATGTGGTCAGAGGCTAATTTCTGGAGATATAAATATACATATGACTGGTGTTTGACCTTTAAGATTTCACAGTCTCCTGGAGGGTGCCCGTAAGTAAACAGATGCTGACAACATACTATAGAAAATGTGTGGCTATTACAACTAAAACGGCCACAGACGTTTCCGTCTCTGCCTCTTGGTGGACATACACCATCATTTCTGTTGGGAACGTACCCAGGAATGGAACTGCTGAATCCTAGGATAGGCATGTTTAGCTATAGTGAATACTTGGACTTTATCCTAAAAGTAGAACTTTTAGAAAGGACATTTTGGCAAGACTAGGGGCAAGGGAGTGTGGTTCAGTGCCTGCTGACCCTACCCAGTTAAGAAATGAGATCTAAATTAAAGCAGGACTGTGAGGAAGAAGCATAGGATAGGGAACTAGTTACGGAATGGGACAGTTTGGATGTTGGAGCTGAGGGGAAGACAAGGTGGCGGGGGGCGGTGATTTGCACCATTAAATAAGTTAGAGGCCAGAGAAGGGGTGAAATTTTAGAGGAATTAAATGAATTTCTTTTCGTACATGTTGAGTTAGAGTTCCTTATGGGTAATCCAGAAGAAGACAAGTTAGAAAAACAAGTTAGCAAGAACTCAAGATAAAGAGTCAGAAGTAAATATATTTGTGTTAGGCGAAACTGTGGGCTGGCTAGAAAGAGGACATAGACTAAGAAGAGGTTCAGTGTTAGAAATGTTTCTATATTGTTGGTAAGTGAAGGACAAAGAACCAGTGATCAGCCTGTAGTATCGAGTGAGAGCCTCGAGGGAGATAAGATAGAATTCTGGTAAAGTGTGACTCTGGGTCCACACTACCTAGATTTGAGTCCTGGCTTTGGCCGCTTTTTTAGCCGTTTGCCCTGAGACGAGTCACGTAGTCTTTCTCAGCCTCAGTTTTCTGTAAAATAGTTGTAAAACGGGGGTAATAAACTTATCTGCTTTGTAAGGTTATTATGGGATACATAAAAAGTGCTCAGAGTTATTAATTGTCGTTATTTAGAAAGTCATTTTTGTAAACCAAAGGGGCAGAGGGTTCCAAGAAGGAATCAGTGGTGCAAGTTTATAGGGACACCTCAGCAGGTAAGTGCTGAAGCGTGTCCATGGGACTGACAGCCAGATAGAGGAGTCCTGAGGGCAGAAGTAAAATCTATAGGCTAGTCTCAATGCCTTTCCTTCTTATAGGAAAGCCCATTGAATTTTAAAACATAAACACATCAGAAAGATCCCATGGTTTGCTTGAGAGCATCTCAGGTCGTTGACATGAGTGTTCAGAGCTTGGTTTATTATGTAGTTCTTTTATCTCAAGCAGTTCAAAGTGTATCCCACATTTTTCTGAATCATCCTCATAACATCTAGGTAAGTGAAGGAAGGTAAAGGTAACATTATTCCCAATTTACAGATGAGGACACTGAGACTAAGAGAAGTCACATGGCTTTGTTTAAGCTTGTATTAATCAGCTTCTCCTTTATCCCATCAATAAAATTTACTCATCTCTGTTTTAGCATTGTCTAGCACAATATTTTTCAAAGGTAATCAAGGGACCTTCTACATTTAGAATCACTTGGGATGCTGTCTAAAATGCAGAGCCTTTGGCTTTATTCTGAGTTTACTGATCAGAATCTCTGGGACATGGCTCAAGAGTCAGTGATTTTGCCAGCACTCCAAGTGATTCTTTTGAAGCTGGCTAGTGTGTTCCAGGAAACAGAGAAATAAATCCCTGAGTGTACACTGTTCTTAGTGACAGTTTTCACACGCACAAAATCTTGAGGTATTTTATATTCAGAAACTCAAACTACTGTACCTAAAACTTTAGAACCTTTCCCAAATCTATTGTCTGACTTGTTATCTTTGTGAGATTGAGTAATATCTTTGGGCTTTGGGCTTGAAAGTAAAACTGATTTGACCTATTCATTTGTGTAAATGAATAGGACAATTTATTTGTTGTTACTATAGCATTGCTAGGGGTGCCACAGAGGAGTTATGGCCAGGGACTCTGTATGTTTACTTCAGTTTTGTCAATGGTTCCATCTGCAATTACTGTTTTAGTAAACTTACATGTATATATATGTAGTATATAGTATAGTATATACATGTATATGTGTGTATATATATATGTATATAGGTATTGATTAAAAAGTTGCTTTCTCTATATTCAGAGCTTCAATTTGGATGTGATAAGCAGCCATATCTCTGTGTGGTATTTCTAGTGCGGCACATAGAACTCTCAGGATCAGGTGACTTGACAACTCTGATGCTAGGGAATGGACTCCATTAGAGCAAGCCAATATCCAGTGAGTGATGGCTCATAAACCACTTTTTTCCCCTTTAGTTGTGGAGGAAGTGGGGTTTTCTCTGTGAGCTGGGATCTTGTCTGTCTGGTTCTCTGTTTTTACCGATGGCTGCCAGCAGGGTTTAGTAGGGACTCAACAAATACTTGTCGAATGAATGAATCCACTCAAGTTTATTTAGGAACGAGCTATCAAACACAACCAAGTTAAAAAAAACTATTCTAGCCTACTGCTAGATAAATAGAAGGCACTGACAAGTACTTGATGATTAATTGAATGGGAATTAGAAACAGAATCTAAATCTGTGGGATTTTCCCTCCTTCTATTCCTCCTAATTATTGGTTCTTAGGGGCACAAGAGACTTTATCCCCACCGGTTCGGAAATTCTCACTATAAGGCCCCTATTATTTACCTGATACTATCTCATAACAATATGTCTTGAGTTCTGTACATCCCTTTGCTTCTGTGCCATTAAGTGAAAATTTTCACATTTATATTATATAATCTCCACTTTAGGGTTTTAAAGAATACAGTCCCTGTTTCCTTTATAGATTCCATTAGCACCTTGCTTATGTTCTTTGCACAATGGTGGTTCTTTTAATACTGTTTCTACTGACTTGATTTCAAGAATGGGTCATGAGTGATGGGGATGACGAGCATATTATTAGGAAGATAAATATTTTCTTTGCAACTGACACGCCTGTCTTTTTACATATATTTTTGACACATTAAATCTATTGAATGAAATGGTTGCTCTTTCAGTTTCTGTTCGTTTGGAGACATCGGATCTGTGTTTTTGCCAGCTATCAGTCCTTTCTATGCGCTGCCTTCTCCTTTATTTTTATTGAGTGTTAGCATTTACAAACCTGCCACTTTGGCTGCATTTCACAGTCAATCATACTGCCATTCTGCGTGCGTTTTCCTTTCTCTCTAAAGATAGAAGGAAATTATCTCTTGACTAGACAGATTTATAAACCTAGCAGGTAGGCAAATTAATTAATCTGGAGATCAGAGGAGAACGTGAGTGTTCCCCATGAGTTCTTAGGCGGTGTCATCCAGTAGCTCATACAGGTTACTGACATTGTTTTCCTGGCTCCTTTTGAGCCCTTGGGCGAAGTCATTTGTCTTCCTTAGGCTTATTTTACTCATTTAAGAAACTATAATAATGAGGGGGATTTTCATTTTCCTCCGGAGAGGGCATTTAGCATTAAACCAATATTTCCCCCCCTTAATGCTTGTTAAAGATTTCAGGCAGTGTCAGGAGGTAAGAGCACAATACCACAGAACATTTGATGCAGTCGGACCTAACTTGTGGTGAAAGTTACTAGGGTAGAGGAAAAAAATCGAAAAGAGGATTTTAGTATAACACACAATATTGTCTTTTATCCGTCGGATCCTGAATAGTTCTTGTAACTGTGCAACATGCCTTCAGGTCCGTTATCTAATTTTATCTCTTTCTTACAACAGTCCTATGAAGGATGGAGACTCTGGGCTATTGAGTTGTAATAGTCTTGGGTATACAAAACGGGGATTGAACACCCACTATCGTGTTGCTTTGTGTTTTAACACAACACACTGTCATAGAAAGACAGGGCTGGTTTTATATCCTGACTCTGTCCGTCAGGCTAATGGGCTGGGTGACTTTGGGCCAGATCCCTCACTTCTCCAAACCTCAGGTTCCTACAGTAAAGTGAGAATAATTCCTGTACCAGAGAATTTTTGTAAGATTGAGCATCTGACCCATAAGTGCTCAATAAATACCTATTAACCCTCTCTTCTCTTCCTTTTCATTTAGGGCATGAGGATGGTTTTCTTAGAATTGATTTACAGATTATGAAGAGGAAAATCTACTGAGGAAAAAAAAAAGCCAGTTCATCTCAGTATATCTTTCAGAGAGAGGTACTCAAGATAAACTAAATTGTTCTTCATACCTTGCCCTAGATTTGCTCGCCTGATAGTAGGCTTGAAAGATACCTGCTTGCTCTGTCGGTAGCCATTTCTGCAAACCCATGACCTAGGAATATTATGTGTGTCAAACGCAGCACTGAGGAATAGAGTGTTTGCCAGAGGCTGTATGTTCCAGAGCTTTGCGGGAACTGTAAAGTTCATTTTACCTTTGAATTCATAAGGCCACGTAGACTTTAAAGATTTAGTTTTGGAGGGGAAAAGATGCAAGTTAGGCAGTCATTATTTGAATTCTGAAATCCAGGGGAATAATGATTTACTGGCATTTTGATAATGGGGCTTTGATTTTTATGCTTCATCATTATAAAGGGGATAGTAATAGCGGGAACAAAGTGTTTACTTGGCGCAAAGCTGAACTAATCCCTTAAGAAGGTGGGGAGGGTAAGAGATTCCTCAATGTGGTGTGGGGAATAAGAATCAAACTAAGTTTGGAAACATCAGGCAATTGCCACCCCCTGCCATCCACCCCCTCCCCCAGGCCCCGAGGATTGGTGAAGGAACCCTTTAATTCTCAGAAGGAGATAAAGGCCCCTGAAACTATCTGTGGGATATTTATGGTGGGCCAGGAAAGCTTCTGGGCTGTGGCGAAGCTTTTCCATTCATAGCAGGCTTCATTCATAGACAATATTAGGTCACGTGGAAGCTCCCTACCCACTACTGACCTTTTCAGACAGAGGCTGGCTGCTCAAAAACAGAATGAGTTCCAGAAAGCCAGAGCCCCTGTCAACCTGCGACCTCAGGATATGAAGACCGTGGGCACTGGGGCTCTGAACGAGAGAGAAAGGAAGAGGTTATAAATTTCACAGGTTTATTCTGGACACTAGACTCCGTGTGATGATTTGTTATTTGGTAAATACAGCAGAGACTATTTTAGTTCAGACTTCCCTCTCCTCATGTAGCTGTAAGTCCTGAATTTCTCAAAATCACATGTGATTTCTATCTCTCATAGAGTAGATGACCAAGACATCGAGGCTTGAATTTATTGTCTTAGGCCCCATAGTGACGTGGTCTCGGAAATGGGGATGGAGCCCAGGTTAATTCACAACATCTCAGTCGCTAGCATTATGTTTCAGGCAGAAACGTGGCACATAAAAGTGAAATTATTTTATTTGGAAAATGTAGCAGACTCCCCGACATCCACTTAATTTTTTAATTTGCCTCCATAAAGACTTTGGAATCGTTCAAAGAGGACCAGGATGTCAGAAACAGGGATTTGTGTCAGGGAAGGTGGGGTCTGTTATGGGTTAATGTCAGACCAAGCCGATTCACAGCCAGGAGGACTACTCTTTTTTAGGAGATGGAAAACATAGCTTCCTGTTTCCCCCCGGAGAGTTCCTGGACTCTGAAGGGGTGATCTAAGGAACCTTGCTGGGACAGGATGGTGGAAGGAGCTGGGATTTCTGTGTGATAAAACAACAGCTTTGTTTGTTATCACAGCTCTCGTAGCATTTTCCTGAGGATGAAGGGTACTCATCATAGAAACCCGACCACATTTTCACATGTGGCTTCAAGTCAAGTCAGCGCTCGGGGATCTTATCAGAGGTGTTTGGAACATGTTCGTTTGTCGTGCACGTGCTTCTCTACCTCTTTTTTTTTTTTTCAGATGTCTACTTTTTCCTTAGTTCAGAGGCAGAATTTCTATCTCCTTTGAGGTCAGAGGTCACAAGGACAGCACAAATGGCTTCACTGAATTGGAACACAGAGAAAAATGTTCAACCAGAATGAACGTTCTTCCCGAATTTACCATTGACATAATCTAAGCGAGACTCCTGGTCTAAGGTCTAATCTAAGCTGATAAATCAGCTCTCCAGAACAAAAGCCCTGATTTCTACACAACTGGCCCATTTCTATGGTGTAAATATTTCCGCTGTGACTGAATTCACAATACCAACATGATGTCCTTGAACATAGATCTGAGACGAAGTGTGCACAATTGGCTCTTGCAAGTTGTACGTGCTGGTTCCGGCACACCACTGGCTGGACCTTGTACGTTTGCATCATTAGGTGGAAGGGCACGTTGCCATGTGCACAAGTCTGCCAATGGAGGTTTCTTCTGAGTTCTCTCCCCAAAAATGCTGCCAGAGGTCAGGTCACGTGCCACTTTGTCACGTGTGCAGATGCTTCTTCTACACTTGACATCTTTGCTCTTGGAACCTTCTTAATTTTGGTATTCTTCCAGACGCCATCCTCCGTCCTCTAGTCTTCCTGTGCCACACGGTCTGCCTGGGAAGGGGAAGCCACTTTAATTGATGTAATGTCTACATATTTCCGTGTACACATTTCCATCTTAGGCTCCTCTCCCTACCTTTTAGATTTTTAACTGTTGGTTGGACTGTGATATTGGAAAATCCCAAAGACACTTCAACGTCTACATTTCTCTCTCTCTTTAAGTTTATTTATTTATTCTGATGGAGGAAGGGGCAGAGAAAGGGGGGCGAGAGAATGAATGAGTGAATCCCAAGCAGGCTCTGCATTGTCAGCATGGGGCTCAGTCTCATGACCGTGAGATCATGACCTGAGCCGAACTCAAGACTTGGGTGTTCAACCGACTGAGCCCCCCAGGCAACCCGTCACACCTCTAACTGTCTTTGTTTGTGCTGGTGTCTCAGTCTGCTATGTCCTCCCCACTGTCGTTAACTCATACTCATAACTTAAAACCCAGTGTAAGTATCCCCTATTTAGGGTGCCTTTTCTGATGCCATCTCTATGCTGGGTCCCTCCTGGTTCTTCCATGATATCCGCCTGTCTATCTCTCCTTTGTTTTTGTTTTTTATTCATTTTGCATCATAATGGTTTTTATTGTATCTGTTTCCTCCACTAGACCCAGTAACCTGGGTGTCAGACTGCACACTATTTACCTTTATGTCTCTACTACCTTGAACAGTGCCCGACACACTGTACTGTTAGTTAATGTGTGGCCGAATAAAGAAGAGAGAGATCCATGCTATACTCTTTGTATGCCCTTACCATCATGGTAACAAATAAACATACAGTGTGCCAGGTTAAGTTTGAAATCATATGAACAACAAATAATATTTCAGTATGAATAGGTCCTAAATATTACACGGGACGTATTTATGCCCCCCAAATTATTTTGTCATTCATTATCTACCTGAAATTAAAATTTAAGCATCCTGGCAAACCTAACCTAGAAAAAAATTGAGTTCACACAGTGCAGAAGCTCACACTGAACTTGACATCCCTTGCCCTGGGGTTCTGGGTTCTGTACAGACTGTGCCTTGCATCTCTCAATGTCTGTGTGTAAAGAGCTCACAATACTCCAATGCACTGGCTTTGCCGTGCACTTTGCCGTGACCATCACATGTGTATTTTTTCCCTGTGCATGACAGGAGCATTTCACGTGTATGTATTCGGGCAATACAGACAGATGCCCAGAGCTGCTTTGTGCATCCCGCCGTGGCCTTGCCTGTCCTGTGGTTGTTTTCTGTTGCTGGATGAGGGGGGGGCGGGGTTGAAACAGGAGTATAGCATGGACCCGTGGTGCTTGGGGATGAATGTAGAGCTAACAATGTGTACCTTCCTAAAGTCTATAAAATCTTGGACGTGGGTTTTAGATTTTGGTAGAGGGTTACAACTGGAATAACACTCACCGTTCACATTTCTGCTCAGGCCAGGATGCCTGAGAACTGATGTTCTGAAGGTTGAGCATGGCCTGGACAAAGACGTCATGCTGTCTCCAGTCTAGTGACCTCGTGGACGTAGCATGTCCCCTGTTGAAGCATCGGATGACTGACGTATTATTTGGATTGAAAGAAATTTTTTTCTTCAAGTTAGAAACACCCAGGTTGTTAACAGTTTATGTTTTGGGAGGTGAAAGAGTGTATTTCTCCATGACTGGCAACGGAATTGAAATATGGGACATTTCATCTCACATTGTTTTCCTCCTGTCCCCCTCCTGCCAGAATTGATAATTAGGGAAATTCCTCAGCTAGGACAGTAGGGCAGAGTTGTAGATATTTACCCCGTAGGAGTCAGGCATGTTCTCTAAGGAAAAGCTGACTTCTAATGGCAGAAAGATTGCCCTCCCCACCCCCCGAAATATTTTCGTGGCCTCGGTATCACGATCTTGTCAGTAAGACGATGGTCTCTGATTAAATCCAGATTGAGCTGTTTCCTGTTAGCGTGCTAACCCGGAGGGCAGGCTCGGCCCTCCGTGTACTGCTCTCCAAGTCTGGGTTATTAAACACTCGTCTGCCAAGTCTCTGTCCCTGCCTCCCCCACTTTTCCTTTGAACTAGAATTCAAAGGTATCGAGCTATTACACACAAAATAGATCCTAAACTCTTAGAAGAGTCCTGTGGCTATTGAATATTTTGCTGCAAAAAAATTTGCTAAACGAAAACTTTAGCCCCTCCAGTCTGACCTTAAGGCAGAGTTATGTTTTCTGTTTCGCTTTTATATAATTTCATTTCAAAAATAATTCCAGTAACAAGCGGATAATTTCAAAATTTCTGTTTCACAAAAATGTACTCCATTCGAATGTCGATAAATTAGAACTCGTCTTCAAGACCTTCCCTCTGTTCTAGCAGGTTGATATTAGGACGCTTAGCAAATGTGCAGATGATGGCATTAAGCAAGTGCTCTGGCACCTTAACATGCCCTGGTGAGTTTTCACGAGAATGCTTTTAGGCACCAGAGCAATTCCTGTGCTTCATTTTATATCGTCATTCACGCTCACTCGTTGCACTTAGCGAATAATTTTTTTCTTTTTTTTTTTTTTAATGTTTATTTATTTTTGAAAGAGAGAAAGACAGAGCACGAGCGGGGACGGGGGAGACATAGAATCCAAAGCAGGCTCCAGGCTCTGGCTGTCAGCACAGAGCCCGATGCAGGGCTTGAACTCACGAACCACGAATCATGACCCGAGCTGAAGTCGGACGCGTCACTGACTGAGCCACCCAGATGCCTCAGTAATTTTTAAAATCTAAATAAGTCAAAGTATTTTATTAGCTATTCTCTTAGCTCAAACATGGATCTTCCTAATGTACAGATGCAAACACTGAGGGACAAAACCATTACGGGGAGGTATGGGGATCAGGCATGCATATTGAGATTTTTTTTCCAGAGGAAAAGGAGGACCGAAAGGAAGCGACTGGGTTAATGAGTAACAGGATTCCATTCCCAAGGGACAGCCTTGGCCTCCTGCCAGCTCTGCTTTCTGGCAGGAAAAGGGACCCACTTCATCAGGCCCTCCGACAAACATTTTTCTCTGTGTGTGAATTTTTGGCTACATCGGTGCTCAAGGAAAAACCAGTTCTTTTAAAGAGGCTTTTACTTTCCCTAAGAAAAGATGTAAAGTGGAATTTGCCTCGTGAGTAAAAGAAGAACCCTCAAATTACAAAATTGTTTGGTAAGGGAACATGGTCACAAGGTAAGGAAGTTTGATTTAGAACCAGAGCTTGAATATCCCTGGAGAATGAGAAGCCATTCCTTTCGTTAACATTCGACACCGGAAGCATATTTCTTAAACTGCTTTTTAATATTACCAGGCTGATCGTTTGTTCAGGACCCGATCTTTCGAAGAGACAGAGTAAAACATGGAAAACGCCTCTACATTTTGATAATAAGAAAGATGTCAAAGGGATACAGACGTTTGAAGATAAAAATTAACATTTTTATAAATGTCTTTTTGTTTTTAAGTGAAAAGCGGCAAAAGTGAATTACGGTTTAAATGCATCGCAGTGACTTCCTAAGCTATCGCTTTCCAAAGTTTATCCATCCTGCTGATATGCAAGTTGCCGCGAGAGTAAAGGGAAGTCCATTTGAAAGGATCGTGTACCGTGATCGTGGATCCTCCCTCTCTCACAGTTTCATGACGTGTTAGCATATCGAAGACTTGAAGAAATTCTCCAGTAAAGAAATGTATTTGACCTTGTTTTACTCTGTAGTTCCCCCACTTGACCACAGGACCATTTGATTTGGGACTAGTGTTTTATAGCACCCTCTTAGGCAACACTGTACTAACTAGTAAAACAAGTAATTAGCCTTTGAAACTATATATCCTTTTCATTTATAGTTTCTGCTTAAAGTGAATCGACATTTCCATGAGGATAGATGCATACTATTAGACCTATTCTAAAACTACATATAGAGTGATAAAGAACAGTTATCAGGCCGTGATCCGAGTCAACGGGCCGAAGAAGCCTACTGAAACATTTGGTACTTTGCCTGAACCAGATCCCTCCCTTGATAAAGTGAAAGCATCCTTCGAGAGTGAAATAAAGAAATAAAGTCATCCACTGTGGAAGCTGGAGTCTTAATGTTAATTCCTATTAGCAGTTAGACATAATGACATTAAGCTATTCTAACCCTTTTCTAAAAGCGATTGCCACCACTTCGGTCTTACTGGAAGCAATCTTGCCAGCTAATTTCCTTCCAGTGGTTTAACATCTGACAGGCTAGGTGAAGAGAAAGCAAACATGCTACTTAGTGAGCACCGTGTCGTCATTCAGAGATTCAGCTCCCTCTTATTTGCTACTCTTCCTTAATTTTCACGCGCCTGGTTATTTCAATTTAGGAAAATCTGACATACGACGATTCAAACTTACAATTCAGAAAACCTGCCTGGCGATTGTTTGCATCACTGACAATGATTATTTACTTTAGAAAAGGATCCCCTCTAGGGATGCCTGGGTGGCTCAGTCAGTTGAGCATCTGACTTCAGCTCAGGTCATGATCTCACAGTTGGTGGGTTCAAGCCCCATGTCAGACTCTGTGCTGACAGCTCAGAGCCTGGCGCTAGCTTCGAATTCTGTGTCTCCCTCTCTCGCTGCTCCTCTCTGCTCACACACTCTGTCGCTGTGTCTCTCAAAAATAAATAAACATTAAAAAAAAAAAAAGAAAGAAAAGGATCCTCTTAGTAGCTCGTCTTTGTGCTTATGAAGGACAAGTTAAGCTGAAAATTGCATCTTTGTATCATTTGTTAGGTACAGAATTATTGCATGTAAGGCACACCCCTATTTTTCTTCAGTTTACTTCTCTTCCCTCATACTCAGTGTTCAAGCTTTACCTATCTTTATCAATAATCAACGTTTACGTCTACCAGGGTGCAGTTGTCCCTGCCAACGTGATTCACAGTTTCATTCTCATGTGATAGCTGCTTCTCACGAGCACATGTCTTGTTCATTGCAAGTCTCCTGAAAGCAGGGATCATACTGACCCTCCCTGTTGTTACTCCGCAGAGGTTTGCCCAGTGCTGTTTGGAATAGCCACTTCTTGGTCAATTGTGTGGATTGCTGATGATATGGAATCAAGAAGGATATTGCTTCTTGTGGACTAAAGAACACCGGATCAGTTTCAGATCTCTGTAGATATCCTAATATACTTCTGATTTTTCAGCCTAGCGACATGGTGTCACACAAATCCTAAAAATTTAACAGTCAGCTCTCCAAAGCCAGTAGGAGTCAGCTCCAGCACCCCACTGTAGGAGCTGTCTTTTAGAAGGAGTTTGACAACTTACCATGGAGCAGTACAAAGGGGATGATTGATAACTTATGCTAAACTTGATCCTGGGGTCACAGGAAACATTCTTGATAAAATAGGCCTGCAACCTAGTTCTTGACAGGGGATTAAGTAGAAGCAAGTGTAGCCGCTGTGAAATAAAGCAGCTCGAACACCATCACCGCCGTCTCGCTCTACTACGCCCATGGGCGAGAGGATTGCTTTACACGGCTTGTCGGGGAATTAAAGAAGAGCATCGAGACACACGATAGGCTATGCTTCAACCGTTCCAGTGATTGTGGCTTTTCCTTCGGGGAGTCTTTTCGCCTGATCGTAACCATGAATTTCTCGTACAGGTTGAAGGGGACCAGCTGCCTCCGGGGCACACCGTCAGTCAGTACGAGACCTGTAAGATCAGGACCATAAAAGCGGGCACCTTGGAGAAGCTCGTGGAGAACCTGCTGACGGCTTTTGGGGACAACGACTTTACCTATATCAGCATCTTTCTGTCAACATACAGAGGCTTCGCCTCCACCAAAGAGGTGCTGGAGCTGCTGCTGGACAGGTAAGGATCTAAAGGAGCTTGAGAGATGACAGAAACGTAAGAAAGAAAGATGACAGAAATGCAGAGTGGAGGCCTGAGTTTCTGAGTCACCTGCACTCGGTATGCTGAGAGGAATGTATGAGAAAAGACTCACCGGAAGGAACAAGCTTTGGAACAAGTGGCGTGAAGACTTTTCAGGAGCCACGTTATGGTTTATTTCTGGTAGAAATACCTTAGAAAAATCTATAAAATATTCGGGAGTACATGCTATAAATCTGCACTCCGTTGTGTATAGATTGCAGTTAGTTTGCCCCCCTAAAATTTTCTCCATGTTTTAATAATTTCGTGTTATCCTAGTAAATAAGCAATTATCTGGGAATATTATAGGGTTGTTGGGAGAATTAAATGTGCTAATATGTGTGAAGCACGGACTTCAGTATTAGATCCATAGGAAGACTCTAATGGATGGTGGCTTCAATAATGATGAGATAATGTTATTAACAATCACTTCGCACTAACTGCTCTCTGAATATTATCTTTGAATATTACGTTGTCAGGTCATGTGTTACAGATAGCGGAGAAGCGTATATTATATTTCACACATTGATACTTCTGTGTTCCCCTCATTTTTGCTTTATTTACAATTAAACTTGACGTTTTAATAAACTGTTATTAAATTGACCTGATACTTGGAGGAAGAAAAACCATCAGCCAAACAATTGTTTTAGAGACATGAGAGTTCTCATTTAAAGCCTTATATTTTGGGGTTTCCTGCATAAGAAAGGAAATGACACAGGCTGTTTTTGTTGGAGTAGTTGAATACTGACTTGTAACTAGGTTTTTAAAAAGTTTTGAGGGGCACCTGGGTGGCTCTGTCGGTTAAGTGCCCAACTTCGGCTCAGGTCATAATCTCATGGTCTCTGAGTTCGAGCCCCGCGTCGGGCTCTGTGCTGATGGCTCAGAGCCTGGAGCCTGCTTCAGATTCTGTGTCTCCCTCTCTCTCTGCCCTTCCCCTGCTCATACTCTGTTCTCTATGTCTCTCAAAAATAAACAAATGTTAAAAAATTAAAAAAAAAAGTTTTGAAAGCGTTATGTGCTCACGTGCTCATGGAAGGGGAGAAAAACAGGCACTCCTGTTTTCTCCTACTGCCACATTTCCCCAACTATATATATATTTTTTTTAATTTTCCCAGTTTTATCTTTATTATTTTTGGGCCAAAATTGTTTCCAAGGTACACATTTTCACATTTTTTTTTTAACTTTTTATTGTCAAATTGGTTTCCATACAACATCCAGTGCTCATCCCAACCGGTGCCCTCCTCAGTGCCCATCACCCACTCTCCCCTCCCACACCCCCCTCAACCCTTGGTTTGTTCTTGGTCTTTGAGAGTCTCTTATGTTTTATCTCCCTCCCTCTGTGGCTTTTTTCTTTCCTCTCTTCCTCTCCCCCATGGCTTTCTGCTAAGTCTCTCGAAGTCCACCTATGCGTCCCCAACTATATTTGTTAGACTTTTAAAACATTGTAGAAGTAGAAAGAAAAAAAAATTAGACCAAAATCAAATTAGGCACATCTGTTAGGCAGATAACAGGTGTTAACATTTTAAAAATAGAAATATCCATGTGTATAGTGAAACGTTCAAACAATTCAGAAAATTATAAAAAGTAAACATTTTCCATTCCTCCTAGGTAATCACTGTAAACCATTCCTTTTGTATTCTTCCTCAAAGTTTCTGGGCTTATATACATAAACATATATACACATTTAAATAAATTTATATAATATTTATTCATATTTATCAAAAATATTTTTTATATGACATAAATAGAATCATAGTACAGTCTGTTCTGCAACTTTGTTTTTTTACTTATCTGCCTTGGAGATTTTTTATCCATTAAGAGAATTAACATGTGAAAGGCTTAGAACAGTGGCTGGCATATTGAAAGCTTAAAAATATAAGTTATTGTTATTTCAGAACCATATATAGATGGACTTACCATATTCTTTTTGGTGTTATAGTATTTATTGAGTAGATTATTCTATGCATGGACAGTTAAGCTCTCTCCAGTTTTTTAATTTGTTTTTAAAATTTTTATTAATTTTTTTAATGTTATTTATTTTCAAGAGACAGAGACAGACAGAGACAGAGCGTGAATTTGGGATGGGCAGAGAGAGATGGAGACAGAATCCAAAGCAGGTCCAGGCTCTGAGCTGTCAGCACAGAGCCTGATTCTGGGCTCAAACTCATGAGCCCTGAAATCATGTGACCTGAGCTGAGGCCGGATGCTTAACTGACTGAGCCACGCAGGCACTCCTGTTTTTAAAATTTTTAAACAATATTTCAAAGAGTGTCTTTGAATATATATCTTCCAAGTGCTTGTTTGAGAATTCTATACCATCGTTTCATAGAAGAGTGATCAACAGGGCAAAATATGTAAGTATTTTAAAATGTGAAAGATATTGCTAAATTGCACCAACCACACTTCTGTCTACAGAGAATGAACGGCCTGTTCCCTCGCTTTCCCCACACCTTTGCGAACTGTGAATATTTTCACCTCTGCCACCGAAACCACCTCTACATCATCTGTCCATTGAAAAATAGCTCATTGTTTTTAAGTTTCTTACATTTGTGAGTGAGGTTTAGCATCTTTAAAACGTTTCCTGGGCCTTTGTGTTTTTCTACTTATGTCTTTTCATATTCTTTACTTATTTTTATTTGGGATTATCATCTAATTATAACTCTTTTTATGTGGTCATCTCTATCAGTCTTAAATAAGGCCTTTAATAATAAAATTCTATTCCAATGTGATTAAGATTATTGACAACAGTGGGTTTTTCTGCAGGTATTTTCCTCATGGATAACAATGTAGAGTGAAATCATTTGGACCAATGGTTATTCATATGTTCATATTGAGGAGCATTGAAAACTGCCTGTTCTTTATCATACATTGATCTGGATCTGATAACTCTGGACTTCAGCATAGATAGGAGGTTCTGTAGTTTCTTTGTATGCACTTAAAATGTTGAGCACTTAGAAATGTTAAGCCTGGAGTATAAACTTGTGGGATTAGTAAGTCATTTCTTTCATAGTTTGTTTACTTGTATAATATCAACACCTATAAATAGAACTTGGAGAAGTATATGAATTTTCTTTCTATCCATATATATATAGAAATGTTGCAGTATATGCAGTATACTGTTGGCAGACGGTATGAGGAAATAGGTCAAGACATCAGAAACTCCTACAAGTTTTCTTTGGAATTGACAACCTCTTCTTCTTATGGGTCCCTCTGCTGATAATAGGTCACAGATGTCCACAGCCAGGAGAGGAGTGCACGTGAATTCCAGGTGCTCGTCGTAAACAGTGGACAGACACACAGGAACTAGAGTGTTTAGTCTGTGACTCGTGTACATCCAACTTTTATTTGATGATTTTTTAAATCTTCTCTTTGTTCTTTTATAGGAGGTACACACTTTTTGATTTTTAAAAGATTAACTGGATGGCAGATACTAAATAACAGAATCAACATGAATTCAAATCACATTTAGTTCAAACTATCATTTAAGGTAAAACTGAATGGAAGAGTTAAGATTTACCTTGACCTTTTGGATGAGCTGAGGCTTGGCCTTAAAATTTCATCTCCTACTCCTATCCTTTGCTTGCCTCTGAAATGAGTGGAATCAACAAGTGCTGAATGCCTGTAAAATACCCAGCCCTTTGCAAGACAGTATTTGGGTGAAACAGAAACATAAGGCTTGGTCGGTTTTTACCCTTGTGGTGAATTTACTGTGAAGCTGTTGGTACTTAACCTCCAGGGCCTCTCACTTACTTGCAATACCCTCTACATCATTTATATTCACAATTTTGTATTCTTTTTCTTCGAAAGGACCCTTCAAATTACATATGCTGTGCAAAACCTGGTTCCACTCCCCGAGAACTTACTATTTTACTGCAAAAGATAAGGCTTACACTCATAAAACAAATAGACAGCCACTTAAGATGGTGTAAAAATGAAACTCTAACATGTTCTGCGGAAGTTCAGAGAAATAAATCTTGTTTATTTTACTTCCTCCGTGGAAATGTGGACTTGTCCATGTATGTACAAACTTCGACATGAATATTTCTTTCTCTCATTTCCCACTCACTTAGATCTTGTGACCAGATGTTAATCTTTGTTCGGCTTTAACCAAAACACAGAATCTGTGAAACACTTGGTTCTTGAATTGACCGTTGGCAATTTTCATGTCTGTAATTGGGAGGTAAGCAGTTAAACTGCACAAACTTACCTACCCCAAAGATGAGTTTGATAGACTGTATTTTTGTTAGTAAATTGTGGTACCGTTGTTTGTGAGTCTCTGATATACTTTTTTTATATTTTCTCTTGGTTTCTTAAGAAACCAAGAAAAGATTGCTTATCTTTTGTGAAATCAACCCTGAGAAGTTACTGTAGGATGTGCTAATCCTAACAAGTCAAGAATGGATTGAAGGCAGATGCTGCTGTCTTTCTTTTGCCCCCAGAGGAAAGCTTTTTTGAAGTCAAACTTTGATTTTCCTTAAGACTTCCAGTCATGTGGCTTTTCTTGTATGGAACTTTATATGATTTAAAGTATTTTTCATTCTGTTACATGAGTCTTTGTGATTGACCAGTAGACAGTGGTTTGAAGTCATAGATGGCTAATTCCATGTGTTTGCTTTCTCTCTTACTTGGGGTTATCAGCAGGTCGCTGAGAATCCAATTTTCTGTGCTTCTCACCATGGCTCAGTTAATTCTCGGGCTCACAGACTTCCTTTTTAACCTCAGAGAAAGTTTTGAAATGTGGCTTAACTCTTTGTGTTAGGCCTTTGCAATTTTATTTTCTCTAACTTCATATCTACGTTCCACTTAAACATATATTCTTTCCACCGTACCCTTAAAAAAAGTAAGGGAGTTAGTTAGGTACCACTGAAAATACTTAACCTCAAATGTGGGGGGAAACCTGTCTCAACTAGTGATCCTCACTGAGCACCATGAAATGTTTATACACATACCTAGATTTCTTTCAGACACCTGTCATGTTAGCTACTTTTGGGATATTCTTGATCATTCTCTTTGATCCATGTCTTTCATTTAGAAGTAACAAGACTGTCAAAGACAAACAACAGTGGTGAATAGGCTCCAGAAATGTTTGGTGAGCCACTATTGGCACTCAGTTCACAGTGTGGGAAGAACTGGACACATCTGAATTGACTCTTCAGATCAAGTGAATTCTTCCAGTAGAGTACCTTTGGAGACGATAAAGGTTGAAGGCATCCATAAGCATTGTACTTTCGGATCAATCTGACTAGAATTTGCCCGCTTAGGTCGCCGAGAAGAGACTAATTCAGTGGGTCTTTGAACTTATTTCTTCTGTCCCTGTTTTCCGGACATGCATTTTCACAGACTTTATCTCAGTTTATTTATCATTATTTTACCCCCCATGTTTACAGATGAGAAAAGTGAGGCCAAGAAACAGTCAGTCAGTAAGTAGCAGAGCTGGAATCAAAACCTACCTCTTTCCGAATTGGAATCTCTTTCCAAGCATACCATATCACTTCCCATGATTTGTTATTGCCGCTTTCGAGGAAGGGCTGGTTTGGGACTACCCCTCAGCTATACTCCATTGATTTTTCTTGGAAACTACATTACTCTCTTCACATAGTTGTGAGCAATTCACTTGAACATCAATGTTCCTATTTGTTGATGTATTCAAAGTATAGTTACCAGATGTTTAATATGTGCCACACACTTTACTGTACAAGGTGCTACGTATAAGATAGACAAACTGGTCATGATTCCTGTATTCTTCATACTTAATGACTAGTGGGGAAGAGTGGCATTAAATCACCATACAAATCAATGTATATAATTAAAATTGATATAATCCTTGGGACTTAAGAACTAGAGTCTGTGACAGAGACAATTAAGAGAAGATTTGAGGAGGGGTGGATGTTACCCAAACAAAACTGGATATTGGCCAGTGATTTGGGGTGTTTAAATAGGTCATGGACCATCAAGGTCACTACTGGGTCTGTGTGTCTAGAGTGTTTGCTGTGCTCAGGCCTGACCCACTAAAGTGAATCTGCTGCTTCCCAAAGAGGAGTCTTCTTGGAGGATGGGGGTACAGTGAATAGAAAGCTTGGGAGGATTTATGCAAATATATTATTATTATGGAGATAGTAATCTTAAATCCATACTTTATGATACCTGGAGTAGTAACACCTTCATATGTAAGATAGGATGTACCAATAATCAGCAAGAATGGAGCTGATCTTGGGGCTCCTGGGTGGCTCAGTCGGTTGAGTGTCTGACTTCGGCTCCTGTCATGATCTCACTCATGGGTTCGAGCCCCGCATCAGGCTTTGTGCTGACAGCCCAGAGCCTGGAGCCTGCTTCACAGTCTGTGTCTCTCTTTCTCTCTGCCCCTCCCCTGCTCACACTCTCTCTCTCTCTCAAAATAAATAAATGTTAAAAAATTAAAAAAAAAAAAAAAAAAGAATGGAGGTGATCTTACGAAGTGAAGCCAGTTCCTCCACAGCACAGAGAAGAGTCAATCAAATAGAAAGCTTGACAAAGTAAGTCAGTCAGAGGAAAACATACCATATGATTTCACTCCTATGTGGAATTCAAGAAACAAAACAAAATAAGTAAAGATAAAAAATGAGACACAGAGAGAGAAACAAACTCTTAATTATAGAGAACAAACTGATGGTTACTAGAGGGGAGAAGGTGGAGGGATGGGTTAAATAGGTGATGGGAATTGAGGAGGGCACTTGCGATGAGCACTGGGTGATATATGGAAATGTTAAATTACTATATTGTACACCTGAAATTGATATAACACCATATGGTAACTAACTGGAAATAAAATAAAAACTCAAAAAAATATGAAGCTTGAAAATGTTTTATTTCCATAGATTTTGTCATGATGCCAAATATGCTTCCCTTTTCAGCGTTTTGGGATACTTTCTAGGAAAAGCAATTTTCCTGTCTTTCTTTTAGTCATGAGATTCATGTGTGAGGCATAGAGTATAATGGTTTCAGGAGTCAAAAATGAATTCGATTCCAGTTTTGCACTCATGACTTGCTCTGCAACATTGGGCAAGTTACTTTATCTTACTAGCTTCAGGTTCCTTATCTATAACATTAGAATGGATAATAACCCTAATATTTCTAGGGTTGTTATGAGGCTTAAGCTTGATAATATAAAGTCCTTAGTATAGTGGCTGGCAAATATTAAGTGCTTAGGAGATTACCACTAGTTTTTCTTTCTTCATGGAACTTAATACCATTGAAATGATCTTTCTTATTTATCTTTCTCATTTCTTGACTATCTCCCCTCCTTAGCGACCAAGTCTGTCTTGTTCACAGCCGAATCCTTAGAGAGGAATGGTATGTGGCAGTAGGTGCTTAGGAACCATGTAACAAATAAATAATGATTTATATATTATTCATGTCTATCGTGAGCTGGTGCATTGGAAGGTACAACAGTGAACATTACCCAGCATCTGCCTCCCTTTAGTGGGATAGACAAATAAATCTAAAGACTTCTACCATTAGTGTCAAAGCAGTGAGGGCTCCGTTTGTACTAAAAGACTGTTTATTGGGGGCACTTGGGTGTCTCATTAGTTAAGTGTCTGACTTTGGCACAGGTCATGATCTCACTGTTCATGGGTTCGAGCCCCGCATAGGCTCTCTGCTGTCAGTGCAGGGCCCGCTTCGGATCCTCTGTTTTCCTCTCTCTCTGCCCCTTCCCTGCTCACATACACACAGTTTCTCTCTCCCTCAAAGGTAAACAAACGTTAAAACAATGTTTTTAAAATAGGGGCACTTGGGTGGCTCAGTCAGTTAAGCGTCCGACTTCGGCTCAGGTCATGATCTCACTGCTGTGAGTTCGAGCCCTGCCTTGGGCTCTGTGCTGACAGCTCGGCGCCTGGAGCCTGCTTCAGATTCTGTCTCTGTCTCTCGGCCCCTCCACCACTCATGCTCTGCCTGTCTCTCTCTCTCAAAAAAAAAAAAAAAAAAGAAAACATTAAAATTTTTTTAATTTAAAAAATAGTTTAAAAAGACTATTTTTTATAGAAGTTTAAGGTTCATAGCAAAATTGTTGCAAGTATAGAGATTTCGCACGTACCTCCTCTCCCACACGTCCCCATTGTCAACATGCTCCACCAGCGTGGTACATTTGTTACAATTATGGACACATCATTATCACCCAAAGTCCATAGTTTACATTAGGACTCACACTTGGTGGTGTACACTCTATGCATTTGAACAAATGTATAATGATATGTATCCATTATAGTATCGTACAAAATAGTTTCACGCCCTAAAAATCCTCTGTGTTCTGCCTATTCATCTCTCCCTCCCCCGACCCCAATCCCTGGTAATCACTGATCTTTTCACTGCCTTCATAGTTTTGCCTTTTCCAGAATGTCATATAGTTGGATCATACGGTGTGTATGATTGACTTTTTAGATTGACTTCTTTCACGTAGTAGCATGTAATTAAGGCTCCTCCAGGTCGTTTCATGGCTTAATAGCATGTTTCTTTTTACTGCTGAATAACATTCCATTGTCTGAATACAATGGTGGACAAACTGCTCATGACTCCTGTAGTCTTCATTTTCTCTCAAAAAATAAGGCATTAAAAAAAAATAAAAGGACATTGTTATATCCAAGGCCATCTAAGTTTTCTTCTATGTTATTGTCTAGAGGTTTTATAGTTTCATGTTTTACATTTAGGTCTATGATCTATTTTGAGTTGATTTTTGTGAAAGGCATAAGGTCTGTGTCTAGAGTGATTTCTTTTTTGCATATGGCTATCCAGTTTTTCTATCACTCATCATTTGTTGAAAAGACTATCTTTGCTCCATTGTATTGCTTTTGCTCCTTTGTCGAAGATCAGCTGACTGTTCATGTGGGCCTATTTCTGGTTCTCTTCTGCTCCACTAATCTGTTTGTTTTCACCAATACCATATAGTCTTGATTACTATAGTTGTTTACATACAGTACGTCTTGAAGTCAGGTAGCATCAGTCCTATGACTTTGTTCTCCTTCAATATTGAATTGGTTGTTCTAGATCTTTTGCCTCTTCCAATAAACTTTAGGGTCCATTTCTCAATATCCACAAAATAATGTGCTGGGATTTTGATTGAGAATGGGTTGAATTTATAGATCAAGTTGGGAAGAACTGACATCTTGACAATATCGAGTCTTCCAATCCATGAACATGGAAGATTTCTCTCTTTATGTAGTTCTTCTTTGATATCTTTCATAAGAGTTTTGTAGTTTAGTTCTTATAAATCCTTTACATTTCTTTTTTAGATTTATACACAAGTATTTTATTTTGGGGAAGGTGCTAATGTAATGTGTTTTTACTTTAAAATTCCACTGTTTAGTGCTGACATATAGGAAAGCATTTAACTTTTGTATGTTAACCTTGTATTCTGCAATCTTACTATAATCACTTATTAGTTCCCAGAGGTTTTGGTTGATTTTTTTCAGATTTTCCACATAGATAATCATGTCAATTGTGCAAAGAGAGACAGTTTTATTTCTTTCTTCCCAATCCGTGTGCCTTTCGTTTCCTTTTCTTGCTTTTTGTTTTTGCTTTTTGTATTAGCTAGGATTTCCAGTACAATGTTTAAAAGCAGTAGTGAGAGGGGACATCTTGCCTTGTTTCTGATCTTAGTGGAAAGCTTTGAGTTTTTCATTGTTTAATATGTTACCTGTAGATTTTTATAGATTTTTTTGTATCAAGTTGAGGAAATTTTCCCCTATTCTTAGTCTGTTGAGAGTTTTATCATGAATGACTGCTTGATTTTGTCATATACTTTTTCTTTATCTGTTGATATGATCATGTGATTTTTTTGTCATTAACCCGTTGATGTTATGGATTACATTAACTGATTTTCAAATGTTGAACCAGTTTTGTGTACTTGGAATAAATCCAATTTGGTTATGGTGTATAATTCTTTTTTTACATTGTTGGATTTGATTTGCTATTTTTTTTGAGACTCTCTGCATCTGTGTTCATGAGAGATATTGGTCTGTAGTTTTCTTTTTATATAATGACTTTGTCTAGTTTTGGTTTTAGGTCAATACTGGCCTTATAGAATGAGTTAGGAAGTAGTCCCTCCGATCCTGTCTTCTGGAAGATGTTGTAGAGATTGATATAGTTTCTTCCTTAAATGTTGGTAAAATTTACCAGTGAACCCATATGGACCTGATGCTTTATGTTTTGAAAGAATATTGATTATTGATTCAATTTCTTTAATATAGTTCTATTCAGATTGTCTGTTTTTCTTGTGTGAGTTTTATGTAAATGTGAATTTCTGACCTATATCCTCTTCCTTCTCTCTGAGGAACTCCTTTTAACATTTCTTGCAAGGCAGGTCTACTGGCTAAACATTTCCTCAATTTTTGTTTTTGTTCATTTGAGAAAGTCTTTTTTCTTAACTTTTGAAAGACAGTTTTATAGAGTACAGACTTCTAGGTTAGTGGGGTTTTTCTCTCAACATTTTAAATACTTCCATTCACTTTCTTCTTGCTTAGCCTCTGAGAAGAAGTTGGATATAATTCTGATTTTTGTTCCCTTATAGGTAAAGTGTTTTGTTTTTTTTTGGTTTTTTATTTTGTTTGCTGCGACTTTTTTCAGGTTGTTTTTTTGTTTGTTTGTTTGTTTTTTTGTCTTGATTTTCTGAAGTTTGAATATGTTATGCATGGTGTTTTGGGCATTTATTCTACTTGTTGTTCTCCGAGCTTCTTGGATTTGTGCTTTTGTGTCTAACATTAATTTGGGGAAATTCTCATTCATTATTCTTTCGTTATTCCTTCAAAATTTTTTCTGTTTCTCCTCTATTTGGTATTCCTATTACACATAGGTTATGCCTTTTGTAATTGTCCCATAGTGCTTGAGATTCTGTTTTTCGGGGATGGGGGTATTGTTTGTTTTTGTTTGTTGGTAATTAATCTGTTTTTATATTTTCAAGTGTAGAGATTATTTCTTCAGCCTTGCCCATCTTTTAATGGGTTGGTAAAAGGCATTCTTCATTTCTGTTACAATGTTTTGATTTCTAGCAATTCTTTTAATTTTTTTAATTTTCATTTCTCTGCTTACATTATCCATCTGTCCTTGTATATTGTCTTTTTTTTCCATTCAATTCCTTAGCATGTCATTCATAGTTAAAAAATTTCCAGTAATTCTACCTTTCCTGCTATATCTGACTCTGGTTCTGATGCTTGTTCAGTCTCTTCAAAATGTGGTGGGTTTTTGTCGTTGTTGTTGTTGTTGTTTTGTTTTTGCCTTTTAGCATGCCTTGTAATATTTTGATGAAAGGCGGATGTGATGTACCCAGTAAAATGAAATCAATCTTTCCTAATGTACTTGTAATATGGGGGGTGGAAAGGGAAGCATTCTATAGTCTTATGATTAGGTCCAGTCTAATGCTGAGCCTGTACGCCTGGGCCATGAACTTTACCAGTGCTTCTTAGTTGCTTTGTTGCTTTTTCTCCTCCCGTCCCTTAGGGAAAGGATATCTAGGGTGGGAGGACCTGAAGATGGGTATTTCCCTCAGTAAGGACCCCCCCTAGGACCTGGAGGGTTTCCTGCAGGAGTCCCTCCGTTGGACTAATGTCCCCCTTCACCTCTGTCCCCACATGACTTGGAACTGAACTAATGTTTTTCCTTAAAAACAAAACAAAACAAAAGAGAGAGAGAGAGAGAGAGAGAGAAGAGAGAGAGGAAGGTGAATTAGACTCCAAAAATATACCCTTGCTGTGGCTGGGCCCCTGACACAGTCACCTTCCACCAACCATGTTTTCTTAGGATGGATTTTTGTTGTTTGGCTCTCAGTACCTGCCTCAGCTGGAATGAGAAAAAGCAACTAAACAAGTTATCAGCCAGCAACTAAGACTAGAGAAGGCTAGAGCTGGGTATTTTCCTTCCCCTGGGTAGATGAGGCTCTGATAAAATAGTTGTCCTGAGAGCAGGTGTTCTTATGAACCCAGTACTCTGGTGTATTTCAAGATGGTTCCTTTTCACCTTCCCTTGTTAGAAGTACCAGGAGACATTTCTCTGATATTTTCACAGGGACCCGGTCAAATTGGTGGAGGTAAAACTCCACAAAAGTGCGGCAGCCCATCTGTGACTGGGTTTCCCTGTAGTTTCTCTCTCTTGGTCTTGTCCACACTGAGCCTCCAGCAATTCATCAATTACAGTTCAGGTTTCCCTGCCCTGGGACTGGTTCCCATGGAGATGTCTGCTGCGATAAGTTGTGATTCATCATATCTGTCTGTCTGTCTCTTCAGTTATGAGGAGCAGTCATTTGCCCCGTGGCCTTACTTTTCTGATGGCTCTGTGAATAGTTGTTCATTTTCCAGTTTAGTCACCTTTTCACTTGTTAGAATGGTGGCTGTTTGTAACCTCTTTACATGCTGAACTGGAAACTGGAAGTCCTTTTTGCCCATTTTTGAATCATGTGCAATTTCTTACTGTTGAATTTTTAAGAGTTTTTGTATATTTTGGATAATAATTCTTTATCATATATGTCTTTTGAAAATATTTTCTTCCCCTTTGTGGCTTTATTTTCTTGAGTGCATGTATGCTTTTAAGAAAAATCTTTTTTTCCCCTGGAAGCCGTGATGTGGTCATAGTAAACCTTCTTTCAAAAGTTCATAACACAAATACATTCAGCTCTCAAATGCTTTCTTAGCATGAGAAACTGGGTACGTATTTTGAGATGTTAAACCTCATTTAAAAATAAGTTTTAAATTTCATTCTGGAATTTGACTATGCACTTGCCCAAGACTCCTAGATTAGACTATGCACTTGCCCAAGACCCCTAGATACTACTGGCATGCAGTGCTCATGAGGTTCCATTACTTCCTTCTCTTTTAGTGGGAGGCACAATTTCTCATATCTTCCCTCTGCTCTTTCAGGTCCAAGTCCAGAGAGTTATGAGCAGAGAGTTCTCAGGAGCAAGTTCTAGAATCTAAACTTAGACTAGGGCCTCATGGTAACCATAAGTCAATGTCAGGTGCTCATCTCTTGCAGCAATAACACTTAAATGTTGCTCTTAAAGTCATAATACGATTTTTCTCACACTTTTGTTTCTTCTGAAAGTTATTTAAATCTAAGTTCTGCCACTTACATCGGCAAGTTTTTTTCAAAATAACGCAGTACCAATCTCTTGATTTACTTTAGTAACTCCCCTCTCCAACTCACCACAAAATCAAGTGGAGACAAATACAGTGGCTCAATACTATTGAGTCTTTTGTCCTACCATTCATGAGACAGTTGAGATTTGTGGGTCAGTTGGCTCCAGTATGCTCATCCCATTCATATAGTAGAAGAGCTTTCAGGAAATCCTAGCGTTCCTTTGTTTCCTTTTTCAGCTTAAAATACAGACAATACTGGATATCCTGCCAGGGTGAGAATTTCTTAGAAAATGAAAACCATTTCTAAGATTTGTGTTGTGGCAGATGAGCTTAAATAGATTTTCTCTAGATTTGAATGTCGATGAGCCCACAGGCATGAAAACTCTTGGATGGTGTTGATGTTATAGGTTTGAAAAAATAAAGACAGTCTGCTGGAAGGTAAATTGGACTTAGATCTTATTTCCTGTGACTATTAGGGAGATAAAAATATTTGCTGCAAGAAAAGAGATTGTAACAAGGACTTTGAGAATCTTTGGGTATCAGTGCTTCTAACATCGAAAAGAGCATTGAAAACATCCTTCTTGAAAGGTCCTGTGCTCTTGCTGGCTCATGCTCTATCAGGCGGAGAAAAACAATTTAGCTCATAAAATGATGGAAGATATAACATTTGTGATAATTGACATACCCATCCATGGCAGGCAGAATGATGCCCCCCTCCACAAGATGTCCAGTATTAATCCCTGAAGTATGAATATGTTGGGTTCCAGGCAAAGCAGAATTGAGATTGCTAATTAGTTCACCTAAAAATAGATCATTTTGGATTATCTGGGTGGCTCGAATGTAATCACAAGGGTCCTTAAAAGTGAAAGGTGGAGGCAAAAGAGTCAGAGAAGAAGGTGTGAGGATGGAAACAGGATCAAAGGGATGCTATGCTGCTGGCTTTGGAGATGGAAGTAGGGGACAATGAGCCAAGGACTTCTGGAAGCTAGAAAAGGCAATTAAACACATTATCTTCTAGAGCCTCCAGAAAGAGACACAGTCCTGCTGACACTGTGTGTTGGATTTCTGATCTATGCAACTATAAAGTAATAAATTTGTGTTTAAGCCACTGAGGTTGCAGGAATTTGTTGTGGCAGCAACAGAAAACTAATACAACATCAATAAAATTTTTTGGCCTAGTAGAGAAGTTGTTCACAATTTGATAAAAATAAGGAGTTCTCGTCAGGGAGACTGACTCCAAAAATCTGATGGTCACAGGCTGCGCAAGGAAGTGAGGGTCAAGTGTTCATTCACCTTCACCTTTGTTCTGTTCAGGACGTCATGCCCTGATCAGCCGTGGCTCACACGCTCAGCTCTGGGAAGCATGGCAGGAAACAAAAGACAGGGCTTCGCCTCAACATGACAAACACTGTTATTCTTTTCTCTCTGTAGCTACGCCCTAGCATTATGTTAACCAGAAAAATTTCATTTGGTACTGTTTTAGAATTACATCCAACCCCAAATCACTTGAGGGAAAATGGAAATAAGTTCTCTTCCTTGCTGGGTTGGTTGTCTTTAGTAAATCCTTATTTATTTTGCCAAATGGAC
Organism: Paguma larvata; assembly: GCA_030068075.1. Classification (NCBI taxonomy): domain Eukaryota; kingdom Metazoa; phylum Chordata; class Mammalia; order Carnivora; family Viverridae; genus Paguma; species Paguma larvata. The sequence continues at coordinate 19,906,618 of CM057840.1, forward strand.
CCAACTTTCACCCGGCAGCACTGTGGGAATTCTCTGTGGGAACGTGTGGTGATTGTAGAACTCTAGCTTAACGGGCTGCTAGTGATGGTTCTGTTAAAGTAGACCCTGAAGGGATGCCGTCAAAGACTTCACCTCAGGTCATAACCAAACCGGGCTAGCTTTCTTTTCTTAAGATCAAAATGTTTCTATGAAGTACTTTTTTTTTTTTTTTAATATCACTTGGCCAAGAGAGGAAGGACACAGAGTTATCCTTCTTTTGTAGAAAAGTTACCAAATTGCTCAGCAGATTTTTTAAAAAATTTTTTCACGTTTATTTATTTTTGAGAGACAAAGAGACAGAGTATAAGCAGGGGAAGGGCAGAGAGAGAGGGAGACACAGAATCTGAAGCAGGCTCTAGGCTCTGAGCTGTCAGCACAGAGCCCAACGCGGGGCTCGAACTCACAGACCGTGAGATCATGACCCGAGCCGAAGTCGACCGCTCAACCAACTGAGCCACCCAGGTGCCCCAGCAGATTTTTTTTTTAATGTGCATTTGTTTGAACACCACAAAATAAACTGCCAAAAAACCTGAAAGGCAGGGTACATATATCCTGAGTAGTAACTGGAATATGTTCTGGTTTTCACTCCAGCTTTGATCATCGAAAGCAGTGGTCTTGGCCATTTCCTAGCAGTCAGTGGGAGGGATTGGTCACAAGCCCTTTTAGGAATCCGCTAAAAACATGGATCATCATCCATATGGAAAAAAAGCACATCACCAAATTTTGCATATGGTATAAGGATTCCCAGACTGCCGTACGTTCGTCCAAGGGCCCTCCAGGCAAAGGCCTCTGAGCATGGGTGACGGGACATGACACGTAGGTGGCCGTTATGAGTTGGAGGAGGGCAGTGCTCCTACCTTACATCATGACGGGGCAGATAAGTATGGTTCTGAAAATTAAATTCATTAATTTCATAAAAGTAAATTTAATGGTTTAAAATTTTTTCTTTGACATTTTTTTTTTTTAACTTGCGTGTGTACCTGTGTGTGTGGGAGACAACTTGGCCCTTGGGAATGACATATAAATCGATTCTATATTGAGTTTTCATAAGCATAGGGGAGAAGAGTAGTCCTAAAAATGACAGGATACCACAATCCTACCCTCAGACTCATTGTACGAGGTTTTACATAGCACGTTGCGTGCGGTTCCTGACAAGCTCTGCCGTAGCACCTTTTGTGGTTGGGGGAAACTGAGCTACACCTTGTACTGATTTAGTAAGGATGTGTTCGTTCATCGTGAACCTAAGACAAATCCCCAGCCGCTTTATACTGTGGTTGTCAGAGTGTTGCCCGTTCCCTACCCCAGACCCAACCCCGTTTCTTCTGCTGTCCTTTGTTGCAGCTGCAGCCCTAGCAGCGTGCTAGCAAGAGGCATTCACAGCTGATTGTTCAAAACCGCTACCCACTAGCAGTGGAGAGAGGAGATACTGAGGCGCCGCCAGGCTGTGGTGGCAGAAAACGGATCAGAGAGGAGAAATGGATGACAAGGTCTTGGAATGGAAAGTAGACACCCTCTAGCACTTAGGACAGTAGAAGACACCTTCCAGCTCTTAAGTGTGAAACCCATCACGCTTAAGAAATGATCTTAAATTTGGATGGGAACAAGTTATAGCAAGAGAGACCTTTTGGTTTTCTTTCTCCTGGAGAACAGGGGTTGTAAAACCTTTGTCCTTTTGGTCCCCTCTTCAGACAGTCGTGGGTTGGGGTTAGGGAAAAATTTTATAACCGTGGAGCGTTTTGTAACGGTGAAGTGCAACAGAAATGCTAGGTACTTTTTGCTGTTAATGTTGCCTTAACTGTCAGGGACTGCTATGGAGACGATGCGGAGAATCAAAGCGTAACAAGGAAGGAGCGCCCTTCACAGCAAAGGCCTAGAGGGGAGGACGGCAGCTCTTTCTGGGGCTTCTAGCTTTTTCTAATCCTGGTCAAAGTGCCTGAAGAACCAGATCTTTTGAGCAGAAAGCACGTTGTTGGCTTCTCGGCTCAGCATCACTGGCCCCTTGCAAGAAAACAGGTTTTTGCCTTGTCGTCTTTGACCTTTGTCTTCTCTTTTAATAACTAGCTCCATGGTGGTAACAAGACCTTTCCAAGGTAGGCTCGGTGGCAGTGGCCCATGTTTGAGGTCAGATTTGGGTGGAGAGGTGCCTATATTGAAGGATATTATTTAGAGTGATTAAAAACAACCCTCTTACTGATCTATGGGATGCAGTCCACAGTCTTAATCAAAGCTTCCTTGGTGTTCCAGACATCTGTTGGCTATTTCACCCGTATCATTCTCCTGAGTCAAGGTCAGCTTCTGAACATTTTTCTCATACCTGACCTGTATTCCTTTGGGTCAGTTAAAGAAAAATGCCTTGGACGCTCAGAGGCTGGGGTTTATTAGAAGAGCAAAGATTCCCAGAGGCCCTTGAGCTTCATGTGAGGTCTCTCTTTCCTTTCTTTCTTCCTCTCTGTTCTTTCATCCACCCCCAGTAAGTTGCTTTTCCCTTCTCTTCCCTCCCCAGCCTTTCTTTATTTACAGCAGTAGGTGGTATTCATTCATTTAGCAAATGTTGATTGAGTGTCCGCTAAGAGCAGGCTCCATTCCTGGCTCAGGGGATACAGCAGTGAGCAGGATAAAAGAATAAAGCTGAAGTCCTCACCATGGCCTGTCGAGCCCTCATGATCTGTCCCTGTTGCCTCCATGCCTCATCTCCTTCTCTCCCTTTACTTAATCCCTTTGCTCCTTACCCCCTGGCTTTCTTGATGTTTCTCAAGCATACCATTCTGCCATGGCTCCCCACTCTGCTGGAAGACTCTTTAGAGATATGTAGGGCCCATTCCCTCACCTCCCGGAGGATTTCAGGTCGTTGTCACGTTCACATTGGTCCTTTTCTGAATACCTCATGTGAAGTAGCCACCTCTGACCCTCTTATGTCTGATCACCCCTGACTGCTTTAATTTTTTCCATTGCACTTTTCACTATCTGACTTAGTGTATATTAACTAATTATTTTATCATCTACCTCCCCTCACTACAGCGTACGCTCCATGAAAACAGGGGCTGTGTCCCCAGTGCCGAGAATAGTACCTGAACATAGGCCTTAACAAATACTCACTGAATGAAGACTGAATGGTTAAAAAGATGAATGATTGGGGAAATGAATGAAAAGCTCGAGGTTTCCGACTCCAAAGAATGTACAATCTGGTACACCGGAGACATAAAATAAATAAGACGACTCTAGCTTGTGTGTTCTGGTAGTGACGCAGAGACTGGGTTCTAGAGTCTAACTGTCACAGTTCAGATCTCTGCTCCACTCAGGAGCTGTGTCTTTGAGGGCCAGTTACCTCAGCTCTCTGGGCCTCATTTTCTTATTTGTGAAATATGAATAATAATAATACCATAGAGGATTATTGTGGGAATTAAGTGAAACAATCCATATAGAGTGCCTGGCATGCGGGAAGCAGCCAGTGATTATTGTCTGCCATTAGTATTGGGTCACTTGCTGGAACCCAGAGGAGCCTGAAAAGTTCTTCAGGATTACCCCCATCCTGGTCTGATATCACTGAGAGTTTCTGTCACGGAGCAAAAATTAGAAAGTGCCCCCTACCAGACAGACTGTCCCTGGGGACAACTTTATCTTAGAATTTCTTTGAACCCCAAATGCTTTTCTGTCCCCTCTTCAAACACATATTAAATGTTTCATTTGTTCTGATAGGCTCCAAATAGTAATATCTGTCCCCTCTGGAAATAACTATTTCCTATTTAAATGTCAGCAACCAGTTAAACAGTATGGTTTTTTTTTTCTTTTCTAGTAGTTTTTAGGCCACAGTAAATAATTGCTTAAGACTGTACTTTAAGAGGCATCTGTAAATCTTTCTTTCGCCTGTGATACAGGGAAAACCATGTCAAAAGTCATTCTGACAATTTGTATTTTAATTTAAGTTTTATGAGTTACCATTTAAAGAAGGCCAGTTTCTCATTGGCAAGCCTTCTTAAGAAGTCGAAGCTTTGATCTTAAATCCTAGGGAGACTTTGCAGAAATCGGAGGTGACATTGTTGACAGGTTTGTCAGTAGCTATTCTACTGCCATTAATTAAACACACACACGCCCCTTTTATTTACTCCCCTGGAGTAAATGAATTGAACTTGACTTTGGCTTTTGATTGGAAGCTATGAGAGGGTCCAGGGAACATCAAAGAAACGCTCTTAATCTAGTAAAACTAACTCTCAAATGACCTAGCTTGAACATTAAAGAGTTCTTGATTCCAGTGCTGGTCTAGTTTCTTTTCTGTAAGGCGTTAATTCCCTTTAATGATAAGAAAAGTGCAGGGGCAAATAATCATCCCCTCCCCATAAAATTCCAGAGGGCTATAGGCTCTTTAATTTTATCTCGCTTCTGAAGGTCTCCTTTGTAAAACTATATATGCGTTTTTCTTTTGTGATCTCAGCTTTAAGATCTTAGAACCTTATTTCTTTTGCATTTCAATTTTATATTTTTGGAATGGTCACAGCTATCCTAAACCTTTTTTGTGATCCTAGACCTTTAGGAATGAAGGCACAGAAGGAATGAGGTTAAGGCACTCGTATAAGCAAAAAGCCAGATGGTGCCTTTGCAGCAACAAAGTAGTTGAGTAGCCTTGTAGTTGAGAAGTCTGTTTTCAAGTCTGCTTGGGGAGCCCCACTGGACCATTCATTTGCCCCCAAACAAGTAGCCATCAGCATGCCTTCTGGGAGCCCAACACCATTTGAAGCACTAAGGAGTAGTGAGCAAAAGAGACAGAAGTCCTGTTCTCATGGAGTTTGTGTTCCAGTGGACCTTTAACCCAATAACGAAGTTACAGAGTCTCCACGCAAGACTGTGGAGGAAAATAAAGCAGTGTTACGGGGTGGCCAGGGCAGGCCTCGCTGATACAGTGACATTTGAGCAGAGACCGGGGGAGCTGAGGGAGGGAGCTATTGGTGTGGGGGCTGGGGGGAAGAGGCCGCAGTGAATGCAGAGATTCTGAGGCAGGGGGATGCCGGGTGTGAATGGAGCAGCAGGGAAACCAGTGAGGCTGAGAGAAAGCGAGTGGGTGAGGAGACGCGGTTAGAGGCATCGGAGCAAGTCCTTTAGGGCCTTGTGAGGCAGGTGTGACTTTGGGCTTTCCTCGGAGTGAGACGGGAGCCACAGGAGGGTTCTGAGCCGAGCAGTGCTGTGATGTGGCTTAGTTGAACAGGATGGCCGCGGCAGCTGGGCTGGAGCTGGGAGACTGGATAGGTGGCTGTGGCCTTGATGTAGACCAAAGGTGGTAGTAGTTTGAGCCAGGGTGGAAGTGATGAGGAGCGTTTGGATTTAGGCTACGTTAGAAAGGCAGAGCCCAGAAGATTTGCTGGCGGACTGGATGGAGACCAGCCTGGGCACCTGGGCCGTGCACGCTTCACACATGCTTTGCCTTCTTATTGATGGTCCTCATTGGTCTCCAAAGTATTGTCAACCAATCCTTCTGGTCCTGATCATGGATCTTTAGACCCTCTGATGGCTGAGAGCAATATCCCTGGGATCCTCTGAGCACGTGTTCTGAGCAGGTGGTACCAGGATAATTAGCGAGAGCGAACATCACTCACCAGTGTGAGTTGCTCAGTCCTTCTTGACACTATCTGACTGGATTTGTGGCCTCACATTCTCAGAGGGGACCCGTGATAGGTGCTCATGTCATCCCAACCAGCAGCTCGGCCCTGAGTCTGAAAAATGCAGAGAAAGAACAGCGAAGGATGAGAAGCTATCGTGAAGACAAGGAAGAGGAAGATCAGGAAATTTTTCGTACAAACAGCTCTAAAAAGAGAAGTATCAGGAGCAGATCTCTCCCTTTCTGTCTCTCGTAACCTCAGTCGGAATATAAAAGATGCAGTATCTCACGATAACCAGAGAGAATTAATGAACTAACATAGAATATGACAAAAACAACGATTAAGCCCCACATTTAGTCCCTGAGGGCTGGGAGGAGAAGAATGTATGGATCTCTCTAGTCAGATAGGTGGAGGGTAGAGTGGCTGTTCCCAGAGCCCCGCTCTTCACGCGCGGATCTCTCCTGCTTCGGTAAACCACAAAGTCTGTTGTGAGAGAAGACGAGTACGTGGTTCGCTCTGACGGTGGCCAAGGAGAGAGCCAAGAAATCTGTTTGTTTGGGAGAAATCTCCTTTCCCATCCCTGCCTTGCTCACATGGGGCCGAATAAATCTTCATCTAAGTTCTTGTCTCAGGAAAAGCAAAGGGTGGCCCTGGAAGCCCTCTAAAGAACAGGTGCAGACAGAGCGCAGAGGGCGGGGGAGGGTGGAGGCCCGTGGAAATATGTTCAGGAGGCCAAGAAGCCCATAAGGCTGATGAGCTCGAGAAAGGAGCAGGTGGAGGGGAGGGGGGCCAGTGCCTAAGGGTGCCGACTGGAACCTACCAGGGTAGGGTGATAGGGAGACCAGATGGGCTGGCGTTCGGTCAAACCAGATGGTGGGCTTTTATTTTTAAAAGGATTTGTAAATCCTGGGAACAAGGAACATAAGGGTACTGGGGCCTTTAATCCCATTAGTGGAGGACAAAAGTGTTCTCTTTAAAATGTAAACCTACCAATTATAGAATTTCTATTACCAAAACTTTGGGACAGAGTACCAGCTTGTGAAATGCCAAGAAATCTCTGGATTCTTCATTGAGGAGAAGAGAGAAACTGCAGAAATAGGGCGTTCATTGTGAGTTACTAAAAAGCCTACTCCTCAAGAATTTAAAGTGTACGTTCGGAACCCAACAAAATGTGATATATTTATACAAAAGAGCCTTGCCTGCATATGGAGTTGGAAGAACAGCTAACTGTAATTAGGGGCTGATCCGTTTTTTAGCAAATTTTGAGTTGGTAATGAGACAAATTGAAAAAGTGAAGCGCCTGGCACTTTCTAAAATGTTGTCTCCTTGGGCCCCCTTCCCTGCCTCTTCTCCTGGTTGCACAGAAATCCTGTTCCTCAGCCTCTCTCTCAGCCATTTCTTGAGGGTCCAGAATTACTTCCGTGACCCTTCTCCTCAACAACTTCTCGAGGAGACCAGGCTCGTAAGCATAACACGGAGTCGTCACAGGGGGTGTGCGGGCGCACGCGTGAAGGCGGCACCAAGCACAAGCAGGGCCACGCGGTCCTTCGGGAGATGGCGCAGAGGACTTTGTCTCCAGTCCTCGAGGAATCTACCGTCCTCGCAGCGTGTGACACCCGACCCTCCTGCTGAGAGGCACAGCCTAATTGCATCCAAAGAATTTCAAAGAGCTGTTAAATACTAAGAAAGTTTTAAGTAGCGCGATTCATTGTTAACTCACTTTTTTGTTTAGAATATCCATATGCCCAAAAAGTAAATATCGACAACATCAGTTTTTGATGCTATTGCTTGAATATTTCTCTCCTTAATGATTCCTGAAAAGTGTAATGGTGATCTCGTGTTTGAAATGGAAGCCAGTTGCTTTGCAACCCCACTGAGTGGGTATTTTTGTTTGTCTTGATCTGTGAAGGTATGGAGACCTGACGAGCCCGAACTGTGAAGAGGATGAAAGCCCCGGTGCATCCGAGTCTAAGACAGTGATCCGGAAGTAAGTATGCCTTCCCTGCATTACAAGCACTCGGTCAAGGCTTCTTATCTGGAAAGAATGTAATTCAGTAGAGGTTTTTTTTTTTATTCTTTTCTAATGTTGTCATGGCTTTTCCCATGTTGCATAAAATCATAGAGTTATATTTTGACTATCCAGTGATAATTCATTTATTCATCCAATAAAAATGTACCAGGCAGCTGCCAAGTGCCAGGCCCTGGGCTAAGGGAAACAGCCGTGAACAAAATAAGTAAGTCTCAGCTCTTACGAAGTTGGTATTTTAGCAGAGGGACAAGGAATCACACAAAAAAGGATGCAGTAGGGCAAAGGGGGCTAGATCCCGATGGAGGGTTTGAGTCACCGAGGGTGCCAGGAGTGGGCTTTCTGGTCTGGAGACACTGGAGCAGAGTCCCGGATGGGCGGCCGGCTAGGCTTTGTGAATGCTCAGGCAGGGAAGGTATGGAAAAAGCTCTGAGGCAGGAGCAGCGCCTGAGGAGCGACGGAGGAGGTGAGAGTAGGTGCCGGGGGATGAGCTCTGCAAGGTACCGGGTGCTCCAGAGCACGTGGGGACTTGAAGGCCTCGGGAAGGATGGTCACTTTTATTCTAAGGAGCGGAAGAAGAATTTCGAAGGTTTGGGGAAGAGCAGTGCTGTGGCCTGACTTATATTTCTAAAGGATTTTGTGAGTCTGTGTGGAAGATAGACTCTGGCAGTGGGATGGGGACAAGAGTGGCAGCAAGGAGCCTGGTTAGGATGCTTGCAAGGGCCCAGGCGAGGGATGCTGGTGGCGTGGACTTGAGGAGGTGGCAGGTGGTGGTGGTGGTAGTAGTAGTTGAATGGTGGTGGTGGTAGTAGTATGATGGTGGTGGTAGTAGTAGCAGTAGCAGTAGTAGTAGCAGTATAGCAGTGGGGGTGGTAAGTGTTACCGGTGGTGGTGGAGGTGGTGGTGGTGCTGTTAGTAGTGATAGTAGTAGTAGGGAAAGTAGGAGTAACTGGTAGTAGGAACAGCCTCCGCAGAGATCTTGAAGGTGTTGCTGGCAGGTTGTACTGAGGAAATGGATGGGGCATATGAGAGAAAAAGAAGGGGCCAGGACATCTCGAAGGGTTGTGGCCTGAGGAACTGATAGAATAGAACCTTGGCTTTATGAGATAAGAAAGATTGGTGAAGAGGAGCAGGTGTGGCAGGGAGCACGTGCCGATAATTTCATCTTAGACATACTAGCTTTGAGATGGTCGGATGAGTCTAGATTGTTGGGAGAAGTCCGGACTGGAGGTCTAAATCTGGGCATCCTTAGATTATACACGGCATTTAAGGCTATGGGGCTAGGTGTGCCCTCCTGGGAACAGAGGGTAGCTAGAGAAGAGGAAGGTCCAAAGACTGAGCTGGTTCCCTTCCAGCGTTTAGAGTTAGGAAAGTAGGGGGTCCAGCAAGAGGAGACTGGCACCGAGCAGCCAGTGGGGAAGGAGAAAGAAGAAATGGTGTCCAGACAACAAGCAAAGAAGGAGTTTGGGTGGGGGAGGGAGGAGCTGTGACCGATGATGTCTAATGCTGCTCAGCCGTCAAGCGAGAGCAGCCTGGGAAGCAGCTACTGGTTTTGCAGCATGTTGGTCTTTGGCCCCCTGGACAAGTGCAGCTTTGGTGGACAGAGGCGAGGGTCAAGAGAGGACGGAAGTTGGAGGAGCGGTGCAGTAAGAGAAGTGGGAAGGAGGGTGATCTGGAGCCAAGGAGAGTTTATTTCATTGTGAGTGTGTGCGCGTGCATGTGTGTGTGCGCATGCGTGTGCGTGTGTTAGAACTAGGTGATGGTTTAATCCGGCGAGAATAACGTGGCAGACACTGAAGAAAGATGCAGGGTGCAGGCCTCCATAGGAGTGGTGTTCTCGAGTCAATGGGATACGCGCCGGGGTGCTCGAAAGTACTCTTGGTGAATATTCATCTTGGGGCCAACCGTCCGGGCGGGTAATCCTATGGAACATTTTAACTCCTCAGAGGACTGACTGATGGAATCCTTTCTTCAGAAGCCAAGGATGTGAAGGTTGGAAAATTGCGTATCTTTTTAAGTCTTGAGTTAGGGAGTTTTCTTATTTTATTGGTATTGGAAAACCAAACACGCCAGTGTAGATTTTTGAATGTCAAATGCAAGATGTGGTGAGCAGAACACATACTTTTATTCTTAGAGGACTTGGGGAGGCTTCTTGGAGGAGGTGACATTTGAGGTAGGCCCTGAAGGAGGGTGAAGATTTCGGTGGTAGGACCATCCAAGCAGAGGGAACAGTGGCACCAAATCAGGGACACGCAGTGTGTGACAGTTTAGAAACAGCACAGAAGTGTGGCCACTTCATGTTGGTGTCTGTACCAGGATGAGGGGAGTTGTAGAACTGAAGCTATCATGAAGGGGGTTAATTCTCCCAAGAGAATAGGACCATCCCTGGTAAGCAGCAGACAGCCCTGAAAAGTTTTTGTAGGAGGGAACGAGTATAATCAAATGGGTGATCTGGGGTGATGGCTGAGACTTCTGACTTCTTAGAGCGCGGTCCATGTGCCAGCAGCATGGGTACCACCCGAGAGCTTGCGAGAAATGCAGGATCTTTGGACTTGGATTCGAATCTGTGTTTCAGGAAGATCCTTGAGTGATTCTGCACGTTGCAAGGTTTAAGAGTTATAGGATTAGAGGTTTCGGTGTACATTTTGTTTATCCACGGAAACTTAACTGAAATAGTAATTTTTTAAAAGGGACCTTTTTAAATTAAAAAAAAAATTTAATGTTTATTTTATGTTTGAGAGAGAGAGAGAGAGAGAGAGCATGAGCAGGAGAGCGGCAAAGAGAGAGGGAGACACAGAATCCGAAGCAGGCTCCCTGCTCCCAGCTGTCTACACAGAGCCTGATGCAGGGCTCGAACCCACGAACCGCGAGATCATGACCTGAGCCGAACCGGGACACTTAACTGACTGAGACACCCAGGTGTCCCAGAAAAGAACCTTTTTATATATGAGTATTTTTAAGCATAAGCAAAAGGAGAGATACTGTAAGAATTGAGTGGCTGGCTTGCCAAATGTAACCTCCACCTGTGACCACATTCAGAAATAAGTGTGTTGTTACCCACGAATTTTGGAACTGAGTCAGATCTGGAGCTATATCCTTCAGGGAGCCACCGAGCAGAGTAACAGTCTGAAAAATACCCAGAGCTTTTCTGTTTCCCAGGCAGTGTTTTGAGATGAAATAGGTTCCTGGGAAGTAGCAAGTTAAAGAAAATTGGTTTGTACCCTGGATGTGAAGAATCATGCTCATTATTTCCAAGTCCTATTATAAAACCTCCTGAACTTCATTGTACACCGGGAACAGCGATGGACGTGAAACTCCAGGATAAGCCGTCCTGAAGGGCTTTGCAGTTTGAAGCATATGAATCCGTAACAAAGAGCTTCACATAGGACTCCCCTGAGGGGTCCATCATCTGGGGACAATGGTCCTTTCCTAAAGCCTCACAATGAATTGGTAGAAAGTTCTTGACCCTTTTCCTCAGACTGAGTTGCCTGTAAAAAAAATTATGCCTGATGAAAATACACTACTTTATCTTGTAATGGCGCACTCTGTACTACAAATGCCGGAATGCTAACCTCCCTTCGCTCTGCTGACCTCTGCCTTCCTTCCATTTTCCTGCTTTCTGGCTGTTTCCTCTCCCCTGCCCAACTTCTCCTTTTGTTAGTTTTCATCTCATTTCACCATTATCTTTTTGCTTTTTCTGAAGTTACCCTTCTCCTAATCGTCTCTGTGGCTGGAGAGGGCCCCAGCTTTGTCTTTCTGAGAGAAAATCGGGACGGCGTCTCCTTCATTCCGTATGTAACATCCCGAAAGTTCCTCCGCCATCGCAGAGCTCTGGCATCCGCACGTTAGCAATGACTGAAGGCTTCCTGCTGGCTGTCGCCTGTGTAGGAGATCTGGCTCTATGGCAGTTCTCAGTGGGCTGGTTTTGTCCCCAGGGGACATTTGGCTATATCTGGAGACATTTTTGCTGTCTTAACTTGGTGGCGGGTGGGGGATGCTATCGGCATCGGGCAGGTAGAGGCCAGGATCACTGTGAAACGTTCTATGGTGCACAAGTCCGTACCGCCCTCCAACACAGAAGGCCCTGCCTCTTAGTGTCAGTTGTGCGTAGGTAGGAAACCCTGCTATATGGCGATGAGGCTGGAGTCCTCGAGTGAAAACCCCCTTTATTTATGAGGATCTAGATCAGGGTAAAAATAGGACCATACTTATTTGGGGATTTCTTTATTCATGTCCTGTCTTGTACTGAGGGGAAGCAAATGCCGAGGTGGCCCAGGAGCCAGCCACATAGGAGGTGAAGGGCCTTGGGTGAGAAGCCTGGAGAACTCAGGTTTGAGTCCCTCTTCAATCACTGTCACTTGCCCGCTAGATGACCTAGTCACCTCACCTCCCTCGGTTTCAGCTTCTTGACCTGAAAAATGAAGTGCTCGGAATGTACGCTCTCTGAGGCCCTTTCAAGTGTAATGACACTGAGGATAAAACTTATTTAGCTTTCTCTCCATCTTTTCAGAAATGAAAATGAATATCAGAAACAGAGATATGGCCAAATATTATACTGAGTTTTTGAGAGGTGCCCTGGGCTGCTTCTTTCGGTCACAGGGGCTGTGCAACCAGTTTTGATAAAATAGGAAAACAGAGTAGACATCTTCTTTGATTTGCTTGTTATGAATCATGACGTCATAACTGGTCGCTATGATCTTAAGTACAGAAATGAGCTAAAGCATTGTATGGTGGGGTAAGGTGAGAGGGCCACAATGCCTGTTGTTCTCCTTTGCTGTGAATCTGTCTCCTAGTGATTTCAGGTGGGAAACAGACGGTGGAATTCAGTAACTTTCTAAGAAGTAAACATCCTGTTTTAAGGCAGTGCCTTCAGTTCTGCAGATGGGGTGCAGTGCGGGTGGGGAATCACTACTGGAAAATCCTCAACTGTTAATTGGTTTTTCCATTAAAAAAATTTATTTTAAAGGTTTATTTTTGAGAGGTGGGGAGAGTGGGGGAGGGCAGAGAGAGACAGAGACACAGAATCCAAAGCAGGCTCCAGGCTCTGAGCTGTCAGCACAGAGTCTGATGTGGGACTCAAACTCATGAGCTGTGAGATCATGACCTGAGCCGAAGTCAGACGCTCAACCAACTGAGTCACTCAGGTGCCCCTGGTTTTTCCATTTTTAATGTAAAGCATAGAGCAAGGCTTACATTTCATACAGGGTTGCAAATCCCAAGATAACAACCTTCCCTGTATTTCTAAACATGGATCTAATCAACCTTTCGGAGGATAAAAGAGCTTAGAAGAAGGAAAACGTAGACATACGGATGGAACAGTCAAGATGAAAGATTGGTTTGTACTGCCTTGGACCACAACTGAGTAGTGTTCTTCATGAATTTCAAAAAGTATCAGATTATGCTGTGACTCCCACTTGTAATTCCAGTCCCGAGTGTGCCCAGTTCAGGCTTTGTGCGGTATCGGGAACCTTTACGGTTATCTAGCCAAAACAAGAATTCTCTGAGTTGCAAGGAATTCAGCTTCCAAGGCCTCTAGATGGTGGGCTCTGCCACACCGTGCCTTCTGATGTCTGCGCCAGCCCGGTGTGGATGACGAGGCATACCATGTTTATTTCTACAATCCCTAGACTTGCCACTATTTGGAAATCAGGAAACTCACTTCCTGTGACAGAAGAAAACATCCCTGCCCATATTCATCCCACCTGTGCCCTCTTCCTCCTTCCTGCTGACACTTTGACACGATAAAATGCTGTCTATTTAGAATAATAAAATCAGAACCAGATGGAAAAGGACACTTTCCCTAGGGCACGTTTATTCCCAGCATGGAATTCAGAAGTGAAGAGAATGTAAAGAAGGGATATTAGCCATACAGAACCTTGACACCATGAATCTTCATTCTCTGAGATGGATCTAAAATTAGAATATGTATGTTTGTATGTGTCATCTATCTTTATCTGTCTTAAAGAGGTTCCTAAGACTCCTTAGGAAATGATGCTTTTTAAATTTCTTTAATGACTATTGTAATGTAGAACTAGTTCTGTTTCCTTTTCTTTTATTGACTCTCTTCACTTCCTTTCTGGGTTGGCTGTGTTTTGTTTTCCCAAACTCTACCCCAGCAGTGCTTTCAACTGTTGAAATCATCTGGCTTTCATCCCCCCACATTCAGACGATGCGAATGTCATTCTTGTCATCTTTTCCCAGAAGTTGTAAATAGCGACACCAGATTTTAGTCACCAGTAAAGAGTCGTATAAATAGTAGCAATCCAAGACTTTGGAAACACTTTAAAGAAAAGGGAGATGAGTTGAAGAAGGCTGGCTGTGATTCCTTAATGCCTGAGAAACTTTACAGTGGAAAGTATTACAAAATCTTCCCAGAGAGTTTGCAATTAATATTCATTCCCGCAAATCGAGTACCCTAAGAAAGCAGTTGAAATTAATATGGCAGATTTTATTTTATTATTATTTTTTAATGTTTATTTTTTAGAGAGCGCACAGTGCGTGCACGCACACACACACCACACACCGCACACCGCACACCGCACATACATGGGCATGCACTCGTGGGGGGATGGGCAGGGAGAGAGGGAGACAAAGGATCTGCAGGGAGCCCAAGGCAGGACTCTAACTCAGGGAACCATGAGATCATGATCTGAGCCAAAGTTGGATACTTAACCAACAGAGCCACCCAGTTGCCCTGAAATTAACGTGCCAATTTTAACAACAATGGGGGCAAAGACACAGGGGTAAAGAACAGAGCAAAAATAAGATTTAAAACTTGAAATTGAAAAGAATGAAAGGCTCTAGTGCGAAAGGAATATTTTTTAAAAGTAAAATGAAAGAAGAAATAGAGAAATAATATGCTATATAAAAGAGCCTGGTGTTGTCTTTAACACATCCATAGTGGACAAGGAAAAATAGAAAACATACTTTCAAAAGTCATTGAAGTCTTGAATCAAATTGTGCATTTAAGGGAAGGGAGTAGAAATTAGTTTTCTAAAGATTAAGGAGTAAAAGAACGGTGGTAATCAGTGGTCGAGCAAGAAGAAAAATCGGGCACCTGAGAATCTCCTGGGGTTCTCCAAGTGTGGGAGAAAGGCAAACAGGCGTCTCAGCCAGCCCCTGTCGCTTGATTTGCCCAGCACCACGCTGGCCGCCGCCCCTGGCTGTGGTTTGCGGTGTGCCTCCTAGTGCGGGGCCTTCTGCTGGGCGCTTCGTATCTTCTTTTACCATCACAGATACGCTGTGGGATGTCGTCGTCATTTTACAGGTGTGTAGATGGAAGCTTCAGAAGAGTTTGGGACACCTGGGCGGCCCAGTCGGTTAGATATCTAATTCTTGGTTTTGGCTCAGGTCATGATCTCACAGCTTGTGAGTTCGAGTCCCCACATCATGCTCTGTGCTGACAACATGGAACCTCTTTGGGATTTCTCTCTCCCTCTCTCTCTGCCCCCTCCTCTCTCTCTCTCTCTCTCTCTCTCTCTCAAAATATAAACATGAAAAAAAGTTATATATTTTGACTAAAACCAAGCAGCTGGTAGAGTGCATCTGGTATTTGAACTCAGGTCCAATGGACTCCCAGATCTGGGCTTCTCACCGTTTTGCTCTCGGGCCTGCCATTTCAAAATGGGCGTCGGGATCTCAGGTGCTTGTGAGTTTTTACCGCATGTATGCCTCCATGACAGATGAGGTTGCAGCCAGAAGTACATGAAGAACTAAGGCATATTGTCACTGTTGTGACTAGTGTTTTAACTTGTTAGCATCCTGCGTTCTTTTAATTTGGGTTTATTTACTTTACCCTGTTGTTCTGCCTGGCTTTATCACTCCGTGAACACCCTAAGAAAGGTCCCCAGACAGCTGTTAGAAATGTGGAAGTTGGGCTTGCTTCCTGGGGAAGGAGATGGGTTGCAGGATGTGAGGAAAGAAGAAGGAAGATCACGTTGGTTAGGCCGTCAATCTGAGTGCCTGCTTCCTGTTCTTGGGGCCTCGTAGCATCTTTCATTACCAACGGAAACTCCCTTCTAATGGTGAATAGTATAGAACGCCTCAGCAGTTTTTTCATTAGAGGCCTATCTCTAACGTAAAAGCACTTCTTGGTCTGTGAGGAGTGGGAGAATACTGAGCTGCCGAGGTCCATGGAAAACAGTTTTGGCGAGTGGCAACATCCCTTTGTAGTAGTAATAGCTAGAGATCATTGAGGGCTTGGTAGGAATAGTCCCTGAGTTAAGTACTATATATACTTTTAATATTGCCGTAATAACTCTATGTGTTACTAGTCCTCTCTTACAGACGAGGAGTCTGAGACAGAGAGAGGCTAAGGAGCATGCCCGAGGTCGTCCAGGGAATAAGTGAAGCTGGGATTTAAACCCAGGCCTTGCCCTCTCCACTCTGTGGCCTCTACGTCTTTCCCTTTGATAGAAATGAGACGGTTTCTCTTAAGAACTTAGGTCAGACCCTCCTGTTTGTGCTTTTTTCTTAAAATTAATATGTTTCAGGATCCTGGCCAGGATACCATGTTACATTTAGTTTGTTGTTATCTCCGTAGACTCCTCTCGGTCATGACCGTTTCTCAGACTCTTCCGGGTTTTGATGACCTTGACAGCTTTGAGGTCAGATATATTGTAGGATGCCCCTTTATGGGATTTTTTTTTCTCATAATTAGACTGAATGTATGAGTTTTCGAGAGGAATCCTACAGAGATAAAACGCCATTCTCGTCACGTGATATCAAGGACACATACTGTCAACATGATTTATGGCTGTTGTTGGCCTTGACCACCTGGCTGCAGCCGTAGTTTTCAGATTTCTCCGTGGAAAACTTCTCCCTCCACCCCCTTCCTTCCCGTACTGTGTTATCTGGAAGGAAGTCACTATGCATAACCCCTAACTAAGGAGTGGGGAACTATGCTCCTCCTCTTATAGGGTGAAGTATCTAATCAATGTATTTGGAAAACAACTGTGTGGGCGAGCGATTTGTTACCCCCGTTTATGAATTTATTTAATCATCTATATCAGTATGAAGTAGGCGGATACTTTTCTTATGCTTTGGGTTATAATACAAAGCTGGTCTATTTCTTTTTAATTTTTTTTAGTGTTTATTCTTGAGAAAGAGAGAGAGAGAGAGAGAGAGAATGTGAGTGAGGGAGGGGCAGAGAGAGAGACACAGCATCTGAAGCAGGCTCCAGGCTCTAACCTGTGAGACACGGAGAACCACGAGGTCATGACCTGAGCCCAAGTTGGATGCTTAACCGACCGAGCCCCCGAGGCGCCCCGCTAGTTTATTTCTTGCTCAGATTGTTCCTGTTTTGGCCACTGGGGGCTCTTTTGGTGGACTCCTGTGTCACTTTGACGTGCCCCTATATCATTTGTGGAGTCGTTTGGTTGTTTGCGCCCTTCTTACTTTCTGGCACTACACGTCACCCTAGGCTCATCTTATAGATTTCCTGCCCCAGTCCAAGAATCAGCCATTTCTTCAAGGAGCCCTGGTTCTTTTCATTGGAGAATGGCATCCGAATGCAAGATTCTCAGCTGACGGGGCTAGGAGATGTATGTTTACACGTATTTTGTAAATACACATGTTTATGTGCAACATTTTATATCTATACTATGTTAAACATGAGTTCTTACTGATGCCTCCACTTCTAATCCACTGTAATCTCGTTCTAGTCTGCTCCCCTTGCTTGTTTGTAAGCTCCCTCTGAGACAGTGAGAAAAGTGGCTTCCACCGTCGGCCAGACGTTTAACTTAATTGTTCAGTTTTGCTATACATGCATAGCAGTGTCAGAGTTGTTAACTCATACCCTGGTGGGAAACAACTTTATCAGCTAGAACATGGTGCTTATCTATAGTTCCTTTTGCTTTAGTCCTGAGTCTTACAGACTGCCATTCTTTTTTAAAATAATGAAAATGGCTACTATTTTTGAGAACTTACTATGTCCTAGGAACTGTTCTAAATACGTTGCGTGTATGATCTCTTGGCCTCACAACAATTCGGTGAGGAGGCATCTGTTATGGTTCCTGTTTTACAGGTGGGGAAGGTGAGGCACAAAGAGGCTAGATTATTAGTAAGCCACAGAACCAGGATCCCAGCGAGACACTCCAGGGACTGTTTGGCCACGTTGGCAATACCGCTCATGAACAACAGGCATTTTGGAGCCCTTTTAGTTTTCTTTTTTCCTTTTCTAGCGGAGTGCTGTCACTGACCCACCGAATAAGGTTTGGTGATATGGAGTTAGGTCTGTGCATACTAATTCTCTTCGGTTTCTGTGAATTTGCCTTCAGATGCCAGGGCCGTGCATCTCGTTTGGGAGTAAAGGGCAGGTGTATAAACACTCCTGACTTTGGTTAATTGCTTTCAGGCTTGTCTCTTTCTATTCTCGGCCCTTCCCCTACCCGCATTTGCTCTGTATTTCTGTGTGTCCTCTCTATCACAGTCTTCCTCCTCCTCCTCCTTGCCTTGGAGAGCTTTTTCTGTCCCTGCCTCATGGCCCCTCACTGGCTTCTGTGCCCTGTACTTGCCTGGTGCTTAGCACTGACTCTGGCCCCATTCGCATTTAGTTTTCTGACCCTGGTAATTCCTCTTTCACTTTCCCTCCCAGCGTTCTAGTCCCTGCTCAGCCTCTGTACCAAAACGCACTCTGGAAAGTGTACAAGAAAACATCGCAAGACGACCTTCTCAAGTCGATAGTAATGTTTCCATCTTTTCTAGGCTTTTACAAAAAAAAAGAGAAACAAATTTTATGTCCCCTCCTTTGCTCTTTCTCGTCGGGAAAACCATCTGGCCAGAGGTCTCAGAGGCCGCCTCTAACGAGCAGCCTTTTCTGAAAAGGAAAATCGGCTCTGCGACTAGGAGAGCAAGGTGGAGGCGTCTAGCTCAGAGTCGGTGTCAAGGCCACTTTGCCTCCTTTCCCTGAAGGGCAAGGTGCCTTGGCTCCCACCTCAGGGGTTGGCAGCATCACCTGCCACATGGATTCAAAGACCCACCCTCCACATGGATTTTCTTACCTTTTCTTTATCTACATTAGGAAAAGATCCAGTTTTTGGAGACTATCCTAACATAGAAAAACATTTTGCTGCTTTTGAAAAACTAGTCCCATATCTTATTAAGTAACAATAAATTATTATCTCAAATAAACTTCTGGGGAGAGGAAAGAGCTCTAAATGGACAAAGTTATTATTTTTGTCATAATAATCCCATTTCTTGGCTTGAAGGTTATTCATCATGGGAGAGATGACTTCATATTTTGAAAATTTCTTCTTAAGCCTTTTACCAATTGTAGAATATTTTACTACCAATGGGATTTTAATATGAGCTAATACATATACATTCAAATCCCTGTATGTATTTAAATATCTGTGGTTTGAGCATACTAGCAGCCTCGACACTCCCCTCAGTCAGCCCTCTTATTCTGCATTGCGTGCCTGAAGGTCCCCACGGTGGCTATCAGTTCTGTACTTTTTCCTTGTACCTCTCAGCTACGGCGTCTGTCTAGTATTTTCCAACCAGGTGTTATGAAGTATGATTTCTGCTTGGCTAAGAAATCAAATGAGTGTAGCAAGTCTCACCGTGCTCCATTCCTCCCCTGTCTTCCACAAATACTTCGAGACTAGAGAACAGCCTACTAAAGAATGAATGGATTAACCAAGAAATTAAAGAGGAAGTAAAGTGCATTGAAGCCAATGAAAATGAAAACATGACAGTCCCAAACCTTTGGGAGACAGCAAAGGTGGTTGTAAGAGGAAAGTATTAGAGATTGCTCCAGACCTTCCTAAATGAGGAAGAAACGTCTCAAATACACAATCTAACTTTATACCTAAACGAGTTGGAAAAGGAGCAGCAAATAAAGCCCAAATGGAGCAGAAGAAAGAAAATAATAAAGATTAGAGCAGAAATCAATGATATCAAAATTTAAAAACAACCACAGAAGAACAGATCAATGAAACTAGGAGCTGGTTCTTTGAACGAATTAACAAAATCGATAAACCCTTAGCCAGATTTATCGAAAAGGAAAAAGCAAAGGACCCAAATAAATAAAATCACAAAAGAAAGAGGAGGGATCACAACCAACACTGCAGAAGTACAAACTGTAATATGAGAATAGTAGGAGCAATAATATGCCAACAAATTGGGCAATCTGGAAGAAATGGATAAATTCCTAGAAACATATAAAATACCAAAACTGAAACAGGAATAGAAAATTTGAACAGACTCATAACTGGAAATTGAATCCATAATCAAAAATCTCCCAACAAACAAGAGTCCAGGAACCCTCTCTTCCTATTCATTAAATAGGTCTTCTATACATCCCTTGAAAGTGTTTTGTCCTCTCTTACCTCAGGATCTTTGCTTATGCTTTTGCTCAGAGCCTTTACCCCACTAACTCTTCCTTGTACCTAAGATCTCAGCTGAACATTGTTTCCTAAATTCTTCTGTGGAATCCCTCTAGTGACATTCATCACATACACAGTTTTGTGAATATGGAAGGTAAAGGGCACTCAAAAAATATTAGTTTAGTTAGTCAACTAATTCTGTTGACTTAGAAGTACGAGTCTTAGAAGCTGTGTCAGTCCATTCCACACACCAACGTCCGAGCACGTCTTCCTGTTCCCTGTAGACAGTTGCGGTAGGTTGAATAAGGTCGCCATGAATGCCTGAGGTAGAAAAGGCAATGCTGGTTGTCCCCTCAGCTATCAGGTTTGGGCTTCCGCCCTTGGCCACCCACCTAGCACGCTTACTTGGGACGGAGGGGTTTTGCTCTGTAACCCATTAAAGATTACTTGGGGAAAAGCAGGTCGTGTACTGCCTTTCCTCCTTACCGAGTTTACAGTATGTCACAATCGTAATCTTTCCGTTTGGCTTAGGAAAGTAGTTCTTCAGTCTTCACAAGTCCTTCAAGAAATAGGTCTTGCAGTTTGTAGTAGAGTTTGATGTCCCTGAATTGATCTGTCCTGCAGAGATGCCTTAGGTGGTGTGCGTGTGCGTATCTGTTTGCAGTAGCAGGCCTGGAGCCCCACGTGGTGTTGCACAGTTTGTATTCCATGTCATCCTTTCTGTTTAGGTAACAAATTCTTTAAGTGATTTCCATACGTGCTAATTGATTTTCACTGAGCCATTTTACCTTTTTCAGTCCCTTCATTTTGCGATTTATGGCAAGTGGTTTTAAGACTGCTGCAAGTTTCATTTTTCTTTAGGTGTCTTGGAACGTCCTTCCTGACATTATGTCCTGTGAAATCACAGCTGATCAGTGTCAGGTAGACGAAGGCAAGGATTATATCTCTTTTCCAGGCAGGGGTCAGTGGAGTTGAGTGACCTGCCCACCTCCCTTGGTTCACGGGTGGCACAGCTGGATGGAAATCAGATTTTCCTTCTTCAGCCTTCTTTCTCGTTCTGGCACAGAGCCAAGGAGCTTCTGTAGCTTAACAGTCACACCTTTCCTGTAAGTTTGTGACTTTAAATCAGATTTCCCTTCAGTATTGAGGCTCTTTACAGTCTCCCCAGTAATCAGTTCTGGTTGGTATTTAAGCTAGACCTTGGGAGCAGAGCCAGGAAGGGTAGGTTGGAAAGGCATTGGCCAGTAATCCCGTTGGCCGCCATGATTTTGCAATGTCGCTTTCCTTTTCGAAATCTCAAATGTTTCACATGTTATCTGCCTTATAGTCTATCAAGAATGGGAAGTTTTCTTCCCAGGACTAGTAAACATAAAGCTACTGTGAGCTTTGAGCACGTGTCCGGGACTTTCCAGAAAACCTCCCTTCCTGGCATGCTGATAATTGGCCTGGAGATAGGAGGGCAGGGGTCTGCCCCGTGTTGTGCTGTGTCTTTCCCTCCTGCTCTTCTTCCTTCCTCCTTCCCCCTTCCCCCTTCCCCCTTCCCCCTTCCCCCTTCCCCCTTCCCTCCTCTTTTCTGTGAAAATGCTTTTTCTAGCCAAATCAGTGTGTGGGTTTGCAGTAACTTCCCAATAGTCCTCTTAGGCTAAGCTGTCACAAAGGGTAGAACGAATAGCTTACCAGAGCTAGTTGAAAACGTCAGACTGAGGAGGACAAAATGTGCACCTAAAGGCGAGTCCCATCTGGACTCAAGTCCCTTTTCGGGACTCCCCCAGACCTTCCAAGGCTGTACTTTCCATGAAAGTTAGTGCTGAATGATGTGTCCTGGAGAGATGCAGAAGTAGGCGGAGATGTGAACAAGGTTGTACATTTTGTAATTGTTGTAATTGTGAGAACATGAAAATAACATAAACATGTGTATACTAGTAGAAGAATACTTCTGTTCATTATGGGGTGTCCACACGGGGGGAACAGTAAGGTAGATCTGGAGGCAGTGAATGGAGCCATGTCTGTTTTATACTATTCAGTGGGAACAAAAATCCACATTGGCTAATCTGTACACAGTATATCTATTTAAATATACCTACATATCCACTGAAAAGACTAGAAGGATATACTCCAGGCTGTTAATAGGTGGTTGTGGAAATGAGATTAGAATTAAGGGGAAGTGGATATTTTGCTATTTTCATAGATATACATTTGTAATATTTTTTTGCAGTAAATAATCAGTTTTGTAATTTGAAAACTAATAATTATGGGAGGCCAAGGAGTATCAGTCTGTTATATCTTTTACTATGTACCTTTTCCCTGTGATTCTGGATTTCTGCCTGGGTTTTCTTTAAAGTTATGCGACTGAGGCGTCCCTAGGGTCATTGTGTTTCTGGTCTCGTTGTTGGGTGGGTGCTCTTTTTTATCTTTATTGATCAGTGTGACTTCTCATCCCTCCCTCCCTCCAGAAAAATCCCTCTGCTTTTTCTATCAGTGTCATTGGAAGAGTATTCTCTCACCAAAATATTAAATACTAAATGAGTAGTTATATCAATCAAATCCACGCTTCTTTTGAGAAGTACAAAACTATATGTAAGAGTCAACCTGTTGAAAGCAAATGTCAGGTTGTCCTGTGTTCTAGACTGTTCCCCCACCAGTGCGCCTACCCCAGTTCCGGACTCAGCGCTTGCCAGGGGAGAAGAGAAATTATTCATAGAAAATGTCCCGTTCCTTATAAAAAGGAAGTGTTAGAATGCCGCTTCATCATCTTCTTCTTCAGTTCACGATATTTGTGTGTGTGTGTGAAGAAAGGAGAAATAATGAATGCAGTGTGTGGGCTCTCAGAAAGTAGAAGTCCATCAAATTTGAGGGGCGTGAGGGTTTCAACATATGAATTGGTGCGGCGGGCGGAGACACAAGCATTCGTACATAACAGATGATTCAGCAGGTGAACTGGGGATTGAGGGTTCACTGAGGAGAACCCATTAATTTCATTTTGCTTGTGTTTTCATTAAATCCCAGAGCCCGTATTAATTTCCCCAAACCTTTTGGAAGAGAGTGAAACTTTTGTTTGGCTTTTTATTTAATCTGGACTAATGATTTAGAGAATATTTTAATTATTCCTGTGGTTTTACGTCACCTATTTCCAACATACACATGTGAATATTATAGTTCCAAAGGCCCTCATGTCCTCATTAGTAAAGGAGTGATATCCATAGCAGTGTAAACAGTTAGTAATTTTATTTTTCTTCTGTTTGCACTTCATTCCTAAAGTCAAGCATTGAATTGGCTTCAGCTGTACGTATGTCTGGATTGTAGCCCGGCTCCACGGTAGGAAATCGGATGTGTGGAATCTAGACACACCTGCGAAAGCCCAGCCTGCAGGTTCACGTATATGAGTAATCCCTTGTGGTCTCTTTACAGCTTGTTAACTAAGTGAACAATTTGTTTGAAGTACACTTAGATGATAAATTAAAAGAGTGCTAAACATTTTTTTTTTATCAGCTGAAGACTTTTGGTCAGTTGGGTCTTTAGCTAAAACGAAGTATCACATCGCTGTCGATAAAACATGGGTTGGTTCATTTATAGCCCCTGTCGCCTCCAGCCATCGTGAATACATCGCCTGAGCCCGGGGGGCAGCTGGTCAGTGAGAGGCAAAGTACTGACTGTGTTTTCTGGCAGACGCAGCCCGGCACGTCCTCTCTGAGCATGAAGCGTAGAATGATAGCACTCAAAACTTTTTATCCTTTTCACCAGTCAGCCGTTTGTCTTTTCCACGGGACGAGGGCTGCCCCTAACGTAAAGACAGCACACACGTGTTCTGAGTACCACGGTGGGGGTAGGGGAGGGTGTGTGCACACGTCACGGCCCTGTGCCTTTTTGTGCCCTGGCCCTCGTTTCACCTGAGGGACTCCCTGCTGAGCCATCGGAGGAAATCGCCTTCACGGCGACTTTGCTCCTCCAGGTGTTGTCCCTTACCTTTCAAGGACCAACTTCTCTATTAGGTACTGTTTCTCCTACATACTCTCCTCTTATAATTTGAAAAGCAAAATGGGGCAGGGGGGGCATTTTTGGCACTTATGCTGAAACCCTGGCGATCCTTGTAAAATGAAATTAATGCTGTTAATCTTTCCCAAACCTAGGCACTTCCTGTCATTCGATGGGTTTCAGGCCTCCTGTCAGTCATTTCCTAAAATGTCAGTACGGTTGATTTTGTGGTCCCTGATATGAGTGAATCCGCATTGGAAACACATAATCTCCTTGTGCACAGATTGCTTTGAAGTTGCTTCAGGACTCACTAGATCTCCTTCCCCGTGTCTTTTTTATTTATTTATTTTTCCCCGTATGGGTTTTTCCAAAGTTCATGGTCCTTTCTCTTTTTGGAGCTTAATCAGTCTTTCCCCTGCTCTATAATCAAGTGCTTTAACTTCATTGACATTGCCAGGAACTTTGGGGTGAGTTCTCTGTTGACCCCAAGTTTCATGGGATATCCGTAGGTGAGACCATGGTGTCCAGGGCTCGTTTTGAGTCCCCATAACCAGTCGGGTGCAGTGACTCTCCGTTTCTCTTTCTCAGCGCAATCGCCTCAATCCTAAGGGCCTGGCTTGACCAGTGTGCAGAGGACTTCCGAGAGCCCCCTCACTTCCCTTGCTTACAGAAACTGCTGGATTATCTCAAACGGATGATGCCAGGCTCTGATCCAGAGAGAAGAGCACAAAATCTTCTGGAGCAGTTTCACAAGCAAGAAGTGGAAACTGACAGTGAGTACTTACTCGATCTCAGGGAACAAGTTCGATGCTGATTCTGCAGTCCCCTTGCTGAAGACACATTCTTCCTGTACTTGATGCATGACCTTGGTCGGTCTCGCAGACACAAGCTGCTGGGGGACTGGTGGGTAAAAATTCTAAAGTTTATCTAAGTGCTAATTACAGAGCCTAAGCGTTTCGTTTTAGAGCCAAGAAGGAGCCAGAAGACTTGGTCTGGTGTGTTCATTTTATAGATGAGGAAACTGGCTCCAAGAAGCGAATTTTCCCTGGGTTTCTTCTAATACCATACAGAGGATGGTCTCCTTGGTGGTCTTTTACCTTCTTTTATCAACATGTCCCGTGCTGAACTTGAATTTGCTTTTTATTATCTGCCTCATGGCTCCTCTTTCTATCTAACGGAGGAAACCCATCACAACCACCGCTATTCAGCAGGCAAGGAAAAGTATTTCTCTGTCAGCTAGAAAACGTCACTGTCATTGAGCGTCTCTGATGGCCTCGTCAAAGGAAGTTTCTCTGGCTGTTTTTTCCTATTGGAGGAATTGACTGCCTGTTTTTGAGGACAAAGGAAGGGCCACCACTGCAGGTCACGGGCTGCTTGGAAATATCACGCTTTGAAGAAAGTCAGAAAGAGGTTAGGACAGGCTTTCAGCATGACGATTTATCCCCTCACTGGCCTGCCGGGTGATGGTTGCCATGGCGGCTGACCCACTTGGAGCTTTTGACAGGCATTTCCCTGAAGTGACGCCCGATTTCCTCGGCGAGGGAAAGGAAATGGTTCCTCGTCCCCGATAAGGGAAGCTGCCTGCGTGCCAAAGAAAATAACCTTCAATTCCAGACAGTACCTGTTGAATGTTTTATGTCGGGGGATCAGAGCGGTGGGGGCGGGGGCACATACATCGCATCATTAGAAGCTGACTGCCAAGTACCCGTATCTCAGATGACTTCATCTGCCGGGAATGTTTGAATACCAGGGGCACTCCTCCAGCTGCCGGACCTCAACTCCCTTCAGGCCTCCCCGCCTGTCTTTGAGCCCGAGTGGAAAATGCTGTGTGAGAGCCCAGCTCTCTCCCCACTGGGGCTGCCCCTGGCTCCCGGCCTAATTGGGGAACCGGTGGGGCCAGTCGTTCATTGTTTCCGACCCGGGACTGGAAGGCAGAGCTCATTTGGCAGGCCGAGGCGGGGGAGAGGGAGACTGCCTGTCTTTGGAAAGGCTTGTCGGCAGTGCTCGAAAATGAATTTTTCCGGAGTTTGGAAAATTTGAATCAAGAAAGCTCTAAACTCTCTGTTTATTAAGCACAGCAGTCATCACTGAAAAGGAGTTTTAGGAGCTTGGTGCTCATGGGCTTATTTTGCCCAATTTCATGCTGGCAACAGCAAAGGTTTTCCTACATTGTTTTTCAAAAGTAAAATTTTGCTTCAAGGTTTTACTTACTTCCCTCCGGAAGAGAGTCAGAGGCAGAAACAGTGAAGGGATGGCCTAGGCCCCGGAGAGAAAGCGCTACGTAATCCTCACGCACGGCAGCACCCAGCACAGCAGCACCCAAGGCGCATAGCCGTCGCCGTGAGTGTTTGTTGAATGGATGAGAGGGTCTGACCTGCCCACACGTCCTCTTCGGCCGGCGTGGGTCAGCCTGTGCAGTGCAGAGCGATCGGGATAGATTTATATAGTAGCTAGCAAAAGCGATGAGAGGCCCATTCT
This sequence comes from Paguma larvata, assembly GCA_030068075.1. Classification (NCBI taxonomy): domain Eukaryota; kingdom Metazoa; phylum Chordata; class Mammalia; order Carnivora; family Viverridae; genus Paguma; species Paguma larvata. The sequence goes on from CM057840.1 coordinate 19,933,047, forward strand.
GAACCTTTGTTTGGGATTTCAAATGTCTTATTCCTCCACTGAATTGGAGAGTACCAGAGTTGTGTGCAGACAGAGTGGTGAATCACAGGGTTTTAGGTATTGCTTTTTTTTTTTTAAGCTCATGCGTGTCTGTGTTCCAGCCTTGGGAGGCAGGCAGTGATCCCCTCCTACTTCTAACCCAGCTCCATTCACGTCAGTCCCTTCAGCTCTGGGGGGAGGGGCCGCAAATACTCCTGAGGAGCTGCGACAGGGGAAGTGCTGGCAGGGGGGGCACTCTCAGCACCCCTCTCCCCTGGAAAACTAAGGAAAGGCCATCTCACCTTGATCCGAAATACGAGATACATAAAAGTCTTACACTACAAAGGAAAAGAGAGAAAGCTCAAAACATAAACACTCTGGGGGAGTAGCAACACACTGATTTAAATTTTGGCTAAGGTAGAACTGAATGCAACTAGCTTGTTTTCGTTTTTGTTTTGTTGAGAACAGATTTAACAGGAGAGCAAGGAGTGTGAAGGGGAGGAGGTGGAGGATGAGGTTGGAAAACAACCCAGGACAGGTTCTGGGGAAGGGGGGCTGGGGTTCAAAGGAAACTTCATCCAATTCCACACTCTTTCAAAATGGATCCTGGAGTTCCGATTCCATGTGCTGAGTCCTTCAGCTGCTGACTGGGGATGCAAGTAGTTATTATAGTGATTTTTCCCCTTCACTTCTTCAGTCTATGCTCTGTGTAATTTACTAATTGATGATCTTATCCAGAATAAAGCTCTGGTGAATTTAGTTTCAGGTTCTTCTGCTTCACATGTAACTTTAGGTGGAAACTGAAAGTTGCTCCAAACGTCTTGAGAATTCTAAGGACTTTCTTAGAATTCTAAGGATTTCATCAGCATTTCCGACACCAAAATGTCCCGTTCTGTTACCCAATGCCTGCTCCTTCCAGGCTTCTGGTTATAAATGGCCAGTGATTCAGAATTGCATAGTTGGGGCTTAAGAAGCAATTTGATTAGTCTTTCTGAGCAGAGGGTATAAGGAGCCCAAGATGAGGGAAACCCCCAGAACGTAGCCCAACTTTGCTTCTAGACTTTGCCTGACCTGGCTGTGTCCCTGGTCTAGCTCTCCGTGGTTTATCAAAGGGATAACATGAGGCCTCTGAACTTAATAAAACATCTAAGAACAAACAGAGATTAAGAGATCTCCATTCCACTCAGATTAATTGTGCTTACTATTTTCTCCCTGTGGGTTTTCTGAAGGATTAGCCCTCTTATTTCTAAATGAAAGAAGTTCAGTTTGACTCCACTAACAAGGTCATAAACAGTGGCACCAAATGACTAATTTTTTTTTTCCATCTGTGAACAGATGGGTTTCCCAACACCATCTTCTTCAGCCCGGAAGAGGAAGAGGAACCAGAAGGTGGAGGGTCTACAGAATTCACGTGCTTCCCAGAAGACCTTGTGGCAGAGCAGCTGACCTACATGGACGCTGTAGGTCTTCTCTTTGCGCCTCAGATGTGCTGCTGCTTAAGATGTGGGGAGTGACAGTACTGGTGGGCTGGGGAGGGCAGTGGGGCGGTGTGATTTAAGTCTTTTCGAATCCCTGGGAGAGGCTATGCCTGGAAATGCGGGGTGAAGATGTGTCTTGAATCAATCATCTGAATAATTCAGGCCTAAGCTCTTCTTGCAAAGCTGGGTGAAGGTGCTTTTCACTTGGCACTCGATACACAGAGGGAAATAAGAATTCTAAATCTCGTGAAACAAAATCTATCCTGTTCCGTGGGTATTTCTCTCCCTCTAGACTCATAAATATTTCAAGATCCGAACTGTTTATTTCACTGTTGTGAAGCGGTCAGAGTATAAATGAGGATAAAATAAGTTCACTGAATCCACATGTGACTGTATCTGACAGTTCATTTCCACGTGTGCTTCCTGGACCTCCCTGCAGTTTGTTAGCCAGGCATATTTGGTCTCATCAGTTACATGTCATAGCCCAATGTTAGCTGGTAAATACAGACTATTATAGATTATCGTGATGGTTTTAACTCTTCTACACTTACCACTTCGAAGAAAGCAGCAAATAAAGTGACACAGTTTCCATCGAGTGAGCAGGCAAATAAACTATCAGAAGCAAATCAGATAGTCTATGTAAAGTAAATCCTGGTGTTCTCTCTTTTATATAAACCCTTACATGTCTTGTCTTGAATTGCCATACAGAAGAGAATCCCATTCAGTCAGCTAATTGGCCTTTGTTTTTGTCCACAGTTGACAGCGTAAAAGAAAGATCAGAAACTTCATTGGTTGTGACTTTTAGATGAAGACCTGGACACCAGGCTTAATGTTCTTCTTTTTTTCCTTTTACTCTGTGACACTGAATAGTTTTTCCTCCTATATGCTTACTTTCTTCATTTAAAAACTCATGTGAAATAGTGACATTAATGACAACATCCGTGCACTGTACTTTGGATCACTTGTCAGGTGGTCACTGGGCATCTGTATGGATTATACACAACTCACAATTTCAAGTGCCTGGAACGTACCGTGTATATGATTTTGAGGTCAAAACCACCTCAACCACTTTTTTTTATTAGTAGTACAGATTTTTACCTGTCCTTCAAGATAGAAAAGTCAAAATGTTGTTGGTCATTTGAATTTTCTTTTGGCCATTGTGTTCCGTTTGTTCAGTCGAGCAGATTGAGAAAGAACATGTGGGCTTTTCTGACCAGTTAATGTATCAATTATTTACTTTTGTCCATCGAAATAGACACCACAAGGCAAGGCAAGTAGAAAAGGGTTATTTGTCCATTTACAAAATACCAATTCACCGATGACCCAGACTATGTGCTTTGTCATGCGAGATGCCTGTGTTGTCCTTAAACTCAGTTTCTCTTCTGTTCTAGCAACTATTCAAGAAAGTAGTGCCTCACCACTGCCTGGGCTGCATTTGGTCTCAAAGGGATAAGAAGGAAAACAAACATTTGGCTCCTACGATCCGTGCTACCATCTCTCAGTTTAACACCCTCACCAAATGTGTTGTCAGCACCATTCTGGGGGGCAAAGAACTCAAAACTCAGCAGAGAGCCAAAGTCATCGAGAAGTGGATTAACATTGCTCATGTAATTATCTTTTTAAAAATATTCTTTGCATTCAGTACATATTGGAGACTGTTGCATCTCTCTGTTTAAACGGGTCTATCCATTTGGCTGAAAGGCAATCAGACGACGTATGTGAGGGCCCACTGGATTTTTGTTGCTGTTATTATTCTTCCAAAGTAAGAAAAAAATTGTCTTTCTGAAATAGGAGCTTAGTTTTCCTCTTTATTTATTTTTATTTTTTTTAATGGTTATTTATTTTTGAGAGAGAGAGAGACAGAGTACGAGTGGGAGAAGGGCAGAGAGAGAGAGGAGACACAGAATCTGAAGTAGGCTCCAGGCTCTGAGCTGTCAGCACAGAGCCCGACGCAGGGCTCAAACCCACGAACCATGAGATCATGACCTGAGCCAAAGTTGGACACTTAACCGACTGAGCCGCCCAGATGCCCCTATTTTTCCTCTTTAAAGAAAATTGGTCCCTTGCTCACTTCTTTCAGCTCATGGGCCTACCCACTGCTGAGGCTCTATGGTGAGCCATCAGTCTGCTTTTCCCCTCATATTCAGAAACTGAGCGTCCGTTCCGCCCCGCATTCAGTAAATATCACTTGATAGTCGAAGTGCCAAAGCGACTACTCTTCACCGCAGAATGAGGACCTCCCTAGGCACCCTTCCGGCACCCGGAAGCTTTATGTCTTCTGCAGATTTGAAGAGCCGGTACCTTCTCAGAATCCTGAGCCTCTTTCCTAAAGGACTGCAGGTGCCCAGATTTCCCATTAATCTGGGGCTTTTCTGAGGACCTTCTATCTGAAGGTGGAAAGAGCAGAGTTTATTCCTAGGCCTGAATTACATTCTGCTGAGCGTCGGTCTACGTTCTGGATCAGCTGTTTACAGACTGTGTGACCTTCGCTTATCAGTATCTTCATGACTGAAGAAAGGTGAACAGTATTCAGTCAGTTGGTCACCAGACAGTTCCTGTGCTCCTAAAGGCACATAAGCTATACTATCATGTAATTAGGGGACATCGTTGGATAGGCACAAGTAATGCAATCTTACAAGAGCCTGTAGCCAAACAGGGAAGCTAAGATATTCTGAGATCTACTGGAATGATCTCAGCTGAGGCAGAGGAGGAGTGGGGCCCTCCGAGATCAGCTGCAGGGGTGGAGGAGGGAGAAATCACTTCTGACCGGGGGGGATTGAGGAAGGCTTCATGGAGAGGATGACTTTTGGATTTAGCTTTAATACTAGATAGAATTTTTGGTATTTGAAGACTGAGTAAGATTTTTTTTTCCTAGACAGCAGAAATTACATCAGCAAAAGCTATGTAATTAACAACTTTGAAAAATAATTATTATGTAAATATCTTATTAGTCCATGTTCTGGGTTATGTGGGTCAACCCTCAACCAAAACCATTTTGCTCTCTATCCGAACATATATTTTTTTCATTAAGCCTCCTGGTTAGGGCATAATGCTTGAATTTTCACACCCACACACACCGTCTCTGTCTTTTTATTTTACATTCTCTTTTGTTGTCTTTGATCAAAGAGCAGGGCCATAATTGTGCTAGAGGGATTTTGACTTTTTAGGTGCTCGGTTACCACAGTCTTTTCAGTATATGAAAAAGTAGGAAAACAATAGCTTACAACTTAGATTTCTCCTATTCTGAATTTCTCAAGAGCTACTAAAAAAAAAGTTATGAGAGAGCAAATAAAGCATGGAATTTCTGCCTTCTCAGAATGATAAGAATTTTTTTTTTTTTTTGCCATAAATGCCATATCCTTTAATCCATTCAACTACTTGGAAAGTCTATAGCAAGGATATAGCATCTGTGTGTGTGACGGTGTGGCCCAAACAATGACTTTTGGTCCAGGTTAAATATAAATTGTGCTTGTATGTGATAATAAGAAATACAAGTTGAACAATTTGAGGTATATTCCAAATCCCATAGCGCACGTTTAAAAGCCAAGGGTCCTTGTTCTTGGTGATGCAGTTTCCTCATGTCGAGCACGTCGTGTCCCTTGACATTGTGTGGAGTAATTTAATAAAATAATGCAACTCATAGGTGGTTTCCTGCCAAGATTTATTTTACTTTTCTTGCATTAATCACAGTCAATTTCTATCGAGAGGATATTTGAAAAAACGATGATAATTTTACACACAGAAAATATTCGTGACCGAATGTGATTCTATTTTCTTGGGCCGGCCTTGCTGCTATGTTTTCATTTTACTTTTGCATCACATCTCCTGGAAGGTACCTCCCTTTCTAGAAATGGGGCCAAATGTCTTTTGTACTCCTTTAAAACCCTTAGCTGAAGCCTCTTTCTGAATAATGTGTTCCATATGTTTATTACAATTTGCATGAAATATCTGTGCCTGAGGTCCTTTATTTATTGCAAGTTTCTTGATTTTTGGAGCATGACTTTTGGATTCTGAACCTTTGTTGAACCATGCTCTCATGGGTTTGGGTTTCCAGACTGACTATAATTCAGAGTGTTCTCTCTCTCTCTCTTTTTCTTGCTCTTTTCAAATAAGGGAAAGGCATTGAGACATTTAAAAAGAGTGGGCATGACTTTTGTAAAATACTTTGGCCTATACTCTACAAAAAAAAAAATGTCTGCAAGTTTGTTTGTTTGGCACAGTTTGAGGTAGCCACATTTTGGCCAGCTAAGTTAGAGAAGGCTGTTTTTCCTTCCTATTCAGGATTAGCATTACTTCATGAAATGGCCTGCCCAGCAATGTGCATTTCTGCCCAACCATTTTGGGACTTCTTGCTTCAGATGTTGTGCACCAAGCCAACCCCATGCCCACACGGTGTGCTCAACTGTAAGCAGTGGATAGATTTCACTCCAGGTGCCTGCTTATGAAACATCTCCTTTGACAGAGGCATAGCCCACTCTCCCCGTGGTGCCACGAGTGGGACCCTCCCCCTCCCTCCCTGTTTCACTGTCCCTGCCATTCACGCGACAGGACTTTGACTCCAGGGTCGCTGGCAGCTGAGGCTCTCCAGTCCATGCGGTAGCTTAAGGATCAGAGAGCCTCTCTCCTTACCCAGAAAATGACATCCAGAATATTTCCTGTGCTCTTTGATTTTGTTCTAAAATGCTGCCAAAATGAACTTCATTTTAAAAGCTCAGGTTATTTTGGAAACCGTGAAGTAGCAAGGTGTTTTTGAATGTTTATGAGTGTGGCACAAGCCAATTTGAAACAAAACGCGTGTGTATAAAAATATTCCCTCTTGGCTAAGAGCATGAAAGCCAAAGTTCAACTTGTGGTGAAGGTTTATTGCCAAGTTATATACACCTCTCTGGGCGAGGGCTGGTCATGAGATGTTCAATACCATCTGACCTCCTGGTGGCCGCTGCCCGGATCACACTGGGGGTCTAAAGGATATAGTGATCTTTCATGTGTGTTTTTAGGGCATCTCTGTGCTTTCAGCAGAAGAAAGTTTGCTTTCCCTCGCACAGCCCTGCAGACTCACCTTCAGCCGTGTTTTTACGAGGAAAGCTGGAAACCATAAAACTATAACAACAACGCAAAAAATATATTAAAGGGAGAAAAACAAGCGTACAGTGCCAAAACCTATAAAGTGTTTCGGTGACTGGGGTGGGAGTAAGGAGCCGCTTTTTGATGTTCAGTATTTATACAGCTGCCTATTTAGTGGTAAGAATTCATAGCAGCTGTGATACCTCTAAAACAGGAAACCACCAACTCACAGTATTATTGATATTTAAAATGCCTTTTATGTTTTAATCACCCTCCATACAGGAATGTAGAATCCTGAAGAATTTTTCGTCCTTGAGGGCCATCATTTCGGCACTGCAGTCCAATTCCATCTATAGGTTAAAAAAGACCTGGGCCGCCGTCCCGAAGTAAGTTCCCAAGTGTTCCGCTCTGCTTTCTTTGGCTGGGGTGACTCAGTCGCTGTATAAATGGTATGGGTCCTTGCCTTCAAAGCCCATATTCTGTAACTAGAGAAACGTATTTGAAAGCCTCTGTGTGTCCCAGGCAGGGTGCACTTAACACGTTATCATTAATGAGTTTTTAGGCAGAGCTGCTGCAGAAGTTAGACTCATCTGCGAAGTGTGCCGACATCAAGAGTATCGGCTTTGGGGATGATTTGAGGGATATGCTTATTATCTAGAGTCCAAGGGGTAAGCGTGTGGAGTGATGAAGCTACAGCAGTGTGGCTATTCCTTCCGGTGATTTCTCAGCCACGTTCCAAAGCCCTGAGCTGTTCCAAGATGTGAGGGAGCGTGCATGTAGACAGGGCACTAGCTCTCGCTGTTCAGCAAGAATCTATTTACTTAACTTCTGTTTCAGCATGTTAAATGCTATCTTAGTGATATTAAAAATCCCTAAGTGTCCCTTCCTAGGGGCCTCACTAAAATTATTAACTGGCCACATTTTATATTGTTTTTCTTCATATTTCTTGGTATAACCTTCAGGACAATGAACAGTATAATGTCCTTATTGTTTCACCATCTCCATCGCCCTATTTCCAGTGCTTCCCCTGTAGACCAGAGAATTTTTGCAAAGGAAGGAGAAGTGAATGAGGAGGCAACTCCAGCTCCCCTTCTGCACAGCTTTAGAAGCTGGGGAATGTGTCATGGCTACAAATGAGGCCAATTACATTCAACAGGTCTACCTAGACTTGAACTAATCAAGAAGGCAGGCTGTATCAGGAAAGAATGTGTAAACTGTTTACAGTCTCTACTGTATGTCGTGTAGTCAGTTTCAGCCAGGAGAGGGGCCACGGCCCCCCAGGCAGGCCTGCCCTTGTGGAATTGGTGGGTTTGGTCTGTAAGAGTGGAAAGTGTAGGTGCTCGGTTTCATGAGTTCACTCAGAGCTGATTAAGCCCTAAGGGACTGACACTATCCAAACTTGCAAGAGACCCAGATAGGTAAACCAGAATTTCATAAATTTAGGCTGAGAAATGAGTGCATACCAGTGGACTCGTATTCTCAGTCAGAGGAAAGTCTACTTGGGGGAAGTCAAATTATTTACGACATAAATCTTTGATGAGCCAGCAGAAAAAATTGAAGCGAGTGGTTGTAATGCCTGGTGTTACAGAGCCGTAGAAGCCACAGCCTCTTGGAGACTCCAAAGCTCGTGCTCTGTTTATAATACTGTTATCTACCAGGAGAAAACCGGCAGATAGGTTTTTCAAAGTCCAACGCAATGTTTTTGTTTACTACTTACTTCTTGGTTCTTTCTCTTCTTCATGACTTTGAATAATCATCTGACTCTGTAGGCGAAAGATGAGATAATTGGTTTCCTCTACATATAAGTCTTATGAAAGATCTGGGTATTATAAAATCATTAGATGACAGGCCTTGGTGAAATACAATGGGAAACTCACATGCATACAGGGTCCTCAGGCTGAATAGCTCTGACCCCTCTTCTTGCCCTCATCACTGCTCCCCACCTGTGGTATCAAAAACAAAAACAAAGGGATGGTCAGGTGCTAAAATACCACCTGTGCCTGGTTGCAGTCTTCCGTGATCGCAGTGAAAGGTAATCCTGTCTTTCTTTGGTAGTTGATAAATAGCACACTGTGGAAAGTCACTCAGCCAAAGGTTCCAGCCACACCAAATCTGAGGCTGAAACACAAGTAAAAAAGTTAGTGGAGTTGAAGCTTAATCTCTTGGTGACCGTATGAGAAGGTCCATTCCTTCAGCTGGCTTTGTAAACTGTTTCACCACAAAACAAACCTCAAAGCCACATTCTATGCAACGTGGGTGTCTGGTTTGCTTCTCGGCTGGTTCAGGTTTTAGCAGGGATGCCGCAGAAGTGTCACAGTTTCTAGAGAAGACACTTTCATACCAGCTTTCCGTGTTTTTCATTGCTAAATTCAAGGGACAGGGTTAAGATACCTTATTTGGTTATCACTTTCCCTATAATCCTTTATGCTAATAACTTTCAGTGGACAGAGATGTCTATTTATTTCTCTTTATGTAGGCCCACATGTAATTAAGTTCTTAATTATTTTTTCTGAAATGTAGATAGCTTTACTGGTTTTCCTTATTATAACCATGATATTACATTCATTATAAAACAAATAGGTTAATAGTGACTTTCTCATGATGAGGAAATGCTGCCTATAGAGTGATAGTGCCCCATTAATTCTTTGCCTTCAGAGCCCTCCGCTCACTAACCCTGGAGGGGTGCCGAGAAAAGCGTGAGGCCCATGGAGATGTAGGGTACTAGAAGAGGCAGGCTTTATGTGTCTGCTGGCTTCACAGCAGTCTTTCGGAGGGAGTCCTAGTATTTTCATTGTATAGGTAAGAAAACGGAAGCCTAACAAAGTTAAGCGAACTGCCCACAATCACTTGGGGAGTGAGTGGCAGAGCAGGGAGTTGAACCCACTCCCCCAACCACAGCCTGTTCTGCTTCCATCTGTTATGACTCTGAGATGAGAGCACCAGCCCGTGATTCAGGAAATCTGGGTTCTATACCTGCCATTCTCAACACTTAGCAATGGAAATGGGGGGGAAGTCCCTGACCCTGGCCAACATGATTTCTCAGGTCCCGTGGGGCTCTGTGTGTATTCTGAGATAGAATTTAAAAAAAAATTTTTTTTAAGTTTATTTATTTATTTTGAGAGGGAGAGAGAGAATCCCAAGCAGGCTCCATGCTGTCAGCACAGAGCCCAGTGCGAGGCTTGAGCTCACCAACCTTGAGATCATGACCTGAGCCAAAATCAAGAGACAGATACTTAACTCACTGAGCCATCCAGGTGCCCGAGAATTTTTTTTTATGAACATGTTGAACAACTTGACGCCCCCAATTTAACAATCCTTTTTTATGATTATAATGTATATGGTTAGAAAACTCCCTCTCTTCACGTAGGTGACCATGTCTACCTTAAAAAAAAAAAGCCCCCCTGCACGAATAAAGCCATTGGCTTCATCTGTGCTCACGTGGCCCACTGATCCTGAGATCAGTGTGCTCCCTCTTGAGCCACAGGTAACTGAGAGCAGCAGGGCCCAAGGCGTGGGACTGTCACTGACTCTTTACTTGTGAATATTTTCTTAACCCTTCTCACAGGGACCGGATGCTGATGTTCGAAGAGCTTTCAGATATCTTCTCTGACCACAATAACCATTTGACCAGCCGGGAGCTCCTAATGAAGGTGGGTCTTTTGGTGGGGGTGCCGGGTCACGTCGTCGCCGGCTCTGGAATCCCTTCAAGGCGAGAGTGGCTTGAAGGCTTCTTACGTTCCTATAGTCCCGTGAGAAAGCCTGAAGGGACTAGAAGGCAGAATTTCATTTTTTGTGCCAAATCTAAGGAGCTCAGGGCTGAGAAAACTGCAAGTCCAGGTCCTCAGCTTCCCGGTTACACAAGCAGGTTGTGAAACTCGTGCTCCCGTGTGTATCTCTTCAAGCTGCTCTGCAGATAGGTGGGTGAGAGGCCCTGGAATATTCCTTCTCAGCAGAACATCTTCTAGAATGACAGCGGCAGAGCCTGCAATTCCACATCCTTTATTTGGACTAAACTGCACAGTCTGTCAGCAATATTTATTGAATGGCAAGTGAGTGCTGACTTCCAAACTACAGGCAGGTAAAAGTGCAGCTTGATTTCATTTCTCCAGACATTTGTTGAGTGTCCAATATTCGTGAAGCGTTGGAGCCGCCTCTAGGAATATGCAGGTGACCAACACAGACCCTGTTTTTAAGAATTCACCCTCCGGGTGGTAGATGCTGGCGCTAAACAAGAACAGTCAAGTAAAGGTACAAATAACAGGTTGTGAAGGACCATCAGAAGAGAACATAGGCCAGATACTATCTTCACAGCCTTTCTAGAAATTTACCGGGGATAAAAATCTACAGTAGGTTGTATCATCCTTGTTTTGCAGATAGCCAAGACTCGGAGAGGGAAATAATATCTCTTAAATCTGGTAGGTGGTGGAGCTAGAATGTGAACCCTGTCTGGTGAGACTCTAAAGTCTGTGTTTTTATCACTTAGCCATAAAAGCGTTACTTCCTACCACTTAGGAGTAGGGGACAGGGTAGATCAGAGAAAACTTCACAGAGAAGATAAATTAGTCATTGAACAACTGTTGATTGAAGATTCATTATGTACTAGGCCTCAGAGGTACAGCCACATCGAAGGCAGTCCCTGATCGTAAAGAGATTACAATCTCATAGTGGAGGTAGAGAAATAGACAATTATAAACCGTAGGAAACGCGTTACCGTAGGGGGAAGCCCTGAACTGGGCAGTTAGATGATATGATCCTTGTCCTTGGTCTCTTTTTCTATAAATTGTAGACAAGAAGAGTATGTAGTCCACTGACCTCATAGAATTATTTTGAAGGTTGACAAAGATAAAACATTCGAAAGCACTATGCAAATGTGTTTTTAGGATTTGGCCTGCCGTGTGCATGACATGAAGCCAAAGTATGCATAACGAATGCGAATAAAGTATATGCTACATATGGAAGCTTAGGGCAGACGCTTGGAGTAGGGATGAAAGTCTAGTGGCGGTGGGGTTGCTAAGAAGAGGCATCCACCTGATAATGGTTAGATTAGTCATTCCTCTAAGGGCATCTGTTATGGTCTTCCTGACCGTTGTCCCTCTAACTCCTACCCTTCCTTCAGGTGTCGTTGTGGACCCTGCTAGGTACTCAGCCTGTCTCCCTGCTGGCCTGAAAGCCTCTCGCAGGCAGGGACAGGGTTTGTTTCTTCACTGTTATATCCCTAATGCCTAACACAGTGGCATGCAGCAAGTGTTCAGAAACTACATTCAACTGCATGAATTGGTGAGCCTTATGAGTCACGTGACTTTAAGAACCTGCCCACTCTTAGCCCTTCTTGGAGTAGGTGATATGAGCAAGGCGGTTTCTGCTGATGTCTGACTCTGGTTTTGGCCTACCTGATTAACTGCACACTGAACAGTGCTTACTGAGATCGTGTTACTCGCTGCTTCACAGCCCCCTGGATTTGCAGACTTTAAATGGAAACTCATCTGGCTGGAAGGAGATGGCTTAGTGGTCTCCCTGTCAGTAATACGAAGCTAGACTAACTGGAGCCACATATTCAAATCCCAATGGCTCTGAGTCATCCTTCCAATGTAGATAAATTGAACGCTGTGCAGCTGATTGCGTGGTGGCGGTCTTCTGGCTGAAACCTTAGAAGCAACGCTATATCTAGACGTTAAAGGTCCTGTAAACCTTTCTTAAATGTAGAAGTTTGCCCTAGTGCTCCTAGTTACATTTCTTATACATGGCTCCACTCCCACAGAAATGAAACACTTGGCTATGAATTCATGTGGTCTGTGCATTATCATTAGCGATAGTGTAATGTTCTGGCCAGGCCATATGTATATGTGGGTCCCTTTCCAGTTACCTTTGTTGATCATTCTTCATATGAAGTATGTAATTCTGAGTGTTAATTCTCAGCACAGCTGTAAAAAAAAAAAAAAATGAAATCAAGGTACTTAGGTTCTCAAAAGAACCACTGAGAAAAACTGTTGGCCTCTGTTTCTAACTTGATTTACACTTGGGTAATCTTAGTCTTAAAGCCCTGTCTTCTCTTCACTCCTGGTAGATGTCGTGTTCTACCTCTATGCTATTACGGCTGAGGAATCATAATAATTAGAACAAATCTAAGGTTTACATTGTAATTGTTGGAAAAATGTTTTTTTTTTCTCAAAGATTATCTTTTTTTTTTAAAGTGTATTTATTTATTTTGAGAGAGAGTGTGTGAGCAGGGGAGAGGCAAAGAGGGCAGGGGGAGAGAGAATCCCAAGCAGGCCCTGCACTGTCAGCACAGAGCCTGATGTGTGGCTCGATGCAGGACTTGAATTCATGAACCATGAGATCATGGCCTGAGCTGAGATCAAGAGTTAGATGCTTAATTGACTGAGCCACCCAGGCGCCCCTCAAAAATTATCTTAAACCTGTTCCTACCTTGATTTCTGGAACTTCGGTAACTCTGAGCAGATGACTTGTAGAGTCCATACATTTTAGAGTCCATACAATGGGAGAGCAGAATGCCACCGGATCGTCCTGGATCTTGGGACTCTTGGCGAGAACGCTGCCTGGTTAAACTGATATAAACAACAGCGAAAAAGACCCAGGAATTTGGCTGTGGTAGAGATGGATGTGTAGTGAAGCTCCAGAACATATTCAAGTCAGGGTTGGAGCAGAAGCCTCTTAGGACTACAAAGGCGCATATAGATAGTTACTGTTAATTTCTGGGCCACCGTGTAAGCAGCCCTGATTGAGAAGAATCCGGTGCCTGTGGAACAGCCTGGTAGAAGAGGCCCCTCTGAGGCCCAGGAGCAGGATGGCTGAGGGCAGCAGACTCTGCCAAAGATAGAGGGGGAGAGAAGGTGGGACTCAGGTGAGAAATTTTCACTAGAGAGAGGACGGGAGGGGAGACAGAGAGAGAGAGAGATGGAGATGGAGGAGGACAGAGGGGAAGAGAATGGAGGAGGGAAGCGGGAGGTTGATGGAGAAAGAGAGGGAGATCTGGAATTCAGCCAAACATAGGCAGTCATTAAGGGCAGCGTTTCCAAAGACATGAACGTGATGCAAAACAAGAAGGTGACGTTGGCAGAATGAACAGGCACCAAGAGGAGCCTGAGGAAGGAGCCAGAGTGAGGCCACCAGCAAACCTGTGGAAAGTTCCAGGGAGTTTCAAGGGACTGATGGTGCGAGAGCTGCAGAGTGAAGGATTCGGGGCAAAGAAGGAGAAAACTGACACCGTTTGCTGTGGCAAAAAGTAGGTGTTCACTGGACGCCTCACCTGGGAGACCTGGCACCAGTCAGTCTCCTCAGTTACCAGCTGGGAGTGGAATCTCCCTCTCTAGAAATCACCAAGTCATGAAACGAGCAGGCCTCTGGGCTCTCATCTCAGGGCTTTACCCTCCCCCCAGCGAGGAGCCTGTCCTGAGGGCCCTTCCCTTCCGTCTCTGCTATTCCCTGGCTCTCAGGAGCCTTTTAACCTGTCAGAAATCCGTCTTAAGAATTTTAGATGTATCTTCAGTAATTTCCACACCTGACTGAGAAACTTGAAGGACCAGAGGAACTCACACAGGAAAGGGATGGACACTTGCCTTCAAGTCAGACAGAAATGACTTCTGCCTCCAAGCAAATTCTCCAGGATCCGGGAGGGCTCATCGCCACCTACCACGGGAAATGGCACATTTTAGGCCGCTTTCATTCATCCCCAGGAAAAACTCTAAGTAGGAGTTCGTTAAATGATACCACTCCTCATTATCATTTGCGATAGGGAGAATTGCAATAGATCATGAGTCGCTGCGGGTTCTGGACCCAGGTTAGGGCTGGCGAATGACAGAGGCTGCTGGTGCCTCACTGACATCGGAAAGACCAAGTCACTGCAGACGATGCTCTTGCAGCGTGTGGCGTGTCGTCGGGCAAGGTCACATGCTATGGTGATATTATAAACCCCGGGAAGACCGACCGAGGAAAAGCTACTGTAGAGCTTATCCCCAACTGAATTGTGAAATTTGCCTCCCATTCATACAGTTCCTGGAAAATGAGAACTTAACAAGACCCCGAAACCACAAAACCAAAAAACACTGTGTTCAGTCAGCAAACCGGAGTTTAGTCACTATTGTGGAAGAGTTTGTTGTAACAACAGACGGGACGGGAGAAGGCGTAGCCATCCGTCCTCAGGCGCCAGGAGGAAGAATTGACTCGTAAGAGGTCCAAACCTGAGAAACAACTCGGGAGGATGGATTGGCGGAGAAAAATGGGGGAAAAAATATGTGAAGGTCTGGCTTTCATGGATTAGTGCTGCACCACGATACTGGACTTCCTCAGAAAACTTCCGGTACAAAAGTTTCCTTTAGCTAAGAAATACCACAGAAATAATCCCTTTTCTTTCACAGAATGCTGGCACATGTATTTCAGGCCCAGATCAAGAAATCACAAAATGTACTGAGGAAGAGGTCTTCATTTCCAGAATGTGATTACTCTGAGTGAAAGTCAGGATATGTAAAAATTGTCTCCCATTTTGGGATTTGCCTGCCTTATATTGACCATTGATTTTATCACCAAAATCAGGATTCTTCCTACAAAGCAGGCAGAAAAACAGGATAATCTGAGGCCAGCAGACCTTATTGCAATTAGACCACTCACAACAAGCGGGCCAAATGTTTATATAGTTCAGCCCAGGGCCTGCTGGAGGCTTCTTCGTTTTGCATGGGATCGGGCGGTTGTGCAGAGATTCCGTACCAGGAATTAGAGGCCCCCGCGTTTCTTTGTAGTGTCCTCCATCATTCTCCTCTGTGTGTGTGCTTCTGTCTCTTAGGAAGGAACCTCAAAATTTGCAAACCTGGACAGCAGTGTGAAGGAAAACCAGAAGCGGACTCAGAGGAGGCTTCAGCTCCAGAAAGATATGGTATGTACGGCACCCCCGTCTTCCCCAAGGGTCCATCAGAAAGCAGCCGCATGTGGGGGGTGGGGCTCCTGCATGACACCAGCACCTTCCGTCTGCAGGATGCCCCCGCTTTCAAGAATGTTCTCCATCCTTTTCTTCGTGGATTCTCAGCAACCCTGGGAGGTTTGTGGGAGAGAGATTGTCACTCCTACTCCCATTTGAACCAGGGGGAAGTAAACACTGATAATCACAGTTCCTAGCGTTCTCTGGAACGTTCGTTCTTCTAGGGGTAAGGCAGAGTAGGTAGGCTCCCTTCCCTCGTGCTGTCTTCCTCCATCCACTTCTGCACTTGGAAGCTGCTGCTACCTTGGCCTCGAGACCTCCTGGGCTTCAGTTCTCCAATAGGAATGCCTGCCGTAGTCAGCTTTGGACACTTGGTGGCCCAGGATGCGGGTGCCGAGGAAAGCGTGTGCTCCCGGGAGGACTTGGTTCACGTGCTGGCAGATCTTTTCGTTTGTTCCAAACCCTCTCTCCATTTTTCAGCTTTCCATAGAATTCCAAGGACTAACCAGACCTTTTTTTTCCCTAATTTTTCAATCCTCAGAGGAGTACCATACCTTCCTCTTTAAGTCTGAGAGATAGTTACCATCTTTAGCCCTGTTTTAAAAACTCTGCTTTTAGCACAGACGGGGGAAAACCAGAGAGAGGAGATGAAAGACCCACAAGCTCTCGGTTTCCTCCTCCCTGTTGTGGGAGGATTTTCTCCTTCTTCGGAAGGTTGGACATAAATCAGAAACGTCATGTTCGAATGATAGGACTCTTCTGTAACATAAAGCCGGTAAAACATTTCACAGCATTGCGGACTTTTTTTTTGGTTGTCCAAAGATAAGATAAAAATAGCTCCTAAAAAAACATTATTTTAGTCCAGGCTGAGACCTTGTGCTCATAACAGAGAAGGACAAACTGCCTCCAAGAGCGAGTCCTCGAGGTGGACCTCTGCCAGCCGTTCTGGCCGAGAAGATAGCCGGCCTCACGTGGAGCAACCTGGTCTTGCCCTGGCTGAGACTTTGTTTTCTTCCAGAACTTCCATACGTGCCTGTATGATGTGAGGAGAAGGTGTCCGTGCAAGCCCCTTTCAGTTTTCTCTCTAGAATGTTTAGTGCCTCCGTGGCCTTACGGAGAATTGACATGATTTCAAAGGACATTGGGTGAAATCAATACTGTGTATACCTGCAGTTGAAGTGATCCTACCTTCATTCCCGAGGGACAGTTTTTTTTAAAAAATGAACTTTTTTGTGGAGTTTACGGAAAAGTTCCAGATAACACATAGAGTTTCTGTGAGGCCCTCACCCGGTTTCCCTGATTGTTAACACCCTCTCTCACCATGGCACAGCTGTCGACACTAAGGCACTAACACCTGCCTGCTCCTGTGAACTAAAATCCAGACCCGATTTGGATTTCCCCACTTTTGCATTTGTATGCTCTTTCTGCTCCGGGAGCCCGGCCAGGGACCCACGCCACATCGAGCGGTCCCGTCTCCCCGGTCTCCTCTGCTCTGTGATGGCTTCTCAGTCTTCCATGTTTCTCATGACCTTGACAGTCTTCAGGAATACTATCTTGTTATCCTTAGAATGGCCCACAATCAGAGTGTGTCTGTGTCATTTTCTAGTGAACGAGCTGAGGTTACGGGTTTGGGGGAGGACTACCACAGAAGTAAAGCCGTTCTCATCACGTCACATCAAGGAGTGTGTGACCTCTGGTGTCACGGGTGATGTTAACCTTCGTCACTTGATTAAAGTAGTATTTTTCGAGATTTTCCACTTTGAAGTTATTATTTTTCCCTTTCCCGCCTCTATTCTTTGGAAGTGAGCCACAAAGTCTAGCCCAAGAGGCCATTTTAATAGTGACACTCCACCCTCTGGTGGCATGCACTCTCCTTCAGTGGATAGCGGTCCAGTCTTACTGATGGTGAGGCCGCTCGAAACCACCAGGAGTATCCACACACTCTGAAGGAGAAAAGGCATCCCTTGAACAGCGTACGCACAGTATGAATCTTCCTGTGAACACTCTCGAACATACTTGTATGATCTCCTGGCTTTTAGGCTTGTTTTCATAGCTTTGAAAGTTAGAGATTAGGTAATACAATGCTTGTCCTTTTTAAAATTTTTAAAAATTTCATTCATGGAGGTTAACTCTAATGGCCCCAAGTCAGGTCCTGAATGGACGTTAATTTTTCACCAGATGTTGTCAAAGCTTCCCTGGCCATTCAGAGACTGCCGCGTTCGTCTGTGAATGGTCCCTTGCCAGATTTGGCCAACAACAGGCTCGTTTGCTCCAGTGTGGAGGCTATTGAAACCCTTCAACTTTTCAGTAACGACAAAGACCGTTTTGCTCTGCTTGCTCTCCAGGGTGTGATGCAGGGAACCGTGCCCTACCTGGGCACCTTCCTGACGGACCTGACCATGCTCGACACTGCTCTTCAGGACTACATTGAGGTGAGTTGTGTGCGCCTGGTGAGTTGGATACCCAAGGGAGAAATTCACTCAATTGGTATCTGTTAAGGGCCTATTATGGACATGGCACTGTGTTAGGTGCCACAAAAAATACAAAGAAGAGTAAATGGCTCATGGTTCAGTGGAAGCTATACATTGAAGAGGCAGTGACCGTGGAAATATTAAGATTTCAAACAAACGCAGTGGGAGAAGAGAGGAGGTATCATCAGTTCTATATGTGGGGGTGACAGCAAGGCCTCATGAAGGAGTGGGTTTGAGAAAGGACTTTGGCACGTAGGCCTGACGGGTGATATGCCCCCACTTGGTGGGGTAAGGAGGCAGTCAAGACGCCCCAAGGCACTCTTGTGCTCTCTCTCCTGCACACGTGTGCTCGCTCTCTCTCTCTCTCTCTCTCTCTCAGTAGGAAGAGAAGTGAAATTTAAGCTGCTTATTAGTACCTGTAATAAGATATTGTGGAGAAGAAATTTGTCATTTGAAATGAGATTTAAGGATTACTTGTATATCTAAGTTTACCTCCCCTCCCTGGTTATCACAAAAGATGAGCCTGCTTTTGCTCCATCAGAATTAGCAGGCGGGGCAGTTGTTTTGCACAAACCTACCATGATGGTGCCCTTGTGGGCATGCGTATTCATTTCGCATTTCCTGAGCTCTGTCTCTTCCCATCCTCTGCCTCAGCTTATCTCAGGAAACACTCATTCGTGTTGGGGAATTTTTGGGGAGTGACCAGTGATGTAGAAGTTAAATTCAGCCTGCTGAGAACAGGGGCTGGGGGATGAAGAATTGAAACTTAAGTTTTCGTGAGGCTGTGTAGAAGGGACTTCCCTTTTGATAAACCCTTGACAATTTGGCTTCCAGTATGAGTCAATGACTGACTGTTTTTGTTGCTTTGGGTCAAGAAATAAAGTGTAATGAAACATTTACTCAAGCTTTTGCCTTTACTGGCTCGACAAATATTCTGAATTGTAACTTCTTTATCATTACTACTTTAGTTAGTTTCAGACTTTTTCTTTTAAATATATATATATTTTTAGATAGAGAGTGCATGTGTGAGCAGGGGAGAGGGGCAGAGAGAGAGAGAAAATTTTAAGGAGGGTCCACGCTTAGCATGAAACTAAGCATGAGGCTTGATCCCACAACCCTGGGATCATGACCTGAGCCTAAATCAAGAGTTGGACGCTCAGAACCCTGGTTTCAGACATTTTATAAGAAGGCTGTCTGCGTATCCTGTCCTATTACGATTAAAAGAATGTTTTTCTTTTTTTTTCCTTTTTAAAAATTTTTAAAATATAATTTATTGTCAAATTACCTTACATACAACACCCAGTGCTCATCCCAACAAGTGCCCTCCTCAATGCCCATCACCCATTTTCCTCTCTCCCCCACCCCCCATCAACCCTCAGTTTGTTCTCTGTATTTAAGAGTCTCTTACGGTTTTCTTTCCTCCCTCTCTGTTGGTAACTATTTTTTCCCCTTCTCCTTCCCCCATGGTCTTCTGTTAGGTTTCTCAAGATCCACATATGAGTAAAAACATACGATATCTGTCTTTCTCTGACTGACTGATTTCGCTTACATAATACCCTCTGTTTTTCTTGAAGCAAATCCTGCTTCTTTTCCTACATAGGAGCCAGAATTGTAGTGTCGTTAATAATTGTGACTTTATCATCCCTGTGATATAGTTTAATGAGACATAGGACAATGGAGGGCTGTATTTCAAACTAGCTTGGTTTGTCACTATTTGTTTTTATTTAATTTCTTTCAGGGTGGGCTGATAAACTTTGAGAAAAGGAGAAGGGTAAGTAGAGGTCTTGGCTGTAGTTTTCCATTTCACTGAAAAGAAGAGGAGACTCACATTTCGAATTGGCATCTATCAAACACTAGCCCTTCACCATTGCACCTTGTGCATTCCTATATATTACTCCCCCCGAGTGCTGGGAAGTAGGTTTTCTCTTCCTCAGCTTGGCCAAGGGTCGCCTGGTAGCCAGGCCAGGACACAAGCCCTGTCCTGCTGCTCCAGAGCCCGTATTTCTTTCCTTGCCCTCCCCCCACACCGCCCATCTCGTTGTTTATAATTAGCTTGGGCAACAACAGGTTCACCCTGTGAAGGAGAAGGGGCTTCAAAAGAGCAAATGGCATGGAAGAGTTAATAAGGATGGTGAACTCTGGGTCTGAGGGAGGAAAGGAGAGGGTCTTCACTGTTACATGTGGATGGTTATTCTTTTCCTTTCCTGTCAACACGAGAAGAGGGTGTGCAACATCAACTCGAATGTTTCGATAGAATAGTGGATAGAATAGTGGATAGTTTTTCACTGCACTGAAAAAGATAAAACAGAGCTTTGAAAATTTACTACGGTTTTCATGTTAAAATAGTGTGTTTGAAGAGACACGTAAATGATTCTAGGGAAAACGAGTAAAATAATGCCTTTACCCACCCACCACCCTCCCCCCAGCACTCCGTATTCTTTACTTATTCATTCATTCTTTCATTCCACAAATATTGCTGACATACCTAACCTGGGCCGAGCACTCTGATAGGTTTGGGGGTTGCGGCAGAGAAAACCCGGAGCCCCTGCCCTCATTAAAGTTCATAATCCAGGAGGAAGGCAGACAAATAAGGAAGTTCTAATACAGCCAATAAGGGCTTGTGAGCACAAGTAGAAGGTATCAGGAATCTGAATAATCAGGAATATTCAGGAGAGGCATCTATCCCCAACTTGTGGAGCCAGAGAAACTTCCAGGAGGAAATGACATTGAGTTAAAATCAAAAGTTCAGGAGCCAACCAGGCTGAGCTCCTTAGTAACAAGATACGCTGACACAGACAAATTTAAGTCTCCTGTCCCTGGCAGAGTAGAGAGCATGATGACGAATCTTCCTTGAGGATATCGAGACCAAGAGATGAAGTCACTGGATGGGAAGCTGATGCTCACAGAATCTGCTCATTGTTGAGTTTCTTCTGCCATGTCCTGGAACGATAAAACAAATTTACTTATTGGCCTCCAGAGTTTCCCATCTTTGTCCTTGAACTTTGGAATAACCTTGGATAGTACTCTCTTTCCTTTTAAGACTAGCATGTTAAACTTTTGGAAAATTCGAGTATGAAACCCAAAGCTAAAGCTTATACCCTTTGTTGACTTAAAAAAATCTTTATTGAAACATCTAAAGAAGTATAAATAATTTTGGACATAATTATATACTTGCTTCTCTCGTGAGCTTTAAAAGATTTAGTTAAAGGATTTACTGGAGTAGTAAAAACCCAGGGATTCAGGAAATCCAAACATTTGAGTTTATGAGGCCCTAGACTGTTTAGATATTTAGCCCTACCCAAACTTATTTACTGAGGGGTAAGGGTTGAAGAAGATGGGGACGGGGAACTTAGGAGCCTCCAGACTGAAAGTTCATTTTTGTCTTGATCTTTTAGGACATAGTCATGGAAATTTAAAACATACTTTGGAAGTACACAACTTTAAAAAATAACTTTTCTATCCCTAGAATGAAACATAAAAGAGAAAAAGGAAGCCACTGTGGCTTTAAGTAATAACTAGTTTGGGTTGCTCTGCTAGCTTGTTTTATTCACATAAATTGCTTTTTCAAGGAGAAGGGAGGATTGACAAGTAAGCATACAAAGACTTCAGGGATTCATAGTTGAACATCACAGTTCTTTTACTTCTAAGAAAGGCAGTACTTCAGAGTCCTCCTCGATGTTTTTTCTCCATTGTTTATCCTAATGTGGTGTGTTTTCATGTCGGAAAGATGTATACACTGTTTGGTTGACCTCATTATTTACTTTCTTTTTGGTGTTCTGTCTGCTGTAGGAATTCGAAGTGATCGCCCAAATAAAACTCTTACAGTCTGCCTGCAACAGCTATTGTATGACCCCAGACCCCAGGTTCATCCAGTGGTTCCAGAGGCAGCAGCTCCTAACAGAGGAGGAAAGGTAGGTGCACACATTGCCTGTCAGGGGGGAGCTAGGGTGTTGGCGAGAGGAATACTACGTCCGTTTCCTCACGTGGCCATTTATTCAGCAACTGTTTATTGAGCAGCTTCCAGAGTCTAGATCCTCCATCCTCAGAGGGTAATGGTGTCGCAGGAAAAGCTGACCTGGCGGCCTCAGAAGATGCGCTTTCAGAGTCTTGGCTCCACCATTTATTTATCTTCGTAACCTTGAGCAAGTCACTCTTCCTTCCTGATCTTCCGGGTGCTCCCTGTACGGTGTTTGTTCGTGAGGATTAAGTGAAATCATGTTTGGAAAAGCATTGTTAAAGTGCAGGTCACCACCACCACCACTACTACCACCGCTACCACCGTCACCATGTTTGTCATTTTCGTTCACTGGTACTGGCTTTCCAGAGAAAGGAGAGACAGACTCATGAGAAGTCGAACTATGTGGGTAACTAAAATGCTACAGGACCCGTGGGCAGGATCATTTCCTTTGGCCAAGGATGAGGGGAAGTAGGGAAGATAATTGGAAAGGTGTAAACATTTGGGCTAGGCTGTGAAGGAAAAGGTAAGATTCCACCAGGAGAACTGGGGGAGAACATTCCATACAGAGGGAAGAACAGGCCCAAAGGCTTGGTGGCCTGACACGGTTGGCATTTGGAAGAATAGCGAGAACTCTGTTGGCTGGGACACAAGGGACAGATTTCAAGATCATGGTTGACAAGCATGGAAAAGCACATTAACTCCAGCGCCTTGACTGTTGGCCCAGAACGGGTATTAGTCTTTACCCTGTAGTCTAGCGGATTAGAGTCCACAGGCCATATCTGGCCCACCACATATTTTTACATTTTTAAATGGTCGGAAAAAAGGGAAGGCTGTAACATGGGACAGTTACGTGACATCCGAGTTTCAGTATCCATAAATGAAGTTTTAGTGGAATACAGCCCATTCATTTACATCTTATTTATGATTGCTTTCATGCTTTAAAGGCAGCTAATTAGGTGAAAGAGAGACCATATAACCTGCAAAGCCAGCCTGCCGCCTGGTCCTTTACAGAAAATATTCGCTGACTCCTGCTGCAGACCGGGGATATCCTTGAAAGTTTATCATCAGGGGAGCAAACCTGACAGCAAAATCAGTATTTTGTCAATGAGGAAACTGGGATTCAGAGAATAACTGAACTAGTCAGTGATGGACTTTGGATTTAAACTCTAGTCTTCTTGACTTTCCAACCTAAGCTCTCCGGGTGGTTGTACAATGTCGGGCAAATCAAATAACCTCACATACCTCAGTTCCCTCGTTTGGAATTACCAAATTACCTTTCTCTCTGCGTGTACATCCTTCTCACACAGGGAATTGTGCGTACCGTGGCTGGTGGTCTGGATCAGAAAGTCTAGGCCTACAGTATCAGCTATGACAATTAACTTTTTGTTCATTGTAATAATTGGCTTTTTAGTGATTAGAGGAATCTTGCTAAATATATCCTATTTTTTCTGCCCTATTTATAACCACCTGTGGAGCTTAAGTTAATATTTGAAAAAATTCCTTTACCAATGAATACCTGTACCTGAGCAAATACCTGGATACATCTTCCGGTTTAAAAAGAAAAAGTGCACATAATTAACGACTTACCAAGCTACCGTTCAACACACTGACCCTTCCTCACCTCCCCAGAACCAAATACATCTACTAGTTTGAGCTACTGGCTTTCATAAAAGACATCTCAAGTCATATATAAATTCCTCTTGCGCATAGGGAAGTTATATCTTCCTGGCATATAGATGTCTGAATTTGGAGCATTTTTAATTTAGGCTTTTTTGGCACTTAAAAATCATTTTTAATGTACCTTTACCAATAATATAACTGCCTCTGTCTATTCATTAAAGAGAGTTTACGAAAGTCTCTTCTTTCATTTCTCTTAGACAAAGAGTTGAGCACACGCACACACACGAAGAAATGAGGGGGGAGGTACCAGACAAGAAGAAATTCTCTCCCTGGCTTAGTAGCGGGATGAGAATGACCTGGAAACAGAGTGGGGTCCACCTTTGATGCTGCCAAAGCACGCAGTCGCTCTCTGAGGCGTGCAGCACTAAACAGCCGCGGTCCAGAGGCCAGGGTGGGGGTGAGGGGACGAGGCTCACATAGACATTTAAAACCTCGGCCATTAGGTCCGCACCCTCTGACCCTGGTGGCGGAACAGCATGGTGGGGTCAGAGGCTGCCTCTGAGACAGAATCGGCAGGTCGTGTGCATCTCCGTCTCTTCAATTCTCGAGCTCTGACCTCATGAGCTCCCTCTCTTCCCCAGCTACGCCCTGTCCTGTGAGGTCGAAGCCGCTGCCGACGCCAGTGCCACCTCGCCCAGGCCTCGGAAGAGCATGGTGAAGAGGCTCAGCCTGTGAGTGTCACCCGCGGGTCCCACCCGAGAAGGGGCGGGAAGGGTGTTCGGTGCCGTAGCCCTGAGCCAGGGCAGAAGCGAGGAGTAGCTCGCTCCCTTGTTAATCTTCCTGTCACGAACTCAGTGCAGTTTCTAAATCGGTTCCCTCTTCTCCACTGTTCTCTCTGGTGTGGACCCCCACCGTCTCCTGCCTGGACCACTCCCACAACATCCTTACTGGCTTCTGGCCCCAGCCTCGCCTCAGCAGTCCCTTCTCCACCACATTGTCTGGTGTTCTCTTAAAACATACACCAGATTATACCGCTCCCTTGCTTAGAAACCACTGATGCTTTTATTTGAAGGTAGCGCCCAGTCTCCGTATCGCGGCTTAGGAGGACTCATGCTCTTCCCCTATCCTTCCTGACCGCCTTCCTCTCATCCAGCCTCCCCCTTGTTCACTGAGACCCGGCCGCGCCCATCTTCTAGCCATCTGCCACCCACACCAGGCTCGTTCTTGCTTCAGGGCCTTTGCACCGGATGTTGCTTTGGCCTGGCATGCGTGTTCTCTGTGGCCGGTTCCTTCAGTCACCAGCAGCAGTGTTCACTCCTGAGAGACAGCCCTCTCCGATGCCGCTGCCTGCCGCCATCACTCTTGGCCACAGTGGCTGCTTCCTGTGGTGGAACATAAGCTGCTGGAGAGCAGGACCCTTGTCCATCACACTCACGGCTGTGTGCCCAGCTCGGTGCCAGGCACGCAAGAGGCACTCCGTAGCCAGCTTCATAATACCTGTCTCCCTTTGAGTAAAATCAGGGGTCCTTACAGTGGTCCTCCAGACCCTTCAGGGACTGCAGTGTCATCCCAGCCCGCCCGTCCCTTACCTGTCTGTCCTCATCTCTCTCTCCCTGCTCACTCTACTCTGCTTTCCAGCCACCCACAGCTCCCCAAACATGCTAGGCACACCGTTTCTTCTGCTCAGAACACTGCTCCCCAAATCGCCAAATGACTCGCTCCTCACGCCCTTCAGATATTTGCCAAAACGTCACCTTCTCAGCCTTCCGCGGGTCACCGTGTTTAACACTGTGCCCTGCCTGCCGTACCTGCCCGTGGCACCCTCTCTCACCTTCACCTGCTTTGAATTTCTCCACTGACTTTATCTCCATGTGACGTACTGAATGCCGTGTATGTCTGTTAATTATCTCGAATGCAAACTCCATGAAGGCAGGCACGTACGTCTGGCCTCTATTCATTGCTGTATCTACAGAACCTAGAATGGTGCCTGGCACATAGTAGATAATTAATAAATGTTTATTGAATGAATAACTTGAGCCATGTGCCAGCACTATTTTAAGAACAATAGACGTATTTTTTTCATCCGATCCACAACATAACCCAAGTGGTAGGTCCTATTGTTATACTGACTTTATAAACCAAGAAAGTTAGGCACAGACAGGGTAAATAGTGTGTTAGTTTTTGGAAGATCTGGATTCAAACTCAAGGTTTGGCTATAGAGCCAAGATGTCTTTTTACTATACTGCCTGTGGGAAAAATACTTTCTGAAGGAAGAGAGGAAGGAAAGGTGGAGCAGGAGGTAAAAAGTGGAGGAGGAAGATGATGAGGGAGGGAAGGAAGACAAGGAAGAGGGAAAGGGTGCAGAGGGTGGGAGGAAAGAATGAGAGACTGTTAGCTTAATTAGACCCTGTGCTTTGATGGTAGCCATTTTTACAGAGGAGCCATAGAGGATCTAGTCTGTGTCACCAGGTTGATCTCTCAGACATTAGACTCCGAGAGACATCAGGCTAATGCATCAAAAGAAGTCTAAAGAGGTCAGTGCCAGGAAACAAGGATTGCCATTTGGTTAATAAATTGGGCCTGATCTCCTGGGTGTCACAGTCAGCATTGGCCCGGGACGAGCAAGAACAGTGATTAGGGAATATTGGACACCTTTTTTTGTCGCAGGGTGGCTTGGGAGCCATGCTGACCCGACAGATCCCAACTTTCCACCACTTATCTGTTGTGTGAACTTCTGTGTCATCATCTGTGAGACCAGAATAGTAACGTTCATCTCTGTGGGTTGTTTCACGACTAGGGGGGTTGTGACGCTCCTCAAACGCTGCCTCAAACTCAAAGGGTACCTGGAAAGCTACCATTATTTTTTCATGAAACAACTTTCTGTTACTGTCTTTTTTAGTCTTTTTTTTTTTTTTTTGGTCAGGATTCTGACTGTTTCTGTGGGGTTTTGCTACTTCCCAGCACTGTCTATCCACCTACTCAGTGAGTCTGAGTGAGACATGGAGGCACATGGCACATGAACTTGGATATTGCCGTATTTCCAATTAATGTGTGAAGGTCCTTACTGCACGTGGATGGCATACCTCCCACTAATGAAGCTGCTCAGGCTTCCACCTGATATTAGGTGACGTCTGAAGATTATGTTGGGACATGCGATTTTATAGAAAGCCTTTCGACGGTAATCTTGATACCGCACCAAACCTCTGTCCAGATGCCTCCCCTGGGCCTCCTGAACACTAGATGTCTGAGCTCACGGATTGGTCCCTGTAGAGTTCCCGTAGCGTCTTGCCATCTTTTCATGACTGCAGTTCTCGAGGAGAATGAACTCTGTTTTGAGGTAACCCGAGGGCCTGACCAAGCTTTGTCGGTTGGTAAGATCGACACCTACACAGGGAATCAGACTCCTCGAGAGGTGAGCCCAGGAGTGCCAGGCGTCTCGGCGGTCTTCTGCATCAGAAATAATTGGAAATTTCTGAACCTGCTATGGCAGTCAGAGGTCTGCACGTGCACATCTAGTCCTTTTTTATTTTTTATTTTGGAGGTTTATTTATTTTGAGACAGATAGAGAGAGAATGAGCAGAGGAGAGGTAGAGAGAGAGGGGGACAGAGGATCCGAAGTAGGCTCCATGCAGACAGCAGAGACTGATGTAGGGCTTGAACTCATGAACCGTGAGATCACGACCTGAGCTGACGTCACACACTTAACTGACTGAGCCACCCAGGCACCTGGGTACTCCTGAGTGCTCCTGCCTTTCCCCACTTGCTTTTCCTTCCTTGTCCTCAGTCAGTAGCCACTGCAGATGCATTTTGATGTAACTGCCCTCCACTACCCCTCTCCAACCCAGCTCTCCATATTTATTGTGCCGGGTGCTCTAGTAGCCCTGCGTCCTCTCTTTGCACCAAGTCTGACACGTGCACAAACTCTGCCAAGATATTTACATGAAAATGTAAATTTTAATGTAAGAGGCAGGACTGTCAGGGTGCAGCATCGTGTATAAAGTATGGTAGACACTGAGTACTTTCTCTCATTGATGAAATCTTTCCAAGATACTTGAGTTTAAACCTTTGATATCTGAGTTCGAGCATTTATCATGAATAAAACAGGCCACGTTGTCACCCTTCGTATTTCTTGTACGTGTATAAGGGTGATTGTATGCCACCGATTTCCAAGATATTTTATGATCTTAGTTAGCATTTTTTAAATTGTGGAAAATGTACTTTTTGCTCTCCCCACACTAATGATCCATTTTCCAAAGAGATTGGAAAGACTTTTCAAGCCATAAGGGAAGGTGTGCTTGGTCTGAAGGTCAGAGATGCTTAGTGTTGAGCTAGAATTAGCCTTCACAAAGCAGAAATGACCTCACGGAATTGTACAGATGGAAGAACCTCTAGTCTCTGAACAGTTTCGTTCTAAGCTAGATTCTCAGGTGATGGGCTGCGGACCGCCAGTCCACAGCCTTCAAAGGTCTACCTCGTAATTCACGGAGGGGTACAACAGTGGCACTGTTTATTCTCCTGCGAATTGTGGTCAGAGTTTAGCACTTTCCCCTACAGCCGCAGTAGGGCTTGGAGGTCCAAGAAAGGAAGTGGCATGGAAAATGGGACAAGAGGTGGTGGGGTGGAGATGACGCAGAACAAAGGTATGCTTCAGGTCTTGAAATTTGAGCTTCTAATTCCTGAAATATTTAATGAAAAATCAAGCTCAGTGGTTCTACTCTTGTTATTTTGTCCGGTCAGTGCTTGTTGGGGCCTGGCTGCATTTGCTAGTTTCTTTACATGCCTTTCCTTCTTGCATCTTACCCTTCCCTCCTTTTACTCCTTGTCATGTTGTCTGTTAATGTAAACCCTCTCCGTCTTTGTCTGAGAAAGTCTTTATTTTGCGCTTGCTCTCAGAATTCTATTAGCTGGGTATGGAATCCAAGGACAACCGTTATTTTCACTCAGCACTTTGAAGATATAAATATCCATGTCTTCTGACTTCTGCTGTTTGCTTTTGAATGTCTGCTATCTATTTAATGACCATTCCTTTGTATTACGCACCCCCCGCCGTTGCTTTTAAGAACTTCTTTTGTCTTTAGTATACCACTAGACAGTTTAAGTGAGGATTCAGTCTTGTTTACCCTATTCAAGATGTGGTCCCTGGATCTAAAGATTCATGCAGGTTTTTATTTTGGAGGTTTATTTGCTTATTTTGAGACAGACAGAGAATGAGCAGGGGAGAGGCAGAACCTTCTCACCCGCCATCTCGGCCATCCTCTTCATCGCCTCCTCTCGGAACTCTTCTTGCACATCTCAGCATTTCTTATTTCAGCCTCCATCTTTCAACCTTTCTTATTCTCCACGTCTTTATATTCTGATGCCGATTTCTGAAGATCTTCAGATCTGTCATCTTGTTCGCAGTGCTTCTCTTAAACAGTTATTTAATCCTTCCACCAAGTTTATATCTTAAATCACTAAGTTTTAGTGTAGAAGTGATTTTTTTTTTCAAATTGTCTTCCTGTTCTTTTGTCAGGATGCCTTGTTCTTCTCTCCTGTTTTCAACCTTTTTTCTTATGTCTTTAATATTTTAAACATATTTATTTTACAGCCCTGTCCGTGGTAGACCCTCAAACAGTTGTCCAACGAATGAATAAATTATTAGTTTCTTTCTGTCAATTCTTGTATCTGAAGTTCTCAAGAGTCTAATGCCTGTTGACTCTTTTGAGTCGCATATTTCCTTGTACGTTTTTCTAATTTTGTATTACGAGCTCATCTTTATCAGAAAATCCTCTACATCCTGGGTTGAAGGTGTATTCCTCCAGAAAGATTTTTTAATTCTAGTTTGCACAGAAGCATAGGTAGCAAGTATAGCATAGGTAGCAGGTCTGAGTGAGGTGCTGGCCAAGATCACACATGGTTTCAGGGGAGACATTTTTCTTTCACCCAAGCTCAGGCCAGGATGGATAAGCTTCCTTGTCTTCCTGTGCCAGTAGGAAGATATTTTTTTTAGCCCATCTTTTTACTAAGGAATATAGCTCTTTGAGGGTCTTGGCTCTATAAGGGATTTCAATTTCAACTCCCCACCTTACGTAAACAAAGGCTGTCATCTTTGGGTCTGCATATGTGTTAAAAGCCATGTTCCTAGCTCCCCAAGATTGGTACCTCCCGCTCCCCACCCAGAGCAGCTGCAGGATTAGCTCACATGCTTCTGGTTTTCAGTTCCCTTTTCCTTTATGGCCAGTAGGGATTTTCCTTATTGTGTTGCAAGCTCAACTTTGAAAAGAGTTTTCAATGTTTCTTATCTGGTTGTTTTATAGTGAAGTGGTTTAGCTCATTGTAGTTCACCAGATTGCTGGAAACAGAAGTTGTCCTCCTTGGCTTCTTGTCCAAAGCAGTGCCAGCTGTTTCTTTAGCCTCAGTCATAGTTCGTTTTATGGTGGGAAGTGACAGGGGCAGGGAAGTGATGGGATTTTGATCCTGCCATTGTGGTCTATAGCATGTTAAAAAATGAAGAACCATTGGCCTAGAAAGACCTCAGATTAATATGGCCTCTCATTCAGCTAAGCAGTCTGTGTGTTCTTTGAGGTTGGAAATGACCTATTCAGATGCGATGTTTACTATGATCTGTTAGACACTTTATAGGAAATGTTTTCCAATAATGCCAGGGCATGCAAGATTGACAGAACAATTAAGGGGTTAATTAACACAAAATATTTGCGAAATCATGGATTCCAGGTTTGTAACCAAATGCCCGGCATTATGCATTTTGCAGACTGTTCCTGGGCTCGGACATTATTACCAGCAGCACTCCCACCAAAGAGCAGCCCAAGTCCACCGCCAGTGGGAGCTCTGGCGAGAGCATGGACTCTGTCAGCGTGTCGTCCTGCGAGTCGAACCACTCAGAGGCTGAGGAGGGCTCTATCACTCCCATGGACACACCCGATGAGCCTCAAAAAAAGGTATACGCTTATTCCCTTCCCGTAAGTCCTAATGTGGACACCGGACAAAGTTTAGTGTTTGCCACACGAGAATGTCTGTTTTCAAGTTTGTCACTATACGGTATTTTGAAATTCATATTTATAGGAGCTGCCAAAGTAGAGATCAATCTAGGAGCCCTTTCCTCATAGAAATGGTCCCCAAAACAATGAGCATGTTGGTTTATTCATCTGACCTTCAAAGGATTGTGGCCTGTAACATGAGGTGTACTTTATTTAGGAAGACGTAGGATTTTCTTAGAAGGAGTGAAAAGTCAAGAGACAGAGACGCATCAACGTCTTGGTGTCAGACCTTGTCTTCACCATGCTTTTACCACAATAATGTCACATAGCCAACCACTCCAAAACTCAGTGGCTTAAAGCAACAGCCGCTTATTCTCTGTCACACATGGGCTGGTTGGTTGATGTGCACTGGGCTCGGTCCTAGGCCATGGGTTTGGTGAGGGCCGGCTCCTCTCATTCCTCTTGGAGTCATGAGGCTGTCCGGGGCGTCTTGTTAGTATGCTCGGACAAATGAGCAAGAGAGCAAGTCCAACCCCAGAGGTGTGTATCAGGCCTTTACTCTGGTCATGATATCAACATTTTACTGCCCAAAGCAACTCATGTGGCCAAACTCACATGAATGAGTGAGGCAGGGGACTCCTTCTAATGGGAGGAACTGTGGAGTCACAGGGCAAAGGACATGGATACAGAGGGGTGTAAGGTTGGTAGCAAGTGTACCATCTACCATGTCTCACAAAAGAGAAAGCCGTGAGAGGTGATAAAAGAAGTCCCATAGAGCATTTCCATTTTCCACGGCTCCATAAGGAAACACAACAGCAGCAGCAGCAGCAACAAGATTTGTCTTCATCTTCTGTACACATCCGCTTTCATCTGTTGGTGAAGAAGCTTGAATCAGCAACATCAGCCGTGATGTGACTAGAATTTGCACCATTCGGGAGAGATTTTTGGCCAGCCAGACTTGCCGCGGAAGTGACGGTTAGCCCCTGAGCTTGTGCATGGGCCCGTGAGGTAGAGCGTTGGTGAGAATTCCCCCGTCTTGTTTGTTTCTGCCATTCCATGAGGGGGTCAGTGTGCAGTTTCACATCGTGTTATGAGTGACAGCAGCCGTAGAGGAACCCTCAAGTGACCTTGTCGCAGTGTAGCCAATGCAGACGGACATCATACTCGGGCTGAGACGCACCAGGTGCTGCCCCAGCTGGAGCTCTCACCTCTCCACGTTGAAATCCAGAGGCACATCCTCCGAGCCTCGAAGGAAAAGCTCTGCAAACACCTTAGAGTCCGTTCTCCGTTTCCTCGGGCATATTTTTGAAACCGGAGATGTAACCATTCTCCAGGACTTGACACACAGCATTGGATTTGCCAAAACCTGGAGTGAAGTATCATTCTTCACCTTTAGACAGGTTCTTGTTCTTTGTGGCCCCCCTTTTCTGATGGTGGACAGCATACAAAAGGGACAATAGAGGTGTATCGCACACAACTTTGTGGGATTTCTCCCCGGCCAGGAAGGGGCTGGAGTCCCCTTCATGCGTATTGGTGCGCTGGGCGTGTGTGAGGGTCCAGACCGTCCCTTTTACAACGACGCAGCAGCCGGCCCAGCGTGTGTCATTTGTACACCCCTTGCTGCATCCTTTTCGACTCCTCCCTTGTCACACAGGTGCTTCAATTTCTTACCCAAGTCAGGAATTTTTATTCTTCAGATGAACCTTCCTCAGAGGCATGAATTTCTGTAGGGTTAAAGCTGAATCATTGACTTCGATGCACACACTGGCTGGGCTGCAGTATCCTTGACTGTCACCTGGAAAGGCCTTGGTGCCCCAACTCCCTGCGTAGCGGGACCCAGATGACCTCCACAGTCTCTCCAACTCTGAGTCCAGAGCCTCCCGCGTGCCTTTCCCAGCGGTACTCCATGAGGTCGCTCTGTTCAGTGAAGCGTCCTTTGTGTTCCTGTTTCTTCACCCCTGCCCCCATCATGGTTTCTAAACATTTATTTTCACACTCGCTCCTCATAGCAAATCCTCAGGGAGAATTTGGGGGCTTCATCAGGTGGTCCGTTTAGAGCTGCTGTAACTCAGGCATCTTCAAGGCTTTATCTTAAAAATGTCATTAAAATTATGGAAAATCTAACAGAGGAAAGGGTATTCATATAGAGGAAAAGGGAGGTGAAAAAATTGAACTAGTAATTGGACCACGGGCCCTCTTGGCTTCCACCGTGTGTGGCGCACCTTCAAGCAAAGTGATGCTCCTGGAATTACACACCATCAGTCCGCCGCCACACGGAGTCACCGAGTTGATCCACTTGGGAAAATAGACAAAACATGTTACTAAACCAGATTATGATAGAGCCACAGTTAGCCTTCCCCGTCTCAGAGCTGTCACATCAGCTTGCTGCCTCTAAGTAAACTAATCATATGTCAAATTTAATGTAAAGTTATGCTATAGGAAGAAGCAGTCCTTAGGAAATAAAGTAGAATAAACTCCATTTTACTTGGAAGCTAGATCATCAGAATGCTAAATTTCTGTACTCTTTTTCCTTAGAAAAGTAGACAGGTATGAAAGACATAAGTAAGTTACTTATGTTTTAAATGACTTCTGAAATATTTGTTAGGATTAATGTGGTATAATTTAGCATAACTCATTCTGAGAAATTATTTGTAATTTTCTACAAGAATTGATATTTAAAATGATTGAATTTAGTGTTTTTGGTTTTTTTTTTTAACACAACCTAGTGAGTTTTGGGCATCCTATTTCTTTGGTAATTAGTCTTGCATAGTTTATGGTAACTATGTAGTTAATCGGAAAAGCACATTAACTATATCATTCCCTAATTGTCCTTGATATTCAATGTGAAAATGTATACAGTTGGTTCTAGAAACAAACGTAGAAAGTAATGAAGCTTCTCATAGGCTGTGTTCCCTTTGGGCAAGTCCCTCTATTTCTCTGAATCTTTATAATGCTCTGAATTTTGCTCACAAGATAGTTGTGAGAGCAACATGAGACAAGGTATATGTAAACTTATCACAAACGTCACAGTGCTAAGCATCGCCGGTGTAGCAGTATACTATGCTCATTTACTACGTTCTCATCAACTCTAGACTGGGCCTTGGCTATGTGCTTACTGCGTGAACCTGGCCTTGGCAGTCAGGAAACTAGGGAGCAGGTCATGGTGGTGCTGCCAGCAGTTTTCTCTCTGACCTCAGGTTCCTCAGCATTAGAAAGCAATTGGGACCCGGTGATGTCTAGGGGTCTAGAGTTCCATGCAGAGCTGTGGAATCTGTGGGCCTTATCTTAGAAACTTCTAAAAGTATAGACCTTTCTTTCCTGCTACAAAATCTGTGATGTGGAGCCAGGATAGAAAATATTGTGGTGGTCATGTTAAGCAGTATTCCCACTCAAGGCAGTGAGACTGGACAAGCTGTTGGTAAGTAAGGCTGTCCTCCAGCACTTGTTAAGCTTCTGACTTCCTCCTGGAGTCCACGTTGCCTTCTAGTTTCTGGTATTTGCTGCCATCTGCTGGTCACTTCCTTAAAAGCAGCTGCAAATTGGAATTTTGAGAACTGCCTTGCATCCATCCTCACCTGGATGCAGAGTGACCAGGGCAAGTCCTGAGTCACTGATAGGCATCTGGCAACAGGGTACTCACCCCAGTGGCAAGATGTGTGTGTGCTGTACGCTGTTGTGGAGGAAGTAACTGAAGTTCATTCATCTCAGCATCTACCTCTGCTTTGAAAATTGTGAAGCACGCCATTGGCCAAGGTTCTAATCCGTTACCTTCTGGGGTGTGTTTACTCTTGCAGCTCTCCGAGTCTTCCTCATCATGTTCCTCTATCCATTCCATGGACACAACTTCCTCAGGGATGTCGTCCTTAATAAACCCCCTCTCCTCCCCTCCGTCCTGCAACAACAACCCTAAAATCCACAAGCGCTCCGTCTCTGTGACATCCATTACCTCGACAGTGCTGCCCCCCGTTTACAACCAACAGAACGAAGACACCTGCATCATCCGCATCAGCATAGAGGACAACAATGGCAACATGTACAAGAGCATCATGGTAAGCCGCTCAGACCGAGCCCTCGGTGTGTACAGTTATTCGCGCATGCAGGGGCGTCCGCCCAAAATGAGTATGTACCAGAATCTCTCTGGATGTACCTGAGTAATATGTTTATATAAACATCTACATACCAGCAGTGGCCATACGATCTAACTTTTACATCTTAAAAATTGCCAAAACTTACCCCGGTCAGTGTCACCTTTTTCACAACTGTCAATCTGCACGACTGTATAGACGTGTCCCAGGGAAGATGCCGTGCCTGCGTGCCTTCCAGGAAGTTCTCTAATAGGGATCAGACCAGATCGTAGAGGGCTGCTGGGCCTCATGAGGGAGTTTGTGTCCTACAGGCAATAGCACCTCATTGAAGGCTTTTAAGTAGCGATCAGATTGGTTCACTGGAAAAGGAGCTGACATTGTGGAGACAGTGCTCTGGTCAGGGGGTAGATGGGAGGCGAGGAAGCGACTTGGGAAACTGTTGTCATATTCCATGTAGAAGATGATGAGGGCTCGAACGACAGTTATGTGGCCAGAGAAAACATGGATTTTTGAAAGATTCGTATGAGGTAGAATCATAGAATCTATTAATTTAGTCCTCAGCTTTGGGTTACCGTTACAGGGGATGAGGAAGAGGGAACACTAAAGGCTGTCCAGGCAGCTTGGTGGTTGGTGGTCCTGTCAAGTGCGCTGCAAACTACTGGAGGAGGAGGGCTTGGGGGGCGCTTACATTGGAGGGACCAGTAGGACATCCAGCTGACATTGTCTAGAAGATGGGCAGAAACCGGGGCTGATGCCAGGCTGGTTCTGGGAGTCGCCCAGCCCACAGGGTGGACAGGGTCACACAGGGAGTGAGGGCAGAACTCAAGTGGGAGAGAGAGAGAGGTGGCAGAACCACCGAGAAGCCATGCCACCAGTGATATTATTGTAGTTTCAGTGTGGCTTCTTCGCATGGCTTCTCTTACACGTGCTGAAAGGGAAGGGGGTCCCACCTCGTAACTCAACAGTGTCTCTGAAGTAAAAACTAAGAAGCGACACATGCGACCACGTGGATGGATATCTAAAACACCACATTGCGCCAAAGAAACCAGACACAAAAGATTACATGCTGCAGGAGTCTTTTCTTTCAAAAATAGTCCAGATGAACCTGTAGTATTAGAAGCCAACCTTGGGGAGGAGGCACAGGGAATTCTTTGCATTCTCTATTTAAGGTACATGAAGGTGACACGCTAGTGTCATTCAGTACTGTTCCATTTAGTGCACTAGCCATATGTGGCAGTTGAGCATTTAAAATGGGAATAGTCCAAACGGAGATGTACTGCGAGTATAAAATATATACCAGATTTTGAAGACTTAGTACAAAAGAAAGAAAGAATTTCTCATCAATAATTTTTGTAGACATTATATGCTGAAATCATACTTTGGATGTAAGGGATTAAATAAAAAATATTAAAATGAATTTAATTTTAATTAATTAATTAAAGTTGAAAAACTTTTTTTTAGTATGGCTACTAGATATTTAAGATTAGAAACGAGGCTGGCGTTCTGTATACCTACCGGACAGCGCTGTGTTCAGAATGTCAGCCACAGGCTGCCCGACTGAGCTGTTGATACTGATTGGGACCCTCCGCTCCACTCAGTCCACTGAATGGGTCAGAGTAATAAACACTCATGGAAAGCCCTTGGCCGTATCACATCCTCATTTGGATACATCTGGGGAAGTTTAAGGTCAAGAAAATAAGGATAGCCTGACTCTCTCCTTAGGGAGGTTTAAAGTTGACAACTTAGCCTGACGTTAATCACCTTAGCCGCACATCATTCCCCCGGGGCGGGGGGGGGGGGGGGGGGTGGGGGGGAGGGGGGTCCTTTCTCTTTCACTCTATGCTTCTGGTCCAGTTTGATCCGGCTGTGGGAGTATTGTGTTTAGGCTATCAAAACACATATTTCCTCCTCTAGACTTTTTGTGCATCTATTTCTCCCTTGTAAAGGAATATGCCGGATGTTTTGGTAATAGACAAATGAACAGGGTCTTTGTCGCTTACAAGGACCCCATTGTAATGTGTGTTGCCTGTTGAATCACAAGTACTAGCTGCTGCTCCAGACCAGAGGGAGACATCTAGGCCCCTGCCATCTCCAGGCTCGCAGTGACGGTTTCTTGGAGGAAATCAGTTGTCTTTTTCTTCTTATTTTTCAAATTTTTTTGTTTTACTTATTTATTTATCCTTTTTGGCTGTCTCTCCTCTTACTTCCTGATGGGAGCAGCTTTTATTTTTAAGTAACAATAATTTGTGGGGTTGTATGCGTGTGTATATGTGTGTGTGTGCACATTCTTTCTGATGTAAAGAAATCACTCAAGGGATGTTGCAAAAGTCAGCCCTCTTTTCCTCTTGGCTGAGGGCCCCGCCAGTAGTTGGCTAAAGTGCAGAGACAAAGAGGAGAAAGTCAGGATTGGGGGTGAGGAGAAACTTACTTAACTTGAACTTAAAAAATGTTAGATTTATTATTTTTGAACACCTAGAAACTTAAGTGTTCAGTTCTTTGGGTTTTAATAACTACCTGTATCTGTGTAACTATCACCCCAAATCTACATCTTTATCTAGATTTTTTTATCCCCCTATCATTTTTCATCCCCCCCATCATTTTTCCTCCCCCCCATCATTTTTCATCCCCCCCAAAATTCCCTTGTACCCCTTCCAGTCAGTTCCCCCTTAGCCCTAGTGAAGTTTAAGATTCGTTATTGTAAAGCTATAGATTAGTTTTGCCTGTTTTTCAAAGAATTGACTTCTTTAACCATATAATCTTCTATGTCTAGTTTTTTTTTGTGCAACATGTTGCTTCTGAGGTTCATCCACATTGTTGCCTATGTCAGATCTCAGTTTACAGCTGCTGAGTTGTTTTCTATCAGGAATGTACTATAATCTCTCTGTCCATTCCCCTGTTCACTCCCGTCGAGGGGGATTCGGGTCGATTCCAGTTTGGGGCTATGATGGATGAATCTGCTGTGAGCATTTGTGTAGAAGTCCTTTTGTGGACATAGGCTTTCATTTCTCTTGGTAAATACCTAGCAGTGAGATTGCTGGGTCATGGAGTCTCTTGTACTTTTGAAATGGTCCTTGTGCAGAACTGCAGTCATTTGTAACTGCCAGGTTGTGACCCGGTGCCATAGCAGCAGCTCAACGGGTAAGGATGATTTTCACCCAGGACCAAAAATGCCGTGAGCTTTTCACGGCACCCTCCTATTCCGCCCTGCCCCCCACTGGAACCTCAACCGGTGTGGAGGAGATAGGCAAGGAGCATGTTCTATTTTACTAAGGGAAGACACTTGACTGAGGGGTAGGGGGCTGCGAGAGTAAGTGACCCACCATCATTTGGCTACTAAGGGTGGAGCCAGGACTAGGACCCAGGAGTTCTCATTCCCCTGGGCTGTTACTCCCAGGAAGACACAGGCAGCAAAAATAAGAGGGTCAAGAGAACTCTTTCAGGAAACATAAAGCTGAGTACTTAGACACCCACCCATTGTCTTTTCAGTTGACGAGCCAGGATAAAACCCCCGCCGTGATCCAGAGGGCAATGCTGAAGCACAACCTGGACTCAGACCCAGCTGAGGAGTACGAGCTGGTACAGGTCATCTCGGAGGACAAAGGTGGGCACACATCGCTTCTCGTGGCGGGTTAGCCGAGTGTTAGAAGTCAGAGAATGAATACAGTGGAACCAAATAGGGGTCTTTAATTATGCGAGAGTGGTATTGTGTGGGGAGCCTTGCCGTCACCTCACTCGTAGAATGCAGCATCTCAAGCTGCCTCCACAACAACCCTGTTTTTCCTACAATTTTTCTGCGCATCCTCATGCCCATTCTCTGTAACTTTTTTTAGGTTTATTTATTTATTTTGAGAGAGAGATGGAGCAAGTGAAAGGGGGAGGGGCAGTGAGAGAGAGAGAGAGAGAGAATCCCAGTTAGGCTCCGTGCTGTTAGTGCGGAGCCTGACACGAGGCTTGAACTCATGAATCATGAGATCACGACCTGAGCCGAAGTCAGATGCTCAACTGACTGCGCCACCCAGGTGCCCCCAGTTCACACATCTTAATGCTTGTTCTCCAACTATAGCGAAAAGAAGAATTATAAAAGTTGGGAATATGGAAGGGAGCTGCTGTTTGCACTCCATTTGACCAACAAATCATCCAGGCTGTATCTTGGGCCCAGAGAAGAGTGGCTGAAATTAGATCAGTAGTTTTTCCTAGAGATGAAATAGATAGCCTCTGAGAAAATTCTTTTTCAATTACATCTTGGGAGTTTTCTCACTCATTCAGCTGAGCCCTAAGTGGTGGGGCAAACCCTTGTCAATTAGATCTTTTATTGTAGTTACAGCTAACATTCTAAGCCTAAAAGGTGAGCTCTTGAGTTTTACCATGTTGGCCACAAAACAACACTAAGGTGAGACCAGTTGCTCTGAAAAACCAGGAATCCTGAGGTATATAGTCTGGGCCCAGTTTTGTTCACCACTTGGATGGGCCGCTTGGCCGCCTCGGGCCTCGGGCCTTAGTTAGTGGAAAGGAGGCGGTGCCCTGCTTGTTCTTCATACACCCCAGGGCGGCTGTGAGGATAGCAAAAAGTAATGTTCCCCAAAGTACTTTGGAGGTATGCTAAGTGATCTGTAGCTGTGAGGTGAATTATTACTGACCTGGGAATATGGGACATTTGTGCAAAATGTACTAGAGTCACTTAGAACCTGATTGCATCAATCTCGCTATAAAATTTCAGCATTTGAAGTTAACAGAAGCTTGACAGAATCCATTCCTCAGTCAGAGGCTTCTAGCGACTGCCATCCCTGCTCCCCTTGCCCATTCTACCTCTTTTATTCCTGTTTGTTTTTTTAGCTACCCATTACCCCTGAGTGCTAAATAGTATATTTCTTCTTTTAAAATATAAATGAATTAATATAACTTTGCTTGATAATTTCATATTATACTTGGAATAGTCCCCGTTCAGAAATGGCAGCTGTCTGGTTGGGAATCATTGAAGTAGACAACAGTTTAAATATTTACAGGTATACTCTGTCTTATATAGATGCTATTTAGTATTCAACTGGTTTGATTTGGGATTTACTTCAAAAAATATTTCAATATTCCAAGTAGAAAGTTCTGGAAAATGCTCTAGATTTTTTTTTTTCTCCCCCACGTCATGGATTCTCTCAGTCTCTGAGAAAAGGTGCGTGCCGGAGTAGAATGGGCCATGGGAGGAAGGATACCT
This sequence comes from Paguma larvata, assembly GCA_030068075.1. Lineage (NCBI taxonomy): Eukaryota > Metazoa > Chordata > Mammalia > Carnivora > Viverridae > Paguma > Paguma larvata. Next base: position 19,972,853 of record CM057840.1, read on the forward strand.
AGTCCAGCCCGGTTCTGTTGTTGACTAACTGCGATCCTGGGAGTGTCATTTAATGTCTCTTGACCTTTGTTTTCTACTGCACTTCTAGCTAAAAGATTCTTCATCTGAATGAACATTTAGTCCATGGGTCAAATTTCTAAGATCATATTTGTACTTCATTTTTTAAAGTTGGGATTGAAGAGTGGTTGGGACCAATGTTGGGGGTTGTCATTGTTTGGTTCAGTTCACATCCCGAGGACAAAGGGCCTTGCTGTGTGGCTGGTCAGAATTTTCCACCTGCTCTCGCGGTGCTGGGCTGACCTACACCGGCTGACTGCCTTCTCTCTCCTCTCTTTTAGAACTCGTGATCCCAGACTCAGCCAACGTCTTTTATGCCATGAACAGCCAAGTGAACTTTGACTTCATTTTACGCAAAAAGAACTCCATGGAAGAACAAGTGAAACTGCGTAGCCGGACCAGCTTGACGCTGCCCAGGACAGCTAAGCGGGGCTGCTGGAGCAGCAGGCACAGCAAAATCACCCTCTGAGGGGAGGGGCCGACGGCCCCTTGCTCGCCAAAGGCAGAGTGGGGCTGAGAACGGGCCATGGTGGTGGCAACCACCATCCAGCGTGAGAGGATCATTGGTGAAGTCAACAGTATTTATTGAGTACCTCTGGTGTGCAAGGCACTATGACAGGCATCGTGGGGGAAATCGGAGAGGAGTTTGACATGAGAATGATGAATGTTTCATTGATTCTCTTTGACCTATTTGAGACTGAAATGCAAAATTATCCACTTTTATAAATATATATATGTACACATATTTGGTATGTATGTATGTATATATATATGAGGGACTTAGGGGATATTCTGGACTATGGAAAAATGAATTTGCACAATGGCCTGGGAAGTTGAGGTCACTTTTAACAGGGAAGTAGAAAGAACTTAAAACCTAGTGTCATACCTTCCAAGTAAATGGAATCAGTCCTAGGAGTACAGAGTGTCCTTCATGCCAGTATTACAAGAAGTCCGAACCATTCTGTGAGGGAGAGGATGCCTCTCTCCGTCAAGTGCCACCAGAGAAGGTCTGCAGAGGCCGGCACTGCCACGGCTGAAGGAAAGGCCACTTTGGAAAGGGTTTGGATGAGCCAGTGGCTTTTGACCTCCGCCTGCATCGGCCGCTTTCCGTGACCCCAGGGAGGGCAAGAGGAGCTTCGGAGGCCCGCCTGACCCACCGGCCCGGCCGCCACGACACCTCCGGAGCCAACGCAAGCCCACTTTGATTTCTGGCAGGTGCATTGTGTTTCCGTCCCCTCCTGCTCCAGAACGCGTCACTCCCATGATCGCACAAGCAGCCCTGCTCTTTGGTCACCGCTCAGCCGGAAAAGAAAGCACAAAAGGATGGGGACTCATTCGGACTCTTACCCTGTCTCAGAATGCCACTGCTTCGTTGCCATTTCTGATCGCCGCCTTCTGCATGTAACACTATACGTGTGGAGTCTTCTGCCGTCTGGGTCGTAGTAGTACCTCTGTATGACGTGCAATCCGTTCCTCAGGTGTAGAAATTCCTACTGCGACGGACTGTATTTGATCATTTTGAGCCTGTGAAAGATTTCAGAACAGCGACCGCTCTGCTAATGGCCCCTCAGAAGGTGGTCCCTGCTGATAGCAGTGTCCTGTTTTACTCTCCGACTTCCATAGCATTACGGTGCCTCGCCGTGGGGAAAGAAATGGGGCTACATATATTATCTAAATCATTTCTGAATGAGGTACGTTCTTCCAGATGGAATCAATAAACATTTTTTCTTCAGGTCCCCGCACTTGCTATCACAGTGTTACTGTCAGGTGACATTTTGGTCTCTAGTAACACCATCCCCCTCTCCCTTCCAAATCCGAGCTGTGCTGGGGGTTTGAACTGAAAAGCCATATGTACGACATCAGCGTGTGTAAAAAGCACTTTCAGAACGTCCTTCTTAAGAAAAAATTCTCAAAATTCCAGTTTTTATTCTAAAAATAAAAAGAACAGACCCAGATGTAAAGCCAAGATTGTAACATGGAGCTTTTTTCTTTTTTCCTTTTTCCTAATCCTGTAAAGACAGCTCCCAAAGGTTATGTGAGATTTACGCCATGTAAATAGCCTTATGGAATCTGCAAGAAACACCAGGGACAGTTTAGAGATTTGTGGCAGTGGGCCAAAGAATGAGCCGGGAAGTCCTCGAATTTCCCTCCGGTCTTTCTAGGAGAGCCGACCGTGCGTTGTAAAGAGCGACTGGGTGTCATCCAGTCGAAAAGCACTTTGTTCCGTTTGCAAGGCTCGTCCGATCTGTGCTCCTGTGCTCGGAGGAGAGATGGCCAGGGTGCTAGACGTCATGGAGACTGGAGTAAATGTCGCTTCAGCCTGAAATCCTCGGTTCGAAGGTCACAAAATACAGACCCATCGGCCTGGTTTAGGGTACGGCTACAAAGACATACGTGTCGTGCCGTGTGCTTGCCCTATGTATTGTACTGTATATGTAGTCTAGATTTATATACTGCAATGTAAAAAAAAAGTATATATATATATATATTTTCCTTTTTTAAAGACAATGGAAATTCCAAGTAGATAAAACATAGCCTCATTTATTTAATGCCATTTGAAATGTCTTAAATTTGTTTCCCGGCAGATGGCCGGGTGATGCTTTTAGCTGCTCGCATGCTTGTCTTTCTACGTCTCCACCATCTGTTTACCTTTTGGTTAAACTAATAAACTGGTTTGGGACTTGGTCGGCATGTGCTACCAGACCCAAAGGGACTGTATCTGGAGTGTTCGTCAGGTGGGTTCTGGGTCTACTGGGTCAGTAGGCTTGTTGGAAGCCCCACTCTACTGGGGTGGAGGGAGCAGAGGGGAAGCCCGTAGCGGAGCTAGGAGGGGACCCTCTCCACTGGCGAGTGTCACGAGCATTCGGGGGAGAGAGTGATGTCCTCAGGAAACTGCACTCAGATACGATGCCTTTCCAGATTGCTATTCTTAGCAGTCATGTGGTGGGGGGTGTTTTAAAAAACAAAAAACAAAAACTGAGAGTTAGGATCCAAGGTAGTACTTTGTCTCCTTTCTGAGAGCCTCTTCCCTAGGCTGCAGTTGCTACCGGCTGAAGAATTCTTGAAACCAGCCACAGTGCTCTCGAAGCCCAGGAAGGTCTCTATGAAGGGAGGAAAGAAGGCTTTCTGAAAAGACCATCAGAACCAGGCCAACGGGTGCTTGTGGGAGTTTGGGGAGAGCCAACTAGGTGTTTTATTTATTTTTAATTTATTTTTAATGTTTATTTTTGAGAGACAGAGGGGGGAGGGGCAGAGAGAGAGAGAGGGAGGCAGAGTCTGAAGCTGTCAGCACAGAGCCCGACATCGGGCTTGAACTCATGACCTGAGCCGAAGTCGGACGCTTAACCGACTGAGCCACCCAGGCCCCCCGAGATGTTTTAATAATTGATAATATGAGGTGAGACAGGAATAAGAAAAGGGATTTCTATCTCTGGCACTAGGTGACTGTTTTTTCAAGATCATTCTAGAAAACTGGTTCCCTCGTTTTGCCTCTGTCTAGAAGCTGGGGTTGGTTATTTTCTGCCTGAAGAAATAGTGTCTTAAAACTCCCTTCTTTGAAGGCTTTTCAGATTCATCATGCAGCACAAGACCATAAGGGGGCATACGGTACTGCTCCATGCCCTGATATCAGCCTATCAAGAAGGTTCTCTGATGCCAGTCCTCTTTTTCTACAGATGCTGCTGCAGTGGCACTAATGACAACAGGTGTCCCTAGTTCCACTCTGAGACGTTATTTCCATCGGGTTTTGCATTGTTATTTCCCCTAGAATCTCTCTCAGCAGGAAATACTTCTGAAAGGGATGTGTTGGGCTAGGTTTGGCTAGGCTGAAGTAACAAACCATGAACTCTCAGTAGCTTAAGACAGTTTTATTTTTCATTAGGTCGTGGTATAACGCGAATCAGACAGCTCTCCTTCGGGGCTTTCCGCCAACAGTGGCTCCAGCAGCTTCCGTCTCGCCAGCCCTTCTATCTCAGGGCTTCCCTTCAAGCCACAGTGATGGCAGAGGGAACTCGCACTGTTCTTAACTGCCCCGCCCGAGGTCACCGTGACACTTCCATTCCCAGTACGTTGGTCAGCCCGTGGCCCTGATCTAAATGCGGGGGAGTGGGGGGAACGCGGGAGAACACCCGAGGGAGTTGGTGAGCATGGCCCGTCTCTGCCACGATGGAGTCGTGTGTTCTTAGCAGGGTGTGTGGATCTGTTCTTCCTTCCACAGCCAACAAACCAATCTGTGTCTGGAACGCATGGCGGTGAGCACTTGAGATGGGGCTGAACAGAGCGAAGGAAGGGCGGATGAAAGAGAGGTGCTCAAAGGAGAAAATACCAGAAAGGGTAATTTAATTTTGTCTAGAATTGGACTTAAAATTAATTTTCAGCTTTTAGCACGCAGTGACCACCAATTGGCGTGCTCCTAATTGTGGTCCCTACTTTGACTAAAATAGGAGGTACTTTACAGATTTATGTCAAGCTAAAAGAAAAATCTAGGGGATTTGAAGTGTTTGCACATAAACCATGAGGTGAAATAGAAGCTAGGCGAATTTAATTATTTTAGACTCAGATTTTGAAAACCAGTGTTTGGTGTGGTTTCTCAGCATCCCTACCCAGAAGACTGTGGAAGCAATTCACTTATCTAACACCTTGAGGAATCCTGTGTATTCAACATTTCCTTAAGAGTTGAAAGGCATCTTACAAATGGAGTCTGTCCCCTCAGATTACAGATACAGGGATGGAGGCTCAGAGCAGTCAAGGCAGTGGCCGAACGATAGGGACAAAGCTCTGAATTATCAGAGCCCCGCTATGTGCATGTCACACTGGGCTGGGCACCGGGCCCAGGAGGCCCTCCTGACAGATCTTCTCCACAGCCTCACGGAGCTGAAGACAACGCCCGGGGTCTGTTGGCTCCATTCCCCCAGCCTTCCGAAGATGAGAAATCACACAAGCTGTCTTGGTTAGATGGGTGTCCGGTTGTTTCCCTAAAGTCTCCAGGGAGTGTCCTGCGGCTGGTCAGAACACTGCCCCCCACCTTCCTGGGCGTTACTCCATCTCACAGCTGGGGAAGCAAGGCCATAAGGATCAGGATTACTTTGTGAGTTAGATCCCAGCTAGGATTTGAATCCACTGCTGATTCCTGAACTCGGCATGCCCCTCAACTGGGGGGTGGGACGGGTGCAACGGAAGGGTCTCCTGCAAAAAGCACCAGCTGGGTGAGGAGTTAAAGGCGTGGATTTGACCAGGGCTTGGGTGCCACTCAAAAGCACTAGAACCGGGCTTAGCCTCTAGTAAGCCAGTTAGGATCCAAGTACTTTATCTTCGGCGTCTCTGAAGCAATCATTTTTTATTCCTGCCATTATTTAATCCCAAAGCAAAAATTTGTGCTACCGTTCCAATTTCTTACACAAAGCATACTAGTAAGCAAATATGTTTTTTTAAATGAACAATTTAAGCTTTGTGGGTTGCTACAGCCATTATAAAAAAGAAATCAAGGCGTCATTTCAAAATGGGACAAGCATTCTAAGTGAGACTGTTAGCTTACCACCAGACGTGTATTTGTGATCCTTGTTTCTACACTATCTGACACACAAGCCTCCAGCAAAATGTCATCAAGGAATCGGTTTGATCAGCTAGTGATAGATGAGATTTATAGGCGGGAAGTAAACAAGGGTTGGTGATGCAAGCTCCAGTGTATATTAGGCTCTCTCTCTCTCTCTCTCTCTCTCTCTCTCTGTGTGTGTGTGTGTGTGTGTGTGAGAGAGAGAGAGAGAGAGAGAGACGGAAACATTAGATATTAGTAAAGACAGAGACAGACTTCCACCAGGAGCGTTGCATGGCCCTGGAGAGAGTGGGTCCCAGGCCACTCACTGCCTTAGTTAGGCAAGTCACTTAATTTAGCTGTCGCCCCATGTGAAAAGTAGGGGTTGATAACAGGTCCTAGTCTTGAGGTTCACGTAATATTAAATTACCCCCCAGGCACAGAGAAAGCACTCTTCACTGAGTCACAGACTTGGAGTTAGCTGCGGTATTGGTGAGAAGCTTCTGGAGACCTGAGGGAGTCCCGTCTTCTCAGAAGCCCTCCAGGCCCTCCCAGGTGAGCAGCCTCACTGCGGGTGTGTGTGGCCCGAGGTGCGACGTGCTAGGCTCTAACGGCACCCTCTCCAGCCGCCGCCCTGGCGACAGGCTGACTCAGGGGCTGGAGGGCGGCCAGAGCCCCGGAGCTTGTTCCACGGCTGCAGCCCAGGAGCTCACGGAGGCGGGCGGGGCTGACTGCAGGCTGCGCAGCGGGAGCACCCGGCCGCTGTGAAGTGACCCCAACTGAGCTGAGGGTCCCTCCCAGGGAAGAGCGTGGCTGCCACAGGGAGCCGGTGGAGACTCCCATGAGGACCCCCACTAGATTCCCTCTGCGGTCAGGGACAGTTTTCTCACCTGAAGACTGGCTCCCTGCTCCTCCATCCTCCCTCCTCTGTGCTCACCCGGCTGCCTGCTCTCCCTAGGGAAGGTGCTCTCTGTGCCTCCGGCCCTGGCCAGGGGCCATCTTGATGCACCAGTGGAGGTGCTGCTGTACCACGGGCACTGGGGGCGGCTGGCACCCCACCTGTTCCTCAGCAGGCCCTGCCATCGGCAACACTCAAGTCACTTATTCCAGGTGCTGCCACCTCTGCTCTCAGCCTCCCGTGTATGGTTTTCTCCTCTGGGTCCCCCCCTTCTTTTTCTGGCCGTTGTCTCAGCCTCACTTGCTCTGCCGCAGGGCCTGCATTGGTCTCTTATCCCTCTGTCCTTGCACTTCCTGCCTGGGCTCGGTCAGTGCCGGAGGTTTTCAATGCAGCCACACCATCAGCACTTAGACACCTCAACTTCTTCCTGGCGGGGGGGTGGGGGGGAGGACTAGGGGCAGGAATGGGAGAAGTGGGGGAATCTCTCGACCACCAGTTCTATTTGGGAGAGGACACTTCATCATTAATTATTTTCTAAGCTATTCTGAGGACCACCATTGTCCACTACATTCTGAAAATCAAGTTAGCCCATGAGCAAGATCCCAGACGTCTGTCCAACCTGCCCTAGGAGGAGAGACACCAGAGGAGCCCCCTCTGGACCTGCGGGAGCTGCGAAGCCGGGACTCTGCATGGCCTGGGACGTGAGGTTTAATTAAAACGCCCATTCCAGAGGCAGCCAAGCTGAAGAAACTACAGGGAGGGATGTAAAAACAAACCCAGCAAATTACAAATAAAGAGAAGCCAATGCTCAGAGGCCATTCTTCATTCTTTCCACCCTTTTTGAGAGCAGATGGGAGGATGACTTTGGGCTGGGGCAGTTCAACTGGTGTCGCCCAAGCGGCCTGAGCAAAGATCACTCCAAGGATAACATGTCTACAGGTGGAAGCAAAAACACAGGCCATTTTAGGTTAGGTAAATTCACGGAGCAGAAGGAAGCCCTTCTCCTGCCCAACAGCAACGTTTTAATATGGAGCCACTTGCTTTGGAATCCCACTTGGTGTTTAATAATTTTGTCAATAAACTCTTCCTAAATGTTCACCTAAACTCTTCACACTGTGATTCAAGCCACAGCCTCTTGTCCTGTGCTCATGATAAGAGGAAGCACCATTTTCTTCTAATCTACAATAACGCACTGCCATACAACCACCGTCATTACCTCTCTCTTTTCCAACCAGGCTAAAAGGACTTACTGGCCACCGCGAGTCGAATCCGACTATTCATCCTTGTCGCCCTGCCCCTGGTTGACTCAAGGCTGCCATCGGCCTCCTCATCTGCCACTGCCTCTCCTCCTGGCCCTCCTCCCTCTGCCACACTTAATCAGAACGTCCCGAGGGAGGAACGTTCTCTCTGAAATAATAAACCTCACCATGAAACATAAAACATGGGCATAATAATTATTTCCAAGGCTTCCTGTTTTCCATTTCCTATATCACTGTGACATGGTATCTTCTTATCGAATGACCAGCCTCATTTTAACTCTCACTTTGTCATTATTTAACTCCTCGGTGAATGGACCTCTTGTTGGCCATGGATATCACTTCTGGATTATCTCTCTCCCACTCCGTTTACTTGGAGAGAATGTCTCAGAAGCACATTGTGGAAGTCTCTTGGGAGGACTCATATTTATTTGACACTTTATTTCACCATAAGGGAAAAGACCGACAAGTTTGTAGCTGAATGGGAATTTCTCTTGTTTGAGACACCAATGTTTTACTGGAAACTTCTGCACTGTCTATCGGGAGAGTAACCACACCTAGAATTCCCCCGGAAACAACAGCCTCTGCACTCATGACAGATGATAATCAGGGGAGGGACGGCTGATTTACCTTGCCATCGTGATCGGGTCTCAGTCACGTTTCCTGTCACCAACCCCAACATATCCCCATCCCCCATCACTCCCCAGCAGGCCCCTTAGGAAGCATCCCATGCACTATACCCAACCTTCCTTCCTCTATAAATGCCCGTTCATGCCCCCAAAGCCAACACAACTGTCACCTCCCCAGCCACCTTCCCAGCAAAACTGTCCCAACAGCCTTCCTTGGCAGAACTGGGTTCCCTGAGGTCCTACAGTGCATTTCTTTCCTGGCCCTGAAATAAAGTCTCCCTGCTTCCCTGGCTGTTCCACTGGACTGGGGACCCCCCCCCCCCAGTAGTAGGGATCCTTCCTCGTCCTCTGAGCATCCCAGCACAGGACCTGAAACAAGACAGTGCTCATACCTGGTTCTGGGAAAGCTCGATCTGCAACTCAAGGGGTCACACATGCCAACATGGATTCTCTCTCTCTCTTTTTTATTTATTTTTGCCCTGGGATAAAGTTCTTTGGCCTTAAACAAGCCAGTATCTTCAATAATGGTTAGACTGACCGGCAGTACAAAAATACAAGATGGAGCCCCCCTCATCACTCTCCCACTGGGGACTCCTATCTTTTTGCGGCCTAGAAAAATTTTCTGCGTACCCACCTCTACCCAGGAGTCTAAAACAACTCCCATTGGACAGAAAGGTCAGTGACCGCGTTTGCCATGGGGGTGAGCAGGAGTGCTGGCTGTCTCTGGGCCTCCAACATCCTTGGTCCGGTGCAGACCCGGGAGTCCCAGCAGTGCTGGCCATTGGGCAGTGTTGGCGGAACGAGTGGACAATCATAGTGTGGAGCTTTTTTTTTTTTTTTAATTTTTCACAAAGAGCTCTAGAAGGCAAGTAGTTTATCATCTCCCCTCCCTGAAATGACACAGCATGATAGACAGTGTAGGATGCTGGGATGCCGGCTCTTTCTTCTCTTCTGGAGTTCCCGCAGCGGGCCCCAGGGAACCCAAAGCCAGGCCCACACTGCGTGTCCTCTGCAAGCTGCAGATGCTCAGTCCTCACTCAGCAGCACCAGCACTGCCGACGTCAGGGTCGTCTGTCCAGGAGATCCCGCCTTGGAGCCCCAAATCCAGAGGGGGATCCAGATGGGGGGATCCGGACAGGGTTTAACTTATGGAGACAAAGAACAGGGGACGTGGCCAGAGGCCAAGGTCTGACCGCAAAGGTCACATGTCTTAAGACTAGGGCGGAGGCAGGAATAAGGAGGTCAAGGAGCCTCTGAATTGCTGAAGAGGCGACTTTTTAAGAACAAAGGAGGGGGGGATGCGGATCACAATGTTTACAACAAAACGGCGCGCTGCTCGGGGTCCCAGACCTAAGCAGGCAGAAGCAAAGTCTGGGCTAACAGAGCCAGAACTGTATTCACAGTACAACAGTCCTAATCTAAAATTCTAGAACTTAAGACCAATGTCTTTTAAGAATGAGAATCCATAAACCCATCAGACCAGCTGACAGGAGAAGGGGAAAAAAAAAAATGTTCTCTATGAAAACAAAACCACACAAAAGTCAACTCAGTCTTTCTCCACTCCCAGGATCCCTCCCACCCTATTAAAAAATATGTATCAGGAAAGCCAGGCACACTTGCACACACTCAAAGACGCAAACAAAATGCAAAATACCCAAGGGAACCTTAGGGATCACCTGAGGGTTTTTCACTAGCTCCCCGGATGCTCTTTCTGTTTTTCTAGGAAAAAAAAAAAGTCAGGCTCTGACAGCTATGTCTAAGCAGTAAAGACTGAAGTCGGCTGAGATGCCCTTCCTCAGCCTCCTTGCTTACTGTCAGTGTGGAAGAATACGGACAGTAAATCAAGAGGGAGGGCCGAGGCTGGTGTTCTTCGGCAGACAAGCTACCTCGCTGTCCTGCAGCCTGGGGGCCCTCCCCGGGGCGCACGAAGCGTGGTTCACGCAGCAGCCCTGCCCATGGGCTCTGCTCCGAAGAGCGAAGCCCGAGGAGGAGGGTGTGGGGAGGGTATATCTGAAGGCCCAGTTTTACTGCTTGTGGGGAGGGGGGGGGGAGGGAGGGGCACACGCAGACCTGAGGCAAACCATCGTGAGAATCTGAGGGACAGACTGTGGACCTGGCAGAGAAAGTGTAGCCCAACGCTGCACTTTAGAGAAAATCAGTCTGGGAAGAGAGCAGAGAGGTCCTCCTCCGGGACACGGACTCCGGGAGCTCCCCTCGCCGTTGGCCTAAATCAGTTGATCAGTCTGCTGACGAGTCCACTGTTTCTGACCAAGGTCTGTCGTCTGAAATGGAGAAGCATTTGTTTCCAGATGGTGGGAACCCCCCACGCAACAGGCCTCCCCTGGAACAGCTAGGCTGGGAGACGCAGGAGAACCAGCTCACACACTCCCTAGGGTGCTCTGAAAGCTTGAAAAAATCTGTTTCTCTGCCTTATCCTACAGACATTTCCCCCACATTTTGTAGAATAAATAACTCAGAACGAAAAGCCCAGGCAAGGACAGTTGCTGGCCTGAAAATGCGCTGTGCCTCTTAACAGTGACTCATAAAACTTACACTTGTGATTCATTCCCAGGCTCAGGGGCGGAGGGGAGAGTGTGACATGCCACGGCAGCACAGGAACCCTGGGGACAGAAGTTGGACACCAGCCCTAACCCCTTATATATTAAATTTATCTTCATAAATAGAGCATCCTAACTCAAGTGACCACAATAGAAAAGGCCAAAGTCTGAGTTCTTTTTTCCTCAAGTATCTACACAAACTTTCAAATATCTAATAAACTATATCCACATGGCAAACTTGACGTCTCTGTATGAGAGCTTCAACTGCCATGATAGTCAAGGCCAAGTCTCAGACAGACCCAAACACCCAGCCCTACCGGGTAACGAGGACTAAGGTGAACAGCTCACTTTGGCTCATGACAGAATTCCTTTAAACCAAAGCCCAATAACCTTGATTTTAAATTATTTGATCCCCCTCCCCCACCAACTCATTACATACCCAAGTTCTCAAGGTCACACGTATGATATAAAATGGGCCCGCAAGACCAACAGATGTGGTCAGTTGGCTTGGCTACCTTGCCCACCCATTTACCGATGTGACCACCTTTCTCTTGGATGAGTCTCTGGGCCATGCTGTTGATCCTTAATGTAGGAAGCAGGATCATCACCCCGAAGGGCTAGGTGTCTACACTGAAGTTCATCTCGATGGTTGCCATAAAGCCTATCTTCTAGCCATCCTAGGAAATTTGGGTTAAGTTTCCCTATCATCCTCCCCTGTCGAGAATATGTTAACCTTCTCAGTCACATCAGGCCACTTTGGTTGGATGACCGTGGCCGCTAAAAGAAACCGGAACAAACAGATGAACAGCCCTAGAAGAAAACCAAGGGTGGCCAGTCCCCCATGGAGCCCTCAGAGCTCGTCCCTCGAAGGCACAGCGTCCAAGGAGGTGGGCGATGGCAGGGCCTCTGTGTTCTTGGCGTTGCGGTGGATGTGACCCTGCTTCCGGGACTTCCAGGCATGTGTCCTGTCCCAGTCCGTGGCCACCGTCTCATTGTCCCAGATGGTCGAGGTCTCCGTGTCGCTCAGGTAGCCTGGCTGGCCCGTGTAGTGCGTGGGGTAGATGAGCAAGGGCTCTGCCGAGAAGGCCTTCAAGTCCCTGGATTCATAGTACTTCTTGTACTCAGCTCTGCAAACAAGAGGTGGAGGGGTGCGTGAGGGGGTAGGACACAAAGAGAACTGGGGGAAAGAGCAGAGGGCCTTGCTGTTCATCTCTTAAAGTGTCATGGGTCATGCGTAGCAACATGGATGGACCTGGAGGGTATTATGCTGAGTGAAATAAGTCAGTCAGAGAAAGACAGATACCATATGTTTCCACGCATAGGTGGATTTTGAGAGACTTAGCAGAAAACCATGGGGGAGGGGAAGAGGGGAAAGAAAAAAAGCCACAGAGAGGGAGGAAGACAAAACATAAGAGACTCTCAAAGACTAAGAACAAACTGAGGGCGAGGGGGGTGTGGGAGGGGGGAGAGTGGGTGATGGGCACAGAGGAGGGCACTTGTGGGGATGAGCACTGAGTGTTGCATGGACACCAATTTGACAATAAATTATTGAAAAAAAAAGTGTCATGGGTCCCTTTGATTATTTTTAAAGCTGTGTCCTTTGTGGAAAAGTTTAGTCTACAAACACAATAAAAGTTTCTTTAAATGATTTTAGATGATCTAGACAAACACACGAAGAAAAACTTCCGTCAAGATGTTTCTGTTGTCTTTGGATGGACTCGTTTAAAAGACGGATTTCAGGTCTTACTCTAAAAGCTGAGAGCTAAGCTCTGACCGTAACGGTAGATAACTGTGCTCAAATGCCCCGTTCCTGGATTAATAAATCCGCTGAGATCCGAATGGCAGCGGTGGGGTGAGTGAAACAGCGTCGGCTTGGAGGCATGCCACCTTGGCTTTGCAGCCCGGCTCCCTTTGAGTGTCCAGTGGAGGATGCCTTGGTCTCCCCCGCAGGGCTCCTGTGCAGATTATATGAGGGGACATCTGCTTCGGTCCTAGGTCAGTCTGCGTACCATAGGTGTTAGTTTTCATTCTGATATGGGGATAATGGTTGACCTCCACGTTCCTGCTAAGACACGGGTATAAGGTCAGTTGCACCAAAGAGGGTGCAGAGCCCCATCTTTACTAAGGACAGGAGACAAAATGAGCAAGACATGGGACGGGAGTTCTCAACCACTAAAATGAAGCCCATCAGTAAGGAGATCACCCAGCAACTGAGAGGAGGAGCTGAGGTTAGGACCTGGTCTCCTGCTCCAAATGAATTTAGGAATCATTGACTGAGCAGCTATTACGTGTAGAGTTTGGACTAGGTTCTAAGGACACAGAGATGCGGGACCGTCCCTGCCTCAATGGGCTCACAGGTTACTGGGGAGACTGGACAGGTACACCACCAGTCTCCATGCCCTCTGATACACACTAGGTCAGAGTGAGCCTCTGCGCTACGGGAGCCGCGAGCGTCACGCTGCCTCCTTCCACAGACGCCCTGCTCAGGGGCCACCTCCGCCCTCCCTGAGCCGCGAACACATCTCTGTGAGCGTGGGTCTCACAGTACATCACAAGGACTGTTCGTGCGTCTGAATTCCCAACCAGACCGTGAGCTCTGCCTGGCCAACAAGCACACACAACGAACGGACTGAGAAAGGAGCCGACAACTTTGGGGTACTCAGAAGACGACCTTCACCTTCAGGTGTATGAGTTTATGGAAATAAGAAGGTCGGAAACAAGGAGAGGACCGAGCATATTCCGTCCAGTTAAACTACGCTCCGGGGATTACGGTGGACCCCTATGCAAGACTCCCCGTTTCTGCCTCGCCTTCCCCATCTGTAAAAGGGGATAATCACTCAGGTCAGCCCCTCTGGGGCACGATTCTAGAAAGATCAGTGAGGAAAGCAGTACATCTTTAGAAAATGCCACGTACTACCGAGAAACCGAGTAGTAGAATACACGAGAGGGCTGCGGCCAAGGGACAGGCAGGCGGTGCAGGCAGACTCACACGGGATGCTTGTTGTACATGATCGGCAGGAACTCGTCCACCGGCAGCATCTTCCCAAAAGGATTGGCTCCAACGAGCTTCTGGGCTCCTTCCAGAGAGATGGCATAGCCCAGCGTCCAATAGGAGTAGTCGGCTTCCACCAGATTTCCCACGTTGGGCACTGCTTTCTCTGGCTCCTTCACCTGCATCCTCTTCCTCCCGATATAACTAAAAGGAAGTAAGAGGAGAAAATTCCAATGTGAATACGAGACATCCATAGGAACGGGGCGCAGGTTTACAGATCCTTTTGGTAGCTAGGACCAGCTGTGTCTGATATTAAATGGATCGCGCCACAAAGCGCATCCCATCACCAACCGTGACGGTCACCTGCCATCAATGGGGGCATTTTCCTGGCTCCATTTATCAGCATCCCAACTGCTCTTGCCTAGCTCTGTGCTCCAGCCTGGCAGTTAAGCTGCAGAGAGACTAGGAGATCTCTCAGATCATTTCCCAAAGAGGGCTTGGGACTTCCAGCTGTGTTTACGAGGTTGGAAATAGACAAAAAAGGCCAGATGTGGGAATCCTGAGTTTTTTGTTTTCAAGTCCCTAGAGTTTCAGCCTTCGATGTTTTTTGGACAGCTTTCCAGATGCTGGCGGTACACATGGGGCAGAAGAGGCTGTGGGAAAGAACCAGTCCACAGGAAAAGACCTGAGAACCAGAGTGGCCCCCGAGGGGGTCCTTCCTGGGGACAATGACCAAGAGAGCCTGCCTGGCTTCCTCCTCCTCACACACAGCTAGCTCTGCCCTCACTTTGTTCTGAGAGAAGCGCTCAGGCAGGTCCTGTTCTCTTCAAACAACTTCTGCAACACAAGACGTACCATTAGCCATTCCGGCTTTCCCGCCGTCTACTCACAGATCTGTGATTCGTGACCTTTGTCTGGAACCTGTTTGTTTTCTACTTGCCTAGAGCAAGTTCAGGAGGTGCCTGCTTCCTGCCTTGAGGTAAAGCCACTTCCTCTATTTTGCCTTTAAACCATCTCTTTCATCATTTAAAGGATTCCTCTTATCCGAACATCTGGGGGTTTGTAGAAGGTACTTCTGTCCACCTCAGTTCTTCTCAGGACATCAAACACCGTGTCTTCTCAGCCACTGTCCTTGGACTCAAGAATCTAAATTTCTCTCACATACCAACAAGTGGAAGAGAAATTCCCACTGAGCACTTGAGCTGTCGCCCGAGGGACAGTCTGTATTCAACTGATTCATTTTACATAGTTTAAATTGAAATTTTAAAATAAAATTGAAGATGTGTAAAATATTTTTTCCCTTAAACAAAATCATTTCAGTAGGACAAGAAGCCATTTCTTGTAGCAGTTGAAAACTTAGCATCTACATTGAGAAGTTTTGTAAGTATAAAATACACACTGGATGTTAAAAAAGATAGAAAAAACAATGTAGGCTATCTCATTAATAGTTATTAAATACTGATTGCATGTTAAAGTAATAATATTTAGAGGTGTTGGGTTAAATAAAATGTATTATTATTTGACTTAATGTCTTCTTCCCATTTGAAAGGGATCACTAGGAAATTTTAAATGCGGTCTGTGGTTCGGGTTATATTACTGCTGGACGGCGCCGCTCTAGCTGATTCCAGGGGGTGAGTGTCTCTTCCCATTTGCCATTTCCTTTTCCCGGAGAAATGTCACATAGCGGCCGCAGACAGCTTCTCAGCGTTCATGTTTTGAGTTTCAGCAACGTTTGTATTTTATTCATTTTAGAAAGAGACAGGCGAAAATTCTGAAGCCACTGCCCTTCTTTAATAGTACATAACTGATATCAATGGAATATTTAGACTTGAGCAGTCTGTGAAATTTAGAAAAAATTTTTGTTTCCGTATCCCTGTCATTTCCCGTATCCAGATCCTTATCTCATCACTCCGCTTTCTTGGATCTGTTGGTACTCTGTCCCAAGAAATACACCAGCTAAGCTACCGGTGGACAAGGACATGTGCCCGTCATAAGCCTTAGACTCCCCAGGTTGAGTCCTCCGATTCCGAGGCTTACGCGAAAGTTGCCTTTGCGCGGGTCATGTGAGTGTAAAATGGCTTCCAGGCTCTGTGCCTGTGAGGGGTAGCCACAGCAGAGCCATAGACTCAGGAAGGCTGAGGTGTGGGGACTTTTGGAGGATTAAGGGAACAAACAAGGATCCTAAGGGACAGAGCAGAATCTAATCACATGGCTGACATCTGACAGGGAGCTGGTCTCTTTTTGCAACACACAGTACTGGTTCCTGGGTCTATTCCCCATGGATCAGTTCAACCATTACTAGGTTTCTTTTGGGCTCAGAATGGTACGTTTTCTGAGAGGACAAGTATTCCAGCTGGGCCCATAGTTAAGTTTCCCTCCGAGGATGGGAGGAGTAAGGACAGCTTGTCTGTTGCAGCCACTCCAAAGGAACAGGCTTTGATTTGATGAAATTGCCTTTGACACACAGCTGGGAAGCCAACATAATGCTTGGGAATGTTCTGCCTCATTAGATAGAAGTAAAAAGTATCATTTGGTTTAAAAAGAAAATGAAGAGAGAGGGAGAGACAGAGAGAGGAGGGGGAGAAAGAGGGAGACAGGGAAATAGAGGAAAGAGAGAGAGAGAGAAGGAGAGAGAGAGAGAGACTTAATCCCCAGTGATAGCTACCAAAGCATCAACTAAATGTCAATTCAGAACCAGCATTACCCTGGTAAGCCTGGTTTCCTACAACAGCCTCTGACCCTCCGTCAAAGCCAGCTCAGTGTTCTTCCTGTTTGCACTGCACACTTCCCTTCCCAAGAGAGGCACTCTCAGGCTGACCTTCAGCCCCCATACTGTCAGAGGTTACAAAGGAAACCTGTTCTCAAGTGTGACACAGGACTTCCTTCCGCCCTTGAATGAATTCCTCCTCCTCTCTTTTCACACCTCTCCATGCACCTGCTGCCTCACTGGTGGGATTTCTGCTGCATGCCCGCATGAGCTCTCAATCTGAAGACCCCTGCCCTGCAGGCGGTCTCCGGATCTCCCGAACAATCTTCCACAATCTCCTTCTCAGCCTGCAGAGCATTTAGATGCAGAAACCAGGGTCTATTCCTCACTCACTTGTTCCTGGAAACATTTACGGAGAGAAAACCGGGAAAGTGGAAGCTTGAGCTGTATCTCCTATCAGCTGGGGAGGTGGGGCCCGCTGCCCCTTGGAGAGGACGGGGCCCTCTCAGTGCTCGGGGATAAGCTTGTCTTGGCACTCACATCAGTTCCCAGTCCAGCTGGGCCTGGTCGATGTCATCCATCAGCTTCATCAGCTTCTTCTTAAACTGATGTTCAAAGCGCACGTCATCCTCGATAACGAGAGTCTTCTCCAGCTCTCGGTCGATTACCTGGAAAGGCCGCCAGTGGGGAGATACGCTATGAGAAGTCCTCCACCTATTTCTTCTTAGGTAAATACATAGTAAAGAGTCAAGAATATAGAAGCACGGTATATAAGAGCTCATAACTTCAGTCTAAGCAAATGCCGTCCAATGCAGGATGGTTACATAAGCGGTGTGTTTTTTACACCACTGAGAATGCATGGCGCACAGTTAAATGCAGTGTTAGTTACATGCAGCGCTGAAAGGATCTACCCCAATGCTCTACATGAGTCTGTGCATATAAACAAAAGTACAAAAGCAGACAAAACTATGCTGTGCTGTTAGAAGTCAAGGGGTGATTACCCCTGGGGACTGTTCCCTTGAAGGAACTACAGAGAGGGCGCTTCTGGGGTGCTGGCAACCTGTTTCTTCAGCTGGGTACTGGTTAGCATGGCTGTATTGTTGTTCGGTTTGTGAAATTTCACTGACCCGTATTTTACGATCTATATAATTTTATACATACCTATTACATTTCACTTAAATTTTAAAGAAAAAAAAAGACAGGCATAGACTGGGTCATTCAAAGAGAGAAGGCATTCAGAGGCCGCTCTTTTAGGGACTTTCTCTTTCCTTGCAGGAACTGACCCTTAATCAAGGACCCCACACACCAATACCTCCCTTCATCAGTGTCTGATCTCGAAGCCATGGTTTCAAGTCCTGGCTTTGCCACTTCTTGAAAAAATATTTAATTTAATATCTTTAGATATTTAATTATTTTCTCTTGGGTAAAATGGGTCCATGCCTCCTGACCCCCTTTATATGATTTCTGTGTGATACCTTGTGTGAAATCATTTAATAAATGATGACAGGCCAGATACATACAATACCAGGCGTTCTAAGGTATTATAATACTAGGGATAAGGATGCATCAGTAGGGCTGTGGTCCCCTGAACAGTGGCATCTTCCCCCATTAAGGTCTCAAGTGGCAACAAGGCTATCCTTGCCTGTCTGTTGCTGGCCTTGTGTCAGAGAGAGACACAGGCAACAGAAACCTCCAAGCATACTTCTAGAATTGTTGTGGGTCCACTTTATATCTGGTCCTAATTCACCTACAAAGTCCCACTCTCCTTGCTCCTCGTTACAAAAAATGCATATCTAAAGAAATCATTATTGGGGCACCTGGGTGGCTCAGTCGATTGAGTGTCTGACTCTTGACTGGGCTCAGGTCATGATCCCAAGGTCGTGGGATGGAACGCTGCACTGAGCTCCATGCAAAGCATGGAGCCTGCTTAAGATTTTTCTGTTTCTCTCTCTCTCCCTCTGCCCCTCTCCCCTGCTCATATTCTTTCTCTCAAATAAATAAATAAATAAATAAGCATTATTTACCTCTTTCCAGACAGAGTAGTGGCTAAGAAAGCAGCCGATTTCACCCCTGGTTAGAGGCCTGGAGGAGTAGGGATCTCGATATCCAGGCAGCATTTCAATATTCATGGCCTTCAGCTGGCTTGTGTTGAGTGCCCTGCATGCCAGAGAACATGTTCGAAAATTAACAAGTTGAGATGTCCCCACCGCAGAAGGCAGAAAGAGAGAATTCTGGATATTTGCCAGAGCCTTTCTGCACATTGAGGAAGACTTCCCAGGTTTCTGATCAGTCCTCAGGAACTCATCACCATTAACGTGTCATGGCAGCATTACAAGCTTCGTGAAGACAAGCGGGTGTGTTATACGTAAGGTATCCTTCACAATTGCTAACGTACTTCTAAGTATCGCCAGATTTTTAACAGCTTTGAAAAAGTATTTTCCTAATGAAGGAATGTGGCTGATAGCATTAAATACTAAAGGGGATGATGACAGGAGAGAACTAGGTACAGTATCTTTTCTTTGGACCTAATTTTTTTTTTTCAAAAAAAGTTAAGAACAAAAATAGCGGAGACAATCTTGTGAGCAGGAAGAGAGAAGTGACTCACTACATATAAAGTATTCACAATAAGATTAACAGCTGATTCTCAGAAACCATGAAGCCCACAAGGCAGTAGGCTGACCTATTGAAAGTGATACCTGAAAATGACTATCAACCAAAAATTCTATACCTATTTGAACTGTCCTTCAAAAGTGAAGGACAAATGAAAATATTTCCAGATAAGCAAAAACTGAGGGTTCATCACTAGCAGATCTGCTCCACAAGAAATGCCAAATGAGTTCTCAGGCCAACAGGAAAGGAAATTAGAGAGTGACAGAGATCCATATAAAGAAATAATCAGCCTGGGGACATGTAACTGCAGAGGTAAATATAAATGACAGTATAAATGTTTCTCATGTATAACTCTTTTTTTTCTTATCTGATTTAAATTATAGCTGCATAACACAATAATTACAAGTCTGTGTTAAAGGGCATATAATGTAGAAAGAAGTTATTTGTTTGACAACAATGGAACAAAGGAGGGGGGGAAGAATGAAGCAATATAAGAAGCTAAGTTTTTGTATACCACTGAAATTAAGCTTTTTTTATTATCAGGGTATAATTGACATATAACATTAGTTTCCAGCATATGCTATAATGACTTGATATTTGTATATATTATGAAATGATCAACACAATAAGTCTAGTTAACATCCGTCACTTCGCATAGTTACAAAATTTTTTTCCTGTGATGAGAACTTTTAAGATCTACTCTCTTAGCAACTGTCGAATATGCAGTGCAGTATTGTTGTTACTGCAGTCATCATGGTGTACATTATGTCTCCATGACTTGTTTATTTTATAACTTAAAGTTTGTACCTTTCCACCCCTTTTACCCATTTCATCCACCTTCCCATCCTGCCTCTGGCAATCACTAATCTGTCCTCTATTTTTATGAATTTGTTTTTTTTTTCCTCTTTAGATTCTACATATAAATGAGACCATAGGGTATTTGTCTTTTTCTGTCTGACTTATTCTACTTAGCACAATGCCTTCAAAATCCATCTATGTTGTTACAAATGGCAAGGCTTCCTTTTTTTAACAGGTGAATAATATTTCATTGTATATATTTATATATGCCACATCTTTTTTTTTATCCATTCATTCACCTGTTGGACTCTTAGGTTGACTCTTGTAAATAATGCTGCAATGAACAGAGGGTGCATTTTTCTTTTGAGGTTTTTTTTTTTCATTTTCTTTGGATAAATACTCAAAAGTGGAATTGCTGGATCATATGGTAGCTCTATTTTTAATTTTTTGAGGAACCTCCATACTATTTTCCGTAGTGGCTGCACCAACTTACACTCCTACCAACAGTGCACCAGTGTTCCCTTTTCTCTGCATCCTTGCCAACGCTTGTTATTTCTTGTCTTTTTGATAATAGTCATTCAAATATAGGCGAGGTGATATCTCGTGGAGGTTTCGATCTGCATTCTCCTGATAATTAGTGATGTTGAGTACCTTTTAATGTACGTGTTGACCATCTACGTCTTCTTTGGGAAAATATCTACTTAGAACTCTGCCCAGTTTTTAATCAAGCTGTTTGGTCGTTGTTGTTGTTGCTGTTGCTTTTGCTACTGAGTTGAATGAGTTCTTTATGTATTGTAGAAATTAACTCCTTATCAGATATATAATTTTTTAATATATTTATATATATTTTTTCAAATATTTCATATGTTGATGATATTTCAAGTATTTTCTCCCATTAGATGGGTTGTTTTTCCATTTCGTTGAGTATCTTTTGCTGTGTAGTTCCATTTGTTTACTTTTGCTTTTGGCATCAAATCCAAAGGGGAAAAAAAAAACCATTGGCATGACTTATGTCTAGGAGCATATTCCCTATGTTTTCTTCTAGGAGGTTGGCATTAATGTAAACTAGATTGCTATAAATTAAAATGTTAATTGCAATCTCCATAGCAATCACTGAGAAAATAACTTTAAAAGGGTAGTAAAAAAAAAAAAACAAAGGAATTAAAGTGGTAGAGTAGAAGGTATCTTTTTAACAAAAAGGCAATAATAAAAAACAGAATGATAAAAAATATGTAAAGCATATAGAAAACAAATGGAAAATGGCAGATATGAATCCTACCTTATCAGTAATTACATTAAATATGGATGGATTAAACCCCACAATCAAAGGCAGAGCTTAGCAGAATGAGTTTTTAGGAACATGATTCAACTCTGTTCTGCTTATAAGAGACAGACTATATTCAAAGACACAAATAGGTTCAAAGTGAAAGGATGAGAAAAGATATACTATGTAACCAGTAACCACAAGAGAGCTGGAGGAGCTATATCAATACCTGACAAAATAAACTTTTAAATAAAAGCAATTATTAGAGATAAAGAAGAACATTTTATAATAATAAAAAAAGAATTGGGGCACCTGGGTGGCTTGGTCAATTAAGTGTCCGACTCTTGATTTTGGCTCAGGTCATGATCTTATGGTCATGAGATTAAGCCCTGTGTTGGGCTCTGTGTTATTAAGATTCTCTCTCTCCCTCCCCCTTTGTCCCCACCCCTGCTCATGCTTGTTCTCTCTCTCTCTTTCAAAAATAAGAAAAAAAGAATCCATCAGAAAGACAAAAATTATAAATATATATGCACCTTATAATAGAGCAAAAACTGAAAAGCTGGAGAAAGAGACTATCAACAATAATACTGGGAGACTTCAATAATCCACTATCAATAATGAATAGAACAACTAGGCAGGAGAACAACAAAGAAACAGAAGACTTGAACTATACTACAAACCAACTAGACCTGACAGATATCTATAGAACATTCCACCCAATAGTAGCAAAATACACCTTCTTCTCAAGTGCACATGCAACATTCTCTAAGAAAAGCCATAAAAACCATATAGATCATAAATTAAGCCTCGATACATTTAAAAGGATTGAAATCAAAATCATATAAGGCATGTTCTCCAACCACAATGGAATTAATTTAAAATTCGGTAACAAAAGGAAGTTTGGAAAATTCACAAATATGTGAAATTAAATGGCACACTCCTAAATAGCTAATGGGGCAAAGAAGAAATCACAAAAGAAATGAAAATATGTTTTGAGATAAATGAAAATGAAAACACAGCATACCAAAACTTACACAATGGGCTTGATGTAGTACTTGGAGGGCTAGTTATAGCTATAAATGCCTATAGTAAAAAAGAATACCTCAAATGAATAATCTGATCTAAATAATCCATTTGGAGAGATTAGAAAAAGAATGGCAAACTAAACCCAAAGCAAGCAGAAGGAAAAAAATATAGACTACAGTGGAAATAAGTGAAATAGGGAATAGAAAAATAGAGAAAATAAACAAAACCAAAAGTTGGTTCTTTGAAAATATCAACAAAATTGATAAACCTTTAGCTAAGCTGATCAAGAAAAAAAGATAGACTCAAATTATTAAAATGAGGAACAAAAGAGTGGGCAACTCCCTACTGCCCATATCAAAATAAAAAGGATTATAAGATAATACTATGAACAATTGTATGTCAGCAACTTGGATAACCCAGATAAAATTGACAAGTTGCTCCAAAGTTACAAACCACTGACTCAAAAAGGAACAGACATTCCGAATACACCTATAACAAGTAAAGCAGCTGAGTTAGTAATAAAATTTTCCAGAAAGAAAGACCCACAATCAGCTAGCTTCTTTGGGGGAATTTTGCCAAATACCTCAAGAATTAACACCGAGCTTTCACAAACTTTTCCAAAAAATAGAAGAGGTAAGAACATTTCCCAACTCATTCTATGAAGCCAGTATTATCCTGATACTGATACCAAAACCAGAAAAAGACATCACACGAGAACTCTAGGCCAATAGCCCTTATCAACAGAGATCCAAAATTCTCAAGAAAATACTAGCAAACAGAATCCAGCAACATACATCATGGCCAAGTGGGATTTAATCCAGGATTGTGAAGTTGGCTTAACATGTGAAAATGAATCAACGTAATGCACCTTATCAATAGACAAAAAATGATCACATGACTACATGATCATCTCAACAGACAAAGAAAAAGCATTGACAAAATCCAACTATATATGGATTGAATGTTTATATTCTCCCCAAATTTATAAGTTGATGGTATCAGGAGGTGAGGCCTGTTATAAGGGTGAAACTCTCATAAATGAGATTAATACTTTATGAAAAGAGACGTGGGAGAGCTTGCTTCTTCTCTCTTTGCTCTCTGTTATGTGAGGGAACAGCAAGAAAACAGCCATCCACAAACCAGAAAGGGGCCTCTCACCAGAATCCAACCATACCGGCACACTGCACTTGGACTTCCCAGCCTCCAGAACTATGAGAAATAACTGTCTGCTTTGAAGCCACCCAGTCTATAGTAATTTGTTATAGCAACCCAAACTGACAAAGACACCAACACCCTTTTACAATAAAAGCACTCAGTCAAATAGGAATAAAAGGGAACTTCCTCTATTCAATAAAGGCCAACTGTGAAAACCCCACACACACTATTATACTTAATGGTGAAAGACAGAATGCCTCCCCCTAAAGTTTAGAACAAGACAAGAAAGCCCATTCTTACCATTTCTAATCAACATTTACTCGAGGATCTTAACAGGGAAATTAGTCAAACAAAATAAAAAAATGATATTCGGATTAGAAAGGTAGAAGTGACACTATCTACATCTGGAGATGACACTCTTGTGTATAAAAATCCTGAGGAGGAATACAAACACGCACACGCACGCGCGCGCGCACACACACACACACACACACACACACACTGTTAGAACTGACAAGTGAGTTCAGCAAGAATGCAGAATACAAGACCAATGTCCAAAAATCAATTGTATGTCTATATACTTAGCAGTGAGCAATCTAAAAATTAAATTGGAGAAAAAACTTCATTTACATAACATCAAAAAGAGGAAAATACTTAGGAATAAATTTAACAAAATAAACACAAGACTTCCTCACAGTAAAAACTAAAAAACATCATTCAAAGAATTAAATAAGATCTAAATAAATGGAAAGATATCCCATGATCATGAACCCGAAGACTTCAAGTTGTTAAGACAAAAATGGTCCCCCCAGTTGACCTACGGATTCAATGTAATTCCTATCAAAATGCCAACTATCTTTTTTGTGTGTAAAACGACAAGCTGATGCTAAAATTCAGATGGTACAAGGGACCTGGAATAGCATAAACCATCTCAAAAAAGAATGACAAAGTGAAGGGACTCAGACGTCCTTACACATAAAGCTACAGTCATCATGACATTGTGGTATTGACATAAGATTGACCTATACATCAGTGGAATTAAATTGAGAGTCTAGAAATGAAGCCTCATATTTTATGGTCAATTGATTTTGACAAGGGTGACAAGACAATTCAAAGGAGGCAAGAATAGTCTTTTTAACAAATGGTGCACGAGTGGCCAAACTATGTGCAAAAGAAGGAATCTGAATCTCTACCTCACACCATATAAAACACTAACTCAAAATGGAGGAAAAATTGAATGTGTAAGAGATATTAGATAAAACTGTAAAGCTTTTAGAAGAAAATATAGAAATAAGTCTTTGTGACTTTTGATTTGGCAGTGGATTCTTAGATACAACATCGAAAGCATAAGCAACAACAAAAATATACATTGGGCTTCATAGAAATTAAAATTTTTGTATTGCAATGGATGCCGTTATGAATTGAAAAGATAACACATAGAATAGTAGAAAGTATTTGCAAATTATATAACTGACAAGAGACTCACATGCCGAATACATAAAGAACTCTCACAACTCAACTAGTTTCCCTTGGTCCTTGTGGCCATAAATAAAACCTGGACTCTTAGGTGTTTGAAGCAGTGGTGCACAAACTCTACTGCATCAAAGAGCAGGGTTGCAAGATTTAGCAAGTAAAACATAAAACATCAAGTCAAATTTAAATTTCATATAAACAATGAAGAATTTCTTAGTATAAGTAGGCCCATGCAATATTTGGAACAAGTTTAACTGAGTGTCCTATATTTTATGTGGCAACCCTACCCAAGAATCACCTTGAGGCTTCTTAAATGCAGATTCCTAGCCCCAACCCCAGAGAGCATGATTAAGCAGCCCTGAGATGGGACTCAGGAAGCCCCAGACTCTCTTAATCAGCCCATAAGGACTCTAACACAGGCGTCCAGGCCACATTTTGAGAAACATTGATGAAATTCTCCAGAAGTCATAAGAACCTTCACAATAGCTTCTTGCCATACTCCTTAGAGCCATTCATACTCCAAACTAACATGTAACATGGAATGTAAATTTTGCAAAAATCTATGCCTTGAAATAACGTGTCAAATAAAAGGGCAAAGGAAAGAAAAATAAAACAAAATAATAGACAACAGCAATAACAAAACTCTTGAAGGAATTCAACCAAGTTCCCATTGTGACTTTTCTGCCATATTCCGGGGAAATGTGATTAGCCCACACAGGCTATAGAAAGCACCTCGAGCAACAGAATATACAGATAATTATGCATTTTTCCTCATTTTCTTCAGGTCACCCAAATTTGGACACTGTGCTCTAACCACATTTACAAGGGTTCAACAAGAAACCTAACCCACTTTCCATCCACAGCCTCGACAATCTTGACCTCGATTTCCTGCTCATAGAGGGTGCGTAACATCCGGTCCCGTCTGTCCTTCCTGCGTTTGAGGTTGATCATGAAGATCTAATGCAGGAAGAGAAAAAGGGAAAGAAACACAAGTCTTACCTTAGGCTGTCTGAAAAGTTAAGTAAATGGAAGGACCAAAGTTTCAGTTAGAATAAGGAGTGGAAAAAATAGGGAAAACCCTGGTGAAAGTTTATTTATATTTCATATCAAGTCAAATGATGTAATCCAAACAGAGTTACTTCAAAACTGAGCCACGGGCAGTGACTTCACCCTCTCTCTCTGTTCTCTTGTTGGTGCACATGTTTGCCCTGCTTTTGGAAAGTTCAAAAAGTTACTCTTCAGGTGGGCAAAGGTGAATTAAACCCAAAATATTTAAGACTCAGAGGTAGGAGGTAGGTAGTTTGGCCAGCGTGTTAGATTTTTTCAGCAGACATAAGTCCATGTCCTGACTGTTATTTACTAAATGTTTGCTTTGGCCTGGTCTCTCTGTCTCAGTTTCCTCATCTGTAAAAGTGGGGTGATACTGCTCTATGGGCACTAAAAAATATTAGCTATTCTTACAGTTTATATCCCCTATAATACATTTCAAGTTATTCAAAGAATGAGGAAAATCATCTTAACACATCCTTTTTATTTCCAATTATCAAGGTCTCAATTTTAATAGCTTCTTTGCCAGAATTCTTCAACTCCCCTGGAGGCATGAGAATTTTCCTAAAAGAAGTAAAGAGAAGGGGCCCCACTCTTGGGGGGTAGTAGCCCTTTGAGGAATGGAGCAATGGAAAAACATCATTTCCACCTCATACTCGTCCATGAAATCCCCCAAAATACGCACTCAGATTTCTTCCCACGAGGGCTGGGTCCGCCTGTAGCCTCTCACGTTAGCCCCTAAGTTCCCGATGGCTGTTCTAGACACATGCATATCATGAAGCCACTGCAGAGAGTTACGGATAGTGAAAGTGTTCTGACTTTTCCCAGATTTGAGGAGCCACAGACGTACCTCAAGACCCATAAATGCTATTACAGGTAAATACGTGTTTTCATGAGGTCCTTTTGCTACAAGCAGTAACAAACTCACCTTGAACACTAAACTAGTCCTCTGAGAGTGGGAGATTTCAGCTGTCTGCAAGAAATGCTGATGAGGGGGCGCCTGGGTGGCTCAGTTGGTTAAGGTCTGACTTCAGCTCAGGTCATGGTCTCACAGTTCATGAGCTTGAGCCCCGCATCAGGCTCAGAGCCTGGAGCCTGCTTTGGATTCTGTGTCTCCCTCTCTCTCTGCCCCTCCCTGGCTCGTGCTCTGTCTCTCTGTCTCTCAAAAATGAATAAATGTTAAAAAAGAAAAGAAATACTGATGAGGAGAAGCCTGCAGGAATAAGGGGGATAACTTTGGCTTCAGCCTGACTTGACCATCCAGACGGCTTTGAGGAAGACATTTAATGCTTCAGGGTCCAGTTCCCCTGTTTGTAAGAACAGGGAGTCAAATGACCTCATCTCGCAAGTACAACACAGATTAAAATGTCTACGATATGTGGCTTAGGTAAAGCTCACTTTATGCTGTGTCTGGAATAAAGAAGAAACTATATCTTGTAACCAGCTGGGGTTCAGACTTTACTGGGGGTAAAGCTGTGGTTCGAAGAGCCATTTGAACGTAATCACCGCTATGTTTTATGTTTTACTGGATTAAAAGCTACACTAACTAAATGTTCAACCGTTCCTTACAAAACATTCTCGCTTCATCTCTTTATAAAGCCCTGGGCAAGGAAACTAATGGGAAAACGAGATGTCCCCTTTAAAGAAATTATCCACCTGATTTAGGGCAAAGTGATTTAGGTGCATCATGATTTCATTACTTCTCTGATTTACCTAACTGGGTAATTATTTAAAAAAAAAAAACAATTTCTGTGGTGACTCTAACTTGCCTTGTTATTTGTGATTTTATAACTTCGTAGATCGTGTTCTTTCACATTTCGTGTTCTTCCTGTTTAGAATCACACCTTGATGGGCCGTGTTTCGTCCCACGATTTTAAAAGATACGGAAAGGGAGGGGTGTTTCCTCATGTCTACACATGAAGCTACCTGAGGCCACTCCAGGAGAACAAAAATAAACCCAAACAAAACAAAACAAGAAATGAACAGAAATGCAACAAAAAAATCCCCGCAAGCCAGAGACCTCTATTCTGGGAAGACTTTAGTAAATAATAATTCGGTCCCAGTTTTCTGCCAGGACAAGTCAATAAAAATTGTAAGCCGTGAAGAAAAAACACAGACGGCTTGCTCATACTTAGTGGATAGCAAACAGAGGAAGAGCTACATAGCCAAACGTAGCCCAGACACCACCACAAGGTCATGGAGTACTGGGAGAAAGAAAAAGGCCCCTGTAAATTTCTTTTCCCACCATCTTATCTCTGTTCTCAAGCCCAGGGGAATCACTTCCTATACCTGTATCACTTCCTAGAATTGGCATTTTCCAGAAGGCTTCTAGGGGTGACCCAGTCCTTATACCCACATCCAAAGCAGAGCTAGAAGATCCTGCTTTCATCCCCTTTGATTTCCTTTGCTTCGGTCCTCACAGGAATGTGTTTCAAATGACTATATACAAAGACACGTGGGGTCTCTCACCTAGAGAACCGAGGGCTGATGAGAGTGATAGGAAAGGATGGCTCTAGTAAGATGTAGAAGCTGGTACAGTGTGTGGTCCTGCAGCCTCATTGTTCTCAAGAATTCTTTGTACTTCCTTCTGATTGCTCTCTCCCACATTAAAATCATCTCTTCTCGTTCTGCCCTCGGTGCAAAGAGCATCACAGCTGCTCTTTTCCACTTAATCGTGAAATACTCCCTCCCATTCCTGAAGCCCAGATCCACTTCGACTTTATAGAAGAAATAGTTCCCATCCCAGCAGCTTGGAGATGGCTGTACTTTGGGGACATGTATTATACAGTACAGGATGATAAACAAGGCTTTTTCCTGCAATGGAGCTGTGCCAGTGAGCACAGAGCACCAAGCTTGGCCTACGACATATACAGAATCCACGGAAAAATTCTGTCTCAGTTTGTGGGTTCCTCAGTCACTGCCCTAATCTCTAGATCATCAAGCTTTTGAATACAGATCAGCAGCTACATGACATAAGCGACCCAAAAAGGATTCAGTGACTTGGAGGCACACTTCCGGCACTCCCAAGTAGCTCTTGTGTATGTTACCAAGAGAGTCATTGCTTAATATTCTTGCTTCCTTCTTTATGCAATCAAAACTTTATAATAGGGGCACCTGGGTGGCTCAGTCGGTTTAGCATCCAACTCTGGATTTTGGCTCAGGTCATGATCTCACGGTTCCTGGGATAGAGCCCCTTGTGGGGTTTTCTCTCTCTCTCTCTCTCTCTCTCTCTTTGCTCCTCCCCCGCTCATTTTCTCTCTCCCTCTCTCTCAAAAATAAATAAATCAATTAAAAAACAAACGAACAAAAACTTTATAATAAATATGGCCCTCGGAGTGCTACTATGAAGTCCTTGCCCACTGAAAGGCAGGATTTTACTATAGGTTTCTTTTTTCTCTTTTTCTTTTTCCTCTCGACCCTACCCTCAACCTGTGTCCGTGGAAGAGCAGCACAGAGAAAATAAAGCACAGACTGTTCCAGAATGGTTTCCATCCACTCAGAATAAAGTTAAGGTCCTACAGTATCTAAAACGTATACCCTCTTACCTGACCCTTGAATCTTGATTGTAAAGTTTACAAAATATAGCAATATCTGCTCCTAGAAAATGTGTAATGCACTCAAGACTAAACAGTAACATCTTTCCAATGTAATGATTAATTCACTTTTACCATGATGCTCCTTTAAAAAATTTTTTTTTTAACTTGGGTATAGTTGACACACAACATTACCTTAGCCCCGGGTGTGTACGATGTTCTGTTTTTAAGACAAGAAAGCTGAGACACGACAACAACTGAGTCGTTTTCCCATGATCTCAGCATCTTTCCAGCAGCCAGGCCAGTCTTGCCAGCTCTCAAATGTGTCATCAGGCTTCTGCTCTAATATAAACATGTCAGCGTGCCACATACAGGCACATGTGTGCACGTGCACACACAGACCCCTTCCTACCTCATCAAATCCCATCTTGTCTGGATATTTGGGACGACAGACACAAACTGGGAGGGCTCCATCGGAGGACGGTCGACTGGAAGACACAAGGAACACACAGAGGGCTCTGTGAGAGAAAGGCTCAGAGAACAGGATTCCCTCCACACACCTGATGTCTAGGAACACAACCTGGATGTCCGGGGCAGGGGGTAACTGCTCAGCACTTCTCCAAGACTGAGTGGCTACACAGGAGCCCCGAAGGGCAGGGTTTCAAGAACACTTGTTTATATGCAGACTGCAATATTCGCCCCATTTCCTTTAAGACTTATTTTAAGAGGAGATGGGAGTCTGTCTAGGGTAAAGGTTGAGGGTAAAGGCTCTGGAGTCAGATGACGTGAGTCCAAACCTCGGTCTGTGAAGGTCTGGAAGGTCAGATGACCTCTCCAAACCTGCTTCTTCATCTGTTAAATCAGGATAATAAAAGCGTATCTCTTAGGGTGTGGTAAAATTTAAATGAGACCTGTATGCAAAGCACTCATCCCAGTAAATTAGCGTAGTAAAAACTCAGTAACTTTTAAGCCATTACTTTACTGTGGCTCATAATGAAAGACCTCAGAACTGGGTCAGACTTCTTTTAAATAATGCTTTCTCTGTCTGTTTTAAAGGGCCAAAGTCTGGGACTATTTTTATCCCATCCAGGCAGGTTTAGCTACAGGTATGCAAAAGGGCCTTTATTTTAACACAAACTTGCCTCCGGGGGACAGCCCACATCCCAGCACTTGGTACAGGGCTACCAGGTAAATTTCTAGATGGGAGTGACACTGCATCTTAAGTAATAAAAGATTTATTTATTTGATACTCCAAAAAAGTTGTTTTTTTTTTTTTTTGCAAACTTCACATTTGAAAGGTCGGAAGCAATGCTCAGTGAAGAATCTGAAGAGGACTTGAAGATTTCTGGAACTGCAAATTCAAAGTACTCATTTCGTTTTCCTTAAAGGGATAATACAAAGAAAACAAGTGCGAGCTGGTAACTGGGAGGTTTGAGGAGCCGTTGGTGATGGCCTTCACTACTGTTCAGCAGTACCCATGGCCTCCATTCTGGGCTTATGAGAGGAATCACTTGAAATTGGTCATGGCCTCATGAACTACTGCTTCTCAGCTCTGCAGGCCCTTCCCCCACCCCACCCTAGCACAATGGCTGGAGTAGCAGATGTTGATAAGGGAGAAATCCCACATTTGAAGCAGCCTCGAATGATGTGCTAACATACAGAGGACATCTGCCCAACGGACACCAGATCCACTGTAGACCCTGAGTAAGAAGAAATGAGCCATTGCAGGACTTTGTCACTGTTTGATATCCTAGCATGACCTCTTCACCCTTCTGACTGAGAGACACTGTCCAGAGTAGGTTTTAACTTACCCTCCCCTGCGATATTAAAGAGAAACCACGACATCCAGTGTCACTTGTGATCCAGTAACATGAAGCTCGAGAAGGCGGTGAGACAGGTTTCCTAAACTAAACCCAAGAGTTGTTGGTCTCATTACTTCAGCCCTGACCCCTGTGGTCACATTTCTGTGAGTACGCAGCGCATGTGTTTCTGTTTCCACTAGAAGCCAGGAATATTTTGTTCCTTTCTGCTCTACCCCACTCCTCATTAATTTTTTTTTAAATCAACAAATATTGATTGAGAGGGCACCATGTACAGAGTTAGGCTTTTAAGAGAAAGAAACTTAACATACAAACTCCTTTTTGTTCATAATGTTGTTTGAGGAGCTGTCTGGCTCTCCCTCCTTGGGCCTTGGAGTTGGGAGGGGGTTGTATTTTGAGTTACCCTTTTCACGCTGTTGGTCTCTGTCTGGCACTCACATGGTCCGTGTGGCTTTAGCATTTCAGCCAAAGAGACTGCCATTTTGCTTCCATCAAACATGGGCAGTCACTGCATTCACAGGACAAGTGTCTCCCAGAAGCCACAAGTGGCTAGCTCCTGAAAGCCACCATTGAGCAAAAATATGAGAACTATGCCTGGGTTTTGTCACTGAAGACAGAACTAAACCACTAGGAAAGCCAGGGAATGATACAAGTAAGACGTATAAACCTTACTATGCAAGGAGAAGGGATGTGTCTTTGCTTCATCAGAGTCAAAGGTAAGGTGTATCCCAGCTTCTGTTTGGGGTCATTTCTGACCTCATCATTCCTAATTTATCAATCCCTCATTGAATGCCTCCCTAGACATAGTCCCCCACTGTGCCACCAATTGGGAAAATATGCTTCTTTGGCTCTTAGATAGTTTCAAGATCTATGAATAATCATCGTAGCTATTATTGTGGAGGTCCTATTACTCACTGAACTCTGGGTTACACTCTCCACACAAGTAATCACAGTTATTTTAATCTCTAAAACAGGTACCATGGGATAAGTATGAGTGTCCCTATTTTTACAGATAAAGAAGCAAAGGTTTAAATAACTTGCCCAGGATCATAGAGCTGATAGAACAGTTACGTGAACCTAAGTCTGATTCCTGAATCCTTTGCCCCCACTCTGCCAGTCCCCAAAACTAGTCCTTGGTAGCCATTGGCATCAATTGGCCTTGGCAACTGGGCTGAATTCACAGTAACTCAGTTAGCTGAGCCTTTGCTTCTGAGTGACCACTGCTTGTTGCCTTTTCTGTAGTCCATACTGGGGCACGCACCGTCCAGTGTACAATGAACCAGCCCAGTCATGCATCCCAAAACAGTGGAGAGGTTGTGCTTGTACCAAATCCTAACTAAATCTTAATCATTTCATCATAATCTCAAAGTTGTCCTGAACTTCTTTGATTGCTGCAGTTACCACTTTAGCTCAGGTCCTCACTCACCATACCCGGGCTGTTTTAGTATTTTTCAAACACTCATGCACTTAGGCTTGCCTCATTCTAACTTGTTACGCACACTATGGTCAAAATAATCTTCAAGCCCAGCGCTGTTTGCGACCACAATGGTCACACTTGACGCCCTGCAATTTGTTAAGTGTTTTCATTGTCAACCACATCATTTATCTTCATTTATTTTGGGGGATTATTTGTTTTTATAGATAAAGAAATTGAGACCCACCTGGATGTAGACTTGCCCAAGGTCAAATAGTGAATAAACTGGTGCCCAAGATCAAATAGTGAGCAATTGGTAAGATTACTGGACCTTCTGATTTCACATGCAATAATCTTAATAGTCTTTACATGACATTCTGTTGCTCCAAAATGTTGTTACTGAGAATGGGCACCTAAGATCTCCCATCACCTCATGCTCTGACTTGCAAGATGATAATCCTCATGCCACATATAACCCATTTACTTCTATCGCCGTTACAAGATCTAACTTCCTGCCATTCACCCCCCAATTTTCTATACAGGAAGCACCATCCCAAATTTTCTGTATAGCTCCTAACATCTGAAATGAGTAAGTACCTGCAGAATGATAGACACGGTGCTTTCAGCAAGCATCAGCTCTTGTTACAGTCTCCCACCTCCCACCCAACCCAGGCTCTTTCTCTCCGATCTCTGAAGCCCCAGTCTGTAATTCATCAGCTCTTTGACATTTTTGGTCCCTTATTTTTTCTGAAGGTCTCTTCATCTTTTGATTTTAACTAAAAACTTGGCTTTCCTTTAAGAACACCTTTCACCTGTGAGAGTAGAAGCCGAATTTTCTCTCCTCCCCCAACTCACTCCAACTGTTTTCCTTTCATCCTTCAAAACTCCCAGCTTCTTTGAAGTGTATCTTAGCACCCTCTGTCTCCTAGTCATGCCTCCTCAGCCACTGATGATGACAATCCTTGGCTCACAGTCTTGCTGTCCCCTGCTATCATCCTTAAAACCTCAGCATCCACCCAACAGCCTGGCTTCTAGGTCCTTGTGCCAACTGTCATTCTTTCAGTGACCCACAGCCATGCCTGCTTTCATCACATCCTTCATGTCCTCATGTCCATCGGCTCCCGATCCAATGGGCCAGCACTCTTACCCCACTCGTAAAGACCCTCGATTTGCTCCCATTGATCTTGTTCGGTAAAATCACAATCCTGCTTAAACCTGATTACCCACTTACTCAGCACCAAGAATACTGCAAGAGAAATTCGCACAATTGCGTTGACTGAATCACTTTAAAATTACAACCACAGATGTCAAATTGGCAGTCGACACTGCCAAATGATGCAACTATACTTCCATAGTAAATTTACTTTCCCACTCCCTGAGGGATCTGTTTTATGCCTTGCCCTCTCTCCTGAAGCCTCTGGCATCTCTCTCAAGCTGATGTACTACATACTTCATAAAGAAAATATTCAAAGGCGACATAGACCTTCCTTTTCCTTCTACTTCCGGTGCCCAAAGCCAGCTCCATCTGCACCTACACGTTCTGTCTTCCCATCTGCTAAAGTGGAAGAAGCATCTCTGTTCCCACCTCGGACAACTTCTCCAAAATTGTCCTAGATTACATGGCTTCTTATTTTCTCAAGGACTTCAGCCTTACAACTAACTTCTCTTCTACATCATCTGGTTCTCCTTATATAGTGGATTTTTCTTGTTAGCATTTAAATATGCTAAAATCCTATCTCAACAAACACAAAACAAAACAACCTCTCCTATCTCTCATTCCCTTTCAGCCACCATCCTATCTCTCTCTCCCCATCTCAACAAGATTCCACTTCCCCATCTCCCCATTGTCCTCCCTTTGGCTCACTCCTATGGGCTGGTGTCCCTGTCATTGCACAGCGGTGGCTCTTGGCTCTTATCGAGGTCATCACAGATCTTTATCTTGACAGAACCAACGAGAAATTCCCTATCCTCATTTTACCGGGCTTCTCAGCAGCATCTGGCTCCTTCCCTGAGACACTTCTCAATTTTTCCTTCCAGCTTTTTGGCTGTTTGTCTCCCCCCAAGGATCTGTCCTCTTCCTCCCCTCTTCTCTTTCTGTGATCTTTAACTAAACAAGTGCACACTGTTCCATGACTTCAAATGTCCTTTCAATGCTGATGACTCTCAGATGTCTGTCTCCAGATGGAGTGTCTTCCCTGAACTCCAGACTCCCATCCAAATATCTCCTAATCTCTGTATTCAGATGTTTAAAAAACATCATAAGCTTACATGACCAAAACTTCCCTCCCCAAATCTTTTCCCATTTCATTAAATGGTGTGCCAGACCACAATCCTGGTGTCCTCTGGATTCCTTGCTTTCCTTCGTGGACTGCATCTGGGTCTCTGTAAGTGCCGTTGGCTTTACCAAAAATATACCCTAAATCCACCCGCTTCTCATCACCTTTCTGCTACAGCTTGTATCCCAAACGCCATCTTCTCTCACCAAGAGAGAGGTATCGCTTCTCCTATACTCAAGTATCCACACCACAGACAGAGTGATCTTTCTAAATGTATCAATAATGTCATGCCCCTCCTTTCCCCCAACCCAAATGGAGTCCCACTAGAATAAAATCTGAATTCCTTACTGTGGTCACAAGCCACCGCACGATCTGGACACTTCTTCCTTCACGATCTCATCTCCTTCTACTCAGCTCCTCATTTTGGGTACTCTAACCACGTTGACCCTTTTGTCTATGGAGCATTACAAGCTCTCCAGACAGCCTTTGCAGTTCTTTCTGCTTGGAACACTCTTCCCCCAAAAGTTCATGTGGCTGCTCCCTGGATATAGTGTCTGTATCTCTGTGTTGGCACATAAATTCACCGATGGCAGGGCTTCTGCTGACTTTACTCACTGTCGGATCCCCAGCACCTTGAACAATCCATGGAACATAGCAAGTGTTTTCCTTACAGCCTCTTTCTTCTAAGACCTTCCTTACCTCCTTACTGCTTTCCGGATGGCATTCTGTCTTAGTGGGGCATTCAGGGACCACAACGATTAAGCCACCCCAACCTTCAAACTTCATTTTCCTCTACTGTTTAATGTCAAACCTCCTTGCAGGGCGAGGATGCTTTTCGAACAGTATCTTTGCTCAGTCCAGTTCCTCTGCCTATAGTGCCCTTGCCATATCACTCCTTCTGTGTACACTGCATACTTCAGGCAAAGCCCAGCTTGACAGCCCCCGGGACTTGAAGCTCTCGGAGAACACGCCTGCCGGAGCAAGTTCTCACTATTCCAAATTTCAATTGCCCTTAAATCTTCTCCTTGCACAAAGCACTATCCTGCATGATTGGGGTCTTTTTTATGTTTGTCCTGTGTCTCCAGTTAAATATATACACCCCAAACAGAGAACTGGTTGCAAAATGTTTTGAACCCCCCAGTACCCTCATAGGTTGTAGGAAGGCATTCAGTGTTTGTACATAAATATAATTCCTGTTCGAATGCTTCAATTGGTATCGTCTATTAGCAGCCAGTTCTTTCCTGCCATTGGGCTCCAGATGCTGTGGAAGTACTTTTAACATCTGGCCCATCTTTCCCGGGGCCAGTCGATGGATATGATTTCATTATTAATCCTTAATCCCTCGGGGGCCTCCAGTCTATATTTCTATATTGCTACCCTCAAAGGTTTATTTTCTAATTATTTTTCTTACTCCAATTACGTTCTACCTTTTAAAATTCAGAATCTGAAATTTTAACAGAATTCTAACTAAAGAAGGTAAATACAAGAATTAAATAAAATGCCACATATAAGGGCCTAACCACAGAGCCGGTGTGTATCGGAGATCAGAAATGGCGGCTATAAATTACAGCTTCTTCTCAGATGAATTCCACTTGCGTAGCATATTTGTAATTTCTAATAATTAAAAACTTTATCGACAATGTGTGTGCTTCTACACACAGGGAAGCTTCTGTGCTCTCAGTTCTGTGGGGGAAAGAAAACAAGAGAAGGCAAGTCTTTCACTGGCTTTCTCTGAACTGGCAGCTACTTGGAGTCAAGTCTGGCAGGCACGAAACAGGGGTGAAAGCGGGGCGTGGGTGGCACATTACCAAGGTCAAACTGACTCATAATAACAGCAACTCTTCAATGTTTTACGGAGTTGCTGTACATTATTTTATGTGCTCCTCCCAACCCTGCAAAGTGAGTGCTATTATCCTCACTCCACGGATAAAGGAACTAAAGCTCGAGGCAGGGGTTGGGGTTAGGGGGTTTGGGGGGATGAATTCTTCCTCCGGGAGTGACAGGCCTTGGGTTGAAATTCATTATGCTGCATTCCGGTTCAGTGCTCTTTGCAATACAATTTTCATTCATTTCCTCACTTGTTCTTTCGCTTGTGTGGTCACACTTGGAGCAAATACTCGTTTGGTACCAATCAGATGTCCTGCCCTGTGCTAGGTGCTTGGGATAAAAGGCAGTCAGA
Source organism: Paguma larvata (assembly GCA_030068075.1). Lineage (NCBI taxonomy): Eukaryota > Metazoa > Chordata > Mammalia > Carnivora > Viverridae > Paguma > Paguma larvata. The sequence continues at coordinate 20,010,075 of CM057840.1, forward strand.
TGCTGCCCTGGTCTAGAACACAGATGCTAGGCAGAAACAGTATGTATTAAAGAAATTCACAGCAAGAACTTCATAGGGGCTGGTTCAAGAAATACTATAACCAAGAACCAGCTCCCTAGTCAATCCTCATTCCCCTCTATGAATGCTGGGGATTTTTTTTCTACATTATCCCTGCTATTCTCTATATACTTAGAGAACAATAGTGTCTCTTACTGCTTTTTTCAAACCCAAGGACCCTGAGATGAGGGAAGACTGGACGGCTTGCAAGCTAGCACGCACATCGGCATGCAGAGGCTGTGATGGTAGGGGGGCATCTCTCCTCATCTCACGTATGGTCCGTGCACGTACTTTGTTCGGCATCACTGATGTGCCCCTGCTATGTTGAGCTGACTGATATTTTGCAAACAGAAGCTTATATAAATACAGTAGGAGAATCTGCTATTTAAAGGAAATTTCTTTTAATTTATTATTTAAATCTTTTAATTTATTATTGACTTCCTTACCCTCTGGTCCCAACCATGTTTCTTAAAAAAATCCTCTGCTTTTCCTCTATTTCCTTGCCTCTTGACTACTTCTACAACACTGTGAATTCTGACTCAGCCTTTTCTGAAACCATTCTTGTTATGGGCATTGGCTGAAAAAATCCACTGGACTTCTTTTTCAGTCTTTATCGTACTTGAACTCCCTTCCACATCTCATGCTTCTGTTTTATTGAAATTCTGTGACATCACATTATCCTGTTATTGAATCCCAACTCAACGTCTTTAGGCTTCATAGATTCATCTCTCCATCTACTCACTGGGCATGTCAGCCTATACTCATTTCTTCATTTCTTCATTTCTTCATTCAATCATTCAACAAATCTTTACTGGGTGTCTACCAGGTGACAGAGCAAGGGCTATGCCTTGATATTAACATGATGGAACAGCTTCAAAAGACTAGGTGTTAACTCTTCTTTAAATGTTTGGTAGAATTCTCCTGGGAAGCCATCCAGCCAGGACTTGTTTTTTGGGAGATTTTTGATTACTAAGTTGATTTCTTTACTGGTTATGGGTATGTTCAAATTTTCTATTTCTTCTTGTTTCGGTTTTGTTTCTAGGAATTACATGTTTCTAGGAATTTGTCCCTTTCTTCCAGGTTGCCCAATTTATTATGAGCATATACTTGCTCATAATATTCTCTTATTATTGTCTGTATTTCTGCAGTGTTGGTTGTGATCTCTCCTTTTTCATTCTTGATTTTATTTATTTGGGTCCTTTCCTTTTTCTTTTTGATCAAACTGACTAGAGGTTTATCAATTTTGTTAATTCTTTCAAAGAACCAGCTCCTAGTTTCATTGATTTGTTCAAATGTTTTTGTTTTGTTTGTTTGGTTGGTTGGTTGGTTTCAATAGCACTGATTTCTGCTCTAATCTTTATTATTTTCTGTCTTCTGCTGGTCTTGGTTTTTATTTGCTGTTCTTTTTGAGATGAACATGATGAACAAGGCATTTACTGTCTGAGGGTGAGGAACAGGAAATAGATATTCACAGGCACCTCAAGGGGTCTAAATATGAACTCATGATTTTTCTTTGCAAATGTCTCCTTTATTCTGCATGCTCTATACCATTTAAGACTCTTACTATTATCCCAAAACACTCAAGTCAGAACTTAGAAGTTTTTCTCTGCTTCCCTTTCGCTCAGCTGCAAACTCTTGGTTAAGTCCCTTCAAGCCTATGTCATACAGTTGTCTTAATCTTTTCCTACCTCTCCATTCCCCCTGTTCCTGCTCTAGCTCAGACCCTCACCATCTTTTGCCTAGGTTACTATGTAATGTCAAAAACGATCTTTTCACTTCTGGTCTCAGCCATCCACTGCCCCATCCTACTCCAGATTTCATCCTGACATTTCTCTGCTAAAAATCCCTTTAAGGGTTCCTCTCTTTTCAGGAAAAGTCCAAATGCCTCCTTATACAGGAGAGGTCCTTCTGGCTGGGCCCTTGCCCACTTTCCAGCCTCACTTCCTGCCTCCCCAACCATCACCACTGCCTACACATGCACCTCCTATACTGCAGTGATGAGTAACAGAATTTCTCAGATACGGCATGAAAATGACCTGCAAATATTCCCTCCTTTGGGAACCCATTTCCGACATCCTCCCCTAGGCGGGGTTTCACCATTACCTTCTCCTTTAGCCACCACTGAATATTATACATAATAATTATGACAGCGAGTGACTACTGAGCATTTACCAATCCTGACATCATGCTATGCCCAGAGGCAATAACAAGGCAGGGTTTAAGGACGAAAGCTTTGCAGATAGCAAGACTGGTTAAAATCCCGACCTGTCATTTGTTTAGCAAAATGATCTAGAGCAAGTTACTTACACTCTCTATACCTCAGTTTCTTCATCTTTAATATAGGGATAATAAAAACCTTGTCATTGACTGTTGTTAGGATTAGTGAGACAATATACAAAAAATGCTTAGCACAGTATCTGCTACATGATTACCTATTATTAAGTTGAAGTCATAATTATTGATATTAGACTTTATTTGTATAAAGTCTATATACATATGCGCATAGATATATAAAATGGAGAATTTGCCCCCACACACTAAAGCTTTATCTCCATTTCATAACTAAGGAGGTTAGATTACTTTTCCAAAGTCATATAATTAGAAAGCAGTAAAAGTTTTGGGTTTAAATCTACACCACACAACACCATTACAGCCCTTCCGATATTGTACGAAATGTATTCACTGTGTACCCAGCTCTCTGCCTGGATGGGAAGCTCCCTAAGCTTGTCATATTGATATGTCACACAGGAAAAGTGTAAGAACGAATGAACAAATGAATAGCTATGGTTCGGCCAAGGCAGACGATGGCTGTGAGACCACAGCCCCGGGAGAGGGGAAAGGTGGCTGGTGTGGTCACGGAGGCAGTGGAACAAGAGCCGTCACCCTGGCTCCTGGGTCACTCACTCATTGCTTCTATCTGCACGTGGATGAGGTTCTCGATGTCCTCCTGCAGGGTCTGATGGGGCTTCAGGGGGATGGGCAGGTAGCCATAGTGCTCTCTGTTGCAGAGGTACATCTGGATGCCTGAGGACCCAAGAGAGACACAAAAGCAACCAATCAGAAAACACGGTTCTCTAGAGACAAGTAAGGGAAAAAAGCTCGGACTGTAGCTCAAGCTGGGTTTGGCACTGGAAATGAACAAGTAGTTGTTTCAGACACTGCCCGTAGGCCTCAAAAATGCTCTTTATTAAGAAAATTTAACACAGCATTGGGGGCTAATAAAAACCGGGGGCCATTCTCCGGCTCAGAGGAAATTGATTTTTTTCTCTCTGAAGAAAAAGCATACCCGTGGTCTGAAATGAACACTAAAGGCACGAAGGGATCAAAAGGAGGCAAGGAATTCCCATTCCAGAGAACAGAATGGAACACTGTAATCCACCTACAGGAAATAACAAGAAGAGGAGGAATAAAATCCACATTTGATATGAAAGCAAACAGGAAAATCCTGCGAGGCTGACAGATTATTAAAGCTAAATCTAGGCATATGGAGAACAAAAAACAAAAAAATGAAGGAAATTTAGAATTCTCCACGGTTCTCCAAAGTTTTGTTTCTTCTCTTAGCAGGCGTGGACTTGGAGTCAACCAACAGACGTGAAACTTGTAGAACAGATTCATAAAGGGACAGAAAAAGACTGCATTTCAAGTCCTGTTAAGAACCTGTCGAATGACAATGCCGGAAACATGCCCCAGCCCTCCTGTGTTCAGCACTGGTTTCAAGGCTGCACGTGGCTAACCCCAAGGGTTGCACGGCATCTGTGTTTAACCAGAAAATTAGGAATATAGGAATCAAGACGGTCTCACAGAGATCTGACAGCCGACGGTCCCGACTAATGGAAAGATTGCTTAGTTAAAAGAACGAGCCTGCCAAGCTCTGCTCCGTGTGTCCAAGCTTCTGATTTGTTAATGGCCATAATCATCTCTACTTTCCAGAGACAGAATTATCCACACAGGGACTTCTCTGTGTTGTGCAGATGAAATTTCCTCCAGTCAGTTGTACCACCTGCCAGATAGGGTGACACTGTCACACGGCATTAACAGAGAAGAACCAGGGAAGAAAGGAGCCTTTAGCCTCCTCCCCACTGATTCTGGGGGCAAATCAGGGCTGGTCCAGCAAGCGTGTCACTTCTCTTGCTTCACCAAGTAAACTCACTAACTCTGCTGTTTGCCCACACAAATACTTCAGGGCCGCTTCAAACCAAAACGTACCCCCTTGCAGAGTCCTGATGAGTTCAGGAAGCGAGAGGAAAATGATTTCATGTTTAGGTTGCCTCGCTATCCCAGTTAGGTAAACCGTTTAACCATGTAACTTTCCAAAGCTTCAGTAAAAAGGGGAGATGAGACTTAGCCAAGCTGTCCACCAAATGTGAAGGGACTTAGAAAGGCGTTTTCACACAGCAAGATCATACATATTTACTCACCATCATCCTTTCTCAAAAAGTGAATGGATGATGCAGAAGAAGGAGAAGGAGGAGGAGGAGGAAGGGGAAGGAAAAGAGGAGGGGGCGGATTGCAGAAAACAAGGAGGCCCTGAGACATAATGGACAGGAGGGGTCAAAGTAGGGGAGAAGAGAAGGGCGTCCCAGTTGAGAGCGGTGGCACCACTCAGATAACAGTACATCAGAAGGTTCCAGAAGAGACATCTTCACAAACATGTAAAAAGAACATCTGATAAATCTGACCATTCTAAGAGATGCTTTGACAATTCGGGCTTAGTTTTAGATTGTATTAGTAATAAGAAAACTAAGGGGGAAAAGGCAATCGTTAAGTTAAATATTGAAGGAAAACTAACCGTGGTCCGTAAGTGGCTCAGCTTCGGATTAGGTTCACATATTATAACATCTAAACAGTGGCCATTGATCTGTCTTAAATTGCCATGGCACTCATCGAGAGGACAAGGTGTTGGGAGGAATGTGTTTGCATTGAGGGAGCACGGCAGAGAGAGAGAGCTACCGCCTCCTCTTCTGTAGTGGACAGTCAATAGATAATGCCCAAAGTAAGGCCAGAGAATCAAGGAGTGGCAATGCAACCATATTATTTAGAAACATGGATATAAAATTATACTTCTGTCATCATCTGGAAGAGTTAAAAGTGCTTATCTTTGGGGTCCCTTGGTGACTCAGCTGGTTAAAGTGTTTGACTCTTGATCTCAGCTCAGGTCATGATCTCACAGGTTGTGGGATCGAGCCCCGTGTCAGGCTCCACACTGAGTGTGGAACCTGCTTGGTATTATCTCTCTCTCTCTTTATGCTCCTCTCTCTCTCCCTTAAAATAAGTAAATAAACTAAAAACAGTGTCTGTCTTCTAGAAGAGGGAAATGATGGTACAGGGGGCTGATGTGCAAGATATTTCTAATTTTATAATAAACTTGGGGGACTATTTGAACTCTTTCAACTATGTGCATGGATGATTTGATAAAAACATAACAATTTTAAAAGGAAGCATGTTGATAATTAGTTAAAGTCTATGAAGGAGTCTGGTACTCTCAGTGAAAGCTACTTCTGGAGAAAACAATTTTCTTCCCCTGTGAAAAAGAATGGTAAACAAAACCATACCTTGAAGCTCTGTGCTTGTCATATGAAAAGAGCAAACATTTTCTTCTACTCACTAGTCCCTTTATACTTGGATGGATATGCTTCTTTTTATCCTCGGGGATGAAAGACCAGATCCAGAGGGGCAATGACTTGAGACCAGATCCAGAGGGGCGATGACTTGCCCAAGGTGGTACAGTAAGTCATTAGTACGAAACCTTTGTCTCTAAAGAGCCAATGCCAATGATCTTTCTATCTGCCCAGGGTTCTGAAGCCCAGGCTCGGAACCAGTAATGACTCTGGGTTGCCATCTCTGCACGTGGGCGGCACTTCAGATCGCCACCAGTGAGGTGCGGGCAGCAGATCTGTGTGCCCGCCACCCACATCTCTTGCCTTTTTTGACTTAACAGCAGACGTTCAGAAGATGACTGGCTGGCGCCAGAGATGGTTCCTGTGGCCATGGTACAAAGCCCACATCTCTGGCCACAATGGGACATGAACTCCTGACCCTGGCTTCACTGTAGCCACAGAGACTCTTCTGTGACCCCTGTGCTCTCTTTTAGGGCTAGCTCCGCAGCCACACCTCTCTGCACGCCACCACACTTGGACTGCGCCTCTCCCTCACCAACCGCATGTGACAACGACTGGAGTCAGAGGTGAAAGGTTAAGGATCAAGGTCTGTGGTTAGATGAGCCCGCTGGGAACATGTAGACCCTTTATTTCCTTTTGGATATTTAAAAAATGATGCTTCATTGGATGAAGCACAACCAGGGATCTTCAGAGAGTGATGACAAGAAAACACAAATTATCTTTCTTTTTTTTAAAATATATTTTTAAATGTTTATTTTTTCCTTAATCTTTTACAAATTATCTTTCATCGAGACTCTTGCGAGGGAGAAGGAAGTGCTTTGCTTTGGATCTCAGAAAGGAAAAGCTCCCAAGGGCTGCGCAGGACTCCTAGGCTCATTCTTACCTCTCCCGGAAATACTTCGAGAAAAGTTCAAGTGCCACCATGGAGCCACAGGAAAGCTGTTTCATTCCCTCGAATGACAGCAATTCTTTTCTGCTTGACTCCCGACCTGTTCACAGTTTGTACCACCGATGTGACCCTCAGCTTTCCCGGTGTCACAGCTATTACTCATGCTTCCACGTGTAAAGATCTTATCTCCCTAAGTAACACAGAGCCTAACGCAATCCCAGGCACAAAGGCAAAGCCTAGAGTATTGATTCCCTCTCCTTTCTTTTCTCCCCAACTGAAACGTCAAATAGCTTTGGGCCTCTCCACCTGTTTTCAATGTCCTGGGAAGGCCTACGGGGAGCCTGACCAAAAAAAAAAAAAAAAAAAAAATGAAGTCTGAGTGAACAGGCCAAGCAAAGGACAGAGCTGAAAAATTCCCATCTGGCCTGTGTCACTCTGCTAGCCCCAAATCCAGTTGTCAGTTGAAAAACTACATCATAATGATTTAGTGCACGGGTCACAATAACACCTTATGCAACAACTACTCTGAAGAGGACTCTGTTAGGCAGGGACCATTATTGTAATTTTGAATAGTTCACTTTCTTGGAACATCCTTACTGCAAGCTCTGAAGCGAAGGGACTGGCACGCTGGAAGGAATGAGAAGGCCTTGAGTCTGCTTCCCATCCTGGGGAAGTCAGAGCAGATCACAGGCCATGTTAAAAGAGGCGGTTTCCATTAACATTGACACAGGAACCTTCATGAAAACTCCCAGTCCAGATGAGGATAAGAACACTGCTTTGGCCTTGACACGGGGCTAAAGAATGCCTACACCTGGCCAAAGGGTCTCAACGGCTCTAGGAGCCAAGGGAAAATAGCATTCCACATTTCCACCAAACACTCTCATTCCTACCAAATCTAAAACTGCCGAGTGGGACACCTATGGCTTTAAAGATGGCCTGACGTGTGAGCTGTGGCTTGAATTTGAATCCACATTCTCATCTGCCAGCAGCTGCCGCCACTGCCCGGGGGCCTGATCTCGCCCACCCCAACTTAGACGGCTGCATGAGTTTATTCACCATCTGCCTGCTTTCTAAACTCACTTCTCCAGGCAGCGAGGTGGCATATTTCTGGCTCATCGATGAGGGGACCCGACTGCTCTCAGGAAGGCCTGAAATACAGCTTTGTTGTAGGAATGTCGTATATCTTCCCGCTGAATTGCTTCAGTGAATTAAATGCTCCCTGACTGCGTGTGTGGGGTGACACAAGAGAAAAAACTTAGCTCCTACTGACTTGTCCTCCTCAAAAAGCCTACAGGCCTCGCTGGAAATGCTTCCCAGCGGTTCTCGAAAGGCTTAAGTCTGGCTCTGCCTTTCCTTCCACGAGTACTGTGGCAGGCGCCGCTGGGGGCCTCCACACATCTGTCCTCTCCTCTACGGAGTAAGAGAACTGGGACTCGACTGTACAAAGAGCACATTCTGAGCCTCGCTTCCGGCCACGTGTTGACCTGTGACTAAGTTCTGGAAAACAGGATACACACGGAAGTGATACGTTCGACTCCTTAAATGAAGAAGTGCCTTTCCTCTCTGGTTTTGACTTAACGGCCAGAATGCAATCATACCGAGGAGACATCTTGGGTCATACGATTAAGGCCGATACCTCATGGAGGATGGAGAAGCAACAGAGCAGCAGCCTGGGGCTCTGAAAGCTTTGGGGAACCGAGCCACTGTACCAGCTTCAGACTTTTTTAAGAAGAAATAAACCTCCGATTTTAAAGTCTGGGGTCTTTGCCAGTGTTGTTTTGGGCCCCTGTCACAGTTTCCTAATTAATAAAAAATTCCTTATAGTCAACAAAACGATACTGTAGCACCATCGAGAACGAATCACCTGCTCATGGCTCTCCCCATGAGCATGGTCTCCCCAGCACTCAAAAAGAAGAGAGCGGATTTCCGGGGAGGGGCCGGCCTTGGCTCTTGGCCATTGGTGCTCACCAGGGCAGCGATAAAGAGGGTGCTGGTATTGTTATAGCAAACGGTTGTCTCTAATACTACCTGGAAAAAAAAAAAAAAAAGCTTTAGATAGGACTCTTATATAATAAGATGCACAACACAAAGGAGCTGGTTATCTGCAGTGTTTCCATGGTGAGGGAACAAGAGAACACAAACAGTACCTGCTTGCCTGCTGGAGAAGGCGAAGACGATGATGTCGTCGAAGGTCCAGGTGTAGTCCTGGTGCGGGGGATAGAACATCAGCTTGCCGGAGGCTTCCTTCCTGAGGTCGATTAGGAACGTGGAGTGAACCATGGGGACGGGGAAGCAGCCCAGCCTCTTCCATTCTCTGATCTGAAGGTAGTCTGGGGTCCGTTTATAGAAGCCCTGGAAAAGAGAAATAGGCGGGCTATGTTCTCCAATCTGAGGGCCCCGTCTTTCCCAGTCTGCTGCCAGGCTGATTCCTCCTAAGTCCCCACCAGTTACGGAGAAGTCCCCAAGCAAAGTCACTGCCCCTCTTCTGCTCTTGGCCTGAGGATTTCCAACTGAGTTCAAGAAATGCTATTTACACATGAAATAGTACTTACAGGGTCTTGTTATCAGAAATTTGAGTTTCAGCATATCTCTGGATTTAATGATCTTATAAAAGTATATTTTATGTTGACATCTGATGGAATATGAAGTCTAAATATTAACAGGTGGTCAAGCAGGGGTGCCTGGGTGGCTCAGTCGGTTAAGCGTCCGACTTCGGCTCAGGTCACGATCTCACAGCTGGTGGGTTCGAGCCCCGCGTCAGGCTTGTGCTGACAGCTCAGAGCCTGGAGCCTGCTTCAGATTCTTTATCTCCCTCTCTCTCTGCCCCTTCTCCACTTGTACTCGGTCTCTCTCTCTTAAAAATAAATAAACATTAAAAAAAAAAAAAAGAAGAATGCCTAGAACCGAGAAAGCCTCAAGAACACTGGTTAATGTTAAAATTACTATATTATATTGGCTAATATTTTTAATTAAATATGCAGTACTTAAAGACACAAAGAGGGTCTATCCATGAAAATGGCACATTGCAGATCAACAAAACCACAGAAGAGGACGCCGGCTCCTACTCTTGTTGGGTGGAAAATGCTAAAGGAAAAACTGCAGTGACAGCCAATCTGGATATTAGAAGTACTTTTATTTTGTTTTTACTTTGCATGAATTCTCACCTCGGTTCAATTTGTCTTCATTTTCCCAAGTGACACAGTATGATAGAAGTTTGAGTGCCTATTAAAGTTTTTAGACTGTATTTCCAAACTCCCAGATTGTATTTCATCTAAAACGCCATCACTAAAATTAGAGAAATGTCAAAAAAAAAAATTCCTTACTCAATATTCTGGTGAAGCTGCCACTGCTCCACACTTTTTTGGGGACTCTCCTTTAGAAAGTTCCTTCTGGATGAGTACATGGGACAACCAACCCCTGGCTCTGTGGTTTTGAATACATTGGCTTAGAAAGACCCAGCTTGTTTTCCCCAAACGTAACTGTTCATTCAGAACTGTTCATTCATCTACTGATTACCCACTACACCCGAGGCACTGTGTTAGACGCTGGAGACGTGCCAGGAAATGGGCATCCCCAGTCTTAGCCCTCACGACATGTGAGGTCCACTGGGGCTTCCACTCCAGCGGCCCCAGCTGTAACTTGACTATTGCCAAAGCTCAAATCTGTTCCAGAAAAGATGAAGATATATGATGTATGTGTGAAGAGGCTAAAAGTGTGTGGAAACTTTGGGGCACCTGGGTGGCTCAGTCGGTTAAGCATCCGACTCTTGATTTCGGGTCAGGTCATGATCTCGTGGTTCATGAGTTTGAGCTCTGTGCTGTCAGATACGGATTCTCTCTCTCCCTCTCTCCCTGCCCCTCCCTTGCTCGCTCGCTCGCTCTTTCTCTCTCTCTGCCACTCTCTCAGAATAAATACACTTTTTTTAAAAAAAGGTATCTGGAAGCTTTGAAGGGCATCTCCACAAATGTTCTAGGCAACAGCCAGCACATTGGTGTAAGGCTTCACAAAGCCCGCACTCTGAAGGGCACCCCACTCGGTGGCTATAGAAGTTCTCACACGGTCATTGATCAGTCGCCATATTTTATGGGCACGCATTCTGTTGTGATGTCAGGACCCACACGTGAGGCACTGCAGCCACTTCTACTTCTCTGACACTCCCTTTAGTGCCTAGAGAAGTGTTCTAGCTGAGCCAGCCTGAACACCGACCATGTGGTAACATAGAACGATCACAAATTAAGAACTTAAATGATGTGTTTTAGAGTCATCTTAACCTTCCTTTAGCTGTTTGACCTCAGTCCAAGGTTAACCTCTTTGAGCTGAGTTTCTTCTCTTGAAAACTGGGCTAGTAGCTTATTTGTCTCTCTCACGGGGTTGTAGAATGGATCAGAGGTGATAAGGTCTGTGAAGACACTTTGACAACTGTAATTCGTGATATGAAGTATTACCTTTACTACAATTTTAAAAATTTATTTTGGGCGAGAAGGGGCAGAGAGAGAGGGAGAGAGAGAGAGAATCCCAAGCAGCCTCCACATAGTCAGTGCAGACCCCATTGCAGGGCTTGATCTCACGAAAGGTGCAATCATGACCTGAGCCGAAATAGAGTCTGACGCTCAACCAACTAAGCCACCCAGGCGCCCCATATTACTACAGTTTTTTACTAGTCTTTAACTTAAGGATTACTTAACGTCTTTCAATTCATGAGCATTCTTTCCAGGGATAAAGGAAATGCTGGTTCTTTGAACACACATGAAATACAAAGTTCTAGACTACTTAGGAACAATATTTTCAGAATGAGAAGTTTGAAAAACTTATGATGATGAATCACTGACTATCCCAAGAGTGAGGGGAAGGAAGCAGAGAAAATAAGAGAGAGAAAGAATTAATATGCCTCTTGCAGACAGGCAGAGGGGTTGTCTTTTTTGACCAAAAATGAATGCTGTTGGTAATAGTTCCTGTTCTTGGCCAGACAACACTGGGGTCGTTTTGTGTTTAAAGCCTCTGGAAACCAGGAGCTGCCTTAAGCTTATGAAGTCACTGGCTGTTTCTGTTCCCACCCTAGCAGAAGTCTGACTGAAGACGGTAGAAAGCCAAAAAAAAAAAAAAAAGGAGAAAAATTAGAATCGCCCCTGAGTTGCTCTCTATATTACTGTGCAAAATAAGTGAGCACCTTTCTCCTGTTTGCTTTTAATGATTACAGCAAATAAGGAGATAATAAAAACCCAGAGGCCATAGTTACTAGGGCAGTCTGCCCGTGTTCCTGGTGTCAGTGCATAACTCACTAAAAACAGCCCTCGAGTGACTCTACCCTGAGAAACATGCAGATTATTAACTGAGAGTGTATGGATTTAGATGAACTTAATAAAACATTTTCTCCCCAAGGAACTGAATGTCGTTTATAAATATGAACTTAAAGTCTCCCTAAAAGAGATGTGGATAACGTGCATTCAGAATCTATAGGAACTGCAGGAAATAATTGTAACCCAAGAGGAACGCTTCACCCAGCAGTGGGCTAGAGCCACTGTGTGTTACATTTTCAGAAATTGTGCAAGCCACTTGACATTTTGGTAGCTTAAAATGTGTAAAAAAAAAAATCGTATGATTTCCCACCATTCTAAAATACCACCAACAGTGGCTTTGCCTGCCTCCGTATTTCACAGGGCAGAACTTCCTGAGGTCCTTAAGTACTTCCTTAAGTAACTTGGTGATACCATTATTAAAAACACGCAAGCTATTTGTTACCCATGATATTAGAGTGGTGGGGGCTCACATATTTTTTTTTTACTTTTATTCCATTCCAAAATTTTTCTTATGTTAGTTTTAATGACCAAAAACTTCTAATTAAAAAAAAAAAGATCTCAGAATCAGGGAGGCGACAAGTACAAATACCACTAAACTTTATTGGTTAATTTAAAACTCCTAAGGCTAAGCTCATTACAATGTTTTCTTCATAATTCATTTAGTACAAAATTATGTATTAATTCTTAGATATTGGACTTGGATTTACCTCCTTTCCTGAACATGCTTGTTCCCATAACAAGGACACACATGTTTTCAGGGAGGAAATGAGAAAAAGGTGAATGGGGCTATGGTTGACACATGGCTGCCTTGTTAAAACTCAAAGCCTTGGGGCGCCTGGGTGGCTCTGCTGGTTAAGTGTCCGACTTTGGCTCATGATCTCACGGTTTGTGAGTTCGAGTCCTGCGTCGGGCTCTGTGCTGACAGTTTAGAGCCTGGAGCCTGCTTCAGATTCTGTCTCTCTCTCTCTCTCTCTCTCTCTCTCACCCTCTCTGCTCACACTCTGTCTCTCAAAAATAAATAATCATTAACAATTAAAAAAAAAACCCTCAAAGCCTTAACTCATTAGCCCAAAGACTTGCCTGAGGTGTGATTCCGCACCAGAAATTAGAGTACAGACCCCGAGACTCCAGCATGGGTGCCACGATGGTTTTGTTTTCTGCAATCATTAGATTGAGGGTCTGTGGATTAGTCAGGAAGTTGTCAACATCTATGAACTAGGAAAAGAAGAGGAAAACATCAGGTGAAAAAGTACTTTTCAGTAATAGGTTCAAGACAAACCCACCACTTCTGAAGGATCACAGAAACTTCCTCATGAGACACGGAACCAGTTATCTATGCTCTTCTTACTGAAACCTATTGAAGCTGGGTGGTATTCATTCAGGCAAAATGTATTTAGACTAACTCCCTCATGTCTAGCTCTGTCTGAGGCACGGAGCAATTAATCGGGGTTACTATACTGGGTACGACCAGCACCCGACCTACACCTTCGTTAGTGGTTCTTCACCACTAACAGCTCCCAAAAGCTCTCAAAGATTCATCCAGAAACACTCATTCAGTGCCTAGCCTAGGTACAAATGAACAGACTTATTTAGATTGTCTGTAGTGGTGTCAGAATGGCCCCAAACAGATCCATCAAGCCCATTTTCATGTTACAGGTAGAATTTTTGTTGAAAGTACATTCTATCAACCCAAGAAGCTACTTCCCGCTCTCAGCAGTCCATGTTAACACTGACTCATTTACAGGGATAGTTTAACTATAGGTCCTATTATATAAAGTAAATAATCTCACTGAACTGTACACTTAAAAATAACTAAAATGATAGATTTTGTTATGTATATTTTACCACACACACAAATAATCAGAAGCTTTAATTCTTATGATAGTCAATTTGTTTACCAAAAAAATTGAGATTCAGCATTTGTGTGCTTTGATGACATTTAAACAGCTTTACGATGTTAAATACCATCAACTTGAAAGCTTCTATGAAATTATTTGTATTGAAAGGGTGCATGTGATAAATTATTGGGATGGTTTTTGTTGCAGTTATGGGTTGGGGATGGACCTAGCTGAAAAGTGTTCCTTTTAGGAATCACAGTTTAGTGATAGAGAGCCGATTATTTATTTATTTATTTATTTATTTGTCAATTTATTGTCAAATTGGTTTCCATACAACACCCAGTGCTCATCCCAACAGTGCCCTCATCAGCACCTGTCACCCTCTCTCTCCCCTCCCACACCCCCCCCAACCCTTAGTTTGTACTTAGTATTTAAGAGAGAGAGCTTAGTATTTAAGAGATATTGACAGGTCTAATGAAACAATATTGTCTTTGCTTTTCTGGTGTTGTTTCTAGTGTTGTACTGGAAAACGCTCATCAAAAGAACTAAATGGATTTTGGGGGCTACAGATGAAGAACTTGATTCCCACAAACTAGCGAGAAAAAAAAAGCCCCTGTCAACTTTCAGAGGGGAATGGGGACCGCAGCTCCTTGGTGCCTAGGAAGCTGTCCTCTCTTCCAGTTAAGAGAGGCTCCTGGAGGAGAAGGACAGAATGTAACACTGGCTCCTAATCATTAAGGTCCGTGTTTTTCTGGACTACACTAAGAAAAGTGATGGAACCTTTTTGTGGAGAGAAACCCTTCATGAGAACCCAGCATAACTGGGAGCAATCAGGAAGCCAAGCCCATACCCTTGTCCTGCCGGGCCCTGACTGCTTCTTTAACTGGGCCGTTTCTCAGCGTTGTTTGTGCAGCCAGTAACCTTACGGGATGAGGTAACATATCTTCCCAGAGAAAGCGCAGGTTTGCTTACTGCTGGCTACAGAAGCAGCGGGCTCCCTGGCTCTGGGTTCCTCAGCTGCAACGCAAAACCACTGTACGGTGCACGTGCTGCTCGTCGTAGGTAATAATCCTTTGTCTCAGAAAAAAAAAGGTGGGGGGTATGCCATTCCCCCAAATCGCTCAGGAGCAAGAGTTTCAGAGCTGTTAATTTGTATCTTTTTTTATAGAATTAATTTCTTATATCTGACATTTTTTTCTACAAAGTTAAGAATCTTTTTTTTTTTTATTTCTTGTTGGGGGTGGGGTGCCTGGGTGGCTCAGATGGTTAAGCGTCCGACTTCGGCTCAGGTAAGGATCTCCTGGTTCTGGTTCAAGCCCCGCATCAGGCTCTGTGCTGACAGCTCAGAGCCTGGAGCCTGCTTCTGATTCTGTGTCTCCCTCTCTCTCTGCCCCTCCCCCACTCACGCTCTGTCTCTCTCTGTCTCTCAAAAATGAATAAACATTAAAAATTTTTATATTTCTTGGGGCTCCTGGATGGCTCAGTCACTTAACTGTCTGACTTTTGCTCAGGTCATGATCTCAGGTTTGTGAGTTCAAGTCCCCCATCAGGCTCTCTGCTGTCAGCGCAGAGCCCGCTTTGGATGCTCTGTCTCCCTCTCTCTGCCCCTCCTCTGCCTCACACATGCTCTCTCTCTCTCTCTCTCTCAAAAATAAATAAATTAAAAAAAAAAAAAGAAAGACTTAATATTTCTTTATCCAGAGCATTCCCCATAACTAAAAAGATTCAGAATTTTTATGCCTAGTCCATGAAAGAGACCAAATAATCCAGTAGCTTATTTGCTTCCTGATGGAAAACACATGTCAGGGATGGGTCTGAGATAAAATCCAGTACTCCAGTATTAAGTTCCCCAGGTTTTCCCTTGTGCCTTTATTTAAAAAGTGGGGGAGATGGTTCCTAAACAAAAGATGGTTTTAATTGCTTCCACAGTGCTAGATTGTGAAAATTTGATTTGGACACATTATAGATAACATTTGTCAAGAAGTCAAACATCTGTGTTTACCAGAATGTAGTCTGACCATTGTTCCCTCGCAGTTCGAAGGGCTGCCTGCCGTAGTTTCATCACATGGGCAAACCGGGATCCTGGCCAATGCTTAGGTCCAATTTCATCAGGGTAAGATCTAAAATAATAATAGTAATAATAGTAGTAGTAGTAGTAGTAGTAGTAGTAGTAGTAATAGGCTATAATTATTGAGTGCCTATATATTCAGGCTCTGTCCTAAATGTTTATATGCACTAACTCATTTCAACTTCCATCGGCTCTAGGGCATAGATGATGCTATTTTTGTTATCATCTTCCTCATATTATAGATAGAGAAGGGGGGATTAAGTAACTTGTGGCTTACTGTGGACAAGAATCCTTATACGAGGGGCACCTGGGTGGCTCAGTCGGTTGAGCGTCTGACTCTTAATTTCGCCTCGGGTCATGATCCCAGGGTCGTGAGATCGAGCCCCGTGGCAAGCTCTGCACTAAGTGTGGAGTCTGCTTGGGATTTTCTCCCTCTCTCTCTCCCTCCGCCCATCCCCTTCACTCTCTCTCTCTTTCACTCTCTCTCAAATAAAAGAAAAGAAAAAGAAAAAGAAAACAAGAATCCTTATATGAAATATTTTAGTGGGTTCTAAGAAGAACCCACTGAATCCTTACAAAGGTTAGTGCTACCATTCTCTCCAATTCACAGATGGGGACATTGGTGGAGTCTGGCTAAATCATTTGCCTAAAGCTACACAGTTAATAAGGGGCACTGTCAGAATTTGAATCCAGGCATAACCACAAAGCTCGTGTTCCCAAGCACTTTTTAAATATATTCTGCCATCAATAAATTCAAAAACCTTGCAGCATAAAATTTTTCCCGGAAAAAAAAAAGGTTAAATTTACTTGGTCAAGTATCAGTAAAGGATTCCAATTCCATAGAGCCTAACACATTGATCTGTCTCAGGGAGAGCGAGAACGTGGAGCGCACATGATGTCATTGGAATCTCTATCAACATCCACAAAACAGCCAGGCCAGGACTCATGTCCTATGTCACGTGGCCTTACATGTGCCATGTAAGGTAAGGCCACATCGGCAAGTGGGTTGGCACCTCCTCGCAAACACGTCTGAAGGCTTCCGACTGGTATGGGCGTTGGCACTGTCACAGTAGCCTGATCTGGCCCTCATTTCAAGTTCTTGTAGCCCTGCTGGCAGTACGTTTGCGTTAGAGAATGAAAACCACAAAAACAATGGGAACATAATTATGTAAATAAGATTAATAAAACTGTGAATGCACAGGAATGCTCTAAGATGTCTTTCCAATTATTGCTTCAGGGAAAATCAGTGGAAGCCCTGTTCTTCTCAATATATGGCCCCAACATGCCTTCACTAATATTTTCCCATTGATGTTGGCATACAGTGTATTTAGTCAAAACCTGGGTCAGAGAAAATGACCAGCGTACAAGGTAGGTACATAATCTTTCAGTCATTCTAATTAGGCCAAATTCCAAAAAAAGAATTCAAAATCTTTTATAGTGTTCAAATTTCGTTGTTTAACTTTTGCTTGATATATGGGCCATATGCTGGGGTTTGAATGTACATGTGTATACATATATAATAAAACTACATATAGTTTTATTATATAATATATAATATATTATAATTATATTATATATTATATGATAAATATATTTATTAATATAAAATAATATTAATATTTATTAATATTTATATATTATATTATATCATTATTATATAATAATATATAATATATTATATAATATGAATATATTCGTATTATATAGAAAAGAGACAAAAGCCAAAAATTTGTTCCAGAATGCCATTTATTATTATTATTATTATTATTATTATTATTATTATTTTATACAAATTTGGCTCTCAACAAATGACTTATCCTGGGCAAAAATTCAGGCAACTCCATTGATTCTGCTTCTACAATTTCTGAAGCTAGAATTCCAGTGGCCTTGGGAACATTTACAATAGTCAGTTTTAAATACACTTATTCTTGTTGTCACTCACTCATTTGTTCACACAAGTATTAATTTAATGCCTGCCAAGAACATAGCACTGGGGGAAAATATGAAGTATTTGTATACTGTAAGCTCTGCCAAAGAACGCAAAAATTACTTAGAAAAAATGCATAAATTACATAGCTAATTAACAAAGTTAAGTGTATTGCTGTGTCAAAAAGGATGAAGTAGAAAATAAGCAATACACATGTTGAGAGAAAGGTAGATTTTTGTAACAGGAACGATTAGGAACAGTTAGGTGGGGTTTGGAATAAGAGCTGGTTACAAAGACAGAACGGTCCTTCCTGGAGAATGAACCGGCACAAGTAACAGCTTGGGGTTGAAAATAAAAGGAACATTCTAGACAAAGCACTTTTCTTTTTGGAAAGAACAGGCAATATGATGCACAGCTGTTGGTGTTAAGTTCACGGAGTCTTTAAAAAATACAAGTCTGAGAATACCTCAGTTCAAAAACTGAGAATATTCTGTTCAGATACTGAACTTTGTTCTGTGGGTATTAGAGAGCCGTTCGAGTCCTTTTAACAGAGAAATTAAACCATGGCAATAGCGTTTTAGGTAAATCGATTCGACAGTATGGTATGTAGAATGACCTTGAAGATGGAAGCAACTAAGAAATTGCTATGGTTACGGGCGGAAGTAACCTAAATGTCCATCAGTAGGAGATTGACTACTCGTTATAATTATGTACATCCATACAACGAATACTAAGCAGTCATAAAAATAATGAAGAACCCCCTTAAGTATCGCTATGGAATGATTATGAAAACATGGTAAGTAAAAAAAGCAAGGTATATATAAAAATTATGCAAACTTTTCAAATACGAAAGATTTATACTCCAACTATAAATTATAATATCAATATTTTACAACGTATACTGGGGAGGTTTATCTGTGAACTCAGGAGAGCCTGAACTTGACCGGTAGCTGCAGGAGTAAAGAGGAAGAAAGAAATACGTAGCTCCGTCAAAGGAAAAAATGGCAAGTCCTCGTAACTTACTAGTTACAGAGATAACCAGGAAGCACCCGTGTCTCCGAGATTAGACGGAACACAGGTTAACGGAGCAGGGGTAAATACAGTCTGCAAAATGCCGTCTCGCTACTCACTCGGGTTCCTCCATAGGCCTCCACTCCACGTAGTGATAGAACTGCTGCACATTTTTCAGCCACTCCCGGAGTATTTCGGTTGTATTATCCACATTGTGATCGGTGGCTGCCCTGCGTGAGAGAAAGAACAACATATCTCGGTTACCATCCAAAGAAAGAGGGGGGGATATCCCAAAGACCCCAGGTGAATTGAAAGGTGAATGGGTAAGGGCGGGGAAAATGTATCTATGAAAATGATATCCCTCGTGGTCCAAACGAGACGACGAATTTCCGAAGTGAGAGATACTGCTTAAAATCATTTTTGTGTCATGAGTTCCTTAAACAGGGCTCGGTCAATATAGAATCAGTAAGCGGTTGTACTAAAATTGAATAAGCAGAAAATGAATTAAACCGGAGTAAGCTAACTACTATTTTTGGAAATTTTCTTATTTGGCTTCATTTTTAGTTATCCAAAAAGTAAACTCTGTCTTCTGACAGCCCTAACAACTATTTCAATTTACGCGATAATTCAGTTGCATTTTCACCTCAAGTCTGTTTTCACATCACAGCAAAATTGCTAATCAGTGGTACTGTCATTACACACCCGAGAGGACAGTGACAATAACAGTTCCCAATATGAAACTGAAAATCTAAGGTATCTTTATCTATTTCAGATTAATGTTACCATTACTTATACAATTTAGAGTACCTTCAAAAGTCTTCAAATAATGTATACAAAACTTGTTTCCACCTTAAAAGTTTAACAAACCGATCCACTTACAAAGGAACTTAACTCGGTTATTAGAACAAAAACATTTTAAAATTGTATCACAGAGGGGCGCCTGGGTGGCTCAGTCGGTAGAGCGTCCGACTTCAGCTCAGATCATGATCTCGCGGTCTGCGAGTTCGAGCCCCGCGTCGGGCTCTGTGCTGACAGCTCAGAGCCTGGAGCCTGCTTCGGATTCTGTGTCTCCCTCTCTCTCTGCCCCTCCCCGCTCATGCTCTGTCTCTGTCTGTCTCAAAAATAAATAAACATTAAAAAAAAATTTATAAAAAAAATAAATAAATAAAATTGTATCACAGAGAACTCATGCTGTATTTAAGACAGCTAAAACAAAGTTATAAAGAACACCTAAAAATGAAGAGATGTATCAGTCAATTGGAAAAGACAAAGAAAGCAAGAGTTGTAATCCTGACATCAGATAAAGTGGAATTCTTGCCAAAAAATACTAAATATGACCAGGAAGGTTACTTTATAATGCTAACGGACATAATTCACATCAAAGAAACAATAAACGTGAGTATCCTTGTACCTTCATATAGGTCAGGGGTTGGCACTTTCTTTAAGAGCAAGATAGTAAATATTTTAGGCTCACAGGCTGTACCCTCTCTGTTGCAACTACTCAACTCTGGCTTTGTAGCAGAAAAGCAGCCATAAACGGTATGCAAATGAATGTTCATTGCTGTGTTCCAATAAAGCTTTATTTACAAGAATAAACAATGGATCTACAGGCTGTAGTCTGTCAACCCCTGACAAAATAGAAAGTATGGAGATTTCAAATAAAAATAGGAACACAAATAAGAGATGTTAGCATACCATTTTCTTTTTTTTTTTTTAAAGATTTTATTTATTATTATTTTTTTAATGTTCTTTTATATTTGAGAGAGAGACAGAGCAAGAGCAGGGGAGGGGCAAAGAGAAAGGGAGAGACGGAATCCAAAGCAGGCTCCAGGCTCTGGGCTGTCAGCACAGAGCCCGACGCAGGGCTTGAACCCACGAACCGTGAGATCATGACCTGAGCTGAAGTCAGACGCTTAATCAACTGAGCCACCCAGGTGCGCAAGATTTTAATTTTTTAAAGTAATCTCTACACCCAACAGGGGGCTTGAAACTACAACCCAGAGATGAAGAGTCGCATCCCATACCACTGTAGGTTGAAGATGGTACAAATGGGATGAAGTAAACATTACAGAGAATCTATAGAACACAATAAGACTACGCTTTCTTCTCACGTGCACGTGGAACATTCACAATTGACCAACAATTACACTTCACAGAAAGCCTCCACAAAATTGAAAGAAGATAAACATTCTCTGATCATAAAGTAATAAAACTTGGAAGTGGTAATAAAACAAAAAAATTCCATTAAGAACTCTTTATTAAATGATCAAGGCAGAAAGTACAGAAGCGTAAAACAGGAAAAGAGTAGAAGTAATAAATTAAAATGTTTTTTTAAAAAATGCTTTATTTTGAGGGCACCTGGGTGGCTTAGTCGGTTAAACATCTGACTTCAGCTCAGGTCATGATCTCATGGTTCATGAGTTCAAAGCCCCACATTGGGCTCTGTGCTGGCAGCTCATAGCCTAGAGCCTGCTTCAGATTTGCGTCTCCCTCTCTCTGCCCGTCCCCTGCTTGTGCTTGCTCTCTCTCCCTCTCTCTCAAAAATAAACAAGCACTAAAAAATGTTTTTAAATGTTTTACCTTTGTAAAATTCCAATATAATTAACATACAGTGTTATATTAGTTTCAGGTGTACAATATAGTGATTCAACAATTCTATACATTACTCAGTGCCCATCGTGATAAATGTATTCCTAATCCTCTTTCCCTATTTCACCTATGCTACCACCAACCTCCGTTAAGATTTTGCTTTTTTTGAGGAAAATCAACAAAACAACCATTTATTAATCAAATTAAGACTGTGCAGGCATATAAAATAATAACTGACAAGGATGAAGGGAATATGATTGATATGAAAAAAATTATTTTAAAAATCACAAGCAATTACCTTTGCACAACTCAAAAACTAAATTTGAAAACTGGACATAATGGAGGATTTCCTAGGAAGATGCATGTTAGCAGAACTGACTTCGGTAGAGCTATAAAATTGAAACCGAAAAATTACCCAGGAAGAAGTAAAGAAAGAGAAAAAAGAAAATATTCGGCCCAGATGGTTTCCCAGTGGAATTCTCCCAGATTTCCTAATAGACTAGATATTTCCAATGCTATGTAGCTTTTTCTCCAGAGTGAAGGAGAAAAAAATGAAAATTCCAAGTTCTTTTAATAATGCAAGTACAATAATAATATCTAAATCTGAAGAAGACATACACACACACACACACACAACTTCAGACCAATATGTTTTCATTGATATGCTGCAAAAATCCTAAATAAAGTATTAGCGAGCAGAATCCAACATCCTATTAAGAAAATATTATATAGCATAGCCCAGGGTTATTCATTATAAAAGGAAACCCATTAATATAAATCACGATATTAATTGACCTCAAGAAAAATCATATGATTACTTGTGTAAATGCTAAAGAGATCTTTAACAAAATTCAACATCTATTCCTGTTTTTAAAAACCACACTGAATAAAGTTAAAACATGAAGGAAGGGGCAAAGGAAGGAAGGAGGGAGGGAAGGAAGGAAGGAAGGAAGGAAGGAAGGAAGGAAGGAAGGAAGGAAGGAAGGAAGGAAGGAAGGAAGGAAAGAAGGAAAGAAGGAAGGAAGGAAGAAGGCAGAGAGAGTAAACAGAAGATTCATGGGAAGATAGAGGTGTCTGAGGTTCTTCAAAGGGAGTAAAGATTGCTTAGAACTTATGGGCACTTCGGCAATCCCTCCTGGAAGGAAAAGCCATGGGCGTTATCAGCAGCAGGGGTTCCCTGAGAACTTGGCCTTGATAAGAGCAAAAGAAGAGATGTGAACAGTGGTTACTTCTTCTATCTATGGCAATTTCGGTAAGTAAGACTTTGTTAAACACAATCTATGATGGCTTTTGTTCTCCTACCTGAGCTTTCAGAAATCACTGCTATTCCCAAAGTAACAAAATCTTTAAAGGAGAGAATATTCGGAAATGTTCAAGAGAAAACAACAAATTGTTAAGCGAAGCATAGTGGAGCCCCATCTTATACAGAGAGTAAATTTCTGTAAGACACCAAGTAGCTTGAAACCATGTGACTTAAGCCATGGAGTATAGAAAAATGGGGGAGAGAGGTATATGACTAATATTTGAAAATCTCATTTTACAAAATGGATACTTGAACTAAATCTAGCTTTGCTGAAAATATTATTCCAAAAAATAGAAGATCTGGAGCTGATACCAATGGCCAATGCGATCTACTTTCAAGTCTCTTCTGGAAATCCGATTAGAAACAGCTCCTCCTTCCAGGACAAGGTCCAGGAGGGAAGAGACCCACAGACACACCCGGAAATTCCACTAGCTGCAGGGGAGTGAGGTGAGGCGCGCAGCAATTGAGGGACACGTGCAGGGTTGAGGGACACCGGGTGATCACCCTCGGACAGAAAGGCAGTATTGTAAGGAGGTGGGAAAGTGGGCCAGAAAGCAACACAGAAGAGGCTGCGGGCTCCACCTAGCTCGCGACTGTGCTGAGAAGTGAAGGATGCAGCTGAGAATCACACCCGCTGTGACACGCGGCCACAAACTTCCCCTGTCTGGCCAAGTGGCCATGAAGGGCACTTTGAGAGTTAGCCCATTCATCTCCCTGCCTGAAGCACGGGTAGAGCAACTCCTGAAACAGAGGATCAGCTCTACTGCATGCCAGTCTTTGCTCAAAATACTATGAGAAGAGAAAGTTAAAACAAAACAAGATAAAAAAAAAAAACATTTTGGCTACAGTGGTAGTCCAAAGTCATGGGAATTCTACGTTATTGTCCAATTACTACAGATAGTGCAGGAGAATTCCTACATACAGCGTCTCCTTCTTTCCTTGGTTGCTGTTTCTTCATTACACGCTGCCTTCCCTACACCGATGCATCTCCTCACCATTGTAACAAAGTTGGTCTCATTGTATGAAATTTATTTTCCTGGTGTGCAGACTAAACAACTCCAAACTCTGCCCAAGTATCCACTACTAACAAACATCTTTAGAAATGAGCTGCTTGGATGTATGCAAAGGTGAATACGTCTAATTAAAAACAGGGGCGCCTGGGTGGCTCAGTCTGTTGAGCGTCCGTCTTCAGCTCAGGTCATGATCTCATGAATTGTGAGTTCGAGCCCCGCATCAGGCTCTGTGCCAACAGCTCAGAGCCTGGAGCGTGCTTCAGATTCTGTGTCTCCCTCTCTCTCTGACCCTCCCCGGCTCACACCTCTGTCTCTCTGTCTCTCTCTCTCTCACAAAAAAGTAAATAAAACATTAAAAAGACAACGGAAGCAGATTTAAAATACTGCTCAATTCCTTGAGGGCAAAGAATTTCTTGTTCAATTACTTCCCCAAACTGTTAAGATTCTCTTTGTTCTCAGGCTTTGAGGGAGATGAACAAACCCTCCAGATGTGGTCAGAGGTCCATGGACACCGGTGTTTGATCTCCTGCCCTGTCCCAGGGGAAGAGCAGCGCTGACCACACCAGCCCACTGAGGAAGACTTGCCTTCTCCCCTCAAGATGAACTGCCCTGTCCCTCCAGGCCCCTGGCACAGGCAAACAAACAGAAACCCAGGCAGACACTTCTAACTGCTGCCTTTTTCATCCCTCTGACAAAAACTGTGTTTCCGTTTGAATGCACAATCACGAAAGCACACAGACGCTGGTCTACACAGAGGGTTGGGGAGAGAGGTAGCAATGGCCCAGATGCAAGGTCCTGTGGAGGGACACACGAGGCTCGAGTGGACAGCTCTATTTCAGAGCCCTGTAGAACTGCGTGGTGCCTACCCTTCTGCGAGTCTCTACAAGTAACTAGACACAGAAGGGGCTGCAGCTGAGAAGGCTTTTCCCATCATGCTCAGAAGCTGAGGAGTCAAGATGTGCGATCCCCTTCAGGAGAAGCCGAGGCACGTCTCCCCATGGAAAGTTCCTTCCAGTCCCATAGAAAACGAGCCTCGGGTCTGCTAGCCTTCTCCCATCAGACCAGGAAAGGCACCCAGCAAGGTAACAGACATCACTCAAGGGCTCCTTGAAGAAACCAAATGTGTGAAGACACACCTGGAGAGGTGATCCGCATACGATTTGCAGTTGCTAATCGAACTGGAGAAGCACGGCTTGCGGACGCACACGCAGCCGCTGCCTGGAAGACCGGGCTCCCTGGAGGCGAAGCCTGTTCAATCTTCACTGCGATTCTCCCACCGGAGTGGAGGCATGCTTAAATCAACAGCCCCCTCCCTCTCTTCCCTGGGTCTCCCTGGCTCAGGACAAGATAGCAAGGTGAGCTCAGCTCTTGAGTCATGCCAGTCCTCACGTAATAGATTTTCGTGGGAGGTCACGATGTGACAGTGGCTTCTCTTGATCTCTGAGAAGCACCAGGGCCTGCCGGCCACGAAGAGGTCACCTTGCACCGGGAGAGCTGTGGCTCTGAAACACCCGTGGTACTCATGGTCGGTTGCCTCGCTGTCCATTGGTCCTTGCTGGCTGTCTTTTGAGCTAGGATTTGAAATGGAAGAGCTGATAGAAACACGTGCAACATCCACTTGGCCTCAGAGCAAAGTCTGGGCCATTACTCATCACAATGCTGCCTGCCCATCCACTTTCTGATCCTGTTTCTGGTTCCCATTTCCTCTTCTCTAACCATGCACATCAGCAAAGGCCCCTGAGGCTCAGATTCAAAGTCAAATTAGGAAAAAGATAAACACCTACTGCGAATACGGTCAACAGCGCGGCGCAGGGCATCTCCTTGGTTCATGAAGTTCCCCGGGGCCAGCAAGTGCATTGTCACCGCCACGGGGAAAAGTGGGGCTCATGGAGCAGACCAGTAAGTAAACACGTCTGCAGGATGATACAATTTTACTAGCTGGCTGTGCCAAAAGAAAAATATTGAGATTTCTCTGGCAATGTCTAAACACCCTGACATTTCTCCTTGTTCCAGAGGGTCAGTTTTCATTCCTCAGTCTTGGCTCTTAAGCCAACAGCCAACTTAAAATAATTAGAACTGACTCATTTATTTTTACCACAAGTCCTTCTGAGGTTGCGAGGGCTAAACTCACACTGGTAAGCGCGGGGCCGCTGGAGCCACGTTAACCATGAAGACTGGGGCTTGCGGCAGGTGAACCACAGATGTCGAGGACATGGTCCTCCCGATTACTTCCATCTGTGCTGACCCTCAGGGAATGTTCTCAGCTTCCCTGCCACCTCAGAAAGCCCAGGCTTCTAGTGCTACAGAACAACAGGGCTGCAGTCGGTGGGCCCCGATGAAGGTGACACCGTGCAGTGCTTGATCTTTGTTGCCTCAGAACCTGCAAAAATACAAACTCCAGAGGCTCAAGGGAATGGTGACGGAATGAACAACAAGGTTAGTCATCACCCCGACGATTCGCACCATGACTAGTAAGTTGGCAAAAGTGAATTTTCCAGCTTGGGACTTCAAAAACTGAACTACCCTCTGAACTTGTTTTCATCCAGCAAGGAAGACTCATTGATGTAGAAAATAAAGAGCTCGGCACCTAAAAATAAGATTCCATTTTTTGAAGCAGACAAATTTGTTTTCAAGAAAGGCCGTCATCAAAGTCCCACCTCTTTCTCTGCTCTCAGGCGAAGCCTCACCAGCAAATGTTCTGCCAAGGGGAAGAGATATGCTTGGCCACTTGGCAAAATATGCTGACCGATTCCTGCTTCTTGGTTACTGTGGAGGGCTGTTTAAAGATCTATAATCCGTCTGTTGGGTGAAAACTAGATCTGAATTTTTTTTGAGGAGATGGACATGGACCGGGGGCTAGGGATTTCTCCCAACAAAAGCCTTTTCCTAGGTCCCGCCAAGTCAGTTAGTGCCAATTCCTCCTAAAGAACTAAGAAATCAGGAAATCTCACTTCTCACAAAACCCTACTCACCAACAAAATAAATGTTTCTACTCCCTCAACATTCTTCCTCCATATTTAATTGCAGAGACAATCACAGGTATTACATATCTGAAGACTGGGTAAGAGTGATGTAAAAACAAACAAAAAAAAAACAAACAAAATTCCGTTTCTGGAAATGCAATTAACCAGCGAATCAATTTCATTCCTAAAGGGTAGGAAAAAGAAATGATAAGAATTGCCAAATGGTCAGTTAGAAGTCAATCCAAAAGCCCAACGCCATCGTATTAAAGTGCAGATGAACTTAATTAAACATATTACAAATGAGGCATTTCTTGATACTTTGGATTCTGAGGTATAGTTTGCCTCTCTTGGTGTTAAGAACCCCTCACCTGTGTGTCATGCCCAAGCCCATTTTGAGCCCTATAATTAGCTAACTTAGCATTATTTTTATCTCCCCATGTTACAGAAGAGAAAACTGAAGGTGAAAGGTTAAGATTTGCTCAAGTCACAAGAATGGTGGATGTTAGAGTCTGGACTTTTCCGTCGGACGCCCCATTCTAACCCTAGCACAGCCCCACCCCCCCACCCACCCCTCGCCACTGCAATCACCAGTCGGATTGGAAGGAATTCTTTGCCTTGTCAAGGACATTGATCAACAGGACCAGAATGATCATCTCAGAATGAAAGATTGGTCCCTGGTTTCCAGAGACCCTTTGTCATACTGCAACAGGTTCATGGTATTTCTGCCTAAATGTTCTTGTAGGGTAGAAACAGACTTTTATCTCTAGAACCTGGACATCTGACTTCTCTTGAAACAGTGGAAAACCTGCCTTTCTGGGCACATGTTCTAGCATGGCAACAGTCTGATGTAGCCTGCGTGTGTCCTTGGTCTAACACTGTTAGCTCAGACATAGTGGATGTCACTCCTTGTCATTACACGGTTGCAGTGCACAATGTCACATTGGTTTGGGGTGTACAACTAGTGATCAGACAACTCTACACTTATGCTGTGCTCACCACAAGTGCAGCCACCATCTGTCACCAAGCTTTGTTGAGGTTCACTTAAGCATAATTTTCCTTGGAGTCAAAACTCTTGTGACTCTATGAAAATATCAGCAGCAGTATCTGACCCAAGATAAATATGTTTCTCGTTTGTGTAAATACTCTTTTTCCTGTTTTTCTTCTCCTTTGCCCTTTGTTCGTATTTCCCATTCTTTTTCACTCACTCCTCATTTCCTCTTTTCTCTTCCTTGCTGGATTTTCCAGTTCTTTTAAGTTTTTTTATTATCTGGGTGTGTCCTGAAGAAATGGAATTACTAGTGGAATATGTTCCTGCATGGTCAACAACTAGAGTCCCGACACTAAACAGAGGACACATTCCCCAGCAGCCCTAAAGCTCTCCACCCCCCAGACACCTCAGGCTAGATAGGATGCCCCAAATCCGTAATTACCCATCGATTCTCTGCCCATACTCCCAGGATTGCCTTGCTTCTGCATTGTAACTAACTCGTTCTCTGTCTTTGTCCATTACCAGATTCTCTTCCCTGAGGACAGGACTATGCCAGCACCTAACAGAGTTTACCGTGTAAAACAGGCACTAACCATGGGCCTGATGAATGAATGAATGAATGAATGAATGAATGAACGAACAATTCAGGAAAACTTTCCCCAATCAAATCCAAATGCTTACAAAGGCTGAGTATAGGTAACATCAAGGAATGACACTATGTCTGAGCTAAGAGTGTGAGAGAAAGGCTTCATCAGACTGTGGCCATGCTAGCACATGTGCCTGGAAGGCCTGGATTTTCCATTGTTCCAAGAGAAGTCAGATACCCAGGTCTTAGAGATAAAAGTCTGTTTATACCCTACGAGAATGTTTAGGCGGAAATGCCACGAACATGTTGCAGCATGACAAGGGATCTCTGGAAACCAGGGCCCCAACACAAAGGCCACATTATTTCAGCTCTGAATAGCCACGGTCCATCCATCTGTGACACTCAGGGCACACCGTTCAGTAATTAAATATTTCAAATGTGGCTGGGAGGAGAGCAATAATCCCATTCCGCTGCTTCCACAAACAAGGGAAGCATTTTCAATGAAAAAGAAAAGACGAATACGCACGGGTCGGGCAAGGTCTAAATACTTCTCTCAATCTAATAGCAATAATAGAATGAAAAAAGAAAAAGCAATGATCCAGCCAGCATGGAGTGGGCATGCTTCCCAACAAATACCATAGATGACCTCTCTTTGCATAGTGAGTAAGGCATACTGATAGTCCATTAAAAAAAAATAGCTTCATTGAGATATAATTCACATATCTAACATTCACCCCTTTAAAGCACACAGTTCAGTGGTTTTTTACTATATTCATAGTCGTGCAACCATTACCATGATCTAATTTCAGAACATTTCGTCACCTCCAAAAGAAATCTGCACCCACTAGAAATCACTTCCCATTCTCCCCGCTCTATCCCCCACTTACCACTGTTCTACTTTCTATGAATTGCCCTTCCTGGACATTGCAGATGAAGGAAACCATACAATTGTGGCTTTTTGCATCTGACTTTCACTTAGCATATTGTTTCCAGGGTTCATATTGCAGCATGGATCAATATGTCATTCATTTATTTTTATGTCTGAATAATATTCCACGATATGGATATGCCACATTTTGTTTATCCATTGATCAGCTAATGGACATTTGGGTTGTGTTTCCTTTTTATTTATTATGAATACTACTGTTGTGAACATTCATGTACATTCATATGTGGATGTGTATTTTCATTTCTCTTGGAACTGCTGCCCACATTTTAAATACTATGGAAAATGAAGAAACATATTTTATTTTCTCCTCTACCATCTACGGGCTGCACTATGTCCAGGCACTAAGCTGGGCACTTTGCATATACAAGTCTAATCCTTATGGTAATTCTCCAGGGAGGTATTACTATCCTCATTTAACAGAGGAGGAATCTGAGGCTTAGAGACCTTCTCCCAAAGCTTATGTTCTTTTCACTTATACTTCATCTTTGACATGTATTCTTCCCAATTTCTGAAATCTCCAGTTTTCTGTTCCAGTGCAGTGAAGAAGGATCCCTTACTCTGCCGTATCCACGTACAGATTTCATGTGACATGGACAGAACGCAGCACAGAAACATGGAGACAGATGCAAGTATGCAAGAAGTGTCACGTCTCAGAAGAGGAGCTGGGCGGATGTCACCAATGTAAACAGTCAGTGCTTGGGCCTGGCAGGGCAATGCCCTGGCAAAACACAGAACCCATGAGCCATGAGGTCATGATGAACCGGGGCCAGTGCGACCACAGAGTCACAGCCCAGTGACTGGGCTTACTAACTGAGGCACTAGGGAGGACCTCACCCTTGAAGCCACTCTCTATGTGAAAAGGAAAGCCTGCCGAACTGGGCTGAAGATATGAAGGCAAAGTGGTCATTTGAGTGGGAATCAAGAGAAAGCTCGAAGAAGTGTCCATGTTCTACATGGAAAGGTTTGCTTTGATTCATTTGTTTCTGTAGACTCTTAACTATACTTACAAAGGACAGTAAATAATCACCCATTGATTTCGAATTACTTGACACTCACTTTTATTTGACTGACCACATTCTTCATCAAATAAAAAAGTATCAAGTCAGGAGGCATGGCTCTTCTTCCAACAAGTTCTATAACCTTAAAGAATTTACTTAATCTCTCTGTACTTCGTTTTGCCATCTGTAAAGTAGAGTCATAACATCTGCTGTACATACCGAGTTCGGTGGCTGTTGTGAGGCACTAACGACATGTGAAGGAGCTCTCAAGAACACTTATTTTGAAAGCTGGCCCTTCCCTCGCTGTTCCCAACATACACACATAAGAAATTAGACGGCCTGTTGAAGGGGCTCTTAAGATGCAGGCAAAGAAGCTCAACACGTGCATTTAAGGTGAACAAACCAGAACTACCACAGTCTACCATTTTTTAACCATAAAAAACATACACACCCATTTAAATATGGAGAACATGAAAGAATAGTGTGGCAATGACTGCTAACTGTCTCAGAATCGGTCTTCCTCTTCTTCCCTCGTAATAGCAAGTTTAGCTGTGCCTGTGACCATCCAACTTAAGGAGCACACTGTAAGCTCCATAAGAGCAGGGATGTTTGTCTGTTCTGTTCACTACTCTATCCCTAGCACTTAAAAAAGTGCCTAGGACATAGTATGTGCTCAACAAACATCGATTGAATGGTTCCTTTCTCATCAAACTCTAACCAAAGAGCTGTGACGACCTCTGCATACCTCTTGAGTTTGATAGCCACCTGAGAGCATCTCTTGTGCATCTCCTCCATGCCGGGCACCATGGCGCCTCCTAGAAACAACACTTTGTCACTGATGTTAAGGTGCTCCTGGTTTCTCAGCATTTAAAAGGAAATACAGGTGTATAAATAAACAATCATAATTGGGTGCAATGTTTGCAACAATGGGCACATAACAAGGTGTCCAAGTGCCAGACAGGAGGGGGTGGCTGGAAAGATGTGGAAGGTCAAAGGGTGAGAAGGCTGAATTGAAATGTGAAGAATGAGGGGTGCCTGGGTGGCTTAGGCAGTTAAACGTCCAACTCTTGATCTCGGCTCAGGTCATGCTCTCATGGTTCATGGGATCGAGCCCCACATTTGGGCTCTGTGCTGACATCGTGAGCCCGCTTGGGATTCTCTCTCTCTCTCCCTTTTTCTCTCTGCCTCTCCTTCTCCCACCCCCTCCCTCATTCTCTCTCTCTCGACATTATAAACAAGCATTTTAAAAAATTTGCAGAATGAGCAGTATTTAGAGGGAGGTGGAAGGTAGACAAGAGTATTCCAGAAGAAGAAACCATGTGTGTGGAGGCAGAGAGGCAGGCAAACACAGTATGATGTGTTTGCAGAGCTACCTGTATTTCGTTGGCTTATGACCTCCAGGTCAAAGGGGTGAGGTGGCTGCAAAAGGTCAGAGATGATAGCTGTCCCTTGGGAAAGGGATGAGCAGTGAAGGTGTGTGTCCCACTTTTCTGTGTGGGGCCCCACCATCTCACCCTGCTTGAAAAAATAAACATGTGGAAAATTCTCTGAAAGAATATGTTTTGCCAGATTGTGACAGAGAGATGTCATAGAATCTATTCTTTGAATTCCTCAAAGGAACTGCTCGGCGCGCTGGTCCACTTCATCCCACTTACAGATCCGGGTTCAGCTGCCATATATGATGGATTTTCTGGGCAAAGTGTGATCTCGGACATTCCGACCCATTTTTTTCCCAAACTTCATTTACAGTTCTCAGTCCATGTGTCCAAATTTCTCGCTCTAAAATTGTGCCCACTATGTAGTAAACATTTGGTGTGTGCTTGTCGAATGGCTGAGCAAATAAATAAGTGCCTGAGAAAACTGATGAACAAGAAAAACACAGGGCCCATGTTTAGAAGGGTCTACCGCTTAAGCAAAACACACAGCAAATGTGAGCAGAATACTATCAAACGCATATATAGCATTTTGATTTTTTTTTCAAAGTCATCAAACTCCTTTCTGCTATAGTACTTACTTCCCCATTGAAGAAAACGGGGCTAGGAACATGAACAAAATCAGAAACTGTCCAACTTGCAAACTGGATTCAAGGCTGTTTTCCCACAGAGTCACCTAGAATGAGAACTTGGCTCCAGCCGACGAAAAATCTCTGTCCAGTCCATCACTGGTACCGGATACCTGTTGTCTCGGTTCCAGTAATAACACTCTCAGCCAACTTAGGAGGGAGAGAGGAAATGTTTGCCTTGAATTTACCTGCTTTGAAAAGTGTTAAGTCTGGCCTCCCTACATCACTTCGTTTGAGGTTTCTTGAAGGGGCCGCGGGGGGCAGGGACTACTGTTTTAGCAGGTGTTAGATCCATGTTCATATTTTGTACTCACACTCATATGCAAATCGAAGAGCCGTAAGAAGTATTTTTTAGCAGTTTTGAGTTATTTTACTCTTATTCATGGTGTCGGAGGCAAACAGGAGGCTATTCGAGTGGTATTTTTTTCCGTCTCTATTATGGAAAACTACTGTCAGAGGGAGAGAACACTCCGTGCTCCTAACATTTCCAGGGTCTATGTGGCTTTGTAACATGCTACTGAGGCGGGGAACGTGCACAAATACAGAGTCCACAGATGTTTCCCCGCCTTCATTCCTCGCCACACTTCCACATGGAGGGGCAGCAAGAGCAAACAGCCGAGCACACACACCCGTCAGGCCCGAGCGCACACACCCGTCAGGCAGTCACAGGAACACTGGCATTGTAACACCTCGTTTCGCCCTCATAAAAACCCTACGATGTAGTATTCTTATGGTCCCCATTATAAAGACGAGGACAGGTTCATAAAGGCGACACATCATTCTCCAGGTCTCAGAGGACAGGAAGGTCAGAGCCTGACTTGAAGTCCGACAGCAGGCCTCAGATGATTGTCTGGTTAACCCCTATCCTAAGAGTCTGGTTTTAAAATCCCATTTTGGAGTGAAGTTTAAAACAGAAGATATTTTTTAAAAGGTGAAGGGTCGATTGTAATTTTGTCTTCGAAGTGCCAGATATATCCATAGGCTTTATGTTATTCATAAAACTGCCACAAGCCACGGGACAGTTAACACTATTTTAGAGCCCCCGTGGGTCGCAGGCCCTCTTGTCTTCATGCCTCAGGAACAAACACACCTCACCAAGCACTCATCACTTGAGTAACGTCTTGAAGAGCAAATGGCCCTTAACAATGGCTGATGGATTTCTCTAATGTGTCTTAACACTTTGTTTCCTTGCTTATTTCCTCTCGAACAGGTCAGTTTAAGGATGTTCTTTGTCCTTGCTGTGGATGGAGAAATGGGACTTAGGGAAAGCATGACAAAGACACCGGTTTGTTTTGTTTTGTTTTTGTTTTTTTTTTTAAACCTACCCCTGGGGCACCTGGGTGGCTCAATCAGTTGAATGTCCAACTCTTGATTTCGGCTAAGGTCATAATCTCACTGTCATGGGATTAAGCCCTGCATTAGGCTCTGCACTGACAGCATGGAGCCTGCTTGAGATTCTTTCTCTCCCTCTCAAAAATAAATAAATAAACATTAAAAAAAAAATAAAACCCTACCCCAAATTTCATCTGGTAACTCTGGAAGGTAGAACAGGGACTCTGGAACTTAGATTTCCAAGGTGCTGATTCTGTGACCTCCCCACGTGGGTCAAGTCCCTTGGCTATAAGTTCTTTTCAGACCATGTACCTCTTACTCTTAGTAATTATTAGACTTGCAATTCTATATTTATTTCTATGGGGTTGAGTAATTCGTTTCTCCTTTTCTGATCTATAAGCTATGTCAAAGCATGTCACAGCATGAAAATATGTTTGCTTGTCTTTGCTCTTCGTTGTAACGTGAAACCCAGGACAGTGCCTGGCAGCAGCACTGAGTAAAGTGTTGCTAAATGAATAACTGAACACAAGATTGCTGTCCTCACCCTCCTTTTTAATCACTAAAGGTTTAAAATGTGGACAACTTACCTGTAAAAATGAAACACATAATCAGACAGTGTTGGGGAACTCTCTTCAGGAGCACTTCCTGTTCTATAATCCAGATCTAGAAAGTTTGACTTTCAAGTGGGCCCCGGAAACAGGCAGGAGTCAGATGCTGTTTGGTACTGAGCTATTGTAAGGCTCTGGGGGAGCCCGATAACCTGTCTGGGAGGAAGTGGGGAATGTGAGCAGTTGCTCTGAAGGCAGCACCCAGGAGACATTTGGCCAGGGCAGAGTTCAAGCAAATGTAATTGTGGTCAATGGCAAATACGGCAACAGGTGAGTCATTCTTCTTCCCGGCTTTCATTGGGTGTGTCCTTTGAGCCAAATTAGAAACCCAGCAAAATGTCTTGGCACTCATCAGTTCCAGTCAATGCAGGGAAAGGACTGCAACTTCCCTTTCAGACCTAAAAGAGGGTACGATGGCTTCCTCAGGACCAAGCAAGGCCAAACGTAACTCTTACTGCCTCTCCTTCCCCAACCTCAGGTCAGGCCACGTCTCAGGCATGCTTTAGTCTTTAGCGGCCGCCATCTTCTTCTGGAGGCACCATGGGAAGAAAGTCAACAATATCCAATGTTCGAAGTTCACTTCTCCAGAATCTCCTGACCAGTTTTCAGTTGTATCTGTAAATTATCTCATAACATGTCACTGGTGAAATTCTAATTTTCAGTCCCACAGGGCTGACATTACAGAGGGAATTAGGCATTACCCGAGTGAGATTCAAACTCACTGTTCCAAGTGTTTTCACTAGAGGATTGGAACAGCCTGAGAGGAACCAAAATTTTTTACCAGGACTGCTATCTATATGAAGACATAACAAAACACCTTTAGTATGATGTAGTACTCGAGATGAGGATTTGTAAAATGAGTCATGTGTATTTTCTCATCTACTCCTCACAATATCCTAGAAAGTAGGTATTCTTTCCATCTTATGGGTGAGAAATCAGTCACAAAGCTAGTAAGTGATAGACCCAGGATTCTAGCCCAATTAAACTGCAGATTAAAGGTGAATTTTCAAAAGCACTGGGTGAAGAGATTTCCTGTGGTAAAATCTAAAGGACACGAATAACAAAAAAAAAAAAAAAACTTAGCATAAAATCAAGAATTTGATATTAGGTCAGATTTTTTAAATATAGAAAATAAAGTCAAGTACATCTGACCGCATTGTCTACAAATGGATGCCCCTGTGCATCCATTTGTACAAGGCGGAGGAGGCTGCGTGACCGAGGTGGCTCCTGGGTTCCTTCAGCTATCTGATCCTGACTGAATCACTTAACATGTCTAAGCCTTTGTTTCCCATCTGCATTGTTGTACAGACTGAGAAACCACAAATGGGTTAGATGAATTTAATAGAAAGAAAGAAAATGGAGAGAACTAATAACATCAATGTATAACATCAATGGTCATTTTTTTTAACGTATAAAATTTCCAAACTTACGTGGCAAGAAAGTGTAACTATAAGTAGTTCACCAGTGAAAGAAGCACATGCTATAATCCAATAAAAGCCATTTGGCCCTGATCCAGTGGAAAATCTCCCAAATAATTAAAGAATCTTTAAAAATCTAATATGTTTGCAAAAGTGATTTTTCAAACCCCAAATTTATAATGAACAATTCCAAATATCTGGAGTCACGTCTGAACACAGATGAAAAATAAATAAAACCTTAGCAAAATAGAATACAACAAATACATTGAATTCCCCGGGCATCATCTTCAGGCCATAATTTTATAAATGAAGACCCTCCGCCTTGGGAAGCCAGAGCCATGTCAAAGGCTTCTTGTAATAGTATTTTGTGCATTTCCTTTCAGCTGGTATGGTTTTTTTCCTCTTCTTTTTTCTTTTCGTTTTCTTTTTTTTTTTTATTGACCATTTGCTTTTCTAAGGAAATCTTTTAGTTCTTCTTCCATTTTTTTCATTTAATAATCCAATTTACTTTAAAAACTCCCCCTAAATTAGTACACTTAATGTGTATCATCCTCATTTATACTCTTCTAATTACACTTTTATGGGGTAGTCTTATTTATTATCTTCCCCTAATCTCTTTAGATTCTTACATTTTTGTTTAAAAACTATAACACTGTTTACTTTTTTTTACTTTTAATTTTTTTCGCTTGTTCCTTATCCTTAATCTTCAAGCTCAACTCCAATAGATGTTAAGTTTTAAGTATTTCAAACTTACTGGTTTTTTTTTAAAACTATCTCTCATAGTTATCTCATTAAGAAAATCTGTTTCTTTTATATTTTGAATGTTTTAATATAATCTTTTAGCCTTGTACTAACTACTCTGACATTCCAATGCCTAATAGGGTGCCAGGCCCATGACAAACGTATGTGATCCCTTTGGGCCAACAAAGGAAAACCTACATGAGGAAGGGAATGCAGAGAATTCAAGTTGATGATATTTAGAAGCCACCAGAAGCTGGGAAAGTCCATTTAATGATAAGGTGACTACAGGTATAGATAATGATTGCGTTTCTGTGTTCAAAAAAGAGACCCCAAACTCAGGACCAATGAGACCAAGGAAGAGAAAACTCTATTAGGACGCAATACAGAGACCTAGCTCAAAATACGGGACCCTGAAGCTCTGTATAGGGAAAGATATTTTCTGCCAAGTTATCTCTCTGCAGAAAAAAAAAATGTTATGACGTATCCTGCAGGCTCTGTAAATTCTCCACCTTGCCAACAAAGGCCTGCCAGCCTGGAGGTGAAGACCTATGGGCTGTCCTGCTGCTTATCTGCCTTCAAAAGTCAGCACACTGGCTTTCTTTAAACAGAGGCAAAGGTATAGACTGGAGGAGCCTGCACTTCTCTCTTAAGTGAGAAGTACATGCTGTGAGAAAGTGAAGGATGGCATCGGACACACAGTAGGTGTCGGAGATACTGAAGAAAGGAAATACCATGCAGGCTGAAGAAGATGACTATTAGAAATGGGTGAATATTTAGCCGGAAGCCACTGCCTCTCAGACAATCAAAATATTAACTACTTAAGCTTTTTACCTTCTTGAGCTTTATCCCATTGAAAGAATTTCAACAGTACAGTGCCTGAATCAAGGAGGGGGGCTACCCATATTAAGGGAATGAATGGACGAGCAAATACATGAACAAATGAGTTCACGGCATGGACGATGGCAAATGATAGAAATATCTCCATAGAGCAAGAGGCTTGGAATCTGTCCCCAGACAAGATTGTATGGAATTTCAAGCAAATAAATTTACAACTCAAAATTATTTTTTGTACAATAAAACTAACTTTTGCTTAACAGAAGTGCTATGAAGATAAATGTAAGATAAAAATGTTCATTGGAGGGGTGCCTATGTGGCTCAGTTGGTTAAGCGTCCAACTTCGGCTCAGGTCATGATCTCATGGTTCGTAGGTTCGAGCCCCACATCGGACTCTGTGCTGACAGCTCGGAGCCTGGAACTTGCTTCGGATTCTGTGTCTCCAGCTCCCTCTGCTCCTCCCCTGCTCACACTCTGTCGCTCCCTCTCTCTCTCTCAAAAATAAACCTTAAAAACTAACATTAAATTTTTTAAAAATGCTCATTGGAAAGCATGATATAAAGATAAAAATTTATAAATTGTCATATTTCTTATTGTAAATTATATTATACAAGAGTGAAAAAAAACATACGTTTAAAAGAATAGTAAAGGCACCCATGTACACCCTACCTGGTGAAAAAGCATTATCAATATCTTTGAAGTCCCTGATGTGCTTTCCTTAGTTACTTCTCCTCCCTCTCAGCCAGTAACCTCTAGTTTGCATTTTTGGTTATTAATTATTTTACTTTTCTTTACAGCTTCACTACAAATGTATGTAATCCTCAATAAAGAATAGTTTGGACTGTTTTTGAACTGTAAGTAGAGTCATGCATTATGTGCTTTCTATGGTCTTAACATTGACTTTAAAAATTCAGACATGTTTATATCTGTAGTTAATTCATTGTCAATGGTGTAGTTTAGCGATCTACTTGACTGTCAATGCACATTTAGGGTGTTTCTAGATTGATGATATTAGAACGATGCTACTATGACTTTGCTGTATGTATCCTCTGATGGACAGACACAGAGAGTACTTAGGAGCGGAACTCCTGGGCCAGAGGTCTGAGAATGGCCAAATTTCCCAGTGAATGCCAAGTTGTTTTCAAAGCAGTTGCATCGATCATTACAGTGAGTTCTTGTTGCACATTCCCAGCAATACTTATTGTAGACCTTAAAATTTTGGCCAACTTGGCTGGCAGAAAATATTTTACTGTCGTATTTCCCTTATTACTGATCAGGTAGTGCAATGTTTCATATATATTTATGGTCATTTATGATTTATTTTTTGTGGAAACTTGTTCACGGTTTTTTTGCCCATTTTTCTATTTGGGTTCTTCAGTTTTTCTTATGAACTCATAAGTATTCTTTGTTTATTCTCAATACTATTCCTCTGTCAGTTGTAAAACAATTTCCCACTGTTTTTATGGTCTCTTTTGATTAAAATGACCTCCTCTGCCATTTATCTTTTGCTTTGGAAATGGCTTAAGTATTCTCGGTCCTTCGCTCAGCTTGTCGAGGTTCATGAAAAATCATCTTGGAACTTTGATTAGAATTACATTAAATCTGGGGCACCCAGGTGGCTTACTCGGTTGAGCATCTTACTTTTGATTTTGGCTCAGGTCATGGTCCAAGGGTTGTGGGATTGAGTCTGTGTTGGGCTCTGTGCTGAGTATGGATCCTGCTTGGGATTCTTTCTCTCTCCCTCTGCCCCTCACCCCTGGTCATGTACTCTCTCTAAACTAAAATAAAGGGTGCCTGGGTGGCTCAGTCAGTTGAGCATCCAACTTTGGCTCAAGTCATGATCTCACAGTTCATGAGTTTGAGCCCTGCATCCAGCTCTGTGCTGACAGCTCAGAGCCTGGAGCCTGCTTTGGATTCTGTGTGGCTCTCTCTCTGCCCCTCCACCACTCAAATATAAATAAGCATAAAAAATGTTAAAAAAAAAAAGAATTGCATTAAATCTATAGATCAGTTTGAAGAGAATCAATATCTTTATTGATTTCTTTTTCAAGAGTCACAGTTATTTTTCTCTTAAGCAGTTAATATTTTACCTAATTTCTCAAATTTTAGCATGAAATTGTTTGTAGTTCTTAATACTCTTTTATGTTCTAAATATTAGTTGCATCACCATTTACATATTCTCTTTTTCACTTCTTGTACTTTCTGTATAATCAGTCCTACCAGATTTTGTCAAATTTATTAATCTTTTTGGAGAATCATATATTGGATTTATTTATCCTTTTATTGTACTTCAGTTTCAATTTGATTAATTTCTGTCTCTACACGTATTACTTTCTTCCTTCATCTCTCATTGGCTTTATCCGGTTTTGCTTTGTTTTTCCCTAGTGTTTTAAAATCACTAATTACTTACTGTAGTAGTGTTCAATCCTCAATATTTTCTAAATTTCCATTATTATTTCTTCTTTGACCCATGAGTTATTTACCATTGTGATTTTTATTTTCAAAACGTATGGCAAGTTTCGAGTTATCTTTTTGTTGTTGATATCTGTCTAGTTGTGCTATAATCTAAAAATGTGATTTTTAATGATACCAATTCTTTTAAATTTTTGAAGCATGCCATTTAGCATAAATGTACTTAATTTCTGTCAATAGCCCATGTGTGTCTGAGTAAGAATATGTGTGTTCTGGAGCTATAGTAGGTTTTCCTTTCTTTTTTTTTTTCCTAATTTTGCTCTCTTGACTTATTTTAGATTGAAATATTTTCCACTCATTTCATTACTTTTGCTTCCAATAGTTAGTGGTAATATAGTTAGAAATTATAGTATAGATATCTAACATAACAAACTTTAAATTTAATGAACATTTTTACTCTCTGCAAACCAATATTAGGGCCTTACAATGATTTAACTCCAGTCATTTCACGTCTCAAACTAAATGTAACTGTTAGATCACATTTAAGGTCTCTCTTGATTTTCAATGCTTTAAATTAGGCATTACTGTTATAATTTTCTAAGGTTAATAATTTGTCAAAATTCACCTCCATGTTTAACATTGTCCTTGCTCACCATTGCTTTCTGTATCTTCAGCCTTCTTTCTGGTATTATTTTCTTTCTTCTTGAGTTACATGCATTTAGATGCCTTTTTAGTAAAGGGATGCTGATAGTAAACTCTCTTAATTTTCGTTTGTCTGAAAATGTTTCCACTGACACTCCTTGTTCAAAGGAAGCTTTGATAGGTACAGAATCCTAGGATGGCAGTTTTATTTTAGCACCTTAAAGATGTTATTCTGGCTTTGATTTTTGCTCTTAAAAAGTCAGCTGTAGCGTGCTGTTCTTTTTTAGTGCTCTGTCTTTTCACTCTGCAGTTTTTAAGGTCTTATCTTTTTTAAAAATATATTTTGCAGTTTAACTATGACATATCAAGTTGTGCATTTCTTTTTATTTATCTTGCTTGGGATTCACTGGAATCCGAATGTGAAGATTTGTGTCTTTTACAGATTGTGGAAAATTCTCAGTCATTTTCTGTCCAAATATTGCCTCTCCCCTATTCTCTTTAAAATCTACTTCTGGAATTCCAACAAGCATATATTAAATCTTATCCTTTCCTCCATATGTCAAACTCTCTCTTACATATTTTCCAGATCTCTGACTTTCTATATTGATTCAGGATAATTCTTCAAGTCTATATTCCAGTTTATTAGCTCACTCTTATACCATACTTACTCTGTTATTTCTAACTTAAAGCATCATATTATTTTTATTTCTAGAAATGACTAATACATTCCTATTTTATATTTTATTTTTATACATGTGAAGAATCACATTTTCCAAAGCACTTTCATTATAGGTCGATTCAATGCATGTATTTTTAAATTATTATTGAACTTGGCATAGGAGTCCTTTGTTATTAGGAAAGTCAGCTGGAATCACATAGAAATATTCTGTCTAATTTATAAAACCCCATGAAACACCCTGCTCCAGAGATTTCTTACCCTTGAATCCCAAAGTCATTGACCTTGCTCAGGTCAGGTCAGAAGTCCAAACCCGTAATTATAGTCAAGAATACCCTACAGGTGTGCAGCTTTGGGCTTTATGCTGCTCTGGCACAAAACCTTATTTCTCTATAAGGTTATTCCGATTACAGATTTGGAATGATGAAGTTTAAGCTCTCTAGCTGTGCTATCCCATGCTCCTTTTTTCTCCTCCATCCTCTGTTTTGAAGACTATGATTTTCCCAGAGCAAACACTGGTCTACTAGGAGTTTGGGATGGGAGCCTAGCTCCCTGCACACCCATCCTGGGCTCCGCAGGTGGCGCCCCTAGTACCAGCAGTGCCTGAGAGCCAGAGCCTGAGCCCGACGGCAAACGGGGGCCACTTGGCCTGCTGTGGACGGCTGTCAGGTGAGCACCGCTGCAAGCTGCGAGCAGAAACCTGGGTTGGACTCCAGGCCTGTAAATAAACTTGTGGCCATCTGCATTCCCTCTCATGACTCAGCTGCTCTTTATGAAAGGATTCACTGTGTGAGGAGTGAATTCAGGCTAGGAGATCTTCTGAAAGAAGAAACAGCCGAGGAAAGCTGCGTCGATTGTGAAGTCACTGAAACCGAGGCGCAAAAGTGACTGTAGTAGGCCACTGCTGCTTTGTCGTGGCAGGAAGAGAATTTTCCACTTAAAGAATAAAGTTAATCTTTGTGCACATACTGTAAACACCACAAGAACAAAACAAGACCGGATCACCTTAATGGGATGTCAGAGAAGAGCAGCAGTATTTTAGACACCCTTACTGGACCCCGAGTTTCGTACAGTAGAAAAAGAACTTCAGTATGAATTCTTGTTCCACACTTTCTATATTTTGGACCATGTGCAAGCTTCTTGTTGCTAGGGAGCTCCAGCTCCCTCCTCTGAAAAATTGGCATAATAATAACTGTGTCTTTGGGAGAATCAAAGATGACACATAAAAAGGAATGATATAAAGTGCCAGTTATCTGCTCTCCACTCTCCATTCTCCTTCTTTCCTAGTAATAAGAACTGTCACTGTATCTGGGCACGTCACCACTCAGATAAAAGGAGACACTCGCCCAAATCACGCACCCATGTATATATAAGTTTGGGCTAGTGGTATATAAGAAATGTTACACATGATTTCCAGGAAGTGATCTTAAAGGAAGGGAAGTGGGTCGCCTTTCTTCCCTCTTTAGTCCATCTTGCTGCCTAGAACCTGGAGGAGATGGCAAGCAGCCATTGAGAATTAGGAAGACAAACAAGACATTTATATGTGATTCAGATCAAAGTGGAGATTCACAGTGGAGAGGTAGAAGAAGATTGGGTTCCCAATGACACCACAGAACCACCATACTGGTCTGGGGCTCTTTATCTCCAAATTCCTTTAGGGGGAAGAAGAAATATCTTGTGTGTTTAAGGCAGTTATTATTTTGAGGTGTTTTTTTTTTTTAAATCACACGTGACCAAGCTTAACCCTGATGCAAAGAACTAAGCTTCATACCTACCAAAATTAAAATTTCACGGTTTTTTGACCCAGCAATCCCACTTCTAAAAATATGTCCAATAAATGTCCTGGGACATGTGCATTAAAGATATAATCAAAAATATCTATTGCATGATTGTGATATCAAAAGACTGGAAACAAAGTAGATGTTCAACAGTAGGTGACTGGGTAAGTAAGTGATCTGTATTCAAGCAGTGTATGATTATACACCTGTTAGCCTGAGAGATCTACGTGGTATAATCTCCAAATAGAATGAATTCTCCTTTGTGGGGAGAAAGATAATGTACCGTGTTTCCAAAACGTAGCCACAAGAATATTTCCCATCTCCTGAAGTCACATTCCTCCCATCAAGAGGTGGGGATTGGCTTTCTCCTCTTGACTATGGACAGCAAAAGTGACGCTGTGATTTCCAAGGCTAAGTAGGAAAGATGAGACAGCTTTTTCCTCATCAACCAGAACACTCAAGCCCAAGGCCCAAAGTCACCACGTAAAAGGCTGCCATGCTGCGAGGAAGCCATGCCACGTGGACAGGCCATGTGTAGGTGCTGTGCTGAGCAGTCTGTCTTCAAGTTCGCCCTGACGAGGGACCAGACATGGGACTCAATGAACCTTCAGATGATTCCCGCCCCC
Source organism: Paguma larvata (assembly GCA_030068075.1). Taxonomy (NCBI): domain Eukaryota; kingdom Metazoa; phylum Chordata; class Mammalia; order Carnivora; family Viverridae; genus Paguma; species Paguma larvata. The sequence continues at coordinate 20,053,298 of CM057840.1, forward strand.
TCACATTCAAGTATTTTGAGCTAAGGATCCAGATATCATGGAGCGAGGGAGTCATCCCTGCTGTGCCCTTCATGAATATCTAAATCCTGGAATTGACCAGTACAATAGAATGGTTGTCTTTTTATGTCACCGAGTTTGGGGTGGTTTGTTGTGCAATAATAGCATAGTTTTTATATGTATAAACAATTTCAGGAAGACCATACAATAAAGCCATTAGCCTCAGGTCTTCCTGGAGATGAGACAGGAGATCTAGAGTGGGGAAAATACAGTTTTCACCGTACACTTTTTCATACCATTTCAATTTTTCTTTTGTGTTATTGAATTTTTCAAATATGTATGAAAAAAGGACTTTTGTTTTTTACGAAGATGTGTGAGACCCGAAACAAGCAGGTCTGCCCAGGTCCCACTAGCAACATGATTCTAACAGCTTAAATTCCATTGGGCGCATGTGCTAAAAAAGTCCAGAGAAGATGAAGATAATATTCTATGCTTTCCAATTTTTTAAATTGTGATATCAAAAGACTGGAAACAAAGTAGATGTTCAACAGTAGGTGACTGGGTAAGTAAGTGATCTGTATTCAAGCAGTGTATGATTATGCACCTGTTAGCCTGCGAGATCTACGTGGATCAAGTATAGCATTTCAACATGACACACACATTTGTCAGTATTTTCTTTTCTACAATAAATTAGTAATTAGAAAAAAAATTACCATCATCTATCCCAGCGTCTAGGGTCTAAAATGACATTATTTCCATCACAGATTAAGGTGCATAGCGAACACAACTTTCACTTCATGTCTTCAAAACAGCAAGCTAGCCACAGTCTTAAACCCCTATCCAGTCATGCCAAGGGAGGCAATGGCATTCAGAAGAGAATATCATATCTGGGGAAGGTCGTCAGTCACTCTTCCCCAATTATTACAGGAAAACATGCATTTGGGAATTCGTACAAGTGTCCCGAAATCTGGTAATGACAGAAAAAAGAAAATCCTCACCTATCCACTTTGATAAACTGTGAAATCACTGGAAAAAGCAGGGTGCAACCAGTAACTCGGAGAATTTATCCCAAACGATACCAGGAAATATGAATAGAAATCATAAAGCAGGGCAGTGTAAGTTCCTAACTGTGGAATGTTGGAGCAAAGTCACAGCAAGAATGCTCAGCAGGTACCCGTTTGCCTTTGGCTGCCTGTCAACCAGGAAAGACCAATAACACAATACAGAGCAGCACAGAGTGGGGGCCTCTAGAAATATTTGCGAATGAATGAATGAATGAATGAATGAATGAATAGGAAGGAAGTCCCAAACTTCTCCAGGCTTTCCCAACCTATGGACCTAAACCCATCAGTAAGTGTCAAGTGTCCAAATTGCCCTGCTTTATCCTTTACTTCTCATGCAGGACGTCCAGTTCCTGCTGAGGTCCCTCTGACCCCATCACCTCATGTGAGGTGGTCGCCCTACTCTCTCCGAGCTGCTTAGTCGCTCCCCCAGCCGTGACACTTCTCTGTTGGTGGTAAGATGACCAGGAGTGGGGGATATTCCTGGTTAGTGGGCTCCAAAGTGGCACTGCTTCTCCTCCAGTGTCTTATAGAATGTGGACTCGGGGGCCCGAGCGGTGTCTGGGATCTGGGCTGGCTACAGATTTGAAAAAAGGCCCCCTGCCCTTTCTGCCTGGAACTAGTTTGATGAGATAACTTTTCTCCTAGAAGCTTTCTCAGCATCCTGCACATCTCACCCACACTGGGCCTCGCCACCTCCACTCCACCCAGCCCCTGCATGTCACGCAGATCTGGTCCCTGGCTGCTGATGTAACTTGAATTATTTCCCATGAGACTCCTCAGGCCTGGTGCAAATCATCAGACCTCTCTTCCATCAGGCCTGTGGTCATGGACTGAATGCTTGGTGTCCCCTCACCCCCGAATTCCTATGTTGATATTCTAACCTCCAATGTGATCGTATTAAGAGATGGGGTGCTCAGGAGGTAATCGGGTCATGAGGGTAGGGCCTTTTATACGGGATTAGTGCCCTTATAAGAAAAGACATAAGAACTTGCTCTTGCTATCTGCTCTCTGCCATCTGAGGATACAAGGAGAAGATGGCTGTCTACAAGCCAAGAGGCAGGTCCTCCGCAGACACAAGATCTCCTGGAGCCTTGACCTTGGACTTCCCGGCTTCCGGAACTGTGAGAAATAAATATTGGTTGTTGAAGTAACCCAATCTGTGGTAATTTGTTATGGCAGCCCAAAGTGACTAAGATACTCATCTCCCCAGTTCTCCTGATGAGTCCAGCCATGCCTGAATTCCCAGTGAGTGATAGTAGAAAACCATGGTCCAAGTTCAGCCTCCACTACAACATGTTTGAGGTAGAAACTGAAAGTTTTGGATGGATAAGAAAGTCAGTATAAGAGAAGATCAAAAGACCCTGTGGTGATTTGGATCCATTACTGCTATCAGAGAAGCTTGGGAAGGGTTTGGGGCATATAAGATGGCAAAGGCCTTCCCATGCTGTCTGAGGAGAGTTATTGAGAAGAAACCACATTGGTGCCAATTTCTTTCCCCACCCTGCTATGATTTTCTACCCATCTAATATATGGTTAAGCCAAATCAGGAACATATTATATGTACAGTTCTGTATCCTCTGGGGGATGCTTGTTCATTTTGTTAAATATTCTCTAAAAATATTATTTTATTCCATTTCCATATGTTGAACATTTGTTTCCAATCTTACATTTTTAAAAATAATGATGTGATGAGTCTTTGGCTCATAAATCTGCATTTCTCATTCTTTTTTTGGAATAGAACTCAAAAAATAAGATTACTAGGGCAAAAGACACCAAGACAATTAAGGCTATTTATATACATTGTGAAACTATCCTCCAGAGGCTAAAAAATTTACACTATTGAGAAAAGAGTGTAAGAGGGCCTCTGCTTTATTTCACATCCCCACCCTCTGCATGATTATTATTGTTTTAATTTTGCAAAGTACTTTTTACACAAGTTGCACTTCGACATTTCAGTCAAAAAGTACTTAGGGACCACTTGAGGAAGAAAAGTGAGTCACAGCTGTTAACATATTCTGGTAAGATCGACAGAGGCAGCATTAAAATGAGCAGGCCAGGCGTATGTGGCTTGGAAGCAAATCCCGGAACCAAATGCAGAGAATAATAGCATGTGTGAACACACACGCCATAGCTCCAAGAAAAAGTGGTTCTCTCCTATTTTTATTCTCTTATAGTTATTTCTCTTATGTTTCTTGTCTTACAGTTTTTGTCTTTTCTTATGTTCATATGAAAATGTTTCATATTTTTCTTTGCATATGCTCACAAGAGAAAAGCCTTTACGTGTGAGCAACTCTAAAAAAGCCCTTAGAATAAGCATAACATAAAAATTTTAAGTGATAAAAATTATGAAGTAGTTTAGCTTGTAGCTTTTTCTTTCTCTGTAACACATGAAGTTATAGTATATCTTAGATTTAATGAAACACCATATTTTTTAAAGTTTATTTATTTTTTTTTTTGAGAGAGAGAGAGCACAAGCAGGGGAGGGGCAGAGAGAGAGAGAGAGAGAGAGAGAATCCCAAGCAGGCTCCACACTGTCAGTGCAGAGCCTGTCGCGGGACTCAAACTCATGAACCACGAGATCATGACCTAAACCAAAACCAAGAGTCAGAACTTAACCAACTGAGCCACCCAGGTGCCCCAAAACACCATATTTTAAAATATCAGCATACTCAATAACAATTTTTAATGATATTTTATACTTGTGACAAATCTCATCTTTTCTTACTAACATGTTGTCTTTCTTTCCTTATATGTTGTTGTTCTTTGAAGAAGAGTTAGAACAGGGGCATGTTTCTTTGGGATGGGGGCTACTCTGAGATTCAAAACCACAGTTCCATCTGGTGTGGATTTCTGTGACACTGGTTTCCAGTGGCCACATATGCCCGGGTTCCTCAGGCAAAAGCTAGGGTCCTCCAACAACTAATCTGAAAAGGAGCCCTACCCTACTATTCATCTTCAATCTTTCCTTTACTAAAAGTTATCTTCTTTATCTTAAAAAAGCCTCTCACGACTTGGCAAAAACCATGGGGGAGGGGAAGAGGGGAAAGGAAAAAAAGACACAGATAGGGAGGGAGATAAAACATAAGAGACTCTCAAAGACTAAGAACAAACTGAGGGTAAGGGGGGTAAGGGAGGGGGGAGAGGGGGTGATGAGCATTAAAGAGGGCACGTGTTGGGATGAACACTGGGTGTTATATGTAAACCAATTTGAAAATAAACTATTAAAAAAAGTATCTCAGGATTACTAAAGTAGAAATATATGCTCGTCCCCATTTTATCCAACAAACGTTCAGTACCCATTATTGTCAGGCCTCATGCTCAGCACTGGAGACACAACGGGGAACACCGAATGCTTCCTGCTAACATGAGACTTAAAATCTAATAAGACAACTTCCTTATTAATTTCAAAAGGAAAAAAATACTACTGTAAGTGAAGAAATTGGAAACATGTCAACCAAGAGATCAAAAGTATGGGCCAGAAGGGAGCAAACAGACATCAGCCTCCAGATAGATAATGAAGACACATGACTATTGCAACCCAAAATGCATGACCAGAAGAAGTGGATCATAAGGAAACATCAGAGGAACCAAATGGGGGGACATTTCATAAAGAACTGGCCCATATATTTTTATACGACATGAAAGAAAAAGAAAGGGTGAAATTACATACTTACTCAGATTAAACGGGGCTAAGAGAATGACTTAATGCAATAAATGACCCTATTCTAAAATTTAAAAAAAATTTTTAACGTTTTTATTTATTTTTGAGAGACACAGAGACAGAGTGTGAGCAGGGGAAGGGCAGAGAGAGAGGGAGATACAGAATCTGAAGCAGGCTCCAGGCTCTGAGCCATCAGCACAGAGCCCAACGTGGGGCTCGAACTCACAGACCATGAGATCATGACCTGAGCCAAAGTTGGATGCTTAACCAACTGAGCCACCCAGGTGCCCCTAAATTTTTTTTAAAAGACAGAAAATTCTATGAAAGACATTAGTGAAATTATTCATGAAATCAAAATGTAGCTTGCAGACTACCATATTATATAATGTTAAATTTCCTGACTTTGAGAACTAAACTGCAGTAATGTAAGAAAATATTCTATTCCTAGGAAAAACATAGAAGTATTTTGAAGTAAATGAGATATACAATCTCAAATGGTATATTTAAAAATAATGATATGTATACCCACAGAGAAAGAATGATCAAGCAAATATAACAAAATGTTGGTATATGAAAGTTCTTTGTAGTATTCTTACAGTTTTTCTGTGATGTTTCAAATTATTTCAAAATAAAAAGTAAAAAATAGATAATTCACATGAAGTCTTCTGTCTACATTTGTAGGACTATAGTACAATTAAAGAGAACTCTATTCTTTTTTTATTTAATGTTTTTTAATGTTTATTTATTTTTGAGAGTAGAGAGAGACAGTGAGAACAGGGGAGGGGCAGAGAGAGAGGGAGACACAGAATCCGAAGCAGGCTTCAGGCTCTGAGCTGTCAGCACAGAGCCCGACATGGGACTTGAACTCACGAACAACAAGATCATGACCTGAGCCAAAGTTGGATGTTTAACCGACTGAGCCACCCAGGTGCCCCAAGAGAACTCTATTCTTGAACCGAACACAAAAACCTAATGAGAGATATAGGCAAGTAAATTTGCAAACCCTGCTGTTAGGAGTTCCAACACATTAATCTCCAGATCTTGAGAAATGAACCTGAATGAATAAGTCAAGATCAGAGAGGAATTTGTCAGCATTAAACATGATTTGTTAAACGAGAATTAAGAGCAACAAAATTTCCCTCTGTTTCAGCATTTTTGAAATTGCATTTTATTAAGAGATTGACATTTTCATAATCAACATAATTCCCAGCAAATCCTTTTTGGAAACAGGTGAGGTATAAGTAAATTAACCAATGTACGATCCTTATTTTGGTCTTTCTCAGACATATGCATTCTACTTGGCCAGTGATTCCAGAAGCTTCATACTGTTGGGTTGTAAATGGCAACTCTACAAACTACATCTACTTGTTTTATACTCTGTGCTTCATACTAATCTCTGTTCTTTCCTCTGGATGTAAGTCTTTGTGCTTCTTTTAGATTTTATACGGAGAGTTATGAGAAGATCATCCTGGGGATTACATTCATATTGTTGACAAGAGACGACACTAGCTTTTTCAACTCACTGAACACCCAGAACACTGATAGTGGCAACCCAAGAAGTCAACAGAGATAGAGTTAAAAACAAAAAGAACTGAGGTGCCTGGGTGGTTCAGTTGGTTGAGCGTCCAACTCTTGATTTCAGCTCAGGTCATGATCTCACGGTTCATGAGTTCGAGCTCCACATTGGTCTCTCTGTTGACAGTGCAGAGCCTGCTTAGGATTCTCTCTCTCTCTCTCTCTCTCTCTCTCTCTCTCCCTCCCTTGCTCTCTCAAAGTAAATCAATAAACTTAAATAAAAATAAAAAGGATTTTGGCTTACACTTAAAATTTGTGTATTTTAAAATAGGACTCCTCTCCCTACTTTTTGGACATAATTTCTGTTCATTCCACTCTTCCTCGTGTTCTGTTGTCCATCAGAACAGTGGTTATTGTAAGGACAGAAAGGAAAATTGCAGAGCAATTTTGAGCCTACAGTTGCCAAACGTCCTGCTTTGGACCAACCCCTAGAGGAAAGAACTACAAGGTTCCTCTGGACTTGAGCCAGCCTTTGATCCAAAAAGTACTGGCCACCTGTCACAGTGGCACCAACAGAACCCCTGGCCAGATTTTCAGCAACTGAAACATGATCATCGGCTCCCAGGAGATAGATCGCAGCCACTGAGCTGAGGGCAGATGGTGCCCTACAGCCAGCAAAAGCAAATACGACAGGCTAGTGGGAAGGAAGTTCTGTTTTTTATTTTTGGTGGCACCACGCTGCAGCTCAGTGAAGGGCTGTGAGTTGGGAGAAGGCTATCACTCAACATATAATTATCTGTGGCAGCAACCTATTGAGGAAGCTACTGGAGAGATCCAGGAGCTGTCTGCAGCCTTTTCAAGAAACAATTCAAAACCTTGCCAGGACAAAACATTCATATTTCATCTCCCTCCTCGGTGCACGTCCCGACCTCAAGTTGAACACACAACACGGTGTGAACACTTCTAAGTGAGTGTTAGCTATGCAAGTACTGACCACACAGTTTGTCCTGGGAGCTTATTTAATGAAAGCAGAAATCTGGACCGGTGAAGTTTTCGATTCTGTACCCCTTCTCCAACATGGCTTTCTGACGATTTAACTGGCAGAGAGAAATCATCCAGAAAGAGACACCCGATGGGCAATCATTCTGCTACTCACAATCTCCTGTATCTTTCCAGCTCATTCTAGAGTGACCCATCTCCAGTAACTTTCAAAGCTGCTGAAGACCTTTGTCCTCTTTGTTGCTACGCGCAACACAGAAACCCAAGCAGCCTCCATCTCTGCTACCCGGTGCCAGCCAGTAAGTACAAAACTAGTTTGTTCCAATCAGCTACCACGATATATGCCTGACACACCATCAGGGACCAAGGAGTCACAATCTTAAACTTCCCTTTTGCTCTCAATGTAATCATGTAGTTACGATCATTATGCAGGTCTCTCTGCCATCTGTCTTTTGTCTCACGTTTAGAGTGTGTAAACCCTATGTGTCAAATCTCTGTGGGAGGGAGGCACAAGCGGGCAGCAGTCCAATCTACTGGTTAGTATGTTCCCAAACTGTTACAGACACCATAATAAATGTGACCCGTATGGTTTGGCAGGAAGGGCAATTCATATAAATTCTCCATGCTTACACCGGCTTTTACTATAAAAATACTTTATTATAATTCGGAAGACTTTTATCTCCAAGAAGAATATAAGGAAAAAGACATCGAAGAGCAGAGCAAGAACAATGTCTCCCTGTCTTTCCTCATACCTGCTGAGATTCATTTCTCACACTCCTCTTCCCCAAAAAGACAAAACAAAAATAGAATAGAAAAGAAAAGAAACAGAGTAGAGATTTCCTGAGACCTCTGCTTAAGCCTATAGCATTTATGCTCCTCCTTCTTCAGGATCGTGAGTCCAAAATGATTGTGTGTTTGCTTATAAAGTTTTATTTATTTCTGAGAGATAAAGATTGCAAGTGGGGGATAGGGAGAGAGGGAAAGAGAGCGAGCGAGAGAGAGAGTGAGAGACAGAATCCCAAGCAGGCTTCACACTCTCAGTGCAGAGCCCCAAGCAGGGCTGGATCTCATGAACTGTGAGATCAAGACCTGAGCGGAAATCAAGAGTCGGATGCTCTTAACTGAGCCATCAAGGCGCCCACAACTGATTTTTTTAAACCACTATCCTTACAAGAATTTTTGTGCAAATGTCTTTATAAATGTTTAAAAACACTGTAAAATGTTATCTGCGAATACAAACATAGAACAGAAACGTCTTAATCAGAGATCCTGGCAGTCACCAAATCTGAATGCAAACTGTGTGTGTGGTGTCCTTCGGTATCTAGGATTACTGGAGGAGAGAAAACTGTTTTCTACTAAACCAAATGAAAACACAACGATGGGTCACATTTCAAAATCCTTTTTCTTAAGAGGGAGAAAAAAGATTGAATTTAATTTTCATAATGAATGTGGTTCATTCTTTGAAACAATGAATTGGTTTGTTTTTATTGAACTTAGCATCATGATAAAGACATTACAGGTTCTCAGTACGGATATGGGACTCTAATCAACACGGAATTTATCCTCACAGTGCTCTTCAAAATGCACTCTATTCTCCTTATCAAATAAACAAAATATGAGAAAGGATCCCACAGAAGAGAATTCCAATTCCCCTGCTTCTGGAAAAAAAAACACAAGGTCTCAGTTTGGGTCCTGACTTTGTAACCGGACAGTCCCCCGAGGAAACTGGGAGGAAACTATTAGTCGTCTTTGGGGACCTTGGTTTTACCATTAATATAAACAAAGTGGGTATTGATGTAAGAATCTATTAAAATAACCTATTTATGCTTTCTCAAATATTAATTAAGCCCCTTCCTACTAGGTACCTCAGTGCCAGAATCTGGGGATACATTAAGAAGTGTCAGGACATGGGGCGCCTGGGTGGCTCAGTTGGTTAAGCGGCCGACTTCAGCTCAGGTCATGATCTCATGGTCTGTGAGTTCAAGCCCCGCGTCGGGCTCTGTGCTGACAGCTCAGAGCCTGCAGCCTGTTTCGGATTCTGTGTCTCCCTCTCTCTCTCTGCCCTTTCCCTGCTCACGAAATGTCTCTATGTCTCTCAAAAAAAAATAAATAAACGTTAAAAAAAAAAAAAAAAGAAGTGTCAGGACAGGCCCTGTTCCCAAGAAGCTGAACCAAGGGGGCAGATACAAAAGGCATGCAGGTAAACAAAAACTGTTACAAGAATGCTGTGGGAGATGCATGAAACCGCACAAATGAGGTCTTGCCCAGATTTGCGTTCCTGGGAGGACCTATTAGAAGACGGTAAGTTCTGTTACAAGCCTGAAAAATAGGCAAGTAAGGCAAGTAAGAGTAGAGAGAGGCAGTCTGGTTCTAGCAGAGTGCACTTACAAAGGCTCAGAGGCCAGAGAAAATGGTGGTCTCCTAGAAGGTAGTTCAACATGGTTGTAGCCTAGGGCACTGGGGAGGAGTGGGGAAGAACGGGGCTGGGGAAGCTAGCAGAAGTTCCATATGTTGAGGGGCTTTGCGTGCCATTTCAAAATATATATATTTTACCCTCCAAGTCTATTGGGGATTTGGGAGTAGTGTGGCCAGATTTTATCTAAAGAAAGATCATGTTGCTTTCAATGTAGGTAATAGATTGTTGGGGGGTCGAAACTGAGGACAGAGCAGTCCATTAGGAGACGGGAGATGATGACTACTTGAACTAAGGAAGTGACAGAGAGGACACAGAAAAGCAAAAACAAAAAACAAAAACAAAAACAAAACAAAACAAAAACCTCTAGAGGATAAGGAAAAAAGAGTGACAGAACTTAACTAATAACCTGATATGAATGGTGGTGGAGTGGTCCAGGTTTCCCTTTTGGGAAAATGAGTGCATGGTGATGGGAACATGGGCTCTGGAGCTGGCTGAGAAAGAAGATAAGAAGGCAGTGAGTGAGTTCAGTGTGAGACTTAAAAACTAGAGGAATCTATGGACCATCCACAAGAAGACATCCAGGAGGGTACTAGGTCTAGAGCTCAGGAGAAATGATCTGATCAGGGATACAGTAAAGAACTGGGAATCATTGACACATAGATGGGAACTGCAGCTACAGGAATGGACCAGACCAATGCGGATGCTCATCGAGAAGGTCACATCTAGATCCCTGGTGAACACCACTCTTTAAGAAACATGGAACAGGGAGAAATAAGTCAAAGAGAGGACAACAAAGAGAAAACAAAGAGACAGGAATTATGGCTCCTACTGAACACACTGTTGTAGAAATGGAAAGTGTGGGTCACTTGATTGAATGCAGTGGAAAGACTGCCACAGAGAGGCTGTCAAAGTCCCACTGGATTGAAAGACTGGGATTGCCGGTCATCTCAGCCAGGAAACCGCCATTGGAATAGGGAAGGGAAGCCAGTGAAGAGGAATGGACGTCAGGCGAGAATGCAAAGTGGCCAACACAGACCATTCTCTCAAAAAGCTTGACCCTAACTCATTGAGGGCCTTTATCCTCAAGCCTAACATATAACGAGTCATCGATAAACATCTGTTGAATGAATGCTAAGCTAAAGGGAAGAAGACGAGGCAAGTCTACTGGGAGGAGAGAGTCAAGGAAGGGATGGGATCCAGGGTAGTAGTTGAGAAGTTGACATTAGACGAGACGAACTCTCTTTTCCATCAAAACAGGATTAGAGGAGGCAAGGAAACTGACATAACTTGTCATCAATGGCTTCCCTACTCTTGATGAATTCAGAAGCAAGGTGATTGGCTGAAAATGTCAGTGGAGATAATGAAGTAAGTAACCTTTGAAAAGGGGAGAAGAGAGCGAGAACTAACTTGGGAAACAGAAGCATCACTGGGCAGCTGAGGGCCCACCTGAAGCTGAGAGCTCATGCTGTGAGGTGGAATTAGCAAGAGTGTGTTGGGGGCTGGGGGCGCACGGTGCCCCCAGAGTAGAGACTGCAGGAGGGCTGACCTGGGATTGGGCTTTTTCTAGATGGGTGGAGCAAAAAGACAAGGGCATCTAAGGTATTTGCAATTGGTCCAAGTGAGAAGGAACCGAGGACCAAAAGGGGACTGTGGTAGCAAGTGGAATGATCAGTGAGGTCTCAAGGAAGACAAGGAGCAGACTGTAGAGGGCATGGCAGAGGAGAACTCGTTACAAAAGGGGAAGTTTTATGAAGACGTAAGGCAAATGCACATGTAATATGGTTACTTTTCTGTACGGCCCTTACAGTGGAGCCATAGCTAACCTCTCCAGCCCTGTCTCAGTGCCCCTCCAAGCTCTCAGAACAGTGCCTTGCTCCCAAACCCACTGTGGTCTTTTGTGATTCTGAGCTGCCAGAGGGAAGCTTCCTAAGAGCTCAGTGTCTGCCCATTAGAAAGACTCTAGGTACCTTTGGTGAATGAACAACAATAACAAAATACTTCCATGTGTTTGCATAACTTCTAAGTTGGTGAAACGTAGACTATTTGTTCACTTTCCCTGCACAGGTTCATATGGAACATTCTTAGTTCTGAGATCCATGTAGCAGCTCCCTGGCCCTGGGCCACGAAGTCATGATACAGCAAGTTAGAAAAGAAGCTGCAGAAAGAACCACGTGGGTGATAAGAAGACATGACGCTTCAGCAACAGGTGGCGAGCCGGAGTTGACAGGGCCCCTGCTGAGCTGCGTGGAGGATCTGGTAAACAAAGTAACAGGCTACATGCATGAAACCACGAACAAACAGATCCTGGAGTCCCAGCTGTGGACGTCACAGAGGCGTGTGAAGTTCAAACATGTTGGGAATTCGAGCTCATTATAATTTCTTGACAGTCACTATTAACTCTAGGAAATAAGCTGAAAAACCTTAAAATGTCAAAGGTGATGTTATGGAAATGAATTTTTGCTGCAAGCCTCACACTGTCATGGGGGCAGGATTGATAGGCACATGGTGGTTTCCGAGGCCACGCGAAGTGAACAAATTGTGACAAAAGAAGTTTTTATGGACTAGACGACCCCTAATTATTAAATTTATCTCAGAGGCAAAATGATTTAAAAATTTCTACTGTGATTATAAATTATCAGTCGCTCACTGAATTAAACCAAAGATCCAGGAAGGAATTCTGTAGCAAGCCTGGGGCGGGTGTGTGTTGTGCTAGGATTTGCTCTCCGGTGTGGCAAAGTCACTGCACAGAATGTTTTCAAAGCATTTTATTGTGGGAAATGAGTCTGGGTATTAAAATGCTATTTATAACTACAGATTTGGGGATGCTATTTTTTTTTAATGTGAAATAAGGATAAACTTCATTAATTCAGAAAGTGCTAACATGAAACTTGAATTAAAAGAACAGTGGTTTGTGAGACCATCAAAAGTGAAAACAAGGTTTTAAAGGAACTATGTACCCCCTGCCCCCCGAGTGGCAGTGTGGTGCTGAATGAGCTCAGGAGTTGGGTTTGAAATCTAAGGATTTGGACAGGGCTGAATCAAGGTTTTGTGGGGCCCGAAGCTTATATAACTTGAGAGGATTCGTTTTAAGAAAAGGAATATAGGGCACCTTGCTGACTCAGTCGGTTGAGCATGGAACTCTTGATGTTGGGGTGAGTTCAAGTCCCACATTGGGGGTAGAATTTACTTAAAGAAAAAAAGGAATATAAAATTCCAAATGTAAAATTAAGTATTAAAGTGAATATTTATAATGAAAAAAGTGATATAAATAATTACAACAAATACATTTTAGAATTAATAAAATGATCAAAATATAATTAAATACATAAATATAATCAGTTATTAAAATATAATTATAATTAACTACTTATAAAAACTTTTCAAGAGCTAAGAAACACCACAAACATTCAAAAGTCAGAAAAATATTTTATTAACTAGCTGACCTACTTCTATAACTTTACTTCTTTTTTTATTTAAAAAATATTTTTAAAATGTTTAATGTTTATTTATTCTTGAGAGAGAGAGAGAAACAGAGCATGAGTGAGGGAGGGGCAGAGAAAGAGGGAGACACAGCATCTGAAGCAGGCTCCAGGCTCTGAGCTGTTAGCACAGAGCCTGATGCAAGGTTTGAACCCACAATCGGGGGAGATCATGACCTGAGCCGAAGTCGGACACTCGACCGACTGAGCCACCCAGGCACCCCTATAAATTTACTTCCTTAGGCTTTTCTTTACATACTCTCTGTATGTAATCCATACCTCTTCATGTGGTAATTATTTTACCACTTCTCTTTGTGTGGAGTATACAAGTATAATTTAGTCTTTCCTCAAACAAAATTGATTGAAATTTGCTTTTTATCATTAACAGTTTAGAAAACTTTCAAGCCACTTCACTGCATCGGTGACGGTTTTGTGTGCCGTTTCCACTGGAGCCGCCAGCCCTTGTCAGGCTGAGAAGCATTCGAGCCACCGGAACACAGTGAGGGTTTGGGGCCCTGGGGAACCCGTGTATGTCCTCAGACACACTGCCACGGGTCTGCGCTTGTCACACACAGCAATTCTGACAGATTCTATTTCATGAGAAAAAGAAAAAAGAAGTGTCCAATAGGTTTATACTGATATTCAATTGTGTTCACTGCATTATCACATACAATTCTGATAGGAGAGAAGTTTAGTCTTGACCAGCAGTTAACGAAAACCACATCATTCATTTAAAAATCCTCAGGTCCGGGGGCTCCTGGGGGGCTTAGTCAGTGAAGCGTCTGACTCTGGATTTCGGCTCAGGTCATGATTTCAGGGTTCATGAGTTCGAGCCCCAAGTTGGGCTCTGCGCTGACAGTGTGGAGCCTGCATGGGACTCTCTCTCTCTCTCTCTCTTTCTCTCTCTCTACCTCTCCCCTGTTCATGCTCTCTCTAAATAAATAAACAAACAAATAAATAAACAAATAAACATAAAAAAATGTTCCTGTCTAATGATTGGAAGTAGAAGTGACTCTGAACCACATTATCACATTATCATGCTAACTCCACACTAAAGGGATCCCTAAGTCAGCCCTCCGGTAAGCAGATCCTAGGAGCACCCAGGGCCACTCCAAAGCACTCAAAATAAGGGGAAGTGTTGGAGGGAAAACTGGCTAAGTGGGCTCAGCCAATAGCTGATAAGGTATTTTCCTTTTGTGCATTTTACCAAAACAGATGTGAATACATTCAATGGGGCCCCTTGCAGAGGGCCTGAAGTTCAAGCTTCATTAGCTTCGCAGTCAACCTGCATCTGGGCCTGGGTCGGGTCACTGCTCTGCTGCTAATCAGTTGAGGAACCTTCATTTGTCTGGACTTGAATTTTCCCTTTGTCAGGTGAGCCTACTAGTAACAATATGTGTCTAATGCGGTTATTGTGAGCCTTGAATGAATTTATTCATGAAAAGTGTTATGGAAATACTTGGTAACAGTAGGTGTCCAGTAAATATTAGCCCTCATTATTAAGAGGGGTATTATATTGCAGAGCACTACATAATGTAATAAACTGTTTAGAAAAAATAATTCGTATACCAACAATAAAGACATTAAGCAGAACACAATCGTCATGTAAAAATAACTTTTGGGGCGCCTGGGTGGCTCAGTTGGTTAAGTGTCCAACTTTGGCTTAGGGCATGATCTCGTGATCCGCAAGTTCAAACCCTGCATCGGGCTCTGTGCTGACAGCTCAGAGCCCGGAGCCTGCTTTGGATTCTGTGTCTCCCTCTCTCTCTGCCCCTCCCCTTCTCACTCTCTCTCTCTCTCTCTCTCTCTCTCGAAAATAAATAAGCATTAAAAAAAAATGAGTCTCTAAGGACAGCAAATAGTATTATCCTAAATTGCCAAATGTATTTGGAAACAATGAAACTACTTTTAAATATTTTTTTTTGCATTTATTTATTTTTGAGAGACAGAGTGAGACACAGTGCGAGTGGAGGAGGAAGAGGGAGAGAAGAAGACACAGAATCTGAAGCAGGCTCCAGGCTCCCAGCAAGCGTTCAGCACAGAGCCTGATGTGGGGCTCCAACCCACGAACCGTGAGATCATGACCTGAGCCGAGGTCGGACACTCAACCGACCGAGCCACCCAGACACCCCTGAAACTACTTTTAAAAATTATGTTTTGAGAGGTGCCTGCCTGGTTCAGTCAGGGGAGTATGTGACTCTTGATCTCAGAGTTGTGAGTTCGAGCCTCATGTTGGATAGAGAGATTACTTAAAAATAAAAAAACCTTAAAAAATTATATTTTAGGAGATTTAACTCCTACAAACTGAGCACCCCTTCTTTCCATCGTACTGTATCTGAACTCGGCATGGGGGTGATCTGTTCCACTATTCCCACTATTGTATTACAGGGGGAAGAAGGATATACCTTTTCCACTATTAATTATTATAAATGGTGTGTTATATTTCCTTCCCTAGGAAGCATATAAAGTTTCCATTCCCAGAAATCAGGGTTTCAAAATATCTTCAGAAGCAAAGTAAACAAAATGGAAAACAAACCTTAACAATGATTTCATTCACAGGAATCCTTTTATTGCTAATAAAATCAAGGAACAGTACAAACCTTTTTCAGACTACACACATGCTTTGCTGCACCATAAAAATGTAGATATTTAATAAAATATACATGCGATTACTGCACACAAAAATATTTAAGTGAGAAGGCGTAAGATATTCTAGAGCCAAATGTGACACAGAGGCCCTTACAAAAATAAATATGTGATCTTTTGGTCATAAATTAGCATTCTGGAAGATGCTCCAGACAGCAGGGATAAGAATAAATTGAGAAGGAAGAAATATTTCTGCCAGTAGCAAGCAGTAAAAATGCCAAAAGTAGGGGAGTAGGGGAAGCTTTTAAAAAATAAATAGAGATCATTGTATGGAACCATACATCTGCTTAAAGCAAAACAGATTATACTTGTTATTTTATTAGAGATTAGATTTTGAAACATCTTGAATGTGGACACTTAAATTTGAACAGCTAGAATCCTTTCTCCTAGTCCCTGTGAATATAACTCTCCCTTCGAAAATACATGAGTCATTTCTCTCTACTCTGATTTACGGCTTCTCAATATCAACTCACTTCTCAGTGGCACTATATGGAGTCAGAGAAAATGTGATCGACCTAAAGAATCTAAAAGTAAGGGGGTGACAAGCAGCATTTGTGAGGGCGCAGGTATGAGACAGAAAACTCCTGGCAGCTATCTTATTTTGCATGAAGAAACCAGAGCTGAGCTTTGCCAAGCAGACAGCTATGAGCTCACTGGTCTGAAATAATTACTCACTGAGACTTCTCCCCAGGACAGAACTAATGGGTTTATGCAGGAAACATAACCTGAATATTGGTTTACCGGCTTTTTCTTTTTCAATCAGTAATCAGTCCTCTTTGTTCTTGGGCCTGAGAACTGACAAAGTTCTCAGTTACTTTAACGGACAAAGAAGGAGATGAAAAAGAAAATAAATATTCGGTCAAACCAGATTGTTTTTAATTCGGATTCTTTATGTTTGGTGATCTCATTTCGGTCCTAAGAGATAAAGAATCAAAGCCTCCAACAACTGAAACTGACAGAGAGTTGCTAAGGGTTTAAGAGCCCAGAGTCGACATTCCAAATTAAGCACAAACGGAAGCGAACCCAGAACAAATGGCTCTGTTTAGCCCAGAGCTGATCTGAGAAATGTTCTTTTTAATCAAGATGTGATGTGCTATGCTGTCAACCAAGGGACTGGGGACATTGAACGTGGGCTGCGTTCAAATCAGTTCTGTGGGAAGATGCGGAGAAAGGTGTGAAACGCTGATCTATATTTTTGCGAAGTTTTGCTTCACACCTAAAAAAAACACACACACGAATTAAAGTAGAAGAAATAATTCATCCAAACCTCAGTGATATAATGTTAGCAGGTCCTTTCAGAATGCCTAGCCGACGGCGGTTAAGAGACCAATACAGATCTGAGGATGTCCAGCACTCACTTGGTTTTCAGATTCTTTGGATGTCTGGGTAGAATGTCCTCATTTATTATTGGAATTCATGTTTTGTTTAGTTTTATTTCATTATTTTCAAGTAAAGCACTTTAATATTTTATGAATACTGGTCCTTTGAATCCGTTAGTGAACGGCATTACCACGAATGACAATAGAGCAAAAAAAAAAGTCTTTTGAAAACATTCCACTGTGAAATCAGGATGCACAGGACGCTAAAGTGAGGAATTTGCTGACATTCAAATTTGCCAACCTCTGACCAAACTCAAGACTAATAGCACAAATAATACTTATTTCCACTAACTAGTGGACCTTCACCTACATAGCTAAATGGATCAATAAGAATTAAATAAAAGCATATTATACTTTTGTTGATGATATTGAAAAATGACCATATTTCCCCCAAGAAGAAGCTCAGAGAAGAACGGAATGCCAGTCAGAAGGCAAAACTGAGGGGCGCCTGGGTGGCTCAGTCAGTTGGGCGTCCGACTCTTGATTTCAGTTCAGGTCATCCTCTCATTGTTCTTGAGATCGAGCCCCACGTCGGGCTCTGCGTGGACAGTTCAGAGCCTGCTTGGGATTCTCTCTATCTCTTGAAAATAAATAAACATTAATAACAAAAAGAAGGCAAACTGGTGTATGTCCAAAATAGGGTAATTAACTAAACCAGTCTTCTTTGCTTTCTTCCAACTAGTGACGTCTTTGCTCAGAAACCTGACTGGCTCCCCTTCTGTCTTCTATTCCTCCCCTCTCCACCATTGTGACAAGGTAGCTCCCCATCATTTAGACGTTGGCTTGAATATCACCTTCTCAAAGAGCCTTTCTCACCACCTTATAAACTAAGTACTCTCCTATTGAACTCTTCATATATGCCCCATCACCTTGTTTTACTTTCTCCTTAACACAGACCTTTTGAAATCAGCTTGTTTATTTATTTGCTTGTTTACCATCACTGTCCCCACTACAGCATAAGCTCCAGGGAAGCAGGGTCTATATCCGCACACCCAGCACCTTACACAACGACACTCATTGTATTCTCAGACTGTGCAGGTCAGGAGTTTATGACGGTCATCCTTGGAGTCTCTCATGAGCTCCTACTTGGATGTCATCTGAAAGTCCCACTGGGCCAGAAGATCCACTTCCTGGGTAGATCACTCTCATGGCAGCAAGGTGGTGCTGGCTATTGGTTGGCCTTAGTTCCTCCTTACAGGGGCTTCTCCTTGGGACTCCGTCAATGTCCTCATGGCATGGGGAACAGCCCCTACAGCAAGCCATCCATGAGACCGTGGCAGAAAATGCAATGCCTCTTATGATCGGACCTTGAAAGTCACGCACCCTCATGGACACCTGTACTCTTGGTCACATGGTTCAGGGTGACAGAAGACTACTGAAGGGTTGAACAACCAGCAGGCAAGAATCATTCGGGGCCATCAAGGAGCTTAGGTACCACACTGCTGGTTACACTTTACGATTAAAACAGCAGGCCTTCATGGTAAGGCAAGAAAATATCCATGCAACTCATATTTTTACATATGACTTCAATATTTAAAAGACATAATCACAGTTTTCTACTTTTCTATGGAGCCTGAAAAAAGTATCAAGTTCTTCTTAGTGACAGAATTAAATGAAAACAATCGTAAAATAACAACTGCTCTCCCTCTCATTTTTTCGTTTAACAACAAGTTACTGGGTTTTGTTTTACTATCTATTTAGTTGTGGACGTGCAGCACTCAAGCTCTTTGACATGTAAAAGCGAGGTTAAGGCCAAGTTCAGACTAGGCTGAGAAGAGTTCAAACAAGTATTTGGAAGCAGGTCCTCAGACAGGATCTGCAGCCCATGTCTCTTTTGAGACAATGACGAATGCAATTCTTCTACCAAAAATGACCTCACTTGTTAACTGATTGTTCAGGGGTCTGGAAACCACATTGTATTATTTTACCACCCAGGGTGAAACTAACTACAGACTGTAGCCATGTGTAACCTTGGTCTTTTCAGGGATCAAAGGCCAAGCAAGGCAAATAACTTCTTTTTCAGTTGTTAAAAACAAGAATTAACCCATCTGAATTTTTTAAAATCCTCGTCATTTTGTACAAGGTGATAGGAAGAACAGTTTCTCCTAATTACTTCAGATAAGATATCTGAATTTCTAGTATTGCCAATTCTACCCATAAATAAACAGGATAATCCATCAACGAGTTAACGAAAACCTGTCTAGAAAAATGTCTCTTCGTTAAAATAAAAAGGAAAGAACTCGAAAAGAGAAAGCAGAAATGAAATCCACAACATTAGTAAGAGTAGCAAGTAAAAGTGGAAGCAGTGAGAGCTAATTAGAATGAGAACCCCCAAAAATCTGCTCCAGAGAAATGGTTTCAGAAGGTAAAATACAGTCTATGGTTGATTTATCTTCTGCTCCTTTGACATCCAAAAGACTAAGTATTCTCTTTAGGGAAACTATTTGCTTTCTAGCTCAAAGCTACAGAACGTCAATGCAATTTATTTTCTAAAACTTGACAGCTGATCTACAGATTAGGGGTAGCCACACCAAATCTCAGAGACCTTATTACATAGAAGTCAGGAAAAGCTCCAAAATCCACTTTACTCTACAGCAGAAACTGTTTGGCCCTCTGTCCCTTGAAATCACGTTTACTGTTATATCAGAAGAAAAGTTTATTAGGGCATTTTATGCTACCATGCCTGGGTCCCAGGGTTACTAAGACATCCCAGGAAAGACATATTTAATTCAGAGGCTCAAAACAGCTGGCACTAGATTGTAGGGGACAGAGGCGGAGAGCTCACAGCTCAAGGGAATCAACTGAGTAGCCAAAATCAGAGAGAGCTGAGAGAGGCAGCCAAAAAGCAGTGCTTTCTTAAGATAATTCTGATGCAATAAAAGGTTTTGCTTTTTTTTATTTGCTAGTTACAGCTCAGAAAAGAGTTAGATTTGAGAGGCTGAGCCCCAAGAATGTTAAGTCAAAGAATCACCAATGGAACACTCTTTGGGGAAAAAAAAAGTGTTGCCTTCTTGTTATCTTGATTTTATGTAATTTCAGTATTAGGAGACAAATCAGGCAGCATCAGGGAAGGACATGGCCCCGCCCAGCTTCCTGTTACAAGGACCTTTCACAAACACTCAAGTTCCCAGCCTCAGAAGGCATCACTCCAGACCAGTCTTCAGCATCTCCACCCTATAATGACACCACTGTGAAGCAGAGCCTCTCCCCGGGGAAGCGCTATCGCTTCAGTGCAAAAATCCAGGAGCCTGGTGAAACTTGACCTCCAACTGCCAGGTTCTCCCAATGTCCACGTTGCGCATGCGAGCCGCTTTCCTCATATGATAGACTGAGCGAAACATGTAAGCCTGCAGTCTGGCCAGAGGCTTTTGCAAAAAAATAAACATATATTGTTTCCCGTCACTATGGCAAAGGTCAAACTCCTGTTTTCACCTTTTCCAAAAACAGGGGACCTCCTAGGGAAGACTCGCTCTTCCTTACTATACATGCCTGAGAAGAGGCAAATTTAATGAAACACCTGCGATGTGGATACTCAGGGTGCAAACACCCCACCCCGAGCATCGCCAGCAATGATTTTCTCAGTGTCCAGTTTGTCTCTTCTGACATTCTCTTCTCATCACACCCTTATTTTGGCTGTTATTGTTCATAAAGAGATGGTATTTTCTTTCAGATTAGAGGTCGTATTAGTTATAAATATATATATAACTATATAAATATATTTATAACTAATATATATATATGAGAGAGATTATATATCATATATATATATTATCATATATATATATGAGAGAGAGAGATTTTAAGGAACTGGCTCACAATTCCTGACATTCGTGGAGATGGACAAGTTTAAAGTTTATGTGATGGGCCAGCAGTCTGGAGATTCAGGGAGGAGCCGATGTTGCAGTTCAAGTCCAAAGTCAGTTTAATAGCACAATTCCTTTTTGGTTGAGGTGGTCAGGCTTTTATTCTATTCAAACCTTCGACTGATTGGATGAGGCCCATCCACATTATGGAAGGCAATTGGAAGGCAACTTTTACTTAGAGTCCACTGATTTAAATGTAAATTTCATCTAAAAACAGCCTCTTGGAAACATCCAGAATAATGTTTTACCATCTCTCTGGGTACCATGGCCCAGCCGGCTTGACCTATAAAATTAGACATCACAAAGGGCAAAACTTTTTTTAACTTTTATAATGTCACGTAGCTATGAGCCATGAGTCTGTTCACCAAGGACATGAGACATGGATATATCAAAACTACTGAAGAAGTAAAATACAAGTACGAATAAAGAAATGGAGACCCAAATGGCATCTCAAACAACACAGCGACAGAGCAAGTTGCTTCATTTTACATGGTATCGGTGGTGGAACTGCAAATACTTAGCGTGCTGTGGCTAGAAAAGCTTTCGAAGATCAGCCTATCCCGCACTCACTGTATAGATGCAGAGACCAGGGCAAGGCAAAGAATTCAAGAAAACCTGAAGCTAGCAGTGCAGGGCACAGACGAGGCAAAAGAGCCAACAGCTAAGAGGCCAGATAAAATGAGTACTGGAATGCCCTGTGTGGAATGTGGCAGAATACCTTCCAACTTCTTTTCTGAGCTGAGATAAAAATTACTCTCGGTTGTCTAAACACACACTTGGGCAGCACAGAGAGAGAGAGAGAGCTCAAGGGCAGGCTGGACGACTGTACCAAACTGACCTGTTATCAGAAACTGGCCTCTGTATATCCAAACTCCAAATAATCCCATCACAGGTAACTGAGAGGGCAATTGCTGCCTTTATTTTAACAAGATGCATGGGGAAAGAGGGGTTCAACCTTTACCGCACGACACGGGCGAAGACTGGCCAGTGAGTCTGGGGCTTCCATGCTTCCCAGAGGGACCCTTAATCCTCTGACTTTTGAGGAGAGGGGGAGTTCAGTCAATATGAGCGAGTTACTGTCCTTTCGTTTTCAGACACGTGCCTCCACTTCTTCAGCTCACCAGTGTTTGCACAGGCCTTAGGAAAAGCTATTAAGATTCAGCACTATTATCAGACGGGGACTTGGCAGAAACTAATCTTTGGGAGACAGAAAACTGGCCCAGCAGTGGGGCTGTAACTTTCAGTCACCTGCTGACACTGTGCAAGCCGATGCCTAAGCAATGAGGATGCAGTGTGTCTTTGATGCCCAGACAAGGCTTTGAAGCGGAATCAAGACCACAGGACAAAGGCAGCACTGTTTATGCAAATCTAGAAACAAAAGACGCTAAAATCCAAAGCCATTAAAAGCAATATCGGAAATGCAATACTCAGAGATGATTAGAAGCTCTGCACCAGTATGAAATAGGACGCCTAAAAGCAAGGCTGGGCAACACACCAAAATACATACTTCGGGAAAGGAGTCCTGAGCGGCCGGAGCTTGGCAAGATGCGCTTAGAAGCCTTGCTATATGCAGCTTCCTTAGCCAAGGGGCAGCATCTGTGTGCCACAGGAAGGAAGCGCTGGGCTGCCGCTGCTTCTGCACCTGGCGCACACAGTCCCCTCGTGAGAAGTTCCAGCACGCACCCCTGCAAAGCCAGGCCTCCTGATGCCCTGCCTGTTCACTAGGAGCACGTGCCTTCTGCAGAAGACAACGCTCTTAGTGAACACCTTTGGGCGCAGTGTACAACGCGGTAAAATACGATGAGCTTCTAGGGTGCCTGGGTGGCTCAGTCGGTTAAATGTCCGACTCGTGATCTCGGCTCCCGTCATGATCTCATGGTTTGTGACTTTGAGCGGCCAGAGCGGGCGGGCTCTGCACTGACCCTGTGGAACCTGCTCGGGATTCCGTCTCTCCTTCTCTCTGCCCCTCCCCTGCTGGTGCTCTCTGTCTCTTTGTCTCTCTTCCAAAATAGAAATAAACTTCAAAAAAAAAAAAAATATATAATGAGCATCTGAAAAACTTTAGGTTTTGTTTGGGTTTGTTTGTTTGTTTTTTTTTTTTTTTGGCCCTCCAAAAAGATCTAAGTTTGGGCAGACGGTCCAGAAAACACCAATTATCCAGAGTTACGATTCGTGAAAATTCTTCAGCTATGGTCACTCCCATGAAGGACATACCACAGTCAGATCGGGAAGGGACTCCAGAGAACATCTCATCCAAAGGTTCTCAAGCCAAGTGGCACATTGCCACCCCTTGGGAAGTTTTTAAGATATGTCACTTGCCCTGGCCCTGCCTCAGAAATTCAGACTCAAATGGTCTGGGGGTGTCTTTTAAAACCTCATCGAATGATTCTAAGAAGCAGTCACCTTTGAGAACCACAGCCCTAGCACCTTTTGTTACAGGAGAGGAAGCTGAGGCCCAGAGACATTAAATGGCCTGTACGAAATGACACAAACGATACAGCACAAACAATGCCTGCAGCCCTTTCGCAAGACAACGTAAATAACAAAATAATGATATCTGCACCCTGAGGGAAAGATGGACGAGGCTGCTCTTGGCTAGAGGCAACTGTCCCGGCGACCCCCAGGTACACCAGGCCTCACCTTCCTCCCCAGGTGACTATTATCTTTTTGGTGACTCTATAGAGCAGCTATAGAACGGCTCACATCCTCTATAGAGCAGCTATAGAACGGCTCGGAATCCTAGAGAAGACAAGGCATGAGAAAGAAAACGGATGCATAATTCGAGAACTTTCACTACGGAGTTTTTAATAGACCCGTCACCAAAAGAACACAGTAAAACTAGGATGTGGAAAGCAGGAGATGTAGCAACTGAGCTGGGATCCCCAGAGGAGGCTGATTGTCGGTGTGCTCGTAAAAACACTAGCATGCCAAGTTAGAACACACCTTTGTAAAGTAGCAACTGACTCAGAACACGCCCTTATATGGCAGATCAGAAGAGCGAATTCCCAAAATTTGTATTTTGATTTCATTAGTAATGAAGATCCCGGGCTTAGGGACTTTATAAAATCATCCAATTAAGGACAAACTGCCAACTAGAAGCAGGCTAATTTAATAGACTGTATTTTTCACAAATGAGGAGAAGAGGCCTCAGAACAAGCCAAAGAGAAAACCAAAGGTAAGAAAATTACAAACAACAAAGGAACCAAGCTTAGGGAATACGAGGACTGAAGTGGTTCGAATGACTCCTTTTTATTTAAGGAAAATGCACTGATTTGGTTTCCCTCCACTCTATGGAGAGATGTTCATCAATAGATGTCTTTTCTTCTATGAAACTAAATGCTTGATGAGCTCACAATGTGAAATGGACTGAACAAAGAGAAGGGTTTGAAAGAGTGTCATTTTATACCAAGCCCCAGGGCAAGGCACTTCACAGAGCAGGCAGCTTGGGGCACTGCTTTAAAAAGCAAAACAGAACAAAACAAAACAAAACTTGTCTAAAAAGAGCCGCTGTTGGAAGGAGGGAGAACACTGTGCCTGACTCAGTAAAAAAACACCAAGGATACATGCCTGGTAGAGCCTCTCCTTTGCAATCCGGTACCTTACTACTTCTCTTAGTAAGAAAACCCTTTAGCCTTCTTGATTGCTTAAGCATCTGGATCTTGAGTTTAGAAGATGACACAATCTTCCAACTTCTGAAAATCCTATGGCCTGTACCTTAGATGTATACACAACGTGCAGTCTTTTCATAATGGTCCCTCACTCCCACCAGGGCCTCAGGGAGCTCAGCTCTTGTAGTTCCCAAACCCACAGATACATCCAAATCACTCATATACATGTTTAAGATACAGATTCCCAGGTCACTCCCACAGGCCATCTGACTGAATGTGTCTGAAAAGGGGCCCAGAAATCCACATAACTAAGCGGTATGGCTCCTGGACTAGTATTTAGGGACCACTAGATGCAGCCCAGCAGTCTTAAACCAAAAGGCTGGCAGAACCGTAATGACGGCCATGTCCACTTGTGGCCAATGGACTTGACCAATGGGGGGTGAGTTCACTTTCAGGCCACCTCAACTACTAATTTCAACATGATCACTTGGATTTATCTACATAGACAATCCGTGATAGCCAAATAAATAAAAGGATGTACGTAATATTTTTTTTTAGTCCATTGCTTGTAAATTCGTAGTTTGTTTCAGTAAAGAGAATGTTCTAGGGTAGAAATCAATGTGCCCAGTTCACCTTAAAGTCTAGCAAGATGAAGGCAAGGCAGAAAGATTTGTAATTTTTGTAATTTTCTAAAATATTTTAGTATGCTAGTTGTTTCAAGCCTTCCATACCAACTCCACGAAATTCATCCAAAACCCCAGACATAGTCTGATGGGCTGAATGCTCTCCCCCCCCCAAGCTTCCAGAAGAGGGACTGCAGTCACGTGGGGTCTGCATTAGGCTTACTGTTCAATGGTGCGGTGATGACATGAAAAAACCTGATTCTACTTGGCAGTAACTTTCCACTATCTTGGCGGGTCTCAACCATAATCGCTGTGGTGTGTGGAGCTTGGACAGCTTATGGGGCTGGCTGGAAACCAAGAAACTAAAAAGCAGTCCAGCGGTCCAGCAAGGGACTCCGTGTTGGGAATGCCACAGCCCCAAATGTCCACAACCACATTTCTCACAGACATCCTAGGAATTTAAGTTCCACTCTCAGTCTCCAGAAAATTTTGCCTTTCCCAAGACCCCAAAAAGCAGTCGTTTCTCACTTAACGTGATTTTTTTACAGAAAATGCCAATCAACGTACATCCAATTACATTCCCTTTTCTCAGAATCATCTCTAGTCCTACGAGAGGAGGAAGCTTGCCTTGGCCCATTGCCCTCCCCGCCTCCAAAATAAAGAATGGGGACTGGAAAGAAAGAATTCTACTTCCCTACTGTCCAAAATGGAGGCACTTTTAGCTACCTTTATGGTTTTCTTGGGCTTGACTGCTGTCTCAGTCTTGACTTCGGCTGCTGTAAGAACATACCACAGACTGGGTGGCTTACCAACAACAGGTGTTTTGGGTTTGTTTTTTTACAGCTCTGGAAACTAAAGTCCAAGATCAGGATACCAGCATAGTCAGGTTCTGGTGGAGACCTCCTTCAGGATGCAGTGGCTTGTTGTCTCCTCACATAGCAGAAGGGGTAAGGAATCTCTCTGGAGGCTCTTCTTCTAAGGACACTAATCCCATTTATGAGAGTTCCACCCTCATGACTTAAGTGCCTCCCAAAGGCCCCACTTCCTAACACCATCATTTGGGGGTTAGGATTTCAACACATGAATTTTGAGGCAGGATGGGGGGGGGCGAGGGGTACAAACACTCAGACCATAGCAACAGCCAAACTGGCAAACATTCCTTTTTAAGGAACCTCCTCTCTCCAGCCTCACACGTCCTTCAATAGACATTTAAGGAATTCAACTTAGAGGGTCAAGAATTCTCCCAACACAGCCAATTTATCATTTAAACCAGGTACTCATGAGAATGCACTGAGAGCAGACTTGGCCCCACACTCAGCCTCCGGCCATATTCTTATGGTATATGCAGCTCAGCACCATTACTTACCTTATTTTGTATTTCCCAAATGCACATCTTCTAAGGGGTCTTGGGACATTAATCAGAAATGCTGGGGGGTGGAAAGAGTTATTTTTCCTTATATTTGCAGAGGAAGAAATCTCATCAGCTAAACCAACAAGCCAGGGACAGTCCTCGACTTGATGACTGTGCCAAACAACTAAAATAATAACAATCGTTGCCTCGATTAAATGAGACGTGTTGCAAAGTCGTAAGTTCCACCCTGGCAGGATGTCATGAAGTTATTATTGGAAGTCTAAGTCTGAAAAGAGTGCTGTATGGTGCTCCTAGAGAGGAAAAGAAATGCCCTCCAGACAGATCTAAGGTTTAATTCATGCAAGAGACTTGGCCAATGCCACCAACCACAAACGCTGCATTTTCATGGAACTGAATGGCAGCATGTTCCAGTGAATTAATTATAGCCACTCTGTTTATATTCTGCGCGGCTTTTCAATGATTACCTATAACGGGATTCCTTTTTACTTTTATGAACGTTAACACATAGCTTTTCTGCCAGAGGAATGAAGAGCTGAGGGAAAAGTAATATGATCTTGATCTTTTTACCACTAGGTCATTCATTGGCAGCTTGCCAAGCCTGCTCCTTCTAGAAAGCTTGAGCCCTAGGGCTCCTGAAGCATCTGAGCAAGGGTCACCACCCATATGCCTACAGGGGCCAGACAAGCCATGCTGAGGAGCCAGACACCGGGGTGGGGGAGGCGGGTAGGGGTCTCGGGGGACAGAGCAGGGATTGTAATCGCACACAGGATGGGCTTGATAGGAATGTGACTTCCTAGACTTTGTCCAGGAGACGGTGGATACTCAGCCCCAACAATCACTGCCACGTACAAATGCAGGCCTGGCCAGGCAGGTGCTAGTTACGCAGGCTTGCTCAGTTTGTGAAGTTATCCAGTTACACATTTATGAGATTAGCACTTTTTGGATATATATTATACTTCATTTAAAAAGTGGTTTTTTTTAACGGCTTAGGGCCAGATTTTCCAGGGGTCAGGACACAAGGACAAGGGAAAAGGATGAGTATAATCAAGGTGTTCAGAGTGACTACCTGGACTATGTGTTGTGTGAAAACTGGCTTTTGCTGTGCCACCCAGGGCATGCGTATAGGTGGGCCGGCAAGGTTTTTAAAAAGTTGGGATTAAATAGATTGTAAAACATCACACTTATGCAGGACAGGATATATAAAGCACTCGTAGTTGGGTTAATATTAAAATAATATATGCATATGCACAGAAAGTTTCTAGAAGAATGTACAAGAAATTGTTAACATTGTTGCTCCTAGCATGTGGTATAGAGTAGAAGGGAGATTGACTTTTTATCATGTTTCCATTTATACTATTTGAATCTTTAGTATAGGAGTGTATTACTCTCCCAATAGGAAAGAGAACAATCAGGAGAGAATGTTCTTAAAATCATTAAGTTTACTATTAAATAAATCTACAAGGTCCCTAAAGAATTTCAGAATTTTTTAAATCAGCAATTTTTGATATACTCCCAGTATTAGTGCAATTAAATGAACAAGTCACTTCTTTGAGAATAAAGATGTCACGACATATGCAATAGACACGTTTTGTAATTCCTGATGAATGACAGCTCTGATTTAAACACTTATGGTGAAACCTTTACGTAATATGGTAACTGGGGAACAGGACGAACAATCATACTATAGGCTAACCAATTTTTTTTCAGACATTAATCCCACTGTATCCTGTATTGTTATATTATTTAGGAAATGTGCAGAAACAAGCCTTATAATAGTCCTACCATTGTCCCTATGTAAGCCTTATAATGGCCCTACTATACTGTGCCGAAGACTTGAAGACAGTGCCACACAGTGCTATGACCTGTGTGTACATTTAAGTGTTGGAAAAAGGACCAAGGCACAACCAGCAGCCTTCTTGGTTACAAAGCTTCCATTGTTCATTCCTACGACCACCAGAGACAGTCAAGGGAGAGGGCCACAAGAAGCCTGCTTATGTACCTGGAGCCACAAAGTATTTGCTCAGTGGTAGAATCACCTGGAGAAAGTTATGATAAATCCATAAAACCAAACCCTGCTTAGAATAACTGGCATGTGCCTTTAAACCATGACTGATATTTGCTATGAAATAATCAACATTAAAACAGCCGCACAGGGCTTAAAATCTAGAAATCTGTTCTCTCATCCCAATACTTATTCCCTCTATAATATATGAGGGGAAATCTTTTAATTGCCCTGCATTTTGGTTTCCCCCATTCATGGACATCAATTAATAAAATAGAACCAGGAGAGTTTAAGTGTCCTTTTATTAGTCATTTCAGTTTTTTCCCAAAGGAAATACATAATTCTGAGGCCCAAACATGTTTTGAAACTGGAGGGTGGGGAGATGATTGATAGTTTTCTCTAACAATTTGGAAGAAGGTTGAGTTGAAGGGTCAACCAAATCTAAGACCACTAACTGGAAAGGCTGAAAAACTGATGCTCTGTTTTACCAGTAGGAACCCAAAATGCTGCAGCTACCTGGCATATGAAAGTGTTGCCATAGTCACTTGCCACTAACGACACTTGATAGATTTCTTTCTGTTGCGATGTAGCTGTGATCGCAGCAAGTGATCTGCATACTTACATACAATCCACATATTTAATCCCATTCTGTTTCTATGAAATCCACCAACATAAAACCAAGGTCAGTTAACTAGAAAGTGCCTAAGCTAAGTGACGAAATTATCAAGACAGCGGAAGGGAACCACTGAGTCCCTTGTGTCATTCAAGCAGAAGGGGCCATTCTTGTTTGGAAGAAACACTGGCGCTCTTCTCTTCCTAAGTTGGGTCAACTGACAGAAGCGAAAACTAGAACTAATTGGTCCTTTCTCGATCTTAAACAGACCATTTGTGTTCAGTCTGGGACACTAGCTGCCTGGGTCACATCCTGGCTCCGCCATGCCCTGTCCTTGTGACCTCAGGCAAGTTATTTAAATTCTCTGTGCCTCAGTTGCCTTCTGCATAAAGTGAGGAGACTAACAGTGCCTTTTGCCCAGGGTTGCTGTCAGGAGTAAATTAGTTACCCTCTCAAAGTGTTTAGTTTTCATTAATAGATAACTGTTAGCTTTCATTATGCTAATACCTTTTTTCTTGGAAAAGAAGATAAAGAGAGTTCCTTGTGAGTGTATTGTTTTAAAAATCTTCATTTGGAAGGAGAAAGGTAAAGGAGATGGGACCAAAAGGAAAAGATGGATAGGAAATAGCAACTATCTAAAAAAGTTTTTTTAATGTTTTATTTTTATTTTTGAGAGAGAGAGATAGAGACAGAGCGTGAGTGGGGGAAGGACAGAGAGAGCGGGAGACACAGAATCTGAAGCAGGCTCCAGGCTCTGAGCTGTCAGCGCAGAGCCCGAAGTGGGGCTTAAACCCATGAGCTGTGAGATCATGATCTGAGCTGAAATCGGATGCTTAACTGACTGAGCCGCCCAAGAGCCCCGGAAGTAGCAACTATTGCCCATTTAGTAGTATTTACATAAAAGACGTTGTCCATACATTACTTCATTTGCTTGTTAAAATAATTCTTGGAGCTAGGTATTATTATTAGTTATTTCCAGATGAGGAAGCAAGGCTTAGTTAGAGTTGATGTGCCCACAATCACACAAGAGATTCGAACTCTAGCATACCTGACTATAAGCTTGAATACTCCCTCCTTGGTACTACAAAACCACTAGGCTGGGAAAAAATAAGAAAAAGAAGGTGGAAAAGTGAGGAAAACAGACTAATGGAGAGAAGGGAACCAACATGTCATCAACTTTTTCACCCAGAAACTAAAACTTCTATCCATAGGGATAACATAAACTTTCCATGTCAAGACTGTGATGATAAAATGTGATGTCGTTCTCCTTGCTGGTGCTGAAAACCATCAGTAATAGTAGTTTGGGGGCGCCTGAGCGGCTCAGTCGGTTGAGCGTCCGACTTTGGCTCAGGTCATGATCTTGTGGTCCGTGAGTTCGAGCCCCTTGTCAGGCTCTGTGCCGACAGTTCAGAGCCAGGAGCCTGCTTCAGATTCTGTGTCTCCCTCTCTCTCTGCCCCTCCCATGCTGGCACCTGCGTGCTCTTTCTCTCTCTCTCTCAAAAATAAATATTTAAAAAATTTGTTTTAAATAGTAGTTTGGAATATTTTATAAATACACGGATATTAGCATGTCTAGTTAAACATTCGTCAAAATGCTACTGGTTGAGCATCAAAAAGTGGAGAATAACCCAAAGTAATCTCCCGAACACTGCACCAATAAACTAGTGTGCGAAATGTCTGGATCAGCACCCCAGAGCAAGCAGAAGCTCATCGATGTTTTTGTTGATGTCAACAGAAACCCATCTCTTTATTTAGAAAGCCATACATCAGTGCCTAATGTAGCATACTACCGTTCAAAACTCTACCAAATGAAATGCGCAAATCGTTCTGTAATTACATGGCAGTTACTGCCTTATGATTGCACGGACTGAACCCCTGCTGGTTTCCCACAGGCAACAGTTGCTCTCCAAAAGACAAACTTAATGTATCTTTTGGGCCAAGTGTTTTTCCATGTGCCCTGCTCCATTTTTCATTATCATGGTACTGGGCACTCCTCCCCTTAATCATAGGTTTGAGAAGAGGGATGAAGTCACCTTTCCCTCTGTTGCTAAGGCCACTGTTCACGGCTCCATTGAAGAGCGCCTGCCTCAGTGCGCGTGACCCACACCACACAGTTCCCCGTGTCTCAGCACACAGTGATTCCCATGAACTCGGTGCAGGTTTTAATTAGAGCACAAGGAACTTCTTGGTTCCTTTGCACAGTTAATGATATTTTAAGGAAAACAATTCGCTTGGTGGGGTTTCAAGATCAGACACGTAAATGCGACAGGTTTTCCTTTCGCCTGGCACGAAGTATCTCTAAAACAGGACCTTTCCTTAGTCCCATCTCATCCAGATACACTTGATGCTAACTGAGATAACGACACTCCCTGTCCAACAGCAAATGTTGTCAGGGCAATTTACTGGTATTGGCTGCGAGTATGGTCCAGAACTTCCGGTGAGAAAAACATGACAGCATCGGGAAGTCTGAATATACTCAGGTGAACCACACCTGCCACTCACACAGGAAAGAAGTCTTCTCAGATGCTCCTCTGGTGTTGGAGCAGATGAATGAGAAGGGTGAGGGTGCACAGAGCTCCTGATCTAAGATTAAATGGAAGCTGGAAGCCCAGACTCTGTATCCCACCTGGTTCCGTTGTGTAAAGTTCCGGGAAGCTAACGCCATTTTTGGCATTGGCCACTTCTGACATCAGTGTAGGCTGGCTTTGGGGAGAGGATGCCAGCCTCTTGGGTGCCTCAGAATGTTGAGTAGAGCTTGAAACTGAGAGACTGGAAGTAAGTAGTTGGCAGGCGCTCCTCAACGCTGTAGCATCCTAACCTGAGTTACCGCTTCCTCCTGGAGGGTCATGTCCCATAACCTTCACAGCCAAATACTCCTCCCCTCGTGCCAGCCTCAAAGTCAGCAGCTCCAGTGGTACAATGCAATGAGTTTGGAGATTTGCCGTCAGTACGCCTGCCACCTGCTTTATTGCTCCTGACAAGAAACTCTGGGAAATGTTTCAGTGTCTTTTTCTTTTTTCCTCCCATGCTGTTCCCTCTTTCTGGAATCCTCCTTACCTCCCAGGTTTGAGTGGATTCCTATTTGTCTTTCAAAACTGGGTTCCAAGTAAGTGTCAACTCTTCTCAAGAAGGTTTCCATGACCCCATAACTGCCCCCATCTGATTTAGAAGTCCTTTGTCACTCCCTTAAACCCAATAAATGCCAAGATCACCTTACACTGCCCGGTACAAAAGAGCCATATTTGTCTGTGAGAAGCCACATCTTACTCAACTTTTTTTAGCTAGAGAATGGTGCCTTGATCTCACAAAAGATGGTCATTTTGAGTGTGGGCTTGCACAACCTCTCCGTTTTCTCATCTGTAAAAGGGTATAATCATAGCACGTGCCTGGTCGTGAATGTAAAGTGTTTAGAATCATTGGAAGCTCTTATTCAGCAGTTGTGAAATTAATAAGTAAATGTAACCTTAAGTCAGTTACTTTAGATATACTGTCTTCTTTTACAAAATAGAGATAAGTGTATTCCTTTACAGAACGGTACCAAGGATCAAGTGAGATGACACAGTTAATGAAAGTACTTTGAAAGCTGTAAGGACTATTTTTAAACTGCCATTTCGGTTGTTATCACCTCATAAATGATATAAGGTTTCTCCACCAGAGCTCAAAGAAGAGTCTTTAGTGGCTAATGCAGTGGCTGCCCAAAACCTACTCAAGTCTTGGATTTTTTCCCCTAACTTTCCAACACTGGCCATAAGGGATAAGGTACAGTTACATGGACTATTAACAAGGGTAGGGGAAAACAGATCCCAAAAGTTAGCGCAGAAATGGAATACTAGCCATGTGAAAAGAACATTAACATCCACAGACCATGGAACATCCAGAGGACTTCGGATGCACGATCGTTGCTGCTTGACGCTGATTGTATCACAAAATCCATAGAATTCAAGAGCTGGAAAGAACTTTTGAAGTCATTCATTCCAATTCCTTATCCATCGGATGAGGAAACCGATGTCTGTGGATCCCAGGCAACTGGCCAAAGCCACATACCAAGCTAGTGACGAACAACCTGCCTCCTCATTTATGGCCTAGAGGTGTATATAAATTTAGTTTTGCACCATGTTCCCACCACTATCATTTCAGGGTGGACTTTAGGGACAAACCTGGCTTCCAATTCCAGTTTTCCCATTTATTAATTCTGTGATTTGGAGTTCTTGAACTGATCGTAGTCGCGGTTGCTCCGTTTGTAAAACAGGGACCCTAGTGTCTCTTGTAAAAGTTCACCCTGTGACAGAAGAGGTCATGTGTGTACACCAAGCGAGGCCTGTGCCTAGACCCTGCTTCACCCTTCACTAACTTCCTATGGTAACTTTTGCAACGTTCTTTAAAATCACACAAATACATAAAGACCAAGACTATCTTATAAAACATCTCTTTCGAAGGAAGCATCTGGGAACGGACAACGGTGAAATTTTCTTTGGTATTGAAATGGTTAAAAAGCAAAGCCTGCTTTCTGGTTGAAAGCCTGGCTGCACCACCGTTCGCACTTCCCACATAACCTGCCCTTGTCCGTGGCCGCAGTCACGTATGACGGGGTATATAGTACAGCAGTGTACAGCACAGTGCTGCACTCTGTGGCATGTTTGCTTTCTCACCTCTGCACCTCTCCCAGCAGGTACCGTCAGGCTGCCAATTCCAGCTACGGCTTTATCCTTCCTCCTCTCTTTCTGCCCAACCGCAGCTTTAAGGCTGCGTCCCGTCGGAGGACAGCTCCCTTTATCCACGCGGGAGAGAAACTGCTCTGGAGGGACCTGGGCTCGGTCTTCCTCAGAGTTCCCCCGTCCACGTACCTGGCTGCCTATGTCCCCTGGCCGGTGTCCAGCTCCTCCTCCTCCAGAGGCCTTTCGGTGGCTCCCCTGACTCCCAGCTTCTCTCCCTCCGGTCCCTGCGTTTCTAAAAGGTGCGGGACTAGACCGAGCTCTAAATGTTGGAGTGCGCAGCCACCCGCGCTGATGCCGTGACCCCTCCCCGCAACACACACGGTACCTGGCTCGGGGCTCTATTCTGGGGCCACGAAACTTGGCCGCCTGCCTTCCCCAGGGCAGCTGCGTCCCCAGGACACCGTACCGCAGGGTGTCCCGCGCGGTTTGCATCAGCGGCGAGGAATGAGCCCCAGGAGGATGCACTGGCGCGGACAGCCCGGGGCAGGCGGAGGCGACAGGGTCCCCCGTGGTGAAGCGGTTGGGAAGACACGGTGGGCCCCACCTAACCTCAAACTCTGAGTCCATAACCCTTCTCCCCCCGCAGCCCACCCCACCATCCCCTGGAGAGCCAGAGGTCACTATTTTGTCTTTGAGGCGGGGGCAGGAGCCGGGCACCGGGAAGCCACGGCGGCGCACCGTTCGCCTCGCAGCCATTCCGGAGCCCCCTCGCCGGCCGCAGTTACGCTTCATGTCGCGTCTGGAGGAGTAGGCGGCGGCGGGCATCCCTATTCCCTCTCTCCAGGGCCAGAGGTATGAGGCCGGGAAAAGAGGCGACCTCGCGAGGTGGAAGGAGGCGCAGCTAGCCCTCTTGCAGGGTTCCCCCAGGCCCTCGTCCGGGGCGAGGGCCACCACGATCCACACCCCCGCGCACGGCCCGGAGCTCAGGGCCGGCTGGCGGTCCCCACTGTCACCCCGAGCGCACACATGGCCGCGCGCATCCTTCCCCAGCGCGACCTCCGCATCCGACGCCGCTGCGAGCCGCGCGGGCGGCGGGAGGTGTGCGCACGGCGCGTCCCGCGTGCCCCACGGTCCCGGGCCCGGCGGCCGCAGCGTCGCGCGCTCACCAGATGGCCATCCTGCTCTTGGGGTAGTCCAGCCGCTCCAGGCAGCCGAGGAAGTGAGGCAGCGCGTGCGCGGCGTTGCGGGCGAGGACGGCCACGAGCACCGTGGGTCTCTGCACCGGCGACTCGGGGAACACCTCCGCCCCCTCTTCGTCGTGCTCCGCGTCGGGCTCGGCGGCGAAGCGCGCGCCGCAGCCGCGGCGGAGCAGAGCGGCGGACAGGAGCAGCAGCGAGCAGGCGAGGGTGGCGCGGCGCGCGGCCATGTTCGCGGCTGCGGCGGGCGGCGGGAGACCGGTGGCCCGAGGGCGCCTGCGGCCGGGCTGCGAGGGCCGCGCGGGGGACGCGGCCGCCCCGGCCGGCTGGCGCGCGCGCACTGGCAGCGGGCCCTGCACCTCGGGAGGCCCCCGCCGCCGCCGCACCGCGCAGGCCCGGGACGCTGGGGCGCACCGCGGACCTGCAGGCGTTGCGCTCGCGGGGGGCTCGGGCTGGCGGCCTGAGGGCGGGGGGCTGTGCGTCCCGAGTCGCGCGGAAAGTTCTAGTCCGGGCTCGGCTTGTCTGGCTGAGGTCTGTGGCTCTCGCAGAGCTGTGAGGTGTGGCCGTCGCTGCCAATGGGCGTGTGAGCGTGTGTGTGTGTGTGTGTGTGTGTGTGTGTGTGTGTGTGTACATAACGGTGCGACTCCGAGAAAATTTATTCTGCTTTTGCAAACCGCAGTCTAAAGTCCTCCACAGTGATGCAATGTATCCAGTTTTGCATAATGCGCCTATTGACTAGACGGTAGAGTTCTAAAATGGAAAGCCACCGGGCTATCCATTACTACGGTAAACAATTTTTTAACTTCCACCAAACGCAGAGTGTTTGCATTTCCCTGTACACTCAATTTCTCTTGAAGTTCATCCTCGGCTGAGTAGACCCTCGATTACACCAAGGTTGAAGTCTTGGAGAAGTTTAGAGCCACATTGAATCCTTGCGATTAAAGGGAATCCCCCTGGTGGGCCACTGTTGAGAAGCCCCACTCCTCTCTCTCTTTCTCCCAGCGTCCTGCGTTTTCTGACAGGATGGCATAAAAGAAGTTTCGCTTTAAATGGTTTTCTTTTTCCTTAATGACCCAACCTAACAAAGAGTAACAAAGACAAGGAAAATCCATATGCGTTGGAGTAGAGAGAGAGAAGAAAGAGAAGAGGGCTGCAGGAAGAACACAATTAGTACATAAAATGAAATTGCTAGGGTACATGGCACATTCATAACCTCCAACTCCAATTCCCTCAGCCCCATCCCCCCAGATTTTTACTTGTGTCCCTTCTTCTCTGCAGCCACTAGAAGTTTTCATCACTCTAAAGTATCATTTCCTTTACAGAACTCCCTCAACGGGCCCTGTCTCTAATATCCCTACCAGCACCCTGGTAGGTGCCTATTCCCGACGGAGCCTTTGACCACATCCTCTCCATTCTCATCCATGACTTTGCTTTGCTCCATCATGTATCTTCACTCTCTTCCAAAGCTTCAACTTCATTAGCTCTTCCCCCTCAAGCTAGAAAAAAATTGTTTTGTTTTACTCCTGTGTCTCCTTCTTGCAACCCCCCCTCTTGTTCAAGCTTCTGGCGAGGGGTCTACACCTGCATTTCTACTTCTTCACCTCCACCTCTCTTACCAGAGTGCGGCATGGTTTCCTGCTTTCTTACAGAGGCTGCTCTGACAAAGCCACAGATGACCTCAGAACTGGAAGATTCAGTGACCTCTTTTCAGTACTCTTTGTACTTATGTTCAAAGGGTTCCCCTTCACAATGTGCTATGTCTCTTGCTCTAACCTCTTCTCTAACATTTATACTTTTATATCCGGTGGCCTACAACACATTTCCTTCTCCTCCATTCTCCTTCAGAAACCATTGCGTTTCTGCATATAGGCCACAGGGACTGTTAGATGTTGTCCTTTCCCTGGGGTGAGATGGGATAGACGGGCGATTGCTGGCATTTCTGGAGCCTAGTATTGCAAGGTGTATTTAGTTTTCTTAATGTTCTCGCTGATTACAAAAAGTACGTGCTAATCAATTATAGCCTGGCAAAGAAAATGGGATTTTCCCTGATCATGGCATATCTGTAAAATAAATAATAATTTGTAACATTAATAGAATGTGTATTTTATTAATCATAACATATATAAAACATGAAAACAGTAGTTTATATGTGTGAAATGTAGTGCAGACTTAAATGGTCAGCAGACAAAGCTTGGTGCAGAAGTAGACTTCACAACAGATTACATAAACTTTGCAAACCCTATTACCCATTGGGGTAACTAAAATCAATATGCAAAAATAAGTTGCCTTTATATACAATAAAAACAAATTACCTCAAAAGAAATATAATAATCCAATTTACAGTGGCATCAACAACAATAAATATTTAGGAATAAATTTAACCAAAGAAGTGAAAGATCTGTACACTGAAAACTATAAGACATTGATGAAAGAGATTGGAGATGACGAAAATAAGTGGAAATGTATCCCATGTTCATGGATTGGAAGACTTTAATATTGTTAAAATGTCCATACTACTCAAAGCCATCTATAGATTGCATGCAATTCCTATCAAGATTCTAGTGGCAAATTTAGAGAAATAGGGGGAAAAAATCCTAAAATTCAAAGGGAACAACAAAAGACCCTGAATAACCAAAGTAATGTTGAGAAAGAACAAAGCCAGTGATATCACACTTCCTAATTTCAAACTATATTACAAAGTTATAATAATTAAAACAGTGAGATACTGGCATAAAAACAAACACATAGACCAATAGAACAGAATTGAGAGGCCAGAAATAAATCCATGCATATATCTCAGTGAATATTTGACAAAGGAGCCATGAATGCTCAGTGGGGAAATGCTAGCCTCTTCAATAAATGGTATTGGGAAAACTAGATATTCACATGCAAAAGAATGAGATTAAACCCTTATACCACTTGAAAAATTAGCTCGAAACAGGGTTAAAGACTTAAATGTAATATCCCACACTGTAAAATTCCCACAAGGAAGCATAGAAAAAGCTACTTGACACTGGTCTTGGGAATGATTTTTTTTTCAATATGACACCAAAGCTTAGGCAACAAAGAAAAAATAAACAAACTACAGCAAACTAAAATGTTTCCATAGGTTTATGGAATGGGAAAAATGTTTCCAAACCATGTATCTGATAAGGGGTCAATACTCAAAATGTATAAGGAACTCATGCAACTCAATAGCACACAAATAATCCTATTTTTAATGTTTTTTAATGTTTATTGTTTTGAGAGAAAGAAACAGAACATGAGCCGGGGAAGGACAGAGAGAGAGGGAAACACAAAATCCGAAGCAGGCTCCAGGCTCTGAGCTGTCAGCACAGAGTCTGACACCGGCCTCAAACTCATGAACCATGTGATCATGACCTGAGCCAAAGTCGGATGTTTAACTGACTGAGCCACCCAGGTGCCCCAATAATCCTATTTTTAAATGGACAAAAGGCCTGAATAGACATCTGCCCAAAAAAGGATATAAAACTGGGCTACAAGTAGGTGAAAAGATGCTCAGCGTCACTCATCATCAGGGAAATAAATGCAAATCGAAATCACAATAATACATCACCTCGCACCTGTTAGAGGACTGTTATTGAAAAGACAGTAGATAACAAATGCTGTCAAGGATGTGGAGAAAAGGGAACAATTACTATACTGTTGGTGAGAATGTAAATTGAGACAGCCACTATGGAAAGAAAATGGTATGGAGGTTTCTCAGAAAATTTAAAATAGAACTACCATATGATCCAGCAATTCTACTTGTAGCTTTAGATGTGAAAGAAATGAAATGACTCTCTGAAAAACAGACCTGCACCACATGTTCATTGCAGCATCATCTAGATACCTAGATATATATATATAGATATCTATATCAATATATCAATATATCTATACATCTATATCTCTATATATCAATATATAGATATAGAGATATAGAGATATAGATCTAGAGATCTAGAGATATAGATATAGATATATAGGTATAGATATATAGATATATAACTAGAGATATAGATATATAGAGATATAGAGATATAGATATCTATATCTATATATCAATATATATATGTTGTCAGATATACTATAACACGAATGAGGAGGGTGGATTTAGTCCTTCTCTGCCAATGGCTCCAAATACAATGATTTATTGAAGTCTATTTTACTACAGGATAAAAAATATGTTGAAAATGGAAAAAGAAAGAAAAACTACTATGAATCTTCTACCCCATCACAACCACCATCAAACATTGTGGGATAATTTTAATACGGCATTTTCAATTTGGAGTTTTCACTGTGGGTTTGGACTCGCTCCTCCCAGTGAAATTCGACACTCATGTTGATAGCAAGTGTGAATATATATCTAAAGACAGATGACATGTTTTTTGGACTGTAAATTGCATTTGATGCCTTCTCACATTTACAAAGCCGAGTATTACTTAAGACTGCATATATGTAGCTGTTTATATATTTTATATACAGAAATTACCAACTTACCCTTTTTACTCTAATTCTTGGAAAAAGCTTAATGTAAAATATTATATACATTATCTATTTAATATATTATATATTTAAATACTACAAATAAAATGAAAAGCCATATACTCGGCACCCACCTTGAGAAACAGAACATGAATCATCAACTTTGACACCCTGTGGGTGTCCCTTCCTGTTGCAATACTTTGCTCTACTCCCCAGAGACAAGCACTAGACTGAATTTTGTATTAACCAGCCTCTTAATTTTATTCAGAACTTTACTTCCACTGATGGATAGTTTTACGTATCAAGTTGGCTAGGCTAAGGTACCCAGCAGTGACGTCAAACCAATCTAGATGTTGCTGGGAGGTTTTTTTTTCCATGATATTAACAATTAAATCAGTAAACTTTGAGTAAAACAGACTACCTTTCATAATGTGGTGGCCCTTATTTAATCAGTTGAAGGTCTTAAGAGAAAAGACTGAGGTCCCCTAAGAAGGCAAGAATACTGCCTCCAGGTTGCCTTTGAACTCAAGACTTCAGGATCAAGTACTCTCTAGGTTTAACTTTTTTTTTTTAATTTTTTAACATTTATTTATTTTTGAGAGACATAGAGACAGAGTGTGAGCAGGGGAGGGGCAGAGAGAGGGGGAGACACAGAAACGGAAGCAGGCTCCAGGCTCCGAGACATCAGCACAGAGCCTGATGCAGGGCTTGAACTCACAGACCGCGAGATCATGACCTGAGCCGAAGTCGGACACTCAACCGACCGAGCCACCCAGGCGCCCCAAGTACTCCCTAGGGTTAAAGCCTGCCAGCCTGCCCTGCAAATTTTGGATTTGCCAGCCCCCACAAGTGAATGATCCAGTCCCTTAATAACAATCTCTCTCTCTCTCTCTCTCTCTCTCTCTCTCTCTCTCTGAGTCTGTGTGTGTGTGTGTGTGTGTGTGTGCGTGTGTGTGACTAATACACCTCCTAAATATGTGCTACTGTTGTCTACCTTTGAGTTTTTCCCACATACCCTACAATCTGCCTACTTAGAGTATGTAATCCAAGGGCTTTTAGTGTATTTACAGAGTTATGCAACATCACCACAATCAATTTTAGGACATTTTCATCACCCCCAAAAGAAATCTCATATTCATTAGTGGTAAATCCCCATTTCCTGTTCCTGTTAGGAACAGCTAACTCTAGCCCTAGGGAACAGCTCTTCTGTTCTGTCCCTATAATTTGGCTATTCTAGACATTTCATATGAATGGAATTATACAATATGTGGTCCTTTGTGTCTGTCTTCTATCCCTTAGCATAATGCTGTCAAGTCTGTCCATGTTGTGACATGTATATCAGTATTTCATTCCTTTTTGTTGTTGAATGATATTCCATTGTATGAACAAACTACATTTTATATATACATTCATCAAATAATGGACACTTGAGGTGTTTCTACTTTTGGCTCTTGTGAATAACACTGCTGTGAACATCTATCAGAAATACAAGTTGCATTTGAACTTTATGTAAATCAAATCATTTTATGTATTAATCTGTGACTAATATTTTTGACTGTATGCATCCATGTACAAGTTGTATTTGAATTTTATGTAAACAAATAATATTTTATATATATTCTGTGACTAATATTTTTGACTATACACTAGGTTTTTTTGAGATTCATTCAAGTTGTTAATTGAAGCTATAGTTCATGATTTTCACATAGTAGTAAGTTACAGGATTATATGATAATAGAATATACATTCTACTATTGATAGATATTTGGGTCGTTGTAGTTTATTCTATTCCAACTCATACTTCCATAAATATTCTTGTACATGTCTCCTGGTCCACAGAGGGTAATTTTTTTTACCATAACCTTCAGTGAGAAATTGACTTCACATCATGCTATTGTACAATTATAACTGAAACAACATTCATAGAGCAATAGTTAGTAACAGTTACTCTAACTACATGCAATGCACACTGATATTTTCTATTCTATTTTAAGTAATTAAATTTTAAAAACTGAAGTTTTAAATGCTACAAGTTACTCGATTTATTTCACAACCTCTAAGGATCCTAGCCCTCCATTTGATAAATACTACACTAGGCTATGTATGAGAGAGTAGGGTCGCTGAATCATAGGGTTCATGCATCTTTCCTGTGCTCTACTTTTCAGCCAACTCTTGGCTTTTGTTACCAACCTCATAGGTATTTTATTATATCTTCTTATCTCAATTTACATTTTTCTCACTTTACCAATGTCATTAAGTACCAATTCATGTTTGCTAGTCATTTATGTCTTTTTTTCCTTTTTATTCCTATTTTTTTTTCTACAGAATGTTTTGTTTCAATTCTTTTTTTAAACATATTTTAGGGGCGCCTGGGTGGCTCAGTCGGTTGGGCGGCCGACTTCGGCTCAGGTCATGATCTCGCGGTCTGTGGGTTCGAGCCCCGCATCGGGCTCTTTATTTTAAGAGAGACAGAGAGAGTACAAGCGGGGGAGGGGCAGAAAGAGAGAGGGAGAGAGAGAATCCCAAGCTGGCCCCACACTTTCAGTGCAAAGCCAGATGTTGGACTTGATCTCACGAACCATAAGATCATGACCCGAGCTGAACTTAAAAGTCAGATGCTCAACCAACTGAGCCACCCAGGCGTCCCAGTTTCATTTCTCAATTGATTTTTAGAAGTCGTGTATACATTCTGATGTGAATCTTTTCTTTCAGTTATGTGTTACAGATGCCTTTTCCAGGTCTATGGCTTTCTCCCATACTATGTTTATGTCTGAAATTCTTAATCAAAATATAGTGAAATTTATCAAACTTTCTTCATATGGTTGGTACTTTTTGTGTTTTGCTTAGGAAATCTTTTCTTGTCTTGGGAGTCATAAAATCTTTACATATTTGGATTTTACTTTAAGCCTTCAATCTCTCTGGAATTGATTTTACTTATAGTGCAATTAGGAATCCAATTTCTTTTATACAAATATTCGTATGTGTATATATTTGTATATGTAATTGGTTTGACTCCTCCCCCTATCTA
The DNA here is from genome assembly GCA_030068075.1 of Paguma larvata. Taxonomy (NCBI): domain Eukaryota; kingdom Metazoa; phylum Chordata; class Mammalia; order Carnivora; family Viverridae; genus Paguma; species Paguma larvata. The sequence continues at coordinate 20,095,902 of CM057840.1, forward strand.
CAACATCATTTCTGTCTATATTTGTGTGACACGGTACTTGGTTCCATTGGTTTGTTTATCTATCACATACCTGTACCAACAGCACATACTCTAAATTACATACTATACATACTATACATATGTATACATATACATACTATACTATACATATGTACAGTACATACATACTATACATATGTATTACATATACATACTATAAATTACCTTTATAATAACTTCCCTCTGCTTGTTCATCAGAAGGGTCTTGGTTATTATTGGCCCTTTTATGTCCACATTTCAGAATCAGCTTATCAGATATTAGGAAAATCCCTGTTGGGGTTCTGAGTAGAGCTGCTAGAATTGATAGATCAATTTGGGGAAAATTACCACCTTTGCAATACCGAATCTTTCTCTCCAGAAGCATGATATGTCCATCCATTTCTTTAGGTCTTCTCTAATGATCTTCAATAACATTGTCTAAAAAGTGTTGCTCTTCAATATAATAGAGGTCCTCACATATGCTCATTCACATGCATGGTAAAATATAACATTCTAAATATTTTACTAAAAGTATAAACATCTCACCTATTTTCCTTGAAAAACAGAGAATGGGAAATTGTATGCTTCATGTACAAAAGAAGGAACAAGATATATATGAGCATTCTTACAACCAATATACTAAAAGCTGATCCAGAATGCTAGCTTCCATTTTTCAGCTTGAGATCATTGTCTTCTATAATACTGTGTAAAAAGCCTTTTCTTTTTAAAATGCTAAAAATTCACATCACAATTCAAAGTTCACTTTTTTCCCTTGAGACTCTAACTGAATTAACATGTCTCTGTCCAGACAGACATTGCAGATTTTTTTTTCCTGGTATGAATAAAAATGATCTGGCTCAGATATCAAAATGGAAAATCAGTAGAGCAAGTGCCAGATTACATTGAGTTTGATTACATCCAGAATACTCAAAGAGAATTTTATTTGTTGTTACTTACCTAGCTTTTTTCCTCACCACTTTGGTTGTCTAATATAGTGAGCTATTGAGGCATTTGTAAAGTGAGGTATTCTTCAGTCGCTGAGAAGCTGAAACTCGAACCAGTTCTCTGGTGGGTTTCACTCTAGATGGCCACCATAGTCATTTTGATTGTGTGCTTCAAACACTAAGTTTAAGTCTCCCAAAATTCTTTGTTTTCTGTCTCAGTCATTCCCAATCACCAAGAATTATTTATGGTTTTTTTTTGTTTAATATGGAAGCCAAGATACAGTCCATTTTTAGTTTCCAACCCTTTGTACTGGACAATGACATTAAAAATTAGAAGCATTGAGGGGCACCTGGATGACACAGTTGGTTGAGTGTCCAACTCTTGATTTCTGCTCAGGTTATGATCCCAGGGTTGTGGGATCAAGCCCTGTGTTGGGCTCCACACTTAGCATGGAGCCTGCTTAAGATTCTGTCTCTTCTCTCTCTCTCTCCCTCCCTCTTCTCCTCTACCCGGCTTGTGAGCTGTCTCTCTCTCAAAAAAGTTAGAATCATTTAATATTCATGCTTAAATGTCGTGTTTTGTTTAAGGTGTAGAATTTCTTCTTTTTGCCGAAGGATAGCATTAGCCCATTGCATTTTGTCTGCGGTTCTTTCCGCATCCTTATGGATTTCCCTAACTCCCTTTTTTTCTTAAGCTTAAGCTGAAGGTCTTCCCTCGAAGATGTTTGAGGCCCGTTCATATAGTACCTAATTCCACTGGATCTCCTTACTGACTTACAAAATTCCCACTCTGCTCTTACTAGGAACAAAATGTTAATGCTTCTATAAATACCATCATCGGAACTGATTGGGATCTTTAGGAGTCAGAGATTTACTTACTTCTAATTACTTGAATTAGTGTCTCTGTTCTGTGCTTCAGGGCCTACTAATTTCAGTGTCATTTGTTTCTTTGGGGTTTAGCAGCTGCTTTGTGGGTGTGAAGGTTAATGGCTTCTGTTCAAATGCAGTACAGCCTGGGGCAATTTATGAGGCGATGCTCTTTTTCCTATAGGGAAGGCACTGCTTTATCTCTTTCTTTTCTTCTTTCTCTCTTTATTTCTACCTCCCTTCCCTTCCTCTCCCTCCCCCCCACCCCCCCTGCAATGCAATCAAGCTTTTCATGTGGCTTTAAACAGTTTGACTTCAGTGTGGACTTCGGCATGTTTATTTTACTTGTTCTTCATGTAGCCTTTTGTACCCGCAAATTTCTCTTTCATCAAATTTGGGGCAATTTTTTTATTTCTTCCATTGTTTTACTGCCTCATTCTCTTTCTTTTCTCCTTCTGGTATTCCATTTACATGTATGCTGGATTGTTTGAGGTCATGTAGAAGATCTCTGAGGCTCTGTTAAATTTTTAAAAAAGATTTTTGTCTGTTGTTCACCTCGAATGCTTTCTTGGATGGTTACCTTCAAGTTCCCTTAGTTTTTCCTCTGTAATTTCTATTTGGCTGTTAAACTCACCCAGGGAAGTTTTTTATTTGTGAAATTTTGATTTTCAGAATTTCCATTTGGTTTTTTTTTTTTCCTCTTTCTCTCTCATGAGATTTTTATTTGTCTCCTGAGATTTTTATTTACTGAAAACATGTTTTGTTTTACTTTATCGAGGAGAGTAATAATAGTTACTTTAAAATCCTTATCTGTCAGTCTCAACATGTGATTCATCCCAGAGTCAAACTAAAAAAAATGTGATCCATTTTGACTTTCATGTCAGTAATTTTGAATCATAACTTGGGTTTTTATGAAGGATAGAATGTAGAGGTTCTGGATTCTATTATTTTTCTATGATGAATGTTATTTTCTTTGTAGGTAATTTCTTTGGATGGATCTGAACTGTAAACTCTGTCTCTTGGGGGCAGCTCTGGTCTCAGTTCACACATCTTATGTTTAACCAAACTGCTGATTCTGTTTCTGGTGGCTCCGGATCTGTCAGAGATGTGAGCAGAATTAGAGGATCCCCCTCTCTGGCTCATTCCCTTCCAGGATTTTCTAGTCTTCTCATCACTCAGTTTCCTGGCTTCGCTCTTCTGGTTCACCAGACGAAACAACACAACACAACACAACGCAACACAAAACGAAACAAAACTAAACTGAGAAGTTTTCTGCCTGTATCCCTGATGCTGCTGAGCCTGACTCCTGGACTGCACTGACCTTCAAGTTGAATGCCAAGGAAAGGGGAACTTCCTTGTATAGTTCCTCATCTGGCTGTGTCCAAGCAATCCTGCCCTTCCTACCAGAGTCAGCATGTTTCTGTTCACATTCCAGTATATTCAGGTAGTTGCTTTTAGTATTACGTACAAGTTTTATAGATATTTTCTTCTGGGTGATGGCCTAGTAGGGTCTTAGTCTGTTGCACTTGGAAACAGAATTTTATTCCCTCCTGCGGCTTTGAATTTTATCGAGTCACTTGTTGCCGTGGTTAATCCCATAGCCTCCTAACAGGTCCCTGTTTCTACTCTTGCCCCCTAAGGTCTATTCTTAACACCTCAGTCAGAGGGATCCTGTTAAAACGAACCAGGAACCACCAGTGTCTCCCCATTTCACTCACGGTAAAGCCATAAATGCTTAAAGTGTCCTACTCTGCCTAACCGAAACTCATCTTTGGCTTACACATCACATGCTCACGGTGCTTTGCATCATACTTTTCTAACCGCTCATTCAACAAGTCTATATTTCAGTCTCTGCTCCTCTAATCCTGAAAGGTGGGCCCAGCCTAAAAACATGGTTCTTGGCAGTCTGGTCTTTCTTCTTTCCACTTTCTTCTACAGAGATCTCATCGACTTCCACACTTTAAACTTACATGACAGGACAATGAATGAGGCTTCTCCTTTTCCCAGGAGGAGACCTGGAGCCAATGCTGAAAGCAAAGAGGCCTTAAGTATTTATTCCCCACTCTCTCAACGGGGCAGCAAATAGCACTGATGTAAGGAGAATTAAGGGCTTCTGGGCTAAGAGTATTCTTAAACTTTCTTCCCCCAAGTATCAGCCCAGAATTGAAAGAGCGCAGAGGGAAACTAGAGTCCGCTGGATCAGGCGCTGGCTCGGTCCGCTGCAGGGAGGGGCTGATGGAACTTTCCTCCTCCAAGCATCTGCGTCCCTCCGCCAGGAGGCAGCGCGCGCCGGGAAGCGGAACCCAGCAGCGCGCGCCGCGGCTTCCGGCCGGGCGCGAGGCGCGGTGCACCTCCTGCTCGCCGCCCTGCCCGGCATGGAGGAGCGCGGCGGCCCCGAGCCCACGCCGGGCTGCAGCGGCCTGGGCTCGGGCGGCTTTGGCGGCGTTGGCGGCAGCGGCGCCCACTCATGGGCCCCGGAGGACGCCTGGATGGGCACCCACCCTAAGGTCAGAAGGCGCGAGAGGAACAGGGCGCCGGTCCGGGCCCCTACCCAGGTGGAAGGCCGCGCCGCGCCTTCAGCCCTCGACTCCCCTGCGGGGCCCGGGCGACCCTCGCGGAGGGTGACCCGTGTGCCCACCGCCAGTTGCAGCCACTTATTGTTTTTGTTGGTTTCAACGAATTGAACTATTGCTCTGACCTCCCACCCCTGACACACCCACCCATCCAGCTATTCGAGGGCAAGACATTAAATCCAGCGCCTCTCAAGGCAGAGCCCAGTAATAACCTAGGGCTCATTTAATCCTCAGAGTAACCTAACAACCACAGCAAAAACGGTCTGCGGGCCTTGGATGAATAAAAAGATAAAAGCTTTAGGCACAGCCACGTTTGCGCTTAGCCTTGAGCCCAGAATGTGCGTTGTGATGTTGCTGAAGGGCGAATTCCTAATTTTTCCAGTATGTGGTAAAATTTGAATACGTTCTTCCCCAAAGCAGAACTGCTCAACCTTGTGGGTGTATTTTTTTGTAAGGCAGGAAAGAAGATAGAGTTCCTTTCTTGCTTCTGCTTGGCAAATTGCTGCCATGGACGGGTAATGTCCCAAACAATGAATGGACGGGAAATGGAGATGGGGGTTTTGTAGGAATCTCAGAGACTGGTCTAGTAACTTTGATACCATTGCAGTCTTCTGCTGGGGAGCAGTCCGTCGTAGATAATTATCTAAAAACAGTTAAGAAAAGAAACATTTAGGAAGATAAAAGTCTGAAAAGAGTTCACCCTTTTTCCTGTTCTCATTCTTCATTTTATCCGCCTCCTCTGTCCCCTTATTCCTGGTAAAGGTGAGAAAAAACAAACATGGAAATGTTAGTGCCATAAAAAGAGACAGATATCCTATGTTTTTACTCGTATGTGGAACTGGAGAAACAACAGAGGGGAAGGGGAAAAAATAGATACAAAGGAGGGAGGGAGGCAAACCATAAGAAACTCTTAAATACAGAAAACAAACAGGATTGATGGGAGGGCGGGGGAGGGGGGAAAGGGCGCTTGCTGGGATGAGCACTGGGTGTGGTATGTAAACGATGAATCACGGGAATCCACCCCCAAAACCAAGAGCACCCTGTACGCACTGTATGTTAGCCAATTTGACAATAAATTATATTTTTTAAAAACAGGAAGAATCATAACACCATTAAGCAGCATGAACCCAATAGTTGTCTGCCTGAGACTTTGAGTAGACTGCCTGACTTTGAAAACCTGTTATGTCACCAGCTTTGTGATTTTTTTGCCCCGGGGGAGGGAGGGGTGGTGTTGGTGGGGAAGTTTTCAAATCTCATTGTTTCCTCAGTTTCCTCATCTGTAAAATGGGAATAATAATAGTACTTACTTTGGAGGGTCCTCCAGGATTAAGTCAGTTAATGTAAAGCACTGGACATTTAGTAAGTACTATATAATATATATAAAATATATATAGTATGCAACGTCAGTTTCCTTATATTGGTCTCGTGCTTAGAAATCCTGTGTTTGTTTATGGGTAAAATTCGAACTTTTCGTTTGGCTCTCAAGACCCTGGCAACCTGGCCTCCTATCACCTTTTCATTGTCATTTTCAAACACACCTGAGGTGTGAGGGGGACAACTAATAAAATCCCTGTGCTCCTGTACCTGTACATACTTCTGACACAGCTAGTCAGAGAAAGGACTGAAGGTCGGTACCCACGCGGGTCTGCTGATGCCTCACCTCTACTTCAGGCCTGCTTGCCCACTGAGTCGCAGGGATCGCTGGCTTCCCTTGCAGGGATAGTCCACTGAAGAATGCTTCCCCAGTGCTGACCAGCAAGTCTGAACGAGGTGGGAGCGGTATTTTAGCAGACTTTCTTCACAGGCAAACAGAGACCATGGAAACAGCAGCTCCCACAAACATGCTGCAACAGAAATCCTATCTTAAAAATGTCTTGGGGCCCCTGGGTGGCTCAGTCGGTTCAGCGTCCGACTCTTGCTGTTGGCTCAGGTCATGATCTCATGGTACATGAGCTCAAGCCCCATGTCAGGTTCTGCTCTAACAGAGTGGACCCTGCTTGGGATTCTGTCCTCTCTCTGTCCCTCCCCTACTCACACTCACTCTGCCTCTCTCTCAAAATAAACATTAAAAAATTTTTTTAAAAAGTCTCTATTCTTGACAGATAGGTTTCTTTAGAGGCCCTTGAGTATGTGTGGCTTATTCCCACCTGTGTGTGATTATTCACACTCTTACCCTGGCTTCTCTCTTTCCTCAATCTCATCTGCCCTTCAGGGCCCAACGTGTAACCACCTCTCCCATGAAACATTTACCAGCCGGTGGAGCCCCTCTGATCTGTGTCACATTCTTTTTATTCTGCGCACTGGTTTTTCACCACTAACTGTCATGAGTTCTTATTTGCCCAACAATTCCAGTGTGCATGTGTTTGCCTTAAGAATTTCAGGATTTTTTTAAGAGATGGAGATCAGGTATTAATTGCCTTCTAACTCCCAGTATACCTAGAAGTAACTCTTCTACTTTTTCATATATGTGTGATGAGTAGTTATGAAGACATTCTCCCTTATCTGACAATTACGTTTTCATTTCCAGTATTTAGAAATGATGGAATTAGATATAGGAGATGCCAGCCAAGTTTACATAGCATTCTTGGTTTACCTGGACCTCATGGAGAGTAAGTTATTTGTTTTATTATTTTGTTGTTGGGTCTGTGGTGGGGGGATGGGGAGCTGGGTTGTGATATGGCATTTATGCATTTGCTGTTGACTTTGTCAGTTTTGTAATTTCTTCTTTCATTTACTTTGGGAATTACTGGGTAACAGAAAATGCTAGCAAATAAAGAGAAGATAATATTATGGGTGATGTCTGCTCAGCGGAGGATTAGGTAGAAGTTTAGAATTTTATCTTTTATTTTTCATTAACATTATTATCCATTTAATCATGTACTTTCAGGTAAAAGTTGGCATGAAGTAAATTGTGTGGGCTTACCAGATCTGCAGCTCATCTGCCTCGTCGGTACGGAGATAGAAGGAGAAGGATTACAGACTGTGGTGCCTACACCCATCAGTGCCTCCCTCAGCCATAACAGGTGGGCGGGTGATTTCGGTCTTTAACACGTTGGTTCCTTTCCACCAACACCATTAAATTCAAGGTAGTAAATATTTTTAAAGGAATTTAGGGTATGGAGATCATAGCTTTACTCTGGGTTTTTTGAGAAATGAGTTAATACAAACATTTAACAAGTAGTTAGCACTGACTGTATGATCCGTACTTTTTCAGAGGAGATTAGAAATACTGTCCTTAAGGAAACAGAAAATGTTTTCATTCTTATAAGGAGGCAAGACTATTACGTTTGAAACACAGATATTTTAAGATGTACCGTAATGACTGATACAGATCATATTTGCTTTAGATGTTGGGGAAGAGTGTGATTAACCTGCAAGTTGAAACCGAAGAAAGTGTCATGCAGTTCATGGGACCTTTTTAAAAGATCTTAGTTACACAGAGTTGGAAAACATGTCTTTATTTCATGACCCAGTCTCCAAATCAACCTCCCAAAACAAGATACTTGGCAGTAACTTACATCTAACTTTATATGGGTCCCCTCCTTCCCTGTTTCCACTGTCCCGAGGCAACGCCTCCTGAATCCCATGTTCATTGGAAAGTTTTAAATTGTGGATCTTTTTAACTTTATAATGGGCATATAATCTTTTGAGGCTGACTTTATGCACTCTCTGTTACACGGCTGAAATTCACCCATCGTTGTGTATGTGTATTCTATCCCATCCTGTGATGGTTTTCACATCCGCCCTCCTGATGATGGAGTGTTGCTAATGTTCAGCTTTAGGGGGAATTTCAAACTATTTTCCAACGTGGTTGCCTCGCTTCACTTTCTACCTGCAGCGTAAACAAGATCTTTTGGAGTAGTATTGTCTCTGACGTTTAGTATTGCCAGACCTTAAGATTTTTGCCAGTTGAATGAGTTATTTCGTGATAGTGTTCATTTGCATTTTTCTGATCTCTGATAATGTTGAACATTTCTTTATGTATTTATTGTTTCCTTTCTTGAGAAATTCCTGTTCATATCCTTTGCTTATTGGCTTGTTTGTAGTTTTCTCATTGACTTGTAGGAGTTCTTTATATATTCCTGACAATAACCCTTTTGGTTGTGTTTCCCAGTTTTCAAATCTGTTTTCAGGTATTTTTTGATGAATAATAGTTCTTCATTTGAATATAATCATATTTATACATTTTTAATAATCAATGTCTTTGTGTCTAGGTTTAAGAAATATTTCCTTTCTAAAGGTCTAAAAAAATTCATCTATATTTTCAAGTTTCCAAGGTTTTTTTTTTTAATGATGTGAGAGGAAGCTTAGGGACTTTATTTTCATGTGGGTAGTTATTTTTTCTACTTACATTTGCTGAATAGTCCCTTCTTTCCTCATTATCTGACATATCACCTCTGTCATTTTCCAAAGTTCCATCTGTGCATTGACTTGTTTCTGGGCTGTCTTTATATTCCATTAGTCAAAATACCTATGCTTGTGCCAGGGCCACAATTTTGTAATTCCTGCTTTGGAGGTCCTGGTATCTGGTTAGCAAGTTTCCTTCCTGCTTTTTCCCTCTAGAAGCTGTAGCAGGCAGCCTCTAACCTGGCTTCTTGTACTCCGGTAGTCACAGCCTTGTGTAATTCTGTGTCCTTGAGTGTGGTCTGTGCTCTTGACTTGCTTGTAACAAATGAAATGAGACAGAAATGTCGGGATGTTACTTCTAAGATGACCTTACAAAAAACTATGGCTTCTGTCTTGGGCACTCTCTCTCTTTTTCTTGTTCTGAGGGAAGCCAGCTGCCCTGTGAACTGTCATTCAGAAAGGCTGAAAATAGAGGAGGAAAAGTCATTACTGATGGAGCAAGATTCTATTTTTTTTAGTTTTTTTTTTTTAATGTTCGTTTTTGAGAGAGTGACGGAGTGTGGGATGGGGAGGGGCAGAGAGAGGGAGACACAGAATCCGAAGCAGGCTCCAGGCTCTGTGCTGACAGCTCAGCAATGCGGGGCTGGAACCCGCGAACCATGAGATCATGACCTGAGCTGAAGTCGGACACTTAACCAACTAAGTCACCCAGGCACCTCTGATGGAGCAAGATTCTTGAGAGATGGGGAGAGATGGATTCAAGAAAATAGTTGAGATTAATATTGAGCTAAAGGAGAAGGATCCCAGCTTCTGAGCTTGGGGGTCAGGAAGGACAGATGAAGACATAGCTATATTTGGGTAGGTATGTAAGTATGTGAGAGGGCAGAGCACCTGAAATTCCACCATGAAGGACTTTGACGAGTACCTGTTTCTTCTAGTTCACTATGATTGAAGTAAAAGGAGCACTGGACTGAAGCCTTAAGACCTGGGTTCTGGTCTTGGCACTGACACTTAATATTTTATTTGATGATTGATGACATACCTAATTTCTCTGGGTTTCAGTTTCTTTGTCCTTTATTGAGGGATTTAGATTGGCAGTAGATAATATGTAAGATCCCTTCCAAATCAAAGCTACTATAATTGGTTATTTCCATTGTTACATTCCTTAAAACTGTATTAAACTAATTTTTAGATTTCTATTAATATTTTTGTATGACTTTGTATAATTCATTATGAGAATTGTGTTTTGATATATCAGGCTATTCACACCCTTCTCTGAGAAGCCGTTTATTGTGAGACTTTTCTGTGTGTTTGGGAATCACAAATAGTTGATAGAGTTGATGTCAAATTTGATCATGATACTTTCTGTTTTTCAATAGCATGATTTCCAAGCCTTTCTGTGTCTAAGAGACTTAATAATTTAGTCCTTAACACTCCCCCCTTGTGTCTTTTAGTTACTACAACAAATATTATACTAGCTAGTATTATTGTTATATTATTTGTTTGGACAAGGAACTACCATTCATAATTAACCTGAACTTAATCTTAAAATATAAAATCAGTAGTCTCTTTGAATCAGAAGGATTTCATAAGTCTAGAGGCACAAATTTGAGGCCTATTAACTTCTAGTTTTTTCTAACAGATGATTATTGATTTTCCAGCCTTATTACATAAAGCTTGCTTTCTTCTTTAAATAGAATTAGTTGGAAGGATAACTTAGTAAACCATTTTTACACTCTTGCATTTAATAACTCAGAGGGCTTAAGTCTTTGTATCTTGGTTTTTGTATAAATATTCATAATTATTCAATAGAATAATAATATAGAAAATAGCATAAATGAGGCTCAGCACTTACTAGATTTATTATGCCTTTTATGGCATAAAATTTTCTCAACCCAAAGTATGCAAATAACTTTTTAATAAATGAATATTTGTGTGTGTGGACGAGAGAGTGTATATTTGATTTTGTTCTTCAGTCTTGAACAGGAATGATATTTTAGGTAGTAGACATACTTTTATCTACTTTTACTTACACTAATACTTTATATATAAAATGTGTCATATATCTAACAGTAATGCTGTGATTTCAAACATTTGTGGTTAATGTAAGAATTTTTCTTCGTTGGTAACAGAGAGAAGAAAATTGTTGATTTCGAATCTTTGGCAGCCGTGCATAGGGAAGAAATTCATTGAGATATGTCCTAAGAGTATTTGGGTTGGACCTCGTGAGGGTAGCTCACCATAAAAATATATATGAGAGCTAACAGCTCTTACTCGATTCAGTAATGAATCATCTACAAAAATAAATCACTATGTTTACTTTTAAACATCATTGTTTGCCGTATAATATTGACGAGGTCTTTTCATCTTCACTTACCAAGTATTTATCGAGTGTGTCAGGCGGTGATCTCAGGGTTGGGGATACCACATGAATCAAGACAACTCTCTTTTTTGGTATAAGTGACATACAACATTATATTAGGTTTCAGGTGTAAAATATGATGATTTGGTATTTGTAGATATTGTGAAATGATCATCTCAATAAGTCTAGTCAAGATCTGTCACCTTAGGTAGTTACAGAATTTGTTTTCTTGTGATGAGAACTTTTAAGATCTACTCTCCGAGCCACTTTCAGGTATGCACTATAGTGTTACCCATTGTGGTTGCCATGCCGTACGCGGTATCATCCCCATGGTTTATGTATTTTATTTTATAACTGGAACTCTATACTCTATACCTTTTGACTCCCTTAACCTGTTTTGCCCACTCCCCACTCCCTGCCTTTGACAACCACCAATCTGTTCTCTGTACCTTTGTTTTGTTTTGTTTTGTTTGGTTTTTTAAGATTCCAAATGTAAATGAGATCAGATGGTACTTAAGACATCCCCTTGAAAGCTGTGTTCTAGCACTAAATGTTGACTTGGAAAATAAATTTTATTCATTTTTTTGGTAATCGTTGGATGGAATCTAATAAAAATAATTCTCCATTGTTCTGAGATTTCATTAACTGTAATTTGGGACTGCCTCCACTTATTTTATTGTTAGGTAATTGAATAACAAGGATAATGGAGTATGGAGAAGTCCTTTATAGAAGGTTGTAGCAGGACCCAGAGGAAGGACAGGAAAAACCTCCTGAAGGTGGTAAGAGACCATGTTTCAGCAGGACAGCTGCAAGTAGCTAAGCAGGATTGCCTGGCAGTACGCATGGTGTCTGGTTCAAAGTAGGTGCTTACCAATGTTGGGCAAGGCAGCTGATGAATAAATGAGTAAATAGAACTCATGAGAAAATAGGACGGATGGGAAATGAGGTGGGAAAGGTTACCCAAGTCATGAAACCCATCACCGATTTCAATTTTTTGCTATTAAAAGTGGTACTGTAATGAGGAGCCTTGTAAGCATATCTTTGTTGTCACGTATGAGAGTTTCTCTAGGGTGGAAGCAACGAGGTAGAATGGCTGGAACTTCTAGCATTTATACCTTCCCTTTTACTGGCAGTTATTAAATTGCTCTCCAAAAGGTTATTGGTTTACAGCCTCACAACATACAAGTTTTCATGAGTAGAAGAAGAGACTTACTGACACATAACTGACAAATTCATAGTATATAAATAACTTCTGTGACTCCAGGGGAAATAACCCAACAAAATACATGGACAGAAAGAGACAAGTTACAGAAAAGGAACTCAAATGGCTCAACTCCATTTGTAACGAGGGAAAGAGAAATCTAAAATGTGCTCATTCGAGGTTTGTCTTAACTGTGTAGAAGGTTTTCAGATAGTGTACATTGTTGTTGTCTGACAAAAAAGAAGGCATTAACTTACGGGGGAGTCTTTGAATAGGGCTACAGCTAGCTCAGAGAGTGCCTCTGAGTGAATTAGAAAGAGACACTCCTCCTGGACTGACAAAAAGTCTCTTCACCAGGATTGAAGGTTTGGCAAGCAGCGTAAGCCACATTTCAGCCCTGCTTACACCAGGCACAATCTGTACACTACACACGAGTCCCTGACCCTGAAGGGTGTCTGTTGAGTCCTAGGTTCCACAAAGAACACTGTAAAACTTGCTGCTCTATGGATCGTGTCCCTGACGGGCTTTAAGCAAGGGAGTGATACTGTAGCTCATTCCTTGTGGTTGTAAGAGTATTTTGCATTCATAGATAATGTTACAATATTTCAAAGTATATTCCTAAGTATATTCTCATTTCATCAGCACTAAAATTCCGAATAGTATATAGAGCACTTATTTTATCCCAATTTCACTTATAAAAAGCTGAGGTTAAAAATGTATTATTTATAGTCTGCTGTTTCCAAAAGATAATGGAGGATTAAGTGAGTTGTACCAAGGTCTCACAGTAGATAATGAAGTCTCATCGCTATTAGAGTTCTTTCTATTTTATTGGTGTTTTTTTTATTGAAGTATAGTTGACATGCAGTATTATGTTAGTATAACATAGCGATTTGACAGTTATATACATTATAAATTGTTCACCACAATCAGTGTGGTTACCATGTGTCACCATGCAAAGTTATTATAATTACTGACTATATTCTTGATGTTCTACTTTTCATCCTCTTGGCTTATTTATTACTGGAAGTTTTTACCCCTTAATCCCTTTCACCTATTTTGCTTACCCCCCACCCATTTCTCTCTGGCAACCACCAGTTTGTTCTCTACTTATGAGTCTATTTTGGGTTTATGTTTGTTTGTTTGTTGTTTTGTTTTTTAGATTCCACATTTAACTGAAATCATGGTATTTATCTTTTTCTGACTTACTTCATTTAGCATAACATCTAGGCACATTCATGTTGTGAATGCCAAGGTTTCCTTCTTTTTTATGAAAAAATAAAATATTTTTTTCCGAGTATTTTCTGGGTAATATTCTTTCATATATATTACATATATTTTATGTATACAAAATATTTTAAATATACAAAATATTTTTTCTGGGTATATTTCTGGGCAATATTCCATCATATGTATGTAATATATATGATGTGTGTATACATACATACACACCCCCCCCCCACGTCTGTACCCATTCATCTATTGAAGGACACTTGGGTTGCCTGAATATCTTGGCTATTGTAAATAATACTGCAGTAAACATAGGGGTGCATATATCTTTTTGAATTAGTATTTTTATTTTCTTTGGGTAATACCCAGTAGTGGAATTAGTGGGTCATATGGTATTTTTATTTTTAATTTTTTGAGGAACCTCCATACTGTCTTCCATACGGGCTGCACCAACTAACATTCCTACCAACAGTGCGTAAGTGTTTCCTTTTCTCCACATCCCCACCAACACATTGTTTCTTGTCTTAAATCTTTTATTGTAAAATAAAACCAGATACAGAAAACCACACAAATAAAAATGTATAGATTGAGTTATATAGCAAACATCTTGAATCCTTGTAACCACCATCAAGTAAAGAACTAGAACTTTTTCAGCCATCCTCAAACCCCTTTTATGTGCTTTGTCCAAGTATAACCCTTTCCTTCCCACAAAGGTAACTGTTATTCATCCTTTTATAGTAATAATTTCCTTGTATTTCCCTGTAGTTTAGTTGTGCCTGTTTTTTTTTAAGTCAGTCTTATTGAGGTAAAATTTATATGCAGTAAAAATCACTCATTTTAGTGAAATAGACTTGTGAGTTTTTAATAAATGTATAGTCATGTAACCAGTACACAATTCCCCCCAAACTTCCCTCATGTTCCTCTGTCATCAATCCCTATGGTTTTGTCTTTTCCAGAGTGTCCTATCCGTAGAATCATAACCTTTGTGTCATGCTTCCATCCCTTAGCATAATGCTTTGGAGATCCTTCCGTGCCGTTGCCTATACAGTAGTGTGCCCCTCCGTGCCCCTGTGTGTTGCTGAGCAGCATTCTGTTACGTGGATGTGCCACAATTTGTTTATCCAGTCACCAGCCGTTGGACATTTGGATTGTTTCTAGTTTTTGGCTTTTATGGATGAAAACACCGCACACATTCTCATATAGGTCTTTGTGTAGACATATGCTTTCAGTTCTCTGGAGTAAATATTTAGGCATCGAATTACTAACTACTTTTTATGTTAAATATATTTTTAACTCTATGAGAAACAGCCAACTGTTTTCCAAAGTGACCATGCTATTTTCTATACCCACCAGCAAAGTATAAAAGGTCCAGTTGGATGATCATTTTGGATGATCAATTTATTTAATTTTAGCCATTCAGTTAGTAGTGGTATCTCACTGGGGCTTTAAGTTTGTATTTCCCTAATGACTAACGGTCCTGAGTGTCTTTTCACGTACATATTTGCCACCCATTCCTCTTCTTTGTCAAGTATCAGCTCAAATCTGTTGCTTCAATTTTAAAGGTTGTATTGTGTTCTTCATAAATTCGAATAGTTCTTTATGTGTTCTAGATGCAGTTCCTTTATCAAATATTTTCTTGTAGACTATGACTTTTCTTAATTTCTTTTTTTAAATTTTTTTAAAACTTTTTATTGTCAAATTGCTTTCCAAACAACACCCAGTGCTCATCCCAACCCGTGCCCTGCTCAGTGCCCGTCTCCCTGGCTTTTCTTAATTTCTTTAGAGGAACAGAAGGTTTTAATTTTGATTGATGTTCAATTTAATCTTTTTATTTTATTTTACAGTTTGTAGTTTTTGGGTTCTATGTAAGAAATGTGTGCTTATTAACCCACTGTCATAAAATTTTCAACTATGTTTTCTTTTTGAAATTTTACAGTTTTAGTTTTTACTTCTAGGTTTGTGATGAATTTTGAGTTGAATTTTATATGTGGTGTGAGCTAAGAGTTAAGATTCTTTTTTCTTTTTTTGTTTTTGCAAATGCACGTCCAATTATTCCAGTGTAATTTAATTACTGTTACACCTGTGTTGAACCTCAGTTGACCATTTGTGTGCATCTCTTTCTGGACTCTCTAGTCTGCGCTATTGCTCTGCCATTGCTCTGTGTGTCTGTCCTTGTATCAGTTCACACTGTCTTGATTATTGTAGCTTTATAGGAAGACTTGAAATCAGGTTGTGTAAGTCTTCCAAACTTGTTCTTTCTCAAAAAAATTTTTGTTTTGTCTTTACTAGTCCTTTTATTTTCCATATAAAGTTTAAAATCAACTTTATTTTGTAAATAAATTTGTAGAGTTGTGTCTCATGAATTTTGCCCACTAAATTTTTCTTGTTATATCTTATAAATCTCCATTAATTTGCAGTAGAGATTGGCAAACTTTTTCCATAAAGCTCTGGATAGCAAAGGCTTTGAGTTTCGCAGGCTGTTTTATCTCTGTCACAAGTCCTCAGCTCTGCCATGTTAGTGTGAAAGCAGCCGTGGACGATACGTAAACAAATGCGTGTGGCTGTGTTCTTATAACTCTGTTTACAAATGCAGAAGGAAGTCCAGATTTGGCTCACAGGCCAGTAGCTTACTAACCCCTGATGTATGGGTTCTGCCTCTGTCCCTCTCTTTTCTTAACAATTTTCCCATTAAGGAGCCTGGACTGTTGGAGCTGTGTACTTTCCCATAGTTTGGGTTTGCCGATTGCTCACCCATGGTGCATTGCAACATGTTTCCCTGTCCTCTGTGTTTGCTGCAAAGTGGCAGCTGCAACCAGATGGTTGATACATTTAATTTGATCACTTTAGTAAGACTGTATAGCTAGCTGGTGGTCTGGTCTTTCGTCAGTAGGCATATAATGTCTGGTTACCTCTCTTTGTGTGATCTTAGTAACTGTCGATACTTAGTGCTTAGCTTTTACTGGTGGTTTTAACCTTTGTTATTACTGTCGTTCGGACTACTGATTTCAGTTCACTTTTGTTAGACTGCTGCATAGGTACATAGTATAGTATTATAGGCTTTGGACCTATATTATTCCCAGGACCTCTTGATGCTGACTTCTCCCTTTGACTCTCAACTCAGGAAAGCATGGTGGAATGTAAATGGTTGAGAATGATGATTGATTATAGGGAATTTTAATTTTATATTGAATCATAACTTGCCAACTTTGTTACATTATTGTTAGAAACAAATTACTTGCCACACAGTGTGCAATCAACCTGAACACACCGAATTGTAAATCACAATCCTAGACTATACCACTTAGTGGTACCACTTAGCTGCTTGATTGATGGTGTGTGCATGCATGCATGTGTGTGTGTTCATGCTCTGTGTTCCTCAAAAACATTAAATCACATTTCTATTACTAGGGAATCTGGGTAGATACAAAGCATGAGAGCCAGAGGAGTTAGTAATTTGCTGGAGGTGTAAGCCTCTGCTATTTACAAATGACATATAGCATGGAAGGCATGATAAACTGTCTCCTTTATTTATGTCCTAAATTTTAGTCTGTTGTTTGTAAAACTGGCCCAAAGCTCTTATCATTTAGGTAGGTAACTACAACTTAGTTATAAAGCATTTCCCCAGTGATGACAGTAAACAATCTCACTGTGTCTCTTAAAGTCACTTCAGTAGCCACCTTTCTGCCTAACTACTGAGTGCAGAGTAGCATGTGTATTTGCATGGCTTATTCTTTACTTTATGTATTTTTGGTGGATACGTATTTACTGACTCCTTCAAAGGCAACAATTCTAGTCAAGATCTAATGTTTTATGTGTGTGAATTTTTAAGACTGCCTAAACAGTTTTTGTATCCATTTCCTAATTGTTTTCCCAGGCATTAGACATGATTTAATTTATACAGTTTCTGGCAAGAGTGAATGTGTATTTGAATGGAAGTGAGTAAATGCATTACTTTGAGCAAAAGTCCACTTTGCAACCGGTGATTTCTGTAAAGCAGTTATACATGGTATATGTCCATAGTTAAAACACTTTAACATATATTTCAAGTCTCAGAAGGTCTTCTGTATAATAGTCTCTTGTGAAAATATTGATTCTATACTAATTGCTGATTTCCAGTGGGAGAATAGAATTGGTAAAGTGCCCACATCTCACTATCTAGTGGGAAAATTATGCTGATGGAGTAGGAAGTTGTTTGTGTCTCTTTCAGGGAAGGACACGTCTCTTTTTCTCTCATCTAAAAATACCTCTTAAAGCTAATGTAAAATGATTTTTAGCTTACATTTCAAAATACTATATTAAGTTACATATTTGGATGGTATATGCAAATAGAAAGTACTCGAGGTTGTTTCTTACTAAAGTGAACCTAGGAATCCATGTGGCACGTTTGGTAATGACAGCCAGTGTTGTGAGGACCGTTTCTCCAGAACCAGCAATGGTATAAAACCATATTAATGAATTCACTGAGGTCAAAGAGATCTGATGAATTTAAAGAGGAGGTAACCAGAGGAATCCTAATGAGAGCCAGAGAACTTTTTTTTGCTAGGGTAGCAAGTAAAGTCAAATTTATGTTCAGATAGTTTGATTAGCCTTTCTTTGGCCACTGATACTTGTTAAATATCCCTAAATGGTAGAAGTATATTATAACAAAGTTAGGATAATGGTATGACAGGTTTCTGTAGTAGTATTATAGATGTGAAACTATAGATGTGAAAATATCTTTTTTTTTTTTTTTTTAATGTTTATTTAGTTTTAAGAGAGAGAGGCAGAGGAGGGGCAGAGAGAGAAAGGGAGACACAGAATCCAATGTAGGCTCCAGGCTCCGAGCTGGAACCCTTTTGGAACCTGACTAAATTATAAAAGGTTCTCTCCTCTCGGTGCCAGAGGATAGTGGAGAGCTTGCGTGAGGGCGGAGACACTCCAGCGGCCATTTTATCCCCCAACTCCCACAAATTAGTGGCATTTATTTTGATTTACGGTGATTGATAACCTCTCTAAAATGGGTATCTTCAGCCTTTTTGTCTGAGAGAAAATTTTTCTGAATGTTCCCTTTCTTAGCACCTTCCAATCTGAATATTACTCTAGAAACTTAGAAGAAGGTTCAACATCCCATGTACCAAATTGGTTATCTGCTAGGTCAGCAGCCATAAGGTAAGAAAGAGCCTAAGAACTGTAGTCATTTGGTTTCATCAACACTCTTTTGTCAAGATCCTTGATCCTTGTACAGTTAAGGGAATATATGTGGTAAAAGAGGTGAAAACAATTTATTACACATAGAAGTGAGTGTCAGAGCCAAAGTTAGGATTCGTAGTCTGTGATTTTCTTAAATTTGATGCTCAGCTTATTAAGCCCTGTCAATCTGTTTACTACAACATTGTTTTCTTTTTTAAAATTTTTTTAATGTTTATTTATTTTTGAGAGAGAGAGAGAGAGACAGAGCAGGAGAGGAGGAGGGCAGAGACAGAGAGGGAGACACAGAATTAGAAACAGGCTCCAGGCTCTGAGCTGTCAGCCCAGAGCCCAAAGCGGGGCTCAAACTCACGAACCGTGAGATCACGACCTGAGCTGAAGTTGGATGCTCAACCGACTGAGCCGTCCACGTGCCTCTACAACATTGTTTTCAAAAGAACATACTCACTCTTCTTCCTTTGTTGAATCAAAAAAACTGCAGTTCTTTTTCTTTGTTAGAATTAATGTAGCTTCTAAATAATTCTGTTTAAAAGCTATTAATACTAATTTTCCCTTTTAAAGAACAAGATTACTTTAAGAACATTAGCTGTTTATGTGTTTTCACAGCAGTAACCCAGATAATAAAAATGGGCCAGTCGTTTATCACTAAATATGTTACATCAGTGTTTTTATTGGGAGAAGAAAAAGAACCCATATCTTAAAACACTGCAATGTGTAGGGAAAAATTAATATTTTATTTATTGTTCTTATGCCAAAATGTTATACCTTTTAGTAAAAATGTTAAAAATGTATATAATTATACTTTTTATTTAACATTAAATGTAATGAATATAAATATAATTATAGACTATCTAGAGCAAAGTAGGAGCATGTTTTGGTTTTAGAACTGCATAAAAAGGCAAACTGCAGATTACCCCACTATTTTCTAGGTTTCCCATCATTTACTGGGTGCCTGTTATGTACTGGACTTAAGGGGTACAAAACATCACAGACGTTGCCCTCATCATGCTCACAGTCTAGAGCTGAGACGAGCAGACATTTATCTCCAGTGTGACAGGTGTCATGAGAGATATGCACACGGCACCGAGACAGACTGCAGAGGGAGGAGATCCCGCCTCGGCTGGTGGTGTGGGAGGTGGGGGAGTCTGAGAATGTTTCCTGCAAGACAAGTTGTTTGAAATACGTGGAGGTGAGTCTTGTGGAATGGGGATGGGAATGGAAGTTCCTGATAGAAGTAATATCATGAGCAAGGCATTGAAGGCCGAGAGCCTGAGAATTGCAAATGGTTCGTTGTGACTGGGTATTAGTAATGGTGTCACAGAACCGGGCTGGATCGCTGGCAGGGAAACGAAGCGGCACGCAGAGATCTTGGTGGGTGGGAGTTTTGTTTCACACTGACGGGCTCAGAGGAGATCCCTCTCCAGAGAGCTGAGTCAAGCATGGGAGACAGTTTATGTCTGTTACTTCCGCATTCTGCATTAGTAGTACTTTGGCACACGTGGCAAGCCAGGCAGGAAGAAGAACCCGGAAGAGGAGTCTCTAACCTTAGGGACTAGAGCTTATGTTAGACCCGTAGGCCATCTTATGGTGCATAACTACTTATTTTCCCAACAGGGGCAGAGGGAGTGCCTGTCTGCAACTGGTGAGACAGCCCTACAACAAAGGCGTGCGTGTGTGCATGTGTGTATGTGTGTGACGTGAGAGGGATGAGGAATGGAAGAAGGAGAAGAAGTTGGGGGAGAAGGAGAGACAGAATATGAGAAAAGTAACCACCTTCCGTGTAAGGAGCAGTAGATCAAGAGAGGCAGAATGGATTAAGGGATTCAAAGATAAGAGAAGCTTAGAGCAAGGGTTTTGCCACTTTCAGGTCTTTGAGAGTCATGGGTATATCCTGAAACAAAGGTGGGGCAGTTATTTGAATGAGAATATTAGGAATTGTAACGCTTGTTTCCATTCTCTCTGAAGACTCTAAATAAAATGCACAAATCTGAAGAGATAGGAAATGATTGGCTATTAGTACAGGGTATAACTTAGGAATTTGAGAAGGTTGATAACTCCATCACTTGCCATTTCTTTGCCTCCTTTGCAAAACTTTTTCAGATTTCTAACCTCCACGTGGTAAAATGCTCTAAGGCTTAGGTCTCTGAGCTTTTAGCTTCTTCGTTCTCACTCCCTAGAAAACATCATCTGGTTCCAGAGTTTTAAATATCGATATACTGAGGACGCCCAAATTTATGTCTCCAATTCAACCTCTCCTTGAACCTGAGACCCATGTTTGACTGCCCATTTGACGTCACCACTGAGATCTAAAAGGTGCCTCAAATTAACGTGTCCAAAAAGGACTCAATTCGCTGCCTAGATGGGTTCTTCTGCAGTTTTCCCCGTCAGTCAATGGCAACTCTGTTCATTCTGAAGCTCAGGCCAAAACCCTTGGAGTCATTTTCTGTGTAGATAGACTTTAGTTTTGAGAATAATTTTAGATTTATAGAACAATTGAGCAGATAGTACAGAGGTTTCCCGTATAAGCCCCAGCCCAACACAGTGTTTATTAGTGTTATTTTTAACATCTTGCATTAGTGAGGTACATTTGTTTTAGTTAATAAACCAATATTGATACATTATTTTAACTAAGGCCCATAATTTCCGTTAGGGTTCATTGTTTTTTTTTTTTTGAACAATTCTGTAGATTTTGACAAATTCGTAATGCCATGTGTCCACCATTACATACAGAATACTTTCCCCACCCTAAAAATCCCCTACGTTCCATGTTTTCATCCCTTTGCCCCTGCCCCAAACCCCTGGCAGCCCCTGAACTTTTAACTTTCTCTGTCCTCTGCCTCTCCCAGAATGCTATGTCGTTGAAATTACACAACATGTAGCCTTTTCATATGGGCTTCTTTCACTCAGCGGTATGCACCCTGGCCACCAGGGCATTTTTTTTGTTTCTTGAGTTTTAGCTACGCTCAAAAGTGGTTAGTAGTACCTCGTTTTTTTTAAACTTGCAGTTTCCCAATGACACCCGATGCTGAGCACCTTTCCGTACGTTTATGTGCCACCCGTATGTCTTTTTTGGGGGAGATGCCTGTTCAGATCTTTTACCCACTTTTTTTCTTTTTTTAAATTAATGTTTTTTATTTATTTTTGAGAGACATAGGGACAGAGCATGAGTCGGGGAGGGGCAGAGAGAGAGGGAAACACAGAATCAGAAGCAGGCTCCAGGCTCTGAGCCGTCAGCACAGAGCCCGACGCGGGGCTCGAACTCACAGACCTCGAAACCATGACCTGAGCCGAAGTCGGCCGCTCAACCGACTGAGCCACCCAGGCGCCCCCCCACTTTTTATATTTGGGCTGGTTGTTTTTGTTTTTGTTGAGTTTTAAGGGTTTATGTATTTCGGATGCAAGTCCTTTTATCAAACACATGTTTTGCAAATATTTTCTCCCACCCTGTGGCTTGTTTTTTCATTCTTTTAATAGTGTCTTTTGCATAACAGAAGTTTTTAATTTTAACAGAACCCAACTAAGTAATTTTTCTTTTGTGGATCACACTTTTGGTGTTATATCTAAAAACTCATCACCAGGGGCTTAGTTG
The DNA here is from genome assembly GCA_030068075.1 of Paguma larvata. NCBI lineage: Eukaryota > Metazoa > Chordata > Mammalia > Carnivora > Viverridae > Paguma > Paguma larvata. Next base: position 20,118,217 of record CM057840.1, read on the forward strand.
GTGTGGGTGGCTCAGTCGGTTGAGTGTCCAACTCTTCATTTTGGCTCATGATTTCATGGTTTGTGAGTTCAAGCCCCACATCAGGATCTGCACTCTTAGTGCAGAGACTCCTTGGGGTTCTGTCTCCCTCTCTCTCTGCCCCTCCTCCTCTTGCTCTCTCTCTCTTTCTCAAAATAAATAAAAATAAACTTAAAAAAAAAAAACTCATTGCCAAACCCAAGGTCACTTAGATTCTCTCCCGTATTGTCTTCTATAAGTTTTATGGTTTAGTGTTCTACATTTAGATCTATGATCAACTTTTAGTTAATTTTGGCAAAAAGTGTAAGGAATGTGTCTAGATTCATTTTCTTTCTATGTCGATACTCAGTTGTTCCAGCACCATTTGTTGAAAAGACTGTTCTTTTTCTATTGACTTGCTTTTGCTCCCTTGTCAAAGATCAATTGACTGGATTTTTGTGGGTCAGTTCTGGGCTCTCTGTTCTAGTCCATTAACCTATTTGTCTGTTCTTTCATCAATACCACATGGTCTTAACTACTATAGCTTTATAAGTCTTGAAGCTGGGTAATGTCTGTCCTTTCACTTTGAGCTTCTTCAGTATTGTGTTATTCTAGGTCTTTTGCCTTTCCATATAAACTTTAGAAACAGTTTGTCCATATCCACAAAATAATTTGCTAGAGGTTTGTTTGGGATTGAAACCTGTCAGTCTCTTTGAGAAGAATTGGCGTTTTAACAATACTGATCCTTTCTATCCAGGAACATAGGCTGTCTCTCTATTTATTTAGACTTCCTTTGATTTCTTTCATCAGAGTTTCATAGTTTTCCTTATATAGATCCTATACATATTTTATCAGGTTTTTGCCTATTTTATGCAAATATAAACGGTGGTGTCTTTTTTATTTCAAATTATAGCTGTTCATTGCTGGTATATAAGAAAACACTTGACTTTTGTATATCTTGTACAGGATAAACTTTGTATCCTGTAACCTTGCTATAAGCTCTTACTAGTTTTAGTCCACCCAATTCTCATACCCTAAATTAATACATCAACAAATTCTGGCAGTTCTTTCTTAAAAGTATATCCCAAATCTGTCATTTCTGACCAATTATGCTATACTTTCATTACTCTGGTGTTAGCTACTATCCTCCTACCCCTTCTATAATTGCAGCCTATGAAGTAGTCCTCCTTTATAACACTTACCACATTTATTGCTACTCATTATATTATATATTTGGTCGTCTTTGATTGTTTCCTATCTTCCTTCCTCCACTAGAAAATAATATCCATGAAAGCAGGAACTTTGCTCTTTTTATTGCTGTTGCCCCAGTGTCTAGGTAGTACTCAGTCTTAAGTACTTGTTGAATGAATGAATGAATGAATGACCTCTCAGACTACACAGTTCCTGCAGCAGAGACTTGCTAAATAACATTGTAAAGAACATAAAGATATGCTACAAGCAACCTTCCAAGAGTTTCCAAAGAAAATTAGAATGTCTGCAAAATCCATCTCCTTGCAGGGTTTATCACTGGTTCCCACACTTTACACTGCACCGATAGTATGCATCTGCAGATCGAGAGCACTCGCAGGTCCGAAGAGGCACCCTGCCAGCACTGTGAATAGCCTCCTTGCTTCTTAGTTAAATTCTTTTTCATCTGTGTCCTCATCACCTCTCCCACCAACCACCTTTCAACCCTTCTTTTTCCTTAGTGTCTTGAGGAAAGGACATTAATGGTGGAGTAAAGGGTTACTAAAAATAATTGAGTTCCTTTTTTGGACATTTCAAAAGATGTTCTTAGTTATAAGATTTAATCCTGAAGTACTACATATTTTAGTGAAGGATACTGCATTATTTCCCTGTAATCAAAAAATATTTCTTCTCTCCAAAAGTTATATACTTCATTGCAAATTCATTTAATGACCATTATTTTATTTGAGGCCTAAAGTCTCATACTGGTAAAATAATTTCTGTCATTTGGTTCCCTGCATATCAAAATGTGTGTCCTCACACTACCTCTGCTGGAGATCTGTTGCTGGCTGAAACCCCCAATTCCAGCAATGTCTTTCAACTGACACAGCGTTTTTTCTCTTAGCCTCAAAAAAAAAAAAAAAAAAAGCTTGCAGTTTATTTTAGCAGAATGGCTTCCCACTGGGAAGGATGGCCACACAGGAACTTAATTATTCAATAATTCAATCTTGGGACTTGAGCTTGATTTTTTTTTCAACTAAGAAGACATTGGGATGATTCCCAAGGAAGTGGTCTATCATCCTTGAAATTTTTCATCAAAGTTGAGCCTGTGGATGAATAAGGCTTCTTTGGTACCTTGAGCACCAATGTAATTTCGTATCATGTTTCAGAGTTGCATTATGATGTGTTGTTCCAGTGGATCATAATGACTCAGGTCAAGGAGTAGTTCGTTCATGCGGCTACAGTATGTACCAGTTTGGCCACCTTGAAGAGAACAGGAGATACTGCTTTCTGTGGATTGAAGTTAATAATAATTTTAACCCATTATGCATTCTATTTTACAACATTTGAATCAAAAGCATTTTCAACTTGCTTGTCCTGTGTGCAAATCTCCAGAGATTACTTAGTCTCTATTAGAGAATCATCACAGAAAAATGAATGCTAAGATTTATGGAAGGCATTTGCGTATCTTGGAGGAAGAGCAGTAGCCAGATAATGTTACCAATGTGTTTGCCTCAGACTTTTTCAAGTGAGTGTTACTAAACTTAAGAATTATTCTGTGTTCAGCATGTTGAGGTCCTCTCTGAAGTTATGAGAAGGAAAACCTGTTGTGAACATCAGCTTCTTTTAGCTGATCAACAACTGTAATTATTACTGATTTCTTTCTTTAGGTTTTTTTCTTTGAAATATAATGAACTTGAGACCGGGGACTTCTTATTATGAATATATAGATTTTGTTTTTCATATATGGATTTCTATCAAATATGAACTTTAAATAATTTTCCTATCTAAATTATTTTAGATTTGTATAATGAAACATCTTCCCAATATATTTCCAAAGGACTGAGCTTTAAAAGTTTTTACATATAGGAAACTTAGTTCTGAGCTTTCTGAATTGAGATTTCAGGCTCTAAGCTTGTTAGAGGTTAAGTGAGATTATAGTATTTTAGTGGGCTTCATGGTTCTCGGCACCTTACAACTGTGCGTGATTTTTAAAGTAGAACTTTGGAACTTTTCGTTATATTGTTGCTGTTAGATTGAGAAAGTGCAATCTGTTGACTTAAAGGCAAAGTAACATTTTTAGGAGTTTATCAGTGTCCCATCAAGGAAACAAACAAGAAAGATCTCCAACAGGGGAAGATGTTGGCCTTACTTTAAACGTTTGTTAAAAATAGACCAGAAGAGATCCTGAACAAGAATCTTTGTAAGACTTCCCTCCAATGCTTTTGGTAACAGCAGATAAACTGTTTTATTCTGTTATTACTGAGAAAACTCACTGGTAGTTTTCCCCCCCACATGTAAACAAGTAGGGTAAACAGAGCTGTGAGATGGGAACTTCCATTTCATTTTTGACAGTGGCTTCCCTCAACTCTGAAGACAAAACCCCTTTTACAGCTCTGAGCTAATTTCCAAATGTTAGGTTTCCCACGTAGGTGTTTTGAGTAAATTTGAAAATGTTTTGCTGTTTATGTTAAAGAACTCAGAAAACAAATATGAATGAGATGGAAATTTCTACTCTAAAGTTTAGTGTATGGGCTGGAATTCCCAGACAGTTGACTTGGGGAGAAAACCACACACATACATGCATGTGTGCATGTGCACATGCACACGTTTCCGATTTAAACAATACCGTAGCTTAAGAAATAGAAACTGTGTAAAAATTGCCTTCATAGTTTTTTTTTTTCCCTTCCATCTGTGTCCTATCCTTGTCATACTCTGCCAGTTAGGGACATTTAAAGAAAATTAATGCTTTTGGTTTGTATTTTAATTCTAGTTAGTTAACATATGTTAGTTTCAGGTGTGAATATAGTGATTCGGCACTTCCGGGTATCTCCCAGTGCTCCTCACAAGGGCCCTCCTTACTCCCACTACCTATTCGGCCCATCCCCCTACTCTCCTTCCCTCTCGTAACCACCAGTTTGTTCTCTATAGTTAAGAGTCTGTTTCTTGATGTGTTTTCTCTCTCTCTCTCTCTCTCTCTCTCTCTCTCTGTTTTTTCCCCTTTGTTGGTTTTGTTTCTTAAATTCCACATATGAGTGAAATCATATGGTATTTGCCTTCTCTGACTTATTTCGCTTAGCATTATACTTTCTAGCTCAATCCATGTATTTATTGAAAATGGCAAGATTTCATTCTTCTTTACGGCTGAATATTATTTAACTGTATATATATACCACATTGTCTTTATCCATTCATCAGTAGGTGGACACGTTAGCTGCTTCCATATCTTGGCTATTGTGAAGAATGCTATGATAAACATAGTGGTGCATGTATCCCTTTGAGTTAGTGTCTTTGTATTCTTTGGGTAAATACCCAGTTGTATGATTGCTGGATCAAAATGTACATCTATTTTTAGCTTTTTGAAGACCCTCCATTCTGTGTTCCTCAGTGGCCGCACCAGTTTGCATTCCCAGCAACAGTGCACGAGTGTTCCTTTCTCTCCACATCCTTGCCAACACCTGTTGTTTCTTGTGGTTGTTCCCAGACTGGCATGGTCTTGTTCTGGTGGAGGTCCTCTTCCTGTTTCCAAGCCAGCCTCTTCTCACTGTGCCCTCACATCGTGGAAGGGGCAAGGGATCTTCATGGGGTCTCTTTTATAAGGCTCTGATTCCTTTATGAGGGCTCTGCCCTGTGACTTGACCTCCCAAAGATCCCACCTCCTAATACCATCATCTTTGGGGTTAGGATTTCAGCATATGAAATTTGGGGGACACATTTAGACTCTAGCATGTAGAAGAACTAGCTAAACGTTTCCAAAATTGGTGAAGATCCCTTGCCCCTTGTTCCAGAATAAGACCATGCTGGTACCTTGATCTTGGGCTTTCCGACCTCCAGAACTGAGAAATAAATTTCTGTTGTTTATAAGCTACCTAATATGTGATACTTGTTAGAGTGGCTTGAATGGATTAAGGCATATACCATTCTCTTTCCTTCTGTAATTCCGTTTACACATATGTGAAGCTGATATTGTACCAGAGGCCTCGGATGTATTTGTTTTAATTCTTGTTTCTCTTTGTACTTTCAGTTTCCTGTGACCTGTTTTCAGCTTTACTAAATCCTTCCATTAGCCATTTATAGTCTATCATTAAGCCAGGTCAATACTTTGAAAAAATATATATATATATTAATTTTAGAATTTTTTCTTTAGAATTTTCATTTTTCTACTTAAAATTTTTTATCTTACTCATTTTGTCCGTGTTTTTCCCTCAATACTATATAACATTTTTACGATGGTTATTTTAAGAGTCTTTAGCTATTCATTCTAACCAACATCGGAGTTTTTCAACAACCTTAGTTTTTCTAAAGGTCTTCTTCAATTGACTTTTTTCTCTTGATTATTAGACACATCATTTTCTTTTTTTAAATTAAAAAATATTTTTTTAATGTTTATTTTTGTGAGAGAGAGAGAAAGAGAGCGTGAGTGAGCATGAGTGCAAGGGGCAGAGGGAGGGACACAGACTCTGAAGCAGGCTCCAGGCTCTGAGCTGTCAGCACAGAGCCCCACGTGGGCCTCGAACTCACAAACTGCGAGATCATGGCCTGAGTTGGACACTTAACTGACTGAGCCAGCCAGGCGCCCCCATTAGATACATTTTCTTGCTTCTTCACCTAGCTTGGAATTGTTCACTTTGTCTGGACTGTATAAAAAAGAGACCGATATTGACTACTCCATGCCCCTAAGGAGCTCATCCTTCCCTCTATGTGGCAAGTAGAGTCAGGGCCTGATTTAGTCAGTGTAGTCAGAAGTCAAGGTTAGTCATGGCTGAGTTGCAACTTTAGCTATCTCCATTCTCTTCTAGTTTCGCATGTCTTGAGAATGGGATCAGACCTCTCTCTTCATGAGGCCTTTGTGATTAGAGCTTGCCTGCTCTTTTCCAGTCCCTGCCCCAGCTTCTGAAGCTGTCCCCTAAATGCAGCATTGGTCCCATAACGGAGAATTGGTGAACTGGAGGGACTGGTGTCCCTACGGATTTCAATCCACCATTCTAGGTCACGTGTGGCTCTTACAGGTATTGATGACTTCTCTTTGTCACAGTGAAATTGCTCGCCTGTGACTGGCTTCCTGTTCTAGTCCCTGTGCCCACACTTAGCAATTGCCCTCAGGGATGGTGGCTTATCTCATGTTCTCTACTTACCTGGGAAGGGCTTAGTTCTCATTAAAATGTATTTCTGCTAAACTTATTTATGGTCACATTTCTTTTCTGTCTTTAAAGAAAAATGTGATATTTTAAAGCAGTTCAGGTGTTTTTTCTTTGTCACGGTAGGAATGGCGGTCTTTGAGGTCGTCTACGTTCTAATTAGAAGTGGAACCTCCTCCTGCTCTTCCTTTTGAATAAATAGTGTGAAAGAAAAGTACACTGCCCTGATGGTTGTCTCTTATAATTCATGTCTTTAACCTTTTTCCTAGCAGACAGCAGGGGTCAGCAAACCTTTTCTGAAAGGGCCAAGTAGGAAATACTTAGGCTCTGTGGACAAAGTAGCAAAATTGTAGCTATTATGTAGGTACTTACATGGTCATTTAAAATACACCACTTAAAGACATAGAGATCATTCCTAGCTCATGGGCCATGAAAAAACAGGTGACTGTAGTTGCCCAAGTTCTAGTATAGAGACAAGGGGTAAAATAATTACAATGTTTTGATGAATAAAAAGCAAGCAAATAGCAGATACTTTTAAGAAACTCTAGGGAGTTCTTTGATACGCCGTCTACCTTGGTGTCTACAGTAGTAAGTACCAAAAATGATGACTGTGGTCTTTCAAGACAAGGTAAACTTTTATTTAGTATAATAGAACTGCAAAATAAACTTTAGAAAAGTATTTGTCAGAAATATATTTAGCCATATGAAATCTTTGTTCAAAAAGCCTCATTCATTCATTCTGCCCAAATATTCTACTACAGTATTGGGCATATTGGGCTAATGTTTTATCTTCAGCACTGAGAATGGGTACAGTCCAGCGGAAAACAGACACTGAGAGGCATAAATACAAGGTAGCAATTACAGTAACGTAGGTTTGCCCAAGGCGCTTCCGTAGGGTAAGATACATAACTTTGCCTAGAGGCTGTGGAGAAAGGTGACAGGGAAGCCTTAAGAAAGAAGCTGGAGCTTTGCTAACTCCTGAAAAGGAATTAAGATTTCGCCAGGTAGACGGATTTCATACAGCCAATAAATGTTGCCTGACAGAAACGCATTCTCTCCTTGTATCATTACATGCCTGTGAGCACTTACATGAGAGGCCACGGGTAAGCAGCCTTTAGCAACTGTTTTAACAAGCCACTTGTCACTTGTTATACAGTGATTAAGTGATATTTTAGCAAGAATAATTTAGTTTCAGCTTTTCAGAAGTTTATTGCTGTTTTTAAATCACTAAATTCTCCAGTCCCTACTACAAATTTTTTTTTTAAAAAGCATTATAATTATTGGAGTAAGAATGCTTCAAAGCAGACACTTTTCTTTTTAGATTGTTTACAGATTTAATAACTAACAGGATGAGTGAAGAGTGAGCATAAGAATTTTTACTTAGGGATGGGAAGTAGAACTTAAGGGGATGAATTACACTTCTGCTAAAGACGCAGGAGTATTGAGTTATTTAGGTGTGCAGTTGTAGCATGTTAATATGCCAGTAAATCTTTTTCCAATTTCTGGAGAATTGGTTAGCTTAATGAAAAAAAACAACCAATCATTTTTTATTTGCCTTTTTAAGAAAGCTCCTCTGGAGGTTACATTTTACTGAATTATTGAACACAGGCTTTATTGAATAGGTAGTAAGGATTTTTAGTTTGTGGTAAACAAAAGCTAATAGCACTTTGAAGACCTAGATACTCGATTTGGTAGATTATTTTCCATAGCAAGCAAACTGAAATCCTTTATAACATTGATGCTTGATATATAACTCTATATGAAAAAAGTTTTATTTCTCTCTATATTTTTCTCTTAGCTTCTATTAAGTATCAGAATACATATTGAGAACTTTAAAAATATCTATATTCATACATAATAATTCCAATCCTTGGAAAGAAACAACTACCTTCATGACCACATCTTTGTTAGTACCCTCCTCCCCCTAAAAGGCCTGAAAGAACTTTACAGAAATAAGGGAATAATTGGGTAATTTTGAGTCAACAGATACCACATAGTCATTTAAAGGTAGAAATGACGAATACCGTGTAGAAACAGAGAAATGTTTATTATTACCTATTTTTTTAAAAGCAGACCTGAATACTACGTTGCAGCATACGATACCGAGTTGGAAAATTAGACAACGAATGCCCAAGATTCCTAGGCAACGTAGGCTCACTGAACACTGTTAGTGCCCTATTCTATAGGTTCTAGAACACAGTAGTTCTCTCATGTATGCTGATCAGGAGAGACAGGTATATATGAAAGGGACTGAAAGATGGCTTTCAGTAGATGGCTCTTACTTGCAGGGTTTTCTGTATGAGACGACAACTTTAGGTGTTTCTATTTGAGCCTTCAGACATTTCCTGAGTCAGCACTGTGTACATAATGTTATTGACTCCCTCTTCCCCAAGATTTTACAGTGTTTGATCTTATTATTAATTGAGTGACTATGAATCCTAAATGTATTATGGCTTTATTTTCAGGATAAGGGAGATCTTGAAGGCATCTCGAAAATTGCAAGGTGATCCAGATTTGCCAATGTCTTTTACCTTGGCCATAGTGGAGTCCGATTCCACGATAGTTTATTATAAACTTACTGATGGATTTATGCTGCCAGACCCTCAGGTCAGTTTTGAGGCAACTATCAGTAAACAGTGAAAAAAGAAGAAAATTATGGTATGATTTAAAGTGTGAATCAAGCCATTCAACTTCCTTTGCAATATGAAAACTGCAAGGAAAAAATGACCTGATTTTCACACCACAGAAAAAAAATGACTGTTTTGTTTAAAGTAATACGTTCCTAGTTTTCACAAAAATAATTAGATATATTTACTCTTCGAAGAATTTTATCGTTTCCTAGAGTACTTTATAAAGTCATGATATTATTTGATAATTAACTAAGGTGGAATGTAAAGGCTTAGAAAAGTTTTAGCCAAAAGAACACTTCTTTAGAAAATGTTAAATGGGTTGACATTTTGACAGGAACATTTTAATAAAATAAATATGTTGTATATGGTTTCTTTAAATATTTTGTTGGTGTAATTGGAATAATTATATTAAATATCTGTCTGATTTTGCTTTTAAATTACCTCCTATATTGGGGAAAAGGTCCACCCTGATCTTTTTTTTGTTTTGTTTTTATATTGCAGAATATTTCCCTTAGAAGATGACACATATACTTCCTGATACTGACTTTGGGATTGGATTGGAGATCCATCAGCTTGGTTCATCCTTTATCTCAGAGATAGTCAGGGTTGACTTAGCTGGTCCCAGTCCATAAGTTTTTGTTTTTGAAGAATAAAACTTTCCCAGATAGAAGAATTTTTTTTGTTCCCAAGTATAGGGTAGTTGCTCTAGAACTTTCTTATCTGGAGACATTTCATTATAGTTGTATATAAATTTATGCTTAGGGTGTGTTCAGAGGGGTAGAACACCTGTGTTTCTTCTGTCTCTCCCGCTCACAGCTGCCTCACTGTTCATTGCCGCCGCTGCTCACACATTGCTGAGACTGCCACCTTTTTCTTATCCAACCCACTTAGTGCCTTTTGGCCACTACGGCTAGCCTGGAATGGCATTTCTTGGACACCTTGACACCTGGAGAATTTCCTCAGTTTACTTTCAAATCCCCAATAGAAAGTAAAAGTTTTCTCTCAGTTAGTTTTTATGTGGCAATTACTGTTGACTTTACATCAAAAGTAAAACTATGCTCATTCCGACTGTAAAATTACATACATGTCTAGATTAATAGGGACCAGAGAAGTGCCACCTGTGAAAGTACAGAGCCTTGGTTTCCGTTCTCATACCATCGCCCTTATTGTATCCTGGCTAAGGTGTTAGAGAGGAAGTGAGGGGCAGCGTCAGCCTCAAAAGCGTCTTTGTTAAGTAGACCCAGTTATTCCACTCTTGCTAATACCTCCTAATTATGTTGTCGAGAGTATAAAAAATTATATGCACTGAGATATTCTAAGTGGTATTAGTTGTAATAGCCCAAATTATAAACCACTTAGAAGTTTAAATCAGGGGTCAGCAAACTTTTTCTATAAAGGGCCAGAAGGGAAATATTTTAGGCTTTGCAAACCGTATAGTCTCTCTTAAAATTTCTCAAATGTGCTGTTTGTAGTACAAAAATAACCATAGACAATATGTAAATAAATGGGCATGGCTGTGTTCCAATAAAACTTTATTTACAAATGCAGAGCCATAGTTTGCCAACCCCTGGTATACGGAAATAGTCAATAAACAGATACAGATAGCCAGTGTATCCAGTGTATCCTACATTATGTACTCATTAAAAATTAGTAATGAATATAATGAAAAAATGTATAATTAATAAAGCAAGATATGAAAGCATATGAATGGGTAGGATCATGGATATAAAACATACCAAGCATATAATAAAAGGGTGACAAACTACTAAGTGTACTTACAGTAGGTGGCAGAGCAATAAGTGGATGACTTTGTCTTCTGTTTTTCTTTACTTGTATCATTTTTATAATAACAGTGTTTTAAAATAAAGTATCTTGAGATCTCTATTAGTTATCCAGCATTGCATAATAATAATACCACAAACTTAGCAACTTACAACAACGCACATTTAATATCTCAAAGTGGGGTCCTGTGTAAGGCTGCAGTCAGGCCAGTCTCATGTGAGGCTTGACTGGGCAAGGGTCTGCTTCCTTCCTCGTGTGGTTGTTAGCAGCTTTCGATTCCCTGTGGGCTGTTGGACTGACGGTCTCAGTCCCTGGTGGGCTTCTGGCAAGAGGCCACCATCAGCTCTTTGCCGCATGGACTTTGCCAGCACAGCTGATTGCTTCCCTCAAAGCCAGCAAGGGAGAAAGTCTTAGCAAGATGAATCTCATAATCAGACGATGTAATCAGTGTAATATTACAGTAAATCCTGTCACTTTGGCCATGTAGGTGAGAAGCAAGTCACAGCTAACTACTCTAGAAGACAACAGGAATAAGAATGCAAAAATGGCAAAAAGGAGGAACATTATAAAATAGCGTAAAGCATCATTCTTGGTCTGTAGTCGCTCCTGACGTGCTTTCCTTTGGTGATACTTGAATTTCACTTTTATTCTTGATGGAAAGTCAACGACTCCTTCAGACTCCCTCTGCTTCCCCAGAAGGTCTGAAAATGCACCCGTTGAAAACAATGTGTGTCTCTGTGACTCCGGTTGGCAATTTGCAGATATAAGGATCCTACAACCGTTTATGATCTGTTCTTAGGGTCTCTACCACTTGATTCCTTTTGAGGCTTCTCATCACAGTGCTAGAAAACCAGTCTGCATTTTCAGAAAGAAATTTGAGGTTTAATGAATGGTAGATTTGTATGTCAGTTCTGGTAACCAGTGAGCGCTTAGGTGTCTACAAGACCAGAAGTATCTTCTGGGGTTAACTCAAAAGGAGCCTTCCCGCAGACACCTTTACAACTAGGCCTCAGTCTCATTGTATGTCCTGGGATGGCTCATCTATTTCAGAATGTCCCCTTCACCAAAGGGGTACAAAGAATGTTCTTCACCAAAGACTGTTCTGTCCAGAGCCTGCCAGATACCTGCTAACATGAATAATGGTCGAGAACAGTTTCGCAAGGGAAACAACCCAGATGTGATGGTCTCATTCGGCTGATAAACTAGGTACAGGGATTTCTTTTGTATGATCAAGTTAACTGTGTGATTACAGTCACTTGCCTCTCTCTTGTTAGACTATGCACCCCTTAAGAACACGGCAAGGAAGCACGTCTTTTTTTTTTTTCACGTCTGTGTATCTCATCTCCTTAAACTCACACATAGTAGGCTCTCCATAAATATTTAGTGGAAGAATGAATGCAGATTGTAGACTTAATTCTATAAAGGCTTACCTCTTGCCTCAAGACAAACTAAAGTGATCCATTTGGACACCAGAGGGCAGTGCTAAATAAGCACCAGATTTTCAGGCTCTGGGAGTAGGTTAGCTTCAGAAATGGTGCTCTGGAAAATTCCTTTTCAGTCCATGGGAAGTAGGCATAAATAAAAACATAAATAAGTTTTACGTGCTCACATCCCCCGTTTTCTTTTCCTGCCTGCCTGTAAAATTACACTCTACTGACATTAAATATGTGACTTGATTCGTGCTTCACTCAAAATGTAGTCTATATTGAAAAATAAAAGCTTGTTTGGGGCAAGGGTGGGTGGGGTGGGTGTTTTTCCTAGACTACGGTTTTATTCATAACCATACGAAGCGACACATTTCATTTTTTCCTTGCAAAAGCCTAATTTATTAAATAAATTTCCGGATCCCATCACATAGCAAGAAATCCCAGCTCTGAAACCCTCACTGAACTGGGCTAAATAACATTGGCGGAAGACAGAAAGTTCTGCCGTAATAAACATAGACTTTCCCTATAAGAGGATCCCTTCCAACCAGGAAGCAAGAATGGGGAAAGGGCATTGCTGACTTGTCTCCAGCAGGGTCTTGGCCTTTGTTCTTTGTAGTCCCTAGCCAGTGAGCCCTCTGGGCTGGGGCGATCGGGGGAACATTGGTTAATCTAGGTCCAGTGACCCCAGACTAACGTAGTTTGCTTCCCAGGGCCCAGACCCCTCTAGATGAGACGAATGTGTTCCTAACCATTATAGATCTCTGGTGAAGAACATGAGGGCCGAGGCACTTTGGAGTTCTAAGCTCTGATGAGAATGGCAATCTCTTACAAAGTTCATGTGACCTGCATTATTTTTTAACTGAAACTTTTATATGCCTGGAACCAAATGACTTAACCAAAAACCTCCTGGCGTGTCATCTTTTTCTGAGCTTTTCTGTCCTGAACTCCTCCATGAGGTCATGTTTTCCATTGCAGCCCCGGCAGGAAGCTTTTCACTAGTGCGGCCCAGTGAGTCTTGCCAGGGCTTATAGCTGCTCTGTATAGAAGCCCTTTATTCCCCTACCGCACTCTGTTTACTGTGCAGAATAGTGTTGTATCTGAACAGTTACTACAGCTTTCGCTTTTTTCAGCCTGAAAGCTGTTCCGGTCCTTCCCACTCTCACTCCTGCAGCCTAATCCTTTTAATGATCTTTGAATAAGGACTGCTTGTGTTCGCTAAGGACAGAGGATGGAAAAATCATGTGACTTACCGGGCAGGCGGACTTTGAAAATGTTTGGTGGATTCTGTGAAATTAAAAACCAGTTTAATCAAAATCAAACGTTGGCATTTTGGGTTTCAGGGTGACTGGTGGTAATATTAGGGAGTATTTCATTAAAGTTCACTTCATGCATTTATTATCTTCAAACATCAGCGGGGCTCCTTCTGTGTGCCTGCAAGACTAAGGTAAACGTAGGATACAAAGGCTAACGATATGTCATTAGGAGCTCAGATAACCAATTACAACTCTTCTTAACCAAATCTCTAGAAGGATGTCAGTGTGAGGGAGGAATGCCTGTCGTGCGGTGTATGAAGTTTATGCATCTGACTTGATGGGGTTCAATAACTTTTGGTAAATTAAAAAGTTTTCAAACAATCATTGTTTGTATATTATTTGCCCAAAGGACTGAACATGGGATAGCATACAAAGAGATATTACACAATGCACCTCTAGGAATTTATTATCTGGCTAGGAGAAAATCTATGTGTATGAGATAATTTGAGTGCATTCCAAGGCAGTATTCTATATAGAGGCTAAGTTTCAATTGCATAGCATCTTATTTACTACCAAGTGCTTTAGTACTCTTTATTCTGATTCTCCCAGCAGAGCTGAGGGTATGTACTTGTTACTATTAACTTACTATCCTCATTTACTAGGTGGAGAAATTAGCACACCCAGTAGTTAAGCAATGGCTTCGTGTAGTAGTAGCGAGCGAGTGGGCAATGATGGATAGAGCCAGGTGTCCCAACACCCTGCTCACTGTTCTTTTCTGGATACCATGCTGCCTGTTTCTTGTGGTGGTGCAGAGAGATGTATTAATGTCAAAAAACTTCTTGGGGAAAAAAAGTCTAGTTAGTCCTGGAGGGAGTTGGGAAGTGATTTAGGAATCCTATTAACTTCTTGTACTCTTGAAAACGTGTGTCAAAATGTCAAGCTGTTTGTAGATAATTTGGAAAATCATATTCATAGGCAATGTATTTAGAACATTTTATTCCAAAGAATACATACATTCATGTCCATGCTGTTTTTGTAGGCAAACTTAAGACAGTATTTAATGTTAAGTGAGAATGAACTCAGGAGGGCTCTCTGCTTGTTGGCGCTAACTCTTGTGTTGGCACAGAGTAGGCTCTTGGAACTTTTAAATGATGGTTTCGCACTCAGTGAGAAAGGGTCTTGCACCTTAAATATCCCCCAGGTCTCCTTGCTGTTGCTCGAAAGCCTACTGTAATTCTGCTTCTTAATCATGAAACTTGGATCCAATTTGACAGACATTTTTCTGGTACCCCCTGGGTGAGGCACAATGGTAAGATTTGGAGAGACTGTAAGCCCAAATATTTTATTATTAGATTCAACAGATAAAATTAATGAGATAAATTGCTATAAGAATTTCTAAATGTTTATTCTCAGTATCTGTACTTACCTCATTGCAAACCGGCCATACTGTGTGGATACCGTGTGCAGACCACACTTTGAGTAGCATGTGTTAGAGCTTAGGTGAGAGGTGATGAGAGCCTGAACCTCAACAGTAACCCGAGTGTGTTAGTCAGGAGGAGCTAGAGTGCGGTGCTTCTGGTTCACAACTCGAGAGCTTCCTGGGATGAAGTGTGACACTGGCCCCCGTACCCCCCGGGCAGGGAGAGAACAAAGAGAGGCAGACCACTCCAGGTTAGTAGATGGCAGTTTTAATAAGCAAGGGAACTTAAATCCAAGGCTTACCTGGGGTGGCCGCAAGAAGAGTAGATCTCTCCCACTCTGTGTTAATAGAGGCCTTAACTGGGTTCGCTCGCATATACCGTTCAGATGGTTTCAACAACACATGGCTCTTTCAAGCCCGCATCCTTGAAAATGGCTCCCACGGTGGGAATGGTGGGCACAGTGTTCATGCCGAGGATAGCGGAGAGCGTGAGGAGCCTCCAATTACCTGGTCCAGCTCTTGGGTCATGTCCTCTTGATGACCTACAATAATAACCAGTGAATTCGTTGAACAAATGTTTATTTCTTGCTCACATTACACATCCATGGTACACAGACTTGGGGTCCTTACTCTGAGAATCAGGTGAACAGAGCCTGTTGTCGAATGTTGTCGGTGCCAATGGCAGGAAAAAAGTGTTGTAGTGTTGCATATTGCGATTAAATACTTCCACCAAAAGCAACATATGTCACCCCTGCCCACCTTTTATTGGCCAAAGCGTCATGTGGCTGGCCAAGATCTGCCTCAAGGAGAGGAAGTGCAATTCTGCCATGTTCCTGGACTGAGGAGAAGGAATAGAGAACAGCATTTCCATGTAACGGAAAGGGGAAGAGAGAGAGCTACAAAGTAGGTTTAACAACTGATTAGCTGTGGAAACAGGAGAGGAGGAGGAATTAAACCTCAAGCTGTTCTAAGTTTCTTGACCTGAATGTGAATGAGCTTCAGGTTACAGTGGGAAGATGGGGGAAGATGCAAGAAGCACAGGGCACCAGGCATCACAAAAGTGGGAAAGGGGGCAATTTAGGAGGCTGACGAGGAGAGGAGAGCTTGGAAGACAAACTTTTCCTCCACTTTTCTGCTCAGGTTCTGGATTTAGAATCTGAGCTAAGAGGGGGGATACTGTAGGTATCAGGAACCTAGGATCACTGTAGACCTACCTTTCTCTTCCGGTGTTCTCAGGGCTGTTACACAGGATATGTTGCCTGGTCTTTTCTTTGCTTCCTAAGAATGAAAAAAAAAATGTGCCTACAGTGTCGGGAGTATAGTTGAACCCTATGAGAATATTTCTGAAGGAAGCTGGTTAAGCATGGGTGCATAGATGGGGCTGGGTTTGTGAGAAAGAACCCAGGGGGCTTCTTTTCTGGGATGGATAATTATCAAGTGGGATCATGAACCTGAAGTATTTGTATCGATCAAGGGAGCTATCAAGGTGCATTAGCATGGGATGGGGAAAGAAAGTTGGGGGCTAGATACCAGTCCTCAGGGTTTCTTATCAGACCACACTGGCATCTACTGTGCTGCTCACATCACGCTGCAGTGACCGTGTTCCACACAAGTCACCACTGTGTCCTCTCAGCCCTGAGCCACAAGATCTTTCAGCTCTGAGTCTGTCTCAGCTATTCCTGTTGGGCACTTGGGGAATATTTTGTTCTGTCCCTAAACTCCATGGGCCTGTGGGGTAACTTTCAGGCTGTCTTGGGTCCTTTTCATCTAGATACACTTTCTCAGCCAGGCGATCTCTGCTGTGTCCCCGAAATGCGGGGTGAGTGACCCTAAGGGCCTGGGGTCTGTGAAGCTTTATCTGAGCCTGGAGGCAGCAGCCAGAAATGAGAGGCTGTCTCCCCTCATGGAGACAAGGGATTCGCCCAGTTTTGTGGACTCTCTATTGTGTCTTCTCTGCACCAGGAACTCAGTCCAGCAGGGTCAGAACAGAGGAGACCAACATAAGCCTCTGCTTAGTGACCCATTCAAGTGTCTACGTTTTGTGCTTTCACTCTCCCTGCCATTCTGCGCCCCTGCAACCCCCTGCCCCAGTTTTATCTTATCTTAGGGTTAGAAAAAACTATAACCATTTCCAGATCTATTTTTCTTCCAAACATATTGTTTTTGCCAGATTTCAGGCTTTGAAATTCAAAAGGCAAGAATTTGCCTCTTTTGTTCTATAGTCTAATCCCATCCCTGAGGCAGTGTGCCAAGAAATCCTGTATGGGAAAAAGTGCACAGGTAACAAGAATTACTGAGAAGGGAAAAAATATCATTTAATATATCAAAATATTATCCTGTGACATTCACAAACAGAAGATGTTAATTATCATTAACACACTTATTTATACTCACAAGAACTCTTTAATTTTCTGATTTTACCCATCAAACTACATCCTATCTATCAGTAGTACAGCTACTTGGCACAGAGTAGAGCTCAATAAATGTTTTATTTGATCACATTCGAATGTCCAGAGAGGGACTACTCCTCATCCAGTCCTATTCCTGCCTATTCTAATGACAGGACACGGCTTAGATGCCTCTCTGCCCTGTCAACCCCATGTAGATAGAGGAGCCCTAAGTTCCTTGGGTCATCAGAGATCTCGTCGCGTGCTGTATGCTCTTTTAAACATGCTTACGCTAGGAGAGCCATTATATTTTGATCCTCAGTTACTTTTAGGGACCAAGACAGAGATTTCTAAACAAAATATATCTGCCTGAAAAGCTTACTTAATATTTTATTACACATTCTGTTCTGTGCTAAAGCTATTCATTTTTGTTTATCTAACCATTTTGGAGGGGAACGAAGACATGCAAACACTGGCAAATTTAGAAATTCCTCTTAGAAATGGTAACTTCCTACTCAACTATAAAATTATGGTGATTATGCTTCTGGTGATGATTTCAGATGGGGATACTGTGATTTTATAGAGGGGCAAAAACCGATTGCCTCTTCTCTCATCCCCTATTAGAAAATCTGGTTCCTGTCAATATAATCATGTAGGTGTGCTTTTCCTGGACTGTATGTTCTCATCTTAATCCTTCAGGGTTAAATGAGTATAATTCATCCACTTTGGGCCTTGCCATTGCACTTCTGCCAAGTGAGGCATTAGTACCTGAGATACAGTCTGTCTCTGAATTTTGGTGCACCTGCAATTAAGAGGTCTGGCTGCATGGACCCTCCCTTGCTATCAATACCTACATCACTCTCTCCCACCTCTGCGCGTTTTTTAAAAAGCTCCCTCCATCCTGAGCTTTAGATAACCTATCATCAGAAATGTGCTCCTTTGAATTTTTGAGGCTTCAGAGGATTGGAAGGCAGAGCCAACTTCAGACCATCCAGGGGGAAACGGTGATGTGTGAGGGTTGCGTAATCTCCTTGAGCCCCGGTTTTCTCATCTGGAAAATGATGGACAAAGTATGTCCTGGGTCGTGTTTTCCTCACACATTGAGAGGATTGTGTGGGGATAGATGGAGCCTGGTACATAATAAGTTATCATTCTTCCCCACTCTCCCCCTCCCCCTCCCCCTTTGCGGTCTCCAAGCACTTCCCATTGAGGTACACCTTGCCGCCTTAGGAGGGAACGTATGATAACCGGTGAGAGCCAGGCCTCCGAGAAATGGGACCTAGACGTGCAGGAGGGCAGGAAGGAGGTACCAGATGATGTAAGAAGACCCCAAAGATAAACTCTGTCCTTTGAAAATTTTATCAGGCCTCACCCTGCTGCTGCTGTAGCTGCTGCTGGTGATGATGATGATGATGATGATGATGATGATGACAACGACGACGATGACTATGATGATGAGGCTAAAATATTTTGGCCTGGTTTTGGAAACCCTTTGAACTTAGATAAGTTGCACAGGAATAAGACTGGCTATGTAGCTGGAGGCTTACAACAAGCAAGGGAAATTTCCACTGCAGGGAAGCTGTACAGGGACAATTCATGGGGATTAAAACAACGGAGTTAAACTTAGCTCAACACAGCACAAAAGCACATTGAAAAATACCCTCTAAAGAGAAGCTGGACTGTTCAGGGTAGGTTTAAGTCATGGGACCTGGCATGGAGCCTTCTGTTGTTGGTGAGGATTGGGCCTCTTCTGGAAGGAATGAATCAGTAAACAAACCTGAAATAATAACTAACAACATATCTGTATAGCACACTTATGGTAGAATGGAGGATGGAGGGGCTCTTTTTTGTTCTCTTCTGTGTTCCCAGAGCTTAGGACGTGCCTGACACATAGTGGGGGTTCCAAAAATACTTGTGGCAGGAAATTAAAAAATGAATATGTATAAAATAAGGTCAAGTGATCGTAATCCTGGAAGAAAGTAAGGCACAGCAAGGGAACAGGGTGCAACCGGAAGACGACCCCGGGTAGGGTGGTCCGGAATGGCTTTTCTCGCCAGACAGCACTGGAGCGGAGACCAGAATGCAGTGAAGGAGTGAACCAAGCAAGTAACTAGGGGATTAGCCTTATAGCCAAAGGGAAGAGCACGTGCAAGTGTCCCGAAGTGAGAGCGTGATGGATTTTGCATTTTTAAGCTCTCCGTTGTTGCCCGTGTAGCTTGTCCATGAACCACACTTTCGGTAGCAAGTGTTCGAACTACAGCTTGACCATGGAATCAGTAGCTAAAGTGAGGAGGTCATGAAACTGAGAAATGAGGTCATTGCATGAGAAAAAGAGGATGAAAAACTGCATACGCAAAATAACCCTATCCATGTAAAAATATGTGCAAAAATGGGTATTAAAAATATTAATAGTGTCTTCTTCAGTGAGATCACATTTTAGGTAACTTAAATTCTTTTCTTCTTAGACTATTGCAGAATTTCTGCCATGTGTATTTATCACTTTATATTCAGAAAAAAATTTTATTTTAGGGATGCTTGTGTGGCTCAGCTGGTTATGTGTCCAACTCTTGATTTTGGCTCAGGTCATGACCTCATGGTTTGTGAGATCGTGCCCCACATCGGACCCTGTGCTAACAGTGCAAAGCCTGCTTGGGATTCTCTGTTTACTCTCTCTCTACCCCTCACCCACTCTCACTCTTTTTCTCTCTCTCTCAAAATAAATAAAGTTTTTTAGAAAGAGAGAGGTGAGCAGGGGAGAGGTATAGAAGGAGAGGGAGAGAGAGAGAGAGAGGGAGAATCCCAGTCTCCATGCTCAGTGCAGAACCTGACCCAAGGCTTGATCCTATGACCTGAGCCAAAATCCAGAGTTGGTCACTCAACTGACCGAGATGCCCTGACAAAAAATTTATTTATTTACTTTTATTTATTTTTTATTTAAAAAAATGTTTTTTAATGTTTATTTATTTTTGAGAGAGAGAGAGCCAGATTGTGAGTGGGGGAAGGGTGGAGAGAGAGAAGACACAGAATCTGAAACAGGCTCCAGGCCCTGAGCTGTCAGCACAGAGCCCAACACGGGACTCGAACTCTGGAATGGTGAGATTGTGACTAGGCCAAATCAGATGCTTAACCAACTAAGCTACCCAGGCACCCCTGAAAAGAATTTTTTTTAATTAAAAACAGGAAATATGTCTTTAGTTAAAACTCTGATTTCAAAATGTACACAAAAATTTCCAAATTAAAAAAATTAGTAGAGACATATGAGAGAGAATTGTCTGGCATTTGTTAGGAAAATCTTCACAGAGGGGATGATTTTGAACCAAAACTTGGTATCGAAGTAAGTGAAACATAAGTTGGAGCTCTTCACAACTTTTCTTATTTTCCTTTCCTAATGTGTGAGTGGGGAGGGTAGGTGGAGTGCAAGTGGTGTATTAGCTATTTATTGCTGTGTAACAAATTATTCCAAAACTCATCTGCCTAAAACAGCTAACATTTATTATCTTACAGTTTCTGTGATTTAGAAATTTGGGACCTGCTTAGCTGGGTGGCTCTGGCTCAGGATCTCTCATGAAATTATCATGAAGACATTGGCTGGAACTGTCATCCTCTGAAGGCTTGACTAGGGCTGGCCAGGGGATCCAAGATGCTTGGCAGGAGGCCTCAGCACCTCATCATGTGGAACTCTCCATAGGCCTGTGTGATTCTCTATAAAGAGATGTGGCGCCTGGCGGCACTCAGAGCGAATGCTGGGAGGGAGAGAGGCGGAGAGAGAGAGGGAATGGAGGAAAGAGAATGCCTTTTCTAACACACATGACACTTCAGCTTTATTCTATTCATTCATAGAAGCATGTCACTAAGTACGGTCCAAAATGCAGGGGAGGAAAATTAGAGACTACCTTTGGAAAGGAGACTGTGCATATATTTTTAAACCACCACAGGTGGAATGGGCCGTGATAGTTCAACAGCATTCTAATTTTCCTTTAAAGTGAACTGTATAAGATCGTAGAATACTGTGGCCTGCTTTGTTAGTCATTCGTCATGCCCGATGTTTAGCAGAGTACCTGGCGGGAAAGACGAAGGGTAGGAAGATGTGGTGAGGAAAATGTCTAGAAGATAATGTGAGCCACAATGTAATTTTAAGTTTGCGAGTAGCCACATTGAAAGATATCAAAAGAAACAGATACAATTAATTTTAATCATATGTTATTAACCCAATAGATGCAAAACGTTCTCGTTTCACATGTACTCAATATAAAATTTATTATTGAGATATTTTATATTCTTTTTTCTCTTACTAACCCTTTGAAATCTGGTAAGTATTTTATATTTATAGCCCCCCTCAATTTGGATTAGCATTGTTTCGAGTGCTCGATAGCAACATATGGTTAGTGGTCACCATATTGGACAATTTAAGTCTTGAGAGCTACGCCAGAAACAGGTCACTGAAAAGGAACCTTGGGCAGAATCCATTATGCAAATAGTGGGCCCAATAAAGAATGATCAGACTTCCATCTGTTTTAGAAATCACTCTGACTGCCTGTGTTTAGGACCTGGCAGGAGGGAGTAGGCATGACCGGCCTAAGAGACTACTGGAACATTCCGTGCGAGCATGTGGATGAGGCTGGTTACAATGAAGATGGAGAAGCTAGAAGACAGATAGCAAGGAGGTGGTTTGTAATTGTTTCAGTGATTGCTTGGGTGTGGGAAAGTGGGTGGTCAGAAGAAAAAGAACCCTAGAATGAAAAAAGAACCCTAGAATGATTCCAAGCCTTGAGTGGTTGACAGGATATAAGAAGGAAACCCAGGAGACAACACGTTTTGTCCTGGGAAGGTGGTAAGGGAAGATTACAAGTGTAGATTGGGAAAAGTTTTGATCGAAATAATTGTGCAGGCCTGACGTAGGGATTTCTTACGGATCACTGGATGAGTAAATCTGGAGCTTAGCAGGAAAAATCCCAGCTTCAAGTAGAATCATTACAGAACTTCTTAGAACCTTCTATGTAAAATCACTATGAAATTACAGAGCTGTTTAGAAAGTCCCAGGCTCGCAGTTGCTTGTCGTGGAGACAGCCCTAGCCGAGAGGAGGGAGCAGAGCCACCTCAGGTATAAGGCCTCTGAGCAGTGGGCACCAGGCTGGGGTGCCTGCTGCTTTCCTAGCCCAGTGACCTAGTTGCTTGGGAGCAGGAGACATGCTATGGGAGCTACGGCGAGTGGTCCTCTTAGAGGGAGGCAGGAGCCCCGGCCTAAACACTGTGTTGTGTCACTGAGGAGGAAAGGAGGAATCGAAAGTGTCTGGATAAGGCATCAGAAGTAAGAATTCCTGTCCTGGAATGTGGTCCTCCTGTGTTGCCTCCACCTCTGATAGTAGCTGTCCTGTGAGTGAAGCGTGACCAACCTCTTCCTCTTCATGGCTAGAGATGGTGCCTGAACTCAGGCGCTGCAGACGGAAATGCCTGCAGGGGCCGAGCGGATCACCTGTGGGAGTGAAGTGAATGCAGCGACCGCACAGTGTGCTCGGCCCACGGGAGCAGCTGGGGCTCGGCTCCAGGAGATTTTTCGTGGAGCGGCAACAGGAGCCTAGTTGCCGGATATTTTGATTTTTTGTGCATGCGGATTATTTTGGTGACGTTTTCAGACTTTTAAATATCAGATGACTTTTACTGAAGCTCTGCACACCAACCAAAATATGTGTGCGCTCTCATCGTCCCACAATCCACCAGTTTTTGACATCGGTCGGAACGCTTCACTTATGTCATTATATATCGTGCTTGTTTATTTACACCATTATATATCATGCTTCTTTGTATTTTCCTGCTTATGTTTCCTACTATAACCACCATTGTTCATATGGATTGTTTCTGTTTGTTTGCTTGTTTGTTTTTATTCCCCTTCTATAATGGGCCAGACCCTGTTTGTTGATTAATTTCGTATTTGGAAGGTGGGCAGAGCTACGGAGGTACTGAGACCTTTCACTCTTTTGGGGCCTAAAACAGCAGAGCTTATGGAAAATGACATATTCCCCTGGCAGATTCAGGCCTCACAATAAGGGTAAGAGAGGGGTAGCTAAAGACACAATTGGCCATGTTTTGGTGATGACTCTTCCAATAAACTGAAGATTATTTAAAGTAAATCCCTACTTAATAACAAAATGAAACTTCAAAGTCGTTTATGAGGGTAGTAGGTCTTGTGATGAGAAAATGTTACTTTTTCCAGGACTCAAAACTAAACATTTATTTTTAAAAATTGAGAAAAGAATGAAGTGAAATAGAAAGTACAAGAAGAAAACAAGAGAGGGAAAATGGGAGAGGAATACATGGGATAAAAAGGATGCACTGTGCACTACCCATGGGTATTACGGAGCTATGCGCCTTAAGTTTGTAGAAGAGAAGCGGTGCTCTCTAGTCACGCTTCTTGTTCCTTCTCCGTCGTTCCTACCTGTGGATGGAGTTACTGTAGATTGGTGACATTCCAGGACACTGGACCATGTTTCCAGTAGGTCCATCAAAAGATCATGCACAGAGTCCACACTAAGACTTACACACAAGTGCTTATAGCAGTTTTATTCATAATAGCCAAAACCTGGAAACAACTTGAAGGTCCATCAGTAGGCGAATGGATAAATGAACAGTAGTGTGTCCATACAATAGAATACTACTCAAGAAGAAGGAACAAAAATTATGATACACATAACAACACAAATGACTCGCGAAACATTCTGTTGAACAGAAGTCAGTGCCCGAAGAGGACATACTGTATGATTCAATTAAAAAATTTTTAAGCGTTTGTTTGTTTATTTTGAGAGACAGGAGAGTGGGGGAGGGGCAGAAAGAGAGAGGGAGAGAGGACATGGAATCCATTGCAGGGCTCAAGTTCACAACCGTGAGATCAAGGTCTGAGCCAAAATCGAGGGACGCTTAACCGACTGAGCCACTCAGGCACCCCCTATGTGACTCAATTTATATGAAACCCTAAAAGAGGCAAATATAATCTATGGTGACAGAAAATATATCTGCGATTGCTTGGGACTTGGGGTGGGGGCCATGGAATACAAAAAAAGCATGAAGGAACTTTTGGTGGAATTGGGCGATAGGAATTATCTATATCCTGATCCCGGTGGAGGTTACAGTGCAGTTATATGTTTCAAAACGCCTCAAACTTACACTTAAAGCAAGTGTATATTATTTTCTATGAATTATACCTCCATACAGTTGATTTATACAAAAAGGTCATGTACAAAAGTATAGTTCTCTTTGCTGCCCTCCTGTGCTGCAGAAGCAGTTACTAGATCTACCTCTCCTCTCTCTTCCAAATGGCATAAATGGGGAGAAAGGCAGGGCCTTCCTATGCGGGATATGTCCAGCTAATCTTTGGCTCTCACCTTGCAGCAGCAAGCATTTTTATCTGTTTGCTTTTCCAGCTCCATTGATGGCAGATGGGATGTGGTGAAATCCTGAAGTTGGGTTTGGGCTTACGGGGAGGAAAAGTGTTCCTGCTCTGAGCTTTCAGGCTTACTCAGGTGCTTGGCCTAGCCCAGCTTACAGAGGCTCTGCACCAATAGGTGGGTGGATAAATGGTGGAGAAGCCCAGCTTTAGCCGAGAATAGGACTTCCTTTGCTTTTCTTCACGACTGTTCTATAGGTAGATAGCTCCCTCAGTGGCATTTTGAAGAGGAGTAGCCAAGGTTGAGGACATGATTTGGGTATTTCTAGGACCTTGGGTAAATACCATCTAAACATCATACTTATTTCTAAGATAAGTAGGTCCATAGGCCTACCATGCTCATTCAGGCCTCAGTACCTTTGCACATATTTTGCTTCAACCAGGAACGCCATACTCCAGTATTAATACCTCTCTGGCTGGTCAAATGCTTACTCACTCAAATGCTTGAGTCATTGTCCCTAATCCTTTCCAATGACCAGTCTCAAAGCAGATCTATGTATTTCTTGCTACATGATACAAAAGAAGGGAAAGGGGCTTGAGTGTCACTCAAGTCTGGGTTCACATTTTGACCTGCCACTTGCTGTGGGAATTTGAGCAAGTTATTTATCCTCTTTGAGCC
Organism: Paguma larvata; assembly: GCA_030068075.1. NCBI lineage: Eukaryota > Metazoa > Chordata > Mammalia > Carnivora > Viverridae > Paguma > Paguma larvata. Next base: position 20,143,496 of record CM057840.1, read on the forward strand.
CACTATTTATATAGTGATAAATATATATAGTGATAAATATAGTGACTATATACATATATAGTCACTAAGGCTTAGTGATATATTTATGTATTTTTTCATCTCTAAAATAATGATGATAATTCCTACCCTTTAGCATTGTTGTACATATTAGATGAGATCATTAAAGTACATAATTAGCAAAATGAAGATGCCAAATATATTCTAGCTATGATGATTATTAGACTCAGGTGGCAATAACAGCCATAAGCCTATTCCTGCATCCAGGTGTGGACATGTGACATGGAAACAATGGAATGTGACGACTGGGCGTCGCTCCTGGAGTGAGAATTTTAGAAGAGGGTAATGTGCCTTCTCCACCATCTCTGTCACCAGCACCACCTACACTGGAAGAAGCCAGCTTATTTTGTTAGGTCCCTGACATCCTAGGGTTTATTTGTTATGTTGAGCTAGCGTCACTTACTCCAGTGAATTTAGAAATTGGCACTTCGAGGTGAGGGGTTAATGGCAGAGAAACCTAAAATATGTCGTGTTGACTGTAGTTGGATGGTGGGTGGCTCAGTCACTGACAGGGAAGGCTGGGAAGATGGAGACCCACGGAAGAGACGGCGAAGCATTTGGTACATCTGTTGCTGGTGATAATGGAAAAGGTAGGCCAGGTGTCAGACAAGCTTTCTGTCTCCAGATGCTGGCTGTCACTTATTGCGTTCAGCAAAGATGAGGGTTCAATTTGGTCTGTGGGGTAGTAGCCGCGAGGGGATGCCTCCAGCCAGCCCATGACTTCTCCACCGATGTTCTTCCCTGATTTTTACAAGTCATCCGGGCAGAGACCCTCTTAGAGTCTCATTTCCGTAGGCAGAAGAGGACCCTGCTTGCCTCATCCTTCTTCAGCCTCCCCAAGAGTATGAGATGTCCCAGACCTTAAAGCACAGAGATTGCTTGTGTCTATTGTCTCTTGTTTCCTAATAGTCATTCTCTGGGCAAAGAATGAGAACTTGCTGCCTCTTATGGTTTCCCGGCATGAGCCTAGTACCTTTTTAGCTTGTTTTTATTGTCTCTTTGGCTCTGCAGAGCATTTATCTAAATATAGAATGGTACGACAGTATGGACAAGACTGGAATAAGATAAAATTCTCTTTCCAATCAATTCCCTTGCATCTTCTGGTGAACACGAGGTACTGTTCTTTTCTCAGAGCAGCAAGAGTGGGCAGCAAAAAGAAATTATATTGAGCTGTGGCACTTTCCACGGCAGAAGTCAATCACTCTAAGATCTTCCAAGGTAGCAAGTCCAAAGTGGTCGATGCTCCGGACACTGGCTCTCCTGTGACCTTAGGCAAACCACACAAGGATGGTCAGCAGCATGTACCTGCAGGGCAGGGCAATGTATAGAAGGGGCACAGGTGCCAACAGACCCAGACTGGATCAGGACCCTGCCTCGCCACTTATTTCAGTGGCCCTTGGGTAAGCTCGTCACCCTCATCTGTGAAATTGGTGATCCTAATAAAACCTATCTCTAGAGTTCTTCTGGGGGTTAACTGAGATGAATATATGTAAATTATTCAGTAGATTTTCAGGAAATGGGAGCTATTATTTTTTGTAGGCTGATATTTTACGGCATTAATGTTTCAAATGCGACCATATCTTTAACTTTGTTTCTGGGAGAAATAATCTATATACATTTATTTATGATATTAATAAAAAGCAGCTCTCGCCTACCTTATGAATCGGATACAGGTCTCTTATTCCTCTCATTCTGATGAGAGGGTTTCATCCCTGGAGGCAGTGCTGGGTAGTGGTTAGAGCAGGGACTCTGGTGCTGCTCTTCGGGGCGCAAATCCTAGTGTGTGATCTTGAGCAAGCGGCTTAACTTCTCCGGGACGTAATCTTTTACCTGCGGTTCTAAAATGATACTTTCCATGTGCGTTACTGCGCAGTATAGATCTTCCTGTTTTGGGGGCAGAAATCTTGTGACTGAGTCTAGAGGACTCCCTCAGACCCTGATGGGCCTTCTGCCATGTATGTCACACACACCCTGTTATCTTTATTAAATCTGAATTCTGAATTCCAAAACTCATTTGGCTCCAAGGGTTTCGGATAAGAGAACTGTGATACACCCTCCTAAATTATTTTGAGTTACATTAACTTCATGTAAGCCTCTTGGAGCCTGATTAGCTATTACTGTCATCCTTGGAACAATCCTTTAAGGGAGTCATTATTATCCCATTTTATAGATGAGGAAACTAAGGAACAGAGAAGTTTAGCCGCATCACTCATATGTGGTAGCGCTGGAATCCAAACAAGGAATTTCTGACTCTAAACCCCATGCATTCTGTTGAAACAGATCAATTCCCAGGGCCCCGTACATGGCCCAGCAGAGCCAACGCTAGTAAAGATCCCACTCAGAGAATTAGGGTCTATGGCTGAGGAAACACCATAAGCCGGGGCTGCCCTTCGCAGACATCTCCACAGGCAGACCAGCGCTACTGCGGGCTCTCCGCCCCCTTTCCATAACCACACAGCGGAGGGGAGAGTGGAGAGCTGCCAACCACATGTCGTCATGAGAGAGCCAGTCCCGCACACGCTGGCCAACTGCACTCCTGTCTCAGTTTGGGTCTCTCCAGAAGCTGACAATAAGAAAAGGATTTTAGTGCAAATAGCTGATTTGTGAAACACAGGAAACGTCATTTGCCATTTAACAGTAAAGTAATCAGAGAAGGGAAGGCCCCAGCAGTAGGTATGTTATGCTATTTCCCACAGTGAGTGACTGAAACTCCATAGGGAAATATGAGTCACAGAGTAAAACACATGCCTCAGAATGTTCCCACCCGAGGGATGAGAGAGCTGAGGTATTTATACTCCATCTCTGGAGAATCCTTGATCGAGGGTGACTCCCAAGGATGTCCTTGGCAGGCAACCAGAAGCAGCGTGGCCTTCCTCATTTTGAGATGTGAGGTCTAAGCGATACGAGTGAAGCATGGACAGGGGCCGTGACACACCCGTCAGCACGGTTCTGTGCAGTAGCAGGAGCAGCTTCATTTGTGAAAAGCCCGGGGTGGATGATATCCCACTCACTGTGAGTTTGATATCCGCAGACAGGTCTGCCTACCCTCAAAAAAAATTCCCACTGTGCTGCCTGCCATGGTGTCTGACATTTGTGTTCCAAGACCCTGGTTCTCTAGAGGCCACCAATAAGATGTCGGTACACTACCCAGGAGAATTAACAAATGAGCTGTGACCTTTCCTTTCCTAGCTGAGAGACCTGCCTCTAGAGAATGGGACTTGGAACAATGATGTTTTAATGGAAGAAATATTAAAAACAAACAAACAAACAAACAAAACAAGTTCTGGACAGGGGTGGGGGTAAAAGAAGAACGTCAGGAAACGAGTCGCCACCACCGAAGGCTCTACGTAGTCTGTGGTGCTCACTACCAGGTCGCCGATGGACACAAAGGGGAGCCTCTAAGGAGAGCGGGACTGAAGGGGGACCCAGAATTAATGCCATTTTTTTGTTTCCCACTTTTACCCAGATCAGGGCCTGGGAAGGAAGACTCCCTTCACTGCCGCTGAGACGGCGAGCTCCGGGAAGACAGTGACCACATCTTTTTGTCTGTGTCCCCAGAGCTCAGCACAGTGACTCGCCTCACTGAGTAGAACTGCCGTGAACTCACTCCCCTGCTAGTTCCTTTCAGACATTTCTGTCCGCACCCCTACCTTCATACCAAGGAGCTCTCCGTAGCACCACTTCGCCCTCTGTAAAATAGCAGCACCACCACCACCAACTTGTTTCCCGGCAGCGAGACTTTGGACGGATTACTTAACCTTCAGTTTACTAGGCAATAAAAAGTACAGAATGCCCCTGACTTCCTGAGTTCGTAGTGTGGACTCAGTGGAGTTTTATGAACTGAATTATGTGCCCCCCACCCCCCCACACACACCAAATTCGTATATTGAAGTTCTAACCCTATTTTTGACTATTTGTTGTTGTTTTTTAAATTTTTTTAACATTTATTTATTTTTGAGACAGAGGGAGACAGAGCACGAGTGGGGGAGGGGCAGAGAGAGAGGGAGACACAGAATGTGAAGCAGGCTCCAGGCTCTGAGCCATCAGCACAGAGCCCGACGCGGGGCTCGAAGTCACAGACCGCGAGATCATGACCTGAGCCGAAGTGGGACGCTCAACTGACTGAGCCACCCAGGCACCCCTATTTTTGACTATTTGAAGTCAGGGCCTATAAGGAGGTAATCGGGTCGTAGGGTGAGGCCTTAACCCAGTAGGACTGGTGTCTTTCTAAAAAGAGGAAAAGACACTAGAGATCTCTTTCCTCCCTCCTCGTGTGCACAGAGGAAAAGCCTTGTGAGGACACAGTGAGAAGGTGGCTGCCTGCAAACCAGGAAGAGAGGCCTCACAAGAAACCAGATTTTCTGGCACCTTGGTCTTAGAGTTCTAGCTGCCAAAACTGTCAGAAAATTGATTTCTGTTGCTTAAGCCACCCAGGCTGTGACTTTTGTTATGGAAACCCTCGGAGACTAAGAGGGAGGTAACTCATCTAAAGGGCTTTGCTACAGAACCTGACACAACATTAAGTGCAGCTGTTGTCACTACTATTGCTTCCAGTAAGAATACCTGCCTTTCTAGAAGAGAACGAGAATCTGGAAATGCTGATACCAAACAGTTTGAAAATCCCCTTTAAGCTCCTGACGAGAAATTGAGGACATCAGAATGAAGGCAAAAGGCACTCACTAAAGTTTTCTGATCCTATTTCTGTGTATAAGGCATCATGATTTGTGTCAAACTGTGTGACTGCATCTTTCCTCTGGGGAACTTAATGTGCTTACGCCAATAACTTATCCCTCAGGCAAACGTGTGCATCCTGAGGATGAGCCGAGGGAATGTCTCAGATGGCCCAGTGCCTGAGGCCAGGACTGTGAGCAGAGGGGCCACAATAAAATAATCGTGTCTGTCCCATCCTCTGTGTAGTTTAGGCTGTGCAAGCTGCAAGCAGGCTGGTCTGTTTTAGGAATCCCAGGGTCGAGTTTACAGTACAAGACAGATTTTACATCAGGCAGGCCTTAACTAGTGCTGGCCTTTTAGAAGTACAGCCGGCTCTGATTCATGGGGACATCAGAATGAGGGACCTCCCAAAACTCTATTCTTTCACTAAAACTCTGAGGTTCTGGTTTCTTAATGTGTTTACATCCCTCAGGACACCTCTGTTGGCCCCTCTAAGTGGACTTCTGGGCTGTGGGCCTCCTGTGAACAGGTGGGGGAGGGGAAAGAAGAGGCCTCTCAAGCAACTACAGTTCTTTTTGTCTGTATTTTCAATCCAAATTCATGCGTTGGATATGATACCAAAATCCATAAATCCATTTGGGAAAACAGAACCATCTGGGATCATTGGTCAGAGTTCTAAATGATGTAGAAAGAAGGGGAAAAAATGTGACTTCCCATAATGGGAAGGGGTTGCATTAGCTTAATTGAAAGCAGTTGAAGGGATTCTTTTGTCTGGTTTTTTTCTCCCTCAAGTTTTTCTTTAAATCAATGTTGTCCAACTGTCCTCAGAGACGACATAAGGCACAGTTGAAACTTCTATTGTCCTTTGCTGTGACTGCCTCTCCATCAACCCTGGCTTCACAGGCTATGATGTTGTAGCCTATAGGATGTCTTGCCATTTATTCCTCTCTCACAGATGAATGAAGTGCTAAAATATGGATCATTAAACTCACTTCTTTTTGTATCCCCCAGACACTAAGTATTCTTTGATTCAATGTTGATTCAACATATTCATTAAACCCAAACACTTACTCAACACTCACCAGGTTCCAGGCCCTTTTAAAGGCAGTGGGGATGCTAAGGCAAATGAGACACAGATCCTGCCTTCAAAGAGCTCCTGTTTAATGGAAGAGCAGAGAATTCATTCCTAACACATGACCACAGAGGAGGACAGAGCATAGAGAAAGTCTTTGAAGAGAGTACCCAAGGATGTGGCAGTGACCTTCCAGGAGGAAAGAAAAAGAGAGAAGCATTAGTAGGAGGAAAGATGAAATGAGGAAAAAGAAGCAGTATGCAGGTTGTTTTTGAGAGAATCAGTCTTTCTGATGTATGGATGAAGGCAGCTGGTGTTGTCAGTGTAGACTACAGACAGGTTTAGGCTGAGCACCAGGAAGGTAGCCTCAGCAGGTGACAGCCTGAATGGAAGAATGTTTCTTATCTTGAGCTACACTGCATAGTCATTTGGCGAAGAAAGGAAGGAAGGAAGGAAGGAAGGGAGGGAGGGAGGAAGGAAGGGAGGAAGGAAGGGAAGAAGGAAGGGTGGAAGGAAGGGAGGAAGGAAGGGAGGAAGGAAGGGAAGAAGGAAGGGAGGAAAGAAGGGTGGAAGGAAGGGTGGAAGGAAGGGAGGAAAGAAGGGTGGAAGGAGGGAAGATTGGAAGGAAGGGAGAAAGGATTGAGGGAGGGAGGAAGGGAGGAAGAGAGGGAAGGAAGAAAGGAAATCATCCTATATGCTTGGGAAAATATCATATATGAATCTTTCTGCCTCCATTCCATAATTCCAACCCCTCTTACCAGAAAGAGTTGAGAGATCGGCCCACTAGAGTTTCTCTTTAAGAGAAACTTATAAGATACAACTAATAAACACCAAATTCATTGTTTGCCTTGTTTCTCAGAAGACTGGGGAATGGGCTGACCTTGCCTTAAACCCATGACAAGTGTGCCTTATGAAAAGCAATGACAGTATGTTGTCTTTTATTAATAGGATAATATAAAGATAGATAAAATTAAGTATATATTATGATCTGGTTTGGACATTGTAGTAAATTAGCATGTAGCTTTGCATTTGTTATGCTCATGGCCAAAATCTGTTATAAAACCAGTTGGAATGCTGCTCAGATTGTGTCAAAAATAAGTTTCCAGAAAGGTGCCCTAGCATATGCCTACATAAGTATAGTACTGCTCACAAGGAACAGAGAGGTGAGGGGCAGGAGAGAGATTTACTAGCTACTAATTAAAGCTCAGTTTAAGTATTACTATGGGATTTTCACATGGACTGGGGTCATTGATGAATCTTATTTAAAGGCCATTTGGGGAGGAAGAAGGGCCAGCAAGAAGATTTCAGGAAAGCACCTGTCTCCCTTCAGAAATACATGTCCTTGGTTTCCTCCTTTCATCCCACTTACACATCGGGCCTAACTGGTGGGATCTGGCTTTGATTATGTCTGCATAGCTATTTTGTACATATGTGGAGATCCCAGATAGTGGTAGTAAAGAAATTCACTGGGACTTGCTCAGTCCAGAGATCAGGTGATGGAAATCGTGTTCATCTGTGCATTCCGAGTACCCAACATAGATCTTCAATGTGTTCAGTATCTAAATTAACAGACTCCTTGCTCTATTAGTTGTACTACTGGAAACCCTGTTTCTAGAAGTTTCTCTAGAAAATATTTACTAATTATCTACTCCTTGGCAGGTATTATATCAGGCACTAGGGATATAACAGTGAGCAAGACAGGCATGACCCTGTCTTCCTGGAGCTTGTTGCTCATAAAAAGAGGCAACAATGAAATCAGAAAATATAAGAAGTTATGATAACATTATAATATGGTAAGTGGGGTGCTGATGAGGTCAATACCAGGGAGACCGTGTCTGCTGGGAAGGTAGATCAAGAAATGCTTCCTGGGATAAGTGACTCAGATGAAGTTAGTCAGAGTTCTCAGCTCTAATGAGATTTATAATCTATTTGGAGAAAGAACACTGTCACACATGCAAAAGTAAGGAACAGCATGACATAAGGTGCTCCAGGTTCAGTGTTAGAACATGGACTATAGGTGGGCGAAAGGGTGAAATCAGAGGACAAAAGCGGGCATGGAGGTTTTCCAGAAGGGAAGGGCCCATCGAGAAATGGGTAGAACAGTGGAATAGAACAAGAGGAGAAAAGGCTGAGATGAGAATTGCACCAGCTGAGGAAGGGAAGCCTACCTGCGTGGTAGCAGGAAATAGAGAGGCTGAGTTATGCAAGACCTGGACAGTCAGGCAGAACTGGAAGTAGAGGCATAATCGTATTATAGTTATTATTTTAAATAATATGGTGAAAGCTACTACCTTTCACGTCCCAGTCTGGGGTTAGGTGCTGGGCAGGAAATGTTTAGCAATAAGCCTGCAATCCATCCTCTCTCGTTAGCAGGGGGAGGCCTAGGGGAAAGGAGGAAGGAAGGTAACGGTCAAATCTTCATGTAAACACACTAATGATATGTTGCTAGTGCAGGCTTCTTACCTATGAAATGCTCTTGGAAGGAGTTACCTGGCCTTGCCTGGTGGCTCATTTGTGGCAAACCTGGAGTCTATGGATGTATTGAGCATGGGTCCTGGGAAAGGTAAAGTGAGTTATATCATCATCTGAATATAATGCGAAGATACTTGATGATGGCTCTTTTCTGAGTAGGCCGTGTGGCCACATACATGGCTTAAAGTTTTCCATTAATCTAAGTAACTTGACGTGGCATGAGAGACCTGAGGGTCCGCATGAGTCCTGGACCCCTGGCCGCTTTACCTGAGCTTCGTGATTGCTTACTTCACCGAAGTTATTAGTAAAGCTTGATACTGGCTAAGATCTCTATTTTTATGAGTCTGCTTTAACACTCTGATCCTTTGTGTTGCCTTAGATACGTTACATATATTGTCTTACTTTAACCATAAATAGTCAGCACTCAGAGAAATTGGTTACTTTGTCCAATATCATACAATGAGGAAGTGGCAGCCTCCGAATTTCAACCCAGATCTGACTCAGCAGCCCATACTCTTCCCACTGTTCTGTATTGTTCCCCTTTTAAACTTGAACAGAACAGAACAGGTCATGGGACCCCAGGAAAGCCCTAGAGGACCAACAGGAAGCCCACAAGCCCTTCGAAAGCCACTTCCCCAAAGTACAGTTTTAATGGGAAAAGTCTTTCTGGTATAAAACCTGATTCATTCAAGATCCAAAAGGTAGTGTTTGTGTCACATTTTCCATGGAAATTCCCATTTCACCAGGGGCTTACATCCCCACTGGGACTCCGCGACTCATGGAGCATTTGTGTGCTATCGGGGGAATAATACCACAGTCTTTGAATGCTGAGAGAATGGCCGAAAGACTCTGCCCTTGATCAGAATCAGATGATAATGAACTGGAGTTTCTAGTTCCATCTTTAGCTCTAAAGCAAGCTGGGCCTTGTGGGAAGACTCACTATTCCCTGATGGGTTGCATCAGCCATATTTCACATGGGCTTCAGTTTATGAGGATATTTGTGTGCATTCATTCACAGTTCTGAAGGTTGGGGTTTTTTTTTTTTTTCCGTCTTTTTTTTTGTATTTTTCACATGATTTTTTACGAAGCATTGGGATCCATTTCCTGTTAGGAACTATAGGTTCTCTTTAAAACAAACAAACAAACAAACAAAAAACCTGGTGTATGAATGTGAGGAAAGGGGGTAGGCCATATAGAAGAATCCACTTTTTCTTTTCTGGAGAAGTAAGTGGTGTAATTCTAGTTGCCTCAGGTCAAGGAGTCCCAGGCCAGCTGATTAGTATAGCACCTTGGTTCCTGTTAAAACCACCATGGGACACCCATAGCTGGGATGTGGTAGATTGTCTCATGCCTGGACCTCTCAGGGCTGCCAGCATCATTAGTGGACAGATGGAGCCACCTTCCCTTCCCTGGCTGTGTCTGATTAATCATCTCTGGAGGTAGCTATCATATCGCCGGCTAACACAAGTGCTTAATAAATGTCTAAATTGCAATACCCCCAGAAAGATGTTCACCTTGATAGGAAGATCTGATGAAAGAGCACCAGAATCTTTATTTCAACAGCTGAAGCACAGCCACACATACCTGGTATCTATTTACAGCAGTATGCTGAGGGGCACTTTACCTTGGGTCTTTACAAGAAAAGAAAAAATTAGTTGAGAATGATTGAAACCCACAGAGTTTAGTTGAGAGAAGTCAGTGGTCTGAGGTAGACTTCAAGTTTCTCTTTTTCTGGATTCCATTGAAGCCTATGCTGTGAGTATCCCACTCTGGTCTCCCCTGGGCAATTGCTTTCTTGCTTCCGGACTCTTACCATCTTCGGGGTCTTTGGTCTTTGTTTATGCTCTTATCCAATCTTCCTTTTATAGACAACCTTTCTCAGTTACAGAGGAGAACTTGGTTCGTTCTCATGCATGGCAGAATACCGGCTACTCATTGTGTTGAGTTGCCAGCCTATTTACTGATGATCCTGTGTTTTTCCAAACCCAACACTCGATGTTCTTCATGTCTTGGTGCCCTGCTCCTTCTGTTCTTTCTTTGGCCTTCCATGTAACGAGGAAAAGAAGAATAAACACCTTTTTGCTTGGGAAGGGAAGAGTAAACTGCGGCGAACATGGATTCCCTGCAATGTGACAAAGACATAGACCTAGAACTATCTTTGTAACACCACAGTCCATTGAATCTCATGATACGGTAAACAGAATATCTAACTAACTACTGGCCTATACAGGGAGCTGTCTGTTTCTGAGCATGATTAATACAGCAACAAGGTTGTCGGGATTCCAGATTGACTTATCTGTCATTCTATGTCTTCATACTACAATATCCAAAGAAAGACAGGGAGAAAGCTCATCCCATTAGAGTTCTCTTTTTTTTTTTAAAAAAAAATAGAATGGATAAAGAAGATGTGGTGGGGGGGAGAGTGGGTGACGGGCACAGAGGAAGGCACTTGTTGGGATGAGCACTGGGTGTTATATGGAAACCAATTTGACAATAAATTAAAAAAAAGAAGATGTGGTGTGTGTGTATGTATATATATATATATATATATATATATATATATATATATATATATACACACAATGGAATACTACGCAGCAATGAGGAAGAATGAAATCTTGCCACACATAGCAACATGGATGGAACTGGAGGGTATTATGCTAAGTGAGATAAGTCAGTCAGAGAAAGACAGATACCATATGTTTCCACACATAGGTGGACTTTGAGAGACTTAACAGAAAACCAGGGGGGAGGGCAAGAGAGGAAAGAGAAAAGACACAGAGAGGGAGGGAGACAAAACAGACTCTCAAAGACTTAGAACAAACTGAGGGAAGAGGAGGGTGTGGGAGGGGGGAGAGAGGGTGATGGGCACAGAGGAGGGCACTTGTTGGGATAAGCACTGAGTGTTGTATGGAAACCAATTTGACAATAAATTATTATTTTAAAAAAAGAGAATAAAAGTGAAACTAAATGGTAAAAAAAAAAAAAAGAATTGGAGGAAAAAAATAACATACCCCCTAGCAAGTTTCCCCTTAGTACTATGGGTCAGGATAGGGGCACATGCCTCTGCTGCCTGCAACGCAACTGGGAGAGTAACTGGTCTCTTTACTGGAAGTGGACTTTGTGTGTAAAGAAGGAGGGGAAAGGCTCTTGGGTAGCCGACCGCTGTTACAGACAAATTCCTATGTTGAAACCCTACCCTTCAATGTGATGGTATGAGGAGATGAGGCCTTTTGGACGTGATCCGAATGAGATAGGACCCTGAGGATGGAACCCTTGAGAATCATGAGAGAGCTTGCTTCCTCTCTGTTTTTCCCACCATGCGAGGAGAAGTGTGCAACCCAGAGCAGGACCCGACCATGCTTGCACCCTGGTCTCAGACTCCCACCCTCTGGAACAGTGAAAAATACGTTTCTGTGGTTTATAAGCCATCCAGTCTATGGAATGCTGTTAGAGCAATTCCAACGGACTAAGACAACCACAGCCATTCGATACACACCTAGAGTGCAACAGCCCAGGGAGGGATTGTATTTAATCACTTCACATTGCTGTCACATGAGCCACACAAACAGTTAATATGGAGTCATAAAAAAAGAGACCTCAAAAGTTGGGAAGTCCCGAGTCTCTGGCAAGCCTTTATTTTTTTCCAAAATCTCCCCCACCTGGAGAAGCAGATGTGAGGGAGGTTAATCTGCTTACTTAAAATATCCTGAAATAGCAGGAAGAGCTATTTGAATCTCAGAAAGTATCTGAGGTAGTTGGATGGGTTAATCAATATTTCATTTGTTGAACTGGCTTACTGAGGGGCTTCAGGGGACACCTTTCCTTCCCTCCGAAGAACCACGGAAATAAACCGGTTGGGTGAATCAAGAGTCACACCCAAGGCACCTGGAAGGAACTTCTTTAGAGCTTTCTCTTGGGTTCAATTGTGGGGTTTTTGTTTGTTTGTTTATTCATTTTTGAGAGAAAGAGAGAGAGCAGGGGAGGGGCAGAGAGAAAGGGAGATAGAATCTGAAGCAGGCTCCAGGCTCTGAGCTGTCAGCACAGAGCCCAGGGTGGGGCTTGAACTCACGAACCTCGAGATCATGACCTCAGCCAAAGTCAGACACTTAATCAACTGAGCCATCCAGGCGCCCCCTTAATTGTGTTTTTAAAGGTTTGGGAAAAATTAAGAAATGTTAGGCCTGTTTCCAATTAGTTTCTGAAACACTTGGCTAGTCGTGTGATAGCGTTTATTGAAGAGATGGCATATTGTGTGTACAGCAGTTTTGACAGCAGTGCTAACCATGCAGGTGTGGCACAGCGCGGTCTCCATTCCGAAGAGAGATCATGCAGGGGCACCTGGGAGGCTCGGTCAGTTAGGCGTCCAGCTTGGGCTCAGGTCATGATTTCATGGTTCGTGAGTTCAAGCTGACAGCTCAGAGCCTGGAGCCTGCCTTGGACTCTGTGTCTCGCTCTCTCTCTGCCCCTCCCCTGCTCACGTTCTGTCTGTATCTCTCAAGAATAAATAAACATTTAAAAAAATTAAAAGATAATAAGAAGAAAGAACATGCTGGGACATGTGGTGTTTCGAAAGGAAGCATTTGATCCTTGAGGGGACAAGGGGACAGAAAAGAAAAAACAAATCTACCCTACCATACATCACACACACCACACACCCATACACACACACCACACACACACACACATACACACACACCACACAGGAACTGTCGTTTCGGTTAGCCCCCTCCTGAGAACACAGTTGAGTCTTCCGGTTGTACCCTCCAGAGCCCAGTACTCTGGAAACACTGTAAGTACTTTGGTAAAGAGGACCCAACAATGATTTTTAAGCATGGGAATGACACACACACTGTATCTCTAGGTTGGAAGCTCATTGAGTCGGGACGAGGTCTGACTGGTGAGCAGCTCGGTCTCCTGTGAAGAAGGTCCTTCCTAAATATCTGCTGCTTCGTTAAATGAACTCAGTGAATATGGCAGAGTGGAGAATGGACTAGCGAGGAAAGAGACGACTATCAGCCCAACTGAGAGGCTGAGATTTAAGAATCCAGGTGAACGATCACAGAGGGTTAGAGAGGAAGGGCCAGTATTTAGACCAGCACTGTCCAATAGAACTTTCTACAGTGGTGGAAGCACTCTGTTCGGCATTGTCCATGACACCAGCCACTAACCACATGTGGCTCTTCAGTACTGGAAATGTGGCTAGTGACAGTAAGGAACTGAACTTTTAATTCTAGTTCATTTAAATGTAAATAGCCACATGTGAACAGCCACCCTGAACAGCCCGGACCTAGAGTTTTCTGTGGCAGAATCAAAAGAACTTGTAACGCATTGGATATATTCATTAATTCAATCAACAAAGATTTTTTGATCATTTTCTGGGTTCTGGAGGAGAAAATGGGGGCCCCTTTGTGGCATGCTAAGGTGTTTAGAATTTGTAATAACAAGTGGAGGAGAATGGACAGCTATTTCAGCAGCATTTGTCAGGGAAACCTCTGAGGGATAAGTTGAGAGTAGGCTGATGAGAAAGTTATGCGGCTTAAGAAAAACAAAAACAAACAAAAACCCCAAACAAGAACTAGATCAATCACTGATGAAAGAGAGCATAAAATTCAGCATTAAACTCTCAGAGCAAGAAGGGACCTGTGCCAGCTGTAAGACTGACTTACTCTTCCTTTCTCTAGGAAGGCAACAGAAGCCCAGAGAGGTGAACTGACTCACCTAAGGCCACACAACTACTTAAGAACACAGTTGAGAATAGACTCAGTCTCCTGACTTCCGCCTCCACTACCTACCAGGTAAGTCTAGCTTAGCATCTCGAATCTCATTTTCCTTATTACTAAAAAATGTTTATTGCAAGAAATGAAAAATGTAACAGAGATAAGGTGTTAAAAATGGTAGCTATTTCCATTACTGGAGTTGCTTTAATATCATAGGGTCCTCTCAAGTAATTATGTTATTAATAATAACTATGTCATTCTTTTAGTAATACAAAAGAATAATGCAAAAAATTTAGTAATTTAATAATACAAAAAGCATTAAGAGAGGCAATGAGTGTTCAACTCCTAATTTGTTTTAGTTGTTGTTTGGGGTGACTCTCCACGTTAGTCCTGTGCAGTCAACAAAAGGTACCTCCCTCCATTTGCCTAGAGGCAGTGCAAGAATTACGAAATTCTGGAATTCTCTGTAAGGGGAGAAATAACCAGCCTCAACATGGCTGGCCTTACAACCCCACCTTGTTAAGTGGCGGCAAGTATCACAGTACTCAGATACTTCCGAAGACAGAAAAATGAGGCTTTGGTTTTCCCAACAGGCACAGCTGTCATCAAGTTCCTTGTGGAAAGCCGCCATAGACAGGGGCTGAACAGAAGTGAGGGCTTTAACAGGATGCGAAAGTTGAAATGATGAAGTGTGCACTAAAAGCATATGGCACACGGAAGGATTTTCTGCCTGCGGGATCAGGCCTTCATTTGGTTACTTGTCTTTTTATATTTTACTCCCTCTCCCACCACATCTGTGCCCTTTGAGCTTCTATTTTTGTAAATCTTCAGAGAAGACAAACAGTATGATAAACAGGGCCATGCCTTTGCCAGAGTGATGGTCAGTGTTGAAATATACATTCTGGCTCTCTCCGACTTCTCCGGGTCATTTGGTATTCAACCCAGGAGTAGCCCGTGCTCGATCCATTCTGTTCCATGGCATCTGAGTTTAGTGACTGCGGAGCCACCAGTGCAATTATCTCTAATCAATAGTCAGATATGATTGCCCGAGTAACACGGACGAGGAGGCACTGAACAACTGCAGGCCGAATGTGAAAGAGAGACTGAGAGCCATGCCTGAGGCTCACTGCCCATTGCCTCACCGCTCCAACCCCACCTGGTGAAGGCCAGGATCCTCTCCCCAGACTGTGGGACTATCCCCTCCTCCCATCATTCCTGAGCAGCAAAGACCTCTCAAGACAATGCCGCTGCACCTTTAGTGCTCCTGATGTACCTTACAGTAGACAGCGGCATATTTGGAGCCATAGAGGCAAAGGGTCCAAATCCTTGGCCTGAATCTAGCAGGTCTGGATTCTAGACCTCTTTCTACCGTGTAGTCCAGCTTGGGGCAGTTACTTAATTTCTCAGAACCTCCATGTTCTCAAATGTGGAACCGAAATAATGTCTACCTCATAGGGTTTTATGAATCAAAACATTTATTACTGTATGGAAAATGCTTTGAAAAATTGAAAGCACTACTCAAATAAGAGCAAGGTATTATTCAATACTCTACACCACATGGTAGATTCTTGTGAAAAAAAAATAAAGCCTAATGAATATTACATTATATTCGCATCACTTCATTCATTCATCCCTTCATCCATGTCTTCATTCATTCAGCACAGTTTTATGAGACAAGCAATCTGGGCTCAGTGCTGTGTTATATACTAGGTAGATACGAGATCCTGACAGCTCAGATTATTATTCCTCATGGAGCTTACAGTCTATTTAGGAGAGGGGGACACTGTACACCAAGAATCATGCAAATGCATTTATAATTACAAAGGGTGCTAGGTGCTGTGAAGAAAAAGTGCATAAGGCCATAAGCAAAGATAATAGTGGAGGTGCCTAAATATGAGACTCAGTCAAGTTGACTGACTTGGGACAAAGGGCCTTCAAGGCAGCAGGAAGAGTATTTCCTTGAGAAAGGAGAGCACTTGGCAAATTCAAAGACCAAGAGGCCCGTGTGCCTGGAACCCAGGAAAGAAGGATCGTGGCACCAAATTCACGCAGGTAGAGCAAAGGTCGCAGGTGCCTCCTAGGATTCTGCTGTCAGAGAGCTGGGAAGTTTGAGCCCTAGTGGAGGAAGCACAGAGCAGTTACAAGGCTGGGAAAATGAACTCACTAGAGAAATGTGGTAATATAGTTGTGTGATCTGTTTAAGTTGAGATAAGATAAACTCATAAAGATTCTAATCTCTTGGGTTGGGAGATTTTTTAATAGCAGTGTTCAGCACTTAGATGCAGTCGCATAAATTAATTTTGACATTGTTAGTTGCGGCTTCCCACTCTGTGGGATTCTCCATAAACATTTCTACATGTTCGTAGTCCATAAACTTGTTATGCGTAATAGCCATAGAGTGTTCCATCACGCTTTCCATCAGGACATTTCGGGCCCTTCCACGCACTGATGTGGTTTTTAGTTCTGTATAGTTTCCCCCTCTTCCCCTTAAAAACAGTGCTGCTGGGAATCTTTTTGTTTTCTTCTGAATTATTTTCTTGGGTTACATTCCCCTCGTGGGTCACTTCTCTGCAGGTCAGATGGCTGCTCTGATGCACACAGTCTTCTGTTTTCTCATGCTTTATTTGTCTGGACGCGAGCAAATTCCCTGGGTACCAGCCGCCTCAGGGAGTTGCACGGGAGGGGCAGGGGCAGGCAAGAAGACGGTCATCCTCATTAGAAGGACAGAGTACAGACTGTTGCCTTAATGTGCTTTCTCCTCTAGGGTGGTGCCTGTGTTGAGGGTTTGCCCTACACTCAGAACCTCTATGGCCCTTAGCCTGACAGGGAGTTCACTCACCTCTCTCGCTTTGCAGTCTCCCCCAAGGGACTGTTAAGTTCCTGATGAGTGCTGTTATGTGGGAGAAAATGTAAGGTGTGGCAATGACTTGACTTGTTAGCAGGAAGTGATTGTGAGAAGAGACCTAAAATCTCTCTGACTGTAATTAACTCAAAGTGGTAATTCTATCATCTAAGGCAGATGGCTCCCCAAGTGTCAACCTTTTAATTTCGTTCTTTAATATTTCATTCAGAATTTCTAGATGTTGTCTAGAAATTGGTCAGGGACCAACTCAACCAAATCAAACACGTTATCAGGGAAATTCAACCAACAAACATCTTTTTCTTGCCTGATCATGGCTCACCCACTTTTTTGATCCAGTGTGTCTCTTAAGTGTTTACTTTTAACACTGGTCAAAAAGTTAATGGAACAAAACAGAGTAGCTGAGCTCATGTGATTTGGGATAGACTATAGCACTCCATCCTCTGGGTAAAAAGTTCTCTTCCCTGAGTCAAACATAATGTCACCTAATAATGATTGAGTCCCTAGTTTTTGAAAACTGGAGAATAAGTCCCAAAAGGTTTCTCTATTTTATTAAAGCAAAAAAAAAAAAAGACAAAAATGGAATATAATAACTATTTTGTCCTCTTACTCAAAAAAGGTGCATAGGAGAGAAAATAAAATAATAGCCTTTTTGATCAGAACCGCCATCACTGTCTGTTGGTGATACCTACCATTAATAATAATGGCACAAACAGCTTTGGAGTGTTCACTGTGTGCCAAGCACAGTGCTTTACATTTTACCCTTTTTTAAAAATTGTTTTAAATTTATTTTATTTTATTTATTTATTTTAGAGAGAGACAGAGCACAAGCAGGGGAGGGGCAGAGAGAGAGGGACGCACAGAATCCAAAGCAGGCTGCAGGCTCTGAGCTGTCAGCATGGAGCCCAATGCAAGGCTTGAACCCAAGAACGGCGAGGCCATGACCTGAGCCAAAGTCAGCCACTTAACTGACTGAGCCACCCAGGTGCCCCTACATTTTACTCTTTTCTCACCTCCACCTGGTAGATTTTCTCAAGGTCACACAGCTAGTGAGTGATGGACTCAGGATTCAAAGTGTGACCCCAAAGCTAGGGCCCTTCACCTCCTCTCTGCCCTTGGGGCTATAGTGGCTGGAGGCAGTGTGGGGTAACAAGACAAACCCAGGCCAGGGGTCAGGGCATGGATGTTACCAGTCATGTTAGGCTCCAATCTGTTAGGTGAATTTAGGTAAGTCACTCAAACTCCTTGAGATTCCACTTTCTATGAAGCAACATGGACCCTAAATGTTTCTAACTCCCAATGTGAGGGCATGCTAGGTAATGGCTGTGAACATTCTCTGATCACCAACCACGAAGTCCTATAGAAATAGAAGGACTTATTAATTTGTATTGTGATTGCTATGATGATGTGGTAAGAATCTCATATTTAAAATATGAGGCACTCAATAGCTGCTGTGGGGTAAGGTGGCTCAGGGGGGTCAAATTTGAATGTCACATCCAGGGAGCTTGTGATTCAAAATTAACCGTCTCATACACTGACGTGTCAGGGAGGCGGAGAACACCCAGCCGGGAGGCAGCCGGAGTCCTGTATGTTGTGTATAGGACGTGATTGATGTGGTGACAGATGTATTCAAAGCACCACCAGGATCTCGAAGCAGACCTCCTTCTAGGAAAACTGATGGGCGTGGGAGGCTTCCTCCAGCGGCTGCAGGCTGGGAATTGATCATACTGTACCTGGATCGCGAGGTCGATTTCTAGAACAAGACTGAGGGGTGGAGCAGGAATCAAGTATTCTTCAGAGCGGTCTTGTTGACCTTATGCCGACCTGAGCTCCTTGCCTTGAACAATCAACACATCTCAGGTCTTGGGTTTCGGGATGATGAAATACCTTCCATCGCTGATCAGGACATGGAGGCCGAGGCAGAAATTTCATCTGTACCCAGCAATCTAGTGAGTCTCAAACTTCAGGGAGACTAAAATCTCTTAGAAAATTTGTTCAAAGCAAATTTCTGGGATCCATTCCTAGGGGTTATGATTTCCTTGGTCTTAGGTTGTAGCCAGGATTGTGCATTCAAATAAACTCGTAAGTGACTTTGATGCAGATATATACAATTTCTATTTTTAGGGGGAAATGTAGTAGAAGAGAAGAGAGCTACTGTGATAAAACTTAAAAAGCATTTATTGACCACTTACTATCAACCAGGCCGTCTTCTATACATAAATTACCATAAGATATAAAGTGCTACATATAAAGTAACTCACTGAAACTTCACCATGGTCCCCTGAGATATACAATAATATTTCCTCCACTTGACAAACAGGGTGACAGAAGCATAGATTGCTTAAGAAGACACTAGCACCCGGTTTCATGGTAGGATGTAAAAACATTAATATCTCAGAAGAACTTTCCAGGAAAGGGATAGTTGGCTCGAATCCCACCCAGAGGGAGAGCCATTACTCCTACTGCTTGATTCTAACATTAAAAATTCATGCCAGCCCAGGGGCACCTGGGTGGAGCAGTCGGTTAAGTGGCCAACTTCAGCCCAGGTCATGATCTCACCAGTTTGTGGGTTCGGCCCCCACATCGGGCTCTGTGTGCTGACAGCTCAGAGCCTGGAGCCTGCTTCGGATTCTGTATCTCCCTTTCTCTCTGCCGCTCCCCCACTCATACTCTGTTTCACTCAAAATAAAATAAACATTAAAAAAAGTAAAAAAAAAAAAAAAATTCATGCCTGGGGCACCCTGGTGGCTCAGTTGGTTAGGCATCTGACTTCGGCTTCGGTCAAGATCTCTTGGTTTGTGAGGTCAAGCCCCACATCAGGCTCTGTGTTGATAGCTCAGAACCTGGAGCCTGCTTTGGATTCTGGGTCTCCCTCTCTCTCCACCCCTCCCCTACTCACGCTCTGTCTCTCTCTCTCTCTCTCAAAAAATAAATAAACATTTTAAAAAGTTTAAAAAGATTCATGCCAGGTAGGAATGGAGGTTAGGTGAAATTGTTGCCCTTCAATCTGTTTCACTAGATACAAACTTTAAGCCTGGGGACCATGAAGCTCCCATAAGTTCAGCTTTGTTCAGAGGGCTCAGCCTCTAATGAAGAAGTTGCCTTTTTCCCAACCAACTTTTTCCTTGGCAGGGTCCTAATTGAAATGCCGCAGGCCTCATACTTGCCTATCAGGTTTATAAAAATAGGAGTTTTAAGCCTCTTCTAATTAAAAGTCTAATGCTCACCATCTATGGTCAGTTAGCTCATTTGGTCAGAGTCAATCTAGAGTAAGGGTGAACTCGCTGAATTTGCTCTTTTAGAAAAGAATTCATTGGAATTTCTTTCATTTCTTTGCCTAAGAAGAACAAAGAGGCAGGAGACTCAGGGGATCCCCTTAAGCGTCCCTAGTTCCTAGGACGAATCGGCCAGCCCAGAGAGGAGGTAGTACTTGAATGGTTGGCTAGAAGTGCTCTTTTCTGATTTCATTATTCATGTACTATAATTTTAATAAACTTGAAGTTGGCTGAATATTGTTTAAAAATTTGAAGCTGCAGAGTTCCAGACCTACACTTCTGTCTGACTGCTAAGTTCCATCGGGTTGTTCTGCCAGCATCCCATCCCAAAACGTGTCCCAAAACAAATCCGTCATGTTCCCCACCAAGTCCCTCTTCTCTGAATGACACTGTTGCTGTTCCCAGTCTAGGGAACACTCTTCTCCCAGTCTAGGCCCAGAACCACAGCCATCTTTGGATACACCCTCCCTAGTGGGCTATGAGAGAAAGTCACAGGTTCTCCCAGCTCTGCTCTTATTTTTCCAATACTGCCATCACGATCAGTACTGCGCTTCAGACCCCTTTTCACCTCCTGGTGTCTGGACCACATTCTGGAACCTTCCCGACTAGCGTCTTCTTCCTTTGTTCATCCTGTGGCTTTTTCTTACAGTGGCGCTAGGATATTGAAACCATTCTTTAGCTCATTTTTATTGCTACTAAAAAGCTCTGCACTCAATTTCAGTGTGTGTGTCTGTGTGTGTGTGTTGGGGGCAGGGGAGTTCTTACTCAGACCACCAAGAATTCTCTGACACCAGCTGGGTGTCCTATAATTCAACTCATTTCTACACCGTTCATCCAGAGATAGCATCAGATTCCGTAGGTTGAGGACACAGTCCCTCAAGACTGTCCCCCACTTCAGATGCCAATTGCAAGTCCAGCTTGTCGTCTAAACTTCTCACAGACTGGCTATAAATAAGAGGTCCCCGTGACTCCCAACTTGGGTTTGATTAATTTGCTAGAACAGCTTCCAGAACTCAGGAAACCAGTTCACTCACTAGATCACCACTTCGACTACAAAGGATATTAAAGGATACCAACCAACAGCCAGATGAAAAGATTCAAAGTGCAAGTTCCCAAACAAAGGAGCCTCAGTCCTTGTGGAGTCTGGGGCCAGCCACTGGCACTTGGAAGTGTTCTGGTTCATCAACCTATCTTCGAACCCCATCCTTTCCATTTTTATGAGACTTCATTATATAGGCCCAACTGATTAAATCATTGGCCATTGACAATTGAACTCAATCTCTGGCCCCTCTCCCCTCCCTGACAGAGGTCGAGATGGAGCTGAAAGTTTCAACCTTCTAATCTTGGAGTTGGCTCCTCTGGCAACCCACTCCTATCCTTTGAATACTTAGGCCTTTCCAAGAGTTGCCTCATTAGCATAACAAAAGCATCATTATCATATTCATCACTTAGGAAATTCCAAGGGTTTCTGGAGACCTGTGCCAGGAGGAAGACCAAATATGTATTTCCTATTATAAAGTACAATATCACACCCACTAAAGCTCAAATGTATAAAATTCAAAGTCAGATGTACAAGACCTTCCACAATCTTATTCCATATTATTTGTCTAGCCTTGCTACCAATTATCCTTAAAAAGATTTTGCTATTCACAGGGTCGACCTACCCATTAGGAACATGAGGCACAATGTCTAGGGCCCACAGTGCTTTTGGGGTCCATAAAGTGTTTAATTTATTTCAAATCAGAACAATAAAAAATATTTTCCATCTTGGATTATGTTCGTATGTATGCCAACATAGTTATAAACATAATTTGAAATATATTCTATGGAGGAAGGAGCCAATGAAAGCAGAAGTACCCAGGGATCAGGAAATGGTAACGCGGCCTTGGCTTCTCATTCATTCAACCACTGAAAATTAATTAAGCTCCTACTATTTTTCAGGCACCGAGCATCTGCCATCAAAAACTTTAGTTGCGGAGGGTGCCTGGGTGACTCAGTTAGTTAAGTGTCTGACTTTGGCTCAGGTCATGAAATGGTGGTTCATGAGTTCGAGCCCCACATTGGGCTGTCTGCCCATTTCAGATCCTCTGTCCCCCCTTTCTCACTGCCCCTCTCCTGGTCACTTTCTCTCTTTCAAAAATAAACATTAAAAAAAAAAACTTTAGTTGCAACTGTTAGAGACAGACAAGTAAACCTATCATCATAATGACTACAAACTATGACACATGTTATGACATAACATATAGTTAGTGACTTACTACAAATTCTCTGGCTGCATGGAAAATGAATGGCTGATTCCAAGGCACGCTGTCTTGACATTGTATTCCTGCAATCTTTCCTTTATTTCCTCCCGCGGGCCATGACAGCTATGACTGTAATGAGACCTTGCATATTTAACGCCAGGCTCAGAGAGGAGGAGGCATGATGAATGAGCTCAGGAAAACGTGCGGCTTCTGCAGTGACACTAATAAATGGAATGTAGAATCCAACTCCAACATTTGGGACTGGAAACTAACTACAAACAAGCAAGCAGAAAAATGAACGTGTTATGGGAGGGGCAGTGTACGCGATAACTGAAGAAGATAAAAAGCTACATGCTGCTGACGGGACAGAAATGTAGGGTTTTACATTAGGATTGTTCTATTTTTTCTTTTTCTTGCCTTTAAAAAAAAAATTAATGGGAAACCAGTCTCCAAAGATTTTTACACAGTCCGGGAGTCTGTGGGCGAGACAAAGAGCCTGACGTTGTAGGTGGTCCCCCAGCAGGCCTTGGATCTAAATCGAGGCCATTACAGCGTCAGGCCGGGTGCAGCTGTAGCACCGCATCCGCGGGAGCGGGAAGGAGCATCCGAGTGCAATAGGGAGACAAGAAAACCCTTCTCCCACTAAAACATGTGTTTAAAAAATATTTTTGTCATGCTTCTGGTTGCTGGATCCTTACAAGACGGCAAGTGAGAGACAGTCCCTTCTTTCAGTCAGAAATGCAAGAGAACAGAGCACAATTCTAAAGACCAAAAAAAAAAAAAATGCAATTTAAGAATAGCAGGCGCTGAGTGAATGGTGTGACTCCCAAGAGGCGTTTTTGACCAACTTGTTTTAAGATGGAGCTTAAACACGATGTTAAGATAGGGTGACAATGCGGTCTGGGCTCCAAAGGATCAGAGGCACTTACTGAAACACACCGGCATGAGATGCAGTGAGGTACTGCTGATGGGGTGGGCAGAGGGTTGTGAGGGGGCCCAGCTCCCTGGGTGTAGACAGGGATGTGGGTGAAAGGGTCTCTAGAGCTACACCCTGAGTATCCCGGCTTGAGCTCCACTGCTTTTCTGTTCTCTGGTTGCCAGCTGTTCATTCATGCAACAGATATTTATTGCCGGCCTGCTACAAGACAGATACTGTCACAGACTCTGGGCGAAACAGCTGTGAATAAACACAGCAAAAATACCTGCCCTCATGCAACTTATATTCTAAAGGGCTGAGAGTGTAAGAATATATTTTTAGTATCTAAAGATCCTAAAGACAGCCTCTAGATCGATTATCAATGAAAGATAGACAATTACAAAGAGTAAAAGGGAAAGTACATAGTATGTCAGGTAGTGATAAAGGGTATAGAGAAAAGAAAGCAGGGAAGGGAGACTGGAGGCGTTAAAGGGGTGCAATTTTAAAAAGGTCAGCGGAGAAGGTCTCACCAAAATGGTGGCTTGTGAGTAAAATCCTGAAGAAAGTGAGAGGCTTTAGCATATGAATGTTTGGGGGAAGAACATTCCAAGGAGGGGGGACAGCCAGTGCAGGTGCCCTGAGGCAGGCGGGGGTGGGGAGTACCGAGAAGGATGTGGCTGGAGCAGAGAGAGGGGGGAAGTATTAAGGCACAAGGCTGGAGATATCATGAGGGGCAAATCATGTATGGCCCCAGGGACTTGGGGTGACTGGCTGTGAGCAAGATGCCCTTGGACAGACCGTAATGATTTATAAAAAGTAATTTGACTTTCCTCACTCCCCTTTCCAGAGGACTCTGGAAACTCCTCCTGCAAAAACCGATTCATGTCCTCCAATTAGAGTGACCTTCTGACCTTAGTCAAGAGACTAATATATGTATATATATTTTATCTTTATTTATTTTTGAGTGGGGGAGAGAGAGGGAGAGAGAGAGAGAAAGTGTGAGCTGGGGAGGGGCAGAGAGAAAGAGGGAGACATAGAATCCAAAGTCGGCTCCAGGCTCTGCATCAGCACAGAGCCCGACACGGGGCTCAAACTCACAAACCATGAGATCATGACCTGGGATGAAGTTGGATGCTTAACTGGCTGAGTCACCCAGGCGCCCCAGGAGACTAATGTTAATCATCTAAGGAGAACTCACTGCATTTCAAGTGACAGCTTACTCAGTTTCAGGCCCGAGGGCCTCAGCAGTAGAGTTGGGGGCCTTCGTGCCAAGGGTCTTCACGGCACACGAGTGCAAATGTTCTCCTTATATTTTCCCAGAACTTCTGAAGAGACAGAGATCTGTAGTTAACAGTTCATGGTGGGAAAAGAAGCACAAGTATTGTTTTTATCAACATGGGACCCATTTCTTTTTCTTCACCTACAGAGATGCTCTTGTGTTTGTCCTTTATTCTATTACTAGGGCGTACTGCATTCATTGCTTTTTGAACGCTAAACCAACCTTCTATAAATCCCACTTGGCGATGGCACATTATAATTCGTTTTATATGTTCCTGGACTCACTTTGTTAAAATCCTAAGGATTTTTGTGTCTATTTTGTGAGAGATACTGCTCTGTGGGTTTCTTTTCTTGAAATATCTTTGCCTGACTTTTATATCAGGGTAAACTGGACTCATAGCATAAGTTCGGAAGTGTTTCCTATCCTCTGTTTTGGGTGTTTGTAAATAATTTGAATCATTTATTTTTAAAAATATTTGGTAGAATTCACCATGAATCCATTTGGGTCTGGCTTTGTCATTATGGGAAGATTTTAAATCACTAAATTTATTTTTTACTTCATATTCTATTCAGATTTTCTATTCCTCCTTTTTTTTTAATGTTTATTTATTTTTGAGACAGAGCATGAGTGGGGGAGGGACAGAGAGAGAGGGAGACACAGAATCTGAAGCAGGCTCCAGGCTCTGAGCTGTCAGCACAGAGCCCGACGCAGGGCTCGAACTCATGGACCGCAAGATCATGACCTGAGCCAAAGTCGGACACTCAACCGACTGAGCCACCCAGGTGCCCCTTCTATTCCTTCTTGAGTTAGATTAGGTAATTTGTGTCTTTTTAGAAATTTGCCCACTTCACATAAGTTGTCTGATTTGATACAAAGTAGTTCATAATATTTACTTATAATCCTTTAATTTTTTTTGTAGAGATGGTGGTAAAAATTGCCCCTCTTTTTTTCTGATTTTGAGGATTCCTGTCTTCTCTTTCTATTTCTTAATCAGTCTTGCTAAAGATTTATCAACTTTGTTGATCTTTTCAAAGAACCGGGTTTTTTGTTTCATTGATTTTTTCTATTATTTTTCTGTTTTCTACTTCATTGTTTTCTAAATCTTTTGATTTAATTAACTCCTCTATTTCTAGTTTCTTATGGTGTCTGTGTAAGTAATTGATTCAAGATCTTTATTCCATTACAATGTAGGCATTTATAGCTATGTATTTCCCTCTAATCACTGCTTTAGCTACATCCCATAAATCTTTATATTGACTTCATTTTCATTCAGTTCAAAATATTAAAAAAATTTGACCTAACATACGGTCTATTCTGGAGAATGTTCCATGTGTGTTTGAAAAGAATGTATATTCTGTCATTGGGTGGAATATTTTGTTAATACTGGTGAGGTCAAGTGTTATTTACATGTTCTATACGCTTGCTGATTTTCTGTCTAATTGTTCTATCAATTATGGAGAGTGGGGTATTAAAGTCCCCTACTGTCATTTCTGAACACCATCATCTCTTGCTGAAGTTTTTGTAATAGCTTAACACTCCCTGTCCACTCTCCCTGTTTTACTTTTCTCCATAGGACTTATCATCATCTGACCTAGTATATATTTTACGTATATACTAGAATATATAGGTCCCATGATGGCAGGGATTTTTGTAATTTTTCATCACTGCTGTATTTCTGGCACCTTTAAAAGTACTGGACACAAAGAAGTCACTCAAAAAAAATAGTTGTTGGATGAATAAAAACATTACAAAACAAATGACACACCCTATTCTCTTGGATGAGTACAAAACGCCTCACCCCCACCATCTGGAGGAGATCTGAAATGGGTCAACACCGGTGGGAATACTGAGATAGATTCAAGGCAAAAGGTGGGTGCAGATGCTTTTGGCCACAAGTAGAAACTTTCCCTTTCCCCGCATGCTTTTCCTTTGGATTTATCCCTCCTTCCATGTTCTAGTCATAAAAGCGGTAGACAGTTGAGAACCAGGACTGCAGGTGGGTCTTGAGGATATAGGCTACTGTGTTTGATTTCGATCCGAGCTGTCTGGCTTCCTTCTCCAGGGAAAGGAACCCCACTGACATCAGGTGGCCCCAGGTAGTTCACTGGGGGTTAATTCCCAAGTGGAGACGGCAAGGTGGGGCTAAGACTTCAGAGTAATGAACAGAATGGTTTACTCCTGCATATATACTTTTCCTTCCTGAACCTGAGAGAGGTAGATGGCTGGTCCGAGATTGGGTGCTCAGGATCCCAGTCAGATATCATTCCATCTTAGCGTAGTTGACACTACCTACTCGGAGGTACCCCTGAGGTAGCTCTGAACTTTTATGTTTATCTTGCTTTCAGAGGGCTACACTACACAACAATGTCAGGACAAAAAACCCATCGGGTAATATTTATTGAGTGCTTGGCATATAATTTAAGATATTTTATCTGTATCTGGCATATTAGAGACTGTACATATCTATATGCTCAATCAGTGAAAAAGATTAACTAATAATTTTTCTTTTAAAAGTTAGGCCTAAGTTTTATAAACTGATTTTCTAGGATCTGTATAATCAACTGAAGCTCAGAAGAGAGGTCTGGCTGGAAACACCAATTTGGGCACCATGTATAGATATATAATAGTTAAAGCTCTTGGAATAGATAATATGCCCTAGAGAATGGGAAGAGGAGGGTGAGTAGGGCAAAACTTTGAGGAATTTCATTTTTAAACTAAAAATGGAAAATGGCTGAGTAGAGGATGATGAGCCTGAAAAGAAAGAGAAGGAACATCCAGAGAGGCAGGAAGAAAACTGGGAAGATATCATATACAGGAAAGCATTTGTCAGCTTTCTGAAAACTTACGAATCTCATGACACACCTTGCTTTGGGGGAGTCTAACTCTTAGCACAGTACCTTCATTGAAGTATAAATTCTCATTAAGTGAATGGTCTTGAAATTGTTCTTGATACTAGATAAATATTTCAGCTAGAGATACCTAGAACACTGGAAGGATAAAGAGTTTTATGTTAGTAAGATGCTGCGTTTTGATCAAAATTATTGTACTCCAATTCTTGGGTCCCCCTCTAGGTGTGACGTGCCCTTTCCTGATCACCCTCCTATCCATCTATGACTTTTGGCATTCTAGTAGTAACCTGAATATTTGATATCAGTAAAACATGACAAACAAGCATCGCACAAATAAAGTTGAATTATTAGGGCAGCATTCCCAGGAATCAAATTATTTCTTATGTTTGTGTTTAATGTTTGTGGCAGTAAATCCTCAATGAATTCTTTAATTTCTCTTAATGTTTATTTATTTTTGAGAGAGAGAGAGAGACAGAGTGTGAGTGGGGGATGGGGCAGAAAGAGAGAGAGACACAGAATCCAACGCAGACTCCAGGCTCTGAGCTGGCAGCACAGAGCCCCAAAGCAGGGCTTGAACTTATGAACCATGAGATCATGACCTGAGCCGACATTGGTCGCTTAACCAACTGAACCACCCAGAAGCCCCCAAATCCTCAATGATTTCTTATTTTATTGCTTTAGACTCAGTAACAAATTTATTTGTAAGAGTACTATTCTATTTGTTTCCTCCACTCACATACCAAGCATTAAGACACACCAAACATGGCTCTCCAGCTTTTGTGTGCATCAGAACCACCGGGCAAACTTGTTAAGAATACATAGGCCCCAATCCCACCCCTCATGTTCAGCACGTCCAGGGTAGGTTCCAGGAGCTTCCACAAGCTCACTATGTGATTATGAAGCACGACAAAGTTTTAGAACTATTGGTCCATGTTAAAAATTGTAATGAAAAACTCAAATGTAATAAAGTGTAAGAAGTGTCAAATATAAGGATGTACAGGGTAAAGTGTATATTAAATTTTATTGTATTCATATCTTAGTATAACTGGCTGTACACTCAGCAATATTATTACAATTTTCAACTATAATGGAATTTTGTGTCAGGGCTTTAAAGCCATAGAAGTGTGATTTAGTTTCATTAATATTGGAGAAATTTTTAATGTCTTTATAAATGATCGTAAAGATAAGACATACAAATATCACGATATTCATGCTTATAGCTTACTTTAGTAGGAATGAGAAAAGCATCTGGCAGTCCCTCCTTAAACACTAGGGAGCCTGCTAAATGGTCATTGTGGGACTGGGCCTCTCATAAACGAGGTGTTCTTTCCTTTTCTTTTTCCCCTTTGTCTACGAGGCTTTTTTGCAGCCTGTTGATACAACAGATTCAAACAGCATTAGCAGTTTCTACTAAAACCTGAGCAATGGTGTAATGTGCAAAACTCTGAGTCTTACGTTGATGGAAACAAGCTTTCTTTTAAAGAATGGTTGGTTTTTTCTTCTTAAAAGGAGGTACTCATTCACCATGCCATTCAGAAGGAAACTTAGACTGTGCGGGACAGATCAGCTCCACTTTTATCATGGAGAACCTGCGATGTTCTTTGATTACAAGACTTAACAGGAAGAGACAAAGTTTAGAAGCAACTATTAAACAAATTGAATTCAAACATTGAGTGAAAACAGCACAGAGAATTAGAAAAAAAAGTTCAATAGTTTCTTCAAAATGTTGCTTCAAAAGGTCACTTGGTTTCTTGAATTAGCTTCAATAAGTGTGACACAGCACTCATCCATCACCAACATTCCCGGTCGTCCTCTGCTTCCTGGACACACAGCTAAGCTGCCCTTCCCAGCTTCCCTTATAATCTACATGGTCATGTGACTAAGTTCTAGCCAATGGAATATGAGTGGAAGTGATGCAACATGCACCTGCTCTAGGCTTGACCCATGAAAACGTCCCACCATGGTTCTCTATGCACCTTGTCTGTTAGCTGGATAATGACACCCAGACAACCTTGAAAGGCACACGTTGAAAACTGCAGGGCCTCTGTTAGCCTGGGTTCTTGAATGACTATATGGAGCAGACAAATGCCACCTCTACTCTTCCGCACCTCTTCTCTTCCCCATCTCAATGCCAATGGGCTTTGTTTGAGAGTGAAAGAAACTTTCACCTTGTTAAGCCTCTGAAATATTGGGGTTTGTTTATAACTGCAGCTAACCTACTTTAACTAACACAGGATGTAAGGACATAGGTCTACTATCTAACATGCACTGGTCTACTATTTCTGGAGCCAGAGCCCAAATATAGTCTCATAATTCTCCTACAGAGGTTGCTTTTTACCACAATCCCTCACCAAGAAAATCCTCTAGAAAAGAATCTTCTGGCTCCAGGGAGCAGTACTTAGGCTTCCAGGAGTATTCTACTCCTACAAGGACAATCCAGTTAGAATTGGGACATAGTCCTAGAAGCACACAGAGAAAAAAATATACTGAGAAATTCTAACTCCAGAACTTGACGTGGACAAAATTGGAATGAAGGAGACCAGGGGCACAGCCACAACAGAGCCTGACATGCAACAGAGACAGAACCAGAACACTGGTCCATCTATTAGACCCCTTACTTTCATCTGCCACAGACTGGCATATACTATCATTAAAATCTAAGAGAAAGTCCTCCTGCTTTTTAAGTGTTATACTGTGTGGAAGTCAGATAGCAAATTTCACAAGGTTCAAAGTCCTAGTTCTTATCAGTTATGAAGACATAGGTTTGCCTCCCCTTTTAAGATGATGACTCAGCTCTTTCTAAACACCTCCTCCCTCCCATGGAAGCCAGCTCTCACACACCAGCACCTTACCCACTGACTGGTCACATTCCACTGGGTAGCTATTTATGGCATTGCGCATTCCAAATACAATCTCAGTGGGTATAGAAACTATTGCAACTTGACTTTATTTTTAATTTTGCCTTAATTCTTATCCAAAAGATTCCTCTATTACAAAGAGACAATAGACTCAAAATGGAGTCACTTATGCTAAGCCTCAAATCACCAAACCGAGAATTACTACTTAACTTAATTAAACCAGTCAATCCAGAATTACCTGGTCAGCACTCAGGGGGTAATCTGCTTGATAGATCCTTTCATCCCCTAAAGAAAGGTGACCTTAAAGTAAATTTTTTTTTAATTGGGTGAAATGGTGACCAAGGTGCAGATGATACTTCCAACTATTATTTTTGCACATTTGGCCATTTATAATTTTGAAAAACTTAGAGAAGTACCCTTGTAAAGCATTGGTTTCAAACATTCCCCTTAGGAAGCTGTTTGATGAAGTGCATTGACTTGTGCAACAGAAAGAAAAAAAAGAAAGATGACTGTACCACAACCAATTTGCTTTGTGCTGGTGTAACTTGTCCTGCTCCCTTCTTCCTGTAAAAGTATTTCATTTTGTACAGCCCCTTGGAGCTCCTTTTTATCTGCTAGATGGGATGCTACCTGATTCATGAATCATTGAATAAAGCCAATAAGATCTTTAAAATTCACTCAGTTGACTTTTGTTTTTTAACACCTCCAAGCCTCAAAACTCATCAGCCATTTTAGGTACCTCTCTCTCCTTCCAACACCGAGTCCGTTAAATAAAATAGCTGCCATCCAAGCAGCAGTTATTCTGTTCCAGGCATTGTGCATGGCCTTTATATACATTGTTACTTAATCTTCACATGAGATAGATATTATTATTATCCCATTCTGCAGATTAAAAAAAAACAAAACAAAACAAAACAGAGGCACCGGAAGGTTAAGTAACTTGACCAAACTCATATAGATCGTAAGGAGCAAAACAAGGGTTCAAACCTGAGCACTCTGAACACCCAAACCTCCACCCTTAACCATCGTACAATGCTTCTACTTTGATTCAGCAATTTTTTGCTCATGAAAGACACCACTTGGAAGAGTAGTTCATCCTTCAGAAGGTCCAATAAACAAGCTCCAGTCCCTCAGAACTTCGTATATGCACATTTTTTCTCCATTCCAGCACTTGGAGTATGTGGGAACCTCGTACACCATGGTGCTGGTGTTTGCTCTCAGAGTTACCTCCCTTCTCTACATCTTAGCAACTCTCTGACATGGTGAGAGTCTGGGGCTGTTGCCACAATCTTCCGGAAAAGAGAAGCTTCTTGGCTCTAGCATGTTCTTAACGCTCAGAGGAAGAGCTGTGGGGCCAATCTGTCACTGTGTCTAAATTTAGCACCATCTGCCAGGAATATTTCAAGCTGCCTATTTTAGTACATGCTGTTTTGTGCAAATGCCACTGTCCCACCACTAGTTCGTGGGAAACCAAGGGCATTAAGTGGGTTTTCTGGTGTTTATGTTAAGTGTTGCGAGTTGGCCCCTTGGCCAACCTTCAGATGAAATAGGGGAGAGGATGGAGGCAGGGTTTTCCCAGGGTGTCAGTCCCAGGGCCTACACTTTTAGTGGCTCAAAAGTTATCCAAGAGCGGCAACTCCAGAGGAGATAGTGGAAGTCCTGGCAGGGGAATATAAAAGGCCCAAGGCCCTTATCCAGCATCCCTGAGACAACATGGTAGGCTTGCCCATTTCAGAGCTTCCCACTTGGGCTCTGTAAATTCCTGTATAGACTCTTACAGCCTTAACCAATCCCCGTACAGCCTTGTCGATCTGTATCAGTGAAAGACAAGAGCTCCCATTGACTGAGGGTTTCCCCTGTGCCAGTTTTCAGTGCTGGCTTGGACATACCCCATTCATTTTGTCCATATGACATGCCTATGAGGTGGTTCTATTCCTAGTTCCCCTTTACACCTAAAGAAACTGAGGCTTAGAAAGGCTGACAGACTTACAGAGTCACAATTAGAACTCAGGCCTGCCTAAAGCCAGACCTCATGATTTTAACCATGATCCTCATACTGACACATTCTATGTACCCTACCCATACGGTCTCCCTGTTTTCTTCCCCCAACTTCAGACACTCTATTTTTTTTGCATATATTTCCATCTCCAGCTTATTTTCCAGACTCAATGCTTAACTGAATTTGAGGGGTTCTGACCACAAGTTTGTTATCCAACCCCACTGTGAGTAAATACCCCTCCCAGATTGGGCCCAGCCAAGTGAGATGATGGGGCTCTGGGATTTGCCCTGCCCCTGAGTAAGTACTGGTGGGCAGAAGCAGTTGGGCAACCTTTTAGGAGAGGTTGCCCCAGCTGCAGAGGTGAGTTTGACTGGCTTTCCATCTGACAAGGACTGCTGGAAAAGGAAATGCCACCAGGGACTGGCATGGGGCTGGGCCTGAGAAGACAGACAACAATGGGGTGAAATTCATTAATCCAGCTGTCCTAGGTGACTTATTAATCTTCAGAGTAGCTGAATCTAGGCAAATTCTGAATTGTGATAATAGGAAAATCTTGAGATTTATATATATACATGTTTTTCTAACCATAATTCCCGAAGATAAGGACATTTCACTAAATCACCCTAGGGTGAAGGTTAGAAGAAATGGCTACACACTTGCTGTGATTTGGTAGGTTGGAAATAGTCTTTGGGAAGAAGAGGGACTGGCAAGTGTGAATGGCACAGAAGAGAGATTAGAAATCAGATCTTCTAATAGACAATTGCATATCCCATCTGTTTCAGTTACTTATTCCTATAGAACAAGCATCCTTAAACTTAGTGGCTTAAAACAAGAATGATCATTTTATTATTGTCCCTCATGGATTTTTGGGGTCTTACTGGCTTGTGGTTCTCACTGTGGTCTCCCCTGCAGTTATAGTCAGACAGTGGTTGAGGCTGGAGTCATCTCAAAGGCTTCCTCCTATGTCTGGAAGTTGGGACCTTCGGCTGTCATCTGGGACCTTAGCTCAGCTGTCAGGACATCTACACATGGCTTTTCCACACGGTTTGAGATTTTACACAGGATGGGAGCCGTGTTCCCGGAGGGAGAGACCTAAGAATGAGGTAAATGAGGTAAACGCTGTCTCGCCTTTATAACCAAGACTTGGAAGTCACATGGTGTCCCATTATAGTCCCATAATAGTCACAGACCAGTCTAGATTCAAGAGGAGAGAACATGGACACACTCTTCAAAGACAAAATATCAACATCAATTTGTAAGAGGGGCATGTGAACTGGGATATATATTATAGTGACTATCTTTGAAATATACAATCTTCCATACCAATTGCATTGGACAAGGGGAAGAACTTGGGTTTGGAAGAAGTTGGGCGAGGTAGGGTGGCTTGTATTTGAGTTCTAGAGGGCTAGCATGGCAGCGGAGAACCAAGGCTCCGAGAAGTTTCTTCATACAGTCAACAAATGTTGAATCTCATTGGGTACTCACCACAAGCCAGAAACCGGGGACACAGCAGTGAATAAGAGACAAGGCCCTGGTCTTCATGTAGGTTACAAGCTGGTAGGGAAACAATGACCAGCTGCTCAAATAAATACAGAAATGCCATGAGGAACTATAAAGTTGGAAAGGACATTAACAATATTAGAGGCAGTGTCTATTTTAGATAAAGTGCTTAGAGAAGACCTGTCTGAAGTGGGAACATTTGAACACAGACCTGAATGAACGGAGGGAGGGAGGGAGTGAAGTATGCAAACATTTGAAGAAAGGGCAATCCAGACTGAGGGAAGAGCAGGTATAAATCCCTGTAGAGGGGTAAGCTTGGTGTATTCATACAGGAAGTCCGGTGCAGCTAGATTGAGTTGGATTGAGTTAGAGAAGGGTAGGAAATGAGGTACAAGAAGTTGCCAGTAGTTGGGCTTAATTCGAGGCAAAATCCATTTCTAAACATTTTTTTTGGTTGATATTTGTTTCCCTAAGTGTTAGGATGGAAGGACAAATTCTCAATAGAAAGTATCCATCATTAATTTAGGCCTCCTGTTTTCTCAATGTAGTAAATGACCATTTTCCACTGGGGACAGGGCTGACTGAATACAAATTTCGGAAGAATATCTCTGACATGAATGTAGAAGCATCTGGCTGCCCTCAGGGTACCTTCCCACCACTCGCCACAGCCAATCTGGTCTTTGTCAGGGCATCTTTCTTTTCAGAGAGTAACTATGACAACAGAACGTGATGCTGTAGGTCTGCAGCCCTCTATTTGCACACAAAATATGTGGTGCTATCAGAACACAGAATTATGAATCAGGATAGCATCAGTCTCTCCCTTTGGAGTGAACAAGTTATCTGCTATTTGATTCAATTAATGTTTTGTTACTGGCTTTGTTTTTACTAGGACTCTCTCATAACAAGATGAGTAGTATGTTCCTTAATCTATAGCGTTATTTCCTAAGCTAATTTGATCAAGACCTCTGTATTCGTTTTCTAGTGCTGCTGTAAGAAATTATCAAAAATTTAACAGTATAAACAACATAAATGTATTATCATACAGTCTGTAGATTGGAAGTCTGATGTAGGGCTCACCAGGATAAAATCTAGGTGTCAGCATACCTGTGTTCCTTTCTTGAGGCTCAGTGAGAGGAATCATTCCCTTAGTCATTCTGGTTCTTGGCAGAATTGACTTCCTTGTGGTTATAGGACTGAGGTTTCCATTTCCTTGCTGGCTGAGAGCCATTCCCAGCATCTTCTAGAGGCTTTCCAAATTCCTTGGCTCCTGGGCTCTTCCCATGTCTTCAAAGTCTGTGCGATGGATCAAAACCCTCTTAAACTGTACATCTCTCCCTCTTCTTCTTCTGTCTCATCTCTCTTGGACCACAGTCAAGAAAGATATTCAACAACTCATGTGTTAGATTGGGCCCAGTTGGATAATCCAGCATAACCTCTACATCTCAAGGTCCGTACTCTTAGTCACATCTGCAAAGTTCCATTTGCTATGTAAGGCAAAACAGTCATGGGTTCCAGGGACTAGGGTGTGGGCATCCTTAGGAGAGACATTGTTCTGCCTACCATTCTCTAACCCCCCAATAAACTAGAGCTTAATGGAATATAGTTTGAGAAGTACTGCTCTGGAGGTATCAAAAGGGCTGACTTTTAGACAGGAAAGACACTAATTCTTTGGGGGCAGCAGTGACCACAGCCAAAGGCCTGGGTGAGCAGGAGACCAGGTGCAGGCCGGATTCCTCCATGCGGTTGGGAATGGAGGCACAGAGGAACAAGGCTTCAGTGATAGATTTACTTTCTTGCCAAACCAGTGTATGAATCAGGTAGGTTTTTGGATTGGGCTGGTCTGTCAAGAACTTCTGCCCCTTAATGCCCAAAAGGAGAGGGAGGGACTGCTACTGTACCAGGGGCTTTTCCCAATCACCTGATATAATAGTCACGCTAACTTGTGAGGATGAACCCTGCATTTGAACCTACGTGTGATGGATTCATTTGCTGTCCCACCCTCGTCCCTTTTACCATGCTGGCGTACCCTGCCTACAGCAGCCATGTGCTAACAACAGCTCATAGCTTCCCTTACAGCTAATGGGAGGTGACTCGGCTGTGAGGTCAAGTCTCCCCAACACACACACACACACACACACACACACACACACATCTTCCCAACCCACAGAAGTCTGGCCCTCATGCCTTGTGGTGAGAACGTTTCTGTGATATCACTTATGCCTCAGAGTTTTCTACGGATCAAGTCTGGCATTTTCTGAGACCACATCCTTGCTCCAGTCTTCCCTTCACTTTTCTGCTTCCCTTCGTCACATACAGGTTTTTCCTGAATAAATCAATACATCACGTGTCCCCAGAACTTTGCCTCAGGCTTTGTTTCCAAAGAACCGAACCTAAAATGTGATAACATTAATTTGTATCTGGGGACCCACAAAATGGAGGCCACTTCGGTGACCCTGCCTATATCACAAATCTGAACCTAAGTCAGCCTGCATTTACAGGAAGCACTTGTCAAGGAAACTTAACAAACACCAATCACAGTCCCCCAACTCAGCTTTAACTAGCTTACCTTACCCTAGAAAATAAGACCGGCTTCTCTTCTCAGGAAATCCCCGATGTCCTAGCCACCATGTCCCGCGACACGACACCTCTACCAATGCTAACACTTGCTCGTGCCCAGAGTCCCTTGGGAAGATTCATCCACTGCTGTGAGGCACCGCACTTTCCCAATCCATGTCTCCCTAACTCCAGAGTTCTTGCTTTTTGCAGGTTCCGGGCCTCGAATCAGACGGCACCCAGAAAAAGCCTGGAGAAAATGACACACCTTGTGCCTGTCCCCTTACAGGTATGTGGTCGAGCAAATAAAAGGAAGCTCGATTGTTTATTTGCAGAAGTAGGGTGGGAATTCCATGCAGGAGTCTAAAGACTTCATCTGTGGGAAAGAATGAGAAGCCGAGAATACAATGCAAATACAATGGTCCTCTCCAGTGCAAGCTCCTTGGGGGAAGGACTGAGTCCACTGAGTCTAGCACCATCGCTGGCACCTGGCAAATCTGCCGCTTACTGAATGAGTGAGGAAATGAAGCAGAGAAGAGCAATAGGGGGTAAGGTCTCTGTGAACCAGGAGGTTAAGCAGCAGAAAGTTGGGGAAAGAGGGTCTGTTCTCAGTAACACCTGCTCCTTTGCACCCTCCCAAACCCCTCTGTGATAACACTTCCCGGAACCTGCTTGTAGTTCCCAGGAATCCGTGGACACAGTCCCTCACCTGGAAAAGGGGCATTTCTGGTCAGCCCTTCCTCCACGGCCAAGATGGAGTGCCAGCAGCCCGCTCTTTTCCTGGGACACGTCCGGCCTATTAGAGACCTAGGGCGCCTTTAGGTTAGGCTTAATTTATTTTATTCGAATGTTATTTAAACGTATACAATAACACACCAAGTATTAATCCATTTTACGTTAATGCTTAGTAAGTACTCAAACAAATAGACCCTGTATATTGTTCCCCTCTAGGCAGCAAAGCCCTGGAGAGT
This sequence comes from Paguma larvata, assembly GCA_030068075.1. Taxonomy (NCBI): domain Eukaryota; kingdom Metazoa; phylum Chordata; class Mammalia; order Carnivora; family Viverridae; genus Paguma; species Paguma larvata. The sequence continues at coordinate 20,180,791 of CM057840.1, forward strand.
CGAAGCTAAGGGTCCTCACCTTGGACGCCCCCATCGTGCCTGTCACATTGTAGATGCCCAAATATGTATTCATCTGAATTGTCTTGAATTCTTAGGTAGTCATGGCCCAGCCTGGGATCCTTCTCCAAGGATTATCTAGAATTAGAAAAAGAGACTTTGAGGAAGAGAGTGTTCCTGACAACACGCGTCACCGGCTAGCCTTGGGAAAGGACTGGGAAGCTTTGGCAACCTCCTTCCGAGGCTGGACTCCAAGCCCCACTCCGTAATGTAGGTAAAAGCATCTGATTCAGAAAGTAGCAAAATCATGGAGCAGCATGCCAAGTTCAGAATCATTGAAGCAAGTGGTGTAAATGATGAAATCGAAAAGACAGAGACCTTTTTAGAAAAAGCCAGGGTATGCAGAAGTGACAGCGCCGAGAGCCGGCTTTGGGTAGAAATGACAAGTCCTCCCCAGTCCCCTTGCAGGAGGGCCTTGGTGAGTGGCTTTTAACTAAATGCCCTTTGAAGTTGCTGCAAGAGCCGCCTGCTGGATCAGCTAAGGCTGGAAGTTCCTCGTGACCATTTGTAACATAACTGAGGTTCCCACATCCTGTCTGCGCAGGCCGCTCCTAGGGTCAGACAAAATGCACCCGGGGTGCTCCACAGTTCATTCGTGTTTATGTTTTCTTCCCTTTACTGCCCTTGTTCTTTTGCTCTTCCAGAATTGCCAGGCTTGCCACTCATTGAACAGGAAACTTTGTTTCCTCCCATAGTGTTTGCTACTTCCTCTGTGTGCTGGTTTCCAGCCAGTGAGAAGCCCAACCCATTACTGGTCTGTGGTGGGCTCTGGGCAGCAGACTCTTGACTCACCCGTGTTCTCTCCCCACCCGCGTGCCTGAGAGGAGTGTTTCGGACAGAGTCCCCAAATGTCTGCTAAACCGCAGGGTGTTTTCAGTGACCAATGCCTTCCCAAGCCGGGGCATCCTTCCATACATCACTGAGTTGGGGTGGAGGGAGGAAGGAGCCGCCATTTTATACATGCCCATCCATGCCAGGAACTGGACTAGGCGCCCAGAGGAACGGCTGGAATTCTCACAGCCACCTAGGGAGACTCAGTGCAGTCCTGGCTTTGCAAATCAGAGCACTCAGTTGCCTGAGACACAGCGAGGACGTTCAAGAGCAAGGCCTCAAGTCCAGGTCTCTGGCCCCAGCATCCACGTCCTTGAACCAGCAGAGGGATTTTAGCTTCTCTGCCCACACCCCCACCCTGCAGAAGGGAACTTGTTCTCCCCACTTCCCTCTCCCCCCCCCAACTCCTGATTCATGAAGAAACTAATGAATTCATGATGTGTAAAGAGTTTTGTTCTGTAGCTCTGCTCAGATAGGCTTCAGCTCAAAACACAGCGTCCATTCATGCCAGATTCTCCAGGACACTTCCAATTTCATACAATGTTACAATTCTTAATAAATTCATTTTGTTACATTTACGATAAGTATGCTTTCATTTTATGCCATTTTAAGGCATTCCATGTACAGAAATTCAGAAGCTAGGAAAAAAATTTTCTCAGGTGCCATGCCCTGACTTTTGAATCAGAAAATGCTTGTCTCTCTGATGCACACGCCCAGTCTCTAACACAATCGTCTTCGCTCATCTATCAGCATCTTTTTAGGGAGCAAGTTCTCTGTTCCACGCCCTGGAAATGCTGTGGTGCATCCCTCTTTGTAGCCCAGCCCCAGGATATTCCAGCGCCTTCTCCAAACAGATTCTCGACACGCAGTCTCAACCTCTCCCCCTCTCTTCCATACTGAGAGTCAAGTATGACTTGTCAACCTTGTCGCCGATGAACAGCCGTTCCTGCCCTGAGACTTCCTTCTCCCACTCCCCTTCCAGGGACACATGGGGCAAAACCCCGAGTGGACAATGAGGCTGAGTGCTGTGTGTTGGTGCCCAAAAGAAAGTCCTGCCTCTGCTCCTCCCCAGTCGCCCACCTCCGGCTGACTTCCCTCCCTCCCTATGGATGGGGCTCCACACATATTGCCTCCAGCTCCCCTGAAGCCCACTCTTTCCAAACCATTGAGTCATTTCCTCTCAGGGACTTTCTCATTAAAACCTTCCTGTTTGCTTTTGCTCTGGAGCCCTACTCCGAGTTGCTGTTTCCTTCTCTGTCCCCACTGAGCTGTAATTAATGGCCCAGCACCTTCCAGCCCTCCCTCCCATTGCCGGGTTCCTTCCCACTCTCCTCTCTTGGCTGGAGTCTCCACACCTTGTACACATTTGTGCAAAGCCCCAGGGTTCCTAAAGCTGTGAGGGAAGTGGGGGATACCGCTCTTGTCCTACAAAGTATCGCTTGAAGGATAAATTGGGAAGATGAGTGTCTACAAACAGGCACCAGGGAGCAAAGCCTCCGACCAACAGCTTGTCCCGGATCTAACTGACACAGCAAGCAGAGCAGGTGGGGAACGATAACATTTGATTAATGCACTCTGAGCTGCTCGACCCTGAGCAGCTGCTGAATCCCCCGGAAGATGGCTGCCGTCTCTGTGGAGCCCCAGTTTGGAGTGTCGCAGGCACATCTGAGACCTGCTGACCTGGGGACAGTTTGCTGTGTGGTCGGCAGCACCAAGGCAGGACTGGGTGAGGCAGAAGAGGCCAGAGGACATTGGGGCTTTCTGATTGAGTGATGGGGCGATGGAAAGAGTACAGAGAAAGAAAGGAAATGATCAGACCGAACGTGGCACCTGTGTTCTTCCTTCAGGCTTATTTTTTCAGGAAGGCAATTCTCTGATCCGGCCACACAAGAACTGTTGTCTATTTCTCATTACGGGTACAGCCCCAGAACATTCCAGGCCCTTCTCCACGCAGGTTGTGGATCAAATGGAATATCATGGGCTGTACTGAGAACAGTGACCTTTTCGCCCTGCGGGTATTTGATAAATGTTCACTGAAGCAAGTCAAACTGAAGTTCAAAAAGTATACGTGACCATAAACTAAACTCAGCCACTGACCCCGGACCTTCCACTGTCTATTCACTTCGTCACACCACTTATCATGAAGAAAAACCCACGGGAGATACTCCCAGGGCAATGGGCCGTTGGCCACCCCTCAAATCCCATCATGTGGGTGGCCTCCTGGTCGATAACGTGTGAATCCCACACGGTCTAGCGCCTGCCAACGTGGCTTTGCGGAGCTTAAAAACCAGCACACTGTCCCTTGGAAACCCTGCTTTCCAAGTATATTTATAATTGTTAATCATCACCAGTTTGGTGACTTGAACAGAAGATGAGAGTTGCCTGGTTTTGGTCCGGGCTCCTGAGTGTTCCCTCTGATTCGGAGGAAGCCAGCCTCAGCCCTGCACGGGATCACCGACCTCCTCTGTGCTCCTCCCTGCTCCCTCCTCTGTGGCCTGGACATCCTGTGCCATCATCATCCATAAATGATCCTACTTTCTCGACTCAGGTTTTCGATTTCTCCATTCCCACTGGCCTTCTCCAGGCCACCGACACATTGCTTAACTCTTTGTTCTCTGACTGCTTCTAGAGCCTTCCCTTTTATATCCTGCAGGGGGTGCCACTCTCGCTGGGTAAAGGAGCAGGGTTCCCGTGTTTCCCTAACCTGGAACATACCTGAGTGGCAACTTTTCACTGTCCACCTCCTTGTGCATAGATGGGCACCGCGGCTGGCTTCTAATTACCGTCTTGTGTCCTTCCCCCATTACCAACTCCTTACAAGAACCATCTCTCGTTCCTTATTCCTCCACGTGCAAAAGTCTTTTTTGACTTCCTACTGTGCAGTCGGTGACCTTTTACTCTTCATCCTGCTTGCCCATCCTTAGCATTTGATACACCTGACTATCTTTCCCTTCTGGAAACACTCTCCTTCCCTGGCCTTCTTGCTTCTTCTATTCTTTCATGGCTCGTCCTGTCTATGACCAGCTCTCCTTCCTCAGTCTTCTCTCTGAAATCTTGACATTTCTGAATGCTGTGTTCTTAGCCTTCTTATTCTGGGTAGCCCCTTCCCTGAGCAATCTCATTTACTCCCATGGCTTAGGCTAAAACTTATATACTGATGACTCTTTCCTTTTTATTAAATTAAAAATCTCTAATAATTGGGGCGCCGGGATGGCTCAGTTGGTTGAGCGTCTGACTCTTGGTTTCGACTCAGGTCATGATCTCATGGTTCACGATATCTAGTCCTGTGTCAGGCTCTGTGCTGACAGTGTGGAGAGTGCTTGGGATTTTCTCTCTCCCTCAATCTTTGCCCCTCCCCTGCTCTCGCTTGCTCTCTCTCTCTAAAAATAAATAAATAAACTTTAAAATATATATATTTTAAAAGTATCTTATAATTTAAAGCATCACATGTACAGGTAAACAAGTAAGAAACAAATAACAAATAAGAAAATAAAAACACTCTTTCTACCAACTAGAGACTACCACTGTTAATCTTATCGTATAACCCTTCTGGAATTTTGGTGTATTCTTACATATCTTTTTCAAAAGGAGAAAAATACTATTTTTTTAAATTGTTACAGACTGTTTTGTAATTGCTTTCTTTCTAAGGTTAATAATCTGGAACTTTCCATGTCAATACATCTAATCTCCTACCCACTCCACATTTTATTACCTCAATCATCCCCCAAATGTCCTCTCTACCTGGCTTGTCCAGTTAAGGACCAATTTAGGCATGAATATACATCATTGTCATTGCATGGATATTTCTTACGCTCTTTTTCCAAGCATAGACATGATATCATGCTTGTTAAATGGATTTGGGCAATTATCTATAAAACTTCCCATCTTCTTGATGTGACTAGTTCCTTTTCTGTGGTATTATTTAGGTTGTTTCTCTAACCCACTTAATTTCTTATAAGATGGAAGTGAAACACAAAGGCATAATGAATTCAGGTTAACCTCGTTAGCTAGATTGTATCCTAGGAGATATGAACTTCATAGTGTGTTTTGTCATAAGAGATGTATGTTCTGACTGACCCACTATTAGGGATCTTAGCATTGAACTTAAGGCAAAAGATAGTCTTATCCTTCCACGGTAGCATTAAGTTTTCACCCTCGTGTCTAGAAAGTAAACTGTGTGGTGTTATTTTGGCAATACTATACAAGTGTCTGATGCCCCAATAACCTTATGCCTAAAGCTTTTAACACCAGTTTATACCTGAGTTGATACTCCAGTAAGAGTTTAAAGTGATTATCAGCTAGAGTTCTTCTTAGGGTATGGATGCCACATTTTAGTTAATGAAAAGCTAATTAAGAAAATTTTTATGAAGAACCTATTTCCTGAGGTGTGGGCAGGACTACCCGTATTTACAGCCATAAAACACTGACAATCATCATTCTGCTGGTTACAGAAGAATCAGCTTCAACGAGGTAAAGTGAAAAAGAATGAGTTCTGGAGTCAGAAAGACCAGAGTCCAAAACGTAGGCTACGCTTCTTACTGACTGTGTGAAATTAGACAAAGTCACCTGGCCTCTGAGCCTCAGTTTCTTCCCCTGTAAAACAAGGAAAGTAATAGAATTTACCTCATAATTTATTTTCAATATTAAATGCTGAAGTGCCTTAGCATGGTGTTGGCAAGCCTATGACCTCAGTAGTTTTTTGTTATTACTCTCAGCGATCCTAGCTGCCTATGGTAGGCAGGATCCCCCAGTGCGGTGCCCGTATACTCCCCCTGGGTTCAGAGAGACCTCTGAGTAGAGTGAAGCATCACCCCCATGGTTATGTTATAATATGGCAAAGAGGGAGCTTACCAGAGCAGACCTGACCTGGTCAGGTAAGCCCTTTAAAAGCAGAGAGCGTTCTCCGCTGGTCACAGAGAAGAAGTCAAAAAAGTGCATCCCACTGGCCTGGAAAGAATTAAAAACATCCGTGTGGTGAATGGCCTATGTGGCAAGGAAAGCCACTGGCCTCTGGGAGCTGAGCGTGATTCCCAGCTGACAGCTGGCAAGACGATGGGGAACTCATTCCTGCAGCCACAAGGAACTGAATTCTGCCAACAACTTGAATGAGCTCCGATGAAGACCTCGAGCCTCAGATGAGAGCTGCAGCCTGTCCTGGATTGCAGTCCTGTGAGCCCCTGAGCCCAGATCCCATGAGGCTGTGCTTCGGATCCTGATCCACGAAACTGTGAGATAATAAATTCGTGTTGCTTTAATCTGCTTAGTTTGTGGCAGTTTGTTGTCAGCAATAGAAGACTAGAATCCCATCTAGAGTTAATCACCGCTGCTTCGGCTGTTCCTGCTGTGCCCATTTCTGTGGTTAATGGCTGTCCTCTAAAGCAGTACTTGATTGCATAAATCATGACATTGCAAGAATGACAAGAGGTGTCATTCTTCAATACAAACCCCTTAGAATGTAAATATTCTCTCTGGCTTCCACTGCTAATGGACTGGTGGTGGTCATGGGGAGGAATGGTTCATAGACCTTTGTGGCTTTAGAAAGGAACAAAAATATCATCGGGACTGAGTCTTTCCTGGAAGACTCAACTCATTATGCAAAAAGCTCTTTTCTTCGTGGGTTTCCTGTTTGACACTGCAAGTCTCTACAAAGGGCTTATGTGAATCCAAGGCCAAACTCATCCAAATGACCTGGTGAATCGTTTAAGTCTCAGTGAGTTTACAGTATGTTGGGGAAAGCAGACATTAAACAAGCCACATGAACTCACCATTATAAGTTGTATTGTGTGCCTTAAAGAACAAACATCGAATTATGAAGGCTTTCCTGAGGAAATAATCCTTGAGGTGAGGTCAAAAGGATGAACAGGGGTAGACTAGGCAAAGGGATGATGATGATGATGATATTCCCTGGGAGTAGGAACAGCTTATGGAAATGTCCTGAGGCAGGAAGGGTCATGGCAATTTTAAGGAACCTTAGGACTGATGAGCTGGCGAGAAGAGCACGTGTGAGTTGAGGATGGAGAGATAGGGAGCAGCAAGTCTTACAGGTCCTGTTAGGCAGTGCTGAGGATATCAGTCTCGGTCAGGTTTCCTCTTTATGAAGACCACCCTGACTGTGATGGAATGTATGGAGCAGGGACAGGTGCAGAGAAGCTAGTTAGGAAGCAACTGTAGCAATCGAGACAGAAGGTCAGGATGGCTATGACGAGGATCATGGTGGTAGAGAAGAAGAGAACTTAGATAAAACAAATCTAATTTAGAGATTTTTAATGTTGCCAGTTTTTAAAAATTAAGAAAACATTTTCGGATCGTCTCTATCTTTCCATGGAGAATTCACACTCATTCATTTACTTACTTGATAAATATGTGTGTTGTGTTATTTTTATGTGCCAGGCACAATTCTAGGCATGGGAATATAGTAGCAAATAAAAAAGAACAAAAAGCCCTGCTTCCAAGGAGCTCTCAAGGAAGTTAAACAAGAAGCAAGAAAAATAAGGAATATGTGAAATATATTTGATAGTGACAACTGCTAAGGAGAAAGTTAACGTTGAAGAGGGAGGAGTGCCTGGGTGGCTCCATCAGTTAAGCGTCAGACCTCAGCTCAGGTCGTGAACTCATGGCTCATTAGTTTGAGCCCTGGGCTTTGTGCCGACAGCTCAGAGCCTGGAGCCTGCTTCGGATTCTGTATCTCCCTCTCTCTCCGCCCCTCCCCTGCTCACACTCTGTCTTTCTCGCTCTCAAAAATAAATAGATATTAAAAAAAATTTTAAGTTGAAAAGGGAGAAAAGGATGTGTTAGAAAAAGATGACATCATATATGTCCAGACAAGATCTCACTAAGAAGGTGACATTGGAGAAAAGATCTGAAGGAGGTTAGGGATCAAAGCATGCAGCTATTGGGGGTGGGGTGGGTCGGGGAAGAGGATTATAGCCAGAGGGAACAGCAAGTACCAAGCCTCTGTGGCAAGAATGTGACTGGTGTTTTCCAGAGGGCATCTATGGCTGGAGAAGAATGGGCAAGGGAATGTATCAGTCTTCTATCCCACAAAAATGGTGAGCAACAAGCAATCTCAGTGGCATACAATAGCATTTAGTTTTGCTCAGGAGTCTAAAGATCACTGGGGTGGTTCTGTTGAGATGAGCTGAGTTTGTCAGGGCTCACTCAATGCCTAGGCAGTCGGCTGCAAGTCGGCACAATTTTGCTGATCTTGTCTGGGCTCACTCACACGTCTCAATCAAGACGTTGACTTAACTCTGCTCCATATGTCTGTGTGCCTCGCAACTTCCAGTAGGTTGATGTTCTGTTCTTATGTCATAGCAGGAGTATGGAAGGAGGAGGGAGAGGAGAAAAAGAAAAAAGAGAAAGAAAGAAAGGAAGGAAGGAAGGAAGGAAGGAAGGAAGGAAGGAAGGAAGGAAGGAAGGAAGGAAGGAAGGAGAGAAACAGAAGAAGAGAAGGGGAAAGAAAGAGAGAGGGGAGATGGGGAGGATGGAGAGTACTCAGTACACACAAGACCTCTGAAGGTCTGGGTTCAGAACTGAAACAATGGCACATTCTATTGAACAAAGAAATTCGTGAGACCAGCTTAGTTTCCAGGGATGGAGAACAAACTTCTTTATGGGGAGACTCTCGAAGTCACACTGCAAAGGGTGTGAATATAGTGAGGGATGAGAATTAGGGCCAATTTTTGTCATTAGTCTATCACATTAAACTCGTAGGAGATAAAGTCAAAGAGGTGATGGGAATCTAGAAGGTGTGGGGCATTGCAGGCCAGAGTAAGTCCTTTGGCGTTTACTCTGAGATGAGAAACCATTGGAGGGTTTCCAAGAGAAAAGTAACACAACCTAACTTCTATTTTAATGGAATCACTCTGGCTGTTAGGTTAAGATTAAAGTGGGCAAGGAGACAGTGGGGAGGCCACTGCAGCAGTCCAAGCAAGAAACAATGGTGGGTTGGCCTGGAAAATAGTCATAGTAGTGTTGAGAAGTGGTCTCCCATCTTGGCTCATGGAAGAGAGAATTGACACCACATTTTGGTGTTTTCTTCATATGAGGAGAACTGCGGGGGAGGAAGGTTTCTCCTCTCTTTCTCCTCCCCATTGCTCACTCCTTCTCAGACAAAAAAAAAGCAAATGTGATTGGCAAGAGTCTGATATTTCCTAGGACATGCTTTACTAATGGGCAGAGACTTACACTGTCTGCTGAGCAAAACCAGTCCAGGATGTTCCCTTCACTGGAAGGGTGCTGCTAGATCATGGGCTCCTACTCTACCCCTGGGAGTTGAGGGTGTGAGGCCAGTCTGGTCCTTACAGCTGCCTAGTGCATGAACTTGGGTTGACTCTGCTTACCCAGCTCTCAGATATACACTGGGTGAGCAGATCCCAAAGTCTGGTTGCGGTGGGGGTAAGAGGCTTCATCTGACCTCAGCCATGTTCCCTTGCATTCAGAATCACGGGCCAGACAGTGCCCCACTTAGCTCCCTTTGTATGAGTTCCCCCACTGGTGACGAGAGGTGAGTCACAGAACCTGAAGCCCTAATATCAACACCAAGCTCAAATGAGAATTCACTGCCATGTTCATCCTTGGCAGAGTCTTCCTTTCTTTTTTCTGGTTTTAGGGTAGCTTCCTTTATCCCTCGATCCCTTTCTCTGAGCCATGTTTGAAAGAATGTGAAATTACATTTTTATTAGTAATGTCTCCCTTGGTTTCAAGTAACAGAAACACATTTAAGCTCTCTTAAAGACAAAGCTAGAATTTATTTTGAAGAAACAAATTTGTCTCAGGACCCAAGGGCAGGTAGATAGTAGACTTCAGAAATAAACTACGGCGTGCATGGCTGGCTCAATGGGTTAAGCATACAGCTCTTGGTTTCAGCTCAGGTCATGATCTCATGGTTTGTGGGTTTGAGCCCCACATCAAGCTGTCAGCACAGAGCCTGCTTGGGATTCTCTCTCTCCCTCTCTCTCTCTTTCTGTCCCTCCCCTGTGTGCTCTCTCTCTCTCTCTTTCTCTCAAATAAAGTTATTTAAAAATTTTTAAAAAGAGATATAAACTACAGCCAGAGCTTCAAATGCAGTCAAGACTTTCCCTCCCATCCCTAGAGGAGGTGACCACGTGCCCTAGGTTGTGCAGAACTAGTTTACATCTGTCGGATGTAAACACCAGGCAGAAACCACACAGTGACTTAAATAAGGGATGCTTCATATAAATATTTTTAAACTTTTGATAAAAGAGCAATTATAAGATACAGGAAAACTCTATGTGGTATCCTAGGGCTGAGGGAGAGTACCTAAGGAGGGACAGATATAAAAGGGGACTCCCTTCCCAAGGCTGGAATTGCAACCCCTGGATGGCAGAGAGATTCGCCCAGAGCAGAGTTGGTCTGCAATCCGTGAGCAAGCAGGAGGCAACTCTCTGGGGCACAGGTTGGGCACAGAAAATCTGCAGCCAGTCATCTGGCACGTGGGCACAGAGAAAGAGTGGGGTACCATTGTAGACAGGAGGCCTGGAATATACCGTGTCCATGTCAAGACAGGCAGGTGATCGCTGGCCAGGTTGGGGCTGTAAAGTCACCAAGCGACTGTGAGTTCTGCTCATGTTCTGCTGGGTCAGAGTACCACCAACTGACCGTGCAGCCGCCAGAACCAGCGGGAAGGCCCCTTCCTCCTGCATTATTCCTCTAGTACCCTCCACTAAGAAAGCTCAACAGGAGTTCTTTGTAGAGGAGAAATGCTTTCAAGCAATTCCACCATTATTGCGGATCCCGTATGAAAGGGTGAATTTGGATCTGAGAGACAATAAATTGCTAACGGATACAGCTCTCAACAGTACCCTGGTACAAATGATTAATTCCCAGAATAGTCAGAGTCATAGAGAAAGAACGTAGAAGAGTAATTACCAAAGGCTGGGAGTGTGGGGGAAATGGAGAAGTATTGTTTACTGGGCAGTTTCAGTTTGGGACGATGGAAAAGTTCTGGGGATGGACGGTGGTGAAGGTTGCACACCAATATAATGCACTGAATGCCACCAAATTATACATTCAAAAAGGATTACAATAGTAAATTCTACATTGTACATATTCTACCACAGGACAGAAAAGGTTAATTCATGGTCACTATATTTGTCTCTCACTTCTCCTCTCTGTACATTGACTTTCTTCTTCCTTTATCTGTCTCTCGTCCACACAATGGAAAATATGGCTTCCTTTCTCAAGAAACTAGCCACACTGAGTCTGCCTCTCACAGCTCCCTCTCACAAATTCTCAGGGAAGTTCTGCAGCTGCTTTGGTCCAGTGCTCACCTTGGCCGTTGGGCCAGTATCATCTGGCACAGACCCGTTTTCGGAAATGTTTGTGTGTGGCGTGAGGGGTAGGATGGAAGCGGGAGAGGAAACTGGACTGACAAAACAAGAGGAATCTACCAGAATCATTTAATGCCCCCCCCTTCTCTCCCTTCCAGAGCTTTAACTAAGTAGGGTAGCCAGGCCAATAAATAAATAAGTAAATATTTAAAATTCACATTAAGAGGGAAACCAATAAGTAAAATAACAGTCAGAGCAGTCACATATTTTTCCTCCTTTCCACCTGTGCTAGTAGTCTGAATTAATACTAGAAGCATATGGCCAAATAATCAGAATTATTCATCAAGCTAATTAACCATATATAGTTTCCTAACTGGCCACAAAATGGTAGAAATATATATATATATATATATACATGAATATATTTATATATATGAAATATATATACATATATACATATACATATGTATATGTATATATGTATGTATATGTATATATACATACATAATGAGATTTAAAAATGTTTTGTGGTTATTACAGTGATTGTCATTTTTTATCTTTGCAGGGACAACTGCTTGAAACGATCTATATTCCCATCTGGTACTTCAGAGAAGCTCTGGCCTTTTTCTCGACAGGCAATGTGCATTGAGGCAACAGATTATCGGATGGAAAAATACAGGCGTTTTCCAAGCCCTAAACACAGAGTGTGCCATCTATTAGCTTGGATTTCTGCCTTAACTATCATCGTACTAATATGTGGTGATTTTTCCAAGAAGAAATCGATCCAAATCTATCTTCGGACTCAGAATCCCGGAAGCCTGGGTTTTATCACTGGCTGGTCGCAGATGCACTTAAAATGGGTAAGTCACCTCTGTCTTTGTCTGAATTTCCCCAGCCTGGCAAATGTACAGTCTGACACTCGCCTTCAGATAATGTTTGCAAAATGTTTGACGGTCCTTGGCGGTAGACAGTAGGTAATTGCAAACAGTTGGATCATTTCTTTCCTGTCCTAAAAATTCTTCTCTTTTTCTAGAAACTATTTTTAAATTAAAAATGTCACATTTAAAGTATGGGCACATGGCAATAAAAATTCAGTTGGTCCTAGAGAGTAATTTTTTTAAAAAGGAAAGGTATTTCTCTATGGCATTCACCAGAAGTAACAGCTTAAGAGTTTCCTATTTTTAATCCTTCTGAGGTGAACCTCCACAACGATAATTTATTATCCCTTTATTTTTGATGTATCAGCTTCAAAGTATAGCCGATGGGCCCCCTTATGAAGGATGAGGAGCTTGGCTCATTTACCCTTTCCTTCCCACTGCCAGATATATTTCATTTTTTATTATTCCTTTAGATACGTCTGTAGCTTTGTACAATATATTCAACCTTCCACTTCTTGATCCATCAATTTTAGGCAGGATTTCATGACTTCCCTCTTAGATAATGAGAGATTTAACAGGCCGACCTTTCCCTCCTCCTCTCATGGTCACAGTATCACAGAGTCAGTTCATCATATAGTTAACTTACATGGTCAAGTGTATAGAATTTATTCTTTCTGATAGAATTAATTTTGGTGTGTTTGGGCCACTTATTAAGTCTAAAAATAGCCAGAATTTATAATATTTTCATTAGATGAATACTAGTGATAAAAGAATTTCATTCCACCCAAACAAAAAAATATATTGATTGATTGCATATGCGGTACCAGCACTGTGCTAAGTGCTAAAGCTACGTCGATGAACAGAACAGAGAAAAAATTCTCTTCCTTTGTAGAGCTTATATTTTAATGTATATGTGTGGACTCAGAGAAAAAGTGATGAAACTATTTCATTTAACCTGTGCTGATAGAAGAAGAAATGCATAGGGGTACCTAGCTGGCCCAGTAAGTAGAGCATGTGACTCTCAGTCTCAGGGTTGTGAGTTCAAGCCCCCGTGTTGGGCACGGAGTCTACTTAAAAGAAAGAAAGAAGGAAAGAAGTGCACATATGTACATTGGGGGGAGGGGGAGAAGTAGAGGAATCAGGGTGCTAAATTTTTATAGTGCATTACTATCATATGCCTTCGCTTTCTCACTAAAATAATAATTTAGAATTTACAGCAATTTAGAAGAAATTTATTTCCTCTTTTTTTAAAATAATTTATTGACAAATTGGTTTCATTATAACACCCAGTGCTCATCTCAACAAGTGCCCTCCTCTGTTCCCGTCACCCACTCTCCCCCTCCCTCACCTCCCTCACCCCTCAGTTTCTTAGTCTTTAAGAGTCTCTAATGTTTTGTCTCCCTCCCTCTCTGTGTCTTTTTCCTTTTCCTCTCTTCCCCTCCCTCACGGTTTTCTGCTAAGCTATTCTTTCCAAGGCTCCTCATTTGCTAATCTAATTTGGGTTGCTAACTTTTGAATCCTGGTTTTCAATATCATTTTGCTGGGGTTGTTGTTGTTGTTGTTATTGTTTATTGCATATATGTTTGTATTGCTTTTATTTTTTCCAGTTTTGCTTTGTATTAAGCACCTGGGCTTGGGCAATTGTTATTTGTATTGCTTGTCTTTCTCTTTTCTTTATCCTTCTGGAATAAATTCTCAAATCGTTATTTCACAAAACATCATATTTCAGATAAGGACTTTATTTTTACCATTTTACTCTCCCATTCCATTGATAGTTTTTGCTGGGTATAAAATTGTTTGTTCAAAATCAATTTCCATTGAACTCTGAATGTGTTTCTCTCTTATCCCAATAGAAAAGTTTGATGCCAACCTGAGTTTTACTCCAGAAAGGCTAACTTGTCCTGCTCACTCATAAGCCTGAAGTATTTTTGTCTTTAGCCTTGGCTTAAACACATTTCCCAAGGATATATTTAAGTGTGAGCATTTTTTATATTGTGCTGGATACCTTCTAGGTGCTTCCATTCATAAGATTCTTATTTGTCTTCTCCCATGATAAAATTTCTTCCATCATATTTTTGGATAAATTCTTGACCTTTTAAAAATCATACTGAGTAGATCTATGCCCTTTTCTATTACTTCTCCATATTTTTCTCATTCTCGTAATTCACTTCTCTGCTTTTTTGCTCTATGTTTTGGGATACTTATCTAACTAGATGAATTCACTGGTGAATTCTACCCAACATTTAAGGAAGAAATCATACCAGTTCTCTACCATCTCTTTCAGAGAATAGAAGCAGAGGGAATGTTCCCTACTTCATTCTATTTGACCAGCATATCCCTAATTCCATAATCAAAGGCATTACACGAAAAGAAAACTATAATATTTCTCACAAATATAGATGCAAAAATCCTCAACAAAATACTAGAGAATTGGACTAAACCATATATAAAAAGGAACTATATATCGTGAACAAGTGGGATTTATCCCAAGTATGTAAGTCTGGTTCAACATTTAAAAATGAAGTAATGTAATCTATCATATCAAGAGGCTAAAGAAGAAAAATCACATGATCGTATCAATAAATGCAGAGAAAACATTTGACAAAATCCAGTACCCATTTGTGAAAAAAATGCTCAGTGAACTAGAAATAGAAGGGAACTTTCTCAACCTGATAAAGAATATCTACAAAAACCCCTACAGTTAACATCATACTTAATGGTAATAAACTTGACGATCAGAGCGAAGTAAGGAAGTACCCTCTCACTACTGATTTTAAACATTGTAACGGAATTTCTAATTAATGTAATAAGACAAGAAAAAGAAATAACAGGTACAAATTGGAAAGGAAGAAATAAAACTGTCTTGTTTGCAGATGACATGATTGTCTATGTAGAAAATCAGAAAGAATCAGTAAGAAAAAAAAAACTCCTAGAACTAATTAAGTGCTTATCATAAGGTTTTAGGATACACAGTTAATATTAAAAAATCAATCATTTTTCAATATACTAGCAATTAACAAGTGGAATCTGAGATTAAAAACAATACTGTTTTTATTAGCACTCCCCAAAATGAAACACTTAGGTATAAATCTAACAAAAGCTGGACAAGATCTTTACGAGGAAAACTACAAAACTCTGATGAATGAAATCAGAGAAGAATTAAATAAACTAAATGAATGACTAAATGAATAACTAATAAAGAGATATTCAGTATTGTCAAGATGTCACTTCTTCCCAACTTGATGTATGAATTCAGTACAATCCAAATCAAAATCCCAGCAGTTATCTTGTGGAAATAGATAAACTGATTCTAAAATTTATAGACAGGCAAAAAACTCAGAATAGCAAACACAATATGGAAGGAGAGGAATAAAGTCAGAAGACTGACACTACCCGACTTTGGGATTTACTAGACAGCTACAGCAATCAAGACAGTGTGGTATCGGTAAAAGAATAGACAAATAGATCCGTGCAACAGAATAGAGAGCCTATAAATATATCCAAATAGATATAGTTAGATGATCTTTGGCAAAAGAGTAAAAGCAGTATAGTAAAAAAAAAGTCTTTCCAACAATTGGTGGTGGACCAACTGGATATCCAGAGGCAAAAAAAAAAAAAAAAAAATAGAATTTAGACACAGACCTTACACTCTTCACAAATATTAACTCACAATAGACCAGATACCTAAATATAAAATACAAAACTAGAAAAGTAGAAAATAATAGGAGAAAACAGCGATCGCCTTGGGTATGGCAAGAACTTTTTAGATACAACACCAAAGGCGTGATCTGTGAAAGAAATAATTGATAAGCTAGACTCCATTAAAATTAAAAACTTGACTTGTGCAAAAGACAATATCATGGGAATGAGAAGACAAGCCTGGGAGAAAATATTTGCCAAAGACATGTCTGATAAAAGACTGCTATCTGAAATATGCAAGGAACTCTTTAAACTCAACAATAAGAAAACTAACAACCGGATTAAAAAATTGGCAAAGACTTTAACAGACACCTCACTGAAGAAGATATACAGATAGCAAATAAGTATAT
Organism: Paguma larvata; assembly: GCA_030068075.1. NCBI lineage: Eukaryota > Metazoa > Chordata > Mammalia > Carnivora > Viverridae > Paguma > Paguma larvata. The sequence continues at coordinate 20,196,898 of CM057840.1, forward strand.
GAAAAGGTGCTCTGCATCATATATTATTAGAGAAATGAAAATTAAAACAACGAGATACCACTACATACCTATTAAAATGGCCAAAATCCAGAACACTAACAATACCAAATGCTGATGAGGATACAGAGCAACGGAAACGCTCACGTATTGGTTGTGAGTTCATCAGTTTAGAAGACAGTTTGGCAGTCTCTTACAAAACTAAACACACTCTTACCATATGATCCAGCAATCATGCCGTTGGTATTTACTCAAAGGAGCTAAAAAATTTTGTCCACAAAACACGTGCACAGATGTCTACAGCATCTTTATTCATCATTGCCAAAACCTGGAAGCAACAAAGATGGTCTTCAGTAGATGAACGGGTAGATAAACTGTGGCACATCTAGACAAGAGAGATTACTCAGTGCTAAAAAGAAACAACCTGTCAAGCCATCAAAAAGACATGAAGGAAACTTAAATGATATTACTAAGTGAAGGAAGCCAACCTGAAAAGGCTGTATACTGTATGGAAACCATATGACATCCTGAAAAAGGCAAAATTATAGAGACAGCAGAAAGATCAGTGGTTGCCAGGGGCTTGGGGGCAGGGAGGGAGGGGTGAATAAGTGCGGCAGTGAAAATACTCTGTATGATACGATTCTGATAGATATATGTTATTATACTTTTGTCCAAACCCAGAGAATGTACGACATCGAGGGTGAACCCTGATGTAAACTATGGCCTTGGGGTGATTATGCTGTGTCAGTGTAGGTTTATCAGTTATAACATGTACCACTTTAGTGGGAGATATCAGTAATGGGGGAGGCTATATATTTGTGGGGGCTGGGAGTATATGGGAGCTCTCTGTATTTTCCTCTGAACCTAAAACTGCTCTTAAAACATTGTCTTTATTTAAAAATTACGCTAATTACAAGAAGCCAGCCACAGAAGAACCAGTATTGTATGATTCCTCTTTTATGAAATGCTCAGAATAAGCAAATCTACAGACAGAAAGTAGGGTAGTGGTTGCCCAGGGCTGGCAGAATAGTAGGTTTAGGGGTGATGGATAAAGGGAACACGATTTCTACTTGGTGATGAAAACATTGTAAAATTGATTGTGGTGATGTTTGTACCAACTCTCTAAAAGCCACTGACTTGTGTACTTCAAAACGTAAGATTGAGTTCAGGAGGCAGTATCCAAGAGGGTGTAAGAACGTAGACTTTGGAATTAGCCTAACCTGAGTACAAATCCTGACTTTACTACATACTGATTCCACATCTGGAAAATACAAATAAAGTTATCACACATACACAGACACAGACACAGACACACACACACACATATACACACACATCCCTCAAAGAGTCTGGACAGTACCCTGAGGAACCAGGGCAGCGGAAGCCAAAGTTCCCACCCTCTGCTCTGCAGCAGCACTCACCTCCCTGGGCACCATGGCAAAGGGCCAGCTCCCTGTTGTCATCGTTGCCTCGGGGAGGGAAGACAGATCAAGTTCAGTGAGAGACCAACTGATTGTCACCTTCTCTTGGCCCTTTCTCTCTCTGTGAGTTCGGTCAATACCAGACCCATGTCCGTAAAGACCATCCCTCAAATTTGAAAAATGGATAGGGGATGAAAGAGAGCAAGAAATGAACTTTAAAAATCTCTCACCACATGATGTTCTAGCAAAGGTCCCAGGTGCACTGTAGACAAGGATTGGACATTTATCAAGTACAAACTGCAGGCTAGGATGAATTACTTCATTGGATGTGGAAATTACAAGTGGTACTTAAATGCTAGCTGCTCTTGGCACGGACAAAGTGGATTAATCATTATGGTGTAATATAAAGTCCAGATGAAACAAAGTCAGCCCAGCAATTTTAGCTGGAGAGGGCAGTGTAAACACTACAAAAACAACCAGGCAAAAAAATATAAACCGTGGAAAGCAGCATTTCCAAAGCTACTCAGGGGCCAGTTTTCCAAGAGAATGTTTTATCTCAAGCCAAGTGGACCTAAGATTAAAGTCTCTTGTGTCTATGAGTATCCATGGTTATCAATAAAGGACCACTCATCCAAGGGAAAAGTATCCCAACACTTTTTTTTTTTAACTTACTTCACTCTGATCTATAATTGACTCTTACTGAGAAGACAACAAGGAAGCCATGAGTAATATTTGGGCAGGAAGCAAATCTGCCCTTCATGTCAGTACAAAACTAGAACTAGCCATCGGGGGTGGTTAGTTCTAAGCAAGATGATAATGATGACATAGAGTCATGAAATTTCCAAGCTAAAGAGAAAATAAGAATATTAAACATGATGTGACAATACAATGATTATAGCAAACGTTTATTAAGATCTTATTATGTCCAGGAAGTATTCTAATAATTCACATGTTTTAACTCATTGAATCCCAGGCATAACCCTATAAAGTAGGTACCAGCAATATTCCCACTATTCAGGGGTGCTTACGTGGCTCCATCAGTTAAGAGTCTTACTCTTCATTCTGCTCAGGTCATGATCTCACAGTTCATGGGGTTGACCCCACGTCAAGCTCTGCGCTGACAGCATGGAGCCTGTTTGGGATTCTCTTTCTCTTTTTCTCTCTGCCATGTCCCCACTCATTCTCTCTCTCTCTCTCAAAATAAATTAATAAACTTAAAAAATATTCCCATTAGTCAGAAGAGAAAACTGAGGATAGAGACCAACTCTTTGATGGGGCACTTCTCAAAACTGAGGCCAAAGGTAGTGAGAGAACTTGCATATAGTTATTGAAGTTTGTTGTATTTCCTTCAAACATCCTTCATAATTCTTTACCTTCTTCCTCTTCACTCCATTTCAGGTTCTCAGTTCTCTCTTTTTTTAAATAAAGAAACCCATTTTCAGGGAAATATCTATATTAGCCATTTACCCCTTAGTTGTCAAGGTCACTGACATCAAAATGATGCTGACATCAAATCCAATGTTTAGTTCTCCATCTTCCTCTTGTGATCTTTCTCTCCCTTCCTCCTTGGAAATCTTTTCTTTCTTTGGTTTCTGGTATACTATTCTCTCTTAAATTCCCTTCTACCTCAGTGGTTGCTACTTCACTGTCTCTTTTATTGGTTCCTTCTCTTTTCCCTGACTCTAAGCTTGGGACTTAGTTATTGGACCTCTTCTCTTCTCTAATTACACTCACTCCCTTGGTGATTCCTTCTAGTCACGTGGCTTTAAAGATGATTACTGAATTTATATGTTCAGTCAGGACTTTGTCCCAGAAGCCAGGATACATATATTTACCTTGACATGTATACCTACTTGACATCTCCATGTGGATATCTAAGTGACATCTCAAACACACTATAACCAAAACCAAAAGTGTGATATCTCCTATCAAACCTCCTTTGCCCAGTCTTCCCTAAATCCATAAATAGCAACTCCCCCCTTCCAGTTGCTTAAGTCAAGAATCTTGAAATCATCCTGAATCCTCTCTTTATCCTATATTCACTTGAACAAATTCTGTGGCTCAGTAGAGCCATGTACTACAAATAACAATGCAGCATTACTGTATTCCTGATACTCTATATCTTGATTTATTTTAAGGCTTAGCAATTATGATACATTATTATTGTATGTTTAGTTGTTTATTGTTGGTCTTTCCCAATTAATTATGAGCCACATGGTCACATGAAGTCAGATATTTTAGTTTTTTTGCTCACTATCATACCCCCAGCACCTCAAACAATGCTTGACACTATTGAGTGAATGAATGAATGAATGAATGAATGAATGAATGAAATCAGATTGTTACGTATTTCAGACCTACTGGCAGTTAAGACTTACCTCTCATTGGAGAAATAAAGGCATCTCTCCTACCAAAGAACTTCAAGACATGGTGAAGGTGAATGTATCCATGAAATTATTCTTTATGAATTCCCTGACTCTGTCTTCATGTGGATTTATCCTGATACGATTATTTTAAGAATTCATTTAAAAATTAAAATTAATGATAAAAGAATGACTATATTGCTTTAGTTAATTCATGAACAGGACTCTTTCAGGCATTAAAATAAGCTGATCATAATGTCCATTGGCTTGACTAGACTTTGTGCCACCTGTTTGCTATAGGAAGTCTTTCCCTTTCACAATCCTTGGGGCAAGGCATGAAGAACTGGGAGAATAATAGTCACAACTGTTCTCTGGGAACAGACTTAAGGGCTATATCCCTTCCTTTAAAAAGCACACCCACACATACCCACTGCTAATACAATAGCCATGAGTCTGACTGCCACAGAGACCCAGCTGCACCACAAACTCCATGCCAGATGAACAGAAGGTTAAAGGAAGGAATCTGCTGAAAAGGCCAAAAGTTTGGTTTGCTTACAGACTATGTTTTGTAACCTCTGCCCATTCAGCAGTTGTTAGTCACTGTTTTGTTTCTCTCCTTACTCCACAATGTTGTTCAGGGTCAAGCGTCCATCAGTGACTTATCTTACCCTTCTTGTTTTTTTGGTGTTTAATGTGGTTGTGCTTGATTAGGATAAACAGAAAAGGAGATTTGGACGAGTTCCTGTTTCCAAGGAAAGGGGGAACCCTGGCGATGCCCCACCCATATCCCCTTCATCCACCCTGAAGGTCACCTGCCAGAGGTTCCCACACGCTTTGGTGGATTCCTGTGACTCTCTGCCTGAGAGCATTGTTTAGTTTCAAGAGTAAGCTTCGCCATATTCTCTTATACTCTAAGGACTGGAGCAGACCAAAATGCTGGGAGCCAACACTCTAGGAGCTGCACTCAACTAATGAGGTTGGAAGTAGGTAATGAAGAATTCAGCTTTTCATTCCCTCACAGGGATAGTTCTCAGGTGTGTTACATACATTCTCTTGTTACATCCCCAGAAGTATTAAGCCCCGGTCACCCACAATTCATTAACTCACAATTTATTGGCTTTACCCCTTTTATGTCTAATTTTCGTATTCCCACAATGTTCTTCATAGAATCATTTCCCAAATAAATTACATGTACTGAAATTTCTTTTCCCAGATTCTGATTTTGGGGAATCCAAACTGAGATGGAGCATATTTTGCTACCTGAAATGCCTGGGCCTACATTTGCTCTTAAGGAGAGCAACAGTTTGGAGTACAGAATTTCTGGCAGCTGCTGCTGCCACCTAGAAACTGTCACTGAGCAACACGAAGCAATATGGCAAGGCCGAAATTGGTAATGTATCTTATCATTTGGATAATAGTAAAATTACTAGTCACTTAGTAAATACTTTATTTTTACTTACTTTATTGACTTAAGTACATGTAAATTATCAACATGACAGATTGATAGATTAATGCATGTTATTGTTGGAATGATAATCAGATTCATTGTTTGTTATAGGCTACTTTTAAGAATTAATAGTCATTTATGAATTTAATCTATTGAATTTTATAAACATATTAGGAATGAGGAAGCTTTAGAAAAAACACCCCAGAAATCTGCATAAAGTTTCCTTTGAGGGGCACCTGGCTGGCTCAGTCAGTACAGCATATGACTCTTGAACTTGGGCTTATGAGTTCAAGCCCCACATTGGGTGCGGAGATTACTTAAAAACAAAATCTTAAAAAAAAAAAAAAAAAGAATTCTTTGAATCTTTGGTAAGTACTGGCTACACATACAAAGAGTGAAATCGCACAAACTGTTCAAAGAATACTGGAGTGGGGGGGTCAGCTTGCATAGAGATGAAGGTTTTCAAACTTGATCGTCCATGGTGGATCATTTTTGGAGATCACCTGGGACATTTAGTAGGGATTCTTGAGAGGTCACACTTTAGAAGTAGGACACAATTCCTGGAGTGAAAACTATTTTATCACTACTTAGAAAAGCTTAAAAATAGTCCTCAGGAAGATTACTTTGATTTGAGAGTGATGTAAGCGTCTATGAATACAAAACCCAATCCTCTTTAAGAGAACATAACAAAATCCAGACACTCAAGAATATAAAATTTACAATGTACAATTGTGCAATGTACAATGTACAATTCACAGACCCAATAAGTTTTTCTTTTGTTAGTTATAATAAGGAGGAAAATGTGATCTCTAACCAGGAAAAGAGACAATAGAAACAGATCCAGAAATTACAGAAATGCTGGAAGTAACAGATGATAGATGACAGTTATTAATATTATGTTCAAGTATATAAAGACATGAACATGTGAGAAAAGAGGTGAAAGATATAAAAAAATAAGAATGAACTTCAGGAGTGGAAAAATTAAGTATTCAAAATGGAAAAACCCACCGGATAAGATGAACAACACGTTTCACATTGCAGAAGAAAGGACTAATGAAGGAGAGAGAACAATAACTTTAAAAAATGAACAAAAGTTCAGTGACCTGTGAGACAGGAATTCCAGGATATATGTAACTAGAATCCCAGATAAGGAGAGAGAAAGATAGAGAAAGCAAATACATTGGAGAACCAATGGCCAAAACAGTTCTAAATTTGATGAAGACTATAAACCCACAAATCCAAGAAGCTGAAACCACATCACACAGATTTCACACACACATATTAATATTCACATACAGAGTGACATAAAGCACATCATAAAATGCTGAAAACTAGTGATAAAGAAAAATATTTTAGCAGCTGAGCTGCCAAAAAAAAAAAAAAAAAGGATCATCTTTACAGAGATCTAATAAGCTAAGAGTTATTCATACCTGTGGTCAGAAACTATGTAAACCAGAAAAAAATGAACTAATATCTTTAAAATACTAAAAGAGGAGGAGCGCTAGAGTGGCTCTGTTGGTTGTGTGCCCAACTCTTGATTTCAGCTTGGGTCATGATCCCAGGGTCATGAGATTGAGCCTGACATCAGGTTCCACACTGAGCATGGAAGCTTGCTTAAGATTCTCTCTCTCCCCCTCTGCCCCTCCCCACCCTATTCACATGCATGTATGCTTTCTCTGTCTCTAAAAAATAAAATAAGGGCACCTGAGCGGCTCAGTCAGTTAAGCATCTAACTTCACCTCAGGTTATGATCTTGCAGTTCATAATTTCAAGCCCCGTGTCAGGCTCTGTGCTGACAGCTCAGAGTCTAAAGCCTGCTTCAGATTCTGTGTCTCCCTCTCTTTCTGCCTTCCCCTGCTAACACTCTGTCTCTCTCTCTCTCTGAAAAATAAACATTGAAAAATTATTATTATTATTATTATTTAAAACATAAATAAATAATAAAAAAATAAAATAAAATAGCGAAAGAGGAAAAATATTGTCAACCTACAAGTCCATATGTAACTAAAATATTCTTCAAAATATGGTCAATTTTTTTTAGACAGAAGCTGTGACAATTCATCATCAAGAGAACTACATTACAAGAAAGTTAGAAAAAAAGTTGTTCAAATAGGAGATAATGACACAAAATGGAAACTTGGATTAATTTAAAAGAATTAAGAGTATCAGCAATAATAGATATGTAGATAAATATAAGATTATTTTCTCATTTTAAAATTTCTTTAAAATATAATTAACCTTTTATGGTAATAATAATAACAATGATGTGTTCTATGCTTTATAACAGATGTAGAAATAAAACAAATGGCAATAATGGCATAAAAGAAAGGAGGGGGAAGTGAAAACATAATGCAAATGTGTTATATGTCAATTGATATAATATTATTGAAGGTAGTTTTGATAAATTAAATACGTATTATCATAACCCTAGAGCAACCAATTTTTCTTTTAAGTATAGGTAATAAGATAGTAAATAAACAGAGATAAAATTGATAGGCTAAACTTGATAAAATAGAGATAAAAGTGAATGCTAAAACATAATGAACTAAACCAAAAAAAGGCAGAGAGAAGATAAATAGATAGATAGACAGATAGATAAAGATAGATAGATAGATAACAGAGTGAGTAGAAAAATATAACAAAATTATAGGTTTAAACTCAAATATATTGAACATTGCATTAAATACTAATGGCCTACATACTTCAATTAAAAGACAAATTCTCAGATTAATAAAAAAGCAAGATCCAACCATACACTATCCATAAGAAACCCATTTTACATGTAAAGACACAGATACATTAAAGGAATATGGTGGAAGATTTGGCACAAACAACAAAAAAATAGATTAGTTGGACATCGTTAAAATTCAATCGTTTTGCTTCAAAGGACACCATCCAAAATGTGAAAAGACAATCCTCAGCACGAGACAAATATTTTTAAAATGGGAATCTTATAGGGGACTTGTATTTAGGCTATATAGACTGCCAAAACTCAATAACAAAAAGATTACCTATTTTTAAAATGGGAAAGGATCTGAATAGACATTTCTCCAAAGACGATGTACAAATAGCCAACAAGCACATGAAAAGATGCTCAACTGCCTTAGCCATCAGTGAAGTGCAAATCAAAACCACAGCGAGGTATCACCTCACACCCATTAGCATAGCTAGAATAAAAAAGACAGTAAAAAGTTGATAAGAATATGGAAAATTAGAACCCTTATACGCTGCTGGTGGAAGTGTAAAATGGTGCGGCTACTTTGGAAAATAATCCAGAAGTTCCTCAAAATGTTGAACATGGAATTATTGTGTGACTCAGCAACTCCACTCCTGTGTATATATCTAAGAGAAATAAAAACGTATATCCACACAAAAACTTGTACGTAAATATTCAGAAAATTATTCGCAATAGCCACAACAAATCAAATATCCAACAAATGAATGAATAATTAAAATGTAAATCCATATAGTAGAATATTACTAAATTATTAGAAGAAACAAAATACTGATACAATCTACAATACTAATGAACCTTGAAAATATTATGCTGAAGAGGCAGACACAAAAGGCTACATATTGTATTATTCCATTTCTTTTTTTTTTAATTTTTTAATGTTTATTTATTTTTGAGAGACATAGAGACAGAGTATGAGCAAGGGAAGGGCAGAGAGAGAGGGAGACACAGAATCCGAAGCAGGCTTCAGGCTCTGAGCCATCAGCACAGAGCCCGACGCGGGGCTCAAACTCACAGACCGTGAGATCATGACCTGAGCTGAAGTCGGCCGCTCAACCAACTGAGCCACCCAGGCGCCCCTCCATTTCTTTTTTTAATTTAATTTTTTATTTATTTTGAGAAAGACACAGAGAGCAAGTCGGGGAGTGACAGAGAATTCCAAGCAGGCTCCACGCTGTCAGCAGAGAACCCAATGTGGGGCTCAAACTCATGAACTATGAGATCAAGACCTGAGCTGAAATCAAGAGTCAGATGCTTAACTGATTGAGCCACCCAGGCTCCCCTGTATTATTCCATTTCTATGAAATGTTCAGAAGAGGAAAGTCTATAGAGACGAAAGCAGATTAGTGGTTGCCAAGGACTGGGTGAATACGGAAAATGGGAATGACTGCTAAAGGATATATAGTTTTTTTTAAGGTGATGAAAATGTTCTAAAATTGGCTGTGGTGATGGTTGCACAGCTATGAATATGCTAACAACTATTGAATTGTATATTTTAAAAAGAGTTGATTGTATGATATGTGAATTATATCTCAATAAAGCTATTATAAAATAGTAAAATGTTGGGAAAAGTTATGCCATGCAAAAACTAATAACAAAGCTGAAGTAGACTTTGGAACAAACATATTTTCAGGGATAAAGGGGAACATTGGATGATGGTAGAGTCAAAGTACCATGCAGCTATAACAGCCCGAATGTACCCAAATATAGACCTGCAGATACATGAAGCAAAAGTTGACCAAACTGAAAGTGAAATAGGAAAATCCATAAATATGGTTGGAGATTTTAATTTTTATCTCTCAGTAATTGACACAGAAACTATATAAAAAATTAACAAAGATGTTAAAGTCCTGAGCAAATTTGTCAACTTGGCCTAATTGACATCTACAGAATACTTCACCTAACAGCAGAATACACATTCTTTTCCAGTGTCCCTGGAACATTCACTAAAATAAGCCATTTTCTGGGGCAGAGAATAAAGCTCAATAAATTAAAAAATATATAAATAAAAAATCATGGTCTCTGTCTATAAGAATGAAATCAGAAATGCTAAAAAAAAAAGTATCTGGATATTTGGAAATTAAATAAGCATTCCTAAAGAACTTATGGGTCAGAAAAGAAATCGCACAATAATTTAGAAAACATTTAGAACTGAATAACAATGAAAATGCAACATGTTAAAAATGGGGAGACATAGCTAAAACACTTAGCTATTTAGTGCGTAAATCACTCTTAGAGTGTAAATCACTCTTAGAGGGAAATTCATAGCTTTAAAAGCTTGTATTTAAGAAGAGGAAAGGAGGGGGGCCTGGGAGACTCAGTTGGTTAAGCATCTGATTCTTAATCTCTTGGTTCATGAGATCTAGCCCTGAGTAGGGCTTTGTGCTGACAGTGGGGAACCCGTTTGGGATTCTGTCTCTCCTTCACTCTCTGCCCCTTCCCCACTTGTGTGCATGCTCTTTCTCTCAAAAAAAAAAAAAAAAAAAAAAAAAAAAAAAAAAAAAAACAGAAAGAAAGAAAAAGAATTAAAATCAATTATTTAAGCTTCCAATATAAAAATCTAGAAATTGAAATATTGTTATAGAAAATAGGTAAAAATGAGAAAAAAATCAATGAGATCAAAAGCAATTTCTTTAATCAATAAAATTGATAAACCTTTAGCCAGAATTATTAAGATTTTAAAAAAGAGAGAAATCACAAATTGCTAACATCAATAATAGGAGGAGACATCACTGCATGTCTTCCAGATATTAAAACGATAATAAGAAAAAATCTTTTAGAAGGAAATATAGGCAAACATCTTCATGGCCTTCAGGTAGTCAAATTTTCCTTAGTTCAAAACAAAAGCATAAACCCTAAATGAAATAATGATAAATTGGAGTTTATAAAAAAAATTTCTTCTCTTTCAAAGACTCTTTTAAGAAAATTAAGACAAGCTACAGACTCCCTGTATTTACAGTACATATATCTGACATAAGACTTATACCCAGAATATACAAAGAACTCTCCAGAATATACAGAGAACTGTCTCGATCAATCAGCACACGAACACAAACAACCCAAGAATGCTCAATAAGTGCATGAAAAAAATGGGGCACCTGGGTAGCTCAGTTGGTTAAGCATCTGACTTCAGCTCAGGTCATGATCCCATGGTCTGTGGGTTTGAGCCCCACACTGGGCTCTGTGCTGACAGCTCAGAGCCTGGATCCTGCTTCAAATTCTGTGTCTCCCTCTCTCTCTGTCCCTCCCCTACTCAGACTCTATCAAAAGTGAGTGTTAAAGAAGTTTAAGAAATAATAAGTGCATGAAAAATGCTTAACATCAATAATAAATAGGGAAATTCTAATTATACCTAAGTTCTAATTATACAATTTTATACCACTACAAACCCATAAAATGACCAAACGTACTGACAAATATTGGTGCAAATGTGGAAAAGTGTGGAGCAACTGTAATTCTTGTATATTGCTGGTAAAAAAACAAAATAGACAACCACTTTGGAAAGCAGTTTGGCAGTTTCTTATAAAGTTAAATATACACTTACCATACATACAAACCAACAATTCTAAGTATTCCCCTAAGAGAAATGAAAACATTCCACCATGTACACAAATGTACACCAATTTTCATGGTATCTTTATTCTTGTCAGCCAAAACTGGAAACAATCCCAAATGTCTATCAACAAGTGAATGGATAAACGAATTCTAATATTCTTACACAATGGACTACTACTCAGTAATGAACAAAAATGAACTATTGATATACATAGCAGCACGGATGAATCTCAAAAACATTATTCTGAAGAAAAGAAGCAAAACACAAAAATATGCATACTGTATGATTCCGTTTTAAAACTTGATATGTGTTTTGAGTGCCTTCCAATCTACAGATTACTATTCCTCCATCCCCCTCTTGAAGAAACTAGGACATTTGAACTAGTTTCTCACAGTGGGTTTTGCTGATCCTACTCATGGTGCAGTTCAACATGACCCATATATTTCTTGTAAATTAGAAGCTAGATCCAGGGGCTTGATCAGACTCAGATTCGATATCTTTGGGATCAAACGATGGCACGTTTCTTCATCAAGAGACACAACAATGTCTAGTTATTGTTCTGTTATGATGTTTGCAAAATGGTGATATTCTAATTGTATCATTTTCTGTTAGAATAATTTTATAAAGAGAAGCATCTCTTTTTCTGCTATTTAGTGTTCCGATGGTACAGTCCTTAAAAAGGAAAACAAGAGTAAGTGTTTGATGCTTTCCTTTTATTTAACCTGCTTTCAAGATAATGATTCAGGTGCCTATTATCCAAAAATGCCACTAGAAATGCATGGACTTAAAACATCTCATGGGTCTAGTCCGTTGCAATTCTTATCCTTCTTGAAATTCAAATTGTGCTATATTTGGCAGTAGGATGTGAGAATGGAAAGGAATGGAATGGGATGGGATGGGATGGGATGGGATGGGATGGGATGGGATGGGATGGGATGGAATGGAATGAAGTGGGAGCCTCTTTAAGTTGGCTTCGGAGTCATTTTGACATAACGCTAGTGGTCTTTGTTTTCTGTTATCTGGTATGTAAAGATGTTTCAGGTTATCTTGTTCATTTCCTGCCCCATACCTAGAATCAGCCATTTCTTCATGAAATACTGTTTTCTTTGAATAGGAAATGACATTTTAAGACTACGATCTGAATACAGGTATGAAAGATGTTACTGGTTGGTCATTGCTTCTCGGCCTTTTCAGTGGATAGATTAGATAGATAGATAGATAGATAGATAGATAGAAAGAAAGAAAGAAACAAAGAAAGAAGGAAAGAAAGGAAGGAAGGAAGGAAGGAAGGAAGGAAGGAAGGAAGGAAGGAAGGAAGGAAGGAGGAAAGTGAGAGGAAAAAGAAAGGGGGAAAGAAAGAAAGGAAAAATGCGAGTTTATGCTTTATTTTGGTATTTTCAATTAAATTCAGAAACACCATTTTTTAATTTAATTTCTTCTATATTACATCTCTATCTCCTCCCTTCCACATTGAGAGTTCTGGTTCTCAAAAATACAGGCGAAAATACAATGAGAACATCCCATTCATTTGCTTTAACTCATATGACACACATATAACAGTCACAGAAAAGCAATGGTAATATTGCTATGACCATTTATGATTATTAGAAATCAGCTTAAAATTGTTTGCATCTGTAATCCCTATGTTTCTACATTTTTTTAATGCATATACATGTAACCTTTTCACATACTATCCAGGCTCATATCTATCCTGAAGCCAAAACATGGGTCTCCATTTAAGAATGACTGCTATTCACTTTAGCTCTCTAACAGTTTCCTCATGAAAAAACCAGATGTGATTAGGGTACATTTTCCTGATGTAATCCCATTTGGATCTCTTTTTCTCTTTTGGATCATCATGCATCATTTTTTGAATAGATCATCTTTTGCCTACTGTCTGCAAAGCTACCACTATTGTATATGAACTTGCCATGTATGTGAGCATCTGTTTCTGAGGTCTATTTGTCTGTCTCTGTGCCACACCACATATTCTTAGTTACGATAGCTTAATAATAAGTACTATATTTGGTAGGGCAAGTGTCCCTCTCTGGTAGAAACAAACAAATCCTCTCTTTGAGGAAGCAAATTTTACAACTGTTAGGGAACAGAAATTCAACTGAGAAAAATTTAAAGATATAATTGGTTTATTAATTGATTTATGAATTGAACACCATCCCATCCAACAAGCAGAGGGGAGCTCTGGGGAGCTGTACAAAATGGAAGGATTTCATAGGCAGAAATGGGGCAGACCGATTAGCACAAGAAAAGAAAGGATTGTTTCAGGCAAGGTCACCTTCCCTTAGGGGGAAGGACAGGGAGTTTTATTAAATAGATTTCCTCATCTTTTGGGGGTGGGTAGCGAGGATCCATGTGACAGATTGCCTCATGCTGCTGACCAGAAAATTCCCGACTGACTGGTTAAAGCTACGTTTCTGGGGGAGGTTGAAACTGCAACTGGTTTAGGTATCAAGCCCCAGTTGGTGCCTTTGTCCAGCATAACTGACTCCATTCTGGGCTTGTGGTTTTCTGTTTTAACACAAACCTCAGAGAAACCCCATAGTTAAGGTCTATGTTCCATGCACTCACCAAAATATTACTGCACACAGAGAAAATACACAACCATAAATGAGATTCAACAAAAATAGCAAACCACAGAATCAGACCTGCAAAAACTGATATTATAATTATCAGATACCAAATACGTAATAAAAAATAAATATGTATAAATTAATCTATTTAAAGGAATAGAATTGGAAAAAAGCATTCTGGAAAGAATCTACAGAAGTGAAAATTATAATAACTGAAAGTAGGATCTGGATAGATTGATTTAACATTATATTAAACACAGTTAAAGAAACAAGTAGTGATTTGGAAGTTAAAGCTGAAGAAGTTATACATAATGTGGGACAGAGACAAGGCAAAGGGAAATATGACAAAGAGATTCAGAAACAAGGAGAGAAGAGTTAGTAGATCCAACTTACATATAATCTGAGTTCTAAGAAGAAATAATAATGGGGACACACAATATTAAAAGACATAATGACTGAGTGTTTTCCAGAAGGGATTAAGAACACCAAACCTCAAACCAAGGAAGTTCCCCAAAGTGCCAAACACCATAAGTAAAAAGAAATACACATGAGTGACAAATTCAAAACAATGAAAACCACAGGGAAGATAAAAGAAGCAGCCAGACAGGGAAAAAAAAGAGAGAGAGGAGGACATCTACAGTGACTGATAGCTGACCTCTCAGAAACAACAGTGGAGCCCAAAAGAAGTGAAAATACATTTTAAGAGTACTGTAAGAAAATAACTTTGAACATAGAATTCTATACAGTTAATCCTCAGACGACATGAGTTTGAACTGCATGTGTCCACCTATATATAGATTTTTTACAATCCAATACTATATAAATGCATTTTCTCTCTTTATGATTTTCTTAATAATGTTTTCTTCTCTCTAGTTTTCTTTATTGTAAGAATACAATGAATATACATAATATTATTAATCAACTATGTTATTGGTAAAGCTTTGGGTCAACAGTAGGCTATTAGTAGTTAACTTTTTGGGGAGTCAAAAGTTATACCCAGATTTTCAACTGTCAGCACCCCTAATTCCTGTGTTTTTCAAGAGTCGACTGTACCTAGTGATACAATCGTTCAAAAATAAAGGCAAAATAAAGACATACTCAGACACAAGCCCAAAATGGTTTAGTATCAACACACCTTCACAAAAGGAACTTCCAATGAAGGTGTATCATGTCCCAAGGAAGATTATGATGTATGAAAATGGGAGAAAAAAGCATAAATATTGACTGTGTACAATGGCAAAATTAAAGTCTAATTGATGAGGCTACATATCAAGAGAGGGTAGCATATAACTTAGGGAGGGTGACGATTGGCTTAAAACATCTGAAGACTCTTAGATGGTTCTGAAGAAGAGTAAAATTATTTAACATGTTAATGCATGTTAAAATTTCTAGGATAATCATTAGAGAGATAGAAATAGCTGTAAATGTTAACTTTTATCATCATTATTATTGTTATTATGGTTGTAATTATTATAGAAAAAAAGGAAGGAAAGAAGGAGAGGGAGGGAAAAGAAGAGAAGGAAAGGATTCTTTAGTCAAATCAGTTTTCCTTAACCAAAACAGATTTCCTGCTTGATTTCTCGAAGTTTTTTCTCAGCTAATGGGCATTGTAAATCCCCAGATAGAGACTACAGAGGGTCTGCAGAATTTTGTTTATTTGACATCAGAACCTTTACCTCATTAAGTATTTATTAATATCTTGAGAAAATTGCAGATTAGAGAATGCCTTTTAAACTAAATGTGAGTCGACTACAGCTTGATTTGCCTGTTTAAGGGATTAATATAACCACGTGGGCTGGAAGAGAGTAACAGGATGGAATAACAGGGTCAATCTCAGGGAGACCTCAGGTCTGAGTAAAGAAGACATTAAGGAAGAGTTGAAAATACTGTTGTCCAATGATACCAGGAAGGATGGGACATATTGCAAATTATTAAGCTGGAAGAAAAAAATTAAAGCACCACCTAGCAAATAGGTTGGAACGCTTCTGCTATAAGGCTGGTGGAAGATCTGGGAACGCTGCCAAGCAATTCTGGGGAAGAGACTTGGCACTAATTGTGGCCTTGTGTTCTTTGTGAAAGAAAAAAAAGATTATTTTATAAGTCATAATACACTACCTTTAGAAGCCAAATTGCCAGTTAAAATTCTATTTGCAAGCAGGTGTAAGGTTTCAATATAGCTTTCACCTAACATCATAGAATACTGCCTCTTTGTAGTCAAATATGATGCCAACTATCTTTTCGGCTCCATTTTTGATGTTTCAAATCTTCAGAAAAATAGCAGGTTAGGAATGCCTGTAATTATAATGGAATCTTATGTATCTGCTCTAAATGCAGCTGTTTGATTTATACAGTCCAGAGGAAATAAATCACCACATATAGAAAGGCGTTTTTGCTCTTATCAATGTAATTAATTACTTCCTCCAGAAGTTAACATTTTATTTTTTAAAAATGTTTTAATGTTTATTTATTTTTGAGCAAGAGAGAGAGAGAGAGAGCGAGGAGGAGAGGCAGAGAGAGAGGGAGACACAGGATCTGAAGCAGGCTCCAGGCTCTGAGCTGTCAGCACACAGCCCAACGCGGAGCTCGAATTCACAAACAATGCAATCATGACCTGAGCTGAAGTCAGATAATTAATCAACTGAGCCACCCAGGCGCCCCTAGAAGTTAACATTTTAAATGGATCCAAGCAAAGAGAAGGTGAAAGGTATTTAGCGGCTAGCTTTTTAAAATTCTATGCTGTTCAGTATCTTTTTTAAAAAGTCTGTGATGCTTAAATTGTCATTGATTTGATGTAATCCTACTGATGCTTTTCTCTAACTATACCTACACTAGACTTGTTTTCTCTGAAGACTTAAATCTGGAGGCATCAGTCTTCACATTCCTCATGGTGGAAGACAAAGAGCAAGCCAGATCCGAGCTGGCCTGGAGAACTCTGGTAAGTGGAAGAAAGAAGAGATGCCTTTCACCCTAATGTCCACAACTGGAATGCCCTTGGCATTTTTTTCTCTTGCTCTCCAAATCCTAATAGGCTCAGGGCCTGCTACCATGAAGCCTCCCTTGCTACCTCTGGTCCATCTTAATCTTTTTTCTTTTTCCGAAGGAAAAGCCAGTATCTCTTGTTCTCTTCACGGTAGCACTCAAATCCTACCGCTGTTCATCGTGCCCTCATTGGTAGATGACCTTTTCCTCTAAACGAAGAGATACTTCCAGGCACGGCCAGGTCTTATATTACTTCTTCTAAGCTTATTTATTTATTTTGAGAAAGAGATTGCGGCATGCAAGTCGCAGAGGTGGGGGGTGACGTGGAGAGGGAGGGAGAGAGAGAGAGAATCCCAGGGCTGGAACTCACAAACCCTGAGATCCTGACCTGAGCCGAAGTCAAGAGCTGGATGTTTAACCCACTGAGCCACCCAGGCCCCCTGGCAGCCCTTGTATTTCTGATCCTTGTTCAATTCAGTGCTGGGTGTACAGTGGGCGGCCCATAAATACTTGTTAATAAAGCGACTAATGAAAGAACGCAAGAAGTCACCTGCTTAGGAAACAATTATTCCGGCTGCTCCCTGACAGTAGGGAGGTTCAGGGTTTGGTGCGGTTTGGGGATGACTTGTATCCATTTCGAAAGAGTTTAAGGAAACGCACTGCTCCAGGGAGCGCTTGTTTCTTATCTGTGCTTATGATCCGACTGGACCTAAAGCAAACGAAGGGCCTTTCCCAGGGCGTCACAGCCCTCTCTGTGACAAGGAACTGCTGCGGAGGGCTGAGGGAGGAAGGGGGGACAGGGCAGGAAGTGGAGCTGGAGACACAGCTCTATTTTTCAGTTCTCTTTTGTCCTTTAGCCACCACACCTTGCTGCCCTGTTTGTTCTTCCAACCCCAACACCCCCCTCCCTTGTACGTTTGTATCTCAAAGGACTGCTTCAAGGTGAGGATTTCGAAACGTATGTTTAGCGCTTGTAAGCTCCTCCCCCCAAGCCTCTGCAAAGTCAACAGGAGGCATGTTGACGGTAGCCGTTTGCTCTCAAGAGTTTGCAGGAAATTGGAGGTCAGACCCCTGCCTCTTCTTGTGGCTCCGGAGGCCTCGTGCCGCTAGATGCAGCGGGCGTAGCAACTATTGCAACCCCGCATCAGGCGGGCAGAGCTGCGGGGACACAGCCCTGCGCCCTGCGGCTTCGGCCGCTGACACAGGGATGGGAGGCCTCGGCTGCAGTGCGGATGGCCCCCGGGCCTGCGCTGAAGACGCACTGAGCAGGCCCCCTGAATGCGATGCCCACTAAGGCGGAGGACCGCGACACTGACAACCGATTTGTTTCAGGCGCAGCGTTTCCACGGGAATGGGAAGTTATTTATTCTCAGATCCTAAGCTGGTTTCCTTTTACATAACTTCTGCGCCTTTCAATTATGTGCACTTTGGGGAAACCCTAGGGCCCTCCTAAACCGTACAGGTGTGAAATTTTAATAAAACACGATTTATTAAAATGTGAGTTTACAAAATTGGTAAATTGGGCAGGTGGATTATTTTTCTACCGCAAAAGGATTTTGTGATCAAATTCAGGTTCCCTTTTATTAATCCACAATTCTCCTAGTGCATATAATATCATCACATTGTGGATTTCTTCAGAAGTAATCCACGTGCCCAGCTAAGTACATCATGGCAGGTAAAACCATGTTCTTTGACTTCAACAGGACCGAGATTTGAGACCAGGCTCTGACACCTTTGAGTACATTTGTTATCCTCTCAAAAATACAAATTAAAATCGTTGCAAGTGTTAAATGAGATAGCAGAGCTCAAACACTTAGCACACAATAAGGGCTCCCTGTTTTAGTGAGCAATTCTTTGTCTTCTTATTAGAGTATTTCTAAAAGTTGGTGGAGCCACGTCTGGTTTAAATGCAGCTTTTTTATATCTTTTATGTAAGTGTTAGATCTACCTTTGTTGCTGTGACTTGCTTCCGTGACCATTCTGCCAGTTTCCTGTCCTGCCCAGTGGTTTGGGTTCTGTGGCCCTGGGATTTCCCCTAAAGCCAAAGTCCTCTCATCACAGAAGTGGGTGGAAAAGGGGCTACTCCTCTATGATACTGGCTGCATCATAGTCCGAAATTAGACTGGGGTTTCTTTCTAAAATAATGCTTCTCAAAGCGAGTGGCCAATGAACTCCTTTATCAGAATCTTAGGAGTGTTTATTAAACTGCAGATTCCTAGGGTCCTATGCCACAGCTTTTGCAATAGAATCTTTTGTGGAGATTCTAGGGTAAGAATCTCCATTGTAATAAGCACCCAGCTTATTCTGATGCTAACTAAATAAAATTCTAGAACTGCTCCAGTACGGTCCTCGAGTTTGCCCGATTATAGCATGGGGGGTATTCAATAAAAATAGAAGTTCCTAAGCCCCACCCCATAATTTCTAGGGAGGATCCTGAGAATGTGTATTTACAAAATTGTTTTTAATGCTTATTTATTTTTGAGAGAGAGAGAGAGACAGAGACAGAGCTCGAGTAGGGGAGGGAGAGAGAGAGGGAAGCACAGAATCCTAAGCAGACTCCAGGCTCCGAGCTGTCAGTACAGAGCCCGATACTGGGCTCGAACCTACAAACCATGAGATCATGACCAGAGCCAAAGTTGAACACTTAACCAACTGAGCCACCCAGGTGCTCCGAGGATGTGTATTTTTTAATAAGTACCCCCGGGTCAGGTGACTCTGATGACCTGGCCAGTGCCAGAAATGCTCTAGAATGACTGGCCAGTGGCACATTTGGTGGTGGTGGCAGGAAATGGATGGGGGTCGTGATCAGGGAGGGGATGGAGGTTTGATGATCCCGAGAGTGACTGAGGTCTTAGATGAGCCCCCACCGTAAGGGCTCATCTTTGCTTTTTCCTTTTTTTTTTTCTTTTTTTTAATGTTTATTCATTCTTGAGAGAGTCAGAGACAGAGAGACAGAACACGAGTGGGGGCGGTGGAGAGAGAGGAAGACACAGAATCCCAAGCAGGGTCCAGGCTCCGAGCTGTCAGCGCAGAGCCTGACCTGTCAGCACAGGGCCTGATGCGGGGCTTAAACTCATGAACCGTGAGATCATGACCTGAGCCAAAGTTGATGGCCCAATCTACTGAGCCACCCAGGCGCCTGCTCCATCATCTTTGCTTGTCACATCTCCCCCTGCGTGCCAGTCTGTGTCCAGCTGCTCCCACGGTGTTTGAAAAAGCACAGCAAAGCAAAGTCAGTTTGGGGAGATGAAGCAAATGCAAGAGTGAGCAGTGAAGCTCCTGGGCAGGGACCAGCGATCCCAGATGAGCAACCGTGGGACCGTGGGTAAACGGAAAGGGCAGCTGCTTATCCTAACAGCCATTCCTGGTTCTCTCTCATAGCCTGGCTGCAGTTCCCGTTGTCACCTTTTTCCTGAATTGCCTCCTTTCCTTAAGACAGTCTGGTTACGTTTGTAACTCGAATGGCTTTAATCAAAACAACACCCTGCACCAGGTGCTGGTCATTTAGTGACCTGTGACTGAGCTGTGCCTTACCTTCTTTCTGGACGTCTTTGCCAGCCTCTGCAGCCAGATTAGTTCTTTCAGAGCTTGCATTGGGTCCCAGCTTCTCCTCAGCAACACCAGGCCGGGGACGACAAGCTACCAGGCCTTCTGCACAAGTCTGAATCTGTGGTGAGTAGAACAGTACATTATAGTTCCTTGACAGACATGGCTACCAGGTGAAAAACCCTATTTGTTACAAAGATGCTCTCTTGGGATACCCATCCTCTCTGCGTGGTGCTCTCCTTATTCCCAGCAAAGCTGGACAATACTCCCCTTAGTCTGCTGTCTACCCACTGATGGGAGGGCAGCCTACAATCAGAGCAGTCTTCTCTCTCTCCATCTTCAACTGATGTTCACATGGTACCTGTTCTGTAATTTTGCTCCCCATTACTTTGGACCTGGGCCTACCACCTTGTGACAGTACCGAGTTCTTCCTTTCCCACTGGTAGGTATTAGCTGTGATCCCAGTGGGTAATAGAACGTTGCAGTGAGGAAGACTCTGATGCCACCATAGTCCTTCATCTATCTTGTTATACGACATGCTAGCCAGCAAACCATGATGACGGCTTTATCCTAGGGAGATATTGTAGTGGGTTCAACCCAAGATAAATAAGATAAAGTCTAAGCCATAAAGAAATTCAAATGAGGAGTACAGTGACATTCCAGCGGATGACCTATCCAAGGGTCAGCCAGGCTGTGAAAATATAAGAGTCAGGAAATTAAGAAGAGAAACAATATGGGAGTTTTTTAGTTGTGACATCTGCATGTATCTATATCTCTATCTACAGAAAACTAAAATATTAATCAGGAAAAAACGTTGATAATGTCCATTGCATTAAGTGTTGTGTTGTCAACTAATTTAAACCAATTTGTTCATTCACAGCTGTTGGGTTCTTTTGGCAAATAACGGTGACCTCTAATGACTAAAGGTAGAAGAAGGGTCAAGGTCTCATTCCCAATAAACTTGCTATAAAGTGGCACATTTCAAGAAAAGCAAATCTCAAGCCAAATCCTGCAACACAAGTGTAAACATTTATTAGCAAACAAACATGACGAGTCATGCAATATGCTCTTTTTGGCTCCCTCCCTCGGTCCCTCGGCCAGTCGCCTTTCATGACAATCACTCGTGACAGATACAGCAGTATTCTCTGGGGAGGATCAGCTAGCCATCCAGTCAGAATCAGGGAATATGTTGGGATGAGCACTGGGTGTTGTATGGAAACCAATTTGACAATAAATTATTAATAAAAAAAAGAAAGAATCAGGCAATAAATCCTTTGGTAAGAGATGGGACATAGGACCGAATGGGACTTCTAGGCTGGGACATCTTACTGAGAGATACTAGGCTGCTGAGCAAGACAGGTTCATGCACAAGTAGGGGTGTGTGTGTCTTGCTAGTCAGTTTACATATGCTGAACATGATTCAAATTGCCTTCGAAAAATTATTTCTAACTCCAATTATGCTAATGAATAACCCTTTGAATACAGATGGAGATAGAGATCATTGAAGCACTCATAGTACTCTGGAGTAGACTCCTGAGTGGGCTTCTTAAAATTTTAACTAAGCCCCCTGGACAGTTTATCCCAGATTAGGAATGTTAAGTAGGTACTCGTAGCATATAGATTAAAACCAACAAACACACACACACACACACACACACACACACACACGCTTATGTCACAATACTTATGCTGAAGTATTTTAAAGTAAATTAGACAACATAACAAGTGGACAGTAAGGGCGCCTGGGTGGCTCAGTCAGATAAGTGTCTGACTCTTGGTTTCAGCTCAGTTCACAATCTCAAGGTTCGTGGATTCGAGCCCCGCATTGGGCTCTGAGCTGACAGCCAAGAGCCTGCTTGGGATTCTGTCGTCCTCGCTCTCTACCCCTCCCCAACTCACTATCTCTCTCTCTCTCTCTCAAAAATAAATAAATAAACATTAAAAAAAACAGTGGACAATAAAACAAGTCTTCAATTTAGTTGTCATAATATTGTCAGCAAGAGGATTAAATGAGAATGATTAAATTCATGTTATATATGGAAAAAGAAATATA
Organism: Paguma larvata; assembly: GCA_030068075.1. NCBI lineage: Eukaryota > Metazoa > Chordata > Mammalia > Carnivora > Viverridae > Paguma > Paguma larvata. The sequence continues at coordinate 20,219,582 of CM057840.1, forward strand.
GCTAATTAAGAGTTATTTGAACAAACTTAACCTTCACAGACAAAAGAACAGATAATATACCATTTGTTTCTGATATTCAGCTCTTTCATTAAGGACCATCACATCAGACCAAGGGAAATGACTCTGCCTTCTTCTGTCCAGATCCTCATCTTTCATCATCCAGGTTTGCTTATTCATTCATTTTTTTTCACCTGATGAACATTTACTGACTCTCCACTCTACACCCAGACTGAGGTTATTAAGATGCATATAATTGGTCCCTGTGTTCAGTGAATCTCCAGACAAGTGGAGCGAGCTGGCTTTTAATAGGCGCCATGAGTGGGAGTCCTAGGCTACAAATTCAGGACAGCAAAAGTTGCTTAGCTTGTTTTCTGTAATCTCATTTAATTTCTAATTTAATATCTTGATCTCTGACTGTGTTTGCAGTGAGAAGTTTACTCTTGGGCAATGCAGAGTAATAGACAATCAGGGTTCCCTCCGTGCCCTTCTCTGTGGGGCAGCATTTAGATTCCACTAGTTCCACGACATCGGTGAGAGGAACGTCACTGTCTAGCATGTGGGCATCTGCTGTGGTGTGTGGGCTTGTGTCTGGTTTCCCAGTCACCAATTCACTCAGGACACCCGGTGCCTTCCCAATTCCTCCTGAGAGGCCCTTTCACCAACGTACTCCCAGCTCCTTGAGTTCCCTTCTTGGATGTGAGAAGTGAAACTCTCAATGTTCTCCTACCCTTTCAGGCTACCTCTCCCTGCCCACTCCTGCCCACCCTCACCCATCCTCAGATCATTTACCAATGGCTTAGTATCTCTTGCTCCTGCCTCCCTTCCTCCCTTTTCTCTGGCTCCGGTCCATAGAATTCTTGAAGACCTCTTTGGTGCAAAAAGGTGATTTTTATTAAAGCACGGGGACAGGACCCATGGGCAGGAGGAGCTGCACTGGGGTTCTGATGGGTAACTCATTGTATACCCTCAGATTGGGAGGGGGTCGGGGATAGAGCAAGTCTCCATGGAATTTCGGAAGCAAGGTTTCATGACCTTGAGGGGCTAGCTGTTGCCAGGGAAACACCATTTATCACTGTTCAATAAAACCTTAGTCATGCGACCCTTCAGATGCATGTCGGTGGGGGGGGGGGCATAAGCTTGGAGTATGATTGCCAACACATATCTTGTGGCAGTTGAGATAAAGGAAGTAGATTTACAGGATCCTCGAGGTCGGGGCACTATTAAACCAAAGGTCTCTTTTGCCCCCAGCAAAGTGTCATCATTGAGGCAGCTGAGCTCCTAGAGGGAGGTCACTCTGCCAGTTTCAAGGACTTGTCAATGGGCTGCAGGCAGTAAGGGAATTTAATTTTTCATTTGCCTCAGTTTCCCACATCACCATGGCAAGCACTTAAACCCTTTGTTCTTGGATGGCTGGGAGTGTCCAAGGAATATCACACAGATCCCACCTGGGGCGGGAAGCGGGGCTGGCTTGTGCTTTGCCCCTCAGCCTGCCTCGTGCTCCCTCATCACCTCCTGATCTCCAACAGAGCATTTCCTAATGTTCGATACCACAAGATCCTGACAGATGATATTTTTATGAATAGAGTTCTAAAGGGTTTGTTTAAAAACTCTTTATTTTGTTAGGACAACAACAAAAGCCCCAGAGAAATATTTGTGTTGAAAGAAAGAAAGAAAAGAGAGAGAAGGAAGGAAGGAAGGAAAGAAAGAAAGAAAGAAAGAAAGAAAGAAAGAAAGAAAGAAAGAAAGAAAGAGAAAAGAGAAAGAAAGAAAGAAGAGAGAGAGAGAAAGAAAGAGAAGGAAAGAAGGAAGAAAGGAAGAAAGAAGAAAGGAAGAAAGAAGAAAGAAAGAAAGAAAGAAGAGAAAGAAAGAGAGAAAAGAAAGAAAGAAAGAAGAGAGAGAAAGAAAGAGAAGGAAGGAAGGAAGGAAGAAGAAAGAAAGAAAGAAAGAAAGAAAGAAAGAAAGAAAGAAAGAAAGAAGAAAAGAAAAGAAAACAGAAGAAAAGAAAAGAAAAGAAAAGAAAACCCCCCTAATTTGATCTGGAAAGGTAAGGCAATAAAACTCCTTCACTGTTCGTTACCATGATAAAATAATTATTAATCATGAGACTTGAAATCCATTTACTCACAGCGCATCTGCAGGTTATGTGTGGAACACCAGTGTTCCATGGCCCACAGTATGAGAAACACTGTTGTGGAGATTTAATTGTCGCAGACCCCGGTTCTATGCTTGTTTAGGTGGGGCTTTACAATCTTTAAATCCGAAAGGCAATTACTGGAAAGAAAAGGGAGAGTCCCAGCAAGCTGGTTAATTCTGCCCTTTAGTCTCCCCTGTCCTTGTCCTTAGTGCCCTTGGAGAGAGCAGTGCTCTGGAAGGCCGTGGAAAGACCCTACCAAGGCCCTGCAGGGTAGGAGGCAGTACTAGGTGATGCTTCGGCAGCCGCTGCAGCAACGAGAGGCGGAGGAGCCCTCATTTGACAGGCCACCCAGAGGGCCGAGGGGCCAAGCCACTGATTGCCACCAGCTTAGTTAGCAACGGGCCCCACCCCATCTCAGGAGGGGTGGAAAAGTCTGGGGCAGTGTCCCCGCCGGCCTTCTCATCTCCTGCAGTGCTCACAGACACCACCAGCAGCATCTGCGTTGCAGAACTGTGTCCCTGTCTGGCTCTCTGAGAATCCTGTGAGTGTGTGTGATACGTATTGTTAAAGAATATTAAAAAAAAACAAACGCTAAAATCATGGCTGTCCTACAAATATAAGATGAAGACATGGCAAATATCGTGTTTAATTTAATAAATGAGGGAACCCATAAGACATTCCAGCTGGCTCAAAGAACTCCAAGAACCACATAGAAAGAGGGGGGGAAAGACTTCAGAAATGAATTTACTAATAGATGCAAGATGTGCCCACCCACAGGGCAATAGTCAATTTATTTGCATTTCTATAGATAAGAATCATTTCCATTATTATCCAAGTTCTGCAACTTACAAGGCTGCAGAAAAGCTCAAAGAAGATGAAAGATGGAGATTATCCAGATGGGTGAGCTGCTTACTTTCTAGTCCATAGTAAATTCAATGTAAATTTTAGCTATTATGTATTGTTACAATAATAGTGCATTTGGAGTCAGACAGGCTAGGGTTTGAATCTCATCTCAGCCACTCACTAATTGGGTGACCTTGGGCAAGGAAATTCATCTTTCTCAGCCCCATTTTCTTATCAGTGTGCCATTATTTGGGGACTAATGAGAAATAACTAGAATAGTGTTTGTAAAATACTCTATGATAAAAGGTTAGCTCAGAGTAAACCTTCAATAGTGGTAGTATTATTTTTGTTACTAAAATTGGCAATTTTAACAATGCCGAAACTTCTGTTTATGTGACCAGCTGTGGCTGTTTTCCTTACCGATATACTCAGATAAAACTAACTTTTGGATATAAAGTTTTAAATCATAAATAGATAAATAAATGGACCTCAAAGATTGAGTCTGGCCAAATGGTACTGTTTCCAAAGCTAATTGCTGAGTAGGTCTGTGTTCTGTCTTTTCTTTTTAAAAAGTTAGGCGTATCAGCTGCATAAAGTGGGTTTTTATCCTAACAGATTGGAAATAAATGATAAACATTGAAAAGCAAAAGGTAAAAAAATAAAAAAATAAAAAAAAAAAAAAAAAAAAAGAAAAGCAAAAGGTTAGGATAAATGCGTCTTGTCGTTAGACACGGAAGGGAGGTTGTCAATGCTCCCTATGAACAAAACACACAGCACACACACTTTTATCAATAATTATGTATGAAACAATCACCATCATCAGGAGTCAATGACTGTTGCTTCAAGAAACCCACTGTTTCTTACAATCATAAAACAGACAAGAAACTTGAGGATTACCAATCCATCCATTCCTTTATTTTAGAGATGGGAAAATATTATTCAGAGAGATTAAGTATATTGTCCAGTGTCACACAGCTAGCAGAGTTGGGACCAGAAGCCAAATCTCCTGATGCCTAAGTTAATTTTCTGCAAATTTCCCTAGTCATATCCATCGAGTTGGCAGTCACTAAAAACAGAACTTCTAGCCGTCCTCTGTATATATTGAATTGAGAAATCAAGGCCCACAGAAATGACACACCAGCTTCCCTGCAGCACTCAGGGCGCATTGGACTTGCCAGAAAAGGAGGTTCCACTTGACTAGAGCTGATCAACCATTGTCCAGGGCGGAATGAGCGGCCCACTCAGCTGTAGCACCTCATGATTTATTAACTGCTACTGGTGCCCATGAAATATTCATCCGCTCTTTCCTACAGTTACTGCTCCTCTGCATCAATAAACCATCGCTGCCCCATCTGTTTAGGTGTGCAGCTTGGAGAAGAAAAGCTTCACACGAAAATGGAAGAGGCCCCTTTGCATGCTTAGCTCAGAGGCAGAACACCAACGCACTTCTTGGTTTCCTGTCCTTTTCTCAAAGGGCAGTCCCCATGGGTTCCAGGACAAGGAGAAGCCCCGATCCCTTTGTAAGAGGAAGCTTGAATAGCTTAGGGAGAAGAGGGGAAGAAAGACTTCATGAGATTGGCGTGTGGGTTGTAACGCTCCCAGTTTCAGCCTGAGATTATTTCCCCCTGGAAGTAATAAAGCAGAGCCCAGGGAGCCCAGGCTTGCCTGGCATGGAGGCTCGCCTGCAGCTAATTCATGTCCAGCATGAAACATGGGCCGGGGATGCTCCACATAGCCTCCTCTTTGTGATCAAAAGTGTTGCTCCTTAGGAGCAGAAAGAGTGGACTTTCTGCACCACTTCCCTACTCCTGTTGCTTTTGCGGCTTCTTCACAGACTCGTTTTTTCCTGTGTACCCTTTGCTGTGATCAGCTCCCTTGAGCCTTCTCTTCTCACTGTGTGTATTTCCCATAAGTATTTGGAGCCTTGATCATGCATTCTCCTTCCATCAATAATCGTTTGCAAGCCTCTCTTTAGCTTCAGATCTATAAGTCCAACAACACCATCTATCTGTACCAGGCTAGCCTATTGCCCCTCAACTCAATAGGTCCCAGCCTGAACTTATTATTTCCCCTTCAGTGCCCACCCTCCCTCCTCTACTCACCAAACCTGCCCTACCTGAACTGGATCCATTTCCAAGAGGACTGACTCATGTGGCTGGCAAGATGGTGCTGATTGTCAGCTAACCTAGGGCACTTGACCAGGGAGCCTCAGTTCCTCTCTATTTGGGCTTCTTATGGGATTCCTTGGGCTTCCTCCCAATGTGGTGGCTGGGTCCCAACAGTGTTCCAAGAGACCGGAAGTGGAATATGCAGGTCTCTCAAGGCCCGGGCCTGAAACTGGCACAGCGTTACTTCCATTGGTCAAGCAGTCACAGAGCCCAGATTCAAATGGAACCCTGGCTCTAGGGGGAGTGTCAAAGAGTTTAGGGCCATCTTTAATCTACCACGTCCTCTGTCCAATCAGACTCCTGCCGTCCTGTCCCTTCTTCCACATCTTTCACACGCTGTCTCTTTGGCTTGAATGCCTTTCTCACGTTGTCCTATTTCCTGCTCTTTCTTCAAGATTATGCTCAAGAGTTCTCTCCCCACGTCTTTCTTAATCCTACACACTCCAGGGTGTAACGTAACACCCTATGTTACCATTTGTTATTCTGTATTGCGTTGTTCATGAGATGTCTTTCCCACAAGACTGTGAGCACTACGAAGGCAGGGACTGTCTTATTCTTTTATGCATCCCCAGAGCCAAGCATGGAGCTGGGCAGAGCAAAGGACCTCAGCAAACATTCACCGAATGGGCAGAGGTTTCCACATTTTAACCTCTCAGTGGTACTGCAAGTGGCAGAAGTTGAATATTATTCTTCTTTTGCTGTCCTGACTTCCTTATCTTAGATGAAAAGAAATAAACAAAGAGTAATACATGACCCAAGGTCTTATGGCCAGAAAGATGATTCGCTCAAATCAATAGAAGTTCAGTTTCCCAAAGTAAGTTAAAAGCACAGATCTACGGACAAGGTTGGGAAGGCTGAGAAAAAGCCCCGCTATGAATGGACAGTTGTTTGGCAGAAAACGAGGTGACCCATTCTATTCTATGTTTACTGGGGGAAATCAAATGACCTTCCGCCCACTGCCAAGAGAGTAAAAACAGCATAAGAGATGGAAGACGGTCTGACAGAATCTGTTAAGGAGCAGAGTGGACCCAGCGCACATGCTTTGTGGAGATAGGAAAGGCGGATCTCATGGAGGTTCTGAAAATGACGGCGGGAGAGAGAGAGTTTGCCAGTATTCTCCAGTGACTCTTCAGAGCAGAGAGAGACAGCTATTATCAGAAAGAGAGGCTACGCCTACAGGCCCAAGTGTTAGGGTCAATTGGATAATTCATTGGAGTTAAAAACCTCAGCTAAGATAAAACACCCCTCAAGGACATCTGACTTGCTGCGCTCCGATTTCATGCCTAACACGTCCCTTCTGTTCACGAATTTGGCTTCTTACACATTTTTTTTATTAGAAAAATATCCTCTTGATAGTAGATAGGGGTATTCCAATCCCTAGAAAGAAAACTTTCTCCTTGTAAATTCATGGGCACTGCAGCTTTTAAGCCAATTTCTTTTAAATTCGATTAGTTGGGGAAAATTCTCATGTATAGAGTTGAATGGATTCTTTCTTTGAGTTTTGATTGTCTTAGTTTTTTTTAAATCACACAAATTATTCATGTATACTTTCTCATTGTAAGAGAGTCAAATAGTTGAAATAAGTATAGATGGGACTCCCTTTCACCACCAGGCCCCCATCCAACTTCCAATCACAGAGATAATCATTGTTGTGCATCCTAATACAGCACTCAGTCCTTTTTCTATGCATTTATATAGAGAGATGTGTGTGTTCATATAAGTGTCCCTTTCAATTTTTATACTAATTAGATCATACTCAACATTTCCCTTTTTCATGTAACTCTATCCCATGAAAATCCTTCTATGTTGGTCCACAAAGCTCTGCCTTCTTATTTCTTATGGCTACGTCCTTTTTGTATAGGATGTATTCATCAGAATTCTCCAGGGAAACAGAACCAATAGTATGTATGAGTTAGAGACAGGGGGAGACTTATTATAAGGAAGTAGGGCACATGATAGTGGAAGCTGGAAAGTCCCAAGATCTTCAGGGTGAGTTAAGCAGGCTGGACACCCAGGAGAGTCAGTGGTTTAGTTCCAGTCTCAAGGCCTGCAGGCTCGAGACCCAAGAAGAGCTGATGTTTCAGTGTGAGTCCGAAGGCAGGGAAAAACCTATGGCCTAGTGAGAAGGCCATGAGGCAAGAATTCTCTTTTACTATGGGAAAAGCGAGTCTTTTTTGTTCTTTTTTTTTTTTTTTAAGTTTATTTATTTTGAGAGAGACAGAGACAGCACCAGGAGGGGAGGGGCAGAGAGGGAGAGAGAGGAAAAGAGAGAGAGAATCCCAAGCAGGCTCCATACTGTCAGTGCACAGTCCAACTCGGGGCTCAAACTCACGAAACCGCAAGAGCATGACCTGAGGTGGACGCTTGGCACCCCCTAGTGTTTTTGTTCTCTTCAGGCCTTCAAGTGATTAGATGAGGACCACCCGCATCAGGGAGGACGAATTGCTTTACTCAGTCTACCAATTTAAGTGTTAATTACATTCACAAACACTCTCACATTGTCACTTTAAATACTGTTTGACCTAATATCTGGATACCCTTGGCCCAGTCAAACTAACACATGAAATTAAAAAATTGACACATCACATAGGGTTATATAATTATTCTCCTTTTGATGGATAGTCAGGTTTTTTTTTTCCTTTTATCCTTTTTCCACTTTTTTTTTACTATTAGAAACATTACTTCAATACCAATTTTTTGATCATATATTTCTGGGCACATATTCCTATAGGGTATATTCTCAAAAGTGGAACTTCTTGGAGTGGTAGAATAATGAATGAATGCCCTTCCCCCAAAAAATGCCTCCTAATCCCTAGGGCCAGTGAATATGTTAGGTTTCACAGCAAAGGGAAACTGATGTTGCAGATGGAATTAAGATTCTTAGTCAGAAGTGGGCCTAATGTGATCACAAGTGTCCTTAAAAATAGAAGAAGTGAGGGGCCCCTGGAGTCGAGTGTCTGACTCTTGGTTTTGGCTTAGGTCCCGATCTCACCATCCTGAGATTGAGCACTGCATTGGGCTCCGTGTTGGAAATAGAACCTGCTTAAGATTCTCTCCCTCTATCCCTCTCTACTCCTCCTCAAAAAAAGAAAGAAAGAAAGAAAGAAAGAAAGAAAGAAAGAAAGAAAGAAAGAAAGAAAGGAAGGAAGGAGACAGAGGGAGGGAGGGACGAAGGAAGGAAGGAAGGAAGGAAGGAAGGAAGGAAGGAAGGAAGGAAGGAAGGGAGGGAGGGAGAAAGGAAGGAAGGAAGGAAGGAAGGAAGGAAGGAAGGAAGGAAGGAAGGAAGGGAGGGAGGGAGGGAGGGAGGAAGGAAGGAAGGAAGGAAGGAAGGAAGGAAGGAAGGAAGGAAGGAAGGAAGGAAGGAGAAAACAAGGTAGAAGAAGGAATCAAAAGACAGAACCAGAGAGATCACACTAAGAAGGAGTATAGCCAAAGTTCCTGGCTTTGAAGACGGAGGAAGAGGTCCACCAGCCAAAGAATGTGGGTGCTCTCTAGAAGGTGGAATGAACAAAACAGTTTCCCCCTCATAACCTACGACCCCAGAAAGAAGTATAGTCCTGCCAATACTTTGATTTTAGGTCAGGGAGACTTATTTCATTCTTCTGAACTACAGAACTGAAAGATAATGAATCTGTGGTGTTTTAAGCAATTAAAATGGTAGTAATTTGAAATAGGAGCCACAGAAAACTATCATAGTGGGTCTTAGGGAATATGTATTAATTTTTGATGGGTAATAAAAATGGCTTCAAAAAAATTAAATAAAAATTTTAAAAGTGTTTCAATTTACAATCTTATCACGAGTGTAAGAGAAATCCCATTCCCTAATGCCATCACCATCACTGGAGTTCATCAGTCTTTTTCATTTTTAGCAATTTAGTTGGGTGAAAAGTGATTATTGGTTTGTTGCTGACACTGAGAGTCTTTTTACATGCTTTCTTCCTTATTTACAAATGGAATATTTATCTTTCCTTATTTTTATATAAGATTGATGATATGCTTTCTTATTTAAGTAGAGGTGCTGTTTAGATATTGTGGCTTCTAATCCTTTGCCTTTTAAATACGCCGCAAATATTTTCTCCCAATCCTTCACAACTAAATTAACTATAATTATGGGATCTTCTGTCATGTAGACAATTCTGTGTCTTGTTTAGGAAGAAAAGATTAATATCTTAACTAGAAAAACTATAATTGCCTGTCTGACTCAAGTAATAAAATAGCTTGAGTGACACACCTTTGAGCATTAGCTTTCTTATTATAGTAATAAATTCATTCATCCAAAAATCATTTACCGTGAACCACCTTATGCCATGGGTAGATGCCAGGGAGATATAAGTAAAGTCAATATTCGAGGACTATACAGTCTAAATGGAGATACGGACAATGAGACAACCATAACAACAATAATAGAATAACGTGTGCCATGATAGAGATTTCTACAGAATTCCATGGGAATCCATGGGAGGAGTCCCATATCCAGACCAGGAGCTTTCATTGAGCTTGTCCAGGTGAGGTAGGAGAGCAGAGAGTACACACGAGGCAGACAGAACTGCAGGTACAGAGGCTTGAGGACAAGACCAGGAGCTGTAAACAGTTCACAGAATGGGGATGATGAAGGGCTGAGTCGTGAGAGTGGAGAGGTCAGCAGTTGCAATCCATATCATTCAGTTCATCTGTTTTCTGAAAATGCTAAAAAGCCTTTAAAGTTTGAAGCAGTGGATAAGGTATGGACTAGCCTTTAGTAGAGACCATTTGGGCTGGTCTGTGGAGAAGGAGCTTAAAGGGAGCACGATCAGAGGCAGGGAAGCCAGTGAGGAAAAGGCTTTTATGCTAACCTAGCAACAATGGCAAGAGTGAAAATAAAGTTGTGGCAGAGGAATGGACACACTGGACAGTTTAAGAAACCCACCCTAATTTGTCATAAGTCAAAGACAATATGTAGTGTTTTTCCAAGTGGAAGTTCCTTGTAAACTAAAAAATTCAACTTACTAATGGAATTGTAGGCGCTGTGACAGGCCAGCAGAGATATTTCTGAACACAGAAGGCTTTCCAGGGAAAAGCAAAAGTCACTATATTATAAAGTAAAAAACCATCGTATATTCAGACCGTGCGTATTTTGTCCTTCATATTTGGATTTTCTTTATATGACTATGAATGTGTAACCCCAGCATCAGTCTGTCTGCCCTCCCCTTTCGTCCTATCAGCCCCGTATTCTTTGTGTTCAGTATCTTCCCATGTATGTTTTCGGAAACAAGAGGCTTTATTGTCTGTCCTTCCAGTCATTCTAACTGCCACTCTCTGCACTGCTACTGGAGTCCATTCACGTCCACTACCTGGAAATCCTGGACCAGGGGATAAGAGTCTATGTCCTTGACCAACGGACCAGCAAAGGTGTGAATGGGGAGAAGAAAACTCTCCACCCCTTTCTTCCACATGACACCACTTCTCAAAGTGATATAGAGACTTCACACTTTACTGAAGCATTAAATTGGCCGAAGGGAATTATAATATAGAAGAGCAAATTATTAAAACTAGAGACAAGCATTTTTACCTTCCTCCAAGGGACAAATTCTGCCTCTGCTTCACCCTCGTCCCCAGCTCTGCTTTTGTTTCCTGTGCTCAAGCGAGTGACGAAATAACATGGGGGAGAGGACATCATGCCCTTTGTCAGGAGCAAAGCTTTCCTTATGACAGTATTATCCTCTCAGCTCTCTCTTTCACGCAGAAATGGAAAAAATATTGAACACCATTTCCCAGACCTACTGCTGGCTAATAGCACCAACTGCTAATGTTTTATGAAATCCATCCCAGCCAATGTGGTGCATTAAGCAGAACCCACTGGGTTAGCATTTGCCCCCTTTCCTCCACATTATTGGACCTGTCCTGCTATGTGAAGAGACCCTCTAGGATCCAAAGCTTCGTGTCTGCCAGAAACAGTGATAGGAAATGAATGCCATCTTGACATGGCTAAATGCACTTTGGGACTGACATTTGGTGGGCCTTCCAAAGAAAGCTGAGTTTATTGACACTATGGGCTTGATTATCACCCGCTTTTCTAGGACAAAGGCCCAAAGCAGCCCCTGTTACCACTCGGCTGGCATTAATTTTATCTATTTCTACTCCTCCTGATCAAAAACAGAAGCTGTATCACTGGCGCTCTGGTGTTAAGATGCCCGGCCTCACCCGTGGGACATCTGGCCTTGAGTGGCAACATGCAGAGGGTGAGGAGGGAGACAAACGGAGACACATTTAGGAAGTTGCAATAACAATCATATAAATGTACACGTGCTCTCTTATTTGATCCTTCAGTGAGATAGGTATTTTTATCCTTGTTGTAAAAGATGAAAAAAACCTGAAGCTCAAAGGCTTTAAAAGCTTGCCCAAAGTCCTACATCTTGGTGGGAGGGGGTGTATGGATTTACGTGATTCTAGGCCTACACGCTCCAATATCTTAGGCTGGGACCCATTATGTCCCTCTGTCCTGGCCAAGGAGTGCTATCATCTAAGAAAGTCAGTGACCAGGTCCAGGTAAGTTTTGAGTGTGAGTTTTTCAGTTATTTTATTTTATTTTATTTTGAAAATTTATTTAGCTAACATACAGTATATACAGTGTGGTCTTGGCTTCAGAGTAGATTCCTGTGATTCGTCGCTGACCTACAACACCCAGTGCTCATCCCAACAAGTGCCCTCCTCTGTGCCCATTTCCCATTTCACACCCCTCCCCCCGCAAGCCTCCACCCTCATCAACCCTCAGTTGGTTCTCTGTATTTAAGAGTTTTTTATGGTTTGCCTCCCTCTCTGTTTTTAACTTATTTTTCCTTCCCTTCCCCTATGGTCTTCTGTTAGATTTCTTAAAGAAGGGGAGAAATGAGATCTGGCGTACAGGAAGGAGTGATGTTCATCTTGGGGTTGGGGGATAGGACTCTAATAAATCCTGGGCACTAATTCATGTGATTGGGAGATGGCATTAGCACTACAGATCCTACCAAACGAGAGGTCCTGCATCGACCATTGTCCTTAGGGAACTTTTGTGTTTAACCTGCGATCCGTTTAGCCTCGTGGACTGTTAGCCTCAGGGTCTGTACATGGTCACAGCCTCCAGTAGAGTGGTCTCTAGTTCCATGAGGAATTGGGAGCTGGGGAAAGACAGGGCTGAAACGGGCTGGATGATGGAAACCTGACCCTCTCTCTTAAAGCTTGGAAGGGTAGCCAGTGTCACAAGCAGGAGCATCAGCTGGGCACCATGCGGCTATTTGCAGCTTGACAGCCTCTGCTGAATTATTGATACCCCTCAGTACCTCGGGACCTCCCCCTTGTTAACAAATCACGCTCCATATTAAAATTTAAAGAGGCAAATGAGTGCAATCTCTCACCCTATTATTCCCCTCTTCTTTTACCATCTGAGCTCTAATTTTTAAGTCAATCAGCCTGAAAGGTGTCCCTTGGGAGATGGCACAACTCAGACAGCCAAGCCCAGGACAGGAAAACTGAAGGCCACGTGTAAGACCATGACCTGAGCCCTGAGTCAATTAATGGAGTCTGAGTGACTCTGGGCCAGGTGAGCATGGACTCTCTCTGAGTCACTGAAATGCATAAGAAAAATCTGTTCACCTCCTCACCGGGACAGCAATGCCTCTGTCTGGTGTGTCACATCCCTAAAACTTCCCTGAAACACAGTATGAAAACTTTTAAGTTGTGACCCAAATTTGGAGTTTGGATGTTTTGTTTGGTCTGCAGAGTCATGTTGTCTTTTCAAAATGAGAAGAGTTGCCAAAAACTTTAAAAATAGGAGGTTTTACACAAATAATCAGATTTTCTGACTTTTCTTAAGAAATCAGAGGGCTTTGGCATTTATTTGCACGTGGTCTCACTTCCTGGGGCTGACAGTGGCTGCTCTTTTATTTATTTATTTTTTAGTGTTTATTTATTTATTTCAAGAGAAAGGAGGGGCAGGGAGAGGGAGAGAGGGAATCCCAAGCAAGCTCTGCACAGAACCCCATCCGATGCAGGGCTTGATCTCACAAACAGCAAGATCATGCATGACCTAAGCCAAAACCAAGAGTAGGACAACTTAACCAGCTGAGTTGCCCAGGTGCCCCATGTGGCTGATCTTTTAAATGAGGTAAGCCTTCTTTGCTTTGCCACAGTCTCTACCCTTCCCATTAATGGCTGTATCTGTGACCCTTGGGCTCAAGAAGGATGGCAAACAAGCTTTTCTGTGTGCCAGTTCAAGTCTGTTAGTGGGACTGCCTGGGGTACCATAATGGATCTGATCAGTTATGATAGATTGCATTGCACTTTGCAATTATTCACCTCTCCTTCCCTATATAAGGATTATACATCTCTGACCGTTGCCATGTGACCATGTGCAGAGTGTTGAAACAGATGCTCTAAGAGGCATTGTGGGTTATCAATGGCTGCCTGGCTTATTCCCTTTGCCATGGGAGTAACATACCCTGTGATCCTTCAGCCCGAATCCCCGTAGGACAAAGACACATGGTGCAGAGCAGCAGCTGACTTACAGGTTGGAGCTGAGCCATACCCTGGACAGAGCGGCAGCCAACCCACAGCCTTCAGTAATATGAGTAAGTCAGCTGTACGCAACTGAGAATTGGGGGATTATTTGTCACCGTAGCGGAACCGACCGATACAGCAAGAGCAGGCTTGCTAGGACAAGGTACTGTGATGAAAAAGCATTATTTTCCTATTTTTGAAGAAGAGAAAATGATGGCTTTAGGGAATTCTTAATTTTTTAATTGTCTTCAATCTCAAAAATAACAAGAGGATTCTGGAAAGATAATGGCAGTAGCCTCAGAAGAACTGGGTTGAGTTCCCGAGTGCACTGTAATGAATAATTTTCCTTTCATCAGAAAATTATCTTTTCAAAAATCATGTGTGTATTGAAGCTTATAAGAGCGCATTACGAAATACTTGTTCTGTAAAGGGCGTCTAGTATCTGAGTCTTCACCACTGCTCATTGTGAGGATGAAATGGTCTGAGCTGTTTGAAAATGCTCTGTCAGTACTACATGAGTACAAATGCTAGTTTTTCCTAGGTTTGTAGGGACATGACTTCGTTTTTTCTTTTTCTCCAGTAGGAGGCAGATCAGGCATTACTATTCCCATTTGACAGATCTATAGACTGAGTCAGTAGGCAGGGACTTGTCAGCTGGTTAAGGAGAGAACTGAGGGAGAGTCAGTTTATCTTCGAGATTAGAGCACCAGCAATCTGTCCACTGCCTTATGCACAAAGGGGCCAACCAGGGACTTTTGAATAATTTTGCTAATACACAGATTTCTAGTCTAATGGTGTCAGTTATAATGAGATTTGGCCTGTGTTGGTTTCTTAGAAATAGCCAAAACCTAATTAATTATCTACTTCCATATATATCTACCTTCTGCCTCCCTTGGCCCACGGCATGGCTTCTAATTTACATTTTCAGTTCATAATGTCAATATTCACCAGCCCCTTTCAATCCTTGATTAACCTGGTCATTCCCTGAGCCATCTGGTGGTAGGCATGGTAGTTATTCTTATTTAAGAATTTGCACATGGGGCGCCCGTGTGGTTCAGTTGATTGGGCGTCCAGCTCTTGATTTTGGCTTAGATCATGGTGCCAGGATCATGGGACGAGCCTCTCTCTTAAATAGATAAATAAATAAATAAATAAATAAATAAATAAATAAATAAATAGCACATGTATTGTATTGGCTTGAAAGATCCCTGGCCTGCAAAGTTAAATTCCAAGAGTTACAGTTTGGCCTCATTCAGTAATTTTGGACTGTGTTGTCTGATACAACTCTAGGTCATTCTTTTGGACATGAAGGGCATTTTTACTTATCTGGAAGGTATCTGTGTCTCATGGGTGGCCAGAAAACTCTGAAGGACAGGGACTGAAACTGAGTGCCTGGTGCTAGCTGGCACATCCCCTTTCAGGAGATGCTGGTTTGGGGCAGAAGCTGAGTCACTGGTTAGATTTCCTCTGCTGTCAGAATCCTGGGGGGGGGGTCTACCGGGGCACATGACCTCTGCGATCCTCTCCGGAATCCTCAAGGATTTGGGAGTGCCCCTTCAGTTGCTCAGGATTCGTGGGCAGACAGGGCCGTGTGGCGTGGTTCTTGCTTTGGAACCGCTATACATTTAGAATGAGAGTTTCCTCTCCTTGTGTTCTTCACTCACTTCTAACTGCTTCATGGAAAGGAGGTTTGTGATGTCGCCCCATTAGGGAAAAGATATCCTTTCCATTGACTTAAAATTTGTTGTTTTTTTTTTTTTTAAGAGGAGGGTATACTGAACCAGAAGCAAGTCAGCAACCACCAGGTGGTGGAGACGTTTCCCCAGAGGTCAGGGAGAGCTCAGAAGAGCTATTTGGGGGTGGAAGCAGTGAGGCCGGAGGTTATCCTGGTCTGAAGAGGACTCCTCACCAGGAGCACCGCCCCAGCCCCAGGCTTGCCTTGCATTTTCCACAACCTCGCTAGCCTTAACGTTTCTTAAAGCCCCAGGACCTTTGGTATGTTTTTCTCAGGGTCAACCGAAAGGATAGGGGCTCCTCAAAGCACTACATTCAGTATGCTGGCCCCCCTCCCAACCATCAAGTATCACTCAACTCCCTGCTTCTCTCCCTGTTCACTGACGTGGCCCATTTTCAATCCACGGGGAATAGACGTGCTCCTGTTAGGAGAGGTTCCTGCCCATGCAAACTCCACTCAGCGTTTCTGGTCACGTTTTCCGTAGAAGCGCTCACACAAACCAAGGTTGCGTGCCCTGACGCCCCCTCAGCACATAGTCAGCATGTGGCACCTTGTCCCCCCAGCCCCACATGAGGAAAACAATTAAACCCCCGTCCCTAGTGTTTCGCAGACACACATGACCACACTTCTCTTCACCTCAGTCACCTTCAAGGCAGGAGCAATGACTGCCATCCCAGCTGTGAAAAGGCGAAGCCTCCCACAGGTTATACTACTTGATGAAGCCACACTGCCAGGAACCTGCAGAACCAGCAGAGACGGACTCTCACTTGGAGTCCTGTCTTCTCCTACAGGTATCAGCCCCCTAGTCCTGTGAAGCACAGGCTCCTCCTCGGCTACAAGGAGATTCCCTTCTGTTTACCCCAGGTCCCATTTTCCCTTCTCCCTAGTTGGTTCCCAGAGCAGCCCTTCCACCTCAGTTTAGCTTCAGACACACCAAGAGTCCATCCACAGCTGTATTCTCTCTTCGCCCCAGACTCTTACACAGTTTATCTTCTTAAACTTCTGTTTCTTTTACAGGCTTCTCTGATGGATGGCTTTCTCTCTTCCCCAAGTCCTCAACAAAGACCCTGTATTGTGTGACTTTTCTTCCTTGAGCTTTTTCAATGACTCCTTATGACCTACTCGATTAACACATAATCTTTAACACGGCATACAAGCCTTCCCTCCTCATCTATTTCTCTTCTTCCTCCTCTTCCTTATGAATCCCGCATCATACCCATCTTTCTTCTATTTGTGTCCTTCACTTTCAACTCTGAATCCTTCCTCTTAGGGCGTAAAGGCCCTTACTTCTACAGGGTGCTATCCCTGACTTCTCTCCCCTCTTCACGTGTAGAGCACTTGGTCGCTTATAAGACATCACATTTTAGAATGTCTGGTTACTTTTTTGCGTGTGTGCACACACACAGGTGTGATCTCCACCACCAGTGAGGGAAGTCTTTGAGGGAAGGGGTCCCATCTAGAACATCGTCATTTCTTGCCTTACAGTGCTCCTTACACACAGCTAATGCTGAATAGTTCCTGGCTCAGTAATTAAGTAAATCATGATTCATGACCTTGGCTCTGGCTGTTGCTTCATTGCCAACCTGTCGTGTGGCCACAACTCCTACTATGTGCAGAGCTCAAAGAACACCAGCCCAATGCCTGCTGGCCCAGGAGGACTGCCCATTTGCCCACCGGGTGTTGTGCTGGTTACAGAATCCATAGACCTGTGGTCTCATTTGCTCATGGATTATCTGGAAGAGCAAGGTGCATGTGAGAACAGTTGAAACGTCATTTGATTATCTAAGGTGTGAGTGATACTCAGAAAATACAGTAAATAGTGGTGACTATTATGTTGGCTAAGACTATAAATATTATGACCAGAGGTAAAGTCAGAAGTTAAAGCTAAAATTAAAGAAAGGAAACCCTTCTTTTCTCCCTGCTTCCTTTTAATCCTCTTCTGCTAGAAGAAGTTAAGGGCAAAGGGAACCGCATTTTTGGCAAAGAATTCAGAGAGGCTGAGAATAAGGCACAGGTGCATAAACATACACAATAATTACCTCACTAATATGAAAACCAGTAGGAAATAGACTCATTCCAGAAGGCAGGGCTGGGCCAGCATAGAATGCTCTAGAAGGAGCCTCTGGCCAGGAGCCTCTGGGCAGTTGTAATTCTTCTGAGGCGTGGGGCTGGCTTGCAATGTTTTTCCAGCCCCTGCAGCTGTGGAGAAGGAGCCGAGACCACCCACGAGCCCCCTCTAACCGCACTTCTCATCTTCCTCACCTTCCTCTACTCGCTGTAGGTGTTGACCTCATAGTACCTCATGTTAGCCTTCACATGTGCTGTCCCACGTGAGGACCGGCAATACCACAATCCTAACAGCAGAGCTGAAGGACTGACGTGGAGAAAATACGCCTCTTGCCGAAACTTGTTTGCAGTAAAAGACAGTGAAAGAAAAACGTGGGAGGAGATCAAGCGCTCAGGCATACAAGCTGCCCCTGGATGAACCCAACATACACTTGGTTTATTTTGTGACTCTCCACTGCCCTCCTCGATTCTAGCCTTCCAAAGGTGAGGCGCTGCCCATATCCCTAGCAGAGCAAGAGCCCACTGATGGGCTTGCATTCTTTTTTCCAGGCTACGCTGATTTCCTCACCTTGGTAAAAGCCCCCCACGGGCCTCCTCTCACAGAGAAGGGAACGGAGATGTCCAGGCTGTCTGAAATGACTTGCTCAAAGTCACCGAACATGTGGTGGCTGAGTCAAGTTTATAGCGAAAGCTGCTGCTGACAAGGTCTGTCCTCCAACCAGCAGCCTGGGTCGATGAGTACCTCTTTAGGACATGTTTTTCTCCTTGGCTCCCTTCAAAGGTCCTACCCGACGTTTTCTTATTCAAATACTTCTCGCGTAATCTGCTCCTACAGGCTTGGCCTCACTCTTGCCAGCGTTTACGACCTCCTCCGTGCATTTCCTTAAAAACGTGCCCTGCTCTGCCAGTTGGCAAGCTCTGTCATAGGTAGGAGACATCTCTGTTGTGTGAGTCTCCACTCCCACCTCCCTACCTGTTTTTCAGAATGAAATCCAAGCGTCCCTGAGCAACCCAGAAACCGCAGGCTGACGAAGCCGTTTCACCTCTAGAGTTGGTTTCCACTTGCTCTTTGCCTGTGGCCCACCGAGGGCTAAGGAACATTCGGTGGAGGATTTCACTGCAGCCTCTTGCTTGTGCATGCCAGACGTCTGGCCTGGAAAACACAGCGGCAAGAACTGGTGGGCAGCAGTGGAAGGGGTGGGTTTTCACTCAGGGAAAGTTGAAGGACTTGAGTTCTGCTGTGGACATTGTGTAGGATATCAGACAGATCACGTGCCTTGTCTTTGTTTTAGTTTCTTCTTTGATGAAATAAAGAGGATACTAATTTTAATTTGTATCGTCAGTAAGTGCAAAATATTTTTTTTTTAAGTTTTGTATAGCCAGATAAGGCCTGGGTATGATTAGAATGAGTTTAAGCAGGTGTGCTATGGCTATGCCTCATAATAACTCAGGGACCTTGGCCACATTACCTAATACCATCATCCCCAGTCCCTTCAACTAGAACAAGGGGACAATAATTAGTACCTACCTCACAGGGTTGGGTGAGGCTGAAATGAGTCAATGTGTATAATACACTTAGAGTCGTGTCTGGCATTTCTTTATTGCTTAGTGCAGTAATAGCAGTCAGGGCAAAATTAAACTAGCTCAGGTGAGTGGAGTTATGGGTCTAGTCTATTCATTAACTGATAGCATTTGACAAGCTGATCTTAAAATTTATACAGAAGAGCAAAGGACAAAGAATAAAGAGAGGCAGTTTTGAAAAAAAAAAAAAAAAAGTGGGAAACTAGCCTTGCCCAATATCAGGACTTCTTAGAGTGTTACAGTAATGAAGAGAGATGGTACCAGTGCAGGAATAGAAAAATAGACCCAAGACTAGAGAACAGCAACTGCAATATCCCATCCTTACGTGAAAATTTGGTATGACAAAGCAGAAAAAGGAGGGACCATTCGTTATCCAGACAGAGAACAATAAAAACACACCACACACGAAAATCGATTGTAAGTGCATTAAAAAGCTCTGCATGAACGCAAGAATGTAATACGTTCATAAGGAAATATAGGAAAGGATTTCTGATTTAAGGGCTAAGGAAAGATTCCTTAGACAATGTATAAAAGGAAAAACCATAATGGAAAATAGTGACACATCTGACTACACTAACACTAAATATTAAACTGATTTTTAAAAGAATGTCTCCATAAACAAAGATTAAGAGAGACGCAAGGACAGAATATTGAAAACCTGTCATTGATAAAAGCCTAATATCCAGAATTTAAAAAACACTACAATTCAGGAAGAAAAAGTAGAAAATAGGCAAAACCTAAAACGATAGTCATTAATTACCAATAAACACACAAAAGATGCTCAAGTTCCACTTAAACTATAAATCAAAACAACCGTGAGATTCCATTACTCACTCATCACGCTGCCCAAAATTTTAAGTCTGTTCAAAACAAGTATAAGCAAGGATAATGGACTCAAATCCTCCCCTACCTCTTTAAACCTAGTTATAACCACTTTGAGCCAGATTCCACTTCAAGGCATATAACCTAATGAAACTCTGTCACATCTGCATGGGAGATTTATGGAAGAATGTTGATTGCAACACTGATAGTACTCGGGTAAAAAAGGGGAAATGGGGGCGCCTGGGTGGCTCAGTCAGTTGAACATCTGACTTCGGCTCAGGTCATGATCTCACGGTCTGTGAGTTTGAGTGCCACATCAGGCTCTGTGCTGGCAGCCGAAGCAGGCTCCAGGCTCTGTCTCCCTCTCTTTGCCCCTCCTCCACTCATGCTTGGTCTCTCTTTCTCTCTCAAGAATAAATAAATATTAACAATTTTTTTAAAAAAGGGGGCAATGACCTAAACGATCATCGAGAATGGATAAATAATTTATGGTATAGCCAGACAACAGAACATTGTACAGGAATTTAAATGAATGGACTAGAATTACATGTATTAACATGGATACATCCCCAAAACATGATGTTGAATAATGAAAAGCAAGTGACAGAAGAATAGGGACAATAGGATGCCATTTGTGTAAAGCTTAAAAGCCTATAAAACAGGGCACCTGAGTGGCTCAATCAGTTCAGCACCAGACTCTTGATTTCAGTTCGAGTCATGGTCTCATGGCTCTTGAGATCGAGCCCTGACTGTTTCTGTGCTGTCAGCTTGGGATTCTCTCTCTCTCTTTCTCTTTCTCTCTCTCTCTCTCTCTCTCTTTCTCTCCCGCTCTCTCTCTGCCCCTCCTCTGCTTGCTCCCCCCATTCCCCCCTCTCTCTCAAAAATGAATAAACCTTTTTAAAAAGCATATAAAACCAAGATAGACACATTTGACACCTGCGTGAAGAGTAGTTATAAAACATGAATGAAGATGACAAACATCCCATTTCGGTTGATGGCTACCTGTAGGGCGGTTTAGAGAAGGGGTACACAGGAGACTTCGATTATAGTTGTAATATTTTATTATTAAAAAAATAAAGTCAATAGGTCAAACTGTTAAGGTTGGATAAAGTTAGGTGGTGGGCACACAAGTGTTCATTATGTTATTTTCTCTTGCTTTATCCCCCTTTACAGGATATTGTAGTCAATTTTAAAAGATTCTGAATTGGCTTTTACTTCCAACGCAAAGGAAGATGAAGTGTAACTGTTTGCTGCTCAAGTGCTAATATATGACCTGCCGCCTCCTTCCAACAGCCCAGGACAACTGCCCCCAGCACCTGCCACAGCGCGTGGCTCCAGAAGGCCTTGCAGTAAGTGAAGATGGACAAAAAATGAATGGATGGAAGGGCCTCTCCTTAGAAATGGAGGCCCGGTCATACGTTCACTGTGCCTTTTCTGTCATTAAATCACACTTGGAGAGTCATTTTCCTCCCATCCATCTCACTCAGTCTGAGTTGCCATCTAGTGTAATAATTCGGGGGGATTACCTTAAGGGACCATTGCTTGCAATTCAGTCCTGGCTGTGCTCTGAATTCGTTAGTGTGTTTGCAGCATTGTACGCTGCTCAGAGGAATGCTCCTCTCCCAGATTAGGGCACTGCTGCCTTTCTCATATTCTAGTAACGATCATAACCAAAAACAAACCCGAGGAAGTAAAATCACTAGGGAGGCCTTCCTCTTTAAGGAGTTCCAATGCGTCACAGTCCCGCCAGGCATGTGACTCAATTGTCCTTTATAAGTAAAGGATTGTGAATGCAAGGGGTGTTTCCTTTTGTGGCTCTGCTGCTGTTTCTCCTTTGCTTCTCTCTCCTGGTGCTGCTGCTTCTCTCTGTACAAGCAGATAAACATATGTGAAATACATGACATGGAGATCTATACCTCTTTATTCATCTAGCCAGCTTGCACTTGTAAGATTCTTTCGGTGTCATCCAAGGAAATATAATGTGGTAGCTTAATTGGTTGGTAATGGTGCTCACAAAGGTAGAGTCTTAGGTTGCATCCCCTAAAAGCCAGAATGATTTTCTTTGTTCAACAAAATACAGAGGGCATCTCAAATCTTGGCAAATGTATCCTCATTTATATATGGCGGATCGGACAAGGCAGGGCGGCAAGAATCGTGTCAAACGCACCACTGCCATCGGAACTCGAAATTGTCCCCACCCTGGTGAGTCTGTAGGTTCCTTTTATGAGGAAAGGAGAGTGTCTTACATGGTTAAAGAGGGTTACTAATGTCCCAGCTCACCTACAAACGTGAAACTGAGAAAGTGGTCTGGGCCGAGATGCCCACCTTTTTGCTACAGAGTAGAAGATAGATTTGGTCACTCTTACTGCCATTTTTGTGATTTTTCTGAATCTGAGTACATAATGAGAAATAAAAGGTGACAAACTCAAGCAAAGAGAAATTTGGGCTGAATCTCTGGGGAAAAAAATTCACGGTGAAATCCATTAGACTGTGTAATAGTTTCCCAAGGGGAATGACATAAACCTCATGGTTTTGCAATCATTTAGATGTAGACCAATCCATCCATTTCTGAGCAGACCCCAGGGAGCAATCCTGCACTGAAGAGAGAATAGGGAAGGTGATAGGCCAGATGACCTAATAGTTTTTTTTTTTCAACTTAATTTCTAGGATTATGAGATCCTAATTAAAATGAACTATATTGCCTATTATGAACCCATTACATTAATATTCTGTAAGGTCTCCAGGCAAGCCAAGGGAATTTCAGCTTTTTCTTATTTCTGGAGAGCTAGAGTCCATGAGCCGCCTTCACCACGCTGTTGGTGCCCATGCGCTGACTTCTCCACCAGTACTGGTCAACTTAAAGTCTTTAAAAGAAGTTAAAGCACATACTATGAATTAACATTTTATTCAAGGCAATCCAATGGAATGAGAAGGATGCTTTGATATGTGTCATGACAATAAATATTCTTCTGGCTAATGACCCCACCGTGGACTGGCTCCGTGATGGAAGCGTGGCCACCAAGCAACGTCTAGGATGAAAATCTGCTTTCTCACATCCAGCCCTGACCTCCCTTTCAGTTTCCACCGATGCTTGACAAGGAACATTGATCACTGGAGAAATCACAGCATTTCAGAGGTCCTGCCTGGAACTACCCAGCTCTCCACTGACAGCAGCCTCACTTCCGTGACTGTCCTCCAGAAATGGACTCCAGTGAGGAAAGTCAGACAAGGCCACTGACAGGCTGGCCAGGGCTGGTCTGAGAACATTAGCCAAGGGACAGAGGGCAAGTGGAAGAGACCGGTGGCTCAGTTGCCCAATGTGTGAATACAGCTGGTGGATAAAAAGAAAGATTGGAAAAAAAAAAAAAAATGGAGGGGCACCTAGGTGGCCCAGTCGGCTGAACTGACTCTTGACTTCTGCTCAGGTCATAATCTCGCAATTCGTGAGTTCAAGCCCCACATGGGGCTCTGTGCTGACAGCATGGAGCCTGCTTGGGATTCTGTCTCCTTCTCTCTCTGTCCTTCCCCTACTTGGTCTCTATCTCTCTATCCAAATAAATAAAAATAAACTTAAAAATTTTTTAAATAATAAAATATTTCCTATGAAAAAAAAAAAGAGAGTGGCGACATCTGTCTAGTAAACTGTTTTATCAGTCTTTCTTGAGGATCCCCAAGAGGTTCTTGATGGGACATAGAACTCTACCAACAGGAAGTAGACATTGACGTGCATCAGAGAATATTAAGCAATACCTATTTTAAATTTATAAGCTGGGCTCTAATTAGCCTGCAGGGAATTTCTATGGAAATTGAAGATAGCCCTCTTCAATGGTACAGAAAAGCATCAGGTAGGCAGAAGGACTAGAAGATCCTCTATTCCTTCAAGAGTCAGATGGTGTCACCTCACTATGACATTGTGCCTTACTCCTTTGGGCAGATTCCAGGAGCCCTCACTTCCATTATAATATTTCTGGTATGTAATTAACAGTGTAATATCCATAGCCTGCAGACAGGGGAGAGACTGTATCATTTATTTCCCCCAGCGGATAACTCAGTCCTGACATAGAAGGCTTAATAATTAATAAAAACATGTTAGGTTATTATAGTAATATCTTAGAACCTTGATTTCTTTAACTATAGATTAGTAATATTAACTCAGATGACTGTTGTGAGGATTACAATGCCAGAACAAAGTCCTTAGGACAGTGCCCAGCACTTAAATAACATGCAGTTCTTTCTCCAACATTTTTGGTATGGGAGGGTTTTTATTTCCGGTTCCGATAAATATCAGGCCAAAGCGTTTCTTAAAACAGCAAATAACGTTGTGGTTTAATTGTATGTCCAGAATAGATCAGTGTTTTGTACCCTAAAAGCGTGATAGAGGTTGTACCAGCTCCAGCACAAGTTTTGGGCCATTCAACCTTTTTCTTATCACCTGCTTGGCCAGATGTAGACCAT
This sequence comes from Paguma larvata, assembly GCA_030068075.1. Taxonomy (NCBI): domain Eukaryota; kingdom Metazoa; phylum Chordata; class Mammalia; order Carnivora; family Viverridae; genus Paguma; species Paguma larvata. The sequence goes on from CM057840.1 coordinate 20,243,898, forward strand.
GAATAAAGGAGATTTCTGAGATGGTCACAGTTGATTCAATTTCAGATATCCATGAAATAAACTCGGACAAGGAGTAACTCATCAGTGATGAGAAAAATGGAGATTGGAAGGTTGCCCTGTTTTTGTTTGTTGATCATCAGAATTACACGCTTGTTGTCCCAGAATACCTGCAGGCCTTCCCTGAAACCTCCCCTAGAGGTATCTTCACTCTTTCTTCTTGCTTTATTTCTACAGAACAAGAAGCATCTACAGGGTGACTTGTGAAGGAGGTGTGTGCGGTCAAAACACACTGGAGCGCAGTGCTGGGTGGGCAGGGCCATCCTGGGACTGGTTGGCAGGAACGAGCACACGGATGGCCTACTTCCAACCAAAGCCAGGATTCCACTTTCCCACCAGCTCTGAATCCACCTCTTCCAGGTGCACCGGCGTCACCTCGTGGCCTGCAGGTCAGTCCTCTCGGCTGACTTCGGATTGCTGTACCGGGCACTGGACCTACAAGAAGCAAAGGAGGCCAAGAAGAGGAGGAGGTGAGTGCTACCAGCGCCTAGTTGCCGCCTGAAGTGTTGCCACAACACTTGCTGTGTTGTGAGCCCGGTACCTGGCAGTGCATCGGGCTCCTCCATCCCAAGCGCCATGCCTGCCCTTGTCAGTCATCCCTGGGTTCCTGATTCTTCCACGTCTCATCTCTCAACCATGTGAAATCTGTGTTGTCCTAGAGTCAGGGAGCAGGGGCCTTCTCTCTTTCTTGCTTGTGTTCCCAGTTGAACTCCTGACTTCTGATACTGAATTCTCTCTAGTAGGTTTGCCTCCTCGGAGGCCAGAAAGTCTCCTCCTCCTGCTCTTTGCCCCCACCGTTGCACGTTGTCATCTCTACGTGCACGTTGTCATGCACCGTGTACAACAGGAGCGGTTTCTTTGCTCCTTCTTGATTCTCGTGCTTCGTCTTCCTTCTTTTTACAACACTTGACTGTACTATCTCAGATTTTCTGAGCGGCACTGAGACACCCCATGTCCCTTTGCTTTCAATGACAGTCTCATGGATCTGCCAGCGCCTCTCTCACAGTCTAGCACCAGCCAGGCACTGGGTGAAGCTGACCTGCGGGTCTGAAATGGGACGTTGCTGAAAGGGTTATGGAGCACTGAGTCGGGCTCAGGGACGTGGGGTTTAGCAGGAGGGCTTTATGTCAGAGCAGGGTTTCTCAAACTTAGCGCTAATGACATTTAGGGCCAGGTAAGTCTTCATTGTGAGGCTCTCTCTCTTGTGCATTGCAGGATTTTTAGCGGCATCCCTGGCCTCTACCTACCCCAAGTTGGTTGTCCTCCCAGATAACCAAAAATGTCTTCTCCAGGCAATGCCAGATGTCTCCTCGGGGCAAAATGCTCACTGCCCAGAACCCTGCATGAGGCATTGGGGTAAAAGCCCCGCTTTCCTCAGATGGACTTCTACACGCTAGAAGGTGCAGGTCTCCTCTCTGGGGCCATCCACTGATTTGAGGGATACCCTAGTTTATTTGAGAGATTGACGCTTGGCTGCTGAATATGCCAGAGGGGAGTGAAGTGGTCTCATAATGAGCCTTTCTCATAAAGACTTCTGATGAACCCTCCCGTTTCCTGCTGGCTCAGTCTGTCGGACCTGAGTCGTAACTTCTGAGCCTTTCTGAGCCTCCCTTCTCAGTCGTGTCCTCCCCCCTCGCTCCCCTCTCCCACCACCCACCTTCAGTGCCCTGGACAGCCGCGCCCTCCATCCTAATTCCCCAGTATCCCTTCTATATCCACAGCCTCTCTTTCTTTGATCTGTTAAAAGACTCTTGTCTGAAGGTACTTCTCCAATTTTCTACATCATCGTGGGTTTATACTTACAATTTTGATTTCATTGCCATCATTGATTGTAATCAGTTCTCTCTCTTCGGTTTCAGGAGAGAAAGAGAAATTAACCACGTGGAGCTGACTGGTCATCTTTGACCAGAAGCCATTCCTCCCCCTGCATTTGGATGCCCGTCATCTGTCTCCCACTGCACCCTGGACTTTCCACAGCACACGCCACCCTGTACGAAGATTGGCGGTCTTTGTCAGTCCTCCTGACTGGACTGTAAGCTCCTTGTATTCAGGTATCGTGGTTTTTTTTCATCCTTAACCTCTCCAGTGCTGAGAAGAGGGGCTCCCAGTACTTAGGGCATGCTCAGTAAGAGATTATTGAGTGCACGGGTAACTTCAGCCTAGGAAAAAGTTCTTTAAATTGAGCAGCAGACTTTCTTGAATTAAAAAAAAAAAAAAAACAAGGGACAAATGGCTTTGAACTTCCTGTGCGTGTTTCTCCTCAGGGAGCATATCTCTGTCAAAACCTGCATTCAGGGGGTCGCCTGGGCGGCTCAGTCAGTTAAGCGTCCTGATTCTCGGTTTCGGTTCAGGTCAGGATCTCTCTGTTCGTGGGATCGAGCCCTGCGTCAGGCTCTTTGCTGACAGCATGGATGGAGCCTGCTTGGGATTCTCTCTCTGCCTCTCTCTCTCAAAATAAATAAATAAACATTTTTTAAAAAACCTGCGTTCGACCTTGGGTTTACTGGAATATGGGACTGGGAAGCTCCTGGTCTGTTCATGATCCACTCCCTGTAACCCACAGTGGGATGAAACCCAGTCCTCTGATGTCCTGGTCGGCGTGTCACGAGGAAGTTGCCACAACAGTGATGCTGCAGACAGACAGACTCTGACATACAGACACCTTTTTCCTAACAGGATATTGATGGTGTCCCCTCAGACAGTTATCTAAATATGAAGCAAACAGGATGAGCTAAGAGGATAAAGTACAGATATCACCTTCTTTGTGTCACAGTTCCATACTCCGATCCCGGAGCCAGCCTCACATTATGGAAATCACTCAGAAGAATCGGACCATCTTTCCTTCCCAGGGCGCTTTTCCGTATGCAAAACCGTCATCGTTGCTGGCTTCGATTAATATTTATTGACGTGTATCACTATTCATTTGATTACCTCTTCCCCAGGACTATTCACAAGCTTCTGGACAGTTATTTTACAATTGGGGAAGCGGAGGCATGGAGAGGGCTGGAAACGTGCTGAAGGTCACAGTTGAAATTGGGTGTCAGGCTGAGACCAGAAGGCGCACGTCATGACTACCCAGTTCCCTTGCCAAGACAGGCGGCCGCTCTGGGGTCTGCTGGGGGGGATTTACCTCACCTTTGTCCTCCCAACAGTCAAAGCGAGCCACCTGGTAGCTCTCCCAGCCACCCGGCAAGAAGCAAGCTTTTGAAAAGAGAGCCAGCTCCCTCGTCTGACACACGTCACATCTCTCACCAAAGGGAGAGCCCCGCTGCCGCCTGGCTTGTCCGTGGGGGCATGCCACCCGCAGTCTAGATGGCATATGAAAGACAAAAAGCTCTCTTGTCATCTGCCTTTCACTCCACAGAGACACAGCGCTGAGAGTGTGAGACGCCGCATCGCATATTAATCAGGAGGAGCATATGTAAGCGTTTTTTAAGCCCGGGGCCGTGTGTCGCTGGGCGCAAAGACAGGAGCCACAAGGAGGTTCGGTCAAGGTTTAGGAGGTGGGTTCTAGGCTCAGATGCTGTGACTGAAGCAGTAAGATTGTCTGGCCTGCTTCCATCCAGCCCTCCCGGCCCACCTGCTCCTCGGCGAAGCTCTTTGCAGTTTCCTAGGCCCAAGCCCCTCTGTTCTGCAGACCCGGTGGGGTTGGGGGAGGGGAAGGAGGTGCCCCCACCACCTGCGTCTGTGCAGAGCAGCCTGAGGTCAACAGTCTGAAGACTAGAAAACAAGGCAAGAGTTGGAAATAGAGTATCTTCTGGTCCAGTAGTTTTCAACCTTTCGCGAATGCCACATCCTCTCGGGCGGCTCCATGTCTAGAAAGTACATTTTTTGTTTTATTGACCTGCAGTGCTGTCTCCTGGCAATGACTCTTTTCTCTTTAATTAAAAAAAAGGTTTTTTTTGTTAATGTTTATTCATTTTCGAGAGTGAGTGGAGGAGGGGCAGAGTGAGAGGGAGACACAGAATCCGAAGCAGGCTCCAGGCTCTGAGCTGTCAGCACAGAGCCCAACACCAGGTTCAAACTCACAGACCACAAGATTATGACCTGAAGTCGGACGCTTTACTGACTGAACCCCCAGGTGCTCCTAAATATGACTCTTTTAAAAAGGCTCTTTTTTTCTTCTTAAAAGAGGTGAGGAATGACCACAGACCTCAGGTTTCTTTCAGGTCAAGGGATCTTCCACCCTCTTGGTCAAGCTTCTCCTGGTGGATCCTACTTCTTTACATTATGCAATGGAACAGAATAAGTCCTTTTCCTCCCGCGGGCCATTGTCTGGGTGCTGGTGACGGCTCACCGGCCTGTAACTCTTGCATCTCCTCCTCACCCTCCTCACCAGGCTCCCGTTCCCAGCTCCTGAGGCCGGGGCCCTGCAAGACACGGGATACTCTCTCCATTCTGTTTCCAAGGTGGCCAAGTTGTTCTCTCTCACTATTAACAGCTTTTGGCCTGAAAAAGCGAAGGCCAGTACAAGATTTCCATAACAGTTCAAGGCAACAGAAGATTTGTCACAGGGCGGCCCATGATTAATTGCCAAATAAACCACATGGACAGCCTCATGGCTAGGGGAGTCGAGCCTCTTCGGGTCCTTTCTGGAAGTAAGCAGGGCACGCATTGTGAACAAGCATAAATGGACACGCTGGCTGAGAGGAGAGATGTCGGAGTGGACTGAGGAAATTAAGTGATGCACCTCTGAATGGCCCGTGACCAACTGGACCGTACTGGGGATATTGGGCTATAAAAGGATCTTACCGTTTAATAAAGTCAAAAACCAGTTGAATGTTGATCATTTCATATGGGTCAACTTAAACATCGTGGTGTTTGGTAAACATTTTATACTCACACGAAAGGTTAACGTGGCTCTTTCTGTGAAGTAGAAGATAAATCTGGACCAGAGTTTTTATCTCTCATTTGGTTACTGGTACTGACAGCTAACATTTGTCACATCCTTTCTACGTACCTTATATACCACATGAATCGTCTCATTTCAGACTTATGAAACCTCTGAGTTAGGTAATTTTTATTCTTATTTCATATAGGAAATCAAGATTTGAAAAGGTTAAATAACTTGCCCAAAGTTACACAGCTTGGGGATGATGGAGCCGAGACTCTACTGGGGTTCGTCCGCTTCCAGAATCGACACTCGTAGTGAAATAGTGCTTCACAATGTGCATCACACTCGCCTGTTGCTCAAACGCCAGCTGCCCAGTCAGCTTTCCTATTGATAGTTGATGTTTAAGAAATACATACTCTGGAGCACCTGGGTGGCTCAGTCGGTTAAGCATCCAACTCTCGGTTTTGGCTGAGGTCATGATCTCACAGTTTTGTGAGTTGGGCTCTGCATGGACACTGCAGAGCCTACTTGGGATTCTCTCTCTCTCTCTCTCTCTCTCTCTCTCTCACCCCTCCTCCCCGCTCCTCTCCCACTCATTCTGTCTCTCTCAAAATAAATTAAAAAAAAATTTTAAATACTTAATCTTTTTTAATGTTTATTTTTGAGAGAGAGAGAGGGAGGAAGGGAGGGTCAGAGAGAGAGGGACACAGAGCATGTGAAGCGGGCTCCAGGCTCCGTGCTGACAGCACAGAGCCTGATTTGAGGCTCAAACCCACGAACTGTGAGATTATGACCTAAGCTGAAGTCAGACGCTCAACTGACTGAGCCACCCAAATGCCCCAAAAAATACTTACTGAGGGGCACCTGGGTGGCTCAGTTGGTTAGGTGTCCTACTCTTGATTTTGGCTCAGGTCATGATCTCACAGTTTGTGGGTTCAAGCCCCGCATAGGGCTCTGTGCTAACAGCATAGCACAGGGCCTGCTTGAGATTCTCTCTCTCCTCTCTTTCCATCCCTCCCCTTGTGCATACTCTCTCTCAGAATAAATAAATAAGAACACTTGAAAAAAAAAAAAGAATACTTATTGAATCAAACTAAATACACGCATTCAAAATTTCAGTCATTGTTCTTCTTCCAAAGCATGCGATTGTCACACACGGACACTTGTCTCGCACACAACCCATTCACCACCTTTCCCTTACCCTTTCTCAGTTACTGGGTATCTCTGACCTTCATTTTCTCTTCCAATAAATAAATATTTAGCGAGTAGGTACTATGTGAAAGGTACTGTCCTGGGTATTCTTTCTCATGTCTTTAATTTCCTCTATTAAAAAATGATTATATACACACATATATGCTTATCAGCACCCGTTGTGCGCTGGCCCCTAGACTCTTAAGTCATGGAGATGGATGAATGATGTCTCCTACTTTCCATGAATGCAGAGTCAAGCAGAAGAAATAAATCATAAACCACAGCAAGTCCCTATCCAACAGTGTGGATTGGAGCAAAACAATAAAAGAATTCATGGGATACACAAGATAGGGTATACGGAGAAGTAACGAACTCAAGGGTGTCGAAGGGACTTCCGAGAACGAGCTAAGCCGCACAGTTCCCTAACTCCAGGACTCGGTGCCAGGCATGTAGCAGATGTCCGAAACATGTTTATAAACAGAACCACATTGACTAAACATAAATTTGGAGAAAGACATGACATGGAATGTGGCTGGAGAGTTTATTGGGCTCAATGGGTTTTTCTCTGCTGTGCAGTGAGGAGTCCTGAAGAAGGTTAAATGGACGAGCACAGACTGGATTTGCTGGATGTGCGGCTGGTACCAGCAATGTAGAGAAAGAGGTGGACACAGATAAATGTGCTGAATGAGAGCACTCCTGGCCAGTCCAGAGCCGGGGCCAGGACTGGGAGGGGCGGCGATGCGGCGAGGGGCAGAAATCCACCCCGGGGACGAGGGGAGAGAGACTTCTTCCAGGGCCACCATCTTGACCTGCCATGACTGGTTTTCTTCAGGACTTCTCTGACTTCTTTTTTATTCAGAAATGTACATTTATATCCTACTTTTAAAATTTGAGATGGTTTCCAAACAGAAAAATATATGTAATAAATTCATTAAAATAAAAACAGATCGCATATATCATATATGTCACATCTATTATTTATTATATCAAGCATAATAAATATACATGACAAATATTTATTATTTATTATATTAAATATAAAAAGCATTATATAATATTATGCTATATTATAATGTTATATTAATATAATATTATTAATTAGTACATAATGTAATTAGTACATTAATATATTAATATATTATATAACAAAATATAATATATACATTATAACATTATATATAATACATAGTTACTATATAATTATAAAAAGATATTAAAACTGTGGCCTAAACAATTATTACTACTATTTCTGAACATTAAGTTTGGCCCTAAGCTTCCAAGCAGCCAAAGCAAAATAGTACATCACAGAGGTATTTACTCCTCATTGTTTTTTGACAGAGACATTTTTCCTGGCATTAAATTCTGAGCAGAATCTCTCAAAGTCGACCTTATTCGGGGTGCTGGAATCAACACCGCCTCCATGTTTCATTCAGGTCCGTCCTCTCTGTAGCCCCGGAGGGCTCCTATCTGGCTGTTCCTTCTGGAACCACAGCCTTACCCAAGCGCTGAAGGAAACACAGGCTCTGATTCTGCACTGTCTCTGACCTACTTGCTTGTAGTCATGTTTTAAGATTGTGTCTCCAGTCCCTGTCAGAAATGGGTATGAGCCACAGCACATGCAAAATCGTCCCGTATTTTCTGGAAAACTGGTAAGACACTACTACTGTTTGTGGGGCACGTACTGAGAGAGACCACTCTCTGCAGGACGGTATTTTAGGTAAAGACTATGCAGCAGAGAACCAAGCCGATGCAGTTCTGACCCTGTGGAGCCCACGTTTCTGTGGGAGGAAAGACGACACGCAAACAAGTTTCCTAGGGCAGGCAGTGATAGGTACTGAGGAGAAACAGAGCTGGGTAAAGGCAGGGAGTGCTAGTTGGGGGAAGGCTCGCTCAGCGCTCCGGACACCGCCTTTCCATGGCTCAGCTGTCGCCTGTCGCCGTATTATCTGGCTACATCACCTTTTCCTTAGCAACGGAACACAGAATAAACATTACAGAACTAAATACCTTTCACCACGTTGACCACTAAGGATGGGAGGAAAATGTTCTGCTACTATTTGAGGCCGAGACTTCTGCCAAAATGTTCATAACAAAAATAACAGTTCATACCAGCCAGGTCATTTCAATGGTAAATCTAATCTGAACTTTCGCTACTGAATCCAAGCTCTTCCTGAATTCCCTTCCAGAGTGCCGGCATAGCACCATTTTTGCGGCGCTTATATGGGCCGTGCCCTCAACATATATTAGCTCATTGAATGAGATTCTTGGTAATCGGGAAAGGAGAGAACCAGCAGAAGGTCAGGAAGCTGGGCTCTGGAGCCAGACTGCTTGGGTCTACATCCGGGCCCAAAGAATTCCTAGCCGGGTGATCTTAGATGAGCTATTCAACCTGTCTGAGATTGGCCTTCTCATCTCTAAAATGGAGGTCGTGATAGTAAATACCTCCTAGGGTTGTTGTAAAGATTAAATTAGTTAATAAATATATACTCTTAGAACATATCTGGCATAAAACAGTAGGTGTTATTTATTATTATTATTATTATTATTATTATTATTATTATTATTATTGTTATTATTATTCCAGTTTACAGAAGAGGATATTGAGGCTCCAAGAGGCTTAAGTAACTTGTCCCCAAGGTCATACAGGTGGCAGGCTCAGAATCTACACCTAGTTTTTTCTGACTCCAACCTCACGCTCTTCCTTCTATGACCTCCTCTGTCACTATTAATAGAGATTAATGTAATGTTTCCTCTAAGAGATCTAGATCCAAAAACAATAGTAAGGCCGCCAGGAGCACTCACGAGAAACTGGGATCCTACTGGCGAATGATCAATTCACAGTCTTTATCGAGTGCTACTGTGCCCAAAGTCTTCCAGTCAACAAACAGTGGTGAGTCAATGCAAGTGGATTTCCTCTTTGCCCGACTATTCACTTCATTCCTTCATGTGTTTCTTTGTATATTTGCTGAGCTGTGGGGGTTCGCAGAAACAGATGAAATGATCCTGCTCTCAGGCTGCGGGAAGAAAGAGCAGGAAACATACACAAATGACAAAGCAGTTGAGAATCTGTTCAGATGACCAAGATGATGAGCTTAGTCATGATGGGGCTGGAATGAGAAGTAAGAGCACTCTCGGTCCAGGGCGGGACTGGTCACTAGGAGTTTGGTTTAGGCCCTGTGTGAAGCGGCCAACATGAATTAGCCAGGCGTTCTCTGAAACAATGATGTCAAATTTAAGACCTAAAGAGTAAAGGCATACTGAATAAAGCTGCCTGCAAAAACATTACTAATTCAGTGCATGTTTTGGAGGTAAACTTTTTTTTAAGATTTTTTTCTTTTTAAGCAATCTCTGACCCCAAAGTGGGGCTCAAATTCATGACTCTGAGATCAAGAGTCACATGCTGTACGGACTGAGCCAGCCAGGCACCCCTAGAGGTAAACTTTTTGCGATGGCTCCACCTTTTATAAAATATTTTTGAATCCATCGGTATTGTTATGGAAAGAAATCTGAATTAGACCCCCTGAGGCTAAAGGATTTCTTTGGTTCAGCAACTGAATGTGAGGATGTCACACAGTCAGGATGTGGTCAAAAATGGAAACCACACCAGTTACTTGAACAGGGTAAATTTAATATAAAGAATTGTTAACCAGACGTGGTTGTTAGCTAGATCACTAAAAGTCTAAAAAGAGAACTCTGCAGTACCATCGAGGTAGCAACTGCAGGAAGCCACTCTCACCTGGGAAAACAGGGAAAGAAATTGGAATTATTAAAACTTGGAGGCTTGGAGGCTTCCCTGGCGACTGGGACCCAGACCTCTGGGGGGAGGGCAGCTGACTCATGCTGGCATCCCTTTGAGAGACGCAATGAGGCCAGTTCTGCCAGGGTTGGAGAAATCGAAAACGGAATTCAGCTGCTACTTCAGGAAGGCAAGAAGTGTTGCTGGAGTGCTGCTCACAGGAACAGGAAGCAGACAAGAAGCCAAAAAGTAGCAGACAGGAAGGAGCGAGTCCCTTCTTCCTCCTCCAGTCTTGCAACTTCTTTCTAGTGCTCTCTTTGGCAAATCCTAACATGGAACCAACTGGCAATACAAATATGAATACAATACAGGACGAATATGGCATCATCATCCCTTATCTTCAGCTTAAAAAGGAAGACGGACCTGGAACCAGAAAGCACAATGAGTATATGTGATAGCAGAAGACTGTGCAGGTTTAACAGGAGCACTGATTAGAAATAATTCTTCTTAAAGGAGCAGACAGGAAAGACTTCCTAGATTTTTCTTTGGCTGAGCCTTCAAAGGTGGGCTTTGTTGGTCAGGTGGACTTGGTCACTGAAAAGAACATTCCACACCAGAGCAGCCTGAACAAAGGAATGGGATGCATTCAGAGGTCACGAAAACTATTCATCCTGACTGGACTGTGAGATAAGAAATGGGGGGTGTGATGAGAGATAAGGTTCATGAAGTAGGCAGAGGTCAGATCATGAAGACTTTTCTATCCCAACTGAATTATCTGAGCCTTCTTCTAGAAGCAGTGAAAGATTTAACCTATGCCAGTACCATGAACAGAATTGTGCTTACCAAAATTGGTAACTCTTGATTCATTATGGGAAATGGGCTATAGGAGAGCAAAGGAGGCCAGTTAGGAGACTATAATATCCCAGTCGTGCAATGGTGAGAACCTGATTAACGGCAGTAGTAGCGATAGGGTGGCGGACACAGACAGGAAGAATCCTGAGGGAGTGAAAATGAAAGAAGCAGGAATTGCAGTGAGGGAAAAACATAGGTATCTGGGTTATTGGCTTAGGTCAACGGATAGATGGTGGTGTCATTCTCCAAGATGGGAGGCTAGCAGAGATTGCTATGGGCGAGGGAAGAAATTAAAAGGATAATATCATGATGTAAGCTCCGTACAAATAGCTTTAACATTTCAAGTGATGAGAATATTATTATTTACAAGGTAGTTGAGTTGAACTCTTCTTTAATAGGACTCTACGGTCCAGATGACATCAACTACCGCCTTCCTGAAGAGGTATTGCTCACTAAGAAGATGGAAATCATTCAGCGATTCCAGGAAAGATCTCTGAGATCTTTGATGCTTACAGAAGTTGTACTCATCATTTCCCATACTAAAAAGCTTTCCCTTCTGTCCCCATGACAAAGTCAAGGCCTGTGTTGGCAGTACTCCAGATAACCACAAAGATTGCCATGTGAATGGATTTGTCCCGGTGCTTAATACCTAATTCCTTAATGTGATTTATGACCTCAAATCTCCTCCTAAACAGATGTCCAGAAAATTCCCCTTATCATATTTTACTTTGTGCCTGAAGTGAATTCAAATTTCGGATGATGTTATTGCTATTCTTAAAGTCTTGGGAGGAATAGCTGTTGGGTTTTAGTCAGTTACCACCATGATTATGATTAGAGCCTATATTTTTCTTTTTTTCATAACTTCTGTGTTGATACAGCAAATATACACATAGAAGTCATAGAAAGCTAGCACTATAATAGAATTGCTCTTTTTGAGGTTCTGTAGAAGAACGCCTTGCACTTGGCCTCCTTTTCATTCAAATTCTCTTCCTTTATATACAGTATTATTGCTTGAAAGAGAGAGATGAGGAAATGCATGGGGTCTATAGATGTCCCAGAATCACTAGCGGGTCATCTCATCTGTCTTTTTCCTCTTCCTTTCTGACTTCCTTTCACATACATTTTCACCCACTCGACCATTCAGAACTACTCTCTCTGCAAACCACCTCTTTCTCCCCCAGCTACCCAAGCCCACAGCAATCCTCTAAGCTCCCACGCCATTAGGACTGTAACTCTTTTAGCCCTGGAGTGTCAATATTGGGCATGCTCTAGCACCTTTTTCGCACGCATAACCTGTCTTCCTAAGTAGAGTCTAAATCTTAGGAGGACAGAGACTCTCTCATTTACTTCTTTATGTATTTCACGCATACATTGCTTCAATGATAGCCTTGACCTCTCTGTTCTTCCAGGCTAAGCCCCAGAAGTCACCAGATATTTACTTCATAGGTAATCTCTGTCCTTCCCACTATTTATACTCATGCTTCCTTGTAGCTCTTAGAGAATCTTGCCTCAGTCCTCAGCTTGAGTAAGATGCTTTCTTTAATCACTCTGTTCATCTCATTTATTTCTCCCCATAGGTGAGACTCTTTTTAATTTGCACATATTTATTAACTCTCTGTCTCCCAGCGATACAGCACACACATCTCAAGGCTACACACAGCCTTGATAAATGGGATACATGAGTGCTCTCAGAAGGAAACCAGCTGCCATAAAAGTTAATATGTTTAGTTCATAATGAAAAAATCTTCCCCCACACAATGGTAGCTTCGAAATTGGCATATTCACTTTATGACCTTGTTTATTAACCGAAGTGATGCCTTGTTTGATCTCTGAAATTTGTTTAGGGTCATTAGGAAAGGACTCCAGGGTGTCACTCACTGAAAAACGCTAGCGTTGTACACAAACCTTGGAAATAAAGACGAAGAAAAATGCTGTTTTTATTTCCTCCAGGGTGTAATTTCTTCCCTCTACCCAGTTAGTATCTGAATATTTCTTAAGTAGTTTGCATTTGCAGGTTTTCCAAGCATCTCTGCAAGACTGTATTAGTTTATCATCACTGCTTTGGAGAAGGGGGCACAGTTACCAATGGTGGACGGAGACTATCAGGGGATACAATGGTTCCTTAGAGAAGTCACCATCAGAACTGAGCTCCCAAACTACACTATTGAACATTATTTTTCTTTTTAGGTAGTTCCCTCTGCCCTGAAAAATGAGAAGAGAAGTATACTATCCTCCCTATCTTGTGAGCTGCTGGCTGTCAAGAATGGAAAGAATTTGAAAAAGCAGCTGAGAAAATGTGAGAAAACCTGTTTTCTGATCACTATTCCCATCTCCTCAGGTGCTTGATCTCTGTTACAGAGGGTGAATGGGAAAAATAGAAATTTCACAAATTCTTCCTTACGTTGGCATGGCCACAAACCCCCTACTCAACACCACTTTGCTGTCACAAACATGATATCTTACCTTTGCTTCTAACCTTGGCTTTTAGCAACAATATGTGTTGGGTGAAATGAGATTTTTCCCCCTCCATTTATATTTTAACTGAACATTGTCTATGTGTCAGAGGATGTGATTGGAGATTACTTTCCAGTAAGGATGTAAAATTTGCACCATTAACTATATTAGTGATGCCTTCTGGGCTACACCAACACCATTATCCATTCAATGATGAGGTTAAATTTGTTAAATCCTGGGATGGTTTGAATTTCAGAGAAGGTTGATTCAGTTGCTCAGAGTTGTCCTGGATGACCTGATTTTTCTGTCTTCCAAGGGTAAGTATCATCAAAAGGCTGTCTTCCCTCATGGTGTCAACATAACAGTAGCAGTTCCAAGCTTCAAGTCCACACAGCACACCAACCAGAAGAGAGTACTTTTCTTTCCAAGCATTTTAATAAAGGCTAGGTGGCCATGTCTGAACTGACTGGGGTTGGGCTGATGAGCTGTGCTGATTGGCTTAAGCACATAGGAATCTATCCCTGGGGCTCTGGATTGCATCAGCGTCTCCAGAGGTATTTTACCTGTCCATAGTACCTATTTCTTTTTTATTATAACCTGTCACCCCAGGCCGGGCTTTATCATTTCATGCCTAGTTACTTGAGAATTTCTCACCTAAACTCAGAGATGTCTCTTCTCCATTCAGTCTATATTCACTTATTTCGGTGTGTTTGTACTTCTCTTCTACGTTATCCCCTTTCAACTTTATTCTTCTTCGTTGACATGTCCCAAGATTCTGTTTATGCTCCACTATTCTTTCCAGTACAGATTAGACCTTCTCTCCCCTACTGGCAGGATTATTCCTCAATCTCCTTTTTTCCCAGCAAGTTTTCCTCACCTACCTGCTAATTCCACCTAAGTACTCCCCAAACCCACTCATCCACCTCTACTCACTCATCAAGATATGAAATCTCATGCCAGAACACAGACAAATGGCACCAAGGGTAGACATTCCATATTGTAAACTTAAATGCAAACTGTGTTTACACTTCAAAAATGACTATGTAATGTTTCTTCCACTTTATTACCTTTGCACCTAAAATTTGACCAGCGTTGGCTCAACATCTCCTTTCAAGAAGTATGCAAATCAACAAAAACCCAGATGTTTGACTTTTGAATGCAGGAGCTTGAATGAAAACCACAAGTCTCACAGTGAGACCTCGTCAAAAAGGATAGAATGTAATCTGGGGTGTGTAAATTATCTTGGTATTCCACTAGCCTATGGGAGTTGAGATGTTTATCTGATTCTCAAGATTGGAACTATCCCTCTTAGGGTCTTTGACTCCTCCAAGACTTGGTGATCAGACATTTTTCAAAACTTATCATTATTATTATTATATAGAAAATGTTCCATCCACATACTTTTCTGATTTTGGCTCACTTCAGTCCGTGAATTCTTCCCAAGAACACTTTCCCAATCATTCCAAAAGCAGTTCTCTGAAAAATCTATTTTAGAGACATAGTTAGAAATGATAGAAGTCAAGGAACCTGTCAGAAAGAACAGATGGTTACATGCTGTGAGAAACAAATGTTTTAAAAACTTCTTCTATTCAAAACATTAACCAACAGAAACTGGTCCAACTCCTAATTGTTGCTGGGACCTCTGTCAGTTGGTTCTTTGCTAACATTGATATAAAAGATTTTGGTTCATTGTAAAAAAAATCTTTATTAATTCATTAAGATACAATGTCATCAAACAGATGCTTGAATGGATGCATGAATGGACAGACAGTTGGATGGACATGCCATAAAGCAAATAACCTAAAATATTAATGGTAGAATCTAGGTGGTGTGTTTATGGATGCTCACTGTCTAATTCTTTCAATTTTTCTGTATGTTTGAAATTTTTAAAAATGAAATGTTGAAGAAAAAACAGGATGCTCACCAATGAGATTCAGATCAGCCATTAGTATATGGACAGACCATAGGAAGATGCCTATAAGCAATAGGGAGAAATCTATATAAACACAGGCATTATGGGGCGAGGTTGGCAGTCGCTGGACAGAATAAGGGGGAAGTTAACATCAGATAATTCCTATGGGAGACTATCAGGAGGTAGACAATAGAAACAGTCAGTGGAGGACAGATTCTATCCAATATCATTTCTTTTACTACTACTAAATACCCCTTTTCTGAATGTTCTGGAAAAAGGGAAGAGAAAGCCCTGACTCCTGTGTCAAGTGCTTTGCCTAAACTATCTCCTTTACTTTTGGTAGCATTCATGAAACCACATTTTATAGTGGTTTTGCCTTCCCAGCTTTCCTTACCACATTTTCAGATAAAATAACACCAGTTTTCCTTGGGAGATGAACTCTCCATCACTCAATGTAGACTTGATGGCCTATCCTACTGAATTAAAGGTGTGGAAAGTAACACGAGCAAGGCCAGGTAAGCACCCTCTCCAGGGAATC
Source organism: Paguma larvata (assembly GCA_030068075.1). Taxonomy (NCBI): domain Eukaryota; kingdom Metazoa; phylum Chordata; class Mammalia; order Carnivora; family Viverridae; genus Paguma; species Paguma larvata. Next base: position 20,259,472 of record CM057840.1, read on the forward strand.
AGAGTCTTGAGCGGTCAGCCATGGATGGAAGATGGTTGGAACTGACAACATAGAAGCCTTGAAGAATGCATTCACTAATTGTTACTACCATCACAACTCACTGGAATTCTGTCATTCTGATTGGCTCATGTTGCTTCTGTTGCTTGCAAACAAAGAACTCTAACTAGCAGAGGCAATGTAGTTCCCATTTCAGAAATAAGGAAACCTAAGCTCAGAAGGATTAAGTGTTTTGGCTCAGGTCACCATTTGATATTTGTCACCAAGTCTCTTTGACTTCAAAACCTGTCTTCTATCCTCATTCTACCATTCTTTCTCAAATGCTGCAGACTGGATTCAAATCTTGTCTAGCTAGGAAACTTTGGTAAAGCTGTGTACCAATTTCTAAATGCCAGTGTCCTGATCTCTAAAATGGACTAACAATAGTCATTCATACCATAGAGTTGTGGTAAGGATAAAATAAGCTAACTCGTGAGAGATGTTTGGGCACAGTGGTTGGAACATAATAAGTGCTTAGTAAATGTTACTTGCTCTGATGATGCCGGCAAGGATGACAATGGTATCGGTGAGGGTTCCAGCAAGAAAAAGGGGATATTTGAAGAGATTAATAAAGGGACTACTTAGAAAAATAAAGACAAGGTTAAGGAAACCCAGAAAGGATTAGGTGAAGGATCCTAAGAATTTCCCTAGAAACAACAGCAAGCTGTGGACAAGGGCTGCCCAGCATGGGCTGGGATCTCTAGCTACGTTTCTAAAATAGTGGCTGTGGCAAACGTAGTCAACTGTAGTCCTGCAAGGAGGGAGGCAGGAAAGTAAATACCCTGCCCTTTCCCTCCCAGCTCACCCTCTCATCTCCGGCCAGTGCCTTAAATTGGCCAAACCTAGCCAGAAGCCAGAAGACAGGGAAGCCTGATTGATGCTCTCTATGAAGGTCAGCTTCTCAGGACACAAAGCAGGGTGGAGAAAAGTGGAGACACACTTTCACCTCAAGACCCATTTCACCTCAGCATCCTTTTATCTGAGTGAAAAAAACTTATGTCCCCAATACAGAAGACCCACAGATACCTTTCACTGTAGGAGATATGAATTCAGTCAAAATCCCACCTAAACCTCGGATGTCAACCATTACCAGTGCCTTTTATATAAAGTTGCAGAGAAATAGAGGGGAAAAAATGACTAACATAAAACATAGATGCATAGTCCTGTTTCTGAGGCTAACAAGAAGACTATGTTGAGAGGCATGGCTTCTTTCATCTATCACAAATTCTACATTCTCCAACCCCCCAACAGGATCAGGGTGCTTATAAACCAGAAACTTTTAAGACAATTTGGGGATTCAGAGTTCTTAGTCTTTTCTGCATATGCCCAAATTCTCCCAACCCATGTCTCAAGGGAAGGCATTGATTTTTTGTGTGTGTTGTTTTTAAATTTTTATTTATTTTTAAAGAAGAGAGACAGAGAGTATGCAGGCAGAGGAAGGGCAAAGAGAAAGGAAAACATGGAAATTGAAGCGGGATCCAGGCTCTGAGCTGTCAGCACAGAGCCTGACATGGGGCTCGAACTCACAGACCATGAGATCATGACCTGAGCCTAAGTGGACGCTCATCCTACTGAGCCACCCAGAGAGGTTTTCTAGGTTTCTGTGTATGCCCTCACTGTATCTTCAAAGGTTTTAATCAGTACTTTCATCTGTGTACATCGTTTAGGACTGAAAGAAAAAGCCAACTCACCCCACTGTCTTGAAAATTGCCATTGTCATCGTAGCACCTAAGGACCATCGCTAAATGATTTTTCAATACTTTGCCCTCCACCCGCATGGCATCCCAATCTCTGTTACTAGTAATAATTTTAATAACATACTATGGATTGCACAGATTCCATTTTCCTACATCAAGAAAGTTCTATGTTCTGGGGTGCCTGGGTGGCTCAGTACGTTAAGTGTCAGGCTCTTGGTTTCTGCTCAAGTCATGATCTCACCGTCTGTAGGTTCGAGCCCCATGTCTGGTTCTGCAGCTGATAGCATGGAACCTACTTGGGATTCTCTCTCTTCCTCTCTCTCTGCCCCTCCCCCACTTGCACTGTCTCTGTCTCTGTCAAAATAAATAAATGAACTTAAAAAAAAAAGAGGACAGTTCTATGTTCTCATCAAATGTGTTAACAACCTATATCAGGTTCCTATTGCTACCATAGCAAATTACCATGAACTGATTGATTTATGTGTTGTTTTAAAATGTTGGCTAAAATCAAGATATCAGCAGGGCAGTATTCTTGCTGAAGACTCTGGAGAAGGATCTGTTTTCATGACTTTTCCATTTCTAGAGGCTGCCTGCATTTCATGGCTCATGATCCCCTTCCATGTTCAAAGTCAGAAATGGCCGGTCAGTCTTTCGTACATCACACCACTCTGACACTGATTCTTCTGCCTTCTTTTTCCACCTTCAGGATCCTTGTGGTTACATTGGGCCTACCTGGATAATCCGGGATACTCTTCTATCTTGAGGTCAACTGACCGGCAACCTTAATTCTATCTGCCATCTTAATTCCCCTTTATCACCTAACATATTCACGGATCCCGGGATTAAGATGCGGACATTCCGGGGAGGACGTTCTTCTGTCTCCCACACAATACAATCCCATACAGTTTTGGAGATCTATTTCTTGAGGCCATTCATAGTGGGATCACTGCATCAGTCTGAGCCCTGTCAGAAAAGAAACGGCACATTTAAAAGTAATGATTGGGCACCTGGGTGACTCAGTCGGTTAAGCATGAGACTTTGGCTCAGATCATGATCTCACAGTTCGTGAGTTTGAACCCCACATCAGGCTCTGTGCTGATAGCTAGGGCCCTAGAACCTGCTTCTGATTTTGTGTCTCCCTCTCTCTCTGCTACTCTCCCTCTCTCAAAAATAAATAAACATTAAAAAAAAAAAAAAGCCATGATTGGAAAACATTTAATGAAGAGGCAATTTGCAAAGATGTGGGCAGGGTTAAAGGAAATCAACAAGGGATAATAAAGCTCTCTAAAGACAATAATAGCAGAAAGGGGCAAAGATTGGAGGAAGCAGTTACCGAAACCGGTGAGGGCTCTGGCCTTAGGTAGAGAAACACAGCCAGTGCCCAGGAGGGAAGGAGCCAGAGGAGTAAACACCCTAATCTCTCTTTGCTTCCACCCTTTGATCTCCCAGAACTGCCCATTGGCCGAACCTGCCCAATCCAGAGGGCAAGGGAGCAAGGTTGATGTGGCCAATAAAAATCAGTAACTCAGGACACAAAGCAAGTAAAGAAAAGTAAATAACTGGTCTGTCGGGCAGACTCTACATGCATATCATTTAGTTAAATAATTCTTACCAAAGGAGAAGTGGAATCTACCACCCAGAAGGACATTTGTATTTTAAAAGAGCCAGTTTAGCCCAAATTAATCTACAAGCAGAATTTACGGGGAAATATTTTTGAGCTGCAAGGCCTAAAGGAAGTCCTGTGTATGAAATTACACTATGGGATGCATATACTATACAACTACTAAAAATAAAGAGGTACCATATATACATAGACCTATATGGACCAGGGAGGATTTCATTCGGTCACAGTGATGACAGCACTGATCCAAAGGGTTTAGCCATGAAGGAATCATAATTTCCTTTCACTTCACCAGGACTTGATGAGTAAACACAGCGGTGGTCACCATCACATCCTGGACAGAGTGTTAGTCTGGCAGGGTGTGTAGGTCATATATTGCTTTTCATCTTGCCAGTGGTTACCCAGACCCCATTTTTCCAATAGCTACAATGAAGGTTTAGGTCCAAAAAGCAGGGAAAGCAAAGAAACCATTCTATGTGTGTCAGTCACTCACCTGCCATGCTCATGAAAAAAATTACAAACCAAACAAATAAAAGCCGCCAGCTTGGCTAAATACTGGCTCATGGGAAAGAGTTTTCTTCACAGTGGAGAAGTTTCTAGTGAAAGAGAGAGACACAGTTGTAGAGGAAAGCACATTTTAGCAAATGGGAAAACCTTCCAAGGAAAACTCAATGCAGAAGAAATTATTTTTCCTTCCTCAAAACACAGAGGGCTATAAATTCCTACCTCCAAAATGTCTGGAAGGAAAGGACCTCACAGAGAGTAGTTGCTCTCTTTTTCAAAGTGAAGTTGGGGAAGAACTGCACTTCCAAGCCCCTGCCTTACATTTGTCTATAGAATAGTTTCATCGGTTAAGCAATAGTGAGAGCATTTAGACACACAGCGGCTGAAGTCTGGGTAATTGAGGTCAGGGTGATCGTCTTCATTTGATTTTTTTAAAAAAGGTTAAGAACAATACATGCTTCTTATTCTGAAATATTTAAGCAGCACAGAATAATATAAAGTGAAAAGAAATTTTCCTTTTCTTTCTCTCTCTCTTTCCTTTCCTCTTCTTTCCCTTTCTCCCCCCACCTTGGTATATATATCCATCTATCTTTCTCCAGCCACTCACACACACATTTTGGAAGACTGCAAGCAGTCTGTCAAACACACTTTAACGAAGAAGCAATTTACAGAAGACCATTGGGTAGCTCACAGGATTATCAAGAGGGCTTGAGAACCAGAAATCGAAAAACGGGCAGACACCTGAGGTTCCCACAGCTGTGGGCACAACCAAGTTCTTGCCCCAGAAATGGCCCATGAAGCTGATGCTTCTGCGAGTGCCTCTCCTGGATATGTGTTGCAAACATGTCTGAGAGGGCCCTCACTAGGCGCTGGACTGCTCTCATTGTGTTTTCTACTCTCCTCTGTTGCACGAATGGTTACTGCTGTTTCTGCATCTTCACATCATAACCTTCCTGTCTGCCGTCTTGGGTAGAAGAGTTGGATTGACGAGAGCCAATCTGATTGGCTGAATCATAGCTTCCAGAGGGTAAGGATAGAGAATGTTTGGTTACTAGGGTGGGTGGCAGGAGAGTGCCACCTGCCAAGAGTCACACAATAAAAATCTCAAATTGAAGAAAATTTGAATGCTGAGCAGTCCAAGACAGACAAACACCTATTATACAGACTCTGTCCTTTTAGTGGACAAGTTGTCTGTCAAGAGATCCAGCTCGAATCTTCCCCAGGTAGCAACCCCAAAAGAAAGAGAACATCTCTCTTACAACATCCATGTGTTCAGCGCACTGTTTGGGTGCTCATTCCTGCATCAATCACTGACGTCCTTGGAGTAGAATATTTTGATTGGCTCAGCCCGGACAAGCAGGCCCACATTCGTGACTGGGAGTGGTTAGGTAGGCACAATTGAAAACGATTCATAACCCTGGAAGTGAGTGGAAGATGGTTGTTCCAAAGAAGATACACTGAAGATAGAAACATAATGTACATGTTAGGAGGTCTCATGATTATTTGGTCCATAATTTGACTCTCATTTCTTTTTGTTAAAGATTTTATTTATTTATTTATTTATTTATTTATTTATTTATTTATTTTATTAGAGGGGGAGTGAGATTGGGGAAGAGGGGCATAGGGAGAGGGCAAGAGAATCTTAAGAAGGATCTGCACCCAGCACAGAGCCTGATGTCGGGCTCAATCTTAGTATAGTGAGATCATGACCTGAGGCAAAAGCAAGAGTCCAACACTTCACCAATTTCACCACCCATGCACCCCTCTCATTTCTTTTTTTTTAATTCAGTTATTATACCTTCCTTTCTCAGTCATCTGAATATCACCTCAGAATCTCAGATGCTGTTATTAATGGATCTCAGATTTTACTAGGTAGCTCTTTAAAACCATAGGTAAGACTTGAGCCATGATAGAACAGCTGGTATGGGATTATCCCTCCTTCCATAAACAACTAACACAGTACAAATGTATAAGACAACTGTCGTCAAGCATTGAGCAACAGGCAGCACAAGTCTGTAGTCCTGGACACCAGGAAAAAACTCACAAGGTGATCCCTGTGATTTCTATCTCTGTCTGCCTGATGACAGCTTCAGAGTTTGGAGATGCTGAACTAGTTAGGGTCTTTAAGACAAAGCAAGACACTAGGTAGGGAGGAGTTACACAGAAATGAGACTCAAAAGTCTTGACCTTGGCTAAGGACTAGGGTGTGCATGTTCTGGGTAAGAGCCTGCTGAGTTTGCCAGAGAGTGGCTTCTATGAGAGTGGGAGAAAGGGATCTTAGAGATGAAGCTAGAAAATGTTAGTGTGCAAGCCCAGCTATAGAGTAGAGACCTCATCGACACCCTGGGTATCCATCCAAGACACCAGAAACACCATGTTTAAGGATCATGATATAGCAAGGCCTACAAGAGACTCAGTAACAAGAGCTAAAAGCAAGACTTCCAATCAGTAGAGCCATCAGAGTTTGGAAGCAGACTCTACCCAGATTATAGAGTCTTAGAAAACACCAGCACTTTCCACATATCTGCCATAACAAAGCATAAAACTAGTCTACATATATTTAAGGTACTCAGCAAACAACACTCTTCAGAGGAAGATTATAGAAAATAAAAATTGACTACAAGATGGTCCAAATATTTGATTTGCAAACAAAGACTTAATGTGGCAAGCATAACTATTTTTAAAGATTTAAAATACATTGTGGTCTCAGTGAGCTATCAGATAGGGAATCTCAACAGAGGAGTGAAAGCTGTTTTTTTAAAAGACATAAGAACTCTAGAACTATAGTGTACAACAACTTAAATGAAAAGTTGACTGGAAAGGACTCATACCTGAATGGAGATGACAGAAGAAATAATCAGTGAACTTGAAGACAGATTAATAGACATTATCAATTAAGATTTCTAAAAATGGAATCTCGGGGATGTGTAGGATAATAGAAAACAGTCTAACATATATGTAATTGAAATGCTAGAAAGAAAGGAAAGTGAAGAAGGTACATACAAAAATTTTGTAAAAGAAATGGTTCATATTTTACTAGATTTGATGATTAACCGACTTACAGATCCCAGAAGCAGGAATTCTGATTACTAAGCAGGTAAAGAAAACCACATGGGGGCGCCTGGGTGACTCAGTCAGTTAAGCGGCCGACTTCAGCTCAGGTCATGATCTCACGGTCTGTGGGTTCGAGCCCCGCGTCGGGCTCTGTGCTGATGGCTCAGAGCCTGGAGCCTGCTTCGGATTCTGTGTCTGCCTCTCTCTTTCTCTGCCCTTCCCCTGCTCATGCTCTGTCTCTCAAAAAGAAAAAAAAAAAGAAAAAAAAAAAGAAAACCACATGTAGACATATGTGATGTGGAGACATTGTAGTCAAACTACTGGGTTTGGTGTGTGAAAAGATGAATCTAATGAACGGTGTCGGACAACAGTGCTTCCCTGGGTCTGGGAGTGGAGGGAGAAGGCTGACTGGAAAGAACGATCAGAGAACTTTTAGAATGATGTTCTATGCATTGACCATGAGGGTGGCTGATGGCTGTAGTGTTTGTCAAAACTCATCACGCTGTTTTCTTAAAGTGTGTACATCTTCTTGTAATCAAATTGTTTCTAACTAAAGCTGATTTAAGAAACTAGAGGTAATACTTGGTTGAGATAACACTTCGAACATCCTAATTTATTTTCTGTCTTATTTTCATGACTTCAGTCTGTTTTTATTCAGAGAAAACTGATTTTTGTTCCTTCCTGGAAAAGAATAAACTGGCCCACAAGTGAAAATTATAAACGCAAATGACATGTTATTCAACTTTTTCCCCACGTAATAACAGACCTCTGCCTTATCAAATTCACTTACACAAAATACACCCAACTACAGGGGCGCATGGGTGGCTCCATCAGTTAAGGGTCCTACTCATGGTTTCAACTCAGGTCATGATCTCATGGTTGCTGAGTTTGAGCCCCACATAGGGCTCTGTACTGACACTGTGAAGCCTGCTTGGGATTCTCTGTCTCCCACTCTCTCTGCCCCTCCCCTGCTCATGCTCACTTTCTCTCTCTCTCTCTCTGTCTCTCAAAATAAATTTAAAAACTTAGAGAAAAAACCCAACAACACATCTTCTGCCACTCAATATTTAATTTCTTTTATAAATTTTTTTAGTGTTTATTTATTTTTGAAGGAGAGAGAGACAGAGCGCGAGTGGGAGAGAGGCAAAGAGAGGGACACACAGATTCTGAAGCAGGCTCCAGGCTCTGAGCTGTCAGGCCAGGCTCTGAGCTGTCAGCACAGAGCCCAAAGTGGGGCTCAAACACATGAGCCATAAGATCATGACCTGAGCCAAAGTCGGACACTTAACCGACTGAGCCATCCAGATGCCCCAATATTTAATCTCTTAATAGAATGGCACTGTTTCTGCATCTACTCATTGGATACTACATATTACTGTTACTATATGTTACAATGTGGATTACATCAACTTCCGCTTTTTAAATATTCATACATTATAAGTGAATATGAAAGTGCTGTTAAAATCAACATGTTGTGTTTATAATTTGCCATTTAGTTTCTTGCTTAATTATTTAAAAAATTAAAACTTCAATATTTTGGAAGTGATGCAAACTTTCAACTTATGTTTTAAAAGTGTGCCGAGAATTTTATCCACTGCAGACAGATTTTAGGTTTCTATGGGAGTAAAGTGCTTTAAATTACTTAACGGATATGATTGTTGGGAATTAGTCCTTCCCTTCCAATGAAATGCTTTAGTTGTAGGTGAAGACAGATTCTGGTTGAGGTTTCGTGATGCAAGATTAATGATTAGTAAAATGCTAGAGAAAGGCAGAAGGGATATGGTCTCAATGCACAAAACAATAGAAGCAACAAGGCCTGTGAAGTTATTTTGGTCAGTTTTACTACATACATTTTTTAAATATTTTTTTGAAGTTTATTTATTTTGAGAGAGAGAGAGAGACAGCATGAGTTGGGGTAGAGGCAGAGGGAGGGGGGATAGAATCCCAAGCCGGCTCCATACTGTCAGTGCAGAGACTGATGTGGGGCTCAAACTCATGAATGATGTGAGCCGAAGTCAAGGGACAGATACGCAACCGACTGAGCCACCCAGGTGCCCCAGTTAAAAAAAAAAAAAAACTTTTTTAAAGGATGAGCCTATAGGGATAAAACAAGATGGTATAAACAGAGAAGAATAGGGGCGCCTGGGTGGCTCAGTCAGTTGAGCATCCACTTGGGTTCAGGTCATGATCTCACAGTCTGTGAGTTTGAGCCCCACGTCTGGCTCTGTGCTGACAGCTCAGAGCCTGGAGCCTGTTTCAGATTCTATGTCTCCTGCTCTCTCTGCCCCTCCTCTGCTCATGCTCTGTGTCTCTTGCTGTCAAAAATAAATTAAAAAAAAAAAAAACATAAAGAGAGAAGAATAGTATATTTGATAGAGTATCACTGAGGAAAAGAGCTTTTAGATTAATGAATACATAGTGGAAAGATAAAGAGAAACTCAAACCATAAGCTTACAGTAGGCCACAGGGTCTTTTTCAGTCTAGAATTTGGAACTGGTGCAAAGGCTTTTAAATCCTTTAATTCCATTGCTTAATACCCATTCGATTCCCTTAAGGTTCAGTTTTATATTTCGTGTTTTATGTTTGCCTTCCAGGATCGTTAAATGAGATGATACATGCAAGTTTCCTAACATGGTACGTGGCACATAGACACACCCCTCAACACAGACTAACAGAGAATGACCAGCACCCTTCTCCTAGATTAAATCTTGGTAGCGGGTGTGGCAAAGGATTCACTTTCTGGCTCTTACAAACTTGTAAAAGCCAAGATTTATGGAAACGATGTCTGTCATTGTGCTAGTCATGCGTCAAGTGACCCAAATGCCCCAGAGGGAGCTTATATTCTAGATGTTCTGGGATCCAACCATTTATGCTGCAGAAGGATGTTAGAAGCAAGGTGACCTTCTGAATAACAGAGAAGCTGTTCTTACGTGCTGTGGTGATGATGTTAGCGATGGCCGCCATTTCCCTAACCAAGTTGACTCCTGACCCAAAAATGAGATTAAAAACTATTCATTTTTTTCCCCTGAGCCCTTTAAAACCTGAAGAGAGAACTAAATAAGAAACAGGCTTGAGACCTGGATGATGTCCAGGTCGGTGGCGATAGTATATTCTCCTAATTGTTTTGTCACTACAGATTTAATGCCCACGATATGCCTGTGTCTGCGTATTTTTATTTAGGACATGAAGTAATAATTTAATTATGGCAGCGGGTTCAAAATGGTGACCACTCTATTTGTGTCTCCTTAAGAAATGTGCCAGTTTCTTATTCATTCTGGACTATTGTTGGAGGGGGTGGGGAAGGTGAGGCAGAGAGACAGACAGAGGGAGGGGAAGAAGTGACATGTGAGCTACATAATTTTCTGCCCCAGGGAAGGGCATATATGTAATTGAAACCCTAGAAAGAAAAGAAAGTGAAGAAGGTACATACAAAAATTTTGTAAAGGGTTTACAAACCTATATGATATAATATTGCTATGGTAACCACTATTGCCTTAAACAATACAAGATTTAAGGATTTTCTTTTGTTTTTAATTTCAATTTTTATCAAAATAATGATTGTGTGCAGTAAACATCAAATAATAAAGAATTAACAAAACTTGGTATTTCCCCGCCACCTCTTGATATATTTTCATCTCTTTTCATTATTTCTCTTTTTAACCCTTTAGCTAGTGATTTCCACAAGTGTAGTTACTATAATTATAACAGTGCAGTCTTATTGTCATTTATAATTATGATCGATTAATGCATAAAAAAATGAAAATTTACCTCATGCTAACCTCCCCTTTTCCATCCTCTTTCCAATGTTTAATATTCCTATTATTTCTAATTCTTCCATCAGTTACTTTTGTAACATGAAATACTGTGATTAAATTATTTGTTTCCATTGATTTTCTACTGAGTCATTCCAATTTGGGAAATGACTCCTTTCCATATCACGCCTACCCCCACTGCCATCTATCAACTCTATACTATTTTACATTGTCAAATAGTTATTCATATTTACATTTTGTCCTCAAATGTCACCAGTATTCTTGCTTTGTTTGTGGATTGACTCTGAAATTTAAAAATGAATAAACAATGTTTACGTTAGGATAACAATGTAACTATTGTCTACTGCTTGGAAATGCAGCGTGTTAGGGTTACTTTTCATTTTCTGTAGGGTTTATAGTGCCAAGGTTGAGCCACTTTAAAGAAGCTCTTTCTAGCATCAAAGCCAAATAGATTTCCCTTTTTCCATTATGTCATTTGCCTAAATTGACACCACGTTTTGGATTGCCTCTTACTGCACAACACTTTTCTTATAGTCTTTGTTTTTCTTAGAGTCTTTTTTGCCCTCTCATTTAATTAGAGGTTCACATTTCAGCCTTTTAATGTGTTTTTTTTACTGTTTTATTTATTTTTGAGAGAGAGATAGAGCATGAGCAGGGGAGGGGCAGAGAGAGAGAGAGGGAGACGGAATCTGAAGCAGGCTCCAGGCGCTGAGCTGTCAGCACAGAGCCCAATGTGAGGCTCGAACTCGCGAACCGCAAGATCATGACCTGAGCTGACGCCGGAAGCTTAACCGACTGAGCCACCCAGGTGCCCCATCAGCCTTTTATTAATATTCTCAATTAATGCCATTTCGAATCACGTATTTTATTGCACAGAGGTTTCCCTCCTGATCCCATCCGCCCTCTTGCTCCAGTGGGGACTGGGGCTCTAGAGCTACTGCAGATGCCACCCTGAAAATTCCCGTCATCATTTTAACTTGGTTGAATAGACTGTTCCTTGAATCTTACATCTTCCATTTTCTTTTTATTTTTAAGTTTCATTTATCTGAGAGACAAAGTGAGCGTGGGCAGGAGGGGTGGAAAGAGACAAAGAGAAGGAGAGAGGAAGTCCCAAGCAGGCTCCACGCTGTGAGCGCAGAGCCCAATCCAGGGCTCAAACTCACCAACCCTGAGATACGACCTGAGCAGAAACTAAGGTCGAATGCTCAACCGAGGCACCCCTTCCTTTCTCTCTTTTATCCCAATTACGTGGAGTACATCCCCCAGCAACTAAGACAAATTGTTTGCAAATTGCATTTTCCGAGTGCTTTCATGCTGAAAACTTGTCTCATTATTAGCCAGAGTTTGGGGATGTAAATAATTATCTTTAACATCTTTAAAGCACTCTATCTTGTTTTCAGGCCTCCAGACTTACTCCTTAGAAGTCTGACGACAATCTGATTCCCATCCCCTTGCAGGTGAACTGTTGTATCTCTCTGAAAGCTTTGGGGGATGTTCCTTTTTTAGCGTTCGGTGATTTTATGATGATGTATCCAGGTGTAGGTCTTTTTTTTAATTCATTGTGGGGAAGGCTCTACCTAGTTTTCAGTTCTAGGAATTTCTCTTTGTGACATAATTTCCTTTCTTATCGCCCTCCTCTCCTCTGAAGCTTTAGTTAAGAAAACAATGGCTTTCCTGGATTACTATTTGAATGCCTCATTTTAAATTTTTGTATATTTTATATTTTCAATCTCTTTGACCTATTCTACCTTTGGAGAGGTTTTCTCAACTTTAATTTTCAATCTTTCCATTGAACGTCTAGTTTCAGTCAGCACTCAGCCCCTGGGAGTTCTTTATTCTTCTCCAATTGTTCCATTTTGGAGCCCACGGATGGCAGTTCTGGAGGCATACCTTTCAGATCTCCCTCCGAGCAGAACCTGCTAGAAGTGGTGCATTTGACTGAGCGCCTTCAGGTGCAATACCTCTGGAATCCACCACGGCGTCCAGCCCGAGCCTTCACTCCCTGAAGGTCCCAGGCAATGACTGGGCATGGTGGGGTCCCCGCAGCGTGTCTGCCGATCACCCAGGGGGCTGGCTGAGACCTCAGATGGCCTGTGGTCTGAAGCTCGCCGCCTCTCCTTTGAAAGCTGTTAGATCCGCATCACAGACTAAAGGCCCCCCACCTCCTCCTGTCCCTCTCCCCTGTACCTTTTGCAGGCATTACCCCCAGTACCTCTCTCATACTTGTCACTTTATCTTGGTTTTGGGGAATCTAGAACTGACAGAGCCTCCCATCCTTTCTTTGTAAATCTACTGTCTTCTCTTTGAACATATTTCGCTTATTCTTCAACACCCAGCACGTAACAGATGCATTTTACCTGATCTAGTGACCTGGGAAGGTCGAATCACATAGCAGGAAACCGAAATTAACTAGGAAAAAAAAATGCTATCGACACATCGAAAAAAGTAGGGAAGGAAGCTAGATGTGCCACCATCACCCCGCCATGTTTTCGGAGGAAGCAAAATTTTTAATAATTCTAATAGTTGAAATAACATAGCAATAGTATATGAAGGTGTATCCCGTTTTGTCTGCTACTACATAAAAACGTCAGACTTTGCGGCAAGATACGCTGCTCCCTCGTTCAGAGAGTCAACGGCAGGGATCGTCAGGGCCTCGCACTTCTAGCTCTCCACACACTCGGCCAGACGCGTCCTGCCACCGGATCTTCGGATGGCTGAGGGCAGGGACCATGTCTTCCCTTCCACGCCTGATCATAATAACAGTTAGAACAGGTGCTGATTACCGCAGGCTAACTCTATGCCAGATAAGCTGGGAAACACTTTATATGCATTGTTTTTATTTAGTCCACGCCAACAATCCAGCCTTACAGATGGGCACACCGAATCTCCGCGAGGCCTTGAAGTGGCCCGTGTCCCCACGTCAGGAGGTTAGGAGGAGACACACGTCTGCCTGGCCCCGGAATCGATGCTCTCAGTCACACCCATACGCTGCCTCTACCTACGCATCACACGTACAGGAGCCGCGGTAGCTGAAGCCCCATATAAACTAGGTTATAAAAACCTCATTTAATGTCATGTAATACGTATTCTATAGACTCGTGATGGGGCACGATTGCGCAGCGCCAAGGAAGTCACAGACATTTGAAACGATCTTCCTGGGGAGAAGCGCCTTGCTTGTCCATATCAAATCTTATCCCATTTGACGTTCTTGACCCTCTGGAGCTCTGAGAAGAAGTGGGTTTTTAATCTTTGAAATACAAATGCTGATCGGAGACAGAACCTGACGAGTTGTTTTATATTTTTCCTCTTCTGTCGTTTAGGGCCTCTGTGGGAGGGAAGGTAATGTCGACATATGCGAGCTCGCTCTCTCAGAGAACACCGTCTCTTTATTTATCTGAGCTTCTCCTCGTGCCCCTGGAGAAGTCATTAAACCAAATCACTGACCTCTTCTGGAGCAGCTTATGAGTCATTTTTCGTTAAGTGAAAGAAAAAGGGTTTGGAAAAAGAAAAGGCCGTTGGTCATACAGAAAATATGCACAGGAGATTTGGCTGCATCTTTTGTGGTCTCTTTTTTTTCTGATATTCAGAAACATGAACTTTTATAACAAGAAATGCCATCGTTTTGTCCTTGGAACCCCTTTGTACGTTGCATGTAGCTCATGAGGGATTGCGCGTCATGACAATGACAACTTGCCATTCTGCCGTTTGTTACATGGTTAGGATTTTCCCAAGAATCGAATATGTGACTCCCCTCCCTCTCCTGAGAAGAGCATAGGTATTTGGAGGAAAAATTCCATTTGTTTTTCCTCCTAATCTTTCCTAGCAGCCAGTCCGTAGGGCTGTAACATGTGTAGTCACTTCTCTTAAATCATCCCTTCAGAAGTTACCAGAGAACAGCAGTCGTAATCCCAGAGTAGAAGGGGTGATCCTGATCTGTAGAACGGAGCTGTGACATGGCCAAGGGCCTGGTAGATGACAGCTGTTTGGAAACTAAGGCTGGCTAGTCCCCAGGTACAACAGTCGATGGCCAGTCGGGAAGTCTGCGGAAAACATATAAGCGGATGCTCTTCTGACTCCGGTGGCTATTGCTTAACTTCTCTCTTTGAAAGTGTCATGTCCCCTGACCCAGAGAGAGCTTCTTCTCGAACCTGACTTAATGCAAGCAAGACTTTAAAGTTTTAAAACATTTCGGGGGGGGTGGCGCCTGGGTGGCTTGGTGGGTTAAGCGGCCGACTTCGGCTCAGGTCATGATCTCACGGTTCATGGGTTCAAGCCCCACTTCAGGCTCTGTGCTGACAGCTCAGAGCCTGGTGCCTGCATCAGATTCCGTGTCTCCCGCGCTCTCTGCCCCTCCCCCACTCACGCTCTGTCTCTCTCTCTCAAAAATAAATAAAACATTTATAAACATTTTTTTGAAAGACAAAATTGATCTGAAGGATGAGGAGACAGTTGATAAATGATCTGAAGTTCAATCAATCTACAAATATTTATCAATTAGTTACTGCTTTAAACCTCTGTGCTGGATGCCAGTGACATGATGGAATAAGACAGACATCACTAAAAGGTCACTGCCATCATGGAGCAATGACAGATAGATCATCATTTAAATACACATGAATTAGGGTTATTGTAGGTCATACAAAGACAAGTTCTAGAGAGCTGTGAGGATGGACGCGAGAGGGAAGCGATATCACTTAGAGGAGACGAGGAAATCTTCTTTGAGAAGGTGGCGTTTAGACTGAGATGAGCTGGAGTCAGCCAGGAGAAGAGCGTGGGACAAGCCACCCAGCCTGCATGGATGCAGAGAGGCAAGAAGGAACCAGAAAGTTGGTGTGACTTCAGGGCAGAGTCTGAAGTTCTTTTGGGGTCCCAGGTAATCCCCGAAGAGTAGATACTTCTGTAACCACAGAGAGCTCAACCGCAGTTATGAAACACCTGCAGCCCACACAATATCGGACGTGCTGTAAAAGAGCAGCCGTTTGTCAAGGTGCCGTAAACACACACGGCTCGGCACGGTGGAGAGCTGCGAGCTCCCTCCTACAGACACACCTGCGGTCTACCCAATGGTGGGCATACAAGATCATTCCCGACAACACTGTCCTAGCAAAAGACGAGAAACAACCGAGTGTCTCTCAGTAAGAGACTGGTCAAGATAGTGCCATACGACGGAATAATATGCCTCTGAAAAAAAGAACGATAAGCTCCTTACTTTCTCAAATGAAAAAATCTCCAACATGTGATATTAAGTGAAAAAGTAAGATCCAGAAGGATGTGTTCCCAGTGCTACCACTGATATTTAAAAAGGAAAAAAAAAAAAAGTAAAGAAGAGTCAAGAGAATGAGAAGACATGCCACAGCCCGGGAGAAAATACTTGCAAAAGACAGATCTGATAGAGGACTGTTATCCTATATATATCTCATATACAAAGAACTTTACAAACTCAACAATAAGAAAATGAGCAATCCAGTTAAAACGTGGGCGAAGGATCTGAACGAACACATCGCCGACACAGATATCTAAGTGCCAAGTAAGCATGTGAAAAGATTTTCAATATCATGTGTCACTAGGGAATGGCAAATTAAAACAATAATTACCGGAGTCACATACCAAATTAGAATGCTTAAAACACAAGAAGTAGATTTTCACCAAAAAATTGCAACAAGAGTTTGTAGTAAACATATTTTTTAAATGAGGCATGCTGTCTTTCCTGTAAGAATCCTTTCCCTTTGGTCTTCTCAGCATCTGACTAGTTAAAAACATAAATAAGTAAATAAAACAATAGTAAGATACCATTACACATCGATTAAAATGGCTAAAATTCAAACCTCCGACAACACCTCATGTTGGTAAGGATGTGGCGTGTCGGAACTCTCCTTCGTTGCTGGTCAGAATGTAAAGTTGGGGCAGCTCCTTCAGAAGAAATTTTGTCAGTTTCCTACAAAACGAAATACACTCTTACCATATATGTCATCCGGCAATTTCCCTCCTTGGCACTTACTCACACGAGTTGAAAACTTATGTCCACACAAAAACTTGCACCCTATGTTTATAACAACTTCATTCTTAATTGCCAAAACCTGGAAGCAACCAAGATATGAATGGATAAATAAAGGGTGGTATCTGTAGGCAATGGGATATTACTCAGCACTAAAAATATATGAGCTGTCAAGCCATGAAAAGACATGGAAGAAACTTAAATGCATATTACTAAGGGAAAGAAGCCAGTCTCAAAAGGCCGAACACTATATGATCCTAACTATATAACATTCTGGAAAAGGGGCGTCTATAGAGACAATAAAAATATCAGGGGTTGGGAGGAAGGGAGGAATGACTCAGCAGAGCACAGGGGATCTGGGAGGCAGTGAAACTATTCTCTGCGGTACTATCGTAACGGATACATGTCATTATAAATTCATCCAAACCCATAGAACATTCAACACCAAGAGTGAACCCTAGCGTCACCTATGGTCTTTGCTTGAAAACAATGTGTCCGTGTTGGCTCATCAGTTGTCACAAATGTACCACAGTGTACCACAAACGTACCACGGTGGTGGGGATGCTGACAGTGGGTGAGTCCGTGCACATGGGAGAACAGGCGGTATATGGGAACTCTCCGTGCTCTCCACTCGATTTTGCTGTGAACCTAAAACTGCTCTAAAAAATAAAGTCTAATTTTGGGGCACCTGGGGGATTGAGTTAAGCATCCAACTCTTAAAGAGTACTCCGAAATCTCATGACTCATGGTTTGTGAGATTGAGCCCCATGTAGGGCTCCACGTGGTCAATGCAGAACCTGCTTGGGATTCCCTCTCTCCCTCCCTTTCTCTCCGTCCCTCCTCAACCCTCTCAAAATAAATAAATAAACTTAAAATAAAATCAAGTTTAAATAAGTAAACTTCAAAGAAATAAAATAAAATAAAGTTTATTTTTAAAAAGCAAAGCAAAAATAAACAAAATAGAGAATATATTTGTATTTGGTAGTATGTGCATAAGAAATTCTTGAAGGGTATACTACTCCAAAAAGCTTGTAATGTTTCCTAAACTCAGTGCCTGTGTCCTCATGCGCAAAGTGGGGTTAATAATAGTTCCTACCTCAGAGGAGTATTTTGAGAATTAAGTGACGTAATTATACGTGAAGCCATTAAATCAGTGTTCACCATATAGTAAGTGTTCAATAAATCATGGTGATCATCAGTATGACGCTGTTATCTAGAAATATGTAATTTTTCGAATGGCATGTGTGGCTTTCTCTGGTGATTGGAATTATTGGTAGGATTGTGGGTGATTTGTATTTTCTTTGTTGTGCTTAAAATGTTTTGCAAATATTCTATAAAGATCAGGCAGGTGTATTGAGAAAAATCAGTAAGTTTTTTTTATGAGGGGCAAGAACACTTAACATGAGATCTACCCTCTTAAAATTTTAAGGGCCCAGTACGGTATTGTTAACTATAGGCATCATGATGTACAACCGATCTCTTAACAATCTTCTGTGGCTGAAACTTTACACGCATTGAGTAGCGATTACCCTCTCTTTCCTCTCCACCGCTTTGGCAACCAGCATTCTTCTCTTTGTTTCTACTTGTTGGACTATTTTAGATACAGTGTTTGTCCTTCTGTGATTGGTTTATTTCACTTACCATAATGTCCTTAAGGTACATCGTTGTTGTTCCACGTGAGCAGAATTTCCTTCATTTTTAAGGCTGAACAATACTCCTCTGTGTGTGTATATATACCACATTTTCTTTGTGCGTTCATCTGTTGGTGGGATACTTAGATTGTTTCCGTATCTAGGTTATTGAGAATAATGCGGCAAGGAATATGGAAATGCAAATATCTCTTTAGATCCTGATTTCAATTCTTACGGATAAATACTCAGAAATGGAATTGCTGGATCATATGCTATTACTATTTTAATTTTTTAAGGGACAACTGTGTTTTCCATAGTGGCTGCACCATTTCATATTCCCACCAACAATGTACAAAGGTTCCCTTTTCTCCGCATCCTCATAAGCTTATCTTTTTTTTTTTTATAATAGCCACCTGATTAGGTATCAGATATATCTTATTGAGGTATTGATTTACATTTCCCTGAGATTAGTGTGTTAAAGGTCTTTCACTTACCTATTGGCCATTTATGTCTTCTTTGGGAAAAATGTCTATTCAAATCCTTTGCTCATTTTTAAATCATGCTATTTGTTTTCTGCTTTTGAATCAAAGGAGTCCCTTACTTGTTTTGGATGTTAACCTCTTATCAGATATATGGCATGCAAATATTTTCTCCCATTCCATAGATTGTCTTTTTACTCTGTTATATTGTTTGTTTCGCTGTGCAGAAACTTTTTGGTTGGACTTAGTTCCACTTGTTTGTTTTTGCTTTCGTTGTCTGTGCTTTCGGCGTCATAGCCAAGAAACCATTGCCAAGACCAATGTCTTGAAGTTTTCCCCTTATGTTTTCTTCCAGGAGTTTCATTCTTACATTTAAGTCTTTAATCCATTTCGTATGGTGTTCAATAAGTTCTATTTCAAAATAAACTAAAAACTCTCCATTTTCAGTCTTAAACACTGCTCAATGAGTTTTGCCTTCACCTCTGCCTTGCTTCTGACCCTCTGGGATAGCCGAACCCACTCACATACTAGCTTTTGCATTCTCTAGCTTCCGAGATAAATACCCCTCCAGGCCACACCTTTGTTCTTGGTTCACTGTAGTTCCATATAAGTCTCGCTCCTAGCTTTAGGAGTCTAATTTCAGCCCTGCCTCTGACCTTCGGGACTAATGTTTGCCTTTGTTTACCACTTGGACTTTGTACTTAAATGTGAGTATGAATCCCACCCTAGCTTTGTCCCCAGGAAATCACCTCTAACAAAATACACTTGGCTGTCACTTGGATATCAACCCTGGATATCTGGATAGCCCCTAAACTGGGGAAAGGTGGGCGGGTAGGAAATTAAGATAATTCACATTTTATGCAGAAGATACGTTTATTGGCACAATAAAAGAGTCTGAGTCTGGGCATGATTTTCAACCAGAGAAGTACAGGATTTATACAAGAGTCATTTGATTTCCTAATGTGACATGATAAACACGCCTTCTTGTAAAAGCATTTTACAGAAAAACAAAATGGCACCACACTAGGCTGACCGTAAAGACAATTCCGAGAACAACGGCTGGAACTGTTCCACGCAGCGCTCGACGATTGCTTGATTTGGGAAAAAAAAAAAAAAAAAAAAAAAGAATGATAAGAAATAAGCTATAGGAAAGTGTCTAGATGGACGGGCCACACACTGCTGTCTGGAGTTTTAAGGGAAGAAGGGCAGCGGGTGCCCGTCTCCAGCCTAAAGTGAACATTGGATTTGACAGCTGGAGGGAATTCATCCTGATGATGCCTGTTCTGAATGAGAGCTCTGCATTCAGTGCAGCCTCGGAATTTCCAAGAGGCAGGGAAGACAAGGTGTCATTACTGGATTTTATGTGAACTATCAACGGGCAGAATTTGCACATCAACACATGCCTAACTTTCGAAGTAATTCCCTCCACACTGAGGTAGGAAGGAGAAGACAAAAACAATGTAAAACAAAAAGTGACTATTTCGCTGGCTCAGAAACATCTGTAGCCTGATATTTCTAGCTACCAGCATGAAAATGTCTACTTTTATATTCCTCGGGATGATTTTTATGCTTACAGAACTTTCTAGAGAATGCTTAACTTTAAACTGATAATTTAATTTTCTTGTTCTACAGGCATATTTCCCCTGGTATATATGTAAACCTAGACATTATGAAAACAAAAACAATTTTTTTTACTTCTCCTTCTCCTCTTCCTCCTTCTTTGTCACTTCTAGAAAAAGTAGCAGTTATTAAGTGTGCTTAATATAGAGAACCATGATCAAGAAAATGCAAAGTCACATAAATTCAATTTTGACGCTCGGCTAATCATAGCAATAAAAAACAGCTCCCAAGTACTCTGTAAATGGCCCTACATGACACTTCTATGTGGACCCGGCAGTTGATTTTGCTTTACGACTCTGTCCTGGGGGTCCTCCATAAAAGAGCAGCAACATAAAAAGCTACAAAAGAGAAGAGAAAATGAAGTAACATTTACCAAGTACTTGTTGTATATCAGCCCGGGGCCAGATGCGTTACATGCCCTCACTCTTTCATTCTTTTCAGGGCCCTGTGAGAAAGTCACTGGTGTTCCGATGATGATGGAGATGAGGAGCGTGGCCACGACAATGACCACGGTAGTGGTGGGGATGATGACTTCAGTTACGGAGATTTTCTATGTGCCGGGCTTTAGTACTATCTTCACCCAACGATTATTCATTCAGAAGTCATTTGCTGAATGCCCACACTGTGTGCCAGGAACTGCTCTAGGCACTTAGGGCATATCAGTGGACAAAGCATACACAAATCCTGGCCCCTCTGAAACCATATTTGGGGGTGAGAGTGATACTGGGTGAGACACACATACAGGGAAGTAGAGACTATGTTAAAAGGGGATAGCGCTTTGGAACAATAACAGGTCGGAACACAGCGGATCAGGATTGTGGGTATGAGGGTCAGGCTGCAATTTGAAACCAGGTGGTGATGGTGGTAAGGCTCACTGAGAAGGTGACACTTGACGCAGCTTGAAGATATTGGCCGCGTGGGTATCTCGGAGAAGAGGGCTCCATGCGGAATGAACAGCCGAGGAAAAGGCCATAAGAAAATGGGTGCCTAGAGGATTCGTTGGAAAATGGAGGCCAGCAGGGCTGAGCAGAGGAGAGCAGTAATGGGGGCCACACTCTGCACGGCCTTGCAGGTCAATGGCACGGGTTTACTCTGAGTGAAATAACAAACCTTTGTACAGATTCGAGCAGACAGGTGACATGGTCTAATGTACATTTTTAAAGAATCCCTATGATTGTCGTGTTGATAATAGTACTCTACCTTGCGATAGTTCTCTGAGGTTCCTGGAAATTCCATTTTACAAACAAGAAGCTGAAGGGTGGGAAAATCAAGTGACCTTTAAGTGAATAGCAGCACCAGGAATTAAGCCCAAACCAAGCATTGTCTGACTTCCAAGCCTGGGCTCATTTTCTGACCACCTTGAAAGAAGATCTTCAGTTCAAGTTCCCGGGGACTGAAATACAGATTTCAGGTATAGGAAGAAGCAGAATGATCTGTCTCGCTTGGTCGATCGATAAAAGGTCAAAATAAAACAAAAACAAAAACGACACCCCAAAATACAAGGTCCTCAAATGACTACTGAGTTTCCATGTTTGTAGTCACCAAGGAGTGAGGCAAAAACTCACCCCTTAAGTAGCCTGCAGTTTAAAAGGGGAGATTGAATATTAACAAACAGATCCAATAAAGTATTATAGGAGTCACTTAAAAAGAACGTATAAGGTGCAGTAGGGGCCAAGGAAGCAGCGGTCAGCTCTAAGACAGAGGGAGTAAGTTGCCATGTGGCTTCTTCTGGCTGGCAAATCCTTTCTCGTATCCGGTGTTCTTGTTGCCTAGTGGCTCACTGGCTCTCAGTTTGGTTCAAAGGGCTTGAAAGAAAAGATTCTGTGTTTCTCTTGAGGTACTTTCCAGGTAAAAGGCAAAGAGTTTCTCGTTTGACGCTTCCTTTCTGAGTCTTGCCACTGACTTCCCTTCTGCAATTTGAGCCTGTTGAATTCTGTCTGGACACATTGCAGATTGTCAGAAATCCAGAAAACCGAACCGAACAGCAGACTGTCTGTGCCTTTGATGGCCTCGAACTGTGTCATGTTGAATGTGTGTGTGTGTATGTGCACGCGCAGGCACACACTCACACATCTGAGATTCCTAGAAAGCCTGCCAGGCCGTGCACCCCAGCCCTGGGCGTCCCCAAGAGGACTTTTTGTTTAAGAAGCGTGGTCAGTATCAAGTCACCGTGCGGGAGCTTTATCTGTTGGCTAAAGCGTGCATGTTACCTTTCCAGTTTTCCCCAGCTGAACTCTTGACTCTGCTGCTTTTCCATCCTGCCGCCTTGGTAATTCTCTAGACCTCATCCTCCCAAGGCTACTTGGCCAGCCATCGGAAAGGCAGTGCCGTGAAATGGAAGCAGGATGGCCCGTGAGCCTATACTGGGTAGAACTCCCAATTCTGCAGTGTATTCAATGGCGTGACACTGAGAAACCACATACCCTCCTCATCTGTGACACAGACATGAAAGTACCCACTTCATAGGGTTGCATTGAATCAGACAACCCACCCGAGGAGCCCCGCTCAGAACAATTGCTCAGGGTGCCTGGATGGCTCAGTCGGTTGAGCATCCGATTCTTGATTTCTTACTGTCATGGGATCGAGCCCTGCATCGGGCTTGGCGCCGGATGTGGAGTCGGCTTAAGATTCTCTCTCTCCCTCTCCCTCTGCCCAGCTCGCATCCAATCAATCTCTCTCTCTCTCTCTCTCTCTCTCTCTCTGAAAAAACAAAACAAAACAAAAAAATTGCCCAACGAATCCTAGCTAGTTGTAGGATTATTTCAGTGACATTATCTTCTCATGCGTAAATGTTGGCTTTGGCCAACGAAAATGGCCACTTGTCCCTTTGAGGAGGAGCTGCAGAGAGCGAGCCACTAGCTTTGCTTACAACGCTGCTTGAAGGGAGAGGACAGAAGGCCGGGGAATCACAGTCCCGTGCTGAGATTTCACCTCGGCTACCGCCATCAGTAGCCTCATCCCAGGGATTAGACAAATATTTTGTGTTCCCAGAACCTTGCTCTGGGCACCATCCCAAGAGAGCTCAGTGTTTAGAATGCTGTGTCCTCAGCAGTCTGGTTTAGACTTTATGAAGCAAGAGACACTGCAGAAGATAGGAGACTTCCTCAGAGTGTTTCTAGGGAGGCAATGAAGAAATTATAGTCACAATCGTCAAGAAGCACTGATTAGATACATCTCCTCTCCAAGGCAGTTTTGCTGGGTGCCTAGATCATCTAATTCTTGGAGTCAGCTTAGCGGCCATTTGCTCCTTGCTCCACTCTGTGCTCCTAGTTGCTTAATATCCATCCCATGACCCTCTGACATGAGACAACAGGGACAGGTATCCGCCCTAAATGTCAGAGACAGCCCCTCCCTGGAAGTCGGCCACTGGCTCATGGGCTTGCAGGATGGAGTAGAATCCAAACTCCTCGGCAGAACCCACAAGCTCCATACAGGGAGGGCTCTTCTGTTATCCTGGGACACGGCCAGGAGAGCAGAATTGTGGCACCCAGAGATGAGGGCACGAGCCTGCAGAGGGGCCTTCCTGGGACATACATCCATTCCACAAACACGCCCAGACCATCCCCACAGGCAAACCCTGTGGGCCGTAGCTCCCAGCCTGGAGTCGGGTGGGGGGGGGGGGCACGGAGGGCAGCCGGAGGGACCGGTAAGCAGGTCCAAGACAATGGGATACGTGCAGGGACAGAAAACAACGTGCAAAATGCACAGTGGAGGTGGCCCGTCATCCTATGTATAGGAACGTAGCTTGATGGGATCTAGAAAATCAACAGAGTCCCCAATTATTTAAAAATTGCTGCGCTGTAAACTCCTGCAAGGACGAGGCTTGAGCATCTTTGGTTTGCTTTGTATCATATCTGCCACGGAATGGAAAACGTGTGTACACTGAATACAGGAGAGACGCTATAATAATAAAGCAGAGAGGCATTTGCTTGGAATTGAGGGCAGGGAGGGAAGGGGAGGACTGTCCTACTCGTGGACTCATTGGCTCAGTGCCGATGAGAGATTAAGACATCTCACTGATTTCCAGAATAATTTTTAGCCATCTCCATAGGTGATTCAGGCTAAATCAATTCAACCTTACACTTCAATCTGTCTGTCCACCGAGTTGGAATTCAGCAGCCTTCCCTCCCTTACAGAAGCATTGAGGAGGCTGGTGCTTTGTGTTTCCAGAAAGAAAGCTGTTTGGAACGTCTGAGGCTTTATCCCTTGCACAACGTGACTCAATAAGGGCGACGTTACACTTGGGGCAGAAAACCCGACCCGAGACACGGGAGAGGGGAAAGTGTGTTCAAGCACGTCAGAAATAGACCAGAGGGTCATCGTTGGAAATAACCGCGGGGGTGGGGTAGTGTTGGAATGCACAGCTAGAATGTAGGAACACCAGAGCAGCCTTCTCTGTATACTCAGATAAAATCAGACCCTCTGGGGTCATGTATCTAATTCCAGGAGCTTCAGCTGAGAAGGGCAATGGATTTTTGGACGGGCTTCAGAGGAAAGTTGTCAGGATGATTGAAGGGCTGGAAAAGAATACCTATGAGGGGAGGTTGAAGGAGACGTGTCTGGCACCGACTAGCTACGCGACTTTCGACAAGTCACCTCAACTCTGAGGAGCTCCGTTCCCTGGTCTGTAAATTGAGGACGGAGGCCTGGCTGAGCCCTCGGGTCCTCCCAGGTCGCCAGTAATTTTATGATCCAGAAGGAGAGGAAGCTAGGCAGTAACTGTGTCATTCGTTTTCATTACACGCCTATCTGTTACAAATCTCTGTCTTCCTTAAGGGAGACAGAATAAGAGAAAAAAAGGCTGAGACTGAAGATTAAGATATTTTGCTGAAGCAAAAGGAATGCGCTAGAAAGCTTTTCCCAAGTGGAGCAGAATTCAGAAAACTAAATGAAGCAAACCTTTAAAGTGTTGGTTGAAAATGATATTTCAGGTCGCTATCTTCGTAAATTATAGGCCCATTCTCCCATCTGGAGCCCTTTCCCCCTCATCCCCCACCCCGTGCTGTCTGCACACTTGCTTCTTCCATTGGGATCAGGTGAGATAGGAATGATAATTTATTTGCTCCTGAAGAGATGCCAGCAATCTGTCCCTACATGCACTGGCCACAAGTCACCTTAGGGCAGGAGGTCCATGTAAAAAATGGGGGGGGGGGGAGAAGTACTTACCAAAAAGCTCCCCCTCCCAGCAATGACGCTCCCTCAGAGGCTCCCTGCCAGCTACAGTCAGCATGTCTCCTAAAAGCTCCAAAGGCTGACTCGCCCCTGAGGGCCCTAGCCTCCGAGTTCCACCCAACCTCCACCCGCACCCCCCGCACCCCCCCACCCCGTCTCTCCATCCTGTACCTTTTCCCTGCAGCAGCCACAGGTTGAGAGCGAGGGCAGGAGACACTTGGAAGAATCTGAGACAATGGCTGGAAAAAGGAACTCTGGGGCCTGTGGCTCCCATTCATCACTCCCTGAGTGTGAGCGGCTCAGCCCAGTTCAGGGGCCCAGCGTCGTGTCACACGGAGCGTGGGAGCCCAGAAACGGCCTTGCGGATTTCAGCCGTGGGCCAGGCTAACACCCTAAGCCCCAGTGTCCACCTGCCAGCCGTGCTCTTGGTCAGAACCTGTTCTCCAGGCTGCACTTTGCAATCAGCTGGGGAGCTTTTAAAAAAATACTGATGTCCAGGGGCACCTGGGTGGCTCAGTGGGTTAAGCCGCCGACTTCGGCTCAGGTCATGATCTCACAGTTCGTGAGTTCGAGCCCCACATCAGGCTCTGTGCTGACAGCTTAGAGCCCGGAGGCTGCTTCTGATTCTGTGTCTCCCTCCCTCTCTGCCCCTCCCCACGTAGTGCCCTGTCTCTCTCTGTCTCTAAAAAATAAATAAACATTTAAAAAAAGGAAGAAGAAAGAATTTTATGCTTTAAAAAAAAATACTGATGTCCAGACCTCATCAGAGACGAATCACATCAGGACCTCTGGGATTTTGGGAGGAATTTCCTCACGCTACCGACTGTGCCACGAACAACTGTATGCTTCCAATAGCAAAGCAACTTAAAATGCACAAAACATCAGAAGAATCACAAGGGAATAGAAAAACTCCAGCTTAGGATACCAGGTCCCTACCAGAGATAACACTCTTGAAAAAGCCGTCTTCTTGTCGAGATGATGCGTTTGTGCACGCCTATGAGACGCATGCTTTTATGCCGTGTCCTTTCATTAGCTTCGATGATCTGACGTAACCGAGGAGCATCTGGCCTCAAGAGTTGTCTGCAAAAAAATTGCAGATCAGTCTTCACATTCGCTCGGCCCACTAGATGCTTAGACGGTATTTGGGTAATTTCTTCCGAGCCTAGGAAGTTAGTAGCACTAAATCGATTTCCGTATCCATAGGGGCCACTGGCTGTAGTATAGATTTACAGAATTTCGTATCCGACTACAGTTTTCCTGCCCTACCTCATCTGTCAGACAAACAAAGGGCTCGCATTTGTATTCTCACTGCCGGATGTTTTCACCTCGTCTGTAGATGCATCGTTAAATAGTTCACGATCAATCGCCGCAGGGAGAAACAGCAAGCTCTTTCACTGTTTATGGCAAATTTCAGAGCTGGATCCTTTGCTTCCACTTATACCTGAGTTGTTGTTGCTGTCGCTGTCGTTCAACATTCCTTTGCTCTTCTCCTGGGAGGTGCTGGATGATGGGTGGGGCAAGAGTCTAATACCAAAGCATCATGCTGGCATGCGGATTGCAAAACCTATTATGCCGATCATCAGTACCCATGTAGAACCCCTGTTTCTCAGCTCTGTTCATCTCTCCTCAAGCTTCTATCTCAACTTGGAGGCTCCGTTCATAACCACCCTCTTTGCCTCATCATCTCCGGGTATCCTTCAAGGAGCCTCTTTCAGAAAGCCTTGTGATCGGTATCTTGATAATATCTACTGTTCCTGCCTATGACCACACGTACCACTAAGTTTGGACTCCTTGAGGACAGAAATTGTGCTCGAGTGCCTCTGAATTCACAGAACTTAGAAGGTTATAGACACTTGATAAGTTTTGATTAATATTTAACATATAATCGTCCAACCGTCATCCAAAAATATTATGTTTTGAGAAAGAGTATTTCTCAGTATTTCCTAAAGAAAAAAACAAATCACTCTCCTTTGCTACAAAAGTTCCCGAGCTAGAATGGTGGTTCCTCTTTGACTCTCTGCCCTTCCAATAGAGAGTCCTTTCTTCTTCTGGAATCCCTTGAGGTCATTCTCAACTCTACATGAGGTCCCCTGCCATCCTAGGCCTGGACCCCCTCACCTCTCTCTTACAAGCCAGTATTGGTCTCCTCACCTGCTTCCCCTTTGGTAGCCCCTGTCACCTCCAACCAATTTTGCAATCTGTTTCCACACTAATGTCCATCAAGGGAAGGGCTTGCTTTGTCCTTGCGATTGTTCAAGGATCTATAATGGCTCCCTATTTGTGTTTCTTTTTTCCCTAAAACACTTCTTTTATTCATTGTCTGACCTCCTCTCAATGACTTATCCTTAATCTAGTTGCTACTCTCCTTGCTCCACCCAGCCAACCGACTGTCCACTCCAGTTTAGTGAATTGTTTCCTTTCCTATGCCATCAACATACCCACACCCCTCCCACCCCACCCCAGCTGTGTGGCCCTGTGCGGTTCCTCGGTCAGCAGACAACACCTTCACCTCATGTCAATAACATCTCTCGAGAACGTCTGACCCCACTGCTCCTGTCCCCACATAGCCCTTCTTTCCCTGGTTTCCTTTCAGATTATTAGCTGGTACCATGACTGCTCAGTATTCCTAAACATTGCATGTGTTTTAGTATCTTTTCCCCAACTTGACTGTAAGCTCTTGAGACAAAGTGTAATATTTCTTTTGTACTCCTCCCTTTGCCTGTCACAGTGCATCCAACGAACTTGTTGATACTTACTTTTTAAGAAGAAAAATATACCTTACTCACCATGACTGACAGGAATGTTATGAGATGCTGGATTGAAAGGGTAGAAAATGCCAAGAAACCAGCTCTGGATTCATCTAGGGAAAATTAAATCGGTCCCTGCAAAAGGGTCGTGTGTACATTTATTTTGGATAGAATTAAGATAGTTGTTAGAACGTGTAGTTTGGTGATGCTAATAATGATAGTCATAGTAAACCAAAACCATTATTTTAATTCAACCCAGCACACATTAGAGCATTTAATGAGTATATACTATGTGCCAGCTCCAGGATGGAGAAGCTCAAAAGATTTCAAAAGTGAATAAACTGGAAGGGATAATAACAACACCAGGTTCTTATTATAACAGTGGTAAATTTTTTAAACGTATTTTGGCTTGTGGAAGGACTCATAGAATCAGAGCCTTGATTCAGGGTGCAGGAGTTTCTTTCTTTTCTTTTTTTTTTTTAAGTTTATTTCTTTCTTTTTTTTTATAATAGTTTATTTTCAAATTGGTTTACATATAACACCCAGTGTTCATCCCAACACGTGCCCTCTTTAGTGCCCGTCACCCCCTCTCCCCCCTCCCTCGACCCCCTCACCATCAGTTTGTTCTTTTGAGAGAGAAAGGACAGCATGAGTTGGGGGAGGGGCAGAGAGAGAGGATCCCAAGCAGGCTCTGTGCTGCCAGCACAGAACCGTGAGATCCTGACCTGAGCTGACGTCAAGAGTGGGACGCCTAGCCGACTGAGCTCCCTGCGCGCACACAGGATGCTAACAGGAAAGGGTAGAACCTTGCGGGGAGGGAGGGTATTGAGGGATGAGGGAAGGGTGGAATAGAGTAATAGCGCTAAGAGGAGCTACCTGCATGGTATTTGAAAGTACAAAGGTTTTTTTAAGAAAAGTCAGGTATACGCCATTTAGTTGGAGCATTAGGTATTGAGAAAAGGGCGGGAATGGCGGAACACACGAAAGAGTGGAAAGGTACCAGGTTGTACAGGCCTCAAGGGTTTGGGCTTTTCATGTAAAAAAAAAAAGAAAGAAAGAAAGAAAAGAAAAGAAAAAAGAAGCCATTGAGAGTTCTTGAACAAAGTCCTGGGAGCAAATTCTTGCAGAACTTTGTGACATTAGTTCCCTGTAGGGTGTTGGAGAAGTAAAAGCTTGGCCTGAGGCGACCAATATCCGTTTTTTTTTTTTTTGAAATGCTAGACTTGAAAGAAATATGTCAAATAAAGCTGAATCCTGTCCAACATCTCAGCCAGCCAGGAGTTTGCTCTCTAACATGTGGGATTTTGCTAAATGCATAATATTTGCATGTTTCCAGTGTTGTCATAGAAACAAATGGCATGGTTTCGAGGATGCAGATTGCCGGTGTTTCCTGGCTAGCACAGAGTGTACTTTCATTTGGGAGGTTGGATGTCTAGAGCCCTAACCAGGACACACTCGCACCTTCCAGAGTGGATGGGAGGGGAAAGGTGGCTCTCATCTGTAACACGAGCAGCTCTTTCCGCCTTTAGCAAGAGTTCCCACTACAGCAAAAGTAAATCGGGCAGTGGGGGGGGGGGGGTGCAATCAAAAAAAGTTCATTTTCGCCAACAATTCCATTTGCACTTAGTTATTAAAATTAATATTTACCGGAAGTGGCAACTTGTGCTCATTTTCTTTGGATCATGAAAATGCGGTCGTCTGAGCCATAAACAACACCAGCCATTCCCAGATATCAATTAGGACAACAGGTGTGGCAATAAGGGCATCACAGCCCCATCGTGGCGTTCCACAGAAGGCCCCTGGCAGTTACCCAAGACAGTCCTGGCCGGCGGGGGTGACTAGACCACTTGTCCTTAGTGGTTTCCATCCTCAGGCAGATCCGACGGGGAAGGGATGCTACCAGTCAACTACTCACTCTCTAAAGCATCTCAGCACCTCAGCTACATTGGTGGGGAGAATAGATTTATATTATATACTGGTCAAAAAAATGTTAAATTTTTTCTGGCTATGGTTTATGGAAGTGCTCCTGGAATCCGGGCCTTGATACAAGATACAGAACTTTGACAGGAAGAGGCAGCACCTTGTAGAGTATTAGGGACTGAGGGAAAGGTGGAGTAGAGTAATAATGCTCACAAGAGCCAATTGCATGGGATTTGAAAGCATAGGACAAAATAAGCAATTCCATGTGGAGAAATGCCTTGTTATTGTCCGATTTTAAGCATAAACACTTTAAGAAACGGGTCTTACCAACTGGAGTCCCATGAATTATATTTTGAGAGCCATTTTTCAGATAACTGATAAGTGAAAAGAAAATTGAAGGACTCCACTAGGGCAAGGAGAAGCGAAAGAATGGGTGAGAGATGGTTCAAGGTCACGTTCTGGAGTCTGGTTGCGTGGTACTTCTTGGAATTGAGCGTCTTGAATCTCACGTTTCAGATTCTTGACTGGAAATGCGTCACTTTAGAATCCTTCAAGTTCAAATCTGACCAGAGACACAGGCTCTCTCTCTACAATTTCTGAACCCTTCCAACTGAGCACGTAGTGGGTGCTCGAAGAGCGTCACTGAGCAAACCCTCGCAGATACTGCCGCCTCACAGGTTTCGGTGGCTCTGCACTGGGTGGAGAGATCTCTCCGTCTGCCTGGAGTACCTGCCCTGTTTCCAAAAGGGGCAAGCGCCGGATGCCGGCGGAGATTCTCTCTTCGTTGATTTATTTATAGTTATCTGTTTGTTTTTTAATGTTAGTTTGTTTTCTTGTGCTTTTGATCAAACATTGCAAAGGGTAGAATAAGAACTTCCTTTCCTCAAGGCTAAGTTCATTCTTCCAAACCGAGCTGAAGAAACACGATTATTAACTTTAGCAATGCTTGAGAGAACTTGTCCCTAATATATTGCTTCTACCCCTAGAATGGGGGGAAATTCTGAAAACTGTAACCTATACAAAAGATTCAGAAAGAATCAAGTATGACAAGAATGTCTGAAAAAGTGTGTTCTCTTGAGCCTGTTGGCCCATCAAAAGCACTAATAACCCAGGCGTATTTTGTGTAATCATCGCAGAGGCGCCACCCATAACTCAGTGCCTGAGTTTCCTCATCTATAAAACAGGGATCGTAAAGGGTGTTACGAGGATCCAATGCGTCATAACATGTAAACGTGTCGAAGAAAGCCTAGCGTATGGGAAGTTCTCAATTCCAGATCCCATTACTTTTATTCACCTGGTTTTTTTCTGAACTCGTAAAACAAATTCTACAATAGCAACCTCCTCTCCTTTGGAACCTAGAAACAATACCTACCACTTATTTTTTTTTTATGAGTTTTTTAACGTGTATTTATTTTTGAAAGAAAGAGAGAGCGTGAGCAGGGGAGGGACAGAGAGAGAAGGAGACACAGAATCTGAAGCAGGCTCCAGGCTCTGAGCCATCAGCACAGAGCCCGATGCGGGGCTCGAACCCACAAACTGCGAGATCATGACCTGAGCCGAAGTCAGATGCTTAACCCACGGAGCCACCCAGGCGCCCTGGTACCTACCGCGTATTGAGCACCTATAATTTTCTGGGCGTTTGACACATAGTTAATTTGGTCCTCATAATAATCCTATCAGAAAAGTACTAGAAACTGAGGGTCAGAGAAATTGAATAACGTGGCCACACCTAATAAGGGATGAAGCAAGGATCTGAACTCAGGGCAGAATGACCCAAAGCCTACTTCCTTGCCAGCTGCCCTACATTTCTGAGGCACTAAGGAAATTGCTCTCTGCATCCCAAAGCAAAACTGAACTCGGTTAAAAATAAGCACAAAGGCCAAAGACTTATCTCTGACAGGGTAGATGCTTGGGGCCTCTCAGAGAATTTTAGCTTAACACCCTGAGATTAGTTAGCCTTGCATCTCTGATCCACGGAGGTCTGTTTAATTCAAGTCACATGTGGGCATTTTCACTCCGATTCTAACGTCAGTTCTAAATCTGTTGGTATGTCACAAAGACACAAAACCTGGGAAAGAACTTGAACTGTTACTGTTCCCAAGCAGAGACATCCTTGGAAGCTTATCTGAACAGAAGGCCCATCTGAAACCTTGGAGGTTTGCCCAACACTGGTTTCCTGTCTAACCGAAAGGAGAGCGGCCCAGACATAGAGCCAAAAGGTTCACACTTGTGTGATCGGCAACCTAAATTTGTGGATTTGGACCAATAAGGCGAATGCAGCCGGCAGCCGGGGCCCCGCACGCGGTGACACCACTCAGTTGGCCCAACGGTAGGGGGAGGAACTAACAGAAGACAAACGTTGTAAATGAAGCAACAATGCAGCAAGGCAAACCAACTTCCCAACTGGCAGAGAAGGGGAGACAGACCCCCAGGATTCTTTCTATAAATTATTCTGCTGCCCTTGGCATCCAAAAAGGATCCTTTGCTATCTGTGATAACGCGATCAGCTGGCACATACCGAGCGCTTGCCGTGTTTGTGAAACTCTACCAAGCACTTTCCATACGTTATTTTAATGGGGAATGATTATACCAAAGGTGGCTGAAAAGGCTAGTGTGCGGGGGCACCTGAGTGGCTCAATTGGTGAAACATCCGACTCTTGATTTCAGCCCAGGTCATGATCTCATGGTGTGTAAGTCGGAGCCCTGAGTCAGGCTCCGCGCTGACCGCATGGACGCTGCTTGGGATTCTCTCCCTCCCTCCCTCTCTCTCTGCCCCTCCCCTGCTCACTCTCTATCTCTCTCTATCAAAATTAATACATACGGTGTTTAAGAAAAGGCTAGTGTTAAGCTTCAGGATTTCCATGGACGGTGTCATTTGGGCACTGTCTTTGCTAACGAGGAGCCACCTCTGTTTTCAGAGCCGTACCATCACCCACCTACACCACTTTTTTACCCCAGCACAAGGTCAGCTGGGGTCAAGGTGCTTCCTTGTTGCTATGCCATGGCCACCACGGCAAGGACGATCCCATCACCCCCCCCGGGAAGCAGAGCCCCTGACGCATCCAAGGCCCTTCGGCAGGTATTTCCTGCCACCTTGCGGCAGTGCTTCCTGTTCTGGCTACACTCGACCCCCGCAATCAAACCGTATTGATTCGATTTGTGGGACACCCTCCCTTTGCTTAGCTGAAGCAAGACAACATCTGTGGGAGGAGAGGGGAGCCCTGTCTTCACGTGTTTTCTTTGGAGAGAGGACACGTTCCTAGATACCCCACGGGAGACGTCACGCATCATCGATCGAAGCTTGGTCATGTGCCCATTTCTAAATCCAACCTTCACAGGAACATGACTGCCATTATTATCTTAGACTTATTGGGATCTGCCTCGGAAGCTGAGATGCGGTCAGCTTCCCCAGGATCATGTTAGCAGAGGTCACCACCAGAAGAGACGGAGGTTTGATAGGAAGAGCTGAGGCACCAAATGCCGTGGTAGCCAGTAGGGTCCAAGCGGGGGTCCATATTCATAGGTGTGACTGCCCCAGACAAAGTTTTACTTTGCCTCACCTGTCACCAGCCCCGGGCTCGTCCTACTAGTCCCAAGGAAAAAGAAAAATCTGTCCCTCTTTTTGTTCCCATGCCACTTTCTATCTATGTCTATGACAGCACTTCTGTCTTCTTTTTTTAAGAGCTGTCTTCTTTTCACACCTGTCTCTTCCAGCTAGACTCTGAGCACTCCCATTACAGAGGCCGTGTATTGTTCAAGTTTGTATTTCCAGCACCTTCCATAATTCCTGGAATAAAACAGGAGCTCAGTAAATGTTGGGTCGAAATGATTTCCGAAGTCCTTTTCTGAAAGTCTACGGCATTACCTAGAAAGGCAGATGGGGTGCGGGTTTGGTTTAAAGAGTAGGAAAGAGGGGCGCCTGGGTGGCTCAGTGGGCTTAGCGGCCAACTCTTGATTTCCGCTCAGGTCATGATCTAGCAGTTCTTGAGACTGAGCCCTGCGTTGGCCTCTCTGCTGGCAGCACAGAGCCTGCTTGGGATTCTCTCTCTCTCTCTCTCTCTCTTCTCTCTCTCTCTCTCTCTCTCTGACCTTCCCCCACTCATGCTCTCTCTCAAAATAAATAAGTAAATCATTTAAAAAAATAATAAAAAGAAGAAACGAGAAAGAAAGGAAAATGACTACTGTTGGTTTGCTATTTTTAAATTAATTTGTAACCCAACTAATCCCGAGTAAGGATGTAAGGGAGCCGGGGGCGCTGGGTGTAACGTCCTGTACTTAACGTCACCGTGCCTGCGCTCCCCAGAGCACACAGGAGCGGGTGGGATACAGCCATCCAGACCTCATCTGTCCGTGCTGGATTCAGAAACACATTTCCCAATTCGCCCAGGGCTCTGGCGGGAGGAAACTCGGTTCCCCGAACTCAGGTCATTCTAGTGCAGCAATAACCAGCTGGGTTTTCAGCAACTTGGATGGAGCCATCTGTTTTCCCAGCCCACATAAAAATATGCCTGGGGAGGGTGCAAATCAGCAAATCTACGGCTTCCAGGGGACCTTCTGGGATGCGCCCTCCCTCCCGGGATGACCGAAAGGTGAGTCCAGCTTGGGAAGACAGAGGGCGAGCAGCAAGCTAAGCAAAGGAGCTAAGCAAATTCAGACTCTGCGGGCCCTTCTCTGCCTTTGCCTAGATAGGGCCCACCTGGCTCGCCGGCCACGTGGCCATTGTGCTCGCGCCCGTGCGAGGGGCCCCGCGGGGCGCCCCCAGTGCCCGGAAAATCACCAGCGGCCCCACGCAGTTCCCACCCGCACCGGCACCGGGGGGCCGGCCGCACAGGAGCTCCCTTCTCTGGCGCTCCTGGGTGCGCTCTGACTGCCCGGGCCAGCCTCGGCTTCCCACATAACGAGCCTGGTGAGCCCAGGTGGTCGGAAACAGAGGGGCTTTTTGTGTCCTGGTCCCAGAGAAGAGAGCCCCTCAGCTTTTCCCACATAGCCACCCCCTCCCGCCCCTCCGGGGCTGCAGCCTCCCCTTTCCTGCCACTCGGCATCACAGAAGGGAATTTAGAGCCGTCTTGGCTCTCCACTGAGGACGGACGACAGTAAATTCCACATGGAAAATGGAATAAAATGGGGGTGCTGTTAGCCAGCCACCCAGGTGCAGACGGCTTTTGGCAGCCCAGGACCCAGCGGTGATTTAGAAGGGTCTGTCTCCAAGCCATTACAGTTAATTGTCGCAGAGTTCCAGACTCATCGGCAGGCAAAGAGCCAGCTCCAAATCCCCAGGGAATTTCGGACGGATTCATAAACAAAGTGGCGTTGCCTGTGAGGCAGCTGATTCTCTCTAAAGAAATGATTTCGTTATTTCTTGATTCCTCGCT
Organism: Paguma larvata; assembly: GCA_030068075.1. Taxonomy (NCBI): domain Eukaryota; kingdom Metazoa; phylum Chordata; class Mammalia; order Carnivora; family Viverridae; genus Paguma; species Paguma larvata. The sequence continues at coordinate 20,295,093 of CM057840.1, forward strand.
TCTGGACCCCCTGCCTCGGACCCCCTCCCCTCCACACCTTGGAAGGCACCTGTCCAACAGGACCCTGGGCTGGGCGAAATTATCGTTCCTCGTTTTTGATCTAGCAACACAATTTCCCCAGGGGGTAGTGCGGTTTTCAAGCCTCCTGATTCAGTTCAGAAAGATGCATCTCGACCTGGTCATCTTCTTGACTCGGTGGCATTCACTGTTAAGCCAGGATTCCGCAGAGAGACAGTGATGCAGTCTTAGCGTTCGGTGGCACGGATGACGTCACCACTGTCTATGTACGGAAAGCCTCTGCGCAGTCAGAGCCGAAGCAGTAGCTTAATTGATATCATTACACGGGGTCAGGGAATCTGGTCATCGGAGCTGGCGCTGAGGAAAAGGGAAACGCAGTGCTGGGCTTTGGATATAACTTCCTCTTCCAGCTTCTTTTCCTTTGATGTTTATGCTAAGACCTCTCCTATTACTCCTGAGAGGCAGGATCTGTCTCAGAGAGTATCCCGCCCGTTTGCTGTAAACGCGCTGGCTCCCCCTGCCCCGCAAAGAGCTGTAAAATCACAAAGGATCTGTGCCTGCCTTTGTCTTTCCTTGCCGCTTGTGAATTCCCGGCTCCTCTAAGCCTCCCTTATACTCTGCACAGCCCCGAGCAGTACAGAGTCATGAAAAAAACAAAGAATTTAACTTTATAAGCGAAGAGGAAAATGCATTTTCTAAATAAACAAAAACGAAGTGAACGAATCCCTGTGCAAGGAAAAGAAAGTTTTTGTGAACTGTTTAAGAGTGAGATTTCAGGGGCTCCTGGGTGGCTCCGACGGTTAAGCGTTGGACTTCGGCTCAGGTCATGATCTCAGGGTTCCTGGGGGCTGGAGCCTGCTTGAATTCTGTGTCTCCCACTCTTTCTGCCCCTCCCCCGCTTGTGCTCTGTCTCTCAAAAATAAATAAAGCGTTAAGAAACATTTTTTTAAGAGTAATGATTTCATCTCTGTGTTACTTATTTGAAGATATACTTTATATTTTGCTCTTTGGTGTGCTTTTCTATTTAAATTTCTCAGTATGACCGAACACTCTATTATATCGAGTCCAAGCTTCCAGGAATTAAAATTGCGTGGAGATAATGGAGAAAATAAGTGGCTAGTGTTGACCCGCTCCCAGCACATAAACTGGTCAGGCAGACTTCTGAGGAGTAATACTTGACGGCAAAGTTCATTACTTCCCGCAAACTTTCCTGCAGGGGGCCAAAGAATAAATATTCTATGTTTTGTGGGCCATGCAGGCGTTGCTTCGATTATTTAATTCTGTCTTTGTAACACAGAAGCTGATATAACCAACATGCAAATGGAAGAGAGTGTCTATATTCCAATAAAACTTTATTTATAAAACCAGGCGGCAGACCAGATTGGACTCATCAGTCATAGTTTGGCGATCTCTGCTTTGTAGTAAAGCCATAATAAATTTGCTTCTTTGGCCAAATAGTGAGTGGGAGCTTGCAAAATCAAAGGCATGCTGAGGAGATGACACATCCCCACATGAGATGGTTGCCAGCACCTAATAATTGGGTCCCTGTCTTCCACTTTCTAACAATAATAACTGACAATTTAACAGCTATTTTCAGCTTACAAAGTGCATATTATCTACTTGAACTGTAAATTCTGTGAGATAATATCATCATATTGCAGATTTCTTTTTGTATTTTAGTCGTTTTATTTTTTTTATCTTTAAATAATTTATTGTCAAATTGGTTTCCATACAACACCCAGTGCTCATCCCAACAAGAGTCCTCCTCTGTGCCCTGTCACCCACTCTCCCCCCTCCCACATTCCCCTCACCCCTCAGTTTGTTCTTAGTCTTTGAGAGTCTCTTATGTTTTGTCTCCCTCCCTCTCTGTGTCTTTTTTCCTTTCATGTCTTCCCCTCCCCCATGGTTTTCTGCTAAGTCTCTCAAAATCCACCTATGCGTGGAAACGTATGGTATCTGCCTTTCTCTGCCTGACTTATTTCACTCAGCATAATACCGGCCAGTTCCATCCATGTTGCTACACATGGCCAGATTTCATTCTTCCTCATTGCCGCATAGTAGTCCATTGTATATATGTGCCACATCTTCTTTATCCACTTGTCAGTTGATGGGCACTTGGTCTCTTTCCATGATTTGGCTATTGTCGAAAGTGCTGCTGTGAACATCGGGGTACACGTGCCCCTATGCATCAGCGCTCTTGCAGATTATTTTTTATCTTGGACTTTAAGTTTCTGGGAATAAGCAGGTAAGTTATCCAGACCAGCCATCCCAATTCCCAATAAAAACAACCAAAAATGCTAAATATAATACAAAAAGCACCTACTTAAAAGCACCCCAAAACTAACAAGTTAGAAAGGGACTAGCAGACCTAAATGGAGGCAAATCATTAAGAAAGCACAGAAACAACTTTTGCCCTGGTACTATCTGCTGATCCCGACAAAATGGAACTTTTGTTTTGGTGACTTCATGGAGTGATCAGGACAGAAATCAAAGCCTAGAGACTGTATGAGCTACAAAGTCTACCAATAAATCACCCCTATGACAAGTTGAACCTCAAAGAAATAACCCCTGGGGTACAAGAGCCGGAAGCGAAGCAGCCTTCCTACTAATAAGCAGGTGGCTTTCATGTCCCCAGGTAGGTCCAGGGCCCTCAAGGCTTGAACTTTGGTTTAAGGTAGTAGTTCCTCCAGACATCCTTTCAGAAACAAATAATAAATTGTTTCGGGAAGAAGATATATGTAATTCATCCCGGCCTTCAAATTACTCCTATAAATGAGTTTCCAAGCACAAGAACCTAGCCTATAGTCAAAAAATTAAGGTTACAATTGAACGAAGCACCGTGAAGTCAACTAAATCAGATTCGCAAATATTTAGCTAGTAGTATTATCAGATACAGGTTACGGAGCAAGAGTGTTTACTATTCTTAAAAGCGGGGGGGGGGGGGGAGGGGAGAACAGGCTTGTTAGCAGAAAGCCATTAAAAAAAATGACAGTGTAAATTTTTTTTAAAGAGCCAATGAACTTTTAAAAAGGAAAAGTGAAATAACCTGAAGTTTAAACTTAATAGAAAGTTTTAACAGCAAACTAGACACATCAAAGGAGAGAATTAGATATTAGAAGCCCCATTTTGGGGAAAGAGGTGGCCAATATTCCACTAGTAGTGAGTACCCAAACTTGATCAATTTATTGCTTTGGAACCTAAAGCCCCATGAACTTGTCAGTCTATGGCCAACTTTGTGGTCATAGGCGTTTGTATTGCTAAGGGAGAGAAGAAAACCCACCCTCTCCCTACATCAAACTGACAATTTCCAATCCAGTTTTGATGCCACGTTCTGCCTCCTAACTACAGATTCCTCACACGCCACTAGGACACTGATGTCTTTGTCCTGTCCAGGAATTTTGATCTATGACCAAATTCACTTGATCTACCACAGTGGAATTCGAATTCTTCCCTTGAGTTTCAGTTTGCTCTAGATAATGAAATAAAGAAAGAACAGCCTGCTAGTTGATCAAAGGGCCCTTGTGTTTAATAACCAAACATGAACAAAGTTGAGATTGGAGGGAAAAAACAATGAAAGAAGTGCTAATAAATATATTTCTTCATCTAAAACTACTGAGAAGTCTCTACATGAGAATATTAGTTCCACTGGTAGTCCCACTGCTCCGAGAGAAGGCTGCATAATTGTGTTCCTCGACAGCCGTGTACACTGCCCTTAGCCTGATGTTCCTTGTAGCTCCCAAGGTCCCCCAACCCCTTTAGTAACTAACTTAACAGTGATTAAACTCTGTCAAGAAGCCTTCACATGGGCCCTCAAGACTTGATCGATTCAATAGGATCTTTTTTTTTTTTTTTTTTTTTGCTTCTTATAATAGACTATAGTCCAACTGAAACCTCTGTCCTAATTTTCTATTATGGTTTTCATGAATTTTAATTCTCTCTATATTTTAAGTCCCACAAGATAATCAATACACATTAGGTTACCATCTAGTCTTTCTATTGGCCTCCATTCCTTCTTGGATTTCTGGAATAACTTTCCTCCTGTCTAAAGAATTCTTTTAGCACTTCTCTTGGTGCAGGTCTCTGGTGAGGAATTCTCTGCTCGAGTTTGTCAAGAAATGTTTTTGAAAATACATTTGAAAGTTATTTTTACTGGATAAACAATTCCAGCATGACATTTTCATTTTTTGTTTTTTTCTTTTGGCACTTTGAAGATGTCATCACATCGCCTTCTGGATTTTATTTCTCTTTTGAGAAAATAGCTATCATTCTGTTTAATGCTCTTTTAAAGGTAATGTGTCTATTTTCTCTGGATGCTTTTACGGCTTTGGTCTGCAGAAGTTTTACAGTCATGAGCTTAATAATGGTCATTTGCTTTTGTATTTATACAGCTGTCTGTAACACTTCTTTGATATATTTCATTAATTTTGGAAAAGATCTCAGCAGTTACTTTTTCAGAATTGCTTCTGAACTATTATCTCTCCCCAAGCTTTCTGTGACTCCAATTATATGTATGTTGGTTCTTTCCTCCATGGTCCACGTATCGCTCATGTGACTCTCTGTGTTCTTCGTCCTTTTCTGCTGTGTCCTTCAGTCTGAATATTCTAACTGACCTATCATCCAGTTAACACATCCTCTTTTTTGTTATGTCCCATATGCAGTTAAACCCTTTATTGTGATCTTAATTTCAGTTATTACATTCTTTAGTTGTAGAAGTTCCATTTGATTCTTCTACAGAATTCAGTTTTCTGATAAAATTCTCCCTCTTGACATCTATTTTTCTTGAACACATCAATCGGGTTTTTTTTTTAAATGTTTATTTATTTTTGAGAGACATAGAGGCACAGCGTGAACAGGGGAAGGGCAGAGAGAGAGGGAGACACAGAATCGGAAGCAGGCTCCAGGCTCTGAGCCGTCAGCACAGAGCCCGACGCGGGGCTCGAACTCACAGACCGAGAGATCACGACCTGAGCTGAAGTTGGCCGCCCAACTGATTGAGTCACCCAGGCGCCCCCAATCGGGTTTTTTTAAATCCATGTCTCCTAATCCTAATACCTAGGTTAACCATGGATCTGCTTCAATTGTCAGTTTTCGTTTTTAATTCCGTTTCTTGGTATGTCTAGTAATATTTTATGGAATATACGACACTGTTCACAGAAAACTGTAGATGTTCAGGACGATGTCATGTTTCTCCAGAGCAGATTTACCCTATCCTCTGACAGACGGCTATAGTAAACCCCAAAAAGGGAGATGCTTCAAGTAATTTGTAATCTTAGTAAGGTTTTGCATACCTCTGGCATATCAACCGAAAGCCTGGGATATTTACTAGAGCTCCTCCTCCTTGGCAAATTCCCGAGCTCCCATTTTTATCTCCTCACCCTCGTGATACTGCCTCAAACTCCTTTTTGCTTTCCACCTGCTTTCCTCTTTGGCCTTGTGCCTGCATGCCTTAAGAGTTTAGCAAACACTCCCAGGTGAAAGGCTCCACAGCTCTCCTGTCAGACATCTTGGCTCCTCAGGTCCTGTCTGCCTCAGCGGCTCTGAACTTCAGTTTGTGTCCCTATAGCTGCACGAGACGAGACCACTGAAATCTCTGCTAAGTTCTCTGCCTCTTAGCGTCCACTGCTTTTCCTTTCAAGCCAAAAATTGTCACACTTCCTGAATGCGGCACAGGGAGTATTGGATGCACCTTATGGAGCCTCTCCCTTTCATGAATCTTCACTCTGCAAGTCCTAGGTACTTGGCTGCTCTTTGATGTCTTATAAAAATGTGTATTTTGTGTTTTATATGGATTTTCTAGGTGTTTTCAACAGGAGACGCGTGGTCTGTGAGATATTCCCTTACAGTGAGAAGTAGGGTAGGCTTCCTCTAATAGAAACATAAAATGTTTATCTTTCTGCTTTCATCTTTCTTCTTTTGTCAGGAAAAAGAAAAGTTTTGACTCTAGATCCCTTCTCAGGTACATGAGAATCTTCTTCCAATACTTCTGAAAGGTCTTCTGGCTTCACTACTTTAGGACTAAGCCTACCCAGATCACACTTCCGAATATGTCTGGACCTTCAAGTAAGAGAATGTGGCTGTTGCATGTTACCTGTGGTGTGAGCTTCCAGTCCAATGTCTGGGAAAATACGTTTCTTTAATCTGTGTTTTTAAATATTTTTTTAAATTTTTTAAATGTTTATTTATATTTGAGAGAGAGAAAAAGACAGAGACAGAGACAGAGCATGAGCAAGGGAGGGGGGGAAAGAGAGAGAGACACAAAACTCAAAGCAAGCTCCAGGCTCAGGGAGCTGTCAGCACAGAGCCCAATGTGAGGCTCAAACTCACGAACCGCGAGATCATGACCTGGGCCGAAGTCAGACACTTAACTGACTGAGCCACCCAGATGCCCCCCTTCATCTGTGTTTTCAAGTTTTATGTTAGTCTCTGCAAATTTCTAAATTTCTCAAGTTTAGTGAGGCTCTTCCTGCTTTTCAGAAATGGGGTTTCCTTATTTATTCTGCAAACGTTTATTTGGCCCCAATAACATCTTGGCCCCTTTCCTTTTTGAGTCCATGCTTTTTTCAAAAGGAACAAAATATGAGACAATTCTATGTCAATCTGTTCCTCTGCCCATTGCTATCCCTCCCTTTTCTTGGTAACTCCTTTAAAAGATATCTTTTTAACTATATTTAGAATCTACCCAATGAGGCCCATTTATTACCATCCCATTAGGTGTAATTAAATCAATTAAAATATATCATTCAGTAGACATTGTATTGAGCCTAATTTAAAATGCATATGTTGGAGCCGTAATGGATCACTACGTTGTCAGATACGGTGCGTCTTCATCTGTTGCTGATAAAGATGAAACTGTTTCTTGAAAAGTAAAAGCCATCTGCAGCTGCCTTGAAAGTCAATTGACATTTTGTTAATTAGCATTTATTTACAGTAGTTGAATAACAATATCAAACTACAATAAGGAATGAGCAGTTAACAGTAGAAAAAAAAAAGCTGGAGCCATTAAGTCTCATCATTTGGCATCTAGTTGGAAACACAAATTCTTTCAGAGACATAGAAGGGGATTCACTGAAGTCCCTTTAAATGCGAAACGAACCAGAGAAGAGAGTGAGGGCCCATTCCTGAGAATGTTCACTCGGCTGAAGCCAAGGATTGTGCCTTAGAAAGAAGGGGTGGCTCTCGGGTCTCAGAGTGGGACAGAGGAGCAAACCAACAGCTGAGTGTCCGGCTGAGCACAAAGAGAGGATAGGAAGTGAGATGAAATTATTTCCTTATTTGGTGACTTTTTAACACATGCCAAATCAGCACTGGAATCTTGGCAGTCAGCAGATTCCAAAGGACTTGGGTGATCAGATTAAGACGTCAAATTCAGCTCTGGCCCTGAACTATTATCACCGACCTCTGGGCATGAAGCAGGCAGGGCGCGAGGGAAAAGGAGAGACACCTGATTTTAGCAGGAACATTCTGACATATTAAAATTAGACGTGGGTAGGGGGAATGCCTGTAATTTTGATTTTTGGCTTGCTTTCCTCCCTCCCTCTGACTCCTAGAAGTATGAATGTCAGGACTGAAAATGACTAAGATACTTTCATAAAAAATAGCTGGTGATTTGTTACCAGATTTCCAGTTGATCTCAACTGCTGTTATCAATAAACAGATAAATCACGATTTCACCATAATCCATAGAGAAGCACAGTTGCCACCTCTACATTTATTCCCTATAATTGCCACCATGCTAAATGTTCATTGACAAAGGAGAAAAGATTAAAATCTTCTGCTCTTGTGTCTTTTAGGAATGTTAACGGGCTAACCCAGGAATCCGATGAGCTTGAATTTTCATAGGAATAAGCGGGACACAGTTCTGCTTCTTCTTTCTTAAAAATGCTGGCAAGCCGGCTTCCCCACACTTAGAATATTCTGTGCCACTACTGTCTTCCAAGAGGGCAATGAAACAAGACATATTGCCAGTAAAGAGCTAATGATTTCCATGATTGTAAGCATGCTAACAGCTGTGCACTTATGGAACTGGTATCCGTTTTCTCATTTCTCTACAGGTTTGTGAGGATTTTCCTAGCCGGCCACGATCCCCCTCCGTGAAGTAAGATGCATAATTAGCGATGGAATATCACTGTCACGCTGGATGGCATCTGCGTTCTGTCTACCTTAATGCGCATGTATAAATTAGAATACAGATACAGAGCATTTTAACAGAAAAAAAAAATGCATCAACGTTTCCATTCCCTGGCTCACTTCGGCCTCCTGACACCGACCCACCAGCTCTGGCCAGGAGTTCGAAACTAGTTTTTTAAACCACCCTCATTTACTGCAAAGCAATTGATGAGAGACTGGAAAGCCCGATTGCTTGGAGAATGGTCACTCGGCTGAAGCCAAGGATTGTGCCTTAGAAAGAAGCAGTGGCTTTATACTTTAACGATTAATCTCACTTTGAACAGATGTGTTCTGAATCTGCCCAGCTACTCGTTGGCTCAAGTCAGGTGAACTATTCCTTTTGCTGTGCATGTGGAATGCTAATAAATAAAATATTTGTACTCTGAAGTATTATTCTTATAAATACCCATCAGTTTTCCTCAAGATTTAAGATGGGGAGATTTTTAGGGGCGCCTGGTGGCTCAGTTGGTTGAGCATCTGACTTTGATTTAGGCGCAAGTCATGATCTCATGGTTTCTGGGATGGAACTTTGCATTGGGCTCTGTGTTAGCAGTGTGGAGCCTGCTTGGGATTCTCTCTCTCTCTCTCTCTCTCTCTCTCTCTCGCTGCTCCTCTCCTGTTCATGCTCTCTCTCTCTCTCTCTCTCTCCCAAAATAAATAAATAAACATTTAAAAAACATGGGGAGATTTTTTTAAATAACCAGCCTGGGGGCACCTGGGTGACTCAGTCATTTAAGCATCCAAGTCTTGATCTGGGCTCAGGTCATGATCTCGCAGTTCCTGAGTTCAAGCCCCACATGGGGCTCTCTGCTGTCAGTGCAGAGCCCGCTTCAGGTCCTCTGTTCCCCTCTCTCTCTGTCCCTCCCCTGCTCGCTCGCTCTCAAAAATAAATAAACATTCAAAAAAATAATAACCAGACTAAAGTACAATAGGATAGCGGGACACCACCTAATTTTGTACATCGGCTCTGCATTTGGTGTTAACATTCTTTAGGCTACCTTTCTGCTTCAGAACATGAAAAGGTTTCATTTTTTTTTTTTTTTTAGTAAAGGTTTGAACAGGGGCCCCTGGCTGGCTCAGTCAAAAGAACATGTGACTCTCGATCTCAGGGTCCTGAGGTTGAGCCCCGCAGGGGGTGTAGACGTTATAAACAACAAACAAACAGACAAAGAAATAAAATTTCCCTTTCCTATCAATAACCTTATCTGCGATCTAGGGAGGGCTGAACTCACCTACCCTTATTCTGATACCCAGAAGACCACCGGCTTGAAAAATAAATTATCTTTGGCTTGCTGAATTATCAACCACTTTACATTAAATCAAAACGTGCCAAGCACCTTGGCATATACCACCTTCTTCAACGTAATTCAGTCCTTCAACAATCTTGCAAATCAGGCATAATTATTCCCATTTTACACATTAGGAAACTGAAGCTCGCAGAGGTTAAGAGAGGTGTTCAAAGCGACCCAACTAGAGAGCATCTAATGACAGACAAATCTTTCTGTGACTCCAGTGCCAGCACTCTGTCGCAGAACAATTTACTCCTGTTATGAAGACCACGGGGAAGATAGCTGATGTTAAGGCGAGGACGTATCCCTAGGTTTTGAATTCAGGTCTGAACTGTGCTGTCTTTTGTTAGAATTGGTCCTCTTTTCTCTCAAAAATCAAAATGAGTGCCAAATCCCCTGTTACCATTACAACATCCAGAAAAGGCCGGCTCAGTCTCCTGTTTCACCTTTTGCTAGATTAGTGGGGAGAAGTAGGGGTATGTGTATTTGCGCTTTCAAATTCAGAAGTCAAGAGAGGTTGGATGGGGCTACTGGGCATCCGATGTCCGCCCAAGTCATGATCTCATGGTCCGTGAGTTCCAGCCCTGTGTTGGGCTCTGTACTGACAGCTCAGAGCCTGGAGCCTGCTTCCAGTTCTGTGTCTCCCTCTCTCTGCCCCTCCCCAACTCACACTCCGTCTCTCAAAAATAAATTAAAATGTTAAAAAAATATATATGTTTTAAATAAAATGTTTAAAAAAATATAGAAAAAGAAGTCAAGAGAAGTAAGAAACCCAAAATGATCTCTGGAAGTTAACAGGGACTTTCTTATGCCACCGTGGACTGCCCATCTCTCTCATTTTTGTGAGGGATTCTTTCTTCCTGCTTTCGCTTCCCACACCCAAGCAACGTTTGCATCTTCTTAAATGTTCCTACATATGGAGTTATGATCTCCCAGTACTTCAAACTCGGTGAAAACTAGCCCTTTAAGGAAAGGGCTGCACAAAAGAAAAGTGTGGGCCTAGTCACAGACGGGCTTGGCATCGAATTCCTTCTGTGGCCCACCCCACACTGTAGGAATAGGCAGGCTAGTAACCTCTGAGCCTCGGTTTCCTGATGATATTTGCCCTACAGAGTTTTTGCTGAGTGTTATAACATGAACGTAATATTCAAAATAGCAGGAAACTTTTACAGTAAAACCTACTCTCTTTCTCATCACTTCCTTGCTTGAGTTCGTCTGGAAGCAACTTCTCTCTGGAAAGAACTTTTCTCCCTTGCTGCTTCTTCTGGCGCGAACAAGTAATTATCTATTACTGTTGTTGCCGTTGCTGTCGTAGTTGTCATTTTCACTGTGGTAAAACTCACAAAATGTAAAATTTACTAATTTCACATTTTTTAAGTGTACGGTTCATTAGGATCAAATATATTCAAACTGTTTAGCAATCTTCACCACCATCCGTCCCGGGAATTTTTTCATCTTCCCAGACGAGACCTCTGTACCCATTAAACGATAACTCCCCGTCTCCTCCTCCCCCAGCCCCCCGCAACCCCCATCCTAGTCTTTGTCTCTAGGAACTGGATTACTCCGGGTCTCTCACATGAGTGGAATCATACAGTCTGGGCCCTTCTGTGACTGGTTTATCTCACTCGGCCCAATGTCCTCAAGGGTGGTCATTTCCTTCCCTTTTAAGGCTGAATAACGTTCTGTCGCACGTGCATAGCACATTTTGCTTATATATTCATCTGGACAGATCATTTTGATGGTGCAGATGCCTGGGCAAAGATATAACTGAGACCATCTTTCTTCAGAAGCTCCTTCCGGGGTTGGAGGTAGAGGATCAGAAACCCCCCCCAAGGAAACTCAGCGCTGGGTGGACAAAGCTTTATTGTCCTCATCACCTTCTCCTCACGTGTTCCTCTCTATGAGCCCGCACTTTCCCTTCTGAATCATTTAAGTTGCAAGGACCTCGCCCAAACCTTAAACCCAACTTTTATTCTGACGTTAAGTTAGACAACCACCCAGCATGAGGAGAAGGTAAATAATATTTACTGTGAGTTTTAAAATCTTCCCTAGGCAAAGCTCGGATATCGATGGCTGAGGATTGTCACGCCTGTGAGGTTAGGAAAGAATCTGTTTTCCTTCATCTCTGTCTTCTGTTTCCCTTCTCACCTCCCTCTCTGTCTCCCCTTGCCCCTGCAGGAGGGCAAAACTTGCCACCCCAAAACGTGTCTCTCTGGCATGCGGATTATTTCAGGCCGATTACTTTTAAGAAACAGAAGACTCGAGAAGTTTTTCTTTCTGACCTTCCTCTCCCCCTAACTGCCTAAAAGAATTTAGACAGAGTACCTGTTCCAGGAAGGAAGTGATCACCACAGATAACCAGAGGATGCTATAAATTAGGTGTGGTAGACAGGGGGGAAGCTAGCAAAGACGGTTTGCTAAAATTCCTCCGTGTCCCATTGTCACTGGATGGCCCCACACACATTTGATTACCAAACATCTACTCTTTCCCTTTCCCTGTGAATTGTCTTCCTTCCCTTCAAAGCTTCAGGCCCCTCCTCCCTTCTCCTTAGTTCGGAGCGACGTATATATTTCATTTTGCCCGACGGTCTCTGGAATCTTCCATGTTTATGTGGATTCCCCATATGTACGTAATTAAATTTGATTTTCTTCTGTTAATCTGTCTCATGCGAATTTCATTCTTAGGCAAGCTCGGAGGGTGAAGGAAAATTTTTTCTCCTTAACACCCCATTTTCATTTCCTATACTCATGACAGTTTTTTTCTGTCACGATATACTTGAGTCTATATTCTTTCCCTTGAAATAGGTGCAAAGAAACACAGTATTCACCTAACTAAATAATTTTCTACTTCAAAAATATTCCCAAGAAATGCTCCCTTTTTTGTTCATTTTTTTTTGTAACTCTAAGTCCCCACATCTTAGGAAGAAAAGAAGAGTGAACCACTAAATACCTCAGAGCCATGTTGTATAGTTTAATGGGAATTTGAAATGATGAAAAATCTAGTACAAATCCAATCCACTTACACCAAACTTCTGGGTGAGTTCTCAAGACATTATCTTTTGGAAGAATTGTTTCAACCCCAAATTCACTGTAAAGAGGATGGCAAAGAGACCACACGGAGCACCCATCCTTCTTTTTAGAAAACGAAGAAATAGTTTCTTGCCTTCAGAACAATGTGAAAACTCACCATTGGAAATATATGCTCTTTCCAACCTGGGCAGATTTCTAATTCTCTTTTTTTAAAGATGGAATGAATGATTCTAAGCAGAAGCTGTTTAAAGCCCAAATCCCAAAGCAAAAATTTTCACAACCAAAGTGTCCCTAGTAACGCTCCTACCATTAACAGTAGATTGCTTGGTGCCTTAAAAAAAGAATTGTAGGATTTAGGAGATGGAAGGGTCCTGGTTCAAGCCTCTACACATGCTACTCTTCCGGTTTACAAAATGGAAGACATCGCCCCCAAAGTGTAGGGACTTTGGCTTGTGTGATCATTGCAGGATGTTGGGTAGTAGAATCAATGCATTTGGGCAGCATGAAGGTGGAGGAAAGACAGGGAAAGAGAGGGAGGAGGAAGGGGGGAAGTAAAGGGAATTAAGGCAGGAAGAAAGAAGCAGGGAAGGAGGAACAGGAAGTAAGAATTTGTTGTATCTATCTATCCATCTGTCTATCTCTCTCACATATATACACATATCCAATAGCTTTTACTATTTAGGTTAATTAAATTATCTCAATAAAACCATTAATAAAGATATTAATATTATCTCAATAAAACCACTAATAAAGATATTAATATTATCTCAATAAACCACTAATAAAGATACTAATATCCCATATTTAGAGTTGAGGAAACCGGAGTTCAAAGAACGTGAATTCCTGTGTTTTTAGCATATGGGAGAAAGGAGGTGTAAATAAGAGAGGCTGAAGTCCTCTCGAAGGGGACCCAGGGCAGAAAGGATGCATGCGATAGGCTGAACTTTATTAAATGCTTCCCACCTTTGACTACGGTACCACAGCGAAGAGATCATAGCGATGCCCGCGAGTTACACAGACCCGATTAATAGTGACCAAAGTCAATTTCTTCCTTATTTGTCAGATATGACAAAAGAAAATAGTAGAATTTATAATGTTTTCCTTTCTGTAAGTTCTATCACACCACTGATGTCTCCTTTAACCCCTTACCAAGTGCGGGACACAGTCAGTTACAGAAACACAGTAGGAAGTGGCCAGAATGAGGATGTAACGCTAAAAAGGAAAAACAAACCAACCATCGCTTTGATCCAGGCAGTGCCTCTACCCCAAGATGCGAGTTTTGATGATTCTGATTTCAGCTCCTAAAACAGTTGGTCCATGACTGATGAGTCAATAACTGATTTCAAAGAAAGATAAAAGGTTCCTGAAGTACATCGTGTCTATGATTTGCAAACGGGACTTTACTGACACATTCTTTGAATAATTCAGAAAAGGTGAAGGGCTCTCAGATTCACCAGTGTCTCTTGCTTCAAAACACCTAAGTCTTTTTTCAAGGTCTTGAATGGAGTATTCTGAGGCTCCATGCAGATTTCTCTGGCAGACTATTTAACTTCTCTGTCTCTCAGTTTCCTACACACACACACACACACACACACACACACACACACACAATTAGAAAGATAGACTAGTCTTTAAGCACACACCAGCTCCAGCCTTCCCCACTTCTGTGATTCCCTAAAGGGTTCTTATTGGAATGCTGAGTTCACCTGGCATTTCTGCACCACTGAAGATTTACAGACAAATTTTCATCATCATCACCATCCCAGAAACTTTCACAGAGTATCGGTTCTATGCTAAGAACTATCTATATATTATTTCTAATTCTCACCATGATCCTTAGGATCGACATTATTCTCTGCAATATACTGATGAAGAAATCACACTAGCTCCAAGGTTATTCAATAGAGGGGATTAATTGGGGTTCCTGGGTGGCTCAGTCGGTTGAGTGTCCAGCTTTGGCTCAGGTCATGATCTCGCAGTTTGTGGGTTCAAGCCTCACGTCAGGCTCTATGCTGACAGCTCAGAGCCTGGAGTCTGCCTTGGATTCTGTGTCTCCCTCTCTCTCTGCTCCTCCCCCGCTGGTGCTCTGTTACTCTCTCTTAATCGCAAAAATAAACATTAAGAAAAATTAATAGTGGGAATTAATCTAAGAGTAAGTGTTTTAGAATATTTTTAAAGCCGATTCACTGAAAAAGGTTTTCATTTGTTTTGCTTTGCTTTGCTTTTGCCTAACTCTTTTTCTGTATTTAAGATTACATCCTTAGGCTAGAGTTGTGAAAGAATGATCGTATTGGCAAAGACATGGAGGTGGACTCTTTTTTCAAGACAGCACAATTCTCATGTCTCTCAGGCAGTTCCCGAACTTTCCTTCCCACAAACAGAATGGACCCATTTCTATCTTAGTGTCTTTTGGGAACTTGAACATATTTCGTCCCAGCCTCTGTAACATTTTATAGAATTTAATCGTTACAGGCCTATCTCCCCTCACCAGGGTCCCTAACACCGTTACTTTTCGCTTTACTGGAAGAGAGTTCTTATCTTTATTGTTCCATCAATTCAATACCACCTGATGTATAGCAGGCATAAAAACTCCTGAATTAATGAGTGAAATGCTGATAAATTAGCTTTCGCGGTATTGGGTCAATTTAAACTACAAGCAAAAAACCTGTATGAGTGCATTATCTTTTTTATATTCGCATCAGCACGATGGGCTGGCAGGGAAAGTGCCCTCAAGCCCTCTTTCCTTTCCTAGGCCCCCCACTGTCTATGGAAGGTTTTTGTAAGTGGTCTCCCTTTGAGTTCAGGAAACTCTACTAAACTTCAAAGTTCTACTAAACTTCAAAGCATCTAGCCCCGACATCATCTCCACCATTTCTGATTCATCCCTCTTCTGTGTTCTCCTTCTTCACCTAGCTCCTCGCTGTTGACGGCCAGATGGATGGAGAAGTGTTTCTCTACAGTTTCCATGGACAAGATCATCATCACCGTGGTAGATGGAGACAGTAACCGTGATCTCTCAGCTTGTTGACTTCCCTTCTTTCTAGACTGATCAACATTAGCATTAGATTAGTTATTGGCTTTCTGCTAAGCAGGTCCATAATTTACCTCTTATCCCTTGGGGCACCTGGATGGCTCAGTCGGTTAAGCGTCTGACTCTTGATTTCAACTCAGGTCATGATCTCATGGTTGGTGAGATGGAGCCCCACGTCAGGCTCTGTGCTGATAGCTTGGGGTCCTCTTGGGATTTCTCTCTCCCTCTCTCTCTGCCTCTCCCCTGCTCATGCTCTCTCTCTTTCAAAATAAATAAATAAACTTAAAAACAATGACCTCTGACCCCTCTTTTTCCCTGTGTACTCGTGATGATTAGTTTTACATGCCAACTGGGTCGTGGCATATCCAGACATCTGGTTAAACATTATTTCTGGGTATATCTACAAGGATGTTTCTAGAAGAGATTAGCATTTGAATTAGTGAATTTGAATTGAGGAAAGCAGATAGTCCTCCCCCTTTGGGGTGGGTATCCTCCGGGTGCATTGAGGGCCTAAAGAGAACAAAAAGGCAAAGGAAGTTTGGACTAGCTTCCCTCTGCCTGACTGCGGGGTACGGGACATCTTTCCTGCCCTTCATCTCCTGGTTCTCGGGCCTTCAGATAAAACCACCCGCTGGCTCCATTCCCCAGCTTACACACTTCAGAGCATGAGACGCTTCTGTAATTGGGTGAGCCAAAACCACATAATAAATCTCTAGCTGTATAGATACGTCTCATTGGGTCCGTTTCTCTGGAGGACTCTAATACAGTACTTATTTTATTTCCTCTGTTGGATCTACCTAAATTTGCTTTTCCACCAGTACTCTTTCTTAGTTCATACCCTCGGTTTCTTGAGGAGCACAGCGTCAGGTAACCTAAGGAGGATGCGTGGGAAGGTGGATTTCCAACGCACGGTACGTCTGAATGTTTTATTATTGGATTGATCGTGGGGCCGAGCATTACATTTTAGGTCAAAGACGTTTTCTCTCATACTTCAAAGATATTTATCCGTTTCCTTTTAGCACTCACCGTTACTGTTGAAAACTGTGATGCCATCTGGCTCTCACCTGTTTGACCCTTCCCCCACCCTCCAAACCTGCTCCCAGGGCTGGAAACGCTGCTACCCCACAACCCAAACTCCACACCGGGATGTCCAGGCGTGCACAAACATTCACTAAGCCTTCTCGTCATCACGTAGGTTCTTTTTTTTATAGGAATTTATATATTTCACTACTTGATTTACAGGGATTCTCTAGGGACAAATGTCAACCTCTGAGGGAGATCTTCCTTGACCTCCTGGCTGAAGTGGTAGCTATACCCCAGCGCCCAAACTCTCGTCCTTCCTTGGTTTATTTTTATTTGGAGCACACATCAGTCTCTAAGCCACTGCATAATAGGGATGCACAGGTGGTTCAGCCGATTGAATATTGGACTCTTGATTTCAGCTCAGGTCATGATCCCAGGGTCGTGGGATCGAGCCCCACCTGGGGTTCTGTGCTGAGTGTGGGGCCTGCTTGGGATTCTGCCTCCCCCTCTCCCTCGGGCCTTCCCTGCTATACTCTCTGTCTCTTTCTAAAATACAAGAAAAAATAATAAAAATAAAATAAAACACTGAATAATTCAGTTGTTTTGTTTTCTTCCCTCTTCCATCACTAGACTGGAAGAGGACAGGGCGTTTGATCTGTTTTGTTTACCATTGTGTGCCCAGAACTCTATCTGGCTCCTAGTAGGTATTTAGTAAATATTTGTTAAATAAATCTTTCTTTCATATTCAAGAAAGAGGCAATAAAAGCTCCCTCTGCATGCGTAGGGCTTGTCAACTGTCAGCTTTCGACTGGATTAGGGCAGCCGGCCATGAGGAGAGCTGGGCATTAAACTGAGGCCTCTCGGATATGAGATCAAAGAATTTACACCCAACCTCTCCCCTAAAGAGTTCATTCCGAAAAACAACTGAGACACAAAATTTTATTTAGAGTTACAAGTAAGTAATTTGAAAATAATGTGTGGGAGGAGGATGTGGGAAGAGAAAGGAAGAGAAATCGGAAGTAACTCCACCTAAACAGACGACAGGGTCATTGGTGATGAATTTTTATTTTTGTATTTTCCTGTATCTTTCAGTTTTTTCCATTTATTATAGAAATTTGCAAAGGTCTAAATATTAACAGAATATGTTTCCAAGACGCTCAGTGAGAATTATCCCAATGTTTGCCGTCTCCTGGGAACTGCTCTCATGTGAATATTTATTCAGTGCTTCCTCTTCATCCCAAGTCACTACCTAATGCTACTCTTCAGCTTTCTCTGTGTCCTTTTAACTCTTTCACCATGTGGAAATATCACCTTAATTGAGGCATCCGTTTAGTTAGAAATCTTTTATTTGATAGCGTTAGCGTTTCTGCTACCTAGGCAACAAAGTGTGTGTTTTTTTTCCCCTCTAACATCTTTTCATTTTTAGCAAAGTGAAATCTCAAAATCTTTTAATAAACTTGTAAAAAGAAAAGCCAAACTTAAATATATTCCTTTCTCTTAAAGAAAAAAAATGAGGGGATAAGGACAAAGGACTGCGTATAGGACCACGTTTCTTAGAGAAAGCAGAACAAGTCTGGAAAGAGAGAAGAGCGTACGTTTCAAAATAAAACAGACCACAGCCTGAAATGTCAATGAAATCTACATCCAATTTTCAAAGTTCAGTTAATTCCTTGAAGAGCATCCTGACTGAGTACACACCCTGCATCTTAAATACAGATCGACCCACATACACTATTTCTTCAGTTCTGGAAGCAACGCATCTTCTTCTAGAAACATTCAAATATTAAAAATGCAAATAAAGATTCCAGCAAAAGATGCCCTGCCCTAAATTCTAAAGATAACTTCTCTAGGATACGATTTTGAGTTCTACACTTTTGCTTAAAAATTATGTTGCAAACAGTATCATATCAGTAAAGTTCTTCAAAATCGGATTTTTTTTTCAGAACCATCCATGTACTCTGCATAGCCTAACCATGCCAATAGAATTTCTCACTTAATTTCTTTCCAGTTTTTGAGATTATAAATAGAATATAAAGAACATTCCTCTGCAAAAAACATTGTCCTCATCTCTTTTGGCATTTCTTTTTTTAAATGATTTTCTTTTTTTGTAATCTCGACACTCAGCGTGGGGCTCAAACTCACAATCCAGAGATCGAGAGTTGCACACGCTACCAACTAAGCCAGCCAGGCGCCCCGTTTATCCATTTCTAATGTCAGAATTGTAGAAAAATCTCTGGGTCAAAGGACCAGAGGTTTTGAGGCTCCTAAAACACACTGTGAATATCTCCCCAGGAGAATGGCAACATGCCCCCCCCACCCCCGCCCCAGGGTTATCTGACACTATCCACCTCCTGACCTTCTAGCCCTGACTTGACAATTAATTAGGTGAGAGGTGATGTTTAGATCTGTAGGAGTATTAGAGACATTTAACTTTCTCTCCGTTTTTTTAACCCTTTGTAATTCCTCCATAAATTGCCCCTGCCCTTTTATACATTTTTTTTTTCTGTAGAAGTGCTAGTATTTCTCTTACAGATTCATAAAAACTGAACACAAATGTTGCCAACTCTTTGCCTGCCACCAGCGCCAAGCATTTCTCCAAGTTTGTCACTTAATGTTTTCTATGACATTTTCTTTTTAGTTTAAGGAACGATAGTTTTGATGTTTGGTGTTAAAAACTTTCTTTCATCAAATCTCCTCATGCTTTCCTTGTTCAAAGAATCCTCAGGAATCCTTACCTTCTTCCACTCTGTGTTGTTTTATTTGTGACACACACTGTGTTGTGTGGACGTGGCTGGAACGGATTACCGCGTGTGACCTATGGCACAAGGTTAAGGATCCAGCCTGGTATTCCCCACATTCTATTTATTGAGTAATCCTTCCCTGCGTTTGGT
Organism: Paguma larvata; assembly: GCA_030068075.1. NCBI lineage: Eukaryota > Metazoa > Chordata > Mammalia > Carnivora > Viverridae > Paguma > Paguma larvata. Next base: position 20,314,541 of record CM057840.1, read on the forward strand.
TTATACTGTCACCTTTACAGTATCTCAACTCATTGTGTATAATAGCCTGATTTCTTTTTTTGAGGGGTATTCCCTTTTCTTGATCGCTACTTGTGATGATACTCCTCCTTGCATCTGTATCATCTGGTAGAACAAGCTCCCCCCTCCTCATTAGCTTTCCTTTCCAAATTCTCTTTTGCTATTTTCATCCGGTTATTCTTCCAGCAAATCTCCCAGAGAAAAATTCCATCGAAAGTGTATGGGATTGCGTTAAACCTAAAAATTAATGTGGGAAAAACGGATACATTTCTAACAGTCCACACAGACTCGCTGGATGCCTTTCTTCGTTCAAGCCTCATTTTATGCGTCTCGTAGCAGTCCTGCGGTATTTTTCACAAAGGTCTGACACATTTCTTATTAAGCTTATATTTCTAGGTGTTTTATATTTCCGTTACTATTGTGAAATGGATTTTTTTTCCCATTATATTTTCTGACTGTGGCTGGTGTGTTTGAACAGCCATCGATACTTATTCATCTTGCCGAACTCACTTCTAATTATTTTGTAGCCGATTCCCTAGGGTTTTTCTGGGTAGCCGATCATATCCTGTGCAAATAATGGTAACTTTGTTTCCTCTTTTCCAGTAATCACACTTCCTACTTCTGCTTTCTACTCTTAAACAATAGGGAAGATAGCAGGCCTTCTTGCTTTGTTCCTGATGTTAATGGAAATGTCTCTATTGGTATTTTCACATAAATGATGATATGAGTTGCCAGCGTAAAATATTCTTTACTGTTTTGAGGGATCGTTCTTCTTTTTATAGGTAACGAAAAGATTTTTTTCCATTAGAAATGACTTTATCAATGCCTTTCGAAATTTAATGATCATATGGGTTTTCTTTGTGACCTCTCAATATGATATAACAATACATTTTCTAATATTAAACCAAACTGATATTTTTTACTTGGCTGTGGTGAATTATTCTTTTCGAATATTTTTTTCTCGTTCAGTTGGTTGTTAAATCATTTAGAATTTTAAAATATGTTAGTTCAGGGGCGCCTGGGTGGCTCAGTCAATTGAGTGTCCTACTTCAGCTCAGGTCATGATCTCATGGTTCGTGAGTTCCAGCCCCACATCGGGTGAGCCCAAGCCATGCACAGGGTGAGCCCCGCTTCTCTCCCTCTCCCTCTCTCTCTCTTCCTCTCTTCTCTGCCCCTCATGGGATTCTCTCTCCCCCCTCTCTCTGCCACTCACTCACTTTTACCCTCTCTCTTTCAAAAAATAAAAAATAAAAAATATCAATAAATATCCATAAAATTTACAAAAATAAATTAGTTCATTTCTTTTTATCCTATCTCTGTTAGGTTTTCCTACTGGTAATAAGAATGGCAGCTGTGATCGTTCTGCCAGTCCTTACTCCAAACGCTGCATTTTTGTCGTTATGATTTTTACAACATTTAAAAATTAGATATAGCATTATCTATATTTGACAGATTAGGAACCAAAGCCCAGAGAGGTTCTTAACTGAGGCTAGGATCCTACAGCTTGAGAGCGAAGCCTGTCTCTGCAGCTCGTCCTGCATAGTTCTGGAGAGTTAAATAGGAGTTGGGTAGTTTTCCATGCTCTGAAAGAGAACACGCACAATAGGAAAAATCTGTTCCTTGAAAGAAGGAAAAGACTGATCCGTATGCATACAGGAGGCAAAATCATGCTGTGAAAATACATGGGCTTTGAAACCAGACAAATGCTGGTTTGAATTCCAACTCTGTCCATTACGTAGTACCACTCAGTAAACAGGAATTATGGTCATTATAAAAAGTCTTGTCCCCAAGCCTTCTTTGACAACATTTTCCATTTATGCCTGAGTCTTTTTCTAATGTTTCTCCATAACACCCCATTGCCCCAGGAAGTCATGCATTTCATCTAGACAATGAAATGTATTATTTCAGTCATATGTGTTATTCTCTTATACTCGTAAAATCTCCATGCTTGTTCGTATATCCTCCTCGGTCTTTGGTATTTAAGTGTGTGCTCCCTTTTATCTCAACTAGATTTTCTAAATATTTGGCTATTGTTTTTTTTTTTAAGTAGCCTTTTCTTTTAGAATAATGTGGCAAGCTGAATAGTGGCCCCCAAAATGTCCCTGTCCTAATCTCCAGAATTTGTAAATGTTATCTTGTATGGCAATAGATTATTTGCAGGTGTGATTAAATTAATGGTTTTATGATGGGGAGGTTATTCTGGATTTTCCGGGCGGGCCCTCTGTGATCACAGGCTCCTTTTATAAGAGGGACATGGGAAGGTCAGACAGAGGACAAAGCATCAAGAGCCCAGAAAGACAGACAGGAGAGATGCAGCCACAAGTAAAGGCAGGCGGGCAGCCTCTAGAAACTGCAAAAGACAAGGATGGAATCTCCTCTGGAGGCTCCGGAAAGAACCAGCCCTGACAGCCCTGGACTTTAGCCCCTAAGACTCATTTTGGACTTCTGACCTCCAGAACTGTAAGAGAAGCAATTTGTGTTATTTTACAACAATGAACCTGTGATAATTTGCTACAGTAGCCACGGTGCAAATAGTTTTAGATAGACAGAAGAGTTGCAAAGATAATACAGAATTTCCATTTACTCCATACCCAGTTTCCTCTATGGTTACTTTCTTACGGGAGTACGATATATTTGTCACAATTAATGAACCAATACTGACATGCTACTGTTAACTAAATCCATACTTTACTCATATTTCCTGAGTTTTTTACTAATGTCTTTTTCTGTTCTAGATTTGCATCCGGGATACCACATCGCAATTAGTAGTCATGTCTCCTTAGGCTCCTCAAGGCTGTCACGGTTTCTCAGACCATCCATGTTTGCGATGACCTTGACAATTTGAAGAACTCTGGCCATATATTATTTAGAACGTCCCTCGGTTGGGATTTGTCCGATGGTTTTCTCGTGACTAGACCGGGATCATGGGTTTGGGGGATGAGGACCACAAAGATAAAGTGCCATCTTGATCACGTCATGTAGAGATACGTATTGTCAACATGACTTATCACAGTTGATATTGACCTTGGTCACCTAAATGAGGTCATGTTTGTCGGTTTCTCCACCATAAAGATACTCTTTTCCCTTTCTTTGTCTGGTGTCTTTCAAATAAGGAGCTTTTAAAATTTGTTCATTCCATTGGTTTTGTGTGCTTTCTTTTGTTTTGTTGCTTAATAAGTAGTTAATGTCTGCTTTAATCTTAAGGGATTTTTTTCTGTCACGGTTGCGGTTCCTCGTTTATTCTTTTTCTAACTTATTCAGTTAAGTTCTAGGTTTATTTATTTTATTCTTTTGAAAAAGATACATAAAGCATTTAAGGATACATGATCTCTGACTGGCAAGGAGTTGTTTGTTTGCTTAAACATTTATTATTAATAGTGGTAAAAGAATGTATTTTATATAAGTTCTGCCCTTCGGAAGACTGTCAGTGTTTCTTTTGGTCTATTATATGATTACTTTCTGTACTTTCCGTATTTCTATGAGTGCTTTGAAGGATGTTATGTTTTCTGCTTGCAAGCTATAAACTAGACGCTAAATTTGCAGAGAATAGGAACATATTTGTTTTGAATACTCAGCTCCTCAAATAGGGCCTGATACACAATAGGACCTCACTAAGTAATTATGGAGTAAATGATTATAAAATGTTGACACCCACTGTTGTGACGACCAAAAATGGCTCCTCACGTGCCCAGCTGTCCCCTCCTGAACAAAAGCAGCCCCAGGAATGAAACACTGCTCTAAGATGATATGATGGTCCACATAGAAAATCCCAAAAATATCAGAATTAATATTTGAATTCGGCAAGTTTAATTGATAGGTATAGAATCAATATTTTTAAAAATTTCATTCCTATAATGTATAAAAAATTACAAACTGTAAGAATTATGGTAGGAATACCATATACAGTATAAACACTTAGAGAAAGTAGTTTTACAACAACTAATATCCACAATAGCAATAAAAAAAATTAGAAAGAATAAACCTAATAAAAGATCTGCAAGAACTTATGAAGAAAATTACAAAAATGTAAGGAAAGGAAAAACCTAAGAACAGAAAGATTCACCCTTATCCTTGTGAGAAGACTCATTATCATTGAGAAAGTATTTCTTGCCAAACGCTCTATAAATGTGATACACTACTTATCAAAACCCAACAGGGAGTTGACTCTGAAATTCATATTGAGGAACATAGAATAAAGACAGTTTAGCTACTTTTGTAGAAAAATGATTTGGGAGTCTCGCTATAGCATACACCAAATTTTACTCTCAAGCTAGAGAGTAATCAAGAGTGCAGGCAGAGATGGGCAAACAGAACTAGGGAACAGAATAGATAGTTCATTTGTAGACCACGTGTATATGGAAACTGGATCGTGACAGAGGAGGCTTTTAAAACCTTGGGCAAAGTAAGTAATATACTGAGATAACTGACCTTATCTTTTGAAAAATTGTTTTATTGTCATGGTGGTGGTTGCTGTTTCCTTATTGTCTTTTACCACTATAACGTAAGCTCTATGAGGGCAGGGTTTGGATCTGTTGCCTTCACAGCTGTATTTAAATGTTACTTGGAAAATTACTATTCACTTACATCATTAGTTCATCACCCTAATTTGCTTCTGTCTTTGAGGGTTTGTGGCTTCTCTCCTCAAATACTCCCTTGCATTGCGGGAATCCCAAAGGACACAATGTCCTACGTCTAACTCCCCTCCACCATTAGTAGACTATGGTTCTTGTGATAGCTTGAACAGTAGCGCTTTATGCCTCTGAGGGGTGATGTTCACACACATGTCCTTCAGCTAAGCTGATTAGAGCATGGCCATCATCTGACCTGCACCAGGCTGAGCCCCCGAATGAGGCCAATCACTCCCAGAGGAGTGACATTCACAGTCAAACCCGGTACCCTCTGTCAGGGCCCTCTCTCACATGTAGAAGTCTAAAAGAGCTTTCCTAAGAAAACAACCAGGTGGTAGTGGGTAGCTCAGGACACACTCATTAACCCTCCTGGAATATTGAGTAAATCTGCATGCCTCTCAGACATTATTAATTCACTCACCAGGAATCTGTGAATTCCCCTTACTAACGACCCTGGTCCTGAGTGTGGAGGCTGGGGACCCCACTCGACATCACGTTTGGTATTGGTCTCTCAGCGCTTCATGGGTTGGTCTAAAGACAATAGAATCTACGTCCACTCCAGGAAAGAAACCTCTTCATTTTATAGCCTAAGAAATTAATACATGGGGGGCGCCTGGGTGGCTCAGTTGGTTAAGCGGCCGACTTCAGCTCAGGTCATGATCTCATGGTCTGTGAGTTCGAGCCCCGCGTCAGGCTCTGTGCTGACAGCTCGGAGCCTGGAGCCTGCTTCGGATTCTGTATCTCCCTCTCTCTCTGCCCTTCCCTTGCTCACTCTCTGTCTCTCAAAAATGAAATAAATAAAAACGCTAAAAAAAAAAAAAGAGAGAGAAATTAATACATGGAATGTTTGAGTGACTCATTCTAGGAAACAAAGTGGTATGTTCGGAAGAGGGGTGGTCAAGCATGGTGAAAAGCACTTGCTTCTCTAAAGTTAGAAACATCCGAATGCGAATCCTGCTTTGGCAACTGATCAGCTAAGGGACCTCAGGGAAGCTACCTCACGTTCCTAAACCATTTTTCCTTACTTATAAATTGAGAGGGATAGTATCTTCGCAAGATTGCTGTGAAGATAAAAGATAAAGTATATAAAGCCTCTGGCATGTACTAAATTTAACTGTGGGTTTCCTGATTTTTTTTTAAATAAAATTTAATTTTGTTGCATGCCCCTTTCTACAAAACTAATGCTGAAAGTAGGATCTGTGTTGTATTAGTCCCCTGTATCCTCCATAATACCCGACCCAGGTCAGAGCATACAGTGGGGGCTCCAGAAATACATCTTTAAATGAAAAAGGTTGTTTTCTGAGAGGACAACATTCATGTAAATGAACAGTGAATTTAAATCTACTCTCTTGGGGCACCTGGATGGCTCAGTCAGTTCAGGGTCCAATTTCAGCTCATGATCTCACAGTTTGTGAGTTCAAGCCCCGCATGGGCACAGAGCCCGCTTTGGATCCTCTGTTCCTATCTCAGTCTGCCCCTCTCCTACTCATGCTCGCACTCTCTCCCTCTCTCTCAAAAACAAACATTTTTTAAAAATTAAAATAAAAAATATTTGCATTTTGCCAGTTTCACTATGATATATTGAGGTATTGATTTGTTTTTGTAGATTCTGAAGGGAGTTCTCTGTACCTGCTGGACTTGGAGGCCTGTTTCCTTCCCCAGATTGGGGAAATTCTCAGCTATAACTTGTTCAAATAAACCTTCTGCCTCTTTCTCTCTCTCTTCCTCTTCTGGAACTCCTATGATATGAATATTTCATTTTGTTGAATTACTTAGGTTTCTGATTCTCCCCTTGTGGTCTGGTACTTTGCTTTTCTCCTTTTCTCAGCTTCATCGTTTTCCATAATTTTATCTTCTATTTCACCCATTCTCTCCTCTGCTTCCTCCATCCTTGCTGTCACTGCATCTAGTTCATTTTGCACCTCATTTACAGCATTTCTTAATTCATTGTGACTATTTCTTAGTTCTTCGATCTCTGCAGCATTAGATTCTCTGCTGTCTTCTATGCTTTCTTCAAGTCCAGCTATTAGTCTTATGACTATTATTCTAAATTCTTGATCAGATATATAGTTTATATCTGTTTTGAGCAATTCTCTGGCTGTCATTTCTTCCTGGAATTTCATTTGAGGAGAATTCTTCCTTTTCGTCATTTTGGCTAGTTTTCTGTCCTTTACATGTTTTTTTAAAATTTTTTAAAATGTTTATTTATTTTTGAGAGAAACAGAGCTTGAGCGGGGGAGGGGCAGAGAAAGAGGGAGACACAGAATCTGAAACAGGTCCCAGGCTCTGAGCTGCCAGACAGAGCCAGACATGGGGCTCGAACTCACAAACTGTGAGATCATGACCTGAGCTGAAGTCGAAGTTAGACGCCCAACCAACTGAGCCACCTGGGTGCCCCCGTCCTTTACATGTTTTCATACCTTCTTATGTGTCCTGCACCTGTGAGCACTACTGTATTAAAAAGGGGTCATACACTGTCCAGGGCCTGGCACTTCAGGAAATGTTTTTGGAGTGTGTTCCATGCACTCTGTGGTTGTGTCTTGGCTGCTCTATCTCACTACCTGTGGTGGATTGGACCATCCGCCAGATGTGCTTTGATTTGTTCATTGAACTAATCCTGGAAAGGAGGATAAGGACGGGGGAGGGGAAGAAACCTTATCCCAAACTAAGACAGAAATGATAGGGTGAATAGAAAGACCAGGCATAGAATCAAAAAATTTATAGGGGTTAATCCAGAAAGAGAGAGAGGAAAATAAAGAAGACGGAGATACGGAAAAGGTGTAAAAAGAATATAGTAAAAAAAATGCCTGATTAAACAAACAACCAGAAAGAGAGAGAGAGAAATTAAACTTTTAAAAATCTACTCTCTTGTTTTTTCCATTCTTATTGCTTTATTATGCACTCGTCTTTGACAAATATTCTCAAATGTGAAAAAAAAATACCACATGAATGAAATGTTAGAAATGAGTAAAACTTCTAGCCTCTAAGAGGGTAGTGTTCTTGAACAAGATTTAGGAGCCTGTATAAAGTTTTAATCCATGGAAAATAATTAAGTTCCTCCCAATGTTAATTTATATTTTAGTATAAAATCTCCACATATCAGAACCGAAAAGACTTCCAGAATCATGCCAGAGGGTAGCTTCTAAGTTTATTCTGGCACAATGCCACCTACAGGGTGAGAAAAAGTTCATGATTTTCCATTGTGTGAAGTCACATGTACAAAGTCCTTTTGTCCAAGTGGCCTTGTCATGTGACGCTGCTAAATATTTTTCACTTGGCCTTCCAATCACGTCCAAAGTGTCATACCCCTAGAAGCAGTTTGATGTATGAATAATGGACACCCGAAGTGAAGCTTAAAGGAGTGACCGGCTAGTGGGAATTGTACTGTGTCTAGTGAACCAAACGCGTAGCGTCTCCAAGTTTCGTTAGAACATGGGCAAGGTGAGGAAAATTCAGATTGAGAGCTGAATTCATTCTCGGGCTAAGAGGTAAAAATAGAACACTGGCCGGGTTATTGGAGGACAAAGAATGAACGAGTTTATCTTGCTTGAGAACAGAGTTTGAATGAGAATGGAGTTCAGAGCATTTTGGGCTCGTCCATTTTACCACAAAGAAGCAAAAGCAAACTGATCGTTTATTACAGACTAGAAAGCAAAGGGGTTGGGATTTATTCTCCCACGTGGCATAAATAAAAACATGTGACATTTTTTGTGCTTTGGAAACCAGTCAAAAAGTTTGGCAGGAATATTATGCTGAAATTCCTGCTGTAAGCCACTCATTTTCGCCTTCTTAGGCAGGCTTTGCCTCTTATACCAGACCCGACTCCCCTATAGCTGTTTAATCACAGGAACTCACAAAAGCCTGCGTCTGCTTGTTTTATTCTGCGGATTCTCAATCAGCCCTCATGAATGCTTGTTTTGACACCGGCCCGTTAGCAATTCTGCGTGCACTGTCCAAGCTTCTCCTTTCCTCCAGTAACAAATCCTCATTAGACTTCAATTTTAAAGCCATTTAAACCCTGACTACACATTTTAGAATACTATCTAGCTCATCTATTTGCCAAAATTAGATGGTAATTTTCTCAATAAAAGATGCAATTGATGCGATATATCTCTATCATTTAATGTGTGAAAACAATATCCTTCTAAGAGCAAGGTTACTATGCATTTTACAATTGCTGGGCAGCAGAGGCGAGGGTTATTTTCTTTAAGGATTTCTTGAGAAGGGGTCATGTTCCAAGTCCTTCTGATACTGTCTAACAGACATAAATGAGATAAAAAGAAGTTGCAAGCAGATGAAATATTCCTCTAGTGGTGTTTATTATGGAAATGATTTCTGGGTCCCTGATGAAAGCTCCTTTCGCTTCTTTTCCTGGCTAATCGGGTGACTAGATCCAAGGCCACTTTAAGACCAAATGAAGGAGACACGCACAAGTCCCACAGATCATTCTAGAAAGGCTCCCGCAGTCCTAGTCATCCAATTCTTTGCCATTCTGCAGGAGGTCTTGAGGACCCCAGATTCCCTTTTATGGCGCCCTTGTGGATACTGATCTTACTGATTTAAAAACAATGGCGCGGGGGTGGCTGGTGTGGCTCAGTCAGTTGAGTGCCCAACTTTGATTTCAGCTCAGTGCATGATCCCAGGGCTGTGGGATCAAGCCCTGTGTCAGGCTCTGCGCTGAGTGTGGAGCCTGCTTAAGATTCTCTCTCCCTCCCTCTGCCCCTCTCCCCCACTCATGCTCTCTCTCTCTCTCTCTCTTTCCAAAATAAATTTTTAATAAAATGATGGCTCTGGAATTTCTAAAGACACTAGTGATCTGGACAGGGAACATGATGTTTATTGAAGCTGCATGAATTTCCAGAGATGAAGAAAACACCAGTTGGCCATCTCAATGAATTATGTTCAAGAAGTTCATGGAGATTATGGGAGGGGTAGACATCCCAGTATCTCCCAAACTCACATACACTGGAGTTTATCCCCCTTTATGCATTTCTCCTTGATAATAACCCCCCACACACACACACACCTCTCTGACAATCAGTGAAACCGAAGAAACCTACTACACTACAGTCAAAACAGGTCATTCTGTATCAATAAAAGGTACATTCTAGCAATCATATATTTTGTAGAGTTCTGCTTTGGTTAACTTATTTTTGGGGGGGGGTGTAGAAGAATGCCCTTTTATCTCCTAAGATTCACTATGTTGAGCTAAGGCCAAGGTGATGCTTTCAGTATTTGCTATTTGAATCTAACAATATGAGTTTTCTTTGCCCATTATAGCTTCCAGGGTGCTTTCTTTTATATAATGTTGTTTTTCAAAGAGAGATCATCAAAGAGGTGACAGGGGGTATACAAGATCAAAGAATAAAGAGCATCCATTTATTGTTCCTGCTGGTGAGACATTTAAAATGTTACTTTGTATTAAAACAAACACATCTATTATTAACTATAATGCATAATTCACATGAATTTCTCAGATAAAACATGAGACTTCAAAGGAACATCATGCCTAAAATTTGCAGCTATGAGCTTTGCCTGTAGCCTGCTAAGAGCCATAAGAGTGCTTGGTAGAAATGTGAGTAGCATAGGTATGTATTTTTCTTATTTTATTTTCCCAACATGTACATCAGATAGCGTGTTTATCCCTTTACAAAACAGAAAATTAAAGCTTGGGAGGTTGAACACTTCTCCAAGTCACTTTGCCACTTCCTACTTGACAGGGCCCTTTCTGGCTGTTTCTCCAAGAGTCAGACTAGTCTGCAGTGAACCTAATATAATCACAGGGTCCTTGTAAAGAGGGAGGCAGGAGGATCAGAGTCAGAGCGAGAAGATATAAGGATAGAAACAGAGGTCAGAGAAGAGAGAAGATGCTGTACTGTTTGAATATGGAGGAGCAGACCGCAAGTCAAGGAATGTTGAGACTGTCAAGTCTCAACGAGTGGACAGGGGAGTCATGGTAAGAAGACAGTTTCTCCCCAGAGCCTCTAGAAAGGAATACAGCCTTATTAATGTCTTGATTTTAGCCTAATGTGACCCATTTCATACTTCTGAACTGCAGAGAATAAATTTCTATTGGTTTAAGACATTAAGATTGTGGTAGTTTGTTATAGAAGCAACAGGAAATTAATATACCTGCTAAGGCTCTGTTAGTCCCCCAATTTTCCTCTCTTCATTGTCTCTTATTAGTGGTATCTTATTAGTGGTATCTCATTGTTTTATTTTAATAATTGTAATTTATCACATTGCTACATACACATAGCTTTTAGCTCTATTAAGAGTTCCAAGGGGGGGGGCGCCTGGGTGGCTCAGTTGGTTGGGCGTCCAACTTCAGCTCAGGTCATGATCTCTCGGTCTGTGGGTTCAAGCCCCGTGTCGGGCTCTGCGCTGACAGCTCAGAGCCTGGAGCCTGCTTCGGGTTTTGTGTCTCCCTCTCTCTCTGTCCTGCCCCTGTTTGTGCTCTGTCTTTCTCACTTTCAAAAAAATAAAAAATTAAAAAAAAAAAGAGTTCCAAGAGGCATGTGGGTGGCTCAGTCATTTAAGCATCCAACTCTTAATTTCAGCTCAGGTCATGATCTCATGGTTCATGAGTTTGAGTCCTGTGTCAAGCCCCATGCTAAAAGCATGGAGCCTGCTTGGGATTTTTCTCTCTTCCTCTCTCTCAGCTCCTTACGCTCTCTCTCTCTCTCAAAATAAATAAATAAATACAAATAGGGGCACCTGGGTGGCTCAGTCGGTTGAGTGTCCAACTTCGGCTCAGTATATGATCTCACTGCTTGTGAGTTCGAGCCCCACGTCGAGCTCTGTGCTGACAGCTCGGAACCTGGAGCCTGTTTCAGATTTTGTGTCTCCCTCTCTCTCTGTCTCCTGCTCCATTTCTTCCTCTCTCTCAAAAACAAATAAACATTAAAAAAAATAAATGTAAAAAAAATTAGAGTTCCGTAAGTTTTTAATTCCATTAAAAGACAAGGGGACAAGTGTGGATGAGAATGTAAAGAAACTGGACCACGTGTACATTGCTGGTTGGAATGTAAAATGGTATAGCCACCAAGGAAAAGTTTGATGGGTTCACATTAAGTTAAACATGGAATACCAAATGACCCAGGAATTCCACTTCTGGGTATATGCTCTAAAATACTGCAAGCAGGTGTTCAAACAAAAACCTGTACACAAACGTTCACAGCAATGCTATTCATAATAGCTAAAAGGTGGGGAAAAAAAAACCAAATGTCCATCCACTGGTGAATGGATAAACAAAATGCCGTATATCCATACAATGGAATATTATTCAGTCATAAAAAGATATGAAGTACTAATATATGCTACAACATGGTTAAATCTTGAAAACATTATGCTACGTGAAAGAGACAACTTACAAAAGGCCATATATTGTTTGATTCCATTTGTACGAAATATCCAGAGTCCGCAAATTCATAGGGACGGGAAGTAGATTTGTAGCTGCCAAGGCCTGGGAGGAGTGAGGAATGGGGAGTGACTGCTTAGTGGCTTACAAGATTTCCTTTGGGATGGATGAAAATATCCTGGGGATGAGATAATGGTGATGGTTGCACAACCTTGCAAATGTGATAAATATCATTAACGGTAAATTTTATGTGATGTGTATTTTACTGTAATAATTAAAAAAAAACAAATGGAGGAGTGTCTGGAAGGCTCAGTCAGTTAAGGATTCAACTCTTGATCTCAGCTCAACTCTTGATCTCAGGCTCATGAGTTCAAGCCCTGCATTGGACTCTGCACTAGGTGTGAAGCCTACTTGGAAAAAAAAAAAAAAAAAGACACATGGAAGTAAAAATCTTTGAAGTCGAAATGCAATAAAGTATCTGACCCCTGCCCTACTGATCTGTAGCTCCCAGTTCTCTAGTCCAAAAGCTTCCAGTTAAAACTTTCATTTTGGGGTAACTGACTATTTGAATATTTGCTCCATACTTACAAACAGCAAGCTTATAGTATACTGTCATCTACTGATTTATAAATTTTGACATTATCTATTGCTTTCTAATTACAGGTAAGAGTTTAGTTTGATTTTCAGCAATAAATACCCAAGAACTTTTTTGTTCTTTGACTTTATGCTTTTGCCCTATATCATTCTTCCTAATCAGTGCAATATCTTCTTTCTCTGAGAATGTACGATTAGTTTTGGTTTTATTCTGTTCCCTGCCTTGCTTGTTTCATCCAAGTTCTTTCTTCTTGTATATTTGTTTGCTTCTCTGTCCTTCATGTTGAAGACTTTCTTTAAAAGTCTATGCTCCCCGACTATCTGTTCATGTCTGTGAATGAGGCACTAAAAAGTTGGCTGGCAGTTCTTAACACTGCAGGGTAATAAGGCCAGTTGGAACTTTTATAAGGGAGTATCTTTTTAAAAACATTTTTTCATGTTTATTTATTTTCGAGAAAGAGAGTGAACAAGGCAGGGGAGGAGCAGGGACAGAGAGAGACAGAAGATTTGATCTGAGAGTCTGATGTGGGGCTCGAACTCATGAACCTCGAGATCATGAGCTGAAGTCAGAGACTTAACTGAATGGTCACCCAGGTGCCCCATATGTCAGTATCTGAAAGTGTCTTCTCCAGGGACACTTGGTTTTTGCAGAGAAAAATTCTTTAAATTTGTATTTTTGTGTGTATGGGTGTGGTGGTAATATACCTGACTGCTGGCCCTTTGGGTGTTTCATTAATAATTATATCCCTTGCCCTCCACCATGCACCTCTCTGGTTCCATTTCTCCAGGGAAGAAGCTGCTGGTCTCCGGAGAAAAGCCGAGGGGTTTAGCAGATTTTCCATCAGTCCCCTATTTCCAGCCTGGGGCTCTATCCACACCTTCTCCAGCCTGTTTCTCTTACCCGTCCCTTGCCCAGAGACCTCCCAGGCAAGTAAGAGCATTTCTCAGGGTTATTCATTCTGCTAGGGTGTAGGTCGCCATTTTGTTGACTCCTCGGTCCCCTATTAACGATTTGCTGGCATTTTTTGCTCATGTTTTTTTTCCTTTCCTTCACTTTAGTGGGATTCCCAAAGGGAGATAAGATAATCTGGCATGTTTAATTGACTGTTTTAACCGGATATCAGATCCATTTGCTTTGGGTGGGATATCGGCATGCTCACTCACCCTGTCTCAGGTGTACTTCACAAACATTCTGTAAAAATGGCTGATATGATTGTCTGAAATTTCACAGCTAAGGAAATGGAAATTCGGAAAAGGATGAACTTGCCCAAGCTGGTAAATGGAAAAGCCAGGATTTGAATGCAAGTCTTTAACTCTAAGGATCTTTATTTAGTAGTAATAGTAAGAATAATACCAAGAAAGGCTAAAATTTTTATAACACTTACTATGGATGGTATGCAGAATAATGGCCCCCAAAGACGTCCATGGCCTAATCCCTGGTGCCTGTGAATGTATGATGATACATGGCAAAGAAAAATTAAAAGTACAGATGGAATTAAGTTTGCTACCCAGCTAATCTGCTAGGAGATTATCATAGACTATTTGGGTGGGCCCAGTATAATCACAAGATTCCTCGAAAGTGGAAGGGGGAAGTAGAAAAAGGGAGACAGTCAAAAGGAGATGTGTCTATAGAAGAAAGACAGAGAGACGCATTGTTATTGGCTCTGAAGGTGGAAGAAGGATGCCCATAAGCCAAGAATGTCAATGCCCTCTAGAAGCTAGAAAAGGAAAGAGAACAGAGCCTCCCCATGCCCAGAGTCTCCAGAAAAGAACACAGTCTTGTTGAAAATTTAGTTTTAACCCAGTGAAACCCACGTCGAGCGTTTGAGCTACAGAACTGGAATACCACAAATATGTGTTGTCTATGCCTCTATGTTTCTGTCAATTTTTTGTAGTTGTCATAGTAAACTAACACGCCATATCCTAGGAATTTGGGCATATCCATATAATAGAATACTTCTGAACAATAAAAAGCAACAGTGAAACATATAAAAAATGGATGAATCTTAAAATACGCTGAGTGAAAGAAGTCAGATAAAAAGAATGCACACCGTATGATTCCATTTATATAAAACTCTAGGGGCACCTGGGTGGCTTCAGTTAACTGAAGTTAGTTAAGCGTCTGACTTTGGCTCAGGTCATGGTCTCACCGTTTGTGAGTTCGAGCCCCACATCGCACTCTGTGCTGATAGTTCAGAGCCTGGAGCCTGCTTTGGATTCTGTGTATTCCTCTCTCTGCTCCTCCCCAGTTCGTGCTCTGTCTCTGTCTCTCTCTCAAAAATAAACATTAAAAAAAAAAAAAAAACTCTAGAAGGACTAATCTAACCTATAATGAAAGAAAGCTGATCAGTGGTTGCTTGGGTTGGAGATTTCTAGATGAACTGGAAACAAGTTCAAGGGAGCATTTGAGGACAATGGAAATGTTCTTTATCTTGACAGTATTGGTGGCTACACAAGTACATACATTTGTCCAAACTCACAGAAATGAACACTTAATATGAATACATTTCACCGCATGAAAATTATATCTCAATAAGACTGATTTTTAAAAAATTTATGAAGTCCTACAGCTAAAGTTATAAGGTAGTCCAACTTTAGAGTCTGTGTTCTCACCACTAGATAATGCCACTTATCATACTATTTGGGCACTATTAAATCCAAATAATTGTCCCTAATTGTATGGGTTAAAATCTTTTGACACACCTCCCATCAAGGGGCAGAGTCCAGTTCTCCTTCCTGTGAATTTGGGTTGGCCTGTGAGCACTTTGATCAGTTGAGTAAACCAGAAATGGCACTCTCCCAGTTCTGGAATGGCCTTGAAGAGACTGGCAGTTTCTACTTTGGTTTCTTAGAACGCTGGGATGCCTTACAGGGTCAAACTTCCCTGCTTGAGAGACCACACGGAGAGGCCCTAACACTCCATAAAAGAGGAGAGAGTCCAGCTGAGTCCAGCTTCTTGCCATTCTTCAAAGGACACCAAGTAGGTGAGTGAAAATGTCACAGACCCTCCAGACCACACAACTCCTGGGTGAATACCACTGAATGACCCCACACGACCTCACACAGTACAGTCACGTATGCATCACACGACTTGCCCAGCTGACCCCTGCCTGAATTCCTGACCCACGGTATCGTGAGTTACAATAAAGAGGTTGTTGTTTTAAAACACCAACGTTTGAGGAATTTTGTTGCGCAGCAGTGGTTTTGTTGCGCAGAGTAGAGAACTGCTCATAGGGCCTTCCCATTTCTGTTGCCCATGGGGTTTCGGTGCTTCATGGAAACCTTCCTCTGCAGTGTTCTAGATGCCACACTATAATTGTCCCACTGGTGGGCTTAATAAGAAGAGCCGAAAGAATTATGGAGGCCCATCATTATGTGTTACATCAAGTCTATAAATAAAGAGAAATGGGAAAACGGAACCACCAGGGTCCCCTGCTCCGTTACCGCACCCGGGCTGCTGATGGTAAGGATGCTATAGGTGATTCACCGCACGTCCAATCCAAAAAAACAAACAAACTCGAGATTTTGTATGATAACTAGATTATTTCTATAGTTCTTCTATGAAACGTAACTTTTCTGAAATGGAATCATCTCCTGGATACATAGAAGCCATTGGCTACATCGGAATGAAGATATTTCCTGAAATGTTAGGCACCATCTCACTTCAGCATCTGTGTTAATGCAGCACAATAAATATAAAACACCGATGCTTCGCTTTACGGGCCCAGAACTCTGTGTAGCTACAAAGTGCCCGCTGTCCCCAGGCTCCAACTGCTTACTCCTCAAGAACAGCCGATGAACAGCCTAGAGCCACACACAGGCTGGCAGAGAAGCCCTCGACAATACTGCAGATTCAGGAATTGTCGGGTCCGTGCTAACACCTTTTGGATAAAAATGTGTCCGTTTGTTGTTGTCATTTCTAAGCGCATTTTCACATAATCCAAGTTTTTGACTGTGTGTGTTTGTGTTCACGACAACCCAGACTGTTTATCTGCGGTATTGGAATGTGAATACTCAAGTAATCTGTCAATTCTGTTAGTAATGCCAGGCCACACCACTCCCTGCATGAAGGCCCCTAACGGCCACTGCGCCTAAAAATTCTGACGGGATCACTCCGCTGTCGGTCTCTTCACCTGCTATTGTCTTTCCCTTCACTATTCCCCGGTCACAGGGGCCTTTTATTAAGCACTTACTATGTGCCAGGCTCTGTGCCAAACTCCTTAGAGATTTGATATCTGATTTAATATTCATAACAGCACTAGGAAAGAGACAATATTATTGTCATTTTACAGATAAATTAAGACCCAGAAATTATATGACTTTGCCAAGGTGACATAACTACTGAGTGTTAGAGCCAAATATTTAACTCTCTGTATACTGATTCAACTCCCAAATGCATACCTTCCCTGAATTCAGACCGTGTATCCAACTGCCTTATTGGTATCTCCACTTGAGTCTCTAGTAGGCATCTCAAACGGAACATCCTAAGTGACCAGCAGTTTTGATTTCCACTTTTCTTCCCCACTTTCCCAACTTCAGTGGCACCACACGGTTGCTAAAGACAAAAGCTTAGGTGTCCTGCATTTCTTTCTCTCCCTCCCCACCAACACTCAGTTGCCCGGCAGCTCCTGAGAGCTCAGGTTTCTTTCCAAACTATAGTCTGAATATGCCCATGCCTCTCATCGCATTACTTCTGGACTAATCTGAGCCGTCTTCAGTTTCCCACCGGAGCCAAGAGTCGTCTGATTGGCACCTGATTCCTCTCCTCCATTCATCAGACAGTGGCCATAATGGTCTTGGTGAAGAGTGTTCACTCACTCCTTATAAAGCTCCAGTGACTTCTTCCTGCCACACTTCGGATAACAATCCCAGGCAGTTCTCATTGTTTATTATTGGCTTTTTGTTATTGTTGCCGTTGTTGTCTGAGAAAAGGAACTCAAACGCAAGGAGTTGTGTCAGTCATACTCCTTCGTTGGTTGGTATTGTCATCTTTCATCTACATAAGATCCCCCTCGCTTGTTTGTTAGTCAGTTGGCCCGTTTATCTTCTTTGATCCAAATTCCCCACCTGTAGCTCCTCCCCTGCACTGTGAGCAACCATTCTAATGTGTTTTACACATGTTATTATAAATTGCATACTGATGGTTTTACACACCCATAGTTTTAACTTGTGTAAATGATACTGTGGAATAAACCACTTTCAGCTTCTGACTTTTTTCACTCAGTGTCGTGTTGTGGAGATCCCTCCATGTTGCAAGTTGCCCGTTGCCTCTAGTCCAAGTCTTCCGGCTGCTACATAGGACTCTCTGCTGCATCCACCACCTTAGACTATCTGCTTCCTGATGGGTAGACAGACACCCAAGTTAGACTGGCTCTGGCTTCTTGGCACCATAAGTAATAAACGCCCCACTTTTGTGGACTTGGGTGAGAACTCTTTTACACAGTGAAATTGCTGGGTGATCTTGTATATTTAATTTGAAATGTGCTGCCAAATTTCTCTCTGGAATGCCTACAGCCTCCATTCCCCCCGGGTAGTGCATAACGGGGCCAATATCTCCCCGGCCAATGTCCCTGCCAGCATTAAGCATTATCCAGCTTTCTGATTTTGCCACTCGAATAGGTGGGACGTTTATGACAGCTAATGAATTTGAGCATCTTTTATGTGCCCTTTTGGCTTCTTCTTGTGGGATTTGCCTGATCGTGGCCTTTGCCTATTTTTCCACCAGGGTTATTGATTTTTCTTGCTGATTTTGCAAGACTTCCTTGTAAAAGCTTATAAATGTCCCCCGGTTGATGTAAACAATGAAAATATATTCTCCCAAGCGATCATCTGTCTGTCAACTTTATCACTGCTCTTCCGTATTCGAATAGCAAATCTTTGCTTTGGTAAGAGTAATCATTAGTGCTTCTGAATATTTTTAAGCAGTACTTTCTCCCCACCAAGGGGCAAATAAAGCCTTTTTGTTTTTCCCTTTACAATGCATGCTCCTCTTCTTTCCCCCTTTCTCACAGCTTGGAAAAGACCTCCAGTGTTATGGTGCACACTAGCAATGATACTGAGTACCTTTCTCCTGTTCCCAATCTACCAAGAGGTACCTCCAGGAGTACAGTTTTTGTTGTGGGTTATCAGTTAAAGTGAGTCCCTTCAGTTCCTTGTTTCCTGAGAGTCTTATCATAAATAGGTATTGACTTATTTGTGATTGGTTAAATGCTTTTCTTCATCATTTGAGATTAATAATATGTTATAAATATGTATATATTTTAGTATGTTAAGAAAAATTCTATTTTAAAATGTTTAATATGTTAATAAATATTTAATATTTTAATAATATTTTTACAACAGTCTACTAATGTGGTAAATTATACTGACAGACTCGGGTGTTAAACCATCCCTCCATTCCATGCTAATTTTTGGTTGAGGATTTTTGCGTATATGACTGCAAGCATAATAGACCTATCACTTTCTTTGTCTATGTGTTTTTTGTGCTATCCTTAAATACCTGTGAAGTCAATATTACACTCACCCCGCAGAATGGTCCAGGCAATTCATTTCCTATATTCTGTAAGTATGTGTATAAGACAGGCATTGACTGTCTCTTGAAATGCTAGAAACACTAATGTGTAAATCTATCTGAGCTTTGGGGGGATAGTTTTTCTTTTAGATTCCATTTCAGCAGGTAATTATTGGTGTTTGTTGATGTATTCGAGTTCTCCATTTCTTCTTGTGCTAATTTTGACATTGTAATTTCTTGGCATTTCTCTATTACATATAGATTATCCAGTGTTATAATACTCTTTTATTATTTTTTAAAATCTTGATTGAGACTGACATTATTTTCCCCCTCTATTATCTCTTATTACTTCAACATTAAATTGTAGTGTAACATACACACAGAGGAGTACTGAGCATAGGTGTATAGCTTTATGAATTTCTGTGAGGTATATGTCTAGGAATAGACTTGGTTGATCAAACCTACGTATGTACAGAAACACGTATGTACCAAAATTATCACACCAGCATTATAATTGCCAAAAGAGAAAATAACCTAAACGTTCATCCATGATAGAATAGATAAGGAAACATTATTATGTTTATACCACAGAATGTTATACAGCAATAAAAGAACAAACTACTACCACCCACAAAAACATGGATAGAATGCACAAACATAACATTGGGCCAAAGAAACCAGACACGACAGAGTACATACTATATGATTTGATTTATATAAAATTCAATGTAGGTAAAACTAAATTATGATTATGAAAATCAGAATAATGGTTAATTTTAAGATCAGGGACTGGAAGCATTCTAGGGTGCTAATAATGGTCTATGTCTTGATCTGGTGGTGGTTATAAAAATGTGTTCATTTTGTAAAATGCAATGAACTATTTGTAGTTATGATTTGTGTACTTTCCTATGTGTATAATATATTTCAATAAAACAGATTCAAAAGAGACAGCAACTGTCACAGCGGTATACCTAAGAGCCTGAGAAGTATCCCATACATTGTAAGAACATTTCATACAAAGTGATTTCAAGAAGTTGAAAATCAGGGGCACCTAGTTGGCTCACTCAGTTAAGCATCCGACTTCGGCTCAGGTCATGATCTCACAGTTCATGGGTTCAAGCCCTACGTCGGGTTTGGTGCTGACAGTCGGAGTCTGGAGCCTGCTTCAGATTCTGTGTCTCCCTTGCTCTCTGCCCCTCCCCCACTTTCTCTCTCTCTCTCTCAAAAACTAATAAACATTAAAAAATGGTAAAAACACAATATAAAGAAGTTATAATAGTCATAAACTTGCTTACGTTAAATAACATAGGAGCTTAATACGTAAAGCAAACCTATAAGAACCGATTTAAAATGCGATCAGAATAAAAGATGCCAGTATGCTTCTTTCAGAATCAGAGAATCTGGTCCTCAAGTAAAAATAAGGACAAGGAGGGACTGAACAGCATACCAAAACATCCAAATTAATAAAATTTTAGATGAATCTTAAAAAGCTCTAGTGGAAAATATACAATTTTCATAAACCATAAAATATTTACAGAAATCAATAATATACATATTCATAAAGAAAATGTTGTAAAGTATTGTTATAAATAACCCATTAAAATTAAGAATCAATAATAAAATATTGACCAAAAGTAAGAAGCATTGACTCCATGAAAATTAAGAAACATGCTTTTAAGGATGCCTGGCTGGCTCAGTCAGTAGAGCATGTGACTCCTGGTCTCCGGGTTCTTGAGTTCAAGCCCCGTGTTGGGCATAGATCTTACTTTAAAAAAACACATATTTCTAAATAGCCATTAGATCAATAAGATCTCAAAGCTAAAATAATAAACTCTATAGAAAACAATGAAAAGGGAGAACACGTCATCCATGAACTTACTGACCACAGCCAAAGAATACTCAGAGCTTTAAAAACAGTCATAATGCCCTTATTTTAAGTAAGAAAGATGAGGGGCGCCTGGTTGGCTCTGGTTGGTAGAGCATGTGACTCTCGATCTCAGCATTGTAAGTTTGAGGTCCATGTTGAGTACAGAGATGACTTAAAAAATAAAATCCTTAAGGGGACACCTGGGTGGCTCAGTCGGTTAAGCATCTGACTTTGGCTCAGGTTCTGATCTCACAGTTTGTGGTTTTCAGCCCCGTGTGCGGCTCGGCGCTGGCAACTCAGAGCCTGGAGCCTGCTTAGGATTCTGTGTCTCCTCTCTCTGGCCCTGCCCCTGCTCATGCTCTGTCTCTCTCTGTCTTTCAAAAATAAATAAACATTAAAAATTTTTTTAAATAAAATAAAATCTCTAAATAAAGAAAGAAGATGAAGGATGAAGAAATTTGGTATCTACCTAGGAAATTAGAAAATGAATAGGAAAGTTTTGGTTTTTCCCTTGCCATTTAGGAAGAGAGAATTTGTAGAGATAAAAATTGAACCTAACCAAATAAGAAACAAAAATTTAGTAGAGCAGTAAATGAATCCAAAGGCTGGTATTTCAAGAGAATCAGTAATAGGCATAACCTGTTGCCAACTTTCTTATGGAAATAAGAGAAAAAGGTAGAACAGATTACTAATGAAAAAAAGAGACAAACTACAATATAGGAATTTTTTTAATGAAACTACACACAACCCTTGGCCACAAATCTACAGGTCTAGAGGAGATAGGTAATTTCTCAGTAAAATATAAATGACCAAAATTAACCCAAGAAGAAGACAAGAAGAACTTTGAAGAGACTAATTATCACAGAAGACACTAGAAAGGCCCAAAAGATCTTTCACTAAAAATGTTACCTACTGGTTTCATAGCTGAAATCTATCTAACCTTTAAAGAGCAGCTATTTCCTATGTTAAGTAAATGGTTCTAGGCTGTAGGAAAAAACTACAGAAGCTGCTGATTGATTTTACAAAACCTGAGCAACTTTAATACCAAAACTTTGTAAAGAAGGTACAGAAACAGGTAACTGCAATTTTGCTTATGTACATAAATACACACTTTTATTTTTAAGTTTTTTAACGTTTATTTTAGAGAGAGGAGAGAGAGCATGCAAGCAGGGGAGGGCAGAGAGAGAGGGAGACACAGAATCTGAAGCAGGCTCCAGGCTCTGAGCTGTCAGCACAGAGCCCAACGCTGGGCTAGAACTCGCAAAACCGTGAGATCATGACCTGAGATGAAGTCGGATGCTTAATCGACTGAGTGAGCCAGGTGCCCGCCAAATTTTCTTTTTAAAAAGGCAAATAGTATCCAGCACTGTAATAAAGAATAAGACGACATAAATAATTAAGATTTATTCAAGGAATGCAAAGGTGGTTGTGCATTAGGAAGTCTATCCAAGTAATTCTTTACGGCAACAAGGGCAAAGTGTGATCTATCGCAGGTGCTAAAAAGGCATTTCATAAATTCAACGATCATTCCTGTAACACTCCAGGTAAGGGCTGGGACTTCCAGAAAGGCTGAGTGAGGAGCTCAGCAAATACTATCCCCAAAAAGCAATGATGAAACCAGACAAAGTTGTTTAAAACAAAACACACACATGATCATTTCATATTAGAAAAATTAACCAAAGCATGCACAAACTACTCCTAGTTACATTCCTTGTTGTGAAATCTCTTTTTCTGTTATTCATATGGCCACGTCAACATTCTTTAGCTCAGTGTTTTTTATCTTTTCATTTGCAACCTATTTGCGTCTCCATTAAAATGTAGATTTATTTTAGAAAATTTTTGTGTCATTTACGCAAATGAACCAGGGTTAGGTTTAAATCTACCCTTTTGCTATTTTTTTAGACATTTTTTTTTAATGTTTATTTATCTTTGAGAGAGAGAGATAGACAGACAGAGCATGAGCAGTGGAGGGGCACAGACAGAGAGGGAGACAGAGAATCTGAAACAGGCTCCAGGCCACAGAGCCTGACACGGGGCTCGAACTCAGGAACAGTGAGATCATGACCTGAGCCGAAAGTCAGACGCTCAACCGACTGAGCCACCCAGGCGCCCCTGCTATTTGTTTTCTATTGTTCCCTTCTCTGTTTTGCTCCTTTCCCCTGCTTTTTTTAAAAAAAAAATTTTTTTAGTATTCCACTTCCTCTACTACTGTGTATTAGAGTCACCTCTTTTTCTTCTGCGGTTGCTCGGCAGTTGGTAATAGACATCGTCACCCTTCAAATAGACACTCTCCCTTCAAATAACGTGATAACATTTCTCATGTATTTTAAGAACCTTCCAAGAGTGTACTCCCAACTTCTCCCCTCAAACAAGTGCCTTGTTGTCCTACATTTTCATTCTTTCTACGCATGTTCTGCACCTCACAATACACGTAAACACCCCCACCTCTCCCTGTGTCTCCTTCTCTCTGACATCCCTGCCACGCTCCACTCACGATGCTTCTGACACTAGATGTGGGGCGGCGTCCACACAACAAGTAATTCTGTGACACCGCCTGGGGGTCCTTCCATTTAACTCGGTTCTGCAGAAAGCGTTGGATCTCAGGGATTAAGGGCTCAGTCCGTGAGACCACCGCCCCCTTCAGAAGCCTGCCACAAGTCCAGATGGCCACCTGTGCTTCTGATTGGCATATCAGAGGGTCCCAGGACCCCCTCCTTGGGTTCAATTAATGTACTAGAGGGGCTCACAGAACTTAGCAAAACAGTTCAGTTCCTGTCTACCGCTTCACTTACCACTTCATTATGAAAGGACATGATAAAGGATACAAATGAACATCGTGATGGAGGAGATGCCGAGGGGAAGTTCTGGGGAAGGCGCACGGGACTTCCACGCTCTCTCCAGGCGCACCCCTCCCTCAGCACCTCCACATCTTTCCTAACCTTGAAGTTCTTTAAATCCCATCCTTTTGGGATTTTTATGGGAGCTTCATCACGTAGGCATAATCAATCATTAACTCCATTTCCAGCCCCTCTCCCCTCTCTGGAGAATAGGGGATGGGGCTGGAAATTTCAGGCTTCTCATCATGGCTTGGTCTTTCTGGTGACCAACTGCTGTTAATCCCATTCCTTGTAGTTTTCACGTCCAGTGTTCCACTGGAAAAAAATAAAGTAGGGAAGAAAAATAGACCTTGGATGGATATTTTCAATATGGCGACCAGAGAAAAACCTTTCAGGTGCCGTGAAATTTGAGCAGAGACCTGAAGAAAGTGAGGTGAGGAGATCCCAGTCTTTGCTGTCCACCAAAGGAGGATTACGCATTCAGCACTTTTCTCTTTTCTATTTAATTTGCTCTTTTCTTCTAATGAGCAAGAATGTTGTCTTCTGTGTATGTGTGTGTGTGTGTGTGTGTGTGTGTGTGTGTGTGTGTGTGTGTGTCTATGGGTGTCTATGTGTGTGTATTTTGCCTCAGAGTCTCCTTAAATATGTTCTTTTACATTTTTATTTTCTATCTGGCTCTCTCCTGTCTTCTTTCCCTTATTATTAACTCCTGCTGCTTCTCTTGTAGTTTCTGTATCTATAATGGTTTTATATTACTTTCGTTCTTTCCAAAGCTTTGCTCATTCTTCGTCTTCTTTCACCTTATATTTGAACACTTTTATCTCCCCTTCAATATCATATTTCTAGAGACCACATTTTCTTTAATTTACTTGATATCAGGAGGAAACATAGTCTAGGGCATATGTCTTTATCTGATGAATATTCTTTATCTGATTTTTGTTTCTCATGGACCTTTTTCTTTGCGGCTGCTTTCTGATTATTCCTCGACGTTGAAAGGGACCAATTCTAGACCAATGACTCGCAAAAGTTTGTGTGGAAAGGGTTCAGAAACCGACGTAGAGACAAGGTGGCTTGGACTTAGGACTTTCTTACACTTTCTTGCCACATGCCATCGATCCTGCGTGCTCTCAAATTCTCGTGTTCAGGAGCTACCTTTGGGGTAAGCAGAAGGCTCACCTATCTCTTATAGGCAATGGTTTTTTAAGCGGTGATTTAGTGATTCTTGTTCTTGTCTTCTTTATCTGTACGCTGCAGTTGGGCTGATTATCACTTATGTTCGCTCATCTATCTCATCAAATTGATAGCTTCTCACAGAGATGGGAGGTCTTACTATTCAGCTCCTCATCTTCTGCTTCTCTCTGTGGTGTCAAACCATGCTTGGGGTACTCCCAAAACCCCATCTTCACCCTGGTAGACCTACTGATATGAGAAAGTGGATAATGGTTTGGCCCTCAGCTGGGCCAACTGCTTCGAGGAAATCCGTGTGCTACTCACAGTCTGTGAAGATATGTGCCCATTCTTACTGGACTCCTATGTTTGTCCACATAATACTATACTTGACAGTTATTCTAATAGACGTGTTCCTTGACATTCCTCTTGCTTTATTTCATGTTCTTCTCTGTGTTTTGTTATTGTTGGGTTCACAGAGGAGAGTGGAAGAGAAAAAGTCTTCATTCCAATTTTTAGTTAGAAGTTTCTAGGCACCAGAGTGGCTTAGTTGATTAAGGGCCCGACTCTTGATCTTAACTTAGGTCTTTTCTTTTTTAAGTTTTATTTATTTATGTAGAGATGGAGCCCCTACTCTGGGCTCAAACTCACAAACCATGAGGTCATGACCTAAGCTGAAACTCAGAGTCAGATGTTTAACCTACTGAGCCACCCAGGCACCCCCTCAGCTTAGGTCTTGATCTCCGGATCATGAGGTCAAGCCTCTCGTTGGGCTCCATGCTGGGTGTGAAGCCTACTTTTAAAAAGTCTGTACTATTGGGGCACCTGGGTGGCTCAGGTGATTAAGCAACTGACTTTGACAATGTGAGGTCATGATCTCACAGCTCGTGAGTTTGAGCCTCACATTGGGCTCTGTGCTGACAGCCTAGAGCCTGGAGCCTGCTTCGGATTCTGGGTCTCCCTCTCTCTCTGCCTCTCCCCTGCTCATGCTCTGTCTCTCTCTCTCTCTCAAAAATAAATAAACATTAAAAAAAGTTAAGTCTCTACTATTTATTTTAATTTAATTAAACTCAGTAAATATTTATTGAGTACCTATGAAGTGTAAGATGCTGTGTTTGGTGTTAGGGAGGGTAAAAAGATGGGGGCAGAAAATCACAGCAAGTATTTGAAGAACACAAGTAATCCCATTCTGTTGGAACACAAGCATAAGGAAAGAAATCCGCACCCACCACCGTGGTGGCCACAGGAGCGCTGTTTCAGCAGAAAAGTCTTTGCAACTTTGCTTCTGTGAAATAGTCCTATTTATGTTCTGGGAACCCTCAGGACTATCCTAAGAATAGCAATGCCTGGAAGTATTAATAAATGATGCCAAACCATCCAAATAATTATGGTAACAAATATTCAGCATGTTCTTTGGCATTGGTATTTTCATCCAGAACCATGAGGGCCACCTAACAAAATAGAATTTCTTTAAAAAAAAAAAAAAAAAAAAAAGACCAAATGTAGGATAAGCAGGTCTCTAGAGCGGCTCCTTGTCTCACTGAGAACGTGGCCGTGCCCTGCAGACTTAAAGTAATTGTTCTGTGGTAATTAAGGAAAAAAAAAGACTGCCTATCTCTTTAAGAGGGCAGGTAAATAACAAGAAATGGGATCAAGAGCTTTGAGACACTGATGAAGCTGCAGGCAAAGAAATGGATTTAAATACTACTAAGCAAGAAGGAGAGATGGTGGCCACTTTCTCTTCTTGGTGAGTCAGGGGATATCGAAACCAAAAATTACTACAAGATTTCATGGGGTTAAATTGCTTCTCTCCACAGCCCCAAATCTAGACAATAGAAGTCTTCACCTTAAAGAAACAGTAACTGACATTCAAAGCATTTTCTCACTCATTTTTCCCTGACCTTCTGGTCCATCTCCTTCTCTCTGACTCTTCTGTATTCCCCAAGAACCACAGTTTGCTCAATCTCTGGGTTTGGGGAAGAAGCCAATGGAATTCTGATCTGTTATTTGAAAAGCAGAGCTTACAAGATGAGCAGTGTTTTTTTCTCTCTCTCTTTCTGAATCTTGCGGGATATCTTACAGGTAGACTAGCTATGAGAGCCTTTGACTTGGGGAGGTACTGGGAATGAAAAACCTTAAGCACTGTTGACCTAACATCAGACCTTGGCTTTGAAAAACAATAGCATATGCCTTTGTTAAATTGTCGATTCATGGTCCTGAATTGGAAATAACTATATATAAGTAGATTCTACAAAATATATTTCATTACATTAACAATAATAATTGTTATTAATACTATTAGGAGGGATAGAAGGAAGAAAATTGGCAATTATGGAGCTAAGACCGCTGGGGAAATGATTCTCTGAAATATGGTTCCCACACCAACAGCATCAGCATCAGCTAGGATGTGGGTGGAAATGCAAATTCTCAGGCCTTTCCCCAGTCCTACTGAATCAGGATTTTGTGAGTAAGACCCAACAATCCATTTTAACAAGCCCTCTAGGTAATTCTGATCTACGTTAAAATTTAAGAACTGATAGTTCGAGGGGCAGAAAAAGAATTCGAGGTATAGATCAGAAGTACTCCAACTCCAACTTTATCCTGCATCAGAATCACCTGGAAAGCTTATTAAAACAAAGGTCTCTAGAGCCTACTCTAAGAGTTTCTGATTCAGTAGGGCTAGCTAGAACGGAAGACAATTTACATTCTAGCATGTTCCTAGCTGACATTGATGCTGTTGGTCCTGGGACCACACTGTGAGAACCACTGGTCGAGTAAATGCAAGACTTCCTTGGTTCTGGATTAGAGAAAAGATTTTCTGGACTGCAGGAGTTGGAGAACTGGGAGTGGGGAGGAGACGTGAGGACCACATAGACATGTCCATGATTTATACAGAGAACGGTTCTGCCTGCTTTGGGATCTGGGGAGGCAGCAAAATATAGGCAGGCAGGGCTTTAGTTTCACTCACTGAGTTTCCTGCTGTCCACGTGTTGTAGGAAAGTAGCAGAAAGAGCCAGAAGTCCACAAAGGGCCAGGTGTACAATCTTACACGTGGCCTTCATAAACCAAGGCCCAAGGCCCAACCATGATGATGGCGTGTCAATTGATACCTGCATGAAGAGATGAGTTCATAGAGAAGATTGACCTCCTCCTGCCCTGACAACCTAGTGCCTCAGAAGCCTCCAAAACTCAGCCATGAACTGAGGAAGAGTGGTGAAATTTCTAAATGGACCTAGATTGTTTCCACCGCCATGTAGGAATGAGGCCAAGGCCATCTCTGAAAGGGTGAAGAATCTAGGGGGATATAACCAACATAGTGAATTTGAAACGGTCCTTGCTGTTAGCATCTTTCACAGGCTCTTTGGGATATTGTTAAAGACTGAAATTTTGAAATTTAATTTCAGTGATGATGAGGAAATATGAACGAAGTGCAATGCCTCATGATAAACCCTTCGAGCTTGGACCTGAAATGGCCGTTTCAGTTGCCATATTCAAGGGACTGGCCTGCTGGAGGCATAACATAGAAATTAAGTTGAATTATAAAACATAAAATGACTAATTATGAGGAAACAATGGGAAAAATTCAAATTGAGAAACATTCTACCGAACAGCTGGCCTATACGTTCAAATGTATACTGCATATTAGGTTACGAGATTGTATCAATATATCCTAATTTGAACAAAAGTGAATGTAACTTTGTGGATTGAGATTTACACCTGCTATCCCCACACCCATAGCTCATGCTTGCTGCTTTCTCCAGAATGGAGAAATAAATAATGGAGACATAATTCAGCAAAAAGACCTTGTACACCAAGAATAGGGATTGTTTGCTTTTCCAATTTTAAATTATTCTAGAACTTTCAAGAGTCCATGATTGGGTTCCTTCTCTGGGTGGTTAGTAGGCTGTGCTCAGAGTGAGATGTGCTGGAATTGTCCAGAACAGGTGTGGAATATCACACAGTCTTGATTTCAGTCGTTCCCAGTATGATAAGAGCCACCATTTACTGCTGACACCTGAGACAGGAAGGACAGCTTCTTGCAATCCCTTTCGAAGTGACTGCTCTTTGATTTCTCTCCTTGTATGATCTTTCTTGCTTTTGGATTTCTATACTGCTTACAATCTGAACCAAACATTCTAACACTTGATTTTATGCAGCCTGGTATTTTCCCCCAGTTGTATCATTTACATTTTATCACTCATCTCCCAACCGAGATGTAACCTCTCCAGAGACAGGAAATGTGTCTTCCATTACTTTTGCGTGGCAAATGGCATTGCTAGGCACCTGTAAGCACAGAAGGAACATTTGTCCATTTATTCCCAGAATGCAGTGAATGAATGAATGGTAGTGCCCATTTCTTCTAATATGCCAGTTTAAAAAAAACAAGCTTCACTCAGATATACGTCTGTTGGATTTTAGAGAAGTAAAATAACAAATTATTTACTGCAAAATTTAAGAATTCTCCGTCTGCACATGCTAACTTGTTTATGTCATTAATGGTTGCCTGTATATTTCTTTCAACTTCTTGTTAGAGAATAACTGCATGCTTTCTTATTTACGGCCAATAACAATACATCTATAGGGGTGCCTGGCTGGCTCAGTCAGTGGAGCATATGACTCTTGGTCTCAGGGTCATGAGTTCAAGCCCCATGTTGGGTTTACTTAAAAAAATGTATCTATAAGCATACTCAGTACTTATCTCAAGTGACCTGTCGGACTAAGCTAGACAAGACTGAAATAAGCAAAACATTGCTCTGCTGTCCCTCCTTTTTATGGTGTTTATATCCCCCTAACCTATCCCTGCACCCCTACTCTCCCTAACTCTCCTTCCTAACTAGCAGCCAATCAATTCATTAGCTGGTAAAAGCTAAAGTATTACCCCTCCATTGGACTATTTGTCTTTTAGTAAAGAAGTCATTAAAAGTTAGATTTTAGGGGTTACTGGGTGGCTCAGTCAGTTAAAGTGTCCCACTCTTGGATTCAGCTAAGGTCATGATCTCATGGTTCATGGGATCGAGCTCCACATTGGACTCTGTGCTGATAGCATGGAGACTGCTTGAGATACTCTCTCTCTCCTTCTATCTCTGCCCTTCCCCATCCCTCTCTCTTTCTCAAAATAAATGAATAAACATAAAATAAAGTAAATAAAAATAAAAGGAGCTAGATTTTAGAATCTATAGAAATGAATCGCCAATTGTGAACATTCATATATTGGAAAGTCAGTAGGAGATATTTAGGTATCAGGTTTCTTAAATCTTCCCTTCTAGGAAAGAGCCCATTTTACCCAGTCATGAAGCCAGTGCTAGTAAGATTTATGAAAAAGACCCCATTTCTTTTTTTTTTTTTTTTGAGAGAGAGAGTGAGGGAAGGGGCAGAGGGAGAGAGACTCTCAAGCAGGCTCCAAGCTCAGCACAGAGCCCAACTTGGGGCTCGAGCTCACAACCATGAATTCATGACCTGAGTCAAAATCAAGAGTCAGATGCTCAACCAACTGAGCCACCCAGGTGCCCCCAAAAAGATGCCATTTCTATATCAAGTTTAGAAACCCAATTTTTTTTCATTTTACATAGGTATAGTCCTGCTTTGGGGAATGGATTCGGCTAGCGAAACTTCTAAATCGCTGGATCATAAATCGGAAAGTAATTTATGAACTTGTTTATGCCTTTTTGTTATTACAGTATTCATGTATTCTATTTAAGACATAAATGTCAAATATCTGGTAGAAGTGCTAACAGTTTCTAATACCATGCTCAGAGCAGACATTACTAATTGAGTGCGGAGCTCCTTTCCTTCTTAACACGGCACTCCAGGCAGCCATTGCTGTTGATCTGTGGCTGGTTTGCAACGTGAAACCTTGCTACTACCATTGCCATTCTTCCTGATATCAAGGTATCCAGGAAGTAAAACTTTATTAGAATACTTGGCAATAATGGAATCAGAGCAAATGATCTGTTAGCAAAAAATACAATTAGAAAATAAAACAACACAAGCAAAAATAAGTTAGAATTAAGGAATTATAGAAAGGAGTAAGGGGAGGGGCGTGACTTTATATGGTTAATGTCGTTAGAACTTAATAGAAATTAACTGGATTCAGAAGTTAAGAAAGAAAAGTGAAAGAAGGGAAAAGGGAAGAAAAAAAGGGAGAGAGGGAGGGTGGGAGGAAATCTTTTGGATAGAATGTCATATGACGGATGAGTGACTTGTTAGGCAGTGTCCCTATTTCAATGACACATGCAGCAATGAACTTCATAAGGCTATTCCTCAGTAAATGCCAAGGGCATAAGCCTTAGGCATAATTCAGTGAAGACAGTTTCATAGTGGGTCAAGATAATGTGCTCTAATTTGATACTAAAAAAAGAACATAGGCTACTAAGAAGTGTGGGTGAATAATCCCAGAGGGAATTTGATGGTTTTGCAGAATATTTTCTACATTTGGGATAGGACTGCCAACCCACTACATAGTATAACTTTCTAATGACTGTAATACTGAAAAATAGTATCATCTTTGAGTAAGCTTTTATAAAATAACACTCTTCCTCTCTTCCTTTTAAGTAATTTTTGGAGTTCGCCAGAAACTTCCGTCATTGTATTCCCTCATAACATTGCTATGTCCTAGAATAAGGCGTTTCTGAATTAGTTATATTTTAGAAGAGTTGCTTCTCGGGAACATATGAAACATATTAACTTGATCATGTTTTTCTACTCCACAGGATAGCACACGCTGGTGCTGTGTGCTCAAACATCGCGATTATAATTCCAGATGTTTCCCAATCAAGAGCAGTTCCTGGTACACTTAGATGCTCAATAAATATTCATTGAATTAATGAATATCAAAGACTTTCTTATGTTATTTTCTCCAAAAGGCTTTAGGTTTTGAAAGTTTGTCCAGGAAACAATTTGCATGTGAGTCATAATAAATTTGCATGTTCGGATCGGTGTGATATAAGGCTGGCCTTGTTAATTCCGAATGTTTTGTGATATTTGGTTCTTACTGAATTTCGCTTACAGAGAATGAAAGACACCTCTTGGTCATAAAATGTTGTCTTTATTTGGGATCTTCCCTCAATGATATATGCATGATCCTTACCACATACCATAAACCATACTAAATGCCAGAGGAACTTAAGAGGTAAATATAGAAAGTGAAATGATTTTTTTATAAATTAAAAGAAAAGTTAGGGGCACCTGAGTGGCTCAGCCAGTGAAGCGGCGGCTCAGCTGGTTAAGTGGCAGACTCTTGATCTCAGCTCAGGTCGTGATCTCGCAGTTTGTGTGATCGAGCCCCACATCAAGCTCCACACTGACAGTGCATGGAGCCTGCTTCTGATTCTCTCTCTCCTCTCTCTGCCCTTCCTCTGCTCATGCTTGCTCTCTCTCAAAATAAATAGATAAATGTGGACAAATTAATAAATAAAACAAAAATTAAAAGAATATTCAGATGAATAATTATCTTCCCCACATTTAAAAAAAAAGGAATCTAAACACAAAAGCGTTAATTAAAAAAATGTAGATTTTTATTACCTTAAAGTTAAACTTCTGCACACAAAAAATCTAAAGGCAAATAGAAAGTAAGAATATATTTTCATGAATAGGTCAAGATTTAATAGCCTTCGTCTATAAAGCCCTCATACCATCAGTAAGAAAAGTAATTTCTCAATAGAAACATTGGCAAAGGACACTGACAATTTTAATAAGAAAAAATAAAAATAACCTTTAAAAACATTTTTAAATGGTCGACACTAATAATAATAAATGGAAATTAAAATGAGACATTCAGTCTGATCTATCACTTTAGTATATATTTCTGCAATAATAATATTTAATACTGGCAAAGGTACAGATTTTCTGGAAAGCATTTTGGCAATATGTGCCAAAAACCTTTAAGGCTCCCAGGCAAACCAGGACAAGGTTGTATGCATCAAATTATTTTTATTCCGTTGTTTATAATGGCCAAGAACTGGGGGAGGGGGGAATCTAGATGCCTAAAAAGAAAGGGAATGGTTAAAATAATTAAACCATGGAAAAAATGTAAAAAATTTTGGATAAAATTGTGAAATCATGAGAAAACTTGTGAAATAATATTAAATTTAAAAAATCCTGTGTACATAGACATATACAGAGTGTAATTTCAGTTACCTAAAACCAATATATCTGTATATGCATAGAAAAAGTTTAGAAGCAAATATACCAAAACGTTAACTCTATGTTTTGCTAATGAAGTGATTTTTTTTTCTTCACTGTATTTTCCCCTTATTTTCCAAAATTTTCTACCGTGATCATAAATTATTCTTCCAAGTTTTAAAAAGCAGCACATGAAGTAAAAAATGAAATGCCTGAACTAACTGGAAAATTCTTCCACATAATGCTTCCATATAAACATTCAGCTCTTTCTAGATGAGTATTCTCCTAGTACCTTCTCTGGGTTCTGCATTTTGATGTTTCATGTCCTTAAGCTGTTCTCACCTTACCTCCCCAGGGGCAGGTACACTTCAGTGATTGGATGATAAAATTTCTCTAAGACTATACCTGAATTACGAAAAACCAGGTCAAATCCGATGGGTCAGATGTGCCATATAATTAGAAAAAAAAAGCTGTCATAAAGGAAAGTCAAAGGCATCCCCATCAGACTCTAGAAGCAAGCTCTCTGCCCAGGACACTTCTAGGAGCCTTCCCTGAATCGCTGGAGGGTTAGGGGTTCCTCTTCTGGCTTCTTGCATTGCCCTGACTTGCCCTCAGCATTTACTACCTTAATGAGATATTCTTTTCCTGTGCCTTTCTTCCCTCCATGCCCCGGCTGCAGATTTCTTGTGCTCACATCTCCCATGTGACTCATCTCTGTAGCCACAGAACACGGTACCGGTCAATCACAAAAGTACTTCTTGTCTAGTGGCTTCGACTGCACCTTGACCTTTAAAAACGAATTCGAATAAGAAGTGAAAATATTAGTCTCTTGAAACCAAGATCTGGGAATGATGCTGAATCCTGCATGCTTTCTCAATCCGGCACAGCAAATTGGACATATATAAAATTAGTGGTTTCAGATTGTTCTCGCCAGAAGTGGCGTATGAAACCCAAGCCTTGTATCATTACCACATGTTCACTTACAACGCTCCCCGTCCATCAACAGAGTAATCATTAACTGAAATAAGCCCTTCTTTCAGTAACTTTGCTTGGAAACGAGTGCCCCAAATCATGAAACAGAATTGAAAGCTTCTCATTTTACTGAAATTGGACCAACATTTACTGTCACACACTCACTGCTGGGGTCACTGGCTGTCCCTAGCCTCGCAAGCCAAGGATCTCTTCTCTGTTAGCTGCCTAGCTGTCACGTTGGTACAGGCAGAGGCTGAGGCTATGCTGAGCTCTGTGGGCTACAGGAATCTAGGGAGGTTCTGCAAGCTAGTAAAGTTCTTCGATTTGGGATTTGCCTATACTGGGTTATCAATACTATTTTCTCCCGGGCGCCTGGCTGGCTCACTCAGTTAAGCGTCTGACTCCTGATCTCGGCTCAGGTCATGATCTCATGGTTCATGAGATGGAGCCCTGTGTTGAGATTCTCCCTCTCCCTCTCTCTCTCTGCCTCTCTCCTGCTCTCTCTCTCTCAAAATAAATAAATAAACTTAAAAAAACAAACAAACAAAAAAACACTGTTTCCTCTGCTAGGAAACCCTGAACTTTTCCACCTGGACAACTAACATCCTTAAAGGGCCCCTGTTCTGTGAAGCCTTGCCTGATCACTCCGTCCTTCAAGCCCTCATCCGACTTTGTCTGGGTTTCCTCCCATGTCTGCTTCTCTCACTAGACAGTAAGTTCCCTGAGAGCAGGAGTAATGGTTTATGTATTCTTTTACACAGCCCAGTGCCTGAGATAGTCAATAATGAATAGAGTTGAACCACTGGGGGGAAAATACCACTCTAAGTACTTGCTGTATTTTTAGACTCACTCTGGGAGTTCCAGCCACTTCTAAACAGAATTATAAACTTTTTCTATGACATAGTGTGGTTGGTAGAAAGCTTCGAATCATAGTTATATCAGTGACAAGCTTTCTATCCCAAGAAGCTAATGTCTCTTAAGCCTCAATGTCCTAATCTTTTATAAAATGAGAGTAGTAATAATGTATAGTGGTCAGGATAAATGAAAGTATGCCGTTCTTTTGACACATAGTAGGGGATTAATAATCTTTTAGCTGCATTTATAGTTTCCCCCATACCTACCAGAACAGTTTTTCTCACCACAGTTTTTCTCTTGTCTTTTCAGATTCTTATTCCCCCCTCCCTCCGGTCAGGTTTCCTGATGGTCTAGAGCAGGAGTCTAGAGAGGGAGCAGTTTTCTAGAAAAGGCCAGATATTGGATATGGAACAAGGCTTTGCAGCCCTTGTTCCGTATTCTCTGTTTTTCATGTTTTGCTTTTGTTTCTTTACAACCCTTTTAAAATGTGATACCATTCTCAGCTCACAGGCTATCAAAAAGCAGTCCAGATTGGACCTACGACCCATATGGGTTTAGGGTTTGCTAAACTCCGCTCTAGAGTCAAGTTTCTTCAAGCGTGCCCCACCAGCGGCATCAGCACCTCCCGGAAACTCATTAATGCAAATCCTTGGACCCCACTGCAGACCTAGTGATTTAGAGAGTCTGAAAATGGACCAAGGAATCTGTGTTTTAGTAAACCATCCAGGTGATTTGAATGTCGATGTTCAACCTTGACTGCATGTTAGAGTCACCTAGAGGGCTTGACAACATTTCAATACCCACGAGTTCCTCTGTACCCAACCAGGAACTCTGTGGGTGGGACCATAGGTGTGAATCAATGTGCATTCACAGCTGGAAACCCACTGTTTGCATCTGCAAAGAAAGACTTAATACTAATATTGCCAAGGTATCCAATACTTTGGGGTCTTTTCTTGTTTTGACAATTTCTTGAGGAATCTTACTATAATCAGTTCATCAAGATAGCTATTCAGTACTGCGTGTACAGCACTAGACACTGGGGCTATAAAAGAAGTATATTAATATGATCCTTTCTACCTTTGAATAATTTGCATATATAAAGCAAACTTCTCAATTTCAAGCAACTCATTGTTTCAGTTTTACAAGGAAAGAACAACTCAAGAAGCACCACCCATATTTCCTTTGTCACTGAGTTTCAACCTGAAGCCTCTTCATTGGTGACTAATTCCACTCTCTCCTCACCATCACTACAATGGGCCGTGTCCGTTACTCCATTATTCCACATAAAGTAAGCTGTAGGCTGTTTTATTCTTGTTGCAAAATCACATTTTCCTGTAAGTATCCTGTGGAAAAGTCTTTGTATGGTTTTCTATTGGTAAGATAATTCTAGAGTGCCACATTTGACAAATGACATCAGCTAGACTGCTGTAGCCATAAACCATTTTAGAACTCTTATGCATAATTTGGCTTCAGGTCAAGGTGGTGTAATATGAACCAGCAGAATATACAGCACAGTGTGTCCTTAGCAGCTATCCTAAAGATCAGCAAAACCCGTTCCTGTAAAAGAAGTTCATCCGTGAAGCAAGGTCAAGCCCAGTGGTCATTAGAAAAAGTTCACTTAATGGAATCACTCCTTGCCTAGAGGCGCATCTGCTTTGTAACTCTTCCTTGGTGGTCCCTTTGCTTGCCTACCTTATACCCGTTCCCTCCTACCACAATTGCCTGTCTTCTCTGCTATGGATGTTCCCATGTTGTTCAAGAGTCAGATAGCCATGCTCCTCAGGGAAGGCTGGCCTCCTCTCCAGATCCAGGGGCTAAATCTTCGTCATTTAGGTCAATTATAGTAATTTTGTTTCCTTTGTCAGTGATTGACTTAGCAATAAGCTTGTGATTCATAATTCTGGCCAATGAGATTTGAAAGTCCGCAGAGGGAGCTTTTGGAAAGTTCTCCTTGCTGTGCAAAAGGAATGCAAAGTAAGATGTTTCTTCTGAGGCCCTCGGATACCGTTTTGTGCGGATATGACCCTTAGAGCTGCCATGGCCATCTTGCAACCATGAGGGAGTGTGTCTGGAGCCAAAAGTCAACACGGTGAGAATGATGTAACAGAAAGATGGAAAGAATCTGGCCGCCCCAATGAGCTCGTTAGCTGCTGAATTAAAGACACGGATACCACCCGACCTCCGGATTTCATTGTTATGTAAGATAATAAGTATCCTGATTGTAAGCCACTTTGGGGGGATTGTCTGTTCTTATAGCCAAAAGCATCCTAATTAATACATCTGTGTTAGCCATATAATCAGATGTGAAAGAATCTTGTGTTCTACGTAGTGTCTGCTTACTTCAGAAACATACACATTAGTACTGGTGATTTTTCTGTTGGGAGAAACATTGTTTTTACTCATTCCTTTCTTAGTTTTCTCCCTTACTGAGATGGCTTGTTTGCAACACAGCTCTGTCTCAGGGAGTAGTTCTATCTACCACTGTTATTCACGAAGACCTCACTGAAAGTTGAGTGAGTCCTTAACTTTGATACTGCCTCAATCTACAACTGAGTGGTAATTCCATCCCCCCCCCGCCCCCCTGCACAAACGCAGTGAAGAACAGTCCTTACCGCACAACAGCTGCATTTTTATCTGCTTGTGGTTGTTAACACTGACATTGACATTACCATAATCCTGAGTCTGAGCCCCTCAAAACCTTCTCTCTGTGCGCCTGGTGCTTGACACATACTAGTCATTCAATAAATGTTTATTTGGGTGAATGCATGAAGAAACTCTAATTATTTGTAAATATCACATCAAAGAGGATTTGGAGAATTGAAAATATTTGAGGCTCTAGTTTTGAGGCCGAAACCCAAATACTAACGAGCCTTTGTCTGCGACATCTAGCTAAAACCAGAGAGAGAAGTATTACGGCTTCCCCTTTTAGGAATGAATTGCCCCCCCCCCACCCTTTCTTTTGCTCTGATTCTAATGCTTGCTCTGTTTGGAAGTTTCAGAAGTTTAAGCGATCTGATCCTATGAAAAATTTTAAACAGATACTTTCATGTCCACAAGAAGATTATTTTTTGGAGCCTGAAGAAGTCCGTCATTGCTCGTTGAGAGTCTGTGACACACAGGAGTGTGGCGCGCATTTTGAGAGGGACATGCATTGTGTCTGGCCTATAGTAACTAGTTTGTTTGGAGGACTTCAAGGGCAAGGGACTGTAACATCGCTTTGAAGAAGTTCCTTCATTGGAACTATTTCATCCATCGGACTGACTCCGGTAGCTAGAGTAAAGAAAAGATGGGCTTCGTTCAACCTCGTGTGCCCTTTCCCCCAGAAAAGGGCCGATTTGTGACATCCAGGGTGAGCCTGAGCAAGGAGGAAAATGCCCTCTTGTTTTCTTGTGGAAACCTCATCATCTGTTTCAAAGGAAGGAAGTTGCTTCATGCGAAGATTAAATGTCTCAAGAACCAGATCCTCTTCACTGAGAGAGATTGAATGACCTCAAGGGAAAGAAAGCAACATCGTGCCGAAACCAGGCTTCTCTGAAGCTAATTCTGCTTGGGAAATGAATTCCTCGGCGCATAGCGCTTCTGAAATAGTCCCACAGAGGAGGGGAGAGCATGTGTGGGTTAAATGTGCTTCCCTCAGTTCCTTGTCATCTTTGCAAGGATATAAAAATTATTGGCCTATTGATTAGTATCAATCCCTCTACAGCACAGTTGTCCGAATCTCCACCTAACAGTTAAATTTTCCTTATGACGTAGCGACTTGCCTATATGTTTGTCTCTTTCATTAAATTTTAAGTGCTGGGAAACCTGGTCCATGTTTCAAGTCATCTTTGAACCCAGTGTCTGAAATACTTACTGAAGCAAGCACTCGGTAAATATTTTGAAATGGAACTAAATCATTATGTAATAGTGAAAAGGCTCAGACTCACTACGTTGACAGGTATTTACTAAGCCTAGAAGAAATCAGGCTGAGACTGTAAGCAATGGTACTTTGCTTATACAATGAGCAGACATTGTGATTTGTAATCAGAAAGACCACATTTCAAACCCCAGCTTTGCAACTCACTGGTTTTTTTCCCCTTTGAGTTAGTTACTCAATATCACTGAGCTTCTCTGTGAAGTGGGGATAACAACAAATTCCTTCCGTGGGATGTTGGGAAGATTAAATGAAATGGTGTGGGTTGATTATGGCCCCTCAGAATTCATGTTGTTGAAGCCCTAACTCCTAGAATGTGAGATACTTTGGAAAGAGGGTCATGTAGACATAATTAGTTAACATTAGATCGTTCTGCACTAGGGTGGGCTCTTAATCCAATGTAACTGGTTTCCTTAAAAAAAGAAGAAATTTGGGGGCACCTAGGTGGCTCAGTCGATTAAGCATTCGACTTTGGCTCAGGTCGTGATCTCACGGTTCATAAGTTGGAGCCCTGCATCAGGCTCTGTACTGACAGCTCAGAGCCTGCAGCCTGCTTTGGATTCTGTCTCTCTCTCTGTGTCTCTTCCCTGCTCACAATCTGTTTCTCAAAAATGAACATTAAAAAAAAAAGGAGAAATTTGAAATTTGGATACACACACTCAGAGAAAACACCATGTGAGGCTGAAGGCAGAGATCAGGGTAATATTTCTACATGCAGAAATAACCAAGATGGCCAGCAAACCAGCAGATGCTCGAAGCATGGAACAGATTCTTTCTCTAAACCCTCCAAAGGAACCAACCCTGCTAACACCTTAATCTTGGGCTTCCAGCCTCTAAAACTGAGAGACAATAGCTTGTTGTTGTTTAGATCCCGTCTGTTGGCGGTACCTTGTTAGGGCAGCCCTAGCAAACCCACGTGGGCAGCAAACGTAGTGAACAGAAGACAATGTGTGTGTGATAGGAATTGAGAGTCTGTACTTACTATTCTCTCTTTCTGTTTTAGACTTTCATGGAAGTTTACATTCAAGAATGAATTTTGCTGGGGCGCCTAGGTGGCTCAGTCGGCTAAGCCTCCAGCTCTTGATTTTTGCTCAGGTCATGATCTCACAATCATGAGGTGGAGCCCCGTGTCAGGCTCCCTCTGAGTGTGGAGCCTCCTTGAAAGTCTCTCCCTCCCTCTTCCTTTGCCCCTCCCCCACTTGTGTGTGTGCATGTGCTTTCTCTCTCTCTGTCAAAAAAATAATAAAAATAAATTTAAATAAACATTTTAAAAAGAATGACTTTGGCTGCAGTGAAACATTTGATTTTGGAAGGGACAACTGAAAACTACAGCAAGTGATGATATAATGATTTATTTTAAGAAGGTAGAGATTGGCCAATACCAGTCAGAATAAAAATATGAAGACATGGCACTTAAGGTGAGGATATGTTGCATGGCTTGAGCAAAATGCCACTCTTTAAAGACTACACTTTCTAGAAGTTATTTAAATTTTATTTCTTTTTTTTCCTAGTGTTTTTCTTCTTCTTAAAGCCAGTAGTAATGTCAAATTCTGATCTTCATGGTATATCCTTAGAACTAAAAACGAACCAACCAACCAAAAATGAAACCAAGACCATCCATGGACTTAAAGACCATGGATGTCTTTAAGAGTCCAGTTTCTTGGGGCGCCTGGGTGGCTCAGTCGGTTAAGCGGTCGACTTCGGCTCAGGTCATGATCTTACGGTCTGTGAGTTTGAGCCCCGCATTGGGCTCTGTGCTGATGGCTCAGAGCCTGGAGCCTGCTTCTGATTCTGTGTCTGCCTCTCTCTCTGCCCCTCCCCAGCTCACGCTCTGTCTCTCTGTCTCTCAAACATAAATAAACATTAAACATAAAAATAAAAATAAAAATAAAAAAACAGAAATTGTTAAAAAAATTAAAGAAAAAAAAAAAGAGTCCAGTTTCTCCTAAGTTGCAAATAAGACCATCTATGGTTTTTATGGGGAAAATATAGTTAAGTTCTTCCTCTATTTCCCAAGAGAACAAAGGCCTTTTCTTCTCATGTCCGAATTTAAAAGGCTTTAAGTGCGGCCCTCCATAGACATTCAGTCATCCAGCAAGGGTTTCCGAGTGAGCCTTTTGCTCCATTTTACTGCTGTGTATTGAGGTGCTGTGATCTCTTCCTTGGAGAAGCTTCCAGGCTAGTGAGAGAGACAGATCCGTGAACTAATGATTGCCACACAAAGGGAAGAGAACACTGAGAGATTCAGGAACATGATGTGGGCAGAAGCCATCCTTCCAGAGAAAGGGAAGGGGGCTTTCACGGAAGGACTGCAATGAAACTCCATGTTAAGAGATGAGAAGAAGTTTGTGTGTTTCAGCAATATGGAAAGTACAGATGAGGGGCGCTGAGTTAAGCAAGCATGAGGAGTCAAGAGGAGGGAGGGACTTCCTGGTGGAAGAAGTCAGAGTTGAGATTTGAATGAAGGAGGAGGGCATGGAACCCCATGGTGAAAGGAGGGATAGTTCAATACCTTATCATAGGGGTATATGCCTGGAATTACTGTATCATATGGTAACTCTATGTTTAGCTTTCTGAGGAACCATCGAACTCTTTTTCACAGCAGCTGTCCGTTCCATTTTTCATTCCCACCAGCAATGTGCAAGAGCTCCATTTTCTCCGTATCTTCACCAACATTTGTCATTTTCTGGTATTTTTGTCTGATAGTAGCTATTCTAATGGGTGTGAAGTGGTATCTCATTGTGGTTTTGATTTCCATTTCCCTAATGATTAGTGATGTTGAGCATCTTTTCATGTGCTGATGGACTATTTGCGTATATTCTCTGGGGAAAATACCTGACTTTCCTATTTGCCTATTTTTTAAGTGAGTCATTTCATTTGTTTCTTTTGTTTTTTTGTTTTTTTCTTTGTTTGTTTTTGTTTCAGGATTGCAGGAGTTCTTTATATATCTGGATATTAATTGCTTATCACACATATGATTAGCAAAGATTTTCTCCTACCCCATGAGTTGTCGTTTTGCTTTGTTGATAGTGCCCTTTGATGCACAAAAGGGCATTAAGTAATTTTAAGCAGAGAATTGATATTTTTCAGTTGGTGTGTGGAGGGCAGATTTGAGTAGGGCAAGGCCAGGGGGTCAGGGGAGACAGGTTAGATGACCAGAATATCCAGGCAAGAGATGGTAAGTTCTGAGCTGGAACAAACAGAGAAGAAATGGAAAGAAAGACTTATCTAGGAAGTAAAAGCAACAGTTTTTGGTGAGAGAGTAGACCAACAAAAAGAACAGAGGGAGGAAGTGTTGGGAAACTACTTCCATAGTCAACAAGAGATGATGAGGACCTGAATTGAGCAGCAGTGAGAGCAGAGAAGAGACAAATCTGAGGAGATTAAGTCCTCACTGATTGAACAGGCATAGAACAGAGCGGAGTGATTGATGGCTCCAAGCATGGACGGCCTGGTAAAATATTACCTTAATTTACAGTTAACCACCTAAATTAATTAGTCTTTGACACAGACTAGTCTAGCTATGTCACCCCCTGCATGGGATGATTTCGTTGAGCCTGCCCTGAAGTTTCCCTCCCACCCTCACTTTCCACTTAGAATCCTTTCCTCCTATAAAAGTATATTCTATGATTTATCGCTGCTGACAATACCAACCTCAAATACTTTCAGAGGGGTATGAGATAATAAGTAAATGTAAAAAAATAAACCCAGCTTCAAATCTGGACCTCCATTTACTAGCTTTGCAACTTTGATTAAGTGACCTAAACTCCATGAGCTTCTGTGTCTTTCCATGTCTGTTCAGTGGGCATAATAGTAGCTTCTCTCTCATGCAGACGCCATGAAAATCCAACGGAAATACTTCAAGTCAAATCCTTAGTGCTGGACCGAAAGCCTCACTATGTATGAGCTCTTGCAACCATTACTACTGCACCTCTCTACCCAATGGCAAAGTCCAGCTGGATCTAAAACAGCTTCAAGACTGTGGCACAACAGAGAGCAATGAAGGCAATATATGAGCACCAGTAACCAGGGAGGATCATGGGAGAATCATAGCCTTGGAATCAGAAAATCCTGGCTTTACAGCCTGAATTAGTCTCTTGGCTTGCTCTATGGCCTCTTCTGCCTAAGAGCCAGAAGGGGAGTGTCAGCAGGTCAGTACCAGTGGTGAAGAGAATGCTGGTTCTCACCCTTGTCACAGAGGTTTGTCCCTGTGTTTTGTCTGTCTTCGGAGGCATTACCTCCAGTGAAATGGCAGCTCCGCCCACTTGGAGCCCAGATCTACAGAATCAGTGCTGAATCTCCCACCCACAGGCACGTGGCAGTCGACTTAGATGATGCACGGGTATTTGTTAGGGGAACTAGCCCATATTTCATATCAGAGCCTCCTGGTCACTATCGAGAGAGTTGTCTCCTACTCTTTCTTCCCTAGAGGCGACACTACGGTAGGATGGGTCCTCAGCTTGTTGGCCACTCTGAACCTCAGGCAAATTCTGAGGAGTGTGGGTTACAGCTGCGGTGTGGCGAAGCAATGGTACATCACAAGGTGACTTCCTGCCAGGCTTTCTCTACCAACAAAAGGTTGAAGTTCTTTCGTAGCTGAGAGTGGGAAGGACTTTGACATTGTCTCATTTAAATAAGCATTTTCTGCCCCGTGGGTTCAGTTAGCAGTGGTGATATCAAGCATTTAAAGGTATTGTGTCCCATCTAATTATATGTCTACAGGGAAATGTTGAAGAAATATCTATCTAAGGGTACACACCTAGAGACTAAGAAACCATAGTCTGAAACCACAGGATTTTAATATTTCCAACACAGGCTAAACCAAACTTTGAAGAACATATGACAACCTCCTTCTCCCTACAAAAAGCAATACTGCAGCTTTTATAATTTTTTTGTTTAATTTTCTTGCTAACCCTAATTAACTTATAACTATATTTTGTCTGCCTTCAGAGGTATATATAGTGGAGTCTACTAATTCCAAACATGTGTGTTCCACAATTAACACTGTGCATTTTAAATTCCAATTGATTGCTGACATTAAAGATTTCACATGGAAATTCAAATTTCTGTTCTCTCCTGATAAGGTACAAAGGACTCACCTCCACAGATGTCTGTAACCACCCGGAGGTGAAAGGCACCCCCACGCGCCTCAGTCCCCACCTTGTCTGTGGCCATCATCCAAGTTATTCTCTAGCCCTTACACCCAAGTGAGTAAGAGACCCTTTTCTCACACACATTCTATACCATTCGTGTGACAACAACCAACTAATTGACTCCACAATAATCAGCCAAGTATTTATGAAGCATCTACCAAATGCCCATTCTGGTCCCAGTTGCTCTTGTAAGCCAAAAATAGGAAAAAAGTCACTCCTCGGTTAACAGCATTTGTAGTCTGGTTCTGTACCACCTGAAACAGCCTCTAGTCACGTGACACTACTTAGCATTTGAAACATACTTAGTCTGAATTCAGATGTGCTGTAACCATAACACGCGCAGTGGATTTTAAAGGTAGTCTACAAGAAAAAGCAAAATGTATCATTAATATTTTTTATATTGATTATGTTGAAATGATAATGTTTTGATAAAATGAGTTAAATAAAATCCATTATTAGAAGTAATTTCACCTGTTTCTTTTTATTTTCCAGGGCACCTATTAGAAAATTAAAAATTCTATATATGGGTCCCGTTGTCTTTCTATGGGGCAGCCCTGGTCTCAGCCGTGAATGTGTGTTCAGCAGAAATGTATCCAGACTCCAAGAAGTTGGGATGAAAAATGGAAGATGGATCTGAATG
Organism: Paguma larvata; assembly: GCA_030068075.1. NCBI lineage: Eukaryota > Metazoa > Chordata > Mammalia > Carnivora > Viverridae > Paguma > Paguma larvata. The sequence goes on from CM057840.1 coordinate 20,359,177, forward strand.
GATGCGATGTGACCGAATCTGCGTCTATTACGTCCGTTAATCCGGTTCTGACTCTTTTCCTTCTGCCTCACTGGCCTGCACTGGGGACAATGATGGAGGCCGACTGTGAGAAGGAGGGGGAGGGGAGGGAGCAAGGCTTGGGATTTCAATTCCGCCGGGAAGTTCTGTTTGCTTAGGTCCTCTGAGAAGCAAACAGCCAAGATGGGATTAAATATGCAAGGATTTTGTTAAGAAAGATACTTGAGTGAGAAAAAAAATAGGGAGGGACCCAGAGAAGCCTGGGAGAGCGAGTCAGAGCAGTAGTGAAGGAGGGAGGGAACGAAGGTTGGGGGAACTGTCGACTGCTGCTATGGAGTCTGAGGATGGCTCAGCAAATAGCAGTGTGCTGAGGGCAAGGTCAGGTGTCCGAGGAGTCCTGGGTCTCTCAGGGTCTGCCGTAGGCTCACTGCTGCACTTGGTCCCTGGCTTGGGGCATCCACTGGGAAACCAGGAAACCAGAGCCTGAAACCACCGGATTTCGGACAAGCTTGGCCTCGCACAGACACAGCAATAGGTTTCAGAGCGCAGCGAGCTGGGCCCCTTGGTTAACAGTGTTCTCTCTAGGTGGAAGTCTGCAAGAGCATCTTCATGAGTGCCCCAGGAGCCAGCTCTGGTATCCTACAGGCTCTTAGTCAACCGAGAAAAAGCATGGCCAGAATATTTGCTGCAAGAGAGCAAAGACTTAAAATAGCCACTCCTTTTTCTCATCCTTAGAATGCCAGCTTCTTTACCTGTTCACATAAGTCTTCTGTCCTGATCCTTGAATTATTTGTATGATTCTCCTTTGAAAATGTTATATAAACAGGTACGTGCGTGTGTGTGTCTGCATGTGTGTGTGTGTCTGCGTGTGTGTGTGTGTGTGTGTGTATATATAAAAGAGAAACATTCTTTACAGCACGAGTTGAAGTGCGGATGGGCTAGCAGGGAGTCTAATGGGGTTTGAATTAAAATTCTTAAAGGTCACTTCCAATCTCAATAGCTATACTTCTCTAATTGACTCTTAAAGGAGTAGACTCTTTTTTTCAAGAGCCTTTTTCTGTAACTATAATAAATTAGGTTCTTTGAAAAGTGGATGAAAACATTTTTTTTGAGAAAATATATTTTAAAAAGTAATCACCCCAAATTCCACCACGGAAACTACCGTTATTAGCATTTTAACATTTTTCAAAGCACATGTGTATATATTTTAACCTTCTTATGATCTCTTCTTTTATAGCATAATGTAGCATAAACATTTTCCCATATCATTAAAAAGGCCCTAGCATGGTATATATTAGAGTACATTCTGCATGCCTCTTTACGATAAATTCCTAGAAGGCTAGTAATGGCTAGGGCAAAGGGCATACAAACTTCTAATGCTTTCGATATATATTGATAAATTACTCTGTCAGCAGTCTATGAGAGTGCCTGTTTCCCTAAACTTTCCTTCACCCTAGAGATAGTAATTTAAAAAATTCTTTGCCAGCTAGATATGGAGAAAGTGGCAGCATATTTATATTCTTTAAACGCTAGTAACATCGAACTTTTATATTTGTTTTATACAAAATTTTATGCAAACTATTAAGTTTGCATTTCCTCCTTTGTGAATTATTTTGTCTTATTTTTGATCAGTTTTCTATTGAATTTGCATCTTTTCTTATTGGTTCACAGGACTCTTTACATATTGATGGCCCAATCGTTTATCTATCAACTATCTTGCAAGTACTATCTCAGTGTGTCATTTACTTTTCAGTTTGTTCATGATGTTTTGATAACATTCAAAACTAGCAATCTATTCATTTCTGATTTCTGCTTAGTTAAAGCCTTGCCTATTTGTATAAAATGTTTATACAAAACTTTAAATGTATGTTTTTTCTTGTACTGAATAAAAGTGGCTTTATTTTTCACATTTAAATATGTCATCCTATGTCAAGTATACTCAAATAAGAAAAGATAAAAAAATAACAAAATAAAGATGAAGACATTGCTCAAGGTAGGAATTCACTTTCAGTATTTTACATGTTGCTATCGGTTTGTCCCAATACTGTTGATGGCATAATCTATCTGTTGCCATTTATTTGAATTTTCATGTTTACTCTATGAGGAGAGCATTTTAAATTTTTTTGTGGGTCCAAAAAACCTCTCTTTTATTCATTTCCAGTTTTCTTGCATTGTCATCGAGATGAGGCCAATATGATATGGTGTGTTGCACAGTAAATTTTTACTGCTAATAAAATATTTAAACTTGTGATTGATGCATATGTGAATTAGAGTCCATCTGATATACCAATACTAATATCTTTCTCATTCATTGGCATTGTAATTCTTTTTTTCCAGTTTTATTGAGGTATAGTTGACATATAGCACTATGTAAGTTTAAGGCATATAGCATAGTAAGTTGACTCACACACATTGTGAAATAATTACAATAACTTTAGTTAACATCCATCATTACATGCAGATACAAAAAAAAAGGAAAAAAAATTTTTCCCTGTTATGGGAACGCTTAGGAGGCATTAATATTCTTTAGAGTGGGACAGACAGGTAGAAGCTAAGTGGAACCACATCTTTATTATTTATTTTTTCTAAGCTTATTTATTTGTTTTGAAAGACACAGAGACAGCACAAGTTTGGGGGCAGGGCAGAGAGAGAGGAGAGAGAGAGAATCCCAAGCAGGCTCCTCACTGCCGGTGCAGAGTCCAAAGCAGGGCTCGAACCCATGCGATGCCAGGAAATCATGACCTGAGCTGAAACCAAGAGTCGGACGCTTAACCGACTGAGCCACCCAGGTGCCCCAACCACATCTTTACATGGGAGTCCATGAGGTCTGGTCATTCTAGGGTTCTTGTTCTTAAAATTTCCAGAAGGGCTCAGTTTCCCACAACGTTTTAGAGAGTCTTCCAGTAATTCTCCCTGGTTCCTCTGACTCAAGCTAGTATAATTAAGCCTCTATTCCTTACAATCAATAAAGCCTAACCAAAGCACCATGCACATGCCCGAAGGAGGCACTAGTTCACATCGGATCAGTAGCCTGAGGAGGAAGACATGAAACTTGAACAGAGATCTCCAAGGGAGTGCAGCAGCCTTGGAAAGCGGCTGGGTTTTCCAGTTATGAAGTAGTTGGGTAGGCTGGCCCTCTGTCCGACAGTCCCCCTAAGCCACTGGTTCTGAGCACTGCAGTGGGGTCTGACTGTTGGTACAGCAAGTGGGGTCTTGCTGTTGGTACACTTCTAGGAGGTTCTATAGGGACCAGTTCACTCCTCCTTGGCTACGGTAGCTCCAGGCTCTCCAGCGTGGGTAACACTGAGACTTCACTGCAACCCCTTTTCCTTGCTCCTCCGGTCTTGCTGTCACATTTCATGAATTGTAAGTTGTCTTTCCTTTCTTTCAAATGAGTCTCACTTTGTTTACAGAAAGTATCTAACAAATATTTTTTTAGGTTTTCTAGAATGTGGTAGCACTTTGAGTGAGTGTCTCCGAAAGTTATAGGTTGCTCTTGTTTTTAAAATTCCTTCGAAGGAGCCCGAAGCAGTAAAGCCCTTGTGCTCCAATTATCATCATGAGTTGAAAATTACATTTTCCAGTTTAATTCTTTTTTTTCTCATTTAAAACTAAAAAGTCCTAATTTTTATATGATACCTCTTTATTGAATCTGCCCATGTAGTCACAGAAAAAACAATTCAATGAAAGCAGATTAGCTGGTAGAAATACCAGGATGTCTTTAATAGCTGTAAAGCATTATTCACATATGATTGTATACTGTCAGAATAATAGACATCATATTCTTTGACACTTTGCTCTATGCTTTTCTCCATACTTTCTCCGTTCTCTCTCTTTTCTCTTATAGTCAGATACCTAGTGGATGATATCAGCAATAAATAACTCAGTCAAGCAGGGGTGCCTGGGGGGCTCAGTCAGTTAAGCATCCGACTTCGACTCAGGTCATGACCTCACTGTTCATGAGTTCAAGCCCCGCGGAGGGCTTTGTGCCAGCTCAGATCCTGGAGCCTGCTTCGGATTCTGTGTCTCCCTCTCTCTCTGCCCTTCCCCCGCTGGTGCTCTGTCTCTCAAAAATAATAAATACAACGTGAAAAAAATTCAAAATGACTCAGCCAATAAACACATGTTGAGCCCTACAAATTATAAAGTTTTAAGCAGAGGGTTAAGGAACTGTGAAGAGAAGTCAAGTGCTGGCTGCTTTAGCTGCCATCACAGAATTATAAGCAAACTTCAACAGAGCGCATGAAAAGTGCTCAGCAGCGATTAGTCATTAGGGAAACGCGAACCCAAACTACAGGGCGATACCCCTTCACGCCCACTAGGAAAGCTACAACAAAACAGGCAGGTAATAACAAGTCTCTGTGAAGATGTGAAAAAAACGGAAACCCTCCTCTTCTTTGAGGTGATAAAAATGTTTCAGAATGAGATGGCGGTGATGGCGATACGGTCATGTGATTATATGAAAAACGTACAGTTTACAAACTACGTCCCTGCCACGTATTAGTCAGAATTGGTTAAGTACTGTAACAAACAACCCACATCTCCAAGGCTTGGAGAAAGCTCAAAACTCAACAGGAGATGGGGGGCGGGGGAAGCAGAAAGAGCTCAATTCTGACAAGGGAGATTTTGGAAAGCTTCTCAGAACAAATGACATTTAAGTCAGGCCATAAAGAACCAGAGATAATATAATAACAGCCACTCACAAAGGGTCCACGTCTACTCTCTAAATGCACCGAGCGCCAGGCCTTTGTTTTTAAGTCTCTGTACGGATAGTATGGTCCCTTTGTTGCAAACGAAGACCCTAGGGCTCAGAGAGGTCAGGATGGCTTGCCCACCGCCACAGAGCTCGTGAATGGCAGGGAAAAAGTGGGATCGGTTGGCAGGCAGGCTCTTGCAGTATGCAGAGGTTTGGGGAGTCTACACAGAGGGAACGACAGGAGCAAAGGCCCAATGACAGCAATAGTGGAACGTGGATGGGAACGAGCAAAGCAGCCAGGTAGCTGGGCCATCCCTCCAGTTAGCCACTGGAACTGAGACTTAATCTTCAAGGGTAGGCCCAAATTATCGAGTTCGTGTGTATGATGCAGAAGTCTAGAAAGCAAGACCTCCTGTTCCCTCCATTTATAATCCACTGGGGAGACGAGTCTAACATGTGAAATAATAAGACCATTAACACAGTATAGGCTGGAAGCAGGATAATATTCTAAGCAGATACCAGTAAGAACTGGATGACTTGGGTGTCTAGGGATTCGTCCAGTACACCTGCCAAGCTGGAGCTGTTGTGTGGCCTGGGAAAAGGGGCTCCGTGCTAAAAAGCTAGCTGACAATATCTGGGCAAGGCAGTGAAGTGAGGAGAGGAAGCAGACAATCTGGGGACTTAGCTGACCCCTCCTGGTGTCTGAGATCCCTGCCCCTCCCCCTTCATTCTTCTCTTTTACATGGGGCTGAGTCTCCCCTCCTTGTTTATGGGTTCTTGACACTCCTTGCTTCAAGTGACTGTCTTCCACGTTTTTTATCTTCTATCTACCTGGCTTTGAGAAGTGGGATAAAAGAAAATACATACCCTAAGGAGAAACCCAGGGAAGAAATAAATAGATGTAAGTCAGGTCATAATTTTCAGATCTAGACAAGCTAGTTACTCAGAGTAATTCACACATCACTGAGAGACCAATTAGAACCATTAGCAAGTTGTTAGCACTGACTTTAAACTACCTTCTCTGATGTAGCCCCAACCATTCAGAAGGGGCCACGTGGTGTCACTGGAATTAACCATTATAGACATACCTGTTTATAAATAACCCTCAATCCACACCTGCTTGCTGGGTGCTTTACCTGTGTTTGCATTGTGGTCCCTACACACACACACACACACACACACACACCCCTAGTCTCAAACCACTAGCTACTGATCTAGATGATGGAACTAACATGAAAGATGTGGAAGGTCCCCAACAGCATCAAGTTGTAAAATTTCAGCACATGAGGAAGACTATGGGTACTACAAAAGTTCAGAGACTCAGAGGTTGGGGTTGCTCAGATAGGCCTCCCTTTAGGAGTTAGACTTGGAGCCTTGTCTTGGAGGATGAGTAAAATTGAAGCAGAAAAGTGGCGGAGATTGAAGAGAAAACCTATTTCTTTTTTTTTATACTTATTTATTTATTTATTTATTTATTTATTTATTTATTTATTTTTGAGAGACATAGAGTGAGCAAGGAAAGGGCAGAGAGAGAGGGAAACACAGAATCTGAAGCAGGTTCCAGGCTCTGAGCCGTCAGCACAGAGCCTGACGCGGGGCTCGAACTCACTGACTGCGAGATCATGACCTGAGCTGAAGTCGGCCGCTCAACCGACTGAGCCACCCAGGCATCCCGAGAAAACCTATTTCTAACATAGTGTGGGTTCTGGCACCTGACTAGTGAGAGCCAATCTTGGCTCTACCACTTGGCCTTGCACTCATGACTTTACCCGTCTGTGCTTCCATTTCCACATCTGCGTGGGAAAGATGAGAACAGTAGTATCCATCTGATTGCACTGTCGGGGAAGACGAACTGAGTTAGTTCACAGACATCACGAATTACAGGATGCCATGCTTCATACACAGCAGGCAACCAGTGCTAGCTGTTATTGAATGGAGCAAATATAAAGAAAGCACATTTCAGAGTAGTACCCTTTAAAAGCAAATCCCACAAAATGAATTTATGTAGATCAAGATGAGAAATTATAGGAGGTGGCATAAATATAGCATGTACTACTTTTTTTTTCAATCAATCTGCATTTTTCTTTGGTTTCCTTTTGATAGTCAATAAGAGAGGGAACCTGTATTTTTAGTCGGCTTGGGCTGCTATAGAAAAATACTACAGACCGGGTGACTTAAATAACAGAAATTTATTCCTCACAGTTCTGGAAGCTGAAAGCTGAGATCAGGGTGCCAGCACGGTCAGGTTCTTCGTGATGGCCCTTTTCCTCGCTCCCATTGCCAGATAGCTGTGTCCTGGGTGCAGTACAGCGGGGGAGAGCTCTGAATTCTTGTCTTTTTGGGGCACTAGTCTCATCATGAGGACCTCGCCTCCATGACCTCATCTCTCAAAGGTCTACCTCCTCCTAATAGCATCAACACTGGGGTTAGGGCTTCGACGTAGGAATTGGGGGCTTACAGACATTCAATCTACTTAAAAGAAAAATAGGAAACAAAAAATTCCAACTTAGCTTGCTATGAATGACCCTTTGGTGCCAAGAATTTATAAGTTAAAACTTTAATTATAATAGCAGTGACTTTGAAGTTTAAACATGTAACTTTTCTGAGCAAAAAGGATATCGCTTTTCTTTCAACATTAAAGTGTTTGAAGATATGGAATTCAGAGATTCTAGCGGGGTGGAAGGGCAAAGAGGTGATGGTTTTATTGCTTGTGACCAGAGGGGGTAATCAAGCTTTTTATTGTTTTTATATAATATGTTTATCATCATCTTAATAATTATGAATAGCTACAGAGATTATTCTGTGATTAAATGTCTAGTAGATTTAGCGTGTGTTGGCCAAACAGATTTGCATGGTTTGGGGAGCATCCCTGTACTTAAGGAGCCTCTCCACTTCCTCAGTGCCCCCTCCTGTCTGCCCCCTCCCTTCCCATTGTTCTCTTCTCTTCTGCAGCCCTCGCCAAAGTCCAAGGAGGGGTGTGTGTGTGTGTGTGTGTGTGTGTGTGTGTGTGTGTGGCGGGGGTCTCCACTCCCGTGTCTTCCAGATTTGTTGGGGCAGGGGGGCAAGAGGTGGAGGAGAGGTGTCCCTGGGATCCCAGATGAAACGAAGAGTTTTCTCATTAATGTTGATCAAAGTAGTTAATTTCTACAAAAGTTACAGCACCAAAGAGGGTCTACCGAAAGTGAAAAGGAGCTTAATTCTCACGACCCCCTCATTTCCATGAACCCTTCCAAGGGGCTTTTGTACTTTTTCCTTCCTTATCCAGAAGGTGGCTCCCCAAATTCTAAGCGCATCCAGTCCTGGAAAACCTGGCTGGTTTGTGGTCAACACTATTGTTTCATTACAGACTTCCTGCATGGACTTTTTGCAGACTATCCTGAGAAGCTCACTCCCATTTACAACGTGACTTCCAAGGAGTAGTGTCTACTGAGAAACACACACTTACTTTAACAACATACAACCTGTTCTCTGCCTTGGGAAGTTGTCTGGGGACTTTAAATGGTTTCTGCTGAAATAATAATGAAGTAAATGGAGGCAAAATGAATTATACTTAAAGTACTTATTGAGTGCTTCTCTCCGGGTGATAGGATTATGTGACTTTTATTTTCTTCATACTTGGCTGAGTTTCCAAAATTTCTAAATTTTCTGCAGTGAGCATGTATTAACTTTGAATAATATAACATTTGTTTTAAAAGTTCATCGTGCAGCTACTCTTTAATTTACAGCTGTATGAAGTGCTTGCCTTGTGGCCTTCTGTTAGTTTGGAGGACACCAGGCCAAAGGAGACCTACACTGCCTACCCCACAAAATCTACAGCATCAGTCACCGTTCCAGGCCCTGAAGGGATAGAATTCAACATAGGTCAACATTTATAGAGTTGGTCTATTCAGGGTGGTCTTTGTAGAAGCGGGAAGAAGGGGGTGGGGAGACAAAAGCTTGTTACCCTTAAGGATCTTTTTATAGAGATAAACACACACACACACACACACATCTTAGTCATATATTGCTTTCATTTTTCCACAGGAGGCTTTAGGCTTGGCCTAAAAACCCCAGAGAAGGGTTGGCTAAGGTTGCATAAACTCAGCAGATGGCTTCCTCCCCCAATTTTGAGAAGGAATGCACGGAGAAAAAAAAGTCTACCAAATTTGGGGTTAAACTATATATCGGAAATAACAGCTCATATTTATTGAGTTCTTACCATGTGTCAGGCATTATGCAAAGTGTTTTACACACACTGGCACCTCATTTTATTTTCCTTTTATTTTCACAACAAGTCTATGAGGTAGGTGCCAGTATCACCAACCCCATTTTACAGCTGAGGAAAGGAAGGCTAAAAGAAATGAAACGGGTTGGCTAGGGTAATAGAGATGGTGGCTGGCAATGCCTGATTGGAATTCTAATTTGCCTCCTCTCCCTCTTAACCATTCCTCTTTAGACTACAAAGAGTTCTGACTCCAAAGAGAAAAACGAACCAGAATACGGATAATTTAAAAAACAGAATACAAGCTGATTCTCAAAAACAACGTGGTACCAGTCTTTTAATTTGAGATAGAGAAAGCACTGGAAAAAAATGGTTATTTTTTTTCCAAAAAGACTGACTTCCTAGCTATTATGGGTGGTTCCTAACTGATTTCATTACACGAAGTTAGGAATTTGCTTTTCAATTAAGTGTCTCATCACTGTCACGGCTCTGATGTGTCTTTTTCCATTTTCCAACTTCATCTCGGTAGGAAGTGAGAAATGATTCTGTTTGTGTGTGATCGATGGGACCCCGGGGTTATCTTTTGCCCCTATTGTTTTCTTGGGTGTCCCTCACTCTGGAGGCCTGGCATTCCTTACGTGTCTGGGTCAATGCAGCAGCAGTGAAGCGCGGGGAAACCGCACAAAAGACGTCCAACCGCTATCAACGTTGAAAGCTCAATTCAGTGCTCGCACGAAACACCCAAGATGACCGGGAAGAGCGGAAAAAAGGGAAAATATACCTTCTCCCAGAGGGTGGGAGATTGGTTGACCTCTTGTGGGTGCCCACAGAAAACTAAACAGATAAATAGTGGACGCGATCTCTCTGGACCGGCTCCCCCCCACCCCCCCAACCATCCCAGACGCTCCCAGCCGGCTCGGCCTCCGCCTTTATAGTCCCAAGAGGCCGGGAAGAGCCGGGAGGCGGGGAGCAGGGCGCGAAGTCTCTGGCCCGGGCCGGAGACGGACCGCTCTCTCCCCAACCGAGCCACTTCCGCCGAGTAGCCGCGGCTCCAGCGCAGGGCGGAGGCGGCTCGGTGGCCCGGCCGGGGCCGCCGGGCTGCAGTCACCCAGCCAGGGAAGGGAGGGGCCGCGCGGGGCGCCCGGCCTTCCCTTCATCCGCTCCCAGCAGGCGCAGCCCCGCTGTAGGGCCCCGGGGCTGGCCTGGTCTACCGCAGAGCTGGGGCCTCCGGCCTCGGACCTGCCCCGCTACTCCCGTGCCTCCACCCGGGTGACAGGGCCCGCACCCAGCCTTCCCGCCTGGGTCTCCCCTCCCGCTGGCCCTCGGGCTTGTAGCGCGCATCCGCACGCGCGCACACACACATGCACACACACACACATACATGCAGACACACATGCAGACACACGCCCCTCTGCGCCCTCCTTCCCTCCCTGCAGCCCGGCGCGCCCGCTAGCCGGGAGCTGTCCTCCCGGGTGCGCCACGCCCCGCGGCCTCCGCAGGCCCCGCCCCGGGGGAGGGGAGCGGGCCGAGCGCCGAGCCCCGCGCGGGGAGGAGCCGGCGGCAGGGGCGTGGCTGGATGCCCCCGCCCCTCGAGTGAGTGACTGGGCGACGAGGGCCCCTCCCTCCCCCTCGCCCCTCCCGGCGGTCCCCTCCCTCGCTCGCTCCCAGCCCGCTCCCGCTCGCTCCCTGCCCACTCCCGGGGGGACGATCCGCGCCGCGGCCCCGCGGCCGCCGCTTCTTTCACACTTTAGTTGGGAGCTGCGCGCCGCGCTCAGTTACTGGAGAGCTGGCCGCGCGTCGTCGCCTCCCGCACGCACGCACGCGGGCCGGGCTCCGGGGTTCTCGGCGTCTACTCCGAGCCGCGGGGAGGAGGGGGACCCCCGGACTCACCGTGGGGAGGCGGAGGCTGAGGAGAGGAGGGAGGAAGAGAAAAGGCGAGGAGGAAAGGGGCGGGGGGCGGGAGGCTTGCCACCTTCAGCCCCCCCCGCGAGCGCCCAAGGTAAGCGTGGCCCCCGCAGGTCCCGGGCAGGGGGAGCGGGCGGCGCGGCTGCCGGGCGAGCCCGGGTGGGCTGGGAGGGAGGCCTGCGGGGAGTCTGCCGCGCGGAAGGGATGCGAGCCGCGGTGGTGGCGCTGCCGGCGCGCGGCCCGGCCCGCGGCTGCCGCTGGTGCGGGGAGGAAGCTGGGGTGGGGGCGTCTGCTTGCCGGGGCGGAGGGGCTGGGATGCGGTTGGGGCTGCTGACGACTTTCGTCACATTGAGGCCTGGGTGGCTGGTGTGAGACACCCCTCCCTTCCCACCCGCTCCCCCTGCCGCCCTCAGCCTGCCTGCTCCTCTCGCGCTGTGCATGTAGCCACCGTACTTTGCAAGCCAGAGCTTGAAAGAAAAAACAAAATTCAGAATCCTTTGCTAAGTCTTCAAGTCCCTTCTCCCGCTCCGACTGATTGCTGTGTTTGGGGGTGTGCTGGGATCCCCAGGATTTCTGAAGTTTTGACCTTTCGGGGGTGGCTGGTCTCGGTGCATCTGTTTGCCCACCTCGCTGTATTTATTATTCGTGCCCATGCGAGGCAGCAGCAGAGGGTGCTTGGGTATTGTACACGGAAAAGATTTCACTCCCCTCTGCAGGCAGTTCGCGAAGTGCGGCCGCCACGACTGCCTCTGCTGTGCTGCTGATGTCCTTCCCTGATCATCCAGCCTGCCTCCTCCCTCGACGGAGGGATTTTTCCTCCCCCCCAACCCCCACTTACTGTGTGAGAGAAGTCCCTGGGCTTAAGGGCTCTCATCTCCCATTCATTCCTCTTCTAAAGCCCTGAATTGGCTCAGGCACGTTGGTTAAATTTCTTTGCTCCAGGAGTTACATGGCCAAAGATAAAAATACATGCCCAGAGACACGCATTCGTCCTGAGTGATGACAAACACGGTTGGAGAAAGAAGTGATTTGTTTCCAGTAGGAAACCTACCTCTGTATGAGGTATCCTCCATCGCGTGTGGGTTAGGAAATTTGTTTTAAAATAGATCGTGCTTATGCTGTGTGTGGCTGGAAGACAGCCCGTAAGTTCAGCTATTGGAGCAACTCTGAAAGTGATACACCCTGAATATCCAGAAGCTCGTGAAGGCACACAGGGCTCTGACTCAGACGTCGGGGAGGGCGGCTGACACACCACAGATTCCATGAAACACTTTTTTTTTTTTAAAGGAAACACTATGGACCGTTTGAGAATGTGACGCGTTCATTACACAGACAGATGTTATGAAAGTCTCCCTCCTCAAGGGGATGGACTCACCTTTTACCTAATAATAACCTTTCAGTTTGGTAGAGCTGGAATGTACCAGGGCAGAAGAAAATCATGGGTAGTACGGGTCTGGGCTATTTAGCTCTCCTGGGGGGTGGGGGTGGGGAGAGCCGGAGGAAGTGATGTTTTTGAAGGATTTTTCAGTTCAAGATGCTCAATATGGGGGGTTTTCTTCCCTTTTTCATACTTCCGGAGCTGGATTGTAGGACCAGTAGAAGATGTTCTGAGTTGGCTATTTGGAAAATACGATTGAACAGGCACAGAAGTTAACGTAGACCTGATCACCACTTTTTGTTTTCTCCCTTGTGAAGTGGGAAGTGTCAGTGATGGGACATCTGAGTGTCTTTATCTGTGTTAACCCATTGCTGGGATAGCACTTCACTCTTCACAAAATGCAGCATTGAAATGTCCCCTCCCCCTCAGGCTTCCTGCTGGGCAGATGGGGGGTTCAGATTTGGCTCCGGGGAGGGCCACTGGGAAAAGCAACAAAGACGAGCAAACTCAGCTCTGGGATGAGCCGATGCCTGAAGAAGAGTGCCTGCTTGTGTGGTCAAGCTTATCTCCATCAGAACATAGGTCCCAAGAAAAATGGCCTTGGTTGGGGGCGACGTCTTCTATCCAGTTGTTGAAGAATATCGCCAGTGCGTCCTGGAAGAACCCTGAGGGTCTAGCTTTCTTCTTCAGCATTTTCACTCTTTGAGAGAACTGATCGTTTTGTTTTCTTGGCTAGTAATTTATTTGTCACCCCTTCCTCCCTATCTCATTTTATCATCTAACATGGATTTCTGGGACTTAATAGGCCACTGTTCGAAGTGGTTCAAGCTTCTTAAAGAATCACAGCGTGCAAATCAAGAGCTTGTTCGTTAATTGGTACTACTTGCTGTGACCGATTCAGAAGTCCTACGGAGGAGGAAGGTGGTTTGCCCGATTATGAGTATCCTTTCCAGATGCCTCGGCATTGTGTTGGAGTTTCCACCAGGCAAGCCTTGACTGTTAAACATTTTGAGTGGTTTGCTCCAGGCCCTTCATGGCCGGCCCCCTTTCTCCTGAATATTTTCTCTCAGAGAGAGAGCAAGAGTGTCATGGCACCTCTCGTGAAGTCTGGAGAGGAAGGAGAGGTCAGGGACTCATTCACGGAGGGTCCTAAGGGGGATAAATACCACCAGCTTCACTTGAACTTATCAGTGAACTGGGTGCTCTCTGAGACACAAACAAGTGCATTTGGGGCTATTTTATGGTCCTTCTTTGGAATTTTAGAAGTCCCACAGCACGGGAGAAGTCAATGTTGTGATTAAGTTCTTGTTAAAACATGAAAAGCAGATTGCAATAGATTAGGTATAAAATACTGCTTAAGAAAAGAAGACAGGGATGGGGCCTGTCTGCGGGGAGAATTGCAACACTGAAACTGTATTTTAGAAACTGGCGACAGTTGTGACTTTAAGAGATCATAATTCAAGGGCTTATCGAAAGCGGCATGTAAATTACATATGTACATATTTTTAAAGTAGGCAATTATTTAGCTCGACTATCTCGGTTCTGAAGTTTAATTTTACAAGTTAACAGTTGCAACAAGAAACAACTTGACACTCTCTGGTTATGCAATCATGACAAGAGTGGTTGGAAGTAAGCTGGGCCAGGAGGAACCTAGAAATGAGCACCCAGCCGCGTCCTCAGTCAGCAGGTATTAAGAAGCTCCTTTCCTTTCTTCTTCTTTTTTTTTTTAATGAAATGTGTTCTTGGAAAATGTATTTCCTGGGTTGTAGGTCAGTCCCAGAATGTAAAGACTCCCTTCTCTTTCCAGTCGTGGAAGGAAAGGTAGCTCCCCCAATCCGAAATGGACGCTCGGAAGATTAGTTGATCAAGCGACTAGAAGGCGGGGGGTTTCGGTCATCTTTGCATTGGGTCATCTTTGCAACCCCCACAGTAGCCGGCACACTACCTTGTACTTGGAAGTTACTCAGTGAGTGACTGAATTGAATTGAATTAACCTAATTAGTTAGGGTCTGTAATGTGTCAAAAAACTCCTTGGAAATACATTAGCTGTGGACTTCCATTTTAATAAATCAGTATGATAGCCTATTAAGAGCTCCGTATTCTGCCCCAGGTAGGATATTTTTAGTTGTTGAAGAATGTTTGACAGGCAAGAAAACATACCAGGCATAATGTCGCCTCAGATTACTGGAGTTTCTAGTTAGGGCATCTTGATTTGGATTATGTATAATATCCATCTTTGACAAATATTTCTTCAATCATGAGTGTGAAGTGTGACTGTGGTCTTTACCTCTTTTGTCCAAGGGGTTCAGTGAATAGCAGTGCCCCATACGGAAAGGATGACTGATAGTTTCAGGGTCCTTTCACGTCCCTTGCACCTTGTCTCACTGGACTTTGTGCTGGAGCCTTAGCGCCTAGGGTTTCCCATGCCGGAATCTCTCCCAGAACCCGTCTGGATCTAGGAGTCGGGGAGAGGGTCTGGGGAGACTCAGGTAGCCCCACCGCTTGGTTTACCGGATTTTCCCAAGGGAGGCAGTAATCAGTAGTCACTGCTGCTCCTTCTAAACTAACTTAAAATGGAGAACGTGGAGACCCACGTCGTGCAGTGAGCTCCCCAGGCGGCTAGCGTCCCCGTGACTCTGCCCCTACCTCTGTTCTATTACCTTCCTCCTTTGCCTAATATCCCTTTCACCTTCCTTTCCTTTCGTGAGTTTTAACATGGCTTTCTGTCCCCCAGATTCTCACCCATAGACTCTCTTGCTTCTTAGCCTTCCGCCTTACCCTTGCCTGCAAGACTTGGGTATTTTGTGTTTGAATAATCACTTTTCCAGTGCTTTAACCTTATCTCCAGGCCCACTTTCTCCTTGACTCCGCCTACCTCTCTGTTCAAGCGTAGACTCCTGGCATCCAGGGTGCTGTCTCCCTTCTGCCCTCAGGGCCCCTCTACCTTGTCCTACTTTGCCCTACACCTCCCTTATTACTCCCACCCACTTCTCTCCATCAAGCCTTTAGATCTTCCAGCACGTTCCTGCCTGTGCCTGTTTCACAGGCTCTTGCCGTCTTAGCAGATGCGTTTATAGCATTCATGAGTTCAAGTCCACATGGGCTTAGAGCACCCCCAAGTCGAGGGATCCTTTTGCCTTTGTGTTCACTTTTGACTTTCCTATACTTTGGCTTTTGTAAGGTTGCTAAGCCATTGAATAACAGCTGAGGTCCTTTGCCTCTTCACTTAGCTGTTATATCCCGTGTTGGATAATAAAGGAACATCTCTGTGACTATCGTTACTTTTAAAGATTTGGAAAGCATTTCAGAGATTTTCATCATGGCACCATTGAAAGGTGTTGCTGTGTACCAAAATCTCTTTACTGATGACAGGAGAATGGCTTGGTCAATGTCATCCTCATTACTGGTATTTTTTTCTCCTTTGGTTAAATAAATATTACTGTAAATTGAACCAAATTTTTCCTCATTTGTTATGGTTTTACTGCTCTCCATGAAAATTTTATAAGCTTACAGGACACATTTATGCCAAGGAAGGATTCTTTAGCGAAGACCTAATATTGTTGGCTTTCCCTCTGTTCGTAGTCTACGTCAGCCCCATCGGTAGGGAGTCAGTGGGAGAAAAAGTATTAATGGGGACAGCTACTAGAAAAACATATCCTATTGACTCATTACATACATAGTTGAGTTGGTCTTTTTATAAAACTGTACTTTACAAGTAGGTCCAACACTCGTTATGCAATATCCTGAGTGCTCTAGGGCTTTGGAAGAAGGTGCTTTAAAGCAGAGCAGGGGAAATGGTTCTTAAGTAAGAATTCCCTTTCTCAGATGGACCTGTGTTTTATTGGAGTACGATGGATACTGCAGTAGTTCTGACTTTATAAGTTCACTAGTAAACGGTGTGTTAGGACATACCCCACCTCACTCGGTGACTGACTCGGTTTTCCCCACCTGAGCTGGGTAGGGAAGAGGTCGTGAGAAGTTTAGTCTCTCCTGGCGTGTGGGGACCTTCATTCCAGTCATCACCGACGCTACAGTGTATCACGGCCACTCCTGAACCCCAGGTTGATAAGGGGGTCTATAGATGGTTTTACCTGCCTATTGACATGATTTCTAAATTTTTTTTAATGTTTATTTATTTTTGAGAGAGAGAGACAGAGACAGAGACAGGGTGCAAGCAGGGGAGGGGCAGAGAGCGAGGGAGACACAGAATCAGAGGCAGGCTCCAGGCTCCGAGCTCCGAGCCGTCAGCCCAGAGCCCGAAGGGGGAGCTCGAACCCACGAACCGTGAGATCATGACCTGAGTCGAAGTCAGACGCTTAACCGACTGAGCCACTCAGGCGCCCCGACACTATGGGATCCCAAACCGAGAAGATTGAAAGGCCAGGTGGAGAGCAAGGAGATGCCGTAGGCTGCCAGGCTGTGGCTTGCAGAGAACTTTTCAAAGACAACAGATAGTTAATACATGCCAAGAGGTGACTTCAGCAGTTCTCTCTGAAAGTTCTGCCAGAAGCAATTTCCCTAAAATAATTTTGTAACCGTTCTTACAGTTAAAAGGTTATACAGGAATAAGCAACATAT
This sequence comes from Paguma larvata, assembly GCA_030068075.1. Classification (NCBI taxonomy): domain Eukaryota; kingdom Metazoa; phylum Chordata; class Mammalia; order Carnivora; family Viverridae; genus Paguma; species Paguma larvata. The sequence goes on from CM057840.1 coordinate 20,375,953, forward strand.
ATCTCATTATAGGTCTCAGAAAGATAGTATTACTACTTTGATGAAGGAGTTGAGAATCCAGGAGCCTCTTTGAGTCCCTTAGTATTTGCTGAAAATTCAGACATTCAATTTTCTGGGCCAGGACTCCATGGCAGTCTAGATAGAGCTCCCCAAACAAATCCGCTTTTCCTGGGGGGGCCTCCCTAGCACCCTCCCCAGCCCTGCCTTGAGATCTCAGGTCTCAGACCAGATCCTGTCTCTGACCCTTTTCTGACCATCAGAGCAGCCCCCCCCCTTGCACTTCCATGAGTGCCTGTTTGTTGTTTCTTTCTGTATTAGTTTGGATTTTCATTAATGTATTTTTTGTCACCCCACCCAATGATAAGATCTGTCATGCCCCCTGGGCATGTATCATGCTACGTGAGTGGCTGTTAGTTGGTTGACAGCTGGTCATTGGTCTGAGGCTTAGAACTTTTCTCTGCGAAGATCTTGCTCCCACTCAAAACTCTCTTTAACCAGATGAGGAAGTAGAGTGCGGGGTGAGAAAAGAGAGTGGGGACTTTTAAATTCGTGTGTTGGCCAAGATTAAGGCATCTAACCTTTCTTCCTCACTCAGATAATTTATTAAACAAACATTTGCTTTTGTTGATGACGCTTCATGTCATCTGTGCCTGGCACCCGAGAGATGCTGGAGAGAGAGATAAAAAGGCCTCCTCAGACCAGCGTGCGAAAATGACATGCCAACATGTGATATGTGGTAAACAGACACTGCTTTGCGAGATGAGGGAAGAAAGCAGCCGATTCTCCCTAGAGGTGGGCCGACTGTGATCGTGTACCCTGGTTTCCCTGGGACAGCCCTGGCCTATGCCTGATGTTCAACATAGGTCTTTTTTTTTTTTTGAGAGAGAGGGGGCACAATTGAACAAGGGGCACAGAGAGAGAATCCCATGGGGACAGAGAGAGAGAGGGAGAGAGAGGGAGAAGTGGGGCTCACCTAAAGTGGGGCTTGAGCTCACCTGATGTGGGACTCGAGCTCACAAACCATGAGATCATGACCTGGGTGGAAGACAGATGCTTAGTGACTGAGCCACCCAGGCACCCTCAACATAGGTCTTAATATATCCCTTTGGCCCTCCAAAGTCTCCCAGTTTTTACTCCCACACAGTGCTCCTAGGCAGTAAATTGTGTGATTCCCCAACATAGAGAAGGCTTCACGGCTGGAATGACACTCAAAACCTACACAAGAGCCCTCTAGGGCATTGTTTACATTTCTCAAACTATGGAGGGCGGCTAACATCGGCTTTCTCGCTGTTTTTTTCACACTACTGTGGATTCATAGACTAGGTCACAGACTGGCAGATGGGGACAAAGGGGTTTATGGGCAAAGGGAAGACGAAGTAGGGTATTTCGGGCAGAAGACCTGCCATGCATGATGTGGAGACATATGGATGTAGGTCCTCATGGCTGGGCTTTCCACGCGTGACAGAGCACAGTGGGAGATGAGGCTGTGGTGCCTCAGCCTCATGGTAGAGAGTTTGGACTTACTGCCCAAAATACGAGCAGTGAGAAGCATTGAAAGATTGTAAACAGGGGCGAGACATCATTTGCATGATAGATAGTTTCTTCCAAGTGTGGGTAAGAGACTAGAGGGGACCAGACTGGAGTCAGAGTAAGGGAACTCGGGCCCTCACTGGGTGAGAGCTGATGGCACTGAATTAAGGCCTGAAAACGGAAAAGAAGGACAGTCAGGAAAGGTATTTAGGAAGCAAGATTGGTGTGACCTGGTGACAAATTGGGACTGGACAATGAAGAAAGGGGTAAAGCATAATTGCAAAATTTCTGGCTGGATCGTTCTGTTTGCTGAAATGAGGAATTCATGCCTTAAGAAGAAAGATTATTAACTCAGTTTGGAATATGCTGAGTTTTAGGTGCTTGTATTCTTTTAGATGGAGATATACTGACATTCTGGTTTAGATTTCAGAGGAATTGGGACAGAATTATGGGTTTTATCTCAGTCATCATTTCTTAGGGAATTATTCCCTGGCCTCCATGATGAAATTAGATCCCTCTCTTTTTTTTTAAAGTAATTTATTTATTTTGAGAGAGAGAAAGAAGGGGAAGGAGCCTGTATGAGTGGGGGAGAGGCAAAAAGAGAGGGAGAGAGAGAATTCCAGCTCCCTGTTGTCAGCATAGAGCCCGACATGGGACTCGATCGCAAGAACCATGAGATCATGACCTGAGCTGAAATCAAGAGTCAGACACTTACCTGACGAAGCTACCAGGGGCCCCACCTCTATTCTGTCTTCTAACTGCACTATACACCTTGCCTGTATATACTTACCACTATCTTTCTGATTCTTCAAATATTGGTTACCGATCTCCATCCCCCAAGGGTAAGGCCCATGAAGGTAAAAGTATATCTGCTTGCAACTCTCTTGTATCCCCAGCTACCACCCAGTTGGGGCCTAGCAGGTATTTGTGGAATGAATGAATGAATGAATGAATGAGTAAATGGACGAATGAGAGAATTTTTGGAAATTTGGTAGTTGGAGCTCTGTGGCTTGGCATGAGATTGCCCAGGGAAAGTAAGTAGAAGGAAACGCCAATCTTTAGGGCTGTGGATGGAAAAGGAGAATGAAAGAGAACGAACAGAACAAGCCCTCAGAGAGGTAGGAGAAGAGAGGGGAGACTGAGAATCAGCATGTGGTCAGAATGGTCCCCCGAAGAAGCAAAACACTAAAACACTATCGAAGCGGTTTTCTCAGAATTTGTAATTCTGTTACTAAATAGAGTGGAAATGTTTACCTTATGGGAGAAGTCAAGATACGGGTACTTAGCATTGTAATATCATGTTAGCTTGTGCTGCATGCAAAGTTTGCTGTTTTATCACTTTGGTCATTTTACATGTTGGGATTCTGGGGTTCGCTTTACATAATTTACACCGGCATCCGATATACTAAAAATTTGAGGCCATGTTTTGGGAGGATGATGAAAGAGCGCAGCGTCGAATCATTGTGAATTTGTGAGTGTGCATATTGATTTAAGGGGGTTCAAATACTTGAGTGTTTACATTCCACTAGATGAGGAACGATTAACAGTTAAAGACGCATTAAGTTATAACATTGTAACAAAGGGTGGCTAATTGTTTGATTCTAGGAGCCACGAGTAGCAATGCCATTAAATCTTCATCTTATAAATAAAAGACTCTTATTGTGGGCTATGATTTTTACTTGTTTTCAGTCTCCACTAAGAGACTCGGGGCAGAGACGGGGGAGGGGTCATAGGGTACTGGAAAGAAGGAGCGCTTCGAATTCAGCACACTCTATCCCAGTTCTACCACGCCTTGACTCTAGCTTCATGATCTTGAATAACAATGGTAATAATCGACAATAGTAATAATAAAAGTGGACATGTATGGAGTAGCTCACTCTGTGCCAGAGTACTGTGCTAAGTACATTATATGCATTAATGTACTTCTTCTTTAATGCTTGCAACAGCCTTATGAGGAACTGCCTACCGTTACCTCTACTTTGGGGATAAGGAAGATGAGAGTCAGGGACTTTCTTTATTTCTTTATTTTAATTTTTAATTAGAGAGAGAGAGAGTGCATGCGAGCAGGGGAGAGGGGTGGAGGGAGAAAGCGAGAGAATCCCAAGCAGGCTCTATGCTCAGTGTGGATCCCCATAGTGGGGCTCGATCTCAGGACTGCAAGGATCTGAGCCAAAATCAACAGGCAGATGCTTAACTTTTTTTCTTTCAGTACAACCACGATATGATTATCATGCCTAACATATTTTAACAGTAATTCTTTAATATCAGATATCTAATCAGAAAGCAAATGTTCCTGATTGGTCCATAATTTATTCATTTTTAATCAGGCTCCATGCCCAGGGTAGGGCTTGAACTCATGAGCCTGAGATTAAGAGTCACATGCTCTACTGACTGAACCAGCCTGGTGCCCCCATAATTTTTTTGAATGATTAATTTGTTACATTCAGGATTCGAACAATTTTCACCCCCGAAAGATGCATGTATCTTTTACTTCTTCTTCTTCTTTTTCTTTAAATGTTTATTTATTTTTGAGAGAGAGAGAGAGCATGAGCATGAGCAGGGGAGGGGCAGAGAGAGACGGAGACACAGAATCTGAAGCAGCCTCCAAGCTCTGAGCTGTCAGCACAGAGCCTGACACAGGGCTTGATCCCGTGGACGTCGAGATTGTGGCCTGAGCTGAAGCTGGATGCTCAACCAACTGAGCCACCCAGGCGCCCCAAAGACACATGTATATTTATCGATAGACTCCCTTTTTCTATTTTTCCCTCTTCTGCTTTCCTGGCAGTTTTATTTGTGGAAGCAGCTGGGGTTGTTCTATAGGAGTTCCTGCATTCTGTAGTTTGCTGATTGCATCTTCTCCCGTGGTGCTCTTCACTTTATTTTTCTGTTTCTCCTATTTCCTATAAACCGGTAGTTTGATCTAGACTGGAAGCTCGATCAGATAGTTTGGCAAGAGGACATCACAGGAAGTGTGATGCGCTTCCTGTTACAGTGTTTCAGGAGGCACACGTGTCTTCTTGTTTCTTCTTTTATAAAGTCAGTGGATTTCGGTATTGTGGGCCTGACGGCTCCCTTATAAAGTTTCCCCATCAAAAACCATTGATGGTCATCATTTAGATACATCGTTTCAGTAAAGGTTGTAAAGTGATGATATTTGCCTTTTGTTCTACATTTGTTAGCTGGAGTTTTCCTGTCAAGAAGAAACGAACCTCATCAGTTATTTGCTTACCTCACAGTACAGCTTATATAGGAAAATTAATGCTTGATTTTATTCCCTCCCTTTAAATAAAGCAGAATCATACCTTGATTTTATAGGAGAAGGCCAAAGATTTTTTTTTTAAGTATTCTGAACTCATGGACTTTAACACAGTTTATGGGTTTCAATCCCTTGCAGTTATTTCCTTCCAAGTTCGGATTATCTTTGGCACATGGAAGACTCTTTAAATTGGCTTCTGAATTTTTTTGACATGGCTGTCGTGGTCTTTGGTGATAGTTTTACTTTCTAGTATAACAAGATATGTCAGAACTCTCTGGTACTTTTTCTATTTCAGATCGCTTTCAGTGGTAGATGGTATTTAGAGACCACAGTCCAGGTGTTAGGAGTTCTCATTACATCTGGGCAGGTCATTGCTCAATGGATAGAGTTAGGAAGATATACACATGTGTATGTATAGGAATGTGTTTGTGTATATGTGTGTATGTGTGACATGCCATGTTATTTCTGTTTAAAAAGGTAGCATGTTATAGTTCTTCACTTTGCTTTTATACTATATTTTAATACTATAATTTAGAGTCACTCTGGAGCCATATATAAAGTTTTCATTGTATTTTACAACTGCGGAGACTCTGTTGTGTAAAAATACCAAACTTTATTCATTTGGATATACGGTTATTCTGGTCTTTTTGCTCTTACATTGTAGTAAGGATGATTGTTTTTCTTGGTGGAGGTTTATTTGCAAATCAAACAAAGCCTGGACTAAAACATTATTTTTCCTTAACTAAACGGATAGGTGAATGGACAGTGCTGGCAGTTTCTTCCCCAGTTTATTATTTCTCTTTTATCTCTGATTATTTTTTTAATTTTTATTTTTTAAAAAGTTTTTTATTCAAGTAATCTCTATACTCAACATGGGCCTTGAACTCATGACCTTGAAATTAAGAGTCACCTGCTCTTCCGACTGAGCCAGCCATGCATCCCAGACTATGCGTGTTTTTTTTTCTTTTATGTTTATTTTTGAGAGAGAGCCCACGTGCCAGAAGAGGGGGCACAGAGAGAGAGGGGGACAGAGGATCCAAATGCTGCCAGCAGTGAGCCTGATATGAGGTTCGAACTCATGAACCGTGAGATAATGACCTGAGCTGAAATTGGACTGCGGCCGACTGAGCCACCCAGGCGCTACAGATTATGTTTTTTTTAAATGTAAATTTTTTTCTTTGATGTAGTCAGTTTTATTAGTCTTTCTTTCATTGCCTCTTGGTTTTGAATGATGATGTAGAAAAAAAATTTCTTTCTAGAAGCCACGTATGTACATTTTTAGTAGCCACATTAAAGAAAGTTAAAAAAAACAGGTGAAATGAATTTAATAATATATTTTATTTAATCCAATATATCAAAAATATTTTCACTTCAATAACTAATCAGTATTTTTAAATTATTAATGAGAGGGAGGGAGGCAAACCACAAGAGACTCTTAAATACAGAGAACAAACCAAGGGTGGATGGAGGGTGGGAGAGGGGAAAGTGGGTGACTGGGCATTGAGGAGGGCACTTGTTGGGATGAGCACGGGGGGTTGTATGTAAGCCAATTTGATAGTAAATTATATTCATAAAAAATAAATAAGTTATTAATGAGATATTTTACATTTCTTTCCATGCCAAATTTTCTTTTTCTTTTTTTTTTTAACATTTATTTATTTTTGAGAGACATAGAGACAGAACGTGAGCAGGGGAAGGACAGAGAGAGAGGGAGACACAGAATCCGAAGCAGGCTCCAGGCTCTGAGCCATCAGCACAGAGCCCGACGCAGGGCTCGAACTCACAGGCCATGAGATCGTGACCTGAGCTGAAGTCGGCTGCTTAACCGACTGAGCCACCCAGGCGCCCCATCCATGCTAAATTTTCAAGAACTGACGTGTGTTTCTTACCATTGCACACTTCAATTTGGTCCCTAAAGTTTCATAATAAATACTTGATTTAGACTTCCTAAAATATGCTTTTGAAAAAGTAAATTCACATAAACGGGTCGTTCCAAGTGTACATGAAAATTTTCCAATAACTGAGTTAAGTATTTTAAAGTTTCAATTTAAGTTAATTAAAATAGATTAAAACTGCCAGTTTAGTTCCTCAGTCACACTTAACCACATTCCAAGTGCTTAGTAGCCACTCGTGGGCAATGACTACCCTGTCGGACACCCATATTTTCTTTTAGTACTTGTGCAGTTTTATCGTTAACATTTAAGTCTGGGACAACCTTTTTGGGATTTATTTTGTTGTATGGGGAATGGATCTAATTTTTTCTTTTCCCACATGGGAAAATCTAGATATCTAGATCTCAAAAACCACTTATTAAAAGTCCCATCTTTTCCCCACTGATTTGAGATGTGCCCCTATCATACACTTAATTTTCATAAGTATTTAATTGGCTGTCTTTCTGCATTTTCTATTCTGTTCAATTCATCCATCCCTTCATGTTCTAGTACCCTACTGCTTTACTCATAGAGGTGGTTTAATAGGTTTTAACATGAAAACCGGGATGAGATACCATTTCATACCTACCAGGTTGGTAAATGTCACCGTCAGTCACGACACAAGGATATGGAGCAGGGGGAGGATGCACTTGGTGCTGGTGACGGAATAAACCTGGTGTGATGATTTTGGAAAGAAGTTTGGAATATCGTGTAGAATGGTCCCCTGAGCCTCTTAGTCTTTAGGGTAGCAGAGCGAGTTACAGGCCCGGAGTGGGAACAGTTTTGTCTCATAGCTTTAGTTTATCATTCTGAGATGATAGTTTATATAAGTAGCGTTGTCAAGAAGCTTGGGAAGCACGGCCTCAGAGAAACTCTTACACACCTGCAGGAATGCTCACAGCAGTGCTAGTCAGGACAGCGAAATACCGAAATATGTCTATAGGCCTATTCACTGTTTATTGAAGAAGGAAATTGTGATACATTTATCATAAACAGCAGTGAGGGTAGCCGATCACTGCGCGTATCAACAGGGAAGAATCTCATAAGCATGATATTGAGTGGAAAAGCAAGACAGAAGATGATACGGCATGATTCCATTCATGTACAATTCCAAAAATGCTAAACTAAAGCAATACGTTGTTTCAGGATCGACTCCCATATGGGAAGATTGTAAAGAAAAGCAAGGGAGCAGTGATTACTTTTGGGGGGGGGTGAGAGATAGTGTGGGATTTGGAACGGCTCCACCCGGGACTTCAGAGGTCCTTGTCGGTTCTACAGGTAGGTAACAGAGACGCTCATTTTGCTTTTATACGTTGAATTGTACATGTGTTATTCGATTTTTTCATAACAAAACAAAAGGAAAACAACAGCAAAATCCAGACCCAGGAATAGGCTAGATTACTCAGAGCTCCAGTAATTAAAAAAGACTTGAGAAAAGCTTCTGTTAGATATGAAACACTTGGCTTTTTTCATTCTTATTTAGTGACAATGATTTTTTTCTTTTTTTTTAAGACAGAGATTTGCTTTTCGTGTCTGGGTCAGGAAGCAAGTAACGTGTTCTTATGTTCTTGTGTGTTATACATACATGAGTGATTGTTCTATCCCCAGGCACAACTCCGGACAGAGTCATGGGTTCTTTGACACTTAAGTCATTTTTTTAACCAGTTATGCAAACTATCATCATGGCCAATGCTAAACGTTATTCAGAGAGAGATGATTTTTGAAAGGACAACATCATAAATAGGAAATATTTTTTAAGCACATGCTATATGCCAGGTACCCGTGAAGAATTACTTCATATGGACTTCATGTTACTGATGTATAAACTGACACACAGAAAATTACATGGTGTCAAACAGTCAACAGGAAGTACATGATGGAGTTTTCATGAAGGTTCATCTGGCCACAAAGCCCATGTTCCCAACTTCTGTTCCAGAGTATCTTTTTAAGAACTTCAGATGCTAATCTATCCTTTTGCTCAAAGGCGACCCATCCCAAAAAAGTTAGTATTTTTTTAAAAAAATTTTTTTAACATTTATTTATTTTTGAGAGACATAGAGACAGAGTATGAGCAGGGGAAGGGCAGAGAGAGAGGGAGACACAGAATCTGAAGAAGCAGGCTCCAGGCTCTGAGCCGTCAGCACAGAGCCCGACGCGGGGCTCGAACTCACAGACCGCGAGATCATGACCTGAGCCGAAGTCGGCCACTTAACCGACTGAGCCACCCAGGCGCCCCTGTATTTTTAAACCCTTAAAATTTCAGAGAGGAAAACCTTGAATCCATTGTGACAGCTCTCCGCAATGTCTATGTGGATTTTTAACATCCGTTAAAGTTTGTTTCTCCTCAGTAGCATTGAGCAGTTGCTCTCTCCCCGTCTGTGATGTGTCCTTTCAGAGACTTGGTGGCCTTAAAGGGTTTGACTGAGCAATGGGACACCTGCTGGGCTGGTTTCTGTTTGTTTTCTGATTTGAAGCCTCTGCTAGTTTTCCATTTTTAAGATTAGACTGCACCCCAAACCTGTCTTGACTATGCCTGTGCGAAACCTTTGCAGCCCATCTCTCCTTCTGAGACTGGGATTGAGATTTTATGTATCTAGATCTTCAACTTGTCGAAATTTTAAAACCTTTTCTCCCCCTTGGTTTTGCCTTAGGGGTCCCAAGTTGTGATGTCAGCAAAGGAAGCTCAGTCTTTAGTGTTTTATCTGAGTCATCGTTTGGCACGGTCTCATCAGACCCAGTGCTAATAATTATTATTATGTCTTGAAGTTTGCCTTCAGAATCCCCCCATTGCTACAACCTCTTCTCTGCACTGGTATTTTCGTGAGCAAACACAGCTGACGAAGGGGATAGGGTGGGAAGGAACATTCAAATGAACATTTGGTTGCTAGGGAACCTGGCTTACTCAGGAATTGTGACTTCCCGAAGTGATGTAGACGAAGACGACGTTATGGCCGAGCTACTTGGGAACTCTGTCCTCTTTAGGGTAGTGTGCCTTCAGCTTTGGAGCTGACTGTTGCTCCCACGGCTGCTCGGCTTCTTTCCGGGAGGGCTGTTAGACTTGCTGTCTCTTGGGAGTGTAGGTGGTGAAAAACTATTTTTCTAATCAAAACGAGAAGGTCCGTGTAAAGTGAAGATGGCGACTCCCCAGCTCATCTCGTGAGCTGTAGATGTGCGTGTGCCTCTCCAAGCCCTAGGAGGATAGTTTTTTATAATACGGAAGCTGTCTTTACATCTTTCTTTTATTTTCATTATATTTGAGTCTCTACCAAGTTTGCTTTAGCTTCTAATGTCAAGAAACATACGTTGCCTTCGTAAGGTCTCAAATGAGAGTTTTGTGATTCTCTGTGTGAAGATAAAATCCCTTGCAGGTGTTTTGATTTTACGTTTTTATTATAATATCTCAAACTAACCCAAGTTTCAAAGGAACTGGATGGAACTAAATAAACCCGCATGATTAGCAAGAAAGTAAAATGATGTATCCAGAAATGAAATGCATGTGAGATTCATATTGTTTTCTCTTACTTGTTTAGATCTTGTAATAATGATTTTGAGGGTTCTTCTTTGGCATGTCTGGTGTTTTCACTATAAGCATTGTTGCTGCGAGCATTTTCACTGCAAACATTTTTGCCCAATACTTGGCCGTAAGGAAGTTGTGCCGTAAAAGAATCACATACAAAAAAAGAGGGACACTCATTAAAAAGGACATAACAAAACCTAAAAAATGAGCAACAAAATTAGAAAGACTTTACCGCAAGATACAAAATGCTTGAATACACTCAGAACGTACAGTACCGACTCATGGCATGTACAGTACTGCACCAATAACTGATTTTTTTATTTTTGGTTACTTATACTTATGTCCTTATCTCCAAAGTCTTTCATACATAATTTCTTTTTTGCTTGTTGATTTATAGTCTCATTTAGTATCACATTTTTCCTTTTTTTTTGCTAATATGACTTCCTTTGTTAAGTTACGTGTCTGTTTCCAAATACTAGGATGTATATATGTAAATGAGCTTTGTTGTACCATGTGATGAAAACCCACACTGTCTGTGCTAGGCGTCTTGTCCCATGTCCGCTGATAGAGGTTACAAAGTTCCATGGGAAATGTGTATTCAAAACTCTGTGCCGCTGTTTAGACCACAGTGAGGGTTAAGGTTTATATAATATAGAAATGGGAGTACTGCATCAATGGAGAAATGAAACCACACTGTCAACCAGTTGATGAAATCAACAGATTGTCCAACCACACGGTCAACCAGTTATTTTTTTTAATTTTTTACACAGAAGTGCCTTACGGCCAGTTGGCTGTGCAGCAAAAATGCTTGCGTCAAAGGTGTATACAGCCAAGGACTCTTCTTTGGATCTTACGTGTTGTCCATCAAAAAGGTGGGATTAGAGTGAGGGTTGAGGGGTAATGCCCTTAGAAAAGAAGAAAAAGAAGCACTGGTATTTATGCTCAAGTGTTGTGTAGAACGTGTGGCAGGCCATTTGTTAAATGACACAGAGGATCTCAGAATTCCAAGGGACAGACAGCGAAGACAGTTCAGTTGACACTGCTTGTCTTCTCCACACATCTCCACACATCCTGAAGCCAAGCTTGTCATGGACAGAAATACAGTCCACGGCCATACCACCCCGAACGTGTCCCATCTCACCTCATCTTGGAAGCTAAGCAGGGTCGGGCCAGGTTAGTACTTGGATGGGAGACTGCCTGGGCATACAGAAATGTACTCAAACTGTACTTGGCTGATTGCTCCTTTAAAGGACCGCCGAGGAAGGGCGTGAGCCTGCCTCTGTTACGTTGTGCTTCAGCGGGCCAGCTGCGTGCGTGTGAAAGAGTAAGGGAAGAGATGAAGTGGATTTTTCCCCTCGCCACCCTACTCCCTACCCCCTTTTCTTTATGCAGTTGAGTCTTTGGTGTGGAACTATGACTATAATACGTACCTATAGTGAGTGAGAAAAATTAAATAGGTACCTAAATGGTATTTCCCATAATTGAATGGATATACAACCACATGTGGTAACATTTAATATGAAAAACTCAGAAAATCTCTCAGGTGAGATTTTCTTTCTAAGCTAAACAAAGCTTCTCCCATGGGTCACATCCTGTCTCCGCCACCTCCACTTAGTGCAGTGTGTGCGTCTATTAAACACATGCGTGCACAGTCGTTCAGAATTCCACAAATGCCGTTTTCCCTCTGAAGTCAATAAAATACATCAGCTCAGGTTATTTCAATAGTTTTTTTTTTTTTTTAAGTGTACTTATTTGGAGAGAGAAAGCATGTGTGAGAGAGCAAGTGAAGGAGGGGCAGAGAGAGAGGGAGAGAGAGGATCCCAAGCAGGCTCCGCACTGTCAGCCTAGAGCCTCATGTGGGGCTCTGTCTCACAAACCCGCGAGATCACGACCTGAGCCGAAATCAAGAGTCGGATGCTTAACCGACTGTGCCGCCCAGGTGCCCCTCGATAGGTCTTATATATCTCTTACCCGCTTACCTTTGAAGCATAGTGGGGTTTTTTTTGGTTTTCTTTTCTTTTCTTTTCTTTTCTTTTTTTTTCTTTTCGGGCAGTAAGGAGGGACCGGGGCATTTAAGGAAATGTGCCAAGTCTCTAGCAAATCGTTGGTGGCAGTTGGGATGCCAGATGAACCTTATGTTTGATGTGGGTGTTTATCTTTTTTATCACATGTAAAGAAGTCTAAAATAAAATGTTACATATCTTCATTGCGCTGGTGGTCATGGTGAGGTCATGACGAAGTCGTGGCGAAGAAGACCCAGGGTCTGGTTCATGCATTGCGTGGGCTTAGGGAGTCCAGTCGGATGTGCTGATGGATGTCGGATGGAGAAGGGGGTCGTGACCTTCAACTCTCAGGGGTTAGAAACCATCAGGTGACCTGTGAGGAGTCTGGGTTCTCATTTTCACGTTTTACTGACCTGGCTCTACCTTTGTTACCTGAGATGATCATCACAAGAAAGAACAGCAGTTGGAGAATTAATTACTCAATGATAATTATACTGAGATTGGGCAGGTAAGAATGAGAAAAGTGTCCTAAATAGAAATTGTAGCCATTCAGTATTTCCTTGCTGAGTAAGTAGATGACTCAGTGCACTTGGTAATACATTAAACTTGCTCTATTAAAACTGGAAAGTGTGTGTTAATATTATAACATCGCAGAGGGCAATGGTTTATTTTTGTTGGTGGCAGTGTATTTGCCAGTCAGACATAAAGCTTGAATTGAAACGTTATTTTTCATTACCTGGATGGACAGCTGAATGAGCAGAGGAGGGGAGTGTGTTCGTTGTGCAGTAGCAGCCCTGGGTCTGGGTATTTGTGCTTGTTGGCAAACCCTGCCTGCGAAGAGATTTCCTTCTGTGTCTCGACAGTGGGGCCCATTCTATCAGCGGGAAAGCCCTCCTCTGCTGGACTTTTTATTGCCTTTTTTTTTTTTCCCCATTCATCGTTCATTATTTGAGTCCAGATCAACAAAGGGTTATTATTTGGATCATTTGCTCGGGCCCGGAGCTTTGCTGAATTGAGCTATAAGTTAAAATGTTTGTGATCAAGGAGAAATTTTTATCTGCATTAGGTATTTGGGAGGCATAAAGAATCCCAGATAAGCATTAGGAATAGTTGCTGAGCCGCTAACCAGATAGCATGGGAAGGCGTATCCCCCCCAAAGGCTTTACTGTCCTTTGGGGATAGTCTGACCTTTGAAAAAGCTGTTGTAAGCCTGGTCAGGTTTCACCACCTTTTTTTTTTTTTTTGCATCCCAATCTGATGAAGTCTCATGCATAACAAAAATGGCAAATTAGGGTCCTTTTGTTTGGTTCTGACAATGCTCCATCAGAAAATTTTAGAACAAAGTCTGTGCCTTAATCACACAGCTATTCTCACCGTGACCTAGGGTTTGGATATCAGCATTCTTTATATACTAGATTAGGAGGCGTTATTTCAGCTGAGAAAGTGAAATACGGAGAGCCTCCAACATTTCTGTCTTCTATTCAGCTTTTTTTTTTTTTTTCATTCTTACTTGATTTTCAAAGAAAGTTTTTCTTCAACATGTTTTGTAGTGTTGGGATGACCTCAGGCCAGGACTTGGCTCACCTACTTGCTTGTAGTTTCTTCTCTGTCCCAGGGGAGTTTCAGCAGAGGGGCCAGAAATCTGCTCTGTTTGTGTTTTTCAGTGAGTGGGCTCTTATGTTAGAATTGATTCGGATCTTCAGCCTGGATAGAAGGAAATCGCCTCACACTATTGGGGAGGAAGTAAATGAAACGAGGTAGTAACGGAATGTAGGGGGAATGTGGGATGTGGGCTTTAGATGGTGAATGGGGGAGGGGGCACCTGGGTGGCTCAGTCGGTTAAGCATCCGACCTACTTAGCTCAGGTCCTGATCTCACGGTTCGTGAGTTCAAACTCCACATTGGTCTCTCTGCTGTCAGCACAGAGCCTACTTTAGATCCTCTGTCCTCTCTTTCTGCTCCCCCCTCAAAAGTAAATAAACATTAAAAAAAAAAAAAAGATGGTAAATGGAAAGATGGTGGGTATGGTGTAACACAGCCTGCTTTCCAGGTGTCCTACTGGAAGAAAGGGATTCTTCATGGATCTTGGTGAATTAAAGCAAAAAGAATAAAAAGAAAGTGATCTTTTCCAAAGTAACTTAACTCTCTTGGTCATGAATTAATAGTTCTTTATAGACCACCAATTAATAACTCCTTGTGATGTGAGGACTTTGGTCCCCATGGCCTGCCCCTTCTTTATAGCTCACTGTCTACCAAGCACGTTGCCTGGTTCATGGCAGGCCTCGACAAATCATAGAGAATTGAATTAAATGCTATGGTGACTCCAGGGGCTCTGGGTATTCATTGTTTCATTTCCCTTCCCCGCGGGCTGCTGAGTAATACCTTACTGCTTCCAAGCTATGGTCTCAGTTGGCTTTGCTCTTATTTATGCCCTTTCTCGAGCAGCGCTACAGAGGAGCTACCACAGAAAAGAATCAAAACATTTACATAAATTTGTATAATGTCAGGGAAAGACATATAGCAGAATGGGGATAAAGTATGAAAGATTGGCAAACTTATGAACTAAAAGTGATAGACTGTGGAGAAGAAAGGGTAGGGACAGTAGGGACTTTAGTTTTTCAATCAGTGAAATTGAAACGAAGTGTCTGGTTCTTAAATTGTAAAATAATATCTAATAAATATGCTGCAAGATTCTTCTTGAAGAATTTATTGTTCTGGTAGGCAAGAGAAAAGAAAAAGAACTGTAGTAGACAAAACACTTGTGATTAGTTTGCTGATCTAGGAAATACGGCTTTGGAAGCAGTGTCCTGATAATTATGCCTTAATGTTTCAGAAAATCAGAATTTGTCTTGGGGGGAGGAGTTATGCTAAGAAGTTTTTTAGGTGTGTATCTTGGATTTCATACTTTCATCATAGTTTTTGAACATGTTGACTGATTTTGACCAAATTTGCAGCATCACAAGAAATATCTTAGTTTCAGCCTTTGGTTTGGTGGGTAGTGTTGAAATAACAATGAATGCAACAACGAATTTCCAGTGTATTTCTTTTTTTTTTTTAAATTTAATTACAAAAAAGTTTATTTAATTTTGAGAGAGAGATAGAGCATGAGTTGGGGAGGGGCAGAGAGATTGGGAGACACAGAACTGGAAGCAGGCTCCAGGTTCTGAGCTGTCAGCACAGAGCCTGACGCAGGGCTGGAACTCACAAACCACAAGATCATGACCTGAGCCGAAGGCAGACCCTTAACCGACTGAGCCACGCAGGTGCCCCCCTTTCTTTTAAATTTTAGAGAGTAAGAGAGAGTGTGAGTGGGAGAGAGGGGCAGTGGGAGAGAGAGAGAGAATCTTAAGCAGGCTCCATGCTCAGCGTGGAGCCCCGTGCAGGGCTTGATCCCACGACCCTGGGATCATGACCTGAGCAGAAATCAAGAATCAATTGCTCAACCAACTGAGCCACCCGAGCGCCCCCATTTCTGGTGTATTTCTGTACATTGAGATGAGTTATAACAAATTTTATGTGGACACAGGTGGCTAACAGTATATGACAGTATTGAATGAAAACTCGTGGTCAGGTTTCAGGTTTTCTTTTAATATATACTGTGGATTAATTTTATCTGATGTAATAAAAAGTTAATATGCCAAAATATTTTTTCCCCTAAATCTTTGTATCAACTAGAGTTGTTTCTCTCAGGCAGTTCTAAAATCTTATAGAGATACTATAAATGAAATATTTCCATTTTAGAGAAAATGCCCTATTGATTCTCTGTATTTTATTGCCAATAAGCTTTTGGTTTCAATAAACATGGAGACTTAAACATGAATATATGTGCGTTACAGAAAGTTTTTGATTGAATTGCAAGAATCAGTGAGGTCCCATCTAGTGTTTTGGTTTTGGCAAAAACCAGGCTTGGAAAACCTGCTGGCTCTCTAGGCCGTAAGAGGACTCTTCTGCAAATGGATTAGGGAACACTACTCCCTTATTCCTGATTGCAAAATAATCAGGAATATTTATCTACTTTTTCCAGTAAAGTGTGGTTACTGGGCAGCTTTCAAATTAGGGCATGGTAAGTTCAATGCTACCTTTTTCTTCCTTAATTTTTTTTAAATGTTTATTCATTTTTGAGAGAGAGAGACAGAGCAGAGCGTTAGCAGGGGAAGGGCAGAGAGAGAGGGAGACACAGAATCTGAAGCAGGCTCCAGGCTCCAGGCTCCGAGCTGTCAGCACAGAGCCCGATGCAGAGCTTGAACCCACGAACTGTGAGATCATGACCTGAGCCAAAGTCAGACGCTTAACCGACTGAGCCACCCAGGCACCCCATCTTTCTTAACCTTTTTTAATGTTTACTTATTTTTGAGAGGGAGAGACAGAGTGCAAGTCGGGGAGGGGCAGAGAGAGAGGGAGACACAGAAGCCGAAGCAGGCTCCGGGCTCTGAACTGTCAGCACAGAGCCTGATGCGGGGCTTGAACTCACGAACCGGTGAGATCGTGCCCTGAGCCGAAGTTGGACGCTCAACCGACTGAGCCACCCAGGCGCCCCTAATGCTATCTTTTTCTTAAAACCATCATCACTAAAAGTTCTTGGTTATATGAATTTCTTTTTAAATGCCTCATCCTGAGTTTGTTATGAGAGATTGCCAGGTCCTGTATGTTATTTCTGTCACAAGCTAAAATCTCTATTCAGTCCACTAAGCTTGCCTCGCTGTACCGGACCTGGACGCAAGGTTCAGAACTTATGTGATGCTTTCCTGGCGCCAGTCATGTCGATGAGATATCCAATACTATGTAGAGATGAGTGAATATTTAGAAACTATTTGATATGGCTGTTTATCACGAATAAAATTTCAGAGAGAACTGGGATTTAGAGGCTTTATCTCTAGCCTGTCTTCCTTTATTGTAGAATACAGATGACTTTTTAATGGGATGGACCGTGTGTCAAAGATGACATCATTGGGTGCTTTTGATATTTCAGTGTTTTTAGTTATTTTGCTTCCTGATTCTCTATTTTCAATAATCCTGTCAGATAAAACCAGGATTTTCTTAGGAAACAATGAAACCAGGTTTAATTACCACTCAGAAGAAGATAGCACGACCATCCACGGTTAAAACTCAGAGGATGAATCCACCCCTTGGGATTGTCAGCAGGCCAGCGGTGGGTTTTCTTGTTTAAAGGAATGTGTGCTTGAAGATAGAAATGATAGACACAGGGTACCGTGAACGTGTCTGCATGCTTGGGAGCATCCTGACAGGTGGCGAGCGCTCGGGGGAAACCTCGTGCTGGATCAACAATGCTTAGGTACTTATTTGTCTGTTTCCTAAAGAAACACATTAAGAAGGACAAAGAAAGCAGAACAAAAGTGATATACGGATCAAGCAGATGAAGCCAGAAGTGTTAAAATCTAGAAACGTATTCTGTAAGGTGCTGCCTAATTATATTAAAGGTAGTCTGCAAATCTGGCCCTGAGTTTCCCTGCAGCCGTGTAAGAGGAAGAAACATTATCAATGACAAGATTCGGTTATAGGATAAAAATATATCATTGCCTTGCACAAGTGCAATGTTACTGCTGCTCATACAGAGAGAAATTCATACAGAGAGAAATTCATGCAGAGAGAAGAGGACACTGAGTGATGACAGTTCAGGTTTGCTTGGGAAAATCCAGAATTCTTCCTGTGCCTTTTCCAGAGATAATCTAGCTGTTCCTGCAGGTGGGGAGCAATGTAAGACGTTATACTTATGCATCTAGAAGGATTAACTCTTGAGATATTGTCATCCTTAAACCCTGAGAACCAGTGAAAGAAATCTAATCTCTGCTGGTTTTCGTTATCTCTTTGGGGGACGTATGCGATTGGTGTGATCCTGCAGGGTCCGCCACGAGAAGTTTTTAAATTCTTCAGGCGAAGGAGTCATCGGGGCTTCATGCGTGTTTTGATGTATATGTATGTACATGTATGATGAAACGTACGTGGGAGAATTTCTTCAACCATTAGTATTTGTCATCAAAGTCCAGGGGTGATCCCGCCCTCCTGATAAAATTTTTACAGTGTATTTGCAGTCAGGTGTTAAGTATATTTGAACTAAATCTCACAGAATTAACGATGATTAGAGTATGGGAGTGAGTAACTGGTTTGGCTCAGGGTAGACATCCTATATTAGCATTTTAATGGCGTCAGCATTGATTTTCTTTTTAGACTTATAAAACTGTTTGAAGTGTGTAGAATATTTCCTTCTTATTTTGGCCAGCTCCAGAGCTTGGCAATAAATTTCTGAAGGAGCTCCGGTCAGATCTGAGTCACCAGGGAAGTATGTTTCTGAGAAAACACTCAACAACCCAAGGCATTGCATCTGTAGACGTGGTCGACTATCGATCTCATCAACCCCTCGTGTACAGAGAACGCCGTGGAGATCTTGACAAGGGATGGAGGAGATAAAGTCAGAGGATGTGTCTGTTTTGCCTTTACTGCTTTCTCTGCCCTTAAAAATATGGCCCGCGGTGTGCGTGTGTGTCTGGTGGTGGCACTCCTCAGTCTCTTTTTCTACCCATACTTTGCCAAGAGAAGTCAACAGGTAAGGGAAGGATGGAGGGGTCCCAAAGTCAGGGAGGAGGGTCAATGGGAGATCACTCTGCCCATATTTGCATATTTCTCTGAAAAAAAGTCCGCTTGTGTATACGTTACAGCTGCTTGCTCCTTCCTTCCAGGTAATTATGGTGGTCATCGCGTACCCACTTGTGTGGTTATGAATAATAACCGTATACTTACGTACGCACTGAGAGATTTTTGCAATAAATTATGTGACTTGAGAACTGCAGAGTCTACTTATATCTCTTCCTATTCCTACAGCCTTCCACTGGACCCAGAAGTTAATAGATGTTCAATAAATCATATTGAATTAGTTTGATTTTAGACCCTGGGAAAACCATCCTTGGGCTGCTTCTGGAAGAGAAGGCAAACATTATTCAGTGGAATCCTCTAAGCACCGTGATGCTATAGGAATTGGTATGACTGTGGACCCGAAAGCTTGATCCATGTAAACTTGAACTAACTGAAGGAGGCCTGCAGATGTAAAAATTGATATGAGAAAGCTAAACTTGGAAAGCCTAAACCACAAATTTGACAGTAAATGTTCCAATTCCACGGTCTATTTTTATTCTTTTATCTGTCGTTTTACTTAGTGTCTTGGATTGACTTGCTTTTTGTTGATATTATTCCTTTGTCAGAATCTGAGAAAAGTTTCATGATTTAGGAACTAAAATGGACACTTCTTATTCCTAGTTTATCCTCTCTTTTGGCTACCTTTGGATAATTTATGTAACATTTTCTTCTTACCTGTATCAAGGGAGAGCAAAGCATCTTTTCCCCCATTATTTCATTTTTCAGTCTTTCAGATCATTCGTTTTGATAGGTCAGAAGTGCACTTGATGAAGATCAATACTTACTAAACAGTGCCATATGTACGATTTTGTACTCCCGTCTTCTCGGAACATTAATTTTCAAAATGATAAGACATACATTTCTGTGGTTCTCCCTAACCCCCCACCCAGCCATGGCACTGTTTTAGGCATTGAAGATACAGCAGGTGGGCATGACCATCGAGTGAAGTTGGGGGATATCGAATCAGAGATGGGCATGAATGGTGTTCTTATGTATTGAAAGAACACTCCCTGGGAATATAAGAGGCACGACCCCTGCTGTTGGCTTTGCTACTAATTAGGAGTATGATCTTGAAGAAGCGTGTAGCCTCTTTGGACCTGTTTTGCTTATGACTTACAGTCTGGACGAGCTTTCAAACTTCAGTGCACATCAGAAGGACCTAGGAAGCTCATTGAAATCACAGTTCTTGGACGTTACCAACGGATCAGCTGTTACAGTAGGTCTGGGATGGAGCCCAGGAATTTGCTTCTTTCGCGTGGTCTGTTCTGATGGACGTGGACTGTGGGCCATGCCGTCAAAAACATCTGTGTTTTCCAAACCATGGGAGGTGACCCATTAATGAGTCATGAAATCAATCTAGTAGATTTCGAAAAGCCTTTTAAAAATGAAATAGAAGAGACGATATCAGAGGCATCTTGGAGCAAAGGTAAGTAACATGAGAAAGCCACCATCTACATTTTTAAGGGTTTATTAGAATAGCACCCCACATTCAGGCAAGCAGAAGACTGTTATACCTGCCCTCTCTGCTAATTGACTTGAACGTGGGAATAGGAGACTTGGAGTTCATCTTCTTCCTGCAGCATTGATTATTTCAAGACAGTGAATCGACCCGAGGTGGAGGTTTCAGTACTGAATACCACCCCAGCTGCCCCAGGGTGAAAGTGGTGACTCCACTGTTGGCAGAGAAAACCTTTTCTTGCTATTTTAACACAGAGGAAGAGGATCTTTTCTAAGTCTTCTCCTCAGGAGTAGAGTAAGAAGCCTTGTTCCCTTCCACTTACTGAAAACAACTTGGGTAACATAAAATAACAGTCTCAGGCCAAACAGATTGCTAAGATAAACTCCATCTTCGCAGTCACAAAATCATCCTCTTAAAGAGACGATTTATTCACTGATCTAGATGGTTATATTCTTGGCCAACTGAACATTTCTCTCCCTTTGCTAGTATTTGCTCAATAAATACCTTTTGGATGAATGCTCGCTAAAGCCACTGCAATTCTAAGATGCAAAGAAGATTTTTCTTTCATTCACTTGATCATTTGCTCCTTGAGTTTAGAATCATGTATTGTAATCTTTTTTGCTGTCACAGCGAATGATTTAAATTTATGAGAATGATGGTAGTACAGGAGAGGATTTTGTGAAAATGAATCAAGATGTTAAATCAGGAGGCGGTTGGCAGAAATTATTCATATAGTGTATTGCGTGTGCTCACGCGTGTGTCCAAATGGGAAAAACTGTCTTCAGAGCAGCTTTTGGTTCTTTTTGTACTAATTTTAAAGAGCTCACCGTTGTTAAACAGCAAACAAACACTAAGAGTATCCGTCACCAAGCAGTCTTTTGAACTTTTTTTGAATTTGCCTTCAGAGTCTAGTGATGGTTCTCGTAGGAAAGCCAGTTTTATTACGTCAATGGTCACACCTCATGTTTATGAAAAACAGTATTACTCAGCATGATTACCTACGTTATTTGATGCGCCTGGCTCTGAAGGCCCGTTGGCTGCTTCCCAGAATCAAGTACATCTTCAGAGAGTGACGGTTTCCTGTCACTGAGCTATTGAAATGGAGACAGCTCAGAAAGAGGAGTATCAAACATATTTGAGCAGCCTTCTTCACCGTGTTACTGGAAGAAGTGCTAGTTTCTAAAGGTGACCACTCCAAAGGCCTATACTCTTAAGTGTAAACTTTTTCCAGCATTTGTTTTTAAAATAACACTTGGTGATATTTACTCCATATTGATTGGCAAGTTGCCAGTGAAGAAGGATCCAGACAAGAGAGACCGGAATTGGGCCAGTTGACCAGTGACAAGAGCACGAATGGGCCTTATGTATGATTCCTTCAAGAAACAAAAGAAAGTCACTTCTTTTTTTGTTTGTTTGTGTTTGGTTTTGTTTTTTTTTAGCTGAAGGCTGGTATTCCAGTTGATCTGTATTCTACCTTCATGGTTGGGGCTCAGCTGAAAGCATGGTGCTTGACAGCAAGACAGAAGGGTGATACCTAGGCAAGGCAGGGCATGCCGCATGCTGGGTAGATCACTGTCAGAGCCCTTTTCAGTGAAAAGAAAAGCTGCGTCTAAAGAATATGGCCTTTGCTAGCATAAGGAAGAACAGTCAAAATTTAGAGCTGCTTCCATAGCGACAATGCTATTTTTCAAGTACAGTTAGAGCCTAGGTACGCCCCTCCCCCAAAGGCATCCTTGCATCGAGACAGCTCTCAGAGGGGTTATGGAATACTCACGAAGGCTTTTAATTAAAAATTTTTTTCCTAGGGACTGCCTGCATGTTTTACATTACTAATAAAGTAAAAATTTCTGCAAATAATAGACCTGAAAAATTAAGACTTTAGATTGCTGTCTTGATTAAAACAGTTTAAGCAGGGATTTTAAATTTGGAGTTTTTAACAATTATCACAAAAGGAATTCTTGGCATTTATGTGTAATCCAATTTTAGATATTGAACTCACAGTTCAGAATTATCGAGTAAAAGAAAAACGTCAGTTCTCCATGTGATACTTTGAAGTTTCAGACAGTTCATCTGAATGAGGCAACATCGACAGGCCAGCTTCTCCTTTTACCTCTGTCCGCGGTCACAGAGGTTGCCACCTCCCTCCTCGGGAAGGTGAAAGCAGTATCTGGTTGAGAAACCACCAGGCGAATCTGGATAAGATCTGATGCACTGTGTTGGAATAAGGCCAGGTCTGACCGGGGACAAAACATCGTCGGACCCTGTTGTATAAAAGTCGGGAGAACCTTCGGTCGGTCTTTCTCCCCTTTCCTCCCGGTGGCTGTGGTTCAGGAGTTGGTTAAGGTGGTGACGGTAGTCTCAGGATGGGCATCCCAGCCTTGTATAACCGCACAGCCTATTCTGAGCCATAGAAGTGGCTGGCTGGTTTGGGCTGTTTCTCCTTCCACCCGAAGAGAAGCTGACCCTTCCAGAAACTTTTGCTCGTGGACCCTGTATCTTTTGTGGGTTGGTGGCAATGAAGACTTTTAGAGCCTGTGATAGAATTCTCCTTTTTCTGTCATTCTCTGGGAAGTTCTGGACTCTGCTGTCTGAGTTGACTTAGGTTTTGTTCTATTGGATTTGTGTAATGGCTCTCAAAATCATCCTGCCAACCTCAGACATTGCGATCAGGAGATAATTGAATATATAGGGTGCCTTTCTTCTGTAAATTCATTAATTTTGCAGATAGATTTTTCTCACTTTGTCTCAAAATCTGCAGGCAATATGTAAGGCTGGGTAGCATCATGCCTGTGTGCTAAGGTTCAGTGAAGGGGTCAGCGGCTGTCCTGGTCACACAGCAAGTCTTTAGGGAGACCAGTGCTAAGTTTAATAGGTCTTGCCTTCTCCCTTTCAAGTTTTGTTATTATTGGTTTGGTGATAACAGTATCAGAATGATTTTATAAGAACAACCATATGTTTTATTATAAAAGCACAGCTTCTTTCACAACATGTTGCTGCATTTATTTATTTCTTTCTTTGCCCAGGTTTTCTCTGTATAATTAACTGTACCCTGGGGTCTTTCCATAACACGTCCATGGGGTCTCTCTATTGTCCGTGCTAGAGAAGAGGTGAACCAGGTGGATAATGGAGAAGGCAGAATGGGGAGTCAGATGGCCCCGGATATGCAGATAGCCCAGCGCTGGCACTCATAGGTATTTTCTTATCCTATCTGAGCCTAAATTTCCTTAGGCTCCTTAAAATAGTAGGGGGAAGGGGCGCCTGGGTGGCTCAGTCAGTTAAGCATCCGACTTCGGCTCAGGTCATGATCTCACAGTTGGTGACTTTGAGCCCCATGTCCGGCTCTACTGACAGCTCAGAGCCTGGAGCCTGCTTCAGATTCTGTGTCTCTCTCTTCTCTGCCCCTCCCCAGCTCATGCTCTGTCTCCCTCAAGAATAAATAAGACATTAAAAAATTTTTTTTTTTAATTAAGGGGGAATGTAAAGTCTTCTAACTGGCTTCGGTGGTGATTAAGTGAGAGAACATATAAAACAGGGTACCTGGCACATAATAAATTTTCAGTAAATGGTGGCAATTAATCAAATGTTTTTGGACTTTGGTAAATCAGTTTCTTGGGTTGGTTTCTACGGGGAGATAGCCAGCTATCAGTTCACTAAGCAGGAAGTACTGGATACTTCATGGAATCATAAGAAGGGAAAACAATAAAAGACCTGATTTATTCATCCAACAAATATTTCTGAACACCTGCTACATACCAAACCCATGAGATACGTCAGAACAACACAGGCAAATCCCTGCCCTCAAGGAGCATTCATTCAAGCTGGAGGAAACAGACAATAAATAAGAAACACAATCAATCAATCAAATATATCATTTGTCGGAGAGTGATAAATACCATGGGAAAAAGAAAAACAATGAGTTTAAAGGACATGTAAAATTAAATGTTTATTTATTTTTGAGAGCAAGAGAGTGAGAGAGACAATGCAAGCAGGGGAGGGGCAGAGAGAGGGAGACACGGAATCTGAAGCCGACTTCAGGCTCTGAGCTTGTCAGCACAGAGCCCGACACGGGACTCAAACTCACAAACTGTGACATCATGACCAAAGCCAAAATTGACACTTAACTGACCGAGCCACCAAGGCACCCCAAGAACATGTAATTTTAAATCTAATGGGAAGGAAACATTTATTCAGATATTTGAAGGTGACAGTTGGCCATGCATATATTTGGGGAAAGAGCATTTCAGGCAGGGAGCAGCCAGAGCAGAGGGAAACAAGTGAGGCTGGAGTTGGTAAGCAAAGGGAATTATCGGGAGGTGAGGGTACAGGGGTCAGAATCTCTAGTGGCCTGGAGGCCATCGTAGGGGTTTGGAATTTACTCCGATAGGGAAGGTGCAGGGGGAGTTCCAAGCAGAGGGATGACAAGATCTGACTTAGTCTTAATTTTTTTTATATATTTTTTTTGTATATATATACATATATATGTTTTAATTTGAGAGAGAGAGAGAGAGCATGCATGAGTGGGGGAGGGGCAGAAAGAGAGAGAGAGAGAGAGAGAGAGAGGGAGAATCTCAAGCAGGTTACACTCTCAGTGTGGAGCCCAACATGGGACTTGATCCCATGACCCTCGGATCACAACTTGAGCTGAAATCAAGAGTCTGATGGTCAACTGACTGAGCCACTCGGGTACCCCCTGCCTTGGTTTTAATAGGATCACCCTGGTGCTGCTCAGAGCGCAGTAGACATGAAGAGTGGAGATCTCGGGGGTCATCTTTAATTCCTTCACGTTAGAATAGAACCTGGAATTGGGGTTTGAACTGTGGGTTGGCCGCTGTACCGCTGTGGGCGTCAGAGATCCGAAAGTGGAGGAAATCTTCAAAATATCCTACTCCTCTCTGAGAGCCAAGCTCTAGGCTGTGAAAGAAGGAAAAATGTTGATTCCATTTATTTTACTAAGGTATCTTGTGGGGGAAAAGCTGAGGCATTTTTTGTACCCTAAAATTACCTTTGGGGTGTTCGTCCGTATCACGTTACATTTATAGATTGGACACTTCAAATGAGAGTTGAGATTTCACTAGGTTGGCTGTGACATTTTATTAGATTCAAAATCTCTAGGTCTGGTTAGCTGCGAAGTTAGCTGTCAGGTACTTACGGAACCAAAATACTTCCGTGGTGTTTAAAAGGGACTTTTGTGATATATCGTTTTTACCCAAAGAAAGAAAGTATTGCCAAGGGATGTAATTTTAGACTGTTAGGAAAGAATGACTTAGTTTGATAGGCTTGCCTTCCCATTAGTCCTTCTCATTTTTAACCCTGGCCAGTACTCGATGCTCCCATCTTTCTGCTTTCGGAGAAGCCCCCTAAATGTACCATTTGGAATAAATATATACTTTAATCTTTCTTGTCGCTTGATCTTAAGTTGCTAAAAATAAGTTAATGGCTTAACTCCAAGACCGAAACATAATAATTAATTTTCTTTCAATTCTAATTCTCTAGGTATTTTTAAGCCTGTGATTTTTTTTCCTCCAGATTTTAGTCTTAAGTAATCTCTACACCCAATGTGGAGCTCTAACCTACAACCCTGAGATCCAGAGTCATATGCTCTACCGACCAAGCCAGCCATGTACCCCTCCATGATTTTTGTTTTTTAATAAGGAGACCTGTAATAAAGAAAGATTAGATGAACAGATAAAGAAGATGTGGCATATGCATACAATGAACATTGCTTAGCCATCAAAAAGAAGTACATCTTGCTATTTGCAATGACACGGCTGGAGCTAGAATGTGTTATGCTAAATGAAATAAGTCAATCAGAGAAAGACAAATACCATATAATTTTACTCATATGTGTGATTTAAGAAACAAAACAGTTGAACATGTGGGGGGGAGGGAGAGAAGGGAGGGAAACAAGCCACAAGAGATTCTTAATGATAGAGAATAAACTGTGGGTTGATGGAGGGAGGTGGGTGGGGGATGGGCTAGATGGGTGGTGCTCTAAAGGAGGGAACTTGGGATGAGCACTGGGTGTTGTATGTAAGTGATGAATCACTAAATTCTATGCCTGAAACCAACATTGCACTGCATGTTAACTAACTAAAATTTAAATTAAAAAAAAGAGAGAGAGAAAGGTTAATCAGTGCTCAGAGGCCAAATTAATTCTTTGGAGGGGAGAAGATTGTTTAATGTTTGGATCTTCTTGATATTTCTGCTTCTTTTCTGTCACTTTGCCTGCATGGTGACCACAGATCTGCCTGCTTTTATAATTGGGCTGAAAGGAAGGAAAGAAATGGAATTCATATTCGTGTCTTCCATTCATTAACTTCACAGTTTCATCATTTTTTGATGCATTTTCTCCTACATCTGCTATTACCCTTTGGTTTGATTGCATTCTTGATCGAAAGTTGGCCATGAGAAAAATAAAATTCCTTTATTTTTTAAAAATAAAACAGTATTTGACACAGGCTGATGTTACAAAATTTTTATTATGCTTCTGTTAGTTTTTAATGTAAAAATGCTTCCTACTTTCTTCCACTCCAGCTTACAGAGAAGCCAATGTGGCCATTTCAGATCAATATATATTAGGGAGGGTAGAGATTTCTTTAGTTTACCATTCTCCTGGCCATTTTTAAACTCGTTAGATGGAGTTGCAGTTTTAAATAATAAACCACAGTTTACCTCCCCCATTAGTGAGAAATTCGAGATGATGAGGTAGCATGATTAGAAAATATTGTTTACAGTAGAACTGTCTGCAGTTTGGGGATGGTTTCTAATTTTAGCTTTGAAGTGGAAATCAGTATAGCAAATGTCTCTGAACGTCAGCTGATGATCATTGTCTTGTAGTGCTTGGTAGAGTACTTGCCCTGTGAGCGTGAGGCATTCTAGAAGCCCCATGGATTTCTGTTCATGTGCACACGTGCGTGCATAGTTGTATGGGTGAAAGTGTATAAATACCAACTGTACACACAAGACGGACCCCGGCCTGAGAGGCGTCAGCCAAGTTTCTGGGAAGGAGATCAGGGGCACACTCATGGAAGAGGTCTAATGGGCTGGCTTTGTTGGCTGATGGATGGGTTTCGCTGGGTCAAGACCCCTGGAGAAAGAATATCAGTGGAGGAAAGAATGGGAATAGTGCAGCAGGAGGGCGGTGTGCAATGTGGGCTGTTTCTACAGCCAGTCCCCCCCTCCCTGCTCTTACACCTGCGTTTGCCTTCAAGGCTCAGCTCTAGCATCCCCCATACCGGGGCATCCCTGAGAAATGCCTTGTACGTATGGAATCAGATACTTTTTGGTATGCTCTTGGTCAAAGGACTTAATAAGTAAACTATGCAATATCAGGGAGCATTTCAGTGCCTTGCATAGGCTTAGTCACTACAACATCCCTGTGAAATAGGAGCGATTCCTATTTTAGAGATGGAGGACCTGAGGTACAGATGGCACATGAGGACACACAGCTAGACAGCAGCAGAACCGAGAGTAAAACGATGGCGCTTTGTCCCCAAAAACTACTGTCTCAACCACTGACCACACTAGAATCTTGCCAGGCTGCTGTTTATTTACTTGTAAAGCCTTGTGATGTGATTTTCAGTACATTGCTCAGCACGCAGTAGGTGCTCGAGAGTTAGAAGTCATTTCGATAATTAATATTTTCTGTCTCCCCAATTTGACTGAAATGTTTTTCTTCCTATATACACCTCTCTGATAGCATTATTGCACCGTGCCAGAGGTGTTGGTTTGTCTGCTTCACACATTAATTGTAAACTCCTGGAGGGGAGGAACTCCACATCTGGAACCTGTCCCCTAACAGCTCAGTAAATGCTTTGTTGAATGAATGAGTAACGTGTCTAACGTGATCTTGCTGCGGGAAAGCAGCACATGAACGATTCCTGTCCAGGACTTTAAGGCACGGAGTGCCAGGTTCGAATCCAGCCCCTTCCACGTATTGGCTTCGGGTTTTGTGCAAATGATTTATCCTCTCTTCCTCCGCCTCCTTATTTATTTACTGAGGACGACGGAGTTGTTACAAAGATCCAAGTAGGTATTGCCTGTCAGGAATTTAACAGAATGCCTGGCTCATGATAAATAAGAAGTATTTTCTATTATTGTTGGATAACTGCAGAAAGTCAAGTATTCCGTTACCTGTTGGAGGCACAGAGACAAAAGATTCTTCCCTCGTTCCGGGACTTCACGATTTCATGGAAGAATCGAACTGTCACCTAATGCGTTATAATTGTGTGCAGGAAGATACAACAATAGGCACAGTTCAGATGAATTGTCGGGGAGAAGGTGAAGAGTGGTGAGTTCCTTGAGAGGGGATATATCCAAGTTGGGGTTTGAAAAATGAATAAAAGTCCTTAATGTAGGAGCTGGAATAAAGCCCTCAAATGAATACCAGGATTGTGGACTTAATTCAATGGGGAGCCACTGAATTTTTTTGAGTAGGAGGGCGACATCAACAGAACTGTCCTTTAGGAAAATTAATCTGATTGAAATATACATACATAAAATATGTATGAGTTAGTGGGAGAGAAGTGAGGAAGGAAATATCACCTGGACCTTTCACGGAGCCATCTAGAAGTCCACTATGCAGTTCTCTTACAGACGGTCATCCAGCTGATGCCTACACACACCAGGCAGGGGAAGCTCCCTCCCTCCAGAGTCAGCTCCCTCTTTCCTTCCTTGCCACCCATCCATCCACCCATTCATCTATCCATCGTTTCTTGAGTTTATTTTGTGCCACTTTGGGCAAAATGCTAGGAGTGCCCGTTATTGAATAATTTTTATTGTTGGAAAATTCTTTTTTCCTTAGCTTGAGTCAAGAGCCGCTTCCTTGTAAGTTTCTCTCCTATTGGTCCCACTTTTCTAATTATTTCTTGTAAGCCGACTCTTCTTTTATTCGACTGCTCTTAATCATTTAAAAATCTCTATCATGGAGCTTTTTAACTCTCTCTTTTGAAAATTGCCTTCCCTTCTTATTTTTTTTAATGTTTATTATTTTTGAAAGACAGAGAAAGACAGAGCATGAGCAAGGCAGGGGCGGAGAGAGAGGGAGACACAGGATCCGAAGCAGGCTCCAGGCTCTGAGCTGTCAGCATAGAGCCTGACACGGGGCTTGAACTCAGGAGCTGTGAGATCATGACCTGAGCTGAAGTCAGATTCTTAACCAACTGAGCCACCCAGGCGCCCCTTCCTTTCCTTTTTTAAAAGGTCCTCATAAGGTAGGGTTCGTGAAACTTAAGGAGTTGTGGAGCTGAATGGGGCTCTGGGAGTCGTTCAGAATTCATCTCTCAACCAGCATCTCTTTCCAGGTAGGATCTGAGTCACAAATACGTTGTGACATGCCTAAGCTCACAGAGCTGGTTAGTGACCAAGCTAGGGCAAGAACTCAGGCTTTTAGGCGTCCGTACTTGCAAGACTAGTGCTTCTCGAACCTTCTCTCCAGAGATAACCCTTCCCAAATGGTCTGTGAATTTTGCTGTCTCTCATGAAATGCGGATCCTGCCGCTGAGTGTGGTGCCTCGCACGTGTTCTGACCTTGGCAGAGAGCTGTAATGAGAGTTAATAAAGGCCGACATTAACGGGACGTGCCAGCTTTGTGTCTGCCTCATTCCCTGCACTTTCTCTTTCAAGAGTAAGGGTGGGTGTAGGACTTCCAGTTTCCAGAAGGGGACACTTCACTTAGGAGTGAAGGAATTTCCAGTCCACGGCCATACAGCTAGGAAGTGGAAGTGCTAGAAAACAGACTGAGGGCTCTCTGA
Source organism: Paguma larvata (assembly GCA_030068075.1). NCBI lineage: Eukaryota > Metazoa > Chordata > Mammalia > Carnivora > Viverridae > Paguma > Paguma larvata. Next base: position 20,406,049 of record CM057840.1, read on the forward strand.
TTTCGAGGTCACAGAAAGGCCATTATTTACCACAATTTCTTTTTTAAAAATGTTTATTTTTGAGAGAGAGAGCGCGTGAGCAGGGTGGGGACAGAGAGAGAGAGAGAGAGAGTAGGGGGCGGGGGAGACAGAGGATCCCAAGCAGGCTCTGCACTGACAGCAGCGAGCCAGAAGCGGGGCTCGAACTCACGAACCATGAGATCATGACCCGAGCTGAAGTCGGACCCTCCACCAACTGAGCCACCCAGGCGCCTCTGCCATAACTTCTAATTGTATCTTAATGGAGCTTGTGTTAGCCGAAGCATCTTATTTGTGAGCGTGTGTTACATTTGTGGTCATCGCACACTCATGGAAAACTTCTTTAGCCTAAACGGTGGCCTTTGTTTTTCTTTCTGTGAAACGGCACACTGTTCGTTTTGTTTGGTTTCCCTGGCCAAGAGTGGAACCAGGCTCAGGAATGGGGCCTGATCACGTGGGCGTGCCCGCTGGCTCTGTCCCGTGTGGTTGGGTGCGTGGAGCTTCCGTGTGATTTGTCGTCAGTCAAGATGAGTCTCACAGACCTGGATGTGTGAGACGAAATGAGACAGTAAGTGTGGATACGCGCCGTACGTGGGCGAGTCGATGCTAATCCTGATGTTCACTGTGGATTGAGGCCTGCCTTGCCCCTGGGCTCAGGCGCTCACTCCTCTCTGTTCTGACTTTACTCAGACTCTTCCTGCTCCCAGGTATGCCCCCCTATCCCCTTTTCCACCGCTCAAAATGTCACTCAGCCTAAAAGGCCAAGGTTAGAGGCCAAGTTTGAAAGAAAGTTGCCCCGCTTGCTTCTCTTCCAGAATTAATTTTTCTTGCTGGTGCGCGTTCGTACAACTTTGTTTACAGCACTGAGGCGGCCCTTATCTCCGTCGGCCTCGTGTTAGCGCGTGCTGTGCCCACGCTTCCACACAAACTTGAGAGTTCCGTGAGAATGAGACCATTCGTTTTGCATCTTTATGAACCTTCTCTTTCCCTGAGCCTGCAGGAGAGTCCGGTAGTGGTTCCGTGAACTTTCTGGTATTGGCCCTCCCTCCCAGATCTATGTACTAACTCTTTGGCTGATTTCCCTCCTGGCTTCATCCCCATCGAGATAACATGTTGGAAAGGACAGAGACCAAGGGTGGAGCCAAAGATAAACTGTGGCCCCGCGTGATGAAGATCTTTCTGAAATTGTCACCCGAGCAGAACTGAACTCTTGGGTTATTGTTATGTAATGGTGACTCCTCAAAACAGTGCTCTTACCAACTTGTGTGTCCATTCAAAACTTGCCAGGATTACTGCGGGAGCCTCCTAATTGGCGTCCTTTTACGTCCCCCCTCTATAATTTATTCTGCACGCGCAGCCAGAGTGGTCTTTTAGAAAGCCTGTCCGGTCACGTGGCTCCTCTGCCGTCAGCCCTTCAGCAACACGTCCCCTCGCTCTCCAGGCAGGAATCCTCAGAGACCCGCCCGCCCCTCACGCTTGGCCCTCTCCTCCTCCTGCTCGCTCTGCCCTGTCTTGTTCTGGCCCCACGGGGCTTCTTCACTTCCCTCCACGCACCCTGCGTCGTTCTGCCCTGGGGATTTTAGTCAGACTCTTTCTTCTTCTAGAAGTTGTTCTTCCCCCTAACTTTTAATTCGCTCACCCTATCTTGATTCTTGGCTTAAATGTCATTTCCTCAGTAGCATCTGGCACCCTCTGTAACTCTAATAATTACTTGTGTGATTATTTGCTGGATCCTTGTCCCTCTCAGAAAACTCTAAGTTCCCCGAGGGTAGAGATCGTGTCTGTCTTGTTGAGCAAGGCATACTGGTGCTTAGTACAATGGCCGACACGTTGTAGGTACTGCGTAGATAATGAACGCAGAAACCGAAGTACGGGGCGCCTGGGTGTCTTAGTCGGTTAAGCCTCCGACTCTTGATTTTGGCTCAGGTCATGATCCCGCAGTTCATGGGGTCAAGTCCTGCTTCTGGCTCTGTGCTGATAGCACAGGACTGCTTGGGATTTTCTTTCTCTCCCTCTCTTTCTTGCCCTCCCCCCACCAGTGCACTCGAATGCTCTCTCTCTCTCTCTCTCTCTCTCAAGATAAATAAACATTTAAATATAGCTGAGGAGAGATCTGTAGAAGCTTTACAGGGAGAAACAGAAAAAAAAAGGTGAAAAAGGTGGTTGAAATGAATGGATTCGATGTCTCCCTCCTACTCCTGGCCTTAGGAAGCTCCACTTCCTAACGGAGTGACCAGCTCCAAAATCCAGGCTGAGTAGCTCTGCCTTCAGTCTGAGGAGTATGCATCTTGACTTTCCATCTTTTCGCTCATCCTTGCTTGGAAAAATCTGTTTGGTTGTCTTTCTTCTCCCTCGCTCCCATGCCCTTACCGTCAGATTTAGTTTATTTGGGGCATGGCCATCCTAACATTTTTGTAGGTCTGAACCATTCTTGGGCAATGACCCTTTGTCCATTTGACTCCAGAGCTGCAGCAATTAACAACTTGTCTAAAACAGGATCACGGGGCGCCTGGGTGGCTCAGTCGGTTAAGCGTCCAACTTCAGCTCAGGTCATGATCCCACGGTTCATGAGTTCGAGCCCCACATGGGGCTCTGTGCTGACAGCCGGAGCCTAGAGTCTGTTTCAGATTCTGTGTCTCCCTCTCTCTCTGCCCCTCCCCCACTTGTGCTCCATCTCTCTCTCTCTCTCTCTCTCTCTCTCAAAAAAAAAAAAAAACATTAAAAAAATTTTTAAAACAGGATTATGTCGTCCAGGTTTACATCTTGGCTCAGCCGGGCAACCTCGGGCAAGACACTTAACCGCCCTGAGTCTCAGCTTCCTTGTCTGTAAAATGACAATGAGAATAGATCCCACTTCACTGGGATGTTATGAGAGGCCAGTATCTCACGGACGGAGCACAGTACCTTACACGGGGTGAGCGCTCTTCCAACACTAGGTTTAGTATTTGTGCCTCTTCAACTGTTGGAACTTTTTCCAGTGCACCTACGCTGAATTCTTTAGCTGTTTCGTACGGGATATCGCTGTGCAGGTGACTGTTTAAGATCTCACAGGTAGACAGATGCTGCATGAAGATGCATTTAAAGTCAGGGCATTGCAGCAATGAACAGCTTTGAGGAAGGGAAAGATGAAATGCAAGGAGGGACCAGAAGAAATTACTCTTTTTCAAACGGCCCTGAGAAGTGGTGTACCTGGTAATTGACACTAAAACAGCTTCAGATGGGAGGAGGAAGGAACCTGGTGAAGGCTGGTCATACTTAACGCTGTATCAGAATTAATAAAATGAAACCATATCCCACATTAAATATGATTTATATTCAACGGTGTGAGCATTGAGTTGTGCTTGATTGTTGACTTCAAGTAATGTTTTGTAGACATGGAAGCAAACATTTGCTAATTTGGACAGTTCTGATTTCCTTTTGTATTTGGGAACTGATTCTTTTTTCCTTGGGGCGCAGATGTTTCTAGAGGTTGGGGGGAGCCTATGGGCCACTCCCTGTGCCTGTGTCCCTGGTGGATAAAACGGCCCTACAGGGGGTAAGCAGCTGGGGCTGAGCTGACCCTGGGCTATAATCGGGTTGCTTTCCTGAGGGCCCAAATGGAGGGGGTGATGACTCTTGGCATCTTTACGGGGACAGGACAGACAAGAGAATCTGGTTAGGTGACCTGAGGGCAGGAGACCTGGTCATCCCGCATTCTCCCACCACCCTGTTCCCAGATGTCCCCTCCTGTTTGCTTTTCCCCATTTCCCCGTCTCTCCCAACCAACACGTGTGGTCTCAGTGGCTCCAGACTACACCTACAGTCATTCAGTAATTCATCAGACATTCACTGAGTGCCCACCAAGTGCCAGGCACTTGGGTTACACAGATGAGTTCAATCCCCGCCTGGTCCTCCAGGAGCTCATAGTCCATTTCTTCTCTATTTATATCACCACTTATGAAAAGGACCCTTAAGTTGCCAGCATTGGAAAAATAAATAAATTCTGGGGCAGGAGAGGCATTGGCATCTTCTTGGCTCTCCTGTGGTTAAATGTGGTGCCCACGTCACTTTCCTTAACTCCCACGTTGGTAACTGGTTGTAGGAAAGTTATTTGCGCTGGGGAATGACATAATTTTTTCTTTAAAAAAAAAAAAAAAGGAATCTGTGCAAGTCTCCGATTCTAAAATTCTGTGATTGTATGATTCTAAATTAATTTAGGAAAGCAGTCAGACAGTTTTTGAGCATGTTTCCATGGACACTGTGGATGTTGTCTTGAGGCGTCTGCTTAGTCACACTTGGTGCCATCTGGCACAAAAAAATTACTGGATTCTGGTCTGAGGGCAACTCGAGGTACTTAGAGGGATCTGCTATTCCAATATTCAGTTGAAATGTTCTAGCAGCTCAGCAAATAGCAGGTAGCATTAGGTGTACCAGACGAAACACAGGATGCTAAAAATGTGAATAATTTTGTAGCATATCCCATGTGATATTCTTTAGAACATACTTACACTAAAAAATTATCTGTTGTTTGTCTGAAATTCAAATTTAGCTGGTGATTTTCCCCCCTCTAACTCCAGCAGTCCAAGGGAGCATCCATTTATAATCTGTGGTCTTGGGAACACATCAGTACAGGTAACGAACTTTCCAGTCCATCAGCCTTGCCTCATGTCCCCCACGCTGAGCCCCTTCTCACGTAAGAGGAGTCGTTACTTCAAGCAGAAGACATTTTCCTCGTGGTAGGACTTTGGCGGTTCTCTTTCCCCCACTACTAATGAAGTGACAAATAGCCATTCTATTAAAATGCTTAAAATGTCCATAAATAGAATTTATATCTTAATTAGCCATCTGTTACTGTGTTTTGAAAATCATGGTTTTTTGATTGAATAATATTTGATGAAATCTGAAGTTACAGTAATTTATGAGTGCTTTTCGGCTTTGTTTTTCTTATCTGATAAAATAGCTCTGGAATTTATAGGAGGTCAGGACCTGTTAGCTCAATCACATGCCAGGAGCTAGCCTCCAAATACCAGCTTTTTCTACAGTTCATCTTCGGTTCTCATTAGCCTTGGAGTATTTATAACTATACCCATTCATCATTCCTTCTTTTGAGAAGGTACCTCTGTGAGGAAGAAGGAAAAATACAGCACCACATCCTTGCAAAATTTATAGGCTTTCGGTGAGTTAAGACATTTGCTGAAGAACTAAATGGAGAGCATGAGAGATATTGCAGAATCCTTACGATTATTAGGAACTCCTCCGCTTGGCATTTCCTGTTTTTAGTGAAAGAAAGAATATGGAGTCCTGAATTTGCCATTTTTTATTGTTGGCAAGTCTGAGAATCTTTTTTCTTTTTCTTTCTTTTTTTTTTTTAAACCTTAATTCGGTCGTGGAGTTGTGGCACTGGGGTCAGTGGCAGCCAAGTCGGACCTGAGAGGTGCAAGCTCTGTTGTCCCCAGTTTGTAGAGTGGGAGCCATATGTAGCACCCTTTTCTGGCTGTCCCCAGACACAGGTGGGTGAGTTTTTTCCGGGCCCTGGATTCCTCCTCGCCCTGGGCAGTCTTTAGGCAGGTAGGTGTCTCAAGCTGCAGCAGTGCCCGGCCACTGGCCTCCAGTGTCTTGGCAGAGCTGGCAGTTTGTCCTCTGGGGGGATGGAGGATGGGGTGGGGAGTGTGTGCGCGGTGGTTATCCATTCCTTGGAGTCTTCCCTGCAGTGCTCCAATGCCATGGCCCATGGAAAACCCTTTTCCCTCTGCTCAGGCCACCCAGGGCGGGCGCTGCTCAGAGCTCTCTGCTGGGCTGCCAGAGAGAAGGGTCAGTACGCAGAAGGCTTTCCTTCCCAATCTCCTCTTTGCCAGGAGCTGAGAAAGTCCCTCATTGAAAACACGCAGTGCGTGTGTGGTATCGTTTATGTGCTGGTCTTTGTGAAGTGCAGCTCTGAACATACTGTTTGCCTACGTGGATGCTTCTGATGGCTTCCAGTTACCCGCAGGAAGAATTATAACCATCCAATGATGGCAGCGTGGTGGGGAGCAAAGCCCAAGGGGGCTATGAAAAGAAGAGAGTAGAATGTGAAGATGAGGACGATCCAATGGAAAGGGAGGCGCTGGTGACGTAGGAGGAAGGGGACGACTACAGGAGGGAAGTCCCTGGTAGGTGAGAAGGGACCGGGATGGTGGTCTTAGCGGAAGGAACACTTCCTGTATTGTAACCATTTGGAAGGTAGAGGATGTGGAATAGATACAGCTAGGCTGGTGGCATTGTTGTCGGGGAGACAGGGTGGTTCTCGGTTCATGGCGCCTGTTTTCTTTACAATGCGTGTAATGGTATGGCCAAGAGGGAGGGCTGAAGCCTGAGCCCTGAAGAACTGGGAGCGTTGCAAAGTGTGCGTATGGGAGGGGTGGAGGAGGAGTGTGTGCAAAGCTGAGCGCCCATTAGAAATATCAAGAGAAGTCCTCACTTGTGTGTCTCTGCGACAGAGTGGCATTGGAACCCAGTTCTGCCCAACTCCCAGGAGCCCATGACTTAGCAACACGGTTCCCTGAAGGTCAGAACCTCAGTCTGATCTGCTGCATAGGCTTCTTTCCCCACTGAGTCTACTAGTTGTTAGAATGCATACTGCCTTCTCCCCCCTCCCCCCGCACCGTGACCCTTCCTGGGCCTTCTTCCATTCTCTTACCCCACTGGCTGTCCCTCATTCATGCACTGAACACCCAGCAGTAGCAGGCATTGGTCTCTGTGCTGAGAGTACAGTTGGGAAAAAGGCAGAAGACGTCCCCGGTCTCACGGAACATCTGTTCTCAGAGCGGGCGGCAACCGTAACCCGGTAAGGTGACAATAGTACGTAATAATTTCAGATACTGGTAAGTGCTCTAAGTCAGGAACCAGGCGGGGAGATTGAGTGACCAGATTGTTGCAGGGGAGCTACTTTGAGGACATGGCCTTTGAGGTGAGACCGGAAGGGCAAGAAGAAGCCAGCCATGGGCAATCCTTGAGAGCTGGGAGCCTTTTCTGTTCCTTGTGGAGAAGAGGAGGCCTGATGAGAGAGAAATCCTGTGTGGGTGGGATATTGGGACCGGGTAGGGGAAGCCTCTGGAAATTGTTTTTCGGAAGATTAAAATGTTAAAAATGTTTCAGTCTCACTGTGGAAGGAATCTCTCTATCTCCCTTCTTCCCTCCTTCCCTGCTGCCCTACATTTCAACAACTATTCATCTCAGGAAACCAAATCATCCTGGAAATACAAAAAGTGGTTTGATCTTTGGATCAGGCCCATTCCGAAATGAACGCAGAAAATTGACCTGAGACACAAAATCAAGGCTCTTGTGTCAGGAACACAAGCAAACAATGAATAAGGAAGTCGTTCTCTTAGTAAGAAGTCCCACCCAGGCCTTCCCTTGCTCCTGTTTTTCCTCCTATCTTAACTGTATGCTTGGTTCCTATCGTATCTGAGAGCCTTCCTGATGTTTCCCTGGTGTCACACCCTGGGGGTAAAGGTAGCCGCAGCCATGGGGTGACGGTGGACTGGACGGCTGGCATTGCCAGGTTGTTTGTGTGCCCGTTGGGCGGGGCACAGAGGAATTTAACGATTAATCTGCAGCCATAACACCACTTTATGGACTTTTCCCAGTGGGGGAAAGAAAGGCCAATAAAGAGGTTATAGTCTTAGCGCTCTCAGCAGTCAACTTTCCTCCTCATTCCTGATGAATGTAAGTTAGAACCTAATTCCAAACTCTGTATTTCCCTGAGAGTCCTGAGCAGGTATCGTTCTGAGAAGAATTCCATTTGCCAATGATTATATTTCCCCTTCAGAAATCTGAAAGCCAGATGGGATCTTGGAGCTTGTCCAGGTCACCCACAGAGGTCCCTCCGTTCACCTGCGTCACGGTGGGTGGCTTGCTGCCGACAGAGCAGAGTGGTCCCTCTCACGTGCGGCCCCTCCAGGGCCATAGTGTGGTGCTCCCTAATCTTCTTTCACTTCACAGTGCACATGGAAAATGGTCATGTTGGCAAGGCACTTTGGGGTTAATAGACAGGCTTACTCAAGGCCAGACGTGACTGGCAGGGGTCCTGGGTTGGGAGGATGAACAGAAGAGAGGAGACAATATCTTGGCACATTGTGGAATCCTCTGGTGGGCCCTGGTCAGGAAGCACTGCTGACAGATTGGACTCCCGTAGTGGACTGTGTGCCCCTTGAGAGTAGGGGCCGTACTCATTCTTGAATAGTTCCTGAAAACTTCTTTACAACTGGTGGAGAGCCTGTGAATATGGTTGCTTTAAAAGCAACACAGATACTTCTCTGGGAGCTGACTGCGGAGAGTTCTTTCCAAGCTTCCTTGAACACTGAAGATACATCACTGGGTTCTCCAGAATTGCACCGCTCAGGTTTGAGTTCTGGTTTGACCGCTGTTTCATCTCTTGAGGCCACGGCTTCCGCATTTATACAGTGGGGATGGTAATATTATCTAGTATGTGACAGAGTCCAGACCCTACCCCAGAGCTATGTGACTCCAAAGCCTTTTTTCTAAGTCACTCATTAGAATTCCCACGTAGAAGTCTTTTATTAATACAACCACATTCGTAACATACTAGAGAAGTTCAGAGACTGCGGGGTTTTTTTGTGTTTTGTTTTTTGTTTTGTAAAAAGTTTTGTGGTTTAGTTAAAATAGATACTGGCCAACAATGGCAGGATTTGTAAAGCACCTGAGTTCAATCGCTCAGCATTTATTATTGAGCACTGTCTTATGTTTTGGGATTAGGAAGATGGTCCTAATAAAGATGGTAGGAAAAGGGAGGATAAAAAGTGAGCCTGATGATTTCTTAAGGGTTTTGTGGTTCTTCACTTAGCAAAAAGTACAAATAAGAATTTAGCTTGGGGATAAGTGAATTTCTCTGAAGAAACCAAACCCCCAAGAATTAGTATTAGACATGTTTCTCGCTTCTACTTTTTTTTTTCCTTAGAGAGAGGGAGTGCACATGAGCTATAGGGAGAGGGGCAGAGGGTGAGGGAGAGAATTCCAAGCAGGCTCCATGCTCGGCACCAAGACCCACACGTGCTTTATCTCCTGACCCTGGGATCTCGACCTGAACTGAAATCAAGAGTCGGAAGCTCAACTGACTGAACCACCCAGGCGCTCTTCTTGCTTCTGTTCTGTGTTCCGAGTGGGGCTGAGCCTCATGAGATGGAAGAGCCATTGAGCTGGATATTAAAATGGTGTTGACAGAGGATGATGAGAAATGATATCTGATTTTTCCACAAAAGATATCGATTGCTTTGACAAAAATTAGCATGAATGAAACCTGGTTTAAGATGAATAGAAGGGCGCCTGGGTGCCTCAGTCAATTAAGCGACAGACTCTTGATTTCAGATCAGGTCCTGATCTCCCATGGTGAGTTCGAGCCTTGCATCGGGCTCTGTGCCGAACATGGAGGCTGCTTGGGATTGTCTCTCTCCCTCTCCCTCTGCCCCTCCCCTGCCTCTCCTCTCTTTCTCTCAAAAAAAAAAAAAAAAGAATAAATAAAAGATGAATAGCACAAGAAAATAATGTGGATTTCCTCATTTTCTTTTTTTCATATTAGAGGAACCTGTCTAAATGTTTATTTCGAGGAAACTGATGATTCTAAAAGCTTCTTTGAAAGAAGTTTACTAAGAAGTCGAATAATCATATCCCAATAGAGTAGATTTGGAAAAACACTTCTGACATTTTAAAGCCATAATATAAAAATCAAGTATATAATAGAGGAGGGAAGGGGAGAGGTAGAGAGGAGTGTTTCGTAAAGTTTGTGAACTGCGTGTCACTTAAAACCATGTTTTCAGTTATGCTTTCAACACTCATGTTAAAAAAAATTATTAGGAGACTCGATTTACCTTTCCCGATTGAAGGGACCTGGCTGAGAGACCAGCCAAATTCTACATTTTCCAAGAAAATCGAGTCCTAGAAAGGTTGCGTTGCATTTTTGAATGTTGATGTCGGAGATACATCAGAATTCAGAGGGAAAATCTTAACCAAGTGCTTCCTATAATCTGAACTGAAGTGTCCTATTTGATGGGTTTGTTGTTGTTGTTGGGCCCGATGCTCTAGGTAAACTGAAATTCCACCTTCTCTCTTTGGAGGGGCATCAGGGGAGAAGGACCTCCTTAAAATCCTAAGTTTTCTCATAAAAGAAAGTGTCCTCTTTTGGTTAGTGGAAGCCTCCATTCCCAGGATACACAAGGCATTTTTACCTCAATGCAGCGTCCTCTTGGTTTTGTGATTGAGTTATTTTTAGTGAGTTACCATGTTTCTCCTCTTTCCCTATTTAACTGTTCTCTATCTTTTCCTTCTCTTTCTCCATTAATTAATTCCCACAGCTCTTTTCCTAAACCTTTCTTACACGAAGAGATATCTTAATTTTTTTATGTTTCTCTTAAAAAAAAAAGAGAGAGAGAGAGAAACATCTGGTTTGTGTAGAAATCAGATGTCAGTATTGCCCCCAACATCAGATGCTTCATTCCAGTTTCGTATTTTCATGTCTTATAATACAATTTGAATTCATTCACCCTGTTTCTTGGTTCTTTAATTCTTACTTGACCTCAAAGACCCAATTCCGAAACAAGTGGACGGTAACAATGTGGTGTGACTCTCACCTGCCAGCGCTACGCACATTCATGACTTGAAATCTCACCCAACAATTCTCAGATGAGTGGCATTATTCCCATTTTATGGATGAGTCAGTAATCTCAACTGCCGTGTCTATACTGCCTGGTAATCCAGTCTAGGTTTACAGTTCTGAGCTCATTGGAAATTTCTTAGTGTGTTTAAAGCTGCTATAAACCCAAGGTAAGATTAATTTTCTTGACTGGGTTTAGAAGCATGTCAAAAAAATTGACAACAGTACAAGAAATGCGTAGACCCATTTAGCGGGGGTTCATGTCCAGCGATGTTTAGAGGGCCCGGGATTCCTCAGTAATATTATGAGTCGGTGCCCGTGAACAGCACAGCAAAACTCTCGCACTCTATTCAGTTATGGTGTGGTCCGCGGATGGAAGAGCCCTATAGTCGAGTGCACCATGGATTTTCAGTTCAAATAGAACTTGGTTCAAATCCTGACCTTTCCCCTCCCCTTGGATGACCTTGCAAAGCTATTCAGCTCTTCTAACCTCAGTATATTCATCCGTAAAATGGGAGTAATAGTATCTCTTATTGCTGTGGTGATTAAGTGAAATGAGAAAATGCGTGTACATTGCTCAGAGCCTCACACAGAATAAGTATTCGATAAAATGGTAGTTGTTAATAACAAGCGTCACAATTATAGAACCTCTGCGTTGAGGAGGATCTTATGGTCGGATGGACTTAACACAGGGTTTGGTTCTACTAGCATTAGCCTTAGTCTCATCGCTTGCATCTCCGAGTTTCTATTTCTTCATCTGCTCAAAAGAGATCATGTTTAACGCAGGACCGTGATAAAGATTACATGACATGTGACATCCGTAAAGTGTCTACCACCAATTGACCCTCATAGATGGTGATGACTCTCTTCCTTTGGCTGACAACCTCTGGGGACAGGGCAGCTCTACGGAGCTGGGAGTATCAGAGCTTTACTTACACCGAACATTCGTTTCCCTGTGATGTTTACCCGCCTGGCTCCAATCCCACGATCTGAATGACTGAGAAAGTTAGTTTTGTTCACTGGGTCATGGTTTTGATTACATCTAGACATACCGTCAGGACCCTAACCCACTTACTCGATTGTTAAGATTACAGTTCTTATTCTTCTACCATTGATCTTTATCTCCTTTTTCCTGGAGACATTCTGTGCTGAACAAAAATATTTGTGTACGTGAGAAAGGAAAGTTCTGAATCAAAAGACTGTGACAGTATGTCGGTTCACATTAACGTGTGGATCGGATGGGTCAGTGCTCCGCGTGGTTGTTGCCAGTGACTCAGAAAGTAATATTGCGATCATCAACTTTTTAAATAACTTAATGCTAAGTGTGACATTTTCATGTACTTTGTTCCATTCTCTCTAACTTCACGGGAAGCCCTGCAGTTTGAAGTCAATAAAAACGGTAGTAATATGCTGTTACCGAAAAGTGAAACACAAATGCGAAAACATGAACAAAACACATAAATAATTTTACTGCGCCTTTTCCTGAAGGGAGTTCCCCTGCGTGCAGAATCTTCCCTGAGGTTTAGGTGCAAAATCCCTTAATCATATACCTGGCATTTCTACTCCTTACATGCAAATTTATTTTATTTCTGTGGGCCGTTCCTGTGTGCCCTGCATAAAGACCTCTGGGTGAGATTATTATGTGTAATGTAAGATCTTACCTAACCTGCTTTTCAATGTTTCGGCACTAGGAGTACGATAGCTGTTCTGATGGGCGTAGTGATCAGGTTTTAAAATCCAAAATTCTGGGCTTGCCACTGGATGTCAGATTTAATATTCCACTGGCTAACAAGTCTGTAAATTGCATTTTAACTTTCCTCCCCTCTCTCTGAGTGACAGTGAACATAAGCCCTGTGGTGGGCTCCTGGGGCCTTCAAAGCAAAATTTTCTTTTTTTTTTTTTAATGTTTATTTATTTAGGTAGAGAGACCATGAGCAGGGGAGTGGCAGAGAGAGGGAGAGAGAATCCTAAGCAGGCTCTGCGCTGTCAGTGCAGAGCTCAATGTGAGACTTGATCCATGACCCTGGGATCATGACCCGAAACAAAACCACGAGTCAGATGCTCAACCGACTGAGCCACCCAGGCACCCTGCAAAATTCCCTTTATAAACACAGTACCTGTAAAAGATGGTTTGCTTACTTGGTGTTATTTAAGGGGCATTGGGAAAATTCTTCACCTCAAGTTATTATTCTCTCTGCTAATTACACCGTCGGTGATTTATTCCTCTGGAGTCCACATCCCTCCTCCCCAGCACTCATGTTTCCCTGGAAGGACAGTACAGGAGTCCCTACTACCCCATTATTCTATTGCTTCCCTGTAGCTCCCGTTTCTAGAGCTGCAGAGGGGGTGGTAGGGCAAGGTGGGTTCCCATTGGCCTGGAGTCCCTGAAACAGGGGTATCAGGCACAGAAACCCAAGCAAAGCCTCAAGTGCACCAGGTTCCAGTGTTTAGAGCCTTCTTTCCAGCCTGAGCAGGAGGCAAGAAGGCCCAGTCCTGAGGAGAGGCTGTATGTGGGCAACGTTTTATAGAATGGGCCAGTTATCGAAAATTCTTTCAGTTAAAAATTCTTGCTTTGGAGTTGGTGCGGGGGGAGTACAGCTTCCTAAATTGCCTTTCATCCCTGTTTGTTTGACCCGTGTGTCCTCGGAGGACTCTGCTTCTCAAGGAGGACAGTCTTGACAAGAGATCCCAGGGCCTGATCATCACAGTTTCTACAAAGGAGGACTTCGAATCTTTTAATCTTGGCCCATTGGCCCTCTCGTTCATCTACTCAGAATAGAGTTAATAATAACAATAGTAAGATGGGCTTCAAGGGGCCTACTTATAAGCTGTGGGACTTTGGGGAAGTCATGTTACATTTGAACCTGATGTCCTTATGTACAAAGGAATATAAAGTCTATATCCTTCCCATCTGCCTCACAAGGTTGTGGTGAGAAACATGAGGAAAATGCTTTATCTGAGCATTCAACAACACAGGATAAACGCCAAGCAGAGGTTTGTGTCAAATACCCAGGGTCGCAGGGTCCCCCGTGCAGGGTGATAGAGCACTCTTCCAAGCAAGACGATTCCTCTCACGTGTTGTATCCTCAGTGTATAAACACCTGGTATGAATACAGTATTTGTTTAATGGTTGTGTGTATAATATTACGTGTGACTCAATACGGGACAGAAGCAAAATGGCGGACTTGTACCTCCTGGGTATGGAAAGACCTCCCAAGAGAGGCAATGTTTGAATTGGGCCTTGATGGAGGAGTGAAGTTTTATGAAAAATTTAATATGTTGCCCTTATATTTTTTCATTTCATGGTGGACTATCACGGGTCTCTGACTGACACCTGGGAAGCATTTGACTTTTCATTTGTCCATTCATCCTAATGAAACCCCCTCATTGATGCATTTCTAACTCCATTAAAACAGGCTTGTTTTCAGATGAATGTTTTTAGAATAAAAAACTTTATGATGAAAAAGCTCATTTATCCGAGGCCCTTTTTACCTGATACCACTGCACTCTACAGCAAAGCATGCTTTGTTTTTTAGACCTGGCGTTTGTTTCTAATGGCAGAGTAATTACAGTGCACAGGAACACTCAGTGAATCGGAACATACTTGCTGTAGATGTTGAAATAGAATTTGTCCTTTTGAGGCAGGGACAGGAGAAAAGTCACAAGCAGTAAGACAGGTTTTCTGAGAGGCCATGTGGATGGAATGAATGAGCCCCTGAGGGGGCACCCATTCACGGAGCTTGTGTTTTGTGTAAGTACATTTTGTCAAAGAAAGTTTTGGTCCTTAGAAAAAGTGTCATGTGAGGGTATGGTGAAAATAATGAAAAGTGTAGAGGTAACTTTGGATCTCTCTCTTTATTGCTATATTGCAGGAATAATTACACTGATGTCATATTACTGGCTAAATATTTTGCCTTGTAAAGTTGAGGGATGTGATTATTTGGGCTATGTGGTTATGAGAGAGAATAGTTTCCTAAATGGGTGAGGTGGTAGACTCCTTTTTTGTGAATTTTCTTGGGATTTTTTTTCTTTTTTTAATGTTTTTATTTATTTTTGAGAAAGAGAGGGAGACAGACAGACAGACACAGAGTTTGAGTGGGGGAGGGGCAGAGAGAGAGGGACACACAGAATCCGAAGCAGGCTCCAGGCTCTGAGCTGTCAGCACAGAGCCCGATCTGGGGCTTGAAATCATGAGCCACTAGATCATGACCTGAGCCGAAGTCAGATGCTTAACTGACGGAGCCACCCAGGCGCCCTGGGAAGTTTTCTTATTGAAGCCCTTAGGAGTACTGTGATGGGTGCCAGTTATTACCTCTAATGCTGTGGAGAGATGCTTGGGGTTGCTTGAACTGGTCCTACAGTGCAACGCTTTACTAGTAGGATATGCAATTGCTTTGACATTTTTTCTGCTTCTTTTCTCACCCTCCGCTGTCTTTCAGGCTGTGTTTTTTCCTATTCTTCACTCTCATCTTTTTCCTAGGCTTCTTTCCCATAGCAGATAAGCATGGACTTGTCACCCCCATGTTTTTAAAAATTTTACTTATACATCTCCTGGTAGAAATCCAGTACCCCATAGGAGGTATTCTTGCCAAAATATTGAGCCAGAAGCCAATCAAACCTCTAGGTCCAAACACAAATTTATATGATTTAGAGGAAGCAAATGAATGTTAAATGTTACTTCAAGGGTACGATCAGAAAAAAAAATACTTTTACAGAATAAATGACCAAGGAGATAAGAAAGAAAGAGAGAGAGAAAAGAGAGAGAGAGAGAGAAGAGAGAGAGAAAGTCAATCAGCCATGTAGGGGAACCTGTGGGTTGAAAGAGACTACAAGACTTGTCAACCAGTTACAGCATATGGGCCAGATTTGGATCCTGATTAAAACAAACTGAAAATACAAAAAAAGCATATGAGGCAATAAGGGGGAAGTTGAACACTATTGGATATTTGATGCTTTTAAGGAGTTATTGTTCATTTTTTTAAGATGTGATGAGGCCAACATGGTTTTGTTTTTTTAGTGTGGTCCTTGTAGACGTACATACTGGTATTTAGGAATGCAGTGAAATGAACTGATAATTGCTGAAGTTCAGACATAGATACAAGGGGCTCTGTTAGATGTTCTCTCTACTTCGAATAGATTTGCCTTTTTTTTAAATAAGAAAACATTTTTTAAAAAAACAACAGCACACCAGAACTCTACTTTGAACCTATCCCTGTCCATACTGCCTGCTACTTTATATACATTTCGGGAAAGGGTGGTCTGCACTCACTATAGAGTCTGAAGTACTCGGCAGCTGTTGCTGTTTCTTCGGTGCCCTCTGTCTTCACTGTCTCCTTCCTTAGCCCCCCTCTCTCCTTGCTTCATACTAAGAGCCTGCAAGGTCATAGATGAGCTTCAGAAGATCTATCATTTTTGTGATATTTAGTGCCTTTTCTGTATTTGCAAATGTACATTTTTTTAGGAGGTTAAGCTTAGGAGGTTAAGGATCTACAGTCTAAGACTGTTAAGGATTCATGATGTAAGAAGGTTAAGAACACCTCATGGCTTTTCCTTCTCCCTGCATCTTTGGTATTTCCTGTCTGCTGTCTGATCCTCAGCTCTGTCCTATGCTTCAGCCTCAACCATTCACTTGTCTGGTCTTTATCTCTACCACCACCACCTAACATGTTTGGGTGATGATTTTACCATATACTCAGTTCCTCCCCATGCCAAATACCTCTGACTTAGCTTCGATTTCACTTTCTTCTTTGTTTGAACACCTGCATCTAAGTAGTCGTCAGACTCTCATCTTCCTAAAGGATATCTCTTGTGTCCTGTTCTTATTTGGTACAATGCCTTCATTTGGAGGCTCACAGTCCTTCACGTGGCTACTGGACTACCACCATGAACCTCCTTACTGACCTCTCTGCCTTTAGGCCAATGCCTTCTGTTCCCAGAAGTGACGTTACTAACAGAAATCTGGCCCTTTTGCCTCTCTGTTGACATCAGCAGTTTGTAAGATCTTAGCGAGGCTCTTCATTAGGCAACCCCGGTCTACTTAGGCAGTCTTATTTCCTGACACTTCCTCCTCAGACCTATTTAGAGCACAGCGTATTTGTCAGATATCCTAGGCTTTGCTTATATATTCGCGCTACGTGGAAGTCACCACACCTTACCACTACCCTGCCCCACCCATCTTGACAACATGGGAAATACCACTTTCTCCTTCAGGTCTTAAGGATGGCCCTTCTCTCAGAGGCTTCCCTGATGGTCCCCTAAAGCACTCGGATTCTTCCTCTCATATGCTCCCCTGCCAGCTGTACACACCGCCACTAAGCGTTGTTGTTTTTAATTGCTGGGTAATTGTTGAGAGGGCCATAAGCTAACCTGTTAATACCTTCAGAGCGTCTTTGAGACTAGCTTTTGCCCAATACTGAGGGAATGAGCGTTTAATAAGTGGTTGCCAAATGCATGCTGACCTGAGTCTCCAGAGACTCTTCCTTTCCTACGTGTGGGTGCCATCTTGAGCTCTTTCAAAGGAGACAGTGGCAGGGAGACCACAGGGTTTTGTTTTCTCTTGGATCCCATTTCCTGAGGAGAGGAGAGGTGTCTTGAGTGGCCACTGGGAGGGGAAGGTGAGAGACCATTTTCAAGTAGAAGTTTTTCTTTGGTGACTCCATTATCTCCCTCCCTCTCTAGGTTTCTCTATTCTCTCCCATTTCTTAGTGACCCCTTTAAAATATGTGAATAAAGGATTTGCAATAAGACTACTCTCTTCCCAAACCTTCTGTCTAAATATATGTATTTTAAAAATGAATTTAGTGGATTAAACTTCATTTTTAACTTAGAGTATTTTTTTTAACGTTTATTTATTTTTGAGAGACATAGAGACAGAGCATGAGCAGGAGAAGGGCAGAGAAAGAGGGGGACACAGAATCTGAAGCAGACTCCAGGCTCTGAGCCGTCAGCACAGAGCCCGACGCGGGGCTCAAACTCACAGACCGCGAGATCATGACCTGAGCCGAAGTCGGCCGCTTAACCAACTGAGCCACCCAGGCGCCCCTAACTTAGAGTATTTTTAAAAAGCAATGAAAATAGGGACTTAACTAGATTTATTATTGCCCCTGTGGCCACTGAACTTGGTATTGAGAGTGGACCCATTTTTCCCAGAAAATTATTATTTAAATCTTCTGAGAACAGTTTTAGTCGGAAAAGCCTTTGTTAAGGATCTCAACATTATACCAGTCAGAATTAAGATCTTGATCTTGATTGTATTCCTAAGTCCACAGATTGGCAGCCGTGAGTTTGTATCTTACTGTGTGATCGTGTACCTCCGTATAGCTTTCCATCAAGGTTAAGTAACTTCACTGTGCCAGCTCCAAAGTGGAGAAGGCTGGAGGGTATGGTCCCCTGAGTCTCGAAAATAGGAAAGGAAGGCTTGCATTGGATTTTGGAAATCACAGAAAAGTCTCTCTGCCTAGTGAGCAGGATATGGGTAAAGACAGAACACAAGATGGAGGGAGGTATCTTCCTGGTAAAATTGGGGTGTGCGGTGGCTTCAATTCCAGGGGTATGAGTCATTTATTTTGAAGATAGAACAGTGAGGTCGTAGTAGGTGGATGCCTGGTACAGTCATCGAGGGGATGGTGTGCGGGTCACCTTGCACAGTGGCTCCGTGAAGGATTTGTCACTCTGGGTTTAATCTGAGAAGTGCCCCTTTGCCGGCTTCCCCGGAGCCAGTGAAATGGAGAGCATGGTCACATCGCCAGGTGCAGGCCTCTGGGGAGCCCTCCAAGCCCAGGGCCCCACCAGGCAGGATGCTAATCACTGCCCTTTCCTGGACTCCCCTGGCTCCCACTTAGAACTTGCTAGGTGTCTGACCAGCTAACCTGTGGCACTGAATCAGGGAAGGGGGTTCATGATAGACTATGTCGTCTTCCCAATAACACTGCATTTTCGTAGATGTCAACAGTGTCATCATACAAAGAATGAAGAATCTGTTGAGTTTTATGGTGGCAGGTAGCAGAGGTGCTATTCCCAGCGAATTACCTACCTCGGAGGTTATGGCATGCCCGAAAGCTGTGCACGAATACACACACACACAGCTAGATGAAGGCTGTCAAAATAAACATAGAGCCAAATTGCCTGTCCTGTCACTCTAACTCTCCTGTCCTCTGCTGTATCCATAGCTGTATTAAACTTAATTAAACTTCATCTGGATGGAAGTCTTTATAAAGGTCAGGGAGAAAACCTAACTCATTTTTTGTACTAATGAGTTCTTTTATTCTTTGAAATCAGAAATGAGAATGGGGGAAAAAAAAGAAGTTTCAGATGACCTCTGAATTCACCAGGCTAAAAATTGCTCGTTAAAGCTATGATTTGAGAAAAAAAAAATGAACCACATAAAAATAATGGCCGTACCTGTTCTTTTTAAAATTTTATATTTTTCACCAATTTTGGAACGCTGGTTTTACTCTCAACTTGTCCATCAATAGTCGTGCTATTTACGCTTTGTGGCTTAAAGAATTCTACACACATACGCCCTTCTCTGAAGACTTAGGCGTGGTTACACGACATGCGCAAAAACACATGCATTGAAAGCAGCAGAATTTCCCCCAAAGTTAATATCTTGCACACTGAACGTATCTTCTGCTCCAAGTTCACAAAAAGGGCATTAGCAAATTATAAGCATCTGAAAGCTGAAGTTTCCCATGTTTATAAACTTAATGAGCAAATGCTCTATCGAGTGATTACATTCTTTATAAATAATTGTGTTTTTTGAAATAAATGTTAATGTTAGTTTGTTACTGGAGATGAATGAAAGCATTAATCCCCAAGTGATCTTTTGCTTTCCCTGGGAGGTGAAATATTTCATGACGTTGGAATCAGAAGCCAAAGCCAAAGCTAACTATTGCGATGACATTTACCCCTGGGTAGTGGATGGAATGCTTCTGAAAGCCCTAGTCGTGTACGTGTGTGTTGTAGAAGTGTTTCTGATGAGAATTTTGTGGAATGCGTCTGGGGGGAACTTACTTTTTTTAAAAAAAACGTTTATTTATTTTTGAGAGACAGAGAGAGACAGAGAACGAGCAGGAGAGGGGCAGACAGAGAGAGAGGGAGACACAGAATCCAAAGCAGGCTCCAGGCTCTGAACTGTCAGCACAGAGCCCGATGCAGGGCTTGAACCCACGAACTGTAAGATCATGACCTGAGCTGAAGTCGGCTGCTTAACCGACTGAGCCACCCAGGCGTGCTATGGAGCTTACTTTTTATTAGCAAGATAGGAGGTTTGGTTGGCAGGAAGGTTGGTTTCATTGCCATATCCCTGATGAAGGGCTTATTCCCTTTAAAGAGATTTTGGATTCGAGGGTCCCCAAAGCCTGATGCAGAGCAAAATTCCCCTCCTTCACATGGGTGGGTATGAGACCAGCTCTCTCAACAGTCCGAGGGGAGATTGAACTTCTCATCTCATCAATGAGTCACCATTGCATATGGGTGACTGGATAATGTTGTGTTTGTCAGAAACAGAAGAATTAAGGGTTCCTTGCCAAGTAAGTTCTGTGTTTGTCTGCTTGCATAATAATAGAGTCCTATTTGCCTCATGTACTACCATCATCCTGACTCTAGCATGGCTAGGTGGCCAGAACAGGGCATAATCACTCCATGAGTTGCTTGCACATCAGAAAGCCATGATTTGTATACCTTTACATGATATGTCTATGTAGCTGGTGGCTCAGGAACAGACTTTGGTTGACCTTTTTGTGCTAACAACACGAGGAAGTTCTGTGAATGACTATTTATGGTGTCCCAAAGGATTGATGACTTTGTTCAGGGTATACCTGGTAGGAGCAAAAACTCTATCTCGCTTGTTTATTCTCTCAGCCTGTCCCCTCTTGAGCTCTCTTTTCTTGTGACCCAGCATAATTTGATGAGCAGTTTTTAAGCCCTTTAAAAAATTTAGTAGCTTTGCTTCACCTCTATTGTTTGTGCCTTAAAAGCTTTCCCTGGCCTCATGAGTGGAAAACTTTTGGTCAGAAGGAAGCGTAAAGCCTTTTGCTGGGAGGATTGCTGTGTTCTAGAGCCCATTGGTCTCTCCCCAGCCAGGGTCATTTCCCTCCTAAATGGTAAACAAGCTGGCTGAGGAGGAGCCACGGCCTGTTTCTAGAAAAATCTTAGCGCTGGGAAGCACGCTATGAAATGCCTCTAAGTGGTGAAGACCGCAGCGGATATCACTTTGGGAAGAGGCAGCTGAAGTTGTGTTAGAGCCAAGCTTATTTTGAAGAGCTGAGCCCCAACCCCTTTTCCAGAGCTTCTCTGAGCAGAGAGGAGAACTCAGCACTAACCGACTTTGGCATCCACGAAGCCCCAGGTAAATGCACCATCGTCTTGGGTGCAGATTGAGCAGAAAGCAATGCTCCTGACTTTACTTTGTGATCCTTTCTTTCCTTTCTGTACAGTTTTAAAGTATTGACAAATACACAGTTTAGGAACACATTTTTACTTGACCTGCCTTTCTCAGGAACTAGTGTTTCATTTTCCTGAAGGAAACAGCCCAGTGTAAATACTGGTCTCGGTGTCAGTGTTTTGTCTTTTCATTTAGTTTGCTGAACGTACCGATGTGAGTGTCCTCGCTTACGTCCCAAAGCTTCGACTTTGCTTGACACCCACCTATTTTAGTTTTTAATCTCTGAAGAAATCTTGACCCAAACTGTTTTTTTTTTCTTAGATATTTTGTTTACAGCTGCCATGTTTGACTTGTTCTTCTAGAAATAGCTGTTCGTTTCCATGTGTGAAACTATAGGGATTAAGGGACAGTGAGTGCCAGATATTTTTTAGCTTTTGTCCATATAAGTTAGAGTTTAATGAATGAAGCTACTTTCCTGCTTTTTCCAGAATGTGCTTTTAAATTGCAATTTTGAAAAGTCAACTCCGAAAGAGAAGAGAGATTATATTTAAATTTTCTTTCCAGCAGCTAGAGAGATTGACTGAAGTTTGTTTCTAAACTCGAACATAAGAAACGAAACATCTCGTGGCTAGAAGGATAACATCCGTCGTGTGGGGACTGTGAGTGCTCCACGCTAAACGTTCACCATTGGTAGTAGATCCATAAGGAAAACACTTAAAAATACATACAGAGAATACATTTCTTTTGTTTTCTTTACTGCTGGAAAGGCAGTGAGAGGGAGATTGTGGTATGTGTAAAACTAAATTCTTATCCAATAGTGGAAGCTGCGAATCAAAGGAAAAAGGAGAATATTTCAAGTTTTGATACATTTGGGGGTACCTGGGTGGCTCAGTCGGTTAAGCATCCAACTCTTGACTTCTGTTCAGCTCATGATCTCACCATTTGTGGGTTCGAGTCCCATGTTAGGCTCTGTGCTGACACTTGAAGAGCCTGCTTGGGAGTCTCTCTCTCTCTCTCTCTCTCTCTCCCTGTCTCTCTGCCCCTCCCCAGCTCTTTCTCTCTCTCTCTCAAAATAAATAAACTTTGAAAAAAAGTTATTCAAGTTTTGATATATTTGATACATTTCATTTTGATATGGTTGAATAGATTTGAAACCTTTAATTTTATATGAATAATCTATTATCGGCATAGGTATAAATAGAATCAGTAATTACAGTCACAGATGTTTAGAGGTAAATTTAATGGTAGGTCCAAATAGCAGTGGGCACCATAACCCAGTAACGATAGTGTGTGGAAGAGATAAGGATCTCTCAAAAGGCATCCGATACCACACTGTGGTTTTCCTAAGTTCTTTATGAATTATAAGCCACTGATCACAAGCAAATCAAAATTGTTCTCAGACACCTGCATTCTTTGGAGGAATTAGGGAGTAGTAAATATATTTCTTTTATATAGGCCATTTTAAATTAGTTAATTATATCCTCATTTCAATATAGTCTGGATTCTGAAAGAAGGAATTAGAGTTTCATGAAGTATAATATGTCCTGTTTGTCTAATATAACTATCCTGTCATCTGATTTTGAATTCCTCCAAGCTCCACTGTTAACAATAACAAAGATGTGTGTAAGTCTGTCCCTAACCTATGACCTGACATTTTAAAAGAACAAATGAGCTCTCTCCAAACTTCCGGTGCCCTCGTTCACTGCACTGTTTCCAAAGTTGGAAGGAACCTTGAGGTCTCATTTAGCCACAGATGTAAAGTGACCTGTTCGTAATTAGACTTATAAATAAAACCTGTGAGAACAGTGCTTCTGAAACTTCCACTCGCCTACCAATCCCTGGGTGTCTTGTTAGAAATGCAGATTCTGGGGCCTGGGGTGGGGCCTGGGGTAGGGCCTGAGATTCTGCATTCCTGAAAAGATCCTAGGTGGAATCCAGTCCTGTTGGTCTCCCATGTCATACTTTGAGAAAACAAAGCCTTAAAATGTAGCCGTGAAATAGCCAACCGCCACCCCCAAATTAAGACTCCTTTTATACATTCTCCCTTATGGGTATTATGTTGGCCCCAATATTTTCTGCTCTGGGAGCATTGATGAAAATCCAGCACAAATGGTTACCTTTCTGGAATTGCTAATATTAAGATTTGCTGTAAACCTCTTTCGACATGACTAAAAGCTCCATGTCTTTCTTGGACCCGTTGTATTTCAAGCACATAGAATGTCTCCTGGCACATGCTGGGCCCTGAATAAAAACCCGCTGGAGGAGGCCGTGCATGGATAAATATATAACATTCAGCTTTGGGGACACTGTGAGTACTATTCATTTTGGGTTTTCACTGTCAAATTTCTAACCCCCCACGGGCACACATGAAGAAGGTGCCTGATTCTCTGCGTGTGAGTGTAGAGCGTAGAGTGTAGAGTACATACATACCGGAACCTGGGTCTTACCTGACGAGAGTTGTCAGGTTGATACCTGATCTCTTTTCCTTGCTTCCTACCGAAATGTAACTTCTTCAATTAACCAAATCAGGAAATCTCATTATGATGGCGAACAGTTCAAGGGCAGTACAAAGCGTTTACGTACGAGATAGAAACTTGATAACCTTTGGAAAGGTTATGATATGTTAATGTTCATTCACTGAAAAGATATTCCCACTCTTGCACTTGAGAAACAGCGATGATAGCACAGGTCCCACATTTGATATTTTTCATGTTCAGATTCTCCAAGCGTCAATTCTAACCCTGCCTTCTGCACAGACTTTCTGGAATCCATCCAGAGCTGCTTTATAACTTGATCTCCTCTGCTTGGTCTGGTGCCGGCCGTATCCATCCGCTTCTTGTATTGTCATTTCTTGTTCATCTTTTACTGTCCCAACGGCCACTCCATTGGAGAGAAATACTTTCATCTCTAGATTTCTATATGTTTGGGTGTGCCTGATCTGATGCTGGCCCACAGCAGCAGTAAGTGTGGACCGAAAAAAATGAATGAATGGTTTCAGCATTTAACAAGAGAAAGAAGACCAAACCGGGCAGAAGTTATCTGGGACAGCTTTCTGGAAAAAGTGATATTGCTCATTTGGCTGGACACTACCTCCTGCCGTATAATTATGATAGCGCCGCTGCCCAGTATTTGAGAGTTGTATATAAATGCTCCACAAGAAGATAGTGTTGCCGCATAAAGCTGCAAACTGTGAAGATATTTACAGATGTTCTGAACCTAATTCTTACTCATAGGAAGGAACTTGGGGGGGGACATAGAAGTGGTTAGAATTGCACCTGTCATCTTGAAAGGAAAGTTGGTATAGTCGACAAATACTTATTGCGCAAGAATGAGTAAAACTGGTTACCCGCTTTCAAGGAGTTCTTGCCCTACTGACACATAGGCTGACACCAAACAGACTCTAAGGAGCTCTGTTGTGGAGAAGCAAGCCCAGTGCTGGGAGAACCCAGAGGGAGGAGGCATGGATTCCTAGCTGGAGGTGGGAGAGGCTAATGAGTCGGATAGAAATGTTTTCTACATACGTTTTGTCTCCCGTGCCTTCCGAAGTGAAATCCATCCGCTGCAGGCAGTCTGACCTTCCTTGTGATCATTTACATGAGTGTTGGAGTGGGAGCTCGGTCAACTGCAAGTTGCTTTCCTGGGACCGCACTGCCCGGACTCTTCTGGACTCTTTGCATCTGCGCATGATTCTTTCGTGCCTGTTGGATGGGTATCTTGCTGGCTGTCTGTGCTTGCTTCCCCCAGGTTCAGTCTGGTGTGTTCTAAAATATAATACGGGGGGCGCCTGGGTGGCTCAGTCGGTTAAGCGACTGACTTCAGCTCAGGTCATGATCTCACGGTCTGTGGGTTCAAGCCCTGCGTCAGGCTCTGTGCTGACAGCTCAGAGCCTGGAGCCTGCTTCCAATTCTGTGTCTCCCTCTCTCTCTGCCCCTCCCCTGCTCATGCTCTGTCTCTCTGTCTCTCAATAATAAATAAATGTTAAAAAAATTTTTTTAATGTAATATGGATAAAAGAAGGGTCCTAGGGCTTTTTTATGGGAGCGAAGCTAGGTAGAAAGCCATTTTTTATCATTTAAGACGTGTATACTTCCTGATACATATTCACTTATTTTATAATGATAGCTGTCCTGTATGAAGTGTCTACTAAGTGACTGGTATCATGGCAGTTGCATTGTGGATATCGCTTCAGATGCTCAGAACTATCCTACAGGTAGATGGTGTTTATATCCATTTTATAGAAGAGGAAACTGAGCTTTAAGAGATTAATTAACTTATGCTGGTCTCATAGCTAGTAAACAGTAGAGCCTCATTCTTTCCCCAGTCTGTCTGACTCCAAAGCTTAGGTTCTTTTAACTGCCCCATTCTGCCTCTGTATGCTGAATCGAGTCACCTGGTCAAGGGGACTCTGTTCCTGCCTTTATGGAGCGTCAGCTGGGGGCTATGGTATTTGAAGCCTGAATGACCGATCCCAGGAGAGGAAGTATTATCGTTTTGTGGTGTGTACAGATTATTCCAATGGTGTTTGCCCTTTTGTCTGTCTTCAGCTAATATTTGTTTCTCTTCAGGAATTTTGATAGGGGATTGATTGATAAGATTGGTAGGGGACAAAGGTTCGTCACAACCTCCTAGTCATTCATTCATCTGTGCTGGGTCCCAATGGGGAAACCTGACAGAAGGAATTAACATACATACTAAGGGAGTTAACATGTATACCATAGGTCTAGACTACTTGAAGCAGTAAAAAACTATGTATTACGCTTGGCACATGTGTACTGAGTAGTAGATGGATATGGTTTTGACTCTGCTACAATTTGAAACAGCTCCAAAAGTATTTCAATTTAATATCTTCATTTATTTATACCAGCTCTGGCTTTTACAACAATCTGGCTTTTTGCCAGTTATCACAAAAGATTGGAAATTTTCTTATAATAAATTCATTCATTTATTCATTTCTAAATACATGCTATAAAAATAATTTTCAAAGACTCAAACTTTGACTAATTCAGAGTTAAAGGGCATTAAAGTTTATGCCAGGAAACAAAATGATAGCATGCTGGAACTTTACAAAGTATGAGAAGTTAGCTCTTGAATAAATGAGTTTGTGACAAATTTAAATAAATAGGAATCAGGATGGTATTTGTATTAAGTTTCTCTGTTTTAGAGGTAATCCTATCAAAGGTTTTCCCATTCCTTGAATAAAGTTAAGTGTATGCTTTTTTATTAAAAAACAGACTGCAGCTCAGTCTGTTAAGCATCCGACTCTTGATTTTGGCTCAGATCATGACCCCACGATTTGTGGGATCAAGCCCCACATCTGGCTCTGCACCGTCAGTGCAGGGAATTCTCTCTCCCTCTCCCTCTGCCTCTCCCCTGCTTGTACTCTCTTGCTCTCAAAATAAACAAATAAACATTTTTAAAAAATCCCAGAATCTTAGCAGTATTTGTATTTGCTTAAACATCATGTAACTGCCTTCTATGTATATTGCATTGTGCTGTTTGTTATGAAGTACTTTTGCTTCTGCATCTTGATCCCTTTCTAGAGAACGTTGACATTACAGAGACTTTTCCAGGGTCCTAAACTTTTAAGTGTGAGCTTCTTCCATCTTCCCTAGAGGAGTAGATTACAAAGTGGTCTAGGGCAGTAATTTATTTGGTAAATAGCCCGACGTTCAAGAAGTTCATCCCTTTAACAGGTTGGGCTATATTTTTCTAAAATGTAAATTGTTCCCGGAGAAGGTGAAGGGTAAGTCAGACTCTTTTAAGGTTCGCCTGAACACTTTTAGGTCAAAGAGTAAAACCTGTTAAATCTATGTCCTGAAGGAATTTATTGATGCCAGTTATAAAAAGTGCCTCGCTTGGCCTTGTGGAATGTTGAAAAGGAACTGCTTGCAACTTTCCTTGTATATTTCCCAGTGACCGAATGCCTCTCCTTTCTTAGAAAAGGATTTTATGACTGTTTAGTGTGCTGTATATTGCTCTAAGAGCCCAAAGCTCCCCTGGGATTATTATGGCTGGTATACTTTAGTAGCACGTTCTCCATCTGTAAGATTCATATTATTTGGCCATATGTGTTGAACATGGTCTATGCATCGGTCAGTGCTGGGGGTGAGGGATAGATTTTTTTTTTTTAGGTAAGTAAGAATCCCTGCATTGGTCACTCATGGTCTAGTTTGGGAGACAAACATAGGAGGCCGCGAGGATGCAGTGAAGAGCTGAGAGCAAACGGGGGAACAGGAACTACTAAAGCCTTCCTAGAAACTCAGTGATGCTTTTGAGCAGAGGGTAGAGGTTGAGTTGACCTGGTGTGGAAAAATCTTCATAAACGCTTTTACTTCCATTCCCCTCTCTTCCATTAGTTCTTTTTCTTTTCCTCTGGCTGCTTCCAGGTTCCTCAACCCCCTACAGCTGCCCAGCATGTAGTCTCCTCACACCCCATTTCTCTTCAGCCCTTTTCGTTCTTCAGGATTTTTCCACACCGGGACTTCACACACAGCCCCCTTTCCGCAATAAATAATGCAGCCCAAGCAAGCATCCTGAAAGACACATTTCCTCCACGGTAGACTGGAAACCATCTCTTTAGACATCCTAGGCACAAATTGAATTCAAAATCGTGTTGGTAGCTGGTGATAGAAATATATCAGAAGTGGAGAGATTAGCAAGCTGTCAAAGGAAGTCACTCAGTGAGTCCCCAAATCCCAGCCGTCACTCTGCTCATTCAGGCAACGGCTACCATTGTCAGGAGAAGCAGGATCCCTTTACAGATGGTTACATCCCAAATAAAATGCAGCTTCAGTAGACGTTCAATAGAGATTGAGCGGTGGATGAGCCAGCAAGAGGTACTAAGGTCAGAGATGTTATAAATACCATGGAATATGCTCTGATGCTCTTACTGATTTGTTGTTGTTGTTGTTCACTAAAACTCTGTTACTCTCAAGCAAAGGAAATAAAAATGGTTGACTACCCCTTTTTCTAAAGGTAGTGCATCCTGTCTCCCACACATGGGGAGCACTCTAGATCCGGATTAGCTTTACTAGTATCAAGAGTTTTATTAGCAGTGTCTTCTAAGACACTAGTGAAGACCCTGGAAGATCAACAGGGCCAGTTTGTGTGAAAGGCTCTGCAGGTGGTAAAGCGGCGTATAAACTCAGTTGTTTTAGATCTGGGACGCCAGCAGGCGTCCTGAATTCCATAGCTCTCCATCACTGACATTGAGGACTGGTATCCTTCCTTTTCTCCATCCTGTCTCCATTTACCTTTTCTCCCTTGTCTCCATTTGTCCACAGAAAATGCCGATACTTACGTGCCTGCCGTCTTCTGAACGTCGCTGTTAGAGGTAGCACTTTTCAGTTTCACCACTTTGCCCCACTCCTGTGACCTGGGAGCACTCCCATCATCCATTCTATTGGGCAGGCCTTTCGCTTAGGACTTCGGCGTGCTCAGCCAGCTAGGGCTTGCACACGGGCTTGTTCTTTGTATGCAGTGTGGCGGCCTCGTCCACCTATTGGACCATCCTAATGCCAGTGGGCAGGGCTCCCCAATGCCCTGGTCTTCAGTCTTCTTGACAGAATGTTGTTGTTATCCACCTTCTCATAATGGGTGGTTGAGTTAGAGGGGAGAGAATCTCACGGGAGCAGGGAGTCTAAGATTTTTGATCTTAAGCACACTGCATAGGCAGCCACCTGATCTGGAGAGCCCTGGCCAGTTTGGGTCTCTGTCCTGGGGCACTGCTACTGATGAATCCTCCCGATCATTGCTGCTGCCCCAAGATGTGCCCTATCGGTGAGCTAGAGCCATCAGCCAGGAGCCAACCAATATTGAAAAAGAATGCAAGTCTGGCTGCTGCATTTCCTGTCTTGCAGATTGATGATCTTTGGCTGTTTTGCTGATGTCATCGTACATCTGTTTTTTTGGAGTGAGTATAACAAGGAAGGAGAATGGTTAATCTAGCAAGAACTCATTATACCATGAATGATGAAGGGTGGCTCCTGTTTTATTCCTATTTGATTTGTTTGCTTCATTGGGGAAAACAAATGATTGTGTCACCCTATAGAGAATTTCACTTTCTCTTTGACATACAAATAAACAGTCTCCCACATTTCATTTATTCTTGCCACTGCTACAATGGTTGATTAAAAAAACACATCGTTATTCTGCTTTCCTATATCATGACCTTCAACACCGGGTAGGGAAGAGAAACCGATAAAATACATATATTTTTTAAGAAATGAGGGCCCCTTTGCTACAAATACCCCTAGAAACCCAGGTCCATGAAGGAGATGTATGAGATGATGACAAAACCAAACTAAATAAGAGGGAGGCGACATGTGTCTTCATTTTCTTTCCTGTAATACGTCTTGGAGATGAGGATTCAACTCTCATTAATTCATTAAAGCAAAACTTCTTGTCGTCTTCCTCTGACGGAATGTTCCTGGTAATGGGTACATTCGTTCATTTCTACTAAGAATGTGTGTTCAGCCTTTGGTTTATCAAATGTATGTGAGGTGTTGGTTGTTAGAGGATACAGGCTAATCTGGGTTTTCCCAGGGCCGAATCCTAATTGGCAACCTTGTGGCCGCTAGTCTCCAGTAATGTGTGTGTTTGCTATTTATATTCCTTGACACTTGGGCTTTGGAGCCCAGCAAAAGGTGTTTTGTGATACTCTCAGTGCCAGCCAGTATCGATTTGTGATTAGCCAAACCTGATTTGAGCAGCAGTTTGCAGGCCCGTGTCTTGGGGCTATGTGGATATTGGGCGGTTCAGGGTATAGATTAGGGGGTCTTGACATTCTGTTGATGGGTTACTGAACCCTGAAGCACTGAACGCTGAACGTAGCGTTTGTGTTCTAAAATTGTTATTTATGGTTGAAAGCAGCTGCTGCACATATTTGGGGGGAGCGTATGGTGAGATATAAAATAAATGAAACTAAATCGTTAGACACAGTACATCAAACAGTAATTATAAGGAAATGTTTATGGCAAACTAGGAGAGAGATTGATTCCTCCTCTTCCTGCCCCCTGCAACATTGGGAGAATCGTTTAGCTCATGTTCACGGAGTTGTTGGGCCAGCGTCTGTAGAGCCATTATGTGAACTCAGTCATGACCTAGACTCTGTAATAAAAGTCAGCTGCTGCAGTTGTGGATGCTGTAGCCAACGCTCCTGATCCAGGGGTGGGTGTGGGGGTGGCGATCCTGGCTATACGTTTTTCTTTCTTTCCCTTTTGGTCCCTTTTTTACTGAATTTTCTCATCTATTTGTAATTTTTTACCATATGGACAAAGGTTTCTATTTAAAAATAACCTTTATCCAGAGAGTAATTTTACCAAATTATGGTATAATTATACTATCAACATTTTAACCTTTTAAAACAGTCTTTAATAATCAGAAATATACAACTGCACTTTTGGCAAAAGTTTTTTTTTATAATTTCTGTAGTTCTCTCATCCTGCACACTTTTGTTTTCTAGCCAACATGTCAGGTGACAAATATTCGTTAATCTCCTACTTTGTGCCAAGAATTGCACAGGATCCGAGACGCGGAAAGCATGGCTTGCCTCAAAAAAGTTAAAAATGAATTAGGACGCCAAGACAAAAAAATGTACAAAAATTAACAATGTAAAACGGCGCTACAGGAGATGTCCCAAAGGCCGTGTGTGTGATGCTTTCCTGAGGGACTTCAGAGGGAGGGGCCTCTCACAGGCCAAGTTAGACTGAGATGGAAAGATTACTGCGGACAGGTGCCAACATGGGTGGGTGATGAATGGTCTGCTGGGTTTGGAGAAGGGGAAGGCCTGTGTGGCCTAGGGCAAGGTGTCTGAGAGATGAAAAGGCTTCTTCTGCACTTGAAAGACAGGTAGAATTCTAATAACAGGCAGAAACTAATGGGGAGGGTTTCCTTTTTTTTTTTTTAAGTTATTTATTTGAGAGAGAGAGTGTGTGCAGGGGAGGAACAGAGAGAGAGGGAGGGAGGGAGAGAGAGAGAGAGAGAGAAAGAGAATCCCAAGCAGGCTCCACGCTATCGGTGTAGAACCCAATGTGGGGCTGGAACTCACACACCGTGAGATCATGACCTGAGCTGAAACCAAGAGTCGGATGCTTAACTGATTGAGCCACCCAGGTGCCCCAACAGGGAGAGCTTTCTATCCGAGGTGGGACCGTGACCAAAGGCAGTTAGGGTTCGACCGGGAAAATAGGTCCGTGGGTTAGTAGCCGGAGACTAGACTGGCGAGAACAAGGTAAGTATAGAAAGTTGGATGAGTTTGGAGGTGTGGAGGGAAGGATTTCCATGAGAAGGAGTTTAAATTTTTGTCTGGAGACATTCATTTTACATTTATTTGTTGTGTACATATTTTGAACTAAGCACTGTGAGAAGCGAGGAATATGGGAATACGCTAGGAAGTGAGAGACATAATCTCTGTCTCTCGAGGAGTGTGCACTCTAGACCTGTGGAAGCAATGGGCAGTTAGGGCTTAAGAATATCCTGCCCCGTGATGGGTGCTATGAAGGGGAGTTACCAGGTACACTGGGACCTTTGGGAAGGGACGGCTCATGCAGACCAGAAGTTAGTCAGGTAAAGGTGAGGAAGGAGAACTTTCTAGCTAGGGGGATAGCGGGTGCAGACAGAAGTGGGGAGGCAAAGATAGCCTGCTGCTCGCCATTTTGAAGACGGTTCATTGAATTCCTACTGTCTGCCTAGCCTCGCATCCCCCTTCACTAGTGGGGGAGACAAATACAGGGGATGCTTTCTGCCCCCAAAGCGCTTAGTGTCTTTTTAGAGAAAGATGTCTATGAAATACCAAATCACTGACTCTAGAAGTAAGATTTAGGAAAGAGAAAATTGAAGGAAAGTGGAACGGCCTAGAAAAGGCTGAAGCAGACGTAGAGAGGTGGGCATGTGAGCAGAATATTGAGGGAGAAGGGTGGTTCTGTGAGACCCACCTGATATGAAGAAGAGGATGCTCGTAACCTTGGAGCAGTAGAAAGAGAGGACCCTCGACCCTCGGTCAAGAGGTCTGGGTCTCACTGGGGGGACCCTCTTCTTTCATTTTTCTTATTTGTAAATTTAGGTGCCTCGACCTCAGTGGCCCCTGAGGGCATGTTTAGCCTGAAAGTCTAGCTATCTTGGGCTTTACCCCCAAGGCATTAGTGAGTTCCGGAGGATTTCGAAACACAGGGGGGACCTGACAGAATCAGTGCATTAAGAAGATTAATGTGCAGGTGCCTGGGTGGCTCATTTGGTTGAGCTCAGGTCATGATCTCACAGTTTGTGGGTTCGAACCCTGCGTCGGGCTCTGTGCTGACAGCTTGGAGCCTGGAGCCTGCTTCCGATTCTGTGTCTCCCTCTCTGCCCCTCCCCTGTTCACGCTCTGTCTCTATGTCTCTCTCAAAAATAAATACTTTAAAAAAATTAATTCATCTTTATTGTAGAAAACGAATGGGCTAATTACTAATCTATGAGAAGTCTAAGTTTTTGCTAAAATTTTAAATCATGTTCTGATGCTTTTAAAACTGCTAATAATAGGACCATCCTGATGTCTACTGGACATTGCTTTTGGAGTTCTTTCTAGAAAAACAAAAACCAAACAAAAAATACAGCCTAGAAAAGCCTGATGAATAAGGGAGAGGCAAGGCTGAGTCCAACAAGTACAAATTTTAATTTCGAAACTAAAGATTCTTTAAAGTTTTCAGGGAGATTTTAGAATTAGAAAATGTATGTCTTTGGGGCACCTGAGTGGTTCAGTCGGTTAAGCATCCGACTTCGGCTCAGGTCATGATCTCCTGGCTTGCGAGTTTGAGCCCCGCATCGGACTCTGCTGACAGCTCAGAGCCTGGAGCTTGCTTCCAATTCTGTGTCTCCCCCTCTCTCTGGCCACTCTGTGTCTCTCTCTCTCTCTCTTTCTCTCAAAAATAAATAAACATTAAAAAAATTTAAAAAAAAAAAAAAGAAAATGTATGTCTTTTATGTTTGTAGTACCGTGTCTGTGGTGGTCATGGCAGTGCTGTAATGGAGGCGGTAACAGGGTGGCGGTCCTTCCAGACACAGGAATACCAAGCAGCTTGCCAGATGTGCCCTTGTCATATCCAGGACCACAACCACCTCAGCCCGTCCATCCACTGGTGGTCCCACAGAGATGACAGCTGGACAGAGGCCTTGTTAGAAACTGTTGTGGTCAAATCCTAAATGTAACCTACTTCTGCTCTTCCTTTCTCCAGTAAGCTGGTTTATCACGAAGCCATGTGTTTAGTTCTCTATCCAGATGAAGACTTGAAACTTTCGTGTGTCAGACTGGAACTGAACGCGGCTCTGTTGGAGAGTGTTAATGCCAAGGAGGACCAGCTGACATGTCTTCATGCTCAGCCACGGTCTCCTGTTGGTGGCCCCAGCGCTATCGCTGCTGCCCTCGCTTTCCAGTCCTATTGACTGTGTCCCTCTGGTCTCTTGCTCTAAGTACATTTTGCTGGACAAGCAGGAAAGAACACCATGTTCACCAATTATGCTACTTCAAATGGGGAACACTGGGCTGATTTAAAATAATTCTTAGAGTAGACTGCGAATTTTGGTAACATTTACGAGGTCATAATAGCTCATAGCCTATAACCCTATCTGTTCTTTAATAGCTTTTCAGTGGCTGAAGGTGGGCATCAAAGGCAGGGAAGAGCTTCCTGCCCTCCCTTTTACATTTCGCTACTCAAAACCTACTACATGTCACAGAAATGGTAGTAAGACCCTGTGTTGTAGAGTCCTGTGTAGACTCAGGGGCAGGAGGGAGCCTCTCTGGGTACATTAGAAAGAAGCGGCCGTTACTCAACGGACTTTGCTTTGTCAGTTGGGTCTTTTCTTTCAGCTTCTCGCTTTTTTCTTTCTTTAAGAAGCTAATTGCACAAGATGTATTTTCGGCTGAGTTCTACACAATCGAAGTTTTCAGAAGTCTTGTGTATTGCTCGAGAGCGGTTTGAGAACTGATGTGCCGTCCCCCCGCCTTTTTTTTTTTAACTCAGTAGGGTAAGGGGGCATTGATTTATGCCACCTGAAAATGATTTTCAGAATTTCAATTTTTTGGCCTTGTAAGGACGCCATTCTTAAATAGTTCTTTGTCATGGAAAGAACTGTCATTAATCAGAGATTTTAATCTCAGCAAAAACAAAAACACCTTGATTTTTTCTGGATGGGTGAGTTTTAGAAACACTGTTCAACTTCGCTAGATTTAACTGAAAGTCAGAAAATGCACGTCAAGGACTGGCTGACTTATCCATTTTGGAATCTCTGGTCCCTAGTGGAATGTTGAGAACTAAACAAGATCCCGAAAAATGTGGAAATAAATAAATAGCATAGTTTTCCAGGGCAGATTAGGGCCAACCGTACAAGTGCCAAAAGCTTTCAAAATTCCATCACCCTGTATAATATTGATATTACTCCCTTCCTGTCTTTTTTAGGAAGTATATACGGAACATAACTTTTAATTATCTGGCTTTTTAACTTTTAATTGATGGCTCAGATGAACATATTATTCTCGTGATGTACTGAAAAAGTCACTGTCCATGCAGATGACCTAAGGCCTGGGGCTTAGAAGAGCTCCCTTCCTTAAGAGCCTTGGACATCTCTTTGTGAAAAAAGGTTCCTAAGAGAATTCATTGCAGATCCACTGTGTACGTGATCTGCGCCAGAGGGCGTATAGAGAGGAAGAATTGGGACATGGTTGTGGCCTCGGAGATCTGCCTGGTGAAGGAGACAGACACATAAACACAGAACAGCAGCAAGAGGAGAGCTGCACACTCATCAAGGGTGTGGCAAAGCTTGGGAGAGCTCCCCAACCTTCAGTTTGTCTGCACACAGCAGCCTTGGCCTTCGGAGTCCTGGGACGTGCCCCAGAGAGGCTGACCTCCCCACTTCCACCACTGCAGAAACACGGGCACTGCTTAGGGCTCCCTCTGCAGGTGCTGCACAGGGACCACGAGCTTCTGATACAGAATTGTTGTCTCTTGGTTCTGTGATTTCTTGTGTTCGCCTGCTTCTCTTTGGTGCAGTTCCTAAGAACCATCCAGTTCTCACAGTTAACCTCTCATCTCTTCCCCTGTCTCCTTTCTAGTCTCTTTTGCCTCCGCCCCTTTCTTCTCAAGCTTCATTGCCATCCCATTAAGTAATAAAGATGATAATAATGATAATGACAATAACAACCACATATTGATTGCTTACTAATTATCGAGTGCTGTCCTAAGCATTATATATATTATCTCATCTACTTCTCTCAAAGTTCTCTTACCCCATCTTATAAATGAGCACCCAAGCTACCGTGAGGTAAATCACTTGCCCAAAGCCACACAATTCCTTTCCCTTACAAAATCACAAAATACTGGGTATAATCTTTGCATCTCTCCTTTTGTGGAAGGTGTGTGTGTGGGTGTGGGTGTGTGTGTATGAGGAAGAGAGAGAGGGAGAGAGAGACTAAGTCCTTCACCAATAAAGAGGTTTTATCTGTTTGTTTCCTACAAGTTTTCAGGGCACTTTAAAACCTTGAGCTGTTCTGGATGGAACTGGAAGGTTCTAGAAGGCAGAATTTCAAGTAGCCACAGCTTTCTCTTGGGGATGCTTATTTCAGTCAGCAGCTCTCTGCCCAGTTGGAGAGCGATGGGTTTCCTTAATCGCTGGACCTTCGCTGACTTCGCTGACCTTAGTCACTGACTTCTCAGACCTGGGATACTCAGGCTGGAGACCGAGTGCAGAGAATGCGAGATCTTAGGCCAGAATTTGCACCCGTTTCTCAAGAATGATTTCATTTATTTTAGTAGAGAGGGGTAAAAAAGGAGGAAAGAGGCTATTTTTAAGAGGGAAATGGGATGTATGTTTAGAGTTTGAGGCAAACACTATTTTTCAACTTCTAGTATTTAGCATTTTCCAGAGTGTTACTACATTACTTTGTGAAAAGTATTTATAATTCTGAAGATATTAAATATATTCTCACTCAAATATTAGTACCAAAGTGCTCAAAGAAAATATAAGCAGGCCTTTTTGTTTTTAAACAATTCTTGTATTTGCTCCTAATGATTAGTTTAGCTAATTCATATCTTTGGTGTCGTTTGGTCCTATTTTGTTTTATCTACCCTAGTAATCAGCGTAAGGCTGAGATATGCTGTGTCAGCATTAAGTTTAGAAATTGAATACAAAATGAGGAACACGCTAGTCTTGTGAGAAAATCGAGGCTTCGTATTCAGTGATGGAAACATCATCCGTGCTTTTCCATCGCGCGCATCGGACGAGGCCCAGTGGCATTCAACTCTCGCCCCCTCGGCACCGTGAGAGTGGCATTCAGATTTCCTGGGGATTAATCCAGCTGCAGTTCCGGTGTAGTGTATGGCGTTAAAAAGGATCAACAGCCTCAAACTGGCCTGACATCTGTTCCACTGTCCTCATCGGTAAATGCTTGCCGAGGGTCTGCTAAGAGTAGTGCCTTATACTGATGTTCCTGCGTCTCTGTCTCTCGTTGCATAAAATACAGCTGAGACAAGCTCTGATTTAATTAGATCGAAACACCCTATGACTTTCAAGAACATGTCTGATCCTTCTTTTTCCTGCACTGTGTATTAGGTATTAGAATTTCATTTTCCTTTACGCATTACGTTTATGATGGGTTAGCCCTCTTTGAATGGCTAGCCCTTCAAGAGCAGGAATCATATCTGTTCTTCACAATATATTTCAACGTGCAGCTCACCCAGGATGTTCTTCATTGGCCGTTCAGGAAGGATCACGACTTAGTGACTTAGAATAAAATCACATGGTGCTTCTTCAGCAATTCGTACTTATTCTACTTTCACTTTCTCGTCTTTTCTTGCTTTTTCATCTTTCCCTTACCATCTGCTTTCTCTCATTTCTCTGGGGTCCCTTGGGTAAACCGATTCCACCCAGTGCTCCTGAAAGATAATGTCCTGCACCTGGCATAGCGAAGTATGCATGGAAGAATATTACCTTGCATTTATAAATGCTTTTCCAAGCATTTCATTATCTACCTAGATTTCCAAAACAATCCAAAAAAAAAAAAAAAAAGAAAGAAAAGAAAAAGAGGGATCTGCTATTGTTATTCCTAGGATACTGACAAGGAAATCGTATAGATTTGGCACAAGCGACATGGTGAACCAGCAGCACAGCTGTCACGATCCCAGTCATGGGTGGCATGGTACAGAAGGTGCCCCACCGACACAGGTCGACAACTTCCTGCACATACCCTTGGTATTCTGAGTCTTGGAAATGGAAGAAAGAGAACTCCAAGTTCCGGAGTACCTGCCGTTGGCCTTGATCACCGAGGAGGAAATCTAGAAACGGCATAATTCTGCCTAGGTTCGCCCTGGTGTGGGCGGGTGACTTTAATCAGGATCTGCTGTTTTTCTCTCTTGCCTTCCCAGAAACAGTGTCAGCCATCACGAACTGTGTGAGCAGCGATGGTGATACAAGTGTGGCGTTTTCAGGTGTAGGATAAAGGTATCAAACTCTTAAATCCTTAGCTGAAGAACAATTACTCTATAAGCTTTTCTGACCTGCTCCCTACAAGAAACATTTTTAAACTTTATTTTTATTTATTAAAGGCAGGATAGAGAAGAGGAAAGAGAGCTAAACTCTGTTCGTTTTTTTTCCCCACTTTATACATAATTGAAGTCAACACCCTCAGACCAAAACATCGTTGGTAGTAATCCATAGACTTCATAGGGCTTCTCAAGATTTGGGAGCTTTCAGACTTGCTAGGATCCCCTAGCTGGGTAAGTGTTGAAAACAATATTTGTAAAAAGTTGAATCTAGAGAAGGTGGGCTTTTTGTAAGTGGTCATTTCAGCCTTGGCATCCCTCGGACGTACGTTCAGAACAGGTAGGTCAGAGAATCAAGGAGAGAGGCTCAGAGAGAGGGCGCTCAGCCTGGGAAGTGAGGCAGGCCTGTGCGTGATGGCCGAGACCAGAGCTGGGCTTCCCGCTCCCCTGCAGTGCTCTCGTCTCCTCGTCCGCACACCTCACCGCCGAAATCCTGCAGACGCATATCGTCTTGCACAGGACTTGTTATTGTTAAACATTTCTGAGAGATACCTCAATGCATTTATTATTTGTGGGAGTGAGAGTTTTCCCATAAGGAAAGCAGATGCCAAAATTCCTGTTTCTTTGAAGTTAATAGCATATTGTTGATTGTCATGCCACCGCACGGGTGTGAGGCAAGGAATGAATATTTTCTGTGATGCCAGCAATTGCTGGTAACAAGAAGATTTGACTTTCCCAGATTATTCTCATGTCAAATGTGACACCTCTTTATGTATTATTTTTAACATTCACAATGAAATGTGAAATGGTGTTAACAGAAGCCCAAGGATACCAGAGCTTCAAGATTAGAAATCACTTTTAGGCTGTCTTTCTTCTCCTCCCCCGCCCCCCCACAGTGGGTTGCTGTATTAACACTCATTATAGCAAAGCAGAGCAGATGGGCAAACAGACTGATTAGTTATTTATATATATTTTTTTTCTTTATGAAGCTTAGATGTTGGCTCTTTCTTTAATAAAAGAAAGGAGTTTTTAGATGTTGTCTTGTCTTGATTTCCCTTTTTAATCAGAGGGAAAAAGGGGGCACTTTGCTCCGGATCTATTAATAATGTGGCTATATCCTTTTCCTAACTGCTGACTTCATAGCTCTCTATATACCCATTTCAATCAGAATTTTATTTCTCTCTCGTCCTCCAAGCTGCATGTGGTGCATTCATGTTCTTTCTGGCCTAGGATTTCTTTATGGAGCTTATCACTTTTAATTCATTTTTTAGCAGTATCTTTCTTGACAAGGAAATGGTCTACAGTATTTTTGGCTTTTTCGTCCAAAATGAAAAAGTCCATATCCAATTGATGGCAAGTGAATTCATCCATGATATTATGTCAATAGAAATAGGTTTCCGTGTTTTTCCTCTTTTGAAAAAAGATCACATATCTCTTTGTTTTTTCTTAAAACCGAATTTGTGTATTTTTTTCCTTCCCAATTTTATGAGGAGGGTTTGTGATGAAACTATGCTTCCAGTTTAAAAAGTTAAGGTAAAGAGCAGTCTCACTTCTGAGTAGATATTCAAAGGGAAGAAAATCACTATCTTTTAAAAAATTATTTATTTATTTATTTTTTGAAAGAGAGAGAGCAGGGGAGGGGCAGAGAGAGTGGGAGAGAGAATCCCAGCCAGGCTCTGCAGAGCCTGATGCAGGGCTCAAACTCATGAACCATGAGCTCGTGACCTGAGCCGAAATCAAGAGTTGGATGCTTAACTGAATGAGGCACCCAGGCGCCCTTAAAATCACTATGTTAAAGAGAAGTCTGCACCCCCGTGCAGCATTGCAGCGTCAGGTCAGGGTAAGGAAAAAGTGTCCATCAGTGGGTGAATGGATCAAGAAAATGTGGTACACAGCAGTGCACACCCACACTTGAATATTGGCCTTAAAAAAAGAAGGAAATCCTCCCATTTGCAACAACGTGGATGAACTAGAGGGCATGATGCTAAGTGAAATAAGAGAGAGACACATACTGCATGGTAATACTTATACGTGCGATCTAAAAGTGAAATAAGTCAAACTCAGAAACAGTGTAATGGTGACTGCCAAGGACTGAGGGGTGGGAGAAATAAGGGGAGGTTGGTAGAAGGATCCAAACTTTTAGTTATAAGATGATTAAGGTCTGAGAATCTTATGTATAACATGGGGACTGTAGTTGATAATACTGTATTGTATAATTGCAAGTTGCCAAGAGAGTAGAACTTAAGTATTCTTACAAAAAAAAGGGAGGTTGGAGAGAAAGAAAAAAGGTGAATGCGAGGTGGTAGATGTGTTAATTAACTTGATGGAACCCTTTCACAATGTATACATATATCAGCTCACCTTTATGGAATTTGAACACTCAATGTATTGCATTTTTTTAAATTTTCTTTAAAATTAAAATTTTTTTAATGTTTATGTATTTATTTTGAGAGAGAGAGATAGAGAGCAAGCAGGGGAGGGACAAGGAGAGAGGGAGATAGAATTCCAAGCAGTCTCTGCATTGTCAGCATGGAGCCCGATGCAGGGCTCGAAACTGTGAGATCATGACCTCAGCCAAAGTCAAGAGTCGGGCGCTTAACTGACTGAGCCACCCAGGTGCCCCAATGTATTGCAGTTTTGGCAGTCCTACCTTAATAAAGCTGAAAACAAAACAAAACAAAAAAATAAAGAGGAATCACTGGCATTGAAAAAAGCCATCATAATCCATAATCTTTTCTTATAAAAGGACAGTTGTATCAGATGTATGTAATATGTATTCATAGAAAAGTAATGGACTTAGCTATGTATAGAAAAGAACTTTCTTATGTTATAACGGGGACTGTTCTCAAACAGCAGTTACCCTAGTGATACTTTCAGCATTACCTAAAGAAGCTTGAAGCATAGTGTAAGGGGAGGAGTGATAAACATGCATGGTTACCAATATTTTAGTCCTTTTTATTTTTTTAATGTTTATTTATTTTTGAAAGAGAGCATGTGCACGTGTGTGCATGGTGGGGGAGGGGCAGAGAGCACAGGCGACAGAGGATCTGCGCTGACGGCAGTAAGCATGGTGCGGGGCTCGAACCCACAAACCATGAGATCATGACCTGAGCCAAAGTCCAACACTCAACCCACTGAGCCACCCCGGGTGCCCTACTTTAGTCCTTTTTTAACATTTTCTAATGGATTTTCAAATTCGCTAATGTATTTTATTTATCAAAAGTAAGAAAAATATCCTATAAAGATGGTCCTAAATTCAGTGAGCTCATAGCACTGTGAATAGGGATTACAACTTCTAGTTTCACGGTACAGGATAATGTACCCGTACAACCATTTGGGGAGACTTTGCACAAAGCCATGGACAATTAATTGGATCCCATGTTTTTAGAGGTGCCTGATGATGTCGATCATTTAGTTTTTAAAACCATCCTCAGTGGGGCTGGGCATTATTAGAAGATTCTATCAAACATCAAAGAGATACTTCAGGTTAATTCTCACGCTGTGACCTGACTTCAGAAATAGCATGCTGTTACTAACAATATGTGAAAACGAGACTCCGCTCTGTCCAGCTTTGTGGTCTCTGCATCAGAGACCATCAGACTTACCTCGCTAAGTGGTGTGGTTTCAGGAAGGGGAGTGAACAGAAGGTGTGGAGATTGGCAGAGAAAAGCTGAGCAAAGCCAATGGGAAAATGGAAGCCAAAAAAAAAAAAAAAAAGCTAGGGCTTCTGGGAAGGATACTACCAAACAGAGGGAGTGTTTGGGAGCAGATGATTATGGTGGACATTAGGGGTACATTTTTGAAGATCTGCTCAGCTCAAGGTCAAAGTGAGAGAATTTTCAGTAGAAATGAAACTTCGACATTACATTAGGCTATGAAGAGATGCAATTCTGGGGTGTCTTCATGATGATTCTTCAGCCGAGTCTCTTGCTACTCCCTCCCTCGAGGCTGACTCAGGTGCCTATGGGGTGAATTCACCTCTTTCTCTATTCAACCTGCAGTGGCTCTACCAGCACTGCTGTAAAACTGGTCTTCCTAATGATCTCTTTTCTCCGAATGTTCATCTTCCTAAGGGGATAGGGAGGAGCACTGTATCTTGTTTATCTCTAAACACTTGAGGGCGCCTGGGCAGCTCAGTCGGTTAAGCACCGACTTTGGTTCAGGTCATGATCTCACGGTTTGTGAGTTCGAGCCCCGCGTCAGGCTCTGTGCTGACAGCTCAGAGCCTGGAGCCTGCTTCAGATTCCCTCTTTCTCTGCTCCTCCCCTGATCACACTCTGTCTCTCTGTCAAAAAGTAAATAAAAACATTAAAAAAAAGTAATTAAACACTTAGCAGGTTGATTAAGTGAGCAAATGATTGGACAGTTGTTTCTGTGCAGGCTCCAGATGACATAGTAAAAAGCTTTCCCCACTGACCCATGGTTAGCTTTATGAATCAGAGATCTTCCTGCTTCCCAGGTGACTTCATAATTACAGGCTTCAAAATGGGCGAAATATTAAAATATATTTCTGACAAAGTTGTAAAACTTGAAAACACCACTCGTTAAATTACTGTCGTAAAATACAGAGCGTGTACGTTTCAAAAACAAAATCTCTACTTCCTTACAATTTGGAGAGAACTCCTATTGAGCAACAGTGTCTTTTAAAAATATAATTAAGGAGTGCCAGGGTGGCTCAGTCGGTTCAGCATCCGACTCTTGATTTCAGTTCAGGTCATGATCTCGTGGGTGTGGAATCGAGCCCAGCACTGAGCCCTGCGTCAGGGTCCACGCTGAGCGTGGAGCCTGCTTGGGATTCTCTCTTTCCCTCTTTCTCTCTCTGCCCTTCTCTCCCCACCTTACCCCCACCTCCACCCCAGCTGCGCGCCCACTCTCTCTCAAAATAAATAAACGAACATTTAAAATAAAATTTAAAAAATGTAATTAAACGGAAGCTTCCTGAGTAATCACTTGAATTGGATGTAAATCATGTCTAATCTGCTTATTAACACATTCCTCACCTCCAGGCCTAGATAACAGAGAAGTCCTTCTAAAAGTTATTCTTACATGTTTTATTTTTGTAAACTTTCCTGCAGTTTTTTTATTTTCATGTGATTTCCACTTTTTAAATTTAAGTAAGACTTTTTGATATAAACACAGCCTTTAAAACACAGAAGAAACACGCAGAATGTTTTTCAGTGGGTAGCGAAGGATAATTCACATCTTCTATTCTTACGTTCACTTCTTGGATAGCATATGAGGCTGCAAACATGAATTTGGAAGGAGGAAGAGAGAAGCGAGAGGGACTCCCGGAGAGGACGATTCAGTTGCCTCTGGATCCCCACAGTCTTTGGGGAATTTTTGGGAGGGTTTCCTACTTTCCTTCTGGTTTCACTCTGCTTTGAAGAGGTGGCAGGCGACAGGGAGGTGATGGGAGGTTTCCCCTCTCACCTCCGTTTGCTCGCCTGTGTACCTGTGAGCTTGTTTTCCCACATTGCTTTGCGAAAAGTAAGGAATTGATTTTGGGAGGCCGTACCTGTTCCCTTCCGTGGTGATGCCGGAGATCGGAATCAAGGAGAAGGTGCTGGCTGGGAATGCATAGCAGCCCTTGGCAGCCTCTTGGTTGGAGAGGAATTTTCCCCTTCTTCTACCTTTGGAACTGAATCCCATCTCCTGTTCTTCTTGTCTCATATTTCAGTTATGTTTCTTGAAAAACTATGGTAGGTTGACAGAATGGATTTCTGCACTCCTAATTTAATATCTCTCAAAGTGTGCTCAAATTTGCACCAGAGAAACTTCCTTGTCTTTTAGGAAGATAAAGTCAGCAAGGCTCCTCCGGGCCCTTCACAAAGAATCAGTAGTGCAGTCCTCTTCCCTGTCCTGCGCCCACCTTGTCCCGCCAGACAAGGGTGACTGTGTATTCTCATGCGCGTGCGCACTCTCGCCCGCAGGCACACGCACACCCGCATGCGCACTCTTGTGCGCATGCGCACTCTCATGTGCGCGCGCCTGTTGTGCTCTTCCGCATCGTATGTCTTCCTTCTCGCAGTTCCTTATATTATATCTGGTTGTTGCTACTGTCCTTTCAGCCTTTCAGTTTTCTACCAAACTTTTAAGTCTCTACAAAATACTACTTCCTCTTTTAATTCCTGCCTTTGCCCAGCTGTAATTTAATCTGTTTGTTTTTTAAAGTCTGCATTGCTATAGATTTCTGTGAAACCTCTCTCATGGAAGTTACTACACCATATTGTAGATTTTTTTAAAAAATGTCTCTCCTATGCGTACTTCCCCATCAGGCCCCTGAGCTATATAGACCAGTATGAATAGACCATCAAATCAAACTTCTGTAAAAAAAAAATACAGTAGCTTTAATGACATTACCACTACATGTGTTGTGTGTGTGTGCTCCATATAGCCTTAAAAATATGAAAATGTGTCAACAAGAGGTTACCTAACTGTGTGGAGAAACTACAAACATTAACTATCTAGGGAAAAATAATCTTCTTTTTTTGTAAAACTTTACCAACCCTATATCTCCTGTTAATGATTTGACAGAGTCAGTGCTAGAAAGTACTATGACTAACTATACAAAGATATGACTAGCATTATAACCATAGAGTCAGTATTACAATTTGCATTTGCTTGCCTTTATTTAAGATCATTACTTTTATATTTAAGCTTGTTTATGAAATTGATTTGGAATTACCTTTCAGTGTTAGGTTAATTTGAAAGTTTTCCTTTGCTGAGATGTTATGGTTTACATGATCGAATTGCTGCATCCATCGGGTGCCCTCAGAGCTCTAGGAAGGAGGCTTAGGGGCAGCAGTCTTGTCGGGAGAGAAAGCCTGTAGCTGCATTTCAGTTTCCATACCCCTGCTCCAGAGGCTGAGAAACACCAGTTGTTCATAAAGGGGAGAGGTGGGTAGGGAGAGACGGGTGCTAATACAGGTCAAGTACACGGCTTGATGATTCTACTGCTTTGCTTGGGTGTCAGGAGGGAAGGGCCTGTTCTACAGTGGGATGGATGGAGACGAAGGAATAAGTAGATGTTCAAAAGAGACATCTATGAGACTGGAATAAGTACTGGAATGGCTGGAAAAGGATGGTGAAAAATAAATACGTAGCAAACCGTGAGAAATTGGGCAACGACCTGGGGTGGGGCAGGGAAGGTATATTTACTTAACTAGAGGACTATCTCTTTTGTGGTTTATCCATAAATTCTCTTTCAGTCTTTATTAGTGGTCCAATAGAAGCACAGAGGCTCTGATAGGAGGGGGGCAATTGCTTTGTTTTCTTCTCTTGATCTTCCTACATCTG
Source organism: Paguma larvata (assembly GCA_030068075.1). Lineage (NCBI taxonomy): Eukaryota > Metazoa > Chordata > Mammalia > Carnivora > Viverridae > Paguma > Paguma larvata. Next base: position 20,450,878 of record CM057840.1, read on the forward strand.
CTCAATCCTTAAAGCATTCTGCTAGCTAAGCAGCTAAGCTAACTTACAAAAGTAAGTTTAAATCCTTGCCCCCATCTCCTTCCTTTATTTCCAAAACACTGTCACCTCAGGTAAAATAAAACTATGGAATTCCTTACAGAACCCACCAAAAATGTATAAATTAGCCTGAGGAGGAAGGCCACTTCCTCTTGGAAAAAAACGGAACATCTGAGAAGAGCTGGCTTGCAAGGCAGGAAGGGGAAGATGCAGAATTTTTCCCAGATCTCATGGCTGTGCTTTCCCCACTCTGAAGGTTTTTGAGATTCCAGAACATTAGCCAGCATGCACTTTGTGTGTGGCAGGTAGTAGTGCTGAACTATGTGAATAAACAAATACATATTTTTGGCTATCTTCTCAAACAGTGCAGCCATGTGTTGTGCAGGGGGCATGCCCTCTGGTCTCGCTTTCTGAGTGAGAATCGGATGAGAACGGGCCCTGTTGCGTTTCCTTCTTCAGCACACCCCCCCCCCCATGCCCCTCACCCCCCACCCCCAGTGCAGCGGGCTCTTGCAGGAATCCGAGTGCATTGCTCATCACACAGCACAAAGAGACGCAGAGGTTTTGTTTTCACCCATTCTGATCTAGCTTTCTGTTCTTCCAGGTGCGCGCATCCTGACCGACTCAGCAGGAAGGTGGATTTTCTTTGTGTTTAAAGAAAAAAAAATGTCCCTGTGTCTGTAGAGATGATTTGCAGTTCAGCCCGGCTGAAGCTGACCGAATGAGACTATGGGCTGTGCCTCCGCCAAGCATGTTGCCACTGTTCAAAATGAAGAGGAAGCCCAGAAAGGGAAGAACTACCAGAACGGAGATGTGTTTGGCGGTGAGTGCCATTGAACTTCACTCTTGACCCGTCGCCCCAGGCCTTTCACTTTCTCAGGGGTGCATGTTTGTGGTGTTATTGGCGCCACACCTTTTGGGGGCTGCTGGTAAAGAGCTGAGGAGATTTGGCTGGAAATCAATGTAGATCTTTAAATGGCGCGATTTCCATAACATATATACAGGATCTTGAGGAGGATTATGGAAGCTTCATCCAGAAGCTAGCATTGAAATCAAGGTTTAAGTAACTCCTAGGACTTAAATAGGTACATGGTACATGAGACACCAGCCACGGGGTGTCCAGGCAGAGGGCACTGTCAGACCGAAAACACAGAACTCCAAAAGTAGAGCGAGTGAGGATTTATGGATGAGACAGTGAGGTGTTTTTTAGGGCTAATAGTTACTTTTATGTGAATTATACATTTTCAGATTAAAAAAATACAAACGCAGTGAATTTACTAATCGTCCTTTAACCTTTCTTTGACAATTCAAAGGGACTTTAGAATATCTAGTGCAAAGATGACAGCCTGCCCACTCATGGTCACGTCAGGCTTGCAAGTATATTTTCCTTGGCTCCCAGAGAATTATAAAGTAAAAAGCAAGGCAGCATTTAAAAGTTGGGATGTCTCACAAAAAAACACAAATTTCTTCAGAAAATCTGGCAACACCGGCTGAGGCAGCAGTAAGTGGGGTGAGGTAGCCATGACCCTGCCGTCAGGCTGTGGCCTCCAGGGAACCGTCGAACCTGCCCTTGAGCACACATCAAGTCCCGTTCACTCGTAGCATCACTTACCCGGCCATGTACAGGCTAGAGTTTGCCTAGACATGAGTTTGCAAATGATTCTCTGTGCAATCCGCTATTGCTCCGATGCCGTACTGGGGTTAGGACAAAACCCCAGTGAGGAAGGCAGGTGACACAGTTCTGCCAAATTACTTCAACAACGGTAGCCCGCTCCCTGGACACGTTGATGGCGGTCCTCTGCGTGAGAGTACCTCTTCCTCTCTCGTTCGATAAAGAACCTCGTTGAAATCATGTTTACATACAAACAACGGAAGGGCACCATTCGGTCACTGTCATGTAACTCTGCCACGTTTTGGTCCCTGGTAATGGTTGTGTAGGTCCCTGGTGAAGAATTGGTGTGCTGTGGGAAGGCTAATGCTCTCCCTAGTGTGTAGGGGAGGGGGGGTTTGTTTTGTGTCTTTGTAAGGGAGCGTGTTTGTTGCCCGAACCGATTTGCTTCTCGTGGTGACTGCCTATAAGATTTTGAACTGTGGCGGCGCCTGGTTGTCTTGGTTAGGCGTCCGACTTTGGCTCAGGTCATGATCACGGTTTGAGGGTTCGAGCCTCGTGTTGGGCTCTGCACTGACCGTGCGGAGTCTGCCTGGGATTCTCTCTCTCACTTTCTGCCCCTCTCTCTTCATCAAAATAAATAAACTTAAAAAAAACCTTCAAACTGTGGGGAAGAGTAACACGTGAGTATCTAAAGAAAACTCAAATTCAGACGGCTGAGGCCAGTTTCTGGGCAAACAGTTCATTGGAACTAGAATCATTCTGTCGCTCTCAAACACTTCATTTTTAAGAGAACATAATCTAGGGGCAGCCTGGGCGGCTCAGTCAGTTAAGCCTCCAGCTCTTGCTTTCTGCTCAGGTCATGATGTCATGGTTCAAGAGTTCAAACTCTGCTTGGGATTCTCTCTCTCTGCCCCCTCCCTTGCTCACACTCTCTCTCAAAATAAATAAATACACTTGAAACTAATGAGAGAACATAATCTAGTATCAAGGATTTATTCAAACTAACTTCTAGATGATATTCTGTGTCATTATCGTTTCTGTAACAAGTGCTACCATCATGGAACCGCCACCATATGTCAAACGTGCAGAAGCATTTAAATTCATTTTCATGGTGAATTTTCACAACAGTTCTATGAAAGATGTGTCATCTCCATCTTACATGTTTAGAAGCTGAAAGACAGAGAGACTAACTGGTCCCTAGTTGCCCAGCTACGAAGCCGTAGACTCGGGTGTCTCTATGCCAGAGTCCCTGTTGCTTTCTCGATGTTGTTCCCAGTTGCCTTGCCGCCTCCCGCCGGTCACTCATTCTAGTGACTGGCCTGTACGCTACTCCCTAACTGCCTTGGGGGATGCAGGGGTAAGTTATACGGAGACCTTCCTTCCTAGGAGGATGAGGAAATCTTATGAGGCGGAATAAGGCAAACACTAGAAAAGGAAAAGACATACATTGTGATAAGACTCAGGGGCCTGGAGAAACTGCCTTACAATGTGGGATGAGAGCAGATTTCTTATAGAGGTGACATCCGAACCTGGCCTGAAAGGACCAGAAGAATCTAAGCCTGTTAAATGAAGGGTACCGGAAGGTACTGGACGAGGAAAGACTAGAGGTAATATGAGACTTACTCAAGAATTATAAATAACCCAGCTTGAATATAGAATATAAAATTTAAGTGAGAGCATTGGCTAGAAAACTTAAGTTAGGGTTAAATTATAGAGAAATTTGAATACCAAATTACAATCTTTAGAAGGTTAACCTAAGAGCAAAAACCAGTGATACCTGATATATCGTACTTACATTCTGCCTGGCAGTGAGACACTTAACCATCCAGTTGGTAATTTAGTTTCAGCTTTTATAGGCAGGAGACTCTCTGTTATTCTAAAGTACCATGTGTGTTTGGCAAACGTTGGCATCTAATAAAGGAACCTGGCATTAGTCACCTATCCCTGGGTATTGGACAACCTCAGGATCTCAGTGGTATTCAACAATGAGCATGTCTTCTTGATCACGAGTTGGTGAGTCAGCTGGAGTGGCTCTGCTCCGCGTCTCTCTCCTCTTCCTCCTGGGACCAGCGAGCCGCGGGAGGAGGGGGGGAACATGCTCTTCCTTTGCAGAAGGTAAAAGTGCAAGCGGTACACAAGATGCCTCCCGACCTTGGACTTATATCCGGTCACCGTCACTTGCACCCACATTTTAGTGGCCAAATAAAGCCACATGAACAGGTTCAAAGACAAGAGGCAGAGAAATACATCTGACCACAGTACATTAGTGACAAGGGTGTAGATGCAGAGAAGGGTCAAGAATTGGGGGGGCACCTGGGTGGCTCAGTTGGTTGGGCGGCCGACTTCGGCTCAGGTCATGATCTCATGGTCTGTAAGTTCGAGCCCCACATCGGGCTCTGTGCTGACAGCTCAGAGCCTGGAGCCTGCTTCGGATTCTGTATCTCCCTCTCTCTCTGCCCTTCTCCTGCTCATACTCTGTCTCTATGTCTCTCAAAATAAATAAACGTTAAAAAAAATTAAAAAAAAAAGAATTGGGGCTAACATGGGGCGCCTGGGTGGCTCAGTCAGTTAAGCATCTGACTCTTGATTTCGCCTCAGATCTTGATCTCGCGGTCATGGGATCGAGCCCCACATCGGGCTCCACGCTAGGTGTGGAGTCTGCTTAAGATTCTCTCTCCCTCTCTGTCCACCCCTCCCCCACTTATGTGCATGCTTGCTCTCTCAAAGAATAAATAAATAAAAATAAATAAAAAGTTATTTAAAAAAAAATCGGAGCTAACAATTCAGTCCACCCCAAGCCTGCACAGTCATTGCTACGTGTGTCGCTCCATGCAGTCCATGCTGTAAAGTGTATTCGAGGCCTCTGCTAGCTTGTTTTCATCCTCCCGATACTCATACTGAAGTTTAATTCACTCAAGCATTCATCTAACATAAACACCTGTGGGCTTGTGGCATGGTGTTAGATAAACAGAACAAGGAGGGAGAGAGCTTCTTGAACTGGTCAGGGGAGACCGTTTCAGCTAGTCCCACAGGTCGCTAGAATTGTCAGAATGCAGTGTGAACCTCAGTGCCGGATCCCAGGTGCTACGGAATGCTTGGGTTTGTCTATGACAAGAGGAGGTCCTATCTGTGTTTCTCCACTTAAATTTTAGTTTGCAAGCAGAGTAAGTGTACAGAATCCCAATACGATCACAGATGATCAAAGGTGAAAAACAGATCTGGCTCACTTTTAACCGTTTGATATCTTCGTCACCCGCCGTTCGTAACTTGCTGCCTCATAAGAAAGAACGCCACATTTAGCAGCTTGAAACAAACACCGATTTACTGCTTTCCACAATTCTGTGGGATGCCTGGGGTTCCGTTTTTGCCTGGACTCAACCAGGTAGCTGCATTTAGCTGGGATCTCAGCTGGGCTCAGGTGACCAAGAGGGCTTCAAGTCTCTCTTTCCAGCTAGGAAGTCAAACTTTTCACACAGTGACTGTTTCTAACAGAGGAAGTAGAAGCTGTCAGGCCAATGAAGACCTAGGCTCAAAAGTCCAAGAAGTCACTTTTGCCTCATTCTGTTGATTAAAGTAAGTCACAAGACCAGTCCAGAGTTGAGAGAGCTGGATATCTCCATGTATTGAGCCTGCCTCTTTGGGACGAGAGGAATTGGTGGGAGCCATCTTTGGAGACTAGTTACCTCAGCCACTGAGAGATGGAGTAAGAACCCTATGACTGGATTATATCCCAACCTAGACAATTATAATCTGCTTTCTAAATTACTGCTCTGTTTTTCACTGAATAAAGTCACCTCATTCACTTTTTAGAAGCCGTTTTTAAATGTTTTAAAAAATGGTCTTACTGCTTGTTGTTGAAGAGTTGACAAAGTCTGTGAAGGATGGCATATTTGGGGATGCCTCTGAAGCATGTCTCTGAGTGTGTGTACATACACACATTCGATCCTTTTCCTAAAGGTGTGAATTTAATTTCATAGCTTCTGAGGACATGCTGGGGAGCGTTGATAAACAGAGTGTTTTTTTTTACAAATGGTAGTTTCCATTTTTATAACGCAGTTTTCCGTGATATTTTGGTTATTCAGGAGATCGACCACTCCAAACATGTGGGACAGAATATCTGTAGAATATTCCACCATGGAGGATTGACGAATGGGTATCTTGACTCCTAGAATAAATAGAATTCAAGAGGTCATTGAAAAGGAACTTTATCACTGGCATTTACCTATGGACTTTCTTTCACTTTAAATATCAAAGCCTAAAATGTTTCAGGTCTAAAGCGGTGCCTCGCATACATGTGGCCCTTTCAGAAGTAAAACCCAGGCCAGAAAGCTCCATCTCCAGGTTGGAATTTTCCTTCCTTCAGTGGTCAGGGCAGATGTGAATAGTGGTCAGCAAATCTGCTGAGGTCATTGGGAGGGCAGTTGAGGGATTGCCAAAACCAGCTTGCATAAAGTAAGTGACCAACAGATTCAAGTTATCAAGAACTAGTTAAGCAAGTTCTAAGGAAAGCCAAGTGCTTATTGGATTTCTTTCAACAGGCATTCACTTGGACTATTAAAGTAGGTGCTCGGAGCAGATTCAGGCCTTATTAGGGAAATTAACGTGTCAAACCCGAGATCATTATCTCTTCTGCAACCCACCCCAAGGAGGGGGAGGAGCCTCTTATATTGACTTTACTATTTGCCTGAAGGTCACCACCATTCTTCCAGTAACAGGCTTTAATCTTGAAAAGGCTTTAAACTTGAGGCCTTTGTCTCGGCTAGTTTCCAGCTCCTGTGACTCTTGTTCTCCCCCGAATCTCTTTTCCAGCCTCCGCCACAGTGCATGCAGGCCGTTAGGGCCCATAGCCCGGAGTAGCGCAGTGTCCTCCAGACTGATTTTCGTGAGCCTCCTTTGTTGTTTGTTTGCTTCTCTGATTTTTTTTCTTTATGTTGTTCATTTTTAACTCTCCGTCTTTGGTACCGTTGTCCGACTCTGTCAGGTTTTACTAAGTGCTCCTCTGTCCGTGTTCATTCTCCTGCTCCAGAACTTTCTGTTGTGCCTCGTCCTTAGCCAGTAAAATCCTAAATCCTTAGTGAACATACAAGACCTCTCAGGTGGCTTATACCCACCTTGGAGCCTTGTTTCATATTCTGTTCCTTCATGTTCCCTGTTCTTCAGCCAGACTGGACAACTTGCCTTGTGACCTCGAACACACCTTCTGTCTCCCAGGCCCTCTGGTGAGCCATGATCTCTTCTTGGTGTGGGCCCTTTCTCCTGCTTTCATCTTTTTAAATCCTGCTTTTCTTCCAAACTTCACCCAAACTTGCATGAAGCTTTAGTAAAACTTTCAGAACCTATCTCTTTCCTGCCACCTCAGAATACCTTTTTACATACTTATGTATTTGGTTTATTTCTTTGTATGTCTCATCTCATTCTTTGTGTATATGTGTCATCTCTCTTCTGAGCTGGTTAGCCCCCTGAAGGCAGGGACTGTATGGTCTTGGGAGGAACCGGGGTTCCCAGAATGCTGGGAGCTGGAGGCAAAGAGATTGTTTGGAGATTAGGCGCGCCAAGCTCCCCCACATGACTAGGTGGCCAAGTTTGGCTTAAGGACTAAGAGAGTCTGAAGTTTACAAATATTCCCGTAAGTGGAGGTGTTAGGATTATTGCAATAAATTCTTCTGGAATAGCAATGTAAGACTGAGTGTAAAAAGGAAGCAGTAAGGCAAGATTTTGGCTACTTGGTTTCCCCTAGGCTCTGTATTGCTATGTAACTTCAATGAAGCTCTGACCCTCAACTGTATAAATTGGGAATATCTAACAGGATTGTGTGCGTGTGCGTGTGTGCGTGCGTGCATGTGTGTGTGTGTGTGTGTGTGAGAGAGAGAGAGAGAGACAGACAGACAGACAGACAGATGGTGTTACCTAATCTGCTACCCATCTAAAATACTGTAGGGGCCAACCTCACAGGTTATGGGGAAGATCAGGTAAGAGAGTGTATCACATTCATTCAGAAATTCAAACAGTTGAAGGCAAAGTAACAATTCACTGTTTCTTTCTGCAATAATTTCCAATGGCGTGAAGTCGAGATTAGTTAAAATTAATCTGTGTTTATGAGACAGTAACAGAGAGAATATTGCTGCCTGTGTGCCGTCCAGTACAGTAGCCACGGGCCGCCTCTGTCTGTTAAGCAGGAAAATATGCCTAGTTCTAATTAAGATCTGCCATGAGCATAAAATACGCACAGGATTTCAAGGACGTAGGATAAAAAAGAATAGGGGTGCCTGGTGGCTCAGTTGGTTAAGCGTCCGACTTCAGCTCAGGTCATGATCTCATGGTTCATGAGTTTGTGCCCTGAGTCGGGCTCTGCGCTGACAGTTTTGGATTCTGTGTCTCCGTCTCTCTCTGCCCCTCTCCTGCTCACACTCTCAAAAAAATAAACATTTAAAAAAAGAGTATAAAATAGCCCATTAATAATTTTTATTAACTGCATGTTGAAGTGATATTTTGGATATGTTGGGTTAAATAAAATATATTGTTCAGATTAATTTCATCCGTTTCTTTTTGTTTCATCAGTTGCTTTCTTGGCCCTCTGGGTGCCTGGTCTTCTCTGCAGCTGCCTGGAGCCCTTCTGCAGGCAGAAAATAAGAAAGTTCTCTGCTGTCAGTGCAGAACCTGATTCAGACCCTCTGTCTCTCTCCCTCTCTCTTTGCCTATATATCTCTCTCTCTCTGTTTGTGCTCTGTCTGTCTGAAAATAAATACATAAACTTAAAAAAAAAAAGAAAAAAAAGAAAGAACTTGGCCCTGGAGAAGGCAGTGGAGATGCTTCTGGTACCTTCCCCTGAAAGGCACAGAGGACTGGAGCCGCAGGCAAGGCTCGTTCTCTGCTGGGGGAAGTTCTCACAAAGTGACTCAGCAACAAGAGAGAAGGTGGGAGGGTTTCTTTTACCCAGAGCACTTCTCCTCTGAGTTATTTTCTCCCGAGTGACATCACAGAATTCAGAAATTCAAAACAATGGCTTCTTCCCAGAATCCCGGCTGATGTGGCAGAGAGGATGTGTTTTGCCATCAGCACCTGCCTGGTACCGCCCACCTGGCAGGGCTCACCCCGCGGATGCTTAGTCCTCAGTCAGGACCCGGCTGTCCTCTCCAGAGACCAGCCCAGCGCCACCCGTCCGCACCCGGAGCCTGAAGTGTGGCTGCTGCTTCTGCCCCCGAATTATTATATTAAAAGCACAACTCTGAGACTCATATTTTACAGTTTCTATTGTCATCTCCACTTGATACAAAAGGAAAATGGAGCCAAAAGCCATGCCAGTTCACTTAACTAACGAGGCAGGACTGTGGCTAGAACTGAGGACGTAGACTCTTGACTCTAAGGGAGATCCCCCTCTTGGGAATAAGATAGGTCTTTGCTTTTAAATCTAAACCAGCCGCTGCTCAGGAGTCATTGGTAACTGGCCGCTTGAGCTCGGCCTCGGCTTCTAACCGAGGGTGTCTGAAGACTCTATTGTTGTATTTAGGGGTTATTGTCAGTAGACCTGAAATTCACTGTGATGGTGAACGCATGGGCCCGAGACCTGGCAAATTGGATTCAAACCCTGGCTCAGCCACTCACTAATGTGTAACTTGGCAAATCACTCTCCTTGCCTCAGTTTCCCCATCTATATAATACGGGGTGAACTAGTACTTAGCTGTCTTCAGAGGACTGTTGTGAGACTTAATGTATTAGGGTATGTAAAGCCCTAAGAATAGAACTTGCCACATGACACGTGCTGTGTGAGTGCCATTCGTCAGTGTCACCACCGTGTTAACAGCCGTATTTCCCTTGATTGTGCTGGGGGTGGGGGCGGGGAAGCATAACCCATTGATTACAGATGCATAATTCTCCAAGCTTGAAAAGTTTATCAGTTATCCACAGAATACTTATTTCTTTACTTTTTTTTAATTAGAAAAGATTTTTTAATGTTTTTTTTTTGAAAGAGAGAGAGACAGAGCAGGAGTGGGGGAGGGTCAGAGAGAGAGGGAGACATAGAATTCGAAGCAGGCTCCAGGCTCCGAGCTGTCAGCACAGAGCCCGATGCAGGGCTAGAACTCACTAACTGTGAGATCATGACCTGAGCCGCAGTCGGACGTTTAACTGACTGAACCCACCCAGGTGCCTGTATTTTGTATTTTAAAATATTTGTATTCCTATAATTTGTGCTTTTTCTGTTTTGACCTAGATCAGCTTCTGTTCTGTGTAAGATGTGCATGCATGTGACCGGCTGTGTGTCTTTAAATCAGAAGACTAAAGGATATGATTTGAGTGGTGAATATAATATTATGCCTTATTTCTATAAAAGTGTGGTTTAAAAAATAGTCCCATCATAGAAGTTGACAAGTAAGAGCACCAGGGTGGCTCAGTCAGTTAAGCATCTGACTCTTGATTTTGACTCAGGTCATGATCTCAAGGTTTGTGGGTTCAAGCCCCGCATCAGGCTCTGTGCTGATGGTGTGGAGCCTGCTTGGGACTCTGTCTTTCTCTCCCCCCCCCCCACTCTTGCATGCTCTATCTCTCTCTCAAAGTAAATAAACTTAAAAAAATAACTTTGTTTAAAAAAGAAGGAAGTTAGGGGCACCTGGGTGGCTCAGTCAGTGAAACATCTGACTTTGGCGCAGGTCATGATCTCAAAGTTTGTGGGTTCGAGCCCCACGTTGGGCTCTGTACTGTTGGCTCAGAGCCTGGAGCCTGCCTCCGATTCTGTGTCTCCCTCTCTCTTTGCCCTTCCCCTGCTTGCACTCTGTCTCTCTCTCTCTCTCTCTCTCTCTCAAAAACAAAAATAAATATTAAAGAAAAAAAATTAACAAACATAAATGTGTGCGTGTGTGTGTGTGTGAGTGCACGCATGCCTGTGTGTGCGTGCAGTACAATGCAGCATTTTCCTACTCTTGGATTCATCACGCACAGGGAGGATGTTTATGGAAATAAGAACATTTCTTTGTGAAGCCCACGGAGAGGCCAAGAGGCAGCAGACACGGTCAATGCCCTCAGTGATTGTAATCGAATAAATGCATCCATAAGTAACCGAAATAAAAAGATGTACAAATTAGATACTATTTCAATTCACATTCTGTTCTTTAAAAATACTTTGTTATTTATAAGTCTAATATTAAAAATTGAATTCCTTAACTCCCCTCTCCATATTAGAGTTTTTTAGATGAATCTAAAGATTGAACTGTAAAATATGAAACTGTAAAAGTACTATAAAAATATGGGCGAAAAAAAATACTGGTGAGTGTTTTTATAGTCCCAGGTTTGTAATGCCACAAAATCCGATGCCGTAAAAAAATGTTGATAAATTTAATTGCATAAAATTCTCTGCACAGTAACAAACCAACCAACCACCCTAAACTAAGTTAAAAGACAAATGTCAGAGTGAGAATAATATTCGTAACATAGGGAAGGTTAATATGACTAATATAAAAAGACTCTTAAATCTATACGGAAAGAATGAGCAGTTCAGTTGAAAAATGGACAGCATTTGTGACCAGGCAATTAAAAAAGAAAAAGATAAAAAAGGCCAGTAAACATGCAGAAAGATACTCAGCTTCTTAGAAATCAAATAAACGACGCCGACGAAAACAGAACAAGAGCTTTTTCACCACGCAGATTGGCAGGAACAGGTACCTGTCTCACACTGTAACTCGGAGTTTGGGGGAGGCACCAAATAATTATATATAGATAAAATGTAAATGAGCATGCCCTTTGCGGCAGCAGTCCTGCCTCGAGGAATTTATCACAAGGAGATAATTGGACGAGCGTGCAAACCTGTACGCTTCAGGGTCTTTCCCCCGATGAAACACACATCAGATACAGCCGTTAGAGATTAAGGTTCTGTATTTATTGAGATGAGAAAAAGTCTACAACATACTAATAAATGAAAACAGTAAAGGGTTTCCCATAGCATCGTAGCATGTCTTGTTTGTAGAATTTATCCGTGTAAAATCTATGTAAAATTTTGTGCAGGTGCATTTAAAAATATATTTGTGGAGGCTGTTCGCCAAAACAGGAACAATGGCAAGTCTCTGGTGAAGTCTCAGGTGGTTCTTAATTTCTTCTTTGTATTTTTCTGTGGGCTTTAAATCTTTTATGGTCAACATGTATCATTCAGTACCACTTCTTATTTTGATAAATATAATTTTATGTTTCCATTTTCCGAAGGCCTGCAGTTGTGCTTTTAGGGCAGTGTGACATCTGTCCCATAAGAGAAAGCTCTGTCACTGGAAGTAACCTCAGGGCAACAGGGATTAGCCAGATAGACTTGTCTGCCCAGGTAAACACTTGGAGTCGGATCATGGGCGCTTGTCAGCTAGCCGTTCTGTCTGTCTGCTAAGCACTTACTGACCACCTCACATGGCTTTGCCACTGTGCTGGGCTCTGAGGCTATATGGATAAATGTGGTCCCTGCCTTCTAGGAGCTAATATGATGCAACAGATGGGCATCTCAACAACAACAACAAAATGTCAGTATCGTATGATGATCATACAGAAGGGTCTCTTATCTCAGGAGTTGAGGAAGATACTTAAAGAGAATGATCAAGGGGCACCTGGGTGGCTCAGTCGGTTGAGCGTCCGACTTCGGCTCAGGTCATGATCTCACCGTTCCCGAGTTCGAGCCCCGCATCGGGCTCTATGCTGACAGCTCAGAGCCTGTTTCAGATTCTGTCTCCCTCTCTGTCTGTGCCCCTCCCCTGCTCATGCTCTGTCTGTCTATCTCTCTGTCTCTCAAAAATAAACATTAAAAAAAAAAAAAGAGAGAATGACGAAGATCTCAGCTGAGTCTTAAAAGACAAAAGAACAGAGGGAGTGCAGGAGTGAGAGACTGAGAGACAGTGAAAAGGCTCTCGGGTACATTGTGCCTCAGGGGTGTCGAGCGGAGACTGGGAAGCTGTACCAATCCGATGAGGAAATCACTTTAGAGAACCTCACATTGGGACAGATGTCTTAAATATTTGGAAGTTTTACACTGTAATTTTTTCCAAAATACTGAAAAGCTCGCACGGGAATCATAATTATGTCAGAGATCAGACAGTTGGCTGAGAATTTGGAAGACACTGGACAGAGAGTCTAGATTTGATGCTAATTCCTTAAGCCGTTGAAGTGGTTAGCCTCGCTTCAGTTTTAATAATTATAGATCCTGAAACACTACTGCTGGAATATTGCCTCGCATTCATGTTAAGCCTATACTATCATTTTTTTAAAAAGACTGTGTTGTCATTAAAACACCATCAAACCAGCTGAGACAGAATTTGATGGTGTGGTCTTTGTCCCATGTGGGAATTAGAACAAGACTCTCTTGTTTATTACTGCACACTCGTGATGGCTCCAGAGTAGATTCTATCTACATCTTATGTCACACGTAAATTCTTCACATGGAATGAAACAAGAAATACAAAAACATGGCGATCGTTACTCTCAGAAGCATGAAGGAACTCGTTGCTCCAGATAAGCCCTGTGTCTTTGCCCCAGTCTTCGCGGGGAGGATTAGGACACAGTGGGAGGTGGCAATGTCCATCCGCCTGGGACAGAGCAAGGCTAGGTCTACCATTCACTCACCCACCCATTCTTCCTAAGAGTTCAGCTGTTAAATATTTCTAGTTGAGTAGTTCGTGATCATAAATTGGTGTCACAGTTTAATTGTGTTTCTGATAACAGCATTCCAAACAGTGAGGAAAATGGCTTCATTCTATTAAGTAACTCCTAAGCAATAATCCTCAGTCAGTGGCTGTTGATTGGCCAGTTACAAGGTTAGAATGGTGCCAATCGAATCAGTGTTTATGAACAGGACCCAGGAGCTGGTGGGTGGTGGACAGAATAGAAGCAGAGTCAGGTGACTTGCCCACAGAGAGTTCACCCTATTTGAGAAAAGACACCGTTGATGCGCAGGAAAGAATTCAGCAAGAAACAGAGACTTGAAAACCTGTAACGAAGTGCTACGTTGAGTGTCTGTTGACACAACATGTCCACGAACACATGGACAGCGGAAAAATAAATATAGACTGCTTTCGGGGTAGAGAGAAGAATAAAATGTTATAGGAAAATAAAGATGTTTCCTTCTTAGGAAAAATCTATCCACTATGCAGTAAATCATAAGTCTTTTATGATCATTGACTGGGTTCCTTTAAGATAATGCTTATGGAGCACCTGGGTGGCTCAGTCGGTTAAGTGTCCGACTTCGGCTCAGGTCATGATCTCATGGTTTGTGAGTTCAAGCCCCTCGTCAGGCTCTGTGCTGACGGCTCAGAGCCTCGGGCCTGCTTCGGATTCTGTGTCTCCTGCTCTCTCTGCCTCTCCCATGCTCATGCTCTGTCTCTCTCTGTCTCTTAATAATAAATAAATGTTAAAAAATTTTTAAGAAAGAGATAATGCTTATAATTTGATTGCACACCACTCTTGCCTTGTGTAACCAAATGCCTAACATATAAATTATTCAATAATAATGGATGAATATTATGAGGCACCTGGATGGCTCAGTCAGTTGAGCATCCGACTTCGGCTCAGGTCTTGATCTCAAGATTCATGAGTTCAAGCCTCGCATTGGGCTCACTGCTGTCAGCACGGAGCCCACTTCAGATCCTCTGTCCCCCGCCCCCCTCCACTCACGTGCTTTCAAAAATGAATAAACATTAAAAAATAATGGATAGCTATTAATAATAACGATAGCTTCCGGGCTGGAGAGGCTGTCGTACCCACCTATAGGTGAAAGAGTGGAGACCGAGGAGAAGTAAAGTAACTTGCCGAAGTGTACACAGGTAATATGTTAACTTGGAGTCTGGTCAGGAACACGGCTGTATCTGATTTAAGAACTTCAGTGAACAAATGTATACTTTGAAAGAGGAAGCAAGGAAAGCACTCAGTTAGGCATAGTAAAGAATTTTTTTAAATGTACAAGATACAGTTCCTCTGTTCTAGGAACTTTCAGTCTAATGGAAGAACAAAGCCTTAGGTCACCTGCCTCATCCTTCCTCAGCTGGACTGTCTGTCCATTCCTCAAGCACTGATTTATTGAGCCCTGTTAGATGGGAGGCCTTTTGGCCCTGGCCCGCACCCTGTGCACTGATGGCGGCCATCTGGCCCATGGCTCTTAGTGCAGACTTGACCACCATGAATCATCCCATGACGGTGAACTACAGGGCTCTGCTGAAGGCACACAGATGTTACGGCCATGTTTTACATTGAATTTCTTTTTGTTCTTGTTGGCAAAAAGTACCACTGCATACTGGTAGGAAAATACCTGCTCATATTCTACTCTGCTCCTGAGCTGGCTCCTGTTGATGGAGGTCTGGAGAACTTACGTCGGAGCCAAAGGAAGGTCAAGAGCACCTCTGTTTGAGCGGCTTGGAGCTCATCTGCATGTCTGGCTCTGTCTGGCTCTGTAGTTCCTTGAACTCAATGAAAACCTAATTGTATCAAATAATTAATCCCAAACTCTAGACTTTGGGGATATAAAGATAAAACAGTTTACCGTAGTTAATGCTTCATTTCTTTATTTGGATATTTCTATTTGTTCTTTGTATTAAATACTCTGATGTTAAGTGGGAAAAGCTGGATATGAGACTTGTACATAGAGAGTGATTCCATATATCAAATGGCAACATATATTCAATATATACGTGCATGGACTGAAAAGGAAGCCTCTAGGTGTTTACCCGGAAAGTTGAATAATGATTATCTCTGGGTAGTGCTGATTACCAGTGTGTCTTTGTGCTTTTATTATAGTTTTCAAATATCCCCATCTCTTTCTAAAGGAAGTTTTTTTTTAAAAAAATTAAATAAATGGTTTTGTTTTTCAAAACACACTGTGCTGAACCTTACTTTTGTAAAGATGAATGTAATGTTTATGAAAGGGAATAATCTAGAATACTTTCTTAAAGAAGTTTATGTATTGATTACTTTTTCTGTACCAGGCATTACTTCAAGTGTTTTGTTATTTATGAATTCATTTAATCCTCATAATACCATATGAGGTAGTTTCCGGTAGGAACCTATCAGTAAAGTCCCCAAATCTGTATGCATAACCACTATGCCAAACTGCCTTATCTTTAAGTCTTTTCTTAAAATCACTGCCTGTGTAGGTTTCATAGCATATGAAAAACAATGTAGTGACGATGCTGGCTTTTTCAAAGAAAGTTCTATAGTTTCATATACCTGTTGCCGCTGGAAATATTAGCATGCATAGTACTTCCCTTCATTTTTAGAGGTAGCATTAGGAATGGCTACTGATGGCAGAGTTTGGTCCCCCTGCCTCTCAGTGCCGGCTTCACCATCGTGAACCCTTACAGTGCTCTGAACCACTTCAGTGCTCTGAAAAAGGAGCTAACTTGGCTAACTCCAGTTCACGGGCTAAACAGTATGGTTTCATTGTGTCTGTTTTCAGCCCTGCACCCAAGCTTTTGCTTAAAATGTGAGAATCAGTTGAAAAGGAGGAAATAACTATGTCGCATTTGTTTGTAGTGAATGGGACTCATCTTCCTCTTCATTTCAAAGTGTAAAGAGGAGAAATGAGCAGGATGGTGTGAGCGCTGACGGATTACCAGCTTGAAGTTGAGCCGTTCTCATCCTTGGTGACTGGAGTCTCAATCTCTCAGTTCTTCTCAGATTTTCAGTAGAAATAATTCTTTGCAGATGTAACTCCTCTTAGAGAGCACAGTGGGCTACATATTGCGTAAGGGTTTATTAAACAAACAAAACAATCGGCTGTAGCCTAGTAAACCCAGTTTATAGGGGAGCTGTTGACTTAGTGGCTGGGGATCTTGGTCTGTTTGGATGCTGCTGTGGAGGAACTGCCACAGGGTGACCTGGGGGACGTCTTTCTCCATCGTGGGAGTGAGTGGGTTGAACTTAGGTGATCACTCTGGACGTGCTCAGAGCACTAATGTGCAAAGGTTCCACTTTGCCTGCTCCCCAGACTGTGGTCACACAAGTCTACAGGTCTTGGTTTCTCTTAAACTGTGGGCATCATTGAAAAGATTACAAATGATACTGTTTTGATGATTTTTTAAAGAAAAATGATGGTAGGTGGTAGTGTTCCACAGCTACCAGCTTTATGGTTCGAAGTTGACCAAGGTGTTGATTGCTTTGTGAGCTCGTTTTTTTTTTTCTTCTAAGATATTAGAAACAGGATTCATGAATATCTTCTGTAGCTTCGAAGCATCCCCACAAGCTGGAAGGTGAGAAAGCCGGAAGTGTGTGGGGTACTATCCCTGCTTCCATCTTGGCTGGCTGGTTTTCTGTTTATTATCCAGCGATGCTTGCATGAGTGTTGGGCGACTCCTAGGCCGTGTAAGATTCCTGTTGCTGACTTTTTGTTTGAAAGTTATATTAGAAGTAGTGGGTGAAGCACATGGGTTCTGTTGCTTGAAAGGAATAATGAAATATATGATAGAAGATAGTTTGCAATAAAATTTAGGCAAAGAGAGAACATTTAATTTCCCAGGTTGCTGACCTTGGCATAAACTGCTGTAGTGAAGGCTGGTCACTTTCAGAGTACAATTTGTTTACTAACTTATATGCTATAGTGTGTTGGTTCAGACGAATTTTAAAAGGGCAAGAAAAAGTCCAAACTTACAGAAAGTCAAATTCTGAAGGATGACAAAGAGATAAAAGTCTTGTGGCTGTGATGATTAAATACATAAATAATATTCTGCTAACATAATTAACAATGCATTTTAAAACCAGTCTTTGTTTTTAAAAGGTTGCATAATTAACGTTTCTTGGGTAGAAAGGCCATTGCTGGAGAAAGGAGTGGGTAGAGAGGGAGGAAGGCTGCCTGGGACACAATGTGTACAGTTCACTTCCTTAAAAGTAATAGTTCGTGCTTATGTTGTAAATTCGGGGGTGCCTGGATGGCCCAGTCAGCTGAGCGTCCGACTCTCGATTTCAACTCAGGTCACTGTCTCACAGTGTGTGGCTTTAAGCCCCGTGTCAGGCTCTGCACTGACAGCGCAGGGCCTGCTTGGGATTCTCTGTCTCTCTCCCAAAAATAATAAACAGTTTAATTATAATAAAATAAATTAAATGTAAAAGCATATTTCCATTGTCATTTAAGATATACTTCAAAAGCTATGCGTATGGCTATTAAGAATGGAAGTCAAGGGGCTCCAGGTGGCTCAGTCAGTTAAGCATCCAGCTCTTGATCTCAGCTCAGGTCTTGATCTCAGAGTCATGGGTTCAGGTTCCACTTTGGGCTCCATGTTCGGCCCCTCACTGGGTGTGAAGCCTACTTAAAAAACAAAACAAGACAAACAAAGGCAACTGGAAGTCAGAAGATTAAGGGTGAACTGAAAAAGCAGAGCACTAAAATAGCAGTCTATAAAACTAATGAATTTTTTAAAATTCGGAAACAAAGCCAAACTGGTACGAATCTCTATTTAGACTACGTTCCTTTTCCATTTTGAAAACCACGTTTCCGACAAGCTAAATTGCATTTAAATTCCCTTCTAGCTATGCGCACCCTGCTTCGCTGTGTAAATGTGGCTGTTGGTTTGGTCTACAACCAAAGAAGATATTATCTAATTGTATATGAAATAGGGTTTTATTTTTAATGTTGCACCCATCATGCATTTATTATGTCTGCTTTTTTAATACAGTCTTTTTCATTAATCTTTTACTTCTGGTTGCCTTCTTTCCCTCAAGAAATATTTCCTTTAAAGTGTTTAGGTCTTGGGGCACCTGGGAAGCTCAGTTGGTTAAGCGTCTGGCTCTTGGTTTCAGCTCAGGTCACGATCTCATGGTTCGTTCATTTTGAGCCCCCCGCATCGGGCTCTGTGCTGATGTCCCAGAGCCTGCTTAGGATTCACTCTTTCCCTCTCTCGCTGCCCTTTCCCTGCTCATGCTGTCTCTCTCTCTCTCTCCCTCTCTCTCTCAAAAATAAATAGATAAATGTTTAAAAAAGTAAAATAAACAAAAGTGTTGAGACCTTGAGTTTTGATCGAACCTTTCCTCCTTTGTTCCTTGGCTGTTTCCCTTAATGCAGTTGCTGAATTGACAAGTGTTGAAATGAAAAACAGTGTGTGCTTTTAGCTCCAGTGGAACTCTGAAAATCACAATTATTCGTTTTAGAAATATTTATTGAGCAACTGCTATAAACTGGCTTTTACTAGGGGACTAACATGTAGTGAGACGGTAAGTGTCCTCATTTGGCTCATATTCTAGGGAGCGACACAGGCAGTGAGCAGAGAGACGTGTAATACACGGGCAGATGGGGATACGTGCGATGCAAAAACATAAAGGGAGAGAGAGTGACAGGTGGCTGTTTTAAATGCATAGGTCAGAGAAGGCTCATCAGAGCTATTGATCTTTATGACAAGAGACCTGAGGTAAGGGAGCAAAAGCCACGAGAATACCCAGGAACAGAGTGTTTCAGACACCCAGGTGCCTACAACATAACGATTTGATACATGTATATATTGCAGAATGGTTACCCCAGTAAGGTCAGTTAACATGTCTGTCTGCGACCTCCCATAATTACCTTTTTTGTGTATGTGGCGAGAACCTTTAAGGTTTACTCTCTTAGCAACTTTCAAGTGTATAATACAATATTGTTAAGTATAATCACCATTCTGTACATTACATCCCCAGAACTTACTTATCTTATAACCGAAAGTTGTGCCCTTTGACCTACATCTGTCCATTTCCCCCGCCACCCCAGCTACTGGCATTCTACTCTATCTCTGTGCATGCAACATTTTTAGATTCCACATATAAGCGATATCATACATATTTGTGTTTCTCTGACTTATTTCACTTAGCCTAAGATACCCAAGATCCATCCATGTTGTCACAAATGGTATTATTTCCTTCTTTCTCATGATTGAGTGATATTCCAGTGTGTGTGTGTGTGTGTGTGTGTGTGTGTGTGACATTTTCTTTATCCATTATTTTGTCAGTGGGCATTTAGGGTGTTTCCATATCTTGGCTGCAGTGAACATGAGGGTGCAGATATCTCTTCAAGATCCAGATTTTCTCTCCTTTAGATAAACACCCCAAAGTGGGATTGCTGGGTCGCATGGGAGTTCTGTTTTTAATTTTTTGAGGAACCTGTCTACTGTTTACCATAATGGTTGCACCAGTTTACCTTCCCGCCAACAGTGCACGAGGATGTGCACGGAGTTTTTCTACATCCTCACCAACATCTGCGATTTCTTGTCTTTTCGATAATCGCCATTGTAATGTATTAGATGATACAGCAGGGCTTTTGGTTTGGTTTGGTTTGGTTTGCGACTCTCCATCCCCTTGAGCAAGCAAAATGAAAACGGCATGTTAGCTCGAAGAAGTGTTGTGATTCTAGTCTCCATTTAGATAGCTTACATCTAGATGGTGGGCGAGAGTCCCTGAGGACCACCTCTCCATCAGCCCTGGTCCTCGGGTCTCACTACGGAGCCTACCTGGCAGTTGCCACACATATTAAGCTGATTTGAATTTAATTGAACCGCCCAGATGCCCTTATGAATGAATCCTCATCCCCTCTCCCCAAAAGATAATCTGAACTGCCGCTGTCTTTTATACCAGGCGGAGCAGAACAGGAGCAGAACGGGCTCCTAAAGCAGGCTTGCTCACACGGAACAGGTCTGTGGAAGGGAGTGAGATCTTGTTTACGGCTCTGCTCCCCGTTACACTATCCTCGAACCTGCTGTCCCCCCTCGCCCGGACACGTTAGTCCTAACGAGCTACTCTTTGTCGCTGTCAGAGCACACTTCTCACCTCTGAGGGGTAAATAACTTGGCGATTCATAGCAACTGGAAATGATCTTTTGTTTTATGTGAATGAAGCTCTCGAGAGAAGAGGTATAGACTTGTGGGAAGGAGAGAGAGGAGAAGCCTTGTCTTCCCTCCACGCACGTGTGAACAGGTGCCCTCTCTAACACTCCAGGACCCTTCTTCGTGAGCATGAGCGTTTCTCTCATGAGATCTGCCGTGAAGGTCAGGTCGGGAATATTTTTCATAAGTAGAGAGGCTGCGCTATTTTATCACCAAGTGTATTTTCGCTGTGTTCTCCCATTTTCAAAATTCAGCGGCAAGGCTTCCAAACTTGGGGATTACTTTAACTGAAAATGACTCTAGCCAGTCTCTTTCCATTCTCGTTCATGATTTTGTGGCCCTAATGGTTGTCTAACCCAGATCGAGTCAGGTCCCTGAAAGCCAGCTTCTGTCCAGAGACATATTAAGAGAAACATCACACATCATGGAAAAGCAGTTTCAATTTTTACTGAATAATCTCGAAGAATCGCAAGGCTTTGCCATTCATCCACCGCAGCACAACACACCGAAGCCTACTTCCGTGAATCTCTAGCTCTCTGTCACTCCGGCGGCCTTTTCTTTGACCACCTCAGGAATCTCCCTTTTTCTCTCTTTCTTCTTGCACACAACTTTCCCCTCCAGCTGAGCGCACCTGAGGTTTTCTGTGCCTGGCCTTAACTAGTCTTCTCTTGTTAACCCTCCCCTTTCCGGAGAGCCGCGGCTCCCCCACTGACCTCCTCACCCCTCCACCAGACTGCAGCACGAAAGCACACTTCAGTGAGGTTGGCTTGGCGGCGGGGTGCTGGGAGGCTCGAGTGCTAACGCTGTCCTCTGTGCTGATTCTTTGCGGAGAAGCTTAACGGAAATCCACTGAAGTCAGAGCCCAATTAAAGGAATTACGTCAAATGGACATTAAAACGTACTTCTTCCTTAAACACACACATGCACACATACACACATAGCCACTGAACAAACTCTTCAGTGTTTGAGATGGCGGGGTGGCAGCCATCTAACTGGGGGAGAGTTTCTGGAATGGGCGGTGAGATGCCTCATCCCGAAGAACCATCCGGCAAACTCATGACCATTGATGTTGGACGTGCTGAGGAACTGACTACAGATGAGTCAGCAGAAATTTGCTGCCAGCCCTAGAGAAACAACTCACATTTCGGGCCCTTGTGGAGTTGTATCCACTCCGTATGCAAAGGAGGGCTTGTTGGCGACTCTGTTAGTATGTCTTCAGAGATATTTGTTACCGCCTGATAGTTTACCTTAAAAAGAATATTACTGTCTGTGTTATTTCGGGTCTTATTTTATGATAATACATTTTTTAATGCCTGACTTGAAAAGGTTTATCTTGAGATTGCCTTCTATTTAGGGAGAGGGGATACTTGTGAAAACATGTAATAGTTCAGTGTACAAAAAGGATTTCCTTTATTATCAGAAATTCACTTTATTCGTGGGAAAGTTGAATATGAGCATGGGGTCTGAGTCAGACCGCCTGGGTTCAAGGCCTGGCCCCAGTCCCACCGCTTACTAGGTGGTGCAGCTAGATGAATGAATGCTCTGTGCCTCAGTTTCCTTTCGGTATGATGAAGACAGTAATAGTTCTACTTCAGAGAGCCATTGTGAGTATCGAATGCATTGTTATAGGTCAGGTTTTCAGAACTGGATCTAGACATTAAAAGGGCTCTCTAGGGGCGCCTGGGTGGCTCAGTCAGTTAAGCGTCTGACTCTGGATTTCAGCTGAGGTCACGATCTCACAGTTCTTGAGTTCAAGCCCTGAGGCGGGCTTCGTGCTGACAGCATGGAGCCTGCTGGAGATTCTCTCTTTCCCTCTGTCTCTGCCCTTTCCTGCCTCTCTCAAGATAAATAAACTTGAAAAAAAAAAAAGGACTCTACAAATGATAGCTCTCCTTTCTTCTTTTCTGCATCTTCCTCCCCCTGATCTTTTCTCTTCTCTAAAACCTCCCCCTCCCTCTCCTCTTTACTCCAGTGAAGGAAGAGATCCTTGATTTATTTATTTTTAAGGTTATTTATTTATTTTGAGAGAGAGAGAATGAGCACAATCAAGGGAGGCGCAGAGAGAGAGAGAGAGAGGGAGGGAGGGAGGGAGAGAACCCCAAGAAGGCTTTGTGCTGTCAGTGTGGAGCTTGACCCAGGGCTCAATTCATGAACTGTGAGATCATGACTTGAGCCGAAATCAGAAGTCAGATGCTTAACCATCTGAGCCACCCAGGTGCCCCAGAGATCCTTGATTTATGGCTTGGTCTTGGTGATCATATATCAAAGTTGTAGTAGTATAGCAGAGGCCTTAAAATGAAGCTATCTCTCAAAATAAGTTTTTGTAAAGACATCACAGTTATTACTATATATATTAGACAAAAACTTAGTTTTCTTCTGTTAAATGCAGCGGTGGTCAAATAGCCATTTTATTAACAAAAGGTTTTCTGTAGCACTTACTTTGTGTGGCATATCAGTTCCTAACTCAGAGAGAACAGGATGCTCTTTTCCACTGATACAGGCTCCAGAGACCTGACAAGGGAGGGTCTAGTGGTTTCCCTGATGTTACTTTCCATGAAGGTTACATGTCTTTATAACTTTTATTCATATCTCTGTGATTTACAGATTCATCCAAATCCTTTCAGAATCCATTCATACTTTATGCCTATATTATCTCCCAAAGTAATTATTTACTGTGTTCTGTGGTTTTAAAAAAATAAAAACAACAGGGGCACCTGGGTGCCTCAGTTGGTTGGGCATCCGACTCTTGATTTTAGCTGAGGTTATGATTTCTCAGTTGTGAGATCGAGCCCCATGTTGGACTCCATGCTGAGCTTGGAACCTTCTTGGGTTTCTATCTGTCTCTTTCTCTCTCTCTCTCTCTCTGCTCCTTTCCCCCAATCTCATGCTCACTTGCTCACTCTCACTCTCTCTCAAATAAAAAAAAAAAAAATTAAACAACAACTGACTTGGTGGTTAAGAACCTGGCCCCAACTCAGACCAACCTGAATTCGAACCATTGTTTCCATCTGACCAGCCAATCAGAGACTAATCTCTGCATCTGTAGAGAAGGAGGTATAATACCCACCTCATAAAGCCGACATGCAGATTAAATTAAAGCAGGAGAGAACATAGATGCCTGGGCAGGCTTTTATCACGAATGCTTATGCAGGATAGCAGGAGGCCCACTAAGAACAGCAGAGAGGAATTAGCCTGGCCTCCGTCTTTTCAAGAGTCCCAGCGGTTCAGCGGTGGGTGGAGAACCAGCCCTGCAGAAGAGTCAGAGCAGGGCTCTTGAGAAACTTCATAAATTGCTGTCAGAACAACCATGCATGCCCTCCTGTCTCTAAAAGCAGCTCTGAATCTTCCTCAACCACTCATTCTGTTTCTTGACTGGAAACTATTACTGATGGTGTAGAAATCAAGCCCCCTCCCCATGTGAAAGCCTTGGTGTGCATATGCATTCACAAAGGAATCCAGGCTGGATTTGGATCTGGTTGTGTGTCTTTGTTGGAGCTTGTCAGAAGATGAATGTCCAGGGGCCCTTAATGACTTGATAATGGTTCCCTGGTCACTGAATAATGAACCCCAAACGAATGAAGGAAATGTGTTGCCTGGCCTCCGGAATGATTAAATGATTGGGGAACGGGGCCCGCAGGTGGAGCATTCATTATTAAAGGTGCTGTAGCGAGAGACGCTTCATCACCCTCGCATCCTTGCAGCTGTGGGCACCTCTCATCTTGTCCTCTTGAAGACATGGACAAGCCCTAAGAATGCTCAGAGACCATGAGCACCCCACGCACACATCTCAGCACACGTAGTACCTCAGAGAGCTACCCTGTTTCCATGGCACACAGCTGGGAAGTCACAAAGGCAGGTCTAGAATAGAAAGGCCTTGGAAGCAAGTGCTCCATCTGGAGTGATCTGTCGTCCCGGGATCTGCTGTCCTTTTGAAGAGAAAGGAGCTAGCGTCAGGTTCAGTGGCATTCCCTTTTGCCCGTGGGAGAGATTATGCACCCCCATCTCAACCACTCTTTATTCTTAATGTTGCAGTACTTCTCCATCCTCAGTTGAAGGCACACCTGTTGGGGGAGGCAGGAAACAGCTTCTGGCAGATGTTGGATCTTATGCTTCATACCCCCAGGGCCCCACCAGCACCCCATCAGCTGAATCCGGGATAAAGACACCCTCTTGAGACTTTCTGAGATCTCTCTGTGGCTCCTTCTCTGTCTTATTCATGTGTTCTTCCTAACCTTCCTCAACCAACTGGTCCATCCCAAGATGTACATTCATTCTTCCTTTGCTGCACCTTGTTTCAGAGAGAAGTAGAAAGCCTTGGACTGAGGTGATTGGGGTCTCTTCAGAAGAGATGGTTATGGACAGTCCAAAGGACACAAGGTTGACCTAGATATCGGCTTCAGTGCTCATGCACTGGTGGGGGAGTCCACATCAAATCAGAATACAGCCTGAGTCTTCAGTGGGACTTGCATATCAGGCCTTCCTGGACTGGATCTGTCAGCCTCTTCTCTTTACATTTCTGTACCCACTGGAATTCCGTGTGTTGGCCGTATTGAATCACTTGTAGTTCCAGTTTGCCATATTCTCTCTGGCCTTTGAACTCACTGGCCCACTGCCTGGGAGTCCTTCCCGCACACACATGCTCCTCAGGACTCTACTGAGATATACCACCTCCTGCAAAGCTCTGTCCAACTTTACTTAGGGGGGAGTCCCTTCTTTTTTTGTTATCACAGCTATCCCATACATGTGCTTCTCATAGCTGTAGACACTGTATGCTCTACTCCCTCGTTTTCTTGTGTCCTACCTCACCCACTCCCCCAGAGGAGGCTGTGAGCTCCTTCACAAAAGGGACTGCTTCCTGCTCCTAGACAGAACCCCAAGCCTGAGTGCTACATTCTCTGGCAGATGGTAGGTGCCTGGTGAATTCTGCTGAAGTGAAGAGGGAAAAAAACACAGAAAAGCAGCATTTGACTCGAAGACAGAAAGCAGCTAGTTCCTTCCACTCTCTCATGTCCGAACTAAAATCAAGACGTGTTTTTGCCCAGACCTTTTTGGGCCAGAAACGTGTCCATACATTGGTGTCATTTGCAGAGAGCTCATAGCAGTCAGTAAAATAACTGCTGCAGCCTCCAATAAGAAAAAAAGGGCAGGGGCGCCCGGGTGGCTCAGTCGGTTCAGCGTCTGACCCTAGATTTCGGCTCAGGTCATGAGCTCGTGGTTCATGGAGTCAGGTCCTACTTCAGGCTCCGTGCTGACAGTACAGAGCCTGTGTGGGATTCTCTCTCTTCCCTCTCTCTCTCTCAGAATAAATACTTACACACATACATACATACATACATAAATATTTAAACAACAGAGAAGAAAAGGTAGAGCCTATGAAGAGATGCTTCACATAGACCGAAGTACCAATGAATGAAATCAATACATGGAAAAAGCTCTCAATATCACTGGTAAATTCTGAAACATGAAACTAAAATAAAAATTAGGTACCACTTGTGCCCTTTAGTTCATTGTGTATTTCTGGAAAGGATAGTACCCTTTATGGATGCGGGAGTCCTGAAATGAGTTTAACACCACTGAAGCAAGACTAAATGGAGCCAGCACCCCCCCAGGCCTTTTATCTCTGGTTTTCAAATACAAACAAGCATTAAGTTTCACTAGAGAATAAGGATGCAATAGGCCTATGAGAATTGCTGTCTTCATGACATTAACACTTTGGGATTTTGAGATAAGATAAAGGGGGGCTATGTGCAGATACGTGCAATCTTCCTGCTTCTCCCGGTAGAACCCAGGGGCCAGACGTCTCCATGTCTGATTTCCACAAATGTAAAGTCTGAAAACATAATTTTCTTGCTTGTTAGTTTTGAACAACTTCTGTTTGTAGATCATTAGAACTTAATGTTCAAACAATCTTAATTTGAAATTACTTTTCCTTTATTAGGTTGATTTGAGACATATTCTGAAAAGAACTGACAGTGTTTTATGTTAAATGTACCAAAGCCTTGTTATGAAATGTTCAAAACATTTAGAATGGGCAGTTTGTAATTACCCTAGAAATTGCTTAATAATAACTATTATATTGGAAAGGGCAAAATCACTTTCTGCAAGTGAGGATATGGTAATTATCACTAAGGGACTGCCTGACTCAGAGGAGTTGTGAGCTCCTTCCACTGAGTCTCTGCTTTGCCGAAGATTGTTCCAGATTTAGAATCAGCCCCGGTGAGCAGTGACTGAGGGGAATGTGGTCAGCCCGTGTGTGCTGAGGAATGTGCTCCAGATAGCGGAGGAGTGCTTGGAGCATGAGTCTTCCCCTCAAGACAGCTGGTTTTCCTTGGGCAGTTTCCCGGCATCCTCCGTAACCCCTTCATTGCTCATGACAGAACCAGCACATAGCGGGTTCTCAGACGCCGTCGGTACAAGCTTTCCGGATGAGAGTTTAGGAGGCGAACCAGGTTAGATCGTCATCAAAGTTCTCACTCTTCTCTGTTCTTTAATGTCTCTGTAAGAAAATTCTGCTCAGTCTAACTTGTCACGCACGGACCTATTCCTGAAAAAAATAAGAATCACAAAATGTATTTAAAGATGAGGATGATAGGAGAGGTGAGATCAGTTCAAAAGCATAGCCCAGTGATATACAGGCATACTTCGTCTTATTGTGCTTTCTTCATTGCACTTTGCAGATACCGCGGTTTTTTGTTTTTGTTTTTTTCTTTACAAATCAAAGGTTTGTGGCGACCCTGTATTGAAGAAGTCTGTCGGCGCCTTTTTCTGACAGCATTTGCGCACTTCGTGTCTGTGCGTCACATTTCGGTAATTCTCGCAATACTTCAAACTTTCATTATTATTATACTTATATGATGATCTGTGGTCAGTGATCTTCGATGTTACTATTGTAACCGTTTGGGGCGCCACTGGCCACACCATATACGATGGTGACTTAATTGATAATGTTGCGTGTGTTCTGACTGCTTTGTTGACTGGCCGTCCGCCCATATCTCCCCGTCTCCTCAGGCCTCCCTAGCTTCTGAGACACAATATTGAAATGAGGGCAGTGGATAGCCCAACAGTGGCCTCTAAGTGTTCAAGCGGAAGAATTACACGTCTCTCACTTTAAATCAAAAGCTAGAAATGTTTAAGTTTAGGGAGGAAAGTACATCAAAAGCTAGACCTTTTGTACCAAATAGCCACGTTGTGAGTGCCAAGGAAAAGTTCTTGGAGTGAATTAGAAGTGCTACCTTGGTGAACACACAGACGATAAGAAAGTGGAGCAGACTTACTGCCCATATGGGGAAGCTTTAGTGGTTTGCATAGAGGATCACACCAGCCACAACCTTCCCTTAAGCCACAACCTGATCCAGAGCAAGGCCCTAATTCACTTCGATTCTGTGAAGGCTGAGAGGTGAGGAAGCTACAGAAGAAAAGTTGGAAGCTAACAGAAACTAGTTCATGAGGTTTAAGGAAAGAAGCCATCTTTGTAACAAAGTGCAGGATGAAGCCACAAGTGCTAACGTAGAAGCTGTAGCAAGTTAGAGGTCTGTCTAGCTGGAT
The DNA here is from genome assembly GCA_030068075.1 of Paguma larvata. Classification (NCBI taxonomy): domain Eukaryota; kingdom Metazoa; phylum Chordata; class Mammalia; order Carnivora; family Viverridae; genus Paguma; species Paguma larvata. Next base: position 20,478,856 of record CM057840.1, read on the forward strand.
AATCCACGAAGGTGGCTCCACTAGAAAACAGATTTCCAGTAAACATTGGGACAGCCTTCGAGACGCCTACAAAAACTTTCTAGATGCCATCTAGAATTTTCATAGCTAGAGAGGAGAAGTCAATGCCTGGCTTCAAAGCTTCAAAGGACAGGCTGACTCTCTTGTTAGGGGCTCACGCAGCTGGTGGCTTGAAGTTGAAGCCAGTGCCCATTTCCCATTCCGAAAATCTCAGCTCTTAAGAATCATGCTAAATATACTCAGTCCATGTTCTAGAAGTGGAACAACAAATCTTAGATGACAGCACGTTCTGTTTACAGTGTGGTCTACTGAGTATTTTCAGCCCATCGTTGAGATCCGCTCAGAAAAAAAAATATTATTCCCCCCACAATCTTACCACTCGTTAGCAATATACCTGCTCACCTGGGAGTTCTAATGGAGAAATACAATGAGATTAATGATGTTTTTATGCCAGCCAACACCAGTATACGTTTTGCAGCCTCTGGATCAAGGAATAGTTTTGACTGTGAAGTCTTATTATTTAAGAAATACATTTTGTAAGGCTATAGCTGCCCTAGGTGACTTTTCCAATGGATCTGGAAAAAGTAAGTTGAAAGCCTTCTGGAAAGGATTCCCCATTCTGCATGCCATTAGGAACGTGTGTGATTCGCGGGAAGAGGTCCAAATAGTAACATGAACAGGAGTTTGGAAGAAGCGATTCCGACCCTCATGGATGGCTTGGAGGGCTTCGAGACTTTGGTGGAGGACATACGTGCAGATTTGGTGGAAACAGCAAGAGAATGAGAATTAGAAGTGGAACCTGAAGGTGGGACTGAATTGCTATAATCTCGTGATCAAATTTGAACTGATAAAGCACCGCTTCTCACGGGTGAGCAAACGAAAGTGGTTTCTTGAGATGGACTCTCCTCCTGGTGAAGATGCTCTGGAGATTGTTGAAATGACAACAAAGGACAGATGGATGGTTGGAGAGGATTGACTCCAATTTTGAAAGAAGTTCTCCTGTGGGTAAAATGCCATCAAACGGTATCTCATGCTACAGAGAAATTGTTCATGAAGGAAAGACTCCGTTGATGTGACGATCTTCAGTGCTGTCTTAAGAAACTGCCACAGACACCCCAGGGTTCAGCAGCCACCACCCTGATCAGTGGACGGACAGCAACATCAAGGCAAACCCTCCCCTAGTAAAAAGATTACAATTCGCTAAGCTCAGATGATGGTTAGCATTTTTTAGCTAAATAAATAAGGTACTTTTATTTTTATTTCTAATTTTTTTAATGTTCATTTATATATTTTTTGAGAGAGAGACAGACAGAGCATGAGCAGGGGAGGGGCACAGACAGAGAGGGAGACACAGAATCTGAAACAGGCTCCAGGCTCCGAGCTGTCAGCACAGAGCCTGACGCGGGGCTCGAACTCAGTAACGGTGAGATGACCTGAGCCGAAGTCGAACGCTTAACCGACTGAGCCACTCAGGCGCCCTTATTTCTAATTTTTAAAGTCAATACATTTTTATTTAAGGAATTTTACAAGTGATTCCTTCCACTGCCAATCACCATAGTGCCTCCAAAGTCAGAATCATAATCTTCAAAATAGCCCTTTTAAAAAGAACTTTGTTTCAGTCCATTGTCACTGTCAGGCAGTCCACAGTTCTTTCAGCTTCTTTGATCTCCACCTGAATACGGACCTCACCTGTGATCCAGTTTCTTTACCTTAGGGTCGTAGAAGTCAAATCGTAGGAAATACATGGATTGCTATTTTGGCAAATGATCTACAATTATTATTCCTTAATTGTTTCTGATATCAATTCGATATTCACTGTACTCCATGGGCTTAGCAGAAAATGTTATAGGTAAAGTGTTTTTAAAGTAAGGTATGTACGGTGGATATTTTAGGCATAATGCTATTGTACACTTAATAGACTGCAGTCTATGTAAACGTAATCCCAAATGTAGAGGGAAACCAAAACATGTATTTGACTCACTTTATTGTAATCTTCGCTCTATTACGGTGGTGCGGAACTGCACCTGTGGCGTCGCTGAGGTGGGCCTGTGTAGTTCAGCTAAGAATGTCACGTTGAGGACATCTATAGACCAAAGATGGACGTGAAAGAGCATTTGTATGCAAAAAAAATGCAAAGAATAGGATTTTTTTTTTCATTTAGAAGTCCTTTTTCTTCCTTGGAGAATCTAGCAGGAAAAAAAAGAAAAAAAAAAAGGACCTCTGAGACAAACAGGACTAAAGCACTCGCCGATTAGGGGAAACATTTATTCATTTACGAACTAAAGTCAGCTCTCTGTTTTTATCTTCTCTTTTTTGAGAAAGTTTTATTAAACACCTTCCGTGTGCCAGACGCTTCGAGTAACAATACAGGCCCATAGTCCTCACGACGGACGGCCTCTGATGACCCCCGGAGAAAGACCCGGCTTAGCACACAACACATAGTAAATGCTGTTTGTTGAATGAAAAGCCAATGGAAGCAGGCACAGCTGATGAGCTGGAGCCCCGCAGATTGAGAAGCCACACCTTCAGTTGACCCATCTACCCATCTGTGGTTTGCAGTTTTAGGGAGTCCTGCCTCTTTGTCCTACCAGAAAAGGGTATTTTTTTAGAGCTGCCTCTGCTGCCCTTGCTCTAAAACCCTCATTTTGCCTGTTCTGAATTGGAATCTTTCTCGTTCCCTCTTGGTCCTCAAGGTAAGCCATGCTGAGGCTGCGCCAAAGGCAATTACTGAGTGAGGCTATAAAGGAAGATAGAGGAACATTGTTTTGTTGTACCCCTGGTTTCACTTAAATAATGATCGCTTTTCTTTTCCCAGTCATAAAAGTTATTATTCTCTTAAAATTATTTTAACTAAAGTAATATGGTACTTTAATTGGTATTTTAACTAAAGTAATACATCACATGGCTAAAAAAATATAATAAGGCTTATTATGGACAAAAAAACGCCTTCTTACTTACTCTCTCCTCATTTGTTAACATAGTTCAGTCCCAATTTTTGGTTAATTACTGATGTTTGTATTACGCTTTTTCTTTTTATACCTTGATGGATTTCGTCCATTAGCAATAGTATGACCTGCAGAACTAGCAGAGTTCTCTAAAGCAGCAGCTAACATTTATTGAGTCTTTACTATGGACTAGGCATTGTTTTCGTGTATTAATTCGTGTGACTCTTTATGAGATTAAGTACTGTAAATATTCCCATTTTGCCAAAGAAGAAATCAAGACATAAAAAGGATAAATAATTTGCTTCAAGGTCATATGGCCAGGCATTCCGGCTCTAGAAGCTAACTAAGCTTTTAGCCATTATGAATACTTGTCTCCTGAAAAATCCTACCAAGTAAGGAAATAAAGATCCCAGGCAAAAAGTTGAAATTGTGCTGGGATTTTAAGGCTCGAATTTAGTTCGCTTGGGAGACAGAACGTTCAATGGGAGGAACCCAAGGGGAACGAATATATGCTGTAAGGTAGAATAGTTTTTTCCCTTTCATTGCCTTATGTTTGTAAATACTTCTCGTAACGCCTTTCCCAAGCTCTCGTATTTTCCTGAGCATATAATAATAGTCTACCAGAGAATCTTTAGGCACATTCTAGATGACGAGGCAATTCAGAGCATTCAGTTAAAATGCCCCGATGTTGGACACCTTTAATATGAGGACATTAGCACAGAATTTATGAAATTGGAACAGTCTTGGGGAAAAAAATTGTTATCACATATGTGTCATTGATCAAACCAAGACTGGGTGAGAAGGTATGAAAGGAGATGCAAATTTCACCCTTCCAATGCCTTCTGACCAGAGAGAGTAGCATATATGGTGTTCTGCCTTTCTTCCTTCCCCGTCTAATATATCCATTTATGAAAACTTAACTTTTTTTTTAATAATTCTGGCATTATAAGCTCACTCCAGCACTTCTCTCTATCTGACTGGCTCATTTTAAAACCAGTGTCATTGATTATAAAGGTAACCTTATAGCAAAGGCTGGGAGAATTGGGGTAGGGCCAGTGAGTTGTTGATAATGGAAGAATTGACAGGATCCAGAAAATGGGGTGAGTCTGTACTACCTGAAGCAAGTCCAGCCAACTGATCCCTTCCTAGCTCTAAAACCTGTAATATTATATACATCCTTATATGATATACTGTACATCAAAAATGAAGCCCAGAGATTTGGTAAACCATGTGCCTTGATGATGGAGCTACCATAAAAACAATCCGGCCCCTCTCTGATGTAATCTGGGGAATAAAATGCTAAAAATATCACCAGCGCATTGCTTTTACCCCAGATCTATTTTGACGAGCACAGCTTGCAACTGTTTACATAGAGAGATGGGGGAGCAGGTTCCGAACGGGGCGTCAGCCGACTGTACCTGACGTGCATTTTAATAGGCCACCTGACAAGACCAACAGGAAGAAAAGAAAAATTGTGAACAGGTGCGAGGGAGCCAGAGGAAGATGGTCCTACTTTTCCCCCCTCTTAATCAAGTTGGCACATTATTTTGCTGCCAGGTTTTCTAGCTTATACCGGTGGCCGTGCTAATAGCCTCCAGGGTGGGGCTTGATTAAGGGGACCCAGAATCCCACATTGATTCCCCCGTGCCTTAAACAAAAGGAAAACTGGATTTTTGTTTGGCTGTTTCGCTGTCAGAACCCGAAATACTCCGTCCGTCTGCACAGAGGCTTGCTGGCGAGGGCCGCTCCCGACGGCTGCATCGCCATGGAAATGTGTGACACGTTTGTTGATGAGTTGTCTGTTTCCAGATGGACATCTTCATTCCCAGCACCAGCCTTTGAGAAATCTAACAAACCATTTTTAAGTATTTGCTCTGTACAAATTGTGGTTTGTCGAAAGGTCTCGCTGGCTTTTTTGTTTTATACCACAGCGGATTTTATGCAGTGTGCTGCGTAAGTGATGATGATAGGCCTGGCTTTGTCATCGTGGCTCTTTGTTTTTTCTTTCTTTGTATCCAGTCGTATCCACCATTGGCCGGCCAGCGTGTTTGCTGATGATACGCTAAAACCTATCTTCTTTCTGAATTGGTGATGATTCTCCCTTGGTGTTTAAAAAAAGCCTGTGTTGGGGATGATGCTGTTTTGAAAGTCATGTTGCCAGCGGCTTTCCCATTTTATTGAAGGAAAATATTAATAGTTTGTCTACTGCTTTCAATTCAGTTACATTCCCTGGAGGGATTAAAAGCAAAGGAAGACAGAATATGGCTAGACAGGTCAGAGATTGTGGGCGGTGGGCTGTGGTGGCTTGATGGATGGAGAGGAGAGAACAAGGCAAGGACAGACCTTCCCTGGAACAGACACTGCTCTGCAGTGGGCAAGGTGCCATCTTTCAGAAGGTTCTGCTTAGGTCCTCAAACGTTGTGCTTTCTTCATCGTGTCACCTGAGAATTAAGATCCTACAGACAAAGTCATAGAGATCCACCAAAATTATGTTAAAAAATATGTGTGTGTATGTAAACTTATATATAAATAATTAGAGACTCACCTTAAGTAATTAAGATCACAATTTAGGGGGTACCTGGGGAACTCAGTTGGTTAAGCGTCAGACCTCAGTTCAGGTCATGATCTAACGGTTTGTGAGTTCGAGCCCCACGTAGGGCTCTCTGCTGTCAGCACAGGGCCTGCTTTGGATTCTCTGTTCCCCTCTTTCTCTGTCCTTTCCTCTTTCCCTCAAAAACGAATAAACATTAAAAAATTTCTTTAAAAAAGACCACAGTTTAGTTCAGTTAAATTGTTAGTATTTATCCAAGTGAACCATGGTTTATAAATATTAACATCCCAAACTGAAGTTAAGGAGGCTCGTCTCTAACTTTTACTTTTTAACCTTCATTTTTATCTCTGCGCAATTGTATTGGAGGCATTTGTCAATGTCTTTTTTTTTTTTTTGGTAATTAACCAAGTGCTTTTCTAACTTCTTAGTAATCCTTAATTAAATATGTCTATTTTGTTAATTTACTTTCATTTTTTTCTCTTAACACCAAGTTGGAATGTGAAATAATTCTGTGATTGTGGATCAGAGTCCACTGAGTAACTTGTTAACCCATTAGGACTTGGTATTCCTGAAGGGTTCATTACTGTAGCCTCACACTGGTCTTTCTCATTTTTTTTAGAAAGAAGCAGCATAAATAACTACCTTGAATTGTCAGGTGAAAAAAACAATTGGCTTACCCATGAACATGGAATCTTTATTCAGATACATGCCAATGTACTACTTTCGTAAGGATGATAATTTTGAGAAACAATTGAACAGTGTAATTACTTGGGAAAACGATACCTTAGCAAACATCTTTGGAGGCAGTGTGAGAAGGGGTAGTATGAGGAAACCTGAAACTAGATGGAAAATGGTATTCTAAATAATAAGGCAGGAAATTATATATGAAGACAGTCATTGTATCAAATTGATCAGAAGCAGTGTGAAAACCTATTACAACTTCACGAACTGAAATACAAACTTTCTTAGAGATTTATCTGTCTTTTGGATGGACCGTCGGAGACATTATTCCTTGCCATATTCTAGGCAAGCATCAGTTTGTTGATTGGTGTCATTTTCCACTTGCACAGTTTCTGCGATTTTTTTCCCAACAAATGGGATGACTCGAAGTCACACCTCTTTGGACCTTAGGGTGCCCCGGTCATTTCCTGTTGACAGGAATCCGATGAAAACGTCATCGTCCTTGCCGCTTGCCCTGGAGAAGAGCTTTAGCTCCGTGTCATCTGGAGTTTGTCCTGGGACGTGTATTGAGATTGAGGTTTATTGTACTCCTCCCCCCCCGGCCGTTGGGAGGTCTAGATCCCCTTACCTGGAGGCCCACTGCCTCTCCAGCCTTGAGTGATACACCTGTTAGGTCCATTGGAGAGTGTAGCTCTATATGCATGTGACTTTATGGAGAGATCAAAGTGTGTGTGTGTGTGTGTGTGTGTGTGTGTGCACGTGCACGAGAGTGTAGCATATGACGTCAGTGCAGACGGCTTCCATGTTTAATACAAGGATCACAAATAGAAAATTCTCAGTTCCCTAGTGTTGGTATCTATTCATTGATCAATTAAACTCTTTAGTCTTAAACAGCACTTTGTTTTTCCAAAAGAGAGAAATTAAGGTGTGAATATACTTTGATCTGATGTTCTCATGGGGAAAAACATCTTCCTTGAGACCATTATGTGGTATGCCCTGGTAGCTACAGACTCCGGATGGTCTTTAGAGATGGAATCACCTGTTTCCTTGCTGCCATTATCTCTCTGTGAAAAGACCAGGCACTGCCACGTTCATTAGCTGCCTTCATGATGCTGAGCTCTTCCCAGTAGGCAGAGGAAAGCACCTCCGAAAAAGAGGCTGGTTAAGCATCTTCCAGACTGTTTTAAATGTACCACATACAAAGGCTGCAGGGGAAAAGCTTTAACAAATTACACTATTGGGGACTTTTCTCACTGACACTTTTTTTTTTCTTACCATTGTGAAAAAGTTATAAAATGTCTTTTCTTTTTTCGGTGCTCAGACGAGTATAGGATCAAACCGGTGGAAGAGGTCAAATACATGAAAAATGGTGCAGAAGAGGAGCAGAAAATAGCAGCCAGGAACCAAGAAAACTTGGTAAGAATTGAATTTCTCCGAGAACAATGAATTTTGGTGACACCATTGTAATCAAATCTGCACTGCATGTTTAAATTGTAACTTACACGCCGGCACAGGATTTCTTGAAAATGCCATTGCTATTTATAACTTGCCTGGAAGCGGTACCATCACTCCTGTATCCTGTTCGTTTCTGAATAAGCCCTTCTTTAATCTTGATAGAGAATCCTCCAGGGGAAATACTGCAAAATTAGTCGTGTCTTGATATGATTAAATTTAAAGGAAAAGGAGTGAAGTCAGATTGAAATTTATGGAGGGAGGACCTATATTCTTTTTTTCTACCTCTTTAGCTCTGGCCCAGTCAGAATGAACGGCTAAGCCTCATGACTCTGGACATGGAGTATTGTTTATAAAGTTGCCTTTGAGAGGAGAATGATGTACTTTGAAGATAGGTCTCTATCAAAATAGTCAACACTTCACATTCACGGTGTTAAAGGTATTGGGGCTTTGAGTTAATGTGAGAATCGTAATGATCTGAAACAGAAAATTAGAAGCCCCCTTCTTTCATGCGAATCGGTGTACGTATTACACCTTCACATTCCATCTCTATAAAAGCATTTAGTCAATTGCCGTATTAGCTGATTTCTTAAAAGAGGTTACAGACTGTTAAGGATATGCATTTATTCCGTGGTGTTAGAGCAAAACTGTTTTTATATTTTATTTTGGGATTAATTATTTGCTGTGTTTTTCGTGTTTGAGTGGATGTATTTTCGAGAAGCTGGAAACGTCATATAATGTTTTCGCTTGACTTCAATTGCTTTTTCCATTATGTGCTTTGTTTTTGTTTTGATGATTTCGGCTACAGCAGAGGGAGTTGGCCACTGCGCATGAGTGTTTCATGCTGTCGTTTTCCATGATACGCTAATGAACATAATGGGCTAATTCTTCCTCCTCTGTTCTTTTCTGAACATCTGAACTACAAACTTGAAATACTGAAGTTGCCAACAACTGAATATTCTAGATCATTTTTAAAAAGTGAAAATACTCTGTAATAAAAGTTTTCTTCATAAATGGGATTTGGATTTTAAGGTATCGCTTAAGTCACAGAGATTCTTCATACCTATGGTATATTTTAACATTAACACTTAAATCCAGAAAATAGTCGCTATGACTAAGCGTGGAAGTTACTATGATCGGACTTTACGTGAATTTTTTCTCACTTTGAATAGGTAAATAGAAGACCTTAGTAGTTGACGCATCAATAGTCATTTTTCTACTTTATTTTGTTGAAAATCAGACTTTGTCCATGCTTCACATAATTCCAGGTTGAGTTATGAATCTCATCTTTAATGTTTCCACTGGAGGCTAAAGAGACCCTGGTGACCAGTCTGACTGTTCTTTGGATCTAACACTAGAGTCTGTCCTTGCTTAGTGTGCTCGTATCTCTGACATCCTAAGGGAAGCATTGACTTCTGTCTACAGCGTGTGATTTCCTCACTGTGCCCTCATATTGAAAGCCAATACAACTTTTCCTTCTAATTTCATAGTCTCTCAACTCTTCGGTGCCTAGTATATTCTTTTCCAGTGCTTGGCCAGAATTGGTGCTAGTGCTTTTCTATGCAGACTGAATGAAAATTTGAAAAGAGAGAAATTTCTGGTTGCTTTTTTTTTTTCACTTATAGACTATCTGTGACAACCCCATACCCCTTTTCTGCCAGCCGGTCAGAGTCCAGGCCACCAAGAGGAGTTTTCAAGCTTGTAAAGACCTGCATGGAAAATGGGGAGTAAATGGTTATCTTTGATTCTGACATTTCTAGACTGCTTTCTAAAATTAAATGATTTCTCAGTTAACAGGTAGTATATTATCTTTCTCACCTCCTCCATCTTTTGGGATACATAATAGAGTATGGACCATGAATGTTCTTTGAGAAAACGAATAGCCTCCTAAATTTGAAACTTAAACTGAGGTGGATGAAATAGGCTTAACAATTCTTTATTTCTCCACCCATTAAAATAATCTAAAAGACTAGAAGTTCTTGTTTTTTGTTTTTAACTTTTTTTTTTTTTTACTCAAAGTGCTAAAATTAAGGGGCTCAGCAAACTCAGTCCAGGTAGTGTGGCATGATGGTGACGACCATGGGCTTTGGTGGCAGAAACTGCCTGGGTTCAAATCTCAACCCTGCCAGTTGCTCACTGTGGGGTCAAGTCACTTCACGCCTCTGAACCTCCTGCCTGTCACTTGGAGAAAAAGGCAGTGCCTCGTGGTGCTACGTGAGCTGATCATTGTTAGGCTTGGGGAGCAGTGCCTGGTACGTGATAAGCACCTAGTAAGAATTAGGCATTATCATTTAAAACAGAAGGAAAGAATGTGAGGGTCAGTGCTTCTTTCCTTTTTCTTCAACGTTACTTGCTGAGAGATTTCTAAATGAATACTCTAGGTTCATGCCAGTATTGCATGTATTTTGAAAAATCTTGCTTGGCAACTATGAAGTTATTGAAAGAAATATATTTCGGTCGCCTATTATGTACAAGGCCCTTATTTGTATCGAGAGACACAGTAATATTTAGTCACTGTCCTCAAAGAGATTACAGTGAAGTCGAGAGAACAGTTCAGTTCCAACAAATATTTTATTGATCACCTCTAGGTACAAGGCTCCGTACTAGACTCAGCAGAAAAGCACAAAATAAAGAAACCGCTGTCCTTACCTTAAGGAGATTATATGCTAGTACACAAGGTAGATGCCAAATGACTATAAATAAAATGGGATTAAATACATAAATAAATGCATAAATCAAGCAAGCAAGCAAGATTGATCCTGAGAAGGCAATACAAAGTGCTGCCGGTATCAAAGGAGGCAGAGACCTCGTCTGTTGGGGTGTCAGACCTGACTTCACAAAAGAGCCGGTGCTTGCGATGGGTCTTGAAGGATAGAATAAGGAAGGCTGCCCGGGCAGAAGTCACAGAGGTGGAAAACGCAAGGTGTGCTTAATAAGAAGCACGTGGTCCTGTTTGGGGAGTGGCCGAGAGGAAGAGAAGGTGTCAGTAGGACAGCAGCAGGAAATTACAATCGAAATGTAAATGGGGTATTAAATGGAGCCTTGATGTCCAGCTGAGGGGTGTGAAATTAATTCCGTGGATCATAGGGAGCCTTTGAAGGTTTCAAGCAAGGGATTGGCAGACTGAGATTAGGAATCGGGAAGGTTTATCCGGCAGCGGTAGGTGTCATGTGGATTGGCGTGGGGAGCCCAGGCTGGAGATCATTTAGAACAAGAGACGAGGAGCCTAAACCAAAGTGGCGGCCTACTTGGGCACTTTGGCAGCAGTTTCCATGGGTGGAGGGACTTGTGCTGGTTCTCTGAGGGTGATGATGAGTCATTTCTGTGTCAACCTTGTACGTATTCCCAATACAAAGATGTGCACTTATCCCAATTTTCAGCATCGTTAGACATCCGTATAGTCCACTTTACTTCTCGCAGATTTGAATGCCTTCTTCAGGAAGGTGAGGTGAGGTGGTTGCTCTGGCTTCGAAGCTTAGATATAGATACAGATCAACATAGACCCTAGCTTCGTTGTGTCTCGCTTTATCATTTTGGTCAGACATCTAAACCTTCCGAACTTTGAGTTCTTCATCTAGAGCTTGGTAATAACAAAATTATTGAAGTGTTAGAAGAAACATAGAAAAATATGTTTCGATTCTTAGCAAAGGGAGGTTTTCTTAAAGAAGACCTAGAAAGCAAAAGCTAAGAAGAAAGGAAAGTAGGTTTTTTTCATTAGATCAAAATTAAATGCTTCCCATAAAACTGTATAACTACAAAAAAAGCAGTTAATAGATACGTAACAGCCTGGGAGAAAATATTTATGACCTATTAAAGGCAAAAGATTAAAGATTAATTCATGTCTGAGAATTATAAAGAACACTTGTAAATAATTCAGAAAAAGATAATCCAGGAGAAAAAACAGGTAAATGAAATGAACAGAGGCCTCACAGGAGAAGATACCGGGCAATGAGCATATGCAAAGATATTCTACGTCACTGGTACGGTGGACGCTCTCTTATCCAACTCCCCGCACGAGAAGGCTCCTAAATCCGTCTCTAAAGATGCTACCTGCAGCCCACAGCGTCTTCACCAGACGGCTCATGGGCTACGGTCTAGAACACCTCTGTGCTTGTGCTCTCTCAGTTCATTGTGTTTTCCAGGAGCCCGGGTGATGGTTCCCAAACCTGTTCGTACTGGTCGAATGTCATTGTAATTATGAAACTGAGTTAAGTAGTATGGAAACCGCTGAAACACGAGTGTGGAAACAGAGCTGTTTCATTGAAAATTAAAGCCAGTGCTTTAGAAAGTCTTGATGAAGCCTCATTACTAAAAAGCTTGCTCGTTCAATTCAATTCAGTTCTGCACTCACGTTATTTCATACAAGGTCTTTACATTCTCACTTCAGTTCAGAAACCAAGTCAGAGAATCTTGGATGCGCATTAGGAGGGCGTGGTTAGTACAGGAAGTGCGCGTGGACCCTCCGTCTGTGGTTCCTTACTTAAGGGAGAAGCCTTGTTCCTGTGTCAGAAGACGGGAGAGGAAATGAACATCTCTGTATTTTAAAATAATATTCATATGCTTAACATATATACATTTTTATGTTGCCCTGCTTTAACTCGCTTTACCATTTAATTACCAGTCCGGATGGTATTGCCTAATATAACTTTTATTTTAATCAGGGAAATGCAAATTAAAACATGATTCCTTAGACTGGCAAAAATTCGAAGTTTGATAATATCAGATTTTTGGCGTAGGTGGAGGAAAATCTGTGTTCACATACGAGTGGCAGACATCGTGGAGGACGGTGGCGCTTCTCTGTTAAAATTTAAACATGCGCACCCATGACCCAGCACTTGCATGACTTGGGGTCCACCCGAAGCAGCCGCCCATGTGCGTGAGGCAGCTTACACACGACGGTTCACTGTAGTATCATTTCTGTGGAAAAGCTGAAAATAACCTGTGTTCTCGTCAGTAGGAGAATGGAAGAGCTGTACATGCTAGGAGGCAATTAGAAAAAAATAAGTAATGGGGCATGTACACACGCCAGAGCTCAGTTTCCTCCTCTGGAAAATGGGAATACTAACGGAACCCACCTTAGCAGGAAGTTGTGAAAATTAAATAAGATGTGCCTGTCAACCATCTACCAATGGTTCCTGGCATCGAAAATGCCATTGCTGGCGCGCATCAGCGGTGGAGCTGGATTATGTAGGAAGGAGGAGAAGGAATCGTATGTGGTGGCAAAAGGGGATTTTTTTTTACCCTTAAACTCAGTCTTTTTCTTAAAGAAAATATGAGTACATTATCTGTGTGATTTGAAGTTAATTTTTTAAAAGGGGAATGATAATAACGAAACTCCGATTTTTACTACCTGGGATCGGTAATGTAAGTGGGATGATGTCATTTTCTCATTATCTTAAGTTTCCTCAGTTTTGGGTCAGAAAAAAGCAGAAGAAAAACGGCATAAGAAAGCTCAGGGATCATCCAGCTTTATTTATGTAGGCTAACCGTTCTGCAGATAAATAATTTAAAGGTAAATTACTCCAGACTTGGCAGTATTCAGGCCCTTCCTTCTCCAAAGTACATGTCTCGACTAATAAGAGACACTCCAGTGTTAGTTTTAAAGTGCTTCCTCTTACTCTTTGCCAAAACATTATCTCGTTTCCCATAACATCGGGCCTTCTTAAGCCATCCTCCTGAGGAGTTAATAAATTCTTTGATTATGAGAGGTGTTTTGTTTTTGTTTTCGGCATGTATTTCCTAGATTTTCATATGTTACAATGCTTTTTGGTTCATTACCTCCAGATATCTTTGTATAGCTAAGAAGATTCTTCTCTGTCAAATGGCCTGTTGTCATCGTTGGTAAAGCTTTGACCTCATCTTTATCCGTAGAGTTGAGGGCTGATTTAAAACATGCTTGTCTAAGTCACCACTTCCTGAGTCCAATCAAATGACTATATAAAACGAACGTTCTAATATGTTTCAGCAGGAAAGGAGAGTGGAATCAGACTTTAGGTGTGGCTACATCTGCCTCCTGCCTGCCGAGCTCGTGAGAACCTCCATACATATCTCCAGTCCGTTATGTTTCTAACAAATGTCAGAGCATCCAGCTGCAGAATTAAAAACTTGGAGATTAGGAGACACCCTTGATTAGAGGGAATGCCCCAGAGACCAATGAGAGCTGTCTTGAGAGGGAGCAGCGGTTTCCAATTGGCCCGAAACTGGGAGGTGGCCCTGCCCCACCGCTGAAGCAGTCCCGGTAAGGGGCTAGAGTTCTCCAAAGCACTGTATTGATGGACAGTCGGAAACAAACTGGGGAATAGTCTGTAATTCCATTTGGAACTCTACATCAGTAGGAAGGCTGAGTGTGCAAGACCACAGTCACCGTTTCACTCTAGATATTAGAGCATTCCTATGAGAAATAAACTCCTGTGAATGAACATTGTAAACTTTGAATCAATAATGTTTGTTATACCAAGATCTAGACATTTCAATAAAGACGTTCTCATGGCCGGGAATTCTCTAAGAGTCCGTTTAACAAATGCAGCCCTGTTTACTTCTATGACTCTGCCGAGCAGCCCTTATAACAGCAAACTGACTTTGCTGTTTATAAGTTGTTCCAGGTGATCGTAGGAATGACTTTATCTGTGAGTGCGCATCCTCAAATGGAAGGTCAAGTAATTATTTTTAGAAACCAAATAATGCAAAAGATCATGACTTTGAATTGTCCCCGCTTCCCAAGTCATTTCAATATTCCTAGCACTCTTGGGAATAAGGTAAAATAAACCAACAAGAGTAGAGCTGATATGCCAGAGAGAGGGTCAAGCTCTGTGCAGCACCTCGTCTTCCTCCCGCCCTCCTTCCAGGTGCGGGTTGGATCGGAGCTCAGGCTGGGGCTGGGATGGGTGGATTGTGGGGGGGCCTCTGGACCAGAGGTAGAGAACTTCTGGCTTGTGGAAGTTCTGTAGGGCTGAGAGTTCCCAAACCAAAAGTGAAGACGGAGCGTGGTTTGAGGGTATCGGATTTTAGACAAGGGAACCCTCTTCCTGGTACAGTTTCCGAAACAGTCACTTCAGCACAAGACCCCTCCCCCGAGCTCACCTGCTTCTAACCCAGAGACCCCATTCGTTCCCTCTTCTCTCATGCTTATGATGTTGATGACATCAGCCTCTGTTCTTCGACGTAATAAGAGGATCATCACCTGAACCTCTGAGTTTCCTAAGGGAATAACAGCTTCTGTGAATGGAGGGCTTGGATAGTATGATTCTCTTTTGTTACGTTTGTCGCGGCGTAGAAGGAATCAGAGGGAAGAATCCTACCTCTTCATCTTTCTTGCAAGACGTCCTCTTTCCAGCTGGCCTTTTCATGCAACTTGAGCCAGGCACGTTCAAGGTCGTATAGATTCTTCTGGCACGGTGGTGATTTGTTTTAGAGTAGAACAGAAGTAGAGTTTAATTCTCTGAGGATGAGGGATTTGTTGAATCAGCCTTCTGAGGTTTAAGTGTTGAACAGAAGCTCAGTTCCTGATTCAGGAACAGAATGTTATGGGAACAAAAGAATGCCCACAAAAGTGCTTTGTAAACATAAAGACCAATGCAAATTACAGTGCTTACTGTTGTTCCTAGTTAAAAGGACACCTGGATGGATGCATTCCTAGGGTTAGTTGCTATTCCGTGGTAGAGCGCAGCATACATCATCATAGCACCCTTCAGTCTCCCACAAAGCAAGGGCGTCCAAGTGTATACTCAATAGATACAGAAATCCATGAATCGAAGATGGGTTTTACAGCAGTTACTATAATCATCCTGAAAGCTAGGCCCAGCAAAGCATGACTGAAATCTTATTTCTTTACCATATTAATACACTGAACTGACCTTATGCAGGTGAACACAGTGTTAGGGTCCAGGTACAACATCGCTCCTGAATAAATCCCGATTTGAGTGGACTCAGTTCTCACTGGCAGCTAGGCACTGTCTGGGCACTGAAAGAATATGAGGTTTGTAACTTTCAGGAAACTCAAGGAGACGGATAGATACACGCTGTATTAGAGAATAGGGACCCTTGAAATCACTGGGGAGAACCAGCATGGAACAGGGCACCCTTCCTGAGACATCCGAGAAGATTCACAGAGCTCACAGTGCAGCAGGGCCTAGAATGAAAGCAAATTTTCATCAGCAGATGAGGCTGGGAAAGGGATTTCAGGCAGCAGAATGGTGTGAGCCAAGCATGGAGACGTGGCACGAATAACGAGCGGGTAGAGAGGCTGATGGAGCATGTTGTGAAGTGTTTTGGTTAGTTGGTGTGTTTTAGCTGGGGCTTTTTCTTGTTTTTGTTTTGTTTTGTTTCAGTCACATTAATTTCTGGTTGACAGAGAGCCGCACGCTTTAGCCAGTTTGCAGCATTTGTAGCGACAAAATAAATAGAACAGACCTCTGCGTTTCTAATTTAAAGATCGAGGGTGTTGATAATGACTTCCCTTTTCTCAGCATTGTTGCAAAACGTGATTGCTTTTAAATATGCTTTCCTTGGATGCAAAGTGCTGCCTAAAAATTGTCGAACGTAGTTACTCTTGACCTTCTCCTGCCCGGTAAAGGAGAGCTTCTAATGTAGCCTCTGAAACTCTCCCCAGTTAACTTTGGGAAGTACAGCCAATACAAACAGTACCTCAGAGTTAGATTTTTGGCCTCTTCTCCAAGAGCGGTACCCTGATACTTATGTAGAAAGTGGAAAGGAGCCCTCTTCAAAGCTCGATTCTGTTTGGTCCACATGGTCATTCTAGAGCCTGGATTTATTTATCTCAGTGGATCATGGGCATATTTTACTCAAGTGGCCCAGTTACAGCAGCGGAGTGAGGGGAAACGAGCGACTACTGGGAGAGCCGTCAAAGGCTCCACCACCAGTATTAGCGCGTCTAGAACAAAAACACTGCGGTGTGCCTTTTCTGCAGGTTGTTCGAATTTCTCTCTCATCTCCTCTGTGATGCTAAAAATAAAACCAAAGCATATAAGTTTCACTCATCAGTTGGCAAACTCAGTAAGGTAGCTTCACTCGAAATTAATAATTTATGCCCTGGAGGTGAGACTATCAGAAGACACCATAATGTTTCCGAGACCCGGGCTTTGAGAAATGCCTCTTCTTGTGGACTTTATTTGTGACCGTATAATACCCAGTATTAACAGAGATACGGGATTTGTTTTTAAAAAGTTGCTAGAGGGACGCCTGGGTGGCTCAGTAGGATGAGTGTCTGACTTCGGCTGGGTCATGATCTCACAGCTCGTGAGTTCGAGCCCCGAATCAGGCTCTGTGGTGACAGCTCAGAGCCTGGGGTCTGCTTCGGATTCTGTGTCTCCCTCTTTCTCTCTGCCCTTCCCTCACTCACACTCTGTCTCTCTCTCTCCTCTCTCTCTCTCTCTCTCAAAAATAAATAAACATTAAAAACATTTTTAAAAAGAAAAATAAATAAATAAAGAGTTCCTAGTAATTCTAACAATGGCTTCTCTACCTGTCATTCAGAAAAGATGGAAATAAATAACCAGGCATAAAAAATTCATACATCATCTTTGGAGGGAGGAGGAGGTATTGTTTTAGCCTGCCAACATTATAATAGATATATGAAGATGCCAGTGTAACTGCCTGCTTTGTGTCCATAATAAGTCTAATTTAATTTATTTCCTCAGTGCTCTGTATGATAAGAGATGCCAAATTTCCTCCTTTGAAAATTAAAACAATTGATAATGACAGTGATATTTTCCAAAACATAATGAGCTGACTCCATTTTTTTCGTTCCTGTCAGCGGGCCACGGTATGCTACAGATTTTCATTTACTGACAGACTTTTTCTCAGAACTAGACCACTTCGGGCTTGCTTAATTGGAGACAAACCGCCCCCTTCCCTTTTTAACATACTTTGTGGATTTGTACTGTTGAGGGCACTTAGACCAAAAACAAGCTAGGAATCTGTTGATTGGAACTGGAAATTGAAGCCAAGATTAGTCTCAGAAACAAAGCAGAAGGTTCATTATCGGAAGTGAGGGCCAGCGGCTCTGACATGAATCTGGGTTTCTCGAATGCGAAGCCAGGTTCCTTGACTTCTCCTGAAAAGGAATGTCAAGGAACACCAGCTGCAGGGAAAGAACAGAGCATCTCATTATAGTGAAATGTTTCACAGTCTGTGTGATGCTTTACCACTCACAGTGTGTGAGCGCGTATCAGAGAATCCGCTGGACGGGAGCCGGTGGCCTCGTGAAACAAGATAAACAGTACCCAGCAATTGGATTTAGTTTACTCCTGTTATTCTCTTATCTAATTGTACTTGTTAAATTAACTTTTCCATGATTATCTATTATCTGAATTACTTTAAAACATTCTTGGGAAGGGCGCCTGGGTGGCTCAGTCGGTTAAGCAGCCGACTTCAGCTCAGGTCATGATCTCACACGGTCTGTGGGTTTGAGCCCCACGTCGGGCTCTGTGCTGACGGCTCATCAGAGCCTGGAGCCTGCTTCGGATTCTGTGTCTCCTCTCTCTCTGCCCTTCCCCTGCTCACATTCTGTCTCTATGTCTCTCAAAAATAAATTAAAACGTTTAAAAAAATTCTTGGGAAATATAGAAATGAATAAAAATAAATAAAATCAGTCATAAATCACAGAATGCCTACGATTTTATGTCGAGTAGACCTAGAAATATAATTTTTTTCTGAACAGTATGGACTCATATCTCTTACAGAAGTAAGCGGAGTCTTCACATGTGTCCAGCAATTACAGTCCCTGGGATATTCTCCCAAGTGATTTGAAAAACGATGAGCAGGGCCTCAGTTGGCAGGACGTGCAACCCTTGACCTCAGGGTTGTGAGTTCGAGCTCCACGTTGGGTGTAGAGAACTTTGAACTTTAATGTTGGAAAATTAAGAAACAAAAAACAAAACCATGTCAGGGGATCCCAGCGTAGAATGTAGACTCACAGAGGAATCCGATAGTATGAAAAATACATGAGATAACGTCACTGAAGCTGGTGGGGGGAAAAACATGCTGACCTAAGTAACTTCGGAAATGAACGGAATCTGTTAAGACTATAAGTGAAAGTAACTGTATATAAGCTCTATACTCTTTTTGTACTGTGGAGCTAAGAGTTAGCGGTTCTAAAAACACTACAGTTAATTATTGGTGGCTGGATACTGGAGCCAGGTTTCTCACTGTTGGGAGATTGTAGACACACAAGGGAAGTGGCTAGAAGCACCCTGTGATGATGGGTCAGAGTTGGAGACATCAGTGTGAGTTGATGTTTAGCCTAACGTAGATACAGATGGATCCGTGTAGACATATTAATAGTTATGTGTATCCACATTGTAAACACACATGCATGAGGGAGCATGCCCATATTTGTATCCATTTACGCATATACATGTAGATCCATGTGTCCCTGAATGTAGGTGCCCATGTAGAGAGCACATTTTCTTGCTCTGTCAGCTGAGAGGACCTGGGAGCAATGATACCCCAGTAGAAATGAGCAGACCCACGCCCAGATCTTGTGTCCTGTGCCTTTCTCCAAAAAAAAAAGGAACCAGAACTCCTTGGATAAATGGCTGATTATGGGGCTAGGGAATACATGTGATGATCCCAGAGCATTTTGTAGTGCTAGAAAATTAGGAAGTGCTAACATCACACACTTACACATACACACACACACACACACACACACACACACACACAATGATGAGGTATGCCACAGGGACCCAAGAATCAACTGAAAGAACTCTCAATGGCCAGAGCAGAAACAACTGAAGCAACAAAATTAATAGTCTAGTATTAGATTGTGCTATAAATCTAGTATAGTAAACAATGTATTTACTTTATACAAATCGTAAAAGAAATATCCATGAGTCCATACTGACATAAGTGACTGAATAAATAGAGAAGAGCTGATAAGTTTCCCCCACAGAGTAATTCCAAATCATCTATGTATTGCTCTGTCCTCAAGGAGGCAAAACATCACTTCCCATTTCTTACGTGTGGGCCGTGCCTGGTGACTTTCTTAGAAAGAATACTTTATGGATATGGGAGGAAATGGATAACTTTACAGTGGAGAAACTCGACAAACACTGCCTCAGCCAGGTGATCAAAATTAACAATGATAAATTATGTGGATAGCATGTGTCCTTAACGCGACGCGATGAGAACGGCCTTTTATCTCTGTGGTCTTCCTCCAAACACCTCTAACCTCAGTATGATCAGGAGAAAAAACATCAGACAAATCCCAATGGAGGGACATTCTACAAAATACCTGGCCAGCACTCCTCAAAAGTATCGAGGCCATCAAAAACAAGTAAAAGCTGAGAAACTGTCCCAGCCAAGAGGAACATAAGGAGACGTGGCCACCAAATGTAACGGGGTGTCCCGGATTCGGTCCTGGAGCAGAAAAAGGACACCAGGTAAAAACTCAGGAAATATCTGATCAGTGTTGGTTCGTTCACGGTGAAAAATGTACCATCCTAATGTAAGGTGTTAATAATAGAGGAAACTGGGTGTCCAGCGTATGGGAACTCTCTGCACTGTCTTCACAACCTGTCTGTAATGAAAACTCTTCAAAATATGACAGTTAATTACATACTGAAAAATAGACCTGTCCTGGGGGATGTGGGTGGGGGCATGGGTGAAATGCATGAAGGAGATTAAAGAGTACACTGTATCGTACACCTGAAACTGATATAACACTGAATGTTAACTATACCGGAATTAAAAAAAGATGAACCTGTCCTGTACACACAGTGAATATATCATTCGAATATACAGTAAAACCCGGGATCGCGAGTAACTTGTTCTGCAAATGTTCCGCAAGACGCACAAACATTTCTAATAAATTTTAACTTGATAAATGAGCGATGTCTTGCCATATGAGTAGTACGTGAGGCCGAATGTCACGTGATCACGACTGAGCCAACGGTTCTTGAAATTCGCTTAGATAGACAAGTGCTTTGGATTACGGGCATGTTTCCAGAACGAATTGTGCTCACGAACCAAGGTTTTACAATTATACTTCCATCAATTAGGATACAGAACTGGGATAGTAGTACTTTTTAAAGAGTTTCTTGAAATATGCATCATGTATTCCAACAGTGTCGAGTTCAATGTGTAAATACAACTGGACAGTATCACTTCATTGGCTGCTAGAAGGTTTGGGTCATTCAGCAGGTTTCAAGCTCCTGAAGAACACCGCCTTTACCCAGTGTTGTAGAGGAGGAGCACTAAAACTTACCAGGTTCCTGCCGTAACCTCAGGGCGGCTTGTAGTCCTGTCAACAAGATAACTGAAGCTGAGACGAAACTCTCTGAACTGGACATTATTCGTCTTACTCATGTTGTTGTAGAAAACATTCTCAGAACTTACTTCTTGGGGCGCCTGGGTGGTTTCGTCAATTGCGTGTCCAAATCTTGATTTTGGCTCAAGTCATGATCCCAAGGTTGTGGGATGGAGCCCCGTGTTGGGCTTCTCACTGAGTGTGAAACCTGCTTAAGAGTCTCTGTCTTTCTCTTTCTCTCTCTCCACCTCCACCCTTTTCCCCTGCTTGTGCATGTGCGTGCATGCTCTCTATATATAAATAAAAAATAAATAAATAAATAAATAAATATTAAAAAGTTGGTTTTTAAAAGTGTCCATCAGTTTGGGAGTACATTGAAGTTACCTACTAATAATAACAATATTTTCTGAGTTGAAACAGTGGTGAATTTTTTACTGCTTAAACAATGACTCTTCTGCATCTAAGCTTTTGCAATATAGTGATAGTTTGCTTTGTTTTATGGCAAAGACAAACGTACCTGCAGGGAGGAATAGAAAAAAATAGCTTTTATTGTAAATGTAATGTTGGCTATTAAAAGCTTCCTTTATTTTATTTTTAAAATTTTATTTTAAAATATTAAAATTACTATAATTATTTTTATACCATAGGTTTCCATGGAAAATTAATTTACAGTTTAAAATTTTTAATTTGTCATCGAATTATCATTAAACTTCTACAATATACTCTTCCTACTGTATTTCAGTGAGCTTCTAGTTTTATCTGTTCATTTAAATTTTATCCTTTGTTTCATGACATTTTTCTTTTCCATCATTTGGTTTGTGTGTGTGTGTGTGTGTATGTTTTAAACCAAAAAATCACATCAGCACTAAGAAAGATTGGCTTAGGGCCCTGATTGTGTAAGCAGAACCCCTATCACCGTTGTGATATACCCAGGAGTTTTGAGATAAGATCACGAACTGCATCTAAAGAATAAACTACAAGAGAAGTTGTAGTGGTTTGTGAGGCAACACTGGATTATCAGAACTGTGGTGTTGGTTTTAACTGATCAAAGGAGTAGAGGAAAGGTGGTTTCTCTAGGTCGCAGGGTTGTGGAAGATTCTTCTTCTTTTTAAAATTCCTTTCTGCATTTAAAGTGTTTTCCTCCTTGGTGGACATTTATTACTTTTAAAACTGAGGAAAAGGAGGGGCGCCTGGGTGGCTCAGTCGGTTAAGCATCTGACTTCAACTCAGGTCATGATCTCGTGGTCTGTGAGTTTGAGCCCTGCTTCGGGCTCTGTGCCGAAGCAGAGCCTGCTACGGATTCTGTGTGTGTGTCTCTCTCTCTTTCCCTCCCCTGCTCATGCCTCTGTCTGTCTGTCTCTCTCTCTCAGAAGTAAATAAACATTAAAAAAAATTTAAAAAGAAAACTGAGGAAAAGGAAATTCTACAAAAAGCATTTAAAACACAGAGAGTTGTAGCAGAGGAAAACCTCATGCTACCAAATGTTGGTGGCTTTTGTTCTTGTCATAGGCATCTCTGTGATGGAGGGGAAAGGAACATTTACCCAGTTTCCATCTCCATGGAGAAGCAGTGGAAACTTCATTCTGCCACAGCTGGCGTAGTAAACCAATGACTCCAGCCATCAGACGGCTTCTCAGGACTTCATCAACAAGGAAAGCGAACACATTCACCATGTGGACAAATTATTTTGTCTTTTTAGGAGTCCTTCAAAAGATACAATGAAAGTACCGTTGTGGAACTATTTCCATTACTTACCAAAATGGTAAGTTTTAAATGGTATAAGTTTTAAATCTTAAAGTTAAGGACAGAAAACTTGACTTAACCAAATTGCCCTCCGGGAATGGAGTCTGCTAATCAAGCACCATAATTCCTCTATTCTTGCCTCATTATTGAAAGCTTTTTGAAATATAGTTGCCCTGTCTTTGTTAATAAGTGTAGGATTTTGATTACTAGTAGATTTTTCTTTCATAATTCAGTATCTTGCCTGGCCTTAAGGTCATTGTTAAAGCAAACAAAAAACAAGCAACAGATCTAGAAGCTGAAGAGATTTGACAAAAATTCATGCTAGCCTTGTGACATCCCCTAGAAAAGAGTTTATTTTTTATCTAAACATTATTTTCTCTTATACTTAACCTCCAAGTATTTCTAGAACATCCCTTCTGTTCCCAGCATTTTATTCTCTTGCTTCGGATCATTAAGTGCTAAATTCTCTCTCATCAGCTCAGGTGGAATTTGGCAGATAATGCAAAAGTAAATCAAGTTATTGGCATTCTGAGGCTGCTCAGGGACTAAGTCAAGGTTGGTTATTGCATTAAAAAAGGAGAATAGTTTGACAGCATTGTGGTAAACTAACCCCAAATTTTCTAATAATTTTACTGAAAACCCACTCTCTTTTCTTGATACAACATCACCTTTGAAACATAATACCTCTATATGGCCAATTTATTGAGATATAGCCTAAAATGTAAGAGTGTTTATGTAGGTACATTTTCATAGTCCCTTTATTCTTTATAGGAATACCGTCAACTAGAAAATTGCATAGCCACCACTTGTATGTGTGATATTTTAATATACCGCCCCCCCAATCTACTCTCAATTGCTTTAAAGAAATTGCTTCACTCTAGAAGAAAACCAACACCACAGTTCTGATTTTCTATTGTGTAACAAACCACTACAAAATGCAATGCCTTAAAATAAGAAGTTATTATTATGTTGTGGTTATGTAGACTGACTGAGTTCAGCTAGACGGTTTCTGCGTAGGATCTCTCACACACTTACATTTAGATGTTGGCTGGCGTTGCAGTTACCCTAAGGCTCAGCCCAGCTGGATATTCAAGATGGCTCCCTCATAGGGCTGGCAATTGAGGTTGACTGTGAGCTCAACCAGGGCCGTCAACAAAAACCTACAAATGACTTTTCCACATAGTTTGGGCTTCTCACAACATGGTGATCTGAGGGTAGTAGTCATGCTTCCCATTTAACAACTGGCTTCCTAGAGGCAGTAGCGCTTCTTCCAATTCTGTTTGTTAGAGCAGTGACAGAGCCTGCCCATATTCAAGGGAGTGGAAAAATAACCTTCACGACTTAATGGGGGAAAGAACAAGGTTGTGTGGCCGAGGAGCACCAGAAATAGGAGGTAACCATAGCTATCTTTGGGAACTACAGTTTGCTACAACCACCAACCTGTTCAAATGTTAGGATGCATAGGAACCACTTTCTGTGAAAAGCATTGTGGGTAATCCCACAATGGATTGGAAATTTAGATAGTGTCCTTGGATCTAATTTTTATTCTAAAAGAAAAGCTGACAGAGAAACATATCTACCTCATGCTTGTGTCCTGAGGAAGACACCTTTGTGAGTTCCAGATACCCAAAGAGCTAAATGTATTTAATCCAGGGAGACAAACAGACAAACAAAAAACCAGTTATGTTGTTCATAAAGTCTCCTCAGATACAGGCTGATATCAGTAATGAGCCTAAGAAGAGCAGCCTGGCATCAAACTTAGCCAAGCTACTTTCTAGACAGATGACCTTACTCAAACTCCATATGCCTTGACCCCTTGCCTATAAAATAAGGATGATTTATATTTTCCTGGGTTGTTTTAAGGAGTAAATTAGGTGAATTTTGTAAAACAGCTAGTATACTGCAGCACACAGTAAGTACTTCGTGAAAGACAGCTATTTTCTTCCTATCACTGTTTTCCTCATTTCGCTTTGTACAATAGGCCCTCAAAATGTACCAGTTACTAGAGGCTCCCAGACACTTCAGTGCTTGTTAACTTCGGTTTTACTCTTCTGTTTAACATCATCTATAAAAATTTTTTAAATGGAGTCTTCTAATTGATTTCAAGTCCTTGAGCTTATAAATATAGTATCATAATATTAATAACTTTTTACTCCCCACCCCAAATTTTCCCAATATGGTGGTTGACATTAGATCGTTGTGTTTAAAGTGGAAGATCTCCATTTTAGTCTTAATGTCTAAATTTCAAGTATAAATTAGTTCGTGTTATTGGAATTTAAGAAAGAAGAATAAAGTGAATTTATAGTACAAGTAAAAATGTGTGTTTAACTAGAATTTGTCATCACTCATTAATGAGGAAAAACTGTCTGTCTCTAGGCGGCCCTCTTGTCTCAAGAGTCTGCTAATTAGCTAAATGTTTGGCATATCTCAGTAACCCTACAGCCTGTATAATTAAAATTAGCTCTGAACACACAGTATCCTACTTCTTATCTTCCTTTTTGAAGGCATGTTCTTCAGCTGAGAGCTTTCTAATAATAGTTCCTCAGCACTGAACCGATGTCAGGATAAAGAGAACATGTCCACCAAATGAATCTTTTTATTTTGTGCACTTTGAAAGAATGTTAAGTGGGAAACATTTTCACTTTCTAAAAAGGTTCTGTTCTGTTTCTAGAGAAAAACAGATCCTCTGTGGAGTTAGAGCTCCTAGTGATTTTCCCAGTCATTGAAGAGAGTGCAGAAAGATTTAACATAGATGGACAAGTAGTTTAACTCTTTAAGTTCATTTAATATTTATACATAATTCTAGAAGCATTATGAAATTGATAGGGTTTTTTTTTAACGTTATTTATTTTTGAGAGACAGGGAGACAGAGGGTGAGCAGGGGAAGGGCCGAGAGAGACAGACACAGAATCTGAAGCAGGTTCCAGGCTCTGAGCCATCAGCACAGAGCCCGACTGTGCGGGGCTCGAACTTACAGACTGTGAGATCATGACCTGAGCCGAAGTCGGCTGCTTAACCGACTGAGCCACCCAGGTGCCCCGATAGGTTTTTTTTTTAAAGTCTGGCATTGGTATGGTAGAGCACGCTACAAGTTGAAATATTTTCTCAAGAACTCAGGAAGAGAAAAATGATTTAACACTCATTTGTTCATTCAGTCAGCCACTCAACAAATATTCCTTAATCACTGATTACATGCCAGTTACTGTCCTTGGTTTTAGGGTATGTGGAAGACATACAGTCCTATTTAGAACAGGCAGGCAAGCCAGTGAGCAAGCAATTTCCATGGAGTATGCTAATAGGCCTAACAAGCAAACCCATTGTACTATGCACACTTACCCCAAACATAGCACATTAGGAAGTCAAAGTATGTTCTCATTTAGCTAAACTACCTTCATGAAAGCTCTGTGACAAACACCGTAGAGAAGTGTGGGCTCCTGACTGATGTTCCAGCTTTGTACATAGCAAATGGTGCTCCAGCGTTGACTGCTGATGCTTGGAAACGTCTTCCCAGCTGGAAGTGTTCATTCAGCAAGTAGCAGTCGGGTCCTTATCATGTCCTGGGAACCGTGCTTCAAGTCAGGAGTACAGCAGTACGCGTAACTGTGTAATGCATGGTCTTTGTGAAATACAGTTGGGATGAAACAGCCTGGTGAAGAAGCAGAGAAACAATATGGTACATGGGGACTTACAAATATGAATCACTGTCTAGAAGAGCAGCACACAGGGGTGCCTGGCTGTGAGTTCAAGCCCCACATTGTGCGTGGAGCCTACTTCAAAGATAGATAGGTAGTGGGTAGGTAGGTAGAAAGGTAGATAGATAGATAGCTAGATAGCAGATAAGGGGACAGTTACTTATGCCTCTTGAGGTACAGGGTGGACCCTTGAGGGATGAAGAGCAGTTTTGAGCAGGACCAAATGAGGAACAGCAGGAGCTAAGGCTAGAGGCTTAAAATGTCATAGCATCAACTCAAAACTCCCCCAGATCTGGAGTGAGCAGACTGTGGGCCACGTTCAAGCTCTGAAGAGCTGCGTACACCATCCTAGCAAAAATTGGAAGCATCATTGCAGACTGTTGAAGCACCTGGTTGGCCCTGAACTCAGACACATGTTCAGATTTTGGCTCTCTCACTCATTAGCATGTTACATAACCTCTCTGAGCCTGAATATCCCGAGGACACGGTTATAGTACCTATGTAACGGATTGTTTTAATGGGCTACATAGAATAATAATGCAAGGAAAGTCCTTAGCGCAATGCTTGCCACACTAGCAGGCACGCAGTTAAGTGTTTGCAGTTGCTGTTGCTGCTGGTTGATTGAATGGGCATTGGAAAGCTTTGACAGTTATTGTTATCTTGCTGTTGTCACTGAAGATTACTGAGTCTTCTTGTGCATCATCTCGAAAAGTTGTTTTGTAGTTAAACAAGGTATTATTGTAAAGTGCTGAGGACAGTGCCAGGTACATCTGTGTAAGTGCTATCACAGAGTTTAATCTGCTAAGGGATAGAAATAGAGTTTTCTCATTTTATAGATGAGTAAGTTTAGAGAAGTTAAGCTTCTTCCCTAAAATAGCATAGCTAATTAAGTATGGAGCCAATGTTCACCCTGTGTTTCATTTCATATTAGAGCAACTGCACCTTTAAAAAAATTTTTTTTAATGTTTATTTATTTTTGAGAGAGAGAGAGACAGAGCACGAGCTGGGGAGGGGCAGAGAGAAAGAGGGAGACAGAATCCGAAGCAGGCTCCAGGCTCTGAGCTGTCAGCACAGAGCCTGACTCGGGGCTTGAACTCACAGACTGCGAGATCATGACCTGAGCTGAAGATGGACACTTAACCGATTGAGCCACCCAGGCAACTGCGTCTTAAAATTTGATTTTTAAAAGATAAACAAAATCCAATCATCACAACCCATTTTTCATTTTTGTGAATTCTTGTCAGATGGTTTCCATACTTCCTCAGGTGCAAGTAATAGTTTTTACGGAATGGCAGTCATAGCCAGCGTGTAATTTTGCATTCCAGCTTTTTCTTAGCATTATACCATTTTCCATTTTCCTTTATAGTCATAATATTAAATTTTAATGGATGTGTAAAAGTACTTCAAATCGATTTCCTTAGCTTTTATCCTGCTGTTGGATATTCGTCTATTTCCTATTTTTCATTATTCTATAGCATATAATGCTTCTGTAAGCATATCCCCAAATATAGCCATTTTCTTCTGTTGATTTATTTCCTTCTACAAGTTTCCAGAAGTGGGATCATTGGGTTGCTGGTTATAAGCAGTTTTATTGTTTTTGACATACATTGCCTAGTGCCTTCCACCAGCAGTGTTTGGAGACTGCCAATTTCAACACTAAGATAAAGAGGTCAAATGGATAATCTCTCCAGCAATGTGCATTTTTTAGTTTTTAAAACTCTCGCTAATTGAACTGAGAATGAAAATGATACCCAAGGCCATTATATTTTTGGCAGGTTTTGGTTATTATTTTCATTCTTTAAAATAGATAGTTGTCGCTTTCTTTCTACTCTTATTTTTATTATTCAATTAATAAACACTTGTTGAGTATCTGTCCCAGACCTGGATTCCCTTGTTTTAGAAACAGAAGTGAAGGGAAAGCTAAGGGATTTTACAGTCTGGCAAGAGAGATAAGTGGGTTAAAGACCACTTTGGCTTTGTGTGATAAGGACTATGATAGGACTACATATAGTAGAAACGCAGAGGGCAAGGAAGAACTAACTTCTTGAATGGAATGGGTCTTGAGTCATTTTGAAAGAGATACAGATGTTGTATATTCATATGTGTGTGTGAGTGCATTTAGCAGGCAGATGCAGATACGTGCGTGTGGACAAAAAACTGGGGATGTGTAATGTTTGGTCATCATTAACATAGGATGACGAGAGGGACACTTGCCCAAAGCTAGAAGCAGTGACAAGTAAGGAGCCGGGCAAAATCGCAGCAGTCCAGTAAAAGAATGGAAAGGAAAGGACAGCGAGGTGGGAGGAAAATCGGAGGACCAGCCACGGGAGGAGGGAATTTGAAGAAGGCAGGAGTGGTGACCCCAGCAGACAGTTGAGTGGGGAAACTATCTGTCGAATTGAGCTGTTAGCATTGGTAACCTTGATGGAAACAGTCACTGTGCCTTTTAAAAAAACAAAGTGAGCCCGATATTCTTTTATCTTTCAGTGTTATTCAGAATATAAATCCCTGTGTGGGATGCAGTGTAGTAGAGAAAGGAGTCTGTGCCTCAGGGTCGAACAGACCCCAGTTCAAATCAAATCGGTTTGCTGCTTACTGGCTGGGCGACTTTGGGCATCTTTACAATATCTTTACCTTTATGTAAACTCCTTACTTTTACGTTATCTTACAGGCTCTTTGCATTAAGTGCCTTTAAAATGCTTAATGCAATGCCTGGCCATAATAGGTCCTCTGCAAATAGTAGTTGCTATAATGATCATTATTACCTCAAAGGTACTGGTGATTATTTTTAAACGTACTCCGTACATACTGTGTTTTTCTAGTCATACCTAGTCATAGGGGAGCAAGAGAGCGAAGTGGTTACCAGCTGGGTTAGAATGCCACTGACGTAGCTCTGGGCCTTGGTCGAGTTACTTTATCGCTCTGGGCCCCAGTTTCCTCATCTGAGAAACAGAAACGACAAAGCACCCACCGCATAGGTTTGTTTTAAGGACTAAAATAGAATGCCACGTAGTAAGTGCCGAATCAGTGATAGCTTTGATGACGACGACAATGACGATGACAACGACGATGATAGCTACCTCTTTGGACAAAATAACTATATTTTAAGAATATAAGTAATTCTGTGCCTTTTGACGTTTTCTGTTTACTCTCTCCTTTTCTCGTACTTCATTAATTTATTCTGCAGATCTTAAAATTCTTTTTTCTTTCTCTCAGTGTTTAATTTACATTTCTTTTTTTCTCTTTTGTTTCAGTAATTTCGTCAGTTATTGGATTTGTCAAGATCATTACTTAAGATTTTTCTTTATGGTTCTTTTTTTATCTCCAACTATCTTCCTCAGCTGATGGTCTGCCGAATGGAAAATTGATTCCTCTGATTTTTGTAGAAATGGTATTGGGGTGATATAGCCTTTCTAGCATGCAGAAGCCATTTAAATGTTCTCGTAGGTTTCACACACACACACACACACACACACACACACACACACACAGACAGCCCCCAGCCCTTCTACTCCTGTTTTCCTGCCTCCTCTGTTAGATTCAATTTTTACAGGGAAAATCTGAAGCCATACTAATTTTCATCTACTTGAAAGCGATTTGGTTTCCTGGTTTTAAACTTCAGAATGCTTTGTATCTTAAATAAGTATGCTGAGTGCATTTTTTTTTCTTACAAAAATAACATAGAACACAGTGAGCATTTCCAGTCTCCAATCCGTAGATTTTTTTCATTCGGCTTTGGTGTTAACTTTTGGAAAACTGACTGTTTTTTGTTGGTTCTTATCCCCTTAGAGACTCCCCTTGCTTGCAGGTTACATCCCCACACTCTATTTTCTATGTCTGTCAGCTTCTCTTATCTTCTTTCCACTGTCTGATTATTTTTCAACCTTCCATGTATGTCTCTTGTATCTATTTCTGATTCACTAACTCAATTTTTCGGCAGTGTTGATTTTAGTATTTACTGTATGCATGAATGATCTTATTTCTTCTATCCTAGAGTGAGTGTGCCTTGCTGTGTTCTTGTTTCTTTTTATGTTTATTTCTTTTTGAGAGAGAGAGAGGCAGAGAGAGGCAGAGTGTGAGCGGGGGACGTGCGGGGGGGGCGGGGGGAGACACAGAATCCGAAGCAGGCTTCAGGCTCCAAGTTGTCAGCACAGAGCCCAATGTGGGGCTCAAACTCATGAACTGCGACCTGACCTGAGCTGAAGTCTGACGCTTAACCGACTGAGCCACTCAGGTGCCCCTGTGTTCTTGTTCCTTAATGGGGATGTTTCTTTTTATCTCCTTGAGAATGAATAGCAGCTGTTCCCTGAAAATGTCTGACATGGTGTGCAACGTTTATCTCAGGGGGATTATAATTATTTCCAAGATCTTCCTAGTTGTTTTTTTGTTTTTTGTTTTTTGTTTTTTTGTTTTTCCAGTTTTCTTTTGGGCTACATAAATTTCTCATTAGGGCCAGATTTTGTGTATATACGTCTCTCTAATTTTTCTTAAACTCTCTTTGGAGTGTCTACTAGATGGAAGGTGACCTTAAATTCCATTTCCACCTGTCTGGGAGACTGGGATCAGATCTGTCAGAGATGAATTCTTTTTCTCTCTGCTGCCCTCCCCTTTGTGAGTAATCCGCAGCGCGAGTCCTCCAGTTGAGAGTGCGGATCGGGCCATTTGAAGGGGACGTTTTCATCCTGCCCAGCCATGTGGTTACTGCCAATATTTATCTCCTGAAACAAAGTGGTGGTGGAGCAGTGAAAAATTTTTGTGTCATTAGTGTGATAGATTAAAAATGAAAAATTTCATCTGGATTTTTCTCAATTCTTACCATTCCTTGTGGCTGTATGTATTTATTTATGTATTTCATTAGTTAACTGCTCAGAAAATTGCATGTAAGTTCTTTTTTTTAACTTAGGGAGAGAAAGTTCTCTTTTCCCATTCTGGTTTTTCCCAGAAGACCAGAGTTTGGCATTGGACAGTGCTAAAATCTAGAGTCAGTATGGTGTTGACGGCAAGGTTTGGAGCAGAGGGAAAGGGCCGTGGACCCTGATCCCACTGGACTACCCGTGTGACCTTGGGCCATTTACAAAATGTTTCTGAGCCTCCATCATTTCAACTGTAAAACCATAAGAATAACACCTACCTTAGAAGATTGTTGTAAAGCTTAGAAATGAGAAACACCTCCCAAGTTGCCTGGCACATGGCAGGCTCTTTATAAATGAGTGTTGCTATTATCAATAGTATCATTCAGTTCAGAGAAGTGAGAAAGCAGTGCCAGTTCTATGATTATGTAGGTGTGAGTCAGAGAGTGGGAGAGCCGTGTCTCCCCAAATTCACAGTGATAGGATGGAGGGTGCATTATAGAAAAAAATAAAAATAAAAACACTGGACCAAGAGTCAGAAAAAGGACGTCCTCCAGTATCTCTCTTGGTCAAGTGACTTCACTTCCGACGCTCAGTGTCTTCATCCACAAAATGCACACATGGCTCCCCGCTCCCACCCCTGTCCAGTTCTCTCTGTTTCTTACCACTGTCCTCATATTAAAGTTACCTTCTGGTGTGGCCTTTTATTGCGTATCTGATCATGTTACTCCTCTTTTTAAAGCCCTTCCCATTGCTCTCAGGGTCTGACTCAAGTGGGGATGACTCTTCACTGCACTCTGGGTTTCTGCCTCCCCTTCCTCCCCTCCTGGCCAAGCTCCTTCCCACCGAGGTCCTGCACTCCCGCACTTCCTGCCCCTGACTGCTTTTCTCTCGTCCTTCCCTTGGCCAGCTCCATCTCCCTTGTCTCAGCCCTAATGGCCTTGCCTTTGGAAGCATTCTCTTACCCCTCCGCCATCCCTCCACCATCCCTCCCTTCCCCCCCGGATTTCACTGTAGCGTGGACCCTGCACTTCTCCTTTGTTACGCTTCTCACAGTTGTAGTTAAAGTTACTGTGTAACCATTCGCTTTGGACCACCTCTGCTTGTCAATGTCTGTTCCCCCAGCACCTTGCTTCCTGCCTAACATGTCATAAGCACTAAATAAATATTATTAAGATAAATGAATGAAATCCATGGATGAATGTAATCTTGAACATGTTGCTGAAGGAGGCATGGTCTTTGATTTTTAATCAGAGATCCTATAGATCTCTAGCTCTAAGGCTTACGCGGGTCGGAGGCTAAGGAATAATGAATGCTCATAAGCAATTTCAGAAATAAATGTTCTCACATGATATTTGCATCATTGGCTCTTTCACAGAAGAAAAAAAGTTAAATTATATTGCAGTGGTTGTTTCCAGGAAGAACTTACCAGCCGTGCTATATCCTGTCAAATTGGGGTGGGGATGGAAGTTGGTGGTGGCCGTTTATGGTGCGTCTCCTATCCTCGGAGGTGCACCTGTTCCTTTGCCGTATCCAGACTTGCCCACAGGCCGCGATGCTCAGACCCATGGGCTGAAGTTAGTCGTAGAGAGAGTCCATCCGAGAACAGGCGGGTCTGTCTGAGGGGGACCTTGCCGGGGCAATCCTGAGTCTCCTGGTTTTCTTGGAACCTCTGACACCTGGTACCTTGCCTGGCCCACAGTAACCACTCCGAAGAGGGCTGCTGAGTGAAATGTACTTGTTTCCTTCTCTCTCCCTTCTGTGACAATAGCACGTTTTGTCTCCATGTCATCCGGGGGTCGATAGAGCTCTTTCACAGCCTCCAGCCCATTGGAACCTCACATGCCGTGAGGAAGATACCGTGGGTATTTTCATCTCTGTTTCAAACTAATTTTTAAAAGGAAAAGAAAATCTCAGAGGAGTACTCCTTGCCAACTATTGCCTGAGATTTACTTTGAAATGAGGTATGATTTAGATTTCAATTCTATAAATGTGAATTGCCCAGAGTTAAGGAGGCAGAAAACTCAGAGAAGAAACTCAGATCTGGGTCTTCTGATTCCGACAGTAAGACATCAATTGCCTCTCATTCAGCTTTCTACACCATAAATTTTTTTCCTTCTTTCTATCTCATCCTGAAAGATGGAATAAAAAAGAGGAACAGTGAAGGAAATAGGTCTTGAGAGGCAGGGTAGGTAGACTCAAAGGTCTTTTATGTTAAAGCTCAGGCATTCTCTAGGCAAAAGGGAGCCCTTGGTATTTTTTAAAACAGATAGATGACACTAGATTTAAAAAATAACTGTCACTAATGCGTTCCATTCTAGAAATTCCGAGTTCCAAATCGAAGACTGAAAAGTAGAAGAGAAGTGAAGCAGAGAACAATGCACTGTAGGAAAGTACGCCCCATTCACACAATGGAGATTTCTGCTAGTAACAAAGGTGCGGGTCGGCTGTACGGGAACTCAGAGAGAGGGGTGGAAAAACCTGACCCAAATGGCTTTGCGTTCTGATGGCTGGTTTACTCCAGTTTTAGTCATCCCTGATTCGGTGATGTTAAGACTCAGTATCAGCCCTCCAAGCTTGAGGACTCTAAGTTGAACCTAAAAGAAATGCTTCCGAGCTCTATTCCAAGGAGACAAAGAATTCTCGTTCTCCATAAACTATGTCCAAAGCTTAAACCAACAACGTCAGATCTTTTTGCCCTCTGAAACAGTTCCCAGCCATTTTGCAACTCCTTAGAGCCTCAGATGCACGAACCACGTCAAATAGCGTAATTCCTCTTGAATGTCCTTTTAAAATGATAGTCTTTGAGAATATCAAAGAAATGGTGAATTGAGAACCTTTTTTTTCTTCCTTTCCTATGAAAAAGTTAACTAAAAGCACATGTGTTCAATGGGTGGACTTCATTTTAGTTCATTAAGCCTGCGGTTTCTTAAAGGTCTTAAATCTGGTTGCTTACACCATCAGAGCCAAATTTCAGTCACGTCTGAAGGCTTACTATTCCTTCTCAGAAGGAAGTACAAATACAGTACAGCCCACTGATCCTGTGGACTTTGGGAAAGGTACTTCAAGAATATCTCCTGACGGTTTGGCTATTGCTTCAGTCACAACCTTGAGAATTTCTCGTTAGCTCTGACCCTCGCAATCTACACTGAATTAAATACTGTCTGTTAATAGGATATGTTGGTCATCCTGCAAAACTTGAAACGGTGTAGCTCTTAGCATTAAGTTCTATTGTTCCCCCTGCTTAGTGTGACGTTAAATCAATAAAAAAAAAATTGTAATGGTCATTAACCTAAGAGATGAGTAATTTTCCATCATTTTAATGAATGGTCTATAGAGAAGATAGCTGTATGACCATGAATCCATCTTTTAGTATCTGGTTTAAGTTTCTTCATCTTAAAATAAGAGATTTGAACCGGCTGACATGGCAATAGTTAACACTTGATTATAAACATGTGTTTCTCTTACATATGGTCTTAGCATGCCCACTCCAGGGCTCTTTCAGACGCGTTCTCATGTCAGAGACCCGGATTCCTTCTGTCTTGTTGCTCTGCCATGCTCGATACACAGCTTCCACCCTGTGGTTTACAATGCTGCCCTGGCACCTGCCCACATGTCCACATACCAGCCGGTGAAGAGAGCGAGGGTGCCCGGGGGAAGACGCACCTATTCTTTCAAAAGCATGATTGAAAAGTGACACGCCCCTTCCACTCATACCCCTCCGGCCAGGACGTGGTCATGTGGTCACCGCCCACTAGGAGAGAGGTGTGAGATGGCTGTCATGTCACGAGGTTGTCACGTATGCTGCAGGGGATAGATCTATGACGACAGCTAGCAGCCTCCCATCGCACAGCTGAAGTCCTTTCCAGTTTTAAAATAAGTGCTAGTAAGTGCAAGTTCCAGGTCTAATTCCCCATCAACTGTGGGGGAAAAAATGAGATCACATCCCTCTCCTGCAGGTGCCAGTTTGAAAGGCTGGTGGCAGAGGAGGCAGGTGGAGAAGGGTCCAGCAGAGGGTGACATTGTAAAGTTCTGGAGAGTAGCCTGCCGAAGTGTGTTCTTTCTGTGAAAAAAACTGATTACTTTTCCTCCAAAAGGGAAAGCAAATAAGAAACCTATTTGTTCCTCTCTCTACTTACATGTTATAATTCAACAAGAAGCAAATTAACTGGGACCCTCATTTTTTTTCTCCTTTCTTATCCAAATTTTATTTGCCTTCAGAGGGAAAATCAAGTTTGTTCCTGTGGGATGCAAATTACTAATTCCCACCCTTGCATAGACCAGGATATGGGCGCTGTATAGCAAGGGGGCGTTGTAAAGGCAGCCATGTTATGTTTGATGCCTATTAGGTTCAGGTACATACCTCCTAGCGTGGTGACCAGCAGAGTTCTCAGTTGCTGGTCTCTTTGAGTCTGCATCCCTGACTGAGGACATGACCTGGTGACCTGGTGTGACACCCCGGCTGACCTGTGATGGTGAGAGATAAACCTTTGTTGATTTAAGCCGTTGAGCTTGGGCGATGTTTGTTACCATAACAGAAACCCCTGGCTGATACAAACGGAAACTAAAACATACCCGACCAATGGATGCCAAATGATAGGGGGGGCAGTTACTACTACTCTGTTTGTGAAAGTCATTAAACAAAAACCCATCACTGTTAATAAAAGCCAAACAAATAAATAAATACATAAATGCCAAAGAAATCCAGCGTGTAATGCATGCATTTAGTTTCATCTGAAAGCTTTTACCCAAATACTAGTAGCTAATGCTCAAATCATTAGCTTAATTTAGTTGTTGTCTTTCCATAGTAGTTAGCAGCAATGTTTTGAGTACATGCCAATCCCTAAACTCTTATCTTTTTTCAAAATATTCTTCCTCCTCATATTAACTTTTTTTTAAGTTTATTTATTTATTTTGAGAGAGTGCAAGTGGGGGAGGGACAGAGAGAGAGGAAGAGAGAGGGAATCCCAAGCAGGCTCTGCACCAGCAGCGTGGAGCCCAATATAGGGCTCAAACTCATGAACTGTGTGATCATGACCTGAGCTGAAACCAAGAGTCACTCAACCGACTGAAGCCACTGAGGTGCCCCCCCTAAACTCTCCTCTTAACATAACTGTTGGACTATAAGATACACCAAGGTGGGGGTTTTGGGGTTTTTAGTTTAAGATGCACCAACATTTTAAAAGAAATTGACAGACTTGTAGTATATACTTGAGACTGGCAGTTTTCAGTATTTTGGCATACAGAAACTCGTAATTTAGATTTGGGAAAAGTTTATTATGCTGTAAAGCTCTGTTGGTGGTTTCGATGTCCTGAAAATTCGGAGCAGAAACAGTGACTTTCGGATCTGTAACCTGCGAATGGTATTGCCACAATGTAAATGCCATCATACCAGTTTTTTCTCCGAACGTTTATCATTTTTAACCATTTATAAGATGTGTCAAAGTATACTTGTAAATTTAAAAATAACTTTTTAAAATTATTTTATTTATTTAGAAGTCAGTTCTGAAAACAAAGAATAATAGCTAACATTTATTGCAAGCTTCCTATTTACCAAGTATCCTAAATGATCTCCATAAATTATCTCATTCAATCTTTGTAACAGACCTCTTGGGCATGCGAAAACTAAGGCACTGAGAAAACTAGGAAAGTTACTGACGCCCACGGACCCGGGAGTGAAGGAATTGAGATTTGAACCCATGTTGTATGGCCCCTTGAGCCGCTGTTTATACCCACAGGGTCATCCTGCCTCCTGGAGGGGGTGGGGGGAAGTCCTGGAGGTGCCTCTGTCCCGTGCTGATTTTGCCTAACCGCACATGTAGTGGTGCAGCTGAAATACAAATTACACGCCCTTCCTCATTTTTTGACAACAGCCAGTACGTGATTCCCTCTGTCCTGAAGTGCTAGTTTTGTTTATTTGCTTTTTGGTCATTTACTTATTTTAAAGACATCTGGAAAAGACTAACTTGGAGCATCATCCTCAGCGAATATGCTCCCTATGACCATGAGAAGAAATAGCCTTGACCAGTGGACCTACTGTGTGTCTGGCCTTCTCTTTCCCATCCCAGAAGACAGAATCATAACTTCGCTTTTTTAGGTCCGAGACTAGGACTTGTCGGGTGTCTTCTGGTGACAGGATAAGGGTATGAATCTCGTGCTCGGACCCTAGTGGAAATCACAGGGAGAAAACTTCAGAACCCTCAGTGTTTACTGAGAGATCTCTTCGTGGGTCCCTGATGATGTCGAGGGCCCGGAGAGCCAAAATTATTCATTAGTGTTCTCCAGTTAAAACTGTAAAAGCAGTGCCTGGCTCTCTCCTTGTGGCGGTCCAGATGGGAGGCTCATGGTCTCGGCTAGATTTTGAGAAAGATGTGCCGAGGTGTGCGTCTTCGCTTCATAATCTGGAAGCCAGAGTGCATCACGGGCTGATGTGCAGACTTGAACGGGAAGGCTTCTAGCAGGTGTGGCGTGTCAGCCTGGCCAGCTATCCTTTTACCATTTCTTAAGTGCAGAAATTCCTGAATTTGCTGAAGTTGGATGTTCCGGGAGAGGAGGGATGATAGTGATTAATGGCCTGAACTGTGCTCCTGTTTTTGCTTTCAGGCAAATTCTTCCTCCAAAGAGGGAGCAGTCTTTACCTTATCAGCATGTTATTGTCACAACATGTTGGGAGGCTCGTCAGTTTAGGTACTTACAGCGAGATGGATAGCTGGTCTCACCTGCAGATCGCGCCAGTTGTGGGGATACTGAGGTATAGGACAGGCAATTCGTGTCATACCCTAACGGTGTGTGCCGG
This sequence comes from Paguma larvata, assembly GCA_030068075.1. Lineage (NCBI taxonomy): Eukaryota > Metazoa > Chordata > Mammalia > Carnivora > Viverridae > Paguma > Paguma larvata. The sequence goes on from CM057840.1 coordinate 20,516,851, forward strand.
TTATGGTTCTAAGCCCTTTACGTGCATTAACTCATTTAATACTGATAATAAGCTATGGGGAAGACGCTTTAAATATCCCTACTTTACAGATAAAGAAATTTTAAGCACTTTGGGTCATGCAACCAGTAGACGATGGAGCTGGATTCAAACTCGGGCAGTCTAGCACCAGTAGTGGGAATGACCCAATCACACAAAAGTCGTATTCACTTGAAAATGCTAAATCATAGGATTGATGATGATTCAGAGGAAGGAAAGACATGTTTTAGCAAATTGCTATTTTTTATTCTTGGAAGGTTGGGATGAGTACCTGACGAGCAGGTCAGAATTCCGAGCTGCTACTGGATGAGACACATCCATGTGGGAGAATCCTTTATGCCCTCTGCGTGGAGAGTTATTAGGGTTTGTGGATACCATACCAGATGGTGCTTGTACGTCAGCAGTGCTTGTAAATCTCTTTGGAGTGCATGCCACGTGTGGAACATGTAGCAATGGCAAGACGGGGTGATCATCTTTGTGTTTGCCCGAGGCTCCATCAGACCTCTAGTGAGGAAGAGTGAACGGGCTGTAAATGGGCCCAGAGCTCCTGCCAGTGCTCAGAGACGGCTTCCGGCTCATGGCCACAGCATCCTAGGGAGGAAAGACAGATAAGGTTCCATAGCCTCATCCAAAACTCTCTTCAACTGTGAAGGGGCAGGAATGCTTCAGAGGATGACAGATACTGTGTAGTGTGACTAAAATGTCCTCCCGACATTTTCTTGGAGATCCGAGAGCATGGCAGCTATCCTACCTTGGGAGCCAATAAGAGGGCTCAGGGTCACTGAAAGTGCAGTCTCCCATTGGTCAGCAGCCCAGAGGCACCGGCGCAGGGGAGGGAGCCTGCCCTCACTCAGGAAGAACATACACGCATGCTGGTATATGGTGAGGTGTGACTAGAGCCTGACACAAGCCTGTGACAGTGGCAAGACCATCTTGGCCAACTCCTGGCAGGGCCAGGTGAGTCAGAAGCTGCCCATTAGAGGTATCCCTGGAGCAGGGCAGAGCAGCAAGGAAAGTTTAGTGCCCCGTTGCCCACCTTAGGTTTCCCTTCCAGGAAAAATGAAGGAGAGACAGAGGGGTCCCAACGAGTCTCCTGAGGAGACCCTGTTTTTACCCACATCCTTCTATTATCCTTCCTCAGACCAGTGTAGCCTAGGGGAGCAACAACGATAATTACATTGTCATCTCCTTGTCACGTACCAAGTGAGAAGTCAACTACAGTTGACCCTTGAACAACATGGGTTTGAACTGTGTGAGTCCACTTAGAGGAGGATTTTGGGGATAAATGTAATGCAGTACTATAAATGTATTTTCTCTTATGATTTTCTTAAGAACATTTTCTCTAGCTTACTTCATTGTAAGAATACAGTATATAATACTTATATGAAATATGTGTCAACTGTTTATGTTATCAGTAAGACTATCAGGCTATTATCAGTAGGTTATTAGTAGTTAAGTTTTGGGAGAGTCAAAAGTTATGTGCAGATTTTCAACTGCATGGGGAGTCGGCACCCCTAACCAACTCATTGCTCAAAGGTCAACTGTAATTAGCTTACTAGCCGTACAAAGCCTTCTACCTTGCTCATCGATGTGATTTAGTGATCATTTGATATCATCTGCCACCAGTTTGTCTTGCTTCTCAGTCGTATATACTTGGATATTTAGGAGCGCTTTCTAGAATTTCCCTGCTGTAGTATGTCCACTATATTGTTACCAAAAAAAATAGATTTGTTCTTATTTTAACTTTTTTTAATGTTTTATTTATTTTTGAGAGAGAGAGAGAGCACAAGTGGGGGAAGAAAGGGATGGAGGATCTGAAGTGGTCTTCATGCGGACAGCAGCGAGCCCGATGTGGGGCTTGAACTCACAAACCGAGAGATCATGACCTGAGCCAAGTCACACAGCAACCAACTGAGCCACCCAGACACCCAGATTTGTTGTTCCAAAAATAGTTTTTATGACTTCTGGTAGGAGAAACCAATATATTTAATAATTTAGTGAAATGCCATCAAGAAAAGGTTTATTTTTTTAATAACCAAATATGCATTTGTCTTCTTTTATTCTCACTGGCAACTGAAGCCAAATAAGACTCAGTTGAGCTTACATTTGATTTGAGACTATTGTCATGTTTCCTGTAAGGAGTTTTCAAAAGTACAGACATTTAGATCCCTTTTGATCCCACTCACTCAGTTTTCGTTTTTAAACTTCTGGTTCAGAAACACTAAACAAAATTAATATTTGGATTTTGATCACTTCTAAATTAGGGCTCTTAGCTTGAGATTCAAGGTCATGCCTCATGTTACAATTACTTAATGTTCTGTGCATTTTTGAGAAATTAATCAAAACCAGATGCTTACTTCCACTCCCAGACTCCGCTCCAGTGGTTATTACTTTTATAAAATTAATCATTTGATAGAAATTTTAAATAATTACATAGTGACTTGAAGGCTAAGGTGCGGTGGCCCACAGTCTCTCATTTGTAATTAATCATTTGGAACCCTACAAGGCGCCTTTTGCATTTCTGATTAATGGTATGTGTCCACAAGAACTTTTGTATTTTTTTTTTAGTTGTATTATTTTAGAGGGAGAGCACAAAAGCAGGGGAGAGGGGCAGAGAGGGAGGGAGAGAATCCCAAGCAAGCTCCACGAATTAATGTGGATCCTGACATGGGGCTCGATCCCATGACCCTGGGATCATGACCTGAGTGGAAATCAAGAGTCAGACGCTCAACTGACTAAGCCATCCAGGTGCCCCAAAAGAACTTTTGAAATTAAAGAAATGCAAATCGAAGCACACAGACGCCATTTTTCAGCTAACGGTTTAGCACAGTTGCTAACGGTTGATAATGCCTGGTGCTAGTGAGGGTTTGGGGAAACCGACCTTCTTATGCTTTATTTGGTGTGACTATAAACTGCTTCCACTTCTTCGGTAGACAGTTTGACAGGATCTTTCAAATTTTTTAATGCATATGCCTTTGGTCTAGGGAGGCCACTGCTAGGACGTTACTATATGTGATGTATGAGTCATCTGTTACTGCATAACAAATTACCACAGAAGTTAGCCAGTTTGAAACGGCAAATACTTATCATCTCATACAGTATCTGGGTTCAGGAATTGGGGACAGTTTCTTTTCTTTAATTCTTTTTAAGTTTATTTATTTGTTTTGAGAGAGAAAGAGCAAGCAGGGGAAGGGGAGAGAGAGAGGGAGAGAGAAAATCCCCAGCAGGCTCTGCACGTCAGCAAGGGGCCTGATGCAGGGCTCGAATTCACAAACCACGAGATCAGGACCTGAGCTGAAACCAAGAGTTGGACACTTAACCGACTGAGCCACTCAGGTGCCCCCCAGAATTGGGGGCAATTTAGCTGGGTGGTTCTGGCTCAGGGTCTCTCACGAGTTTCCTGTCAAACTGTCGGTAAGGGTGGCAGTCCCCTCAAGCTCATCTGAGGCAAGGGGAGTTCTTTTTTTCCAAGCTCATTCTCATGGTTGTGGGGAGGCCTCACTCCCTTACCCCATGGGCCTCCCCATAGGCTGCCAGAGCGTCTTCGTAACATGGCTGCTGGCTTCCCCCAGAGCACATGAACCAAGAGAGACAGAGCAAGCAAGCCAGAGAACACACAAGAGAGAAGCCACGATCTTTACAAACTCATCTTAGAAGTGACACACCATCATTTCCATCCTAGGCTCAGGGCCACGTACCGTGTGGGAGAGGGCGACACAGATCTGAGAGCCGGGAGGCAGAAATCCCTGGAGGTCCTCTGGGAGGCTACCAACCACATGTGGCTGCTTTAAAACGAACAAAAACCTGAGTCGTATCACTAACCTGAATGGCCATCTCTGTGTTAAATGAATTATGATGCGTCAGACTCTGGAATGTGCTACAGGTTTTTAAAAACTGAGTAAGATCAGGCGCCTGGGTGGCTCAGTGCGTTAAACTTCCAACTTCGGCTTAGATCGTGATCTCACAGTTTGTGAGTATGAGCCCCACATTGGGCTCTGCGCTGACAGTGCGGAGCCTGCTTGGGATTCTCTGTCTCTCTCTCTCTCTCTTAAAATAAAAAAAATAAACTTTTTAAAAAAAAGAATAAGGTCTATATGTACAGGTATGAAAATATCCCTAAAATGTACAATGAAAGAAAGAAAGAATTATGGTAGAGAAAACTGCATACAATGATATATATATTTTTATAGTATATACGTAATCCAGTATAGCATACATTTTTTTCTAGAATGAAAAACTGTGACCTGTGATGACCTTTCATCATCTTCCCTCTCTCCATTTCCGTATTGAGTAATTTTTTTAAATTTCGGATCGAGGCATTCGTGTCTGCATTAACAGTCCCGTTGCCCTGTCCCCTCAGCACCAAGGCCCCTGTGCCACACAGATCTTCCTTTTCTAAGTCCCTGAGGACTGCAGGCGTGTCCGGGCCACAACGGCTCCCACACTGGCCTCAGCTTTTCATTCGCGGCCAGTTTTCCTGTGGTGCAGGACACTGACTGAGTGACACGTAGGGGCTTTCTGCCTCAGCGTCTTCAGCTAACTGGGCAGGAATGTTTGTTTCCATGAATTTTGCATGTTTCGAGATGCCTGGTCTACCTGGAATCTCATGAGTCATTAGATTTTTGTGCCGCTTACATTTCCTCCCAGCTTGCTGTGCTGTCTAAAACTCCCTTTATTCCCAAGCAAGGTCTTGGCATACTCCTGGCCCAACTCTGCTTTCTTCTAGAAGCAACGCGTTTCTTTCTAGCCCTAGGGTGAAATGCTTCAGCGAAAATTCTGCTTTAAGTTATGAAGTCTATCTTTGGGCCTACCGGCTTCTACTTCTTATTGTCCGTTGAATCCTCATTTATTCAGCAAGAGTAAGTAAACTTGCGAGATACCTCTGTTGCTCCCCAAGTCTGGCCATTTCTTCCACTACAGCAGCTCCGTGGCACACCTTTCAATTAATTCATCCCACAGATATGCACACAGCACCTACTCTCCGCCAGACGCCATATTAGAGGCTGGAAGTAGAATCTCAGCAGCAAAAACCCATGGTCCTTGCCCTAAATGGGTCCCGCGATCTAGTGGGAGAGCCACCCTACCCGACTGAGCAGAGGAAGCAATGACTACAGACTGATCAGGGCTACGAATGAGAAGTCCACTTGCAAATTGTAAAGCAGGAAGACTTGCAGGGCCAATGGCAGTGCCTTTGTGCAAATTAGAAAAACCATCCCCTCTAGGTAAACAGATTAAAAGGCGGCCCCTCCAGGTAGATGCACCAGGTGGGCACACAGTTTAGCAGACAGATGGAGGCTTTTTGTGGTTCACACAAAGGAATCTCTTTCTCCAGGCAGATACAGCCCAGGGCCGGAGCACATGACTTGGACCTGGAGAGCAGCCTTCCTCCTCCCCCGGCCCCCCCCCCCCCCGCCCCGCCCCTGCCTTGATTAGGAACCCTCATTTAGAGCACCTTCTGCCCAACCAAATCCAGAGGATCCAGGCAGGCCTGAGACAAGACCTGAAGAATAAGTAGGTGTTAACTAGCGATGGAAGGGGTGGGGGCTGGAGGTGGGGAAGGCCATCAGGAGTCTTCCAGGGAGGGGAAAGTGTGTCAGAGTCCCCAAAATAGGACAGAGCCTAGGATATTCCAGGAACTGAGAGTAGAGAAGGAGAGTGAGGGCAAAGGTGGGTTGACATGAAACCTGAGGAGCTGAAAGCCTCCAGACCAGTCAAGGGAGGCTCTCCTTGAGCGAGTCAGGAGGCCCAGATGGAGGATGGCCTTGAATGCCAAGCTGAGGAATTTGAATTGGAGTACCATTCTTTCATTTTATATGGGTCTGAATCATTCTGCCTTTTTGTCAAGTATAATCAGTTCATTTACATTCGTCATTATGATCCTACTTCCTCGCCAATTAAAGATACATATAAACTTATGTCTTCCTCTCTTAAAACACTGCAGATGGCACGCATGCTCAAGACAAGTTCTGGGGCTTGCTGCGGGGAACACGGTCTCTGAGAACCGCAGGGAGGAGGTCTAGAAAATCAGAAAGAAGCTGTTCTTTTCCCTATGGTTGGCGCACACGGGTACACACATAAATGTGTACAACCACTGGAATGTTCTCTCCCACATACGGAGCTGAGGAAATAAAGCCAAATGTGTTTGTCTCTTTTATTTTGGCAGCATTTCAGGTATTTAATTTTTAGCTAACATCTTAAATTAATTTAAAAACTTGAAGAATAGGTTCAAGGAACCTATCTCATCACGTACAAGGAGAACGATCAAAATGAATATGCTCATTCTCTAGGAAGATGACGTGGGTGAATAGCAGGCAAGAACCTCTCAGGAAGGAGTGTTTGACGCTCAACAATCTGAAGTGTTGACCTAGGACATCAGAATGTGCAGCTGCAAGGTGGGCGCGTCACGTGACTAGAAAGAGACACCTGCTCCTGTTGCCTCATCAGCACCCATTCTGGCGGCCCCTGCCCCTCCTGACAGCTGCTGGAGGTAGTTACAGCCTCTCTGCTGGCCCCGTTCCTTGCTCCCCACCTCACCCCTCCTGCCAGCAACCTAACGGGGTCTGTTTCCCAAAGCCCTGCTGACACCCTCCTGTGGTACCTCTGCTGCCTGCTCTCAAGGACAGAGGGTCAGCAGGGACCAGGCGCTGGCCAGGCAGATTAAAAAGGTGCCTTTCGGAAAGGTGGTAGTTGATCGCCCACCTCTGACACACACACACAGACACACAGACATGCAGGTGCACGTGTGCTCACACACAGACACACTCTAGGTAGGGAGGGTGGGCTCATTCAATTGGCCCCGAAAGAGGAAGCGTACCATCAGCCTAAGGGCCTGACCCAGCTCCTTGTTTCAGTGGGAACCTTCATGTCTTTATTTGTTTGACTCACACTCATCACAGATTCATTGTAGGCGTCTACACGGTGTGTACATGGAATCTACATTGAGTACTTAGCCCATTCCTAAAGCTGTAGGCAAAATTCGGCGAGTCTGTGAACTTGAATGAGAAAAAAAAAATAGATTTTTATTTTTCACTCAACTTTAACTAAAATTTAAGCTTCTGATTAGCATAAATGTTTAGGATGCTTTCCTTTGGAGAAGGAATTGTAAGGTGTATAGGAAACAACATGCTAATTATGAATGTAGGCAACAAACCGGCAGGAGTACCTGTGACTTGTCAACAGTAGAAATCACAGATGTTTTCATATTACGTTAAAGTTATTATAGCTCTTATGTTAAAGTTGTTGAAATATTAATGCTCATCTTGCTTCAAAATTACCATCATTATCAGACCCACTAATAATATATCTTTATTTAATACATTAGCAAAGAGCATATTTTGCTATGCCATACATTTTTTCCTAAAAATATTTTGATAACTATTTTATCATTATTTTTGTCCTTTATAACTCTGTGCATTTGTTTTAAGAATTTACGAACAGAATTCTGAGACAAGGCATGTAAGCTTTACCAGGCTGCCAGAGAGGGGGTCCATAGCCCCCCCTTAACTACAAAAAAGGTTAAGAACCCTTGGTGGGGTGGAAAGCCTTTGCTTTCTAGGCTCAAATTCTGCTCAGTCACCACAGAATTCATTATACCCCCTGAGCCTCAATTTTGTCATCTGCAGAATGGTCTAGTAATAGTGACGGTTTAGGTAAAGTAAGTGAAAATTTCGGTCAAGGAAAAGGGCTTAGTCTTTTCCCACTAGTAATACTGAAGAGTGTGAGGCTTATTTAGAGGACTTTGCTTTTCAATTGATAAAGTAGCCTCACTAAGAAATCACGTCAAATCCCCAAATCGGTTCCTTTGCGTTTTGTTTTCTCTGTAAACAGCAGTGTTTTAAAATATAATTCATTGATATTTAAATATGTATATTAAATATAGAAAACGAGTATATAAACACTAACACTTTTGCCTTTTTAGTTGTTGCCTTTTACATATTTTAGTCCCTAGTTTTCCGTTAAGGAAATAACATTGCATTCCTTACCCATTCTCAGCTTGGGAAATAATATTCTCGTGGGCTTTTATCTTTTTGTTTAATTGCTTTTGTGAAGCATAAAAACTGGCGTTTGAGCAGCAGGGCCGGTACCGCCAAGCCCGCAGTTTTGGAACATTCCTGGCAGGTGTTTCTATTCCCTAGCCCATCACTTTTCTTTTTAATGAAAAATGTATTGGTAAAGTCTCTAAATGACCAATTTTCCTATTTATTTTCATGTATCACAAGTATTTCGTGTAATTTTAAATAAATATATATGTCACTGAAAAGACCTAATCATATATATATATATATATATATATATATATATATATATATATAAAAGATGCTTTCAGAACTCTGGCGAAAGGCAAAATACAGTAGTTGATTGGAGATGTCGATAGATATTTTTCTGTGAGGCACCAGCAACTATTGTAGGTTATCGTAGAAAACAAATAATAGAAATTAATGTCTAAAAACTTAAAAGATCTCAGTATTGAGGAAAGCATATGGGGCTAGACCAAATCGTAAGGCCTGTTAATGTCTATTGTAAATAAGGTAGGGAGAGGGAGCGCCTGGGCGGCTCAGGCGGTTGAGTGTCCAGACTCTTGATTTTGGCTCAGGTCATGATCTCACGGTTGGTAGGATTGAGCCCTGCATAGGGCTGTGTGCTCACAGCGTGGAGCCTGCTTGGGATTCTCTCTTTCCCTCTCTCTCTGCCCCTCCCCCACCTGTGCACACACAAGTGTGCGCACACACACACACCCACACACTCAAAACAAATAAACATAAGAAAAAACTTTTGAAAGGAAAGCAATTTGTTTTAATTTTGTGGACTACCCCATTTTCTTTACCCAGTTAAAAAAAAGGCAAATTATAATGCTGCCCACAGCATATTTGCTAAATTTCTTACAGCTGCCTTATTAATTTAGTCTGGCAGGACTGCTGAGCCAGGAGTGTGGCAGTAACTAGATCTGACCATCCAAAAGTAGTCTCTTCTGGTTTTAGAAAGACCGACTTACTAGACTTGGTTAAACCATAACTGGCTTTCAAAAGCTCAAGATAGCCCGTTACTGACATCATGAAATAAAGAGATAGGGTTTTTTCCCCCAGCTTTATTAAGGTATAATTGACAAAATTTGTCTATATTTAGGGTATACAGTATGATTTACTATATACACTATGAAATATATATACATTGTGAAATAATTACCAGAATCAAGTTAATTAACACACCCTCTCACAGTCACCTTTTCTTTTGTAGTGAGAAAAAAGATTTATTCTCTTAGCAAATACAGTGAACGATACAATATTACTAACCATAGCCCACATACTATACATTAGGTCCCCAGAACGCATTTATTTTATAACCGAGAATTTGAACCCTTTCCTCCATCCCCGAGTCCTCAAAAAGATATCTTCTGATAACAAAATAGTTTTGGACAGGGTAGCTATGAAAAGTTTTTAAAAAGCAATGAAAGAGAACTCGCTATCTCAAATATTAAAATATATAATAAAGCTACCGTAATTAAGACAGTGTGTTGAAATACACACAAAGACACACACACACAGGTGTATAATCACTGGAATACAGCAAACCAGTCGGGGGAGGAAATGGATCATTCAGCAAACCACATATCAGAATAAACTCTAGAAGATTAGAGAACTATGTGGGGTTTTTTTTTAATATTCTTTTAAAATCTAGGGGAAAGAAATAGGTGAATGTTGAACCAGTACTGGAATGGAGAAGGTTTTGAAATCAAAAAGTAAGAGAAGAAACCACAATGGAAAGACTTCTTTTATTTCATCGTGTTTTGGTAAAGACTATGAGTATAAGGAACTGAAGTAATTCAAAATACCACAAATAAATGGAGGGTGTGCTGAGAAGGATCTCAGATTAATCCTAGGGCAGGGATTGTGATTGGACTGGGTCTTCCCAAGGGTGAGGCGGAGAAGCCACTCTGGATTCTGGAAGGCCCAGAAGGCTGAGTGCTGGACCTGAGCTCAGTTACATAGCCTGTGTCTGCTGCTTTCTGGGCAGGAGCAAATTGGACAGAAAGGGGCTCTGGGTAGGGCAGGGATGAGTTATGCCTAATATATTCAAATTTGAGATTCCGTAGGTCAAGAAGGACAGTAAACATTTAAAAGGTAAATTCCACTGAGTAAAAAAATTTGCTACAAATATTACAGAGAAAAAGATTCAATGTCTTTAACATAGAAAGTGTTTTTATCAGACAATAAGGATATTTCTGATAATCCAATTATTTTTAAATGAACAAAAGACGTGAACAGACAGTGTGCAAAAAAAGAAAATAGTATACACAGAAGGGGAGAAGTAATATTAACCTTATTATCAGCAAAAAAGGAAAAAAAAAGGAAAAAAAACTGGGGCGCCTGGGCGGCTCAGTTGGTTAAGCGGCCAACTTCGGCTCAGGTCATGATCTCGCGGTCTGTGAGTTCAAGCCCTGCGTCGGGCTCTGTGCCGACAGCCCGGAGCCTGGAGCCTTCTTCAAATTCTGTGTCCCTCTCTTGCTCTGCCCCTACCTCACTCATGCTCTCTCTCTTTTTTAAAAAAATAAACATTTAAAAAATTATTTTTAAAAAAGCGGGTTTAAGAAAACAATAACAAATTTTTTTTCTAGGAAATTTACTTTTTTTGTGCCATTTTGTGGTTGTGTATGTGGCGGTGGTTTTTTTTGCTGTTGTTGTTTTGTTTTGTTTCGTTTTGTTTTTTAATTTTTTTTTGTTTATTTTTGAGACAGAGAGAGACAGAGCATGAGTGGGGGAGGCACAGAGAGAGAGGGAGACACAGAACGTGAAGCAGGCTCCAGTCTCTGAGCCGTCAGCACAGAGCCCGACGCGGGGCTCGAACTCACAGACCGTGAGATCATGACCTGAGCCGAAGTCAGACACTCAACCGGCTGAGCCACCCAGGCGCCCCGCTGTTGTTGTTTTTGAGAGAGAGAGTTGGGGAGGGGCAGAAGGAGAGGGAAAGAGAGAATCTTAAGCAGGCTCTACACCCAGTACAGAGCTCTGTCTCACCACTGACCATGAGATCATGACCGGAGCTGAAATCAAGAGTCGGACACTTAATGGACTGAGCCACCAAGTGCCCCTGTGTTTTTGAGCTCATGCTGCCAATTCTAGCAGAGGTAGAGTGGGTCAGATATTAACATTTTTCTGTTGATGCTATAAATTGTTACAGCTTTTCTGGATGAAAATATTTTGAGCCACGAAGATGCTCATGTTCAAATTGATCAAATTATTATTCTCAGAAGAAGGAAGTCAAAGACCTGTATGAAGGTAGTTATTACAGCATTATTTGTAATGGTGGGAAATCCGGAAATAACCTAAATTTCCAGCATTACCTTTGGAGTTACTTAATGGTTTTTCCATATGATGAAATATTAAAATCCATTACAAATCATTTGTTCAAAGAATGTTTATTTACATAATTCCAGTTTTGCAGATAAACAGGGAGAGTAAAGAAAAGAGAAACAAAGAGATGTAAAATGAACATAAGAAATATTCCAAGTTGTTAGTGGCACTCCGGGGGGTAACAAGTGATTGATTTTCTGCCATGAAAATATTACTTTGGGTATCAGAAAGACACCAATGATGTATTTGGCATTTACATGAAAGTAAAATAGACATTTTTATCATTTGGCCTAGAGAAGGGACATACCTGCTGAGGAGAGAAGTAGCTTTCGTATATTTTTCGTATTAGCTTATGAGAATTAAGGGGCACCTGGGAAGCGTCCGACTTCAGCTCAGGTCTTGGGTTTGAGCCCCGCATCGGGCTCTGCACTGACAGTCTGGAGCCCGCTTGAAATTCCTTTCTCTTCCTCTCTCCCTTTCTCTCTGCCCCTCCCCTGCTCACGTGTGCATGTTTGCATGCTCTCTCTTACAAAATAAATAAACAAACATTAAAAAAAAAAGAATTAAACTACAGAGTCCATTTCCAAATATTCTTGCTCCACGCCCAGTACTCGTTAATAGTCGCTCAGTTAATGTCCGCAGCATATTCAAATCCCGAATCTCTGTTCGTACGTGTCCAGAGGGCCCCCAAGCCTGCTGAACAGACCCCCTTGCTTCGTTCAAGCAGTCTGGGTGCAGCTTTTCACAGACACCAGGATGAGGGAAGATGGATTTTATTGTTTCAGATTAAGAAAAAACATTTAGTTTTAAACTCAATAAATCTGAGAGAAACAAACTGATTCCATTTTTTCCTTGAGAACGCCTGCTGTTTCCATGAATAATCCTAGGCTCAGAAGTTATTCCTCAGACTGTCTTTAAATAATTTTCATTACACAAAAGTTTAGAATTCACATAAATTACATCCTAGAATTTATTTATTCTTCTATCAAAAAAAGTCCGTGCATGTTTACCATTCGCCCGACTCTGAGCTACACATTTTAAACACACTGTTTTTCCTCCCACTTTACAGAAGTAGAGGCTTCAAAGGCACGTTAATAATTGATAGCTTTGAACCCACCTGGTATCACACCTCATTCATTCATTCATTCATCCATTCATACCAAAGATTTGTAAACCTTAGTTTATGGAACACCTCCTTCGCATCTTAATTATATAATAAATCTAAATACAATAAAAATCATGAACAGTTTATTAAAAATTCCTTACACCTTAGATTGGACCACAATAGGATTCTTTTCATTTAATGGTTGGAAGATTCTTGAAAATGGAAACAAAAAAACGAGGCTTTTTTTCTTGTTTGCTGTAAAATCCAAAAGTATACGCGTTTGTGTATGTACCTGACAACATCATAAACATTTCCCTAATTCCCGAGACTGACTTTCTCCACCAGCCCCCACTCTCCGTTATCCTGTTGTATTTTCTCACTACTCTTCACCACCTGGCTTCATATTATTTATGAGTTTGCTCGTTTTTTGTTGCCTTTCCCTTCACTAGAATGAAGGCTCTATTAGGGCACGGGTCTTAGTCCTTTTTCTCTTGCTCAACATCAGTTTCATTTATATGGAATAAATGAATGAACTAATGGATGAATGAATTTCTCTGCCTCTATGAGCTGTGAGGGAGCAGGACCCTCCTCCCCATATTGAGGCTCCTGAGCTGTTCTTGGGATTTCCAGGAGATACCTGACCGGTGACATTGTGTACAGTCCAAACACTACCAGTGGCCACTACCAGCGTCTCTACCCTTCACCCACCCTACTCTGGCTTCCTGTGGGATCCGCTGCCAGACCCGTAGACCTCTATACTCTGTCCGTTGGTGGAACTACCACTGATGTCTGCATGGGCACAGTCGCTCAGGGTCCAGCTGAGGGCACTGATGTCCGTAGCCAGATGCTGCTACTTTCCTTGCGGAAGAAGCCTAAACGATGTCCACTCACCGTTCTGTGGAACTATGCCATGTGGCAGTGAGCACATACACACAGTTACATGCGCACCCACACGCACGTGTGCACTCACACCCACGTGCAAAAGACATCTGTTACCTTCCTATCCCAGAGTTTTGGACCAGAGCTACCTTGTGTTCCCAAATTTTTCTCAGTTTTTTGTTTTTTTTTTTTTTTTTTTTGGTGAAATCACCCTGTCTGAGTTTACTCCCAAGACAGGGGCTGGGACTGGGGTGAATATGGGAGCCACGGAGGCCAGGTGGGGGGGAGGGGAGTGTGTGAGGTGGGGTGGGCGGTTTGACTGAATCAAAAGTTCTGAGTGAGGAAAATAGCCATCACGGTGTCCCTCCAACCCAGAGGCATTCTTCCGATTTAGCTAACAAGCCTCTGGCAGGAAACATAATTTCCCTGGAGGCAACTCGGTGCCTCATGCAAATTGTCCCTGCCTGGAACAGCCTTTTGGTCCTCCGGGCCATCTGGACACAATGGACCCCTGAAGTGAACTCACCGTAGCCCCGGGCTAGGATGGCTGCCAGAGCGAGATAAAGCTTTGCTGCTTCCTTTCTGCTTTGTTTTGGACTATATTCTAGAAAGATACGTAAGAAATGTTATCCTAATCAGTAATTGCTCACGCACGTCACACACACACATACACACACACGCACGCACACAGGCACACACAGGCACACACAGAGGCATTCAGTGCACACCACAATATATATTCTCAGGGGGTTTATTTGGCTTCCTGGACAAGTAAACTAAGGCAGATGAGAGTCGGCAGCAGTGGTAGGATTCCAGTCTCCCCGCCTAAGAACAGAAACGCGCGGCGTCTGTTGACGTGCACGGCCTTGTACTGCGTGCGCCCCTTGCACGTTGACAAAGCATGTCCAAACACCTGCTCTTGCTCCAGGGCAGTCACAGAGCCCCTGCTGGCCAAGGAGTCTTTTCTTGAAGCAGGCCGAGGCCTCTCTGGGATCTGGGCTGAGGAGAAGAATGCAGGGCCTCTGCCGGAGGCTAGGCCAACCCAAGAGAAAGGGAGGAGGGAAGCTCCCTATATATTTAAAAACAAAACGGGAAGGAAAGAACCTTCCACCGTCAGTCGCATGGTGACCAATGCTCATTATTTTCTCAGGTTTGTGTACTCCTGTAACGCTTTTCCCCAGGAAAGACTGCTGTGTTTTATTTTGGAACAATTCGGTATGCTGAAGAAGAGCGAAGGAAGGTACAACAGAGCCGGCCTCAGAAGTAGAAAGGTGATACCTGCACAGTGACAGGGCACAGTAGCCTGAGGCCCAGGGGAAAGCCACGCTCCAGGCTTTGTAAAAACATGGTCCTTACTGTTAAGGAGGATGGCTATAATTTTAGAAAGGCAGAGATGAATGGAAGACTGTCTGGGCTCAGAGGATCCATTTCTATTTTTTGTCCAGCTGAGTCACTCTGTGATAAAAGTGGCCCGAACATCACAAGACTTACTAACCTTTATGTCATCTCCCCTCCCACTCCATTCCCGAGAATGCCTGTTTTTTTCTATCAGTTTTTATCTTGCTTCATACAGTTAAGAGTTTCTCCAGGGCTCCTGGGTGGCTCAGTCGGTTAAGCGTCTGACTTCGGCTCAGGTCATGATCTTGTGGTTCGTGTGTTTGAGCCCCGCATCTGGCTCTGTGCTGACAGCTCAGAGCCTGGAGCCTGATTCAGATTCTGTGTCTCCCTCTCTCTCTGCCCCTCCCCTGCTCACATTCTGTCTATCTTCCTACTGAACAATAAACTTGAAAGGATGATGAAAAAAAAAAACCCACCACCTACGGCTTGGCAGCACTGCCACAGGATGTAGCTGATGGACCCCTCCTCCTGGACGGCAGCACCGTGATTTGACACTGCTGTTCTCATGTGAAGTGGCGGATTCTGGTAGAATGTCACCAGCCTGCAGGTGTCCTAAAACGGTATTGGGATCAACCCCCGTTTTCTGTGAATTCAGGTGCAGGTCTGCATACAAAATCTTAAAGTACGTCATCCGGCTTTACCTGCTCGATATTCGAGACGATAGGAGCAAGGAGCCACTGGCCGGCCGTGACTTCTCTGAAGGCCGGGTCCTTGCCGCCCGTTCGTTTCCCGCCTCCTCTTCCCACTCATTCGTTCGCAGCCTTTGAAGGGGAAGCTTAGCTTGTGTTTTCACCTTAGCTTTCTGTTTTCCTCTTCGACGACCTCTTCGCGTTTCTCCCCACACTCAGCAATGAGAAGCTTTCAGCATGTGTCACAGAACACGCAATCTTTGGGGCCCATCAAGAACCTGCTCTGATGATTCCTGTGGCCCTGACTTGTGTGACTGATTACTGCTCATTTCACTCGGGCTCTCAGAATATTTAACCTCCGCAAAGTGACACATGGTACATTTTTTCTTTTATTTCCTGGGTTAGTTGCTAGGACCTTTTTTTTTTTTTAACACCTATTTTATATGCCAGGAATTCTGAAGTCAAATATATGCGAAACCATTAGGTTGTGAACAAAAGCATCTAGGAATCTTTAGCTGGAGGCTCAGAGGTCAAGTGCCATCGTCTCAGTGCAGAGACCCTTCTCCAGCCCCCCTCGCACAGGTGCCTGGGTGAAATAACCATCTTCCCTGGTGAGGGAGGAATCTCTCGGGTCACCAGGCTGCCCACTGTGGTTGTTGGGCACCTGGAGTCTGAGGCTTTGTGTGAGCCGGGGCGAGGTGTTTACGCTCTCTGTTTCTTCATCTGAAATGGTGACTGTAATAATAATAGTACTTCCTCATAGAACTGTTATGACTGTCGAATCAGTCAGTACACGTCCAACCTTCGGACAGTCCTGGCAAGAGCTGAGTGCCCACCGCTGCTAGCTGGTGACGCTGCCATTGGGGGTAGGGGCGAGTCAGGCCAGCTGGTTGGAGTTCAGACCCTCCAATCCCTAGCCCTGTGAACATGACAATTAAGTGGTTTGGTATTTTCTGAGCTTGAATTTCTTTATCCGTAACATGTGAAGAAGGGGTGCTCGGTATGTATGTGTGGTAGCGGGCTGTCAGTAAAATGCCAAGAGATGTAGAGGGTTATGGAGAATTCGTGTAAGACGCCCAATACGGAGGAGACCTGGATTAAACACTTGTGATCAGTCTCTCTTTCTATTTAGTTGAAGAGGCCGAAAAAGAAGGTTATGTTTGCTTTGCCTTAAGAGAGAGTACAGCACTATTCCTGTCACATTAGTGCTTAATAGATATTGGATTATTTTACTCAGAAGAGAGTAGGAGATGAAATTGCGGAGTAGCTCATGTTTGGAGCTTCCAAAAACCAAAGAAAGGACACGAGCGATTTTTGCAAACCTGCCAGATTAAGAGCCTTTTACATGAATCTACTTGAATGCGTGAGATTCGCTGATGTGTGTAAACTCAGAATTTCTGGGAACATTTCTCTTGAATGAGACAGCAAACTGCACGGTTCATATGAGCCCAAAAGACAAAAAGTCAAATCAGAATACTTTTAAGGAAATTCAGGCTTTTTCTTTTCGAGTTTTGGGGAACCCCCCCCCCTTCCTCAAGAATCTATAATTATCCGAAAGAGTCACCGGCAGGTGTCTTTTCTGCAGACAAGGGGCGACTTTCCCAGGGCCGCCAGCCCCTTCCCCACCATTAATCGCGGACATACCAGGCCAGCAAGTCCTGAGCCCCCAGGAGCGGGTTCTGCTGAAGCCTCAGATCTAACAGGCACGACCCCGGATCCACGCACCTCGAATGGTCGCCAGTCCCCCACAAAGATGCCCCCATGAAATTAATTCTTCGCTTTACCTTGAATGATTCTTCGATTGTAGATTAATGAGATGGTGACTAATGACAGCTCTTAAATGGCCTGTTTTAATGAATAGATAGGAATTGTTTTTAATTAGAGCTTCAGCTGTCTATATTTAAATGATGCTCTCGGATGCGCTTAAGGGCCTTTTGACAATGGTTGATTCTCTGTTAAGCACCGCCTAAGCACTCTTGTTTGCCTTGCTATCTACGTGTGTTCTCTGCGGGAAAACTTTCTCTAAACAGAGATCATTTCCAGCCTTTGTGGAAGAGGCCGATTTCAGTGGAGAGCGTCTTGACCAAGGCATTTCCCATATTTAGAATAAATCGCAGGGCAGTGGGATTCCCTAGCCTCAGGTGAGCCTGCCGGCACCAGAGCAAGGAGCTGTTTTCATGCCTCTCCGAGCTGGTTCCCTCGCCCGACCCTCTGGCCACCCCAGAGATCTATGAATGTGCCCCTCAGGTTACCTGGCTGCGAGCGTAGGGAGTGGGCAGGATACCCACCAAACCTGGGCAAGCCTGCCTTGTGGGAGCTCTGGGCCCCTGCCCTGATACAGTCAGGTGTTCCCTGGGTGACCAGCTGGAGGGGAGGTAGTTAGAAGACAAAATCAGATCACTTGCCTTAGCCCCAGTCCTATACCCGGGAGGGGTTTTCCCTCCCGTATCCTTGAAATCACTCCCTGGAAAGGAACCATTGGTTCCAAAAGTCTGACATTGTCTATTGAAGAGAGATATTTTTAGGATTTCTTTAAATATGATACTTTGGGTTTTTTCCCCTTGGTTTCTTTTTTTTTTTTTTTTTTAATCATCTAAAAATCAGTTTTCAACCAAAAAGACTTTTAGGGTTTTCTTTTTTTAGTCTGTGGCCCAGAATAGTAGTTTCAGACTTGCCAACTGCACAAGGACCTGTGTGTTGTGTGTGCCGCCGAAAGCTATTTCCAAACACAGACTCAGTGGCTTTGAAAACTTGTACGGGGAGTGACTCACGTGGTTTCGTATCTAGCAGCAAAACCACTTTACCTCGGCCCTGCAGGGGCTCTCGAGGCTTCTGATCATAAGCAGTAATTGTCTTGGACTTGAGAGCCGGAAGGAAAAAATCGTATTTGATTTAGTAACGTTCAAGAAGGTGAATGGTTCTTTTAGAGAAATGGCATTAGACTGTTGGCTCTCGCCTTTAAACGGCAGGTTAAGAGAGTCGTTGCTCTCTCCCTGAACGACTGGGATGCTCCCACGAACTTGTATAAGCCGCATAGGGCCCACCTCACTTTTCTGTCTGTACGGTTTGTCAGTCAACAAGTGTTCATTGAGTTCCTCTTGCCTGGCACTGTCCTCGGAGATGCATCAACTCTCAGAGCGGTGGGGATAATACATTGCCTCCTCCTTCGCGTCATTCGTTCCATCCGAGGAAGTGATGCGTGACGCAGTGAGGGAACAATCAAGGAAATAGTGATATCTTGATAAATTGTTATTCACCACATAGTACCTGTCAGCCTACATGGGTGATTCTTCGTTTCCCTTTCAAGTGCTATAGACTTGTAGGTGCTGGAGTTAACAGATAGCCTTGGGGCGTCTGGGTGGCTCAGTCGGTTAAGCACCTGACTTCGGCTCAGGTCATGATCTCACTGTTCGTGAGTTTAAGCCCCACGTCAAGCTCTGTGCTGACAGCTTGGAGCCTGGAGGCCTGCTTCAGATTCTGTCTCCTTCTCTCTCTGCCCCTCCCCTGCTCACACTCTGTCTCTCTCTCTCTCTCTCTCTCTCTCAAAAATAAACATTAAAACTTTTTTTATTTTATTTTTTCCTTTTTTTAATTTTTTTAACGTTTATTTATTTTTGAGAGACATAGAGACAGAGCATGAGCAGGGGAAGGGCAGAGAGAGAGGGAGACACAGAATCTGAAGCAGGCTCAAGGCTCTGAGCCGTCAGCACAGAGCCCGACTCGGGGCTCGAACTCACAGACCGTGAGATCATGACCTGAGCTGAAGTCGGCTGCTTAACCGACTGAGCCACCCAGGCGCCCCTAAAAAAATTTTTTTGAAAAAAAAAACAAACAGATAGCCTTTATTCATTCAAAACAGATGTAAGCATCCACCACTAAAATTATTTTATGTAAAACTAGGCACAATTCTAGAACAAGTCCTTTTTTATACCACTGTTGGAGGTTTAGAAAAGGATGTATGTTTGTACAGGTGTCTGATTCCTAACTGCAGGGCCTGCGCGGGGGGTTCTGCATCGTCCTCTGGCCTTCTCTGTGTTTAACCCCATCACCTTTTCTACTTTAGACTGAGCGTGCGTGGCCGGACTTCATCAGTTCGGTATAAGCACTGCTGTATTCGCTCTAAGCGCTGGCCTTCCTAATCCTCTGGATTTCCCGCATCATGATTTCTTAACAACTCCTTAGGTAATTTAGCTTAATTGTGGAGCAAAAGACTTCGAACTAAGATTTCCCGATGGCTAATGTTTTGGTTTCGCCAGTTTGATTTTGTGCTTCCTTCAGCTCATAGGTTCTGATAACTACCCCGAGACACAGGCCTTGACACCATCGATATGGCTCTGGAGACGGTGACACCTTCTTTGGGTGTAATACCTACATTTCATTACCTTTTAATTGAGTTCTCGGACATGCAAGTGGAAAAGAAAATAATGGGTGACTAATGCTCCTGCATAAGAACTAACTGTATATATAATGAATATAACTTACTTTAAAATTTCTTCTGCAGTAAAAACTTCTTCTGCTCGTTGATAGCAGACTGAGGTTAAAGAGACTTTAATTAGAAATTCTAAGCTCACCCTAGCCCAGAGCACTGTTACATACAAATCTAAGAATACGAAGTGGACGAAAAACCTAAAATTGTTCAATAGCACCCCCTAGCATACATAATTTTAGGCAGTCAGACTGGGAAGCAAATTCTGTTTGTCATTGCTTCTCTAAAAAGTATACATTTTTTAATATGTCTAATTATATTGGCATGTTCTTCACATTATTCCTGAATCGAATATCTGCAGGTATAAACTGAGGATAGCATGATCTAGTAGAATAATTTCTTGTGCAAATATTTTCAAAACGATTTTACTTTAAATCTGGCTGTCTTCTGTTCATTCTCTCTGCTTTGGTTGGCTGGTTTAAAGAGATTTGGGGGCGGCGGTGGTTTGGAGTCGTCCTCTAGGAAAAAGAAAAAGGCAGAGCTGGGGGAGGTTCCTAGAGTAGATCATGGAAATCCACAAGGTAGACGTATACTTTTTGGCGAGCGTTAAGAACACAGCCCCTGAGGCCAGACTAGCTGCTAGGCTTTGTGACCGTGGGTAGCTCCTTAACCAGACTGTGACTTAATTTCTTTCTCCATAAACTGGGTGAACGGTACTAGATACTGTCTCACAGAGCTGTTGCAGTAAATACACACAAAGCACTTTCAAAGTCTGGGGCATAATGGATGGTCAGTGATGATAGACAGCTGTTGTTGTCATTATTTCTCCGTGGATTATTGGCTGTGGTCATGATCTACAGCTTGGATTCTAATATCAGAAAGACCTGAGTTCAGGGACACCTGACTCTTGATTTCAGCTCAGATCGTGATCTCAGCAGTTTAGTTTATGAGATCGAGCCCCACATCAGGCTCTGTGCTGACAGCGTAGAGCCTGGTTGGAATTCTCTCTCTTCCTCCCTCTCTGCCCCCAGTCCCGGCTCACGCTCTCTCTGTCTCTCTCTCAAAATAGTAAATGTATGTTAAAAAGAAAGAAAGAAAGAAAGAAAGAAAGAAAGAAAGAAAGAAAGAAAGAAAGAAAGACCTGAGTCCAAACCCTCTGAGAGACCTTGGGCAAGTTGCTGAAACTCAGTTTCCTCAACACTATTAAATAGGGATGATAATAATGTATACAATTGTAGAATTTAAGTATATGCAAAGTGCCTAGATTAGAGTAGGTAGAACATAGCTGTTACTCTTCATTTCCTTCTGAAATGCCAACAAAACAACAGTGAAAGGACTCTACAAAATAATACTAATCTTCTATGACCAACAGAAGACAACAACATCAGCATTCTATAAAGTGGAAAGCAGAAAGTAGAAACTGATTTAGCAAACCGAAGAAACCCAATTATACTGTAGAATGAACAAATACCCAGGAAGTGGTCTCACTAGGTATCGCTGGAGTTGGAGGTGAAAGTGCAGCTAAACACAGGAGGATTCATTGAAACCCAGATCCGCGTTTTCCTCCCTTGTAGCCAAGCACTATTAAGGACAGGAACACCGAGCTGAAATCCGGGTTTTTAAATGAAAGTCTACTTTCTGAATGCTGAGATCCTTTGTTGTCTTCCCGCATTTGGCTCCCAGGATGCTGGCAAGGAGGTCTGTACTCTCCAAGACAAGATGAGATGTGCCTTCTCTAGGATCCCTACCAGCCCAAGTGAATACACCCAAGTATACTGCCTTTGGACGTTATGTACCTAAAAACCCGTCGCCTCCGTGAATCCCACAGTCCACATGCCCAGCCTGTGTGCATGGAGCTTCTGGTCAGCTGTCCAGTGTTCCACACCAATTAGGACAGACAGCCAGGGACCCTGGAGCGTCTCCCGATGGTGGATCCTTGTGTGGCGTGCACAGCTAGGCGTATTATCTGCTCATCCTGCACGGGGCTCCCCGGTATGCCTGTTGAGATGTAGAAGGATTGCCTCATTCCTAGCGTGTGCCAAGCGTGGCCCTGGATTTTCTCAGATATACCTAGCACAGGGCTAACGCTCTGTAAATGTCAGCTGGTGCCATTACTCATTCAGCCCTCACCGGACGGAGCAAGTCACTTACTTCTTACAGGCGTGCAATCACATTTAGGAGGTGAGGTTTGAGCATTCAGTTGCTTCTAGAACTCTGCCACTTGTAGAAGTTGCACGTCAGGGAGGAAGAAGCCCTGGATTAAAGAACAGCATTTTTTGTTGTTGTTGTTGTTTTTTCTCTTTTTTTAAATTTTGTTTATTTATTTATTTTTTAAGCATATTTATTTATTTTTGAGAGACAGAAAGAGTGCACTCGCAGGAGGAACAGAGAGAGAGAGAGAATCTCAAGCAGGCTTCCTACTGTCAGTGCAGAGCCTGACTCAGGGCTCGAACTCAAGAACCGTGAGATCAAGACCTGAGCCAAAACCAAGAATCAGATGGTTGACCGAGTGAGCCACCCAGGCATCCCCAGAACAGGTTTTTTTAATTCTGCCACCCACAGAATGACCTTCAATGAAGTCCTTTAATCTCTCTAAGTAGTAGTCACCACCAATGTAAAAGGGAAGAGAGGGGATAGATTAGACTTTTTTTTAGACTAGACCATCTTTTTAAAAAAATTTTTTAATGTTTGTTTAATTTTGAGAGAGAGAGCTGGGGGGAGGGGCAGAGAGAGAGGGAACAACAGAATCTGAAACAGACTCCAGGCTCTGAGCTGTCAGCACAGAGCCCCACGCAGGGCTCGAACCCACAGACTATGAGGTCATGACCTGAGCTGAAGTCGGATGCTCAACCAACTGAGCCACCCAGGCGCCCCTAGACGAGACCACCCTTAAAGGCGCCTTCCTTGTTCTAAAGCACTCTAACACATCGAAGATGTGTAAGATTTTTGTTATTGTTTAAAGTCAGTTTTGTTATTGTTTAAAGTCAGTTTTGGAGTATATAAAAATAAGGAGAGAACATAAAATAGATTTAATGAAGCATCAAGAAAATCTTTTAGAAGCCTGGGGGGCGGGGAGGACTGGAGGTGAGAACTCCGTCTTCTTCACATCGGAGAAGTCTGATAATCTGGTTACTTTTCAGAAGTGTATGTACATACTACTACTACTACTAACTGTATTATTAGTAATAAATAATACATCATAGAAATAAATAATAATATCTAAGAATTATTGAGTATCTACCATGTTCCAGGTAGATTATTCTTACTTAACCTCATTTAATGGGATACTAGTGCTTTATGAGAGATATTGTTTTATCTCCACTTCGCCGAGAAGGCAACTGAGGCTCTGAGGATTTTAGTTCCGTGTAAAATTTCCAGACAGTAAGCGGCAGAATCTGGTGTTTGAAGATCTGGTCCCCTCCAGAGACCAAGCTCTCTAGACCTCACCCTGTATCTCTTTCTTGAACTCTGGCACTTCCCCGGTAAGAGCGTTGCATTCTCTTGGGGTCCCTTGGCCGCTTTCAGGTGTTAGCCTGGCTTCACTGCCTCCCGCTGGACAATTACGTTTTTCCCCCGTAAAGTGGATTGGCATCGGAGTCAGAAACAAACTAAGCCCTGTGTTCCTCTCACAAAGCTAGTTTACTCTGAGTCCTCAAAGTCCCCATTTAGAAGGTTCTACATGTGTGAAATTACACTGTTAAAATTCCTACCTATCTAAACCTTAGTTAGATGTGTCCTTTTTCCCAGTGGCACCAAATCTACCGATCACTTTTGTTCGGTGAATTATATGACATACCAGATGTCCTTTGAGATTGAAGACTATAGAGAATAATAAGTAAATACTGTAACAGATCTTTGTACATAGATTTTTGTTATTGTTTAAAGTCAGTTTTGGAGTATATAAAAATAAGGAGAGAACATAAAATAGATTTAATGAAGCATCAAGAAAATCTTTTAGAAGCCTGGGGGGCGGGGGGGACTGGAGGTGAGAACTCCGTCTAACTTCTGTGCATTTTTGAAAATCGGGTAAAATGTACATAATATAAAATTTACCACTTTAACCATTTTAAGTGGACAGTTCAATGCCACTGAACACAGTCCCATTTTTGTGCAAACATCACCACCATCCATCTCCAGAACTTCTCTCACCTTGCAAAACTGAAACTCTGTACCCGTTAAACACTAACTCCCCATCCTCCACCCCCTACCCCCCGCCGCTGGCAATGACCACTCAACTTTCTGTCTCTGTGAATTTGACTACTGTGGGTTTCGTAGAAGGTCTAACATGACATGATCAGTAGTGTAATTAAGAGAGTGACGGTTGTCATGTATTACTGTTAATACCCAGAGGGCTTATGGTGAATATATTTCAAAGGTTTTTAGAGTGAAGTAACATATGTTAAGTTCCTTTTCTTTCTTTGAAATGAGTTAAAGCCTATTTTTTAAACCTCCCTAGGTTCTTATAATTCAGCTTTTCTAAAGTGATGGCGCCCTGTGCTTACACAGATATGAGTCCTCGCTCATTTCTCCCACGGGGGAAAAGTTGTAGCGAGGACTGCAGTAAAAGCTCCCTTCCTCTTCCCTTTGGTGCCCCCATCCCTGTCCCCCAGCTCCAAAGTTCATTCCTAAGAACCTCCCACCCTGTTGGTGCCCAACATTGCACTCCGAGTAGGATTAATATTACCAGACAGCTTAGCGCTCAATTAAAGAAGACAAATGGTCATTCATTCAGTTCCTCAGACTCTTGTGGAGTGCCTACCATCGTTATATACTGCGTACAAAGGTAGATAAGACACTCTCACTTCAAGGGACTTTCATTCTATTCGATTGAAGCAGTTAACAACCCGAGCTAAGAAGAGAGCAATGATGTATAAACAGATGAGCTGAGGCCCCAAGGCAGAAGCCTGTGCCAGGAACGGTGAGGGAGAACGTGGTTCTACACAGCAGGCTGAGGACGTCAGTCATCATGGCGGATTTCTGTGGAGTTTTTTGCCTTTCTTCACAAGGCTAATAAAGTGTACCCTCCTACCTTGACTTGCTTCTGCTTCTAGTCTCTGGGTGGGTTTGGGGTTGTGGGGATGATATAGAAGCAGTGCAGCCGGCGGTGGTTCATGTATGTGGACAAGGAAGCCGCCACTCCCCTTGCCCCTGGTCTCTCATTTCCATTCTCAGCGGTCATTAAATGGAAGTGCGAGAATTTTGCAGAGCAGGGTGGGAAGTCCTGTGGTACACGCGTTAGCTAAAAGCTCTCATTTGCCTCACATTTTGTTGGGGGCTGACCTTTTCTCTTCTTTGGAAGGTTAAACAAACAAACAAAAACCTTGAATTCATTTCCAGTCACGGTGTTTTTTGTTTTTTGTTTTTTGTTTTCAAAGAAAATCTGTAAATAGACAACTGCCTGATTGGGGGGAGAAATAATAGAACTTCCTACAAGAAATAAATACAACAGCTACTCGTGGTGGGCAGGCAGTGCTTTTTTGGAGACTGGGACCCATGGCAACAGGACAGTGAGCTGGGGGATGGAAAAGGACCCCACATCCTCAGGTCAAGAAGAAGTCACTATGCTGTGGAGAGGACATGACATAGCGATTTGTCCTAGGAAGTCAAGAATGTAGGCTCCCTTAAAAGCACCATGATGACACTTTTTCAAAGCAGCCTGATGACACTTCAGCCTGGTCCGTTTCAAACATCCCACTGGATTGTAGTTTCCTCTTGACCACGTACAAAGGGTATTTATTTGAGGAAAGAGCTGTCCCTTAAATATGTAAGGCCACCTTCCCTTGGTCATGAACACCTGTCTCCAGCCTAGAAGACGGACTCAGGTAGAGACGGCAAACAAATCTGTGATTGTATATCTAGCCACTGCTGCACACTAGCCAATGTCCACATTGTCATTGCTCCCACGAAGGCTGATTTCAAACTAGCAGCAGTTGGCTAACAAAATTCCTGAATATTTGACGACTGGCTCTTTTGTAAAGGCCAGCTCCAGCATACCGCTACATGTAGGATTTGGCCAGTAGAAATATCCCTTTTTTTTTAAGTTTATTTATTTATTCTGAGAGAGAGAGAGACAACAAGTGGGGGAGAGAGAGAGAGAGAGAGGGGGGAACCCCAGGCAGGCTCCGCACTGTCAGCACAGAGCCCAAAGTAGGGCTCAGACTCACGAACTGTGAGATCATGACCTGAGCCAAAATCAAGAGTCAGCTGCTTAACCAACTGAGCCACCCAGGTGCCCCCAAATACCTTTTTTTACAAACTTAAATTTGAGAGGTTGCCAGAAGCAAGAGGGTGGAAGGTACACAAAACGGGTGAAGGGGGTCAAAAGGTGCAAACCCCCAGCGAGAAAATAAACAAGTTATGGGGATGGAAAGCACAGCCTGGTGATTATAGTTAATAATACTCTATTTGAGTTTATAGAAGAGTTAATTTAATGTCATATGTCAATTACACCTCAGTTTTTAAAAATTTAATTTGAATGCCTTTGGAGAGGTACTCACTGATGGCTGTCCTTACCAGTCATGCCTGGTCCCTCTACCCCTATTGCTTACTCAAGGTGTCTCATCTGTTCATGCTACTTGCCTGGCCTTGACTCGCTTTAGCGGGGAGGTACAGATGCTGTTCTTCAGCAATGGCCCTGGGGTCCTTTCCTGTGTCTTTAAAGTTGGGTCCCTTCCAGGCTTCTCTTCCTTTTTTTTTTTTTTTTTTTTTTTTTTTTTGGTATCGAAACACAAAGAGGGTATTAAAAATGACGTGGACTACTCTTCCTCTTACCCTCCTTTTTTAATTGATATAGATTTGGCTTTTTTAAGAATGCTGAATATTTATTGAAAGCGGTGCCTCAGCACAGTTCCCAGCCACTTTTGGCCAATAGCTCTCGGACCTTGGGCAACTCACAAAATCTCTCAGAGCCTCCGTCCTTAACGGTTTCCTTAACGTTCTCCGCATTGAACGCTTGCCTCAGACAGCTGTCGTGTAGGGATTAAATAAGGAAAAGCTGTAATAAGAACAATAATAACAACTGCCGACATCTGTTAGGCTCTAACCGCATGGCAGGGCCTGCGCTCGGCCTGTCCTCGGTTCTGACATAATTCATGCCCGCAGGCCCCGCGGTGGTGTCTGCCACCTGTGAGGGGTGTCATCAGTGCGAGCTATTATTCTTACTGTTGTTATTATTTTTGCAACTGTAAGAAACCATAGCGATAAAGAATCAAAAGCTGTGTTTCTCTGTTGTCAGATTATCACAGGACCATCAGTGAAGGACATACAGATGGCCTCACATAAGAAACAAATTAAACAGGGTCATATCTGTGCTTTAGGAGTTTATCTTCTGTAACAATAACTCCGGGAGAATATGCATCTAGACAAGCCTATCGTTACACATACACGTTGTCTTGGGTTGTTTTATTCTTCTCGTAATGTTTTCTCTCCAGTGACTGTTGGACAGCAGATGCTGCACCGAGATTGCATTTCAGAATTCCATGTGAGAAATGGGAGAAAGTCTCTAACATTTCTGTCAAGTTTTATCAGGAAATCTTGGACTTCGGTAAAAGATACTCTTTCAGTCGTGTTCACATGATCGGTTTCCACCGTGTTATGGTATTTGCCGGAATACAAGCAGGATTTTTCTTTTAAGTCCTTCAGAAAAGTGGATGCCGTTTCATATATGAATCACGGGGTACGGGGCACTCTTGTTTCGAACGCAAAGTCTAAGGGAAATGTTAGGCTAAAGCTTTGGCTTTCCTCTGTGACCACTTTCGACGCTTGTGGAGAGGGGCCTGCTGACGGAATCATTTTTGTTTCTAAATGAGAAAAAGAAATACCGTTCTGATTTAGTACTATTTCTGTGTGTCATCCTAACAGCCTTCTAACAGTTACTTTGAAAGAAGAACGCAGTAAGTGGTGAGCCCCGCAGAGATCACCACTACCTGGGTATTTTGGCTTGGAATTAAATGTCCAACATGGCAACGTATAAAAATTCGAACCGCATTGTATTTCAACCAATCGGAAGTAAACATATTGTGTTTTCGAAGACTCAAAAAGTGGGTGACTGGCCCAGAAAACACTGATGCCAGATGCACCTGGGACGCTTAAGTTGTTTCATGAAATACGAGTGTGGAAAAGGAAGATTTCCAAATTCATATACTTTTTTACCCAATATGTGGTTGAAAATATTGGTATAGCTGAATTAATAAACTGTCATAAGTTGTCACCTGAAGGTTTCAGCTCCATTCCTAAAGCTTGCCAAGACACGTTTCTGAGTATCTTCGCTTTGGAGGAATGGGGATCCTCTCCTATTTCTGTGTGGTTCATTAAAGCTCTTAGAAGTGTAGCTTAACATATTTTTCTCTCATTGCCAGCTCCTCCTCCCCTCCCCCCCATTTACTCAGGTCAGGAAAGACTTTCACTTGAGTTGAGAGGCAAAGAAGGAGGGAAACAGCAAACTGGCTCCTAAGACTTATTTGCCTGGTAGGATCCGGTGTAAGAAGGGGATAAAATGGGAACAAACATTCAGAAGCCATTTTACATAAGGCAGACTTGGTAAACTGAGGCCTGTTGTATCATGAAGAAGCCCCTCCATGGAAAGCCTAATAAAAGAAGCTCAGAGAGATGAGAAATGACAGCTGCAGAGCACGTGGATCATTTGTTCTAGGCTTTTCTCCCCATATTGGTGTCGGGCTGCCAAAGGGGACTCAGTCCCTTCACGGTCCCACATCCCCAGTACATGCTCAGCTCAGAAGTCTCGCGGGAGCATACACCAAATGTGAAGGCAAATGTGGAAAGACAAGAGTATGAGAACTTTTCTAGAAAGCTTCTAGAAGACTGAGGAGATCAGCAAATAAAGACACTCATGGTAAAACACAACCCATTAAAGCGTTTCAGGATCAATTCTGCTTGCAAAGTTTAGAATGAAGCTATTTCTAGCAGTCCATTTCTCCAAAAGGAAGTGGGGGCGGTGGGGGGGAAGAATAGTACTTACTTTCTATTGCCTAAGTACCATATTTCAATTTTAAAGAGCTTTTTCAACCCAAATGCTAGTTACGACCAACTAGTCTTTTCCTAGCCTTGGGCTAAAAGTTACATCAATAATGGAACAACGCCAGGTTTGATTCTTGACTGTCAAGACTGTGTATAGAAGCCTAGCGACTGACTCCACATTGTGAAATAATCCTGCCAGGACAGAATCGAGGCTGGTATTCACTAGAAAGCCTGGGGGCACTATTAAAACATCGACTTCGCTTCATTTACACCGACTTCTGGTGGGAGAGGTTGCAGAAGGGTAGAGAAGAAAAGTATGGGTAGGGAACTAAATTTAGAATTAGCCAGGACTAATAATCATAGAAGCGATGGAAGAAATAATAGAAGAAAAATGAAATCGGTTCTTCGCCACCAGTCAAAAACGTAGAACTCTTGTATGTGAAAACGTACAAAGGTTTATTTTAAAACACTTTTTAAAAGTAGAAATACATGCAAGAGAATTTAGGTTTCGTAAATACATACTGTAATAGGAAAAAAACCTTTTTTCACGCAGAGAGCTCACAGGCAGAATAAATGATGTGGTCTTTTATTGCTTCTCTTCTCCTGCCAATAGACTACATCTGCCTTTCTTTTTTTTTTTTTTTTTAATTTCATTTTTGAGAGACAGAGCGTGAGCAGAGGAGGGGCAGACACAGAAACCCAAGCAGGCTCCAGGCTCTGAGCCATCAGCACAGAGCCCAACGCGGGGCTCGAACTCACAGAGCATGAGATCATGACCTGAGCCGAAGTCGGCGGTTTAACCGACTGAGCCACCCAGGCGCCCCCATCTGCCTTTCAGGAGTGGTCGGCACTAGATGGAAGACAGGCTTATCGGTGCTTCCCTGAGATTCTTGAAGATGGCCCGAACAGTGAAGACCTTCTTGCCTGTTGGGTCACAGGCTCGTAAGCACTGAATGTGGCATTGCCACAGCGCCACGGAAAAAAATGAAATCAAGGCGATAAGCAAAGATGAAAGCAAGGGAAGGGGGTGGGGCATTCTTTGACCAAGTGGATCCAGGCAGTGCCTGAGATCAGATCCACTCCTGTGAGGTAAACCAGTGAGTTCCAGGCCGTCAGACAGGTGTTCTCTCTATCTACAGCGCTTTTCTGCCTCCCACACACCTGGGACCCGGCTCTCACCTGCTTCGCTCCTACATGAATGTTCGTTGGGTTCCACTTGGATAGAGACTGTGTGATAAGTAAAGGATATTGTCTCAAAAATAATTGTATCCTTTCTTTTTTAAGTTTATTTATTTTGAGAGAGGACAGAGAGAGTGTGAGTAGGGGAGGGGCAGAGAGAGAGGGAGACAGAGAGAAACCCACGTAGGCTCCCTGCTCAGCACAGAGCCTGACTCGGGGCTTGGTCTCACAACTGCGAGATGATGACCTGAGCCGAAATCAAGAGTCAAACACTTTACCGACTGAGCCAGCTGGGCGCCCCAGGAATACGTGCATTCTAAAGTATCCATTCAGAAAGACTGCATTTTCTCCTAATTTCTTTTCACTGTTCAGGCCATCTGGTATGGGTCATGAAGCTTACATTTCATTCCCTTCGAGAAAAACACACGTCTGCCCAGCCGTGCTTCTGCATTAATAGGCATGTCACGTTTCCTTCGCTTGCCCAGAAAGATACCTTTGCTTGGGGTCAGCCCACCCATTAGGCATACATGAATAGCAAGGAAGAAAAGGCAATATTTTTAATCCATATTTCACCCTTTTAATCAGTAACCTGAAACTTCCTTTATTTCCCCATTTAGTCCCCAACATTTCCTGTTGTCAGCTGAGCCAAAAATCTGGCAGTCCTCCTTGGCTAAACCTTGTCCTCTTCCACCTACCCTGTAAATGCTATACATATACATATATATATGTGTGTGTGTGTGTTTCATTTATAGATGTTTATATTTAAATGATCTATAAATGCTACACTTAGTATTTGGGGATTTTTTTCTGACCTTTACAATTGCTCCATGAGGGCAGAACTAAGCAAGGCGCTTAGCATATAGTGGCACTCAGTAATTTTCGTGACGACTCTCAAATCTGTTTCCTCATCCTTGTTTCCAGAGCAACTATCTCATTAATACCAGCCATCATGTTGTGGTGCATTTCCTGCACAACAGGTAACCCGGCGGAGTACATACTACTTCTGTCACCATTTCACAACTGAGGAACCGAGCACGGAGGTTACGGAATCTGCTCGAGGTTACACAAGTTGAAAATGGAGAGGTCATCTTCCTCCAGAGCCTAGGCCCTTGTCATCTGCCATGCTGTGCCTCTCCAGTCTCCAGTAGTTGTCGTAGAATCTCTTCTGATTTACCGGCACAGCTTCCGGATTGGCTCTCTGCTTCCATCTCTGAAACATTTTGCCACAAGGTCCATAAACTCCTTCAGTGGCTCCTCCTTGTTTCAGACGAAAACCCAGCGTCGAAGCATGAGCCCTCTGTGGCCCCCCCGCCCCGCCCTGCCTCACCACCTCCTCTCTCATCCGCACACCTGGCACCTCGTGCTCTCCCAGGCTCTATATGGTTCCCAGTACATGTCGTGTTCTCTTCTTTCCCTGTCAGGGGGTATTCTTCCACCTTCCAGACCCAACCCTGCTTGGTTCCCTCTCCAAGAAGCTCCCCTGACCTCCTCCTCTGAGTCAAGTGTCATCCTAAGTGCCTCTCCCACACATACGTCTATCATCTCTAAACATCTGTTCCCTTTCCTATTCTGTCATGGACGAGGATCATGGCTCCCAATTCTTTGGCACAGTCTGGCACACAAGAATTGTTAAGCAGTGTTTAGTGGAGAATGGGCTACTATGGTTTTCCACCGCTATTTATTAATCCCTATCTCCATCCCTATATGACTTTTCATTGTGATCCAAGGACCTGGTTTTGATATTTGTTTGCCCTGAGAAGACCGAGTTTTGCAGACGTGATATGCCTGAGTTCTTGACTAAGAGAAGATATAGTTAAGAATGACCCCCTCCTCCAAGACGTCCACATTCTAATTCCTGGAACTTATGAATGAATACGCTACCTTACATGGGAGAAGGGACTTGGCAGGTGTGATTACATTAAGGATCTTGACATAGAGAGCTTATACTGGATAATCCAGGAGGGTCCACTAGAACCACAGGGATCCTTATAAGAGGAATGCAGAGTAATCAGAGTTAGAAAAAGAAGATATAAGGATGGAAGCAGAGATCAAAGAGGAGGGAAGCTAATTCCTGACTTTGAAAATGGAAAAAGGAGCCGTGTGCAAAGGTAGTCAGCCTCTAGAAGCTGGAAAAGTCAAAGAAACAGATTTTCTCCTAAAGCCTCTAGAAGGAAGACCTGCCTACAGAGCAGTATTAGACGTCTGCCCTCCAAACTTGTGTTTTAAAAATTCACAAGTCTTTGGTAATTTGTTAAGTAGCAATAGGAAACCTATGTAGATTTGGCACCTTGAAATATAATAGTGCTATAATAAATACCTATAAATGTGGAGTAGCTTTGGAATCAGGAAGTGGACAGAGACTGGAAGAATCCTGAGGAGCAGATAGAAAAAGCCTAGATTGCCTTGTACGGTTAGTAGAAATATGGATCTTAATGACTCTTCTGGTGAGGGCTCAGAAGAGTGAAGAGCGCGGTGAAGAAAACCTGTATCGTGTCATCTTAGAGAATACAAGTCATCGTAAACACTCCGTTGGTAGAAATAAGGACGTGAGGCGTGCCCGGGTCAGTTAAGCGGTCGATTTCAGCTCAGGTCATGATCTCATGGTGCATGAGTTCAAGTCTCATGTTGGGCTCTGTGCTGACCGCTCAGAACCTGGAGCCTGCTTCGGATTCTGTGTCTCCCTCTCTCTCTGCCCTTCCCCTACTCTCTCTTGCTCTCTCTGTTTCTCTCTCTCTCTCTCTCAAAAAATAAACATTAAAAAAATTTGTAAAGAAACATTAAAAATTTTTTTAATTAAAAAAAATATGGACATGAAAGATACCACTGGTGAGTGAGGGAAATGAGGAGCATGTTATTAGAAACTGGACGGAAGGCGGCTCTTGTACTATGGTAGCCAAACGCTTAGCTAATCGTGTCCTACAAGGATGTGGAAAGCAGAGCTTGTAAACAATGAACTCGAATCTTTAGCCGAGAAGACTTTTAAGCGGAGTGTTGAAGTCAGGGCCTAATTTCTTCTCGCTGCTTCTAGTGAAATGTGAGAGGAAAGAACTAAATTGAAGAATTATTAATGCAAAAGGAGCCAGGACTTACTGGTTTGGGAAATTCTTAGCCTATCCAGATTGCAAAAGATGCTAAAACTAGGAGATTCGCTGTCAGGGAACACATGCTCTGGAGAGACAACCAAGGGTGCAGCTGACCAATCTTGTGCTGTTCTCTGGTAAAGATGAAAAGGTCAGAGTAGTCAGTCACACAGATGACTCTTTGAATAGATGAGGCACGTATTCCCTGGGCCGTCTCCGCAGAAGCCAGCCTAGAGATGGATTATCTAGGAAGTCTCTGTGGAGGAACCCCCTGGGTGGTGAAGTGAATCCTCGTGGCGTCCCCGTGGCGTTCTTGAGGCTGTTCAGCCAGTTTGAACCGAAAGGGTCAGAAGAGGGTGAAATAACGAAGGGCGTCACACTCCCAAAACTCTCACAGGCAGGAAACCAGTTGATGGAACAGCCCAGCCACCAACATGCCGCTGCCCTTCGGGAGAAGTAAGAATGACTCTATGAGGGGAGAACACGGGCCCAGGGAGCAGAGTCTAAATCCACAGAGGATGATATTTACCAGGCTTAAAAGCTAAGGGAGTTTGCCCAGTTGGCTTTTGAAATTGCTTGCTACAAAGGACTCCCTTTTCTCTTCCATTTCTCCCTGGTCGAATGGGCATGCCTATCGCTGTTATCATCTGCCTCCCCACCGTTGTATTTTGAGAGCAGGTAACTTGATTTCTCGTTCCCCAAGTTCGCAGGTGGAGAGGAATTCTGTCCTCGCATGGATTAGACTCAGAGCCTCATTCATGTCTAATCCAGATTATTTAGATAATGAGATGTGGGACTTTTGAGCTGATGAGCGTTGGCTAATACTTGGGTTGATGCTGTATCAGGTTGAGACTTTGGGGTACCTTGGGGTGAACCTGTTTTGTATGTGGGAGACATATGAATCTTTGGCGTGAATCCCGGGGGACCCCCGTGGTAAGCCACATAATACCTGCCACTGAAGATGTCCATATCCCAATCCATGGAACGTGTAAATATGGTGCCGTACATGGGAGAAGGGACTTTACAGATGTGATTAAATTAAAGCTCTTGACATGGAGTGATGACCTTGAATTATTTGAATAGGCCCAATATGATCACAAGGATCCTTTCGAGAGGGAGGTAGGAGAATCAGAGTTAGAAAAAGAAGATGCGGGGCACCTGGGTGGCTCAGTCCTACTCTGGCTCAGGTCATGATCTCACGGTTCGTGAGTTTGAGCCCCACATCGGGCTCTGTGCTCTCAGCGCATCCCCTTCTCTCTCTCTCTCTCTCTCAAAAGTAAATAAACATTTAAAGAAAAGAAGATGTAAGGACAGAGCAGAGGTCGGAGAGGAGAGAAGATGCTACATGCTGCTTTGAAGCTGGAGGAAGGGACCATGAGCCAGTCGGCGCAGGTGACACATAGACGACAAGAAAAGCACGGAAACAGATTCTCTCCTAAAGCCTCCAGATGGAAGGCAGCCCTGCAGCCTGCTTTTAGCCTTCTGACCTCCAGAAGCGTAAGATAATAAATGCGTGTGGTTTTAAGCTCCTGCATCGGTGTTAACTTGCTACAGCCACAATAGCAAAACGAATCCAGCAGATTTTTCTGGGCACTGACAAATTTGGAATTGGAGAGAGATGTGGGTGTGTCCCGCGAGCTCAGGAAGGCTGGAGTCTGATTTTTGGCTGGCTTCTACAGCACAGCGAGTGTGAGGAAAACAATCGTGCCTGTAAGAAAAACTGGATCGTTTCACTTTTTGTTTTTAGCCTTGACATTTGCAGTCTCTCGACTTAGTGAGGAAAACCTCTCGAGGTTTTGGTTCATCACAGGAAAAGTTCAGCAACTCTGCCTAAATGGTGACTTTTTAATTTGCTAAAATATTCAAGACATGATGGATGATGCATTTCTGCATTCTAATATTTTATTAACTTTGATCAAATATACTTTGATTTCTCGTGGCTGTATTTTTACCCCCAGAAACATCTGTTATAAAGCATGGTTATTTTGTGCTGGACAGCGCTCTTAAATGCAGTCTTTTAGGGATGACAGTCCATTGACAGTTAAATTCCTAAAATCTTTGATCTTGTTATTATAGATGACAATGAATACGACTGGCATCATATGTGTTTTGTTTTGTTTGATGGTTGGAGCGATAAATCAAGAAGTGTATGGGGTTTGGTGTAGGTGCAGTTGTCTGGGGTGTAAGTCCCAGATCGTGTCTCTGTTCCCTCCTACTGTATCCAGGGAGCGCTCAGCCTGATTTATCAATGCTTATCCATTTCAGCCAGCTTACCAAGTAGTTTCTCACCTTCATTTTGCATTCTAAACTCCGAATGGCATTTTAGCCCAATTTAAACTTTCGGCAATTAAGCTTCTTCCATATTCCTATGAATCAACATAATTTAGTACAAAGAAGATAATGACACAGTTGGACCTCAGATTATTCAGGAAAGGAGACTGCTATGATTAATGGTAGGTAGTTGTGTGATCAAGAAAGCATACTTTTTTTTTTTCAGGAGAGCATTATGGGAGTCATTAGGACTATTCATAAATATTCCACTTCTAGCTCTTTTCAGACACATAGTAGGATTGGACTTTCTCCACTCTCTTGAATTTTCATGGAGTTTTCTGATCCGCTTTGGCCAAATAAATATGAGCACTTAATTCATTGTCTGGGTATGTATTAATACCGCTTTGAAAAACTCGGAGGGGGCACCTGGATGGTTCAGTCAGTTAAGCATCCGACTCTTGATTTTGGCTCAGGTCACGATCTCACAGTTCTTGAGTTCGAGCCCCACATCAGGCTCTGTGCTGACAGCATGGAGCCTGCTTGGGATTCTCTGTCTCCCTCTCTGCCCCTCCCCTGCTCCTTCTCACGCTCTCTATTTCTCTCTCTCTCTCTCTCTCTCTCTCTCTCTCTCTCTCTCTCTCTGTCTCTCAAAATAAATAAATAAATTTAAAAAAAAACTTGGAGATAACTTCATCTTATTGCAAACATCCTCAATTTACAAGTCTCAGTGTAATTCGACAACATTATTTATACCTTGTTACTTTTAATTACTGACATACTGGCATAGTGACTTTAATGACTTGGTTTTAAATCTGTCGGTACACAACTAAATCTGTTCTGAGCAATTTCTTACAATTCTGTTTACTTTTTAAAGATTACTTTAAATGTTTACAGTCTACCTGGAGAAACAACAGTGCAAAATATATCAGGAGCCTTAAAACTGATTCCCCGCACCTAACATTTGCTCAGTATAAAACGAGGTAGGTAGCTGTATTTTCATTTATAGAGAAAGAATTTCTGTAAAGTCGATGCTTTCCATGTCACCTTCATCACTACTAAAATTCTAACCAAATACCAATAATTTAAATAATCTCCTCGGACGGGTAATTATAGATGGAAGTGTTGAGTCCACGAAATTACGATAGTATAGGTGGGTCTAAGTCAACACTTGCATCTGGTAGCTGGGACCTTACTATTTGGTAATCTCCAGAAACTCTGGTAGAATGAATGTGGCCCAGCTAATCACCATCATTCGGAAGACAGAAGCTAAAATTCCTTTACATTTGAAAGAGGCGGTATCCTATCCCATGTTAATGCCACGCGAGAAATCACATAAGAAACATTAAACGAGGTGGTTTTCTTAGAAAGTGTGGGTTACTCCTTCAAAGTGGAATGATTACTTACTTATTCTATAGCTGATGTCTTCCTATTTTTAAAATACGTGTACTTCCCCCTACCCTGAATATTCTAATTCTAGTTATTTACCTTTTCTAGTTTTCTGGTACTTTCCAAAATGCAGTGGTTCAATTGTACACACTCACAGTCTGTATGTAGGGGGGCCTCTTCGCAAAGTCGTATCGAGTGGCTTTGGTGTCTTTGCTCTGAGCAGCTCCTTCACTAGCAATTCCAGGGGCTATTTCTCCCACCCCCACCACTTTTCTCTCGGTCTCCGGCTCCCTGCTTCCATCTGGCCCCTGAGATTTCTTTACAAGCCCGAACTTCCTACTGTTGGGCCCAGAAAAAGAAATTGAGGTTCCTCCCCACACTTCCAACCCAGGACCAGCTCAGGGAGCCTCACAGGGCTATAGCTACCTACATCCGCTCAGACTCAGGGGACAACACAGGCCAAGAAGCGACGGGAGAAAAGAAGTTCCATTTCTCACAGGGAGGGGGCTTTCTGTCAGCTTCCCGGACACATTGTGTGGCTCCCTCCAGAATTAAGGAGGGGTGGGGCGCCTGGCTGATTCAGTCAGTGGAGCGTGTGACTCTTAATCTCAGGGTCGTGAGTTTGGGCCCCATGTTGGGTGTAGAGATTACATAAAAATAAAATCTTAAAAAGGAAAAAAAAAAAAGAAGGGAGGTTCGGGTGAATTTTTTAAAGAAGCTGTCCATTTCTCTTCGGGTCTGACTTTCCCTTTGGGAGATGCCATCCAGGGATTGGGAGCAGCATAAATACAGTTGGTTTGACTGTCTCCGGCCTCAGAGGAACTAAGAGAATGTTAAGTTTACTCTAGACACCGGCAAGTGTGTTCTGTTCATAAAGAAAGAAAATTATTCCAAGCAAAGGAGAAGGTTGTTCGATTTACTGTTTAAATAAACCCATCACTACCTGGCATTAGTTTGCAAATATTTTTGAGAAATGGATGCTTTTTTCCAACTGATAGAGCCCCTAAGTATCAAACAGCTAAAGGGATGGCTGCTCCGGCGGGCCTCTCTACGGACCCCCAGGCAGCTCTGCAGAATCTTAGGCACAAAGGTATCTTTTCTCTGACACAGGAGTTCTCGAACTTTTTTTGAATTTATGAGTCACCTAGGACTCTTATTTAAAATGCACATTCCTGGGCCTCAGTCCCAGAGACTCACACCGAGGAAGTCTTGGGTAGGGCCTAGGCATCTGTGTTTTAACAGGCGTCCCAAACTGATGGATGGATCATGAAAACCACTGCTCTACAGACTGCTTGCTTGTGGCCCATTCAGTGGCTTCATCTTAGTCCCATTTGGTTCCAGTTTATTTTAGGTACTCAGTTTACAAGCGTCCTATGCCAATAAAATAGGTTTTTCTGCCAGGGAGAAGGATATCATAGTTACCTCTTCCTCATCTCCCAAATTCTCTGTTCCTGATTCTGGAGAACTCCAGGTGTGGCATGACTCTCGGCTCTCTAGTGGGTCTCCTCCGTCTGAGGCTCCCAGTAGCCTCGTCCATCCTTCCAGCCCTTTCTGGTTTTCTATGTTCGTTTGCTTTTCTTCTTCTTCTTCTTTTTTTTTTTTTTTAGCAGATCTCTTTAAACCTCCCCTTCCCCAACCAGCAAACTCAGAGGAGAATTAAGTGATATTTATCAGCAAATATAAAACTGACGTCTTGGTGCAAATACAGCTAACCGGTAAACATGTAAGTGATCCTATGTAGCAAGGTGCTGGATATTCTGAGGGATACAAAGAACAAATCCAAATAAGTCATGTTTTTAAAAATAAATAAAGCCCACAGTGAGCTTTATTATTGATGGGCAGTAATCGAAAAGACACTATCAGGTGTTGGCAGGGACATGGAGGAAGTGGAACCATCTTGCACCTCAAGTGAGAATGGAAGATGGTGCAGCCACTTTGGAAAACGGTTTGGTGATATCTTCAATAGTTAAATGTACACTCACCGTATAATCTAGCTCTTCGATGCTAGGACTCTGCCCAAGAGGAATGACAGTGTGTGTTCCCACAAAGACTTCTATGTGAGTGTTCATAGCAGCATTATTCATAATGTCCTCAAACCTGAAATAACGCAAATGTCCATCAAGTGGTGAATGTATAATGTGGTATATCCATACACTGGAATAGTATTTACCATTAAAATAAATGAAATACTGAAATATACTACAATGTAGATGAACCTCAGGAACATTTTGATAGGTGAAAGATGCCAGACGCCATGTATTATAAGATTCCACTTACACGAATCTATAAAAGGCATACGTGGAGGGACAGAAAGCAGATTTGTGGTTGCCTGGGGCTACAGAGGGGAGCAGAGAACAGCTGCAAATGCGTTTGAAGGAACTTTTTAGGATGATGGGACTGTTCTAAAACTGGAGTGTGGTGGTAATTACACATTCTATAAATTTACTAAAATCACTTAATCATACATTTATAATGGAATCATATGGAAGATAAATTTTACCTCAATAAAGTGGTTAAATATTTTTTTAAAACAAGGCATATAGCAAATTAAAGAATCAATTGTTCTTTTCTCTGCAAAAGATATACAGAGACACAAGTCAAGGTATGGCCTGCAGACCCTGGGGTCCCTAGAACATTCTCAGTATTTTCTCAAGGTCATTTTCCTCACAATGCTAAGAAGCATTTTGCCTTTTTTTTGCTGCGTTGACATTTGCACTGATGGTACGAAATCGGCAGTGGGTGAAACTGCTGGTGTCTTAACACCAATCAAGGCGGTGGCACCAAACCTTGTAAATAGTTATTGTATTCACCAACACATTGCGCTTATAATGGAAGAATACATTCCATTTTCACTTAAGAGTGTCCTGCATGAAGCAGTAATATTTCATTTAATTACATTAAGTCTCGTTCCTTAGATGCATAGCTTTTAAACATTTTTTTTTATTTTTTTAATGTTTATTTATTTTTGAGAGACAGGAAGAGAGAAAGAAGGAGACAGAGCATAGTAGGGGAAGGGCAGAGAGAGAGGGAGACACAGAGTCTGAAGCAGGCTCCAGGCTTTGAGCTGTCAGCACAGAGCCTGATGCGAGACTCGAACTCACGAACTGTGAGATCAAGACCTGAGCTGAAGTCAGACGCCTAACTGACTGAGCCAACCAGGCGCCCCTAAACATTTTTTAAAAATACTTGTTTATTTTTGAGAGACAGAGAGACAAAGTGCGAGTGGGGGAGGGACAGAGAGAGAAGACACAGATTCCGAAGCAGGCTCCAGGCTCTGGGCTGTCATCACAGAGCCCGATAGGGCTTGAACTCACGAATCGTGAGATCATGACCTGACCCGAAGTCGTATGCTTACCTGACTAGCCGCCCATGTGCTCCTATGCATAGCTTTGTAATAGTCTATGGAATGAAATGGGATATTTCCCCTTTCCCATTGACATACATGAAGCATTTTTTCTGCACACAGAGGTAAGATGGTTACCTCAAGGAAAATACTTCTGCAGGGTGAACTAGCTGTTGTTTTTTATGGAGCACCATCTCTACCTTAGACAAAAATGCCCAGCAGACAAGTTATGGATATTCAGACTTGGGCATTTGGCAAACATTGTCTCAAGAACGAATGAAGACAACCTGTCACTTCAAAGAAAACAATTGGCAGAATGCGTTGCCGGTCATAAAATTCAAATGTGAAACCAAAATTAGAATTTTGGAAAATTCGATACCACCATGAGCTTCTGTCAGGATCTCCTGAGAGATTTCTGTCAGGATTCTGACAGCTTCTGTCAAGATTTTCCTGAGGAGATTGATGGTGATTTTAACAAGTGTGATTTCTTTTTTCATCTTGTATAATGAAATATGTCAAAATGTGGAGAATATGGGCAAAGGGAGCTTGACGCTAAAACAGTTTGAGAACTGCTGGGCTCGTGGCTGATAGCATGGACTCGGGGGGCCCTTATCTTGAGTTGAAATCCCAACACTGTCACTTATTACTTGTGTGGTCTCAGGTAAGTGCTTCATCTCTCAGTGCCTCAGCTTTCCCATCTGTAAAATGGGAATGAAAATGGTACCTATCAGGGCACCCAGGTGGCTCAGTTGGTTAAGCATCTGATCTTGGTTTCTCCTCAGGTTCATGATCTCATGGTTTTGTGAGTTTGAGCCCCATGTTGGGCTCTGTGCTGGCAGCATGGAGCCTGCTTGGGATTCTCTCTCCCTCTGTCTCTGTCCTTCCCCCACTCATGCTGTTTTTGTCTCTCTCAAAATAAATCAATAAACTTCAAAAATAATCATAATAATAAAGTAAAAATTAAAATGATACCTATCTCAGAAATGTATTGTAGACATGAAAATCAGTTAATATATGTAAATAGTTGTGAATATTAAAATGAGCTAATATGGAAATCACTTAGAATAGTGTCTGACTTACAGTAAGTGATCATTGGGTTGTTGTTATGATCCTGGTGAGTGGTGATTTGGAAAAACAAATACACTGTATGTACGTCCTCCATAGAAATGTCTGTGTAATTAGATGTACTTTCTTTTTTCTTTTGTGTAACTGGGAAATCCGAAGCTGAGATTCCTCCCCGCGCCTCCGCCTCAGCTTTGGCCCTCCCGCTTCCTGGCAGGGTGCACCTGTGCGTGGTGTCCGGAGGGCTAGCTTGTTCTTGAACGTGGGCCAGAGTGCCCCGCCCATCCGCTGAGCCTCTGTTGCTTGGGGTTTCCTCCCTTTCCTAGTAACCACACAATGTGTTTTTAAGGATGTGGTGAGGCAGTGTAATTACGAAGGGTACGGTCTAATAAATTGAATATAAACAGAATACAATTGTGTTTCGTTTATAGTCTTAGCATTAGGAGCTGCACTCCTGCCTCAGCAGTGTTTAAAATTACGTCATTTAAGCTCAGCGTTTGGGAACTTATGTGAGTAGAGAAAAAGTAGAAGCCTCGGTCATGTGTCTATTTTCAGTGCTTGATCCAAGCAGACAGGAAGTTTAAGGGGAAAAAGATGACTAACTTGGAACCTACCTCTGCAGTCCTTCCAGAGAGACTACATGTGAGCTATTTTTCTCTCTCACTGTTAAAAGAAGTTCATCATTTGTCAACCTTGTTCATTTGTACACGCCATAAGGTGACACGCAGCTCCCGTGAAGTGCCAGGCCCTCACCCTCCCGGAGCCAGTGCACCTGCTTTGTAAACACTAGGGTAGTTCGTCTGTTGTTCTCTGGCTGTGTCAGCAGAAGGAACAGTTACGTATTTTCTACCTATTAAAAGGTGTGAAAATACTCTGAAGTTTAGTGCGAAGTAAAGAAGGTAAGATAGACTGCAAAAGAATCGTAACGATCGTTTCTTCTCCTAAAAGATCACAAACAAAAATACCCTCTGCTTTGGAGTACTGGTGTTAGATGAGCTCATGGTGGATGGTGAAGAGCAAAAAAACCCACAGTGTGTAAATCACTGGAGCTTCGCTGATTTCAATGGCTTCTGCTATCCGGAGAGGAAGAGGAGCTCTTGAAAGAGTTCATTCGGGGACCATCTGTTGTATCTGTCATCTCGTATCCCTCTGCATCTGGAAAGAACTGTGGGCCAGCCCGTAGGAGCCTTCATTCCTTGCCCTAGCCTAGGTCTTGAATTATTGCCGCACGTCGGGATCTCTGCACGCGCACCGGCACTCGTTAAATAGGTTTAGAACGCTCCTGACTTTCATTTCGGGGGTGTGTTTCGAGAGCAAATGATAACGCCTCCTGAATACTTCGTAGAGATAATGTTGTATAAATACAAAGCAGTGCTATTATTGAGATGGTATGAATACAGGGCGGTACTCTGATTGAGGCGCTGTGCTGATGGATATACTTGCATCTTAAGATTCGAGAGTGTTTCTTTCCCTTGTAGCTGGTATACTGGGAATGAGAAACCAGATCAGACTAAAAGCCAAACAAGCGCTTCTTAAATATAGGTTAGTAGTGAAATTTGTTAATTGAATTCGATCTCCATATTTGTTATGGATGGAATAGATTTAGTTATTTTTAATCGTGTGCTTGTCTCTGTCACTGCCAGGGCCTTGTGCAAACTGTACATCTCAAGAACTACAGTTGTCTTTTATAAATAGAATGTGCCGAAGTCAGTTAACCTGGGCGCATTAATGGTGTCTGTGATTATACGGCGGCTTCTCTTGGACACCAGAATCTTCTGTTCTTTGAGTCTCTTCCTATTTTTAGTAACTCCTCAAAACTCCTAAA
The DNA here is from genome assembly GCA_030068075.1 of Paguma larvata. Taxonomy (NCBI): domain Eukaryota; kingdom Metazoa; phylum Chordata; class Mammalia; order Carnivora; family Viverridae; genus Paguma; species Paguma larvata. The sequence goes on from CM057840.1 coordinate 20,559,794, forward strand.
AATCACGAATGAGTTGTACATAATTTTCAAAAAATAGTTACAGCCGTTTTAAAACTCCCTCCTGTTTTCACGACAGAGTTCTAAAATCTTTGACGGTTTCACCTTACAGTGTGGTATCTTTGCAAGGATTTATGTCCTCGCGAAGTAACCGGCTCTGAAGGGTCTCAAACAAATCTGACATTTCCGTGATGACAGTGTATGCTGCTGTTTAGTTGCCGATTCTCACCTTGTCTTTCATGCGTGTCTGTTTGTGTTTTTCAGGAAAAAAGTGCCAGTTCAAACGTAAGACTTAAAACTAATAAAGAAATTCCAGGATTAGTTCATCAACCCAGAGCAAAGTAAGTTCTAGTGCCTTTTTTCCTTCTATCGTTTTTTAAAGCTAATAATGCTTTCAGAGCGAGCTCAGTTTTGCCTGCCAGATAATCGAGACGTATTACAAAGCTTCGGTGACTGAGACGCTGGGATTTGGTCTAATGGAACACAGCAGAGAGTGCCAAAAAAGACCCACAATAAATGACAGAACAGACATTTCAAATCAGAAGAAAATAAAAGAGAAGATCTTTAGGCCTGTGGGGAGATCTTTAGGCCTGTGGGGAGATCTTTAGGACTGTGTAGGGAAGAACTTTGAAAAACTCACGAAAGACGCAGGTCTTTTAAGAAAAATGACCAATTAATAGGACTGCGTTTAAAATTAAGAACTTTTTATCAAAATTTACGATGGGAGAGTAGAAGGAAGTGACAGCGCATGTAATGGACAATAGTTGGGTTTCCGGAATATGTAAAGTAACTCTAGCAATCCATAAGTACACACCAGAGAGTTCATAGGAAAAGAAGCTAAAGATATGAACAGCCATTTCGCTGAAGAGGAAACATGAATAGCGAACGTGTAGGGAAAAATACCATCTCACACCACAAGACCGGCAACAAATCTAGAAGTCTGACAATACAAGTGGTTGACCAGGATGTTGAACAACAGGCATGCTTCACGCCGGTGGGAGTACTTAGGAAACCAGTTTGTACTTTCTAAGAAAATCGTACGTGGGCACACCTCGCCCACCAACAATTCCCCCTCTCAGGTGGATGCCCTAGAAAACTTGTACCCGTGTGCCGGCAGACACGGTTGACATGTAGAATTCTACATCTCAGTGAAAATGAACGACTTAGAGCTGCACATATTAAGACGGAGGAGTGTCATGAGTGGAAGGTTGCACGGGAAGGGAAGTAAGTAGTAGTCTCTGCCTGCGTATAGTTTCATTTACGTAAAGTTCAAAAACCAGCCGAATGAGTCAATGTATTATATATGTCTGTGATGAGACAATAAAGACAAGCAAGGAAACGAAAAGGCATTAAACTTAGAAGAATGGTTCTTTCTCACTGGGTGGAAGACAGTGGGACCAGGGGTTCTGTTTCTTAATCTGAGTGGTGATTACATGGGTGTTCCTCTAACTATTGTTATTGAACACTGTACAGATAACATTGTATGTTTTCTATGTGTTATGAATTGCACAATTAAAAAGTTAAAGAGAATAATGAGTATTTTTCTAGATCGTTCTAGAACCGAATCTAGCTTGACGATAAAAATGCACTTTGTGTGGCACTCAAGCTATCTCCCCTTTCCTTCGAAGAGGCTCTATTTTCCCAAGGCTACAAATCTGTTTTGTGGTGTTCCACCTAAACATGAACAAATTCCCCGAGGGTGCTGATCGCACGAGTATTGCTGACACAGTCACCCCCCGCCCCAGAATAAATCTATTACATGTATGTAATAGTAGTTGCGTAAATCCAAGCCCTAAGCAGAAGTTGTGTTACGTCTGATTCTTCCCAAGAAATCCAGACAAAAAGAACCTAGTTCATGATCACTTTACCCGGGCTCGGTGTCTGTGGAGGTGCCGTGGGTGCTGAGGCCTCTTCAGGGGGTGGTGAATAAGCTCGAGGATTTAATTTTTGTACTTTCAAAAGAAACTGGACATTTTAAAATCCACCTATCATCTGTAACGTCAGTGGAATGGTAAAACCCACTTTTGAACCCTTGGGTACACATTTTGCCGTAATCACAACCTCCCCTGTCCTCTTCACCGATCATCACTTTTATCGACACTAATTTCATCTACCTGGGAGGGACGGCAGCTAGCTCATGATAGAACCAAGTCATGTTTTCATCCAAGCCATTCAATATATGCTGTTTTTAAATGTTTCCTGTATCTCTGAGTTCCAAGAAGAGACTATATGAAGGAGAATTTCATTTTCCCTTTAGTGTGAGTGCTTATTTAGACACACTGAAGCAGCCCGCTTTGCAAACCGACATGCGCTGAAGGTTTCAGAGAAACTGACTACATTGGCTCGTATGTTTACATTAAAATTAGGAAGAAAATCCCCTGTTATTCATGTGTGTGTGTGTGTGTGTGTGTGTGTGTGTGTGCATGCATGTGTGTGTGTGTGTGTTAAACTATGAGTCAGAACCTTGGGTTACTGGAATTCAACTACGAAATCTTCCGGAAGGCCGCAAGTTTTCCTTTTACTCCTTGCTGACGCAGGCGATCAAGAAACTATTATTTACTATGCTGTGTATAAATCAGATAATGAATTTCTTTTCCCCAGAAGTGGCAGGACAATCCCATGCCTGATAACAGATTTATTCATAGTAAAGGTAGCCGGTCTTCACACTTTGGGATCTCGGGCGAGTGACCTAATGTCATCGGGCTTCAGTTTTCTCAGAGAAAAATAGAGGAGAATCTTCTTCTCTTACAGGGCTGGAGATATTTATAAATGAAATAATGTGTGACCCAGCGCCAGTCACAGTATCCGATGCTGGTTAGAATGCCTTAACGGTTAGAAACAACCCAAATGCTCTTTGTGGTGCCTGAGTGGCTCAGTCGGTTGGCTTCCGGCTCTTGGTTTCAACTCAGGTCATGACCTCACGGTTTGTGAGTCCTGCGACGGGCTCTGCGCTGACCGTGCGGAGCCTGCTTGGGATTCTCTCATTCTCTCTCTTTCTATCCGCATCCCCCCCAGTGAATAAATAAATTTTATTTCAAAAAAAATGAAAGAAAAGGAAAGAAACAACCCAAATGCCCTTTAACAGGGAATTGGGTAAATGAACCCCATTGCCTTCACACAGTGAAATATTAGCTAAAATGCATAATGCTGGATGAAACCGAGCAATGTAATCATCAAAGAAAAGAGTAAATCCTGAAAGATTACAGAAAGCATGATGCACTGTTTGTAAAGTTAAAATCAACTAAATAAATCGCCTGCTTTTTAAAGCACATGTAGAGACGATTAAGCTCTATCAAAGGAAAGTAAGGGCACACTGGTTCCCTTGAATCCAGGGAACACGCATGGGTGAGAAGTAGGTTAGCTCAAGGTTTTTATCAAGGTCCTAGCATTCTTTTTTTGTTTTGGTTTCATGGGTGCATATTATACTATTTAAAAAAGTAAATAAAAGTAGCTGTGCATGAACTACGAGCAAGAGTGTGTCATAATATGAGGATTAGGATTAAGCCACTTCCCCGACATCCAGTTGGGCAATGATGATGATGATTTTGAAGAAATAACTGTATTCAGGCCAGGATTTGCCAGGAACCCCCTGAGTAACTGCATTTCGTTTTTGCAGGTGAAATATTAGGGAGTTAGGACCTTGCCTTCTGATCCTTTTGTGGCTTGGGCTTTTATTATTTGGAAACTTTTTTTAAAGTCCCTAAAAATGAAAGCTATATATCTTTCAGCTCGAACATTCATCTCGCCCACCTTCTTCGTTCCTTTGATTACTTGTCTTTAAGATTCCATACTGTTACCATCCCTCGTCTCGTGAAACTGAGAAATCACAGACAGAAGAGTCTTTGGTGATTCAAGGTTAAGTCACCAGAATCTGCCATCGCCAACTGGGGGCACGGGCGGTACTCCGGGAGGGCGTTGTGCTCTCAGCGGCTGAGTTTATTAGAAAGAAATAGGAATTACTGAAATTGTTAAGTTTTATTAGTTAAATCAAGTACCAGCATACAGGCTTTTATAGAAGGTTTTTAGATCTAATTAATTTTGGCCTCAAATACTCACTTTATAAGTGGAATCATCAACAGTCTAATTATCCCTTGCTAATAGCTTGAGGAAAACCAGAAAGGCCAGTGTGCTTTCTTCTCCCGCACCATTCACAGTCACCAAATTGCACAGCAGAAAGGGTTTAGGAATCCAGTTATTACCTAAGGACTGGTTCTCACAGCGCAGTGTGAAGGTAAAAACTGGTATTAATGGCATCGTGTTGATAGAGTTTCCACGCGAGAGGAGAGCATACGTATTTAGGCAGGAGTCCCCTGAAAGGGGGTCGTTTATTTCATCAGAGGGAAAATGTCGAAGGGATTTCCGGGCTTGTCTGCGACACGACCCCACAGAGAACAGCGGAGCAAACCTCACGCTTTCAGGTTACACCATGCTTAAGGTGATGTACAGACAACGAGGACCTCGTGGTGCCGTTGGCTCCACGTGCCCATGTCTGCCGCACTTCCAGGGACGGCGGAGTTGATCTGAAAGAGCTCGTTTGGTGCATCGGGGTCTGATAATAAATAAGTCACCTTTCCCTTCATCTTTCCTGGCCAGCGCAGCCCACGCACTATATTTCAAGATGGCAAGATAGTCAATCAGTCTGCTGGGAGGCACTTCTTGGTAGGTTTCGAAATGAGACCGAGGCAGGCAGGGATGTTCTTGCTCTTAGACAAAGAGAAAGCAGGCAGCGTTTCTGTATCAGTGGGCGGTAGGGATGCACCGATCGAAGGCCAGTTGCCTGTGTTTGGGTAGAATCGTTTCTCTAAGGGCACACCTGAAAACGAAAATGATAGTTTACTTCTCAACCATTGTACCCTCTACCCCAGAGTAAGGTCAGGATTCAGGTGGGGTTGAAAATACCCTGTCTTGACTAATTAATTCTGGGTTGAGTAGCTTTTGTTCAGTTTGCTTTAATCAAAAATAGCCTTTTTTTTTTAATGGTTAGAAAGTAGGTAGTTAAACCACACAAAACTGGAACCACTAAGGTCTTGGCGCTTGCTTTCTGTATATGCATCTTGAGGTCCTCACCGTGACCTTTGGCCTCAGGCTCCTATTATAGACCCTGAGCTCGCCATTCCTGATCCCAGGGATCTTGTCAGTCTCACGTGCATGTGTGTGAGGACAGGCCAAGCATCCCTGTTTTCACGTTGTGATATTTCAATACAGGAGTTAACAGAAGTTGGTAACAATCATAGAAAGTTAGCGCCGGAAGGGACTTCAGAGACCAGTTTGATGGTTTGATAGACGAGGAACCTTAGGCCTGCCCTTCGCCCCTGCTGACAGACTGAACTGCCTCTGTGAGGGGTCAGGAATCACATGGATTGGAATAGGGACCACTCAGTCAGTTGATTAAATATTGCCCTTCCGTTACGTGCAAAGCAATATATGTGAAAAACTCTAACCTAAAAGTTTCCACAGTGGACATCAGATCCTAAAAAAGCCATTTCTTATGAGGTCTCTTGGAATCTCCCAGGGAAACTAATACCTATCCATATGATATATAGATATAATTATAGACATATGGTTATCCATATTAAGATATGTGTATATGCACACGTATGTGTGCATGGTTAGCTATTAAAATATACCTATATCTCTATGTCTTCATGCCTTTCTATCTGGGACCCAGAGCTGTCCAGCAACCTCTTCTGCTGAGAGTTTGGCCAGGAACAGGAACGATGCCCAGATCGTGTCCGCGCAGCCACACTGACTGCCAGGATATGCCTGTTCGCCACTCCCAGGAAGGCCCCCAGGCTCTCCCTTGGATTCTGTTTGCGCTCACTTAGACCCAACTCTAACGGACTTGGATGTGCCAAGTATGGAGCAGGAGCAGCTGCTGGGAAGGAAACTGAAAGAGAACCAATACCTTCTTTGACCAGAAGAAATGAGAGGAGAAGTTCAAAGCAGGCAGAGGACAAAAGCCTATAGTTTAAGGGCACTTTGCTTAAGAAGAGCCAGCTCTCCCATCTCCAAGGTTCCAGGGGGGTGTGCCTGTACTCCAGAGGGAGATTGTGATTCAAGGCCTTGGGGGTTGCTGCTGGACATTACGTGAAAGTCAAGTAATGTTTGCGATAGATCCTCTGTTAAAGTTTAGAAGGTGTGTGTCCAAAATGACTCAAATAAAAATTGCTTTGGCACTTAAAGAAGTAAAACCGTGGGGAATCCGGGGAAACTCAGGTATGCAACATGGCTTTTCCGCCCAGTCAGAGAGGCAAGGAGACTGTTTAATAGAGCCTCATCCTCCCAGATTCTGGCCTGCCTTTCTAACCTGCGACAAGAGAGGGCCTGTTTCTGAAACAGGACATCTACCTCACCTGAATTATCATATAAATCACAGGAAAAATGACTTACTACATAAGCGAAAGTGGACTGCTGGTATCGGATAGTTTGTCATTTCCCTCTTCTATCAGAGCTAATGTCTTCATGCTCCCAGGTTTTAAATCTTGCTTTTACACACAGGGAAAACCGCCTTCAACCCCGCTTATCTGTCCTTGGAGGCCTGAAGGGCGTGGGGTCCCTTGTGCCGTTATCCGTGGCCTCTAAAGAGTGAGGCATAATGCT